>CM074720.1:368253506-370966006 GCA_037306005.1 Rhinophrynus dorsalis
TGGCTGACACAAGTGGCACATGCATGGGCCTGCTGTTGGACATGCCTCTCCTATATACATATTGATGGTGGAACACAGGAGAATAAATCTACTGTGTTACATATAAACTTTCATAACTTCCCACTTCCCTTCCCCAGCCATAATATCCTTCCACAAATATGATTCCCCTTGCCAGGATATACCTCCCCCCAGCCCAGCCCAAATTAAATCCTGGCCAAAATATAATCATCCTTTACAGCAACAACTCCTCTGCATTCAACTGCCCTTGCCCTGCCAGAACCTACATCCCTTTTGCTAGGTGAGTCTCTGATTCACGTATGGGTAAAAGGGTGGTACAGTGTTAGCCATAGAGAGACTAGTAGAGTAAAAATGATACCTTTATTGGCTGAGTGGCTCTAGGATGAAAGTTTTTTTTCAAGACAACTTAGGTCTCTTCTTCAGGCAGAATAAGTTATTTTGAAAGTGTGCATCCTAGAGCCACTCAGCCAATAAAGGTATCACTTTCACTCTACCAGTCTTCTAGTTTTCCTGGCAATGTGACAGTGTATATCAGTGTATTTCTAGGTGGGATATGAGTCAGGAGAGAAGAGCTCATATGTAACAGTAATACAAAAGGAGTTGTAATGGAGAGAAGGGTGTGCAATGGAAAGAGAGAGGGAAGAAAGAGTGTGTAATTGGGGAGGGACTAGTGGGGTAGAAACTGGGGAGATGCAGAAGTAATAAGTGATCTGGGAAGAAGGGGAATATTAGGGAACACACACATAGGTACTTTTATTTAAAAAATAAATAAATAAAAAAAATAACTGTGGATTAGACCATATAACCACCACCGTACCTTGCTGTGGCCAATAATACTTTACAAGTGTATGTGGAGTGAAGGGGCTCCTTTCTCATTCTGTGAGAAGTCTGTGCAACCTCTGGTACACACCTCCATATCAATACACCCCTGCTCTCTCCGTGCAGCATGAGAGTGAAGGGAGCCAGTATATGATGAATATCCTGGTGCTTTCCATGGCTACATTGGTCATGGTGGCTGCACTTAAGATAAGATGTTCTATAGTACCATCACCTTCCGAGGCGACAGAAAACATCTCTACTAAATGGTATATCTTGCCTCATGGATGTAAACTATGGAAGACCCACCATATCCGCTTTACAAAGATACACTGGCAGGAAGGAGCAGTGGGCTTCTAAGTTAGAGGTTTCTGTCATAAAGCATCACCAGTCAGCTGTTTGTTGATGAAAAAGTAGATGGCCCACATGATTATTTAAAATAAGGGCCCCTCCCCCTTTCAAGCCATCAGAAGTAGAGTATAACATTAGCCCACTGTTCCTTAACCCTTTCAGTGCCAGAGAGTTATCCAACGCATTGCAATGCACTCACATGGAGAGTGTTGCGAAACTCTCTGAAGTGTAGATTTTTTTTAAATCAATTGTATTGTTTTATAATAAACCTTTATTACTAAGAAACTAAGTGTCATGAGTGCACTGGGTCGTAGTGAGTATCTGTGTCTTAATAAATTGAGAATGGAACCTTGAGGTAAGTTTCAGTTGTAGAATCTGGCGATAAACAGAGAGAACTTATAGCCTGAGGTCAGGAATGTCCCTGTGATCTGAAAAGTGGGTAGCTTGAGAGTGACACTGGGGAGCGGTGGTCAGGTGTGTAGCCAGCTGTACCTATTACTTGTTTCGGCCAAGGCAGAATTAAAGGTGCTGGCCTCGAAGCCGGATGTCCGATCCCGGTTGAGCCGGGACCCTGACCAAGATGGGAGTAGAAATACACCCCGGGGTAGTTCTCAGAGCAAGGACACCAGGAGGATTTCCATTGCAAGTCTATGGAACAACAATGGTGTTCCAACTATAGTTGACAGAGACTGTTCAGGTTTGACTGGAATCTCGTTAGATACTCTATATTCAAGATAATGAGTGAATCAGGATACAGACAATAGGTAGGAACTTCTTGATGGTAAGCTATAACCAGGAGTCCGATATAACCCAGTAATGTCGGAAGGGAATATCTCCAACTGATAGTCGAAGAATGTCCGACAAAAGATATGGGAAATAGTACGAGAAAGTCTAAGCGAATCTGACAATAAGACCAGTGTGATGGAATTTCGGCCTCTGTTTAAGTTGTTTATGACTCAAACTGAACAAATCTTGATGCCCCAACTGATAGAGCAGAGCACTACCGCCACCTAGGGATCGACAAGTAATCTTGCGACTAACACTCCATTCGTGCCCAGAGTTGTATAGGGTAATATAGATATTGGAAGATAATCGATCAGGAGGAATATTTCAATTCACTTTGGTTAACTCAACGTTAGGGCCTGTATGCCAGATAAGTCGGCCACCCGGAAACACAAGGAAATGAAACTGTTGAGGGATGACACTTTCTTGGCTTCAACTTGCCCTGCAGTGGAAACACATTGTTGAGCGGGGTCGTCCAGAGGCCACCTAGACAAATGCAGAAGCCCAAGTTGAAGGAAACGATAGGGTGCCAATAGGAGAATACCAAAAATAGCAACAGTAACCTGGGTCAGAGGATACACAGATATTGCATGCAATTAGTTAGTAAGATACCTCCCAGGCCAGAATGCCCAAGATACAAATGTGTACCTGATGGTGTGAAATAACCACAGAGGAGAATAGTTGAAACAGCTTAGGTCACCAGGAGCAAATGGGGTACAAGAGAAAAGTCAGATCCAAGGCCAGTAAACAAAAGCCAGGGAATAAACAACCAGGAGGAGAATGAAAAGAATACACAAACCAAGGTAGATCTGCAACAAATCTGGTAAACAAACAACTCGAATAATCAGGCAGTAACGGTACTGTCTGAGCAGTATAAAATCTAGTCTGCACCAATCAAAAATGAAAGAAGTCGTCCTGTAAAAGACTAGGAGCTGACAAGGTCTGAGAATTGTATTTCATCAGGCGTGAAACTACAATATTATGTGATATTGTTGTCATAAGGCACTATTGGCTTCTCCTTTTTGTTTGTCTTGTTCCATATATTTGGCTTTGGAATGGAGTCTTTGGGAGATCAGCCACCTTATAGAAGAGTCAAGATAGCTGTTAGAGGAACAGGTTTATAAATCCCTGAGCCCATATAGCTGGACTGCATTTAGGTGCATTTCCAGCCACCCTTTTTGTGAGTAAATCTTTACTGGTGGTGATGGAGTGACTATTCCTATTACATAGAAGATATAGCACATAGAAGAGCCTTTTTCTTTTTCTCTGTCCTCCGATACAGGTTACTGGTAACTTTGGGTAGGTGATCCGCCCCTTTAACTAGGCAGGAACAATTCTAGAAGTGAATGCAGGGGGTGGAGCCTACCTTCCCTCCTTGGCTGCATCTAGCCAGTCAGCTCCATTAAGATTTGTTCCTTGGTGAAGACACAGGCAAGAGAACAGTTCTGCTATAGTTTTAGCTAATTTTTTATTTTTCTGTTAGATATGGAATACCACCATTAGGCGAATTACCATAACTGACAATGACCTTAGATGTGGCTAGCTCAGTATCCAGGTGCTTTTTGTGGACCTTAAACTCTGGGGAAAAATCTTGGGATCAAGTTCTTTCCTCAGGAGTTTGCCCACTGAGTCGTCTTCTTAATGCATGGTAATATGAAGACAGAAGATCTGCAGGAAAGGTGAGCAACCCAGCAGGTCCACATGTCCCACAGTGCCCCTCCACACAGGGTTTTCCTTTGGAGTTCCTATTGCACACCCCTGCCCTCATTGGGTTTATCTGTATGTCTGTTGGGTGTTTTGGAGCAAGTTGCTGGTTTTGCATCTTTTGGGGGTTTATTGGCACTTTCCCTACTAGGCCTGCTAACATGTTCTGTATTTGGGGATTCCTTAAACATTTTGACACTGTGAGAATGTCTAATCTGTCTTAGGCCTGGCCCCAAGCTCTAAGGACGCTGGGGTCTCTGTGTCCCCTATTGTGCATAGCTTCTCATGTCATTCAGGTTTGCCTAGAGAATTCTCAGGTCATTTATGCCCAGCATGTTCTGATATCCCTGAGTTTCTCCCAGGGACCTCCAGCCATGCATTAGAGCCAGTTTGGGTGCAAGAGTTCAAGGCTGCTACTAGAGACCTCCGGTCTACATTGCAACTCTTTCCATCCCGGTTACAGGGAGTCTTCCACTCTGGCAGACCCCTTCTTCCGTCAGATCTTCCCTGCCGAAACCACAGGGAGTACCTGACATATCAGATTCCACTGAGGAGGAACTATTGGTGGATTTGGATGTTTAGGAATGTTCTGTTGTGGGCTGCCCTTAGTTCTTTGGAGACCCCTTTGAGGCTGATCCTGTTCCCTTGGCTGAGGGCTTGATCAGAGCCATCTTAACTACCCTAAAAATTCCCTTAGTTCAGGAGGTTTCTTCGGATCCCTCTGATGTATTTCAGGAGCCTAAAAGGCCCTATACTTGTTTTTCCACCTAACCCCACTGTTGACTGCCTTGTGTCTGATAAGTGGAAGTCTCCGGACAGGAAACCTTCTGTTTCCAAGAAATTTGCCAAGCCTTACCCCTTCTCTGAGGCGGCGCTTGCTCAGTGTGTTCATCCCCCCAAAGTGGATGCTCATGTCTCCACTCCCTTGCCAGTTACTGATGCTTCCACTCTGAAAGACATGACTGACAAGAAACTTGAGGTCTCCCTCAAGTCCGTTTTTGCCACTGCTGGTACTGCCATTCGTCCAGCGTTCGCTGCGGCATGGGTGAACCGGGCCATTGCGGTCTGGACTCAAGAGCTCACCCTGGCTGTCCATCAGGGTGCTCCTACTTCGGATATGTTGCGGCTTCTTGCCCACATTTCTCAGGCCCAGCACTATGTTTCTGCTGCCTTATTTGATGCCATCCATTTGGTGGCAAGGGTTTCCACCATGTCTATGGTTGACAGACGAGCTCTTTGGCTCAAGATCTGGTCTGCTGACACTGCTTCCATGAAAGCCTTTTCAAGGCACCTCTTTGTTTGGGTCAGATTTTAAGGATCTGATTAGTGAGGCCATAGGGGGCAAGAGTACCCTTCTGCCTATGGTCCACGGGAAGAAGACGCCTATCAATCGTAATTGGCTTTTTCTTTCGTTTCAGAATGAGACACGTCCGGCGAACCAGGCAGTTCCCTCAGCTCTGTTTTCCTCCTCCAAGCCCAAATAACAATGGAAACCCAAGGTCTCCTCCAAGCCTTCTTCGTCATGACTCTCCGAACCCAGGTTCCCACTCTGCTGTGGGTCTGCATCACTATCTCAGCATCTGGGAGGATTCAGTGGCGGTCCCGTGGGTTTTACAGGTGATGGCGGAATGGTACTGGATCCCTTTCACCTCTCTTCCTCCCTTTCGGTTTTTCCCCTCTCAGACGCCTCAGAGCTTAGAGATACGCCGTCTGTTCAATGGAGCTATCCAAGACCTTCTGGACAAGGACATTCTGGATCCTGTTTCAGTTCGGTACAGAGGTATGGGTTGTTGCTCAAACCTCTTTGTGGTCTCCAAGAAGGACGGCGGCTGTCGTCCCATTTTGGATTTGAAGGATCTCAATTCGTTTGTGATCAAGACTCATTATCACCACGAGTCCCTAAGGACAGTGATTGCTGCTATGTCCCCGGGAGAATTTCGTTCCTCTCTGGATCTTCAGGACGTGTATCTACACATCACCATTCATCCAGAGAGTCGGCAGTATCTCAGATTTGCCTGCGACCTAGGGCACTTTCAGTTTTCAGCTCTTCCCTTTGGTCTGACTACAGCTCTTCAAGTCTTCAACCATGTCCTGGGAGCTTTAGTATCCATCCTCCATCGGGACAGCACCAGAGTTAATCCATACATGGACAACCTGCTTCTGAAAGCCTCTTCTGCAGAAGTTCTTCAGCAGCAGGTTCAGGACTGCATTCATGCTCTCATCCATCACGGGTGGATCATCAACATGGACAAGTCAGATCTTGTCCCATCCCAACGTCTGGTCTTCCTGGGCCTTCTCTTCGACACTCAGCAGAGCATGGTGTTTCTCACGGACGAGGTGGCTCGCCAGATCATCCACAGGGTTTCTGCTGTTCTGGCTCATGATCCAGTTCCAGCCAAGAAGCTGTCCTCTCTAGTGGGGAAATTCATCTCCACCATAGAAGTATAGAAGTGGTCCCACTTGCCATGGCACACACCAAGGAACTCCAGAGGTTTGTGATCCAGGTGTGCAGGGATCAGCCGGACCTTCTGAAGATGTCAGTATCCCTCCCTCTTCATGTGGAACTGAGGTTGTCGTGATAGCTCGACCTCTTCAATCTACAGAATGGCAAGTCCTTCCTGGTATCCTTCTGGACCACTGTGACAATGGATGCCAGCCTGTCCAGGAGCGGTCCTGGGTCGCCTGAGTGCTCAGGGTCGGTGGTCTCTGAAGGAATCTCTCTTTCCCATCAACGTGTTGAAGCTTCGGGCAATATTTCATGCCCTTCGTCATTGGACACCCCAGCTAGAAGAATGCCCAGTCCGGGTCCAGTCCGACAATGCCGTGGCTTACATCAACAAGCAGGGCGAAACAAGAAGTCTCGCCGCTTGGTTAAAAGTCAAGGCTATTTTGTCCTGGGCAGAAGAACATGTTCTTGCCGTATCCACAGTGCACATTCCTGGCGTAGACTACATCATGGAAGACTTCCTCAGTCGACACACGGTGGACAGCGGAGAGTGGGAACTGCACCCAGAGGTGTTCACCCTCTTTGTTCAGAAGTGGGGTCTTCCTTGCATAAACCTGATGGCGACAAGACACAACAGTAAGGTTCCGAGGTTCTGCTCTCTCTGGAGGGATCCTCTAGCTCTAGTGGGGGATGCCATGTCCATTCCTTGGTTATTTCCTCTGGCTTATATCTTTCCTCCCCTTACCATGTTGCACAGGGTGTTACGGAAATTCAGGCTGGAGCACTGTCCAGTCATTCTGAACAGGCTCTGTACAGGCCTCGACAGGCTTGGTTTCCGGAGCTTCTGGATCTGTCAGTAGCGGACCCATTCTGGCTCCCTTGCTGTCCGGAACTACTTCTACAGGGCTACCTGTGGAAGGAGGATGTTCATCGTCTAGCTTGACAGCTTGGAAATTGAATCCTCAATATTGAAGAAGAAAGGGTTTTTCTTCTGGTGTGGCTACTATGCTCAGTGCCCGCAAACCTGTTTCTTCTAAGGCCTACCATCGTGTCTGGACCTTTCTCAGGAATTTGATCTGCCTACGGTCCTGGCTTTCTTGCAGGACTGTGTGGATAAGGGCCTCTGTTTGAGCTCCCTTATGGTTCAGACTTCTGCTCTGTCTGTTTTCTTTCAGAGGTGCATTGCTATTCTTCCTGATGTCAAGGTTTTCTTCCAGGCCGTTGCTCATACTTGTCCTGCTTTTAAGACTCCTTCTCCTCAGTGGGATATTGACTTGGTTTTGGGCGTCCTTCAGCACCCTCCCTTTGAGTCCTTGGCTACTATTCCTCTATGCCTGCTGACGTGGAAAATGACCTTTCTCCTGGCGATTTGTGTCTGTTCGCCATGTCGCAGAGTTACATGCTCTGTTTGTCGACTACCCTTTTTGGTGTTTCACAAAGACAAGGCTGTGCTTCGTATTTCTCAGGAGTTTCTCCAGAAGGTGGTCTCTGAGTTCCACATTATTCAGGAGATTGTGGTGCCTTCTTTCTGTCCTGACCCTACCTCTGACAAGGAGAGGGATCTCTGCTTGTTAGATGTGGTGCGTTGTCTCAAGATTTATGTACATCGCACTGAGTCCATTAGACAGTCTGACGCACGGTTTGTCATTCCTGAGGGCCCCAGGGCAGGGAGACCTGCATCCAAAGTGACTATTGCATCTTGGATCAAGTAAGGCTTACTAGCTAAGTAAGAAGCCTGTTCCCTTTTGGGTCACGGCTCATTCTACTAGATCTATTGGGGCTTCTTAGGCTTACAAGAATCAAGCCTCCACTAATCAGTTGTGCAAGGCTGTCACTTGGTCGTCTGCGCACACCTTTTTGAAGCACTACCGTGTTGATTTGCTGGCATCGGCTGACACTAGTTTTTGGGAGGAAGATCCTGGAAGCAGTCTTTCCAATCTAGGATCTTCTTCTGTTCTTTGGTGCTTCCTTCACTTTTGAGCCCTGTTGGCTCTAGTTCAATGTGCCGTGTAACAGTTCCTGGGGTGTTGTTACCCCTGTTCAGTGTCCATTGACACGTCATTTGTTTTCTTGGGCTATCTCTGATCTGATGGTTCATATCTGCCCTGGTGACTTTGGGGGCCTTGCATCTGGTCCTTGCCTTACTTCCCGCCTCTGGGAAACTCAATGGTTGCACATCCCAAAGTTACCAGTAACCTATATTGGACGATAGAGAAGAGGATTTTAGTCTTACCTGTTAAATTATTTTCTCTTAGTCCATACAAGTTACTGGTCTCCCACCCTGTCAAGGGACCATGTTTGGCTCTCCTGTGGCAGACTGTGGGGGTCCTTCGGGGTCATGCTTAAAGGAGTCTTCTTTCCCTTCTACTATATAGTCAAAAGTTAGTGTCTCAAATCTTACTGGAGCTGATTGGCTAGCTGCAGCCAAGGAGGGAAGGTAGGTTCCACCCCCTGCATTCACTTCTAGATTTAAAGGATTTAACACGTAAGACTAAAATCCTCTCTTCTTCATGAGCCAACTTTAATTCCTTGTGGACAGGAAGAATGATGTAACTTTAACAAAACAATGAAACAAAACTAAACCAATCATTAAAAACACTGTTGGCCCCATTTTTACAACGGTTTAGCCACTGTTAGGAATATCTTTCCTATGCCCTCAGGCATCACCCAATTCTACGGAACCTTTAACCTTTTTGCTAAAGATGGCAAAACATCAGAGCAGCAACCAGGATCCTTCTGTACAGTGACAATATATAAAATACAATAAGGCTGAAGACAATTCCCAAAAGTGCAAGGAATCTGGTGGAAGCTTTCTGTCCTTGTCTTCCTCCTTTTGTCATTCTTTACCTTTCTCCCACTTATCCAGACTGAACTTCTTCAGAGGAAGAACAGTAAAAATATCAACGTAGTCACAATGTCATATATTTTCCCTTGCTTCTTCATTTCAGTTGAAGAAAAAAAGAAAAGTATGACCGTGGGGAATTCAGCAGAGGCCTTTGGAAAGCACAGGGTCCCTTTTGCTTCTCTTCTCTCTGGTTGGGGATGGCTGACTGGCTATTAGGAAGCTCAGAGAAGCAGTTATCCCCAGTGGCTGGGAAATGGGGAGGTCACTTATGTTTGTGTACACTCTGTTATAATAAAATCATAGCTAACCTCGTTTTCCTTACTTTAATTATCAGTGTATGTCAAGACACTAAATCAGTGTATTCTGAAAAATTCCTAGTCTAACTACAGATGCTTTTGAATGGGCATTAAATTGGCTGTCTGGTCATTTGACCTAATCGCATGATTCAAACAAATAGCAGTTTTGAAATTTTGATACCTGCTATGCCAGCAAAAAATTATGCATAAATTCCTGCAATGTAATGCTCACATAGACACATTAATCATCAATATTTGTGACTGTTCTATGCTTCTCTGTACTTTTGTTCTCTCTCATCAAGATAAATGAGCCTTTAGTGACTTGCGTTTTTTTTTTTGTTTTTTTTTTGCTACACGTGAAGGTTGGTTCTTTGTTAGTGAACGATTTATAGAGCAAGCTTTCTAGGCCACATAGGTCTCTTCTTTCATGCCTGAGAAATTAAAGGGAAAATTTCATTAGTAAACTTGTGCAGTGCTGTATTAGAGTTCAATACAACATCGATAATCAACCTAGTCAGGTTATTTCGTTAGTCTTGCTACTAATCCCTATCTTTTTATTCAATTTCCTCCCATTCTTATTTGTACTGCTGCAACGCCTAGAAGTGTAGAAGGTGTCATCTCCCCGATAGCCTAAAAAATAAGTCTACAGTCCCAATCTTAAAGAATGTCTGTTAGATTTTACAGCTGCTTAGAAAATGGCTGTGGGGTGGGGCAAAAAGTAATTTGTACAAGAGCCTAAATGCCACAGATCATAGGCTTTTATACAAAAACTAAAAAACACAGAAGAAATACCAACACTGATATAGTTCTTTCATTATGTTTTTAAAATAAAACCTTTTCTTGACTGTTTCCCTTTAACTGGGTGGTGTTGACCTTTTCCATTCTGAACATTCTCACACAAAATGTATACATTGGTTGCACTCAAATCTTGCTGTACCCAATAGATTGGCTGGACCATTACAGCCCCTGGTTCAGATGATTAGATAAATGCTGCACCCCCACTTACTGGGTTATTTTGCTGATGTCACAAAATGGTAGTACTTATTAAAGACTAGTATGAAAGCCCGTATACACGGGCTAAGGTGCACCCAGCTGCCCCGGAGCCGGGAGCAGAGACAGGACCTGAGCTGTCCAGAGCGGGGCAGAGAGTTCGGCGAGTCTCTACTGTACATGACTGCAGTCATGAGCAGTAGAGACTCGTCGTTCGTGCTGATCCTTAGCGGGAAGCTCCCTTCGTGTGAAACCACACATGCACAGTAGAGACTCTCTACTGTGCATGTGCGGCTATGGCTTACCGTGAGCGACACATTCTACCACTTTATGTAATAGGATAAACAGAAGTGTAAATTATTTGAATCAACTTTTCGTCCCACCCTACGGCCTTTGTCAAGACATTTATATAGAATAGAGAGAGAGAATATCACCCCCCCCCCATCCAAACTAAATTGATGTGCCCCCCACCCTTTCAAATGACTATTCCCCTAGATCTGGTTACAACGGTTTGTTTATTGGAGGGGAAGCTAGAAACTGTATAGCATCACACATTGATTTAGTAGTAATAACCTATTTTTATATAGCTCTTTTCTGCCCATGGGTGCTCAAAGCTCTTAGCGCAATGCCTCTGAATTAACTGCCTGCTTCTATTACCAAATTCAACGTAACTCATTTTATCAGCCTCGGAAGGATGAAAGACTGAGTCGGTCCTGCTGTTGCAAGAACTGTAACTCTGATGTTTGCACAGATACTGCAGCCTGTGTATTAACCACTTGACCTCCATGCTATTGCTAAATGATATGGAATGTCACATTTGCAGAAGAATCAATGTCTTGCATGCCAGAGTAGAACTGGCATATTGGCCTTGCATGATTTAAAGCTTCAACCTTGTGATTCTGTGTTCTAGGTTTTCTATTCAGTTGTCTTCTGTGGCACCCAGGCTGACATTTACGTCAATTAAGGTTTTTCTGCAGCAAAAGCCATTAGCGAACTTAGCACATACATGATAACCCCAGTTGCCATATAATATGGAACAGTAAGGAAATATGGCTAAAGGAGCACACTGACAGATGGACCCATTCAAGGAAACGCAATCCAGGGGTGGGAAATGTACTCCTCCAGGGGGACTGCAATTCCCATCAATCTTATCCAGCCAGTGAATGGCTAGGGATGATAGGAGTTGTAGTTCTAAATAGCTGGAGAATCTCAGGTTTCTACCTCTATATAATAGATCATTTGGGATGACTGTTCTGATCTTATTCCCTGTTGTATATGAATTGCACATTATTATTTTTGCACTTATAAGAGAAGGATAAGTCATTTGTCATTGCTGTGATACTCACGTATTCGCTTGATTTGATTTTGCAGTAATATTTCCTCATAAAATAAAATTACCCTTGTTGATTGTTTTAATAAAATAAGCAATCAAATAAATACGTATTCCAAACAATTTGATTTCCAGGGGCATGCACTTGCACACCACCTCTTTGGCACTCAGTGTTAACCCATGAGTGACAGTGGGAGAACTTGCTCATCACTTGACTCGTAGGGTTAACATTATTGCTACCTGGAGAGCACAAATTAATTATGATGAACCTTTTATCTGCCTCCTTCCCCCCCCAGCAAAAAAAAATGTAAACCATGCTTTAGAGATTTTCAACAGTCTTTTACAGCTAAGGTGGGAAATGAATGAACATCAAACAATGGCTAAAGGCTTCATGCTAAAGAAATGCAACGAATGAGTAAGACAACTGTGTATGGGGTTGATAGTAAAATGCTGCAATTTCCCTTTGATTTATACTAACCCCTTCAATGATAGAGAGGCATACCTGGGAACTGTCTGGATCTGTCCCAGAGACTCTGGTTATAGTGTTATATACCGGGTCTCCAGGGACAGAAGTGAATCTCCAGCTGTGGGGACTTTCTTGAGAAACTCTGGCCGCTTCTCCTCCTTTTCCACCCACTTCCCAGCCCAGTCCCGGTAAAGCCCTGCTTATCAAAATAAGCCTTGTCCACTTTCATATGGATTGAGTGACTAAAATAAGCCTGGTTGTACCTCAGGAGCCCTCTCCTGGGGTTCTACATTAGGAATCTCCCACAGACATGGAGACGTGCTGACACATACATACACACAGACGCTTACAGACACTCACACAGGCACATGCACACACATACTTACACACCAATTTATTTCTTCTGCAAAAAATGCTTCACTTTGTGAGACTCCTGTTCTAAGAAAAAGTAGTACAATTCTAGTGCAAACAAGCTGCATTAAAGGGTATTAAACATTCTAAAAAATGTCATTGATTGAACCCACACAGTGCCAAGTCCATTCCCCACATGGGGCTGCATTCTACCCCATCCTCCCCCTACACACACACTTTAAAGTCTTTATTTTTTATACTTACTCCTGATGCCCACCACCCTGCAGCCAGTGATCTCCCAGCCAGTTGTGAGATCAGTATTATCAATGCTGCTCTTCTACTCCACTCTTGCCCAAACCTCTGTATGAGAGTGGATGGGATCAGGAATTACATATAGTTTTCCATATGTAACTAGATAATAACCTACAGGAATCAGACCTAAACAGATGAATAGCAAAACATTTTTACAGGGTCAAAGAAATGGCCCAAGCCTCAGGCACTGAAATCTTAAATGGGGCTTTTAACCCCTTGATTACTATGGTGGTCTCTAACACTTTGCTTTGCAATGCTTTGTAGACAGCTATAGCACTCAAGTTGGTAGAAATCCCCATTGAAACCAATGTAGTTTTTTTAACTTTATCACTGTTGGGTTTGCACCAGAATTGTACCAGTTTTATTTGACTCACGTGCCTAGGTATGTATCGCGATCTCATTTACCACATCACCTTTAATGACACGTAAGATCTCCTGTGCATACCAAAACAATGCATGTTACTGTAATTCTGTGAATGAATGATAGTTTTTTTCTTTAAACTTGTTTTTTAAGTTATAAAATAATCTTAGTGAATCTGAGCAGAACAGAGTACATCTCTATGGAAACAATTAACAGAAGATTGTTGGGGAGGGATGCAACAAGCACTCTTAATATATGGAGTGTTTATGCAGCCTCTTCTTGGACTAGTAACCCGTATTGTCTTTTATTAAATAGCTGGAACTGCACATCTGGTAATCACACCATGGAATCCAAAGCAGTATGTCTAGTCTTTCCCATAAATATTTACATGGATTGTATAAAAACACCAATGTATTAAAGGGAACTATGACCTAGGATTAAGTGGTTTTTAGTTTAACACATGGAGTCTGATTTAGGAAGAAGATGTGGAGCACATCATCTGCCCTACATGGGAAAAACACTCACATTCCCATTGATTTAAACAGGATTTTAACCACTTGCTTTTAGGGAGATCTCTGGCATTCAGTGGCATAAATGGACAATTTATTTCTTCCCTCTGCTAAAGTTGGATAGCCCCAGAATGGCTCTATATTTCCATGGTAAATCTGCCTTATTTATATTGCCTTTCCTTCAGAATTCATGTGTATTTTTCCCCATCATCTGCAGTTTTGTGTCCTGTATATAGTGATCTCTGCTGAAGCTTTACAACAAACAGTAGGATTCTGTTTATTAAATGAAACAATTAGCAGTAGACTACAGCAGAGATCAATTGTAGTTAAAACATTGAACAGAAATAGCTGACTGCAGTTTGCAGGACACTAACCTAGTTAAAGGGATAGTAATGTTTCATAATAAAAGCAGCTCTAATTAATCATCATAGTATTTGGACTTTGGAGAGTGTTATTCCAATTCTGTCAGAGTTGTAGTTCCAGAGTAATTCAATGACAAAGTGTCCCCCTCCCGCCCCTTTTACTGATGTCACACTGTTCAGCCAGAGCAGAAGGGAGGTGCCCAGGTAAACTGCAGAGAGGGACAATCTTCAATTAAGATAAGGGAAAAACCTGAAAAACTTGTCAAGGGGGGCAGGGATTTCATTGTTTTCATAGGAAGAAGATTGTCCCCTTCTGTTAGCTGTCTGGTCTATGGACTGCATTCCACATCTGAGAAGAGATGGCTTACACTAGGTAAAAGGGGCGGGAGGGGAAACTTTGCTTGTGAATATCTCATAAACCATAAAGGTTTGAGAGATAAGATATCGTTCTTCATGTTTTTTTAATGCCTACAAAATAAAATAAAGATAAAACAAAGTATTACTATCCCTTTAAGTCTTGGCCAGCTACAAAGAGATGCCTCTACTGGAGTCTAAAGAATAATTTACCCACACTGGTGGAAAGAGTTTTACCTCCAGTCGAATTCAAATTAATCAGAAACTTGTGTTTCCCAGAGACCTGAATGTCAGGTATTTTGTGCGTTTATGTAATAGTTTTGTCAATCGGGTAGCCTAATACCAGCCTGACAGTGATGGGTGAGTGTGCTTTGCAATTTAAGGCAGTACTGATGGAGAATCTTATCTGGGAGAGACTAAATCGCAAAGATAAGCTGAGGTAAAAGGATAATTTTCACAAGATTAGCCCAAACCCATGAAATCCAAAGATGTTGCCATATCTTGATATTTGCTTCTATCTGATTTAGTAAGGCTGGATAGTGAAACATAAACAAGTCCTCCCCTGTGGATATAACCCTCACTCCTTGGTATTTAATATTTTTGGCATTCCACATTAAATCATATAGAGCCCACAGGTCAGAACAAATCCTGTCCTGCAGATTAATGTTTAAAATTTCATCTTTCACATAGTTGATATGTGATCCTGAGAGGGAGGTATATGGTCTTGGTAGATCCATATGTGGATGTGGAGATGAGAAGCATCCGTGTTGGCGAGGAAAGTAATAAATTTGGAAATCCGGCCACCTTATACTCACTAACTGCTCGTTTAATACCCTCTATGTCAGAGTTTGCTCTGTTTCCTGTGAGCAAGGGCTGCAATACAAGGACATCTAAAAATGGAGAGAGATAGGACGTCCCTGCCTGGTCTCGTTGGATATGTGAAAAGCTTGTGAGAGGAGTCCACTGACCTTTACCTTGGCATATGGGGAAGCATACAGGGCAGAGATTCTTTGCATGCATTTTAGGACCAATGCCTACTTAGAGTGTTAGTAATGTCCAAGAAAAATATGTATCATTTTGTAGTGCTTAAAATGCAACAAATCCTATCTCTCAAACTGCTATTGTTTGAAAGATATTCCTATCCAAAGTTCCCCCCTCCCTCCCCTTTCCCTGACGTCAGCGCTGTGCTGACTGCAGGGGAATCCTGTCCGGGGAGCTCTGCAGCAGAGCCGCAATCACATTATTTAAAAAGAATAATTTCATTGGAAAGGTCTACAAAGTGTTCCTGATTTGCAAGCACACTTTGTAGACCATTCCAATGAAGTAATCCGTTTTAAATAACGAGATTGCGGCTCTGCTGAAGAGCCTCCTCGTGTCGGCCGACACAGATCTCCTGCTGTCAGCTTTACAGCTGACAGCAGGACATTGCAAACTTTAAATGTGAATCTCCCAAACCATAGCAGTTTGAGAGAGAAGAATTGTTGCATGTCTGTGGATGCGGTTTGTCCTCAAGGGATTGTATGTTTACTCAGGCCATTGACTAGATATTTAGTGAGTGCATGGACTTTGCAATATATATTTATATAGGTTTGTATATCATCATCTTCAGACCTTGTTGATCTTGTGCAAGATGAAATCCTTCTCACCAAGTTTCTAGCAACTTCTGTACTGTGTGTTTTGTTGCCACTGTGTAACAACAAATTTGGTAATTTCATCTACCCATCTTGTCTTTGGTCTTCTTCTTGGGTGTTTAGTAGTGAGTGGAACCCATTCCAAAATCTGTTTTGGTGTATCTTCCATGAGGTCTTCTTGCGATGTGCCCTACATGTTTCCATTACAGGAACTTTACTCTTTCAGTTATGTCAGACATTTGTTTGCTGAGGAATCCATGCACACATTTCTAGATCTCTTTGTTATGTTTAGAAGTCTTCATAACCTTAAGTTTGTGCCATTGTTTATAAAATAAAATTTGACTCCCTTTTGCCCTGAAGAAGGTCCATCTGGGACCAAAATCATGCAGCATGGGTGTAGTAAATTGTTTTCTTTCATGCTATGGTGGACTATCTCCTAACCCCCCACCACCAACACACACACACACACTTCATAATGAAATATTACTGCTTACTTAATTATACATTAACCTCTAGAGCAGTGGTTCTCAACTCCTGTCCTCAGGACCCACTAACAGGCCAGAATTTGATGATTTCCTTGTTAGAGCACAGGTGAGTTAATCAATGTGAATGAGCCTCTGATCACCACACCTGTGCTTTAGCAGAGAAATCCTTAAGTCCTGGCCTGTTAGTGGGTCCTGAGGACAGGAGTTGAGAACCACTGCTCTAGAAGGAATAGCTATACTAAATGTAGATTTCTTTTGATTTGCAAAGACCAGAAGAAAGGGAAACATCAGTAAATATAAGTCTGTTTTTATGGTCATTTGAAGTGAATTTGCCTATATAATTAATAAAATGCATATGTCATTTTGAAATTTCTGCAGACTAAAGGAATGAATGGTAGTACATGAAAAGCTGTCAGTCATATTAGTTGTCCGGTGGGTCATTTACTTGCATATTGTTTCACTTTATTAGCTTGGAATCTAGAGTAACAATTGTACTCAGCTGAATGTGTTGTGTTGGCATGATCATTCTTTATTGCCCTAAATGCTTTTTCTTGGCGTGTGTAATTGGCATGATCCTGCTGTATTGCCGTGAAAGATTTTTTTCTTGGCGTGCATAATTGGCATGGTCCAACTGCATTGCTCTGCTTGGATTAAAGCAAGAGTTTGATCATTCTCAAAAGCTTCCAAAATTGTGGTGCAGTTGTGTCCTGGGCACTATGCCCTCTACTTTTAATTTCGTGCATAAGGAAATAGATAATTTGAATTTAGTGTTAAACATTATATATAATGCTACAGAGATGGATCTGCCTGACTCACTCATTCAAGAGAAGGAGGGAAACTGACATTGTTCCATTTCACAGCCATTTGATATACTGAGATTTCAACAGACACCTGGTTTCCCATGGTGAAAATTGATCCATTCCATTTTCACAAATTGTAGTTTGGCTGTGCAATTTATTTAGCGTTTGATATTGTGGAAGAACTCCTCATTGCTCATGTTGTAACACTAACATGCTAGACTAGGAATCTACAGGGCAGAGGAGAAATTCAAAGTACAGAGAACCTGGAGTCTGGTCCTGGACTTGCAGATAGATAAGCTGTTTCTATGAGTGTTAGTGACTGCCAGGCAGTATAATGCTGCAGGATGTGCAAAAGTGGTCATTGAACATGCACAGTAGCTGAGTAGCAGTGGTCATGCCAGCTTATGTGAAGTGTTGGTGGAAGACTGAGACTTTGTAGGTGTATCAGTCTAAGGTTATTGACAGAAGGAATACAGTACAATTGGTAATTTAATCTAACTTTGTGCATGCATTTGCAGCAAGTTCAGATAAACCTTTAGAGCAGGGCTGGCCAAGTTTGCTCCTCAAGGGCCACCAACAGGCCAGGATGCAAGGATTTTCCTGATAAACCATAGATGAGTTTATCAGTGGCTTGTTCATTTGATTGGCCCACCTGTGCTCAAACAAGAAAATCTTTAGCTTGGGGACCAAACATGGATACTCCTCTACTAGGGTGTGCCCAGGGCCCAGGGGAGCAACAACATTGGTGATAAACATGGAAACAGATTTCCTGGGTTAGTGATTCAACATGTGAATGTTCTTTGATCTGTAGCCATTGCTGACCTGGCCTGTTGCAGCTGGTTTGACCTATACACTGTGCTGACTGCATTACTCTCCTATGCAATCCTCTAACTATCTCAATTTATTTGAGGTGCTCCTTGTCATCTAGTGGGTCTGCACTAACAAACGGCATAATGTGACTCTCCTTACAACTCCCACTTCATGACTTTGTAATCTTGTTTCTACCCCCCACACCTTCACACATCATATTATCACACCTACATCCTTCCCAGTAATTAATTTATCAATGATGCATATGTTTACAGACAAACACAGAGCAATTCTGGACCTGTGCCATAACAAATAAACATTCCCATGTATTTCTTTATGGAATTACAACTCCATTTAAATCAATGGGAACTATGGGAATTTTTATTAGTTTCCTATGGTACACAGCCTTATGTGTATAAGAACACAGATGTGTATGTATGTATAAATGCAAAAGTTGAGCAATTCTGGTGCTTGCGAACAATTTGACTGCTCAGGTGATTACTGGAAACAGTGATCACAAAGAAAATAAAAATATCAGAAGCTAGGAGCTTCACTCACCCCTGTGGTGTAAGTGTGCTTCTGCATGTAATGTCCGCATATTATATAAATGGTGCTGGATGTAGGAGCGCACCTCCTCTCTTGAATATAGCAACAAAGTAGTCGCACACAATTACTTGAAGTGCATATAAGAAGGCTTTATTGGAAGTATAAAAACATCAAGACACATACAGAGACAATGGGAAAATCAGCCCAAAACACTCCTGACACATTTTAGACCACGCTGGTCCTTACTCATAGGCAATGCGGGTGGGAAAACATGTATTTTAAATAGACTGGAGACAGGTTAAATAAATCCTACCCCTTTAAAGACATATCTTAAAAATACAAAATGGATAAAAATTCTGTAATATAGAAGTAATCCTATAATTTGGGATGAAAGGTAACTACATATTACAAGATTAACATTTCATTAAACAATCACAATTTGTAAGTTAATAAATGGAGGTCCAGAAAGAGCTGGTGCAGAGGTACACAGAAAAAAACAGACAAAAATGATTCACTGAATATTGTCCAGGTGCAAAATAATAGATAAGGACAAAATTGCTAGTAAAATAAACTAAAAAGTGTCAGTAATATCAATATCTTAAAAAATGTAATATTGCAACTATTAGAAAATGAAACTAAACAACCCCAGTCCCATCTCTCAAACCTTTATGATTTGAGAGATATAGAAGGATAAAGTTCCACCCTCCCTCTGCTTTCACTGACAGCTGACGGCAGGATATCCTGCAAGTGCAAGCGGCTCTTCAGCAGAGCTGAAATAACGCAATGTAAAAAGAAATACTTCATTGGAATGGTCTACAAAGTGTGCCTTCAAACCAGGCACACTTTGTAGACCATTCCAATGAAGTATTTATTTTTACATAGTGCTATTTTGGCTCTGCTGAAGAGCCACCTCAAGTCGGCCGACTTGAAACTCCTGCTGTCAGCTTTACAGCTGACAGCAGGGAAAGCGGAGGGAGGGTGGAACTTTAGCCTTCTATATCTCTCAAACCTTAAAGGTTTAAGGGATGGTACTGGGGTTGTTTATTTTCATTTTCTAATAGCTGCAATAGTACCTTTTTTAAGCTATTGACATTACTAACCCTTTAACTCCCATTCAGCATTTTGTGCATCACAGTGTAAGTTGCAACCACCCCTTGGTGGTCTGGATACCCTCTCAATACCTTGGAAACCAAAATGTTCCAAACACGAACCATGGGACAGAAAGTGTCAGTGATCTAGAATCCTTATTCTCAGTTGTATTTAGATGTTCCCAAATTATTTTCTTGAGCGGATGTATAGTATGCCCCACATATTGTTTCAGACACTCCTTGCATGTAATCAGGCACACTACTCCTGAAGTGCAACAATTAATAAAACTGTCAATATGCAAGCTATTCTAGTTACTAAACTGCAAAACATCTTGAAGATAAATGTAAACGTGCAACATTTGTCTCCGCATTTAACGAAACCCTTAGTGGTTAACCATGTGCCCACATACTTTCATGACCAAGAAAACATGCTAGTAGACAAATCATTATCTGAGAGACTCCTGGCCGTGGATATTCCAATAGTCAAATTGATAAGGTCAGTGTCATGCCAAGGCATGAGTTGGCCCTCTGGGTTGTATAATTTGTTTGTTTGTTATTCAAAGTGCACCAGGCCATAAAATTAGCTAAGTAGATAACATCACCAGAAACTGAATGAGCATTGCCAGAGCAGATCAGAGTCATAAACTATATTGGACCCTCTGCTCTGTTGGAGTTCACCCAGAGGACAGTCAAATATTTAGGGAGAACATGTATATACAGTGTAAAATGGTTCAATACAAATATATATTCAGAATGCCTAGGTTTTACCCTTGTGGTGGGTACCAAACATGCCAGGTGGAAGTGTTCCTGCTATGAGTTACAAGAATTGCCACTTTGCAACAAGTTAGACCCAGCATGTTTGGTGTCCAAATATTCACACAGATATGAGGAATATGATTATTATAACATTATAGAGGTGTGCTGTGTGTTGTATGTTTTGGGAAGACTTATAACTTTTCAGGTAGAACTCTCCAGTAACATCTCTGACTGAGTGTGCTGTAAACGGTCAAGCCAAACCCCTGACCCTCCCAGGTAACACCCTGGGGGGTTTGGCCTCTGGAAAATATTTAATATGTGATTTTTGGATAAAACAGTGAATTTCTTTGTAACAACTGAAGGGGGATATACCATGTGAAGTTCCCAAGGACTTTGTATTTAAGGATTTCTTGTGTTTCTCCCATTTTATTTTATGGACTGTTTTGCTTATGTGTAATCTTTATTTGTGTATGTCCTTTATTTCTGTATTTTTGTGACCAGCCCTGTGAAGCCTTTTTGCAGATTAAATGTTGAATTAATCAGCTCTGGTCTCTGTTCTCTAATATGAGCTCACTACTCTGAAGGAAGCTCAGTTAGAGCACGCTACTAAAGGGTTAATTCTATATGTCTGATTATTAAGGTGATTTTATACTGTAATTCTGTTGTGTTTGGGGTAACCGAAGACGCCCAGATATAACGTCTTGGTGGTGGCAGCAAATTATAGTACTGGGGAGGGAGGGAATTCAGGGGTTAATGTGGTGGTTGCTAGGAATAGTAACAGGTAACCAGTGGTCTGGTATTGTTAACCCTTTCACACTTCCACACTCTCCCCACTGTCTCAGCAGGGTCTATAGCCTTCGCTTGTGACAATCAGTAATGTGGTTGATCATATGAGACATAAGGATCGAATTAAGGGGTCCTTTAGAAAAAATGTGTGTCTGTCTCGGAATTCTCAGAATCAAACTAAATAACCAGTTATGTTTGTGTTATCAAGGGTCTAACTAGGAAATCTTAGAATATAGACAGTTTTATTAATTGTTGCATTTTGGGAGTAATTTACCTAATTGCCTGCAATGAGTGTTTGAAACAAAATGCTCTATGCCCGCTCAAGGAACAAATTCGGGACCATCTAAATGCAGTTGAGAATAGGGATTCTAGATCACTGATTGCTAGACACTTTCTGTCCTATGGTTTGGGTTTGGAACATTTTGGTTTCCAAGGTTTTGAGAGGGTATCCAGACCACCCAAGGGGTGGTAGCAACTTTTACACTGCATAGGTAGACAGGAGATGACCTGGATACACAACCCAATGCATGAATTCCAAGTGGACTAAATGCTGAATGGGACTTTATTTTACTAGCATGTTTGTCCATAATTTATTATTTTGCATTTGAATATATTTAGTGAAGAATTTTTGTCTTGTTTTGTCTGTGTACCTCTGCACTGGCTCGTTCTGTACCTCCATTTATTAACTTACATATTGCGATTTCAAAATAAAAGGAGCTCCAATTAATCTTCATAGTATTTGGTCCATGGAGAGTTATTTCAGTTCTGTCAGTGTTGTAGCTCGAGAGCAATTGAATGTTAAAGTATCCCCCTCCCGCCCCTTTTACTGATGTAACTGCTCACCTCTGAACAGAAAGGTGGTGTCCGAATGGCTTGCAGAGAAGGACAATCTTCAATTAAGACAAGTGAAAAACCTGTCAAGGGGGGCAGGGTTTTCATTATTCTCACAGTAAGAAGAGTGTGCCTTGCTGTGAGCTGTCTGGTCTATGGACCAGATTCCACATCTGAGGGGAGGTGGCTTACACTAGGTAAAAGGGGCAGGAGGGGTATACTTTATCATTCAATTACTCTTGAACTACAACTCTGACAGTATTGAAATAACACTCTCCATGGCCCAAATACTATGAAATTAACTGAAGCTGCTTTTATTTTGAAACATTACTATCCCTTTAATCCAATTATCATCTTGTAATATGTGGTTACATTTCGGTATGATAGAGTTACTTCTAGATTACTGAGTTTTTATCCATTTTGGATTTTTTTAAAGGGGAACTACCACCCGGCAGTAACTTTACATGTATTCAGTCTTCATCTGGTGACTAGCTGATTAGTAGCACTAGTCGCCAGAAATATTACCTGGTTCCAAAGATTTTGCAGTTTTTCCGAGGCTCACAGGAGCAGGAAGCATGGACATCTCGTCACAGTGACGCACGGACTTCACTGTGACGAGATGTCCGTGCTTCCTGCTCCTGTGAGCCTCTGAAAAACTGCAAAATCTTTGGAACCAGGTAATATTTCTGGTGACTAGTGCTACTAATCAGCTAGTCGCCAGATGAAGACTGAATACATGTAAAGTTATTGTGGGGTGGTAGTTCCCCTTTAAGATTGTATGCCTTTAAAGGGGTAGGATTTGTTTGTATCACCTGTCTATTTAAATTAAAAGTTTTTACGCCCGCTTTGCCTATGCATAAATTCCAGTGTGGTCAGAAACGCATTAGGAGTGTTTTGGGGTAATTTGCACATTGTCTCTGTATGTTTCCAGATTTTTATTTTTTTTTTATTTTTTTTTTTACTTCTAATAAAGTGTTGTTATATACACATTACTTCAAGTGATTGAGTGAGGATAAAAATCCTCATTGATATCACTACTACATACAATACTCACAACACACACACACTACTCACAATACACACACCACACTCAATACTCACAATACACACACCACACGCACGCACACATATACACACACAGCAATAGAATGATAGAGTTCCCTTTGACATGTCACTCTGTTACAGTCCATCACAGAGTGCTTCTTGCCTGACTATTCCCAGTAGGATATTCTGTTCACATAACTCTTGGATGTCTTTGCTATTGCTCGAATGACATTTCTGCATTTGACATGAGCACACTCCACACTATTGATTTCTGCCTCTGCGTCTCGTTATACATTAAATCCTCAACAGGCTGCAGCCTGCTGGGGAACATACTGTACTGTAACTTTCCTCGAGCCATCTTTCATTCTATTTGACAAGGATAAATATGGACCTGTAGGAAGAGTGTCATAAAGCAAATACAACCCAGACGACAGCCACTTAGTTCAGTAACATTTATTGTTTGCCTTGTATGTAGTCTGCATGGAGTTAATATATTGATACTATGATTACCCCGCTTTGTCTTTGCCTTATGCAACAGTGTGAATGGAGTACATTAGGCCGTTTCTAAGGCAAAGATTAGCAATAAGTTGGGGTACTGCTGCGGGGGTTTAGAGCCCTTTAAAAGGAAACTTTACTGGAAAAAAAAAAAAGTGATTCTCAGTGTGAATTAAGTACTTAACCATCTGCTGGTATATTGTTTTTCGCATTACAACTCTGTTGTGGTCTATAGTTGTACACTGTCATTTTAGAATTTAATAAAGTACCCTAAAGAACTGTGGGTGGAACTTATTTATATAGGGTTTTTCAGCGGGTGTTAAAATCTATGGTCTGGTGTGAGGGGTAGGAGCTAAACAATACGAATGAAGCTCAGAACATCCAGCTGTAGATACAATGCAAGCATATACAGGAATAGATCTACCGGACTGCTGTATAGGGCACTCCTGGTAAGGTGGTATCCGCACATTATTGGAATGTTTGTCAGTATTGGTTTTAACAATATTCCTTTATTATCTGGTCTCTAAAAGGCCCAAGGAAATAAAGTAAGATGTTGAGATCTGCAAATTTAATCTATATAAAAGCACAAAATTGAGCAGCCAGAAAGCAGTGATATTTTTTTTCCTCTCTCTAACGGCTTGTTCACACAGCAGACATATGCATACAGTTTCTATGACAAGGAAAATGTACACGTTTATCCTAGCTATATAAGGTATTTTATACTGCTGCCTTTTGAAGAACATTTTGGAAACCTTCTCAACAAACAACCCTAATGTATGTATGTATGTATGTATGTATCTTTATTTAAATTGCCCTATACATGTACACAGTGCTTAACAAAAGTTGAAACAATGTAATTCAAAACTACAGAACTGGGTTAAGAGCATTAAGCTTAAGTGCAATCATTTCATTATTCGTGGGGGAAAGTGCAGCAAGGGAATCCTAGACTGGTAAAGGGACCCTGCCTCAAGGAGGAAGCTCCTTGGGACAACCCTAATCAGCCATGCTACCACAAGGCAGCTCAATATCTGAGATAACAACAGCAGTTTATTGACCTCCCAAAAGGATCTGTTTTTTTCTAGAAAAGTGTTGTATAATACAATTCCTGCTAAATTGCCAGTTCCACTCCTAGTGCCCAGCGCTGTTCACCTTGTTTATGAGCAAGATAAAAATAAATAAATAGTTACCCATAGTTGAACTTAGGCTGATGCTTGTATGGCTTGGAGAAGAGCACAAAAAAAAAATACAAAATGATAATGATCCACTCATTTTAATCCATTTATGGCATTGCACTGTACATCAGACTCTGCTAGTGGTGGTCAGCAGCTAACTACCCCCTGTATGTCAATATGCATATTTAGAGAGATAAGCAAGGTGAAAGTATACCCACCTACAGAAAGGGGTTTAATCCTTTGTTATATTATCGGGCCTCTTTTTCAAACTGGAAATATTTCAACACTTTCAGGGAGGAATCCAGTTTTGAAGCTCCAGCTATTGGACTGCAATTCTCATTTAAACAAATTAAAATCTTTATTTTTCCCTTATGGTACAATTGGTTTGTTCCAGAATTTGTGCCTCTTCTTTTTTGTATAATTTTTTATCACCCCTGTTGCTCAGTGTAGGAAAGGATTACAGACACCTATTTAGGTGTAAGTGATGTACAGGTGCATATTGTATCTTGTTGCTAAAGCTGTCATCATCATCATCTTCTTGCAGTTGCAGGCTTTATATCTTCCCATGACGGGACCTCATGTCCTGCTATGTCTTCTGAAGTGCTGAATTTCAATTCATAAGTAAGGAGTAGCATTACATGGGTCAGTGTGTGGCACAAACATTATTTGTTTTGCGTCATGAGTGCTGCATTACTCTGCTTCTTACGTAAGCCACTCTGGAGCTTGAGTCCCTTCCAGACTTTCTGATATCACTGCCTGAACACCAATGAGTCAAGCAGTGAAATGACCAGTATGATTAATAAACCTGTTCTCTAGCATTGATATCCTTAACCCTGCGAGCTTTTGTTTTCATGATTAATCTATCCTTCTACTGCTGTTGGTGTTAGTAATACTTGCTGTTAGATTGTGTACCTCATAGTTTAGCCTTTCTCCAGTTGTTAGGCTACAATTCACATCTTCCACAGCTGTCCATTGAATAGTGAGATTTGCAGCCCAACAAGAAATGGAGGTCGCAGGTTGCTAATCCTATTATACATGGCTGTTCAAGTCCAGTCCTTAAGGGCCACCAACAGGCCAGGATATAATGATTGCTCTGTGTGAGCACAGTGAGTCAGTCAAAATGAATGAATTAACCACTGATTAACTCACTTGTGCTTAATCAGGGAAATCCTTAAATCCTGTCCTGTTGGCGGCCCTTGAGGACTGAACTTCTACAGCCCTGCTGTTATGGATCATTTGTTGAACCAATGATCAAACTAGAGGAACAATTTGAATAGCCGTAAGAAAAAAACGTAGGAATCTTCCAACAGGACTCAAAATAAAATTAGTTTCATTTTTAGTTTGTTTCAAGATGTGAAGACATTACAAGGATATCATTTAAAAATGTATCTGAGCATTAATTATTAATGTCCTTTGCTGGAAGAATTAATTGAAAACAATATGGCTGTGCATGGCCTGTAGAAGTTGTGTATTGTTCTGTATTGATTGCATTACTGTGTTGGTGTCTGGAACGTTCTACGATATTGCTCTTATAAACAAATGTAATGTTTTATCTTGCATATTTTGGCCTCTAAAACCTCGAATCTTGTTGCCTGGGCATGTAGTGATTCTATTCTCCCTAGTGGTAATGAGAGAATTAATAAAGCAATAGGTAGGACTACACATTTATGTTTTTGGAAACCTGCAAATCATACACCCTGCTGGCCTTTATAGGACATTAAGGACCACTAATACTACAATACAAGTTGTTGTATGCAAGGAATATGAAGTAACATTTGCAGCTGTATGTACCCATACCATGACAGAACATATGGTGTGCAATACTGCATGTGCCATTTCCCATTCTGTATGGGGAAGCAGTGTACTTCCTGGTTAGGAAGTTGTTGCTGCTAAATTGCAGAAGGAAGAGAGGAGTGCATTTTTATATAGGTTCTCTATTTTGTGTAAACATGTAATTTCTTACTGTAAAAGCTCTCCAGGACATACTTAAATGCGTGAAAAATCTCAATGTACTCTTCCTGGTAAAACATTTTCTAAATAAATAGTTATGTTCAAGGCCATACATCTCTCTCTGTGTTATTAGAAATGCCCCATGTGTTGTCCTATTGGCCTGGTAAACAAACAAATTAACATTAAGTGCCAGACACTGACACAAAGATTCAGCTCTGATATAGCATGTCTTGTTACTGTAGCAACATCAACTCCAGCTCACTGATTTTGGTAGGATTAAGACCTAGGTCTTGCATGTCTCAGTAGTAATGTCTGGACTGCCCAAATATATCAGAGCTTGCCTGATGCAATCAGACTTCATGTTTTTCCTAAAAATTTTAATAGAAAGCAAACGCTTCTGATTTTCTACAGAAAACAGACGTTTTATAGTAGGGGAAAGTGGACACCTGCCCGTAGCCCATTCATCAAAAATTGTAATGCAAAAAATGATTTAGAAAACTTTAGATTAGGGGAAGCAAACTGTATGATTGGCCCATAAATAACCGTGGAGCTTACAATCTGAAAGCTTTGAACAAACACACACACACACACACACACACAAAAAAAACTGTGCTCAATCCTAAAATGTGCTCTGGATTGTCACTGGTACACAGTGCAGTATGTTGTGTGTAAAGCCAAAGTAGCATGAAAGCTTACAAATATGTCAATTCACAAAGTTTGTATATCAGTGATTCCCAGAGTTAATCCTTGGCACGTACTAACAGTTAGTCTTTTCAGGTTATATCCATTTGATCACAGATTAGTGACTGAATCCTTGTTATTGATCTGCCTTTGCTTAATGAGGGATATTCTGAAAGTCTGACCTGTCATTGCCCCTGATAACTGGAGCTGGGATTCGCCGTTAATCGACCTAAATATATAAACATTTTGGTGCTATTGGTGGAATCTCCAAAGATATGTTGTCATGTGCAATATGGATCAATTTTGGGGCAAGCCAAAATATTTTCATTGAGTTAAATAGGGCTTTTAACCCATTAATGCAGTGGAAGTACCTCTGTTTTATTCCACAGGAAAGCCTGAAATTACTATTTTTTTTATTATCAATGAATTATTAGCATTCAAGAGGGTTAACCCTTAAGAGTGCCAGAGGAATGTGTGGGGATGTGTGTTGCACATCCCTCTGGCACTCTTAAGGGTTAAAGCGCTATTAAACCCTTTGAGTGCCAGAGGGGTATGCAACACATTGCTTTGCAGTGCATTGCATACTCCTTTTGCACTCAAAGGGTTACGTCATTAAAATGTTGCTCTCTATTGTGTATTTGGTTTCCCCCAATATAGCACCACATTCTTTGTTTATATTGTCCAGGCTGTTTGTGTATAAGGGAAAGTGCTGAAAAGACTTACTATAAATCATAGTAGAGATAAAAATGAAATCATTGTATTTATTTATTGAGCTAATCCAAATGAAACAATAGCAGAACACACACACACACACTTCTTATGTTTGTGATTCTGTTACACTCACAGGAGCTTTTTAGAGAATTCCTAAAAGACTCTTGGAAATGGTACAAGTGTGTCCTTTATGTGTTTACATTACTGAAAGCACATTGCGCCTGCAAGGAAATCACCCAGCCGTTTGCCTGCCAGCTTTTGATTATTTCTTGCTATAGATAAAAGGCTGTTCCCAGTGTTCCTTTTAATCCTGCCACTGATTCAATAAAGTTTCCATGACTGAGTTTATGGATTGAGATGATCTTATGGACATGTCCATCATGGCAACCTTCCCAAGTATAATAACAGAAAATTGGAAGTGCATCAGAAACACTGTATATAGTTAAGAAACTACCAGTAATGGTTTGCTGTTTTAGCTGCAATTGAAACCTTGCTCTTTCCTATCAAATTTGATAGGTAGTTCAGTACAGTAAAGGCTTTTAGCCAGGGAAGGATTTACCGTTAAGCAGAGTTGGCTACAACCTATATCAAGGATGTCCAAACTATGTCCCAGGGGCCATTTGCGGTTCTTGGTCATTGCCAGTAATGACCTTCATGTAGATTCTTTAAAGTAATAAATAGGAGTCTTTCCTCAAAATGTATTTTTACCTTTGCTTTAGAAATAAGGGAGATGGTTAATTCTGAGTAGGAAAGTTTGTGTGGGATAATAATGTATTGAATATAAACGTTTGTGTATGCATGGAAAGAAATATGTGGTAAACCACTCTGGTCCTTAAGGAGGTAATGCCATTACATTACTTAGAAGAGTCAATGTTTGTTACTCAGTGTGGCCCTTGAAGAGCTGTACATTTGGTGTGACATCTTTCTGTGCTGGACATGCTCACACTATGAATGGGGCGTGTGGGGGAGCAATCCCAGTGTCCATGCAGCAGACATCTCCTCCTGGTTTATGATTTTTGGTTTATTTACCCATTTTCGTTTCCCTTGACGTTCCAGCCCCTTGAACACTAGAGGAGTCTCCAACATATTGCTTTAGCAGTGCAACTGAAGCATCTCTAGCACCCAAGGGATTATGAGCCTCTTTTGTGTGTGTATGTTAGAGTCTAAGGGTATTTCTGTTTCGGTGAATGAGGCTGGGGGCAATGACTATGTGAAGAGTGGGGCAGAGCCATGGGTGAGTCTAAAGGCACTTGTTGAGCACTTGTTTCACTTGTTGAGCACATGGCCTCCACAGACCTCTAGTGTTGGGCTTGGAAACCTTTCATTAGAGTCTGTGGAGGCTGTGCGCTCAGCCCAATGAGACTGATAATGAAAATCTTTGCAGTTTAGGCATTCTCTGTGCCAAACAGGGTGCAACAGAGGGTTCTCTTTTCAAACCCTCATGTGGCTCCTGTGCTGATCCACTGGAGTCCATCATGCAGCATAGGCTTAATCTGCAGGTCCACACTATCTATCCAAGTAATAGTTGCACTTTAAGATTGACACCTGAAATATAAATTTATTACCAGACTTGGTTTTCCCCATTCTGGGTTGTTTCCCTCTTTAAAATAATTATGATATTTACCATTTAGGAAAGTGTAATGGAAATTTTCTCATAGCAAGCTCAGGAACTTGTTTCTAGTAAGGCTGTGACTCCAAATTAAAAATATTGGTCACCCATCAGGTATCTGCACTTCCCAAGCCAGTACAAGATAAGAAGGAGCACTTCATTAGGCTAACCATACGTACCATTTTAAAAGGGACAGTATCAGTTTTTTTTTCATTTTACCAGACCGTCCTGTCTTTTTAATATAAATATAAATTTTGTCCCATGTTTTTAATATAACTTATATATAGTTTTTAATTTTTTGTAAAAAAAAAAACTGAACACTGCTTGTTTATTTCTCATAAGATAAAGTAAATTGGAACTTCCTTTCGTCACACTAGTGGTTTTACTGTGCAGATTGATTACCATAGAGTCTTATGCCTAGAGTGACTAGTAACTGTCTAAGTCTAACTCTCAAGTCTATTGTAAATTACCATAGAGTCTTTTAGACAGTGATATGAGGACGAGTCATACGACGCTATAGTAATCAATGTGTAAAGTAAACACAATAAAACCAGTAGGGTGAGTGACAAAGAGAGGAAGTTCCGATTTACTTCAGGGGCAGGCTTTTTGGCCAGAGGGAGAGAACACCTCTAGTAAGAGATGGGGTAAATGCGTTCTCGCTGCTTGCAGCTTACTATGATCGGACTCGGAGTGACAGAGTCCCACTGTCAGTCTGTCCCACACCCCATCCCATTTTTGTCTCAAGGAAATATGGTCAGCCTACACTTCATAAACCAGATTGTGTTGGAAGATCTGCACGGAGGCAGTGTGAATATCCGCCATGTGTCTGAATAGCTACATTGTTGGTGTTTAGCCAACACAATGTGTGATGCAAATTAAGATAAGAACTCTGTTTGTTTGAACTTTATTACCCTATGAGGCACCCTCTTATGTGTTCTTAATTGTATACAAAAGTATGGGCACCCTGGTCAATTTGTTGTTGATTTTCTAAGTGAAAAGAAGTTAACACAACCTTTGCAGTGAATAAATTTGAATACATTTGTTGAACTTATCAGATTGATAAAAAATAAAGCAGAAAATGTGGCATGTGCAAAGGTTTGGCACCTTAGCTGTTGATCCACTAGTAGTGGTGTTATTTTTTTTTTTTTTTAAGGTCTCAAAACTTAATTGACTCATTAGGCCTTAATCTGTTAGGTGATGACAATTCTGGAGCATTATAAATTCCCGAAGCTCACAGGGTGTTGTGCCAGCACTCAACTATAATGGACTCTTTTAAGCAGCTCAAGAAATAAAAATGACTGACTCTTACAAAGCAGGGGAAGACTATAAAAAGATATTTAAACACTGTCCAAAATGACCTTAAGAAACGGAAGTTAAGGGAAACATTTGAAGTCAAGGCAAGATCTGGACAACCAAAAAAATTTCAGATAGAACTGCTCGTAGACTGCTTAGGAATGTAATACAAAACCCCCATATCACTGCAAAGGAAGGATCTGCAGGGAAGTTTAGCTGGCACAGGAGTAGTGGTGCGCTATACAGTTACTTGCAAAAACAGGATCTTCATTTAAGTCATCAGAAGGAAACCTTATCTGTAGTCTTGTCACAAAAGTCAAGGGGAGTTGTGCACTGAGGTGTGATAAAGAGGTGATAATGTGCAGATGACCTCTTCAGTTATATCACTTTTCCAGTTCCTAGGTTATTCTCCAGTGCTTATGCACGAATACCTCCAGAGTTGGAGAAATCTTAGCTTGACTCCATAGAATATCATAAGACATGGAGAAGTGATAGTGTTGGAGAAGCCAATTTCCACATTATCACCTCTTTGTCACACATTATTGCATCTCCCCCAATGTCTGAATTATGCAACACAACACTTCGATAAGCCAGAGGCATTTTGTATCCAAGTGATGTGGTCTGATGATGATAAAATGTAACTCTTTGGTTACAATCACAAAACGTATGTTTTCAGAAAAAAAGAAGCATTTGAAGAGAAGAACACCTTGCAAACTTTTAGGGCATGTAGGGGGATCTATTATGCTTTGAGATTGTGTGGCAGCCTGTGGCACAGGACATTTGTATGGATATGAGGGTAGAATGGATTCTACGAAGTGTTAAATCATTTAGGAAACAAATGTATTACAGTCAGTGAAGAAACTGAAGCAGAAAAGAGGTTGGCTATTACAACAGGACAATAATGCAAAACATACCTCAAAATCAACCATGAATTAGTTAAAGGGATAGTAATACTTCATTTGATCTTTATTTTATTTTGTAGTCATTAAAAAAACATGAAGAACGATATGTCTTATCTTTCAAACCTTCATGGTTTAAGAGATATTCACAAGCAAAGTTTCCCCCTCCCGCCCCTTTTACCTAGTGTAAGCCATCTCTTCTCAGGTGTGGACTGCAGTCTATGAACCAGACAGATAACAGCAAGGGACAGTTTTCTTCCTATCAGAACAATGAAACCCCTGTCCCCCTTGACAAGTTTTTCAGCTTTTTCCCTTATCTTAATTGAAGATTGTCCCTCTCTGCAGTCTACCTGGGCACCTCCCTTCTGATCTGGCTGAGCAGTGTTACATCAGTAAAAGGGGCGGGAGGTGGATACTTTGTCATTGAATTACTCCTGAACTACAACTGTGACAGAATTGAAATAACACTCTCCAAAGTCCAAATACTATGATGATTAATTAGAGCTGCTTTTATTATGAAACATTACTATCCCTTTAAGGACTCTAAAGATGAAGGTTTTGGAATTGCTTTCACAGTTCCCAGACTTAAATGTTGTTGAAAATCTGTGGACAGATCTCAACCATGCAGTGCATTCAAGATAACCTATGAATATTTCTCAACTAAAAGAATTCTACAAGGAAGAATGGAGAAAAATTCCTCAAGCAAGAATAGAAGGACTGTAAGCTGGAGGCTGTGATTTCTGCCAAAGGGGATGTAACTAAGTACTGACTGATAGGGTGACTCACTTTTTCCAGTCTGTTAAATCTGGCAAATAAATAGTAACTGTGCATTAAAATTTGCAGAAATATGTCAAGTTTAACTTTGCTGCAAATGTTGTTTAAAGTGGACCTGTCACCTTGATTCAGGTTTACATATTTGAAAACATCATTAAAAGCTGCATGTGTGTCATGCTAGGGAAAATATCAGCAACTTTACAGTTAGGGAGATATAAATGAAGGTTTCAAGTGCCTTTTATATGTTAATTAAGCACTGTGCTGTGCCAGGAGACTCTGCCTTTCATTTTTCCCATACATATAATATTTCAATATGATAGGTCCACTTTAATTTCTTTTCACCTAAGTAAATCAATAAAACATTTGTCCAGGGGTGCCCAAACCTTTTCATACAACTGTGTAGATGAAAACAATTAACTCTCATATGTTTGTCTGGGTCTTTTAGATTCTATTGGTTTCTTTCACCTCCTCTTTCACATAGTTAATGAGGCTGTTAAAAGATATGCATCCATCAAGCCCAGCCCAGCCCAGCCCATATCAGACATGTTAATCCAGAGAAAGTTTAAAAAAAAAACAAAAAAAACAATGAAGTAATTTTCAGTGAAACCTCAAGTGGGTAAAAAAATTCCCTCTGTAGTCCGCCCAGTTTTGTCAGCCTGACAGGGTCCAACCTGGCGGCATGCTTGCATCTGCTGCCCGCTTCCAGCTTGGCCCTGACAGGACCTCTTCTTTCTAGCCAGTGGTAATGCCTTGAGGTCCTCTCAGGGCAATACCATAGATCCAATAAGCATAGCTATGTGCATTGGATCTATGGTATTGCCCTGTTAGGATCTTGCTTTCCTCTCAAGACATTGCCACTCACTAGAAAGAAGAGGTCCTGACAGGGCCATGCTGGAAGCAGGCGGCAGATGCAAACATGCCACACGCTGGGACCATGTCAGGCTGAGGAAATTGGACGGACTACGGAGGGGCAGAGGAGGAGGATATGAATAACTTGGGAGGGAGGGAAGCAGTGCAGCAATGGGAATTTTTTTTGTTTTAGATTTTTATTTTTTTGCCTACAATCCCCCTTTCACATAAGGTGAAGAGGGGCAAAATTGTGCGTATTATACGTGAGATTTTACTGTATACTACATCAACAGCAATACCCTTGACCAAATTACTACTTGCCTTTCCGTTAATGCAATTAAACTAGTTTGAAATTAGCTATTCTTCACAGAACTGTGCTGGCTCCTACTAATAATGTTGTTGGTCATCACATAGTCCGGAATACCACCCGAACATCACCAGCATTAGAGGGACTGAGATCCAGAGTTCTAACCCCAAGAGGGTGAACTGAGCATTACTTCCTGACTCTAAAACCGGAGCTGCAGTGATGTGCTCTTTTTGTGTAATGCAGCTGCATACTCATTAACTACAATTGTAATAAAGTCACTGTATTATACATTTTAATTATAGGTACATATACATATAGAATCTATCTGTATGTGTACATGGGAATAATAGTTTTTAATTTGTCTTTAATGCCATTTCCTCCTAGTCTAGCACTGTTACTTTTTTGCCACATCAATGTTTAGTTCTCCCACTAGTGTTTAGAACTAATTTTACCCAGAATTTAAAACATTTTTACTTGAAATTCCAATAAAGCGAATGACAGCTGTACAGGGTTTCTATTTTCCACTAGCTAATGTTGATGTTTCTATGTTTAACATAAACTCGCCTTCCTAAATACAAAGATTCATATTTTTATGTGAAGGTCATCATGCAAAAATGGGAAATTGAAAGGGAAAAAGAAAAGTAAACTTTTTTTAGTATGAATAATAAATCATGTAATCCCACATGCTATATACTTTTTATTTTAAAAAGTATACAAAATTCTGGTTTCAAACATCAAGGCAGGTTTGGTATGAAATTGCTATGATGCTATAGCAAAAAAGAAAACCTCATATTAACACCCTTTCAATCCTACAGTAACCAGGGAATACCATATTAGGTTAGGTAGCTAGAGCCCTCCTGAGTAAAATGGCAATCCATTGGTATGAGTTGACTTGAGTGTTTGCAAAAACTGCTGGCAGGAAAAAATACCATTTTGGAAAACTACCCACTGCATCAAATTAGGGGTCATTTGCTTTTTTTTTTTTTTTTTTTTTTTTTTTTTTTAACATTTATACCACTTCTAAGGTACTGAAATGTTTGAAAAGTATGAACTTTCCTACTGTATTCATTAGCAGCTCCTCTCTTGAGAGAAATAAGTTCCCAAGAGCTGACATACCATAAGGGCAGCTAAAGCACACAATTTACTCTTACCAAAAGCTGTTGTTTCTCTTACAATCTTCAAATATGTCCTGCCTGTACTAAAATGGCTATAAAACCTCAACAGATATGAAGAAAAGATAGAAAAGGCATACCATTTTGAAAAGAAGACAACAAGATGCATCAAATTAGGGATCACTTGCCATTCCAAACTTAGTATGGTGAACACAAATGTATATTAGATAGTTGCTCTTTTATCATAATTCCATCTCTGGTCTGACTTCGGAGCGTCCCGCTCTGTATCAGCCTTGTCACAGGCAGTTTCTACTGCGCATGACTGCAGTGCATGCAACAGTCTTTACTGCGCATGACTGCATCATTACAAGCTATTTAGCAAATTATTACATAGGATAGAATGGAACCTCCAGATGACTGAACAGGGCTAAACAGGATACTAAGTGTGCAGTATAAAAAGCTTGTTTGTTGCTCTTCTCAGACATTAATTATTTTCAAAAACATACTCACCACTATATTCATATCTAACAAAAAGCCCAGTATTAAAAACATCAAACACTTTATTCAAATATAGGCATAAAAAAAATACCTTACAACGTCATATGTCGATAAACGTGCAAATAGGAGAGACTTTCCAGATCAGGTGTGAGGACTGGTGTTACAGAAAGCTACTGGATCAATGATCGAGAACCTGGGTAAGCGCATGTAGCGCGAAACGTGTTGATCAGGGTTCATTGGCTTTCTATAACATCAGCCCTCACACCTGCTCTGGAAAGTCTCTCCTAATTGCACGTGATTATGGACATATGAAGTTGTAAGGTATTTTTTTTTGCCTATTTTTTAATAATTTTTTGTTTTTAAAACTGGGATTTTTGTTGGATATGAATATAGTGGTGCATGTGTGTTTGAAAATAAAACAAATACAAGTACTCTATCAACCAAAAAAGATCAACGCTCAGTAACCCTTCAATGATCAAGGATACAATGAGACTGTTTTAAAAAAAAGTTTTATCTTTTACACACTAGATATATATATCGAAAATTCCCCCAAATAATTGAGTTTATATCATAAAAATTAAAAGTATCTACTAATACAACCAAAAAAACATATAATAAAATATCTAAGGATGCCCTGAATGATATGCCCATATATCATCCAACAGTATCTCCCACCGGAGGAAGTGAAGCGAAGGTAGCCCGATCAGACTAGCGCTGAGGTCCGGGACTACACCCCTTATAATCTATATGGTCATTTCTTCTCCTGCGCTTGTCTGATATTCGGAACTACCCCGCCCAATCTCCGCCCACCAGAGTGTCTACTATGGTGAGTAGGCTAATCACTATTACAGGCACTTCCAAAGATCACTATAACAATATATATATATAAAGTGCTCTAAGTGTCACTTAAGGCCAATGTGAATACAGTATGCCGCTTGGACCTCAGTGTAGTCCAATCTAGAGTACTGACATCAGGAAAAGGGGAGGGAGGAGAGAACTTTGGTCCTGGGTTCTAGAGAGTTCCCAGGTATGACCATGCAGGAAAAATAAATATTCACTTTGATTTACATGGGGCTTTTAACCCACTGACTGCTAGAAATTTCTCCTGTGCATTGATTAGCAATTTTCGTTTCCTTCAATGCAGTTGGTTTACTCTTAAATTTCTCAATTTATCTGCGCATATGGCTGTTTGAAGTCCATTTTGTGCTGTTGCTACCTGTCTGAATGGCACTAGGTGGTTGGCACAGAACCTGCATTTTGTACATGAAAGCTGAAGACTTCTGTGCAGCAGATGAAAGATCCAGGAATAAAAACACTTCCATCACAAAATGTTTTTGTTTTCTTTATTTCTTGTTGAAAACATCCCTACTCTGTTTAGAATGAGCCAAGATGGTGTATGCCAAGAAGAGATCAAACATTAAGAGAACAGTCTGCATTTAATTAAGGAATAATGCTAAACAGGCATCATAAATTGCTCAGTGCTTTTTTATTTAAATGTCCAGCATTACAAATTGTAAAATGTAATGTAGGTTTCTTTATAAAACACATACACACATAGTGTCCTGGAATGGCCTAGTCAGAGCCCAGACCTCAATCATGTAGAACATATGTGGAATGATCTCTAAAGAGGGTTGTACACGAGATCCCCTCACAGTGTGACGGAGCTTGAACTCTTCTGCAAAGTAGACTGGGATGAAATTGTAAAGTATAGGTACACTAATTTGACAGAGACCTATCCAAACAGATTTACTGCTGTAATTAAAGCAGAAGTTGTGTCTGCAAAGTATTTTTAAAGAGTGTGCTTACTTATGCACCAAAGCACTGATGTTTTTTTATGTAATTATTTTTCAAAGATATGATGCATTTGTTTTTCACTTTAATATTGCTGGTTACAAGACCTTATTAAAGTTATAAAAAGGCTTGACATAATATATGCACATAGACTAAAACAAGTGGAGGAATTATTTTTAAAGTGGATCTATCACATATAGATATGTAATGCTCATTAGAAAGAGCATTTAGCGAAAAAGTTTAATATGTTACTCATTTAAAAAAAAAAAACGTTATCTACGCAAAAATTCAAAATTAAAAGGTGCCCAGCAGCCTACTGCTGCTTGCCGCTGCGGCAAGCTGCTTGCCGCACAAAGGCTGCTCCCGTCCCATTACCCAGCACCCTCCGATGACGGAGGATGTCTGTCTCTAAGCTGGAGCGATCTCATTGGCTAGATATCGATCTCTGCCAATGAGATTGCTCCAGCTTAGAGAAAGAAAGCCTCCATCATCGGAGGATACTGGGTAGTGGGACGGAGGCAGAGGCAGTGCTGGAAGCAGGAAGTAGGCTGCTGGGCACGTTTTAAACTTGAATTTTTGCTCAGATAAAGTTTTTTTTTTCAAAAATGACTACTAAAACTTTTTCTCTAAATGCTCTATCTAATGAGCATTAGATAGCTATATCTGATAGATCCACTTTAACCCTTTGAGTGCCAGTGGGGTGCGCAACGCATTGCAAAGCAATGTGTTGTGTACCCCTCTGGCACTCAAAGGGTTAACACACTATAAGGATGGATAACCACCAAATGCAGTGTCAGAGGCTGAAGCTGTGCAGAAGTTTTGGTAGAAGAAGTTGAAGCTGCAATAAAATCAATCAAAAATGGCAAGGCAGCTGGACCTGATACAGACACTATCGAAATAATGAAAGCCAGAAGTCAACCCTTGTTCAGAGCTCGGTATAAACGGTTTTCAAAATACTTGCTACTCAACAAAGTGCCTGCAACATGGAAACATGCAGAAGTCATCTTACTACACAGAAAAGGGGATAAGTCAGATCTAAAAGAACTACTGACCGGTAACCCCAGTGCCATGTGCAAGGTTTTGACAAAGGTACTATCAAGATGAATGGATACAATTCTTAAAGTTGATCTATCACATTTAGAAAGTAATGCTCATTAGTTAGAGCATTTAGCTAAAAAGTTAAACATGTTAGTAATTTTTTTAAAAAACCTGTTATCTACACAAAAATTCAAGTTTAAAAGGTGCCCAGCAGCCTACTTCCGCTTGCAGCATGCCTCTGCTCCCGTCCCACTACCCAGTATCTTCCGATGACAGGCTTTCTTTCTCTAAGCTGGAGCAATCTCATTGGCAGAGATTGCTCCAGCTTAGAGACAGACATCCTTCATCATCAGAGGATGCTGGGTAGTGGGACGGGAGCAGCCTCTGTGTGGCAGCAGCCGCAGCAGCAAGCGGAAGTAGGCCAGTGGGCACCTTTTAAACTTGAATTTTTGCACAGATAACGGGTTTATGTCTAACATGTTTAACTTTTTCACTAAATGCTCTAACTAATGAGCATTACTTTTCTATATGTGATAGATCCACTTTAATGCGGCATAACCTAAAGAACAAGCAGGCTTCAGAAGTGGTTTCAGAACAGTGGACCCTATCCAAACTGTACAACAAGTCATTAGAGTGGCATAAAGCATACAACTTTCTGTTATGCATAGCCCTACTAAAAGGTCTTTGACTCGGTGAAAAAGTAAGCAATAATCAATGCCCTGATCGACCAAGGAATAGACGGAGCATACATCAATATCCTCCCTCCAATCAGTATATGAAAATGCAATTGCATCAATAAAGATCAACAATGAAAATTTCAGATCAACACATAGAAAAAAATGTCCAACAAGGAGACACAATCTCACCAAAACTATTTTTCTGCTTCTTTAGAAGACTTTTTCTGCAAACTAAATTGGGACAAAAAAGGACGTAGGATAATGTATATTACCTACATCACTATTTTTTGCAGTCAAAATAATATAATTCTAATGAACTGCGTGATGGCATTGAAGAACTACAACAGGAAAGCAGAAGGCTTTGTCTGAAGATGAATATCAACAAAAAGCAAGACATGTTTAACAAACTTGTCATACCAAGGAAAATCACAGAAGATGAACTAGAAGAAGTGGATGAGTATGTTTACCTTGGACAGGAAATATGAACAGATGGAAACATCATGATTGAAATTAATCGATGAATAAAAGTGGGATGGCAAGCATTTGGAAAACTTAGTAGTATTGTCTTTATGAAAAATGTGCCACTCTGCCTCAAGTGAAAAGTTTTTGACCAATGTACCCCCCCCCAATTCTTATGTATGGCTGTAAAACATGGACACTGAATGCCAAAGCCATACAAAAACTTAAGGTTACCCAGAAGTATGGACTGACCATCACATTTTGAACAAACAAAAAGAGACCAAGAAATGTGTGCTTGGATTTGACTGCAAACAAAAGGTTTATGACAAAATTGAAAGCGTAAAGTGCCTAGAATGCAAAGGGGCAAGTCACATGGCAAGACCTGTAGATGGATTAAACGTATGTTAGAATGGATTTCACTTGATACTAAACCCCCAATCAAAAAGACCAAAGTCAGGATGAGTTGATGAAATTACCAAGTTTACTGGTGCACAGTGGCAGCCACAAGCACAAGCCCAAAGTTTTTGGATGCATGCTAAGTGGCCTTCACCCTGCTATGGATCAACAATGGGTGAAGATGATGAGAATAAATCTGTATGATCACAAAATGAATCAGTATCGTAGTGAGATAATACCTTTTTAGCAACCACCCTTTATCAAGTCAAAAGCAGTATTATTCACAAAAGTGCTTCCTGAAATTTTAATCTTAGTCTAATAAAAAAAGTATTCTCTCATACTAGGATACTCATTCATTTCACATGTACAACTGGAATAACATGGCTATCCTAAGTTAAGTAATTTTGAAAGATACAGAATATAGTTGTTTAAAGAAACCATTATATAGTCCAAAGTGGAAGAAGTAAGCAGTCACAGGAGTTACCATAAAGAGCAATTTAATGTCAATGTTTCGGCCCTGCATATGGGCCTTCATAAAGACAGTCTTGTGGACAGCCCAGATGTAGGACCAAAATATTGACTCTACATTGCTCCTTACTATAAGTCCTATGAGTGCTTACAACTTTCACTTTGAGTAATAATTAGCCTTTGTTTAGCAACTAGGCATTTACTCCCTTGAAATGAGTGCTTCCTTCAAGTTGCTATATTGTGTTTAGCAAGGCTTCTTCTGACATTAGCTGTATATGTCCTGTGTGTGTATGTATGTATGTATATATTTATGTGGCGCCACACAGTGTACACAGCTCCTTACAATAGACGTAAGTTACAATAAATAAGAGGGGATAAAATAAGTGCCACATTCATAGAAACATTAAGAGAGAGGTCCCTGTCCCAAGGAGCTTACAGTCTAAATGGGTAATAGGGGACAGATAAGGGTATAAAGTGCTGAGGTTACAAGTGCCAAAGTACTCCTTTGGACAATTCCTATTAGCAATCCAATATAGACATAAATGGTTTGAATGAGCAGCCACTAGTGGAAGTAACTCACTAGCCCCACCAGCATTGCTTTGAAGTACCATGCAAGAAGAGAACTGACTTATGAAACAGAGGTCTCTAACTATAGACAGATGTAGATATCACATGCAAAAACATACATAAATAAACATATATAGTTAGAACAAACGTATATAGAGATGAATCCTGTCTAGACATGGTATTGCAAAGGGATAGCATTGCATAATATGGAAATGTATATTTCAGGGTTTATATCCTGTGAAATAAACAAAGGTACTCCCAATGCTGAGAGATATTATCCAAAAGTTACTGCTGCTCAAACTTGCATTTCTGGGTGTAGTATCTCCATGGCCATTGTATTGTCACTAACAACAGCTTTGTAGTAACAGCCCCATCATAAAAAAAACATTTAAATGCAACATCTCTCAGCCGTGGGAACGCACTTGTTTTATTTGGCAAGATAAATTCTGCCATAAAAAAAATTTCTCAACATTAAGCGGTACTGTCACTTTAACTTAAACTAAGACCCACTCATTCTTAAAGATATAATTTTCATTTAACAGGATTGTGTTATATGATTGAGTTCCCTTTGGTGTAAGGGAGGATTGACATGCATTTCCAGAACATTTTCTACTGCTGGAAAAAGGCCAAAGTGAGCTTCAGTAAGCTAGTGATGGAAAGTCTATAAATGTGCCCAGTAAACACATAGGAAATTGAACCACTTACTTTGTATATAAAGAATATCACAGAGAACATGAAGTGCTGTTTCAAATGATTAAAAAAAAAGTCCGACTCATTTTACACTTGCAGTTACAGGCTGCTAGTGTACATGAGATAATACTTTAATGTAAGTTATGTGCTGCCCAGCCTAAGAGGAATGTGTTCCATAGCAAAAGGAGTGTGACTTGGTACACAGTGTCCCTGGAACTCGTGGCTACATTCAGAGAAGAAATGTTTTATTGTGTTGCCATGGTAATGGCAGCACTTATTTTCATTCTTTAAGACCTTTCCTTGTCTTTGATTTGATGTTACATTCACTAGGATTCTGTTTTTCACCTATTTTTTTATATATATATATATATATATGTATATATATATATATATATATATATATAGTTTTGCCTGAGGTTTTCTTTAACACTTTGAATGCCAGAAGGGGACACAATGCATTATGCCGCAATATGTTGCGTGCCCCTCTGGCACTCAGAGGGTTAACCATCTGATAGAGGTGTATCTATCAAATAGCAGTTAAAGGGATAGTAATGTTTAAAAATAAAAACAGCTCCAATTATTATCTGTAGTATTTGGGCCATGGAGAGTGTTATTTCAATACGGTCAGAGTTGTAGTTCAAGAGTAATTGAATGATAAAGTGTCCTCCTCCTGCCCCTTTTACCTAGTGTAACTCTGCTGAACTCAGAACAGAAAGGTGGTGTCCAGATGGATCAGAGAGAGGGACAATGTTCAATTAGCATAAGGGGAAAACCTGAAAAACCTGTAATGGGGGGGGGGCAGGGTTTTCATTGTTCTCACAGTAAGAAGATTGTCTTTCGCTGCGACCTGTCTGGTCTTAAGAGCAGATTCCTCATCTGTGGGGAGGTGACTTTCACTAGGTAAAAGGGGCAGGAGGGGGAAACTATATCAACTGAAGTACAACTCTGACAGTATTAAAATAACACTCCCCATGGCCCAAATACTATAAAGATTAATTGGAGCTACTTTTATTTTGAAACATTACTATCCCTTTAAAGGGTTTAAATATTTTTTGAGAGCTTCATAAAGGAAATATTGCTTTAATTGGCCCTCTATCTAAAGAGAAATCATTAATGTACAATAAAGAACAGCACTGAGTTGTCTTAGTTACCCCTCTGGATGACATCTCCAACACATCCAAGTGGTTAATACAATCATGTCAAGCTCAAGTACAGTAGAGGGCCATAAACATACCATTTCCCTTTAACTAGGATCACAGTATTGGCTGTCTGTCATACTACTAGATCTGTCACCTTCCACATCAGTTTAAATGGAATATACCTGGTGCTTTTCTCAGTATGTGTAATGGTTTTAAAGATTTTTGGTTTGCTAGATAGGGATCTTTAACCTCAGTAGAGTAGCACATCCTGCATGATTAATTACTCCTAAAATTGCCCAGTTCCTTTTACTGAGACTGCCAGTTTCCACCAAAAGGACTAGAATAAATTAGTGGTGAGAAATAATCATGCAAATATAGACAAGATGAATGCTGCCACTGCATCTGCAACTATTTATATAAAAGCTTCCATGCATTTATTTAACTCAACATATGCGTGTGCTGTTTTGTGTCAAATTTGAGAGCTATGTTTCCTCCTGCTTGTATCATTCTCTTTAGAATAAGCAATGTATTTAATAAATGATCAGATGTCTCCTTAACTTTCTTTTTTTTTTTTAATAATACAGTCAAATGTGTTGCTTTTTGCCATCTTACTCTTATACTGGATCTGTTGCAGCTGTTACATACTGTTTGCTAGTTGTGGATGATTGGCGTTATAGTCTCCATTAAATGGAGGTCCAAATATTTGATAACACTGCTGTAAGTTTTTCATGTCAAATAGAACAAAAGAAGCACCTTTAAATGTTTTTTTCAACCTGATAGAAAAATAGCGTTGGAAATTTAATTTATCTTAAGTTCTACTAAGGAATAGAAACAAATACAGGTATATCTGAAAATTATACAGCAGTAAAAGACAATCATCATCTTATGGGATCACACTTCAAACCTAATAGAGAGTGTCTGTGAGGGGAGCAATCCACCGAACAGGTGAATGAACATATCCCACTGAACTGAGAGTGCATCAGGGTGCTCTTCAGATCTCATTTCTGCTCTGCTGTTGGTCCACTAGGGCTCACAGTACCTCTGGTTAATTGTCAAGTCTGATTTCATGTTAGCAAAGCTGCTGATAACCAGCCCACCATCAAGTGAGGATTGGGGTGAGTGTGGAATTGTAGTAGGACTGAGCCGAGCTGGGTCAGATATGTGCAGGGTCAGATTTCCCAATAGGACAGTAGCAACTACCTAGAGCTCCAAGTTTTGAGGGGAGGTGCCGCAGTTGTGCTGGTCGCACCCACATTTTCAGTCTCTGTGTGTGTGCAGAGCAGTCACAATGTCCCTGCACCAATTGTATAACCCTTTACAGGCTACTATTTAACAGAGGTGATCTCTCTCCCAAGGGGTTAAAGCATTTTTTCTTTTGACCTTTTTTGTTATAGGCCAAGGATATTTTCTGTGCCAAGATGGGAGTAGAAATATATAATAAAATGCTGCATGATGTTACCTGGGGAGTTCAGAGCTCCATGTACATCAGGCAACCACTGGAAGTTGATGGTGGTGAGTCTTGAAGCAACATTCACAGGCGTGGCCCCTTGGCCACTCCTGTCAAAATCACTTACATGTGGCAGTTTCCTGGGTACGGACGCACCCTGCCCATCCTGCCACCCAGGGGAGGGAAGGATGGTGAACCAGATATATATAAAAAATGAAAATGTGCATGTTTTATCAATGGGAGCATAGTGTATTGAACTTTCCCAAACCATCCTCGAGGCTAATGCACTTTTTCTTGCATTAAATGGATTAATAGTCCCATTTCAAGAACCAGTAAACTTTAATTATGGTAAAACTTCTTGTGTTGTCAGGATTTTCTTGTTGAGTAAAACAAGGATACTGTCACTGCTGGTACATTGCAGCTAAAACTGTTTTTCTATAGTAAAGGGAAACTTTACTATATGAATACATGGCTCTTAATTTATTATCAAGAGTTGCCTAGGTAGGTCTCCTTCAGATAGCACCCAGCGATTACTATCAACTGTTAATGTTTGCACTTGAGCTTTCTTTTTAGTGTCCCGCTATTGGCATGTTTCAATCTTTTTCAGCCTGATAACAATTAGGGTCCCCTATAAGTCATTCCGTTCTATAGAGACCTTTTTTAGGAGCTGTAACCTAGGGGTATACTTAAATATAAATCATAATGTACAGGGAACTGCACATGCAATTCAAAAACATATATAGATAGATACACCCAACTGTTGACTGACATCTACCTTTGTAAGTCAGTGCATTAAAATGAGTGACTCACTTCTACGGGATAGATCCCTTTAAAATGTTTAACGGCCGCACCACCTGTGATCCAAAAATGTTTGCATTACATTCTATGACCGAAGTGAGCCTTGGACTACAGTTCTCCAAGGAATGAGAGAGTAACAGCTACATTACTTTATGGCCATTTGAACTGTAATAACATCTGAATTATCTTGTGTTACCTAGCAGGTAAAGTTCTACAATTATTTTTTGTTGATGCTAAAATTTGCTGGTCCTTTTAATCATTTTATTCTCAAAGTTTGTCCTCACCAACCGCACAGGTTTTTAGGATAACCTACCTTATGCACATGTGATTAATCCGTGGCTCATCCATTTTCATTGAGCTGACTCTATTTATTTAAGGATATTCTGGAAACCTGACCTGTTGGTGTGCCAAGAGGACGAGCTGAGAATCTTTTATTTAAATCAATGAGATTTGGGGATATTTATTTTTTTCTTATGGTGCCGATGGTTTGCTCCAGAATTGCTGCTGCTTTCCTTCCTACATCAGCCTCATTGTCCACATGTGGTGTGAAAATATTCAATACACCAATATAAGAACTTGTTTTGATGTTAACCTGAAGCTAGATCTTTGATTTATGTTTTTTTTTTTTTTCTAATTTTTTTTTTTTTTTTAAACAGGGAACAGTGAGTGCAACTGGTACTTTGACTCACCCTACAGCTGGAACACCTGTGACGGGCCATAAAAGGATGATAATCCCTAATCAGCCTCCTCTAACTGCCACAAAGAAGTCAGCAGCCAAACCTCAACCGCAGTCCACTTCCCAGCCTGCTCCAGCTGGATCTCCAGGAGCACAGAGGCCGCAGCCTGTGCCTGCATCATATGCTACTGCCTCAACTCCAAGCCGTCCCACATTTAATGTGCAGGTTAAATCTGCTCAGCCCAGCCCACATTTTGTTCCACCTGCTCCACAGCCTGGTCAACCATACAATCTTGCTCCAAATCAGTACTATAGTGCTCAACAAGCTCGCTCCCCTGGACCTGTGCAATACGCATCTCAGCCTCGTGGGCAAGAGTATGTTCCTCCTCAACCTGTGCGCTATGCTGAGCCAGGATATGGGTATTCCCAGGGTAACCAGCTCAAATACCAAGACCCCTACTATGCAGCTGCTCAGGGATATGGAGGGAAGAATGGGTCTGAGATTCCCTATGCACAGCAAGGAGGATGGAAACAAGAACCTGCTTACAGTTCTTCACCTGCTGTAGGCCAACAACCTGCAGGTTCTTATCAGCCTCCAAACACCAAGAAGACATACATCACTGATCCACCATATGTTCCACCTCCTCCCCCCCAGCAAAAGGTAAGAAAACATTTTATTAGGGAAGAGGAATTATTCTGGGAATCCTTTAGTGAAATGCATAAAGGCTCAACTCACTGTTGTTGCCTGGTCCCTAGGAATGAGCAGTGAGCTCTCAGTCTCAGAGTTCAAATGTGGCTTTGCCAGTTCCTCACACTTTAATGTCAAACCCCACCTACTTCCCATCTTTTTATCACATTTCTCATGTAAGCTACACCTCCATTATAATGTGAATAGTGTCCTTTGAACACTCCCACCCAACACACTTAGCTCTCCAGAACTCCTGGAATTGAATGTTCTTTGGTATGTTTACTCCCAATAGCCTATCACAGGGCTGTCCAAGTTCAGTCCTCAAGTGCCACCAACAGGTCAGGATTTAAGGATTTCCCCGATTAAGCACAGGTGAGTCAGTCAAAATGAATGAGTCACTGATTAACTCACCTGTACTTAATTAGGGAAATCCTCATATCCTGGCCTGTTGGTGGCCCTTGAGGACTGAACTTGGACAGCCCTGCCTAGTACTTTGTTTTCCCTGGTGCTCTGTATATTTTCCTGTCAGTGTTACATACAGCTGTATTTGTGACATTAAGGTTTCTTTAATTTACTATAAAAATACAAATTCAATGTTCATATTAGGTCAGATGGGAAATGACAGATATGGATAAGGCATCTGCTGTCACTTTCTATTTCATTGCATCGTCTAAATATTTTAGTATTCCTGTTTACCTTCTTCATGAAGAAAAAAATATACTCTTGTGGGATTGCTATGGAAACATAAATCCTATCTGACTCCTGACCCTTTGTTTTAGGGTCAGAAAGAACATGCCTATTACCCTGGATATTTTAAATGCTTTAAATTTTCATCAACAGCAGATCAACAGTCTACATATTGATCAGTCCTGAGGGAGATTTAATTTCCTTCTTAGCATGCTGCATACATGGGTGGATAATTCCACTGGTTTAAACCACAACCATATATCCTACTTACATCTTCCTAACCGTTTACTGTGGTTTAAGATGTGTTTTAACTCTCTGGAACGCAAAGGGATTTAAGGACATTATTGCAAAAAAAAAATGTGAGGCAAAACACTTAAATTGCACAGCTGGAGTTTTTTCTGATTGTTGTAATCAACATCAGCAAAGCTCATGTCATTTTCATCCTCGACATACAACACATTAAAACTAATTGTATTTCAAAAGAGAACTGGTGATTTGCAACTCACTTGAGACAACATAACTGTTACAGCGATCACTGCATCAATGATGCATTCTAGGAAGACAGGTGGATGCCTACATAAAGGCTTGTTTTTGGTCACTTTGCAAAGAACAAAAGGAGTGGTGAGAGCAGAGAAGCTCTGCATTGGTCTAAATTAAGTTCTTGGGGGGGGATACTATTCCATTAAAAGTAACTCATACAGTTGAATAATGCTGCTATTGTAAATGCAAAGTAAAGACCATTTCCATATTGGTAAGTCATTGGTTAATTGAGCAGGTCTTTTACACTGGAAGAGGGGGTAAATGGCAGGTTAAATGTATTACCCACCACTCATCCTTTTCCTGTTATGTATCAACTGTTCAATTAAATATCAGTTGTTATGTATGTAGATCCCCTGAGCAGGATTTCTCCTCTCACAGAGCAGTCAGATCAGGCATTCCCCTTCATTTCCCATAGATTGATACGGGTGGGATTCCTGTTCTGTTAGTGAGTCTGTGCTCAGCTTTGACAAACTTGAGAAAGTTCGACTGTTTTGGAGGCTGCACAGTGCAGCTCAGGCTTTATACAAGGTTTGCTCCCTTAAGAGTAGAACAAGATAACTTCTCTTTGTAACAACATACCTGTAAGAATGGGATGGAATTGGGGCTTTAATTTTTGCAGGTTGTACAGTCAGTTTGCATTAATTAGCCATTGCACAGAAACCTAATGGAAACTGCGGCTGGGCTTTTTGAAGTTGAAAATAAGTGATATTTGTGCCAGAAATCTGTATAATATGTGAATAAAGTTATCTCCTATACTCTCCTTATTTCCTTCATTTACTACAAGTAGTACCTGTTTAGAAGGGGGTGGCATTAATCAGGTGATACCCAGTGCTCTTCATGTGCTTGGCTAGCCTTTTGTTTTACTTCACAAGTAAAACACATTTATTTTCCTGAAAAACAAACCTCTTTGTAACCATTATTTTATTTTTTTCTTAAGTACATATTAAGGGGCCATGTGGACTCCGATATAACTACATATTCTAAACTAAAGAACATTTTTAGCCCTGTATCAACTTGTAGAAGGACACATTAAAAGAAATGGTAACACAACTTGTAAAAATATATATTGTAGGGTTTATTCCCCTGAGTAAAACAAGCGTACTTCCACTGCTCTGAGGTGTTTTTATTCACAAGTTATTGCAGCTCAAACTTGAATTTTTTAGGCTCAATATCTCAACTGATCAGAGCTGTTCATAGGATGGTGTAGCAACAGGACCACTGTACAATTTCAGTCTATTGAGATATTGCTCTTAAATTAAGATTTGAACTGCAATAACTGAATAAAAACACCTCTTAGCAGTGGGAGTACCCTTGTTTTACTCAGGGAATAAACCCTACAATATATATTTTTGCATAGTAAGTGTTACTATCCCTTTAAGGGTGTGTTCCACAAGTGTGTCTTATCTCAAGTCTTCAAGAACTAGTAATTGTGTAGGTTTTACAACTATTCCAGGTTGGTCTATTAGTACCTCATCATTTTGACTAATTTAACTTGTGAACAGAATGAACTCTGGCTAAAATCTTCTGTTAGTGAAGGCTGAGTTCTGAAAGCTGCAATCTGGATTATACTGTATTTAAATAACCTCATTGATGCTAGAGATGTCTCCAATGCATTGCTTCCTACTGCTTTGGTGTACTTGCCTTTAGGATTCCCCTGCTGGAGTATAAATGAGATAATCAGAGTCTCAGTCATTTAATTAAGTCACTTATACACAAGCAGGAAAATCCTGGCAGTAGGGTCAGCAACCACTGTTTTCAATCTTGCATTTAATAACTTAACCTTAAAATACATATTGGACTATGTATTACATATTCTCCATAGATTAATAAGGTGCCAAATACAACAAATGTTACTAACAAATGGAGCACTAAATATCCTATAATTTAATATTTTACTTCTTAATCTTGTAGTTAATAACCACTGCTGTAAAATTGCTTCCTTTATTGTACAGGCCCCCCCTGGGCTTCTCCTACCCATAAATGGTGGTGTTAGATTGAGATACAGCTGAATATCCCTGTTGACTGTTGAGATGTTGCACCCAGCTGCACAGCCAATAAGAATTAGGCAGCTTTAGCTCTTTTAAGAGGTGTGACAAGAAACATTGGGTGGTCTCATATCATTAGGACTATAAATGTATAATGCTTTCTTTATCAGAGGTAGTTATAGCAGTGCTCGGAAGTAAGGTATCTGGTGGCTGTTTCTTAATACTTACTGAGTTCTCCTGGTGGGGAATCTCATCAGACCCACCAAGGGATCTGGTGCATGTGCAATGATGTCCGCATAAGTCCTTTAGCTGAATAGACGTTCCCTTGAAGGTAGGATAGTCTGGTTTTCATTACCCCATCACCCCCATCACCAGTATGTGTGTGCGCAGGATGTCTACTCCTATAATGTCCCAGGCATGTCTGGGACATTACTGTGTGTTCTCTACAGCGGGATTTACATAAAATTGCAGATTGGGCAAACAAGTGGAATATGGGGGAAGTGTAAAGTCATGCATTTGGAAAGAAAAGAAATCCCAATGCTACGTCTGAACTTAATGGAATCATTTTAGAGGACTTGTTGCTCTAGAAAGACCTAGGAATCCTTGTAAACTACAAACCTGGAAACAGCGACCAGTGTCAGATAGCAGTAGCAAAGGCAAAGTCCTGTCTTGCATAAAAAGGGGTATTGAAGCAAGAGTGGATAACATAATTTTGCCATTGTAGAAATTGTTGTTAAGACCTCACCTTGAATATGCAGTTCAGTTTTGGGCACCAGTTCTGAAATAGGATATTCTGCAACTGGAGAGAGTACAGCAAAGAGCAACAAAATTAATTAAGAGACTGGAGGACTTGCTGTTTGAGGAACTACTAGACAAACTTGATTTATTTATTCTAGAGAAAAGAGGACTAAGAGGAGATCTTATCACAATGTACAAATATATGAGTGGTCAGTACAAGGTTCTTCCTGGTGAGCTATTCATTCCAAAGCCTGATGAAATAATCAGGGGCCACCCCTTAAGATTAGCGGAATGGAGGGTTCAACTTCTGCAGAGGAAAGGGTTTTTTTTTTTAAAGAAAGTTCTGTTAAATTATGGAATTCCTTGCCCAAGGATGTGGTTATGGCAGATACAATGGACACTTTTAAGAGAAGATTAGATATATTTCTTTCAAAAGAGAACATACAAGGTTATACGGTGTATTGGTAGGCAAAACAAGAAGGTCTGATCAAGACTAACTTATTTGACAGCAGAAAAGCTATATTATCTCATGTCTCTGGGTTATGAGGCAAAGGTTGAACTTGATGGACTTGTGCCTTTTTTCAATCTAATTTGCTATGTTAGATTCCTTTGGGTCAGTAGGCTTTTATTCGGAGGAAGAAGCCTGTTGCCTTTTGGGCCACAGCTCATTCCACAAGATTGGTGGGTGTCTCGTTGGTCTACAAATCCAGGCCTCTCTGGAACAGCTGTGTAAGGGGGTGACGTGGTTGTCCTTCCACACATTTGCTAAACACTGTCAGGTCAATGTGCTGGAATCCGCTTAAAGACAGTTTTGGTAGGAAGCTCCTATAGGCCATTGTGCCCGTGTATGTATGTATCCTTATGTTTTTTTTTCCAGGAACCTGGCTTCATTGCTGTTACCTTGTTTGTTTTGTGTTTGTCCATTCACACCTTAGGTTTATGTTGTTACAGTTTGTCTTTGTTGGACATGGTCTGTAATTTAAAACATTTTCTCTGCCACCCTGGAATCTTGGTGGATAGCTTTGATATAGCACATTGGCTCCTGTTTTCCACATTAGACAAATGAGAAAAGAGGATTTTTGTGTAATTACTGATAAATCACTTTCTCTTAGTCCATGTGGAACACAGGACTTTGCTTCTGGAGGATAATTGGTTATTTAATTTCTAGATTGGGGGGCGGGAGGTTCTTTGGGTTCAGGTGAAATCCATTTCCTTCGTCTATTCTGTTCTCAGTCTTTGTTGTTCATTAAAACTGAACGTGACTGGTGGGGGTAAAGCGGAGTAGAGAGGGAGTCTCCACCTCTAGAGAACCTTTCTGACCTGAGCATGCTTTACCCCATGGTTCCTGTGTTTCACGTGGACTAACACAGGGGTTTCCAACTAAGATCCTCAAGAGCCACCAGTTGGGCAGGATTTAAGGATTTACCTGATTAAGCTTAAGTGAGTTAAGCAGTGGCACATGCATTTTGCTTGGCCCACCTGTCCTTAAATTCTGGACTGCTAGTAGTCAATGTTTGTATTTATTTTGCCATAGTACCATCTTCTGCAGGTTTCATTGCAAACCAGACTAGTAATTCAAATGACCAGTCCCAGAAACTGGAATTTTGTGGGAAAAAAATAAATTGCCCCCCCCCCAATTGTTTCTCCTTTTCCCACCTTCCACCACCTCGGTACTACTACCTACATTCCTCCCTTTCCTCCCTGTATCCAACGCCATAACCAGGACCCCCAATCTGGAGGCAGCCGTGGCACAGGGGCAGCAGGTGGCATTCTTGCATTCATTGTCCGCTTCCTCCACTACTTGTGCCCCACCTTCCATCTTTGAGCCCACCTGCATAACCAGAACCCCCTCTCTGGGTGGAGCTGTGACATTGTGATAGCGGGTGGCATTCTTGCATTCACCATATGGTTTCTCTGCTCCTGGAACTCATTTTCAGTGGAAATTGGTTGCCATGTCAGGGCCTCCTGACATTGCAATATCATAGATTCTGTGTGCATGCGACAAGCTATCCACTTGTCTTTTTAGACCCAGCAAAGACTTGTCTTTCACTGCATTGAGTGATTCTGCACATTGAAACAAAGGTACTGGCATTGTCTGGAAGGTCCTGAAGATGATAAGACACAAGAGGTACTGGTGGAAGGTAGGTGGAATTATGGGTATATATTATATTCAGGAACTTAATGTTTTGCTTTATAATCTGGGAATAATTCACACCTGCATATTATACACAGGAGTATGTTACACGCAAGATTTTATGGTAATGTGGCTAAACACATAATTGTGGATTAATGTAAAAGGGTAAATTAGGAAGTGATAATGCAATTTCTACAGAACAATTTAAGAGGAATTTATTGGCAGTGTAATAACAGATGTTGCAAGTTCTTTGGAAGTCGCTAAATATGGTAAATGTCTGAAGGGGAAAAATTAAATGCAAACCAACAACACCACAACACTTCATGAAATATGGTCCATTTTAGTTCCAGTGAATCAAAATTGAACTTCATATTATTTTGACCAGAAGCAATCTGTTTAACTGTCCAAGGCTCACACATCCATTTTAGGTATCTGCCCTGCACTAGAGACAAGTGACAAACCATTAATAAGAACAGCTGAGAATGTATAAAGGAACTTGAAGCCAAAGCAAGTAATTGTGCAAAGCTGCCTGTGAGTGTACAGTAATGTAGAGAGAGAACATCTTGATTAGGTTAACCATATGAGTGCCAGCGGGGACTATGCAAGGTAGTGCACATACCTCTGTAACTTTGAGGGTTGCATTAGTAAGTCTCAGATCCAGTCCTCAGGGCACACCAACAGGCAGATTTTCAGGATATCTCTACTAGTTAGACAGATTAATCAAAATGATGGAACCACATTGTTGATGTGCTCTGAGGTGAGGACTAACACTGAAAAACACTGGGTTAAATATTGATAACATACAGTATAGAATGTCAGATTGAGGAAGAGTTTAACACACACATTCAGAAATTTAATTTTTAACCAATATTTTGTAAGGAGCCCATGTTTGAACTCAACATGGTATGCTATGAAATGCACAATCCGTGCAAAATAAATTTTATATATATATATATATATATATATATATAATCGCTTTAAATGTCCTTACATGAATTTATATAGACATATGAATTAGTTCATTCTAGTACACAATAAACTGAGAAGACTAGTGTAATCCATTGAAATATTTAAAAAAAATGGAAGCAATGTGATAAGTTACTGTATCCATGCAAGCCGCACCCCTGGTGGATGGCAGTGGGCAGAATAATGCATTGTGGGGGAGGAGCCAGAAGGAGTTGCTCATACACCAAAGCATGCACATACACACACACAATCATAGGCATGCACACTCGCACTTACTCACATACTCATATCTCAAACTTAGTCACACATTTCTGCACTCACATGCAAAAACTTGTGCACTCACCCAGCTCCCTTTCACATACTCGCACTTGCAAAAAGGCGCACACAATCATACTCACACTTGCCCATGGATACAGATGCACTCACATGTGCACCCTCGCAAGCACACGCTCAAATTGCTTACTTATAAACTTTCACGCTCATGCCTTGCACATCCATTCACATACACACATTCTCACTCACACAATTGCACTCACATACACACACTTGCCCATGCACACTCACACATCCACTTACTTTCTCACTGATTCTCTTAAACGCATCTGTACGCTCACACACACTAGTGCACAGTTGCTTATTCACATGTACTTGCACATTCACTTTCACACGTGCACAGACTCTCCCAGTTACACACACATACACACACACACACACATTCATTCACAAAACACACTTGCACACTCTTTAACAGTTGCGCATGTTCACTCTTAGTCGCTCTCACTCTTGCACAGACAGACACGCGGACAGTCTTACACATTAACCCTTTAAGGACCAGAGGTATGCACACTACATTCTAATGCAATGGTTTAATAAATGTGTGTGGAAGACTAAGAAAACTGCTTATAAATTGGTCAGGAATGCAAAGCAAAACCCCCATATCACTGTGGAGGACCAATAGGAAAGTTTATCTGGCATGAGAATAGTGGTTCATCTGTCCGCTGTGCATTGTTGCTTGCATAAACATGACCTGCATGGAAGAGTCATCAGACTTCAAGATCTTAAGTAAACAACACAAAACTTAGATAAGCCCAAGGCATTTTGGAAGTAATTGCTTTGATCTGATGAAGTTGGCTACAATCGCAAAAGGTACATTTGGAGAAAAAAAGAAGCATTTGAAGAAAGGAACATCTTGCCAACTGTTAGGCATGGAGGTGGATCTACTATGCTTTGGGTTTGTGTGGCAGCCAGTGACACAGGAAGTATTGTAAGTGTATAGGGAAGAATGGATTCTACTTAATATCAGCAAATCCTGGATGCTAATATCCCACAGTTTGTGAAGAAACTAAAACTGAAAAGAGGTTGGATATTAAAGAAAATGCTCCAAAACATACCTCAAAATCAGCCATGAATTACTCCAATAAATGATTTTATCCTGTTATGGTTTCCCTTGGGATTTATCTTGAGAAGGTCTCTGTCTTACTTTATTCTGAAGCTTACTGCACAGCTTCAGTCCCAGTATAGTAATGGACGGTGATTCTTCCAAGAATATGTCATCAGAGTCCCAGGGCCTTGTAATAACCCAGAGCTCCTTGTCTGAGCAGAAAGGGCTGTATTAGGGAAGCCATAGACAAGTATGGAGGAAACCATCTACTTTATAGGAAACCAACACTGCTCAAATTCCCATGGATTTAAATGGGCATTTTATCCCATTGAATGCTATAAAAGAATGCCTTAGAGACATCGCTACCATTTTAAGGATTAAAACTCTTTGGAAATGTTTATCTGTCCCCTGTGGTGCAGTTGACTTTATACAAATAAAATGTAGACTTTACTATAAAGGCTTTAGTGTATCACTGCACACCAACTCATCCAACATAAGAGGTCATATGTTTTTTTTGTTATGTGAGCTGCAGCTTTAATAATTACCCAGTGGTTAATAGCTGCTTAGTGCAAACCTCCCTCTAATGAAGCTGCTGATAACCAGCAAAAACTTGGACTGACCCCAACAACGGGAGCCAAAACCATTCAGACTTTCCTCAGCTGCTGGAACAAAATGTTTTATTTAGAAAGTTAAACTTAGTCAGCTGATGGCTTGAGTGATATGCATCCTACATGTTACTTTTGAAAGTATTGTCCTCTCATGATATTCCAAGACATTCCTGGGAAATACTTATGAGATGTCAAACAACAATCTTCTGCTACTTGTTCCAATGATAAAACATTCCAGTGAACTCTGCTCTTTGGTCCTCTGATATGTGCTTTGCTGCATATTTTTACTTGACCCTCGCCAGTTATATTTGGAAATGGCTGTTATCTGAGTTTGTAATGATGCAATTTGTACTGTAAATGTAACAAGCATAGCTGGTATACTTTTGTGATGGTGAAAATTAGCTGTAGATGCCAACATGTGCTGTGGCATCTCAAGCCATTATGTAAATGTGTCACATAATAATACTGCAAACTACCATCTTAATAGAGGAATTAATGCATCTGGTTTTGCGTGGCATTAGTTATAATTGCACCATGTTTTGTCTTAGCTCTGCTTGACTTGTGCTTCTGATTGATTATGATTGGGAGCTGCCATGAGGCAGCAAAGGAGCTATAAGTAAGCGGTGGCTTCCTGTAGGCAAGAACATGCTTAGCTTTGTGGTCCCTTTGTCACGCCACACTATATATAAGATGTATTTATAACCAGGGCCAAGAAAGAAGTAGATAACTGTGGTTTGTTTCCAAGTTCCTCACGTTTTTTTTAGACGCATTGAACTGCTGTTTGTGTCTCCTGTGGTAGAGAAGTGTGCACCTGTTTTTGGATGGCCACTAAATGCAATAGCTTTTATTACCCTACGTGGATCTGACCCATCAGCAGTTAATGATAAGAAATTCGACCCTTACTATGTAAATGTTGGTCAGCACTAATTTAATTTGGGCCTGCACAGCTGTAACCACTTAGTTTATTCTGGTGTCTTTAAGAGCACTTGAAGAAGAAATCTAATAGGGGGTTTCAGAATGTAGCCATGAATAATTCTTTTTGTTCTCTATAGTGAGAGAGTAAAAGATTTTCAATTTGAAAAATAATCATTTAAAGGGGCGATATTCACCTCTTAAAAAGTTTTTACGATATGTTTAGTTATTAAAGTAGTATTAGGAAGCTGTGCACTTCAGCATAATGTGACACGCTGAATCTTCTGTACAAGCTCTCCATGACTTCCCTTCGGTGTGGTGTGAATCGCTTCTATCATTACAGCAAGCTCCGGTTATCATTATACTGAGGTTGCAAGCTTAGGGAAGCGTGAACACACTCCCTAGGGCAGCTGGAAGAGAGGTGGGAGGGAGAATTAAGTAGCACTGGGAAGTCATGAAGAGCTGTTCCGAAGACTCTGCGTACCGCATTATGCTGAAGTGCACAGCTTGAAGATTAAATATCTATAAAAGTACGTAAATTAAAAAAAAAACATGTTTCCTAATACTACATTAATAACTAAACATATACTGAAAACGTTTTAATAGGTGAATGTTCCCCTTTAAAAACTGCCTACATATTCTGTAGTGTATTTAAGAAGAATAAAAAAAACACTGCTAAAACACCATAAAATATGACTAAATTAGTGCACAAGTATGAAGTGTGGGTAAGGAATTTAGGAATTTTCCTCAAATCCCTCAACTAACAACAAAAAACAAGAATGTTCTTCAATACCATTTTTTTATTTTTTGTTTTTACTTTTGATGAAAAGTATGTGAGTATAATTTTTCTGTCGTCCAATATAGGTTACTGGTAACTTTGTGTAGGCGATCCACCCCTTTAAGTAGGCAGGAACAATCTAGAAGTGAATGAAGGGGTGGAGCCTACCTTCCCTTGGCTGCAGCTAGCCAATCAGCTCCAGTAAGATTTCTTCCTTGGATGAAGATACAGGCAAGAGAACAGTCCTGCTGTAGTTGTAGCTTATTTTTTATTTTTCTGTTAGATATGGAATACCCCCATTAGGCGGATTACCATAACTGACAATGCCCTTAGATGTGGCTAGCTCAGTATCCAGGTGCTTTGGTGGACCTTAAGCCCTGGGGGGAAAATCTTGGTTACAAGTTCTTTCCTCAGGAGTTGCCCACTGAGGCTTCTTCTTAGTACATGGTCATCTGAAGACAGAAGATATGCAGGAAAGGTGAGCAGCCCTTTGAGTGCTGCAGGTCCACTTGTCCCACAGTACCCCTCCTCACATGGAGTTTCCCTTTGGAGTTCCTATTGCACACTCCTGCACTCATTGGGTTTATCTGTATGTCTGTTGGATGTTTTGGAGCAAGTTTCTGTGGTAACTTAACCCTTTGGCTACTGGTTGGCATCTTTTGGGGGGTTCTTGGCACTTTCCCTACTGGGTTCAGTGTTTATTGGGTCTAGTGACATGTTTTAGTAATGTCTGGTGCACTTTTACTTCTTAGTTACAACTTTGCAAAAATTGTGTTGCTTTTACTGCATAGACGCCATTGCTCCATTCACTTCTATGGGACTGTACAGTTTGGGACATATCTCTGCAACCGCTCATCTTAGAGACTTCAGATATGGCTCATTTTGTTTGTCTGCCCATGTTCTATTATCCAGTCAATGTTTAGTGTGTGCTGGGGGGCTCGGGACTTCGGGCACTTTTTTTTTCGGGGGGTACTTTTTTTTGGGAAAACTACATTTCCCATGAGCGCTTGCTTCACTCGCTCGTTCCTGATTGTCTCCCGTCGCGGCAGCCATTTTGTGCTTTCCCAGAACAAGTATCCTACGCAGGGCTTGGACTCCCCTTCTCTCCTCTGCAGATTAACCCTTCTCCTGACAGATAAGTGTATTTTAGGGATTTCTGAGGTGAACCTTTAATCATACACACTTTATTTGGGTAATACCTTATACTTTGAACATTTTGACACTGTGAGAATGTCTAATCCGCTGGAGCTTGGGGCTAGATTTAAGACTAAGGATGCTGGGATCTCTGTGTCCCCCTTTGCGCATTGCTCCTCATGTCAATCAGGGTTACCTAGAGAATTCTAAGATAATTTATGCTCCGCATGTTCTGCTGTCCCTGAGTCTCCCCTAGGGACTTCCAGCCATGCATTACAGTCAGTTTGGGTGCAAGAGTTTAAGGCTGCTACTAGAGACCTCAGGCCTACATTGCTCTTTCCATTCCAGTTACAGAGGGTCTTCCACTCCAAGCAGGCCCCAACTCCTGTTAGATCTTCCCTGCTGAAACCGCAGGGAGTACCTGACGTATCAGATTCCTCTGAAGAGGAATTGTTGGTGGACTCTGGCGATGAGGAATGTTCTGCTGTGGGCTCCCCTTAGTTCTTTGGAGACCCCTTTGAGGCTTATCCTGATCCCTCAGCTGAGGGCCTGATCAGGGCCGTTTTAAACACTCTAAACATTTCCTTGGTTCAAGAGGTTTCTTCGGATCCCTCTGATGTATTTCAGGAGCGTAAAAGGCCCCATACTTTTCCTCATAACCCCACTCTTGACCGTTTAGTGTCTGATGAGTGGAAGTCTCTGGACAGAAAACCTTCTGTCTCCAAGAAATTTGCCAAGCTTTACCCCTTTTCTGATGTGGCGCTTGCTCAGTGGTTCCATTCCCCCAAGGTGGATGCACCTGTTTCTAGACTTTCTAAGTCCACTGCCTTGCCAGTTGCTGATGTTTCCACTCTTAAAGACTGGACTGACAAGAAACTTGAAGCCTCCCTCAAGTCCATTTTTGCCACCACTGGTACTTTCCTATGCCCAGCATTTGTCGCGGCTTGGGTGAATAGGGCCATTGCAGTTTGGACTGAACAGCTCACTCTTGCTATCTGTCAGGGTGCTCCTACTCCTGATATGTTGTGGCTATTTGCCAGCATTTCTGAGGCCCAGCACTACGTATCGGCTGTCTTGTTTGACGCCATCCGTTTGGTGGCAAGGGCTTCCACCATGTCTGTGGTTGCTGGATGAGCTCTTTGGCTCAAGATCTGGTCTGTTGACACTGCTTCCAAGAAAGCTTTGCTCTCGTTGCTCTTTCAGGGCACTTCTCTGTTAGTGAGGCCACAGGAGGCAAGAGTACCCTTCTGCTTATGGTCTCTAGGAAGAAGACTCCCATCAAGAGTAATCAGCTTTATCATTCCTTCCAGACTGAGACACTTCCGACAAACCAGGCGGTTCCCTCAGCTTCACGTTTCTCCTCCAAGCCCAAACAACAATGGAAGCCTAAGGCCTCCGCCAAGCCCAAAGCTTCCATGCCTCCTTCGGCATGACTCGCCAGACCCAGGTCCCTACTCTGCTGTGGGTGCCCGTCTACGCCACTAGCTATGGGAGGACTCAATGGTGGACGCATGGGTTTCCTCCCTTCCGGTCTTTCTCTTCTCACACGCCTCAGGGTGTAGAGAAATGCCTTCTGTTCAACGGAGCTATCCAGGCCCTTCTGGACAAGGAGGTTCTGGAACCATTTCCCGTTCAGGACAGGGGTTTGGGTTTTTACTTAACCTATTTGTGGTTTCCAAGAAGTACGGCGGCTGTCCTCTAATTTTGGACCTGAACGATTTCAGTTCCTTTGTGATCAAGGCTCATTATCACCAAAGTCCTTAAGGACGGTGATTGCTGCCATGTCCCCAGGGGAATTCCTTGTTTCTCTGGATCTTCAGGATGCGTATCTGCACATCACCATTTATCCAGAGAGCTGGCAGTACCTCAGATTAGCATGCGACCAAGGGCATTTTCAGTTTTCTGCTCTTCCCTTTGGTCTGACTACAGCTCCACAAGTCTTCAGTCGTGTCCTGGGAGCCTTAGTGTCCGTCCCCCATTGGACTGGCATCAGAGTCACTCCATACATGGACGACCTGCTTCTGAAAGCCCCTTCTCCGGAACTTCTTAATCAGCAGGTTCATAATTGCATTCATGCACTCACCCATCACAGGTGGCTTCTCAAAATGAACAAGTCGGATTTTGTCCCATCCCAGCGTCTGGTCTTCCTAGGCCTTCTCTTCGACACTCAGCAGAGCATGGTGTTTCTTGCGGACGAGGGGGCTCCCCAGATCGCCAACAGGGTTTCTACTGTTCTGGCTCACGATCCAACTCCAGCCAAGAAGTTGTCTTCTCTAGTGAGGAAGTTCGTTTCCACCATAGAAGCAGTTCCGTTCACCGTAGCTCACACCAGGGAACCCCAGAGGTTTGTGGTTCAGGTGTGCAGGGGTCAGCCAGATCTCTCGAAGATGTCTGTGTCCTTCCCTTTTCATGTGGAACTGAGTCTGTCGTGGTGGCTCAACTTCTCCAATCTGCTGAAAGGCAAGCCCTTTCTGGTGTCCTTCTGGACCACGGTGATGACGGATGCCATCCTATCAGGCTGGGGAGCGGTGTAGGGTCACCTGAATGCTCAGGGTGGTCTCCTGAGGAATCTCTCCTTCCCATCGTGTTGGAGCTTCGGCTATATTTCATGCCCTTCGTCACTGGACACGCCAGCTGGAGGACTGCCTGGTCTGGGTCCAGTCCGACAACGCCACTGCAATAGCTTACATCAACAAGCAAAGTGGATCAAGAAGTCTCGCAGCTTGGTTAGAGGTCAAGGCTATTTTGTCCTGGGCAGAAGTACATGTTCCTGCCATATCCTCAGTTCACATTCCCAGTGTAGACAATGTCCTGGCAGACTTCCTCAGTCGACACACAGTGGACAGCAGAGACTGGGAACTGCACCCAGAGGTGTTCAACCTCATTGTTCAGAGGTGGGATCTTCCATGCATCGACCTGATGGTGACAAGACATAACCAGAAGATTCCGACTTTCTGCTGTTGCTGGAGGGATCCTCTAGCTCTGGTGGTGGATGCCATGTCCATTCCTTTGTTATTTCCTCTGGCCTACATCTTTGCTCTCATTCCCATGTTGCACAGGGTGATAAGGAAATTGAGACTGGAGCGCTGTCCAGTCATTCTGATTGCTCCATACTGGCCTCGGCAGGTTTGGTTTCCGGAGCTTCTGGATCTATCAGTGGCGGAGCCATTCAGGCTCCCTTGCTGTCCGGATCTTCTTCTACAGGGTTACCTGCGGAAGGAGGATGTTCATCGTCTAGCTTTGACGACTTGAAAATTGAATCCAAGTCTTCTGGTGTGGTGGCTATGATGCTTAGTGCCTGCAAACCTGTTTCTTCTAAGGCCTACCATCGGGTCTGGTCGACCTTTCTCTCTTGGTGTGTTGATAGGGACCTATCTCAGGATGTTGATCTGCATATGGTCCTGACCTTCTTTCAGGGCAGTTTGAGTTCCCTTAAGGTTCAGACTTCTGCTCTCTCTGTTTTCTTTCAGAGGCACATTGCTATTATTCCTGATGTCAAGGTTTTCTTCCAGGACGTTGCTCATACTCGTCCTGTTTTCAAGACTCCCGCTTCTCAGTGGGATCTTAATTTGGTTCTCCCTTTGAGTCCTTGGCTACTATTCTTCTATGCCTGCTGACGTAGAAAATAGCCTTTCTCCTGGCGATTGTGTCCGTTCGCCATGTCGCGGAGTTGTATGCTCTGTCTTGCAGACCACCCTTTTTGGTGTTTCACAATGACAAGGCGGTGCTTCGCACTTCACAGGAGTCCATTAGACAGTCTGACACACTGTTCGTCATTCCTGAGGGCCCCAGGGCAGGGAGACCTGCATCCAAAGTGACCACTGAGTATTGGATTAAGTCCAATATTTGCAAGGCTTATGAACTAAGAAAGAAGCCTTTTCCTTTTTGGGTCACGGCTCATTCTACAAGATCCATTGGGACTTCTCGGGCTTACAAGAATCAGGCCTCAGCTGTGCAAGGCTGCCACTTGGTCATCTGTTCACACCTTTTTGAAGCACTACAGTGTTGATGTGCTAGCACTGGCTGAGGCCAGCTTTGGAAGGAAGATCCTGGAGGCAGTCTTGCCTGTCTAGGATCTTCTTTGGTTCTTCAGTGCTCCCTCACTTTTGAGCCCTGTTGGCTCTAGTTCAGTGTGCTGTGTAACAGTTCCTGGGGTGGTGTTACCCCTGTTCAGTGTCCGTTGAAACTTCATTTGTTATTGTTCAGCTATCTCTGATCTGATGGTTCATATATGCTCTGGTGACTTTGCAGGCCCTGCGCCTGGTCCTTGCCTTACTTCCCGCCTCTGGGAAACTCAATGGTTGGACATCCCAAATTTACCAGTAACCTATATTGGATGACAGAGAAAAAAAAGAGGATTTTCGTCTTGCCTGTTACATACTTTTCTTTTAGTCCATATAGGTTACTGGTAACTTTAGGTAGGCGATCCGCCCTTTTAAGTAGGCAGGAATAATTCTAGAAGTGAATGCAGGGGTGGAGCCTACCTTCCCTCCTTGGCTGCAGCTAGCCTGTCAACTCCAGTAAGATTTGAGACACTAACTATTAACTAGATGGTAAGAAGGGAAAGCATGAACCCGAAAGGTCCCCCGTGTTCGGCCACAGGAGAGCCAAGCATGGTCCCTTGACAGGGTGGGAGACCAGTAACCTATATGGACTAATGGAAAGGGATTTAACAGGTAAGACTAAAATTCTCTTTTCCTTTGGGGAAAAAAAGAAGCTGGTTCTGATTACCTCTGAGTACCCCCACACAGAAAAACCCATACATGGTACCACCATGCTTATTCTGGTTCACCAAAATGTGTCACAAATTATGTATCAAAAATGTCAAATTGTTATGCTGTAAACTGTAATGCAATTTATTTAACTCAAATCCAGTGGTAATGTTTTTCACGTGTACAAGTCTCTCATTTGGGAAGATTTGGTAACGCTGCCTTGTTAACGTAATATTAACGTTAATATTTTACTTTGTGGTGGTCCTATACAGTTTAACCAGCTGATGCTAGTAAGGTTTCCAATGCATTGCTGTTCATTGGGGTTAAGACCACTCCAGCCTCTGATGTATTAACCCTTTGAATGCCAGAGGGGTATGCAACTCTTTGTTTTGCTGAATATGACGGGTGCCAAAGTCATGACAATTTCTGCCGGCTGCCTAAACAACCAGACCATGAATGGCATTTATTTTACTGTGTGACAACCAACAGGCAAATAACAAGTTTATAAAAAGGCAAGCCACTGAAATGTCATCTGATTTTTATGTCGTTTGTACATGATAAAATAATAATTTACTGCTTACAGTGTGTTTGTCCACTGAATGTTTTGTGAAGTGCTTCAGTGCAGATTCAGCTATTTAGAAGGTAAGTAGACAGGATTATTAGACTGTCCTTTTCTCTACACTACCAGTGATGTCTAGGTAACTGTTGGCAGTCACTCTTTTCTTAACAATTTTAGAGTCTGCCTTGGTCAATCAGTCTCTGGATTCTGCTACATGTTTGATTGAAATAGTAGTACAAACTCCTTTTAGTAATTAATCCTTTGAAGACCAGAGGGCTGTGCAGCACTGCATTTTGCACCTCTCTGGTCATTGGATAGTTAAAAAGAGTGACAGAGATGTGAAATTAACTGGTTTACCCTGTCTGTCTATTCTCTTGATTTAAAACTTCAGGCCTCCTTAAAATTCATCTATATTTATATTTGTATTAGCTTGAGATCCTTTCAGATTTTTTTTTATTATTAAGTAGTTTGTGGTAATTACGTGCAGTTTTATAATCAAACCACTGATATGCTTGTACAAACTGTTCCCTTGTTTCAGCGGTAGGTGAGGAGATGCGTATGGCATATAGCAGCCTGCCCACTTATTTCAGTCTGACCTGTTTTTGTATAAACCAGACAACATCATATTCCAAAAGTCAATTATCTCCAGAGTACAAGATGTTCTGCAGCCAGTCTGTCAGTTAGAAGAGGATGGTGAAAAGGACATTGGTACAGGAGTAAACATTATAGTCCATTGTATTCTGTATAATTTCATACAAGATGTCTCTTTTGTGTATTTGTGCGGAAACAAGATGAGACGGAACAGCACATTGATGCTATTTTCTAAATGGTAATTTACAAATGTGAAGTGTTGATTTGAACTAAGTATTAGAAGAAGGAATAAAAATAATAAACATACAGTAGCTTAGAGTGTAAGAAAATAAGAATGCATGATTTCACAATGATTTTCTTCATATTAAATGATTTTTAATAAAAGTACAACGATATAAAACATCTTGCTGCCATTGGATATGCAAGTTTTGGCCTACTAACCCTTCCATGGCCTCTTTAGATCTTAAATGCTAATGTGCTTAAAATGCTAAACAAGCTGGAATTCTGTGGACAACATTTAGCTAATCCATTTTCTGTTCTCCAAAAACAATCTTTCTTTTCTAAAATATATGTGTAACCATAAATATTCTGTACAAGAAACAGACCCACAGGGTTTTGCATAGCTAGATGGGTGCCTTGTATATGGTGTCAGGTCATTGAAACAGTGCGACATCCTTTGTGGTCTGGTTCCAAGGTCATTGGGAGGTGGCTGGCTAAGGTTGTCAGGCAGGGACTGTCAGAAAATGTCTAGCCTGAATAAACTGAGCTTAGGTTGGCACAAATGGAATTCAGTGGTATATAATCACCAATGAATAGCCAAGTGTTATGCATGGGAAGTCAAACTGGTTAGCAGTATCTCTCCTACTAGCAAGTATGTAGACATTACATGGGCAGTTTATAAGCTCTAGAATTGAGACGGTTACAGATGAGAGCCTACTCCCACTTTGGAACTTTCCAGAGAGTTTCTAGACAGTGCTCAATAAGCTGGGGAAGTAAGTTACAGCATGAAGCATTTGAACAAGTTCTTACATTAGCGCATACTCCAAGAATATGTGACTCTTGCTATATCTATGGTTATAACCCTAATCATTGGACAAAATTTGCATAGGTTTGTGTTAAGTAAACAAAGATTTCCATGCCGGATCAAGGTGGCTTAACTCAGAAAAATTATACATGGACTTCAATAGCCTGAATTGATTGCTGGTGTAACCAGTATTTATCATACTGTACTCTGTAACAATTACATGTGAGCTACAAGAGAGCTCAAATGCAAATGAAAAACATATATAGATAGAAGTCTAAACGATTCCTACCTAGCTAAGGTAACTTTCTAGTATACAGTTTCTCTTTTAAAGAATAACGTTTATAATCATTAGGGAATTCCTGGAATGAATTTTAGAATGAACCAGAGTTGGTGAATACAAGTGAAGAGAAAATGTATTTTGTAATTTCAGTATTTGTAGAAAACACTGTTTCACAAAACTGGAACATTTTTTGAAAGACATATGTTCTTGTATTTGTGTTTCTTTGATTTTTGTAAGTAATTTGATAACAGTAGAAGGAACCACATGGCATGGCGGGGGTGGAATCCGCAGGTTCACTTACATTCAGACGTCAAGTCACAGCAGGTTCCTGTCTGGGCTATTTTTCAAGCCGGGTAGGTGAACTTCTTCAGGTAGGACTGCTGGATGTCTTTTTATTTCCCCATCTCTCCTTTGCTCTGTTCTACTACATACCTCTCACCACCCTTCACTGTTCTTCTACCCTTTCCCTTTTCCAATCCTCCTCCTTCCCTCCTCATTCCTGTTACCTATCTTAGTTGCTCCTTCCCACCAACTCCTCTTGCCCGTGCTTCTGGCTGCAGCCGCACATATCCCATCTCTCTGTCCCATACTCCTCCACTCCAGCTCCCTCTCTTTTCTAGCCTTCCCCTATCTCTCCTGGTTTGTTCAGGACAAATTCAAACAGACTCAAACTCTTCTCCAAGTACTTGGTGTCAATCCCTGAAATCATGGTGGTTTTGCCCATCTCTATTGGACTGTTAGATTTGCAGTGCTCAAAGACTGTGTTGGTGAATGGTAGAAATGAGCTTGAGTACAAAGATCCTTTCTGCTACCAAATTGGTTTGATTTCTGACTGTGTTTTTCCTTTTGTCTACAAATTCAGTAAGAAGGTAAACACAAAATGTATTATTCTTCACTAGTATTAGGAGTTCATTTTAAATGGGATATTGGCTGATTTACTAAACCATTTAGTGGAAGCAGCAAACTTAGTAATAACATACTTACACCTGAATGCTAGGCATGCTGCCTTTGCCAAACCCCAGTAATAACTACAGTATGAAAACAAACCTTGCCCTCACAATAAACGCAGCATCTCAGAAATAGTTTTTTTCATACAAGATATTGGCTAGTGATTCGGTACACTCTGTGAACATTTTTATCCTTATGTACAGCCAACTTTGCTAGTTCTGTTTCTTTCCACAAACAAGTGTCCTTTTAAAATCACCCTTTTTATTTTTATTTTCTTTCTTTGTCATATTTTGGTTTTACAGCTTTGTGATTAATTTAATTATAGATTATAGATAAACTAGTGTAAAAGCCCTTGTACATGGGCCTCCCAACGCCTGCTTTCCTACATTCAGGCAGTCTCTACTGCATCGGACAAACATACATCTGGCCTTTTATATTATAGGATAGGATGCAAAATCGGAAGCTTTTACTTTGACAAGGGCCATGAGTTTTCAACTCCTTGTTTTCTACAGTACGTAAAACACACCAAGATACCACTACTGCAGATTGGGCTGTTAACACGGTCCATGGTCCTTAAGTTCCGGCCGTGTGTGCGCACGGCCGGTCCTTAAGAGGTTAAGTGTTTGTTTTCTACCAGAAACTCATTAGATTATGTTTAGGTATATGGTTCTTCTGTGTGAAACAGCTTTGTGGTATATCTATTTTAGGAAATGGCTTGGTTTGTGGTTTATTACCCATTTGTTATATAGGAGAAGATGACTTTAGTTTTTTTTTTTTTTTGTTTCTTTGTTTTTTGTTTTTTTTTTAAAGTATTTTACCAGGAAGAATACATTGAGATGGTATCTTGTTTTCAAGTATGTCCTGGACTCATTTTTTCTACCTCAGAAGGGTGAAAGGCTGAGCTGACGTGGCCTTCCCAGGACTACATCTATAATGGTATTGTCATCAGGTATTAAAGCAAATAGTTTATTTCTCTGCTTCTGGGAATCTAGCTTTTTAGTGTGTGATGATATCAGCACTTCAGTCAAAGGGTATGGCTCTGGTGGTAAAATAGTTTTAACAAATTATAGTCGTTTACAATGTGTTTCAGTCAAATCACATTAGCATCAGAGTCGCATCAATGCCACGTTCCATGCACATTGCAGAGTGAGCACAAGTGTATCCTAATTACATCAGCCTTTGTATCTTGCATAATCAGACACATGCCATGTTAAGATGGAGCGGTTGTGAAGAGTATGTACAAACAGAAAACATCAAGCCAGAGGGGGCTTTTTTAACTCCTTGAGAGTTAAAACTTTTTAACTTTTTAACTCCTTGAGATTTAACTCCAGAGAGGCATCTGACACATTGCATACTTCTCTGGCACTCAAGAGGTTATCTCTGTCATTTGTGGTGCTTACATTAGTGTAAATAATTACTCCCAAATCCCTTTCCTCTGTTGTCTCTGACAGCACAGTACCCTTAATAGTATATTTTTCCTTTGGATTTTTGTGTCCCAAGTGCATTATTTTACATTTATCAACGTTAAACTGCAGCGACACAATCTTGTCCATTCTTCTAATTTACCTAAATCATTTGTCATTTGGCTTATTCCCCTTGGAATGTCTACCATATTGCAGATCTTGGTATCATTGCAAAAAGGTACACCTTACCTTGAAGACCTTTTGCAATATCACTAATAAAAATATTAAAAAGAATGGGCCCCAGTACAGATCCCTGAGGTACTCCACTAGTAACACTCGTTTCGTCCGAATATTCTCCATTGACTACCACCCTCTGTCTCCTGTCACTCAGCCATGGCCTTATCCGTTTAACCATTTTTACATCCAGACCCAAACACTGCAGTTTATTAATGAGTCTTATATGAGGGACAGTGTCAAATGCTTTACTGAAATCTAGATAAACTATATCTACTGCTCCCCCTTGGTCTATTATTTTAGTTACCCAGTCAAAAAAATGTATAAGGTTAGTTTGACAAGATCTCTCAGCTGTAAACCCATGCTGTTTGGAATCTTGCAAACCATTCAAATTCAGATATTTGGCAATTCTTTCCTTTAGCATAGTCTCCGTTAATTTTCCCATATTGATGTAAGACTTGCTGGTCTGTAGTTACCAAGTCTCTTCCCTGTTACCTTTTTTGTGAAGCCGTACTACATTTGCTGTCTTCCAGTCTTCTGGAACTACTCCTGTCGATAGCGACTGATTGAATAATTCTGTTAAAGGTTTTGCTAGAACACATTTAAGTTATTTTAAAAACTTTGGGTGTATCCCATATGGTCCCATTGATTTATCTGTTTTTACCTTAGAAAGTTGAAGTAGAACTTCTTCCTCTGTAAACATGTTTCCCATGTCTTGCCGTTATTTTTTTTTTTTCTAACAGAGCTCCCTTCCCTTCATCTTCCTCTGTAAAAACTGAGCAGAAATATTCATTGAGACAGTCAGCTAGCCCTTTATTCTCATTTACATAGTTTCCATTTTTTGTTTTCAGTCTATCTATTCCTTGTTTCATTTTCCTCCTTTCACGTATCTATCTAAAAAATGTTTTATACCCCTTTTTTATTTTCTGGACAATTATTTCCTCTGTCTGTGCTTTGGCACATCTAATAATGCATTTGACCTCCTTCAGCCTAGTCTTGTATTGATACCGATCTTCTTCCTTCTGCGTCTTTTATATTTCTTAAATGCTTCTTTTTTCTCCATTACTATATTTGCCACTTCTGCTGAGTGCCACAGTGGTTTTCTTTTTCTTTTACTCTTGCTGACATGTCTAATGCAATGCTCTGTTGCGTTGAGTAAAACACATTTCAGATCATCCCATTTCTCCTGGACTCCATCTAAAGATCTCCAAGTTGTTAAAGACTGACATAAAAATGTTTCCATTTTAGAAAAATCAGCCTTTCTAAAGTCTAGAACCTTTGTTTTTGTGTGGTGCAACTCAGCCTCTGTCTTTATATTAAACCACACAGGTTGAAGATAACTGGAGCCCAAACGCTCTCCAATAACTGCATCTGATACCAAGTCTCCATTAGTAAATAATAAATCTAGTGTGGCTTCCTTCCTAGTCTGCTCTTCTACTAATTGACTAAGAGAAAACCCTTGTAAAGAATTTAGGATATCTCTACTCCTGGCTGACCCTCCTGTTTGGTTTTTCCAATCCACATCAGGAACATTAAAGTCCCCCATAATTATAATCTCACCTTTCACAGTCATCTTAGTTACTTCCTTGAACAGCAGTTAATCCAACTCCTCTGTCCTGGGGGTCTATAGATCACACCTATATGAGTGATCATCTTATTCCCATATTCTAAAGTTATCCAAACATTCTCTGTATTCTCCTCCATACCCTGTATAAGATTAACCTTTAAGCTGTTTTTGACATAAATGGCAACCCATTCCTCCTTTCCTGCCTTTCCTGTCATTTCTAAATAGAGAGTACCCTGGTATTTCTACATCATACATAAAACTTTTGAGAAAGTTATCACCTGCAATGGAGTCCAGCCTGTCATTAGGCCATAAAGGAAGATCTGCTGGCACCCATGCACTGTTTTAAATGGAATTAGATTTAATCATGATAGAAAGAGATGAAGTATATTTAGCAATTTGTTAGCAACATCTACAGCACCTAGTGGATTAAGAAACCTTGGGCCCTATGTTAAAAGCAATTCTGTGGGAAATAGGGTTACCACCCAGCTGGTATTTTACCGGCAGGCCGGTAAAAAATTGGCTTCTGTCCAATGTTAAGTCTATGGAGGGAATGCCATGGCCGGTATCTTTTTGAAGAAAAGGTGGTAACCCTTGTGGCAAACTAACTGCATGATTTGGGGCAAATAAAAATATACATTGATTTAAATGTGGCTTTTAACCCCTTGGATGCCAGAAAGGTTGCAAAGTACTCTAGTGTTCAAAGGGTTCAAACACTTTGAGTGCCAGAGGAGTACACAATGCATTGTGAAGCAATGTGTTGAGAACCTCTTTGGCATCTGAAGGGTTAAAAGCTGTTAATTTGGTGAATATTTACTTTTCTTGTGTGGAAATGTATAATGCTTTTTTTGGGGAGTGGAGGGGGTATTCCTTCCTTTTGATAGCACCTGATGAAGGGAGGGGTACACACAGACCATCATGGGGCAATACCTGGGATTTCACTCTATATACTTGACATTTTCCAACAGAGTGCTTTAGGTACATATGACCTATTAGACTGTCTACAGTATCTCTATTTAGAATATTATTTGTGTCTACAGTTATGGTCATCATTATTGGTACCCTTTAATGTTTTGTATATCATGTACAATATCTACACTAGTGAACCTACCTAGTGAAACCACAATCATTCTTGGAAAATGTACTATGGACAGATGAAATCAAAGTAGAGCTCTTTGGCAATGCAGGCTAACGCTATGTTTATAGGTTATGAAATGAAGCTTATAATGAAAAAAAAACACCCTACCTACAGTTCAATATAGTGGAGGACCCGTAATAATGTGGGTCTGGTTTGCTGCCTCTGAAACTGGAGACCTTGAACGTATTAAGGAATAATGAAATCAGAGGATTACCAAAACATTTTTATGCTACCCAGTGTCCAAAAACTAGGTATTGGTCAAAGAGCAGCAGGTCATTGATCCAAACACGCATCCAAAAGCACAAAAGAATGGTTGAAAAGGAAAAAAATTAACTGTTTTAAACTGGTCATCAATAAGTCCTGATCACAATCTGATTGAAAACATTGTAAAGAGCAGAAATCTGCTATTGGGAAAATGAATCCTGCAAATATTCAGGAGTGGGAGAAACTGCCAGCAGACAGGTGCAAGAAGCTTATTGATGGCTACAAGAAATGTTTGGAGGCTGTCATTGTTGCCAAGGGTTGTGCAACCAAATATTAGGGAAGGGGGCCTTTAATGCTGTCCAGGTCATATTTTATGTTTCCTCTGTGAAGTCATTACGTCAGTTGGAAAGGCATCCTTTTTTTGTTGAATACCTTTGGACATCCCGTTAAAATATTATAATACAAAGTAGGTACATTCCATTCTCTTCTGTAGATATTGCACAATATACAAAATATTCAAGAGTGCCAATAATGTTGACCATAACTGTATATACTTCTCAGGAAAGTATGGAAAGGTTTCTGAAGATTAACCTTCCTGGCAGGAAAGATTTTGCCACCTCTAAGATTTTAAGCTACAGTTAAGTGGAAAGCAATTATATTGTTTTTCTTTCTCCTATAAATACAAAGCCATTCCTTTAGCTTTTTTTTTTCCCAGGCAGTTTTTTTTTTAAGAATTGTGCATTCCAAGTTTCCCTTGTAAACTCCGAGGAATAGTATTGTGCAATATCATGAGGCTCCAGCAAAGTGAAAACGACATCCTGTACTGTTTATGTCTCTGTGCAGCTTTCTGCAAGAGGGCCAGGTATGCTCCTGCCATTCAGCATCTGCAGAAGAGGAAGCTGTTGGGGGTCTAGGGAACTGAAAGCAGTCTAAAACAGGATTGAGTTGACCTACTTACTGCACTTTCCAAAACTCGTACATTTAAAAATCATCCTACAGGAGCTCAGAATTGCTTGTGATTCTGTGATCCATGATTGTCACTGCAATTTGGAGCTAAATGATAATCTGTCAGTCATACATGTACAGGGCTGCTTTTATATCCCAGCACCCTAGGCCAGGCAGTCCAGGTGCTTTTACCTCTGTCCATGGCCACACTTGTTCCCCACCCCTAGTCCTATCCACTTTCTGTACACAAAAATACCTTGGCCTATAACAAGCAAACAATGTTAAAAACGTTAACCCCCTTAGTTGCAAGAGAGACCTCCAGAGCATTGCTCAGCAATGTGTTAAAGGGGATCTATCACCTCTTTACTACTTTGCCTAAATCGTTGTTATATATCGTATATAATGAAAAGTGTATACATTTAAAAAAACAAAACAAAAAAATGCTTGTTTGGCAAAGTTAAAAGAATACATACAGCTCTGTACCTACTTCCAGGCAGACTGCAGATACTTGATCTGTTCCGCAGTCTGCCTCCACTCCCCTCCCTCTATCCAGCCTTCTCCGATGACAGAGGCTGTCTGTTTGTAAGATGGAGTGCTCTCATTGGCAGATACCGATATCTAGAGAATGAGAGTGCTCCAGCTTACAGACAGAAAGCCTCCGTCATCAGAGGAGGCTGGATAGATAGAGGCAAAGCGTCAGACTCCGGCAAAAAAAAGTATACACTTTTCATTAGATACGATATATAACGATAATTTAGGCAAAGTTGTCAAGGGGGGATAGATCCCTGTTAAAAACCTGTCTAGCATCCAAGGGGTTAAATAGTAGCCTGTAAATGGGTATAAAACTGATGTAAGGACTTGAGATTGTTCTGGCCACACTCATAATTCAAAATATGGGTGTGGCCAGCACAGCTGAGGTGCTCTCAAATTTTGGAGTTGTAGGCCTATTCTGCCTACTGGGAAATTCTGCACTGATATTGAACATTCTGTGTTGGAGTTGTAATAAGCCTCAGGAAGAAGTGGACTACCAGGTCCCACAGACTTGTGGTGCAGCAGTCCCATAGAGAACAAATACAATTTCTCATTTATTTACTGAACATGGGCCTTTTGAACCATGAATATTAGTGTTCCCCCATGCATTGCAAGGCAGTCTACTGGAGATGTCGCTAGCATTCAGTTGGTTAAAATACAAAAGTAAATCAAAGGGCAACGTGTTTTGTTTCCTTTTTGCTATTCGTTTGTCTTTACAAGTATTGCCCCAGGAGTGACATTTGAACTATTTGACCTTCATATATGCACCACTAAGTCCTTTATCCCTCATATGAGATCACAGCTGTTTATTACCCACATTTGCACAAGTGATACATTTTTAAGTCAACTGTTATAGATTACCCTAGCACACCACTCTGAATCTGCGCTGGATACCAATGACCAGTGCTACCAATGATCTGATTTACCAGGACAAAAGTGGTATAATGTTACTCTACTGAGCAACTTTATTTAAATTGCAATGATAAAGACAATGTTGCAGGGGACATGCTCCTTCATCAGGTGTAAAACAAAGCCTTCACTCACCTTACTTAAATACAAGAATTGGCGCCAAGATCAAATTCACCCGGAGTCACTTAAGTTGATTATTAACTTTAATAGAAAGAAAAGACAAAACCAATTATCATGTGCATTTGTAGAAAAGAAAGTATATTTCTTAAATACATTAACTAAATTATATGACTTTATCATTGTTCACTTGATTTTCTACAAATGCACATATTAATATTTTTTTGTCTTTGCTTTCCAATTAAGTCCATTTCTTGTATTTAAGTAAGGTGGGTGAAGGGTTTGTTTTACTTCTGATGTCCCCAAAACATTGTTTATCATTGTGATTTAAATAAAGATGCTCGGTAGAGCTTAAACATATTTTTTCGTGCAGATGCTGCTTTTTCTTTTTTTCCTGATACATTTGAACCCTTTGAGTGCCAGAGTGATGCTTTGCAATGCGTTCCATAACTCTCTGGCCCTCAGTGTTAACCCTATGAGTAGAAGGAAAATGTGCAACACATTAAACCAAATGGACGTTTCCATAAAACTAGTGTTCAATACTATCCTATATAATAATTCGCTAAATCGTGTGTAACGCCGCAACATGTGCAGAACACACTGCTGCACGTGCTGCAGTCATGCAAAGTAGAGGCTGCCCGCGCTGCGGCTGATACAGAGCTGGCCGCTCCGAAGGAGCGTCCAGCTCTGTATCAGCCGTGGAGCGGGCAGTCTCTACTGCGTGTGACTGCCCCGCGACCAGGTGGCAGTGGCACTGTGGCCCGTGTAACGGGCTGTTCAACTAGTATATTCTAATTCGCTAAAATGTGTGTAACGCCACAGTCATGCGCAGTAGAGACTGCCAATGAAGAGGTTGATACAGAGCAGGGAGCTCCGAAGGAGTGTCCTGCTCTGCATCAGCCACGGCGCGGGCAGTCTCTACTGCGCATGACTGCCTCGGGACCACCGGCTGCCAGTGGCACTGTGGCCCGTGTAACGGGCTCTTCAACTAGTCTGTCCATAAAAAGAAAAGCAAATTTGCAGGACAAAAAATAAGGTCAATTAGAGATTACACATTCTCCTAAGTTAATTTAGCCTAAATTATTTTCTCTCTATTTTAACCCATTAAAGGCTTGAATGCTTTTCACCCATTGAATGCCTGAAAGGTCTCAAAATGTGTAACTCCTGCTGTCTTTGAACTTTTCATTTGGGATATACTTCTGTTGTTTCATATCCTTTTTATATAATAATTCGCTAAAACGTGTGTAATGACGCAGTCATGCTCAGTAGAGAGTGCTGCACGTGCTGCAGTCATGCTCAGTAGAGACTCCCCGCGCTGCGGCTGATACAGAGCTGTATGCTTCGAAGGAGCGTCCAGCTCTGTATCATCCGCAGCGCGGGCAGTCTCTACTGCGCATGACTGCCCCGCGACCGGCTGGCCCATGTAACGGGCTCTTCAACTAGTACTGTATAATCTACACCTCATCCTATCGTTCAATACACTTAACAGAGCTGCAGCAGTGTTGCATTGATATGAAAGCAGTACTGGGTAGTTTAAAGGGAAAAGTTTCCTTCGATATAATTGAGGTCATACAGACACAGAATACATCATTATAAAAAATATAGAGTTCAAATAAGTCAAATGAGATCAAGTAAAATACATAAACTATCCCAAAAACTTCACAGTAAGAGGAATAACGAATTCAAGTTTTTTAAGTTTTCCAAAGCAGAGTATGAATCTATATACATTCATGTCTATTTATTAAAGGTCAGTAATGCCCGTTGTAACCTCTACAGTATTAACTAAAGTTATTTGGAGAAAATGCCATCTCTCTAACCCTTACGGTTTCAGAGATATTCACCGCTAAAGTTTCCCTTTTCCCTGACAGCAGGAGATTTGAGTTGGTCGACTCGAGGAGGCTCTTCAGTAGAGCCGAAATTGCGTTATTTAAAAATAATTAGTTCAATGGAATGGTCTACAAAGTGTGCTTGCAAACAAGGCACACTTTGTAGGCCATTCCAATGAAGTAACTCTCTTTAAATAACACGATTTTGGCTCTGCTGCAGAGCCGCCGGCTGGTCCCAGGACCGGGATCTCCTGCTGTCAGCACAGCGCTGACATCAGGAGAAGGGGAGGGAGGAACTTTAGAGGTGAATATCTCTCAAACCGTAAGGGATTGAGAGATGGCACTTTCTCCATATACTTTATTTTTTTATAAACAGGCATAACTGACCCTTTAAGCTGGCACTGTGATAGATCTACACAAGGGAACTGAACTTTTATTTATTAAGACATTAACTTCAGTTCTTATAATACCCCATACATTTTCTTTGAGCAGATGTAACTCTTTGAGTGCCAGAGGGGTGTCCAATGCATTGCAAAGGATTAAAAGTAAGGATGCAGGAAGATATTTTCCCTGTATCATGTAACCAGCAGACCTGAACAATGGCTACTTCCTGCAAATAAATACCTCATGGTTTCACCCAGTCCCTTTGCCATAGTGAAAATGGCCTTAACAGTTGTCTGGAAAAAATAATTTATTTACTAACGATAGAACTGTGAGGTGATTCCAGTCTTGGAAAAAAAACAAAAAAACAAAAACAGATTCCTTTGCCAAATTGATTATGTTAATTTGCATCAGGAAGTCATGTATAAGAAGCCAAAACCTCTCTTGACACTAAATATACTATTGTCAGATGCTGTTAGATGCTGGATTTCTAATGAGAATGGACTAGCAGATATTTGATTTAAATAAATCGTTGGAAAGATTTTTTATTGTGATTTGCTATGAATCACTTCAGTGTCACTAGTAATATTCTCCTTATGTAAGAAGTAGAAAAAGAGTTGCTTTTCCAAATAGAACAGGTACGTCAGAGAACAGGTATGGAGGGCAAAGCAAATGGTTTCTCACTGAAGATTTCTGAGTAGTCCCAGACTGGCCATAGAAAGTAGTGGTATCGATAAGCATTGTAAGGCTCCTCTGCACCACATATGGAGTTTTCTGGACTAAGTAACACCTATGAAATAGTGTAGGAGACTTCTCTAGCATCCAAATGGACAATTTAATAAATATTGTTTGTTTTTCTCCTCCACAATTGTTTCAGTTTTGTCTTTATACACATGCCCCATTGAGTACATTTTTTGCATACCCCTCTCTCCAGTATGAAATTAATAACGAAGTGTCCCTGGTTCAGAGTTTATCCTTACACTCCCTACCACTCACTCAGACAAGTGTGTTTTCTCTTTCTCTCTCTCCTCTCTCTCTCTCTGTCATGCACAATCACTGTTATACGCACACATTGCCTATTTCACACATACATACTGTGGCTGATGTACTAAAAAGAGCAAGAGCAAACCAGTTGCGTCATAGGGGCCCTTTGTACAAAGAAAGTGGGACTATTCAGGAAGAAACTACCATAGAGTTTATTTGTAATATTCCTGCTGAATAATATAAAGTTTATTGCTATAAGGTTACAGGGCATCAAAAACTTCAGAACACTAGATATCTAAATAATATAAAACACTAGCCTGCAAAACTCCCTGTGTGTGTAACCGCACATGCACAGTAGAGACAGTCCAAACGCGCTGATTCGGAGAGGGGAGCTCCGGATGGCTCACCGCCTGTCTCTGCTCCCTGCTTCAGGGCTGCTGGGTGCACTTTAGCCTGTGTATAGGGCTTTCCTACTAGTGTGTGTGTGTGTGTGTGTGTGTGTGTGTGTGTGTGTGTATATATATATATATATATATATATATATATATATATATATATATATATATATATATGTCTATCAACAGATAACATTGGCTTTATTGTGGTGGACAGCAATTAGGAGGGGGTAAGGGTATGTAAATTAACTAACTCATGGGCTGGACTTAATAGGTTGCCTCTTCCAGAACAGTGGGTAGAACACTGGATTGTTCTGTCCACAGAAGCCAGATGTTCTAGAAGTGAGCTAGCCTGGTATGAGAAATCTCCCACATTCTTTTCAAGTGAAAGATTGGTTTGGTTATCACACCATGTAAAAAAGACCTCTTTGCGTCTGGTCCATTTCGGAAAGGAGGCTGACCTGCTCAGCTTTTGCTTCTTCTAATATATTGATATATTTGTTGTATATTGAAGTATTGGTATTTCATCTTACTTCTGGGCACAGTCTGTTCCTGGATTCTAACTTGTCTCTGGTTTTCTCTTCTGGTACTGGGTTCCTCCCTATTCTTTCAGACACTATTTCCAGTCTATCTATAACAACTCGCTTTCAGCTAGTTCTTTGTGGAGTTGGCTATCTCCATAGAGTAAAGTTCAGCAAGCATAAATCTCTCTGTTTAGTTGCTCATTCCTGCCTCAATGGCACCTGTTTCTCTCAACCCCATTAAATCCACAAGACCTTTCTTAGCAATGGGACCTGGAGCTGCTTCTCTAGCAGTTGATATAGTTTTACAGAGAATTAAAAGGCTATGTCACTGAGCCCATAAGGAATAACTTCATTGTGGGCCATGGTACCTTGCACTGACTTCACTTCCATGATTTACACCCCCTACTTATAACAATCCTACTGTTAAGGTTACATTAACACTAGCGAGCCAAACATGTTGACAGTGTTGACGTGTTTGAATCATCCATGTTCTATAACCTTCACTGTCTTTTCAAGTTGACCTTGTGTGGACATCAGCCAATCAATGGTTGACTGACATCCATGTTGACCAGCCAGTGATTGGATCTTTGCAATGAGCATTACAGAGTTTCTTTCACATGTCTGAACTTATGTAAATAGGCCTCAATCCTTTCTGCAAATTTGAAGCAACCATCATGAATCTCCAGGTGGAGATGCTTTAAGGATCCATTAGGCTCTAGTAGATACTTGTCCCTAAATCCATCTTGTGCTATACACTAAGGTATGTTTGCCATCTCATCCCTGCAATTACACCTCAGATATGAATACATCACAGTGTTTTATCCATACCTTTGCCAGTCTTACAGTGTTGATGTGTGTCCTTTGCCAATGGCTATGTGTGTGTGTGTGTGTGTGTGTATATATATATATATATATTCAGCTATGATAGCTGGCAATGCTGTCAGAACTCACAGAAACAAATTTGCCTCCCTGAAAATGGAGATATGGTATCTTCCACTTTTCTATACAGCCACAGAGGAAATTTGCATTTCAAAGTATTCTATATTCTACTGGAAGGTGAAGGCAGCATCAAACTTCCCTTAACTCTGTGGGTGCCAGAGGGTTAAGCAGTGCATCTCTCTATTTGTCTTGCTGAGTGTGTCTGAGTCTTATGCTTACATGAACTGGCTAATCAGCAACTGGTCCTTTTTAACTTTAACAACTGATAGGCAGCTTGCTCTTTGGAGACCCCCTACTGGGGCATGGGACTGTGAATGTTATAACCATTTGAGTGCCACAGGGGTTTGCACAGCATTGCAGAACAACTCATTGCATAGCCTTCTGACACTCGGATGGTTAAGGGAGGGCTAATGCTGTTCTTGGTGCTGAAGCCTGAGAATGCATTCTCACTTCTCCCCTCAATTGCCCTCCTCAAAACATCACAAACGCCATGCCAAAATCCTGTGCAAATTATCAATATATCTTCTATTGTCTTGCATACCTATTTCATAGTGCACATGGTGACATGTTGAATTCTCCACGGCAAAGTGATCTCTTCACATCGTCAGACACACTTACCATTACATCAGCGGTTAGTAAATCTCTCTCCAGGACTTTGCAACATGTGGCATCATAGAAGTAGGCTATTGGCATATGCCGTCACCCATGCAAATGGATACATAGGGTGCAATGCATCCTATTCTGAGATAACTTTGCATGGCAATGTTGTTTCAGCAGCACAGTGTCTTCTATGAATGTTTATATATAATACGTCTGTATATATGTGTATAATGCCCATTTGTAGTAGGAGCCCAGGTTTCTATTTTGGATTATGTACACTTTTTATCCTATTACTTCAGTCTACTAAATCTATATTAGCGAGTGCTCAAGTATTGCAATTCTCACGTTCAGCATCTCTATAATTTTATACTTCAGTGCATTTTAGTGCAGTGTTATTAAACAGTACAAGAGGAAACATGTTTGTAGTATGAAACTGGTCACTCAGTAGAATAACTGAAATGTAGTCTTCAGAATGAATGTTACTACATTTTCCAAAGTGGAGTCGGTCTTCCCAAACTAGGATTACATTTATTTTCTCTCATTCAGGGACACTGCCAAGATGAAGGCAACAAAGTACTTCTCCATGGCTCTATTGCAGATATTCAGGCAGGGTCACGTGATCCCATCCTTATCCCATCCTGATGTCACTAGACTAAGTGGGCAACCAGTGTTTTCTCAGAAGCACCACAGTTTTCTAATCACCAGAGCAGTGGTCCTCACCATCAGTTCTCTGGACACACCAACAGGTCACATTTTCAGTATATATTTTCTTGATTACAGGGAGGTTAGCAGTGGCATTGTCATTTTGATCTACATGTGCATACTTATGAGTAGTCTTAAAATCTCTCTTGCTGGTGGTTGTTCTGAGGGCAGGAGTAACTGCAGTAGGAATACTGTCCATAGACTGCTGGGACAAAGTGATACTTGTTCTGGGTTACAAGAACATGTTAGTTTTTAATGTACAAGCCAACAAATGTAAAAGGCTCTAAGCAAAAGCAATCTTGTCTGTTCTACAGCTAGTTACTGCTTGAGAACATTGGATTTTAGCTCTCTAGTGCCATTGCAGAGGAGATATTTCCATATACATATTAGACTAATTGTGCTCAAAAGGGTGGTCCATTTCCAAAATGATGGGCAAGTCCCCTCTGCACGGGAAATACCAGCTGAGGTTCAGCTTGTTTTCCTAGGCACTGTGAGCAAGGGGTCCACGTCTGGATTAGCCTTTACACCTAGGGAGGTACCCTAAACGTTTTTCAGAAACAAGCCAAAGAATGTGAGAGGCTCTGACCATGAACAAAAGCAATGTTGCCTGTTCTACGGCTAGTCACTGCTCAAGAGTATCACAGTTTAGCTCTCTAGTGCCATTACAGAGGAGACATTTCCACAGACAAATTAGACTAATCCTGCCCAGAAGGGTGGTCCTGTTCTAAAACGATGGGCAAGTCCCCTTTGCCCAGGATATATCAGCTAACCCCAGTCGTGCGATACGGCCTCATCAGTGAGTTGCAGCTGGTTTCCCTAGGCACTGAGAGCAAGGGGTCCGTGTCTAGATTACCTTTGGGGAGAGACCCTAAGAGTTTTTCAAAAACAAGCCAAAGCAGGTTTTAATGTAGTCTTACTCTACAAGAAAGTATTCTGTAAGTTCTGCTTTGCATCAGGACCTAGGATTCTGTTATCTCACTTTAGTACTTTGTTGGAGATCATTTTCTTGTAACCGAACACTGGTATAGTTTTCTGTACGTGTAGTCAATAAGCAATTCTTCCTGTAGTGTTTAGGACTCTGTTCATCAGAGTCGTTATTCTGTGACTTTATATTGCTTCAGACAGGTCCTGCACAAGATGTAAAGTAAAGGAGTGTCCTTGGCAATCTGGAACATTTGGTGATCCTGTACCAAACACATGAGGCCTTATTTATATAACAATTGTGGGACTAACCAGCTGCACCAAATGGGAAAATAAAAATCCCTATTGATTTAAAAGTTGCTTTTAATTCCACGAATGCTTATCATTGCATTAGTGATGTCTAGCATAAATTTAAAACCCCATTTTATATTTGTCCCTAGCAATATAGTCTGCACACTTTATACATCAGACTTTAGCATACTGAGATTCTTAGAAAATGTTGTTCATGCATGAAATCCATTGTACTGGATCATTTGAGCAAAAATAACGAGCGCATAATCTGCACAGCTGGGTATTTGGGACAAGTCTGAAAGTACAGTATATTAATGATATTACTATTAAAATTACACTACATCATAATGTAGAACTGAGAAAACGAATATTGTGGACATTTAAAATAAGGACAGCTTATGAGCCTTTTTAAATATATGGAGCAGCTTGTGTATGAAAGCTTAGCTGTGATTTGGTTGTTTGGGAGTAATGGCTCTGGAGGTTCACATGATTCATACATATAAAGCAGTCATTTAGATAATGCTCGATCTGGCTCTCTGTTCTTCTGTAAAGTTTAATTCTCGGATAAGAGGAAGGATGAAAGGGCACTTAAGGACATCTGTCGTGCCAGACTCCCTCAGTCTAGTAACAGCTTATTGACAATCTGTTACACTGGAATTTTTCAGAAGGAGGAATCTTAATGGCAAAGACTGTGCAATTTCCCATTTCAAGGTGCTAAGAGGAGCTGTATGCCAGGGTGAAAGATGAGATCACAGCAGCTTTAGAACATGGAAGGGTTTTAGTATAATGTATGTGTAAAAATAACTTTATTTATAATATAGATAAGCAAGTGATATTGAGTGTAAAGCATGGGTGGGCAATTTGAATTCCATTGGCTGGACGATGATAGGACTTGTGGTCAAACAGCAACATGGATTCAGGTCCCATTCCGCTGAGTCTGAGTGACATCCTTTTGCTAATGGGATTGCAAATGAGTATGAAATTGTTATATCAAAATATCAGGTTTATAAAGCTTCAGTCCATCAGAGTAAGAGTCTATAATGGCTGCCATCCATTATCCACGTATTCTGCTGGATCGGTAGCATGGTAAATTAAAGGTGAACTTATTAAGGAACTTTAGAAATAAGCAGTTCATTCAATATTACTTGGAATAACTTACATTTGCATATTTTTTATATATACAGTAGTAAGGTATAGCTTATATGCCTTTTTATTAGTGGAACTCTTTGTCTATAGCCTGACAATGGCAGTTCACCGTCTGAAAAAGGCTTAGAGCTCTTTCAATGGGAGACAGAGATGTAAAAGTAGCAGTATAGTTGCTTTTGTTTTGAATTTAATTTCTCCTGTGTTTTCCTGGTCATTCCATTGCTGGGGTGGCGTGACTAGTGGCTGGCACATGTGAGCATAAGCCAAACTCTTTTTGCTACAATTTTGCAGTGTTCCTGTGTGGATGTAGTAAAGATGCAGCATGCTGGACTTAAGAGCATTTACATGAGGCCACCAGCATGCCTTTATACCATTGCACCATCCCTGCATTGATGTCGCCTGTATGAAAAGGGTCTTTGAACTAAGTAAACATTTCTCATTCAGAATGTTTGCATATTATTTGCTGTGAGGAATTGTGAATTAACATATTTAGTGCCAGAGGGGAACACAGCAAATTGCAAAAAAATGCATTGCTCACCCCTCTGGCACTCAAAGGTTAGACAAAAGTAAAGCTCATTAGGATTTACCAGACTGTTATATGAAGTACAGGTACGTAACTAAATCATGTTTTAGAAAAATTGAGAAATTCTATAGATATTCCCCTTTAACTACAATAGCAATATAAAGAACATAATGAATGCAAGTCGATAGCCTTACCATGCAGCAAGATGTGTTGAAAGATCTAATACAGTTACATGATTTTTTACACTATTGTTTTTGGGTGTCTTCTACAAAATTTCATGTCTCCCTTGTAGAATAGCCATATTGTTACTTTTTCCGTCTTACAGAGAACTTTGACAGCATAAGGTGTAAATCTTTATGCAGTTCTCACATGCTTTTTAATTAATATTTCCTTCCCATTTGTTTTTTAAAAAAAAGTGCATATATGTGCACAGAGATACACACACACTCTGTGTCCATACCTCCTAACATTTCAAATTGCCAAAGAGGGGACACTTGTGTTTTAGGGGGTGTTGGTGGGCATGTGGCGGGCGAGTGGGGCATTACTGAGAATTTTTAGGCTATTTCATGACCTATCGACACCTCCTTGTGTAACCTAATAAATGATTTATAACAAGACCATAGTATTTTTTTTATACCAACTAATTTATAAACACATATTCTGATATTTAAACAAACATTAATGTGAGTTTTATTCCTGTGGAGCAATGTGATACACTTATATACTCACCACACAGTCTGATCTGCTAAAGAGAGGGACATCAGGGTGGGAAAGAGGGACAGAGGGATTTGGGTGTAAAAGAGGGACTATCCCTCCTAAAGAGGGACACTTGGGAGGTATGCTCTGTCTATAGCTCCTTTTGAGTTCTGGAGAGGTATCCAACATATTGCATTGCAATGTGTTGGGACTCAGGGGGAAGTGTTGGCTGCAGGAACACTGGCTTCACACTAGTCCGCTGATCAACTGTACATGATATATAAGATATCCCTGTATGGGCACTTTCACATATACAGCTGGTATTATTATTGCAAGTTTTTTTGTGTGATTGTTTTCATATAACATTTTCCTTGAATAATATATACCTTTTACCTTTCTTTATGTATGTGTATTCTTATTGTTTATGTTTTTGCCTTCTCTTTCCAGTTTTCATTTGAGAAACAGAGGGTAAACAGCATATTTCCCCCCTTAACATCAAACCATTGACCCCCTTGAGTATCAGAGAGGTGTTTGTAATATTGCTGATGTCTGTAAACATGGGGAATGACTAATCATAAACCTATATCTGTCAGACCATTGCTTTTTGTGTTTGCTACACTCATTCCAGGTCAGTGTTTTTAAATTAACCAGCAATAAATAAACAGGCATCACTTCAGCTTCCTTGCTTTGAGGCAGTGGCATAACAATAAGGGTTGCACGTGCGACCAGGCCTGTCACTCCAGGGGCCCAGCCACTCCCTACGACCCCACTGCCTGGCACCTGCAACATTCTGATACCTGATCTCCCGCCAGTAATGCAGAGCTAGTAATGCAGAGCGCTGGGAGATGACATCATCTCCCAGCACTCTGCATTATGAGAGGACCATGCAGGAGCTCCATCTGCATAGAGGTCTATGCGGAAGGAGGCACAGACCTCTCCTGACTCCTGCCACGCCACTGGACCACCAGGGAGGTAGGAGATGAACAATGTGGAGATGGGGGGCAGCTTGGCGGCAATGTGGAGATTGGGGGCAATGTGATGACAATGTGGAGGTGGCCAGTGGAGAAGGCCAATTGGGGGGCCAATGTGGTCAAGGGGGGACAGTGTCATTGGGGGGGCCATGGCAGTTCTTGCACCAGAGTCTGGTGGCTTCTAGTTACGCCTCTGCTTTGAGGTGATCTGTGTGTACAACTTATGTTTTTATTCTTTAGTAGTCAAATAGCTTAGCACGTGCATAATAATATACCTGTGTATAGTCTCCTATCTTCTTTTACATCCCTCTTGCACAAAGAAGACAACATAATTCATGGAAAGGCACTGTTGATTTCAGTGGTGGTGTTACAATAAAAGCAGAATGAGTGGCTGCTTAGAACCCCCAATTGGTCAGTACCACTGTCTTATGTAAACAAAATCAGATGGCAATGTCTTCTTAGAACAACACAGAAACATAGAATTTGACAGTAGATAAGAACCATTGGCTCATCTAACCTGCCCAACACGGTCTTAAAGGAGGGGCCATATGAATTTTTCGCTTAGGGTCCCCAAAAACCTAGAGCCTCCCCTGGCTGATTTTTTTTTTTGTTACCATGGTATAATGATAAAAATGGATATCTGTTTAGAGTTGAAGCAGGCAAGCTGTGGCACACCAGCTGTTACTCTATGCATTTTACTTGTACACAGGTATGTACATGAACTCCAGTCACACAGCCACTTCCTGTAGCAAACAGCAATCCAGACAGCACTATGCTTTAAATTAGGGGCCTGGAGGCAATGGGATGCACAAGGGAGTAAATTATGGGTTAAAATTAAAATGGTCTGTTGATTTAAATGGGGCTTTTAACCTCTGGAATGTGAGAGTGGTCTCCAGTGCATTGTTTCACAGTGCTTTGGAGATCTCTGTTGCATTGAGCTGTTTAAATGCCCTGTTTAAATCGATAGGAATTTTAGGAACTGTATTTCACAATTCTAGTAGGCACACTTGGTTTGTCCCAGAACATAGGTCCCATAGTGCCTGTAGAAGAGGGAATGAACATCCTGCTTTTAACTCCTCAAATGCTAAAGATGTATCCAGTGAAGCAATTAATTGGAGACATCTTGAACAACCAGGGTTAATTTTCTGAGGATTTATTGAACATCCGGGAAAGTCTGCAGATTTTTAATACATTTATAAGAAGATTGTGACTTTCTAGGTGATGAATTGCAACCCCCATAATGTTCAAGTGATTAACAACTGGAGAGCCACAGTTTGGCCACACTACAGACTTGCATTGCCCTGTTTTTCTTCAGTGATAGGGAGCCCAGAAGCTGGGATGTATCATGCCAGTAAACTAGCTGATTAAGTGAGAGGGTTTTACTTAAATTGAAAGGAATAATTACCCAAATGCAATTCCCTGTGAGATCCTTGGTACAGAGAGCTGTAGTCTCGTCCTCAAGAAGGGACTATTTATCATCCTGCCTGTTAGAAACATAAAAAGCTTATAATCTTAATGGGTATGAATCGATAAATTAGCACTGCTGTGGATGTAGTAAAATACAGACTAAATGACTCACTTCAGCAGCTATTATCAGTGTTTTCTGCACCTCTCGCTGCACCAAGCAGCTGGACAATTTACATAATCATCCTGCCAAAACCCACACAGTCACTTACTTTCTGTCCCTGTCAAGTCATTGTAAATCTTGGGGGTGCAAGTTGGTGAGATTCCAGTGAGCACAGTTTATATTTTAGGGGGTATATTTAAAAAAAAAAAAAAACAACTTCTAAGACACAGCACTTCAGTCAGAACAGTACACATTACATCTTGGGTAAGCAATCTGCAGCCCCCAAGATGGACTATACCAATATAATTTTGAACTTTTGTTTTGCTCCCAGCTTCTTTCTTTCAGATATGTATCAGATACATGGGACATTAGCCCTAATTCACATAGGCCACTTAGTTGCAGCAACAAGTAGTTTTACAGAATATAGTTTTCTATAGGGGTGAACTTTTTCCAGTGATTATTAAAGGGTCAGTGATGCGCGTTTATAACTTTATTTAACATAGTAGAGGTTACAAAAATAAAGTATTTGGAGAAAGTGCCATCTCTCAAACACTTACGGTTTGAGAGATATTCACCGCTAAAGTTCCCCCCTCCCTCCCCTTCTCCTGATGGCAGCGCTGTTCTGACAGCAGGAGATCCCGGTCCTGGGGCTAGTTGGCGGCTCTGCAGCAGAGCCAAAATCGTGTTATTTAAAAAGAAATTACTTGATTGGAACAGTCTACAAAGTGTGCCTGGTTTGCCAGCACACTTTGTAGACCGTTCCATTGAAGTAGTTCTTTTTAAATAATGTGATTTCGGCTCTGCTGAAGAGCCTCTTCGAGTTGGCCGACTCGAATCTCCTATTGTCAGCTGTAAACTTTAGCAGTGAATATCTCTCAAATTGTAAGGGTTTGAGAGATGGCACTTTCTCCAAATACTTTTATTTCTGTAACCTCTACAATATTAAATAAAGTTAAATAAGGGCATCACTGACCCTTTAATTGCCAGTTTGTGTTGGCATACAAAATCACTCATGAACTAGACCTAAAAGACACCCTTATGCAAAAAAAGTAAAAGGTGAACAATTCTGCAGTATACTACCTTCAAATAGGTAATAAAAATCACCAAGAGTCACACTGATTTAGTGTAGTTACACTACTCCTTAAACTGTATACTAACTCCACTTAATACAATAGTTACTTTACCACTATTTGTGAAAATTAAATCTAGTGTTGCTTCAGAGCAAGTTGGCTCCTTGTCCAGCTGTGTTATTCCCCTGCATGGAATCCAGGCTATTCCTGCTCCTACCTGGTTTTGCAGTAGACTCCTCCAAGTCCATATCTGGCATATGTAAATCACCCATATCTGATTCACCTATTGTTGACATTTTAAATATTTCCAACATGAATTCTCTATCTAATTTTCATCTTGCCATGAAGGCCTATATATTACTTCAGTACAGCTCTTCCTCCCGTTTCAGTGGCTAAATAAATGCTTTCTAAGCTGTCTTCTATGCCTTCTATTAAATTAGACTTTATGTTGTTCTTTAAATAAAGAACAAATATACACCAAATGATTGTGTAGCGAGAGAGGTAATTTAGGGGTAGTCAATCTGTAGTCCTACCTCCCAACATTTCAAATGCCCAGAGAGGGTCACTTTTGCTGAGGTTGGTGTTGATGGGTGTTTGGCTGGTGGGAGGGGCATTACAGAGGGTTTATAGGTTATTTCAGGACCTATTGAACCCTCTTTGTGTAACTGAATAAATGATTTAACCCTCTGAGTGCCAGAGGGGCACGGAATGCATTGCTTTGCAATGCATTCCAAACCTCTCTGGCACTCAAAGGGTTAAAGACCAAAGTGTTTTATTTACACAGACTAATTAATAAACACATAGAAAAGTTTAAACAAACATTAATGTGAGTTTTATTGCTTTGGAGCAACGTGATACCTTTATTTACGCACCACACAGTCTGATCTCTTAAAAAAAAAAATAGGGACACCAAGTACATACCTCCCAACATTTTAAATTGAGAAAGAGGGACACTTATGTATTAGGGGGTGTTGCTGGGGGAGTGGTTGGTGGGTGGGGCATTACCAATAATTTTTAGGCTATTTCATGACCTACTGACACCTCCTTGTGTAACCTAAGTCCTAATAGATGAATTATAGCAAGACCAAAGTATTTTATGTACACAGACTAATTTATAAACACATATGCTGATGTTTAAACAAACAATAATGTGAGTTTTATTGCTGTAGATCAATATGATACACTTATATACACAGCACACAATCTGATTTCCTAAAAAGAGGGACATCAGGGTGGGAAAGCGGGACAGGGGGATTTGGGTCTAAAAGAGGGACACTTGGGAAGTATGCAAGTAGGAAAGAGGGACAGATGGATTTGTGCCTCAAAGAGAGGGACACTTAGGAGATACGTGTGGTTCTAATTGCTAGTACTACAACACCTATTATGTTTTCTTGCCCATTTGATAGCTGAGTATGAAGGGTTTGTAGTCCAGCAACAGCTGCAGGGCCACAGGTTGTTCATCCCCATAATTCACGCTGAACAGCTGAAGACACCTACACTCTGATCATATCTTCATTAAAGGGGAACTACCACCCTGCAATAACTTAAGCTTGATTGATTGCTCATCTGGCGACTAGCTGCTTAGTAGCGCTAGTCGCCAGAAATATTACCCGGTTCTGCAGATATCGGCGTTTTACCGATGGTGACAGGAGCAGGAAGCAAGGACGTCTCTTCACAGTGACGTACGTGCACCTGCGCTGTCAGTCCCTTTTGAGCAATCAATCAAGCTTAAGTTATTGCGGGGTGGTAGTTCCCCTTTAAATCTGGTATATGATCATATCTTCCTTAAATCTGGTATATCCGGTCACTGTTTCTTCTAGCTATCACCATGAAAGGAGTGGCTTAGTAGTTTAACACCTTTAGTGCCAGAGGGGTACATAACGGTACCCCTCTAGCACTCAAAGGGTTAAACCATTTGGGATCCACATACATCTGAAGACATCTCTATTTTCTCTTTTGTCCAATATAGCTTACAGGTAACTCTGGGAAGGCAACAGCCCCTTCTTGAAAAGAATGCAGGGTGGAGCCTTCCTCTCCTTCCTAGCTGGTCACTAGCCAATCCCCTCCAGTTAGATTTGTTCCTTGTAGAGAGAGGCTACAGAGAACAGTTCTGCTTAGTTTTTAGTTTCTTTTATTATTTTCTTGTTAGATATGGGGTGTAGAAATCCCCCATTAGACGGATTACCATTACTGACTTCCCAGTGGTGGATTGCTCAGTTAACAGGTACTGTTTGTAGACCTTCCAGAGCTAGGGAAAAATCTTGCATGCTATATCTTTTCCCCTGGAGGAGTCTCACTGAAGCTTCTCCCTTTCTCAATGGAAATCTGAAGGCTGAAGACCTGCAAAAAAGATGAGCAACCCTTTAAGTGCCTTGGTCCACTTGTCCCACTGTTTCCCCTCCTCACAGGGGTCTCCTTTTGGAGTCCATATATATAATATATATATATATACACACTCCTGCACTCATTTGGGTTTATTTTTATGTCTGCTTAGAGTCCTTAGAGCATTTTGGGTTTTCTGTGGTATATTAATCCCTTCCTTGCCATGTTAGGTGCTTTGGGGGGACGTTTTTCACTAATTTCCCTTGGGGTCAGTGTTTTCTACTGTTGTTCAGGTGTTCTCTATGTGTTTTACAACTTTTGTGTCACTTTTGAAAATGTTTGTTTATTTTAATTCCACACCTTTATCCCTTTGAGTGCGAGAATGGCACGGAACGCATTGCTCTGCAATGCGTTCTGTACCACTCTGGCACCTAAAGGGTTAAGGCACGCTTTACCGCATAGCCCCAATGCTCCACTGATCTCTGTGGGACAGTTTCACTTGGGACATATCTCTGCAACCTTTCCACGTACCAAGTTCAGATGGCATGTTCTTCTTGTCTGACCTTGCCTTACACTCCGGTGCACATCCATAGTTTCTTGGGAGATGCGGACTCTGAGAGGAAATTGTTTCCCATAAATGGCCATTTCGCAGACTGCTTTCTGATTGGCTTACCGTTCAGTCACCATTTTCTTTCTTTCCTCTTGTGAGTATCCTACGCAGGGCTTGGATCCTTCTACACCCTCCTCAAGTTAAACCTTCGCTTGCCAGATAAGTGTATTTAGCTCTTTCTGGGGTGAATTCTTTAATCTGGGACACAGTATTGGGTTTTTTCCTTGTACTGTCAGACACTTTATCTCCTGCCAGGATGTGAGACCCTTTGGGACCTGGAGTTAGACCCAAGACTAAGGACACTGGGGTATCTTTGACCCTCAGTACCCATTGTTCCTCAAGTAAATCAAGGCTCTCTAGAGAATACTCAGCCCGTTTATGCCCTTCATGCGCAGTGGCCCCTGTGTCTCTGCCAGGGCCCTCCAACGATGATCAAAAGCCACCTTGGTTACAGGACTTAAAGTCGACTTTGACACAGTTCCCTATGCACCTTCCTGGGGTCCTCCAGTCCTGGAAACCCCCGGCATTATTCAAGTCTGTGGCCCCTAAACCTCAGTATTTCTGATGTGTCAGACTCTTGGTGGATTCAGATGAGGGTGAGTGCTCTGAAGGGGCTTATTCTCTGTTTTTTGAGGACCCCTTTGAGGCTGACCCTGAACCCTCTGCTGAGGGTCTCATTAAGGCTGTCTTAGATACTTTGAATATTCCTGCAGTTTCTGAGGAACCTCAAGCTACTTCTGGTGTCTTTCAAAGGCACAAGAAGCAATGTACTGTCTTTCCACCCAATCCCCACTCTTGACCAGGTTGTTCTAGATGAGTGGAAGACCCCTGACAAGCGTCTATCCCTACATAAGAGCTTTGCTAAATTGTATCCCTTTTCTGAGGCGGCATTGGCTCAGTGGGCTTTTCCTCCTAAGGTTGACTCCCCTATCTCTAGGCTTTCTAAATCCATGGCTTTGCCGGTGGTGGATGCATCTGCTTTCAAGGATTTGACTTACAGGAAGCTGTAGGCTATTTTGAAGGCCACTTTTGCAGGCATACGTGTGTCTGAGACCTACCTTTGATTCTGCTTGGGTGAATCAGGCCATTGCGATCTGGACAGAGGAGCTAACAGAGACTGTCCATGAGGGTGCTCCTACAGCTGACCTTCTGCGTCTTTTGGCTAACATTTCAGAGGCTCAGCATTATGATATTGATGCTATATTTGACACTATCTGGCTTGAGGCCAAGACCTCTGTCCTGTCTGTAGTTGCCAGACGTTCCGTTTTGACTTAAGTTCTGGTCTGCTGACTCGATCTCTAAGAAATCTTTGGTCTCACTTCATTTTCTGGGCACTTCTCTTTTTGGCCCCAAGTTGAAGACTCTCATAAGCGAAGCTACTGTGGGCAAGAGCACTATGTTGCCCTTAAGAAGAAGGCTCAGCTTCGCAGGGAGATGAGCGCAGGGCGAACCCGGCGGTTGCTCAGGCCCCGTGCTCCTCCTCCAAGCCCAAATCACAGTAGATGCCCAAGCAGTCCTCCACCAGATCTACTTCGGCATGATTCGATGAACCCTGGTCTGCATGAGCCAGTGGGTGGTCGTCTGCGGCACTTTCTCAGTGTTTGGACAGACACCATTGTGGATTCCTGGGTTTTACAGTTGGTTTCAGAAGGGTACAGGATTCCCTTCAAATCCCTTCCTCCCTTCCAGTTCTTTCCCTCTCACTCCCCTCAGGAACTGGAAAAGCTTCGTCTTTTCAATGGAGCCATCCAGGCTCTCTTGGACAAGGAGTTCTGGAACCGGTTCCCGAACCAGAAATAGGTTTGGCCTTCTATTCCAACCTATTTTTGGTTTCCAAGAAGTATGGCAGCTGAACCTCAAGGATCTCAATTCCTTTGTGGTCAAGACTCATTAACACCAGGAGTAATTACAGTCAGTCATTGCGGCGATGGGTCCAGGAGATGCCTTCCTGCACATCGCTATCCATCCGGATAGCCGGCGGTACCTCAGGTTCGCTTGGGACAAGGGGCACTTCCAGTTCTTGGCTTTCCCCTTTGGTCTGACCACAGCTCTGCAGGTGTTTATTCGTGTCTCGGGTGCATTGATTTCTGTCATGCACAAGAGGGGAATTTGGGTAACTCTGTACATGGACAATTTGCTCTTGAATTTTCTCAGAATATTCTCAGATAGACATATTTATAAACATGACTTTAGTTCCTTTTAAATAAACACACAAGCGTTGTGAATTTTAGCGACATTTCTTAAGTGCACACAAAGAAGGCTTTTTATACATCCCCCACATTATTTGGCTACATATACATAGTGATCAAAAGCTGTGTCTGCGTGTCGAATCCTAACTTTTGGATTCCCATAACTGGACATTCTGGTCTGTTAGTTGGCCTTTATGGTACAGATTCAGAATCATGAGTCTACCCCAGTGTTTTTCAAGCTTACCCCCAGTTCAATGTTTCTCAATATTAGTCAGGGCACACCAACAGTACACGTGTATCCCTCCTTAATAACAGGTGACTAATCATTAGGTCAGTGATTGTGAATAATTCACTTGAGCTTATGTATAGATATTCTGAAAACCTTCATTATTGGTGTACCCAAGGAATGATAGTGCCTTGCTGTCTATTAGTGGGCCTGAGCTAATGCATCAGCCCTTCTGAATAGAATAGCAGTGGATACTAATCTCAGTACATTAACTGCACAAACAATTAACACAATTGTCTGTATAGGATAAAAATGTAAGTTTAAGATTAGATTTTCTCTGTCATCCAATACAGGTTACTGGTGACTTTGGGTAGGCGATCCGCCCCTTTAATTGTAGGCAGGAACAATTCTAGAATTGATTGCAGGGGGTGGAGCCTACCTTCCCTCCTTGGTTACAGCTAGCCAACCAGCTCCAGAAAGACACAGGCAAGAGAACAGTTCTACTATAGTTTTAGAATTTTTTTTTTATTTTTCTGTTAGAAATGGAATACCACCATTAGGCGGATTACCATAACTGACAATGCCCTTGGATGTGGCTAGCTCAGTATCCAGGTGCTTTTTGTGGACCTTAAGCCCTGGGGGGGAAATCTTGGCTACAAGTTCTTTCCTCAGGAGTTGCCCACTGAGGCTTCTTCTTATTACATGGTAGTCTGAAGACAGAAGATCTGCAGGAAAGGTGAGCAACCCTTTGAGTGCTGCAGGTCCACATGTCCCACAGTGCCCCTCCGCACAGGGGTTTACCTTTGGAGTTCCTATTGCACACTCCTGCACTCATTGGGTCTATATGTATGTCTGTTGCATGTTTTAGAGCAGGTTTATGTGGTACTTTAACCCTTTAGCTGCTGGTTTTGCATCTTTTGAGGGGTTGTCTGACACTTTTCCTACTGATCTTCCCTGCCAAAACCTTAGGGAGTATGTGATGTATCCGATTCCTCTGAGGAGGAACTGCTGGTGGATTCAGATTTTGAGGAATGCTCTGCTGTGGGCTCCTCTCAGTTTTTTGGGGATCCTTTTGAGGCCAATTCTGAGTCCTTGGCTGAGGGCCTGATCAGGGCTGTTTTGAATACCCTAAACATTCCCTTAGATGCAGAGATGCCAGCTCTGCAAGATGTCTGCCCTGTTCTCCGCTGCCTGTCTGTTTAAAAAGCTCTATTTTTCGTTAATTCAGCAATTATTCTTGAAAATAAAACAAAGTATGTGCATATCGCTAATGTAATTATCATTTGTGTCATAATGTTAATCTGGTGAAAGTGAAAAGCACTTTCTCGCATTTGCTTAAGCTATTAAAATTGTATTTGGATGCATGTTTTTTTTTGTTTGTTTTTCTACTTACATACTTTCTAAGATATTTGATCTTAAATGTACACTTGATGCTGGGCACCTCCGCATTCTGCGGCACGTTGTAAAGTTGGCACAGCAGCGCAGGACTTCCCAGTCCTGTAATTCTCCTCCCACCTTGCAAGCTCAGTATAATGAAAAATGGAGCTTGCTTTTACAATAGATGTGATGCACATCTATACGAAGGGAAGCGTGAACACACTCCCTGGGAGAGCTAAGAAGGGAGATAGGAAGAGAATTACAGGACTGGTAAGTCCTGCACCACTGTGCCAACTTTATACTGTGCCACAATGCGGAGGTGCCCAGCATCAAGTGTACATTAAAGATCATATATCTTAGAAAGTACGTAATTAGAAAAGAAAAAAAAAAAACACGCATCCAAATACAATTTTAATAGCTTAACCCCTTAACGACATGTGCCGTACTATGACCGTCACGGTCCTTGAAATACTTAAGGACCGATGACAGTCATAGTACGTCACATACTTTTTACTTACAGCGCTCTACCAGGAGCACTGTAAGTAAAAATGGGGCCTAAAATTGACCGCTCCAAGATCGGAGCCATCTCTATCTGGCCCCAAAGTGACGCGCCGATACACGCAACAGGTCACATGTACCGGCGCGTCGACATGGTTCAATGCGGTCCTTATGGGATGGAAACGGCCCAGGACTGCCAGTCGCTAAGGAGTTAAGCAAATGCGAAAAAGTGTTTTAGAGGTGAAAGTTTCCCTGTAAAGCCCCATTTTAATGAATGGGAAATTCCATTTGTCCCTGTAGTGCAGTGAGTTGACTCCAGAGTCGCTCCTCTTTATGATTCTGAATACATAAAAGACCACTTCACTGTATAAAAACCATAGGGCTATATGCAGAAGCAAATTCAGCAATTCTTCAGCAAACCAACAGCACCATAGGGGACACGTACACATTTCCTATCAAAATTAAAGGGGTTAAAAGCCAGATTTAAAATGAGACGTATCCATTGAGCCGTGAAACACTTTGGAGACATCTCTCATCCAAAGGGGTGAAAGCACCATTGACATCAGTATGAAAGTAGGACATTTTCAATTGTCTCCTATGGCTGGTTTGTTCCACTTGCCTTCTGTATACTACCCTGGGTATGCTGTTGCTTAGTGATGAACTTGTGTCTCTGCGTGGGTTCACTACACAACAACAACACTTCTGCACTAGATGATCAACACTTACATGATGTTATAAGAACATCTTCTGTAACAGTGATCATCTCCTTCGTTACGGCCCCTTGATTATAGCTGCGTTTCAGCAGCCTGGAGCCGTCTCATGTGCATTTATTTTTACATTGATTATGAGCTCAGTCCTGGTAGTTAAAAAGCTGTGTATCACATCTGCTGCAAGCCAGACTATGTTCAGGAGCTGGTAAACCACGCACACAATGTTAATCAAGTGAGAATATGCTTACGCAGGCATCTAATTAGCCTCCCAATTTAAGGAGGCTCAGTAAGAACAAGATATCTCTTGCATTGTCTCGCAAGACCCCTTTGTGCTGCCTATTTGCACAAGACTTCCAATGTACATTAACCTTGTGAGGATAATACAAGTTGTGATTCCTTTTAAATGAGCAGTAAAGTTATTGTTTTAATGAAAAGGTTATTTTCCTGGTGATTAATGCAAGAGTATGCCCACTCCTAAAAGATTTTTCTTACAGCCCAGATTTGGGAGGGGGGCCTGCCCTCTTAACCACAATGCGTTTGCACACATTAAATTGTAATTATCTTTACTGGTCTCCTCATGGTGCGGTTCATATCACTTACTATGGGGTGTCGTAGTCAGTGACTCAATCTCCCTCACAGAGTGCATTATTTAAAAAAAACTTTTAAACACTAGTTAGTACTGTTGATTAAAACAATGGTAATATTTCAGCTGTAATAACTTTTTAACCCCTTAAAGACTCATGACGGTCCTGGCACGTCATAGGTTGGTTAGCCATAAGGACCCATGACATGTTGCACACCGTTCGGAGAGTGCTGAGCAGGATTGCAAAAAAACATAGAGTAGTCCTTGAATGCCATTCACTGGCTGGTTCCGAAAAATCTTCCTACAGTGGGAGAACCCTGTAACGTAATTTTTTTCTATTAAAAAAAAAAAAAAAATGTTTACAGCTTTCTTTTAATGGCTGACACAAGGCTTCTTGGTTGACACGGAGAGCAAACATGTGGGTGGGGATTATGTGCACTAAGGTGTGATAAAGGTGATAGAGCAGAGATGACTTCTCCAGTGATATCACTTCTCCAATTCCTATTTTATTCTATAGCGCCTACGCACTAAAATATCTAAAGTTGGAGAGCTCTTAGTGCATTGTTTCACAGAATAACATAGTACTTGGAGAAGTGATATAATCTGAGAAGTCCTCTCTAGTTCATCACACCTTAGTGCATCTCCCTCAAGTCTTCAAGACAATCCACATTTCTATTTAACCCTTTGAGTTCCAGAGGGGTGTCCAGTAAATTATGGAGCAATGTGTTGGACACCCTCTCAAAGGATTATAGTAGCATGCAAAAAAAAAAGTGCAGGGCAAAGCAACTGCACCATATGTAACGCAACATAACATTGGATAAAATAGACCTTTTAATCTCTTTGAAGCTAGAGTGGACTCCCATATATTCTTGACAATGTGTTGGAGACTTCATTAGAGTCCAAGGGGGTTTATCGTGGAAACCCATTAGGTCTTGACTTGTGTTTTGTTTGTTTTGTTTTTGTTTTTTTTACACTAACAGTGCCCTTTAGTGGTCAGATTCCAATTAGTTATTCTGTTACATTCTATTTGACAGGAAAGTACCTGCATTTGCGCATTTGCCGATGCCAGCACCGATACCCTGTGTCAGGGTCGGTGCTGCAGAGAGGGAGCCCTGGGAGCTGCTCACAATGCACCCCGGTCGCCTCTCTCACTCCTGCAGAGTTGGAGCGTTGCTGCGGGTTACCATGGCATATAGGTACTTAGAAAACCATGGCATATAGGTACCTAGAAAACTGGCAAATGACCGCAAAAAAAAGGTATCGGTGAGTACTTGAAAAAAGTATCGGTACTCATACTCGGTCTTAAAAAAAAATCGGTATGGGTGCATCTCTACAGGAAAGTAAATGCAAACAATTCTCCATAGAATGGTGATAGAAACTGCTGAGTCATGCTTCACAACTCACTTCCTGGTTATTTGAAGTGTTATAACATTTGAATAAAACAACTGACAGTAGTTGTAGTGACCTTGTTTTACTCGGCGAGAAATTCTCTAGAACATATAGGTTTTCATACAAAAAGTATATTGTTACTTTAACCCCTTAAGGCTCGTGGCTGGCACTTAAGGACCACGGACCTTTTTTTAAAATGTTTTTCTCTCTGGTTCCGGACTCCCCGAACGGCGTTCAGCCACGGGGGAGCCCGGAATTCCATGACGGTCATAGTACGTCATGGGTCGTTAAGTCAGATCTACCCATGACGTACTATGATCGTCAAGGGTTGTTAACCCTTTGAGTGCCAGAGGGGTACGGAATGCATTAGGGTTAATAATGCTTAATTTTGAAAATATGTGTATTGCAGGGTTTATCCTGCTGAGTCAAGCCATGGTACCCCCCATTGCCGAGAGTTGTTCTGTTCAAAAGTTATTGCAGCTCAGACTTGCATTTTGGGTGCAGCACCTCCATGGCTTGGATTTTACAGTGGTGCTGTTACAGTATCTGGTGGAGGTTTTTGGTCAACTGACTGAGCTGTCCATAGACTACTGTAGCAACAACACCAAAGTAAGTTGTCAGGCCATATAATTATGGTACCCAAAAATGTTTGAAGTCTCCTCCTCACAGCAAACAATATGCAGTGGGTTACAAAGCCGAGTAGAAACTAAGCTAATAGTAAATAGCTATACCCAACTGCTGTGTGAGTGACACATACCCTAGGTAAGCCCTCCTGTTAGACAAATTAAAGGGATAGTAATATTTCACAATAAAAGCAGCTCCAATTAATCTTCATAGTATTTGAGCCATAGAGAGGGTCATTTCAATACTGTCAGAGTTGTGGTTCAAGAGTAATTGAAGGATAAAGTTTCCCCCTCCCGCCCATTTTACCTAGTGTAAGCCATCTCTTCTCAGATGTGGAAATTGGTTGTGAGACCAGACAGATAACAGGAGGGGACAGTCTTCTTCCTATGAGATCAATGAAAGCCCTGCCCCCCTTGACAAGTTTTTCAGGTTTTTCCCTGAATTGAAGATTTTCCCTCTCTTCAATCTACCTGGGCACCTCCCTTCTGCTCTGGCTGAGCAGTGTTACATCAGTAAAAGGGGAGAGAGGGGATACTTTGTCATTGAATTACTCTTGAACTACTATGACAGAATTGAAATAACACTCTCCAAGGTCCAAATACTATGATGATTAATTAGAGCTGCTTTTATTATGAAATATTACTATCCCTTTAAGAGCCAATTTTACTATAGTTCTTCTTTTATTGTTGCTTCTCGTGGAATGAAATCCACATTTTTACATTGTGACAAGTGTTTTTCAATACATGTGCGCTCCGAAATGCTAAGGGAGTATGCCACAGCAAGTGTGTTCCTCATGTAACCAGGGTACTAATTGGCATACCTGAGCATTCCTGATCTGCGTGGGGACTCCAGTTTTTAAAGTTAATTACCAGGTCCCTGGGGACAGACTGATTCTCTGGTAATGGTGAGTTTCTTCTGAAACTCTTCCCACTTCTCCTCCTTCTTTCCCTGTTCCTCCCACTTCCCACCCACTTTGCCTCCTTCCCACTCTGTTCTGCCCGCCCATTTTATTACACAAGAATGAACAGCCCCACCCACTCAAGAGGACAACGTTTCCAGTTATACTAACTGTGCATACTGCTGTAGGAATAAGATGGGAGGAATGCTCCATGTCTCAATATCTTCTTCTTTTTCTTTTTTTCTTTCCTCTAATCGCTTCCTTACTTCATTTTTTTTTTTGCATTGTACCCTGGCTTCAGTGACCAAAAAATAAGCCCTTCAAACCAGGAATCCAAAGAAAAACAAAGTGATATTGTTTGAGGGAAAAATGCATGCACTTCATCAACGATGCAAGAGGAAGGAGAGATGTGGACCCTTTCTCCGGTTTTTCAGTTTAAACATTTAAGCAAGTTCGGTATTTTTCTTTGTCTCCTATAGAACAGTTGCTTTGCCCCATAATTGCTCCAGTTCTTCATAAATCTTAACGGTGCTGGATGTTCTAGAGAAACATGTTGCAGTTTCCCTCAAACCAACTGCACCACAGAAGATTAATTGAAATGAGGCAGTTAACCCCTTGAATGGTAGCCAACTAACTGTGAAGCAATGCATTGTAGACCTCTCTGGAATTCGAAGAGTAACATTTTTAATTGTCCACTTTAAAGCAGTTGCCCTCCTCACAATTGCACCACTTTTAGTTTTTCTCATATGGTCCTCTGTATCTCACAGTTGTGTATCACAGAAAGCAAGCAGTCGTTTTGAGAGCAGGATGCTGGCATTATGCATTTTACTAAATTTGTGCTGCTTGTATAATAACCAGACTAATTCCTCTTTGCATGAAGCATCTTAAGTACTGAAGGCAGCATTTACACGTAACAGTGACTAATTATTTAACCATGACTGGCAGCTCTGAACATTGTGTTCTTTTTGCATCACTTACTATGTTTTCTGTGAATCTAATTACAAGGGAAACACGTATTCTTTACAATCTGTAAGTGGGAAAAATGAAAGCTCCCGTTAAAATCCATGTGGAGTACACAGTGCTTTCATCTTCTCAGCTTGAATAAAGTCTTAGTCCCACATAGGACCGTTATGTCAAGTGTCCAAAATATTTAATGGATGAATGCTTTGAGCAACAAGTAATAGAATTGTCCTGAAAGTTGTAGGTCAAATAGTTAATATGAATGAATGTTCTTAAAGAGCTACTAACAACTTAATACATCCCTATCAGCAGGTTGTCTTCCCTAGGACCAGACCTGCTGATGGACCTGGGGCTATACTGTGAATCCTGGTGAATCAGATTAGGAAGTGAACAAAGATGTGTAAAGAAGGCAGGGAGACTGAAGGAGTGATAGACATTAAAGTCTCCCAGTTCAGACTCCTTGGCCTTCTGCTCAACTCCCAAAGATGCCAGAAAAGGGCTTTCAAGTGCAATACTTTTCTCTATTGGATTTGTACCCTTACCCAGCAATATTTTCTAGAAGCAATGCAATATTTATAAACAAAATTGCACGCTGTCATCATCATAACATCAAATCACTAATTGATTTGCTGTACTTAAAAATATCCCTTGATGCTTTAAAACCTACAATTCTTTCCTCACTTGAATCCTTTGAGGACTAGAGGCATGTGCAACTCATTGGTACTAAAGTGGTTGATATGGTCTTGAAAATGCTTGTCATCAGAGGTTTTTTTAATATATTATGCACTTTTTGAATACGATTATCCCCTTAAGGGCCAGAGGGGTGGGAAACACATTGCAAAGTAGTGTGTTGCCCACCCCTCTGGTCCTTAAAGTGTTAGTAATGTCCCAGTATAAATAGCTTGCATTTTGTAGAGCTTCAAAAGGTAACTTGAATGCAAAAAACAGTATCTCTCAAATCGTTATGGTTTGAGAGATATCGGCATTCAAACTTTGACATTTCCTGCTGTCAGCTGTAAAGCTGTAAGCAGGAGATCCATGTCGGCCGACATGGAGGCTCTGCAGCAGAGCCGCAATCGCGTTCTTTAAAACGAATGACTTCGTTGGAATGGTCTACAAAGTGTGCCTGGTTTGCAAAAACAGTTTTTAGACCATTCCAATGAAGACATTTGTTTGAAATAACACGATTGCGGTTCTGCTGTAGAGCCTCTGTGTCGGCCGACATGGATCTCCTGCTGACAGCAGGACACATCAAAGTTTGAATGCAGATATCTCTCAAACCATAGCGGTTTGCGGGAGATGTTTTTTTGCATTCAATTCAACTTTTGAAGCTCTACAAAATGCAAGCTATTTATAATGGGACATTACTAACACTTTAAGGGGTTAAATGAAATGATTTGATAATACTGTGGGTCAAATGATCAAAGAGAGAAGTGGAGCGGTTTTGTGGTGAGCCAACCACACCGTATGGAAAAAAAAAATTCCCAGTGATTTAAATGGGGCTTTTAATACCTTGAATGTCACTTTGGAGATCTCTGATATTGAAAGGGCTAAAACATTTAGTAAAATCAATGAGATTTGGGACTTTTTGTCTTGTTTGGTGCTCTTGGTTTACCCCAGAATTGCTACTCGTTTGATTTTGTACACACTGCTCTATTTTTTTCTAGTTATCATTGTGGACTATATTTTAGCTGAAATTACCACAGAAAGGGAGTTGGCTAATTTACACTGATTACTTTTAATCATTTGGATGCCAGAGACCTCTCCAAAGCATTACTTCACAATGCCTTTGGAGGTGTCATGATATTATGTATGCACACTCGTGATGACTTCACAGAATGATAGCATACCTCCCAACATTCCAAATGGCGAAAGAGGGACACTTTCTTTTTAGGGGGTGTTACTGGGGGTGTGGCTGGTGAGCGGGAGCATTACCAAGAATTTATAGGTGATTTTATGACCTACTGACACCTCTGTGTAACATAAATGATCCAGAGCAACACCAAAGTATTTTATTTACACAGGCTAATTTATAAACACGTATAATGATGATTAAACACACGTTAATTTGAGTTTTATGGCTGTGGAGCAATGTAATAGCTTATATACACACCACACAGTCTGATCTCCTAAAATGACGGACACTAGGGTGTGAAAGAGGGACAAAGGGATATGAGTCTCAAAGCGGGACTGTCCCTCCTAAAGAGGGATACTTGGGCCATATATGATGGAGACTCTGTAGCACCAAGTGTAGGTAGGGGTAAACAGCAGCATCCCTGGGCCCACATGCAGCCCTAAGGGGGTTCTCCTGGGCCCTCTGCCCTGTCTGGTACTGTGGGAAGAGGAGATCAGTCACACACACCTCTGTTTCAGTCCAAGAGGCACATATGATTTATTTTGCTTTAGAGCATTCCTATTGGATTACAACTTGTCCCATATTGCCCAGAAAAGTCCTATAGTTTAAATGTATGTTTGGGGCAGCCCCCTTCTAGGAGAGTACAAAGTCTGCATATGAACACTTGACGGAAAAATACCAATTGACTGCTGTGCAAGAAAATTATTCCTGTTCTGGGCTTCAAGAAAATGGCCTATGTCTTAATGCCAAACAGTAGCTACATCTCAATTGTCTTTTAACATAAGGGCTATGCTAAGGATTGGGACTTAATGTCCATATTCCTGTAGCTCAGCAGAGGTATCATTTTTTTTCATTACAGCCATCAACAGGTCGTTGTCTTTCTAGTGTTCTTTGGTCTTCCAGAGAAATCACAGGTTACCCACTGACATCCAGTGAGGACAAGGGACCCTGTACGTTTATAGAGCCAAGGAGAAGTACTCTCTGCCATTGTCTCTGCAGTGTCCCTGGATGACATAAAGGAAATGGGGCCACCCTACAAACCTCCTTTCTCACTTGTCATTCCACCTTAACACCGTGGTTGCTAGAATGGTTTCCAGAACATTGAGAAGTGTGTTGGAGGACTCTCTAGCAACCAAGAGGTCAAATCACTATTTTTAACCCATATTTAGAAGTTTTAATTAAGTATGGCTCTTTGGAAGGCTTGAGGACTAAGTAAGTGGTCTTTATTAGAAGTCTGATTGTTGGCCTGTAATCCAGTGTGTTTAAATACAAAGAAGAAAAAAAAAGTCTGATTCCCCTTTAAGGTAATTATTCTAAGACAGGCTGCCAAAGTTCTGGATTCTGCAGCTGTCAGCTAGAGTGCTGATGTATGAGAAAGGGGGAGGGAGGGGGGAAGTTTAAATGCTACAAACACAAAAACTATGACGTTTTGAGACATGAGAAGTAGTTTATTCTAATTCTATTATTAATATCTACAATGTTAGAGATTACTATAACAAAGTATTACTGTCCCTTTAAGGGGTTAAACCCTGGCCTGTTAGTGGTCCTTGACGGCATGGGTTGGGAACCACTGGCCTTGTGTATAGCTTTTAGTCTGTAACAGAGAGACAGTACGTAACATGGATGTTTCAACTCACATAAACTTGAGTTTTCAAATAGAAATATGCATAAGGACAAATGCCCATATTTTAGCCACTAGGCATACCAAATGTTTTTATAAATTGAAGCACACAAGAAAATATCTGACAATAAATTACATTAAAAGCAAGCAGCAGGGTAGTTTTAACTCCTTGTGTGCCAGAGAGAGCCAACACATTTCCATTTAAACCTATTAATGCTAGAATGGTCTCCAACACTGGCCACCCATAATTTGCTTTGTTGTCTTGTGTATCTGGTGCTTTCGATTCCGTGTGTGTTCTTCCCCAACAATAGTCAGTTGGACCTCCAGCTATTAGATACTTCAATTCCCATACTCTCCAACAAGGTCTAATAATCATACCTGGGAACTCGCAGGGTTTTACCCCAAGACGTAGGGTTTTGACCCAGATCTCAGGGTCTTGGAGTAAAGGACCAAATTCCCAGGGTAATAGTACAGTGCTACCTATTATATACTCTGCTCCAGTTAATTTCTTCTTTAGTTTCTAGATCGCTACTACTTGTACCACTTGTACCAGGAAGGCAGAGGGAGATGTCCTGCATGTTGTGTGTATTCATGCAGTGATCTATTTAAGCTGTTGGATATCAATGGCTCCTTGAGGACTGATTGGAGCATCTCTTGAATACAGCGATCATATCGCAGAGAATCTATATTATGGGAAGTTAAAGATTCAATATTTACAACATCTAAAGGTCAGCTCATTTTGAAAGTTCCCAAGTATGCTAGTAATTGACTACCCAGGTTCTAGATAATGACATGGGCATATGTTCACAGACCATTTATGCACTCATAAAACCATCCGAGAGGTGTCCGAGTTAATCCTCCTGAGTGGATTAAACCACTGTTATCTAACTACTGATTTAAAAATTGTATCACAAATCAAATTTGTCACCTGGTAGCCTTTAATCCTGGCTGAATTGTACAGGGCATATTTAGTAAGATAAAGAAGGGCAATTATAGAGCAGCAAAACTGTACAATGAATTCACACTGATTCACATGGGGCTTATAACAGTTTAAATCAGTGGAAATTTGGACAGTTTTTATTTGCTTCCCACTGTGTGTATGGTTTGCCCCACAGCCCATAATTACAGATAAAGATGTAATGTATAATGTTATTTGGAATGTATAGCATAAATATAGTGGGACTAACTGTTTCTAATGACTTGGGTGGTTTAGAAAGTGTTCAAAATTGCCTATATTTGTTAACCTTTCTTATTTAACCCATTGAGTGCTGGGAAGGGTGCACAGCGTATTGCTATACAATGTGTTGCATACAACTCTGGCATTGAGGGGTCAAATCTGTAGTTTGAAAAAATGTACCTTTATCTATTTGTCAATTTGTGTGTATAAGGCAGTACTGCTGCCTCCCTCCCAACTGACACTTCCTGCCAGGAATTACTGGTTCATGTTCATTAACTGAAGAACAAATAACTATCATTTTCAATAAAGAATGGCTAACATAAATATAGGTGATTTTGTGACTTTGAAAGCCCTTTCAGAATTGCTCAGCATTGTAAATTGTTCGTTCCAGTATACGGTTGGCTTGACTCATGAATAAAGATGTGCTAAGTGTCTTGCTCTTTCATTATTCCAGGCAGCCTACCCTACGCCAGGCTCTGCACTCCGGCCTGAGGATGAGCTGGAGCGCCTCACTAAGAAGATGCTGTACGACATGGAGAACCCTCCCTCAGAAGAGTACTTTGGTATGAACTTGAAAATCAACAGGATTTAGGGAGATTGCAAATCAATGGGAAACTTCACTTTCATTTTTATTATTGAGAAAAGTTCGAATGTTCTTTCTTTCACTTCACTTGAGCCATTTGTTCTTTATATATATGTATAGTATTTTTTAAGGGGTTTCCCTCTGAGTAAAACTTCCCCACTGCTGAGGCAGTCTTCATCCAAAAGTAGTTACAACTCAAACCAGAGAGCATTTATTGTTCTTTACTGTCTTTTGGAGAACTTGTGCCTTCTGACTGTAGCTCCCTTTAAACAGTTATAACACTGACACCTAGTGGTAACTTTTCATAGTATGTGTACAGTATACAGCTGTGCACAAGTCAAATTCAGTTATGGCTAATTAACATGAAATCACTCATGAATAAAAGTAAACATAGACTAGAACAGGGAAGCTCTGTCTTGTCCCAAGCTCTTCCCAGTGGTGTAGATGGTCAAGATATCTGCAAATTAACTCATGGCTCCATCATTCTGAGGGATCTGCCTGACATTCACTTGTGTTTAATCATGGACTGTTGGAAGAACTTCCTGGAGTAAAACATACACCACAAACATTGAACCATTAACCCCTTAAGGTCCTCAGAAGCACTGTTATCAAACAAGCCATGATGTGCCAGGACAATCAGCTGTCCTTAATGCACGAATGCAAGTGACGGTTCTGGCACATCACTGGTCAGTGATGGGTTAAGTAGAAAACTCAGTTGAGAGAGTTTGAGTGCCAGGGAGGTATCTGCACTGGATACCTTACTGGCACTCAAAAGGTTAAACCAATCTAAGACTGTTTCCAAAACTGAAAAAAAGACACATTTCATCTGGTCTGTGTTCTCTCTTCAGGTGATATCTATAAATTGCTTCCATGTATCTATATTATATATACCTTTTTGCTGGAACTGAATGCACTCCTAAAGAAAACACACTGGAATTGAAATAGTTATGTTTGATAATTGGTGACATGAGGCATACTTATAACTGTTTAAACCAAATATGTTTCAGATATAATAGCCTTTGAATGAAGCATCTCTAATAGTGGGGAATTACACCTGTTTGTTTTTCTTTACTAGTGAAATATTACTGTTTCTATATAACTTTAAACTAGTTCTATAGATTTACAAATTCAGGACTTTAACCAGGAGGGAGAGTTCCCTCTTATCAAAACCAAATTGTCACCTCTCCATTGCAGGTTTAGCTGTTGTAAAACAGAATATAAAATGTTTGTTGAAAACCTCTGGTCAAAAGTTAAAGCAGAACTTTCAGCATATGTAAAGTTGTCCTGCAATAATTAGGCACGTGGCGACTAGCTTAACCCCTTAAAGAACATTGATGTGGCAGGACCGTCACTTAAGGACCAGTGACGGTCCTGGTACATCACGTACTTTTACTCACCGCGCTCTTGAAGGAGCGCAGTGAGTAATACCGGGGACTGAAGTTGATCACTCCAAGACCGGAGCAATCTCTTTCAGTCCCCCGTTCATACTGTTAAAGCTCTTTTAACCCTTTAAGTGCCAGAGTAGTGACCAGTTCATTGCTTTGCAATTGATTGGGCACCCTTCTGGTAAGTGTTAAATCCATAGAAAAGTGTGTATTTTTGCAGTTGTTTTGCCCCAGACTTGCTCCTCTCTTCTTCTGTCCTCAAGGCACCTAGTACAGCCAAATATGGGCTTTCTTTCATTGCAGCTGACAACTCACTGATTTTTATTTTTTAAAGGAATAGCAATGTTTCATATGATGTGTAGCTCAGAATGATGAACATATGTAATAGTAGTGCTATGCAATGCTCCTACTTGTCATAACTTGGGGTTATAGCATAATAATGTTTTGAAGTTGGTCCCTCCCCTGTCCCTTTCCCCAACAGAAAGCCACCTCCCTATAGATCTGAAAACAGGTCCCAGGGCTGGACAGATCACAATGAGGGACAGTCTTCCCTCTGTCAGTATAAGGAAAACCTACTTTTTTTCCTAAAACTGCATGAAGATTGTCCCTTGTTGTGATCTGTTCGGTCCCAGGACCTGTTTTCAGATGTATGGGGAGGTGGCTTGCTATTGGGGAAAGGGGCAGGGGAGGGATCAACTTCAAAACATTATTACACTATAACTGCATGTTTGACTCATTCATATATATATATATATATATATATATATATATATATATATATATATATAATATTATATAAAAATCAGAAAGCTGGTCCAGACTGATCGCTACGACGGACAATATTGTGTCACCGTCAGTGGGGACAAGGTTTTCTTTTTATTGACAAACACAACATTGTCTGTTGCTGTGATCTGTCCAGTCATGCGATCAGTTTTTGGATCTGAGGGAGTCAGAATGATGTGCTGAAAAAGGGCAGGAGGGGGAAACAATAGGATTTTCAAGCCAAATATGAAAGTAAAGGATTTTCAGAACATACTATTCAGTATAAAAAATTATGATGAACAATTGGATGCACGTTTATTTTGAGACATTAGTATCTCTTTAAGATGACTGGTGAAATTTTAAGGGGAACATTCATATGTGAAAAACATTTGGCCATGGGCTTAAATTAGCCCAACTACATTAGCCTTGGTATTTTATTTTAATGTTACCTACCTACTATTTAAGCTATGGAGATTTGAAATGTGCCACTTCCCACCTCCCTCCCAGCTGCCCCAGGGAGCTTGTTCACGCTTCCCTTCACACTTGTATGTATGTGGGCTATCATTACAGCAAGCTCCGTTTACCATGCTAATGAGCCTGGGCTAATTTAAGCTCATGGGCAAAACTTTTCCACATATGAAGGTTCCACTTTAATCTGCTAAAATATTTAGTATAACATGCAATACTGGGAAGCTGACCACGTTATAGTTTGTAAATTAAAGACATAATAACAGCTCCTAATAATACCTCCCACTTATTTATTATGCCTCCTATGAATTTCCCCGTGTGCCTTTGTTCAGTCAGTCCTGGATGCCATGGTCATAGAGGGGGCCGGAAGTTTGTGAACAAGATGCAGATTTCACCCTCTGCACAGGGTAATCTTAACCCTTTAAGAACCAAAGGTGTATGCCACTTGTTTGCAATGCGCGTTGCACACCTCTCTGGTCCTCAAAGGGTTAAGTAGGTCGATGCACTCTGCCTGCTTCAATCTGAAAAAATCACCGGTAACTGGCATGTCTGGATCTATAGACATGACACCACAATTGTTACCTCTTGACCAAAGGCAAAATTAATTAGGGTCATTGACATTTTATGAGCGCTTCAATGCGGTGTACAGAGCATTTCAAAGCAACACGTTGCACATTCTTTTGTCATTTAACCCTCTGAGTGCCAGAGTGGTGCGCAACGGATTGCACCCCTCTAGCACTAAAAGGTTAAACGCAAAAGGCCAGAGGCTGACTTCTGCAAGCAACACTGTGAAACTCGAAATACTTCTGTCATTAATAAGTAAATAGTTGTATCGCTTATAATGCTAATCTTTTCCTCCAGCTTTATGAATCAAACTTCTTTATTTTCCTCTTTAACGCTGTGCACGTCTTTGCCAGTTTATCGTCTCCGCGGTCTTATCTTACACTCATCCATTTCATTTAGTATGGAGCCGACAGCTTATCCACTGTTATTATGGCCCATTGATCAAGTAATTGGAAAAGGGCAAATAGACAGAGGCAGTTGCCTGTGATTTGCATGAAATATTTCCAGCTTCAGGTCCATGTAGCATGGTAATTGCTGCATCCACATAGCTGTCAGCTAATAACTATATTAGTCAGTATAAGCAAAGCCGGATCGTAGCATATTAAAAGTTGGATTGGAACAGATAGGCTTTGAATAGAGGGATTTAATTAAGCATGCTAGCAGGCTTCCAGGCTTTATGGGAAGTCAAGGAGAAAATGTTTACAGATAATTAAATGTAAGTCCCTTAGGTTAAATGAGGTCACTGTCCATGTGCATTACCTTTGAACCTCCATTTTCTGTTTCTGAGGGGATGGTTACTTGTATAAAATTAGAACGTTTGTTTAGGAGGGAAAACAGGTGCAATACGCAGCTCTCCAGCTGTTGTTGTACTACAATTCTTATCTTCAGTACGCCAATGCTGGGCAGTTGTATTCCAAAACCTGTTGGTTTGCACCACGATATACCCACCACTGCTGTCATCAGTCCTTCATGACAACCTCACTGGCATTTAGTACTGTCCAATTTTCACTGACCATTCATGTTTATATTGCACTAAGGGCCATAGGCGGAAAGAAAAAGATGAGCCGTTCTGGATCAAACCAGCTGCCCCATAGGGGGGAACTGAAAATTCCCCAAATTTTCATTGATTTATTTAACCCCTTGAATGCTAGAGAGGTCTGCAACGCATTGCTTTGCAATGCGTTTGAGACCTCTCTAGCATTCAGTGGTTTTAACTAACTAGTTTGCCCGCAAGATTTTTATTCTTGGCCCTCAGGAACTTAAGCATAAAAGAAAAGTGGAGCAATTCTGGTGGCAAAATGACACCATAGGGAAAAAATGAAAAACTCCCATAATGCATTGGGGACCCCTCTTGCAGTCAGTGGCTTAAAAGCTCCATTTAAATAATTGAACATTTTGGGAAAGTTACTTGTCCCTCATGATGCAATGGTGCAGTTGATTTGCACCAGGATTGCTCCTTTGTTCTTTTGTGCATAAGGTCCTGAATATACAAGTGATATGGCACCCTATTAATCCTCTGGGTTTCAGGGAGCCTGGGATCATCTCAGGTACTCAGTGAGTTAATTCTCTATTCCTCCAACACCTTAACTTTGGAAAGTAAATGTTCCAGAACTGTGACAGTATATGGAAATATGTCCATTGTGTGTTTGTTTTTCCAGCACAGATTACAGTGAAGGCAAATGCTGTTGCTGGGTGAAGTATATATGGGTGACGGGGTTCTTTATACACGTCACACTCTTCCAGGCTTCTGCTTGAAGGTGCATGGCACTAATTGTTTCAGTTATTTAGAACATTTATCCGTAATGATCTGGAGTGCCTTCAGCTGCTCATAGAAAAGTTTTTCTCTGTTCATTATTTTAATGACTGTTCCACAATGTTTACTATCTCCTTTACTGACCTGTGTATTTGCACAGAGTCAATACCTATTGGGTTAAGTCCCTTATCTGCTTCCTGTGCAGGAGTGATAGTATTGGCTATTTACCATCTACTCCTTGTTTTACTATTCTTTATAGCAGGTTGTAGAAAATGTGTAACACAGTATAATTTTTAACAGCCTATTCATTTCCTTTTTATTTATTTATTTTTTTTTTAATCGTTTTGATTTTAAATACATTCTATGTGTCAGGAATAATCTTTAGGTCAACTACAGGGGTGGTTATGCAAAAAGGAATAGATAATTATTTGTGGGACCTCCTGCTGTTGGGACTGCAAGTCACATCATCCGCAACCCTGCATCAAGATGAGAGAAATTCTCCAATTCCTATGCTGTTGTCCACCCATAAGATGCTGGCGCAGGTGGAATATGACCACCTACCGGAGGATCAGCAATATCTCTGTACCACTGCACCCAGTATAAGCCCAGACAAACAAGGTCAGGGACCGGAGGCCACAAATAGTCCCTCTCAACCCTATGCCACAAGAAAAGACCTGAAGTAGGAAGGTTAGGAGTCCAGGAATAGGCTGGCTGACAGCCTCAGAGGCCCAACGGTCATGAGCCCAAGAAGCCAAGTGGTTGGGAGCCAAAAGTAAGACTGTAGTAAAGCTGACTAACGGGTCTTTTCATGAGGCATAGGGTTGAGAGGGACTGTTTGTGGCCTCCAGTCCTCCATAAAGTGGTCATATTCCACCTGTGCCGGCGTCTTAGTGGTGGCCTGGCGCTGCTCTGGTACCTTCCAGGATAGTCTCTCCCCATTCCTTTGGAGGACTGCAATGCAGGAACACGAGTTGTTGCGCCGCCTCCTTGGCAGAAGAAGTAAGGAAGGAACGCGCCTGCAACACAAAACATGAGCAAGGCATTTCTCACTCACTTCATATCTTGTGAGATTTAGTAAAACATTTGTTTTCCGGGCTATGAAATGATTTTCCTCGGTAGCAGTTACATCTACGGCCCCTAGCAAAAACACTGTCAGACACTTTAGTCAGGGCTTCCACTGGCTTATCCATTCTGTTTATGATATATATCAAGAAAATGTAAAAACTGGAGAAATTACAGTAGCACTTGTAATGACTGTATTATGTATTCAGGCTATGACTGTGGATGGGAGGGACATGGCATTCTCATGGCTGAGATATCGGAATGTTGCTCTTTTTATGCAGGCGGCATTCTGATATCACTGTTTTCTCAGTTGTCCAATACAGGTTACTGGTAACTCTGGGAGGCGATCCGCCCCTTAGTAGGCAGGAACAAATTCTCAAAGTGTATGCAGGGGGTGGAGCCTCCCTTCCCTCCTTGGCTGCAGCTGGCCAATCATCTCCAGAAAGATTTGTTCCTCGGTGAAGACAACACCTAGCTGGGATCTGCTCTGCTATAGTTTTAGTATCTTTTTTATTTTTCTGTTAGATATGGAATACCATCATTAGGTGGATTACTGTGACTGACAAATGCCCTTAGATATGGCTAGCTCAGTATCCAGGTGCTTTTTGTGGACCTTAAGCCCTGAGGGGGAAAATCTTGAATTCAAGTGCTTCCCCATGAATTACCCACTGAGGTAATTCTTACCCCATGGTAATGTGAAGACAGAAGATCTGCAGGAAAGGTGAGCTACCCTTTGAGTGCTGCAGGCCCACTTGTCCCACAGTGCCCCTCTGCACAGGGGTGTATTTCTGGAGTTCCTACTGCACACTCCTGCACTCATTGGGTAGATTTGTTTGTCTGTTTGGGTGTTTGGAGCAGGTTTATGTGGTAACTGCTGGTTTGGCACTTTTTGGGGGGTTTTATGGCACTTTTCCTACTGGATTGGTGTTCTCTGGGTATCCTCACATGTTCTGTGGATGTTTTGCACTTTTTTATATTTTACTTTAATATTTGTAAAAATTGTGTACTGCGCCTTCAAGCCTCGCTTTACCACCTAGACACAATTGCTCCATTCACTTCTATGGAACCAGACTGTTTGGGAGGTATCTCTGCAACTGCTTAACATAGCAACTTCAGAGATGGCTCATTTTACTTGTCTACCCTTGCTCTATCATCCAGTTGATGTTTTAAGTGTGTTGGGGGGCTCCGGGGGCTTCGAACACTGTTTTAGAGTACTTAGAGGGCTTAATCAGGGCTGTCTTTACTCTTAACATTCCCCTAGTTCAAGAGGTCCCTTCTGATTCCTCTGATGTGTTCCAGGAGCCCGCTAAGCCCCTTACGTACTTTCTACCTAACCCCCACTCTTGACCAGCTTGTGTCTGAAGAGTGAAAATCTCCTGACAAGAAAGCGTCTGTCTCAAGGAAATTTGCTAAGCTTTATCCCTTTTCAGAGGCCACACTTGCTCAGTGGGTTCAACCACCTAAGGTGGATGCCCCTATTTCCAGGATATCCAAATCTACTGCGTTACCAGTCTCTGATGCCTCTGCTCTGAAGGACTGGACTGATAAGAAGCTTGATGTTTCCCTCAAGTCTATTTTTGCCACTGCTGGTTCTGGTATGCGTCCAGCATTTGCTGCCATGTGGGTGAACCGGGCCATTGCAGTCTGGACTGAGCAGCTCACCAAGGCTGTCCATCAGGATGCCCCCGTTTCGGGTAAGTTACGTCTCCTTGCCAACATATCTGAGGTACAACACTATGTTTATGCTGCCTTATTTGATGCCATCCGCATGATGGCTAGGGTTTGCACCATGTCTGTGGTGGCCAGGCGAGCTCTTTGGCTCAAGATTTGGTCTGCTGACACAGCTTCTAAGAAAGTCTTGCTTTCCCTGCCTTTTCAGGGTACCTCTTTGTTTGGGCCAGATCTTAAGGATCTGCTCAGTGAAGCCACTGGGGGTAAGAGTACTCTTCTACCCTTGGTCCCTAAGAAGAAGTTGCCTCTTAAGGGTAACTGGCTTTTTAGTTCCTTCCAGAATGAGACACGTCCAGTGAACCAAACGGTTCCCTCAGCTCCGCGTACCTCCTCCAAGCCAAAACAGCAGTGGAAGCCCAAGGTCTCCTCCAAGCCATGGCTTCCAAGACGTCTTCAGCATGACTCTCCGAACCCGGGTCCGCATTCAGCTGTAGGTGGTCGTCTGCAACACTATCACAGTGTTTGGGAGGAGTCTGTGTTGGACTCATGGGTTTTACAGGTGGTGAAGGAAGGGTACAAGATCCCTTTCATTTCTCTTCCTCCTTTTCGCTTTCGTCTTTCTCATACTCCTCAGGGTGCAGAGAAACACGGTCTGCTCAACAGCGCTGTTCAGGCTCTTCTGAACAAGGATGTTCTGTAGCCAGTGCCCTTTCAGGTCAGGGGTTTGGGGTTCCACTCAAACCTCTTTGTAGTCACCAAAAAGGATGGCGGCAGTCACCCTATTTTAGACTTGAAGGACCTCAATTCCTTTGTGACCCGGACTCATTATCACCAGGAGTCTTTGCGCACAGTGATTTCTGCCATGTCCCCGGGAGAATTCCTAGCTTCTCTGGATCTGCAGGATGCGTATTTACACATTGCCATTCATCCAGAGAGCAGACAGTACCCCCGGTTTGCCTGTGACAGGGGACATTTTCAGTTCTCAGCCCTTCTATTTTGGCTGACGACGGCACCTTGATATCTGTCCTCCACCGGAACGGCATCAGGGTAACTCCATACATGGACAACTTGCTTCTGAAGGCTGCCTCTGCGGATCTCCTCCTTCAGCAGGTTCAGGACTGCATTCAGACTCTCACCTGTCACGGGTGGATCATCAACTTGGACAAGTCAGATCTTCTACCATCCCAACATCTGGTCTTCCTGGGTCTTCTCTTTGACACTCAGAAGAACATGGTGTTCCTCGTGGATGAGGTGGCTCACCAGATCGTTCACAGGGTTTCAGCAATTCTGTCCCAGGATTCCGTTCCATTCCGGAAGCTGTCATCTCTAGTGGGGAAATTCGTTTCCACCATAGAAGCAGTTCCGTTTGCCATGGCACATACCAGAGAACTCCAGAGATTCATGATCCAGATGTCCAAGGGCCTGCAGGATCTTCGGAAGTCATTTGTCTCCCTTCCTCTTCATGTGGAGCTGAGCTTCTCATGGTGGCTCGACCTCTCCAACCTGCTGAAGGGCAAGTCCTTTCTGGTGACCTTTTGGACCAAAGTGACGACGGATGCCAGCCTTTCCAGCTGGGGTGTGGTCCTGGGGTGCCTGAGCGCTCAGGGGTGGTGGTCTCCATAGGAGTCTCTTCTTCCGATCAACATTCTGGAGCTTTGAGCGATATTTCATACCCTGAGATATTGGACTTCTCCGTTAGAAGACTGTCCAGTAAGAGTGGAGTCTGACAATGCCACAACCATGGCGTACATCAACAAACAAGGCGGAACAAGAAGTCTCGCTGCTAGAGGTCAAGGCTATTTTGTCCTGGGCAGAAGATCACATGCCGGCTGTATCCGCAGTGCACATTCCAGGTGTAGACAACATCATGGCGGATTTCCTCAGTCAACACGCAGTGGACAGAGGAGAGTGGGAGTTACATCCGCAGATGTTTCAACTCATTGTTCAGCGATGTGGTCCCCCTTACATCGAACTGATGGGGACGAGACACAACAGGAAAGTTCCATTGTTTTGCTCTCAGTGGCGAGACCCTCTGGCTCTAGCAGAGGATGCAGTGTCCATTCCTTGGACCTTTGGCATACATCTTTCCTCCCCTTCCCATGTTGCACAGGGTGTTACGGAAGCTACGACTGGAGCGTTGCCCAGTCATTCTGATTGCTCCATACTGGCCTCTCCAGTCTTGGTTTCCGGAGCTTGTGGACCTGTCAGTAGCGTAGCCCTTACGGTTCCCCGACCTCCCGGATCATCTTCTACAGGGTTACCTGTGTAAGGAGGATGTGCATCGGCTAGCTTTGATGGCTTGGAAATTGAATCCTCAATATTGAAGAAGAAGGGCTTCTCTTCTGGTGTGGTGGCCACTATGCTTCATGCCCGCAAGCCTGTTTCTTCCAAGATCTACCATCTTGTCTGGTCGACTTTTCTGTCCTGGTGCGCTGACAAGGACCTGTCTCAGGTTTTGGGCGTCCTTCAGCATCATCCCTTTGAGTCTTTGGCTACTATTCCTCTGCCTTTGTTGACATGGAAAATGGCTTTTCTCCTGGCGATTGTATCTGTTCGCTGAGTTGCAGAGTTACGTGCTATATCCTGTAAACCACCTTATTTGGTGTTTCACAAGGACAAGGCGGTGCTTTTTCTTTTCTACCGAAGGTGTTCTGAATTCCACATCAATCGGGAGATTGTGGTGCCCTCTTTCTGCCCTAACCCCACCTTTGACAAGGAGAGGGATCTCCGCTTGTTAGACGTGGTGCGTTGTTTTATGTGCATTGCAAGTCTATCAGGAAATCTGGCACTCTGTTCGTTATTCCTGAGGGTCCTAGGGCAGGAAGACCTGCATCCACGGTGACTATCGCCTCTTGGATCAAGTCCGCTTTTCGCAAGGCTTATGAGTTGAGGAAGAAGCCTGTCCCTTTCAGGGTCACGGCTCACTCTACTTGTTCTATTGGGGCCTCTTGGGCTTACAAGAATCTGGCCTCCGCTGATTAGTTATGCAAGGCGGCCACTTGGTCGTCTGGGCACACCTTTTCGAAGCACTACCGTGTGGATGTGTTGGCATCGGCTGATGCCAGCTTTGGGAGGAAAATCCTAGAGGCGGCATTGCCTGTCTAGGGTTTTCCTTGGTTCTTAGTGCTGCTTTCTCTGTTGAACCTCATTGGTTCTTGTTCAGTGTGCTGTGTAATGTTCCTGGGGTGCCGTTACCCCTGTTTGGTGTCCGTTGACACTTCAGTAGTTGTTGGGCTATCTCTGACCTCATGGTTCATATATGTTCTGGTGACTTTGAAGGCCTTGCGCCTGGTCCTTGCCTTCTTCCCACCTCTGGGATACTTAATGGTTGGACATCCCAGAGTTACCAGTAACCTGTATTGGATGACTGAGAAAAGAGGATTTTAGTCTTACATGTTAAATCCTTTTCTCTTTGTCCATACAGGTTACTGGTATCCCGCCCTGTCAAGAGACCATGCTTGGCTCTCCTGTGGCAGACCGTGGGGTCCTTCGGGGTCATGCTTACAGGAGTCTTCTTCCCTTCTACTATCTAGTCATCTTAGTGTCTCAAATCTTTCTGGAGCTGATTGGCTAGCTGCAGCCAAGGAGGGAAGGGAGGTTCCACCCCTGCATACACTTTGAGAATTTGTTCCTGCCTCCCAGAGTTACCAGTAACCTGTATGGGCTAAGAGAAAAGGATTTAAAAGGTAAGACTAAAATCCTCTTTTCAACATGACGTTTTGAATGCTCCGTTGTGTTGCTTGCCCAATAGAGGGCGACATTTTCATGGGATATCATTGTGAACTATGATTCCTATCCTCCCTGACCAGGCAAATATGATGGGTTGTAGTACATAAACAGCAGCTGAAGGGACCTCCTGTTCAACCCTGGTCTTAGAGAAACTAGGCCATGGATGGGCAACCAGAGACTCTGCAGCTGTTAAGGACAGCAGTCCACATCATCCTCAGCCAGCTATGGGGATGTTGGAAAACATCTGGAGGGCATGAGGTTGTTCAACCCTGCTCTGAGCTCAACTGGAAAAAGGTACTTTCATTTGTGATTGGTTACCTAAATGTAAAGGCCTGATTTAAATTTGGCTTTAACGCATTGGATGTTAGAGACGTCTGTAATGCGTTGCTCCGCACTAGATTGGAAATCTTGCTAGTATCCAAGGTTATACATTTATAAATATTATGCAAGTGTTTTGCCCCAGATTTACTCCACTTTTGTTTTATACATATGTCCTTACAGTCTCTATGTATTAATTTCTTCTAAATGGGCGGCATTGTAGTGATACTTTCCAGACAATGCAGGCTTTTTACATTATTTACACTGGCTCTTCAAAACAATTGTTGACATTTCATAATGTGCACTGGATTTGGTTTTGCCTTCCCAAGGCCTTTAACCTTTTGAGTGCCAGAATGTTATTGCAGCATCATGCACTCAGGTATGAATAGAGGCTGATGTGCTACACAAACTACTGTTCCAATCCTTTGAAATTTGCTTGGACCTCTCTAGCATTGAATGAGTTAAGTCCCTTTTAAATCAAGTGTGAATTATTATTAACCTCCATGGTGTGGTTGATTTGCTCCAGAATTGCTCCATTTCTTCATTTCCATCAATCTTACCACATTACACAAAGCAAGATAAGGTCACAGTAACAACTTTTTAAGGGAGAATACATTTTTAGTTTAAAAAAGATGTATTATAGGGAAATTCAATAAACAAGAAAATGGCAATTTTTTATTGTGTTTACCAGGTGGAGCTGTTCCCCATCACTTGCTATGGAAGGGTGTAGTCAGTGACTTAAGGTCTACAATACACAGTATTGTTAAAAAAAAAATAAAAAAAAATGCCTAGGAACTATTTAGCGCAGTTGCCAACAGTGATTAAAAAGAAGTTTGAGCTATGATTACTTTTGAATGAAAAATGTCCCAAAAGTGGTAGTACTATTTTATGCAATGCCATAACATATTTTTTCATGGTGAAAATATTTACTGTTACTTTAACAAATAGTCTCATCTGGTATATACATCGCCTTTATGTGTCTCACTGTTCATTCCAAAGATGGCATTCCTACCATCCTGTCTTTTTCTCTTGTGTGTTGCTAAGCAGTTTCTAACCGATAGCAACAGTAGAGTGTTTACTCTGTACGTATCACCGGTAAATAAGAGATCCGCCACTCTAATGCAATTATGGGATAATGAAATGACAGAGTCTTGATTGAATTTCTTAAGAATTGTGAGCGAGTCTTTAAACATGAAGCTTAATTTTCAGTGAGCAGCCTCTGAATTATTGACGTAAGAAGAGGAAAGATCAAAATGAATTTGTCTCATGTCTGGGAATTGGAATAAGGACAGTTGAAGGTTTGTGCCAGAAAGAACTCTGGGCTCCTTTATGCCATTTAAATAATGTCTTGAGCCTTCAGAAAGTCCACTTAGGAATTGGATTAGAACTGACCATTCACCATTAATTTAGGAGAATGCCCTTGGTAATTGTTGATTATTCATAAAATCTGTCTGATTAAGCATGCATCCCAAGCATCATGCTTTAAGAGAGACAGTAGTCCCTCTCAGAAACCCAAATCCCTCTGTCCCTCTTTCCCACCCTGGTGTACCTCTTTTTAGGAAATCAGACTGTGTGGTGTATATAAGTGTATCACACTGCTGCACACCAATAAAACTCACATTATAGTTCTCAGTAGCTTGAGTGCACCCAGTTGCCCTCTCCTGCCTTATATGGTATAACTGATTTGAAATTAACAGAGAATTTGTAGGGTCCCAGCGCATTTAACCCTTTGCGTGCCAGAGGGGTGCACAATGCATTGCATAGCAATGCATTGCGTACTCCTCTGGCATGTAAAGGGTTAACGCCCCCTTCCAGGGGTGTTGCTAACTTCTGGCAGTGGGGGCTAAAGCATGAGGGGGGGTTATACAGTTAGGTGTGATAAAGGGTTGTTAAAGTGGAGCTGACTTCTCCAGTGATATCAATTTCTATGTTAGACTATGGATACCAGGCACTAAGCCCTCCCACTTGAGAAATATTTGCATAGGCTTCATAGAATAACATAGGAATTGGAGAAGCCATATCACTGGAGAAGTCCTCTTCAATTAATCACCTCTTTATCACACGTTATTTCATCTCCCCTCAGGTCTCCCTAGGTTTCCAGCTCATGTCATGTAATGGTCCTAATATCCCTGCTAGATGTTGTATTAGGTTGGCCAAATCACCATAAAGGTATGATAAAGAAGAGATCACTTCTCCAGGGTTATAAACTCTTCAAATCCTTTGTTATTCTATGAAGCCTATGAAATCCTAGTGTGTAGGTCCCATAGCATAATATAGGAACTGGAAAACAGATCTCACTGGAGAAGCGATTTATACTTTATCTCCTCTTTATCACACCATAATGCATCTCCCCCACTATCAATTTCTGTGTCCTGACTTCTAGTTGCTTTTATTCTACAGTGTGAGCAATAGAACACCTTAAGTAGTCAATGTATCTTTAGATATTTCCTTCCATGCTGATCTCCTGCCTCTTTTTCATGTCCTGATAATATCTCTGAAATGTTGGTGTTTAGATAGATACTGTCATGTGAACTTCACTAAATGTCACTTGTACTCTGCTAAATCACAAAACCAGATAGTACTCAAACTAGGGGAGGGATAACAGGTGGTTGAGTGGATTTTATTCATATTGGTCTGGCCACTGCATATTCCTAGGAGGGAGATGCATTAAAGGGATAGTAATACCTGAAAAAAAAATGCAGCTCAGATTGATTCTTCTATAACGTGGGCCAAGTAACACTGTATTTCAATATTCTCCGTTTTGTAGTTCAACAGTAATTCAATTCTAAAGAATCCCCCTCTGCCCCTTTTACCTTCTGTATGCCGCCTCCCCTCAGATGTGGGATCCGGACAGCACGCAGAGAGGAACAATCTTCAGGCAATGAGTATAAGGAAAACCCTGTTCCCCTTGATGACGGAGGGCAGGAGTTTCCTTATGCTCAGTGAAGATTGTCCCTCGCTGCGCTCCATCCAAAGAGTAGGGATGGGGATCCTTTAGCATTGAATTACTGTTGAACTACCAAACAGAAAATATTGAAACACAGCATTAAATGGCCCATGTTATAGGGGGATCAATCAGAGCTGACATTTTTTCAGGTATTACTATCCCTTTACGTTGTTATAAAGAGGACCTAACTTCTCCAGGAAGAGAAATTCACATGTTTCCATGTTATATTATATATACTAACATTTCTTAAGATGGGGAGATGATTGTGCATAGGCAGGTTTCTGTTGACCTGCGTTAAAAAGCTGTGGCTGCCTTTAAAAGACACACAGGACTATATTAATAAATGCATAGTGTATCTGAGACAAACCAACTGAAAACCATAGGGGAAAAACAAAAAAAATACCACAGATTTCAATTAATTTAAATGTTGCTTTTAAGCATTGGAATTCTTGAGAGCACAATGCCTTGGACATTTCATAGCATGTAGGGGGTTAAATTCATATTTATGTCTATAGGACATTTTTGTCACCTGTGTTGTTTTTCTCTAAAATTGGTCCACTTTGTCTATATATCATAGAGCCCAAAGGACCATGTGTTGTTTTCACATTATGAATGTTTTTTTGCAAAGTTTCTCATTTTTAAATCTCAACAAAATAACAGGTCATGCTGTTCAGTGAAGCTGTGGTTTTCCTTTATGTGATGGTCTCCATGTTTGTTTTTCAGGACGATGCTCCCGCTGTGGAGAGAATGTTGTAGGAGAAGGTACGGGCTGCACCGCTATGGACCAAGTGTTCCACGTAGAGTGTTTCACCTGCATGACCTGCAACAGCAAGCTTCGTGGCCAACCTTTCTATGCCGTGGAGAAGAAGGCTTTCTGCGAGCCCTGCTACATAGTAAGTGTGTGCTTTTAGGGCCCTATGCAGCAACCAAAAGCGGAGTCGTTCTGGAGCTATTCTATAAGAAACAAAAATCATCCAAATTCCCAACTAATTCAAATAGGGATTATAACCCCTTGAATGCCAGGTCTCCAGCACTTTGAAAAATAATGTGTTAGAGACTTCTCTGGTACTAACACTAACTGGAAAAACAGCTAGCATACTTAAAAATGAATTACTCATATGTTACATTCCTAAAATATAAGCCTAAATTTTGCTCTTTAACTTGTGTAAACTGACCTGTTCATAGAGCAATTATTTATTTAAAGGGGAACTACCACCCCATAAAATCTTTATCTAAATTAAGTCTCCATCTGGCGACTAGCTGCTTAGTAGCGCTAGTCGCCAGAATTATTACCTGTTTTAACTGATTTACGAGTTATTCCGCGGCTGACAGTAGCAGGAAGCACGGACATCTTGCCATAGTGACGTCCATGCGTCTGCTCTGTCAGTCCCTTTTGGAGCCGGCCGACTCCAAAAGAGACTGACAGTGCAGGCGCACGGACGTCACTATGGCAAGATGTCTGTGCTTCCTGCTACTGTCAGATGTGGAATAACTCGTAAATCAGTTAAAACAGGTAATAATTCTGGCGACTAGCACTACTATGCAGCTAGTCGCCAGATGGAGACTTAATTTAGATAAAGATTTTATGGGGTGGTAGTTCCCCTTTAATGTTGTTTGTACTGGTAGATATGAGCTAATGTCCTTCATTAGTGCCCACTGCTCTCTGCGCTGGACAGTCAGTGGGAGCCTTGGAAAAGGCAGGAATTTCTGCTCCTTTATTGTACATGGAAAACTAGATTTTAGGCTTCAGTAAACAGAGAGGTTTTACAGATACTAACATGAAATACAGGATATGTATAAGTGTATATAGCCTCAATTTGTGCTTTAGTGTTCCTTTAAAAACCCCTTGTAAATCAATGGGGATTTTCATTTTGCTCCTGTGGTGCAATTGAATTGCTCCAGAATTGCTCATTTTTTGCTTTCTCCATAAAGCCCTTATTTACTTCCATTTTTGAAAATCACAATTAAAAAAAAAATGAAAAAGAAAATCAAATTTTGTGACAGTTGATAAAAAAAAAAGAAAAATGACCTTTGCCAGGGAGGCTAACACTAAGGACCTTACTCATCAAGGTAAAGAGATGTCATTCTGTATCCTATGGCTGAAATGAACATTATGTAAATTACCATTAAATTAGTGGCACTTTTAACCCCTTGAATACTAGAGAAGTTTCCAATGTGTTGCAAAGCAATGTATTGGAGACCTATCTAGCATTCAGCTGGTTAATAACCATGTATAAATCAATGGGAATTTCCAGTGTAGTTCTTTTGCTCCAGAAATGCACCACTTTAGCTTGATGAATAAGGACCAAAATGTCTGTTCATATGCTTGTATTTAACAAAGTGTCACATCTGGTGATGCTTCCACCAACAAACCGTCATTCTTCATTACTACTGGCTGGGATTTATCAATTTGTCAGCTCTAGAGATGTAACTTTGGGCAATTTACTATGGTGGCAGCAAAGTGGCCCAGCTTTGCACGGGGTGTGTAAAATACACTCCGTTATACACTTTTACTCTCTCTCTCTCATCCTTCTCCTTCTGGTTACGTGTGTTTGTGTGCGTATGTCTTACTCTCTCTTGTTTTGTCTTTTTCTTTCTCTATCCCTTATTCACCCACTTTCTCTGTCTTTCATTCTCTTTGTTCTCCCTTTCTGCTGTATGACTGTCAGTCTGAGCATGATGCAAGAGCTGGAGAGCCATAAGTTGCCCACCCCTTCTTTAGCCGTTTCAAATAATATCTGCATGTTTACTCCCAGTCTGGTACTCCTGTCAAGGTGGATGTTTTTATATTTCATTGATATGCTTTTTTCTGAACACGATGCCATATTTACATGGACTAAAACAGGTGTGGAGAACATGTAAGGAAATACATACAGAGTTGGATGTTTTTCCTCTGTAGAAGGATTTAGATAAACTGAGTGAATGGGCAGAAAAGTGACATGACATTCAATGTAGATAAATGTAAGGTTATGCATTTGGCCTCTAGAAACAAACTTGCTACATATACTTTAAATGGGAAACAACTTGGGGAATCCGCATTAGAGAAAGATTTAGGAGTACTGATAGGTGATAGACTTCACAGCAGTGTTCAGAGTCTCTCAGCTGCTACAAGAGCAAACAGGGTACTAGCCTGCATAAAAAGAGGTGTAGATGCAAGGGATGCCAATATTATCCTACCTCTGTATAAATCATTGGTTAGGCCACGTCTAGAATATGGAGTACAATGTTGGGTGCCAGTTCTTAAAAATGACATTGTTAAGCTGGAAAAGGTGCAGAGACGTGCAACAAAACAGATAAAGGGAATGGAGGATCTGAGTTATAAAGAAAGACTAGCCAAACTGGGTTTGTTTACATTAGAGAAGAGACGTCTAAGGGGTGATTTGATTACCATTTACAAATACATTCAAGGTCTATACAAATAACTAGTCAATGAATTATTTATGCAAAGATCTGAGCTAAGAACAAGAGGTCATCCATTAAGACTAGAGGAAAAGCGCTTTTGACTAAAACAAAGGCAGGGATTATTTACTGTAAGGGCTGTAAAGCTATGGAATTCTTTGCCTCGTGAAGTTGTATTTGCAGATAGGCATCCATTTCTTTTTTGAAAGCAGTTGCATTATCTAACCCAGAACAATAGTGAAAATTAGGACAGGAGGCTTCAAAGCAGATAGGATTTTGAATCAGGGAACTATCTGACTGCCATTTGGTGTCAGGAATTAATTTTTTTACACACTTGGGGCTACACATGGGGCTAAGTTGGAAATTGCTCCAGAGGGCTTTTTTTTTTTTTTTTTTTTCCTTCCTTCCTCTGGATCAACAGGGGTGTTTTTGGCATGGGCTGGACTTGGTGGATGCATGTCTGTTTTTCAGCCTCATCAACTATGTTACTATGTATCTCTCCAGCTACTGGACTACAATTTCCATCATCAGCCTAGAGTAGCAGTCAAACCACTAGAGAGAACCTGTATCCCAACCCTGCTCCCCTCGTTCACACATCATAGTTAATTAGGAAGACAACTTTTAGGAGAATGAGTGGGGGCACCAAGGAGATTTGTGTACAAGAGTGATTCACAAATCTGTCCTCAGGGACCACTAACAGGCCAGGATTTGAGGACTTTTCTGTTTGAGCACATGTGAGTTAATCTACATAACAGAGCCCTTGATCGACTTACCTGTACCCAAGCAGAGAAAACCTAAAATCCTGGGGTGTTAGTGGTCTCTGAGGACTGATTTGAGAAAGATAGGTGAAGACCGACAGGCACAGACAGCTCTTGTTTCTTCTTTCTAATTTGGTAATAAACAATCTGACTGCACTAAGTGCAGTGCCCAACTTTCCTAGGTATGCAGAATATACATTCTAGACAGGGCTAGTCAATCTTTGTCTCTCCGGCTTTTGGAGACAACAGTTCCCATCATCCCCAACCTTCTGTTTGCTGGTTGGGGATAATGGGAGCTGTAGTCTCTAGTAGATGAAGGACCAAATGTTGACTTCCGGTACCCTGAAGGTATCTGCAGGTGAGGGTTCCACTGCATTGTAAATGGATTGTGAGATTTGTAAGAATGTGTACCACTCTGGCACTGCCCGATGTAGATTTGTTGCACAGTTTGGACTCTGTATGCAGTCACCATGCCTTTTTTTCTGCTGATTTTGGATGACCTTCAGCACTCCTCAGCTATGACAGCTCAGCAGTGTTGTAGGGTTCTTACTTAAACATTTCATTAGTCCAAGTAAGTTCTTGGCAACTCCACAAAAAAAGTTTGTACTGAAGGAAGATAATAAAATATTATATTCCTCTTCCTCCTTCCCCATCATTAACCCATTCCATGGCAGGGTTCCACCAAACATAAATGACAAGTTCAATATTAACTCATGGTGTCAACTGACTAAAACAGGGGTGGGCAACCAGTGGCTCTTCAGGTAATTTTGGACTTCAATTCCCATCATCCACAGCTGAATGAAAGGTGATGGGTGGCTGTAACATAGTTGACAAGGCTGAAAAAAGACATGCATCTATTAAGTCCAGCCCGTGCCACAATCACCCCTGTCGATCCAGAGGTAGGCAAAGTAAAAAACCTTTGACGCCATTTCCAGTTAAACCCCAAGTGGGCTTATTCTTCCTGATACCAAATAGCAGTCAGTTCCCTGGATCAACAACCTATCTGCTTTGACGCCAGCTGTTAATAATTCTCAATAGTGTTCTGTGCTAAATAGGTATTCATTACTTTTTTTGACCGCATTCTGAGGCAGGGAATTCCATAGATTTACCAACCTTACTGTAAAAATAAAAATCCCTGCCTTTGTTTTACTTTAAAGCACCATTGCTCTAGTCTTAAAGGATGACATCTTGCTCTTAGCTCAGCTGTTTGACTAAATTAATTATTGACCTCAAATATATATATACATACACATACATATATATGCGGTAATCATATAACCCCTTAGACTTCTCTAATGTAAACAAACCGCAGACACTGGTTACCCAACTCTAAAGCAGTAACACTTGGGAGTTATGCTCAATATTGCTTTGGGGGAGGCAGAGTAGTAAATTGCTATAGGTGGGAAACAAATCAAGCCATTTCCATAAAAACATTTTGATTAACTATTTGAGTCCCATAGGGTTGTGCAAAACATTATATTGTTACTATTACTTAAACATCTCTTGCAGTTCCCTTGATTAGTAAGCATTTCCTAAGACAGAGGTAGGGAGCATGAGGTCCTCTAGCTGCTGACAGACGACACCTCCTATCATACTACACCAGCCGTTCTCTAAGATTCCAGCATTATATGGCTTGTTAATAATGTCATTGTCCCCATTCCCCTTGTTTCAGAGTTAAGTTGGTCAGTTGTGCCTAGATGGATGTGAATGATTTACTTTCTCTGTTATATTTGTGAATGGATTGCTTATTATTCTTTTATGAATGCTACACATAATTTAACACAATCATTTTCTTCTTTAAAATGACAGTGTAGAATGTCTGTTTTTATTTTGTTATTTAACACCCAAAAGAAAACTTTACACTGTTGACTTTCACCATGTCTTCTTACTTACTTTTGTGTACATTTCTGAATTTTATGTACACGGCACATAAAATATATGAATGATATTAGTCCAGACGTCTTATTAAAAGATTAAAAGTGCAGACTCCAGCCAGTTGTCTTGTTTCCAAAGACAGCATTATCATAAGCTGAGTGCAAGGTTAAATGATGCTCTCCCTGGCTGGAAGAGATGAGGATTTTTAGCAGACCTTCTTGATGTTTTGAGGACACTTGCTGGTTCTTACATTTAACCACAGACATGATTTTTGCTGTCTCCATAATCCCTTGGTTGTCAGGGACAACCCCAGTGCATTGATTTTTAAAATGTGTTTGTTTTGTCCCCATTCCTTTTGTTTCAGCACTTTTAAATATTTTAAGAAATTTCAATTCGACTTTCTGACTTGTACTCATACAAATATATAGCAATGGAGGTACAGATCCATTCTCCGGACTACTTTTATTTGTTCAGTGTTTCAGCATTTAGGTGATTATCAAGGCCTAAATGGCAGTATCAGCATTGCCCAAATAAGTGTACTTTTGTTCAACACTATAAAGTTCCCAGGAGTAAACCTATTCATAGATTGGTGCTACCTGCCCTCCATATGACATAGAACACACAGGCATCTGGTAAATGCTTCTGTCAGAAGTCATTACAGAAAACTCTTGTATTTTTAGCTGTAATATTTTTTGCCCATTTGAGTGTCAGAGGGTTACGCTTTGCAATGGATTAAGTGAGGCCCATTATTTTACTGAAGGGGCAAATCCTTACAGAGTGTATATGTCTTCCATTTTATGCAATACTGTCCCTTTAAATAAGCAAAACTTACATGAAGCACTGGGGCAGATACACTAAGTAGAACTGGAGCACTTCTAGGGCAAACCAAGTGCACTTCAGTGGACAAATAAAAACTCCCCAGATTCCCATTTTAAAGTGGATCTTTAACAACGTGAATGCTAGAGAAGACCCCAATGCATTGCAAAGCAATGTGGTGCAGACCATGAAGTGTTTATGGAGTTAAAATACCCTTTTAAATAAGTGGGAAATGTATTCTTCCCCTGTGGTGCAGTTGGCTTTCCCCAGAACTACTCCAGTTGGACAGTGCTGGGAAGAGTGGATGTGCAACAGTGTGTGATTCTGTGACTATGCATTGGGACAAGGCTGGGAGTTCAGTATGCATAGTTCTTTGGCTGCCTTAGGACATGGCTGGGGGAATCAGTAAATGTGGCATTATAGATACCAGTGCAGTGGGACAAGGCTGGGAGGTCAGTATGTGTAGTTCTATAGCTCCTGTAGGACAAGGCTGGGAGGTCAGTATGTGTAGTTCTATTGCTCCTGTAGGACAAGGCTAGGGGAGTCAGAATGTGTGGTGCAGTGGAACAAGGATGGGAGATCACGATGTGTGGTTGTATGGCTACAGTGCAACAATGCTGTGTGGTCAGTATGTGTGGTTCTATGGCTGCTGTTGGACAAAGCTGGAGGGGGGGGTGATAGAAAATTCAGACAACTAGAATCTATCCAAAATGTCCTCCTTTTCACTAACCCCAATACATTTTTAGACTACGTATGTGTGGACAAAGCTAGAGGTCAGTATGTGTGCCTCTATGGCTACCATGGAACACAGGTTTGTATAGGGAAGGTGTCAGTAAGTATGGTTCTATGCCTAACAGTTCAGTAGGACAAGGTTGGGAAGCGGAGGGTGTCAGCATTTTTGCTACTGTGGGCCAAGGCGGGTGAGGGGGGGCCTAGTATATGTGGTACTATTACATAACAGTGCAGTCGGATAAGGCTTGGGGGTAACTATTTCTGGTTCTGTCACTTGTGTGGGAAAAGGCTGGGGCTGCTTATGTGTAGCTCTGTGGCTACAGTGGGTCGGGGGGATCAGAATTATGTTTCTCTGGCTAACAGAGTAGTGTAACAAGGCTTGGAGGTAGGTCAGTATGTGTGGCTTTATGGCTAACGTGGGATAAGGCTCGCGGTAGTGGTGGGGAAAAAAAGCAGAAAAACTGCAGTTTTCATGGGAATTTCTGCAGAAGGTAGGAAATTTCTTTCTTGTACTTTTCACTTTTTCTGTGAAAGTTTTAGCCCATCCTTCTCTCTATTATTCAAGGTATTAAAAGCCTCATTTAAATAATTTGAGATTTTTATTTTCCCCTATAATGCAGCTGGTTTTCTCCAGATTTGCTTTATCTACCTACTGATTCCCACAGTCTTGGAGACCCCTCACTCAAAAGGAGTTAAATGGCCATGTCTTTGATTTACCCAGTTTATGAAAAACACATTTGTGGCAGGATTAGTGATTTCTAGAGAGCCAAGTTGTTAGAGATATATCTGAACATGCTCAGTAAGAGAGACTCTTAAGATGCATTATGTCCCATGAAGGGTGAGACCACCGTCCAAGGAGGCATCAGAGACTGTGTACCCCCACTCATGTCAGAGGAGGACTCCTGAAGCCCATCAGAATGTCGGAGGGGAGTGTTTAAACTTCACCATCTCTTAAAAACTGTGAGGTGTTTTAGTATTCATTAATGCTTTCAATGCCATAGGGGTACACAACGCATTGCTCAGCAATATGTTGCATACCCTTCTTGCTCTCAAAAGGTTAAAAATAAAAATGTAAAAAGGGATGTACTTTAATTATATGGAACATTGTTTTGGGATTTGTATCCCTTTAAATAGTGGAGTTTACATTGCTTTTTTCAGCTGATGATTAGTAAATTTCCCCATATTGATCAGTCTGTGTTTTATACCATGATGCCTTCAAACTATGTGGCTCTGGTGACCAACAAGCCTGAGGAGCTTACTCTGACCAAGATCAGGTTTGTATAATAATGAATACTTTCAGTATCTTAGCTGTGTAAACACTGCTACTGCTTACAGACAATACATCTTTCCAATCTATAAACCATCAATTACATTTTCCATTTTGAGTTTACTTGCACCTGAAGCCTTTTTCATGCTGGGCATTTACTGTCTTTGCAGATATAAAGATAATCAGATGTAACAGTCTATGCACAATGGGAGAGGTATATAAAAGTGGTGTAGGCCTTTATTTGTCTCTCTTAATCATATAGATGAAAGCACACATGGATACAGGTGTTTTTTGTTTGAAGGGCCGTATTCAGGTAGTTAAAACTGTGCAATTCTGGAGCAAACCAACTGTGCAACAGGAGGCATAAATCCCTTTGATTTAAATGAGGCTTTTTATCCTCTTGAATACCAGTGATGTAAGCAAAATGACACTTTAATGTTTCCCCTGTTGCGCAGGAATATTGTCCACAGAATTGCTTCTCTTTAGCTTCCAGAATACAGTTCCAAAAGTGCTACTTTGCCCAGGTATGTGTAACCCCTTGACCTTGAGGTCTAGGGGAGCGTGCAACACATTGCCTTATAATTTCTGGTACACTCCACTTGTCCTCTAATGGGGGTTACTGATATCAGTGATCTGGTCTACGGTTAGAATTTTGTCGCAACAAAAAAGTGATTCATTCTGCTCCAGTTTTAAGATCACTTTAGTGTTTTTTAGGTATTTGTTAATATCATGTATAATGTTTGTCACAAATGTAAAAAAAAAAAAAAAAAAAAAAAAAAAAAATTGCACTGGAGACTTTTTTTAAATTGGTCCTTTAACCCTTTGATTGCTAGAGTGGTACGCGGACCACTGAGCAGTTTTTTTTTTTTTTAATGTTACTGGAATCGGAGCCACTAGAGGACCCCTGAATTCCAATATGTACACGCACGTTCTCTCCATGACGTACATGTACGTCCTTGGTCCTTAAGGCGTAAAGCATATCCTGGATTATCCACAGGTAGGTCACTCACAATTTCAGATCCACTGATTACCTGTGATCAGATGGGAATATCTGGAAAATCTGTCCTGATGTGCTGCGTTATGTTAGTGTGACCATGGATTGCCCTGTTGTTTTGGTTACAGTTGGAGATGTATTGTGGCTACTGAAACATTGATTGCAACTGTACATTTTCTCTTGGTTGGTGCTCATTTTGTATTAATTTCCATGTAACCTTCCATGAAATGTTTGCTTAACCCTTTCAGTGCCAGAGTGGTATGCAACACATTGCTTTGCAATACGTTGCTTACCCCTCTGGTACTGAAAGGTTTAAGTAGTGTGAATGCAAAATTTGCCCTAATCAATAATACTTAATACTGTAATTGGCATAGGTTGTACGAAATCCAATTTATACTGCTTATTTTATATTAGAACTTGGTGGCATTTCCAGCTAGTCCTTGCAGTTTTGTATTGAGAGTCCGTTCAGGTTTCTCATCAGGGCAAAGGGACTTTTTACAACCTATTTTGTCTGCAGATCATATAATCACAAGTTTTGTTCTTTGTAGTGACACAGTGAATTGTAATGGTTTTTGGCTATGAAAGGGTTTCAACAGGCAGATGTCTAATTTTGAAAAGTATTCCATAAGTTTAATTTGTCTGTGTAGGTGTTACATATTTCAGTTTACATTCTATAAATTATAGCTTTTGGGTGGCAATTTAAGGTAATTCCTGTCTGTTCAAGAGAGCTCCAACGCTATTAAAATAGTCAGACATGTTAAATATCAAGATTTTGCATTGCAAGAGCAAATGCTTTTCCAATGTCTCAGGGTGGATGACCTGTTTCTGCATAGTTATGTAATAGAGCCAAAACAAGGCTGTTCAGCGAATGTGTTCGGTACTGTTATTATTGACAGCTAGTGTAAAAGCCCGTGTACACGGGCCAAGGTCCGGGTGATGTTAACCCTTTGAATGCCAGAGGGGTACGCAAACGCTTTGCAATCCATTGCATACCCCTCTGGAACTCAAAGGGTTAAGAGGCCGGTAATGCTCTGTACTGCTGCCACTTTGCTGTCGGCGAACTCGATGCAGTCGTGCTGTAGAGACTGCCTGAACTCACAGAATGCTCCCAGCATTCTTACACCTCCCAGCATTCTGTGCGTTCGGCCAGTCTCTACTGCGCATGACTGCATTGGACAAACATTCTAGCATTTTATTATATAGGATAGTTTTTGGACCACACTGACTAATAGATAAAAAGGGTCTTGCGCACAAAACTAAAGAGGGAATGTATGGAGCAAACCGACTGCACCATGGAGGGCAACTACAGATTCCCATTGATTTAAATGTGACTTCTAACCTGCTGAATTCTGGGAGTCTCTAATACATTGCTTCTCAATGCGTTGGAGGCCTCTCTAACATTCCGTGGGTGCACATGGTATTCTTCAGAATGGCGTCTCATTCTTATTACATAAGGACTATTTTCAGATTGAAGGATCCAACCAAATGCCCCAGTCGCTAACCTACTGCGAATTCATGCCAGGGCTGAGGGCAAAGAGCAGTGAAAATATAAGATTCTGGTTTGTTTAATTCTATGAGCTTCTCATGGATGTCCCATATAATCCAAAAGAATGCTGCGAACATGCCTTTGATGCTCAGATGTTTAACCCTTTGAGTGCCACGTACTACACACCAGGGATAGCCTCTGCATTTCTAGAGATAGTTTTCTGGATGCTGCACAGTTTTGCTTTATCCTGCAAGTCGCTGGAAGTTGACAACCCCCCCTCCCCATCCACCTGCTTCATACTTAAGCTGAAACTATTTTAGGAAATAAATGTATTCTCTTGCAATTATTGCCCTCTGGTGTTCTTTCAAGCAATGTCCAAGGGGCTGACAGCTATTAATATCACATACAGCATAATGATTTCTTGGCCAGACTGTCTTTGTTACTTAAAGGGAAAATATACCCATGAAACCATTTTAGCATATACAATACTCAAAGGAGAGACTATACAGCAATGTGTTGTGTACCCCTCTGTCACTCAAAGGGTTAATTGTTTTAACTTTGCTATCTGTTCCCTTTATTTTTTTGGAAACCAATATGTATGGTAGCTTCCTTTGTGAGATGCACATAGATAGCAGTCTGAACTCATAAGAAAGTACTCTCCGTTAAAGCGGATGTGTCACCTATACAAGACTTAAGCTAAATAGGTTATATCAATAATAGCACTAAAAGGGTGTTTATTTTTTTAAAAAAAGCTTCGTTTTGTCAAAATTTAAGTTATAATATATGGGCTGCAGCTACTTCTGCATAGACTGCAACCCGTCTCTCTGCCTCTGCTCCCCTCCCTCTATCTAGCTTCCTCTGATGACAGAAGCTTCTGTCTGTAAGCTGGAGCAGTCTTATTGGCTAGACATCGATCTCTAGCAGTGAGAGTGCTCCAGCTTACAGACTGAAGCCTCCGTCGTCGGGGGAGGCTGGTACAGGGAGGGGAGCAGAGGCAGAGTGACGGACTGCGGTTACAAAGCAAGTAACCACAGTCTGTCCGGACGTACCTGCAGCCCATACTTTATAAATTACATTTTGACAAAACAAAGCTTTATTTTAAAAAATAAACACACTTTTAGTGCTATTATTGATATAACCTAACTATTTAGCTTAAGTCTTGTATAGGTGACACATCCTCTTTAAGATGATTATTAACCCTTTAGAAAATGTGTTGCACACCCAGCTAGTCCTTAAAGGGTTAATCAACTTGAGAATGACAAGCAGGCAGGGAAATTATCTTGAACTGGGATATGCAATGTTTGGCTCACTTTTGCTGTTGGGGACTACAACTCCCATCATCCACAACCAGCTGTTGGCTGGTTAACCCCTTAATAACCCTTGACGTGCCAGGACCGTCATAGCGATCCCATCACTTAAGAACAAGTGACGGTCCTGGCACATCATGGAATTCCAGGGTCCCTGCATGGCTGCATGCCAGGCAGCTGGTTCTTAAGGGGTTAAGGATGATGTAAAATGTCACCTTGATTCAAGTTTGCATATTTAACTTCATTAATAACTGCCTATATCTCATGTTAGCCTAAAGACCAACAGATGTACTGTTAGAGATATGCATACTTTTCACCATTTGCTAATGTATGCTCATTGCGGTATCCGTGCAGTACCAGTGATGTTTCATATTCTAATTAAGCTTTTCAGTGACATTTCATATGTTAATGAAGCATTTTAGTCATATTTGAAATACTAATGAAGGTTTTCTGTGACATTATGCTAATGATGCTCTGTCTGTACCAGGAAACTTCTGCTTACACTTTTCTAAACTGTTCATCGGCTGGGCTTTTGATTAACAAGATACTTTGGCAGTTTTAAATAAAGGTTTCAAATATGGAAAAAAAAAATCAAGGTGACAGTTCCACTATAATCCTGGTTTAGAGTTTTCCTACCAGTTTCCATTTAAAGGTTTATGAATGGATTTGTATTCAGTCACAAATATCAGTGAGCGCAAGGATAAGTCAGTCCACTAAACAAATCTTCTATAATAGAAAATGGATGAAAGGACACACAGAAGACACAAACATTTTTGTTATGTTTAGTAGTGTGAAATACATCTTCACATACACTGCAAACTGCACCCATATTTTTTTTGTTTTCTTTAGTACATTGTTTTATTCTTTATTTAGGTGTATCGTTTTATAAACCAATTTTTTCATCCAAATCTACTATGCCTACTTCTTGATTGTATATGGCATTCATTTAGAAGCTGAGCCTATGCATACAGTGTATATGTATTTATAGGCACATGCATGAGTAAAGCCCCCTTTCACACTGCTTACATGAATGCAGCAATGCTGGATTGGTGGTGATGACTGTTGAGAGGTCTTATGCTGGGCCATGGTGCTTTTCAAATGGAAGATGAATTCTTCATGTGATCACACCAAAGTCCAGCATATTGCATCATTACTGTATTTCCACAAGAACACAATAAAGATGCAGCAAGGCAGGTCTGCGCATAGGCCTATTGGGGGCACCAGACTTTTTACACAAACTTTGTTGGAAGTTGCAACGTTCATCACAACCACCAATGAATGACTGAACTACTTATGCTACAGCAAATATTTTTGTCTGTTGCTCACGTGGGATGGGCAGCAATTGCACAACTCTTTCGCATCCAGATTGGTGGAGGAGTGTATAAGAGGATGAGTGAAATAATATTTGCACCTGATCTGTAGCATCGTCCTCCTACTGTCCTGTTGCCATGAGTCATAAGTACAATTCCTACTTACACAATGTTATACTAGCTTATATTAGACTAAGAAATGCTTTTGATTATACATACAAGTGTTTAGTAGTGTTCATTGGGAATTGTAAGTGAATGTTGGCATAGAGCAGCTTTCCTCATACACTGATGGATTTCATGCTATGTATAAAGAAAAATGTGGTAATTGTGAGGTGAAACAGCTATACAGTATTTAATAGCATAACCCTTTGGAACCTAGAGAGGTATGCAAACATTGCTTTCCAATGCATTGGAGACCTCTTTAACATTCATGGGAATGTATGTATATCTTTATTTATATGGATCCACACAGTGAACGCAGAGCCTTACAATAGACTGTGTTACAATAAATAAATTGGTTCAAATAAGTGTCACATTCATAGAAACAATGCAACAAAGAGCTAACAGTCTAAATGGGTAATATGAGATAGACAACAGGGTATGAGGGAGTCAAGTGCTGAGACTGGCCAAAGGTAGTGCTTGGTGCTTGTGCTCCAGAAGATAAGATTTCAGGGTAGGCTTAAAGACAGGGGGGATTATTCAAGACTAGGGAGAGAGGTATGGAGTTCCATAGGTAGGGAGTGGAAAGTGAAAAAAGTTTGAAACGGGAGAGAGCAGAGAGTGTGAATGGTGCAACAAGAAGGGCATTGTGTGCTGAGCAAAGGAGGTGGCCAGGAAAGTGTAAGGAAATGAGGGAAGAGATGTGAAGAGGGGTAGCAGTGTGGAGAGCATTATAGGTGAGAAGAAGGGCTTTGTAAGTGATGCGTTGCTGAATAGGAAGCCATGTCAGATGTCTAAGAATGATGTGAGCAGGTTCGGTTTTTAGGGAGATTGCTTAGGGGAACAGATGGATAGCAGGGAGGTCAGTTAGTAGGAAATTGCAATAGTCTAAGCAGGATAGAATGAGAGCATACACAAGAGCTTTAGTAGTTTTTTGGGAATATGTCGTTAACCCTTTGAGTGCCAGAGGAGTGTGCAATTAAGGGCTACTAAAATGGTGAGCGGTTTATAGGAGAAAAAATATCAGGATAGACTGAGGATTTGAACATGTATAGACTGGACAAAGCTACAAAGCAGCTAGTTGCCAGGTGAAGACTTAATTAATGTAAAGTTTTTGCGGGGTGGTAGTTCTCCTTTAAGTTATCTTTACAGAAATGGCTTCCTATAGTTAATACTGAAGACTAGTAGAGTAAAAGTGATACCTTTTATTGACTATCCACTTTGGTGTCTTTGCCAGACATGCACTTAAAAGGTATTCAGTTAGCCACTAAATGTATCACTTTTACTTTACCAGTCTCCTGCTTTATCTGTAGCTAACACAATACCATATTTTATCTATACAAAACAGTATAGTAATGGATAGTCTCATTTCTTTTATTTGTGAGATTTAAAATTGAATCCGATGTTTTCCCTCTCTAATTATGTTTCAGTGCATTTCCATAGAGCATTCATCTCTCACTGCATTAATAAAGAGGCCATCATTGATGAGTATAGTGATTATGGCTGAGATGCATTATCCTGTCTGATCAGCAATTCATCTTATGCGATGCCCAACACGTTTATTGTTCTCATTGTATAAGCGTACAGAATAAATACTTAGAGGCACAGGGCAGAGGACTGATGTTTTGTGTTTGCTGTGTTTCTCAAACCCATAGCACATTTGAACTAAAGAAGGGATGCGAGCTGATAATGTGTCTTCCGCCCTCCTAAGGACTGAGTGTTCTGAAATGGGCATGAAATGAAATGGTGAAGAACTTTTCAGTGTAAATGGGTCAATTTTCTGTCATTCTCTTGATAATTGCTTGTAGAACATCCTGCACCACAAACATCCGTGGATGTAATTTTTTTTTTCTGTTTTCTCCCTGTTTTATTCTTTACAAATGAGAAAACATACTCTGATTTGGAAACGTCATAATCAGCTTTTGCTTCTGGCTGCTAACATCCAATTTTCTTTGGATTGTTATTACCTAAATGAAGCATCCCAAACACTTCATAAATAACCCAGCACTTCACAAATTGGCAATGCTTTAAACAACATGCGGTTGGATTGAATAGAAAATGTACTTATTCAAGTATTTTTTATGTTTGCTTTTGTTCCTTCTCTTCGACTTTCAATTTACTCCTTGGGGTCCGTGGAAACGTTTGTAGACAGCACAATGTTTCCCAGAGCTTCTTTTCATGTGAACGTGCATAACTTTGTAGCTGGTAAAGCCTAGTTCAGATCTATAAGAATGTGGATAATATGTACTAGAATATCTTTGGGACCAAGCCAGAGGACATCTGTTGTTGTGGAGCAGAATTCCCATCAGTTGTAGTCCACAGTAAGTGGAGCGTCTCCACTTGTCTGTGCCTGGATTAGGCTGTGGACTGTAATCAATAATTCTTTTTTCACAGCAGCGCTTTAGCTGCTGGTGAGACTGGTAGTATTAGCCTTAAAGGAGCACTAACACACACAATTGGAATAGGTAGATATAACTTTAAATATCACACATTTACAGCTCGCATATGTAAAAGTTAATTATTCACAGCTTATATCCCTAAAATATAATACTAAAGCTGCTATTTAAGGAATCTATAAAGTGACCTGTTCAGAGCACCTTTATATAATCTTGTTTGTGTCATTTGTATTGAAATACAATAGCTGTTGTCAGTTAATTTATTGTGATTAGTGGCCACAGATCTTGTATGGCTATATTGTCTCAGTGTATGTAGCCCCAGTTAAATTTGAGTTATTAATGTCACATTAAAGTGGCCCTGACACCCTAATATTTTGCTGAATAAAATGTGGGTACTCCCACCACTGTCAGTTATTTTATTCAAATGTTGTAACAATTCAAGTTGTCATGAAGTGAATTACTGTGATTACACCTGAAAGTTCAAGATGACAGCCTGACATAGCACTTTATATCACATTTTGTGGGGAACTGCTTGTTAGTGACTCTTCTCTTACAGAAAATGCAACAGAATAATGAATTGGAATCCGACCCCTAGATGTGTCCCCTAGAGGGAACTATAGATAAATGTATATACCATAAAATCTCAGGTATAATACGCACCTGTGAATAAATAACAAAAACAAAACAAAAGTGCCAATGTATAATACGCACCGTTGTTTCTTGTCTGCTTCCCTCCCTCCCACTCCAATATGCTCCACCTTCCCCTCCTTCTACTCACCACCTCTGGAGGCATCTGGATTATCTGCAAAATGTGAAGCATGCTTGTATTTGATGCTCGCTTCCCTCGCATTCTCACACACAACCCTTATCTTGAATTAACACAGGTCCTCACAGGGGGATGCGGGAAGCAAGCGGCAAATGCAATCATGCCGTCCAATGCACAGGTATCCCAGATGCTTCCTGAGGGTGCGAGTACAGGGAGGGGAAGGTGGGAGCATATTGAAGTGGAAGGAGGAGGGGAGCAGACTTGAGGATATATATATATAGATATATATATAGATATATATTTTTTTTCTTCTCTTGTATAATACGCACCCCCCTTCACATAACGTAAAAAAGGAAAAAATTGTGATTGTCATATGTGAGATTTTACAGTGTGTGTGTGTGTGTGTGTGTGTGTGTGTGTGTGTGTGTATATATATATATAAATAAAAAAAAATTCTGTAATAACTCTATAGATATACATTTGAGAAATTAACGTTTATATATTGCTTAAAAGGATAGTAATACCTAAAATGTAAAAAAATATATGTTGTAGGGTTTATCCCCCTAAGTAAAACAAGGTTACTCCCACTGCTGAGAGATATTTTATTAAAAAATTATAACGGCTCAAACTTGAATTTTTTAGGTGCAATCTCACAGTGGCCTGAAAATTTACAGTGGTGCTGTTGCTACACCATCCTATGGACTGCTCTGGTCTGTAGACAATAAATCTCCATAGGATGGTGTAGCAACAGCTCCACTGAAAATTTTCAGGCCACTGTGATATTGCACCTTAAAATTTCAAGTTTGTGCTGTTACAATTTTTTAATAAAATATCTCTCAGCAGTGGGAGTACCCTTGTTTTACTCAGGGGGATAAACCCTACAACATATATATTTTTTACATTTTAACCATTTGAATGCCAGAGGTGTACAGAATGCAATGTGTTCCGTACTTCTCTGGCACTCAAAGGGTTAAGTAATACTATCCCTTTAAGTATTGCGCCTCTTTAGTTTATTAAACAGCCTAAAAATGTATAGCTTTGAGGAGAAAATGGTGGGTGATATGTGGGGAAAAAGTTAAATATACTAAGAGATTTAAAGGAATTATAATACTTGTGGAAAATAAAAAAAACACTAGCTAAATTCTGGTGCTTTTTGTTCGTTAAACAAGGGTATTCCCACGTCAGGATGCTTAATTCAAAAATTATTACATCTCCAACTTGTTTAATATGAATAATGACTACTAGGTGGAGATTTTTCAGATTCTTTCTATGAAGATCTAGAATCTGGGACAGATGTTCTATGACAACAAGAAAAGTAAAACACATTTTGTGAGCAGGTTTGAGCTGCAGTAATGTTTGAATGCAGTAACTTCCAGCAGTTGAAATCGGAAAAGTGGCAATATAAAGAAGTACTACTTTATGGAATGGTTGGTAAATACATCTAAAAGCTGCACAGAAAAAGTATTCTGAGCAAATGTAGGAAAGCAGTTAAGACTGCCTAGGATAGGTTTAAGGTTATCCTGAAGATTAAACAATACTGACCTTTTCAAATATGGAACTGATCAAACTTGATGGGCCAATTGACTCTGATCTCCTATCATTCTGTGGTTCTATGTAACTCAGTATGGCTTTAACGCATGTGATGGCCCAGTGATTCCTGTACCTGCAGTCCAGAGGCATGACGCTTTGATACCTCCCACTCTGCCCCAGGGCTGACTCTTTCCTTGGTCTTTACAAAGAACCCAGAACATACTTGGGAGTGCTCACCAAATAGGGAAACAGAGTGGCTGTAGCGGGTAGCCTTACTGATTGGTAAACCGAGGGTTAAACATATACGGGATACGGTTATCCAGTCAGAGAAAAAATATCATAAACCGCTCTTATTAGAGGGGTCATGGCACACAAACGTAGTACAACAACTACAGGCAAATAAACAGGGGTAGATTATAAAAATACACACTTCTGCTATTCTCTCCTTGTTATACTAGTGAAGTTGTACAGATTGGCAAGGGTTCCACTTAATACAGTACATTTTAAGTTTATTCTGAAGCTTGAACATGGTCCCTGTAGAGGCAGGAGTGGGGCACACAGCCCATGGCAAATTCACCAGATACTGGCTTTACCTTGCAGTCCTGACAGAGGGTTTGGAGAAGGCATCCAAAGAGACCGTATACAGAAAACATTTCTTATTTTGTGCTATAGTTTAGCTTTATGGCCCCAGTGCTTGTCATGAGAACATCAGGGCACTTTTCATGGCAGCGGCTGCCTCAGCTTGGCTTACAGCACACAACTAGAACAGGAACTCGGCCACCTCAGTGCCCACTCATCCTAACTCTTGTGATTTGGGCACACCGGTTGTGGCTTTCCACATACTACATTAGCAAGCACATGGGCCAGCTAAAATACATACTGGCCCCAGGCCTCTCTCCATTCTAGAGAGGTTCAACCCCTACTTCTACATCCTCACCCCTCTTCTTTGCCATTTCACTGAATTTCTCTCATAGACATTCTTTGCTATCACCCCACCCTTGTATCTGCCCAGGTGTTAAATGCCTTTCCTCAAGTTGTGCTAGTGATCCACAGGGGGCTGTTTCATAAAACTGAATTTATTGTGTTAGATAGACTCCATGGCACCATCACTCTGTATTTAAATCCTGTATTAACCCTTTCGATGCTGGTAAAAGGCCAACACACTCTAATACATGCAACAAAGGACTTAAATACTTGCAAGAATGGGAACACACAGTGAAAACAAAGGGAGTCACTAATAACAGACAAAGGATCATTCTCAGGGTGACCACCATTCTTCTGAGTTAAAGGGGTTAACAAGATGTTTAGAATCACTCACTCTGGTTCTAACCATAAACTGCACGCTTTTGTTATAGATCACCTAACTAGTGTAAAAGCCCGTGTACAAAGGCCAAGGTCCAGGTAATGTTAAGAGGCTGCTACCTCACTGCTCCACGCGATGCAGTCTTGCGCTGCCTCACACGCAATGCAGTCATGCGCAGTAGAGACTGCCCGAACACAGGCAGTCTCTACTACGCATGACTGCATCGTGACAAACATCCTAGCTAATTATTATATAGGATATTTACTAGTTTCCAGACTATGAATTATGTACTCTAGTACAGGCACACTAAGAGCAATTGGAACAAACCAATTGTACTGTGAGGGATAAATAAAAATGGCCAAAAGTTTAAACTGGGGCTTTTAATACATATAAATAAATGAGTTGGAGACCTTCCTTGTATTCACAGAGTTAAAAGCCCATGTAAATCAACAAGATTTTTATTTGTTCTATATAGGTGCAGTTGGCTTGTATCAGACTTGCTCCAGTTCAGCTTCATTCATCCTCCTCACAATACACATTATCTCTGGTTAGAGCTAGATTTTGTCCGCTACAAAAACCCTAAGTACCAGGGGGATGAACAGTGCATTGCAAAGCATTGTGTTGCACATCTGTGTGGTTCTTAAATGGTTAAGTATGTTAATACTAGATGCCTATGGATGCCTTTAGTGTTGAGACAGACATATCTCTTTTGTCCGGTCATCAAACCCAAACTCACTGTTAAGTACAACATAGCACAATTCTATGCAGGGCCAGATTTACATCTCAGACACCCCTAAGGAAGGCACCCTAGGCACCTTGTGTTTTGCCCTTGGCCACATCCCCACTTCTCACATGATCCCGCCCCCCAATTCAAGCCACTGTTTTCTGTTGATGGAAATACCCATAGCCTATGACATACAAACACAGAAAAAAAGGCTTGTAACCCATTGGTTGCTAGAGAAATCTCCAGGACATTTCTTTGCAATGTATTGGAAACCTCTCTAGCATTGAAGCGTTAAATAATAGATAGTAAAAGAGTCTATAAAAATGGTGCTGGGGCAATAAAATTGCACTGGACACATTCAGAACTCAGAATGTGGGTGTGTCCCACAAAGCTGAGGTCCATCTCCCCCCCACCCATGCAGTCGTCTTCCCTGCCTACTGGGAAAAACGGCCCTGATTTTATATATAGCCTTACAGTTTCCAGAACTCAGACTTTTTCCCCACTTTTATCCCTTCTGTGGAAACAAAAAAAAAATTGTTATTTCACAGTGCAGAAGAGGTGTGGAACTGAAAAGTCCATTCTGCAGCCTTACGATTACATGTTCATGTTACTGGAAAGTTTCCCTGAAGAGAAAATGTACAAACAGGAAATGAAGTGGAGCCTCATTTCAGTCACTGAACATATTAATGCTGGATGGATCTCTGGAACACAGCATTACAATACTGTGTGAAAGATGCAGGAGCAGAGGTTAAGTGTGCAACAGTACCAGTACTTTGTAGATTACCAGGAGTGAAAGCCTTGTGGTGCACTGATATACAGAGCTGACCCTGTGTTCATTTAAAAACAAACTAAATAAATAAATAAAAAGACTGTGATAACCCTATGTTTATCGCTTGTGACCATTCATCCATGGTGTATACATCTTTGTATTCTGTAAAATCCACTATTGCCTGAATCTGTCCCTTCTTATGAGACCCGGGTCAGATAATGGGACACGTTGCAATACATCACAATCTAAGCCTGGCCCTATATTGTTTTGTATATTTAAATAGCATTAAATATAACACTGCAGAGGTCAGTGGATGCCTTTTGGTTGACTAATGCTCCTATTTTGATCAGTGCAAGGTCTGGCAATATTCAGGACTCCAGTTGTTGATGGATTAGTTGTTAGATGGCTCAGGATGATGCAAATTGTAAACCAACAGCAGGCTGAAGTCCGGAAGATTGCACATCCTTGGATGAGGTTGGCAGAGCCATAGCCCTGGTGGTCCATTCCTTTCCACTGCCTGTGAAAGACGATGCATATCAAATATCAGCAGTATCAGTTGATTTTTAACCCCTTGAGTGCCAGAGGGGTAGGTTCCCTCAGCTCCGCGCTCCTCCTCCAAGCCAAAACAACAATGGAAGCCTAAGGCCTCCACCAAGCCCAAGGCTTCCAAACCTTCATCAGCATGACTCGCCGAACCCAGGTCCCCACTCTGCTGTGGGTGGCCGTCTGCACCAGTATCACAGAGTATGGAAGGTCTCAGTGGTGGACCCAAGGGTTTTGCAAGTGGCGGTAGAAGGGTACAGAATCCTTTTCACCTCTCTCCCTCCCTTCCGTTTTTTCCCTTCTCACACACCTCAGGGCGTAGAGAAACTCAAGGAGCTTCTGTAAGCGGTTCCTGTTCAGGGCAGGGGTTTCGGTTTATGCTCAAACCTGTGGTTTCCAAGAAGGACGGTGGCTGTCATCCAATTTTGGACCTGAAGGATCTCATCTCCTTTGTGGTCAAGAGTCATTATCACCAGGAGTCCCTCAGGACTGTGATTGCTGCCATGTCCCCTGGGGAATTCTTTGCTTCTCTGAATCTTGAGGACACGTCTGCACATCACCATTCATCCAGAGAGCCGACAGTACCTCAGATTTGCATGCGACCAAGGGCATTTTCAGTTTTCTGCTCTTCCCTTTGGTCTGGCTACATGTCTTCAATCATGTCCTGGGAGCCTTAGTGCCCGCCCTTCACCGGGATGGCATCAGAGTTACCCCATACATGGACGACCTGCTTCTGAAAGCCCTTTCTCCGGAACTGCTTCATCAGCAGGTTCAGGACTGTGTTCATGCACTCACCCATCACTGGTGGATCTTCAACATGGACAAGTCAGATCTTGTCCCATCCCAGTGACTGGTCTTCCTGGACCTTCTCTTCGATACTCAGCAGAGCATGGTGTTACTCATGGACGAGGTGGCTCACCAGATTGCCCACAGGGTTTCCTCTGTTCTGGCTCATGATCCAGTTCCAGCCAAGAAGTTGTCCTCTCTAGTGGGGAAGTTCATTTCCACCATAGAAGCAGTCCCTTTTACCATGGCTTGCACCAGGGAACTCCAGAGGTTTGTGATCCAGACACGCCAGCTGGAGGACTGCTTGGTCCGGGTCCAGTCCAACAATGCCACGGCAGTAGCTTACATCAACAAGCAAGGCGGAACAAGAAATCTCGCAGCTTGGTTAGAGGTCAAGGCTATTTGTCCTGGGCAGAAGAACATGTTCCTGCCATATCTGCATTTCACATTCCTGATGTAGACAACATCCTGGCAGACTTCCTCAGTCAACACACAATGGACAGCGGAGAGTGGGAGCTGCATCCAGAGGTGTTCAATCTCATTGTTCAGAAGTGGGGTCTTCCATGCATCGACCTGATGGCGACAAGACAAAACTGGAAAATTCTGATATTCTGCTCTCTCTGGAGGGATCCTCTAGCTCTAGCAGTGTATGCCATGTCCATTCCTTGGTTATTTCCTCTGGCTTACATCTTTCCTCCCATCCCCATGTTGCACAGGGTGATAAGGAAACCGAGACTGGAGCGCTGTCCAGTCATTCTGATTGCTCCGTACTGGCCTCGGCAGGCTTGTTTTCCGGAGCTTCTGGAACTGTCAGTGGCGGAGCTATTCCAGCTCCCTTGCTGTCTGGATCTTCTTCTACAGGGTTACCTGTGGAAGGAGGATGTCCATCGGCTAGCTTTGACGGCTTGGAAATTGAATCCTCAATACTGATGAAGAAGGGTTTTTCTTCTGGTGTGGTGGCTACTATTCACAGTGCCCGCAAACCTGTTTCTTCAAAGGCCTACCATCATGTCTGGTCGACCTTTTCTGTCTTGTGCTGATAGGGACCTTTCTCTGGAATATGATCTGCCTACTGTCCTGGCTTTCTTGCAGGACTGTGTGGATAAGGGCCTCTGTTTGAGATCCCTTAAGGTTCAAACTTCTGCTCTCTCTGTTTTCTTTCATAGGCGCATTGCTATTCTTCCTGATATCAAGGTTCTTCCAGGGCTTTGCTCATACTCGTCCTGCTTTTAAGACTCCTGCTCCTCAGTAGGATCTTAACTTGATTTTGGGCATCCTTCAGCGCCTACCCTTTGAGTCCTTGGCTACTATTCCTCTACGACTGCTGACGTGGAAAATGGCCTTTCTCCTGGCGATCATGTCCGTTCGCTATGTTGCGGAGTTGTATGCTCTGTCTTGTAGATCACCCTTTTTGGTGTTTCACAAAGATAGCACCAAAAAGGAGTTTCTCCTGAAGGTGGTTTCTGAGTTCCACATTAATTAGGAGATTGTGGTGCCTTCCTTCTGCCCTGACCCTACCTCTGACAAGGAGAGGGATCTCCACATGTTAGATGTGGTGCATTGTCTCAAGTTTTATGTGCATCACACTGAGTCCATTTGACAGTCTGATGCGCTGCTCATTATTCCTGAGGGTTCCAGGGCAGGGGGACCTGCATCTAAAGTGATCATTGCGTCTTGGATTAAGTCCACTATTCGTAAGGCTTATAAACTACGGAAGAAGCCTGTTCCCTTTCGGGTCACAGCTCATTCTACTAGATCTATTTGGGCTTACAAGAATCAGGCCTTAGCTGATCAGCTGTGCAAGTCTGCCACCTGGTCGTCTGTGCACACCTTTTTGAAGCACTACCGTGTTGATGTGCTGGCATCAAGATCCTGGAGGCAGTCTTGCCTATCTAGGATGTCCTTCGGTTCTTCAGTGCTCCCTCACTTTTGAGCTCTGTTGGCTCTTGTTCAGTGTGCTGTGTAACAGTTTCTGAGGTGGTGTTACCCCTGTTCAGTGTCTGTTGACACTTCATTGTTATTGTTGGGCTATCTCTGATCTGATGGTTTATATATGCTCTGGTGACTTTGGGGGCCCTGCGCCTCATCCTTGCCTTACTTCCCGCCTCTGTGAAACTCAGTGGTTGGACATCCCAAAGTTGCCAGTAACCTATATTGGATGACAGAGAAAAGAGGATTTTAGTCATACCTGTTAAATCCTTTTCTCTTAGTCCGTACAGGTTACTGGTCTCCCACCCTGTCAAGGGACCATGCTTGGCTGTCCTGTGGCAAAACGTGGGGGTTCTTTCGGGTTCATGCTCACAGGAGTCTTCTTTCCATCTAGTCAATAGTTAGTGTCTCAAATCTTGCTGGAGCTGATTGGCTAGCTTCAGCCAAGGAGGGAAGGTAGCTCCACCCCTGCATTCACTTCTAGAATTGTTCTTGCCTACTTAAAGGAGTGGATCGCCTACCCAAAGTTACCAGTAACCTATATGAACTAAGAGAAAGGGATTTAACAGGCAAGACTAAAATCCTCTTTTTGCATTCAGCCAGGAAGGTTATCTATGATAAATACTTAATTGATTTAGCTAGACTGGGGGGAAAAAAAGTACACTTTTGTTTTTTATGGCTGAAGTCTTTTTACTCTTTGGTTTTGAAAATGATGAGTCCTAATTTTGTGTTTTTAATTAATCTTGATCTGTATCATTTTTCTTTAATAAGATTCTTCATTCAAAGTAATTTGGTTTATGTTAATCTGACTTGATGCTGAAGATTCACTAGTTATCTCTCTTGAAATATTTGCCTTTAGGAAAGGTTAGGCGATACAGTATTAGCAAATCTGCTGTAGCACACATATAGGCTTTACTTGTGATTTACATAGAATGCGTCTGCTTATAGCAGAGCTCTGAATGTGAAATCATCATTATAATGTAGGACAGTTGCTTCCAACTCGAGTACTGAGGAGCCGCCAACAGTGCATGTTTTAAAGTAAGAATGTTCAACATGCAGACCTCCAGCTGGTGAGAAATACAATTCTCCAAGACGTGAGCCCTGCTGCTGTATGCGTGTTTTGCGTAACAGAATTTAAGATGCATGCCAGATGTTTTCCAAAAAGCTGCAACTCATTCAACAGAACTTTTTTCCAAAAAGAATAAATGCCTTTGTGGTTCACAGTTACTCGCTCCTTTGCTTCCTGAATCTAATCTTGCTTCTGATGGCAGGTCCTCTCTCACACCCCTCTCTAAGGGGATCTTTATTATCCAATGCCTTCCAGATAAGTCACCCAGACCCTATGAGAGGAATGCAGCCAATTAACTAATTTGCTCTGAGCTGCAGTCCCAGGCCTAAAGACCCTCTGTAGGGGAAGAGGAGTGGCTCCCTAATGGAGCCTCCACTACAGAGCAACACCACCTAGGGTGCCTGCTTCTAAGTGGGGACATCATCTGCTCTATACACACTGTCATGATGAGTTGTGGGTCCCAATGTCCTGCACCAAACACCCAATTATGGCTTATTTAATAAATTGTGTATTTCTTTAACCCCTTAAGGACCAATGACATACCAGGATCATCTCACAATTCAGTCTTTTGAGGACCAATGACAGTCTTGGCATGTCATGGGTTAATGATTGCAGAGCACCTCATGCATGCTATGATCATTGTGGGGAGGCTGGAACGGACTGCTCCAGGACTTTAGCAGTCAGTTCCAGCCATTCTTCAGTGGCTCAGCACGTATAATTGCTCCTACAGCAATCACATGTGCCAGTGGAGCCACATGACAAAGGCAATGTATGTAAAAAACTGCCTTTGTTCCTGTTCTGTCCTCCTCATGTGATTGTGAGGAAGAGAGAAACAGAGAACTGTGCTCCCAGCAGTTCAAATGGCCAAAGGGTGGGCACTTCTGTTTTATGTGTTGGTGCTGAGGGCATGACAGGTGGGTAGAGCTTGTTTGGTTACTTCAGGACCTATAGACTCCTCTTTGTATAGCTGAATAAAGGATTTACAGCAAGATCAAAATATTTTATTTACACAGACTAACTTATAAACACAGCCTAATAATATTTATTTTACCTCTCAAAAGTAGCCGCTTGTAAAGTAATCCTTAAGCTTTCTGAGACCGGAAGGCAGACATCTTGTCTGCACGCCCGCTCTGTCAGTCCTGGTCTCCCTACAGATGCATTGCACTCACCTGAACGGCAACAGAAGGGACTGCGAGCACAGGCACGCAGACTGCACTAACCTGGCCGTCTGTCTCAGAAGCTTAAGGATTACTTTACAATTGTCTACTTTTGAGAGGTAAAATAATTATTATTAAGCTAGTCGCCACCTGCCTAAGTATTGCAGGGTGACTTTACTTAACGTGGTAGATCCACTTTAATTAAGTTCAGGTAGCATGCGTTTCTATAGATGCCTGAGATGTAGACCACATAAACAAGTACCTTGCTTCCAAGTGTAAGCATATCAAAGGAACCCGCACCATTATCTTCCACGAGTTTTGCCATTATGGCAAAAAAAAAAAAAAAAAATTCTTAATGGCCCCTGTGAAATCCATTATTTCTTGCTTCATGTGATAACCTCTTGAATGAGGCCTAGCTGTATTGATAGCTGCCAGCAGGACCATAGAACCTCACACCTCACAATCTTAACCCTTTAAGGATGCTTTGCAATGCATTGCACAACCTCCTGGTCCTTAAAGGGTTAAATAGGCTCATGCCTTATGCTTCCTTCAGTTTTGGAGTTAGAGATTTATGTAGCATCAAAAAGGGTAAAGCAGTTATGGTGACAGGTTGGCATTAGACCACCATACTCTGATAACTTGTTGAAATAGAATGCCTCGTGCTGCAGAACATTTTGTGAAATAAAAAGGGCAACCCAGTTTGTGCTCTTTAAAGGAATATTAGTTTTCATAAAAAAGCAGCTCCGTTTAATCTGCATATTATTTGGTCTGTGGAGAGCATTATTTCAATACTGTCAGAGTTGTAGTTCAAGAGTAACTGAAGGTTAAAGTATCCCCCTCCCACCCCTTTTGCTGATGTAATAGCAAGACTGTCCGGATGGATTGTAGCAAGGGACAATCCTCAATAATTGTACGGAAAAACCTGTAAAGGGGGAGCAGGATTTTCCTTACGCTCACAGTAAGAAGATTGTTCCTTGCTGCGATCTGTCCAGTCAAGAGACCAGATTCCACATCTGAGGGGAGGCAGCTTACACTAGGTAAAAGGGGTCAGGAAGGGGATACTTTATCTTTCAATTACTCTAGAACTACAGTATTGATATAACACTCTCCATGGCCCAAATACTATGACTGAACTTTTTATGGACATACATAAAAAGTTATGTTGACTTGGCTTTTGTTTTAAATTTGACACACAAAATATATGTAAAAGGCAATCAATGGGCTGGTTCCTTTTGCAGTTGATAAATACATCTCCATATTTCCTCCTAGACTATAATTGAAGCTTTTTAATAAAACGCTGGCATAGTTTTGACTTTCAACTTAATGTATCCAAATGAGTTTTGTGAATGCCTCTGTTGCTTTTAACATTTATTTGAAGTGATTCAGAAATGATTTATTGATGTAGAAGTGTTGACTGACCACATAAGAAATCCATTTTGCAGGCTAAAGTGGTTATGATAGGTCTGCATTGGTTTTTATGCAGCCCTGCAAGGTGCATTTTTCATAAGTGTTCTGTTTTAAAGCAATGAGGTTGCAACCGCTATAAAAAAGATAATTTTAATGCATTGCATCTATTGCATCTAAGACAGTGAAATCTGTCAAAGGAAGAATTGGAAAGGGTGGCAATTTGCACATTATGCTAGATATTCAAAGAAAATAGCTTTATTTCTTAAAAGTACAAGAAAAGCCCTAGGCAAATGTACTGTAATGTAACACTCTTAGTAATTAAGTAACCAGCTGGGAATGTGGGCAGATTAACCTCTTCTTTGTCTCTTGAATTTATTTTGGCATTTACGCTCACTGTACTGTTGGATCATACTTCAGTAGGAGCTACCTGGTGTATTACTTGTTCCCATTTTGTAATATTTAGATTTTACTTACATATTGTATGCTTAACCATTTGGATGATAAAGAGGATTCTAACACACTTGGGATAAAACATTGTCATGGCTGCTAATGTTTAGTCATATGACCTATGTCAGTATGTAGAAGTAAGGTTTATTCCTTTCCAAATTTGTCAGGTTGTGATGATCTATCTAATGCCACTATTTTACTAAAATAACTTCATTTTAATGGGATCAAGAATTGAATATTGACTGTCACTGGCTGGCGTTAATGGGTTAATGTAACACTGGGATGTAACTGTCCATTCTGCATATACATACTTTGTGCTACATTTAACTGTGATCAGCAGGAGATGTACAAAGCCATAAAAACACTGTGCTCTGTGCCTCATTTTCATGCTGCTGTACTTAAATATAAATCATACTGACAGTACAAAGGAATACTTCTAGAGTTGGGAACTAGGAATGAAAGTTCCTTCCGTTAACAAGAGTAAAGTAAACACGTGAGAAATCATTTTCTAGGCTTCAGTAGCAGCTTTAGGGCTAAAATTCTAGATTCTCAAGAATTTTTGCTGGATAACGGTTAATACTGGCCATGTTTTCAGAGTAACAATTGAGCCATTCTGGAGCAAAAAATCCCTAAATTTTAATTGCTGGGGCATTTTACATCTTGAATAGTCCAGTGCAATGTTTTATAAATGTCTCTAGAATTCAGGGGGGTAGATACCCCATTTACCATAAAATGTAAGGTATAATATGCACTCTAGACTGTAAGCTGTCATCCTCCAAACTGTAAGCTCTCAGACATACTCTAGACTGTAAGCTCTCACGAGGAGGGCCCTCTGATCCTTTAGTTTTCTATCTTCCGTTTGTACTATTTAATATCTCTGTGTGTCTTATTTCCTATTGTTCAGAGATGCGGAATAAGTTGGCGCTATATAAATAAATTATAATAATAATTTCACCTCATTTCACCTTATGTGAAGTGTGGGGGTGCATATTATATATGACTTAAAAAAAAAAGTAAAATCAAAATATTAACCTCTCCTCAATCCCTCCCCCTCAATTTAGTTATCTAGAGGCCCCCCACTTTCCCCCCTCTACAGATCTCCATGCCCATGAGCCCATGATTAGACAGCCAGGGGCTCTGTCCTGCAGGTGGTATGCTTGCCTCCCTTCTTCCTTCACTGATGCTCTTCCCTACAAGATCTTCGGCCCATTGAAAGATGCCTGAGTTCTTTGTCAGGACCTTTGTTTTTGGACCTTCTCAGACTATTCTTATGCTCCAAACAGCAAGACATTGTTACTGTTAAAAGTCCTGATATGATACGTTTATATATTAAATGCCCCAGGTACCGAGACTTTGGTAATACCTTACTTAAGACTTACAATAGAATATATTGACAATAAGGATGCAAAAATAGTTTTTTTCGTGAGGATTTTCAGGAGAGGTGGAGTGGTGTATTGAATGTGTGCTCATCTTTACTTTGACTTTTGGTTGACTATTGACAATCGAGGTTGACTGGTTTTGAAAAGGAACCTGACGAACTCAAGGTCACATTTGTAAGTTTTCTAGCTTCATTCAAACATTCCTAAACATCATTCCTTTTAAAAGGCCAGTAGATGATTTGAGGAGGTCAGAATACTTGTATTTCTGTTTGTTGATCTCTCTCAGTGCCAAAAGAGAGAGGATAGAAACTAGAAGATGTAGAAGGCATCTCCGGTGCTTTGTTTAAAGACTTTCATCCCCTAAAGAAGAGAGCAGACCATGGCAGCATCCCCTTCAATGTCATAATTGTATCTTTTTCACACCAAAATGGTTGCAAATTCATGTTACAATACCATGCTGTGTAGATCTCTTTCTCAGTGGGCTGAGATCACTCCATATGCCTAAATAGGAGTGTAGCAGGCAAGTGACTAGAAGCACAGAATGCACTTGGCACAACAGTGGGTAATTGTACAGGTGTATAAAAGAAATGTGCTTATTAACAATTGGAATTTGTGGTATCTAACTCCCTCCCTCTGTCCCTCCCAACTCTCTCTCTCCTCCTTCCCCCTCTCTCTCTCTCTCTCCCACCCCCTCTCTCTCTCTCTCTCTCCCCTCCCTCTCTCCCTCCCTCCCCCCTCCCTCTCTCCCTCCCTCCCTCTCTCCCTCCCTCCCTTCCCTGTCTCTCCCTCTCCCCTCTCTCTTTCTCTCCCTCCCTCCCTCTCTTCTCTCCCTCCCTCTCCTTTCTCTCTCCCTCTCCCTCCCCTCTCCCCCTCCCTCCCTCCCCTCTCTCTCTCCCTTCCCTCTCTCCCTCCCTCTCTCTCTCTCCCTTCCCTCTCTCCCTCCCTCTCTCTCCCTCCTCTCTCTCTCTCCCTCTCTCCTGTCTCTCTCTCTCTCCCTTCTCTCTCTCTCTCGCCCTCCCTCCCCCTCCCCTCTCTCTCCCTCCCTCCCTCCCTCCCCTCTCTCTCCCTCTCTCCCTCCCACCCCTCCTTCTCTCTCTCCCTCCCTCCCTTCCTTCTCTCTCTCTCCCTCTCTCCCTCCCCTCCTTCTCTCTCTCCCTCCCCTCCTTCTCTCTCTCCCTCCCCTCCTTCTCTCTCTCCCTCCCTCCTTCTCTCTCTCTCTCTCCCTCCCTCCCTCCCTCCCTCCCTCTCTCTCTCTCTCTCTCCCTCCCTCCCTCTCTCTCTCTCTCCCCCCCTCCCTCTCTCTCTCTCTCTCTCTCCCTCCCTCTCTCTCTCTCTCTCCCTCCCTCTCTCTCTCTCTCTCTCTCTCTATTATCTACTCACTTGGCTTGGTGATTCTTTCCTTTTCCCTCCCTCCCTTCCTTCCTTGTCCATATCTCGATCAGTCATACTATGCATTGTGCCTCTCTTCTCTCCCTTCCCTTATTCCTTGGTTATCACTATCAGACACTTCTCAGGATTCTCTCCTTTTCCCTCACTATATATTGCTCACAGTCTCAGCTCTGTGACTTTAATTTTCCCCTCCCCTCTTTCCCTACTTATCTTTTTATATCACTCACTCTGTTTGGTGAGTTTCTCCAGCACTTGATGCGGGGAGGTCCACAACCAGAGGAAGCTGTATACTTGACTTGAGGGCAGCATTTCAGTGCTCTCAAGATTAAGAATCTTATTTCCTTTTCTTTCCCTTAAAGGATGATTACATTAAAAACTTAGTCTCTCCTAGACAGAAGTAAATTAAGGACATTGGGATGTTTAATAGATTAAATGGAGAATGTTCATTTAGAACAGGAAGCAAAGAAGTAAAATAAGACTTAAAAGATTTAAATCTTTTTAAGAAGCCAAGTACATTGATATATGGGTTTTATTGTTGGCCTGTCAATGAGGATAGTTCTTTGTGTATGCCAGTTACATTGAAGAGATTTGTATTGAAATACTTGTATGGAAATAAATGGAAAGCGTCATTCCTCTGCCTTTGACCTGAAAAAGTATGTGCAGCTGCTAGAGTGTTGGTCCATAGATTCAGACTTTATTGCACTGTCTTTTGACTTAACTGAACAATGATGCTAAACTAAAATTGTTCCTACGTGAAGGAGCATATTGTAGTATTCATGAATGTAGGTTGCATTAAATTCTGAGTGCTGTTTTTAGCAGGCATGGATAAGCATTTCTTTCTGAACTTTTCAGTATGTTTCAATTGACTCTTCCATCTTGTACTCCCTTATCGCTCATGATGACCATTAACCACACTTCTAGTTAAATGATGCACGTGTGACCGTCTTGTACTCACAGGCCTCAAAACTCAGTACTACATTATAATGCACAGCAGAAAGATGCTGGGGCAGTATATGAAACAGTTGCATATTCACTAGGGCTGCTCTTCATCATGCCCTCCAGCTGTTGCCTGACTACACATACCATCACCAATTCTATGCCACAAGCATCTGAATGGCCTTATGTTAACAAGCTCTGTAATACAATCCACTTTACAAGCTATTTAACGTGTGGGTATGGCGGTGTACAGACTTCATTAATACACCCATAACAATAAACAAGAAGGGCAATGCCATCTCAAAGAGCCATTCCTTATTTCTAAAAGAGCTAAAGGGCCTTATGTATAAAAGCAAACTGGAGGTATTTTGGAGCAAGCTAGCTGCACATTGAGTAGCAATGCATTGTAGACCTCTCTAGCTTTCAGTGGTTAAAAATACATGTTGATCAATATACATTTTTCTCTGTTCTCTCTGGTGCAGATAGTTTGTCCCAGAATTGCTTTCGAGAAGCAATTCTGGGGTAAACCAAATGTACCGTAGGCGAGGAATAAAAACGTCCATTTATTTAAATTGTACATTTAACCTCTTTTAGATGGATGGAGACCTCTCTAGTATTTAAAGCGGAAATTTCATATGATTAAAAAAGCTCCGCAGAGCATAGTTACATTAGTGATATAGACAGATTTATGCTTCAAAATAAAACAAATTGTTTCATTAACCCCTTAAGGACCGGCCACACACGCACGGTGCGGTCACTTAAGGACCAGGGACCTTTTTTTTTTTTTTTTTTTTTTTTTTTTTTATCGGATTCTGGACTCCCTGAATGGCGTGCAGCCGCGCGGGGAGCCCAGAATTCTGTGAAGGTCCAGGACCGCCATGGGTCCTTTAGGGGTTAATGAAAACAAATATATCACCTTTTAACTAGGCAGGCACCAGGGAACAGTGCAGACATCTTGCAGAGCCGACATCTGTGCTGTCCTTCCCCTTCAACTCCAGGATTGGTGGTTGACTGCCACTGTACCATACCGTGCGGGAGGGGACTGACAGCGCAGGCGCAGAGCACTTCCTGTAAGATCCCTGCCGGTGCCTGGTTAAAAGGTGATTTTTTTTTTTAGTTAATGAAGCAATTAGTTTTATTGTGAATCATAAATCTGTCTATATTGCTAATGTAACTATGCTCTGCAAAGCTTTTTTAATCATGTGAAAGTTCTGCGTTAAGGTTCTGAAAGCCCTAAATAAATAAATGCAAATTTTCATTTTTTTCCCTGTGAGTACTGTTGGATTGCCCCAGAATCGCTTCTTCTGTGCATAAGGCCCTAAATCTATTTTTTCCGAAAAACTACTTGAAACGGCATCTGGAAATCATTCTTCTGTGACACGACTGTCGTTTAACCCTTTGCATGCCATAGGGATATGCAGCTCATTCAAAGCATTGTGTACCCTTCTGGCACTCAAAGGGTTAACTGTAGTATTCTAGTTTGTGACATTTTTTTTTGCTATAAAGCAAATGTATTTTAAACTGTGCCCACCCACAACCTTCCTCCTGCTTTTGGTAACATTTTTATAATCCAGAGAATGTCTGTCTGACATAAAGTTTCTTTTTCTTTTAAGTTTAGTGTTTCTATGAGACTCGCACAGAGTGGATGTGTGATTTTCAGACTGAAGCAAGTGAGGGAACACAAGTCTCTTTCTGCAGAGTCACACAGCTGTTTACTGGATACATGCTACTAGTTTGGATCTGGCAGAACCCAATGCAATTTCACACTTGGCAGATGGAACCAACTTCCTCCACTGTCAAGAAGCAAAGAGCGGGGCTGGATGTTATTTTGTTTTTGTGTAGGAGTTTGTCCAGCTAGTTGAAGAAAATGGTGCTCAGTGTCCAAGCCAGAGAGAGAAAAAAAGGACAGTCATTCTAAAAAAACAAGTACTAGGAGAGGAATTTGGAATATGTCAGCCTGGGAAATAACTGAGTTGATAGTCAAGTATCATTCTTCAGAAATATACTTCAATTGATGTTATAGTTTTTCTGCTCCTGTTTTCAACACAAGAGAAATGACTTATTGAGACTTCCTACAAGCTGCCCTCGAGTCATACTGACATGTAGCTCACTTACAGAACAATTTCTCTAACTTGTAAAGCCCCAACTCAACATGGGGACAGATTTAGGGTTGGATTCAGTAACAGGTAGAAGTCACCCACATACTTCAGTAGGAATCTGTGCGATAATGCCAGTGATAACATTATCACCTTTGATGCAGTTCTGTTCTTAATAGGAAGAACTGGATCAATTCTGGAATAACCATTTGCAGCATACAGGGCAAATAAAATTCCCTAAATTACCATGGATTAAAATTAGGATTTTACCAACTTAATGCTAGAGAGGGCAGTCTGATGCAAAACAATTTTGGGCTCCCAACAATCACATATTCCCCCTGGGACAAAGGCTTCTCTTGGATGCTGACCCATCACAACTGCACCCTCTGTAGTTACACCCCAAGAAAGACCAGTACTAATGCCACTTTATTGATAAAAAGACCTCACATATGGTATACAGTTCTGGAGAACATATGTCCAGGAGTACTTCAGTAGACTAGAGGCAATTTAAAGAAGGGCTACAAAATTGCCACATGGTCTAAATCTGTGCTTATCATTCCTGTAATCACTTAAATGGTTAGTAATGTCTTTTTAAAAATGGTTTGCTGAGTCTTCTTTATATCACAAGTAACAGACTGCTCTATGTCTAAGACTTTACTTGCGTGTAGTTCAAAAGTTATGAAGATATAAGGATCCCTCGCCTGCCCCTTTCCCTGCTTTACGTAGAAGCTGCAGTCTGGTCAGGACGGCTGCATCAAGGGACAAACATAAGTAAGCAAAGGGAGATACTGCCCTCCTTCATCAAGGGGGGGCAGAATTTTCCTTATACTTACTGAAGTTTGTCCCTCACTGCAGCCGTCAAGTCACACGACCCGATTACAGATTCAGAAAGAGGCAGCCTGAAGGAGCAGGCGGGGGATCTTTATCTCTTCAGAACTTTTGAACTACACGCAAGTACAGTCTTAGACATAGCTCAGTCTGTTACTTGTAATATAAAGAAGACTCAGTAAACCACTTTTAAAAGACATTGCTAACCCTTTAACCCAACTTTATGCAAGCAATGAAATCCAAGTTCTGGACGGCTAATGTTAAAGGGTTAGAAGTATCTTTTTAAAAGTTGTTTGCCGGGTCTTCTTTATATTACAAGTAACAGATTGCACTGTGTCTAATAGAAAAGAAGATAATAATTAAACCTTCAGTTATATGAAGCAAATTTGATGTAGTTCAGGAGGGAACCATTTTTTATACAAAGTGGAATACTCAACAAGAAGACACAATATTAAACTGGAGGGAGGGAGACGAAAATAGTGTTTTGAAAAAAACTACTTTACAGAAACTAACACGTATGTTATGAACTTCTTGTAAATCAGTCTAAAAGTCGAGTCTGATTGCACTTAAAATTGTGCCAATATGAAATGTTATAATACTTAAGAAGAAGTTATAGATTGGCAACGTGAGACTCTCCAACGTTTGTCAGTCTGCATCATCCACAGCTGGGCTTTGGACTGCAATAGCTAGGGGGCCACAGGATACGCACCCCTTGAATATAATGTCACTAACCTTCCAGAAAATGTCACAACAGCAGTACTCTAAGTAAGTTTTATAGTGACACTGCCTTGGACCAGTTGTTATGTTATACTACCTCATAGCTTGTCAGCTGCCTGTAACTGCAAATAAGTAGCATTTCTGATAAAATATGTGCAGTTTTCAAGAAGTAGCAGAACAGATTTTTAGTGCATGAAGCATGGGAAGGATTTGGCAGAAGCTTTGAAGCTATTTATTTTTTATTTATATCTTTTTTATGTATATAATGTACTTTGGCTGTGACTTACTGAGAAATGAATCACTACTCGGGGCAAACAGAACAAGGTTTGGCATTTTACACTATATTAGCAAAGGAAAGAACTCAGGTGATCTCAAACTATTTTCACCCCCCTTCTAGCGGCAAATGGAGATTTCAGTAATTCCAGGAACGTTTCAACTTCAGCTAGAGGGTAGACCTTTAACAGGATGCCGGTCTGGTAATTTTTAGACTTTTCATTTTATTTAAAGCTTTCAGCTTCAGAGTTCTAACCCTGGATGCAATAAATTGATTGCACTTCTCCGAATAGCCATAAATTTATCTTCCTCTGGTACCTACAGTACTTTTTACAGATGTTTTGTAATTTGATTGTGACTGAATTATAGAATAAAGTTTTGAACATTCTATATTTAAATTGCTCTGTCACCATTTTTAATCTATTCCCAAGTGGGCCAGAAAGCTTACAGTCTAAAAGTGATAGCAAATAGGTTTTTGATTATCTGTGCTTAAGCGTTGGGCTGTTTCCTAGGTGAAGTTGGTTCTTTCTAATTATTTTAAAGAATTTGACAGCAGTTACAAATGTAAAGGTCCTTCCAGCGTGCTTATGTCCCTATATATTTAAAACAGAACTTTCACCAGAAATAATGCCCCCCCCCAATCAATTCCTTACATCATAAATCTAAGAATGCAGGTCATTTCACCTAGTAAATAATTACACTGTAGGTGAAACTAGAGCCCACATCTTCAGCAGAAATGAGGGAGAACGCAGCCATATTTCCTCTGTTACAGCACTCTCTCTTTCATCTGCTTTCCCTTTTTCCTTCAGTAGTGTTTCTAAACTGCTGTCTGCAGGCAGCATCAGCGTTAAGGAACAAGGACTGTCCTGCACAGGATGTTGCTTTTTACTGTGTATTAATTGCCTGGCTTGGTCCTTAACATTGTTGCTACCTGCAAGCAGCTGTTTAGACGCACTACTGAAGGAAAAACATGTTGATGTTCGGCATATAATGTCGAAGGCAAGCTGAAGAGTGAATTTCTGCAGGTCCCTTTTTCAAAATAATGCAACACATTTAGAAAAAATGACAGGACTTTGTATGTTTACTTTTGCTCCCACTTTCATATGGGAGCAGGTTATTGAAACTTGACAGTTCCCCTTTAAGAGCTCAGACGTCTATAATCTTTAGAATTGCTTTCATTGTAGCCCTTACCACTTCCTGCTAGAGGCTGTTCCAGAATACATTGAGATTCCTGTTGTTTTTGACTATGTTCTGGAGAGCTTTTACAGTAAGAAGTGACATATTTACACAAACAGAAAAATAATATATCATCCTTTCTATAAAGTATTTTATCACATTTCTCCAGTCTTCCACTTACAATTTTAGACAGTTATCTTTTTCTAGTCCCCTTCTTATGTATTTTTTCCTAATGAACATTTTTAAATCTCATAATATTCAAAGGTTTCTACCATATCACACGTCTCCTTACTGGCATCTAACTTACTAAAGTCTATACTTGCCAACATTTCAAAAACATTCCCAGGGACCCTTTTCCCCTGGACAGAGTATCACTAGGAGTCCATGGTACCATTTAATGCAATGCCAGCAGCCCTGTGCAGAGAATCATTCAACCCAAGTTTTCCCTCCCAGCAGAGTCCTCTGAGGCTCTGATTCCTTCATAATGGTAAACTGAAGAAGGAAGATTGGTGAGTAGCCCTTTGAGTGCCTTGGTCCACTTTGTCCCTACTTGTACCTCTTTTTGCAGAGGTTTTCTCTGAGCCCTTGGGCTTTTGCCCTCATGTTGGGTATTTTATTTAACTGTGTATTGTTAATTTCCTGAGGAAGGATGGCTGCGTTTGAACTAGTTAACCCCTTCTCTGCTGTTTTATCCAGGTTGGGAACTTTTCTCTTTAGAGGCCAGTCTCATAGGTGCCCCCCACATGTTCAATGTGTTTTTGGAGGTACCATTTATTTTGTCAATTTTTTCGGTGCATGGCTCCTTGTAAGAAGTATAAAATGTGAGAAAGTTCATAATCCAATAGACTTTTAATGACAAAGAGAATGAATATGGGTTAGAAATTCAGATTTGAAACCAGGGACGAAAACAGGGATTGCCGGATCCAGGGACAGAGCTAAAACCGGGGAATGTCCAAGACAGACATGAAAAGGAGCGAAATCAATTTATTCTTCCTGGTAAAATATTTTCTAAATAAGTACATCTGGGATAGTTGGAAGATGTGTAAGGTCTTGGGGACAGGTGATAGAAAAATGAGATCAACTCTCTAGTGGGTGAAACTCTACAACTCCTACACTATTATGTGGGGCCTTTTTTTCAAGTCATGAAGCTCTTAGTACATCGAATCAATAGAAAAACATTAGAATTGGAGAATTGATCTCACCGGAGAGTTTTTTATCTTTAGTACACCTTAGTGTATCCAGGGCTGGATTTACATCTCAGGAGCCTGTAGGCACAGAAATCTGAAGCACCCCCCCCCCCCGGCCATCTCCACTGGACACCTCCACAATGCTCCTAATATCCACATTGCCCCCATCATTTCCATATTGCCCCCCATCAGCTCCATGTTACCCTCACATTGCCCCCACCATCTCCATATTGCCCTCCATCGGCTCCAACTTGCCCCCCAATTAGCTCCACATTGCCCCCACCATCTCCATGTTGCCCTCACATTGCCTCCCCCCCCTTGTCCGTTTCCTACATCCCTGGCAGGAGATATGTCATTGGTGCCTCCTTTGGCACAGTCCTGTAGCTGCTGGAGCTCCCGGGCGGTCTCCTATTCAGGAATGCAGAGCGCTGGGAGATGATGTCATCTCCCAGCGCTCTGCATTCCTAAAGAACCGACAAGGGAGCTCAGCAGCTACAAAAGAGGCACAGACCTGTCCTGCCAGGGAGGTAGGAAACAGAATGACAGGCGCCCCTCTCTGGGGTGCGCCTGTAGGCAAATGCCTATTCTGCCTTATTCTAAATCCAGCCCTGAGTGTTTCTCCCCTTTTAGATCTATCCTCTTGATTTGTTATATAGATCATACACTGGTTTAGAACTTTTCGCAAGATGTTAAAATTGCTTGTTAATAAAAAAAAAATAATAATAATTGTTGTACTACAGCCAGGCAAGTTCAGTATTGCACGATGGATGTGACCTGTATGAGTGAGAAAAAGTTTGCAATTAATTAACAATGTGCAGCATGTGTCTATCTGCGAATGTGTGTGCACAGTTGCTTCTGTTTAGGGCCATATCCAGAATACTACAGTAGGGCAAAACAGCTGCAGCATGGGAGGCAAAAATTCCCCAAATCTGCTTTTATTTCAATGGTGTGGTTTAACTTATTGTATACTAGAGCAGTCTCCAGTATATATCTACTCAATGTGTTAGGGACCTCTCTAGCATTCAAGATGATAAAAGCCTCATTGAAATCATTGGTGCTTTTAAATTGTATGCTAATGTGCGGCTGGATCGTTAGCACAGCAACATCCATTTAGGAGCCTAGTGCATTTCAAAACTGGACCTGTGCAGCCGAATGGCCTATATGCACCAAGAAAAAGAGGAACAGTGCTCAAGCAAACCAGTTTGCACCAAAGGAGCTAAACAAAAATACCAATTTAAAGGAGTAAACTTTTTTTTAATGAAAAAACATATATTGTAGGGCATTTCCTGTTGAGTAACATAAAGGTGCTCCCACTACTGACAGATGCATATTCCCAGAGTTATTACAGTCTAAACCTGTTTATGTACATCAACAGTGCCCTCTAGTGGTCAAATTCCAATTTGTTTTCCTGTTACATTCTAATGCAGAGGAAAGTCTCCACAGTATGTGATAGAAACTGCTGAGCCACTTCCTGTCAGTTACAACTATCAGGAAGTAAATGCACAGTAAATTCACTTCTGATTATTTGAACATTTGTAAATTTTGAATAAACAACTGACAGCAGTGGGAGTGACCTTGTTTTACTCCACAGGAAACGCTCTATAACACATACATTTTCATAAAAAACGTTTACAGCTCCTTTAAATGGGATTTTTAAAATCCTGTTTTTGATAGGTCTCAAATGCATTTCAGTGCTGTGGAAACCTCTCTAGCATTCAAGGAGTTGGACGCCCCATTTAATTTAACCCACTGAGTGCCAGCGAGGTATGCAACACATTCCTCTCTGGCATTAAAAGGGTTAATGGTATTTTTCGGAGGCTTATTTTTGTTTTTCCCCTCTGATATGTTGCAGAATTCTTAATTTTCTTTTGTGCATATGACTCTCTGTATTTTAATGTGAATTTGTGGAAACTAGTAAACCTGAGACTATAGGATTTGTACATGCCTATCTGTGTTTCTTTTAACATGTCCTTTCTAATGAGAGAGTTCTATTGCAGCATGATCATTATTAGAACCCAGTGTGTACATAAACAAATTAGTTTAGTTAATGTTGCATAATAGCATGGAAATGTATCTAGGATTTGTAAATTCAGATCACGGCCTATGCGACTGGTTCTACTTCATCCCAATTAAGATCAATGTGTGTAACCATCCATCTCCACGGCAACACCATTCACTGTGCGAGCCTGAGATTTGTTGTGTCTCTGTTATTAAATGTTCTATATGACAGGGCGAATGATTAGTGCAGCGCCCAAAATAAATGTGCTGGATTCCTTGCCGAAAAAGATGGGATAAACAAGAACGCGGCAGAAAAACAAGAACCATAAAAAGAAGTCAAAACAAACTCCTTTCATTCGATTTAGCTTGTTTTGATTCTTTTTCTTGGACAAATCAGAAAAGCAAATCTTCACATAATAAGTGAGATGACAAAAAAATGAATCCTAATTGTTAAAAGTATACTCGTCCTTTAAGGCAGCAGTTGGTTGGGGATGATGAGTTGTAGCTGAACAGCTGAAAGTCTAACAGTTGACTACCCCTGACTAATTATAACCAGCAACTTCCCATACTATGGCCAGAAAATCCTAATGGCCTCTCTGAATTTTGACTGTGCACAGGCAAAGAGCTATGTCCTGTAGTTGAAGATTGTGCAGACTTTATTGAAAATGACTGTGTCCCTGCTGAACTACTATTTAGCGATATTCCACATAAAATTGATATAGAAGATGCTAGGTAGTCCTTGAGTTTTTATATACTAATGCCACTTAGACACAGTTTTTAGTTCAATTCATCTAATTCATTTTAGAACATAATGTTTTCACTTTTGAGTTAAAATCTAGGGAGCAGAAATAGGTATCAGGTTTGCTTCCGGCTATGCAAACTTATTTATGGTGCACTTTGAAGATCTATATATTTGGTATTACATCTTCTTTACAGTCATCCTTGTGTTATATTACCACTTCATAGATGATTAGTTTTTGTGGTAATCCATGGGTGATCCATTGTGCATCTCATGTAGATACCTAGACAGTTGTCTTCCTGGATGTAAAGCTTACCATTGTAGATAAAAGTGTATTAATACAGCTACTCATTTGAAAGAAAGTAGACTTCTTGACAATGCGGCCAGAAAGCCGAAATCAGTAAGGATCATTTTGTTGAACTGGTAGGTCTGCAGATTTATCAAACCTCCAATTGTAGGTGCATATAGATGTAGAGAAAAGCAGGTGTACACAAGGACTGGAGCTGGCTTCTTTTAATTAAAACTTATTTTTTAATCTAACCAATTATCCCATTGACACTGGCATGGAGATTTCTGAAACCTATTAAGATAATTTTAAAGTTGGATGAATAAATCATTTTTAACTTAAAGAATCCAGCTCCAGTACCTGCATACAGCTGCTTTCCTCTACAGGTCTTGCCACTATGTTCCTACAATCGGAGGTTTGATACTTTCCTGAACTTGCCAAATGGAGATCTGTATGTTTTACAATCCATGTAGAAAACATCGGTGAGAGGTACCATAATGGAAGATGTTCGCCAAGAAAACCATTTTAAGCTACTTTTTCTTCTATTATATGGGACTTTCTTCCTATTTTAATTATCATATAATACAAGTAATCTACTTGGGTTCTACTTATATCAGCTGATTCAACCTATTATCTCTGTGGGTGTTACAACAAACATTAATGAGAAACACTGTCATTATCATTTTGGTCTTGACTCCTTGAAACATAGTTTATAGCTCAGTGAAGACACCCATACTGCAAATATCATAGAGGTTTGTTTTATTGTTTTTATGTTGTTAAAGTACATTGGAGAGTTTGAAACTGGTATTTATTGTTTGCTAGTTGAGATTTCAGAGCCTCCTAGTCAGCCCGAGCGGGAACGGGCATAATTATTCCCACAAGCGGTTGGCTGTGTGCTTTCTTGTTTTGGTTCCATGGATGTAACATCCAGAGCAGACTGAAGACATTTCTTGCACAAAAGTACAACAGCAAAATTCAAAGGCACAAGGGTAAATTGTAAAGGCTGTTAGGATTTTCTTGCCATAGTATTGTAAACTAGCTTAAAAGCCCATTTACACGGGCCAAGGTCCAGGTAATTCAAAGAAAGAGGAAAGGCACTCTGAGTGCCTTTCCTCTTTCTTCGAATTGTATGTTGATGCTCCGGTTGGAAGCTAAGGAGCTGAGTAAAGAGCACCAAGTGAAGGACTGTGATAACTGTTTATACATTTATAAAGTGTGCGGCTATAGCAATCTTTTGTACAAGGTCCAGGTAATGTTAACCCTTTGAGTGCCAGAGGGGTAAGCAATGTGTTGCATACCCCTCTGGCACTCAAAGGGTTAAGCGGCCGCCACCTCACTGCTCCCCGCGATGCAGTGTTGAGCAGTAGAGACTGCCTGAACTCGCCCAGTCTCTACTGCACATGACAGCTTCTGACAAAGATCCTAGCGAATTATTATATAGGATGGGGCTTATTATTAGATGGTGTTACTTCTCCTTTAAGACTTAGTAGCTGTAGTCATTTTCAGTGTTTGCTGGAAACCAGCAAAGAAATATGTTATCCATATGTCTTGTTCATTTCATTTTGTTGCCAGATGGTCCATATTAGAAGTATTTTTGATCAGGAGTGAGTCTCGGATTCCGAGTTGTAGAAATTCTATTCTGAGCAGAGCGCCAATCCGCCCTGACACTCAGCAGGGTAATTTAAAGAGATGGTGTTAATCTCTCTATTTTGCTGCATTCCAGGGCAGGCATGCTGATGCTTTTAGTGGGTGTTACTAATTGATAGAATAACTGACAGTAACTGCTCTCCATGTACCACAAATACATTCTAAACCCATGTTGTGAAATCCTTGGGTACTAAGATTAGTCGTGATGTCTATAGAGTGGATGTATTATATTATATCCCTTGCATGCTAGAGATTAGCGCTCACTTGGGACCTTATGTTCAAAAGTAAAGTGGACTAATTCTGGAGCAAAGCAGCTGTAACCTGTAGACAAGTAAAACCTCCGCCTTGACTTAACCCGTTAAGGAGCAGAGTTCACACCTCCTTAAAGGGTTAAATTGGCCATATAAACTCTTGATTGCTAGAGATCTCCAGAGCATTGCTTCACATGCACACACTCCAGCAATAAAGGGGTTAATAGCCCAATATATTTCTATAGAAAATTGAGATATTTTTAATTGTCCATGGTGCAGATGGTTTACCCCAGAATTACTCCATTTTCATTCTAACCAGAGGCCCCTTGGAGGGAAACTGTACCCCAAGATATATTGGGATTAATTATCTTTACAGATGGTCCCTTTAAATTCTTTTCAATAAACACAGCTGCAATCTTTTCATTATGACAAGCAAAATAAGGTATAGGAAGCCATTAGTGTAATAGCTGATTAGTGTATGGTGTATTCGTGTAGGTCCCCACTATAACGACAGAAGCCTTGTTCTGTCATCAATATATTGTTATTGTATTTTACACTTATTTGTATATTATTCTTGCCATATATTGGAATTGCTTTTTTTGCTGATCTTTTTTTGTCACATTTTTGGCTTATTTTATATATACTAATAAAAATGACACAATTTTTTGCCAAACTTTTTTTGGTCACATTTTTGGCTTATTTTATATATACTTTATACTAATAAAACTGCTACACTTAGTGTTGCGCTGTCTCTCCCCTACCCTTATATTTCTAGTGTATAGTTTTTACTGTTCTGTGGCAAAGCGTAGGACTGCATCAATGGCTCAAATGATTTGAATATTCAATTCAAAATATTGGTTCAATTAATATTTTATTGTACTGAATTTTTGTCACCGTCCTTATACACTTGTACATATAACTGCACAGTTTTGAACATTAAACTGTGCAATTATGCACATAATGAACGTATTCACATGCAAATAAAACTATGCATATACATAAACATGCGTGCGGGAAGTTTCTAATTCCTGCTCAGCCTTTTTTTTAATTCTGTCATTGAAATCAAATAATCCAAACAATAATCTGTAGAATATTTTATTCAAGAAATATTCAAAACTTGCACCCTTTGTAAAACAGGACCTATAAAGTATAATTTTGTAATATGAATTTCCAGTCAGCACCCATATGGTGGGGAGAGGAAGTTGAATGTGGGGGACAGCATACCTCCCAAGTGTCCCTCTTTTTAAGAAACCAGATTATGTGGTGTGTGTATTGCTCCACATCAATAAAACTCACATTATTGTTTGTTTAAACATCAGTATATGAGTTTATAAATTAGTCTGTAAATAAAATACTTTAATCTTATTATAAATCATTTATTAGGTTACACAAGGAGGTGTCAATAGGTCATGAATTAGCCTAAAAATTATTGGTAATGCCCCACCAGCCACACCCCCAGCCGCCCCCCTAAAACACAAGTGTCCTTCTTTGGCAGTTTAAAATGTTGGGAGGTATGGGAGAGGTTAAAGTGCCTGTTATCTCTATAATTATGTTCTGTTCATTTTACTAATGACCTCAAAAGCCTATCTTTTTTCGCACATTACTTGTGTTATGTTCATGCACATTGTTTGTTACCCATGTTGTATGCCTGTTATACTTTACATGTGTGTGTATATTAGTGGGTGTTTTAAGTGACCATAAGAAAGTTTCATTATTACCTTGGAGATTTGTTCTCATATATAGTGTGTCTTTGTATAGAATTTAAATGGTGTTCTATGTGTTTCAGCATATCACACGGGTGTACCCAGTACAGAAAAAGAGCCACTGGGTTGTGTCACTCTGATCTCTGACTAGTGCGTGATCTTCCCAGCTGGGAGGCAGCTCTGGTTCTGCTTGGCACCCTCCCATGACAGAGGAGTAAGGAGGCTATTTGTAGGACTTCACTACTGGCTGCCTCCAGCTTCAAATGCCTGAGAAAGGAATGGACAAAGTGTAGTTCGGACCTGTCCTTGGAACACTGTGGGATGTGCATAAAGACAAAAAGGGAGGACTACTGAGGCAAATTAACTGCACTATGTGAAACAATTTCCCATTGATTTAAATGGAGCTGAATGCACTGGAGACCTCTCCAATATTTAACCCTTTGAGTGCCTGAGGGGTTCGCAACCCATTGCAATGTAATGCATTGCGTACCCATCTGGCACTCAAAGGGTTAAGAGGTTAAAGTTATAGTAACCATTTACTCTGTCTTTACGTACAATGCATTTACAGAAAATGTTAAGTTTAATCACTTACATATTCATTTCTTTCTTCTTCTTTACCTGTATTTTTACAATTTTATGTTCATGACACGGAGTTCCCTGGGGCTCTGTTTCCTGAGAGTTTCTGACTGCCCATCAAAGCAAGACAGTTATACAATGTATCCCTGTGTGCTATCATATTTGTATTGTATCACTGTTCCTTCTTTCAAAGTTCCTGAAAGAGAGCTTTCTGGAAACAGATCAAGGGAGCTCACTGTACGGGACATAAGTGCTGAAAAGAAAACAGGTGAGAGTGGAAAAGTAAACAATTGTATCAGCAATTTGACATAGTATTCTGTTTCAGAATATGTATGGCCAAAATAAAGGGGTGCTATCCCTGTAAATGCCCCATTGCATTCAGTTGGACTTTGTGTTTGTCCTCTGTGCTGTGTAGTGGGTTTGCCCCAGAAATTCTCCACTTTTTTCTTCATACAAACTGCCCACTGTTGAGGGTAACATCATAATCTGTTATCCACCTAGCCCCTCCCACATATATGTTTTAAGGTTTCTTTAGGAGCAGCTGAAACAATGTCCCCTGGGAGTGACAAACTGTATCGTTTCAGAGATCTGAGCATGGGTTCCAAGGGTTAGATCTAATATATATATAGAGAGATACACTGGCAAACATGTGGCACAGCTTCACCTGTGTGGCAAACATTGTTTGTTTTGGGTTTTTTATGGTATTAAAAGTCAGACCTTTTTCCAAATTTCCACATAGACTACAATTTGAACATGGAATCCAGCACTATTTACTGTCCCCACCTCTCTCTCCTCTGTGTTTGCTTTTATTGACTAAATATAGATTTCTTGCAATCCCTTATTTTTGGTAGTTTGAGTACTTACTTTCACTCTGTCTTTTCTCTTAGATTAACTGCTAAACTTGAAGCCAGAAAAACTTAACACATTCCTCTTAAGAAAATCTGTTGTCAAATGGTACTTTTGATTGGCCTGTTAATGATTTTCACATAAAAGATGACTGAATATGGCTACGTGTTTAGTCACAGCTGGACTCTGAACACTGTGCCAGCATTCCATTCCCAATACTTTACACATGGATCCTGTTAATACAGACAAAATGTAGTTGGTATCCTTTTTTTTTTTAAATAAAGGAGCAGTTGAATTATCAGTTATCATTTTGTCTGTCTCCTCAGAAATATCTTATTTTTATTTGCAGCTTGTAATTCAGTTATGGCCAATACTATGAGACTAGTTAACCTCTTCACAGCAAGTTCATATATCTTATTTTGCAATACTAAAGCATCTAAAGGAACACTTACACCTAAAAACGATATGGGATCTTTTCATACCCTGTCCTTCAGTCTAACATCTGTAAAAATTCTATGTTTTCTGAGACCTAAAATCTAGTCTTATATATCCCCTGAGGGATTAGCCATTCCTTCCCTTTTCAGGGCTCCAAGTACCCAAACCAATCTTGAAGTGATTGTGCAGGATTGTCTGTAAACCGGATAAGAAAAGATAACAGCCTGTCTGGATACATGTGCAGTGGGCACTAATCATAATACATTCTCGTTACAAACAGCACAGACAGAAATACATGTATTTAGCTTATATTTGCTAAATAATAGATATTAATCTTTTTTAATGTTTCCGTTTGTACAAATTACATAGTAATGGCTGTACCAGATATGAACATTCTACTCACCCTTCCAGCTGTTTTACAGACAATGCCCTTTTCTTTATTCTTTATTCCCCAACTAGTGTAAAAGCCCATGTACACTGCATTCTGTGTGCTGTCATAGACACACTTTAAACTTACAGTGCTCTAGCGTGAGTTTGTGTTCTGTTGGCATTCGGGCAGCCTCTACTGCGCATGACTGAATCGGCCTGAGTTGGCAGTCTCTACTGCACATGACTGCATTGGTCTGCGTTCAGGCAGTTTCTACTGCACATACATCTGGCCTTATATATAATATAAGGATGTTTTTTCTCTCTGTGTACATGCAAAGTTGAACACTTGGGCCTTCTATGTATGGATTTCTTGCATTTTCTTCTCTTCCTTTCTAGGTTCCCAGAAAGGATGGGGGCATTTACCTTTTTTTTTAGCAATACATATTTTGTTTTATCCATTCAGTAGTTCTGGAATGAACCTTTGCTTTCCATCTAAGTGTTGTCCAGGGAAATATTATGTTTCCTTAGATGCATAGGACTCTTCTTGGCAGGTTCACATCAGTGAAGTTCGTTCTGTGCTGCCTGCGGGTGGGAGCTGTAGCGACTGTTCTTTTCTGTTTTTCCACCTCTCCTCTTCGTCTGGCAGCTTCTCCGAGGGTTTTTCTTCCATGTTTGCTTCCTTGGCTGTCTCATCTTCGGTTTACTTTTCCCTGTCTAGAAGACCTTTCACATTACCCCATTCTGGCCTCCAAGCCTGGTTCTTGGTTCTCTTCCATCTTTTTTGTGGCTGAGCCATTTTGGCTTCCATTCCTTCTGGACTTCCCTTCTCAGGGTCTTCTGTGTTTTCCAGAGGTGGAGAAGTTTATCTTGAAGGCTTGTTTCTTGAAGCCACCATCTTGAGACAGGTTTCTCTAATTCATTCATTGCCATTGTGATGGAAGCTTGCATGCAGATGTCATACTTGGTGTACCAAGGGATATGGTCCTTTGTTTCATAAGTGGTTTTGAGACCATTGTTCACAGCCATGTCCTTTGTCTTCCAGTTGTCTTCACCTTCCTTCAGGATGGTCTTCAACAAAAACTTTGTTTTCACTCCTTATTGATCCAGATTTCTTAATTCTTTGTTTTTGTTTAAAGGTTCTGCTGGGTTCCCCCATCAGGTTGTTTCTGAGTTTTTCTCATTACCTAGGGGATTGTTTTTCCATCTTTATTCAGTCCTATATTGTAGATAGAAGCAGGAGTGTCCTTGTTTGAGTTTAGTTAGATGCTTGTGGAGTTACATTCATAGCACAAAGCCTTTCCACTACTCAGACTGGCTTCCTGGCCTTTCTGAGGTCCACTTGTGTGGGCTACATTGTTTTCTTTTCATATTTTTTTTTTTTTTTATAACAAGTGGATATTTTGCAAGGCCTATGCACTAAGAAAACAGGCCCGTTCCCTTCTGGTCTTAGAGTGGGAGAACTGACTAGCTCTCAACCACTTCTGGGTCTCTCAAACGGAACAGTGTTGTTATATAATACAATAATTGGAATTCATAACAACAAAATATCAAAAAAGTAAATCAGTCCTAAAACCATGTTCTATCTCCAGCTCTTGTAGAATAAAAAGTACACAAGCTGTCTTCCTGAAAAGTATTTGGATATATCTATGTGTATCTAGATATGTTTAATATTGTTCCACCAATCATCACCACATTATTCAACCCAAAATAGGAAATTCACTTCATGTTTGTGGTCTAGGGTACTCTTAGATCAGCAGTGCAAGTTCTGGTTCTTGCTTGAAGATTGGAATGGGTATAAACTGAATTTTCTACTGTGTCTCCTTGTGACTTGATGTGTATTACTGTACAATATTCACTTGTTATTCCTTGCTTCTGTCTGTACCTGGGTACCCCCCCGGTACAACACATAGAAAAGACAAAAACAAGAGACAGTGCACTGTAATATCTAAGTGTAGAGATCACTGGGAAAATAGGAAATATATATATATGTGTGTGTGTGTGTGTGTGTGTGTGTATATATATATATATATATATATATATATATATATGGACAAATATCGTGCTCATTGATCACAGCCTTGAACAAGTGGTATATTTTGTTCCCCATCTCCTTTTTTCTACTCTGGGAGTCCACCTTCCTCATGTTGTCCCCTTTTCTGCAGGAGTGAAATTCTTCACAGCCTTGGTTAACACTGGAGTTCTCAAAGCCCACTGTAGTTTCAGTATATGTATAACTCACTCGTTATGAAGTAGCCAATGTAATGAAATTCCACTGCAGCATATGCTATAACAATTCATGAGATAAATGTCACGCCAGTCCACAAAGTTTTAAAATACTCCACATTTATCCTGACAAAGGGACGGAGTGATCCTGAAATGCAGTGATACATTTTTTACTTTATATACATACTAGTTGAACAGCCCGTTACACGGGCCACAGTGCCTCTGGCAGCCGGTCGCGGGTCTCCCGCGCCTCGGCTGATACAGAGCCTCTGGCAGCCGGTCGCGGGGCAGTCGCACGCAGTGGAGACTGCCGGCGCCTCGGCTGATACAGAGCTGGACGCTCCTTCGGAGCGCCCAGCTCTGTATCAGCCGCGGCGCGGGCAGTCTCTATTACTATGACTGCCGCACGCGCAGCAGTGTCTACTGCGCATGTCGGGCGTTACACACAACTTGGCGAATTATTATATAGGATATGTTTTTACTTTTTTTTTTTTACCATGTGTTATCTGCAAATATAGTACAAATAAATATAATTGTATCTATCACTTTGTGGACTTGCATGAGATTTATCTGTAGCAAAGGCTGCAGTGGATTTTCACTACACCTGCTACCTCATAACGAGCAAGATATACATACTGAAACTACAGTGGGCTTTGAGAACTCCAGAGGTAACCAAGGTTGTGAAGTGGATCACACCTATGGAAAAGTGAATGACAAGGGCAAGGAGGCCACCCAGAGGGGAAACAAGGAGATGGGGAACAAGAGATACCACTAGTTCAAGACTGTGATCAAAGAGTTGGTCTGGAGCACCTCATTTGTCCAATATTAGCACAGCTTTGCCCATGTGGTTAATAAAACAGTGGCTTGTGGAATTTTCAGTGCTTAGCCCTTTCTGCTTCAAAAAGGTTTGCAAATCATTACAAAGCATTACACAACTCTCCATCAGTGAGTGTTAGCATTCGTGTATGTGAACATATGTGAGCGAGAGCATGGGGGAGATTCACTAAGCGGTGATAAAGAGGTGATAAAGCAGAGATGATTTCTCCAGTGATATCACTTGTCCAGTTCCTATGTTATTCTATAGAGCCTATGCACTAAGATCTCCAAAGTTGAAATTAGTGTATAGGCTCCATAGAATAACATAGGATTTGGAGAAGTGCTATCACTGGAGAAGTCATCTCCACTTTATCACCGCTTAGTGAATCTTCCCCAAAATGTTTTGCATGTATTGCATTTTGCTTTTATTGCATTTTGCATATAGTGCTATGCATATAGTTTACAGAGTTGTGCGTATAGGGTACAGTGTTGTGCATATGGTGCGTTTTGGCATTTTGCATATAGTTAATTGTGTATAGCATTTGGAGCACTGGGTTTGACATATTGTTTGGCAAATTGCTTTTTGCCTATTACTTATAGAAACTTTTAAGGTGAGTGCCCTACGCTCCTTGTTGGAGGATACATTACCCTCATGGATTCTGCTTTTGACATGGAGTAAGAGAAAAGGACTTATCGGTTAAGTACACAAAACCCCCTTTATTTAATGTAGTATAACTGTAGTTGCCTAAATTGTATTGATTAATAATGATTAGAATGGTATGCCTAACTATTTCTCTAAACGTCTAAAACAAAATGTTTACATCATTCAACTTACTTTTATACATATTCAGCCAAGGCTGCTTCAGTAGTCTTTAGACAGCAAGAGCAAAATGCCTGGCCACCGTATGAGTAGTGTGTGATGTCTTTACAGACAAAGTGCTATTTGCAATCGTTCCGAGTCTTTGACGCAACTGCAGAAGAGACTCATCTGAGTTGTGTTGTTTTTTTGTTGACAATCGTCAGTTATTTCATTAAGAACTAGAAAGGTGCATAACACAATGCATTGGACACCCCACTAGTCCTTAAGGGGTCAACAGAAGAAGATCTAGTAATTGGAAGATGGTTATTTATTGTTAAACTCCTTTTACTAGTGAACCAGCAAATATTTATAGAAATATCTACCACTGTTGTATTGACTTTATATTTGTATCTCTTGTAGCGCACACTGGAGCAGTGCAATGTCTGTGCCAAACCAATCATGGAGAGGATCCTGAGGGCCACTGGAAAAGCCTATCATCCTCACTGCTTCACCTGCGTTGTGTGTTTCCGCAGTCTGGACGGAATACCTTTCACCGTTGATGCTTCTGGCCACATTCACTGCATTGAGGATTTCCACAAGTATGATATATTTGCATCCCTTTAAAAGAAAGTAATTGTAGACAAAATGTAAGCAGAAAACAAAAGGAAAGCAGGTTATATTATGTCTGTCAGGGATTTCCCCCTCCTTTTATTTATGGCATATAAAAGTAATTTTGCACATCCTCCCACTTACATCTTGATGTGAATTTGAGGTGGTTTCTAAGTAAAAGTTCAAATTATTCACTGTCTCTCTGTCTGTCTGTGTCTGTGATTTTACAGTAGATTCAAGGCTCATTTGTTACATGTGCACAGTGTTTAAATACAAGCAGATAATTAGAATTAAAGAACTAGATTCCTGAGGCTGTTACTGCATATTATACCCCTCAATTACAACTGGAAATCAATACTGACATCTGTAAGTTTATATCTTGTTGGTTTGTCTTAGAATTTAAGGGAACATTTAATTAGAGGCCTCTGACACAAATGACTTGGGACTGATGTTGAAAAATATCTCCCCAAACTGACATCACAGAGAAGAACAAAGCTCTCCTATACAAACCAGACCTATTCCTCATCCTCTTGTAGTGTGACAAGGGTGAATCGTAATGAGTAGAGCTGGGCAGTATGGCTCATCTGTAGGAAGTATGAGCCTGATCCTCTTCCAGTTTGGTACACAGGAAAACTGAAGTACTAAGAAGGACAAAATCGATTCTGGAACAAACCAGCTGCAAAATAGGGGCCAGATTAAAAAAACAAAAAAACAAATGCATTTATTTTAAATAGGGCTTTTAATACCTTAAACCTTAACACCCAGAAGGGTTCCCATCTCCTTGAGCAAGGCTTTGGACACTCCCCTGGCATTCTAAGTGATAAAAGCCCCATTTAAAGCAGAACTACCACTGCTAAAAAACTTGCCCCCCAATAATTCCCCATCTGGCGACTAGCTGCTCAGTAGCGTAGCGCTAGTCGCCAGAATTATTACCGCGTTAATGAGAATTATCCATTGTTCCCGGGCTGACAGGCAGGACAGAGCGCAGACATCTTTCCATAGTGATGTCTGCACACCAGCGCAGTCATCTCTCTTGGAGCCGAACGGCTCCTAGCACCGCCTCCTAGAGCCGGCTGGGACTGACAGCACAGTCGTGCAGATGTCACTATGGAAAGATGTCTGCACTCCGTCCTGCCTGTCAGCCTGGGAACAATGAATAATTCTCATTAATGCAATAATAATTCTGCCGACTAGCTCTACTGAGCAGCTAGTCGCCAGATGGGGAATTATTGGGGGTGGTAATTCTGCTTTAAATGAATAAACATTTTTGAGAATTTGTATTTGTCCCCTATGACACAGTTGTTTTTCCCCCCAGTTCTTAGTTTTCTGTGCAGTACCATCAATGTAAGGCATCTCCTTTGATACAACTTGATAAATACAAATCCAACTCAAGTGTAATGTTATGTGAAGACCTCCCAGAATTCCGTGTAATACCTGAATTCTCCTTTACAAAGTGATTACAGCTGGGAAATAAGTATCACATGAATTCGCCTAATAGCAAATCTGAATAGATTATATATCTTTAATATTTTTATCAGACGAATGTGAGGTATTGTGAGTACACGTACCTATTGAATGTGTATGCACACACATACACACTCACCCTTTCTAATGGTCCCATGGGAGTTTTGTCTTTATGCCTTTGTTCAAGAACGAACATCAACAGTCCAGTATGTCATGGAAATGGAGGTGGACTTGACTGTTGCTAGCAGGGACACAGGATAAGACATCCAAGACTGACTTAAGATGTTTTCTGGAACAAAGGCACAATGTCAGAATTATTAGTAGGTTTTAGTTCTTCTGTGGGCTCTACAGATGGACATAGTTTACCCAGATAGTGATGGATGCTGAAGTTCATATAACATGCTTATGTCCCTGACAGAAGGACCTACACCTGGAACTTTATTCTCAGCCCTTCTGCAAGTACAGGTCTAAACAATGCATTGCTTTCCCTCAGACTCCATTAGAATGTATCTGTACTTGATTCTCATGTTTGTTATCTTAATGAAATGAGATTTTATTTTTCTTATTCTAGGAAATTTGCCCCAAGGTGCTCAGTGTGTAAGGAACCCATCATGCCTGCTCCTGGCCAGGAGGAGACTGTACGGATCGTAGCATTGGACCGTGACTTCCATGTGCAGTGTTATCGCTGTGAGGTTAGTAATATCAGTGGAAGACATGGCAATGGTGGTTCTCTGTATCAAAATATTATTGTTGTATGTCACCTATAATATTTTTTTTCTTTTATAGGACTGTGGAAGCCTCCTCTCTGAAGGGGATAATCAAGGCTGCTATCCACTTGACGGGCACATCCTATGCAAGGCCTGCAATTCTGCACGTATACAGGCACTTACCGCCAAGTCTAGCACTGACCTGTGAATGAATAGCACCTCCCGTTAGCAAAAGCATTAAGGATGTTCCTAAAAACAACATGGCCCACTCCCACTATTGGTCAAAGCACCAGACCTTTGTAGTAAAGTTCACCAATTAGACCTCTCTTCTCAATAGCACCTTGAAAAGATGGTCAATATTTCTAGTTATTCCACAGCACCCTTCATTTACAGCACTAAAGATTGTAATGTTCTTCTGTTCTAGAGCGAAGTGTGGTGCCCTTCTGTAGTTCAGAATGTGTTAAAAGTCAATTGTTTATTGTTTGTGGGCAGTTAACCCTTTAAGGACTAGATGAGTGTGTGTTGCACACCTCTCAAATCCTTCAAGCGTTAACCCTTTGAGTGCCAGAAAGGTACCCTACGCAATGCTTTCGGTACTGCTCTGGCACTCAAAAGGTTGAAGGAGTTGCTTACAGTTGCAAATGAACCTGCTGCATTTTGAACGGTTTGCTTAAAAGTTGGACCAGTTTGTTATACAAGGCAAACATGGACCTAACAACCTGCATTTACTTTAGTTAATAATCCAGGCTGCTCACCTTTTCTTGCTCCACCTCCTCTGCCACAAGAACAACATATGACTCAGTTCTATCGGCATGCACGCAGCAGGGAATAGGGCAGAATGCACCACAAACCTATGTGTTAGGGTGTTTAAAAGCTGGAACTGTCATGTCTAAACTGAACAGCACATCACATTTCAAGGGCATGGAAATCTATTCTCCAAGTTCTGCTGCTTCTTGCCCTTAGCTCTGTTTGTTATTTTTTTCCCCTTTCATGGCTTTGCTCCTTTATATAGCACACTGTTTGGCTGCTGTTGCTGGTGATGGCATTCTACAGACGTGATTGGATATTTTTAAATGCGCTTTATCAGTGGTATGTGGTTCTGAATATGCAAGCACACACACTCACCTGTTCACTGGTACATTTGTAGCAAGAGCACAAATTAGCGCAATTTCATGATAAAGCTTACAAAACAATTTTGTTGTGACAGTATGATCCATATATATGCAGAGCTAGCTAAGTGCCTTATTATTACGCAGTTAGAGTAGCTAGAGTCAGAATGCTTGGGCTGTGTTCCAGGCAGATATGTAATAAAACGTTCACTGGAACTCCAGTAGGCCAATAAAAGATTGCAGTGCAGAGTGGCTCTAGAATTTAGAATAGGGTCAGAATGCAGTGCATTGTTGGACCTAGTTTGACTCCTGTAGCTACGGCTGAACCTAAATATTTAACTTTTAGATGTCCCTTTGTAACATGTTGTGTGTGGACTTTGCCCCTTTATTCATAAGTGCATGGTCTACCCCTGCATAATAGAGATTATAGTTGTGAGAGACAACGAGCTCAAGGTTACAAGACATACTAGGCGTTATGTTTACGAGTGAATGACTAAAATGGGGCTTTTATCCTATTGATTGCTAGAGAAGTATTCTAGAACATTGCATTGGAGACATATCTAATATTCAAGTGGTTAAAAAAAAAAAAAAAAAAAAAGCCAATAATGGGAACTTTGCAAATGTTTCCTTTGTGGTACAGTTGGTTTGTCACAAAATTGCTCTTCTTTAGCTTTCTGAATAAGGCCCATTGAGTCATTCCTACTCTTTCTTTACAGCAGGGACTATATGGCTATATAGTCTGAAATGCTCTTAAAATAAGTTCATAAATTAAGAATTGTCAGCAGCCACTGTGTAGCCTTATCAAGAAGTGTTTCTTAATCGGGAGATTTACAGGAAATAGGAAGAAGAATAGAATGTTCTAGTAACAGAGAGCTATTGTTTAAATAGCAGTGCATGTTTCTTGCATTATAAAATATAACTATAATATATATTTTTTGTATACTATTCCTTTTCTATGTTCGATTCTAAAGAAAAAGAAAACAAAATACCGAAAGTGCCAATATACAATATATATTTTGGGGGGATAACTGATTACTTATAGCGGAACTTTCATATGTCTAACATTACCCCCCAATACTTTACTAACCTAGCGTTATGCACAGTCATATTGTTTTTAAGCTCCATCAGTCAGTGGTATTGAAGAAAAATAGTTCTTTGTCAGGAACCAGAGGACAGACAGCGCAGACGTCTTAAAGGAAATGTACCTCTGCGTTTGCACTGTCTGGCCCATTCACCGCCAGCATTGGTGGTGACATCAGTTGGTTACCTTAAGGTAACGGAAGTTCCTGAGCGCACAGGCGCACAGAGATTCTCTTGTAAGCTCTGTGCCGCGCAATGCCTGCCAAAGAAGTATTTTTCTTCAATACCTCTGACTTATGGCGCTTAAGTAAAATATGACTGTGCATATAGCTAGATTAGTAAAGTACTGGGGGACAGTGTTAGTCACATGAAAGTTCTGCTTTATAGATTTAACACTGCGTGCCCGAGTGAAACACAGCGCATTGCTTTGCAATGCGTTGTGTACCCCTCTGACACGCAAAGGGATCATTTCCAGCTTGAACCCAATCTTTTATTTACCATAACATGCCACTACAGATGACCCCTTACAGCTCTTGACTTTTTTTGTTTTTAACCCCTTGCAATGAATTGGTGACCGCTAGCATTCAAGGGGGTAAACAAAGTCTTAAAAGAGCAGTAAAAGCAGTACTTTTCTTGGTGAAGGAATACAACTTATCCTGCTACTGGGAGATATTTAATGTGAAAGTTATTACAGCTGAAACGTATCCCATTTTTTCAGCAACAGCACCAAAATTTTCCTTACTATTTTTTATGTGAAAATCTAGAAACACAAAAAAAATCCTATTTTTTATTTCTTATTATTTGAATGTAGGCAATTTAACGTGTAATAACATTTATTCACTAGGAGTCTAAACCTGAAATAACTGTAGAAATAAATAAAGCACTACATGTAAATGGTTTATTATGTCTTTGATGTATAGAAATCAAACTGAAATCAAGTTGTTTCTTTACTAGCAAGTGTCCTTATCTTAGGATGGGTTTGTTGCATTCTTTTCCTGTGCAGGTTTGACCTGGACAACACTGGGCTTTTCTTACAAAAGAAAAGTTGAGCAATTCAGGATCAAATCAACTGCATCACAAGGGAAAAATGAAAATTAAATGCGTCTTTTAACCTCTTGAATGCTAGAGAGGTCCTTAACATATTGCAAGTCAGTTGGTTTGCCTCATCATTGCATGTCTTTTATTTTGTATATAAGACACTAAGGCCTGTATTTAAAGTGGAACTTTCATTAAAATTAAAGTGCCCCCAGATCATTATTCAAATAGCTATACACATAGCAATACTAATATTATCCTGAATCAGTCTGACGTTATAGAGAAATACAAGTTCTTTGGCATGCATTGGAGAAGACCTCTTGCCTAAAAGGAATCTGTGCCAAACAAGTTGTATTTCTCAATAATGTCGGGCTTATTCAAGATAATAAAAGTATTTATATGCGTATCGCTATGTGAATAATGATTTTGGAGGCACTTTATTTTTAATGAAAGATCCACTTTAAAAAGAAATCTAGAGCAATTCTGGGGCTAACCAACTTCACCATATTGGAGAAATAATTTTTTATTCAAATGGGTTGTTTAACCTAGGGTGACCGCATCTCCATTCTGCCATTCAGGGACACTGCTGAGATGAGAGCACCAGGGTACTTGTCCTTAACTCTAGTGCATCTTATGTGGGAGTGGACACTGCAAATCACTAGAAATCAGTGCGCAACCTGCTCTTTCTCCAGCACACCACAGAGTTCTGCGCAACCTGCCCATTGACTGCAATGACAGAAAGCGATGCCTTTGATGACTACAAGATAATATGCATCTCACACACAAAGCTCTAGACTATATTACACTACAACACTAGTGTTTAGAGCTTTGTCTGGAAGCCATTTTCGTGTAGCCCAGCAGAGGCATCACTTCCTGTCACAGCTGGCAGTGGGCAGTTCTCAGTCTAGTGTTTAGAACTCTGTGCTCTGGAGTCTTCAATCAGAGACTTTGTCTGGGACAATGGACACAAATTTAAAATCCAGGACTGTCCTGGGCAATCAGGGAAATGTGGTCACCCTAGTTTAACCCCACAACGCATTGCAGAGCATTCAAGAAGGATTGTTCAATGGGAATATTTGTCTCCTATCCTGCAGATGGTTTGTCCCAAAATAACTCCAGTTTACTTTTATACAGACAGCCCTAATATGTTTCAGATCACAGCCAATACAGAATGTCATGTGACAGACTGAAGAAGAGCCAGTACAGAATGTCATGTGACAGACTCTCTGATTGTTTATTGAGAGAAAATTATAGTTTTGTGTCTCTGAAGGCTAGGAATGTTTTTGGCACAAGGGGAGCTATTCTAAATCTAAAAAAGGTTTGCTATATATAGTGATCTTACAATATTTACACTGCAAGACAAATTGTATGAGTTTGGAGTTCCTGTAAATCTCCATGTTTGTTCTTGCTACTGGGCCCACTGCTCACCTGGAGCAAGAAAGCCTTTTGAACACCTAAGGAGTTGTTTAACGATTGAAGAATACAACTGCTCTGTGTCCACTCTAAGGTGAGCAACCTAACAATGAAAGACTTAGAGGACTGTTAATGAAATTGGCATTGTGCAGTATTACTGTGGTATAACAGATGCAGCCCTTCAATTCTAATTACCTTCTTAAAGGAGCAGTAAACATTTTTATGAAAAAATATATATTGTAGGGTGTTGCCTGTTGAGTAATATAAGGGTTTTCCCACTGCTGAGTGGTGCATTTTTCCAAAGTTATTACAGTTTTATCCCATCTTTTTTTTTCATTAGCACTGCCCTCTAATTGTCATATTCCAATTAGATATTCTTTTACTTCTAATGGAGAGGAAAGTCAGTGACTTGCAGTTCCCCATAGACTATGATAGAGACTTCCTGTCAGTAAGAACTATCAGGAAGTAAATGCACAGTAAATTCGCTTCCTGATATTTTGAACTGTTATACGTTTTGAATAAAACAACGGACAGCAGTTGAAGTTAACTTATTTTACTCAGCAGGAAAAGCTCTTATAACATATATGCAATGCGTACCCCTCTGACACTACAAAGGTTAAAGGGATGATCTGACAACCCTATTCTTAACACTTTCAATGCTTTCTTTCTCCTCTACAAGGGAACACTCCTCAGACATACCTGCATTACTTTTAAAGCAGTCGGCTTCATTTCAAAATCATCCTTATATTCTTAAAATATCTATTGATTATTATAATGTTTGTAACTGAAAAGCTAGATTGCACAAAGAGCTCTAACTGAGCAATAATAATAATAGTCCTTTTTTTCTTTAACCTTTTGAGTGCCATATGCAGGGTATGTAATGCATTTCAAGGCACTGCATTGCACCCCCCCCCCAAGCAGGAAAAGGGTTTCTCATTAATATTTTTTAATGATGGTTGACATTTTTTCACAGTGTTATTCAAAGGGACTAAAAAGGGATTATAACAATTTTCCTCAAAATAAATGCCTAATTCTCCCTTTTGCTAAATAAATCTGCTTTGGTGCCTCTCTCTCTCTTATATAATATATTTCTGTGGTATCAATGCATTACACAGCTCTCTGGTCCTTAAAGCGTTAATTAATATACGTTAACAGGCGGGGTGCCACGTTGGAGGATATGAGGTTGTTGGGAAAAAAATAAAGGTTAAAAGCTTCATTATTTTCCATATTACCCCACAGCCCATTTGCACCCTCATTACACTTGAGAAAAGATTTAAAACGTTTTGTCCCTCCACAGCAACGTCTGGGTCACAGACAACACAGTATCCAGGAAGCTCTTATTGCAATGCTGATATCACAGCATAGAAAAAAGACCATTGTGTAGATTTATTTTTTAAGGTGAGCATAATTAAATATGGGACATATTTTATGTATTAACTTAAGCATACATAGAATATAGGTCAACAAACCAACTGAAAATCGGCTACATTTAGCATAAGAATAAATTATTTATTGAAATAATACTTGCAGCTCAAAAATTCATGATGATCTTTAACTGAATAGAAAGTGCTGCCACAATGTTTCAGGACCAGTCCTGGCATTTTATCAAGTCAAAGGGCCAACAAAGGGCCTGATATGTTCTTACAACACTTTTTCTCCAATTTTAGATTATCCTAGATTTCTAAACTGCAAGTACTGTTGTGAGAAATTATTTGTTCTTCGGTTGATTTCCAGAATCTTTCTACCTATTTTCTGCACATGCAAATTATAGTGCGTGGCCACGTTCCTTTTTTTTTATGTGAGGAAAACCCTCACAAACCTTAACATATACATGTATTAAATTAGTTGTTTATTTTAAGTAAAATTGTTTAATCATATGCTACTCAGTCAGTGTTGCTGTAGTGGTGCTTTTTAACACTGTCACAGACTTTGATATATTAGTTCTAAGCACCTCTTGGAACAAAATAGATTCCAAGTACAGTATGAAAATTTCAAGACTGCCTTACCCCTTGCTCATATGTTAATATGGATAACTGGGGACAGTCTGAATTGGGGTTTGGCATTACAACATTTACCATCCTAAACAGAGAGCAAGTGAAATGCAACAGCAGCTGGTGAGCCACTTGTTTCCTACACTTGATCTGATTATAATTATTGCAGTCCTTTTACTACAAATATTAAGTTACAATCTTGTGACCCTGCAGTCTAATAGAATGTAGTATTCACTGCTGCAGATGGTTAGATCTTTTGATTTATTAGTATTATGTCACTAAAGAGCAAACCAGTGGAAGGTTTCCAGAAACCCCTCCCTTGCACCCTGCTGCCCCCATCAGGGCAGAGTGAGAAAAAGCTTTAGCATCACTATAATGAGAAGTGTTGCTGCTGTGCCTATGACTATGCTAGCATGGAAAACCTGTAGCTCTTCTGCTCTTATTGGACTAAAATTCCTATCATACTGTAAATTAAGTGGCTTTTCGGTGTAGAATTACACAAACCAAATTATAGGTATTTTTGCTGCTTATTTATCATATTTTTTGAAACCCCTGACTAATACTTCTGCCCTGGATTACATTTCAGTTGATATCTTTGACTGGTTTTGTCTGCAAATTTCCCAGTAGGAATACGTGAGCTAAAAGCAGTGATTTATCACATGCAGTTGAATTGTCAGCTCTGTTAGTAGATTGAGATTATTGGCAACTTGTGTTGTACACTAAAATTACCATGAAATGATATTTATTCACAACATGTATTCTTAATACAGGTCCACTAAAAAGCACTACTTTATTTACTGTAGCCATTTTAGCACACAACAAAAACTCCAAATAACAGAGTTTATCACTTAAAAGAAAATAGAAGTGCAATATAACAATTACCTCAGTTTTATCTACATATTCAGTTTTAGATAATTCAGGCTGCCGATGTAATTATTCCATGCCAAGCCAAACCATCCCTCAAACACTAGTAATTACCACATGCAAAAATATCTTTCTCCTTCTTAACACCTGGAATGCTAGAGACATGTTCAACATATTGGGGGTTATGCACTAAGGTGTGATAAAGAGGAGATACCTTCTCCAGTGATATTACTTCTACAGTTCCTGTGTTAGTCTGTGGAGCCTATGCACTAAGATCTCTCCCTCTTGAAAAATGTTAATGCATATGCCTCATAGAATAATATAGGAACTAGAGAAGTTATATCTGCTTTATCACACCTCAGTGCCTCTCCCCCATATTGCAAGACATTGAAAACTTCTCTAGAATTCAAATGGTCCAAGAATCTCAGTGACTGTTGATTTATATGGGACTTTTAAACCCTTGAGTGCTAGATAAGCCTCCAATGCATTGCTTCTCAATTGACTATAGAGCTATCTATCACTCAATGATTTAAGAAGCCCCATTTAAATTAATGAGACTTTGGGGAATTTCAGTTCTTTGTGGTGTAGTTGGTAAGCTCCAGGATTGCACATCTTTAATATACTGAATACAGTCTTTGTCTTACCTACTGGTGTACATTTTAATGAACCTATTCTCATCCCAGCTGCGGTTTATAAAAACAGTTATTGTATGGTGACTTTTAAGTTACAATGTTGTGTAACATCTGAATGTCTCCCAAAATGTCATACTATTCTCTCTTTCTGGCATGGGTATTTTATATAATCTCTCTCTTACTAAAAATGATTTCAGTTAATTTATTTTGTTGTATTATGAATGCTCATTTAGAGGAAAAACTTACTGTCTTTAAAGTGACAGTAAACATTTTTCTTTAATAAATCTATGCCAAGTAAAACAAGGGTACTTCAGCTACTGGCAGCTGGTTTATTCAGAAGTTATAAAAGGTCTCTGGAAAAAGGCCCATTGAGGTTACTTCCTGTATGTTCAATCTGACAGGCAGTGACTCAGCACCAGCATCACATTCTTTGGACAATGTGTTGTCAGTGACTCCCCTGTCCCATAGAAGGCAACAAAATAATTATCTGAAATGTGGCCACTAGAGTGCACTGATAATTAAAAAAAAAATGTTTAAAATAAAAGTGAAGTTATTCTGAAGCAAAACAATTGCTTCATAGGGATAAAATCTTTAAAATTTGAATTGATTTAAATGCTTTGCAACTCATTGGAGACATCTTTATCATTCAAAGGGATAAACACCATTTAAATAAATGACATTTTTTTATTTACCAACTTTTGCTTTGTAGAGAACTAGCATCTCAGGATGGCCATAACAATGCTTTCACCATCATGGGGCACCAACCAGCCTGACAGCTAGCCTGTACCAAGAATTACTGTTCATGCCGAGGCTGAAGTACCAAAATAAACTGCAGGGATTATGGGGCAAATCAGCAGTACCAAAAGGGAGCATAATAATTCCTGTTTATTTAATTTGGGCTTTTAAAGTGTTAGTAATGTCCCTGAAACAATATTTATAGTTTTACAGTGCTTAAAAATGCAACTATTTGCAACAAATCCTCTCTCTCAAACTATGGTTTGAGATATCCTCCGCTGAAGTTTCCCTTTTCTTGCTGTCAACTGTAAAGCTGACAGCAGGAGATCCGTGTCGGCCAACATGAGGAGGCTCTTCAGCAGAGCCAATATCGCGTTATTTAAAATGAATGACTTCATTGGAATGGTCTACAAAATGTGCTTGCAAACCTGGAGCACTTTGTAGACCTTTCCAGTGAAGTAATTCGTTTTAAATAATTTGATTGCAGCTTTGCTGCAGAGCCGCCAGTTGGTTTCCCGGATGAGATTCCCCTGCAGTCAGCACAAAGCTGACATCAGGGAATAGGGAGGGAGAATAATTTTTTAAGCACTGCAAAATTATAAAAAAAAATTTTAAGGGACATTACTAACACTTTAATGCATTAAATGCTAGAGAGGTCACAAACATATTGTAAATTAATGGAATGGCAATCTCTATAATTCAGTGGGTTCATTTTTTGAGTGCCAAAGAGGTATGCATTTTATACCTCTCTGGCACTCAAAGGGTTAAAAGTCCCATTAACATTAACGGGATATTTTATATGCCCCCTAAAGTGTAGTTGGTTTGCTCCAGAATTGCTCTAGCTCTTTTTAGTCCGTCAGACTGTCATGTTGGTTTAAGTCTTTCTGTGATTGGACAGTGAGCTATCACACATTCATTTTTATCTTTGTACCCAAAATACTATTCTTCCATTTTGTGATATTCTGTAACTTATATGAAACAGTTTGTGACATATTGGGATTTGTGCCACATTGCATAAAATTTTATTCTACATATTTAGTTTATTATATCATTCCAAACAATTGTTTGTGGGTGATATTCAGTATTGTGTATAATACATCTGCTTCTAGGTTGATTTTAATCATTTCACAAAATATGATTTTTTATATGGAACACAACAGCAGGTACAAAAGAAGAACACTTGTACATCACAAACCTCATTGTAGATTGGTTTATCCAAAGAGAACCCTAACACCAAAGACAAAGGTGGATTTCTTGTGATTTTGTTTTTCGTTAATAACATTTGTTGCATGTTAATTGACAAAGGGGGAATCTATATAGGAAACAGGCTGCAGATTTTGTGTTTTTTCTATTGGACAAGTAATTGGCACTCTTATTAGAATGGCTGAACACAATGTGCCGAAAATAATCCTTCAGCAATTCACAGAATCGCTTTAAAATTGCTATAAAATGTTGTGTTAATCAGTGGAACCGTACGTGAGTAAAGCATACATTCTCTATATCCTGTTCTGATCTGATTTTATACTCTAAGACTTTTTTTTATCTAGAAATGTTTTTCTGATAACAATAATATGCACAATGCTTCACATTAAATTTTCTATTTGCATTACATGTTCTTGTTTGTGTATTCCTTTATTTTATATATTTATTTTATTGTTAGCTTGTTTATGAAATGGGATTAAAACTAAACTTCTCCCAATGCAGTGCTGTGCACTATGTTGCATTCACATCTAGATGGGAAATGGCTACCATCATCTTAACAAGAAACAAAAGTCTTAACTCCTTGAAAGCTAGAGAATGCTCCTAATTCAGACTGAACACATCAAGCATACTACCCTCAACCCCCCCCCCCATTTTTCTCCCTAAAGGCAAAGCCATTTCTGCAATCTTCTCTTTATTATAGAGCCCAGTCCATCAGGGTACAAAAAAATATAACCCTGTTTCACTCCCTTGGTGCTTCACCCCTTGAATGTAGATGATGTCTTGGGAAATGACATGGCTTTTTCTCCTCTGAATGTAGATGATGTCATCTAAGACGTCAGGCTCTCAAGGGTGAAATCCGTACTTTTGGCAACCGGAGGTGACTTACCTTTACTTTGCTGGGTCATTCCCTCTCCTCGGAGGGGGGGATCCATGCCTTTTTGCGACATTACCATGCATTTGCATGATGATATCACGGTGTCAGGAAGCATTGGTGCATTAGCTGCAATGTTTTATATAGGAGCAGGTAGTGGGTGCCAACTCAGGAGCAGATATCTCTGCCTTTTAATGCCTATTAACACATAAATTGAACTGTTGGCAATCAAGGGATAGTAATACTTAATATTGAAAAAAATATATTGTAGGGTTAAACCTGCTAAGTAAAACAAGAGTACTGCCACTGATAGATGTTTAATTTAAACATTATTGCCTCCAAAGAAGCCCAGATCTCAGTCCCCACTGCTCAGATGGATAGAAATATGCACTTGACTGAAAGGGGAGAGTCTCCTCTTTCAAACTATTTATATTAGGGGATACCTAGTTTACTTTGCAATAGGTAAGAACAAAACATTATCCCTGTTTCAGTGCAAGCATGTGTAACCTCAGGCAATACGCCTCTTTTAAATGATGATCGTCTGAAGAATACTCATATTGTATAAAAACAGGTTCTCTTTCAGATTAGAGCACCTGTGAAAGAGACGTGTGTTATCACCCAACATTAGGCCATCATTATTGTGGAGAGTAAGAGGAGAAATAAAGAACACCAATATCACACATCCTTTAGACTGGTTAGGCTTGGAACCCTCATTTCAAATAGTTGACAGTTTTTCAGGCAAGGGTACACATGCTTGTTTTATCTTTTCATGCCACTTAAAGTGGACCTATCACCCTGAATTTTCTTGACATATTTGAAAACTTCATTCAAAACTGCCTATTTTGTCATGTTAACCAAAAGTCCAGCAGATGTATAATTTAGGAAATATTCACACTTTTATTTGTGGGAAAAGTGAAAATGTCCCAGTACTGCACTTGGCTTCATTAGCATATGAAACATCACTGAAAACATTCAACAGCATATGACACGCCTCTGAACATGCTTTACTGGCATATGAAACCTCACTGAAAACATTCATCGGCATATGACACGGCCCTGAAAATGCTTCACTGGCATATGAAACATCACTGAAAACATTCATCGGCATATGACACGGCCCTGAAAATGCTTCACTGGCATATGAAACATCACTGAAAAGCTTAATTAGTATCTGAATCATCACTGGTACTGCAATTTAGCATACATTGGCGTAATGTAGCAAGTATGAATATTTCCTACTGTTCATTTGCTGGTATTTTGATTAACAGGACACATAGGCCATTCTTTTAATGCAGTTTCCAAATATGAAAACGTGAATTCTGGTGAAAGGTCCCCTTAAAGGGATAGTAATACTTCGTTTTATCTTTATTTTATTTTGTAGACATTAAAAAAAACATGAAGAACGATATAAGTCTTATCTCTCAAACCTTTATAGTTTGAGAGAGATTCACAAGCAAAGTGTCCCCTCCTGCCCCTTTTACCTAGTGTAAGCCATCTCTTCTCAGATGTGGAATGCAGTCCATAGACCAGACAGATAACAGCAGGGGACAATCTTCTTTCTATGAGATCAATGAAAGCCCTGCCCCCTCTTGACAAAATTTTCAGGTTTTTCCCTTATATACGATATAAGTCTTATCTCTCAAACCTTTATAGTTTGAGAGAGATTCACAAGCAAAGTGTCCCCTCCTGCCCCTTTTACCTAGTGTAAGCCATCTCTTCTCAGATGTGGAATGCAGTCCATAGACCAGACAGATAACAGCAGGGGACAATCTTCTTTCTATGAGATCAATGAAAGCCCTGCCCCCTCTTGACAAATTTTTCAGGTTTTTCCCTTATCTTAATTGAAGATTGTCCCTCTCTGCAGTGTACCTGGGCACCTCCCTTCTGATCTGGCTGAACAGTGTTACATCAGTAAAAGGGGTGGGAGGGGATACTTTGTCATTGAATTGCTCTTGAACTACAACTCTGACAGAATTGAAATAACACTCTCCAAAGTCCAAATACTATGATGATTAATTAGAGCTGCTTTTATTATGAAACATTACTATCCCTTTAAATGGAGTGACATTAAAATAAAAAATGAAATTCTGTCTGACCAAAGGTATTTGCTGTGTAGTTTTGTGCTCCTAACACCCCATACGGTATGTTATGTCATACCAATGAGGTAGCATTTTCCAGAGAACAATAGCTAGTGAATACAATAGATTCCGGGATTTGGTTTAAAAAGGAGGAAAAACACATACCACACACAACATTTATTTCCCAGTAAAATGTTTGTTAATAGTAGCCTAGGGGTAGAAATGCAAGTGATTACTCATTTATGCAACCAGTTGTCCACTTTCCAGTATATTGTGCTTTAAAATGTCAGTGTTTGAAAAATGTAACAGTTCAGTGAAAGCTGCAGACTGTTGTAGGGGCAATTTTGTGCCCCTGGCAACTTGTATAGCTAATTAATAGATACAAATGGGGTTCCATTTTTAACGGGTCGGTAGTATTAACTGAAAATTCCACAGTATTTAAAGGGATAGTAATACTTTGATTTAAAAATGTCTATTGTAGCTATTAACTATAGAAGTAGAATAAGCTACTTCCCATGTCTCAGAATGTTATATTTTTTCTGTTTGTAGCATTTAAGGTCCCCCCCCTTTCTCATACGTCAGTGCTCCAGCTACCGGAGGCAGATCCTGGTCCCTGGACTGGTCTACAAAGTGTGCTTGCAACCAGGCACAATTTGTAAACTGTTCCAATGAAGTATTTCTTTATAAATGTCACAATTTCGGATCTCCTGAAGAACCTTCGCTGTTCTGCCAGAGGATCTGCCTCTGTCAGCTAAAGTGCTGACGTATGAGAAAGGAGGGGGGACTTTAAATGCTGCAAACACAAAAACTATAAAGTTTTGAGAAATGGTAAGTAGCTTATTCTATTTCTATAGTTAATAGCTATAGTATTAGACATTTTTTAAATCAAAGTATTACTATCCCTTTAATGATTTTAGCATTTTTGAAGAGGTGGATTTGTAAACATTTTCCTAAAATACCACATTATGTAAATATTTGCACACAACAGCGCTGGCTCAGAAAGTGAAGTGACACTGCATTTGTCTCCTTTCCAAAATTGTTTGCTGTGTTGTTTTACAACTACTTTAGTGCAGGCATATTATTTCGTAAATAATTATGTTAAATTCCATTGTTTTTTTTTTGTTTTTTTTTTATATTTTACTATCAATGAAGTAGTAAAAATTAAAAAAAAAAAAACCTTTTGCCTTATGCTTTTCATTTGCTAATTTTTCTTGGAAAACCTATGGGCAGATTTTCTTTAACAGGTTAGTGCTCCTTATACAAGTGCAGGATCTGCTGAAAATCCCTAAAATTGTCATAATAGTTTAATTTTTCAGAAAACAAATCTGGAAATATTAATAGTTACATCTGCAAAAAAATCGTTCTACTTTTACTTCATAAAACTGTTGTGCTGGGACTTCTGTATTTCATAAATGTTAACCAATTACCTTAGAACCATGTAGGTGATTTTGAAAGTGCTAATTCAAGGCCTGTTCTGTGGTTATATCCCTCCAACCCTCACTAACACTTATATCTGCAATAATGAGAGGAGAATCCCTATGCTCCCTTCTCTCCTACTTCCGTAACAGCAGGTATTTTCAATTCACATTTAGAGACTCGGGGATATTTGTTTCAACTTCCTTCGTTTACAGTTAAGTCATGGTCACTCAACTGACTGAAAGTGCGGTGGTTTCTTAGTCTCGTTATGTCCATTCAGTCCTATTTAACTCAATTAGAAATTTTAAAATTTTGTATGTATAGTCTGTAGTGCCCTTGGTTTGCCCCAGAATGACTATTTTGAATGTAGGGCCCTATGTATACAATTTTATTTCGGCTCTGCAGACGAGCCATCTGGTCGCATGACCAGAATCAAAGTTTGTCAGCTATAATGCGGACTTGGGTAAAAGGGGCGGGAAGGGGGAACTTTAGAAGCATATTACTCTTAAACCGTCAAAGTTTGAGCAATGGGACCGACATCATTTACTCTATTTTTTAATATGTGCAATGTACAATATTAAACATTATTAAAATAAAGTATTACTGTCCCTTTAATATGGTGCTTTTAACCCATCAAGTACTAGAGAGGGCTCCAACACATTGTGATTCAAAGGAAATATATTGTTGTATAATTTATTTTTCTGTAGAGTCATTGAGGGATGCATGGACGATAGGGTTAAGCAGGGTGCCTATAGAAGGCAGGGCACTATAAGCAAAAATAAACAAAAACTCTAGATGCTAACCAGTCCCCCTGTCCGACTGCTTTCAGTTTTAAAAGGAGGTTCAGGGCAACATTTCTCCTGAAAAGACCTTCATTAGTTATTCTTATTATTATACCTTTCTCCTCAAAGCTTCTGAGCCCTTGCTTTGTGAATTCCTATTGGAATAGCTTACTCTCTGAAACATAGAGGCCCAGTCTCAGTCATTGGCTGTCAAGGGATGAGAAATTTTGTAGTTAGGGTGATCTTCATGGGACATATACAGGTTTATTTTTGTGTTATCTATTTGGGGGTGAGCACACCCAAGGCACCTCACAGAGTTGCGGCCATTGTTCCCAGCAGCTCCTAAGATTATACATTCAATGAATAAGTAAAAAAAAAAAAAAAATGGGACTTTTCAGGTTCTCCAGCTACTTTGGAGCAGGGCACTCTCTGTTGCTTGTATAGAGTTTTTGGCCATCCATTTTAAGCTGACTCCAGAGCAGCAGCGCTATTGCATATAATTGTAACTTTTAACCCCTTCACTGTCAGCTCCTTTGGAGCAAAGGTCTGTCACTTCTACTGGGGTTTTTACTATGACGAAATCAGTCTGCCCATTATTTAATGAATATTGGTCATCCCTTTGGGGACTCCCCTTTATATTGTTGTTGAATTACAAGTGTTCATTAATGCTAGTCCCTTTGGGACATTTGAGCTCTATTGATCATTTATTATCTTAAAGGAAGTTGAACTTTTTCTCAATCATGGCATACAGAGCTAACACTGAGATTTATTTTATGGTCTTCCTTCATTTGTTTAAAATGGCAGATAAAAAGGAGAAAAAAACAGCAATAAAAATAATTTTCTACATGGAAAAAAAATGAAATGATTGCAAACAATATGTCTGTGTGTTCTATGTACTTAGAGGCTAATGGCTTCCACATCTACTGCTGTTCCCCCATGCTTGAACCCGAGTGGGCCAAGTCCTTCCCAGGCTTTCTTTAGACAAATGATTTACAGAAGCACCTCGTGCACCAGTTAAGACCAAGAATCAAAAAATCTTATTCACCCTCAGGTTCATCTGACAATGATGTTGAATTGGCTAATGACAGTTATGATTGCCCCTCATCCTTTGGAGAGGGTTCCATTTTAGATCACTCAATCCCATTGTGTCTCCTGATGCTCAAAATGGCTTTCCTTCTGGCTGTTGTCTCTGTTTGGAGGGTGGAGGAGCTGCAAGCTCTGTCTTGAAAGCCTCCTTTTCTGTTTTTTCACCAGGACGAGGCATAATTTACCAGAAGGCTGTTTCAGATTTGCACGTTAATATGAACAGGAGATTATTTTACCTTCCTTTTCTTCTCACCCTTCATCCAAACAGGAGAAAGTTCTCCAGCTGGATGTGGGTACATTTTCATTCCCGAGGGACAGTGGGCAGGTAAGGCAGCATCTAAGGTCACCATTGGCTCTTGGTTCAAGGCTAGCACATGCCAAACATACAGGGTCAGAAAGAGATCTGTTCCTTTAAGGGTCACAGTGCACTCCACCAGATTTGTGGGTGCTTCCTAGGCCTACAAATACCGGTCCTCAGCCAAACAGCTGTGCAAGGCTACAGCATGGTCCTCCTTGCACACATTTACCAAACACTTCTGCCTCAATGTCCTGTCATCAGCTGAGACCAGCTTTGGCCAGAATATCCTTCAGACAGTGCTGCCTCTCTGATAACTCTTTCTGTCTCTTCTACTGCTAAGTTTTGTTCAGTAGTTTGAGCCCTGTTGGCCCATATTTGGTTGGCTGTGCTAGTTCGGTGTCTGGTGACACAAGAGGATACATAGATCCTGTTAGTCCTATGGGGACGAGTGAGTTTTTCTCCTTTTCCCTTGTGGTATTCAAGTCTTGGTTAAAATTACACCTCCTCAACAAAACTTCAGCAAGCTAGAAGGTAATTACTTTGTACATCCAAGGCTCTTATACTTTACTTATCTTTATTTATATGTCTCCTATGCTGACCAGGACTCTAGCACAGTATTCCGCACATGACCCTTATGTACTCTGTATGTCTTCCATTACCACTTTAGAGTATAAGCTTTGGAGCAGGGACCCCCACTTCCAGTGTTAAACAATGCAAATCAATTGTATCCCTGTATTGTATAAACCCTTAGATTGTAAAGCGCTGAGTAAACTTGTGGTGCTATATAAATAAACTCATCCATTCATTCACACATATGTACTAAAGAGAAAAGGATTTAATGGTATTTTCAATTTTGATAACATCAGTAATACCACATCCTCTGTAAACAGACTAGTGTCTACTGTTTTAACATTAACCTTTTCCCTTCTTAACCCCTTAAGGACTGGGAAAATATGAGGTGGATTTCACTTAAGGACCGGAGCAATTCTGACTTTTTTGACTATGTCTTTGTTCAACAGTGTTTTCCCTCTAAGTACTTCTTTTTTACCTAAGAAAATTATATACCATTTTTTACGCACAAATATGGTTTTCTTTTGATACCACACCACCATTTATTTTAGTAAAATTGAAGAAAACTAAAAAAAAAAAAAAAAAAAAAAAAAAAAAAAAAAGTAAAAAAAATGCTATTTTTTTTCTCTTGGGATCATTTGGGCGTAATGGGTTACATTTTTTTTTTTTTTTTTTTTTTTGAATTTCAAAAGAGCTTTATTGGAGAAGAAAGAAAAGAACAAAGCATTACAAATATCAATTGGCATTCAACATAAGTCAAATTACATGTAACTGTATAGTAGCCAATACAAGGAGAAAGATATAAGGAGACAAAACGAAAAAGAAAACAGATGCCACGCAAAAAGATCCAGTACTTAAAGCATAGACATGTATGTCCCATTACAGTCAGGAAAATAATGAATCTGAGAACACAACATGAAGTCATTTGAATGGTAATTGCAAGCTTTATCAGTTACATAATTTGAGAGGGTGTGGCAGCTGCAAGGGTTGGAAAAACAGCGAGAAGGAAGGAGACAGGTGTAAGGGAGAAAAAAAAAAAAAAACCCCACCGGGAAAAGAGCTATAATGCACCATATCCGAGGTTTATCCAGAAATGACTTAACAAGAGTCGCATTCATAAAGATCAATGCCATAAAGTACGATGACATCCCGCCTCTACTCCAGACCCCACTCTCACCACTCACACACGTTCGCCATCACGGTATACACCTAAAAGGGACACGATAAAAAGAATGTATTTACCGCATCCGGATCTCCACATCTAGAAGCAATCTGTATCCTCATCATTGAGATGTGTAACCTCACAGAGCTCGCCCATTCCCCAATTGTAGGGGGATTAACATCTTTCCAATGACGAGGAATCAGAGACTTTGCCGTGAGTAGCATTGCAAAGAGAAGAGATTTGTTGGTATAAGATAAACGGGGTATATGTAGCAGAAAGAGGGATTGCCATATGTCTTTAGATAAAGAGATGTTTAAACTTTTTGCAATCAGATCTAGGCATTCGGACCAGAAAGGCTGAATTTTAGAACAATACCACCAGATATGCGAAGGAGTACCAATAACCGACTTACATCGCCAGCATAAGGCACTAGCCGATGGATAAAAAGCATGAAGTCGAGAGGGAGTTAGATACCATCGACTCAGGAATTTGAAATGAGATTCCAACATAGTGGATGAGATGGAAGCTGATGAAGCCACTTTCCATATATCCTTCCAATTTTCAAGAGATTGTACACAATTGAGCTCCCGTTCCCAAGCCAGTGCATAACTCGGTTTGGAGGGGCTCCTCGGGACTGAAAGAATGCGGTAAATCCTACCAAGTTTGCAGACTGGAGGCGTTATCCTCGTCAATAGTTTCTCGAAATCAGATGGGACCGACGTCCTAAGGGATCTTAAAGTAGGATGGTCTAAGAAATGTTTAATACGCAGAAATCTCCAGATTTCTGAGCTAGATAAATTATAAGTCTCTCTTAATTCTTCAAATGATCGGATCGAACCACTAGATATAAGATCCATAATGCGTATACCAGAATGAGATTGCCATCCAGGGTAATCCGTACGGAGAAGAGAGAATGAGGTATGCCTCGTATGGAAAACCAAGGAAACTAATGAAGGGGAGTGCGCCAGTACCTCAGCTTTATTGCATTTTGACCAGACATCAAAAACGTGCGAGATAATGGGGTGCGAATATAGCGATTTATGCCTCTCCTTAGCAGGTAGGAACAATTCTATAAGTGGATCAAAGCGAACCAATAACTGACGTTCAAGTCTTACCCAAGCCTTGTCTCCTTCGTTATGGGTCCAATCTAGGACAGAGGTAATTGCTGCTGATTGGTAATAAAGAGGCAGGTTAGGTAGACCAAGCCCCCCCTGAGATTTATGTAAGTACAAACAACGCATGGCTAACCTAGGAGGTCTCTGTCTCCAGAGAAAGCGACAAATAGATCGGTTGAGTAAGGAAAAGAAGTTCGAAGGAATATGAATCGGCAAAGTTTGCAGTAAATAGATGAAACGGGGTAGAACATTCATTTTTATAACATTTATCCTACCGTACCAGGATAAATAAAGTTTAGACCAGGTCAAAAAATCATTCCGAATAGTACGCAAAAGTGGTAGAAAGTTTAGACTGTATAGGGAGTCCAAAGAAGGAGATAAATTAATTCCAAGATATTTAATATGAGTATCTGACCATTTAAATGGGGTTAATCGTTTCAAGCTAAGCAGCATCTCCTCTGGTAGTCCCATATGAAGCGCTTCCGATTTAGTGGAATTAATCTTGAAATTAGAGAGTGCAGCAAAGGACGCCATTTCTTCAAGAACTGAACTCAAGGAAGAGATGGGGTTAGTGATTGTCAGAAGTACATCGTCCGCAAACATTGCTAATTTGTAATCAGAAGATCCAATCCGGACCCCCTCTATATCCTCCTTAAGACGAATATGTTGTGCAAATGGTTCCATAAGTAATATAAAAAGTATAGGAGAGAGTGGACAACCTTGCCTAGTACCATTGGCTATGGTAAAACTGTCAGAGAAATGACCATTGACCCTCACCCGGGCTGAAGGGTTCGTATAGAGTGCAAAAATTAAGCTCAACATCAACGGCCCAAATCCGAAAGCTCTTAAGGATTTTTCGAGAAAAAGCCAGCTCACCCGGTCAAAAGCCTTTTCGGCATCAGTAGATAAAAAGACCGCAGGAATTCGCTCAGTTCTCAGATAGTACATAATATTCAGCAATTTACGGGTGTTATCACGTGCCTCCCTTCTGGGGGTAAAGCCAGTTTGGTCAGTATGTATCAGAGAGGTTAACAAGGGTTTTATTCGGTCTGCTAAAATTTTCGCATAAATTTTTATATCAATATTAAGCAACGAGATGGGTCTATAGCTTTCACATCTTAACAGATCCTTACCTGCCTTTGGTAAAACAGTAATATGAGCTTCCGTCAGCGAAGGATGATGTCCTATCTCAGTGGGAAGAGCTTTGAATGCCTCACAGAGTAGAGGGGTCAGTTTGTCCCGAAACGCTTTATAGTATACATGAGTAAATCCGTCAGGTCCAGGGCTTTTACCAGTTGGTAAAGCATCAATGGCCCTCCTGATTTCGATCAGTGAGATCGGATTTTCAAGAGAGGCAACGACAGAAGGCGATAATCTAGGAAGATTCGCGGCATCAAGGTAAGCCGAAATAGACGCTTCTAGGGTCGGCCCTGGACATGACTTCTGATCTTGCAAGTTATACAACGATTCATAAAATGTTCGGAAAGCCTCAGCAATAGAGGTTTTGTCATGCACAAGTTTATGTGTAGAGTCCCGGATAGACGGGATAAAATGAGCCGCAAATCTCTGACGTAACTGGCGAGCTAAGAGAGATCCAATTTTGTTTCCATGCTCAAAGAATGTGCATGTCCATGCGGATATTTAGTAGCGAGGATAGTTGGGACCGTAATTGAGTGAGCTTTAATAAGTCCGAATCCCTGCCGGAAGTCTTATGATTGTATTCTAGTTGGGCAATATCAGACAGAAGTTGATGGATCCGTGCCATACGTTGTTTCTTACGTGTGGCAGCCAATTTAATGAACTCCCCCCGAAGAACACATTTATGAGCAGCCCATATAGACAAGGGAGAGATAGCTTCATCCACATTTTCAGCAATATAATGATCTAAGACTTTGGAGATGTAGGTTTTCGAATCCTCCTGTTGTAGCAAAGTACCATCAAGGCGCCAAGTAGGAGCACTAAGATGTCCTCTAGGCATCCGTATGTCTAATCTAATAGGCGCATGGTCAGACCAGGTAATGACGTCTATTGCTGCCGATTCCAAAAGATCAAGATGGTCATGTGATAAAAAAAAATAATCAATCCTAGAATAAAAGCCATGCGGATTAGAATAAAAAGTAAAATCCTTACGATCAGGGTGACAGATCCGCCACGCATCAATGAGTTTATGACTCTGAAGTGAATTGTGAACGGATTTAATTAAAGATTTAGGATAAGAAGAGTGTCCAGATGAACAATCCAAGGAGGGTTGGAGTGGCAGGTTAAGGTCACCCCCCACTACCAACACTCCTTCTTTAAAAGTATCCAGTTTGTCAAGAGTAGCAGAGAGAAAAGAGTCTTGCATCGAATTTGGGGAATAAAAACAAGCAAAAGTGTAAAGTTGTGAGTCGATGAGTCCCTTCACAAAAATAAACCGTCCCTGTGGGTCACTAATAGAAGAGGATAGGATAAAGGGGATCTTTTTGTGCACAAGAATAGCTACTCCCGCTTTCTTCAGGGAAGAGGAGCTCAGAAATGCCTGGGAAAAGAATCTATTCGTTAATGTCAGTTCCCTGGATCGTTTAAAATGAGTCTCTTGGACAAAAACTATGTCACCCTTCATGCGATGAAAATCATGAAGAGCGATAGAACGCTTCACAGGAGAATTTAACCCCTTCACATTATATGACAAAAATGTAAGAGTGGATGTGTGTACCAGAGCAGGGCGGATGTCATGAGCTTTGGAGGTCATAGTGAATCATGTGGATGGAATTGTAAGGAAGCAAACCATCGGACACGGTGCATACCTGTAAAAAAAAAAAAAAAAAAAAAAAAAGGGGGGGAGTTGATGGGGAGGGAGGTACAGGTAACAGAATAGAAGAAAGAAAAAGGCTCACGCTTGGAATGAGAGGCATAAAAATTACCCCCCAATCCAACCGATAAAAAAAAGGGGATGAGCCCAAAGAGGGCGAGAACAAAATAAGAAAATGAGAAAGACAATTTCATAAACTGTGAAAGTAATGAGTAGCAAATAAGACTACAGGACTGTAATTAAAACATGAACACAACCAATAGAACAAATCTGGCAAAGCAAACAGGCACATATTTATAATGGATGGTAACCAAGTATGGAAAGGCACACCTGGTTATTAACAAACATTTGTAGGGCTGGGTGAGAACCCCAAGTACTACCGAGATGGAAGATAAGAGGAAGAACACTGTGAAGATAGGAGAAAACGAAGAAGAGTGCAGCGTTCTTACTGGGTTCAACATAAAAGAAATCAGGAGCAAAGGTGAGCATGAGACATGTAGCAATATATGTCTAACCAATATAATATTCGGGAAACAAAACACTGATAACTCAATGGAGGGAATACATAAGTAAATCGGGGGGGGAGAGTGTCTTCCCGAGTGCTGAATCGACCAATTAGGGTCTGCTGACCTGATGCATCTACATAGATTATTAACGTCAAGCCAATATAACCTCAACAGAGCAAAGCAGTGTATTCTACCCCATTCCGTCTAGCCGAGAATACAGAAACTGATCCCCGGCCATACACAAGGAGAATGCATAAGGCAGTGGCTCCCAAAGGAAGCATGAGAAGTTAACTAACGACTCGGGAAGGCCTCTCCCTCCCACCCACCCCGTTCATAAGCCATAATCCAAAAAAAAATAAAAAAGAAATACAGTCCATCATAACATACAATCCCCCAAGACCCATTGTCTCTCTAATTTATCCTCTCACCCTCACCTTTACCTTCTCGACCTTCACATTAACCCCCTTCCTCCCTCTCTATCCACGCTCATCCCCTATCCCGCTCTCCTCCTAACCCGATCTCCCCCTCCCCTCTCCCATCGCTTCCCTCTCTTCCAGCTTCCTAACATCCCTTAACCTATACAAAACTGATTCCCGTTCTTCCTCTCTCTCTCTCCAAATATCAACCCATCCAGAGTAACCAGTATATGGAGTCAACAAGCCAGCCCGGTTCCCATATAGACGCATCCCGTCCGTCCCCCCGCCGTCCACCCCCAACCCCTCGCCTCCCAAAGAGGAAAGGAGCAGACAGAACGGCAAAGGGAGAGACAGGGTGCAGCACCCAACCAATCAGGGGAGTCATCTCCCTAGTTAAACCAAAATACTACTGCTATCTAAGCAAGAAATAAACTGCAGGTATTAAAGCTGTAGATCCCAAAGGGACCATAAGTAAAAACCTGAAAGTCCTCTGGTATCCCAGTGGTATAGTGAACGGCGGGAAAGTCCCTTTAGTGCTTCAAAGAGGAGAATGTCTATATGTAAACGTTCCCAGGGAATCATCCCGCCACCTCCGGACCCACCACCTGGGTAGGGGATAGCGGAATCGCCCTTGATGCTTTTCTTTTCTTTGAGGCGGGTTTCCAAGGTGAGGTGGACGATCCACATTCCATATCAACAGGACCTTGATCCAACGCAGCGAAAAATCCCTCCGGTAGGTGAAGATTCAATGCAGTAGCAAAAGCTCGGGTATCTCCCTTATATCGTAGAGTATGCGTAGTGCCATTAGCCGAAGCCAGAAGGGACATAGGAAACCCCCACCTGTATTTGATTTGTCGTGCTCTAAGTTCCGAAGTGATGGGTTTCATATCACGTCTCCACTGGATTGTGGTGGTCGAGAGGTCTTGGTAAACTGATATGTTATGCCCCTCAAATTGTTCTGATGGGGTACCTCTCGATGCTTTGTACACTGCGTCCCGATCCGGATAAGACTGGAAGCGAAGAATGACATCCCTTGGGGAGTCTGCTGAGGGGCCTCTGGGTTTAAGTGCGCGGTGAGCACGATCTATCAAGAAGACACGGTCCTGTGGGGACTTTGTCACAGAAAGGAATAAACGTTGGAGAAAGTCAGGTAAGTGAGCTTGATCAACCTCCTCAGATATGCCTCTCAAACGTAAATTGTTTCTTCTATTCCGATTTTCCAAGTCGTCCACTTTAAGTATCAGGTCAGCTTGCTGTAGCTGTAAAGAGTGAAGCGATTTGGAGGACTCAGATGCAAACGAGGAGAAGTGCGCCACATTTTCCTCCAAAGCTTCTACTCTCCCACCTATGTGCAGTATTTCTCTTCTGACTTCAAGGATTTCTTCCCGTAGAAACAGTTTCAGTTCTGAGAGTAAATTGTTTATATCGCTCTTAGTGGACGGCGATGTATCCACAACAGGGACATTGGGTACCTGAGTAATAGAGGGCAAAACGGGCTCTGTCCTTGGCGTAACATCTGTAGCAGGCTGAACGGCCTCAAGATCCGCCATCTTAGCTCCGTTTGATCCGAGATGAGTAGATTTTTTCTTCGTGAAAAAAGCGTTTAGTTGTGAAGAATTCTTTAGGGATCGTCCTCTGACCATAATCCCCCTTCGATCCACCGCTAGAGAGAGAATACAGCAGGTTGTGACAGTATAAAAAGCGAACTTTCTCAGTCCTGTAGTCAGGAGCTAGGAAGCTATGCGGCCATTCAAGTCGGCTGCTAAACCACGCCCCATCATGGGTTACATTTTTATGGAGACTGCATGAACAGTATGACCGGTCAGTCATACCTACAAAATGGGCAGTTTTAAGTGGGCACTGTCCCTTTGGGTGAAAATCCCCATGTCCCTTTTCCCACCCTATTTTCCCACTTTTATTATTGATTAAATTTGGTGCTGTGTATAAATGTATTACATGGCTCCACAATCACACTTCACTTTTGGTAATTGACATATTGTTTTTTATAAATAATTTTTTTTTTGCAAAAAAAAAGGTTATCCAAACACACACACCTTACCCTACCACAGGGGTTGACGGTCACCACATATGCCTTACCCCATCACAGGGGCCGAAGGCTAAACAACACTGACCTACCTCACCGCTAGGACCATAGGTTCACCAAACACACCTTACTCCTTAGTTTCGACCAAAAAAATTCACCTTTCACTCACCTTAACCACCAGTAACCATAGGTTCACCTACATGCAGAATTTACCCTATCGCAAGGGCCAAAGGTTCACTACAAACACCTTACCCCACTGCAGTGGCCAAAGGTTCACCACACACAGACCTTACCCCATCGCAGGGGCCGAAGGTTCTCTAACAAACACCTTACCCAATTGCAGGGGCTGAAGGTTCAACAATCACCCCTTACACAATCACAGGGGCCCAAAGTTCACCTACAGACTACTTAACCTTCATAGGAACCAGGGTTCACCATGTACACACCTTCCCCATCTCAGGTATGTACTACATCCACTAAACACCAATCTAAGAGTACATAGGCTCACCATTTACATCCTACAATATCATAGGGTCCTAATTCACTTCCACACACAGCCAGAAGGTTCATAGATTTATAACGTACCTAATCACACCATCAAGCGCCCTATTAGAACCATTTACTTTATTGTCCTCCGGCTATACTAGTTTAGTAGCCAATCTATAATAATAATAATCTATAATAATAATAATAATATAATAATTATAATATAATAATAATCAAAATAAAAATAATCTCTCACCCCCATTTCCAGAACTCTTCTTCCTCCCCCCTTCTGACTCCGTGCACTCCCAGGTCTAATATCTTAATCTATAGATTTAGCATCTACTCACCCCATGTAGATATGGAAGATCAAGAACCCAGAACTCCCACCCAACCAAAGCCAGTCATGGCTGAAAACGCAAGTCCAAGAAACAGAAGCTCCTCCATGTGAGACTGGACCATGGTTAAATTATTAGCAGAACTTAAACGTCAACACATCCCCTACCCAGCATCGGCTTAAAAAGCAGAATTGTTCCGCCTCCTATTCCCCCACTCACTTACCATCTCCTCCTGGCCAAATACCTCCACCCAAAGCACCCAGCATCAATTACAAGCTACTCAACCACTAACACTCGACCACCTGTCAAATATCACCCAAATGCTAACAGAACTTCACTCCGTTATCACCGACATTCAAACCAGAGTGGTTACACTCAAAAACGCATCAATCCAACAACCATCAACTTCATCACTGATCACATCCCCTCAGACAGGTACCTCATTTACTCCTTCCCCTCGCATCACACCAGTCCAGCTAATACCAACTCACCTACATAGGGACATCCTAGAGGGGAAGGACGTTAATCTAGTGGTCCTTCCCCTGGCGTCAAAGGATTTAGTTGAGCAGAAAACAGTCACGTGTGGCGATGTCGTTTACACTCAAGGCCAGGGACCCTCGGTTATCTAAAAGACTATCCCTGGCTGAGTTTGTACTGGCATTCAGTGTTTACCGTGATATACTCTGCTCAGCTTTTCTCACCAGGCGTCAGGAGCTGGACCACTACCTGTACAAAAGCTCTTTGTGCAAAAGCAGCTGCCTCTAAATCACAATTTAACTACACGACAGACTGGAGCTAACTGGACTTTGAACTCTTTTGCCGTCACTTTGCTGGCCTTAAGGCTCCAGTCTGTCAAACTTGCTCCATACCCTATCACTCACTCAGCCTATGCCCATCTGCCTCACCATCTACTCTAACCAACCAACCCCAGCCAGCCGCCAACACTCTTTCTACCAACCCATCCACTAGCTCCGCTACACACCCACACAGAGACAAACACGGTTGTGTGATACATTATGTTGGCAACACACCTACACGTAACAATTTTAATGGAAAAGGCTGTTTCTTCAGAGGCTGTAGACTCCTGCACCAATGTATCATTTGCCACAATGCACACTCACAAATCATCTGTCCCCGCAACACCCCCAAATCCAATAAAAGATTCTGTGAAATTTACTAATCTGGTCTGCAGTAGTTACACATTACTCACCCAAACCAGCAACTCGTAGATTTCATTAATAAAGGTCTCAAGGAAGGCTTCCACACTGGTATCATTGCATGCCCAGCCACATCCGTTACAGGCCCCAACCTGCTCTCAGCCTTAAACAACCCAGATACCGTCACAACACTAATCAACGAAGAAGTCACACAAGGTTTCCTCATAGGCCCATTCACTTCCCCCCATTCCCCATATGGCGTAACAACCCCATAAGCATTGCCTCCAAAAAATTTTCCTCAAAAAAACACCTAATCATTGATCTATCAGCACCCCATTCCACTCACATACCAAGTATCAATTCACTCATCCCATTAGAAACGTTCACCTTAAATTACTCCAGCATTGACCAAGCAATAGCACTCATATCTCAAGCCGGTCAAGGATACTGGCTATCCAAATCTGATACACGCAACGCATTACCAGTACACCCCATACTCTGGCATCTACAAGGCACTGCATGGAACAAGTCATTCTACTTTACACCTGTCTCACATTTGGCTCAAAGAGCAGCCCTCGAATTTTCAATCTATTTGCTGAAGTTCTATGCTGGCTGCTCTTAAACCACTGCCATTCACTATCTAGATGATTTCCTACTAATAGAACCACCCATTACCAACCCATCCAGCCTAAATAAACTACTCACCCTTTTCAGTTCCCTTAACATCCCAGTAGCTACAGACAAAACCTTAGGACCATCCACTTCCATAGAATTTTCAGGCATTATCGTAAACACAGACAGACTAGAAATTAGCCTTCCAGCCAACAAACAGCACCACCTTCAGTCAATAATACAAGAACACACCACCAAAACCTCACTAACCAAAGTCGAACTACAATCCTTAATTGGCTACCTGAACTATGCAACTGAGGTCATTCCACAGGGCAGATCATTCATTTCACACCTCCTAAACTTACTACACCAAGTAACAAACGCTCATTCCGTAATACTCCTTGACCAATCCTCTACTGCAGACTTAATGCAGGCGTGCGGATGTCACTATGGCAAGATGTCTGTGCTCCATCCTGCTATCAGTCTTGGAAGAATGGCAATTTCAGTTTATTCAGGTAATAATTCTGGCGACTAGCGCTACAGAGCAGCTAGTCGTCAGATGTGCAATTATGTGGGGCAATATACTTATTGGGTGGTAGTTCCGCTTTAAGAATGTGATCTAACTTCCTCCTACACTGGAACGGCTGTATGATGTTCCCCCCACAAATCAACCAACACACACCAACCATTTACAGAGAAGCAGCAGCAACTAAGGGCTTTGCAGCTATTTGGAATCAGGAATGGTTTTCAGAACACTGGCCGACACAGGTTCACATTCTACGCAATTTCTCCAGTACATCTACCCTCTTTGAGATTTACCCCATAGTAGCAGCCGCAGCTCTATGGGGTCATCAATGGTCAGGCCAAGCAGTCTTATTCATGACAGATAATCAAGCCACTTCACAATTAACCTCAAAAGGCTGATCCCACTCACCACAAATCATGTTACTTCTCCGTGAACTCACCTGGCTTTCAATGTATCATAAATTCTTCATACAATCACCATTCATACCAGGCCAACAAAATACATCAGCTGATGCACTATCCCGTTTTAATCCTCAGGTATTCTTCAGCAACTGCCCAGCAGCCAATCCAACACCAGTGAACCCACCACCATTAAAAAAACTCATCTATCCATAAAACAGCTCCTATCAACAGCTTCATCAATAATGAACCAGGCACTAGCCCCAAGTACCATGAAAACCTACATTAAAGCCTGGAGTACATTTCAATCATTTATGACACAAGTGAGACTGAAACACTGCCATAATCCACAAACCATACTTGCCTTTACTGTATACTGCCACACTACCCTAAAATTAGCCCCCCCACCATTAAGTCTTACCTGGCAGGCATACAACATAATTTAGCTATAAATAACCCACTCAAACCATCAAAAACAACATACTATAAAGTAAAATTTCATCTTAAAGGTATTACAAAAATCCCATACGTACCCACCACGATACGCAAGCCTATTATAGGTACCATCTTTCAGAACATTTATTCCTACCTAACCACAAAACCATATGAGAGCAACACTAACATAATACTCATGGCAGCAGTCAGCCTAGCCTTTTTCGGCTTCCTCAGACCAGGATAATTACTAGCAAGATCCAACTCTTCCAATTTCATCAAAAAGAACCAGCTTATTCACAAATCAGATCACTACGTACTATTCCTCACTCACTCTAAAACAGATCAGCTTAGGAAAGGTTGCTATATAACAAGCTACCCAACTCATGATAAATTTTGCCCATGCACAGCACTCACACAAGTTTGTAAAGAAATTAAATCCAAACCAGCTCAGAGTCCCCTCCGTCCCACCGAGTCAGGTCCACTCACCACAGCTGCCTTCTGCAAACACCTCCGGTACATCCTTACATCATTAGGTCTCAACCCATGACTACACTATTCCAGTTATTCATTTAGAATAGGTGCGGCATAAAAAAAAGTCAGGTTCCATCATTCTTTATTCAGAAATGAGGCCGCTGGAAATCATCCTGTTTCACCAGGTACATAGCAGAACCCACTCAGGAAATCCGTCATGCTCTCACAGCACTGGCTCACTAAATGTCATCTTTACACAAGGTTAATAAAGTCTCTTGTTTATCATACCTTTTTGGCCTCTTGTTGGCACGCCTCCTCATCCTTCTACCTAGCAAACAAGTCAAGGTAAAACCACATATATTACCATCATTACTGCATAAAGCCTCGACCACAAGTTAAAGGCTAGGTCTGAATTTGTGGGAGGGGCTTACTGCACGTAAATACTGGCCCATTTCCAACACTCAGGGCTCACGTGCACTGAGCCCCACCTCAGTCACCCACCCTTAACTTTAACATTACTACCTAGGCAGCCCTCTTATTGGCACTCCTCGTCGTCCTTCTTCCTGGCAAGCAAGTCAAGGTAAAACCACATATATTACCATCATTACTGCATAAAGTCTCAACCGCAACTGTAAATATACAGCTAGCCAGACACAAGGGTCATCTGTGTAGGAACACAATTGTAAGTGTACAGTTAGCCAGACCCAAGGGTCATCTGTGTAGGAACACAATTGTAAGTGTACAGTTAGCCAGACCCAAGGGTCATCTGTGTAGGAACACAATTGTAAGCGTACAGTTAGCCAGACCCAAGGGTCATCTGTGCAGGAACACAATTTTAAGTGTACAGTTAGCCAGACCCAAGGGTCATCTGTGCAGTAACACAATTTTAAGTGTACTGTTAGCCAGACCCAAGGGTCATCTATGCAGGAACACAATTGTAAGTGTACAGTTAGCCAGACCCGAGTTTTGAATTAAATCAGAGGGCTGGATACAGCCATTGGGCCTTATTTTATCCATGTCAGGGTTAATGATAACAAAAATATAAATAAAAGTTGAACAATTTACCATGGGTAACACTATTTACATCTCTAGTTGTAAATTCCGTTTAATGGGATAGTAACCCTTTATTTTGACATTTTATATTCTGTAAGTTCACAATATATAAATTCAGATTGCCTGTACTCTTTAACTCTTTGTATGCTAGGGAGGTGTGCAATGCCTTGCAGAGCAGGCATTGCATATCCCACTGGCATTTAGATGGTTAATGTTTTTCTTCATTCTCACTTGTTTGTATATACGTTAATGTCTCTGACAGTCAGGGTCTATAAAATAAGTTATAGTGATATAATGAAAAATACATAGCACACACAGTACTGCAGAGATAGTGACATATTGTATCACTGTCTTGGCTTGATAGTTGACTTACCAGAAAACTAACTGTAAACAAAGATTCAGTGTGCTTACTGTCAGGGACATAAAAAGTGTAAAGATACAGATGAAACTGAGAAAGAGAAGTTTAAGCAATCTGACTTGACATAATGTGCACTTGTAGGTTACTATCCCTTTTAGGATATCAAAAGCACCACCTCTTTAAATTGCAACAGTACCAAGATAATACCACAGGATAAAAACTCTCAAAATGAGAGTTTATGTGCTATTAGACTATATATGTTTTACATGTCTATCAACTGTGAACATTGTGTTTCTGGGCTTGGACCCCCACCCCTAGTCATAATATGAGTAGGGGACCTGTTTGACATCTCCCAGTTCTTGATCTACCTGCAGCTGCAGAATTTACAATAAAATGAAAGCACTCCACAGAAAAATTGGCAGACTAGATGGGCGAATGGTTCTTATCTGCAGATAAATTCTATGTTTCACACTGCTGCTTCATGAACTTGGTAAACTCTCTTGTCTCAGCATTTGGACTCCACATTGCAGTTCCTCATCTCCAGTTCTCTGCTCCACAGAAAAACTCTGGTTATTTCTAATAGACAACTATGTCCTGAGTCGTGACCTTTGTCATTTCTGTCCTTTTATTCTTTCAAAGGGCATAGGCTTGCAAAGAAAATAAAACAAAACAATTTCTCTACTTGGGAACATATTTCAGTAAAGTTAGATCATGGGGAAGTGATTAAGTAATGATAACATAGCTAACCAGGAGTGCAGAGCTGGAAGGTTCCCAGGGACCACAGGAACTTCTACTAATGTGTGTGGCCTGGGTTCCATCACTCACTTGCTATTTCAGAGTGTTCTGCTGCATTATCCACAGTCTTTCTAGGTATTTTGGAAGACAAACACATGGGCTTCCTCTTTATTGTTTTACATGTAAGTAGCAATTCATTATACACAGTAATGCTGTTATTCTTAGTTGGGTCACAAGACAAATGTATATGTCTAGTGTCTGTGAGGGATATAGTTCTGTCCTTTTTATTTTCCTATCCAAAGGGCCATGTGCACACAGGAAAAACAGGGGCAAATGTGGAGCAAAGCGACTGCACCACAGGGAATAAATAAAAATTCCCATTAACTTAAATGGGGCTTTAACACTTTGAATGCCAGAGGGGTGTGCAATGCATTGCACAACCTGCTGGCATGCAAAGGGTTAAGCCCTTGGATGATAGAGGTCTCCAGTGCTTTGCAATGCAATATAGACCTCTTTAGCATTCAGGAGGTTAAACAATGCAATTTGAAGCAATGGGACATTTTATTTGTCCTGTATGGAGCAGTTGGTTTGCACCAAAATAGTAATTACATTTTGGGCCATAGGCACAAAGTGAACAGAACAAGCACATTCAATGCAATAATGTCCTACTGTTTAACCCTTTGAGTGATAGAGTCGCACGCAACACATTGCAAAGCAATGCGTTGTGTAATCCACTGGCACTCAAAGGGTTAAGAGCAAGTACATTGGAATGGCTTTGGGGAACGGAATTTATATCTGATGGAAGTTTCCTGAAAGTTATTGGAATCAAATTTCCATAGCTTATAACTCTGCTCTCCACGAGACTAGTACAGTAAGAATGATATTTATTGGCAAATGATTGGCTTTAGGATGCAAGCTTTCAAGACATACTCTCCATTCACCTTGCCGATCTCTATGGTCTGCATAGATGGTGATGTCAGAGCTTCACTACCCACGTCTGGAAGAAGAAGTAACATCACTATACTCTCCCAGAATTCATCAAATCTTCCAGAAGCGCTGAATGAGAGCTGATGTCAAGTGAAGAATTCATCCAGTCCTTTCATGCAGGTGATAATGATCTGCAGGGTGAATGAAATGAGTATGTTTTAAACTATAAGAACTGTATTCCCATAGCTGTCAGTTTTAATCCTATACTTTTCTTTTTGTGTCCTTATCTAAACACAAATGTAATTAGTGGGTGTTTTGTTCTAATTAATTCACCTGTGCTCATACAGGGAAATCCAAAAAACCTGTACTGTATCTGCACTTGAGGACCGTGGTTGAGAAACTCTGGTCTATAGTACTGGAGACACAAATGGGACAATGTTATTAGGAATGTCAACCTTAAGACACTTAAATCGTAGCTCTCTCTTCAGCAGTGGTAAATCTGGTAACACAATGGTCAAAGATGTTTAACGAGGAGTGAGCCTGGTATATACGCCGGCAGATTCAGTCCTCGTTGAACATCTCTGACCCTTATTTTGCATATGGAAGTAAGCTTTTGGCTTGATCTCACCAAGGACAATGGGGGGATCTAGACATAGACCTCTTTCCTAGAGAAAGCAGCTGCATCTCACAGATGAGGCCCAGGAAGTCTGAAATATACATCTGTGGTTAGTTGCTTCTCTCATTCAGAGAGGACTTACTTGGCATTTTGTGGATGGATTGTAATTAGGGCAGGATCGGTAATATGCATTTCAAGATACTCAGTGATGTAACTGGAAACCACTGGGCCCTGGTGCCAGAATTGCCATGGGACCCCCCCACCCCACCATGCAACGTCACCCCAGAAATTCCACTTATACATTGTCCACCTACACAATGCTCCCCATTGTCCACCTCCACATTGTACACCCTATTGTCCATCTCAACAATACCCCCATTGTCCACTTCCACATTGCCCCCACTATCCACTCCACCTGCACATTGCCCCACTGTCCACTTTGCTCCCATTGTCCATTTCCACATTGCCCCATTGTCCATTTCCACATTGCCCCCACTTCCATATTGCCCCTAATGTCCACATTGCCCCCACTGTCCACTTCCACACTGCTCACATTGCCCCCATTTCCACATTTCCCCCACTGTCCATATCCACATTACCCCCATTGTCTATTTCCACATTGCCCCCACTGTCCTCGTTGCCCCCATTGTCCACTTCCACATTGCCAAATGTCCACTTCCACATTGCCCCCCTGTTCATTTTGCCCACTGTCCACTTCCACATTGCCCCCATTGTCCACTTCACATTGCCCCATTGTCCATTTCCACTTACACATTTTCCCCCATTGTCTACCTTTACAGTGTCCATTCAAATTGATGGCTGCCAGGCAGACAGAGTAGCGTTGTACTCCTCCCAAGCTCTTCTTCTGTTTCTTCTTCAGTGAGTTCCCTGGCCGAGCATGCGTGCGAGGCAGAGGTGGAAGGATGCCTGTTTTGGTGTCAGTAGGGGTTGACTGGGCGACCGAGCCCCATGGAGTGACGGGCCAGGTCGCAGTTGCGACCACAGTAGTTATGCCACTGAGGATATTTCTGCTATTTGTATGGCACTTGTGAGCTAAAAGAGATTGCATCCTGGCTAGGATACAGTTATATAAAACTGACCACCTGAACTGGAAGACATGTTCCTAGCTGAGCATCCCTAACCATTACTATGCTTATGTCTGGGAAAGTAACTGAGCCACTAAGTACTTGTGTGAGAATTCTTAAATATCATGCACCAAAGCTATACTCTATAAATACAATCTACATTTAACTAGGGAACCGTAAAATCTATTGTGTCCAGATCTCCATTTTAATTTTGCTGCATGCACAGGAACCAGTTTAACCCTGTAGTGTTTAATTTTTATAAGCTTCCTACATTAAAATGGAAATCTAGACTTAAACCAGATCTGAAACTATATTTTGGAATGTAGAGTTTCTCAACCAGCTCAAGTACCACAAAATCTATGTTCACATAGGAGGGAAATGCAATGCTGCATTGTTCAACTGCCCGTGTTCATTTACCTCAGTGGTCCTGCATTCCCCCAGCCATCCCATTGCCATAGGAGTGGTGGTAGGGGGTGGCTATTGGTCAACTGTGTCATCTTCAGCCATATAGCTTTGTCTAACAGTCATTACAGATTGTAAAGAGCAAGCTGCCCTCCAATGTATCTGGTGTGATTGATGGGCGTGGCTTTCCTGTAGGAATCCAGTCCCAGCTACTATGTGTGCTCCATCAACCTCACCTGAAAATGCCTCCTAGTGCTTAAAAAACCACCTGCAGAGCCTTTGTGCACGTTCATAACATTACTGGAATGCAGTTTAGCTCTAGTGCCTTGTATCCAGCCTTATGACCTTGCCTGTTTTACCATTGCTCTGTTTGCTGCCTGTCAAGTGACCTCTGCTTGAATCTCCGTTAATATTCTGTCATCTGCCTAGCATTGGTACCTCTGCCAGTATATGAAATCTGCTCTGTCTGCTGCCTGCCAAGTGACCTCGGCCAATATCTAATATTGTCAGCAAACCATAACCGGCTCACCTGTGTCTATTGCTCATACATGCCTCTGTTACCTGGCTCTCCAGCTTATGGAAATATGGACATGGCTCTAATCATTGCTCAAGTTCATGCTAAGTACCTTGTTCCATATAGCCTCATATGAAATGTTGTGCCAATTTGTTATTCACTACTCACGCTCCAGCAGTACCTACAACTGGCTGGTTCAGTTTTGTATCTACTACTCTTTTTCATATTTACTGTATGATGTTCTCAAGTTACACAGTCCAGCAACATTCTCCAGCCATGTCTTCACCCTGCAATTCTCCTGCCTGCAGGCACCACCCAGTCCCACTCTGTGGCGAGTAGTGGTACTGACCAACCTTTAATTAATGTCATTTTTGTGCAATAATCCCTTATGAACCAAAGGGTTGTGCAACACATTTCTTCACAATGTGTTGTGCAGCCCTCTAGTCCTTATGGGGATAACCTGTGTTTCTATATAAATGCTCTGCTGTTGTCTGCCCTTTCCTAGTGCAGTCTTCCAGTCTCTCTCCTACCTGAAGTACCAGTCTCAAGTCCTGACACATTCTGTCTCTTGGTGTCGGTCAAAAAGCTCCAGACTTACCCAGCTTCCAGTGATCCACTTTACTTTAACCGTACAGTAACCAGATTAGTCCCTACCCTTTCTTTAAATTTCCCTCTCTATCCTTATTGGCCTTGACAATTTATAAGAGAGGTGGGGGTAGGGGGGTGGGTGTCCAGTGTAATGTGTTTGGCATCACTCTGGGACTCAAAGGGTTAAAGTAAGAAAAAAAAATATTGATGTTTCATTTAACTCCCTTAACCACTTGAATGCTGGAGAGTTCAAATGATTAAATAGGGCCTGGCAACGGGCCACAGCTTTTATTGGCTTTAGCAAACCAATTACTTTGTGATATTCACTTTTTGCAGTAAAATGTTGGTAATGTGAAAAATGGCAAAAAAAAGTCTGACGTGACTGTTCCCAAGAAAGGACAGTCTTAGTTGTTTTCCATGCTTGCAAATTAATAATTTCTACATCTGACCCAGTTCTCGCAGCAGCCAAAGGAAAGTTTTCTACATTTCTCCTGACACATTGTTCTTGGGTTTAGTTGAATTTACTGAGCACTTTTTGCCAAAGCAAATGAAGGAGGAGAATTCCAAAGTATGATGAACAGATGTCTATAGATTTTGAGATTTCCATTCCCCCAGAGGTGTATGTGGTTAAGACGAAAAAATAGCTTGTTCTAATTTATTTGTGAAGAATGTACTCATCCCAGCTTGTGGGGGAGAATTACAGATGAACTGATATACAAATACTAATGGTATTAGAGGAATTATATGAGAAGTTAAAATCGACAGAGAGTAGTAGATAATGATAGTGTTGGAGACCAGACAATAATCAGGAACTATAATTTAGGTTTGGCCAAATACTAATACAGGAATAGTACATTTTTAGCTCTCCGGCTGTTGAGAACTACATCTCTCACCATCTCTAGGGGATGATGGGAGCTATAGTCCCCGACAGTTGAAGGTCCAGCCATCAACCACCCATGTCCAATATATACTGCAGTTTAGTTTGCAAAGTGTCTTGCAATATGTCTTTATGTAGGAGGTTATGCCCTCAACTGGGGACAAGCTTGCCAAATACTGTAGCAGGCTCTATAGGACATTGTGCTACTCATGGTGCAATCTCCTTTAGATTACAAGTGTTGCACACAGAAAATAAATATTCTGAAGCATATCGTTCTAATTCTGCCCAAAAAGTGTTAGTCCAGCCTCAAAATGCCAGGCAATTCCTCCCCAAATGGGAGAAACAGTGAGCTCCAAATATAGGTTTCAGCCTCCTTGGGCCTTGTCAGTGAGGTGTAGCTTTTCTTTCTAGGCACCAGACTTTTTTGGAGGCTAGAAACCAGGGAACATGTTTGCCTTATGATAGCGAATTCTGAAGTTAAATGATAACTAATATACATACATACATAAAAATATTAAGCTCAGTGTTTACTAGCTAGTTGCTATTATTTCCATGTCTGTTAGTAGCAGAGTTATAAATTTACAGTCCTCAGTTTACAAGGGTTTCGCCTCGCAGTCCAGAGTCATGATCTGCAGTGTTCATAGGCTGCTATTTATGGGTTAAAAAAACCCAACTACAACTCTAGCAGTCTTCACCTTCAGTAAATGATAAACTTGGAAAGGGACCTTAGTTGTTTTCAAATTAAAACAAACAGAAACAAATAGCTGTAGACTAAAACAGAGATCAAATAAAAACAAAAATAGTATTATATGAAAAACTGCTGTTTAAAGACACCTACATTACCTAGAAAAATCGTACTGGTAAACAAATTAAGAGCCGCGCATTCTGAGTATCTCTTACCTTTAACATGATTTTAAAAATGAATAGTATAATTTTAAAGGAATGTACTTTTCATAGTTTTGTAAAGAAAAAAAAGAGCGCAAAATCTAAGAATAACCTGTGTATTGGATAATGAGTTTCCCGCATTACATCAAATGCACTTACTAAATTGTTTATTGTGTGATTGCCTAAATGTAAATATCCAAGGAAACATCTCTTCTTATAGAGGATCTCTTGTCCTGAGAACCAATCCGACATTCAGCTGGTTGTAGTTGTACTTTGTCAGTCGCCGGGCAACTTCTTGTTAATGCAGTCTCTGTTGGATAGAGTCAAGAGAAATACTCTCAGGGTAACTCTATCACTCTGGGTGTCGATGTATAATCCCAAGTGGGATTGCATTTACCGGATCGATACAGAGTCTCACATACAGGGTTAGAAAGTACTGCCAGTCATGGAAAGATATTTACTATAGTTTTATTAAACAAATGTTTCCAATGCATTTTGCAGGAGCCTGTCCCGCTTCGTCAGGGAATAAAGATCATGACAAATGAATGTCCTTTTATTTACAGATACATATGTCTACCTGTAATGATGTCGGAGGGTGCTTCCAGTGTGAGGTTCGGTTCGGTTCGCCCACCCATATTCAAGCCTCTTTTCAGAACCAAGCCTCCATTGGGCAACTCACTTACATTCATGCCTCATTTTAACAATAGAAGAATCGCATGGAAACAATCTTTATGAAATTGTAAAAATAGTTAAATATATATGTACATATACAATATATAAAAGACATATATTTGTACTTCATCTAAAAGAAATAAATCAGAGTTTTTAAAAAAATATTGAAAAAAATAAACAGTAGAAATGCATCCAAAATCCGTGTATATGAAATGAACCCATACATATATAAATTATACGTCAGAATTAATTGGAATGCATAACCCTTTTTGGAACAAATAAAGGGGGAATCATACTAGGCAGCCCTTGTTTTCTTCTAATTATTGTTCTCTGACATCGGGAAAAAGAAGATTTGAAGAAATGTTATTACATTGTCTTTAATAGACCCTAAGTTTCTTTGGATAGTCTTGTGAAAGACGTATATGATGAAGTATATAAAAATATAGAATGTTTTATTTTTCAATTTTCCGATGTTGGGCTAAGGTTAACTGATATTAAATCAAGAAGACAGTCATAAAGATGATGCATTATTATTTAATAGTAAACATGCAGTTAAGCGGAAGAGGACTCTTTCACAAAAAATTGCTGACCTCTAGTTCTTTGTTTAATCCATTTGGAGATGTTATTAAGTTGGAATATTCAATAGGCCTCTTGTCGACACAGCTGTATTTGGGATGTGTTCTATGCCTAATATATTAAAATTTGATAGGCCCCCCTTTGGGCAGATGTTAAAGTGCCTTGGTACAGAACGTCAATAGACTTTTTTTTAATTAGATGTCTGTGGTCTCTTGAGCGATCCCTAAGTCTTCTGGTCATGCACCCTATGTATTGAATCCCACATCCAGATGATTAAATAAACGACAAAAGTAGTCTCACAGGTAACGAGGCTCTTGATGTGGAAGATATTTTGGTTGTGTGAACTCCGGAAGACTTTTGTTTTATTGCAAATAAATTTGCAGATTGTACATTTGGAACCAAAAATTCCTAGTTTGTTCTTTTTCTTTTCTAAATTTTTTGGTCTGCTTGATGCCAAATGTCCTCTAATATTTTTATCTTTTTTATAAGTTATTTTTTGTTTTTTCTGTAATTATTTCCGCTAATAGCTGATCCTGTTTTAGGATGTTTCAGTGTTTTCCTAAGATTTTGCTGATAAAATTAGATGCTACATAGTACTGTGTGATGATTGTTGTAGGTCTTTAATTGTATGTGGGTTTTGTTTTTTCATCATGATTTTTACTCTTTCTAGATTGAGAGCCCTCTTGTATGCTAAATCTGCTATACTTCCTTTATAATCTCTTTCTAAAAACTCAGATCTGAGACTTTTGCTTTCAATTAAATCATCTTTTTTGCTGCAGTTTCTTCTCGCTGATGGAATTGGCCAAATGGAATGTTGTTTATCCACTTTTTATAATGGCAGCTATTCGCTGCCATAAAACATTCCATTTGGCAGTACTTTCTAATCCTGTATGTGAGACGCTGTATCGATCCAGTGAGTGCAATCCCACTTGGGGTTATACATTGACACCCAGAGTGATACAGAGTTACCCTTAGAGGATTTCTCTTGACTCTATCCAACAGAGACTGCATTAACAAGAAGTCACCCTGCAAGTGACAAAGTACAACTCCAACCAGCTGAATGCCGGACTGGCTCTCAGGACAAGAGCTCCTCTATAAAAAGGGATGTCTCCTTGGATATTTACATTTGGGCAATCATACAAGAAACAATTTAGTAAGTGCATTTTATGTTTGCGGGGAAATCCATTATCCAATACACAGCTTACTCTTAGATTTTGGTCTCTTTTCTTCTCTTTTTTACATATTCACATTGGTCTGCTGAGGTGATACTGAGGACACCGTAATAGGAAGCTGCATCCTATGAGTGTGAACATTAAGACTGTTTAACATTTTATTTGGGGTCTAATTAAATATATATATCGCAAGTGGACTAGGGGTAGGATAGCTTTTGTATATATTTTTGTCTTTCTCTTTTCATATATATGTTTGGTCATTTATTGTACATTAACCTCTTGCATGCTCGAAAGGTCTTGAATGCATTGCTCTGCAATGCATTGGAGTCCTCAAAAGCATTCAAAGGGTTAAATCCACTTCAGTATATGAAAAAGTGCGATCGTGAATATTATGCGTTAAAAGCAAGCTAAAGAAATAAACCTTGCTTATCATTACTATTTGAATGTGGTAATTTAGATTGCTTGGGATGGCCTTCCAATGGCCTATCATTGCTGACACCCCAGATACTGTCAAACACAGTTTCCATCATGTGGATATTAGATAGTAAAGTTAAACGCAAATACATTTGACCCTCAAAATAAGCCATAACAATAACTTGTTTGTGGTCTGATCTCAAGAAAAAAAAGCTTTCTATTTTCAGAAACCTGTCTGTGTCCCAGAAGGGGCATGCCACTCTTTACAAAGCAAAATGTTAACCTTTTCAGCACCAAACTGGTGAGCAAGCACTGTTTCCCATGTATTGCACTCCCCCTACTTGGACACTCAAACCTTGAAATGTACTTAATCACTTGGATGCTAGAGACATCTCCAATGTCTTCCAGATTAATTCATTAGAGATGTCTTTAGCACCCAATGAGTTAATTAGGTAAATAATTTCTCCAGCTCCCTAAACCAGAGTGGGAGGGAGGAATGTTCAGTATCAACTGTGCAATTTATTTGATGGAGAATTCTCCTTCCAATTGGTGCCATCATAAATCCGTACCATGCTGATTACTCCAGGTTTATAGTACAGAAAATGATTATAATAGTTCAATCAGGGAAGAGAGAGAAAAACGCTGCAACAAAATGGCCAGTTTATTTTTTGATGATTCCAAATAATTACTATTTTGCATTGTGTTTTCTCGTTGAGCATGAAAGTTTGAAGTGCTACCCAGTGAATTGCCAGTGGAGGAGATAAAATGTATTCTGTGTGGAAAACAACATTTCTGAATGTGCTGGGCACAAATGTCTGATAGTCCCTCTGTCTTCTGTCATGGGTGTAACTCTATTACACCTGGGCGAATCCCCAAATCTGAAAAAGGCTCATTTCTGGATCACAATGTGGGCAGAACAAAAATCAGTGCAAGTTTATTAAACTTGAAAGTGTAATAAGCCCTTATTATTATTTTATATAAGAAAGGAATTTTCGTTCTGAGTAAATCAAGGATATTTTCCCAGTTGAGAGATGCATTGTTTAAAGATGAACTACACCTCAGAAATAAGTGGCATTTAATTTGTATGGCAGGTTGATTTACCTTTTTAGATGTTCTTTACATAGCATTCTGGTATGGATTTCATTGTATTCAATATAGCCTGGATGCAATTGCAGTTATAACCATTATCTACAATTTTTTCTATAGACATCAAGGGGAATCTATTAAATAAAAACTGTGATCCCCATTTTTCTTAACTGCAATGTCATCTAGACCTATATCAGGGGTTGGGCGATGTAAGGCTCTACAGCTGCCACCAGCCTCCATCTTCCACTTTCAGTGACTGACCGGGTGATGTGAGTTGCAGTCCTGTAACAAATGAGAAGGCCTTATGTTGCCCACCTCATATATATATATATATATATATATATATATATATATATATATATATATATATATATACATATATATATATATATATATATATACATATACATATTTGCATTTTTTCTGATGTTGATGTATATTGGACTCTGTTGAAGTCTGTTTCTAGAATAATGGCAATCAATCCAAACTGGATGAACCCGTTGAGTGCAGGACTGGTACATAATGCATTGCAAAGCAAAGAGTTGATTACCATTCTGGCACTCAAATGGTTAAATGGATAGTAACATATAAATATATAATAAAATTTATATTTTAAGGTCTATCCTCCTAAATACAACAAGGGTACTCCCACTTCTGAGAGGTGTTTTATTCAAAAGTTATCATTATTTTTTTAGGTGCCGTAGCTCAAAGGCCTGAAATACTACAATGGTGCTGTTGCTACACCATCCTGGAAGTTTGTTTAGAAAAAAGTGTTACCAGGAAGAGTACATCGAGATTTCTCTCCTTTTCAGGTATGTCCTGGAAAGTTTACCGTAAAGAGCTGCGTATTTACACAAATAGAGACATTATATACATACACACAAACATACATACTAAAAATGTATATACAGTTACATATTGTTTTTAGATATAAAGAATCAGTTATTTTTAAGGATTTTAGATTGTGAGAAGATCTGATTTTTTTTTTTTTTGGGGGGGGCAGGTTATTCCAGGCCTTCTGAGCTCTGGGGGAGAAGGCAGATCGACTGCCCTCTTTCTTGTATTGTGGTATACTCAATGAGTTATTAGCAGTGGAGCGGAGGATATAGTAAGTACGGAGAGCTCGAGTAAGCATACTGCTCAGGTAGTCTGGTAGCTTTCTAGAGAAGTGGTTGTATACTAAGCAAGAAAGGTGAAGGGTACATCTGGATTTCAGTGTTAGCCAATTTAGTTCTTCCTACATGTCACAGTGAGGATGCATTGTGTAATTACATCAGAGGCTAAAGCAGCACAATGAGTTATACAGAGTGTCAAGTTTACCAAGATAGATTTATGGTGCGGGAGCATATTACTACATCCACTTAATCTATGACTGGCATTAACACCTGTTGTACAATATGTTTTCTTAGAAGGGGACTTAAACAGGTTTGTTTTTAAACAGAGCACCAATTTTGGGATAAAGTTTGAATGTTAATTTATTAATATGAAGATTAAAAGCAAGGTTGGGGGTCAAGCACATAAAAAGATATTAGTAGGAGTCCACTGGGGCCAAGTTACGATTAGACTCTGTTACAATAAATAGATGGGTATTGCAGAGATTATATAGTTTGTGCTTTGTACCAAATACCGTTGTTCTTAAATAACAACAAAATGGTCACAGTTTGTTCTTTGCTATCCATCTTTCAACTTCCAAGAAATGTTGTAATACGGCTTCTTGTTGAGATATGTTTGCATTTTTAGCATAGGTTGTGTGTCTTCTGCATACATCTGCAGAGAAGATGCTTTGCAAACCACGGTTAGATAATTTCTAAATAGATGCGGGCCAAGAATGGAGCCTTGGGGAACCCCACTTGTTACTTTGAGTGGATGGGAAATATTTTCAGCAATAGACACATGTTGCATTCTGTCCGATAAATATGATTTAAGTCAGTATAGAGAATGATGACCCAATCCTGAACTTTGGAATTTGCTTATCAAAATACTATGGTTTACTGTATCAAATCAAAGGCCTTTGCAAAATATTGGAAAATAGCCCTGGTGAGTTCACCATTTTCCATGCCAGTCTAGATATCAACATACTTCTAGGAGGGCAGTGATTGTTGAGTGATCTAAACAAAAGGCTGAATATGTAGTTGCACATGGACAAAATAAATCCACTTCACAGTCATTAGCAAAATCTGTTTAACTAATAGGTCTCAAAGTGGCTTTTTATTGTTTGACTACTTAAGAACTACTTGATGTGAGCCTTTATGAAGTTCCAAACTTTCAAACAGATTTTGCTATTATAACTATGCAGCTGGCAAATTTTTATCAATATCGATACAGTTTTCACTGTATCAAGCCATTGTATTATTACTTTGAAACATTTCCATGACACTAAGTGCATTAATTGAATAATCCAGACAATTTACTTTGATACTGTTTGAATAATTTGTCATTTTCTAACTTTTTAATAAAGGTTATGTTTTATTGTGTTCCAATCTTTTTTGAACTACAATGGGTAGGTGCTACTGATGGTTCGACCTTGAGTTCTTATTTCTGCAGGGATTTCTTTCTTCTCTCACTATTTCATGATTACATTTTGGAAACATATTCAAGGCCAATGTAAATACCTCTTTGGGGACAGCTTTACTCAAAAACAAGGGGCATCCATTAAGACTAGAAAAATGTGCTTTTCACTACAAGTGCAAGGATTTTTTCCAGTAAGGATGTGGAATCATTTCTCCTGGGAAGCTGTGAGGGCAGATAATGTAGATACTTTCAGAAAAGTGTTTGATGTCTTTTCACCAAAATGCTATAGGAAATTCTAAAAGTTGGTTACATTCTATGTAGAATGTTGATACAGGTAGAAATACAGTTGCCATTTGGAGTCAGAAATGATTTTCTTACACGCTTGGGGCATAATTGACAATGTGTAATCGTTCACGCTTACCTTTCCAGGGAACCGGCTGCTCTGTGCCTGTTCGGCAGCCGGTCCCCGTGGCATTCCGGATGCGGCTTCCTGTGCTGTGTGTGTGGATTCCTGCATGGCTTTGGCTCCCTCTGCTGGCTGGCTGAGTAAGGCGTGCATCACTGGGTGATGAGTGACGTGTGTGGCTCTTAAAGTGACAGTGCTCCCCCTTCCAGGGGTGGAGCTTAGAGTACTTAAACTGCCTGGACACTAACTCATTTGCCCTTTCTTGGTGTCCAGTGCAGTTGGCTAGTGTTTGTGCATAATCTTGGTTTGTCTGACTACCCGTTCTGGTGCCAACCTTTGGCTTTTCTGACTACCTCTCTGTGTATGACCCCGGCTTGGCTGACATTCCTTCTGGTGTGGACCTGCGGCTCTGGTAGACTAACTCCTCTGTGTATGACCTTTGGCCTGGCTGACTATCCGTCTCTGGTACTGACCTTTGGCTCTGTTCGACTACCCGCTCTGTGTATGACCCTGGCTAGTCCTATACCTATCTGGTACAACCTGCGGCTCTGTTTCCGTATTGCTCCGTGTGGGTTCCTGTTTGTCTGACTACCCACCTTGGCGCTACCTGGGGTTGTCCACTGCGCAACCTGCATACCAACGCTCCAGTGGATAACTGGTTGGGTACTCTTGGTGGTCCTGGCAGATGTCTCCTTGTCCCTGTCCATTTACTGCGGCATTCAGGTGCGGACCTGTAGTGCAGTAGCCTTTTCTGGATCCTTGGCTGTTCAGGTGCAGACCTGTATGTAGTAGCCTCTCTCTTGTACCTTGTCTGACCAGGTGCGGACCTGTGGCGCTGTAGCCTTTCTCAAGTACCTTGTCGGTACAGGTGAGGACCTGTGTGATCCTCAGGTGCGGACCTGAGGCAGCTTATCTCCACCCTGTCTTCTGGATCTCAGCTCGGTACCTCCATAGCCTTCCTTACATCTGCTATATTGTATTGTGTTATTGCTGTTGCCGTTCTTTCTGTATGTGCATATCCTAATAAAAAGTGCGTTACCTACAGTACTGGTCCGATTGTCTTTATTGAGTCCATGACACAATGGCTTCAGTTAGGTTTTGTTTACAATCTTCTTTATCAGGGTAGGCAACATTCATCTCCGCAGCTTTTGGAGAGTACAGCTGTCATCATACCCAACCAGCCAAAGGTTCTAATCAACATTTTTTATTAGTTTATTTATTTTTTTTTTTTTTTTTTTTTTACAACTGATTCGTCTTGTAGTTAATATTGACAACTTCTGCTCCTAAAAAGGGTCAATCTGAGTGCTAGGAAAGAATCCAACACGTAATTTAATACCTTGGATGTCTCCCTGGCACTCAGAGGAAATTAAGATATTTTCTTTGAGACAATTCATAGGGACTTATCTGCAAATAAAATTGGAGCAATTCTCCAGCCACTGAATTCCACCAAATTACCTTCAATTAAAATGGGCTAAATCTAGCGTATACCTTTCCTGCTTTAGGAGGGACGGCTCCTCTTTGAGACCAAAATCCCTCTGTCCCTCTTTCCCTCCCTGGTGTCCCTCTTTTTAGGAGATCAGACTGTGTGGAATGTCTGTCACATTGCTCCACAGCAATAAAACTCACATTAATGTTTGCTTCAGTATAAGTTTTTATAAAATAGTCTGTGTAAATGAAATACTTTTAGTCTAATAATTTATTTAGGCTTCAATCCAATTACCTCTGATGCCAAAAAAATGCCCAACGGCATTTCTTCAAGCATGGTAAGCAATGCAATTACCTGTGCTATAAAAAAATACCAGTTAAAAAGACTCCACCTCGGGGCAATAATTTTGTGGGTCTTTTCGCCCATTGACACACAACAAAATACCCAAATATGCCATTCATTTCTATGCGTTAGGCACTAAGACAAGGGACCCACTTTAACGTATGAAAATCTGCCTCCATTTTTTCTGGGCACAGAGTTCCTTAATACATCTGAATGGTGCCAAAGCAGGAAGTGAACCCAAAAAAAGCAGAAAACAATCCTAAGTCTCCAGTGAATGTATTGATATGGGTATCTAAGCCTCATATCAAAACATCCAAAGCAATCCCAAAATGTGTAAAATTTTAACCTTATGATTATACTTACCACACTAGCACTCACAAGGTTAATCCAGCTAAGTTTTAAAAAAAAACAAAAAACAGCCCCTCTTTCTGACATTCAGCTGTCTTCAGCACCCTGGTCAGACGCTGTCCATCTTCTTCTTTAACTTTCCTTCTTCTTCTTTTCTCTGTAATCTTCTTTCTTTTTTCTTCTTATCTTCATTCAAATCCTTCCTGTAAAATAAAACAAAACTTCAAAGAGATATATAAAAAAAAATGCCCTCAAGATATGCCTGACTTAACCCTTTGAGCGCCGGAGGGTTATCCCTCTGGTGCTCAAAGGGTTCATGCAGTCTGGCAAATCTTTTAAAACAATATGCTGCCATACTGGTTTAAAAAAAAGCACAAATCATTCCTTTGTGTCACAAATAAAAGTTCTTCCAAAGCCCTTACAAATGTCCCTGCTACCTCAGGAATGCATAGTGCCACAGACCTTCCTGCCCCATATCTTCCAGGCCATTGCATGAGTCCAAATAAGGGAGTTTTGAACAGAGACTGGCTTTTTCTATGGCCAGTCTCTGTTCAAAATGGATTCCAGCCTACAATTGTCTGTGATGTGTGCTTACGCACCTCCCAGCCAAACAGGTTCTAGCGGGTTTTGTCAACGCCCCCCCAGAAGCTGATTAGCTGGGAGATGCGTAAGCATACATCACAGGCAGTTGTAGGCTGGAATCCATTTTGAGCAGAGATTGGCCATATAAAAAGCCAGTCTGTCATAATGTCCTCATTCGGACTCGGGCAGCCCGGAAGGTATGAAGGGTATGTGGGGGTCTGAGTGGTGACATGTGTAAGCTTTGGAAGGGCTTTGTGACAAAATGGAATCACTTGTGCTTTTGTTAACTCTTTGTGTGCCAGAGGGTTACACAATGCATTGCAGAGTAATTATGTTGCATACTACACTGGTGCTCAAAGGGTTAAACCAGAATGAGAGTATATTGTTTTAAAAGATATGCCAGACTGCCTTTAACCCTTTGAATGTTGGAGGGTTACCCCTCTGGCACTCAAAGTGTTGTCAGGCATAACTTAGGGGCTTTTAAAAAAAAAAAAAAAAAAAAAAAAAAAAAAAAATATATATATATATATATATATATATATATATATATATATTTTTTTTTTTTTTTTTAATTGTACATGAAAGATTTGAAAGAAGATGAGAAGAAAGAAAATTACAGAGAAAAGAAGAAGGAAAATTGAAGAAGAAGACGGACAGGGGATGACAGGTAAGTGTTACACAGATCTGGGTGTTAGGATAGTGTTAAGGGTAGTATTGTTGCACTTCACTGTTAGGGGTAGTGCAGGGTTAGTGTTTGGGAGGGTGACTGTGTGTTTGAGCTAATAGTCTGTGCTTGACAGTGTGTCAGGCGCTGATTGTTAGCTCTTTTCCATTGATGTTCCTATTATTCACATTATTTAGCATGCATTTTGGGAACTTAACACACAAAACAGAAGTTTGACCACAAGTCAGATTCTGTGGCTAAACGTCTGTTGTGGTTTCAGTTGGTAGGGCAGTTAGATACCGACTTAGACATTTGTTTTTGTCGGCCAGTAGCCAATTTTAGCGGAAATAATTGGATCAAGCCCTTAATTGCATAAAAAGTAATGAAGGTAATGAAGTAACCTGAAAATTCTCAGTAATGTCCTACCCCCCAGTCACAACCCCATCAATACCACTTAAAACTGAGGTGTTCCTCTTTGGCAGTTTGGGAGGTGTGTGGTGGTGCATTGATTTGCAATGCCCTGGAGACCTTTCTAGCATTCAAAAGGTTGAAAGCCCCATTTAAACATGGAAATATAATTTGTTCCCTGTGGTGCAACTGGTTTTCTTTAAAATTGTTCCACTTTTACTCTGTGTATAAGGCCTAAGCAGTTTAATCATTTGAGTGTCAGAGGACTACGCAATGCATTGCATACTCCTCTGGCACTTAAAGGGCTAATGGTGTAAAACTTTTTGGGGGTTTGTTTTGGGAAATGATTCTTTCAAGAAAAAAAAAATGTTCTTCTTTTGAACACATGTCCTCTAGTGTAACTTGGCAGTTCGGGATATTTTTTTATATTTCCTATTTAGAATGAGCAGATGTCATTTGTTGAATAGTAGTACATGTATTAGTTTTCTTGAATATCAGCCATTCACTGATTAATCAATGGGCAAATGGAGTTCATACACTTATTAATTTATCAGTGTTCAAGTACAAGCATGAACCACAGAAATCTTTATGCCAAGTATTTTCTGGCATGTCCTCTGTTAGACAATGAGATGGACATATGCATATATTCATGCCCTTGTCTAAAGAGGACAGTCGTTCATACACTCATTTCTTAACTCCTAGAAGACCAGAGGGATGAGCAACGCACTGGAACACAATATTTTTGCAAACTTCTCTAGTCCTCAAGACAGGAACTTAAAGGGATAATACTTACATTTAACTATCATGTAGCCCTTAAAAAACAAATTAAATGACCCCAGCAGCATCTCTCAAACCTTTGTGGTTTGAGAGATATCCGCTTTCAAAATTCCCCCTCCCCTGACATCAGCGATCTAGCTGACTGCAGGGGAATCCGGTCCCGGGATTGGTGGAGGCTCTTCAGCAGAGCCAAGATCGGTTTGCAAGCACACGTAGAAGACCATTTCAGTGAAGGATTTCTTTTTCATTAACGCAATCTCGGCTCTGCTGCAGAGCTGCTGGCTGGTCCCAGGACCGGATTCCCCTGCAGTCAGATAGAGCGCTGATGTCAGGGGAGGGGGAACTTTGAAAGCTGATATCTCTCTCAAAAAAAAAAAAAAAAAAAAAAAGGTTTGAGAGATGCCACTGGGGTCATTTAATTTGTTTTTTTAAGGACTACAAGATGAATTATAGTTACATTTAAGTATTACTATCCCTTTAACTACAGGAGCTGCAGAATACATAGTTGTGATGGGGCCCCTGAGGCCCAATAGATTCTAAATACACCCAAGGGAGAATATTTTTGTTTTACGGAGCCCAAAATATGTTTACGCTGGAGCTCTCCAATGACTTATTATGTAATTGCCTCAAGGGGTTAAGATGATTTTCCTGCTTTGTCTACACTAGGCTGGAAACTATTTATATATAAACTATGTTACCAGGAAGAATGCACTGAGATTTTGCTTGTTTTAAAGTATGTCCTGGAGAGCATTTACTTTACAAAGTTAGATATGTACACAAATAGATAAACAAAAGCACATTTATATACATATTTTTAAATGTATAGCAATAGTTATTTTTGGAGAGTCTAAACTAGGAGAAGATCTGCTATATAACTGATAAACATTTAATCTATATAAACCCCTTAACGACCAGCGGTCCAGGGAAGTTACCTTCTGTAAAGGACCGATTTGATCATTGTCGGCTCTCCGACACATGTGATGTGTACTGTTATGCGGGACTGGGGTCTGAGAGAGTGACCGCTCTGGGCTTGGAGTGGTCAGTTGCAGACCCTGCTTGTGCTTACAGCACTCCTGCAAGAGCTCTGTAAGCAAAAAGTATATTACGTCACCAGTCTTTCAGGAAAAAAAAAACGGTGAAGGTCCTTGCATTTCACCAGACCTTAAGGGGTTAATGAACTCTAGCTCTGTATTCTGCACTTCACCCTTTTGTACTCTAGGCTATATGTCTCCCTTTAGCACTTTAGATCATAAGCTTTTGGACAAGGACCTCACTTCCAGTGGTTCACTATTCAAATCACTTTGTAACCCTGTATTGTCTAAACCCTTGAACTGTAAAGCGATGCATACACTTGTGCTATATAAATAAACGTATTCATTAATTCATTCAATGATACCAACCAACAGCATCAGCAAGCAGCATATCAGATATACAGCTATCTCTGCTTCTTGATAAATAGACTGCTTAATCCCTCTCAGTTTAGGAACAGGACCCCAGCACAGTCCAGCATTTATCCTCAAAGGCATTTATGTTCCCTGGTTTAATGGCATCCTACCTACACAATGGAGAAGTAATTCTGGGGCAAATCATCCTCAGTCAGAAATGAAAACGTCTATTCATTTGAAACGGGACTTTTAACCCCTTGAATACTAAAGAGGTCTCCAACACATAGCAAAGACCTCTCCAGCATTCAAAAGTGTAGACACTCCATTTCAATAAATATCATTTTTGTGGTGTTTTTATTTCTACCCAATGGCGGTGCAGTTTGTACCCAATGGGTCTTCATTTGACTTTGTGAAGCAGTACATTGCAGACCTCTCTGTATTTAAGGGGTTAAACACCCTATTTAAATTAACTTTTATTTAGAACTCTTATTTTTATCACATAGAGTGCAGTTAATTTGCAGCAGAATTGTTCTACTTTGCCTTTGTGTATATGCCCACTGTATTGAGGTTTCATTTTCATAATTTGACTTAATATATTAAGGTAGCTGATCCATCCAAAGGATACCACATTGTGCTTATGTCCTATACAATATATTCAACCATATAAAATACACATGGATTCTTTTGAAAGTGTTAAGTAGTGACATAGGATTGAATATGTAGTGTAGGACTGGCCTGCAATGACTTATTCTTGGTGTGGGTGGCCTGGTTGAACAAATCCTGCACAAACATGGTAACTAAAACCTCATTTTGGATAGCATGTGTAGGTATAATGCCAGTTAATACTGGGCACAAAAAAATGGCTATTGAGGTTATAAATACTAGTGTGTGCTGAAGTAATTTGTTTTATCCTCTGAGTGCCGGAGAAGTAGCCAAAGCATTGCAGCACAATGCACTGGATTCCTTTACAGTACTCAAAGGGTCAAAACATAGTAATAGTCTATTTTGAAAAAGAAAATTTCTGCCTTTATAAATGAAAATTCGGTATTTCCTGTGACCCTGAACCATTTTCAAAACTAATTCCTGTTGTTGTTATTTCCTGTCAGAATCTGTCCTATTTTATAATTTTATAACATAACTAGCTGAACAGCCAGTGTACATGGGCCACAGTGCCAGGCAGCAACGGCCGTGGTGCAGTCATGCACAGTAGAGACTGCTTGCACCGCGGCTGATAACGGGGCGGGGTGCTCCGAATTCATACCGTAGTCGGTGCGCAGAGAGGACTACAGTCTGAATTCAGAGGGCCCCGCTCTGTTATCAGCCACGGAGCGGGCAGTCTGTACTGCACATGACTGCAGTGCGCGCAGCCGTCTCTACTGCGCTTGACAGCTTCTGACAAACACATATTAGCGAATTATTATATAGAAAGATTTTGTTTAAAAATGTTTTGAAAATGGTTGTTTTGAAAATGGTTCCGGATAACAGGAAAGTACAGAAAATTCTGTTCATGTAATGTCAGCGCTAGAAGGTGGTGCTGCTTTTGCTTTCCATTGACAACTACAGTTGGGAACCAGACATTTTCCGAAGACAAAGAAAAAAAGGTGTATTTTGTGGCCTTGTTTTAACTGTAATAATTTTTTAATGAATCATTCTTAAGCAGTGGGGGTACCTTTATTTTAGAAAGTAGGGAAAAGCTATATATAATATAACATTACTACTCTTTTAATTGATGGTCAAATTCTTAGAAGTGCCTCCACCAAATTTAGAAAACTGAGGTTCGAAAAGCAAATCTTTTTTTTTTTTTTTTACCACTTGAATGTTACAAACGACCTCAATGCATTGCTTCCCAATATATTGTAGATTTTGCAAGCATGCAAGGAATGAGGTATAATCATGCACAGCTCAGAAAAATGGCTTTCAACAACTACAAAAGGAAAAACACTTTGACATATTGAGAAAAAATTCTCCTGCTCCCAAAATGAGCACAAATTTAAATGTTACTGTGTAGAAAAACATTAGTAGGTTTACCCCACAACGTTTACATATCCTCTGATAACTATGATCCCCTTGAAGCATGACCTTCATACTTTAAAGCATGTCATCCTTTTTCTGTGGACCTATGATCAGTAATCATTACTTCTAATTTGATGCATAACCCACTTTGGTGAATTTAACCAAAAAGATAATGGTTTAAAGAGTACATAACTCATATAGATAATCTCTGCTGGTATGAAAGTGCAACATATGGTGATATGAATTGGATTAGTTTTCAGCAATGTCAGCAGTTTTGTGACATGAAAAAAGCTTAGAAGTTAAAAGGAGAGCAATGTTGCATTTCTAATGAAATACATTAGCCCTCTGAGTACCAGAGGGGCACTTAATGGGTTAAAAACAGACTCTTATCAGTTATACTGAAGGGAGCAGGATCTCATAGACATCATACATGCAAATGCACCAGTCGTGGGCCAGTCACCATGGTGAGATGTTACACAGTTAGCTAATCACTAGAGAGTATACTGAGGCCTACTTCCTGATGCCAAAACTGGAGTAGCAATACTGTTTTCTTCTAGTGCAACTCTGCTGTATGCTCAATATAATACAATCACTGTATTTTGGATTTTATTTATATGTACAGATAGATTATATAATTATCTGTGCACATAATTGGTATTTCTTTTTTTTTGGACTTGACGGTAGTGTTCATGTATTACTTGATAGGTAGGCTGTCAGCTTTGAAAGTCAGACAGTAAAATTCCTTAGCTTTATGCATTTTTTCTGTATTTACAACTATTTATGGAAGAACAATTTGTTTCTAAATATAAAATGACCAAAATTCCATTATGTCTGAGTTTTTCTACCAGATAGCGTTCTTCTGATTCTGTAGAAAACTCGGTCCAAAATCCAGTAGAGTACATTAAAGCAGAGTACCACTGAGTTCCTCATAAACTATGGGTTTTCCTTACAGTATTACAATGGGGAATCCCATCTGATATCTTGCTTAATTTTCAGAGCAATCAATAATGGTATAACTAGTCATCGGAGGTCCACTGTGCAAATAATGTTTAGACCTACTAACACAAAAATATTTTCACAGATACAAATCTAGAACCTATTGGACTCTGGGGCAGATGGGGTCCCCTTGGCTGTTGGGCCCTGACACAACTGCACCCTCTGCTACCCTTGTAGTTACACCTCTGGCTACCTTTCACCTATCTTTAGCCAATAAGCAAACTGATGACAACCTGACAATTTCTAAAACTTGATAGTCAAAAACAGACTTTGACATTCGGTGTTACCTCTGGGTTATTATTTATGTGGGTTGCCAATGCCAATTTTCTCAGCTGTGTTCAGGAGTTGGAGGTTAGTGCTATAGCTAGGAAAGGTGACAATTGTTGGATGGCATGTATACTTACTTATAGTGCCTTTACAAAACCATTCATTCAACATTACACTAATATGGCATATAGCCAGGACCATCAGGCTAGTGATTAGAAAAACATAATGCATGTTGTTCAACCTTGAAAGGAACAGTGGTGTATGTAATGCATTGTGCACCACTCTAGTCCTCAAAGGGTGAAAAATGAATCCTTGTTCCTAAATCTCCTAAGTATCTATTGCCAAATAGTTGTCCTATGTTGTTCAGCTACTTAAGAACCAGTAGGGGTGTTGTGCATTGTGAAGCAATTGTGTGCACACAGCCCTCTGGTGATCAAAGGGTGAAATGTTTATCCCTGCCTTAGTAAGTATCTATCCCCAAAAAGGACTGTTCCATTTTGTTCAAACCATTGAGCAATAGAGGGGTGGGTAATGAATTGTGAAGCAGCTGAAGCATTTGTACATCCCACTGTTACTCAAATGGTGAAATGTAATCTGCCCAAGTTTCCTACATGTCCATCCCCAAATAATATTGAAATAATGTTGCTAATGCTGTTCAGCCACTTTACATGATGACCATATGGATGTGCAATAGGGGTGGGTGAAAGGTCTGGATGTGTTCCCAGCAAATATATAAGTGAAAGCCACATGGTTGTCCGCTTTTTCGGTCCACTTTAAACAAACCCCTTAAAATGTTTTTCGTTTGCAATTTTTTCGATGGCTACAAAATTTCCACATGTTGAATTACACATACTTCGCATTTTCATTGCCAAAATGTGATGTTTCCAGGAAGTGAAAAGCAAAATTAAACAGTTAGAGAGATAAAGAGGGTGTTAGGTGATTTTGTAATGACCATGATGCATCCAGGAGGAAGTGACCACCACCAGCTGCATAGATTATCCAGTCCCAATGATGCCCAGTCCCCCCACATCATCCCTTTGGATCAGGTGGAAATTTGTGAGCAAATCAGCATAGGCACATAAAGAAATGGATACCAGTGTGTGCAGGACAGGTAAGTTACCTGTGCCTGCTAGTACTCCTGCCAGTGTGCCTTCTGATACTCAGGAGGAGGAGGAGATGGCAAGTGTTACAGCAGGAAAACCTAAGTCACATCTCCAAGCAGTCCCACTACTACCACACAGCAGCTAGAGTGTTGGGGGTGAGGGAGGGGATGATGCTGGTGATGATAATGAAGCAGCTAGTGGTGGGACTAGCATGTTTGCTGTAGATTCTCCTGCTGAAGTGGAAGGGGAAGTGATGCCAAGCAGCCAGACTAGTGGTCAAGGGAGCTCACAATATCCCCCTGAACCTATGATTCAGCTTCCCTGGCATTGTGCCTCAGGGACCTGATGCTGAGGAAGGCAGAACTGGCTAGCAGTATTGGCATCAGCAAAGATAAACTGTCTGTGTCTGCTGCTGGTGCTATCAGTCTGCCTTCTTCACCTCAAGAAGAGATGACAACTGTGACAGTAGGGGACCCTCTGTCACATTTGTCATCGTTGCCAACCAGTTTGACTCTCATAGAGCAGCAGCAGGAGTAATAAAGGACTGGTGGTGGTGGTGATAAGGGTGACGGTAGAGCAGCTGGGGTGGAAGAGACATTAATGGCCTTTATAGCAGAAAGCGAGAAGAAATGGTAGACAGATATGCAAATTGGGATGGGCATCACCACCACTACCAGTAGTGAGATTGTGGAGTTTGCTGCTGCTGTAATTCCTGCTGCTGCTGAGCAAATCAGCAAAAGCACATAAAGAAATGGATAGCAGTGTGTGCAGGACAGGTAAGTTACCCGTGCCTGCTAGTACTGCTGCCAGTGTGCCTTCTGATACTCAGGAGGAGGAGGAGATGGCAAGTGTTACAGCAGGAAAACCTGGATTCCTGAAGTGAATTGTTTTTTGCAAATTTAGCCAGAGGTAGAAGTTCTGCCCAATCAACTTGGCTTTCATTGCAGATCATCTGGAGGTATTGTTCCATCTCCTGATTAGCTCGTTCTGCAGCTCCATTAGATTGTGGGTGGTAAGCTGAAGAAAATACCAAGGAAATTCCCAGTTTCTCACAGAATGACCTCCAAAACTTTGAACTAAATTGACTGCCACGATCAGAAACAATTTGGGTAGGAACCCCATGCAGTCTGAGAATCTATTTGATGAAGATCTGAACCAGTTCTGCAGCGGAGGGTAGTTTGTGTAGAGGGATCAGATTTATCATTTTGGAGAAACAGTCAACTACTGTAGGTATGGGGGTATTTCCTTTTGTGGGTGGCAATTCAATCACAAAGTCCATAGAGATATGGGACCAGGACTGTGATGGTATTGGCAGTGGATGCAGCAATCCAACAGGAAGGGACCTAGTTTTGGAAGAGGCACAGGTTTGACATGCTGAAACAAAGTCCTGAATATCTCTTTTCCATCCAGGCCTTTCCATCCAGGCCACCAAAAGAGTCTGGAGATCAACTCCTTAGTACGGGCAATTCCTGGGTGACCCGCCAATTTGGAATCGTGGCTGGACTTCAAGACCTCCTCTCTTTTTTTTGATGGTACAAAGAGCTTCCCGGGAGGTACAGTATCCGGGGCTTCGTTCTGGCTATTACGGATCTCCTCTAGAAGTGGGGAGGATAAACTGGAATGGCATATACTGGCCAGTACCCTACTTGGGGGAACAATAGGCTCCATGAGTTGGGTCTCCTCTGTGGGTTCTGTGTACATTCTGAAGAGTGCGTCGGCTTTAGTATTCTTAGTTCCTGGTCGATAGGACAGCACATAATTAAATCGAGTCAGAAACAGTGCCCATCTTTCCTGTCTGGGATTCATTCTTTTAGCATCACTGATGTAAATAAGGTTTTTGTGATCAGTGAGTATCGTTACAGGCGTAAGTGCCCCTCCAATAAATGTCTCCACTCTTCTAAAGCGAGAATGATGGCCAATAACTCCCTATTAGCGACATCATAATTTCGCTCCGCTGGAGAGAATCTCTTGGACATGAATCCACAGGGATGAAGTGGGTCATTATGAGTGCTTCTTTGAGATAAGGCAGCTCCTGCACCAATCTCAGAAGCATCAACTTGAAGTACGAAGGGCTGAGTAGGGTCCGGATGTCTCAGAACTGGAGCAGTGGAGAATTTTTGTTTCAGGAGTACAAAGGACTTGACAGCTTCAGGAGGCCAATTAACCAGATCTGCTCCCTTCTTAGTAAGAGCTGTGAGAGGAGCAGCAATTTTGGAATAATTCCGGATGAATTTGCGATAATAGTTCTCAAATCCCAAGAATCTCTGGAGAGGTTTAAGCCCAGATGGTTGAGGCCAGTTAAGGATGGCTTCCAATTTCAAGGGATCCATTTCAAAACCAGTAAAGCTGATAATATAGCCTAGGAAAGGCACTCTTTCGACTTCAAACAGACATTTTTCTAGCTTAGCAAATAGACGGTTTTCTCTAAGACTTGGTAAGACATGCTTGACGTGGAAGCGATGAGTGTGGAGATCAGGAGAGTGGATTAATATGTCATCTAAGTAGACTATGACAAACTGCTGCAGTAAGTCCCTGAGGCATTCATTTACGAACCTGAAAGACGGCAAGAGCATTGCAGAGGCCAATGCTCCAGTTTCGTAAACACCTTAGACCCCTTAAGTCGGTCAAACAGTTCAGATATAAGGGGTAGGGGGGTAGGTGTTTTTATTGTGATCTTATTGAGACCTTTATAATCAATACAAGGATGAAGATCTCCCTCTTTTTTCCTGACAAAGAAGGACCCCACTCCTGCCGGGGAAGTGGACTGTTGAATGAAACCCTTTTTAAGATTCTCCTGGATAAACTCTTCCATAGCCGTGGTCTCAGGTTAGGATCGAGGGTAGACTCTACCTCGTGGAGGAATGGTGCCAGGCAGAAGATCTATAGGGCAGTCCAAAGCCCTATGAGGCAGCAGTTTGTCAGTCTTCTTTTTGCTGAAGACATCTGTGAACTCTCAGTAGTGCTCAGGAATCTCAGGAGCAGATACTTGGACTGACTGAATACATAAAGGTTTCACAGACTCCAGGCAATGAAGAGAGCAGTAAGAACCCCAAGAAACAAAGTGGCCACTTTGCCAGTTAATATGTGGATTATGTAGAGATAACCAGGAGTATCCCAGAATGACTGCACAGGAAGGAGAAGGAATGATGTGAAACCTCAGTGTTTCAGAATGCAGGGGTCCTACTTTAACCTGCAAGGATTGAATCTCTAGAGTTATAGTAGATGGATGAAGCAGCCTCCCATCAATGGCCTGTAACTACAGAGGTTGATTTTTGACAATACATGGTATCCCTTGGTTTTTGCAGAAAGTCTCATCAATAAATGAGCCTGTAGCTCCAGAGTCTATTAAGGCAGTAGTAGAAACATGAAGATCCTGCCAAGACAATTTGACAGGAACCAGTAAGCGATCTCCCTGTGACTCAGGGGTATGAACTATTACACTTAAAGCAGGTCTCCTGATCCCCCTAGGTGCTGGCGTTTCCCTTCTCCTTGGGACAATTGCGGGCATAATGTCCCTCTCCTTCGCAGTACAGGCATAGATTTCGTCTCCTTCTGTTCTGCTTTTCCTCCTCGCTCAACCCCATGGACCCTATTTGCATGGGCTCCTCAGAAGGGGGAACGACCGGAGTTTCTGGAGCATAGAATTTAGGTGCCAATTTAAAAGGAGGTCTCCAGATGCGATCTCACTAGAGTTGTCTCTCCCTGAGCCTCAGATCTATGCGGGAGACGAAGGCAATAAGATCCTCCAATTCCAAGGGTAGATCTCTAGCAGCTAGTTCATCCTTTAAACGGTCAGACAGTCCATTATTAGATGCCGAGACCAGGGCTTCATTGTTCCAATTATTTCTGCCACAAAGGTACGGAATTCTATAGCATAGTCCAATAATGAACGTGAGCCTTGTCTGATGGTGAATAGAGATGACAAAGCAGTCCCTGCTCTGCCAGGAATGTCAAAGACTTGGTGAAGATCGCGGGTAAATTCTGTATAGTTGTTAACCAGTGGAGTGCCTCTCTCCCATGGAGGGGAAGCCCAGGCAAGGGCACGGTCCATTAACAAAGAAATCACATATCCCACTTTAGCTCTGTTAGATGGAAACAAGTGGGGCGTCATCTCAAAATGGATAGAACATTGATTTAAGAAACCTCTACATGCAGCAGGGTAACCTCCATAACGAGGGGGAGGTGGTAGTCTCATGGTAGGCACAGAAGCAGAGGTCTCTACTTGAACAGGAGCAGAAGTAGCAGGAGCAGCATTGCGTGCAGGATCAGTACGAACTAGCAAAGTCTGTAAGGCCTGAGTAAACTGATCCATGCGGTGGTCTAGGCCTTCAATACTGGCCTCACATGTACTGAGTTTTTGCCCGACCTCAGAGGGCTCCATGTTACTGGCCCTCAGATACTATCACAGTTCTCTCATGTCACAATTTTGTAAGAACACTCAGACAGTTAGGTAAAGTTAAAAAGCTTTATTGAAAATGAATAGAAGCAATCACCCTACTCAGGTCCAGATGAGGTCCGTACCTTAGTACTTCCCAAATCTGATGCAGGTCAGGATGGATGGAAAAACACAGTAGGTAATAAACAATAGGACTCTGTAGGCTTGATCCGTGGACAGGTACAGGAACAAGAAGAACCACTGCAGCAAGGTGATATATGGTGATGGGCAACTGCAGGGCAACTCCCTAGGAGGCTAGGGATAGCGGAGACAGGCCAGGCAGGCACTGTACTGGTATTAGACAGTGAGAGTAGGTGGAATAGAACACAGGGTGATCACCCTAACAGATTGGAAGCCAGCGCTGCCCCAATTTGTAAACATGGAGGTAGTCAGCTAGTCCTAGTCACTAGTGGAATCGGATACTTAGCCAAGCCAGGTTGGTACACATGGAGATAGTCAGCCAGACCTTAGTCAGCAATGGAATCAGATACTCAGCCACGCCAGGTCGGTACACATGGAAATAGTCAGCCAGTCCTTAGTCAGCAATGGAATCGGATACTAAGCCACGCCAGGTCGGTACACACGGAGATAGTCAGCCAGTCCTTAGTCAGCAATGGAATCAGATACTCAGCCAAGCATGGTCAGTAAACACAGAGATAGTCAGCCAGTCCTTAGTCAGAAACAGAATCGGATCATAGGAGCGTAGTCAGGTGAGCCCGGTCATACACGGAACAGGAACAAGCAGTAATACAAATGCTAGGTACGTGTACACCATGAAAGGGCACTGTAAGGATGACAGGAGAGAGTTATAAAGGCAAGCCCTGGGAGGAGCCAGAGCCTGATAGCCAATAAGAATAGTGCAATAGTAAACCCGGAAGTATCAATGTCACCCAGATGCTAGAATCACGGGCACCGTGATATCTCAGCCGGGCAAGGAATGGGTGAATGAGGATGATAACCCACAGGCTACGAGGCAGAATCAGAACCCTACAGCAGAAGGCCGAGAGTTGGAGAGCAGAGAGCAGGAGTCTTTAAGTTAGCCGACAGTAATGTTATGCTGCCAGTCGACTAAAAGCTGCAGAGGCAGATACTGGAGAGTCGAAGATAAGCTGGAGTCGACTAGGAGTCAAACATAATTGATGTCGACTACACAGGGTTGTAGACAGGCGGGGAGTCGAAGTATAGCCGGGTCTGGTACACAGGTAGTCGAACAAACAGATAGTAGGTACCCAGGGAGAGTTGAGAAGTGGAGAGTCATAGTCGAGCTGAAATCGATACACAAGGAGTCAAAACAAACTGGAGACATGAAAAGAGTGGTCAGGCTAGCCGGAGTCAGTACACAAAGGTTCGAACAGAAGACTGGAGCAAACAGTCGGATCGCAGGAACAAGAAGAGAGGTCGCAGACAAAGCCAAGGTCAGGAAGCCAGATATTTGGATACATGGAGTTCAGGCAAGGGTCACAACAGGAATCAGGAATACAGGTAAGCTTGATACACAGATACTAGGACGCTGAGCACAGACCATCCGAGGGTGAGGAGAGTAGGAAAGTCCCGGGCATAAGTAGGCTATGGACTGTAATCAGGAGTGAGCCCGTCTTGAGGAAGGAGGAGCGGGCGGGTTTGTGACATTGTGCCAAACAAGTGTAAGTCCTACAAATCAATGTTTCCTCAGGGCTTGGGCCTCTAACAACAAGAGTAAGTCATACAAAACACTGTTTCCTCAGGATGTGTGCCTCTAACAATCCTGAGTTAAAAAAATTATCATTGATTCTTCAGGGCCTGTGCCTCTAAGAAACTTGAGTCCAACCAATTATAACTGATTCCTCAGGGCTTGTGCTCTAGCAATCCTGAGTCCAAAAAAAATCACAGGTTCCTCATGGCTTGTGCCTCTAACAAACCTGAGTCCAAAAAATTAACAGATTCCTCAGGGCTTGTCCCTCTAAGAACCCTGAATCCAACCAATCATAACTGATTCCTCAGGGCTTGTGACTCTAACAAATGTGAGTCCTACCAATTAAAACTGGTTCCTCAGGGCTTGTGCCTCTAACAAGCTAAAGTCCTATAAAGCAATGTTTCCTCAGTGCTTGGGCCTCTAACAACAAGTATAAGTCCTACAAATCAATGTTTCCTCAGGGTTTGGGCCTCTAACAACAAGTCTAAGTCATACAAATCATCCTGTACTAAATACTTTATCCTGTCAAGTATCAGTTTGCCCCAGTCACATCTTATGTCAGGACAGTCCCTGTCTCTGTATGTTACGTATTCATTTTGCATTTTATTTTTTTATTAACTCTCCCCCCAATCCCAGTCAACAATCCCCCCAAAAAAGTTCCCTGTTCAACTGATTCTTTCCCCAGACTCCACTTCAGACACCTTTTATACTATTCCTAAAATACTAAAATTTGCTATGTGTTGTGTGTAAATTCAGTCCTCCCATTGATTTCAATGCAATAAGCTAGATGAAAAAAGCAGAAAAACACCACTTTTAGTTGGAAAATTCCTGCTAGGCAGGAAGTGCCAGTTTTTGACTATTTCATTTTTGAGGTGAAAACTTTCACCCATCCATAGTGTGCAATGCATTGCAATGAACCATGTTAATGACCACTCTGGTCCTCAAAGGGGAAAATGTATACTCCTGGCCCAGTTTCCTGAGTGTTCCTCCTCCAATCTTAGTTTAAACCTCCTTCCCAACACTTTAAATACCATAAAGAGTTTTTATACCTCTTGGGCACTAAGAGGATTTTAGGTTTACAAGAACATCCCCTTGTTTTAGACCAGGGTTGATCAACTTGAGGCACTCCAGCTGTTGTGGACTACTGCTACCGTCATGCCTGGCCATAAATTATGGTAATTATAGATTACTACAGGACGCTGAGAAAAAAAAAGACCCAGGATGAGCTGATTTTCTCTCCTGGATCCAGCTTCGTCTCCTGCTCAAAGTCTCTTTCAGTATTCCCATCTAACTAACCATGCACTAGCTGCTACCTAGGCACCACAGACACTGTCTCTAAGGATTTCCTGACCCCTGCCACCACAATTGTCAGGACAGACTCTGGTCATGGCAGCCAACACCACACCAGGACTGCACCAACTCCCACCCAACCTCTAGTTCAAAAGCAGCTGAGACTAGCAGCTGAGAGGCCAATGGGCGAGAGAGCTTCTATGCCAGGGTTGTTGGTAGAGGGAAGGCAACAAATGAGGGAATTCATCTTGTTGGGTGAGAACAAGGCTCAGACCCACATACACTGAGAAGAATGGCAGTGCAGACTGATGAGCTATGGAACAAGGAGATATGATCTATGGGTTACACCCTCTGATGTTCAACTCTAACATCGGGCAAATAATGACAGACAATAGGCATCACACTATCAGCTGCAGGTAGCAATACTGGTGTTGATCTCCAAGCTGTATTACCTCACACAGGACTTAATTTTCACATTGTCAGTGGGCTGGCTCCCTTGTGACCCCTGTTCAGAACTAATGCAGGCCCAATCAAGGGTGCTTTACCTGCTGTTTCTTCATGTCTCTCATTGTCATATTAGTAGATTCAATTCAAAGTTGAAAAAGTGTGAAAAATGAAAGATTATATTTGGCATACTTTTATGCTTCTATGACCATTTAATACAGGCAGACATTTAAAAAAATCAAACAGGTAAGTGTAGTTTTGTGCTTTTGGCATTCCAAACAGTATACAAACTCGTACAAATGGAGTGCCATTTTTCTCATAAGAGCAGTAGGCAATGAATACAGTTAGAAATATCAATGTTTTTCTTTAGTGCCACATTCTGGAAACATTTGTGCACAACAGGCTAGGTATAGAAAGACAAGTCACACATCATTTGATACAGTAGGTTATTTTATTTCCAAAATGGTATGCTTTGTCAACTATTCTTCAGTTATTTAGCTGTTACAACCATTTTAGTATAGGCAAGTCATGTTTAAAAAATTGCAAGAAAAATTAGATGTTGTAGTAGGTGTAGTTTTGTACCTTTGGTATGTCAAGTCATATCACCTGGGTGTCATTTTCCTTCTAAGAGCACTAGCTAATGAATACTTTTGAATATGCAATATTTTTCACAGATTTCTGAATAGTTGGAGGGAAAAAAAATGCCTTTTTTTTACTTTAGCGCCAATCAGGCTAAAGAAATAAAGGCAAGTGACCCCTTATTTGATATGGTAGATTATCTTCTTTCTAAAGTTGTATGCCTTGTCTACCTTTCCTTCATTTCTGTAGTTGTTATAACCATTTAAGTACAAGTAAGTCATATTGGAAAAATTGTAAGAAAAAATAGATATTGTATTTGGGGTAGTTTTTGCTTCTGGCACCCCCTTTAGTAGTAGTACCAGTGGGATGACATTTTTCTTGAGCAGTAGCTAATGAATACAGGGGGAAATTGCATAGATTTCACAGGTTTCAGTACATTTTATGGTTCGGAAATGTTAAGAAAATGCTACTTATTTTTCTTTATCACCACCTTATGCAAACATTTGTGCACACCAGGTTAAGAGTAGAAAATCAAGTGACCCCTCATTTGATGAAGTGGGATATCTACTTTACAAAAATATATCTATATATAGTTATTCAGCTGTTTTGGAGTAGTTTTATCGTGTAACCACTGGAATGTGCATTGTAGTTCATAAAATTGAAAATACCATTTTTGTACTTGGGGATTCAGGGGTTTTTCACATAATTGAAACTTTCACAATAAACAAACACTTTTGATATATAGTGCATGATTTTAGCAAAATAAGTAATTTTTAACTTTTTTGTAATTATGACGTATAACTTGTCGCACAATGCAAAATATACTTAATGTGAGGCACCATGCAAAAGCTCAATTTGATCTGGAAAAAAAAAAAAAGGTATGCAGTTTTTCATATGTAACTAGAATTTTACTTATGGGAATCTTACCTAAACAGATAGATAGAAAAAATGCTGAAAATATGTCTGGCCCACAAGGTGTAAGGAATGATCCAAGCCCCTGGCCCTCAAAGGGATAATTCTAAAGATGCTGCTCATGTTATTGAAACTTTGTAACAACAGCTTATTGTGAATGATCTGACCAAACATGTGTCTTCTCTTCCTACAGAGGTAAAATACAGTCTGAGGTGTGAACATTTTCCTATCTTGAGAGATGTTAGGAAAGGGGCAAGATATTTCCATTAGAACAGACCAGTCCTGAAAAGCTGCTGTTAAAAAATTTCAATAAAATGAGTTATCCCTGTCAGGGAATATGATAGCTCTAGTGAAGGAGGGGATACCTCAACGAGAGCGAATAAGTCACAATCTGCTGTTAAAACCTCCAATTATTCTTCATAGTATTTGGGCCATGGAGAGTGTTATTTCAATACTGTCAGGGTTGTAGTTCAATAGTAATTGAATGATAAAGTATCCCCCTCCCACCCCTTTTACGGATGTAACATTGCTTACCTCAGAGCAGCAAGACTGTCTGGATGGATCACATTGAGGGACAAACTTCAGTGAGCATAAGGAAAAACCTGAAAAACCTGTCAAGTGAGGCAGCTCACAGTATGAAGGTTATCCCTTGCTGTGATCTGTCTGGTCCAGGGATCAGATTCCACATCTGAGAGGAGGTGGCTTACACTAGGTAAAAGGGACAGGAGGGGGTTACTTTATCATTCAATTACTTTTGAACTACAATGCTGACAGTACTGAAATAACACTCTCCATGGCCCTACATAGCTTTCATCCTTATTTTCCCAGTACTACATAGTTTTCCCCACAACCACCAGCCAATCACAGCAGGATATGCTTCACAGCCAATCAGTACCTGTGCTTACCATACCTGGGATTTCTCAGGGTTTGTCTCTGAGACTTAGGGTTTTGACTCTAATCTCAAGTGTGTGTTCAAGCAGTAAAATATCTTGGTTGTTTCAAGTTAATGGTTCTTCAATGACCAATTGTAATGTCTTTGGATTAGAGTAAGCAGGGATCTATAGCCATGAATATACATTATAGTGAACTCAACTGATTCATATTTCCGAGATCTCAGGGTCAGCTGATTTTGAAAATTCTCATGTTTGGCCACTGGCTATTAAGAGATGCTGGTGGCTGTATGTGACAGCATCTTGAAGGCCCATGGTTGACTATACCAGTTATTGAACTCTATGTCCAAAGTAACGGTGAATTCAATGTTTGGTTCCTCATCTGTTGTAGCCTAAGACTTCCCACATCCCCATCTAGCCAATACCCAGCAGAGAATGCTGGTATTTGTAGGTCCCAAAATCTTGGGAGACCAAAGGTGAATAAATTCTGACTCAGGAATAGGCCATATGTATCAAATGCCAATGTCAGGGTGTAGTCAACAGGGGGCTGTCCAGCTGTTAGGAAATATGACTCCTGGCTAGCCATTGCTCAGCAGGGGATGCTTGGAGACATAGATCACCACATGGGGAGTGAAGGTTGAATACACCCTGACTCAGAGATAGGTCATATGTATTAAGGGACCAGCATTTGCTAGCTTGGAGAGCCCACAGTTGAATACATCCTGACTTAGGTCCCTGGTAAATATGGTCTGTTCCTGAGTCAGGCTTTTTTCAGCATTGGGCTGCCAGTTGTTGTGGCCCTTGCCTTACAACTAAAAATTGGCTATTAGGGGATGCTCATGTCACAGCAGCTGGAGAGACCACAGTTGAATATATCCTGTATTTGTTTCTTAGGACATATTTCCTGTTCCCATGTCATGGAGGGGATCAGCCTTGGACTGTACAGAGGTTGGGGTCTATCCACCTATCATCTCCTAATAGCCACTGTGGCTGGTAGAGGAAGCTATGAGTTGTGGGCCACGACAGTGGAAGGACCCATAGTTGAAAACAACCTGTAATGGGCCTAGTAAACATGGCCTATTGTTATGTCAAGTGGGGCAATCAGCCTTAGGCTCACAGCTAATGGGGGTATGCATCTCCCATCATCACCTAGTAGACAATAGCTAGTTGGGAGCTGTATGCCGTAACATCTGGAAAGCCCACAGTTGACTACCTGGCTAATTCCTTGGTCAGGTGAATTTAACTTTAAGGTCCTCAGATGTTGTGGCCTAGGAATTCACACATTCCCAATTCACCAATACCTAATAGAGGTTGCTGGGAGTTGTAGACCACAACAGCTGGGGGAACGGTAGGTTGATAAAAACCCATATTTCCCCAATTTTTGAAACTGCCAAATAGGGACACTATTGTTTTAGGTGATGTTGATGAGGGCACAATTGGTAGGTATGGAATTACTGAGAATATTTTGGGTTAATTCTCTATTGACAGCTCTTGATATAACTGACTTAAGGAATTAGAACAAGACCAAAATATTTTATTTACATTGACTAATTTAGAGACACCTATACTGAAGGTTAAACAAACATTAGTTTGAGTATAATTGCTGTGTAACAATGTGCTAATCTTATATACGTACACATTCTATATCCTAAAAAAGAGGTAAACTAGGGTAGGAAAGAGGGACAAATGGATTTGGGTCTCAAATCGGAGCTGTCCCTCCTAAAGTGAGGGACACCTGGAAAGTATGAGACCCTGACACAGGACAGGCCATATGTACCAATGGCCCAAGTCAGGGTATATTAAACTGCGAGATCTACAGCTGCTGGGAGTTACAACTTCCAGCAAGCCAAAGACGAGCAGGGGATGCTGGAAGTTGTAGGCCTCAACAGTCGTGCATCCCAAGGCTGATCCCCTCCCAGCTTGGAAATAGTGGTTCTGGACTACAACTCACATAATCTTCAGATTGGGACTGGCTTAGGCTTATTCTTATGGCGTATGCATAAATCAGGGTAGAATCCGCCTTGGACTCTTTGGCTGTTGGTATCTACGACCTCCAACATCCCCAACTAGCCAGTGATTGGTTGGGATTGTTTTTGCAGTGTAGAGTCCAACAGCTGGACAACCCACTGATGACTACTGTGGTTTCCTCCCACTACCCCTGTCAGGAATGGGCTATATGTATTAAAGGCAAAAACTGACAATTTTTGTAAACAACTCAGCACCCTTAACCCCAGATCTCAGGTGTGAGTTCTTATAACTGTGAATGTGTCTTTGAACACATGAGTATAACATAGGTCTATAAAGCATGCCTCACAATACACTGCAGAGCTCTTTACTCTGAGGGGGTACAAGCCACACTTATAGTAATCAGTAACTTTCTTGATTGACTGTTGTACATTTGTGATTTTGAATCGGTTCACTTGTATTGGTGCGTATGGAAAAATTTGTTCAGGATATGCTATTGCTAATGTAGTTTTGGTTTTAATGTTTCCTTGGTTTTAATGTGCCCTTTAACACCTTGAATTCTGCAGTTATGCAAGACATTGCAAAGCAAGGATAGGTCTCTCTCACTAAAGACGTTAAAAGCCCCATTGAAATGAATGGGAAGATGTTGTCAGACTGTTGATTGCATTCTTCCCATAGCGATGGATTGTTTTTCAACAGGCTGGGGGTGCTGAATGCAAAAAAAGTGCTGTATGCAAAATCTGGCTGTTAAATTGTCTCTTGCTGTGATGGAGGCTGATGAGCATTTTCCTTAAAGTTCCAGGTGTTTCCTTTAAAGTCTATGGCTCTGGAATTCAGCTAGAGCTTGGTGTGATAGACAGGTAATAGCCACAATATGATGGCAGAATTGCCAAAAATATATACAAAATGGCTTTTGGGAATCCCGAACAGCTGATTGGCTGTAAGGAAATATAGGACAGTATTAGGTAGTATCTGTTACCAATGGGTTAAGAATGTGCATCCTGTCCATTTTTATGGTTTTATGCAGGAAAGAAAGCAAGGGTAATTCTGATGCAATCGGCTGCAACATAAGGGAAAATTAAAGTTGCCATTGACTTAAATTAGGTTTTTTAACCCTTTGAATGCTAGAGGAGACAGCAATACACTGGAGACCTGTCTAGTATTTAAGAGGTTAAAGTCCACCTCTAAATCAATGGACAATGTTGTTTATCCCTTATGGTGTAGTCTGGGATTAAAAGCCCCATTTCGATCAATGGGAATTTGCTGAATTTTTATATCAGCCCCATTGTGCAGTTGGTTTGATTCAAAGTTGCACCTTGATAAGATCCTAAATGCCAGGGAGTTTTTCTTATAAATCTTTTCTGTATAATTAAATGTAATGGTATGTAGGTCATACAAAATAATCTGTTCTGTTGAGTTAAAATGAGCACTCCATGATACAGTTACAAGAGACCATTAAAGACAGGGAATCCCCCCCCATTCAACCATATGTCCTTGTATGCTAGACTGGTCTCCATCCCAATGAGTTGGAAGCCTTATAACATCCAAGGGGTGAATTCTGTATACGAAAATAAAAAGAAGCAAAGCTATTTGATGAAAATGGAAGGCTGTCACTCTGCAAGAGATGTAATTAAATAGAACTACTTCTACTGTTCTAATATGCATAGATCTTGTGAAATGTATGCTCAAATGCAGGAGCAGCTTTACAGTATGTGACTGCTCCCCTGACGGTTCCCTCTGACTGACAGTCTGAATGTTCTTGATGTAAATGGAGGCAGCACATTGAACTTTTAATAATTTTTTTTACTGTTCTCCTGTATTCACGTCAAAGTCAGATGAAATAATAGGCAGATTATTGACATGGTATTTGCTGTAAAATGAAGTAAAATGCCAGTTTGCCTATAGACTGAGTATTGTGTCATGACAACAGTATGCAGGTCCAATGCCAAAGGGAATGAAGTGATGTACATTACTGTATCCTTCATCCTTTTGAGATGCTTTATGTCAGTGGCATTCAAGTCCTAAAGAACCATAAAGTCTGTGTTCACATAACAATTCCATACTTTTCCATACTACTGCAGTCTAGGCTATGTTCATATAAGGGATGAGTTTAATATGCTGGAGGTCTGGTAAAGCCACCCTTGTTAATCTGCCTCTGTGTTTTCCTGTCGGTGTCAGCCGTATATGACTGACTGATGCCCATATTGACTGCAAGTCATTGGAGGTTGCCAAGAAGAACATAACCTACAATGTTGTTTGTGGAGATTATCTGAATGGTGGCATCATAGACCATCCTGGAGATCAGTCACGCTGCAACTTGGATGCGTCCAGTATCACCTTCGTGAACCACCGCATGGGATCAAATGTACTTTTGTAACCAAGGAACTCACAAGAGTGATATAAAGATGACAACTTTGTGTACTCATATAATTTGTAATTGTTGTAAAATGTATGTCATACTCTGTAAAAATTACTGCAGTTCTATTCCATCGTTATTTGTTAACCCATGCCTGAAGAAGGGCCCTTAGTGTCCTGAAAGCTTGGACTTTCTATGCCCTCCATTAGCCATTAAAAGGTATCACATTTATATCACTCTTGTGCATTCTTTGTTATAAAAGTACACTGAATCACAACAATTCTACTGGCTAACACAGTACCACTGTTTTTTCCTGAGCAGTCTCATATAGCAAACTCATGCTCTTTTTTTAACTAGATACTGTGTCAGTCTAATAGTTTGTAAGAACATGATGCCATAATGATTACATCCTTTAGCGAAAGCTGTGTATACATGGTGCAGGGATCTGGTATGGGTTTGTCCACACATGTGGCACTAGAGTAAAGTTTGGTGTGGCTGCAATTTCACTAGTATTGGGATCATTTGCTGCAGTCCCAGTACTCACGAATTGGCCCTGCATAATGTTGTGCAGAGAAATGGAAAAGGGTGGCACTATATGGAAATTAACCCTTTGAATGCTAGAGGATATCTCACTACCATTGAAGGGCTTGATACTGGTGTTCTTTTGTGATATCCTATCCAGTATAAGGCTAGCCGTAGATGATGTGTTTGTATTAATATGTATGTTTATGGTGAATTGGGAAGCTCTGTCCTGTGCCAGGAGGTGTTATGCTGTTTCATACACAGCTGTGAAGCTGTGGTTATGTATTTATGGTGAATTGTGATGCTGTTTGATTCTATGTATATGACTTGTGATGTTTTTTATATAGCGAGTTGAGCATGTGTCTGTATGATTAGTTGTGATGTTGTACGTAGGGGTGGGTGAAAAGTGTGAAAAAAGTTTCCGCATGACTTTTTGCAAAAAATGGACAATTTTTGCTTTTTTGTGAAAGTTTTCTCTTTTTCTCCAACGCAAAATTTTCCTCCTTTTCGCCTATTCCAGCAAATTTTTCACCTATTCCAACACATTATTCTCCTATTCTAACACATTTTACGCTTAATCTAACACATATTTATCCTATTCTAACACATTGTTTTCCTATTCTAACACATTTTTCTCCTATTCCAACACATTTTTTCCTATGTTTAATATGGTGCAACATTTCCCAGCACAATATTACTTCTTCTGAGGGCTATAGTGGAGAAATAAGTATCTGGAAGTAAAAGCTGTGAGTTCTACAGCAACATATACCTTGACAAATGTGTTAGCATGCAGTGTGCCTTTGTCCTTTGCCCACAACACTTACTTCCTGCTTAAGTGACACTGGCACATTTTCATGATGCTGTCAAATGATTAAAAAAAATAAAGTACAACCTACAATGTGGCAAATGTGTATGGTAGTAGTTGTGGGGGACCGGAGTGGTGTGATTGGTGGAACCTTGACAAACTGCATCCACCATGAATTGCTGCAGTCAGTTTTTGTACTAACACTTTACTCCCACACCCCTGCACTTTGTCCACCTTTCCCCCACTCACTTGTGCATTTGCTAGGCATTACTCAACAACTGCAAAGAATGGGAGCAGAAACAAAGACAACATCTAAAAGTAGCATTTTTATTTAGATGTTGTCTTTGTTTCTGCGCCCATTCTTTGCAGATTTGATGGAAAATGAGAAGGAGGGGCTTATAGACAGGCTGCAAGACTGAGACTGCTAAGAGTGACTGGACTTTTGAGATTATCCACTGCTTGAATATTGCCTGAGGAGTGGAGAGTGGAACATGGAGTGGGTGCTTCATTTTACCATTTTTAACATCATAAGCCCATTTGACTTACTAACCTGACGTATTTTTAAAAAGAAAAATTGACTATTTCTGATTAAAAGGAAAAAAGAAAAGGACAATATTTAATATCCAGTGTTTTGACACTGGCACTCTCAGAGTGCACAGGGTGTACAATTTTTTCTTTTGTCTAAAAATTACTCAATTACTGTGTGTGTTTTTACTCACAATTGATGGAGTGTGATGTCTTGCCTTGGCCCTCAACAAAATTCTCAATGTCATCTGCTGTTTATCAAGTCTGCCTCAGTCACAGAACGCCCAGTCAGCTGTCTAATTTATTTCATTTGTTTAATTATTTATATTTTTTCTTACTGATTTATTTTTAAGTTGTCTACCATATCTTTTCACAGTTAGTCCCAAAAAACAAAATCAACTACTTCTTTCCCCAGACTTCCCCAGCACAGACACAATAAAACTAAAATCAGCAGGCAATTTGGACCCCAGCTGCCTGTGCCGTGCCAGTCAGTCACACCAAATTTTGGGGTATTTTGGGTCAACCTCTTTCCTCCCTTCTTATCTCCCTTGTTCCCCCTAGACTCCAATACTACAGAAAACAAATGTCCTATCTAAATGATTCCCTAAAACTAAGCTTCAATTCCACTTTATTTGTCTATCTTCTCTAGCTCACAAACATGCTGCTCTCTCCTCTCACAAGCACAGAATGGCTGCTGTGAGAGCCTGACAGTCTTTCATATGGCTGTACAAAATGTTTGTGAGGTAGAGAAAATTTTTTCTTCCTATTGATTTCAATGCAATGAGGTAGGCGTAAAAATTTCACTTTTTACAGGAAATTATTTGCCAAGCATAAAGTGCCATTTTTCGCTGATTTCAGTTTGAGCCAAAAATTGTCGCCCATCCCTAGCTTGCCTGTCTTTGTAATTATTGTTATGCTACATCTATAGGCAGAATAGTAGTGCTGTGTTACCTTGCATCATGGTCTCCTGCTTCTTTTGATCCACCTGGAATTTCTCCTCACTCCAGGTTGTGTTGCTCAGCAGGGCTGGTGAAGTTGTCCTCTGATCCTGGGCGCAAGGAGTAGACCCTCAGTTCGCTGTTGGAGTCCTGGTTGGACTGGTGGTATTACCCACTCATGAAGTTGCACTGAGTTGCCATAGATGCACACTCATATACACACAGAGATCAGCCCTGTGACTGGTTGGGAGCCTCTTGCCCTTTACCACATCCCTGAGCTCATTACCAGCAGGCACATCACCAAGTTCTGTCCATATAAAGAATATAGTTCCCTACCAGCTCTCAAATATACAGCCAAAGAAACAGTGGATGCTTAGCCAAGCTGGGTGCCTGCTTGGTATAGCATGCAATCCCAGTGGAGATTCCTCTTGGCAAAGCAGTGGATATTTCACCAACAACATTAAAGACATATTAACAAAAATGTTGTTAATAGTGCAGCTTTAGTAGGGTTGCAGAGAGTGCTCTAAGAGTTCAAGGTTGTAGAACTGCTAGTGATGTGAAGGACATCCCTGCATGCTAATGAAGAAATCCTCCCCTCTCCCCTTGGAACCCCAATTCTTAGTGCATATGGCGATGAATGTCTACATTGCCAAGGCAATATGCTCCCCAGGTAGCCCCTGGTTATTTTATCAGATCTTGGAATGAATAGCTCACCAGAGAGATCCTTGTATTGACCTCTCATATATTTGTACGTTGTGATAAGACCTCCTCTTAGATGTCTTTTCGCTAGAGTAAATAAATCAATTTTGTCTAGTTGTTACTCATACGGCAAGTCCTCCATTCCCTTTAATTAATTTTGTTGCTCTTCTCTGTACTCTGTCCAGTTCTAGAACATCATTTTTCAAAACTGGTGCCCAAAACTGCATTGCATATTTGAGGTGCTGTCTTACCAATGATTTGTACAATAACAAAATTATGTTATCCACACTTGTCTCAATGCCTGTTTTTATGCAAGACAGGACCATTTGTTTGCCCAGTCTGTCATTTTATGTAAATCCCTCTGTAGAGAACAAATATCATGTTCTGAATTTATTACCCTGCAAATTTAGTGTCATCTGCAAATATTGATAGGTCATTTATAAACATGTTAAAAAGCAGTGGATCAAGTACTGAACCCAAGGTACTCCACTCTCATTTGGAGAAATGTCCATTTACAACCACATACTGTTCCCTATCCTTCAACAGGTTTTCAATCAAATTGCAAAGGTTATCCCCTAGCCCCAATGTTCTTATTAAATACCCCAGGCTTCTGTGTGGCACTGTATTAAATATCTTTGAAAAATCTAAATATATTACATCAGATGCCTTACCATTAGATAGGTTGCTACTTACTTCTTCATAGAAGCTGAAAGGATTAGTTTGGCATTGAATAAATCCCCAGATTTACTCATCAGGAAAAGTATTTCAGATTATATTCTTCACAGTAAATCATTAATGATCCTTTAACCAAGGAGGTATCCAACACATTTCTTTGCAATGCATTGGCTATGCCCTGGTGGTTAAAGCCTGAACAATTGGTTCTACTGCTTTACAGCCACTGATCCCTTTAACATTATCAGTCTTATAGGGTTAACTGCTGTGCTAATTTTTCAAGCTACTGAGTGCTCTTTGTATCTTTATTTTAATGACTTAGACTTTCCAAGTTCAATCCTCAAGGGCCACCTACAGGCCAGGATATTAGGACTTCCCTGCTTAAGCACAGGTGAGTCAGTCACAATGAATGAGCCACTTACTAACTCACTTGTGGTTAATCAGGGAAATCCTTACATCCTGGCCTATTGGTGGCCCTTGAGGACTGAACTTGGACAGTCCAGACTTGGACACTAAAGAGATTTCCAGCATAATACTTCACAATACATTGGTGATATCTCTAGCATCTAAATGTTTAGTGAAGATGAGAGAAGCCATTTACACAACTGTTGTACTTGCATTGTCTATGTGTCTTCAGCATATTAGTAGTGGTTTACTTTGCTACAGTTTTTTGCTAAGTCAAGACTACCCCTTTTACCGTCTTTACAAATAAAGATCAAAGTCAGACATTGATCCCTGAATCAAATTGATCCAATCATCTTTTTTCTGCTCATGTCTCCTATTTTGCTTGAATAACATAATAATTACAACATTTTTAAATTTGCTTGGATAATAAAATAATTATAAACATTCTGAATCCATTGTAATCAAAGGCAAACAAACGATAGTAAAGATTTATCCATCAGGCCAAGTTAGAAGAAGTAAAGAACCCTCTCAAGCAGATTACAAGCTGAAATCTAGACCTATAGACCACAGTGTAAACATTACAATGCTGGTATGTAGGGGAAGGATGAAGTGTTATTGTGATACATATATATACACGATTCTGCTTGAAAACATACTCTGAAATCATCATTCTAGCAGTGCATCTCCCTAACTCCAATTTACTATGCTACTTACACCAGTAATTCTCCCTTTCAAAACATCCTTAACAAATGAGCAATAAAATGTTACTGTAGGTGTGAGCCAAAAATTCCAGACTAGGTGTTAGGGGTGTCTTGAGAAAAAAAAGTCTGAGAACCACTGAATCATTCAGATATTATACTAGGGGGTACAGCAGGTATTCCTACATTAGGACAGTAGGTCCCTTCCCTGTAGAGTTTACAATCTAAGTAGAGAAGGGGCAACACACAGATACAATGAAGAGAAGCAAGTGCAGTTTGACAGGTCTGATATTGCCTATGAATTCAAGAGTGAATTTTATGGTAGTGCTACATGTGAAAAATGTTCTTAGTTTGCTAACTCTCTCTCTCTCTCTCTCTCTCTCTCTATCTATATATATATATATATATATATATATATATATATATATATAATCCTCTATACTGCCTGTCTCATTGGTATAAGCATCAGGTACCATTTTCACAGGAGTGAGCAGGTGTTGTAGCCACCTTGCCTGATCCTGTGAAAATCTCTGCAAGGACTTCACCCTCTAGCACACTATACACCTCCTCCCTCTATAACCTCCCTCCCCTTAGCCTATATGGCATCTCTACTATTCACCCTTCCTATAGTACTGCAAAGTGTCCTTGCCTCCTAAACAATATCTTCACAGAAATTTCAGTCACCCAAACATCAATTCACTGAAATCCTCAGCTCCAACTGTTTCACGACAACATATCCCACAGCTGTTAAGCACTGCAGTGCTGTCCCGGTGCAAAGCTTTGCAATGGGGCATCATGGCACTGCTTGAGTGTCAGAGAGCTACACAACACATTGCAAAGCAATGCTTTGCATACTCCTCTCAAATGGTTAACAGCTGTGGGATATTGTGAGCTCAAATAAGCCTTGTAAATACATAAAAAGGTTGTCAATTAAATACAGTTCATGATGTACTGGGGCTAGGTTGCATGCATCTTCAAATATGGCGACACGCAAGCTGAATAAACACGGCTACAAAGCCATACTGTGACATTTCATTTGAATTGCCTGTTCTGATGTTGTTGCTGTGGCCTAACGATTATGTTTTTTTCCTAACCCTTTTGAGTGCCACAGGAGTATGCAATGCTTTGCAAAGCAATATGCTGCATACCTCCTATGGCACTCAAGGGTTAATGTCAAAAACAGTTAGTTGGAAGGTCCCAGTAAGAAGTGTAACACTTAAAGTGATAGTATTACTTCAAAATTACTATCCCTCATATTGTAGCCCTTAATAAACTGAGTTAAATGACACCAGCGGCATCTCTCAAACCTTTATGGTTTAAGAGATAGCCTCTTTCAAAGTTTCCTCTCCCCTGCTGTCAGTGTTCTGCTGCCAGCAGGAGAATCAGGTCTCTGAATCAAGCGGAGGCTCTTCAGCAGAGCCGATATCTCGTTATGGAAGGAAAAATGATTCATTGAAACAGTCTTCTACGTGTGCTTGGTAACAGCCTATCTGCACCTATGGAACACACACAGATTCCCAATGATTTAAACTAGGTTATAACCCTTTGAGTGCCAGATGGGTAGCCAATGCATTGCTTTGTCAAGCATTACATATCACACTCATATTCAAAGGGTTAACCCCTATGATTGCTAGGGCAGTCTTATTCCCTAAAAAATGCATTGGAGAGCGCTCTAGCATTCAAGGGGTTAAAAGTCCCATTTAAACCTACACTAACATGTACAGTGTATACAAAAAGCACAATTATCAAGCCTGATGTTCGCACGTACACTATAGTGAGTGATAAAACTCACATTAATGTTTGTTTACACTTCACTTTATGTGTTTTGAATAATCTACTTGCATCTTGCTCTAAATAGTTTATATTTGCTTATTAACATGATAAAGTTTGATTTTAGAACATGCACCGCTTTCTGAGTAACACCAGTGTGTCTCTGAGAAACACGTGTGTGTGTGTGTGTGTGTGTGTGTGTGTGTGTGTGAGACACAGGTGTCAGTAACACAGGTGTGTTCCACACACACACACTATGGCTCTCTGTATGTCAATTTGTGTAATGGCCAATAGGGTATCCAATTATTCCACTTTACAGTAATGCATAAAAGGATAAAACAAAACAAAAAAACAGACAGGCAATGCCGTCCCACTCTGCTAGTATATATATATATTTTTGCTTTCATTAACTCCATAAATACAGTGAGCTGTGTCTCTAAAAGATAATATTATTAATCTTTCAAGACTGGATATAGGAACTGAATGGGTCTGGTAGTTTAAGTCTCACATATTTCCATTCCTCACGTTGCTCTCTCACAGTATTTTCCTCTCTCCTAAACAAACACATACTCTCTCTTTTTCCTTTTCCATACTCTGTCTTTCCCAGTCTTTCTAATGACTCATATTTTTGGCTCTACTATCACTGCTTTTTCTCTCATTGAATGTGCTAATCACAGGGCCCAGTCTCAGTATGTCCATCATCACTTCATCTGATCTGTGTATTTATCTAGAATATAATGCCCCACGTACCCTGAGCTGATAAAATGAGCTACTCCTACGTGATATATTTTGCTTTCTGAGTATACAGGATCTGCTTCTTGTATACGGATCCCATCTACTGCAGTCATAAGAGATCACATCCACTCTCATTCCTTGATGTCTGATAAACAGCCATCTGTGGGTGATGGAAATTTTTGTCCAACAACAATGAGGAATTGTAGGCAAGCTACAACATGAAACCACAGATTGCTCACCAATACTTTAGGATTGTACAGACTCTGCACCTATGTCTGATGGTATAAAAAAGTCAATATTTTAGGTATACATCTCTTTTACATCCTTAAAGGGATAGTAATGTTTCATAATAAAAGCAGCTCTAATTAATCATCATAGTATTTGGACTTTGGAGAGTGTTATTTCAATTCTGTCAGAGTTGTAGTTCAAGAGTAATTAAATGACAAAGTGTCCCCCTCCCACCCCTTTTACTGATGTCACACTGTTCAGCCAGAGCAGAAGGGAGGTGCCCAGGTAGACTGCAGAGAGGGACAATCTTCAGTTAAGATAAGGGAAAAACCTGAAAAGCTTGTCAAGGGGGGCAGGGTTTTCATTGTAAGAAGACTGTCCCCTGCTGTTATCTGTCTGGTCCTACAACTAGATTCCACATCTGAGAAGAGATTGCTTACACTAGGTAAAAGGGGAGGGAGGGGAAACTTTGCTTGTGAATATCTCTTAAACCATAAAGGTTTGAGAGATAAGACATATCATTCTTCATATTTTTTTAATGCCTACAAAATAAAATAAAGTTAAAACAAAGTATTACTATCCCTTTAAGGTGAACTTCAATGAAATACAAATGCCAGCCCATTAAGGGGTTGTGTTCATTTCATAAAGTACTCCAATAACTAAGTTTTAGGAATCTATATGTGACACAGCTTACAAATGAATTTAGTACATCTCTGTGCTTAATAATAGTTATATTACATCAATGGTATCCCTTTGAGAGCCAGAGGGGTACACAACTCATTGGAGACAGAGGGTTAAAGTTTAATTTCAGAATTTGATTGAGCAATACTGGGATGCACAGAAGTATTCTTAACTGGTATTCCTGTGACTCATGTATTGTTATGAAATGCTTACTCTACTGTTTCTAAGAATAAAGGAAAAGGATTGTGTATTTTCTAGTGCTTCGATTCTTCGAAATTCCCCTGGGAAAGGATTAACCTCATGGCTGCTGGAGAGTCATGCAGGTAGCTGGCAACCTTGGGGGTTAGATCTGAGTGTGTTTCTGTATGTGTGTATCTCTCTCTGGCTGGTCCCAAGCCCTCCTCCCCTTTTTGTCGCATTACACAGTAATCGGAGAGGGTTTGGATGAGCTCCAGGGAACAGGATGTACTTGGCAGGCAGACACGGCCTTGATGTCTGTAAAATGTCGGGAAATGCAGCCAAGAGCTGCTAACTGGGTCATTAACCTCTAGAAGAAGAGCAAGTACTCAGGTCCTGTCTCTCTTCATTTCACCAATAAAAAAGCTTGGGTGTGGGGAGGGGAGAAATTAACCTGGGTTTCTAGGATCTGAATGATGAACTTGAAAAAACAAAAAAGACTCTACTCAGCCCCCTCCCTGGATCCCAGAAATAAGCTTACAAGTGAGCCTATTAACGTCTGCTGAGTCCCAGAGGTGTTAATACCCTTTCTGTCAGGGAAATTTCCAGGAAATGCACACTTGAAAACACATAGAAGTAACCTCAAGAAAACAAGTTCATGATCTGCCAATTAAAAACAGCAATTTGCCATTCATTCAATCTATTTAGTTCTTCTATGTTCGTTATACATTATTCTACTCCTTTTGCAATGAGAACTAAACTATATTAACCCCTTGCATGCTTGAGACCTCTGTAGCATCTAAGGGGTTAAACTGGAGAGAATGTACAAAGTAAGGACAATTTTGTTACTGATGAAATATAAAGCTGCCTGGGAGCATATTTTTCAAGACAAACCATATATGTCAACAAAAATGTAAAACCCCTTTCATTTTAGATAAACTGTTTCTTTGAAAAAAAAGCTAAATTGTTTTGCTTCTATTTATAATTTACCTTGACGACTCTACCCCCAATGTGCATTTATTTGATCTAGACAGTCAATAAACGAAAAATAAAAAAAACGGCCATCACTGCATAGCTGTACAGTTGGACTCTTATGTTATAGTCCCAAACCAAGCAATTCCATGGAGTTCCCCTATAAATTCCTGTATTTATTGGGCCTCCAAAAAATAATGTGTCTTTCTATGTGGTAGCACCCACTTTTCAGACATCCAAAAAAAGTGGGATAAGCCCATCAACAAGAATGAACAACATATACTTGTGCTCAGGGCTTCCAGCTGACTAGCTGAGGTGAGGTGACGTGTTGATGATGGTGTAAATAGATGCCACCCCTGGGCATGCCGGACCCCAGGGTTGAGCCAACGTGGTTAACCTGTAATAGGGATAACCCATATGTAACCCATGATGTAACCCATGTAAATGAAGTGAGGGTAGAATAGGGGGGCTCAACACAAATTGAGCTCCAGTGGGAAGGGCTGCTGCCCGTATTTAAGGGCCTTCTGCCCCTCCCACAAATACAGGTATATAACCTTCTACTTGTGCTCAGGGCTTCCAGCTGACTAACTGATGTGAGGTGACATGTTGATGATGGTGTAAATAGTTGCCACCTCTGGGCATGCCGGATCCCAGCGTCAAGCCAACGTGGTTAACCTAGAAGAGGCCAAAAAAGGAGACAAAATGTAATCGAACAAGGTCTTTATTAGTCATGCATGTAGTTACTTGTTTGCAAGGTATTGAAGAGCATTTTGAATTTCTGTTTTGGGGTCTGGGATGTATCTTGCATAAAATGAGGAACACCACACCTGCCTAATTTTTGAATGATATGGGTGGGAACACCATTTTTGCACGCTGCTGAGGCAGCTCCAAACCTAAAGGAGTGGCCAGTGTAGTTGTCAGGTTTAAGTCCTATGCAACTGATGATAGTCCATAAGTACTTGCTGAAATGGCTGGTGGGTTATGGTCCATCTTTGAGTGGAAGGAGGGGGCTATCAGCAGGGTGAGAGGTAGTGGATTGGGACAGCTGCCACTGGGCACCATTGGTCGTTAGTGGGATAGAATGGAATGTCAACACCTTTATTATATTGGTCAGTTTTGGAGGAGGTGAGGTGCAAAATGCAAAGGGGGTGCTGTACAGACAGTAGGTTTTTTGTTAGAAATTTTGCCGATCCGTTCTTGACTGTGAATTCTCCTGGTCTTAGGAACCTGAAAAAGCCAGACTGATGGCTGCCAGGAGTGTGATGTTGCTTTGTGTATCGAGTGAGTTGGATTTGAGGAAGTCGTACATTTTATGAAATGTGTCCCCTGTGATGGATATATGGGTACGAGGTTGACAGGAGTGGTTTTTGAAAAGTCCTTTAAAAAATGTCTTGATTTTGTATTGTGAGAAAATGGAGGGTTATGGTGGGTAAAGTAATGCTAATAATACGAAAAGAAAAAGGGGGGGCTCATCCCCCCCTCCTGTAGAGGATATATGGCCAGGGTACCCCTTGACCTCTGTGAAGGGACAAGGGGCAACATGAAACTTCGGCCTTGTGAAAAGGGATAATTGTATTGAAGAGGCCTCAGGTCTTCCGTGAATAGGAAGAATAGTGTATATGTATATATATATATATTTTTTTTTTTTTCTTTAACCCAAGATTGAGTGGGCAGTAGGAAATGGTGTGGTGAGGTGGAGGCGAGAGAAGTGACACTGCCCCAAGTGAACCTTCTGCTGAAGGGTGTAAGAGAATACGTGGTGAATGAAGGTGAACGTTGAAATGTGTATGATGGATGTGATGTGAATAAAAGGAGGATGTGGAGGGGTGATTGTGATGGTACCAGTGGACACCCAGCCTTGGTGTCCCCGTCAATGGTTACTTCTTCCACTACAAGCCAGATGGACATCCAACAGTATACCGCAATATACCCCAAACTAGGCAAGACTAGTATCAGGGTAACCAGGACACACTCTGCATACAGCAAGCTTTACCTCACCAGACAACACCAGTATAGGTTAAGACAAGAACTGACTTTATTGGAACAAACCACACATATTTATACTCAAACCTTACATTGAAATACATGGGCCCACCAGATACAATAGGGATATAATTCAATCACAACATGTAAGACAAAGGACCAGTAGCAGATGGTATAGTAAATATGATTCAGACATGATTATATTAAAAACACAAAAGGGTTGCTGAACTCAGACAGTGGACGCAAAGACTTGAGGGCTTGAATTAATTAACACACGGTAGGGGGTCTCAGTACAGTTCACAATACACTGTCTTGAGAAGCTACAATACACATTGAAAGTAACTTTAGCTAAACTCAAAAAATTAACCCCTAACGGCCCAGTCCCCTGAAAGCAGGATATTATTTTTACTCCTTTTGGCAGAGTTGTCTCCCAATATAATGTCCAAAAGTTCTACCTACCAATAGTCGTAACACTGGTTAAAACAGTCCACAGAGTCTGTTGGAAGGGGGCTGGCCCCCAGGCCCCTCCAGGAGCCAAGGGCCCGGTTTTCCCGTGACAGTGAGTAGAGGAGGGAATGAGGGAGATGAAAAGATATACCTACATTGTATGATGTATGAGAAGGGAAAAAGGGGGGGGGGAGTCTACATGGAAAAGACAACAGTAGTGAGATAGGGCAGGTAATTAGTTAACATAACGAGAAAAGGGAAGGGACTGAATTACCTGAATTAGGTAACAGAAGTCTGAGGACCGGAAATGTCTTGGGACTAAGAGAACCACCTGAAATCATACTGTGATATACATGAGAGGCTGATATTGAAAAAGGACATGAATGAGGGAATACAATGTACCTGTATAGAGGTGGTTTAGATCTGAGGGTCACTATAAAATGGTGGCTGAGGAGAAGAAGTAACAAGAATTGGTGTATGAATATATATATATATTTATATTTTTTATTATGAAGGTGATGTATGCGGGGGGGTACAAGGAGTGAGTAGGCAGTAGGACTTGGTTAGGTATTGGAAAGTTGTGGGTGCTTGCGTTAACTGAGGGAAGCAGCAGGGGGTGCTCTATGTAATGTGGAGAGTGGGATGTCATGACTGTATGAACATAGTGTAGTAGGGGTGGGGGAGGCTGTGGTTGGAGAAGGTCCGTATGGCTGGCTGCCTCTGTGACTGCGGCGGAATGTGGTTGATTGAGTGGGGTATGATGAAGTTTGGGAATGATGATGCCGGGATTTGTACGTGAGAAATTAATGTGACAGAGGAAGGGAAGGGGCCTGACTTGATGAATGACTGGAAGAAGTAACGTGTCATGGTAGGTGGTGGAGATCGGATAATTGTTATACGACTGAAGGAAATATAGAAGGTAAGATGTACATGGGGGGAACAGGGGAGAACAGGAAAATGGTGATGACAGTGATGGACGACTGAAAAGGTGTTGGAAGCCTGATGCGAGGGTGAAGGAGGAGAGTTAGAAGATTTAATGGTGGCAAGCAGCAAAGAAAGAGGGTGGGAGGTGGCTCAGTGCAGTTTGGGCAAGGAGACAGCTGATTGAACAGCCAGTAGAGAGCACTGCCAGAGCAGCAAGGCAGTCTAGAGCCAGGCTTTCGGAATGTCTAAGTCCTCCTCCCTCAGAGCAACATCAGAGGAGCCCTGCTGGGTGGGCTAATCCTGCCTCAAAAATCCTGCATCGGCAGTGAAAGGCCTTCAAGAAGGGTGGTGCAGAAGCCTTGAAAATAACTCCTCAGATCCCCTCAGGTGACAGGACAACAGACATTGCAGAGTGGTGGAGCAGGAGACTTTGAAGCAAATGGCCCTTCTTGCGCTGGGATACCCTTGCCAACTAACACAGCTACGAATGCCCAGGCAAGGGCGTCAGGTCAAGGTGTGATACAGCAAACTGAGAGCTCCTTGAATGTTCCAGCTACAGTGGTGGAATATGGCCTTAAAGCAGTGGGCCATTGCCAGCTGCATTTGCCGGGATATCGACTCTTGAGACCGGGGCAGTATCCACGTCGGTGCAGTAATGGTCATGGCACCTCAGGCTGCGGACGCAGCGATGGTCACTCAAACTACTTATCTATTACAGGTTCCTCGTGTTACTTCTTGGAGTCCAGTTCCTGAGTTACCGGCTTCTTTCCCTGGGACAGGGATAGATGGCGAGCTGCAAGTCGATGGCGGGCCAGTTCGCCCACTCCCAAGATTGGGGGGTCTTGATGCTATGCTAAAGGGGGTACAGGCTATGTTATCTGCCTTGAATGGGGTACCTATGGGGGGATGTTTTGTTGGGGGAGAGAGCAGCTAGTTCATGGGGTGTGTGGTTAGGAGGTACTGGGTCTACCTCCCTAAGTGTTTGTGTGAGTGATTTGTCCATGGCTAGGGGGCATAATTCTAGTTCTGTGATATCTAGAGCACAGACGCAAGCTGGTTCCTACTTGGTGGTGTCAGCATTGGTAGCTGCTCCTCCAGTTAACTCGCCACGAGAATGCTCAGGTTTTGAGGTTCCAAATGGTGTGGCAGAGTCTGCATTGTCAACAGCTTTTTTTCCCCCAAGGGGAGATGAATTTGTCAACGACACTACACTTTACCCCAGTAAGTTCCTCTTTAACAGCGTATGCGGTTATAGGGCTGCCGTGTGTTCACGAATCGGCCTATGGAGCAGCTTATTTGTGCTGGTCAAGACCTTTGGGTCTTCAGTTGAAGGTTGAGATAAAGGATAAGATTTGGAAAGGGGAATACATTGAGCTGTACTCGCTCCTTCCTCTAGAGGAAGGTTGGTATGAGAAGGATGAGACAGAAGATAAAAAGGAAGACAAGGATTGTAAGCGTTATTGGAAAATTCCCAACATTTTGGGAATTGGATCCAGGCATTTTCTATCTTGTCAAGCATAACTGATGAGCATTTTCCACAGTGTTGTGCCTCTCTTTTCTGTTATCAGGACTTGATTTGGAATGCCTACCGGGTATATGGTGGCTTAACATGGTTGCACTACAATTTTGCCAAAGCATGGCGGTGCATCCATCATTATTATGGGATCAGATGGATATAGTCTTGTGGCTATCTATCATGACCCGATCGGTATCCTTTCAGTCTGGGGCCGGGGCTCCCCTTCACGCAGTTGACAGGTAGGAAAGGTGGGTTTTGCTGGTAGTTCAAAACCAGCTTCTGTAAGTGGGGAGCAGGGTGTGGCTTTCGACAAGAGTGTTCAGGATGAGGAGAGCTCATCCTTTGTCGAAGTGCATCAAGCAGGGAAGAGCCTCAGACAAGGGATGGGATACGCCTGGAAAGGGGGATGACTTCAGTGCTCGTCAAAAATATGTGAACGTGGCTAGATCATTATAAAGACAGAAGTGTGGCAACTCTTTTGGATTTGGGGTTTCAGGAGGGCTTTCCAATCCTTTTTAGATTTCGCCAGGATGGGCAGACATCGGGTAATCCTAAGCCAGTGGCAATCTCCCAGAACTGTTAGCTGAGAAGTTAGCTAGGGAGGTGGTGTTGGGCAGGATGGCTGGCCCTTTTGCTGAAACCCCTTTACCTGCCTTGAAAGTTTCTCCTTTGGATGTGGTGCCCAAGATGGAACCTGGAAAATTTTTCCTTATACATAATTTATCTTCCCCCTTTGGGGGTTCGGTGATTGACAATATTGATGAAACTCTGTGCTTAGTGTCTTATGCGTCATTCGATATGGTGATTAATTTGGTGTCAAAGGCAGGTCTAGGGGCATGGATGGCGAAGGCGGATATTGAAGACGCATAGTATTGATAATGAAATTACCTTCTGCACATAAATCAGCTATAGCAGTTGCATGCCGAAGCTATCTCATTTGCATTGAAAACATATATAGCATCCAAGGGGTTAATACACAAATGTACACATTTGGACACATTTTAGTGTATCTTTATCCCTTGCGAATGCTAAAGTCTTATTGACTATTATTGAACAAACAATCTGTAATATGTAGTCTGTTCTAGATGTGTAATAGCTGCTGACATTTCAAATTATGACCTAGATTACATTGCACTTGATAAATATAACAAACTGAAATATTTCCGTTGAAGTCTGTGGAGAAATTTGTATATAAAACCCTTGATAAATGTATCAACTGCATTGAAGTACATGCCTATAATTCCTTGTCATATAAATCTTGTTAGTTCTTGTAAACTAGAATAAACCATGATTTGGAAAAATAATGGCTTTGTGGTCGCTTGGATATGGATAAAATACAAATATATCTGTTTATAATTTTGTGCATATAAATGTGTGTGTATATGTGTGTGTGTGGTACCCTGATTTCAGTGACAAGCTTAGTTATAACATTATTTATTATTGAAAATAAATCCTAATTCTGTTGCTTCCTACCTTTTCTTCCTCCATCCCTTCTCCATTTATTTCTCCATCTTCTTACTCCTTCCATCTATACCCTTCAGCCATACCTGTTTCTTCCTCATCAATTTTGTTTCACTCTCCCTCTTTCTCCATCATCCCTCTCTTCTCCCATCCATTTTCTTCTTACCCTCCTCTCTCACATCCTCTCATTTTTATTCTTTCCTTCACCCCTCCATGTCCTTGCTTTATCCACCACTCCGTCATTTTCCATCTTAAAACCATTGTCTTTTTTTTCACTACACCTTCTTTCCCCCTTCCTTCCTCATCTTCTTTCACTCCTCCCTTCCTCCATCTTTTACATCCCTTCTTTTTTCATATTTTGCTCTCCTTTTTCTTCCTTCATACAACCATCTTCTTTCCCACCAATTAACACCTTTTTCGTCCTCCCTCCAACTTCCTCCCTCACATACTTTATGTTCTTCCATCCATCTTACTTCTTTCCTCAGTTTCCTTCCACATGCTATGTATACCTGCTTTTTCCTCCTTCCTTTCATGCTCCATTTTCATCCTTCCTACCACCTTTCTCCTATCTCTGGTTAGGGGAGCAGTTACAGAAAAGGGGGCAGGAGACCACCTCAACAGAGTTTGCAGTAGGATCCAGCATTTTTTGTCATTCCATTGCACAGTACTGTAAAGTTGGGGACAGTAGTTCTTTACATGTTAATGTACAATTGAGGACTATAGTGCTATACAGGATACTTTACAGTTGGGGATTGTTGTGCTATACAGGTTACCATACAGCTGGGGATTGTTGTTCTATACACAGTACTGTACAGTTGGGAACTATACTTCTTTGTAAGCTATTGTGTAGTTGGGACTGTAGTAATATACATGTTACTGTACAGATGGGGGCTATGTTTCTATACACAGTAATGTACAGTTAAGGAATGTATTTCTTTTCACAGGGTAAAATTAGTTCTACAGACAGTACTCTACAATGGGGGATTGTAGTTATATACATAGTACATTTAGGGAATGTAGTTCTATACAAAGAACTGAAAGTTAGGGAATGTAGCCCTATACGCAGTCTTGTACAGTTGGGGACCGCTATTCTGTACACATTTCTGTATAACTGGGGACAGTGGTTTTAAACACATTGCCATACAGTTGGGGACTGCAATTCTATACACAACTGTACAACAGGGGCACTATAGTTTTATAGACATTACCATACAATCAGGAACAGTAGTTATATACACATTATATAGTGCTCTATATATAGGGATTGTAGTGCTATAAAGAGTGTTGAACAGTTTGTTCTGTACTGTACATATCACTACATAGATGAGAACTATAGATATATACATATTTTTGTACAGTTGGGTACTATAGTTCTGTACACAGTACTGTACAGTTGGGAACAATAGTTCTGCCCACAGAACTGTAAAGCTGGGTACTGTAGCTTTATACACAGTACTCTGCAGTTGGGGACTATAGTTCTGCCCACAGTACTATATAGCTGGGCACTGCAGCTTTAAACACAGTACTCTACAGTTATGGACCATAGATTTATACACATTTTCATACAGTTGGGGAGTATAGTTCTCTGCACAGTAATTTACAATAGAAGACTATAGTTCTACACATAGTATTATACAGTAAAGGACTGTAGTGCTATACACAGTATTATATATTAAGGAATTGTAATCGTACAGTTGGGTCCTGTAGTTCTATACACAGTGCTGTAAAATTGGGGACTGTCATTCTACACAAGTTACTTTACAGTTGGGAGACAGTAGTTTTATACACATCACTATACAGTTGGGGACTGTAGTTCTATACATGTTTCTATACAGTTGGTACCACAGTTGTATAAATGTTAACATTTGTTTGGGGACAGTAGTAATATGCACAGTAATGAACAGCTGGGGACAGTAGTTCTATACAGAGTTCTGTACAGTTGGGGTTGTCATTCTATACATATTTCTGCACAGATGGGGACTGTAGTTATATACATGTTGTACAGTTGAGGACTATAGTTCTATACACAGTACTATACAGTTGGTGACTCTAGATACATACACATTGCTCTACAGTTGAGGAATGTAGTTCTATATACAGTACTGTACAGTTGGGGGACTGTAGTTCTATACATAGTGCTGTACAATTGGTGACTGTAGTTATATGTATAGTATTTTATAGTTGGGTACTGTAGATCTATACACAGTGTTGTACAGTTGGGTAGGGATGGACGTTTTTACCTCAACACAGAAATAGGCGAAAAAGTGGCACTTCCCACGATTTTCACCTAGCTCATTGCATTGCAATCAATGGGAAGACTGAATTTCTTCCACCACATGGCAGTTTTCTCTTCTTTTCTTGCAGGCATATAAAGGGTATCAGGCTCTCACAGCATGGTATTATATGTTTATTTATTTATTTTTTATTTAGAAAATGTTTTACCAGGAAGAATTGAGATTTCTCTCGTTTTCAAGTATGTCCTGGATAGTTTTCAGTAAAGGGTTACATATTTACACTAATTGTGAGACATTATATACAAACATACATAAATATACATACTTATTAAATAATGGGATTATTTACAGTTACACACTGTTTTTAGATATAAAGAAACATTTGCTTTTAAGGATTTTAGACTGAGAGCAGATGTGATTATTTCCGGCAGATTGTTCCAGATTTTTGGAGCTCTGAAGGAGAAGGCAGATCTTCCTGCTTCTTTCTTGTATTGTGGTATACGCAGTGAGTTGTTAGTAGTGGAGCGGAGGTTATAGTTAGTATGGAGAGCTGGAGTGGGCATACTGCTCAGGTAGTGTGGTAGTTTTCCAGATAAGTGGTTGTGTACTAAGCAAGAAAGATGAAGGGCACGTCTAGATTTGAGTGTTAGCCAATTTAGTTCTTTTAGCATGTCACAGTGATGGGTAGTGTAGTCACATTGGAGGATAAAGTGGCATAATGAATTATATAGAGTGTCAAGTTTACTGAGATGGATTTCTGGGGCTGGAGCATATACTACGTCACCATAGTCTATGACTGGCAGCAGCATCTGTTGTACAATACGTTTTCTCACCAGGGTACTTAAACATGATTTGTTTCTAAAAAGAGTACTTATTTTGGGATAAAGTTTAGAGGTTAATTTGTCAATATGGTGACCAAAATTGAGGTTAGGGTCAAGCCACATACCAAAATATTTGTAGGAGTCTACTGGGGCCAATTTACGATTAGACTCTTTTACAATGGATAGGTGGATATTGTCAAGATTACGCAGTTTGTGCTTTGTGCCAAATATCATTGTGACTGTTTTATCTGTGTTTAAGAAAAGTTTGTTCTGTGTTATCCATCTTTCTACTTTGTAGAAATCGTGTTGTAATTCGGTTTCAAGTTGTGATATGCTTGAGTTTTTAGCATAGATTATGGTGTCATCTACATACATGTGTACTGAAGATGATTTGCAAACCTTGGGCAGATCATTCATAAAAAGAGAAAATAGAAGAGGACCAAGAATGGAGCCTTGGGGAACTCCACTTGTTACTTTGAGTGGAAGGGAGTCATTGTTTGCAACTGACACATACTGCATCCTGTCTGATAAATAGGATCGGAACCAGTTTAGATAATTATTACCCAATCCTGAAATTTGGAGTTTGCTGATAAGAATGTTATGGTCTACTGTGTCAAAGCAGAAAAAGAAACAGCGCACAAAGAACCTCTAAGTGTAGCGGTTATAACAAACAATGAGAGATATAAAAATAGATGGTAAAAATAATGCTATTTATTGGTTCACAAAACGTCTGATCGCATAACCAAAAACATAATTATCTGCTGAGGAATATCATAGATATACAGCATCAGTCGGGAACAACCCCGAATCACAGAGATATGTGACAGAAGTAACAGACGGGACCTATAAAACCGGGGCATGGGCTAAGGAGATAACTGATGGTCACCAGATCATAGTGGAGACATACATAATTAGCATAATAGCAAAGTTCATACTATGCGCTCACCGGATGATTTCTTGAATGATGGGCCCGTAGTATAAACACCTCGGTGACTGAACGCGTGTCTCCCTGCTTGCTCCGTCCCCTTGGTTCTCCGTCTCTGAAAGAATACTGTCACTGAGATTTTTCTTTCTTCAGCAAATGTTTTTGGTCTCCAATCGAACACAAAACTTGAATAAAATTGAAACTTCAATAAAAAGTAGTAATTTTGTATCAACGCGTTTCGGGAATCGTCCTTCCCTTTCTCAAGATTAAAAACATCAAAAACGCCCGCGAGCTTAAATGTATCATTCATCCAATCACAATTCATCTTCGAGTTCAAATGTTACTATGTAACAGAGAAACCTAATAGAATCGTTCATAGTTACAAATTTATAACATACAGTGTGTAATCGTATTATCAACTCAAAGTGTACATTTTAAACTGATAATTTACTTAAAATTCTAAATACTAGCTTAGCAATGACAATGTGTTCATCCTTAAAACAAATCATCAGATGGGCCCTTTAACCCTCCGCTTGCCTGAATGTAGGATTTATGTGCTCTCACAAATCAATTAGTTTTGTTCCTCTTATGCCTACAATTCATCCTTCCTATCCTAACTGCACTAAACTAATAAATCAGTCAATTAGTTTTATACAGTTATTGTCCCAGCAGTTCTTATCGCGAATCATAGCTGAGCTTTTAAATGATCCAATTTCAGTTTGATCTATTCGGCATGCACAAACTAATGCATGTCGGTAGCTATCACTAGTCATTTACTCCGCACCCGCTAGGCTAGAGATTCTATGCATCTGAATAGCTACAGGCTTAATGCTTGTCAGTCGCTGATTCTATTGTGCATCTGCTTCTAATTTTTTTAGGTTCTCATATTAGTTTTTGTTTTAGGAATCAATTACTAGTACAGGACACTTAGTCCTCCACAACATTTTGCCCAACACGTTTCGCCAATGGTGTGGCTTCATCAGGGGCTTGTAAGGAAATGAGCTGCTTCCACTTGCGGTTTTTATACCTCCTATATTTTTAAAACGAGGCTTGGTTAGTAATCACAGCCTCGTAACCAAATAGCCACCCTATTCACGTAACTAGTGGCTATAGGTACTGTATCTAGAAGCTGGCACTTTTTAATTACAGTTTTTTCATAACCATTGTTGAAAAAAAGTGAATAACAAGGCATTATAATTTTACATTTTATTAACCCATAGTATATATTTTAATCACCATAGTTTAATTTTAATCATAGTAGACCCATTACTACCGAGATTTAAAGGTATAGTACTGTTGCTTTTTCCGCTTCTTATTTTATGCAAAGTCTCAATTTTTGAAATGAAACATTTTCATTAAAGAAACATACTAGCTTTAAAATCTCATACTTTATTTTTTGTTTTTTAACCTTTCAGTATTTTATTTCTGAAACATAAAGAATCATACAATTAGGCCCCTATGTATACATAAAACATAGTGATATATATTTTATGGTTTATTGACAAAACCTCTATGTCACTAAATGATATTAAGTATAGTGACGTAAGTTTTTCATGCTTTGTTAATAGGACCACTTTGTCATTAAATATGATTATTCAACTCTTGGAAATAGAAAAAAAATGATTGTTGTGACAGAATTTATATTTACATGATGACTATTCAATAAATAGTCTGAGCGTAAATCCTTCGTTCAGGCCATTAGGACTTAAAGTCTTTAATTAATAAATCCAGAAGGCTTCTCTCCTAAGAAGTTTATTATCAAAATTGCCTTTTCTGGGAGGCAGATCTGCTTTTTCAATGCCTATAAATTGGACTACTTTGGTATCATTATTATGCATCTGTGCCACATGTCTGTCTATGGGTGTGTCACAAGAATTCGTGATATCACCCAAATGTTCCAAGATCCTCTCACGAAATTATCTTTTCATTTTTCCCACATATTGTCTACCACATGTGCATTGCATCAAGTATATAATTCCATTTGTCCTGCAATTTATACATTTCTTGATCTTGTAGCATTTTTGTTGATCTTTATCACCAAAAGATGTTGTCCTACGTACATAAGAACACGCCATACAGTTGCCTGATATTTTTTGACCAGAACTTAGCCAAGTTGTCAGAAAATCTCTCTGGAAGTGGCCGTGTACCACAGAATCTTTTATATTTTTGTGCGCCTATAATTTATTCTAGGGGATTCAGGTAATACTTCTTCAAGATCTTTATCCATCATCAAGGTTGACCAATGTTTTGACAGTATGGAGCGGATGATATTATTTTGTTGGTTATAAGTACCAATTAATCTCACTTCCTTATTAACTATACCTTGGTTTGACATTTTATGTAGTAACTCATTTCGATCACTCTTTAGAGCTCTTTGATAAGCCCTTTTCAGTATCTTGTTAGAGTATCCTCTTGCTAAAAATTGCTGCTGTAATTTTTTAGCTTCAATTTTGAAGTCATCCAATGTTATACACAGAAGCCTTATGTGTAAGTACTGACCTGTAGGTATCCCCCTAATCAAAGGTACTGGATGGTGACTTTGGGCACACAGCAGACTATTGGTGGCTGTGGGTTTCCTAAATACACATATATTGATGACATTAGTATTACTTCTGAACAACTTAATGTCAAGAAATGACAACTCATTTTTGTGTATTTTTCTAGTTACCCTAAGATTAATAGTATTATTATTTAACCTTGCCACAAATTCCTGAAATTCAGTAGTGGTTCCTGTCCATGTTAGGAACACATCATCAGTGTAGTGGAGCCAGATCCCTATCTTCTTGGTGTATTTTGACAGACTCTCAGTGAATACCATCTTGTCCTCCCACCAACCAAGATAGAGATTAGCGTAAAAAGGGGCATATCAACTTCCCATGGTAGTGCCCCTAATTTGTTGGTAGTACTGGCCATCAAACGTGAAGTAATTGTATTTTAGTACATTCTTAGTAGTCCCAATTCAAATTTGGTATGGTTAGAGTATTGGGATCCTCTAGTTTGGAGAAAACTTTTTGTTGCCTGAATTCCAACCTCATTGTGAATACTTGTGTACAAAGACTCAATGTCTAAGCTTGCAAGAAAGTTATTTTCACTTAAGGGTATTCCGTCCAGCTTAGTAATTGCATCCTGTGAGTCTCGTACATGTGAAGGAAGTGATGTAACAAGCTCTCTCAAAATCCTATGAACATAAATGGAAGCTTTTTCACTTAGACTTCCATTTTCTGAGACTATCGGTCTACCAGGAGGTTTCTTGGGACTTTTGTGCACAAAAACTTAGAAGTTGACTAAATTAGCTTTCTCCATTAGAGATCAGTTAATTACATGACGCTTGACAAATAAAAAAAACCCTGATTTTTTTTTAACTATTTCAAATAAAAGATAGTTTTTAATTTGTTGACTTCACACCTCCTACACCAATAAAAGCACTATACTTGCCTCTGTTTCAGACATAATCTCTGGTTGACACTGAAATAAAGTGGGACAACCAAACAGAGACTAACTTGTCTTCTTTTCTATCTTATCTCCTTCTCTTTTTTGACATATTTATTAAGGCTTGTGGTGCAACATAATATATTGTTGGGTAGCTATATATCTTTGACCCCAAATACCCCAACATTCTGTCTGATTGACACAGGCAGCTGTGGTCCAAGTTCTTTGCTGATCTTGCTGGGGAAAGAAGTTGTTGATTTTTTTTTTATGGACAGTGATAAGATAGGGTGGACAACACAATTTTAAAACAAGAGTAAATAAAATATTAAGTGACAGACAGCTGACTGGGACCCTGTTTTGAGCTGCGTGACTGAGACAGACTTGTAGATAACAAATGAGATTGAGAATTTTGTTGAGGGCCAAGGCAAGACATCACACTCCATCAGTTGTGTTCTGTACTTTAGAGTAAAAACAACCACAGTAGTTGAGTAATATCTAGCAAACACACAGGAGGCAGCAAGATGGCAAAAAGAGGAGCAGTGCAGGGACTTGGCAATAAAGTGGTAGTTCAAAGACCGAATGAAGCCTTGGTTCAGTGTGTGCAATAAATTATGATAATCCCTCTCCTCCCAGGGTGGATGCAATTTGTTAAGGTCCCACCAAAAGTTCCACCATCAGAGCCAGTACTATTAAAAAAAATGCGTATAAAACAAAAGAATGGGTCTCATTCTAATGTTGCTGATGGCAAAACAGAGGAAAGTGTAGCAGCTAAATCAACTGCGTCATCTGACAGTGAAGCAAACAAGCACCAAAATACCTGTCCTCAAAGGAGTAACAAACTTTGTGAAATTAAAAGAAAAAAGAAATTGTTTGACACCTCTAAAAAGCTTAGAGAAGTATAAGGGTAGTGAGCAAGAAGTGGTGGGCTATGCTGAGGATTACCTAATGATGACCGATGATGATGATGATGATGTAGAATATATCCCAACAGCATCCTCCTCTTCTTCAGATACTGATGAAGTTGAGAGTTAGACAGATGATGACATGGTCAGAAAGTTAGCTGCAAGGCAAAGGCTCAATCTTCCACCACTGAAAAGGAGCACTGTGCCTGTAACATAGTAACATAGTAAATTAGGTTTAAAAAAGTCCAAGTTCAACCTTTGACTCATAGCCTAAAGAAATGAGAATGATCTAGATTTCCTGCTGCCAAATAAGTTTAGTTTTTATCAGAACATCCTGTTTTGCCAACTAATACACAGTATAACCCTGTATATTGTCTTTTGAAAAAAATGTATCTAATGTTCTCTTAAACGCATCCATTGTATCTGCCATAACCACATCTTTGGGCAAGGAATTCCACAATTTAACAAACCTTATTATAAAATACCTTTCCTCTGCTGAAGTTGAAACCTCCTATGTATAAACTTTTTGAGAAAAACATTTGAAACTCTGTCCCAGTACAAGCAAAGATGCTTAAAATACACAGTCATCCTGTCAGTCATCATCAGCATTGTCACCACTTCCAAGTTCAAGCCCTATTCAGCCACACACACACACACACTTATGTTGAGTAACCAGCAGCAACAACAACAACAACAGAGTTTATTAACATCTACAACCTTAGCTATGATCAGTGCCTCTACTTCTGGAAATGCTGCACCTTTGGCACCTAGTAGTAGTAGCAGTAGCATTGCATCAACATCTAGCCCCAGTAGTAGTAGCATTCCCTCATGAACCTCTGTAATGATTTGTTTGATACACAGACACAGTGGTTTAGGATAAAACACAGTTTTATTGAAATCACAGTAAGAAAATAACCTTCACAGGTCCTGTAGTATATCAGCAGAATAATACAGACACACTACAGGTTATAAATACATATGCCTACACAGGTCCAGCATAAACATAAAGCCCACAACAGTATATACTGACACAGGTCAGGCAGATTATAGTGGATTCCCAGGAGCAAAGTCTTGCATGGGTTAATGATCTTCTAGAGTGTAAACAGTCCCATGTGCAGAGACGTCTGTGATGGGGCTCTCTGCGTATAGACAGCTGTAGGACTCGTAATGCCCAAAACCAGAGAAGCAGAACTAGCGTTGAACTGCCTAGGCAACAATGGGAACAGAGTCACATAAGGTACTGCCGTAGCAGTAACGGAGACAACACTGGCGCTCGGCAGAAGTAGTAACGGAGGCAAACCGGAGACTCACTGCTGGAGCAGTAATGGAGGCAGACACTTGCACTTCTCAGAGGCACAACGGAGACTAGGCCCAAGGTAAACTGCCGTAGCAGTAACGGAGACAACACTTGCACACTGCAGTAGTATGAACGGAGGCAACCGATGGCTCACTGCCGGATCAGTAACGGAGGCAGACACTTGCACTTAGCAGAGGCAGTAACGGAGACTAGGCCCAAGGTAAACTGCCATGGCAGCAACGGAGACAACACGTGCACTCTGCAGAAGTATAACCGGAGGCAACTGGTGACTCACTGCCGGAGCAGTAACGGAGGCAGACACTTGCACTTAGCAGAGGCAGTAAGGAAACTGGCTGCTGGTACTCTGCAGGAGGAAATTAACCCAATTGCCAGACAGTTAGAATGTCACCTAGGTGACACAGAACAGGAACGCCAATCAAGCTGGGTAGAATCACGGAGCAGGAACTTCAGCCAAGCCAGTTCGGATCACAGAGCAGGAACGTCAGCCAAGCCGGGTCAGATCACAGAGCAGGAACGTCAGAAGAATAGTCAGGCAATCTGGGTCGGTACACAGGGGCAGTAGACAATATGCAGAGTAGTAAGACAGGCCAAGTCGGTACACTGGGAATCACTGATCAGAAATAAGCACTGGCACAGGAACACCACGAAAGGGCACCGGAGGGGTGTCAATAGCCCAGTATATAAATGTCATACTGGGCGGTGCTAACATACGATAGCCAATGGAAGCAAAGCACAAGCTAGACTGACAGAAAAACAAAAATAAAAAGAGCATGGGCACCGTGATAACCTCACGGTCCACAGTGTGGAGATACTTCACTCAGGAGCCAAAAGCTATGAATGTTTCTATCTGAGCAGGGGGAAAGTAGGCTCACACTCAGGCATCTCTTCTATGAGATCCCACCTGAAGCACAACTACACATCTTACTGCCAGACACACTATAAATAGATCAGAGATGCCACAACTAGCAGCAGCAGCAGAAGCACCCCAAAAAGGTCCCAGGGCTCTAGGGCAGTAATAGAAGTTATGATGTAATTGATGTGTAAGAGAGTGCACCACTGTCAACAGTTAGTTCATTCCAAACAACACCTATGGCTCCTGCTGAAGAGGAGTATGATGACTCTGGGTTTGCAGTAGAAGATGACAAGAGTCATAGATTGGCTAAACTTACCACCACCACCCCCACCACCTCCACAAGTGATGGTATTAAAGCAATAAAAGTTCACAGTTCAACTACTATTTACATTCCACACTTACTAAGTTCTTATAAAGAAGTCAAAACCTGCACAAACATAATGCAAAAGTACACCTATGGAATAGTAAACTTGCCAAAATGTTGGTGGTTGATATGCTGCCCTTTTCTTTTGTTGAAAACAAAGGCTTTAAAGAATTGATGTCATGTGTTGCACCCTGCTGGAATATATCAAGACACTTATTTTTCAAGGATGGTGGTTCCAATGTTGCATAAGCAGGAAGCTACTGTTGTGGTCAAAGGACAAATGCACCCAGCCTGCTTATAACGTTTTCAAGGCATATGTTGTCGTAGGACTCATGACTTTCACTTTCAGCTATTTATTTTTCCACTTCCACCCTCAGACGAATTAAAATTGTGATGCGAACTGTTTCATTCTTAGGAAACATAGGAGAAAAATGTATTGGCAGTGGCAAAAAAGGAGAAAACTTTTGCGAAAAAATAGAAAAATCATCGGTTTTTCGTGAAAAGTCTTGCAGGAAATTTTTCTGACTTTTTTCTCCCACCCTTACAGTTGGGGATTGCAGTTCTACAGAGTCATTTACAGCTGGGTACTGTAGTTTTATATATAGGAATGTATAGTTGGGAACTTTAGTGCTGTATAGTTGGGGAGTGTAGTTCTATATACAGTTCTGTAAACTGTTATATAAAAAGGGCATACAGGTTGGTACTGTAGTTATATGCACAGTGTTGTACTATTGGGGAATATATATATATATATATATATATATATATATATATATATATATAGAGGAAACATCATGTGATTTCATTTATGTCTCTCTCAGGAGACAAACACACCCTGAGGCAGCAGTAAGGAGGAGTTATGCAAAACTTTTCTATACTGCCTGTCCCGTTGGTACATCATGGGGAGTAATATTCATAGCCCCCTGGCCATCCCTGTAAAAATCTCTGCAAGGACTTCACCCTCCATCATATTACACACCCAAGTTGCCTCATTCTGTCTCCATTCACCATTCGACTTACATTCCCGTTCACCTCATTGTGTTTCTGTTTGACTGTTTGACTGACACTCCACTGCATTGTGTCTCACATTAATTAAATATACATAAATATAACACATCACACCATATTACATTACCCAACATGCTCTCACCACTCTGACACACATGACTTACCCTGTTCTCTTACTTACTCCTCCATTTAAACAAAGGGTGGTCACACCAAATATTGATTTGATTTAGATTTTTCTTCTGTTTCACTCAATATGCATTTTGTTAATTGATAAAAATTGATAAAACTAAATTATTAACATGTCTATTTTTGAAAGCATTCTTACTTTATTGCATTTTTTCACACTTGCTTAAGACTTTTGCACAGTTCTGTATAGACACACTGAGGTAAGTTGGAGACGATAGTTCTGTATACAGTGTTGTATACTTAGGGACTACTTGTAAACACATTGCTGTACAATTGGGGACCGTAGTTATAAACACAGTGCTGTATAGTTGGTGACTGTACTTATGAAGACAGTGCTGTATAGTTGGAGACTGTAGTTATAAACACAATGTTGTACAGATGGGGTCTGTAGTTCAATATACAGTGGTGTAAACTTGGTGACTGTAGCTGGGGAATGTAGTTATAAACACAGTGCTGCACAGTTAGGGACTGTAGTTATATTGACAGTGCTACAGTTTGGTGTTTTAGTTATAAACACAGTGATGTACAGCTTGGGGTTGTAATTAAATATCCAGTTTTGTACAGTTGGGGAACTTAGTTATATACGTGATAATGTAAAGTAGAGAACTAGTTTTATACACAGTGCTGTATACAGTGGGGTTCTGTAAATAATGCTGTACACGTACAGTGGGGGACTAGTTATTTACATTTTGTTGCACAGCTGGAGAATGTAGTTGTATGCATAGTGTTATACAATGAGCAAGCAAAAAAATCAGGAGACTGAGCTGAGTGTAATAGAAAGCAGAGCACAATTAGCCAGCACTGTCTGCACTCCTACTGAACACGCTGCCTCCTTGTATGATCAGACCCTGACTTTAACCAGTGTATAGCTCACTCCACTTTGAATGGGACCCATGTAGAGAGGATAATAATAATAATAATATGAAAACCATTCAGCAGCAGAGCCCATTCTTCTCACTAGCGAACACAACCTTGATGTCTGGACACAAAGGAATCCTCGCTTTGCAGATAGCAAAGCAAGGTATTATAAGCCTCAGCATCAGCACAGTGCCTGGAGCCATTAGGCTGGCACATTTATGACCTTGACAATGTGATGCATTCCTGTCTACTCCCCTTAAATTAATACCAATACAATGAATGAGTCACCCATGTGTTGTCAGGATGTGTTCTGCCTTTTTCTGTATATTTAAGTACTCTGCAGCTAAATTCATTATTACCTTCATAATAATTTGTCTTTAACCCTTTGCATACAAAAGAGGTACACAACACATCGCTTTTCAATTCCCCAGTGGCACTCAGAGTTGTCTCTGCAAAGGAAGAGTTTCATTTAACCCTTTGACTGCCATAATGTATTACATTTCACACCTCTCTGTTACTCTAAGGGTAACATGTAAGTTTTCAGTACCAGTGAAGGATTAGAGTGCAAGCTCTTCATCCAATATTTGTTCATCTTCTGGTTATAACATTACCTACAGCTTAGATCAGAGATTGTCAACTCATGGGGCATATCAACGGTCAGGTTTTAAGGATGTCCATAATTAATGTATGTTAAATCAATCACAACGACAGAGGCACTGATTACTCACGGGTGATCAAGTAGGAATATCCTGAAAACCTGCACTGTGTCCCGAAGACTAACATTAAGAAACAATGGCTTATGTAATGTGTGGAAAAAGGGTTAATGGGGACTGTAATTTTAGTGAGCACATATTGCTCCGTATAACAGGACAAGTGTCAAGACTGTTGTTTTACCACAACTACCATCATGCTCAGACATTGTCAGTACCAATATCAAGAGATGCAAAACGTGGAGCTCCATATCCCGAAGATTTCTCAAGACAGCCATAGGGTGAAGCCATGAGGAATATGCATGGAGCACCCTCTAGTGGTGAGAGCTAAAATATTTTTTTAACTGGGTAGCAGGGATATAAACATGCACAGTTTGAATTAAGATATACTGCAAATGTATTTTAAGTGATGGTGTTTACCAATCAGAACTCAGTTTGAATATCTCAGTTATTTTATCATATTAGTGTCTTATTGTTTATTTCAGGCATGGAGGCCTCTGTAACTGCTATTGTGATAACAACATTCATCTGTCTCAACCACTCAGAGTGAACCTGGATGTAGAAAACAATTGTATTAACCCTTTTCTTTTGCTCATATTGCACAGAAGCACAGAAGTTTGGTTAATAAGTTTGAATGTTGCCCTTTTGCCTTTGTTCAAAATGTCTAAAGTAAAGAAAAAGAAACTGGTCAGCACTAGTAACCTATAAAGACTGTGATCTATATACATCGATTAATGTTAGTCTGGTGCACTCAAGGTCAAAACACTAAAAACAGAAACCTAGACAGTACATGAAACATCCAAACAAAGCAGTCCCTTAATGAGGCACACAATCACAATTAATAATACAACAAATAAGGTAAAGATCATTTATTAAATCAATTACATCAAAACTCAAAGCACATATATATAAAACATACTTAAAAACAAGCAAGAAGGTCCAGCAAGACTATACCCAGAAAATAAATAAATCTCACTATACCATAATGATATTATACATCACAATAAATATATAAGAGAATAGCAAGGCATATAATATACTTAGATCCCGGAAAAAATCTGACAAGGACAGTAAAAAATACTCACACAAATAAAGTGACAATGCTAAAAGTGCAAGGCTACATAAATAGTGATAAAGTGCTAATAATATTACACAAGTATAAAGGAAACAAACTATACTTATCAGAGGCAAAAGCAAATATCAGACAGGTCACCGGTATAAAGAGCTGTGGACTCGCTGGGCATAACCTCAAAAACCCACACAACCCAACGTGTATCGCCGAAACAGCTTAGTCATTTCATTATTTTCTGGGTGTAGTCTTGCTGGACCTTCCTGCTTGTCTTTAAGTATGTATATATATATATATATATATATATATATATATATATATATATATATATATATATATATCAGCTTTTATGTAATTGATTTAATAAATCATCTTTACCTTATTTGTTGTATTATTAATTGTGATTGTGTCATACCTCCCAACATTTCAAATTGCCAAAGAGGGACACTTTTGTTTTGGAGGGAGTGGTTGGTGGGTGGGGCTAGTGGGTGGGGTATTACCAGGAATTTTTAGGCTATTTCATGACCCATTGATACCTTCTTGAGTAACCTAATAAAAGACTTTTAACAAGACCAAAGTATTTTATTTACTCAGACTAATTTATAAACATATATACTGATGTTTAAACAAACAATAATGTGAGTTTTATTGCTGTAGATCAATGTGATACACTTATATATACACCAAGCAATCTGATCTTCTAAAAATAGGGACATAAGGGTGGGAAAGAGGGACAGAGGGGTTTAGGTTTAAAAGAGGGACACTTGGGAGGTATGTTGTGTGCCTCATTAAGGGTCTACTTTGGGTGTTTCCTGTACTCCCTAGGTTTGTGATTTGTTCAAAATGTAACATCTTTTTTTTTTAAAGCCTGTCTGTTATATAGGTTTTTCTACTGTGTAAAACAAGGGCATTCCCACTACTGTCAGTTGTCTCATACAGTTCAAATAGCGAGGAAGTGAATTTACTGTGTGTTTACTTCCTGAGCGTTCTAACGGACAGGAAGTGACTCAGCAGTTTCTATCACATTCTGGTGACAACTGTATGTCACTGACATTCCTCTCCATTAGAATGTAACAGAATAACTAATTTAGGGTGACCAGACCTCACCTTTAACCAGTGACACAGAAACAATAGGCATATTTCAGGTCTGCAATGAAATCAAAGCAACCCGAAGTATGCATGTTTTATATATGTCCCCGGTTAAAGGTGTGGTCTGGTCACCCTAAACTAATTCGGAGTTGAGCACTAGAGAGCACTACTAATGTAAAAAACACAGGTTTAAACTGGAAATAAACTGGAAATATGCATCTCTCAGCAGTGGGGGTACCTTTTGTGGGGGTACCTTTTTTTTACTCTACAGGAAATGCCCTACAATATATTTTTTCATTAGAAAAAGTGTACTGCTCCTTTAAAGTAGTTATCTTATGGTTTGCACTGGAACTGCATATCTTTAGCTTCCTGCTTAAGGCCCTAATTGTGTATTGTTTTACCTAAGAAAAGAAATGTAGTTTTTTAACCCTTTGAGCCCTGGGGAGGGTGCAGTGCATTGAGAAGTAATGTGTTGCATACATCCTGACAATCATTGTGTTATTATAGAGTTTATATGGCATAAATTCTAGTCTGTAATGTCAGTCCTTTGAATCCAATATGTGGTTTGCAATGCATTGAGTACCATACTGGCAGCCAAAAGGGTTAAAATGTTGATATTGACAATGAAGGGGGTGTTGGGATTGTTTCAATATGGATTCATTTTCTGGAGGACTTAACATGTTTCAGTTTGTAAAATTAAATTATAATGGTATCCTTTACCTAAACAGTAGCAGAGTCCAGTCTTTAAACATTTTTATTGTTTTTCTTCTGATAAGAACACAAAAGACAGAGAAGGCTTTGTACAGAAGGCTGGGAGTGAATCCAGAGGAAAACCCTTAATTTCCAAAGAGTGGATGGAAAGAACAGTCCTACAACAGCTGGAGAGCTGCCGATCACTCACCCTTTATAGCTCTACAGCAATCATGATGTTGGTCTGCAAAATCCACGAGTTAACCTGTTGATAATGAAGGGAGTTGTAGCTGTCTCATTACATGCCTATTTGTAATTTAATGGGGTCTACTAAAAAATGCATTCAAAAGACAGATCAAATGTTCCATTCATGTAATTTATTAACATGCTAGTAGCGAAGGCCCGTGTTCACGGGCCAGGGTACCGCCAGGCGGCCTCGGCTGCTGCCTCGGGGACGGATGGTGGGACGTTCGGGGCTCTTTGCTCCAGATCGGCCTTGCCTTGGACTGGGGGACGGCATGTCTCTACTATGCATGTGTGTGTTACGCACACAGGGAGTTTCACATCCTAGCAAATTATATTATAGGGTAGTAAAAATACTCTAAGCATATGTATATAACTAAGGATGGAAGGAGTTATTGCTCTCTCTCTCTGTGCATTGCCTAAGCACACCAACCTGGTCAATGGCTCCTTCTTGTAACTTCAGCCAACAATCACATTGTTTCAATCTTCCTCAAATGCAAAAGGGGCCAGTTCAGAGTGAGACAATGGGGTTACGCACTAAGAGGTGATAAAGAGGAGATAACTTCTCCAGTGATATCAATTCACCAATTCATGTTTTTTCTATAGCGCCTATACATCACGATCAACACAGCTGGAGAAACCTTAGTACATTTGCTCCATAGAATAGCATAGGAATTGGACAACTGTTATGACTGGAGAAGTCATCTCAACGTTATCACTCTTTATCACTCCTTAGTGCATCTCCCCCAATATAAGGTTTGTCTGAAGAGGTAGGAAGAAGTCACTGTGCAGGTTGTTCACTTTAGACTATGCAGGGAGTACAATTCCCTGCATCTTTTATACATTAGCATCATATAATTGTAAGTTGATTTTAGGTACTGTAGCTAATAGGTTAATAAATTAAACACAATGAATTGTTTTTGCTGAACATTAATGAACTGAAAAAAATGGGCGTTGGTTTTACATAAGCTTTGTTTTGTGCAACACATTTGAAATGTGACTTTTTTCTTCAAGTGGATAATGTGAGTTTTCAGCTGGTAAAGGAAGAGTTAAAATCTGCAGATGCAGAAAAAGGAGGTAGCTGGGGACATTTATTTCAACCAATCTTCAGCTTTTCTGATATCACCTGAGATCATCTTGGACCACAAACCAGTGTAAATAAAGTATGAGCACACATACAGGACATTCCTTGCCTCTGGCAATATTACCTTAAATTACCTGACTCTGGAACACTCATCTCACCTGACAATGTAAAAAAATAAAAAAGTCCGGTCAGTGTACATTTAAATAATCCCACTTTTGGAAGGGTGTGGCACACATATAGCAGATGATCTGCCTGTTATTTGAAACAGCAGGTGTATATGTTTTATTGCTTATCCCTTTGAGTGCCAGAGATGTTTACAATTCATTGTATTGTAATAGTCAGGCACACTCATATGAACACATGGAGGTTGATGCACTAAGAGGAATTGGAGTAACTATGGAGCATGCCATCTGTCCCTAAAATTCTCATTGATTTAACCCCTTCAGTGCCAGCGGCTTGGGCCATTTCCTGTACCCTGCAGGCCAGACATTTTTTCAGCATTTTTGCTATCCTCCTGTTTAGGCTTGATTTACTCTGGGAATTTCAAGTTACATATGGAAAACTATATATTGTTTTTTTCAGAACAAATTGAGCTTTCTGGTGGTACCTTACATGAAGAGAATTTTGCATTGTGCAAAAAGCTATGATGTCATAATGACAAAAAAGTGAACATTTACTTATTTTGCTAAAATCACATACTATGTATCAAAAAAATTTACCTTGATTGCAAAAGTTTCAATTATTTGAAAAAGCCCTGAGTCCTCAGAGTAAAAAAATACCAAATTTGTATAGTTTTACCTACGTCCATGGCTAGCACAGAGCGCTAATAACCAGGAGCGCAAAATGGCATTTTCAACTTTAAGTGTAATAACTATATAAAATTATATATTGCTGAAAAGTAGACAACCTTCCACATCTAATGAGAGGTCAATTGCCTTCTTGCCCCAGGCCTGTTGTGCCCAAATGCTTCCAGAATCTGGCACTATAGGAAAAAAATTGCATTTTCTTACATTTCTTCCCCTTCAACTGTACTGAAATCTATGAAAACCATGGAATTTCCAACTGTATTCATTAGCTAGTGCTCTTTGAAGAAAAATGACACCTGATTGGTATGAGTTCACCTACCGTAGTGGGTGCTACAAGTACAAAACTACACCTACTACAACCTCTAATTTTTCTAACATTTTCTCAAACATTACTTGTCTATACAAAAATGGTTATAACAACTACATAAGTGAAGAAAGGCTACACAAAACATACCATTTTGGAAAGAAAACAACCTGACGCATCTAATGAGGGGTGAATTGCCTTCTTACCCCAAGCCTGTTGTGCCCAAATGCTTCCAAAAGTTGGCACTATAGGAAAAAAATTGCATTTTCTTACATTTCTGCCCCTTCAGCTGTACTGAAATCTGTGAAAACCATGGAATTTCTAACTGTATTCATTAGCTAGTGCTCTTAGGAGAAAAATGACACCCCATTGGAATGAGTCAACCTACCTTAGGGGTGCCAGAAGCACATAACTACAGGTAACCCTTTTCCCCTGAGGAAGTGGTTCTGTGAATCCACGATACGCGTTGGGTTATTGAGTTCTTTCCCAACCTCCACTTCTCTCTGACCATTCATGCTGGGTCCTTCCCCGCCCCCTGTGAGATGTTTCCATTCCGGTTTGAGAGACATGAACAGCTCTGTTGAAGAGTGATTGTAGTGTTTCACCGCTCCACGTGGCTTGACTCATCATATCCATTTGTTGCAAGAAGAATTTGTTTGGCACTCTGAATATCAGCTCAGTGCTACATCAGTACACATTGTATCATCATAGTGCCGATCATTTGGGAATCCATAGTAACGATCAAGAACCACGAAGAACATCTATTCACAGATCATCAATCCGGACGTCAGGAACACAGCATCGAGGCAGATAAGGGGTTGGGACCCCTGAGACGCTTAAAGCCCAAGACAGGCATCTAGTAAGTGGAATGAGAGAAGGGGGGAGGATAGAACTTCATTTTTCTTTTATTATATATTTTTATATTTTCTATGTTTTCTCTGTATGATTCAATATTGAATTAAATTATTGATATATTATTTTTTACTAATCAAATTACATTTGTTATTAATCACTACACTTAGAGAATTTCCTTATTTTCCCCTCTCCTTCCCATGTTGCACTTTACATCCCTAGGAATCACATTTGTCTTATTGGGTGCCCAAGGACACATTGTACAAGCTGCACCAGGATTGTGTTTGGAGACTTTTGGAAGTTCCTTGTGTTTGACAAACTTAGTAGTGGACCTTCTAAGAATAAGGTGGACGTTTCCATTTTCATGACATTCCATCTCATTTCATCCATATAGTCATCATTAAGTTAAGTTTGGGATATTTACATTTTATTTTTTTCTTTCTCATTGGACTGAATATTCATTATATATGGACTGAATTGTTCACTTATTCATAAATTTCTTTATTTTCATTTTTTATTTTTGTTTGTTTTTGTTTATTTATTCCATTCATTTATCCATCTTTTCATTTACTGTTCTTTTACGTATTTACATCTACATCTTCATTGACTACTATTGATCAGTGACTCTAATTATGTCATATATATATTCATATATACACATTTTATCAACTGTGTTTTATTCCCTTCAGGGAATTCATCATATTTATTTGTATTTTTATATGATTTCATCATTGTCTATTTTCAATACTGTTATCTACTGGTCATTTTTGATCTCCCCCTATTTGGCTATTTGATTGCGCGGATTTTTTTGTTTTTTTGCACATAACTACACGTACCTGTTTGCTTCCTCGAAAATGACTGCTTGTACTAAAATGTTCATAACTGTTAGAGACATGAAGGAAAGGTATAAAAGGTATGCCATTTTGGAATGTAGACATTCTCCCACATCAAATGAGGGGTCACTTGCCTTTCTATCCCTTGGCTGAAGTGCACAAATATTTCCAAAATGTGGCGCTATAGGAATAAATACATGTTTTTTTACATTTCCACCACTTCAAAGATACTAAAATCTTTGAAAACCATAACATTTCCTGGTGTATTCAGTACCTGCTACCAACATGAGAAAAATGGTAGCCAATTTGTGTGGGTTAACATACAATATGTGTGTGCTAGGAATACGTACATAAACCTAACACTTTTGTTTTTGAAATTATTGGCTTGCATTAAATGGTTATAACCATAATAGATATGCAGGAAAGGTAGAGAAACAAAGCCATTTTGGAAAGAAAACAACCTGCCGCATCTAATGAGGGGTCACTTGCCTTCTTACCCAAAGGCTGGTGTGCACAAATACTTCCATGAGGTGGCACTAATGAAAAAAAAGGCATTTTCTTACATTTCTGCTCCTTCAAATGTATGGAACTCTGTGAAAACCATGGAATTTTCAACTGCATTCGTTAGCTAGTGCTCTTAGGAGTCAAATGACACCCCATTGGCATGAGTTGACCTACCTTAGGTGCTAGAAGTAGAAAACTACACCTTCTACAACCTCTGATGTTTCTAACATTTTCTCAAACCTGACTTGCCTGTATGAAAATGGCTATAACACCTTCAGAAGTGAAGAAAAGGTAGATAAGCCATACCATTTTGGAAAGAAGATAACCTGCCACATTGAATGAGGGGTCACTTGCCTTTTTACCCCTAAGTTAGTGTGCACAACTAGTTCCAGAATGTGGTGTACAGGTAAAAAAAAATGTTTTTTTTTACACATCGGTCACTTCAAAGATACTAAAATGGCTCAACGGCATGGGATTTCTTAGGAGGACTTCCTGCCTGCCTAAGAAAAATGGTACCCCACTGCTGTGGGTTGACATACTAATCTGGGTGACAGGAGCGTAGCTACCAGTGAAACAGGGATGGAAAGCAAACAGTGTATGTGTGAGTTTATGGCTAACGGATGATAGACGCTAGGGTGTCAGCCGGTGTATGTGTGGACCTGTGACTACCAGTGTAACAAAGTGTGTGGGAGGGTGAGGGGTTAGGCAGTGTGTGTGGGTATGAACGGAGGAGCAAGGATGGGGGTGATGGTGGTGGTGGGGGGCAGTGTCTGATAGTGTATATGGGGGATCTGTGACTTCCAGTGTGCACTGTATGTATACAAAGTTTGATTCCCAGCCTGAATCTAGTGTATACTGGTACTTTGAATCTACCAGTAGGCAGTGGAAACAGGCTGGGGGTCAGGCTGGGGAATGGGACTGCCAGTTGGTTGTGGAACCATGAAGGGGGATACGGTATGTGGGGGGGGATTGGAGGCATTTTGTGTGCATGCCACAGGGGTGCCCAATGCACTGCAAAGCAATGCGTTGGACCCCCTGTTGCACACAAAGAGTTTTTTTCTTATTATTATTTTGTATTCATACCTCGTCGGTATCAGGAACACTCCTGGTGTCACCATCAAAGTCTAAAAACAGAATAATAAAAAAAAAAAAAAAAAAAAAAGTGTGTGTCACAGGGGGTCCAACGCATTGCAAAGCACTGAGTTGCCCCCCCCCATGGCACGTGCATTTTTTGGGGCTTTTTCCCACAATATTTTTGTGTAGACCTCGTTGGAGCATCAGAACCCATACAATGAGGTCTGAATAAAAAATATAAGGGGGAAAAAAATAATCCTTTGTGTGCCACAGTGGTGTCCAGTGGATTGCAAAGCAATGCATTGGGCCCCTGTGGCACACAAAGGTTTTATTTTTTTTTATCATTACTTTGTATTCAGATGGCTACCAAACAAGCTCTGATTACAAAATAATGATAAAAAGTCCTGGGCATCATGGCCCCCTGAACCCCCCGAATGAGGTCTTAGTAAAAAAAAAAATATATGTCCACAAAAGAAGTGACCCTGTGAGTGCCACGGGGTCTCCAGCACATTGCAAAGCAATGCATTGGGTCCTTGTGGCACTCAGAGGGTTAATTTTTTATAATTAGTTTGCAATCAGAGCTTGTTGGGGGGCTATCAGGACCACTCCTGATGGACCCCCCCAACAATCTCTAATTACAAATTAATGAGAAAAGCACACAAAGGGTTAATTTTTTTTTTTTTTAATTTATTATTATAGATCTCATTGAGGGGCATCAGGACCCCTCCTGATCCCCCCAATGAGGTCTAAATATATATAGATATATGTTTCTAAAACAAGTGACCCTGTGAGTGCAAAGCAATGCGCTGGGGACCCCTGTGGCACTCACAGGGTTACTTTTCTCACTTTATTTTTTTTTACTTCATTTTCAGACCTCGTGGGGGACATCAGGATCCCTCCTGGTGTCCCCTCAGTTATTGATCTCCCAGCACTATCGGCTGGGAGATCAATAACTGGGGAGGAATGAGGAAATGACAGGCTGCATTTCAGCTGAAATGTGGCCACTGCAAGCCAGTTATACCGGCTTATGCAGTGACCGCATTTTAGCTGTACAATGTATGAGCGTGGCACAGCTGGCACAGCTGTGTCCACACGTACATTGTACCCACCTGGCACTCTAGGGGTTAAAGGTACAGTAATGTCCCAGAAAAAATATTTAGCATTTTGTAGTCCTTAAAAAGTTGAATTGAATGCAAAAAACCCTATCTCTCAAACCACTGTGGTTTGAGAGATATTTGTATTCAATGTTTGACGTTTCGGAGATCCGTGTCAGCCGAAGCGATGAGGCTCTTCAGCAGAGCCGCAGTCACGTTATTTAAAAAGAATGACTTCATTGGAATGGTGTGCTGGTATTGTAGCCTCTGTGCCCATAGCGTTTAAATAAGAATAATGTACATGAAAAGTTGCTAATGGTGAGTTATTCCATAAAATTGGTAGGTATTAATGGAAGAGAAGCCCCTTCTAGGCACGTGCCTAATCACCAAATAATATTTTTTTTTCTACTGTAGTTTAGGGTTAAGTAAAGATTAGTGGTCCACAAAACCCTTCTCTCAATCTATTGGCTGCAGGTTGGGCACCACATACCATGGCATTGCCAGTGATTTTCCATGCCTTTGTCTTTGGGGTGAGGGTTCCTACAAAACCTTCACTCTCTAAGTATTTGACTGAAGAGCCCAGCATAAAACCACAAGCCTCTCTATTGGATTGAGGCATGTAAATAAATTAATAAAAAAGAAACACATGTTTTTTTTCTTAGGCTTGTAAAATATTTCAGAGATGTGTGTGATATGCATCTCCTGCTTCTTTTGATTGCCACTGACAGATCCATCATCCAAAATCAGCTTCACTAGAGCTTGCTAACTAACTGAAACACAGCCAGCGTACATTTCATCCAATCAAAGGCTGTGGCTGTAAGTTTGTGATTAATAGATTTCTTGATTCTAATCCAAAGTTAATTTACACTTGGGCACCAACTAGTAGATACATGAAGAAGAAGTGTTGGGATGTGCAACACAATGCGTTGCATACGCCTTTGGCACTCAAAGGGTTAATCTGTCAACAGCCAGTGCATCTGTGTTTTCTCCCCCATTTTCCCTTTTGCCCTGGTTGCAGTGAACTTGTACGCTCATGATCATTGATGTTCACCTTCTAATCTTTTTCTATCATTTGAAGCACAGGTGTGACAAAGACCTCATGTTTGCAAGCAAAATATAAACACTAGTCAAGTAAAGTACTTGAGACATAGGAGCAACGCTTCAGTGTGTTACATTCCCTCAATGGCCATATCAGTGTCACTTTTGCTATAAGCCAATATGAACCCGTTGTACATTAAATAGATTTTCACATTGACCAAACTGGATCCCTATGTCCATAAGACTCAAAGTATCTATAATTTTGTGTACACACTGACTACCACAGGTTTGTGTATCAACTTTAACCCCTCAGGACACACCAGCAGCATAGAGGGAAGTGTCCTCAAAATGCTCACACTATAAACTTCCATTTACCTCCCACTTCTCCTCCTTCCCCAGGCTATTCTTAACACTTTTTCACTTTTCTGCTAAGCCCCGCCCCCACTCAAAAGTAAGCCCCCCCTTTTAAACCCAAATTGCCTCATTAATCTCTCTCCATCAGCACCACATGAGTCCCCTACAGGGACTCCACAACACAAAGTTCCCAGGTATGAATATGCTTCCCACTGCTATTTAACTGTATAGTGTATACTGCATGCCAATATATACCTTAACCCTTTGAGTGCCAGAGAGATGTACAACATAGTGCAAAGAAATGTCATGCAAACCCCTCTGGCACTCAAAGGGTTAACATGCTGGTATAGCATTCCTTGTATTTTCTGCTTTCCATTTGTACAACCCAAACCCAAACACAGCCATAATACTGCAATTCTGGCCAAAAATAAAGGATAAATAAAAAATAGCATTGATGTAATGCCATACCTCCCAAGTGTCCCTCTTTAGGAGGGACAGTCCCTTTCTGATCTCTTTTCTGGAGATCAGAATAAGCAGTGTGTATCACATTGTTCCACAGCATTAAAAGTCATATAAATGTGTACTTAATCTTCAATATATGTGTTTATAAATTACTCTGTGTAAATAAAATACTTTAGTCTTCCTGCAAACAATTTATTCAGTTACACAAGCCGAAAGGATCCACCGTGCCCCTTTATCACGGGGCCGTGATTCTGTCTAGCGACATTGTTACTTCCAGGTTTACTCTAGCTGCATTCTTATTGGTCCTGCGCTATGACTCCTCCCTGGGCCTTGTCTTTATATACGCCCTCCTGTCACTATACCGGTGCCCTTTCGTGGTGTACCCGTATCTAGCAACTAGTAATTCTTGTTTCCTGTTTCCGTGTATGACCCGGCTCGCCTGACTACGCTTAGTGCCTGACCCTTCTGTGATCGATCCCGTTGCTGACCTTGGACTGGCTGACTAACTCCTTGTGTACCGAACTGGCGTGGCTGAGTGTCTGATTCCGTTACTGACCAAGGACTGGCTGACTATCCGTTATCACCGTTCTGGCTGGGCTAGTGTCTGGTGGTTCTCCTGACTGACTGTAGTCCGTGTTTGCCGACCTGGTTGTGCGTGTGTGAGCATGTCTGTTGCATGCATGAGTGTCTACGCATATCCGTTACATGTGTGTGTACATGAGTGCATCTCCAGTGTGTGTGTGTATATGCATGTCTTTTGCATGTTTCTGCCACTCACTGTGAATATGTGTCTGCCTGTGTGTTGCATATGTCTGTGTTTATCTGTGTGTCTACATTTCAGACAAGTCCCACATTGCTAGTATATATATATATATGTGTGTGTGTGTGTGTGTGTGTGTGTGTGTGTGTGTATAAAGATTCCAATAAACCTTTGTAGCATCAAGTGGGTTAAGAAATGACTCCTGAAGCATGTAAACTATTTCAAGCCTGCTGCACAAGGCAGACTCAATTTACTGCATTGTGAATTTTTTTTGTAAGTCATTTCATATTTGTAACAAACATAGGGAGGATACACCAGCTTTTAATTCTTCCTGATACAGTGTATATCTTCAGCTTATCAAAAAAGGATGGACTCTGTGATTCAGAGTGAGGGAAATATACACAGGCATAATCTGTTTAATCTTCTTAATTGTTTATTCTTTGGATTTATGTCAATGTTCTGGATGACTTCCTGAAATCTGAGTAACATATGCTATTAATTTCATAATTACATTTGAGTTTCAGGATTTTTTGTGTCTTTTAGTCCCATTTTCATTTATTTTATTTTTACTGTAGTAAAGTTGCCTAAAAATACACAATTATCCTGTCAGTCAAAATCATCATCATCAGTGCTTCCACATCCAGTCCCACCCAGCCACACATACTATTGTAAAGTAATCAACACAAGGCATCAATATCCACAACCCTAGCTATGATGATTGCGTCTGCAACACCGTTGACACCTACTACTAGTACAGTTACAACATCTAGCCCCAGTAGTAGTAGCAGCCCCTCAGAAATCCCTCAGTCTGTAAAGTTTACAGTATAAGATATTTCACTCATGATCCAAAAGATAAACATATTGCTATCTGTTGTCTGTGTAAAAATATGTGAACAGAGGGAAAGCAGGATCACACCTTGGGTACACTTGAAGCATAATTACCGCATAACATAAAAATATCCTCCTAAAAGCATTTATTTCCAGAAAGAAGATTTAACACTGCATGAAATGAGGGGTCATTTGGCTTCCTAACCCTAGCATGGTGTGCCCAAATATTTCCAGTTAAAGGCACTAAAGGAAAATATAGGCATATTTTACATTTTCACCCCTCCAAAAGTACTAACATTTTTGAAAATTATAGAATTTATTACTGTATTCATTAGCTACGGCTGCTTTGAGAAAAGTAGCACCCAATTGGTATGAATTTACATGCTGTCGGGGCTGTCAGAAGTGCAAAACTACACCAACTACAATATCTCTTGTTACTTGCCTGTACTGAAATGGTTGTAACAACTGCAGAAATTAATGAAAGGTACACAAAACATATCGTTTTGTTAAGTAGAGAACCCACTGCATCGAATGAGTGGTCACTTGTCTACTTACCCCTAACCTGGTGTGCACAAATGTTTGCAGAATACAGAGAAACATAGGCATTTTTCTATATTTTCACCCCTTCAAAGGTACTGAAATTGTTGAAAATTAAGCAATTTACTACTGTATTCACTTCCTACAAATTTTCTGAGAAAAATGGTATCCCATTGGTATAATGTGACATACTGTAGAGGCTGCCAGAAACACAAAATGACACTGTTGAAGTGAAAGGAAACAGACTATAAAAAGCCCTCTCTCACTTTCAGAGTGGAACAGGATTCTGAGTAGCCATAGGCTGGCAGGAAAGACAAACTCTTCAAGCAACTGCTGAGAGCTGTTTGAGAGTCAAGCTCGGGTGCCTAGCTAGTGAGCTAGTGAGCTGTGTTGACTGCAAGTGCAACCTTGCTTTGGCTACAAACATTGGGAAATATTGTAGGCTACAAGGCTATATAGCCAGGATAGCTGAACTGGATCTGGACCAGGATGGTCACACTTGCTTGTCAATGAAAAGCAAACCAAGGTCACAAACAAACCAAGGTTGCAGTATGCGAAAAAGCATACAAAATCAGGTCTGGAATGAAATGATCAGGGCAGGTGGAAAACAAGCATGGTCTGAATTCACAAGCCAAGGTCATACACTGTATACAGGAATCAAATTACTGGAACTTTAGTCAGTAAGACACTAGGAGTTTGCATTGATGTGTCTATGAGGCTGCTTGATATAGGCCTCAGTGGATGTGTACAGAAAAGCATACAAGATAACAGGTTATAGCAGATCTGTAGTAAGTGAAGAGGATGTGTCCAGATAAACAGGAAGAGCTGCAAATAATAACAGAACAGGGCTTAGAAGAAAATGTATGAGTTCTTTCTTCAGGGCAGAAGCAAGAACATCAGAAGCTGAAACCCATAACCCTTCCAGTTCACCAGGTAATGAAGTGAGCCTTTAGATTGGTGTTAATCCTGCATTTTGTCCATGATGAATTCTTCGAGTCTATGCATGGACACAGATGTAGACGGGGGAATAGAATGAATGAATCTGATGCAGGGCTTGAGCAAAGAGATATGGAAGGTAGGTGAGAAAGAAGTATGACCTTTGGCTTGTCAGACATCCATTCTGGTGCAGACCTGCGGCTCTGGCAGACTACCCCTTCCGTGTATGACTCCTGCTTCTGGCTGACTACCTGCTCCATGTGTGGCTTCTGGCTTGTCTGACTATCCGTTCTGGTGTTGACCTGGGGCTCTGTCCACTGCGTATCCAGCATTCCAACGCTTCAGTGCAGGCTTGTAGCTCTGGCAGACTCCTTCCTGGTGCCTTCCAAGTTGCCGGCTCTCCCAGGTGCGGACCTGGGACTTTGGTTACCCTCATCTCTGTCTGGCTTCTCCCAGGTGTAGACCTGTGGTATTGCAGACTCACCTAGTTCCTTTGCTGGGATACAGTTATCTAGAGAATCACACGGTAGCAGGCTTCTATTCCTAGTAGTTGTCTCTTGCTCCGTTGTATGCTTCTCTTTAGTCTTGTATATTGATTTACTGTCTTGTGATATTTCTGTATTGTTGCTACCTTAATAAAGTTGGTGTTACCTTGAAGTACTTTTCCTGTGTTTCCTTGCTGGGACCGTGACAACCACATTGTACTGCTTTGCCCACCTGTTACTGACCTTGGCTCCATTTTTCGACCATTCTTCTGTTTTCTACCTTGTACTGCTTTGCCCGTCAACCTGTCTTGTCTGACTACTTGACTTCTTCGAGCCTTGTGGTTTCCGATTCCCTTCTCCCTCCTTTTGTGCTTCAACTAGCAGTCAGACATTGACCACCAGATGCATCTTGAGTTAGGGGTTGAGAATTTTGTCTATCCTGCTTGTCATTCTAGTCTATTTGGTCGGACATTGACTGATCCTGTCTGCCTCTTCCTTTTCAGTCCCTCCAGTTGAACCTCAAGTTCCTGAGTTCCTTTTCAGCAATTGTTGATAGGTACTACAGGTAGTTTGTGTGTTCTGTTATCGACCTCAGTGGGTAGTTGCTGTTCTCTAGGCTGCCATCCTGGCACTATTCTAGCCTTATGGCCATCATCTTTAACCCTTTGTGTGCCAGAGGGGTGCGCAACGTGTTGCAAAGCAATGCTTTCTGGCCCTCAAAGTGTTAACCTGGGCTAAGCTGCCGCAAGGCAGCTTACGGAGTAGCCATTGCCTGCCAGCCTCAAACTCCACCTATAGCTGCGGCCTACCTTGCAGTTTAATCTTGTGTTGTTTTGTTGCTGTATTTATTTTTAATTATATCACCTTAACAGTCTGTCACCTCTTTGTGAGGATTTTCTCTTTTAATTATGCAGCTTACATTGGGTGCTCCAGCGTACCATAACAGTTTGACCCTTCAGCAAATCAATGGCACAGTTGTAGAGTTGGTGGACAGATAAAGTCCCTGTAGTACAGTACAAAGCTGGAGGGGTGAGGCAAGGTATTGTGGATCTGTGACTACTAGTGGACAGTGGAAACATGCTGGGAAGTCTGTGTGGAACCAAGCAGGGGGGTCAGAGACTGTATGTGGGGGGATCTGTGTGGAACCAAGCAGGGGGAGTCTGAAATGTATCTGTGGGAACTGTGACTGCCAAATGACATTGGCATTAGGCTGTGGGTTAGATAGAATGAAGGGATCTGTGACTACCATTGAGTAGTGTATCCAGGCTGGGGGGTCAGCCTGTCGGACTATTTATATGAAGGTATCCAAAGGGTTAAAACAGAGAACCACTCAGGTTGGATTTCTTCACTTAAATAGGCAAATGACAATAATAATAATAATAATAAAATGAGAACTTTATCTTATATTGACACGCTACTTCACAGTAATGAATTGATAAGAAGAATCAATCCCTCATATTTGTGCAAAAATATATATTTTATTAAAATACAATATACTATATATATAACCAGTATAAGCAACAATTAAATACATAAGTGATTAGCAATTATAACAGGTACATAGAAAACCAAACCACACTTATAACCATGAGGATTACCAGCGGTGAAAGGGTTAACCACGCATAGGTATATTCAGAGGTATTAAATAACAATACTTGCATTCAGTAGCATAGAAAAGGTTAATTGATTTTTACAATTAATAAAATACAGTTGGCCGCAGTGTCTCTGAATACCTCTGCCCCAGAAACTGTATAGACTATGCTAATTATGATGTAAGGGGTATTGTGAGATGAATTAAATAATTCCTCTAACAATTCCTTGTATCATATATCAATAATAATCAAATTTAGGGAATAACTGGAATAGAATCCCAGATTTAAATCACTATCATTTAATTATCTACTGATTTCAAAATATTGCATACCTTTAAATAAATACATAAATTGCAAGTAATATAGTCAATCAAAGATTATACAATTAATCCACTAAGAATTAGTCCAATAACATATGTCTAGTAAGTATACCAACTTCATGCAACATATATCATAATTTTGACTATAGCAACATATATAAATCCTATAGGCACTCCAAGGGTTAATCCACTGATTTAAACTAGGTGCCACAACCAGAAGTTTATTTTGTCTATTGGAAGTGAATACCTCCAATTTACAAAAGACAAGCCTAGCACATACACAGAGAATTCCAAAGAAAACACCACTAACAACAGACAAATAGCGGTTAAAGGGTTAATACCTGGATTCAAAGAATTTCCTATATCAAATATTAACTATTATAATCTTCCCAGAACCACAAAATATTACTCTAGGAATACCAAGACTTATATTAGCTAATATAGATAACCCACGCTATATACTATATACTATATACTATATATATATAATTTCCCAATAATTATATATAGATTCTATTAATTCCAGATATTTAGAGATAAACGTAACATGTTATAAGTGATCCTAAATGGTTGGCCAGTCCAATTAAGACAATTATAAGACTAAATAAGTTTCTTCAACAGAAGAAAACTTATGAAATTCTGGATTAAATGAATCTAGATGAATAAATGATATAGTTACCAATCAAAATTTCTTTGTCTTTCTCTGTGAGGTGGCAGGAGCAGGTGTTGTCTTTTCAACTAGGAACCTCAGCCTTCTTTTTTTCAGGAACCAAGAGATGTGATTAGGAATTTAATCTGGCAGCCAAGAGCTGAAATCATCCTATTTTGGCATTATATTAGGCAATTTTGCCTTATCAGTAATCCCCACCTCTTCCTAATGATTGGACAAAGATCCATCTCATTATACCATGACATCACCAGTATGCTCTGATTGGATGTTAATATATTATGCTAATCAAAGAAAAATATAACAATTATGAGTATTTGACAATATAAATGCTGCAGATGGCGCCATTACGCTATATTACAATTTTACATGTGACACAAAATATGGCATATGTCAAATTTAAGAGAAAGGTCAGAGTTTATCAGAGACCCCATAAACCAGTCATTTTGCTAGTCTTTCCCATAAGAGAGTCTGTCTCTCACAGACATCACGTCTCCCATTTAACATCAATCATCCATTACTGTCACTTAGTTATTTCTCCCTCATAGAGGCCCATTATTTTAACATGAGGTAATTTGAACACATTTTAAACACAGGTTTTTCAGTTAATTTCTACTATTAGATTTAACCCTCTATGCTCCACCTGGACAAAGTCTCTGACAAGCCGGTGGGGGATTTGTGACTACCAGTGGGCAATGGAACCAGGTTGGGGGAGGAGAGGCACACAGCATGTGGGGATTTGTGAGTAGACAGTGGAACCTGGATAGGAAGTTACTTGTTGTGGAGATCTGAGACATAAAAGGGGTAGTGTAACCAGGATGGGAAATCAGACAGTGTGCATGCCACAGGGGTGACCGACATAGTGTAAAGAAAAGTGATGGATACTCCTGTGACGCATATGAGTTTAATTTTTTTTTTTTTATTATACTCAGACGTCATTGGGGAAGCATCAGGACCCCTCCTGATTTTCCCCCAGGTACTGATTGTTTACATGATTCTGTAAGGGATCATTACCTGCGATAGGAAGTAACTAGCTGTCTTAATTCATTTTCCCTTACTCTCAACTAGGGTGCCATGGAACTTTGGTATACCACTGGCATCTATGTAGATTTTGACAGCAATGTTAATGCTGACTTTCAGATATATTGTATGGAAATTGTTATACACAAAATGATTATTTTGGTTACTCTGTTTGTCCTATTATTTATTTGTACTCTTCATTAAGCCTTGACAAATGAAATAAAATGAGGGATGCCCCACAAATTCTAGCTTGCAGGTTAGGGTTTTTTGAGCAAACAATATTGTGAACAACTGCCTTATTCAATTCAACATTCCCTGAAATAGCAATGTGTGTGAGGAGCAGGGAGCTCGCATCATCATAGCTGATATCCGTTATGACACAAGTGAGATTCCCTGCTCTTCCCACTCAAACCAGAAGTTGAGGGATCTTTGGGTTGAATAGGACAGAAAGAATCCTGTGATTGCCTTTGTTCTATCCTAGGTATTGATCATCTGTCACAATCAGATAGGTGATCAACAGGTAGGTCATCAGGTGGATCCTATGTTCCCCCAACATGCTCTGAGGGTTTTTTTTTGTTTTTACATTTTTTTATTTACCAGGTCAGTACATTGTGCAGGCTTGACACAGGAGGTCCACCTGTACAATGTACTGGCCTGGTACTGCTGGGGTAAAGTGCCAAACTTGCAAACACTTGAATCCACCTTCTCCTTTTCTGGCTAGTTTATAACTACTTCTTTTGAAAGTTAGCAAACTACCTGAGCAGTATGCTCAATCAGACTCTCCATACTTCATATAACCTACACTCCACTGTCATCAATTCACTGACTATTTCAAACTACTAGAAATAACATGTGGATCTGCCTTCTCCCCTGTTTTGTTTCTGTTTTTTTTTTCTGCTGGAAATTCTGCCTATTAAGAAACTCATTTTCCACCTATGTTTTCGATGGCAGTGAGAATTCGAGCCCCACAATATAAAAATGTAGATTGTCTTACCATGCTTCATAGTATAGATTAGGAATAAGAGAAAGTGGAAGCTAATATGATAGACATATAGTGAGGGATTATAAAAAATGAAACAGTTCTGTTTTCCTGCTTCCTGGAGTGGAGAATGAGCAAGAGTAGCTCGAGGGGAGCTGTTTCAGCTGTTGCCCAAATGGAGAAAACTAGTAGCAGCAGCAGTATTGGAGCCCACTTCCTCTAGCAGATGTCAGTCCCAGGCACCCAACATCCTCCATAGGGATCTGGGGAAGTATATTAAGAAGGTAGTTTCTGAATCCTGCAGCTGTACCTATGTGTAGTAGCAGGAGCAGCACAGTGCATCTGCTGGTGCCTGCTGCTGTGGTCCCTGTCCAACTGTGGTGATAATGGACTCCCCTATAACAGGTGTTTAACCAATTAGAGAACAGCAAGAGATTGGTGGTGGTTTAGAAGATAGCATTAGAACCTTCTTGGCTTAGAATGGGAGCAAGAGATGTAGTTGTGCATGGCTATCACCATAACCAGCAGTTAGATTATGGAGCTTGCTGTACCTGCTGCAGAGTTATTTGGGACAGATGTACATCTGTCAAGGCAGCAGGCTGATGAAGAGGCTAGTGTTTCAGTGTCCACAGTGGTCATGGGATTGGTTAGCAAAAGTGAATATGGGACAGGTAGTTGTAAATGTTTTTCTGCTGCCTACTATATTGGGGTGTATTTTTCCCTTGGGCAAGGCTACATGCATTTGTGAGCAACTGCACTGTCAACAGTGTGCAACAAGGTTATGGACAGGGACATGCATAGAAAACGTGAAACCATCCCCCCAAGAAAAGGAAATCAAGTGCCCCTGTCATTGAGCCCCTTGTTCCTCTCAAGCAGCAAAAAGAACAGGGATGAAAATCTTGTAGAAAGACAAATGAAGTCCCCCCCAGCAGCCACGAATGTTGGCAATGACAATAACATCTGTGTAATCATAGTATTCTTGTGCTAGGATCGAAGTTCAAGATAACATCACCATCGTTCCACCAGCACACTCAGGATACTTCTCCTCTGCAATGCCACCATTGTCCCCAATACCACCACCAGCTGACACATATGTAATGTGTTGGAGACAAATTGAATGCAGGAAATAAAGGAACATCTGCAGACGTTCCATGCTAAGCTCATGGAAAGCAGGGGGCCTTATTTTTATTGCGTGCTGTAAGCCATGGGGGGGGTCAGTCACCCACCACCACAACCCAGTGACTTATATTTAGCAAATGTGCAAAGACTTTAGTGACTGACACAGCAGCACTTGATTTATCGAGGGAATGTTTAACATAGTCAATTTAAACCTCAAGGTGGTGGTTATAGTTTTGCTTAATATGAGAACAGATGTGCCAAATGTGATCCCAGCCCTTCCCCTTATTCACAATGTTCACACATTGTACACATTGCAGTTGCTGATGAAAACTGCACAGTTCCTTCTTGCTTTTAAAAAAGAATATTCCAGTGCCCATTATTTAGGTAAGGTGCAAGAGGAGAAGCATGGCTAGTCAACCTCTTCTCACCAGATGCACTTGAATTGGTGGTCACTTCTTGTGGTGCTGCTGTTGCCTCAGCAGTACCAGTGCTAGTAGAAAGTTCAACTATCATCACACCACACCTCATGTCTCATGACATAGCTGCTGCAGATTCTGTCACCTCACAGTCTGTGAGGATTGTGATCCCAGTCCCACTCAGCAGCCAATCCTGATGCTGAGATGACATAGTAGCAGAAAATCCAATACTAGAAAACAACATAATATTTAGTTAGTGCCACTAGATGGCATAATGTTTCTAGTGTTGGTATGGCACCACCATCAAGCATTGCTGGCACTAAGCCAGAAGTACAAACATTTTCAGGGCTATTTTTTACAACCATGAAACCTGCAAACAATTTTTTCAACGCTTGTCTTTTTACAAGCCTGAAGCCTGCAAACATTTTCAAGGTTTGCCTTGTTGAAATCTTGTAACTTTTTTCAAAGCTAGACTTATAATAATATTTTGATGGCTTGTCTTTCTACCAATCATTTTGAATGCTTGTCTTTCTGTATGCCTGCTGCTAACCATTATTCTCCAGATTGAATGAAATAATAAAAGGTAAAATTTAATGTGGTGGATGTGGATGGCGTTGGTGGTAAAATGATAATTGATAGGAAGTAATACTAGGCACATAACGTGCATTATCATGTATTGTTCCAGTATAACCTTGAATATTATTGTTACTCATTAACCAGTGTTTATAGCAGTGGAGGCAACTGTTTAGATCACTTCCTGTCCCTCTCCTCCTCTATCCTCTCAGTGCTGCTGTTACTACTACATGTGCCATAGGCTTCTATGTCTTTTGTGCTTTTTTCCACATCAGCTACATGACACTCAGATGGTGCCTGTGTCTTTGCAATCAGTTACACAAAATGTTGGGATATTTGGGATAAATCTCCTTTGCTCCCTTTTCACACCCTCCAGACTCCCTCAACACAGAGATAATAACAGGCAGATCAGGAAGGAACATTGATCACAGCTGCCTGTGTCTTCCCGGTCAGTCAGTCACAAAGAATTTGGGGTAATCTCCTTTTTCCCTTCTTTCCCCACAGAGTGCCCCAAGACATACCTAATGCAGAGATCAAATGCCCTTTCTACAAGACTCACTACACTAAGCTTAAACTCCTTTTTATTAGCTCGTCTTCTCAAAATGTACCGCTCTCTTTTCCTCTCACAAATATAGAATGGTATGCTGTGGGAAACTGACACCACTATTATACTATGAGTCTGGGAAAATAAAGGAAACTTGCCACGTGGTGGGTAGAAATTCAGTCTTCCCATTTCTTCTAATGCAATGAGCTAAGCTACACAAACCAGGAGGAGAAACTGCACTTTTCTAGAAAAAGTTGCTGCTCTGCAAAACAGTAACATTTTCTTCCTGTTTCACATTTGAGGAGAAAACTTTCACCCATCCCTAGGTCCAGGAATGTAGAAAGAATGTGTTCCTCATTGGACACTATGCTAGGTTTCAGTAACTCAAAAATGTCACATAGCTGCTATTGACCAGGGCACAAAAATGTCCCCTCTGAAGCATTTAGTTATGCCTTGTATACTCCCTAATGATCTTATTCTCCTACAAACTTATAGCAGGGGAATTGTTGAATTCTGCTTAGTAGGGACATCCATTTTAAGGTGGAGACTAAAGTTGAGGTAGGTGGTTATGCTCTTGTATAGAATATACAAGGAAACATCTAAAATGTGCACAGATGTTGCAGGCAATATTTAGCATCTCTCTGAGGGTTTCTTATAATGAGAGGAATCAAGTAACAACCAAACATTTAGGCGAGAAGGTTAAATGCACCAACTATTCTTAAAGGGATAGTAATACTTCGTTTTAACTTTATTTTATTTTGTAGGCATTAAAAACACATTAAGAATGATATGTCTTATCTCTCAAACCTTTATGGTTTATGAGATATTCACAAGCAAAGTTTCCCCTCCCGCCCCTTTTACCTAGTGTAAGCCGTCTCTTCTCAGATGTGGATCAGGTTGTATGACAGGACAGATAACAGAAGGGGACAATTTTCTTTGTATGAAAACAATGAAAGCCCTTCCCCCCCTTGACAAGTTTTTCAGCTTTTTCCCTATCTTAATTGAAGATTGTCCCTCTCTGCAGTCTACCTGGGCACCTCCCTTCTGATCTGGTTGAAGGGGGGGATACTTTGTTTGTGAATATCTCTTAAACCATAAAGGTTTGAGAGATAAGACATATCATTCTTCATGTTTTTTTAATGCCTACAAAATAAAATAAAGTTAAAACGAAGTATTACTATCCCTTTAAAGCAACTATTTTGTTGGAGCCATTGTAAGGTCACACAAAGCCAGCTTTCAAGGAAAGGGGTAGAAAGTATTCATCCGTCACCTGCTATAATTTATTTAACACATCTGTAGGTTTGTGGGATTGGCTCTGAAACTTCTGAATGCACAGAGTGGCATGTCAATAGTATGGACCTTTAAGCCAGAGCCAAGATTTGCTGTGATATGATGTTGCATGCTGGGGCTGTCCACTGAGGGGAGGAAAACCCAGTGAGCAGTGACAGTCATATAGTCTATATTTCATCCACTTGTCTCTTGTATGCTTTATCCAGCCCTGTTGCCCACTATACTAGTCACGTGCTTGTACATCTCGGCACAGCCATGCCTGAACATAACTGTGGATTGGGGTATGCCAGCAGCATGCAACATGACAGTAGTTCTTTAAACACCCTGTTTTCTAGAAAAAACTATGGTAGCATGTTAACTGTCAACATTTTGGCAACTTTTCTATGCCAAAGGCATCTTTTTTATTTTTTTTGTGACAATTTTGACTCCTTCCTAAAAGCTTGGTACATGTGGGTTGGCAGAACCAAGAAGAAGATATGTGTAACATATGTGTAATATTGCTTTGAAAACATGACTTGTGGTGGTGGTCACAGTGGCAGTGGCAGGTATGGGCACTCTATCTTCTCCAACAAACTCATGTCATACTACTCCATGTTTTGCAGTTGCAAGAGTCGTGGGTGTTATTGTAAAGGAAGGAAATCTTGGCACTCTCTCTGTGACATCTGTAGCACTACTATTAACCTCTTAAGGACATTGTGACATACTATGACTGTCACGGTCATTAAATACTTAAGGACCGATGACCGTCATAGTACGTCACATACTTTTTACTTACAGTGCTCCACCGGGAGCGCTGTAAGTAAAAATGGGGCCTAAAATTGACTGCTCCAAGACTGGAGCGATCTCTTTTAGGCCCCAAAGTGGCGTGCCGATTCACGCAACAGGTCACGTGTACCGGCGTGTTGGCAAGGGTCAAAGTGGTCCTTATGGGATGGAAACGTCCCAGGACCGCTGGTCCTTAAGGGGTTAAGTTCCCCTAAGTCCTATGAATGTTTTTACTGCTGCTAGATATTGCAGGTCTGATGTGCTATCACAGGTTTACCTCTCAATCAGACAAGCGGTTTGCTTCAGATGGAATATCAATGAGAAGATGCCTGGATGGGATCCAGCTTTCCCCTTGCTCACATTTTTTAAACAGACAACAGATAGCAACATGTTTAGCTTTTGGGTTGATGGATGACTGCTACTATTACTACTACTTCCACTACTAGGGCTAAATATTCTGTTGTATTAGCAGTAGTTGTCAATGGTACTGCACTTTCAACAACAGCAGTAGCAGTCATCATAGCAATGATTGTGGTTGTTGATGATATGGCTGGGATGGGGTTGAAAGTGGAAGCACTTATGATGTTGATGACGTGATGATTGTGTGTTTTTAGAGAATAACTTTGCTGCTACCAAGACTCATAAAAATGAACTCAAGCACCACTCTCTTTGCCTAGCTCCTCTACCATCAAAATTCTGCTGTGTTCTGTCTCATCACAAACACAGGGTGACAAGCTGTGGAAAAATGACACCCCTTTTATACAGTGGGAATACAATTACCACTCTCCACGTGGGAGGGAAATCCATTCTTATTATTGATTTCAATTCAATGACAAATGTGGAAAAAATGTTCTGCTGTTACACTTTTGAGTCAAAACATTCCAACCATCCTTAGCCAGCTCTCAAATTATATTCTGTTCCTATCAATATATATTTTAATTTAATAAGAATGTGAACTGTATAATTTAAAAAAAATTGAAAAATGTCTTGCCTGGAAGTATCTGTTGAATTAGTAATGTCATAAAATGAAAACATCTTTTCTCTCAAACATATGTCCCTTAGGAAACTTGGTAATTTGATCAAGCTGGATTAAGGTAAATGTTTTGAAGTTAATAAATATCTTTATATAACCTGTCTGGTTGTCAAAGGGTTAAGTCAATGTATAGGATTTGTTGCATCATGTAATATAAAACCAACAGCATTTATTTAAACAGCATTAAAATGTCAGGTACAAGCATCATGGTTTCAAATCACTCATAGACTCAGATGGCTGGAGACAAATCCCTATCTCAAGAACGCGTTTTGCGGGAACACTGCATAATACATGATGATAAGTGGTATTCATGCAAAATGCCTTGCATATTGCCAGACTTTAGTATTCAGACTTGGGAAAGTCTTTATTTACTTAGAGCATTGGTTTGATGGATCTGGACACTTTTGTGCTCTTATATAATTATCTTTATGCCTGAGTTCCTTGAGCCGTTGAATGTGTTTTGATGCGTGTGTCAAAGGATTAAGTCCTGGCCTTTTAGAGTCGATGGAATCAGGTGTAAGAACCACTGACCAGTCAGGATTCAGTGTGTCATGTATCAATTAACTGTATTAAGGAAACTGAAGATGTGCAGTTCTGGAGTAAACAAACTGCAGTATAGGATGCAAATAAAATTAGAGAAGTCTTCAAAGCATTGCATTGTAATGCAGTGGAGATTGCTTAACAATTCAAAGGGTTAAAAGCCCCATTTAAATCTATAAAATGTTTATTTGTCCTTTATGGTGTAGAACATTTCGCTCCAGAATTGCACATTTTTATATTTTTTTTAAAACACCTTAATAATCTCATTTTTTTGGTAAGTATTTCATTGTATTTTGCCTCCATTTGCCATTTTCATCTCTATTTTCTTAGTATTTATCAAAGTTTGTTTGCCTTACTTATACTTGCAAATGTCAATGAATGTAACAAATGTAAATGCAAATCCTGATGTAAACCATGCATAGTCTCTTTTTTTCCAAGTCATTTTTCCAGGATTTTTTTCATCCCAAATATAAAAACACATGACATTTTGACATTTCTGTAAAGCCATTCAGAGATCTGTTCAGCTTCTCCAATTATAACATGCAATGAGTTGGCAGGACTAATAGAGGACAAACAGGTACTTTATGTCACCCTCACTATTCCATAGAGACAGCAAGTAGGTTATCAAGAACAGGGGGTATCAAAAGGGATCTGATATCCCCTTGATAAGGTCTAATTGCAGAAACATAGCACTTAGAGATATGTTTTTATAGATGGATGATCAAGTCTGCAATATTCTTTTATTCACACATTCAATTTACAATAGGATTACACAATTTTTTTAGGTAGAATAAAGGTTAAATCTTAAGACCCTACTCTTTGGCACATAGAGCTACTTTACTGAACGGGTCTCTTTGGAAAGGTGATTTGGAAATTGATTAATAAGAGTAAAAGCAGTATATCGGCAAGCTTTATACAGTAGCTATACTTTTTCTTCTTTTCCTTATAGCAGTGTATTAGTATAGAGTATATAGACCTGCGTTAGTCCACCACATTATTCGCTAACCCACTGTTCTTTGTTCAATTACTCTTCACAGGATGAACCAGATACAAAGGTGAAAAATTAACACCTGCAGTCTATGGGAGCTACACACAACACATAGAGATTTAACTACAAGAAAATCTTTCATTTAAGCCTCCTTACAAGATCATCCAGATAGCAGTGTGGGTCACTATAATGTTTCCATAGAATTAGCTCTATGGCTAATCCGCTGGGGCTTACAGTGTAGCCTTGGCTTGTTTACAAGTCTACTCCCATAGAAACAAACCAGCAAAATGCTAACTACCAGGGTGAGAAGAGCTATATGTTACTTGACCTGATGTCAGATTGTGTCTATGGGCACAAACCATAAATTGAAGAATACAATGTGGTATGAAAGTCAGTTAGTTATGGAAAAAGAACTGGCTTATACAGTGAAGAATACTTCTTTAACACGTCACAATGTGTTGTACACTCCTGGACTTTAAAGGGATGATAATGAAAGTTTTCATGTAGAGTTAAAGGCAAAGCACACACTCAAGTTACAATCTGAAATACTGTACTTGTTCTTTCTTACTGTCAATATCTAATGGTAAAAATTATCGAGAAGACACCGAGTTCTTGTTCTGGCATAATGTACCACTGGGTGGTAATGACGTTTAACAGCTGATTCAGGGAACATTTCTCCCATTCGCAGTGTATAACAAGAACAAGATCATCTAAGATAATAGAACTAAGAGCCATTTATTGCTAAAAGATGCACAGAAAATAACCCACTCTGACACCCTTAATCTTATTTGCTTCTCAAAAATAAGAAAACACAACATGACAGAAGGATTTGAAACTGGGAGATGAAACACTTGGCTGGCTATTAGACACATTAAATAAAAAAAACTTATAATTACACCTTGGCTGAACATCTAGTGACATGCTAATCAGAGAGACATCTGCTTTGGGAAAAATATACATGTCCCTATTAACCCATTAGATGATAGTGGTGTCTTCAGCACTTTTTAGAAGATATAATTGTACAAAGCAGGTGAACTGAAATTAATTATGTATTGGTTGACATGCATTGGAATGTAAGTTATGGCAATGCTAATGTTTGCTTTATTCTACTAACCATGTAAAAATCTCATATTAAAGGACAGCGATCATGTTTCATTAAGTCCGCTCCTATTTTGGAACAGAGCTATTAAGCTCAAGTTTGCACTGTGCAGCCCTAAAACAGCCCCTGTCAAGCATTTTGGCTGTCAGAAACTGTCATCCATGGTTGGCAGGGGGTTGAAATTAATTATTAACTAACATTACTTAAATATAACCACACTAACCTTTCTCTGGCCAGAAAATTCTAATGACCCATATGAATTTTTCCCTTGTGACATTTTATGACTCCTTAGGGACTGGCTGTGCGTGCACATGCCTGGCCGCCACTTAAGGACCACAGAGCATTTTTTTTCTTGGCTTATCTGATTCAGGTCTTCCCGACTGGGGAGCCCTGAAATCCAGGACGGTCCTGGCATGTCATAGGCCCTTATGGCACATGCAACCCATGGAATAAATTGATAAGGTCAAATAATCATGTAAATCTTTCCAAGATGGAATCTTACATTGAGAAACTGGACAGGTTCTCTTTAAGACACCGTCTTCACTTGCTTCTCTATCATCCCCCATAAGTAGCAACTATCTAGTATGAAAAACCTTCCACTTGCAATCTATGCAGGACAGCATCAGGGGTAATTTGCTGTGCTCATTTATTATTTATTATTTTATTCTTATTTAGATTGTTATTTTTTTTCTGCCAGGAATAATATATTTTAAATTATGTCCTGGGGAGTATTTACAATACAATGTAAATATAAACAAGTTAAACAAAAATAACACATTAGCTTTTTTATTCAGTTGTATATTGTTTTTAAATGCAAGGAAGTAATTATTTTTAGGGATTTTAACATTTCATAAGACATGATTTCTTTCATTTAGGTGATTCTGAAGCTCTGTAGGAGAAGGCAGATCAGTCTGCTTTTTTCTTGTAGTTTGGAATAGTTTGTGGGTTGTTGGCAGTGGAATGGAGGTTGTAGGAATTAGGGAGAGCTAGAGTGGGCATGCTGCTCAGGTAGAGTGGTAGCTTTTTGGAGCAGTGGTTATAAACCAGTTGAGAAAGCCAGTAGGTACTGCTTAAAGACAATGTTAAGCTTCCACAGATGCATTTGTGAAGCAGAAGCATATGCTACATACCTGTATTCCATTACTGGCAATAACAATTGTTGTACAACACATTTTTGGAAATAAGGATTTGGTTCTAAACGGAGCGCCTACTATAGGATAAAGTGTGGATGTTTATCAGTATGAAAACCAAATGGGAGGTTGGGGTCTAGCCACATACAATGATATCTGTAGGAGTCGACTGTGGCCAAATTAAGATTAGACTGTGCAGTGATGGTTAAATCAGTATTGTGGAGTTCAAGTAATTTGTGCTTTGTTCCAAATACCACTATGATCATTTCATCAATGTTTGATATGTGTAATTTTAGTGTTTTATTGTCTACTTTTATAGTTTTGGGGTGAGAATGTGGAGGGATGTAGATATTTATAATAACCTTCCAGAAATTTTGACATGTTATTGTTCAGGTTGTAAGCAAAGTAATGAGATTTTCCTAGTTTTGTTTTCTTTGTGCCTTTTTTTTTTGGTCTGCAGATGGTGTAATAATATGCAAAGCCAATTTGTCTACATTTTTGTCCAAAAGGCAGCTCTAAAATGGTAAAACTCAAGGAAGTCAGCTGATATCCAGCGTAGCTTGGCCACGCTTATATTGGCTCTCCTTAGTGAGGCATGGGTAGTAGTTATATACTGTCATTCTTTTTTGTAAAAGTATTTTACCAGGAAGAATGTCCTGGACTCATTTTATCTACCTCAGAGGGGTGAAAGGCTGAGCTCACCTTGCCGGGACTAGAACCTGCAACCTTGCAGCTTGAATAGATTCTACAGCCGGTGCCTTAATTAATAATTATATAGCTATACCTTATTGCTGTGTGAAGGATAGTCTCAGTTTTGCCCACCACTCTAGGACTTAAACTGCATTCTAGGCATGGGAAAACATTTCATCTCTGTAACAGTTTGTTTTGACACTCAGACCAGTAGGTAAAATAAATCAATCTTTTATTGAAAGAAATAAAATACAAAGGATCGCCCTCTACAGTTGACAGCAACAATTGCAAGCTATTACACAGTACACATAGCTTAAATATAACATACAGAAGGCACCCAACATAGGAACAGAGAATAGGGAATAGGACCCTAAAGGGTGTATGAGAACAATTTGTCAGTCTCAGCTGTGGGGTTTGGCACGCCCGTGTGGTGTAGGGATAAACTGAGCAAATGTGCACAGCACAGAGTTCATATAAAGATGAGTAGTAGATGTTCAGTGACCAATGTAAGTTATAGCAGCACAGTAACCCAAGATAGCCCCCACGGGCGTTCGTCAATAGACCAGTGAGTCTGCAAGTGCAAGAGTATGTAGCCCCCACGGGCGTGATCGAGACTAGCCTGAAATGCGAAGCTGGCGTTTTAGCCCCCACAGGCGTATAACTGGAGACCACTGTAAGCACAACACGAGCCAAGAGCCCCCGCGGGCGTTTACCTACGGATAGAGCAAGAGCTTGGAGCCTAACCTTGCCACCAATAGCCGCACCGGACACCTCCGTCGTTAACCGTGAGACCAAGAACCAAGAACGCCCAACCGACCTAACAGGATTGGCTACTCTGCAAACGTAACCGGGAGTCGCCGTCCAAGTAGCGGTCAACTCAGCAGCAGTAGACTTACAAGGTAACGGTTCTATATTAAGAAAGGAGGTCCGGTCAGAGAGAAGCGGCAGTGCAAGGGTTAATAGGTACGTTTGAATCTCCCAGGCTCGGTATGGTAGCTTAGCTCTGCAACGTGTAAAGGCTCGGTACGAGAGGCACAGCTTATGCAAGTCGGCAAGGAACTCTGCACAGATGGATGGGTTACCCAGGAGGGTAATGGTCACACTAGCTCGGCACAGCAATGCAGGATTCAGAATGTCGCGGCGGCGACAACAAGCCAGGCAGCCGCGAAGATCTTGAAGCAGGAAGTCAGCCAGCCGGGTCATAGCACGTAGAGGGTTCTCAAACAAGCCGGGTCGGAGCACGTAGAGGATTCTCAGACAAGCCGGGTCGGAGCACGTAGAGGATTCTCAGACATTCCGGGTCGTAGCACGTAGACGATTCTCAGACAGGCCGGGTCGTAGCACATAGAGGATTCTCAGACAAGCCGGGTCATACACGATCAGTAACACAGGAGAGTAGTCAGAACAGGCCAAGGTCGGTACACAGGAATCCGGATTCAGGAACACAGCAACAGCAAGTCTGGCTCAGAAACACCACGAAAGGGCATCTGACAGATGTAAGTGTCAGGTATAAAAAGGTCACCAAGGGGCGGGCCAAACCAACCGAGCAAATCACAGTCTGCCACAGATGAAAGTGACAGAAAGATCACAGGCACTGTGATAATCTCATAACAGAAACAGGAGAAAAATGGCACTAGCATACATGTTAAAACTTACTCTGCTAGACTGGATCCTTTTATCCTGCCCAAGTAGAATCCAAGATTCAGGTGTACTAGCAAATGTGTTTAGGAATCACTCCATTGTTTACTGTATTCACAAAATAAAACCAATCAAATCATGTCCAGAAGTCATAATTACTAGATCATTTAAAAATATTAATCTCCACTCTTTCCTGAGTGACTTAAGAAATTGCCCATGATATAGACTACACCTTATACCTGATCTAGACTCAACAATTGACTTTTTTTTTACTCAGAATTCTTACGTCTGTAATATTCATGCCCCTCTACGGAAGACTATTTGTTTATTTTGTGTCATTATATTTTTTCTTTATATTTTTCTTTGTATTATTTAATTATTCGGTCTTAATAAATATAAGATTTTTTTTAGAGATTTTCAGGTGTGCAGTTGCATGTTTTATGTAAAAGATTGCCCAGATCTATTTATGTTTAAGGTGTCCCGGCTTGGAGCGAGAGATTAGCTCTGAAACCTTGTGTATTGTGTATTGGCCTTCTGTTAAGAAATGGTTGGATCCTTATCGGTTTACAGCTGCAAGATCCTGTGTCCAGTGGGAGTTCCGTTTAATATGGAAAATCAATTGATCCATTGTGATTGTGATACAGTGTGGGACAGCTCTCGTGTATTGTGCACCTTCACAGAATACTTTTGTAACTGGTGCTATAAACAAAACACTGTATGCAAGATGCTGTAGACAAATGCTATATGCAACAGGAAAACCTCTATATGCAATAGGCAACATGGTATGCACAATACACAAGCTCACACACACTCTCAATCACACATGCGCAAGCTCTCATACATTGTTGCTCTAACATGCTTTCACATGCTGTTGCTCAAACACATATGCTCACACACACACACAATTACACATAAGCACGCACACACATACAGAGACACACATTCAAAAATGGAGTTGTGTGACACAGTGCCTTGCAATGCGTTGAACACATTTTTGGAGCTGAAAGAGCTAAGCACTGACAATTCAACAAGCCAGTCATTAAACCACAGATTTATTAACCGCACGGGCAACTCTGTTCCAATATTGCTAATCTATAATTTTAATGGTAGGTTTATTTGAACAGTGAGAGACAGAATAACAACAAAAAAATCCTGAAATGCATTTCAAAAAAGTTATAAATTGATTTGCATTTTACTGAGTGAAATAAGTATTTGACCCCTTTGCAAAACATGACTTAGTACTTGGTGGCAAAACCCTTGTTGGCAGTCACAGAGGTCAGACATTTCTTGTAGTTGGCCACTGTCTTAAAACTCTGCATACACAGGTGGGATCTCATAGAGGATGTACATAGGTGTGTGCCTGCTTTCCCCCTGCTCACATGCTTTTGCACAGACAACAGATAGCAGCATGCTTAGCTTTTGGATCCTGAGTGAAGTAATTCCATACTGTGGACTTCATGGACTGCAGGGTTCCTGATAGGCTGCTACTTTTACTGCGGCTAGATGCTGATGCAATTCTACTGCTACTACTAGGTGTCAAACGTGCAGCACTTTCAGCAGCTGCAGAGTCACTCATCATAGCTAAGGCTGTGGCTGTTAATAACCTGTGTTGCTGTTGTTGTTGCTGATGGTTATTCAACCAAGTGTGTGTGGCTGAGTGGGACTAGGTCTTGGATGTGGCAATGATACTGATGATGACTGACAGGATGAATGTGTACTTTTTGCCATATTTGCTTGTCCAGGGTAAGTTTCCAATGGTCTTCTCAAACAATTTATAGACAGGCACAGTGCTCATTTTCAGTAGTACAACATACCAATTCCAAACACCCAATTACACCATAAGATCAATGGTACCTTCACCTGTAAATCATCCAATGTAATATACCTTATCATGTGTGCAAAATGCCCAACAGCTCTGTATGTGGGAGAAACTGGACAAGCACTACATAGGAGATTTAATTCCCACAGATCCAGTGTTAATAACAAAAAGTCAGAGACACCAGTGGGAGAACATTTTTGCCAAAATGGGCACAGTGTCAAGGATATTAAGTTAACTGTATTGATGGGACGGTTCCGCACTCAGAGGGACAGAAAGGTATGGGAGGTAAAATTAATGTTAAAATTTAATGCAATTTGTAGTGGTTTGAACAGGGATAAGGAATTTCGATCAAAATACAATTTAGTTGATTGACCTTTCCAACAGACCCAAGAGCATCATAAATACCTCTAAAGCCTCAGAAGAAGAGTGCAATTTACCATTGACTGATCAAAGATATCTGGATCTGGACTGCATTCTGTTATCTGATTTCCATGCTAAACAATGTGATGTGTACTTGTATTTAAGAGAGATGTTTTCATATTTATCTGTATAACATGCCTGAGGAAGAGACCTAAGGTCTTGAAAGCTTGCATTTAAATCTGCTTAGTTAGCCAATAAAAGGTATCAAAAACTATATTTGCCTCCTGTATTTCTACGGCTAACACAGTACCAACTCTCATCCATTTTCAGTAGTGGAAGACTGAGCCTTTGCCTTTCTGCTAACTTTTGGCCATGTCATCATCTCTCTCACTCTTAGCTTCATTAGTATCTGAGCAAGAGGAGGATGCTGGAGGCATATATTCTAGATCCTGGTAAAACATTTTCTAAATAAATAAATAAATAAATCTGCATCATCATCTTCAGTCATTAGTTTATCCTTAGCATCAGCATCACCCGCTGCTTCTTGCCTACTACCTTTATATTCCTTTTAGCTTTTAGAGGTATCAAACAATTTCTTACTTTTACTTTCACAAAGTTCCTTACCACTTTGATGACTGGTGTTTTTGTACTTGTTTGTCTCACTGTCAGATGCTGCAGTTGGTTCAGCTTCTACACCTTCCACTATTTTTCCTTTGCCATCAACACTAGAATGTGACTTGGATTGTGATGTCTTGCCTTAGCCCTCAACAAGATTCTCAGTGTCACCCGTTGTCTATCAAGTCAGCTTTCGTCAAGCTCCCAGTCAGCTATCAACAATATATATATATATATATATATATATATATATATATATATATATATATATATATATACTAGTTGAAGAGCCCGTTACACGGGCCACTGCCAGCCGGTTGCGGGGCAGTCATGCGCAGGAGAGACTGCCCACGCCGTGGCTGATACACTCCAGCCGGTCGCAGGGCAGTCATGCGCAGTAGAGACTGCCCACTCAGCAGCTGATACAGTGCCAGCCGGTCAGCTGATGCAGAGCTGGATGCTCCGAGCCGCAGCGCGGGCAGTCTCTACTGCGCATGACTGTGTCGTTACACATTTTTTAGCAAATTATTATATAGGATTATATTTATTTACACATTTATTTATTATTATTATTCACTGGCCAATACAATGTTCTAATTTTATTAGGGAAGGAAGAGGAAGCCTAGTAAACATGAGCCATTCTATTTACTTTGCTTCTACCCCTTTATCCTGACACCACTCTTTGTCCCTACACATTATAGTTTTTTCTCTTAATCAGGCTAGGCTTAGCATTGGAAAGAAGGGCGGATGTCACCAGAAACATATATATATAAATATACACATTGCAATGCAAAAAGAACATAAGCACATGCAATATATAATGCTCTTTCTAATGAAACAAAGTTTTTTCTAAACAGCAAGTTATATTTAATGACCCCAGAAACAGCAGTTCAAATTCTACATTAAGAAGTTAAGGTTAGTCAGTCTATCATTTGTCAAGCTAAGTTTGAAACATTGGCCAAGTCAATGCCTACATTAAGAATCTGTAAGTAGCCAATTCTTAATAAAAATAATTAACTTGTGGAGCACACATGGATTATGTTTATTCCATTCCACAACATTGTGATTGGTGTTACTTTGGTCAGCATTTACGGGTAGATCACAAGTGTCAATACTGTAATTTTTTATTAGCAGACGTGTGACATGAATGTTACACCCAAAGTAATCCAGAGATAATAGTGTCTAATGTCTAAGGACTGAATAAAATTTTAATAGATATAGCTAAGATATCTTGCTGATCTTCCAAAAATAGATGTTCAGCTTGGTGCATCTCCTACACATAGATATTCAACCATAGATGTGTTTACCTAGATCTGCAGTACAGAATTTCACTGTTCCATAGTATATGAACCACAAGTAATGTCACATGCTGTGAAATTGCTTCCATCAGTGTACCCTGGGGAATACACTATTACTGAAATCAAAACTGCATTTCACATTTATTCTGAACTATATATAATTTGTTGATCCCATGAAGCAAACAGTAAATATTGCAAGCATGGATTTTTACCCCAATATGTGAGATTATTCCAAAAAAGAGATCAGAATTAATTCTGTTTACTTAGTAAATATAAATCTACAGTACATCAGGACATCAAGACAACCTGCTGATTAGCAAAATTAACACTTTGAATATATCATTGTCAGAGACCTGCATTGGAAAGAGATTAAGAGTATCCTTTTCTTTTCTTAAAGAGCATTCAGATTTGCCAGTGAATCACTCCTGTTTGCCTGTACACCAGAAGTTTTTATTACTAACAGAGTGATCTGATAATGATAGAGCCAAGGCTATCATGTTGTTTACTTGAACATACAATATATTAAGGGCTTTAACAGAATGAGTAAGAGAAACCTGTTAAACTAGACATTGACATGAAATATGGGAAACATCTGTGTTTAAACAGGACTATCGGGAATGATAAAGCTGAAATCATCTGTTGATGGCTCCAAAAAATCTTGGATATATTGGCGCTGTAATTCAAAATATTTCTCTGGGAGTTTCAGCCACTATATTTGCAGCAAAAAAGTGTAATAAATAAATAATAATTATATTTGCATTAAGTGGTATTGTTAGAATCCTAGTCTTCCAGTGTTACTAAGAAAGATGGATGAAAACTAAAAGCTAGTTTGTGCATATCACAGTCAAAAAAGATGTAGCAGGAAACAAATCAGATTATTGCTCTAATGTCCCCCATGTGCTTTATGTACATTTTATCACATAATGCATACAAGTCTTTGTCTCTGCACAGCTATAAACTAGCTTTAAGACAACATGTATATATTTAACAATAATTTTAAGACTTTCTACTTTTGACCTAGAACTGGCAGAATGAATGAAAATAATAGTGTTTTCTCCAAATGAAATGTGTTTTGCTTTGATACCACTGCAATAGAAGTATTTTCTACTACAGAGAAAAGCTTTTTACTAGACAAAGGCAGGACCATCCTGCAAACTGCTGCAAATGTCCAGTTTTGTTTACTGAAAATACATTGTTCTTATCTCTTCAAAGAGAAAGAATGGTTGATGCTTTTAAAAAGGAATGGAAGTTAAATGACATTACCAGGACTTGAACATAAGTATTACTGCAAAAAGCATGAGAAGGTCTGGAAAACTAATGAACTTTGATCTGGGAACCTGTACTAGTTTCCCTAGAGATATTGAAAGTAGAGGATTTTTATGGTGTTTGTACATTGCATTCTGATAGAACCAGGTTATTTTTCTGTACCTTCAATAACATGTTTCACAATGGAAACCTGTTAATTGGAAACCTAAGTAGCATTCAAGGTGTTAAAAGGCCAATAAAAACTCAATACAACATAGATGTTTCAGGAACCATGCTTACCAATTGGGGTTCATCAGATGAAATAGGAGCTACCAGCATATAGGAACACTATCATTTTGATTGAATCATATCATTTTTTGAATAGGACTATGTCTGACAGTGCCTGGATCTAAAGAACAACCGAACCACACCATGAAAAAAATAGAACTGCATTAACCAGTCACATATAGAGGTTCTTTACAAAGTTAGTCTACAAAAGGCATGCTGATTTGCATCAGTACAGCACACCATTTGAACTGAATGAAAGAGTGTGGTTCATCTAACAATTGTTTTAAAATAGATTGTGTATAAGCTAAGCACAATCATTTCCTGGGACTATATCCTATTCAGAAGATGGTCAAAATAGATGTTTTTGAGCTATAAGAAATGTATAACCATTGTTTTATGTATTTTATTTTATCTATTCAGTGCTACAGTGATCATTAGACTTCGAGACCAAAGTTTTCAATGGTGTGTGTTTCACATCTAGTTCACTGAGCTTTGCACCTAGAAGCACATCAAGCTTAAATCAACCCTTTATCAAGCTTATTTTTAATCTGTATCTACATACTAGTCGTGACATACTATATTTTCACATTTTTCTTGCTGCTGACTTCAGAAAAGAATATCAAATGCCACCCCTGAAACCCCCTCTCCTCCAAACGTCTATGAAGCAGGACTATGCAGTTACAAGCAAGTGTATGATGGAATTGGCTATTGTTATTATGATCCTCTAAGTTTTCCTTGAAAATCAGAAGTTTGCATTCTAATGATAGAATTCATAGTCACAAAAGAAATATGTTACATTATTTTTTTTTAATACATATAATGAAAATATCCATGATGAAATAATAATGGCAGTTAATCAATAACTTCATGTTTAGGTATATGGTATAAAAGTAAAACTTTCATGAAGACCCATAGGGGTAATAGTGTCATCATAAGCTACAAAACACGTACAGCTTATATCTGATGTGATTCCTAAAATTTCTACATCTGTGGTGCTTAGTATTATTATTTTTACTCTTTTAACCCTCTCTCGAAGCCCAAAACCCAACATGTTACCTAACACTAAATCTTATTGATATATATATCCCTTACTTTATATGCCATGCTTCTGACAATACAAATATCAACCTTTTGAGCCAAAGATACCATGCTTCTGACAAACACAAAACATCAACCTTTTGAGCCAAAGAGCCACTGTGCTTTCTTAAATTTATCTCTTATCTACCTTTCACCTGTCTATTTCTTATGTTCCATCTACTACTTTTGTTTCCCCTTTCTCTGTCTCTAACTTTTCTCATTTACTCATTTATTTTTTTCTCCATCTATCTCCTATTATTCAAAAGATGGCCAGTCTGGTATCAGCTTTCTCATATACGGAAATAAAAAAATACAAACTATGTACGCATGTAAATCCTTTTAATTGTACACATTCATGCTTAAATGTTATTCATAGCATAACAGAAAATAAAGTTCAGGATCTTTTGGGTATGAAGTCTGATTTGGCAGGGATAGGCTTGTTTGACATTTTTATTGTACTACATTCAGTCACTACTTATACAAACATGAAAAAGGAGCACACCAGACATAAATGCATAAAATATTTCACCTTTATTGTGCCCTTCTGGGTAATTACTACATCTTTTTAGGCACCAACAAATAAGGGTCCAGAAATATTTATGCTGCTCACAAAGATTGGATATAAAATGTAATTAATTGCATCATACCAGGGCAACTACAGCACCATCATCAAAGTATAAAGGATATATGAATGGGAGCTAACATTCAGGGGAGGGATTTAAAAACAACTAAGGTAAGCTGTGTGCCACCTCATTATTTTGCTATGTGGCATTGTGTTGTGTTGTTTAACCTTGGTTTTAAAATGGTTAATACACCTCTTAATTTGATTGTTTTTCAGTGCCTCAATTGAATGTTCACACTCATATTTTCCCTGTATGAACTGCTAGTTTCTGCACACGCTCATTAACCCCTTAAGGACCAGAGGGGTGTGAAGAAATTAAGCCTTGATAATGGTAGCTGTGATCACCAAAATAGGTTGTCTTGCCTCTTTCTACAATAAATGCATATTTTACATTCAATCTCTGTAAGCAGCATTTTTATATTCAAACTCCGGACTCCTGAAAAGCATGTATTTGAGGTAGCCATTGACTTACTACTACAACAACTCTCTTGCTCCATGTGGAACACCTGTCTTTATAGACATCAACCAATCCTAGACTGACAGTATCTTTACAAATCTCTGGTTTCCAAACAATCTTTTACATTATATTTATTAGCCAGAAATGCACAGCTTTCCCTTGCCACCTGTTTTCACATTTAATCTAACAATACCATTTCCATCTCTCAAAAAAGCTTACATTTAATATATCATCCCTGTAACTGAGCTGATTAGACATAATACGTAAATGCAATCTACTTCTTGTGATACTAACCTAGTATTTGTTATGTGATCACTTTGCACTAGGGGTGGGAGAAAGGTCCCGTTGTGTGAGAAATTCCCCGAAAACCACATGGTTGTCCACTTTTTTACTTGAAAGTCCTCCCTAAATAAACCCCTTAAAATGTTCTCCCTTTTCGGCTACAAACTTCCCACCCATTTACTGTTCTTTGCATTTTCACACCAAAAACATGATGTTTCCAGGAAGTGAAACTGACAACTAATCAGCTAGAGAGGGTGCTTAGGTTATTTTTAAGCTATTTATTTAGCTAAATAAAGGCAGCAGAGGCTGGAAGATCCATGATGTGTTCAGTGAGTCAGAGGAGGAAGAAGTGACCACCACCAGTATCGAAGAGTATGGGATCCCTGATTACCCAGAACCCATGATGCGCCGTCGCCTACATCATCCCTTGACATCTGGTGGGAGATTTTGAGCAAGTGTAAGTGTTTCGCTTACCTGCCGAGACGGCCACCGGGCATCTGTGGGCGGCCGGTCTTGTGTGTGCTGCCTTGCGGCTCTTTGCCGCGTCTGATTCCCTGATAGCCGGCTGTCTTGGTTTTCTGGCGGGCAGCCAGCTTCCTGCTTCCGTCTGTGCTGCAGAGTGCAGGCGCGTGTTAAGGGAATCCCTTGTTATGTTGCAACCCGGCTCTTAAAATCATAGTACCCCAATTGCTTTACCTTCTGAAGGTGGAGTAATTGGTACTTAAATTGCCTGGACACTGCATCAGTTGGCCTTTCGTGGTGTTCCAGTGCAGTTGTGTTTTTTTCCTGAGCTCTGTGTATTACTCGGTTTGTCTGACTACCCGATCTGGTGCTGACTTGGGGCTTTGTCTGACTATGCGCATTGTGTAAGACCCTAGGCTTGTCTGACAACCATTCTGGTGCAGACCTACGGCTCTGGCTGGCTACCTGTTCTCTGTATGTCCTGGCTTGTCTGACTACCCACTCTGGTGTTGACTTGGGACTCTGTCCACTGCGTATTCAGCATACCAACGCTTCAGTGGATATCCTATCTGGTGCCAACCTGTGGCTCTGGCTGACTACCCGCTCAGTGTATGACCTGGCTTGTCCGACTATCCATTCCTTGTTAACTAGGGGTTTGTCAGGTGATCCTCTAGATGCGGACCTAGGCTCAGATATTCCTTACTACCGATGCCTATCGATTACGTCTGGTTTCCCTACAGGTGCGGACCTGGGATTCAGACAGTTATCCTTCCTGATTGTCTTTCCGTATAGTCTGGTATCCATCAGGTGCGGACCTGTGGCTCTGCAGACTACGCATTTGTTTCAACTACTGGGTCATACTGATCGAGTTTCTTATGGAGGTAATCTCCTAATCCCAAGAGGTGGTGCTAGTTCCGTTGAATACGTATTCCTCTGGTTGCCGTTTACTGCTGAGACGTGCCTTACTGTTTTTTTATTTGTGCTTAATAAAGTGATTGTTACCTACAAGTACCTGTCCTGTATTCATTTGTATGAACCGTTACAGCAAGGAAGAACTATGTTGCAGTTTGAGCAGCACAGGTCAGCTGCCTATGTGTTACGGTTTTCAGACACTCAAACAATGGTTAAAAGCAAAAAACACAGTTTTATTGAAAATAAAATTAAAGAACAGCGCCCCTGGGGGCCAAGACAGGTAATGCAAATAATGACAGTAATTCTGGCACAACAGAAGGGAGCTACCAGAATGGTCAGAGAGAATGTAATGCTTAGAGCCACAGATCAGTCTCTGTGATGATAACTGACCAACGCCCGATAAGTGATATCAGTCTCTGGAAAGTGCAAGGAAAAGTGCAGAAAGCTTCTGAGCTGGATCACTCTCAAATAGCTGTATAATAGGACGCCCAAAATCCACAGCCAGATGATCAGAGCTGAGCCAATCCCCCGAAGGGTGAAGTATCAGAGAGAAGCCACTGCTGGAGCAAAACCCAGAACCTGGAGCGCCCTTATTCTCACAATAAACGAACCCTGCGTGTACCAACGGGACCTGAGCCACAAGCACCACCAAGGTGCTATAACAGAGAAACACTGCCCAAGCTGTTTGAAAGCCAATGCACTGGTAGTGCAATAGATACGTAACACAATGAGCACTTGGGACCCAGAGCCAAGACACCCTTCCGGTGCCGTCACGGAGCAACACAATGCAAGAGCAATGGAACGCCCATAAGCAAACGGAGGTGCAACCAAGGACTGAACGCACACTCACTGGAAACTGCTCTGCTAGTGTAACGGATAGGCTCGGTCAAAAGGCACAGGCTCAATAAGTGTAATATGGCTCGGTAGGACACAACAAGCTTGGCAAGTGTACAGGCTCTATATCGGGGCAACCGGCACCGCAAGGGTTAATGGTAGGTTCGGTAACAGAGGCAGCTGCTCAGCAAGGCACTATAGACTGGCTTGGTAACGGAGGCAACAGCTCAGCTAGAGAGAAGTGATAGTCAGAGCGAACAATCAACACTGTCCAGAATGTCGCCGGTAGGCGACGAGATGCCACTGGAGCACAGGAACAATCAGGAAACAGGAACAACAGCCGGAACCGGGTTGAGTCACGGAGCAGGAACATCAGCCATAGCTGGGTCAATCATGGAGCAGGAACGTAGAAGGGTCAGACGAGCTGAGTCGGTACACAGAAGTCAGGAACACAGCAACAAATGCGCAGGATCGGGAACACCATGAAAGGGCAGCTGACAAGTACCAAAGGCCCAGTATAAAAAGGCGCATCCTGGGCGGGCCAATCAGTCTCTACCAATGCACAAGTATCATCACAGAGATTGACAGCAAACACGGGGACCGTGATACTATGTCTGCTACTACTCAGAAGGAGGAGGAGATGATGGCAAATGTGAAAGCAGCTGACCCTAAGTCACACTTGCCACCCACAAGCAGTCCCACTATTACCACGCAACAGCTAGAGAGTGTTAGGGTGAGGAAGGGGTGATGGTGGTGATGGGAATTGTGATGACGCAGCCAGTAGTGGGACTAGAATGACTGTTGATTAGGGATGGGCACACACCAACATCATTGAAAAATGTCACTTCTCGTTGGGGAATAATTTCCTGAGTTTTCCCACTTTTTCGTCTATCTCGTTGTATTGAAATCAATGGGAAGATAATTTTTTACCACAGCATGAAAGTTTTCTCTATTGTTCCTGCAGGCATATAAAAGGGTGTCAGGCTCAGCATACCATTCTGTGTTTGTGAGAAGAGAAAGCAGCACATTTTTGAGCTAGAGAAGGTAGGCACATAATGGGGAATTGAAACCTAGTTTAGGGAGTCTTTTTAGGTAAGGGATTTATTTTCTGTATTAGGGGAGTCTGGGGGCACTCTTGGGGAGAAGAAGGGAGGAAGGAGTTTGACCTTAAATACCCCAAAATTCAGTGTGACTGACTGGCAAGACACAGGCAGCTGGGGTCAAATGTGCTTGCTGATCTTGCTGTTATAGTCTCTGTGCTGGGGAAGTCTGGGGAAAGAAGTTGCTGATTTTGTTTTTTAGTTATGATTTTTTTGGGGGCAGCTTAAAAAAATAAAAATAAAATAAAAACTAAAAAAGTAATAAACATATTAGGTGACAGACAGCTGACTGTAACATAGTAAATTGGATCGAAAAAAGTTCAACCTTTTCCTCATAACCCAGTGACATGAGCATTATATAGCTTTCCTGCTTCCAAATATGTTCGTTTTTAACAGACCTTCCTGTTCTGCCTACTAATACACAGTATAAGCAAAGAGCTAGTCAGAGATGCTCAACTAGGAACGAGCCTGCTCTCGAATTGATGAGGCTCTATAGGATAAGTATCCTACCCAGGGTGCAATCTCTCTTAGCTCACTAGTGCCTTTGACAGAGAGGAAATATCCTAAAGCACATCATACTGATTCTACCAAAAGGCAGTCCAGCCACGAAGTGCCAGGCAATTCCTCTGTGAACAAGAGAAGCAGCCAACCCCAGACGTATGTTTTGGCCTTGTTGGACCTTGTCAGTGAGGTACAGTATAACCCTGTATGTTACCTTTTTACAGAAATGTATCTAATCGTCTGTTAAATGTATCCATTGTGTCTGCCATAACCATATCCTTGGGCAAGGAATTAAATAATTTAACAGAAATTATTGTAAAAAAAAAACCTTCTTCTGCTGAAGCTCATGGGGTGTCCCCTGGTTATTTGATCAGAACTTGGAATGAATAGCTCACCAGAGAGATGTCACTGATATCAGTACAGATTTCAAACACCACCTTTATTGAACAATGTATATATGCAATGGTAAACCACAGAGTAGGAACGAAGCAAGCAGTTACTACCAGAAATAGGAGGCTGCTTCTTAGTAGACTCAATGAAGACAACCGTGCAATAGCACAAACTGGGTCTGGGACCCAGGAAAGTACTATTGTAAAGACTGGGGCTGGGACCCAGGAAAGTATCAATGTATAGGTTGCCACAAAGAGTATAAACTGACTCAGGCCTGCAATCTATCACAGTGCCCGTGATTGCTGCCTTTTTGTGTCTATCACCTGTAGGGGGTTCCCATTGGCTGTTTGCCTTCAGCCCCCCTCACCTTGCCTATTTAAACTGACTTTGGGCACCCTTTGTTTGCCCTTTCGTGGTGTCTCTGGCTGCCTCCACTTTCATTATGTTACTTAAGATTCATGGGCCTTTAGCTGTGTTCCTGTTATCATGAGTTCGTCCAGTTCCTGAGTCTCCTGCTCAGCTGTACCTGTTCCAGTGCCTGTTCCGGTTGGAGTCGTCCGACGTTGCTGTTTCCTGCTGCCAGTCCTCGCTGCCGTTCCTGATCCAGTTGACCATCGTTGTGCTGGTTCCTGTTCATCTCCTGCGTCCAGTTTCCTTCATCTGGGGCGACCTCGTTCTTCGGTCGCTCAGGCGACATTTCCATCCTGCTGGTTCCCAGCATGCGGACGCAGGTTTGCTCCACTGCCTTACGGCTTACTATACATCTAGTCTGTTGGTTACCAGTGCGCGGGCGCTGGTTCACTCCCCTGCCTTATGGCTTACTATACACCTAATCTGTTGGTTACCAGCGCGCGGGCGCTGTCTCGCTTCACTGCCTCACGGCTTACTATACATCTAGTTGTTGTTTCCCAGCGTGCGGACGCTGGTTTGCTCCCCTGCTTTACGGCTTACTATACATTTAGTTGCTGGTTCTCAGCGTGCGGACGCTGGTTTGCTCCACTGCCTTATGGCTTACTATACATCTAGTCTGTTGGTTACCAGTGCGCGGGCGCTGGTTTGCTCCCCTGCCTTATGGCTTACTATACATCTAATCTGTTGGTTACCAGAGCGCGGGCACTGGTTCGTTCCACTGCCTTACAGCCTACTTGTATTTAGAGTGTTGGTTCCCAGCGCTGGTTCACTCCATTTCCTTAAGGCCTACTTACATTTAGTCTGTTGGTTTCCAGCGCGCGGGCGCTGGTTCGCTCCACTGCCTCACGGCTTACTATTCATTTAGTCTTTTGGTTCCCAGTGCGCTGTCCAGTCCTAGACAGCTAGTTTCTCTCTCAGTACACGGGTAATGATGTGTGCGGACTATCTGGTATTACCACTAGCTCTCGCAGCCTCTACATACCATCTCCATACTATCATTGTCATCTGACAGTCATTGAGGCCGTAGTGGTTGGCACCATTTCCTCTAAGGCTGCCTTGTCCAGTATATTGGTAAGGCCGGTAGAACCTTCCAGTTGTTTCCATTTTGAGGTTGCCTTACCCGGTATTGGCAAGGCCGGTAGAGCCTATATCTATGGTGTTCCGTTAGGCTGCCTTGCCCGGTATATTATATTGGAATACCTCACCAGAGAGATGTCACTGATATCAGTACAGATTTCAACCACCACCTTTATTGAACAATGTATATATGCAATGGTTAACCACAGAGTAGGCACGAAGCAAGCAGTTACTACCAGAAATAGGAGGCTGCTTCTTAGTAGACTCAATGAAGACAACCGTGCAATAGCACCAGCTGGGTCTGGGACCCAGGAACGTACTATTGTAGAGGCTGGGGCTGGGACCCAGGAAAGTATCAATGTACAGGTTGCCACAAAGAGTATAAACTGACTCAGGCCTGCAATCAGAATCAGGCGGTAGTGCGGACAAGCCAGGGCTGATGGTCAAAACCAAGTGAATAGTCAAACAAGCCAGGGGTCAGTACCAGAGTGGGTAGTCAGCCAGATCCGAAGGTCCAATACCAAGCGGGTAGTCAGACAAGCCACAACACTGGACACCAGGAGAGACAGATAACTAGCCAATGATCATGCATGGACAACAACTAAGCAAGACTGCACTGGAACACCACGAAAGGGTGACTGGTGTAGTGTCCAGGCAGTTTAAATACAAATCCCCCACCCCCAGGAGGTGAAGCACTAATTGGCCCTGTCCCTTTAAGAGCCAGGCCGCGATGTCACTATAGCGAATCCCCGTGACTCATACCTGCACTCTGCTGGCTGGTAGGGGAAGAAACACAGAGGGAGCCAGCCGCCCAAATGAGCACCAGGGCGTCCGGCTCTCCAAGGAAACAAGACGCGGTCTGCACCGCGAAGCAACAGCAGAGGGGATTGGCCGCCCAGACGAGCACCAGGGCGTGAGCACTTACAGTACCTCCACCTCAATGACCTCTCCCCTGCGGGAGTGATCAAGGCTTAGAAGGAAAATGGAAATGAAATCTCTGAATGAGAGCGGAAGAATGCATATCTGTAGATAAGACCCAGGAATACTCCTCAGGTCCATATCCCTTCCAGTGTACCAAATATTGTAGGCGGTCTCGGACCCTACGAGAGTCCAGAATATTTTGTACCTCATATTCCTCATGTTCTGCAACTCTAACGGGACCAGGACGGACAGGTGCAGAGGTATAGCGGTTGAAGACCAAGGGCTTCAATAAGGAAACATGGAAAATGTTATGAATGTGCATATTGGCAGGGAGCTCCAGGGTATACGTAACAGGATTGATTCTCCGAAGGACCCGGAAAAGACCAACAAATCGAGGAGACAGATTTCTACAAGGTACCTGTAGGTTTAAGTTTTGTGCAGATAGCCAGACTCTCCCCCCACTTGAAACATTGGTGCCGGCAACCTTCTATGATTGGCCTGCCTGTTTTGCCACTGTGTTGAAGGGTTCTCTGAACCCATACCCATGTGGAGCAGAGTTCCCTTAAATGCTCCTCCAGAGCTGGAACATTTTGGAAGTACTGAAGGCTGGTAACCATAGTTAACCATGAACGGGAAAGTCTGAGTCGACGAGTTCATGGCACAATTCCGGGCAAACTCTGTCCACAGTAACAGGCTCTCTCGGTTGTGGTGATGGTCCAAGACATAACAGAGCAGGAACTCTTCAAAGTCCCGATTTGATCTCTCTACCATACCATTGGACTGAGGGTGGTAGGCGGAGGAGAAAGGGAGCTGTATATCCAACTGAGCGCAGAACTCTCTCCAAAAGCACAAAACAAACTGGCTTCCTCAATCCGACACAATCACCTTTGGTACCCCATGGAGGCAAAAGACTTCTTTATCGAAAATAACCGCCAATAGCTGGGCAGTCAGCAGGTCTTTGAGTGATACAAAATGGGCCAACTTCGAAAACCAGTCTACAATCATCAAGATGACTGTGAATCCATGTAATACTGGTAATTCCACCATGAAATCTATCGGAATATGAGACCATGGACGCTCCCCTTTAGGAACTGGTCAAATAAGACCAACTGGGAGGTGCCGAGGAGTCTTAGTTTGAGCACATGTATGACAAGTTGCTACGCAAGCGGAAGCATCTGTTCGAATACTTGGCCACCAAAACAGTTGAGATACAGACCTGAATAGCTGATCTCTTCCAATATTCCCTGCTGATCTGGAAGAGCGATAGGTCTCTAATAGTTTGACCCTTAAGGGTTCAGGCACAAAGCATCTCCCATGCGGTTTGTCGGCTGGAGCCGTCCCTTGAGCAGCCAGTATCTCTGTCCCCAAAGGAGACGTAATGCAGGTATGAATGGTTGCCAAAATACAATCCGGAGGAATGACAGGCGTGGGTTCACAATCATCTTTAGACAAGGTGCCGAACTGGAGGGACAGAGCATCAGCCCTAATGTTTTTTGTACCAGTCAGATATGATATAACAAATTTGAATCAGGATAAGAACAGAGCACATCTAGCCTACCGTGGAGACAGAAGTTTAGCTTCAGAAAGGTACGTCAAGTTCTTATGATCCGTCAGGATAAGAATAGGCACACAAGTACCTTTGAGTAAGTGCTGCCACTCACGTAAAGCCAGGACTATGGCCAATAATTTGCTGTCCCTGATTTCATTTAGGGTCTGAGGCTTCAAAAGTATCCGGGAAAAGAATCCACTAGGCAGCAAAGGCTCATCTGGAGAAGACCCCTGAGACAGGAGGGCTCCTACTCCTGACTCAGATGCGTCAACCTCCAAAGTGAAAGCTGCTTTGAGTTTTTCAAAAGCCCAAAGAGCATTCAGAGACCACTCAGAAGTATTTGCACCCTTGTGCATCATGTGAGTAAGAGGTTTAATAATGGTAGAAAATTGGTTTATAAATTTCCGATAAGAGTTAGCAAAGCCCAAGAATCACTGGATTGCATTTAGTCCCATAGGAAGAGGCCATTGGAGTACCGCAGAGGAGGAAATCACATAACCCAGGAAAGTGACCTGACTGATAGTTGGAGAGAAGAAGGCCGGAGGCCTCCACAGGCGCTCCTTAAAGGAGGGTCTCTCCCTGATAACGGATGTCGATCAAGGCTGTGAATGATACCAGATCATCTAGGTCAATGGCCAACTCCCTGGCAGCAGTTAATGTCGTCACTTAGCCCCTGTGAGAAGGCGGCTACCAGTGCATCATTATTCCATCCCACCTCTGCTACCAAAGTGCGAAACTCAATCGCATACTCGGCCACCGTGCAATTACCCTGGCGGATAGACATTAGGTTTTTGGCAGCAGAGGCAGAATGGGCAGGCACATGAAACACCTGTCTAAATGAGGCCACAGACTCCATATAATTAGAGATGATGGGTTTCTCATTGGTCCTGACTGTCCATTCTATCCAAGATGCTCTGGACCGGTGGGTTTCCTGTACCCTCAGTACTCATCATGGCCCTTTCATACTGTCACGGATATCAAGGAACGGACAAGAGTCAGTACAGATTTGAATCACAACCTTTATTGAACAATGTATATATGCAATGGTAAGCCACACTGATACTTGATAGTGTAGAGAGTAGGCACGAAGCAAGCGGTTCCTACCAGAAATAGGAGGCTGCTTTTTAGTAGACTCAATAAAGGCAATCGTGCAATAGATCCAGCGGGGGCTGGGACCCAGGAACGTACTAACGTAGAGACTGGGGCTGGGACCCAGGAAAGTATCAACGTACAGGTTGCCACAAGGAGTATACACCCTGTTCCAAATTATTATGCAAATTATATTTAAGTGTCACAAAGATTAAATATTTTGTTTTTCAGTTTAACTCATGGATGGCATTGTGTCTCAGGGCTCTTTTGATCACTGAAAATAATCTCGGACACCTGTGATAATTAGATTGCCAGGTGAGCCCAATTTAAGGAAAAACTACTAAAGGTGGGTGTTCCACATTATTAAGCAGAGCACCATTTTCAAGCAAAATGGGGAAGAAAAAGGATCTCTCTGCTGCCGAAAAGAGTGAAATAGTTCAATGCCTTGGATGAGGTATGAAAACATTAGCTATTTCACGAAAACTTAAGCATGATCATTGCACTATTAAGAGATTTGTGGCTGATTCAGAGCACAGACGGGTTCGTGCAGATAAAGGCACATTGAGGAAGATTTCTGCCAGATCCATGCATCGGATCAAGAAAGCAGCTGCTAAAATACCATTACATAGCAGCAAACAGATATTTGAAGCTGCTGGTGCCTCTGGAGTCCCACAGACATCAAGGTGTAGAGTCCTCCAGAGTCTTGCAACTGTGCATAAACCTTTAGTCCTTCAGCCACCACTAACCAATGCTCACAGGCAGAAACGGCTGCATTGGGCAGAAAAATACATAAAGACTAATTTTCAAACAGTCTTGTTCACTGATGAGTACCGTGCAACTCTGGATGGTCCAGATGGATGGAGTAGTGGATGGTTGCTGGACGGCCACCCTGTTCCAACAAGACTGCGACGTCAGCAAGGCAGTGGTGGAGTCATGTTTTGGGACGGAATCATAGGAAGAGAGCTGGTTGGCCCCTTTAGGGTCCCCCAAGGTGTAAAGATGACCTCTGCAAAGTATGTGGAGTTTCTGACTGACCACTTTCTTCCCTGGTACAGAACGAAGAACTATGCTTTCCATAATAAAATCATCTTCATGCATGACAATGCACCATCTCATGCTGCAAAGAATACCTCTGCATCAATGGCTGCTATGGGGATAAAAGGAGAGAAAGTCATGGTGTGGCCTCCATCCTCCCCTGACCTCAATCCTGTTGAGAACCTTTGGAGCATCCTCAAGCAAAAGATCTATGAGGGTGGGAGGCAGTTTACGTCCAAACAGCAGCTCTGGGAGGGTATTCTGACATCTTGCAAACAAATTCAAGCAGAAACTGTCCAAAAACTCACAAGTTCAATGGATGCAAGACTTGTGAAGCTGCTACCAAATAAGGGGTCCTATGTTGAAATGTAACGTGACCTGTTAAAATGTTTAATAAGTTAAAATGTTGTTAAATGTTTGATTGAAATAGCTTTTGATTTCAGTAAATATGCTGCAAACACAACAAATGACAATTTTCAGTTCTATACAACCTATAAAGTGTTTTGAAAATTACTGTGCGTAATAATTTGGAACAGTGCACTGTTTAAAAAAAATACTGTTATCATTAGGAGGTTTGTTCAATAAAATTTGAATTGTACTCTTAATAGTTGAAAACTTGAGAATTATGCTGACTGTTATTTACATCAATTATTTAGGTAAATGAGAAAAATATAATTTGCATAATAATTTGGAACAGGGTGTAAACTGACTCAGGCCTGCAGTCAGAATCAGGCGTTAGTGCGGACAAGCCAGGGGTCAATAACAGAGCGGGTAGTCAGAAAGAGCCGATGGTCAAAACCAAGCGGATAGTCAGACAAGCCAGGGGTCAATACCAAGAAGGTAGTCAGACAAGTCACAACACTGGACACCAGGAGAGACAGATACCTAGCCAAGGATCATGCACAGACAACAACTAAACAAGACTGCACTGGAACACCACGAAAGGGCGACTGGTGTAGTGTTCAGGCAGTTTAAATACAAATCCCCCACCCCCAGGAGGTGGAGAACTAATTGGACCTGTCCCTTTAAGAGTCGGGCCGGGATGTCACTATAGGGAATGCCCGTGATGCTCGCACTTTACTGGCTGGAAGGGGAAGCAACACAGACGTTGGAGGAGCCGTGAGGGAGCTGGGTGCCCAAATGAGCACCAGGGCGTCCAGCTCTCCTAGGAGACCAGATGCGGTCTGCACCACGAGGCAACAGCAGAGGGGACCAGCAGCCCAGACGAGCACAAGGGTGGCCGGATCTCCCTGAACAGGTAAGCGTGAGAACTTACAAGAGATCCTTGTATTGAGCTCTCATATACTTGTAAATTGTGAAAAGATCTCCTCTTAGTCGTCTTTTCTCTAGAGTAAATAAACCAAGTTTGTCTAGTCATCCTTCATACGTCAAGTCCTCCATTCCCTTATTTAATTTTGTTGCTCTTCGCTGTACTCTCTCCTTGTCTAGAATATCCTTTTTCAGAACTGGTGCCCAAAACTGCACTACCAATGACTGGGAGCCTGTGTGACTGAGGCTTACTTGGTAGACAGCGGATGACATTGAAAATTTTGTTGAATGCTAAGGCAAGCCATCATACTCCGTCAGTTGTGTATTGTAGAGAGTAAAAACACACACAGTAGTTGAGTAATGGCTATCAAATGCACAAGAGGCAGGGGAGAGGTAAAGGTGGAGAAGTGCAGGGACATGGGAGTAAAGTGGTAGTTCAAAAACTGACTGCAGCAATGGTTCCTGCAGCATGTGAAATAATTGATGATGATCCCTCTCCTCCTGGGGTGGATGCAGTTCGTTAAGGTCACACCAAAAGTGGTGGTATGAGGATGATTGTTGTAAGTTCATACCCAGCTGAGAACAAAACTCTTTCCAGAAGCGGGAAGCGAAGAGGGAGCCACGATCGGAGGTAATGTGCTGAGGAATCCCATGCAGGCGGTAGATGTGCTCGACATATATGTCTGCCAGTTCTGAGGATGTTGGCAATTTGACCAAAAGGAAGAAGTGTCCCTGTTTAGAAAACCGATCTATCACAACCATATCAATGTGTTTCTGGTAGAGGAAGGTATGTCCACAACGAAGTCCATGGATATATGAGTCCATGGTAGGGCTGGTATTGGTAAAGGCTGGAGACGACCCAAAGTTCATGTCCTAGGCGTCTTCATATGGGCACAGACCGGGCAAGATGAAACAAAAGAAGAAACATCATCATTCATCATAGGTTACCAAAAATATTGAGAGATGAGATCCTGGGTGTGACAGAGGCCGGAGCAACCAGCTGTTGAAGAACAATGTCCCCAATGGAGGACATCCTCACGGTACAGTTCCAGTACGTAGTAAATATCAGGAGGCATAGGAACTCCTGATGGGCTTAGGCCACGGAAAGACTTCCTTGGAACAGCCACCTACTGCTAGCAACGCTCTCAGTCCTGTGAACTCCAGCTCCTGGCTCACTGGGGCCTACCAAGTGAGTATATTAGTATTGCTAACTGTTCCCTGTATTATACATATTAAAACAGCAATCTGCTATATCTTTGTGGGGTTTCTGCTCCACATGGAACAAACCAGGCAGCTAAAATTGGGCACCCAGTCAGATCATAACAATTCATCATTATTATTTTTATGATTTATTTATGTGTAAGCATACTTCTTGTTCCAATTTACTTTCTACTTGCTTTTCTAATCTGTTAGTGGCGAAGCAAGTATTATAAACCCATATTATGATTTATTGGATGCAGAATTCAGTCCCATGTGATCCATAGCTGTCAATGGGTATCCGGAACATTAAAAAATCTTGATGTTATTATTATGTAACTCACATCTGTCTGTGGGATACATAGGATCCAGTTTTATTCTTCTTGAAGATTAAATCCCAACAAGTGAAGCCGTGTATTATCAGAAAATTAATTTAGATACACCTGCTTGTAACCCACATATGTCTGTGAGATACCTTATGTTATTTTAAAATTCATTGAAGTTTAATGTATATCAAGGAGGTGCTAATTACTTCCATTCCCCAGCTAGGAAGGGCCAAAGTAACTGCAAGAGGTGAGGGAGAGGGACTTTTTACAGACTTCTTTGGTTCTACCAGCTGGGAGGTGGAGACAAAACCCATATTACTTTTTCTGTGCTAGAGGTGAAATTTTAGAGCAAATCAAATCGACAACAAAAGGTTGAAATTACATTTCTGCAAATTCTCATTGATTGAATGGGTTGGAGACCTCTCTAACATTAAAAGATTTAAAAGACCCCTTTAAATGAATATGAACTTCACCCCCCACGATGCAGCTGGTTTGCTCCATAAGGCTCTTTAGTCCCAAAACAGATTATAAGTATGTACAGTATGTATGTATATTTTTATTTATATAGCACCAACCAGTGTACTTGGCACTTTACAGTTTACATTTAGTATAGAAGGGGTACAATATGGGCAGTGATTAAGTACGTATATAGACAATCATAATGGGAACACCATGTGATTATACATTAGCCTAATGGGTCCCTACCCTGTAGAGCTTACAATCTAAGTATAGGTAAAGTAAAGAGTATAAAGTTTACTAACTTCCTGTTCAATCTTTCACTAAAATATTAACTAGAAATTGGAAGCAATCAGGGGTGGACTGACCAGTTGGGCATTCGGTCATGGACAGAGGACCTGAGACCAAGCAGGGCCCGCTGCCACTTATAATTTTATATGTATGTCTGCCCACCTGCCTTTTAGGGGCCCACTCCGCTCATTGAGGCCACACATAGCCACTGCCATGCCACCTACATATGATCCACCACAGGAGCATACAACAAATCAATGAGTCTTGCTGCCAGACTCACTCCGTTACTGTCTAGCAGCAACCTCTTCTCAGAAGGTGCCAAGTACTCTTCCCTCTGCTCTGTGCTTGCTAATGATGAGAGGGGGATCAGGGGACTCAGGGAGTCAGAGACAGCCCAGAGGACATCACATGGGGCTTGCAGCCTGCCAAGGAGGATGTGCATCAGCGTCATCAACTTAAGAAGGATCAGGACTGGAGGACTCACTCACCGCAGGCCCCAACCAGAAATCTGCTGCGTAGCAGTGACACTGACAGAAGACCCATGCAGCTCACAGAGCACAGGTAAGCCAGTAACCCCCTCAGCAGAAAAAAATAACGTGCAAATCAGCTACTGGGTATAACTAAGCATACTTTCCTTGTAACGTAGGTATTAAGTCATACATTGCAAGGACATAATGCATCAGTTAGAAACAATATCCAGTTTGCTCACTGTGGTATGCTTCAGCAGTGGGCTATCATTGTTTTTGTTTTTTTTTTGGAGGTGCATCAGACTCAGGTTAAAACAGGTGTCTCATAGTCACAGACAGTGTGGAACAAGGCACAAACAGGGGAGTCTTGTCTGATCCAGAGGTATCAGTAGTAAATAAGGCTGGTGCCCACTAACAGTCAGAATTTGATTTGTGTGTGTGTTTGAGAGTTTCAGTCTGTTTTAGTGAATACAAACAGGGGAAGCTCAGTGTTTAAGTGACTACAAGCAGGGGACATTGGAGCATCAGCATTGCACACCTCTCATTGGCTGGTGGTACAGTTTGTTTAGTGTCCACAGTTGAGGTGTCGATGGGCCAGTGACCTCCCGGACTCTGCTACTTCAGTGCCTGTGTGCCTCTGAGCAGAGTGAGGTAGCAGCCATCATTGTAGCACAAATTGCTTTTACATACGTGTTTCCTTACTGTTCATAGGAGCCTGGCTCTGTGTGTGAGTAAGAGAGTGGCAAGCTGCGGCTTCATTCCAGGACCACTAATTGTCTCGATGGGGGGGTAGGTCGGGATGCAGGACCGAGACATAAATGAAAGGACTGTCCTGTGCTTTACCCCCAAGGCCATCCATTACCCCCCCCAGGCTAATGATGTCATTGGGCAGGGCTTAGGATGTCGTGGGGTGGGGGGCCCAGACCTCTTTTTGGACCAGGGGCCCTGGGTCCTGTCAGTCCGCCCCTGGGAGCAATAGATGAAAAAGCAGTGTGTTCTGTCTCTGTTGTAGTGCTTCTTTAATTAACTAATGAAAGGATAATGGCATCTGTATTGTGTGTGCATGATATTTACTTTTAAAAATGTTTATTATTTCAATGTACATATGGTATCAAACTCAAAAGGTTGAAATATGTGTAGTTTGGCAGTGTGATTCACAAGTGCTAATCTTCCTTACATTTGTTAGATTTAACTGGCATACACATTTCAGATAACAGCAAAAATGAAAGGCAGAAACAAAATAATGAACTTTTCAGTAGTAGTGTCAAAACATTATTTCTTTGGCAGCTGTCCTTTCTAAGAGAATGGTTTTAGTATCAAGTCTTTGTGAACTTCACTCTTGTCACATTGATATTTGGATCAATGGCAGATGTTCCTGGTGAGAGACATTAGTTGTAATGGTAATACAAGCGCAGTTCTACAGCTAAAAATACTGTACTTTGAGTCTGTTTTCAAATTTGAATTTTATATATATATATATATATATATATATATATATATATATATATATATATTAGTATAAAAGACTGTGTACACAGGCCATGGTAAAGAGGCCGGTTCTGCTCTGCATACTGCCGCCTCCTCACTGGCGGCACGCGATGCAGTCATGTGCAGTAGAGACTGGCCCAACGCACAGAATGTTCCCAGCATTCTGTGCATTCGGGCAGTCTCTAATGTGCATGACTGCATCAGACAAACATTCTAGCCTATTATATTATAGGATACAATCATAGTTATCATCACACTTATGGGACTTCCTCATAGCAAAGCAAAATACATTTGGCTTTCCCATGAAGAAGTCCCATGAGTGTGATGATTTTTATGCATATCTATGCAGTTCTAAATGAACAGTTTTGGACGCTATGTTGAAAATAAAAGTGGAATAATTATGGGGCAAGTGCACAACCCCCCTCCCCGCAAATTGCAATATATTTGAATAGGGCTTGAACCCCCTTGGGAGTTAATGGTAATGTTAATCTGGAAAGTTCTTACTCCATGGTCCTTTAATTCTCAGATGTATTACCATTATTTTTTTTTGCATTCAGTTACACAATCTTCATCAAATGGAAAAAAACAAGCTTAAAAGTGGCCTTGGATTAATCCACTGTCATATATAATAAAGCTTTAAGAAAAATATCCTCTAACCCCATTTTTATCTTATTTCTGCCATTGTTTTCCAATTAAATAAAAATGGTATAAACTTGGAAAAAAAAAAACGGTTTAAAGGAATATTTACAGAAAAGAATAACACTTCTCATCGCTCTGTCATTCTTTATGACATATTCTTAAAAGTGACAGATTTACTTCTACAATACCATCCTTCTTTTACTGCCAACCCACAGTCTAACTTTTTTCTTCATTGTAAGAACTTTTTGAACATCAGTCCCCTTCATCAGCACAAAGAATACCACAGCCCTCTCTTAATCCTTTCAGTGCCTTTGGAAAGGTCATTGCACAGCCCTATGGCACTGAAAAGGTAATATAACATTAATAAACAATTGGCCAGTTTTATAATTGATATAGAAACTGAGATAACTGGCAGAGAAGCTGTTAAATATAATAGATTATCTGCCAATTCTGTTCTTACATGAAACAGTGGATTAGCTGTTTCTAGTTTTCAGTGGACTATCCACTGATCAGTAGATTCATATAAACAAAGGATTTGCAAGGTACTTGCTTTGTGGACTGCCTTGTAAGTCTTCTCTTTGTATGAATCAGCTGATCAATGAATAGGCCGCTGATCTGCTGTTTCATGTAAGTACAGAACTGGCAGACAAGCTGTTTATTCACTCATGGAGAAAAAAACCCAAGACTTAAAAGAGGAATTCCTGCCTTTTGATTTGTTTGGCCAGTGGCTCTCTGTTGACCACAGAGCTTGTAGTTTAGCCTGTAAACACTGTTGGTCAGTTCTCCCATAGACTGCATGCTCTGAGGCATTGTTTCTATATTATCACGGTGCCCGTGATCCCTGAGCGACATTCTTACTGATTTACACTGGCTGCATTCTTATTGGCTCAGGGCTGTTACTCCTCCCAGGGTTTGCTTTCAAATACAACCTCCTGTCACTATACTGGTGCCCTTTCATGGTGTACCCGTATCTAGCATTCTGAAGCTCTTGATCCTGCTTTCCGTGTATGACCCGGCTCACCTGACTACGTTTTGGTCCTGACGTTACTGATTCTGATTCCGTTGCTGACCTAGGACTGGCTGACTAACTCTTTGTGTACCGAACCGGCTTGGCTGAGTATCTGATTCCATTACCAACTAGGACTGGCTGACTATCCCCATGTGTTCCGAACCGGCTTGGCTGAGTATCCGATTCCATTGCTGACCTAGGACTTGCTGGCTAACTCCTTGTGTACCGAACTGGTGTGGCTGAGTATCTGATTCCGTTACCTACTGGGACTGGCTGACTACTCTGTGTATTCCGACCTGGCTGGGCTAGTTCTGGCCATCCATTTGTATCCTCCGTGTGTGCCGACCTGGTTGAGTTGCTGTACCTGCTTCTACCGGGACTTGCCGTTAGTCCCATTAATCCATTAGGGCTACCGATTACTGTCCACCTACGTTATGTGCGCGCTTACCATAGCGCCGGTCATCCCATAGCTCCTTTAGCCATCTGGAGCTTGCTTGGGCCATTCACTCACCAGTGTCTGTGTTGAGGGCCCGTTATGGACAGTGTCTGGTTTCCGTTGCCTCAGTTAACCCTAGCGTGCTAGGGCCTAGTCACTGCCAGCTCTCGATATCTTGCTGCCTCTGTTTACCCTAGCCTTCTATGGCCAAGCCACTGCCAGAGTTGCCTCCGTGTTGCCTCCTTAACCCTGGTGTTCTAGGGTAGTCCGCTGCCTAGCCATCTCTGTGTTGCCTCCTTAACCCTAGCGTTCTAGGGTAGTCCGCTGCCTAGCCATCTCTGTGTTGCCTCCTTAACCCTAGCGTTCTAGGGTAGTCTGCTGCCTAGCCATCTCAGTGTTGCCTCGTTAACCCTAGCGTGCTAGGGCCCTCTCGTGGCAGAGTCCTGCCGTGTTGCCTCCATTATCTGTATCTGGGTCAGTTCTCTGCCAGAGTCTTTGTTGCCTATACCCCCTAGTCCACTAGGGGTTTGCCCTGCAGCTGCCCTTCACTGTTGCCACCTATTGGGGAGTGGGGCTGTTGAGTTCCTTGTTCCTGCTTGCTGTTGTTCCTGCCAGCTAGTCCTAGCTATTACAGTACTGACTAATTATTCTTTGTGTGTTTTTCTCACCCTGACCTGTGTCAGATGTGGAAGGTACATGGTACGGACCTCATCTGGACCTGAGTGGGGTACTTGCTTATTATTTCTCAATAAAGATTTTTATCCTTACCTGGCTGTCTGAGTGTTCTTTACAAAAACCGTGACATAAATACATTGAATGGTCTTCATTTAAGACTATTTGTAGTACACTCTGTTGGTCAGTTGTATTGATGAAAACTAGAAGGCTCCACTTTTTGTTGATTGCTAGCTGTGTGGTTGAGAAAAACTGGCCCTCAGAAATCTATAGAATACATGCCCAACAAAGTGTATAGTATATAAAGAATAAAGATTGGATCACAGAGCTTGCAATAATTAGAAAACTGACTCTCACAGCATACTGTCTATAGAAGAAATGGAAAGTAGAATTTACAGCACAGGTGCATACTCTGACAGAGTATGCACACCTGTTTGTATCTGTAATGTAAGTACAGTATCTGTTGTATCTGTTGCTAAAATCTCATATAGGTTACAAGTCCTACTAGATTTAAGGACTCATGCAACAAATACACCATTTTATGGTTGTTAGGTAGGTGTACAGGATACTTTAATGCAGGGCTCAAAATTTCCACTCGCCACTAGCCAATGGCGAGTGAAAATTTAGCCCTGGCAAGTAGAAATTCAGCCCTGGTGGTTATGTTATGGCTTGCAGTGGCGAGTAACTTTTCATGTCTGGCTAGTAGCAAAGGACTTCACATTTTAAGCCCTGCTTTAATGTATATATCCCTCTTCAGGCACGTGCTAACATAGACACCAAGGGGGGCTTGAGCACCTGCCCTTTTTGTCCAAAGTGCCCTCGTGCCCTTTTAACAAAAAAAATAATAATAATTATGAGAAGTATCCTTTTTTTCATTTGAGCCCCTGCCCCCCAAAATGTCTGTGCACGTCCCTGTCCCTCTTCATTTTTAGACATGTTTCCATAATGCTCCATTCTTGTCACATGAGTCTGCACATGAGTCTGTAACTCATTGCCTGTAAAGCCAACATGTATTGCGTTAAACAAAATAACAGACAGATAACTAGTAACAACATAATTTCCTAAATTCTAAAGAGGTCACTATGCCTCTAAAAGTTGTATCATTTATATTTATCCTCTGGAAGAATTAAATGTACAGGACATTTTATCAGTTGAACATTTGGCCTGCTTCTGCAGTTATAGTGAAAGGTTTATGGTTGGTTTCTTTGTGTCTTATAAATCTATCTGAAGGCATACATGTTTAAGCATGGAGATGTATCCAAAGTAACAGGAAGTTTGACCTGAATGTAGACCCTTTCTTTATCTTGGACTTACTATGTTTATACAGACAACTGAGATTGCATGCAATGAACAGATGGGACTTTATATATTGTAACCATAATTTAGTATTATTTACTAGTATGGAACACAATGCAATGCATATTTATTAAACAAAACTAAAGAAACATATGCAGCTTTCTCAAAGTAAGATAGATTTTGATGTAGAGAAAAATAAATTAAAAATGTTTTGGTACCGCTAAGTTAGTCTCTGCAGTCTGTTGCTCACCTGATGATTTTATGTAGTTTATGGACCTTTACTGTTTTACAGAGAGGGCTTAGAGGCTGTCAGACCTTAAACTTGGCATTGACCTTCTAACAGAGTTTCGTTGTTGAAATATTTGGGAAATTAAACTGAACACACAATCTTTCAAAATAATAATAATAATAATGTTTCCCATGTACTAAGAGAAAATAATATACAATGTCACAAAGCATTAGTTTGTGTATTATTTATGTGATATGTGCAATTGGTCATTGAACCCTAAGTTGTACTTAGTGCTGTCCAGCAGATTCTGTGCACAATTTATTTCCAGTCTACTTTTCTGAAGGCACTGAACAGTTGGGACGGGAAAACAATTCACCTTAGAAGCAAAACAGGAGAAAAATGGCACTTCCTGCAATTGGGAAAAATGTCCATAAGAAGTGGAGTTTTCCCACTTTTCCCTACCTTTGTTGTTGCATTGAAATCAGTGAAATGAATGGCTCCCCCATTTGGAGTGTTTGCTATGTACCCTACCATTACAGTATAAAAGAGGGTCAGTTTCTTCATGCTGTTAGTCTGTGCTTGGGAGAGAGACAGAAAGTAACAGCATTTTGATGTTAGAGTAGGTAGGTAAAGAGAGTGGAGATGGAGTTGATTTATAGGGGTTGATGATGGTAGCCAGTTTGTTTTCTGTGTGTGTGGTGAATGTGAAGGGAGAAAAAGAGTTTAAAAAAAAAACTTTTTTGACTGATAAGTGATAGTAACAGACAGACAGGTGATCTGCATGCATGCATTCCTACAACCTCAAGATAAAGACAAGCATATAGTGAGGGATGGTGGTTCCGCATGCCTGTAGCAGCTGCTGCACACTTTATCCTTTATTGTAAACTGCTGACTGTGAAGCTAAGAGGTCATGCCTCCTCCTGAAACTGTACTTTAAATTACGAACGCAGTGGTAAAGATAGTTGAGAAAGAAAGCTGCTGCTGAAATTTTGGCATTAGCTATATACAGAGGCAAACAGACAGGCAAAGAGGGGGAGAAGGAGTTGTTTTTGGTGTGCATTGACAGTTTATTAAAAATCAGACTACGGCCATGGTTGCTGCAGCTGGTGCAATAAATAATGATGATCCTTCTCCTCCAGAACAAGCTGTTTGCAAAACTGACATGAAACATTCCACCCACCAACCCACCAGCAGTAGTAAATAGTACCAAACCTTTTAAAAAAAGCTGAAGATGACAATGAGTCACACTCTAATGTTATCATATCAGAGATGTGTTGACAGTTAAACCAACTGCTGCAACTGACACCCATCCACAAAAGTAGTGATGAATGTACTGTAAATAGTTTGAGACTTCAAATAGCCTAAACGAATATGAAAGTAATGGGAAGGCAGCAGACACTGGTGATCATCAGCTAATTATTGCTGATGATGTTTATCTAAACTATAATCCATCCACCATCCTCTCCTTTTCTTAAATAGATGAAGTAGAGAGTGAGAGAAATTATGAAGGAAATGAAAAGGCTCAATCTTTCACCACTAAAAAGGACCATTATGCTTGTTTATAAACTCTTTGAGAGATTAATTGGAAAGTTTGATTCTGGATAAGTAAAGAAACCTAAAAAAACACACAATCATCATATCAGTCGTTGTCATTGTCATAATCATCATCACCACTTCCAAGTCCAACCCCCACCCAGTCACTATTGTAGACTAAGCAGCAACACAGGTTATTATCAACATCCACAACCCTAGTCATGATGAGTGTTTCTGCTACAGTTGGAAGTACAGTGCCACTGACACCTATTGTTTGTACAATTGCAACATCTAGCCCCTTTAGCAGTAGTAGCAACAGTAGTAGTAGTAGTAGTCCCTTAGGAACCTCTAAATATATATACTAAACAGCAACAACAGCAAACACCACAGATGCTGGCCCAAACGGCATCCTCCAGAAAGTTGCCGGCCTTTAAGTGTGATTGGCTCCACAATCTGGGGGGAAATTGCCCCAAGACTATCCCGCCTCTGCTTTCAGTTCCTGCAGGCAGCAACTGTAGTGGCGATCTCAAATGATATATGATGTCATCCATCAAGTGCCAAGTTCAAGAGGACAGTCTGAGATGCAAGCATGTGCATTGTGTCATGTGTGGAAAGTGTCATTCAGTGAACTAGAGTGGGCAATGACTGTATGTGTGCTGACAGTGAAAGGTGAATGTGCATGGGTACACTTGCATGAAGTCTCCAATCTGCAAGCAGTGCACCTGTTGGATGGACAGTACTGGTGTATTTCAGAGTAAGAGAGATTCAGATTAGCAGTCAGGTATATTTATATTATTACTCTATTTAACAAAGACTTACCTAGGTAGGAGAGGAGTACCCTCATACAACTTTCAGGTATATCTAATGTGTATGACAAAACAACTTATCTAGGAAGGAGTTAATTATTCATAGTAATAGAGTAACATAATAACATAATTTATGATTGAGATTAGACTGAGAGCTGAGGTTCATACTGGGTGGAGCCACATTTACAGTACAATCTCAAATGGTTTTCTAGCTGATTATGATATTCAACCTTAATCCATATTATGTTTTAAAGAAACTGCCCTGAAAGCCCTGGATGCTCTGATGGTCATAGATTGCATCCTTTCTATTTTACATTGGACTCCATACATACACTAGAGTCCTCTGAACGAGAAGGAGCATCCTAACTTGCACATAAGTAGGTGGATGAAACAGTTAAATAGTAAATATCAACTCCCAGTAATGTCCAATCTCTGAAGCACTTTCTGTCCAGAAACCTATAGAGCATTGTCTTGTGAGCTTGATCAAGTGAAAAGGTATTTAATGGAAAGAGAATGAGAGACCGTCACGAACAGTGAAGGAAAAGAGTGAATGAAAATGTATTCAGATACCTTGCATAAGCAATTTTAGGTTCAGATAGCATGGATTCTGCATAAAGAACTTTTTTTTTTTTACAAATTCTCTAAAGGTGAATGCCCCCATTTTCCATGTGTAGTTGTTAGTTGGCATTAAATGGATAGTAAAGATTCACAAAAACAGCAGCTCCAATTAATCTTCATACTATTTGAACCATAGAGAATGTTCTTTCAGTACTGACAGAGTTGTATTGTAGTTCAAGAGTAATTGAATGATAAAATTTCCCACTCTCTCCCCTTTTAATTAGTGTAAGCCACCTCCCCTCAGATGTGGAATCTGGTCTTGAGACCAGACAGCTCACAGCAAGGGACAATCTTCTTACTGTGAGAACAATGAAAACCCTGCCCCCCTTGACAGGTTTTTCAGGTTTTTCCTTATGCTCACTGAAGATTGTCCCTCTCTGCGATCCATCTGGACAGCACCTTGCTGGTCTGAGGTGAGCAGTGTTACATCAGTAAAATGGGTGGGAGGGGGTTACTTTATCATTCAATTACTCTTGAAATACAACTCTGACAGTATTGAAATAACACTCTCAATGGCCCAAATACTATGAAAAGTAATTGGAGCTGCTTTTATTGTGAAACATTACTATCCCTTTAATCTATTTAGATGTAAGAGAGGTCTGTACTACACTGCAAAGCAATGCATTGGTGACCTCTATACCATTCAAGGAGTTAATGGAAAAATAACACCAGATGGCATACCAGTATCATATCTACAGACATCTATGCTTCCTACCCAATTAAATGTTTCGTAAATAGGTTAGGACACATAAACAATACATTGAGCATGTTTGTTAAGCACTAAATAAGCTGCTTTACAATGGAAATGTGATACTAACTAAATCATTTTTTTCACAGAATTACAAAGATGCCAGGGGTGTGCAAACTCAGACATGTAGAACAAGAGAGAGTTAGGAGAAGATGGCGCTAGATATATAACAGAACTTAAACGTAAAATAACTGACTATGTGATAGATCAAAAGAAGAGACATTTGGGGAATTTGCAGACTACAGCATAAACTTTCATCTACTAATGTAGTACAAACCAAACTGCTGATAGTGAAACCTGCAGTGAGAATATGAACCAGCTACATGCAGACCTGTTTTCAAGCATGCTCCTCGATTGCATGGAAACTGACAGCAAATAATATCTGTTAGGTTAACCTATTTCCTTACTTACAGTAACCAAGCATTGGCTTGCGTGTGCTGTGGTATAATCTCATATAACATATATTTTGCAATGTATTACTGCAGGGTTATAGTAAACAAGTGAAAAACATTTTTTGTTTGTCTAAAAAGTAGCAAAAATATGTACCTATACAAAAAATGTTGTTAAGTAATGAAAAATGAGAGAGAGAGAGAGAGAGAGAAGAGAGACAGAGAGAATAAAACAGTTTGGAAAAAGTAAGAGCAAATACGAAGGATACATTTTTATGTATCACTGGTGTAACTGGCCTGACACTGCCCAGGGTATAACATACACAGTATCATACATCCCTCAGTGTCAGTCCTCTAATGCAATCACAAATTATTTTCTTCTGCCACTCTGATTTGCTCTTTTATGTCTTTCGTTTTCTCCTTCTCTTTCCCTATTGCAGTCTTGAAGTCGTCATCTCAGTTTCACTATGAGTGTCTCTCTTGTGTGTAGTATTTTGCATGATTGTTCTTTTGTATGCACTCTCTAGCTTGCATGCATTCATTCTCTTGAGTGCATTCTCTTGACTGTCCTCTTTTTCTGTCTTGTTTGTTATCTTGCGTTCTTTTGCATGTGTTTTCTCTTGAATGTGCTCTCTGTCTTGCATGAGCTCCTTGTCTTTTGTATGAGCTCTCTCTTGAGTGCACTTTCACTGTCTGTCTCTGTTTATGTGTCTCTTTATTGGTGTCTGCATCCTCCTCTATCTGTCTGATTCTTTGCCTGGTAAAACTGTCGGTAGGGCAAAAATTCAATTACCTCCGATGCCAAATAAAAAACAAGCTGGCAGAAGTTACTTAAGCATGGTAAGTCATTTAGTTAGTTGTCTTATGAACACGTATCAACAGTTTAAAATCACAACTGATGATAATATTTTGCCCATTGAAAACAATGGAACATCAATACCCAGGACCCATTCAATCCTGAGCAGTAGAGCCAATGGATGATAAATCGATACAATTAATGGGTGAAAATCTGCACACAGTTTTTCTGGCCATACAGCACACAACAGAAAAAAAAAATACAGTCGGACAAAACAACGCACACAATTCAAGCACAGTAATGACAAAATTAACCCCTACAATGACAAGCAACCACATGGAGAATGGACATGCCTTACAAACAAATCCAGGACAAACAACAAAGACCTATCAACATCCCTGAAACAAGGGCTTGACAAAGGTACCCAACACAATCTGTCACAACATACCCCAGAACAACAGGGGTTAACACACCACAACACATATGTACGCATATCACAAGACGCACACTTGTCAATCCCAAAGCAACCCAAGCTCACATTTGCAACATCACCAGACAAAAGAGACCCAAATTACACCTAACAACGTCACACATTCACCTGACAGGTACACAGCAAGTACAACAAATCAGAAAAATAAATACAGCCACAACTCAAAACACTTACCTGGGCAACATTCAATTTCCCAATGGTCACTCCCTACCCAAAGACCACACCTGAACAACACCCCACCACTGTCTTAAAGGGAATCTCACCATCCTCAGATGTGGCTTCTTTACAGTGAGACCACTCAGACAGATAGAGAGAGATTATGATGACCAGTGTGTTTGCATATCTATTCCTGTGAAGACATTGGAGATAAAGGAGTGCGAGGGCTAGAGATCGCCGTCAACTCCCAAGCACACCTGCTGAACAGCCAGCGTTAGATCCAATGGCTGATGCTCCAGCTAGGAATCCAGACAGGAGCCCATCTCCACCTGGAGGACCACACCAGGCAGCAGCACCTCAGCTGCAGCAAGGACCTGTAGAGCATCACAGGGACGACAGATGACCACCAAGACCCAGGATATTCTGCACAAGGGTCATGCTCCTAGGAATGAGGGATGCCTTAGTCAGAGATAGCTACAGGTTGAAAGTACACTACATCATTGACATAAATGAAGTGATAAAAGATGACGTCAACCACATATTCAACCATGCCCGTCTTCTGAGGGCTGTAATAAGCGGCTAAATGTCAAAATTGTGAGTCCTACAGCAACATATGCCTTGAAAAATGTGTTAGCATGCAGACTGCATTTGTCCTTTGCTCGCAACACTAACTTCTTTCTTAAGTGACACTGACACATAGTCATGAGGATGCCAAATTATAAAAAAACTAAACTACAACCTACACGGTGGCAGATGTGTTTTGTAGTGGTGGTGGGGGGGGGGACTGGCATGGTGTGATTGATTTGCGTATGTATATACAGCAGTTTTTACCATTGTAATGTTTCTGTCAAATCACTATCCTCCTCAAATTATTGACACACATTACTTATCAGTCATAGCAGTGGTTCCAAGTGGGGTAGATGGTGGCAACTCTTCTTCACATCCCTCCTCCTAATCCTCATCTGTGTTGCTGTTAATATATTTGTCCTGGCTTTCTCTATCATGTGTGGTATGAGATGTTGGTTCATTTTTATGAATGTTAGTATTCCAACATTGCTGCTTGATCGCCACGACCTGCGGTCATTGACAATGTAACTAGCTATACTGAAAACCCTCTCAGACTCAGTGCTTGCTGGAGGACAACTAAGGGTTTCCTCTGCAGTACGTGTCAATGTTGGTCACATGCACTGCTTGGTTTGCCAGTAGTCCATGGAGTCATTGTTTCTGCCTAGAATGTAGCTATCCTGCAAGTCTGCAGAAACCATCTCACATGCAGTGGGACCAATTCTAGGAGCTACACAGTGTTCCTGTGTGTCAGTTACCAACCCATACTCAGAGAACAAGTCCCAAAGGGATATGCCGCCACCACCAACACCAATTTTAGGTTTTTGCCGTCCCTGTTGAGACCCATGAATTGCCCTGTGTTCAGAATGGGATATTCTGGTTGATGCTGTAGCTGCTTCTTCTGGCTGAAATTCTTTGCTGCCTTCCTTTTCACTATACCATCTAGATGTTTTTTGTGCACTCACTTTCTCTCTCTCATCCCCCACAATGCAACCCTCCACTCGATCAATAAACATATCTCGATATTCCTTGACAGAATCTGATTATATGGAACCTATGCACTAAGATCTTGGCAAGCTGATCAATCATAGGATGGTATCCCATACATTGCAAAGCAAGACCCGTGGCCACTGGACTACAAGCACCTGAGACTAAATGGAGAGCCACAGCATCCTCAACCATTTGATGAATTCACACCCCCACCGCAGACTCAACCAGAGGAAGATGATGCCAGACCAAGAATAAAAAGTATGACGCCATTCGTGCCAGGGTTTCATCATCACCCTACTAGAAGCTGATTAGCTGGGAGGTGTGTAAGCACACGTTCCAGCCAGTTGTAGCATGGAAAACATATAAAAGCCAGTCTCTGTTCAATTTTTTCCAAAGAATGAATCGGGCAATGATAATTTTGGGGGGAGTGGATTTTTCCTCTACGTTCCTGCTGCTGTGGTGGTAGCACTAGCATACTTTTAAATCCGGACTGGCATCATAGGGTTAAGGCCTGCATATTTTTACTGCATATTTTTGGGTGGGTATCTATAATTTGGACTGTTTTTTTCTTTACAGTACAATTTTATTTGGGACAAGGAAGAAGATGAGAAGACAGATCATAAGAAGATGAAAAGAAGGAAGAAGAAGGGAGATAGGATAACAGAAGAAGACTGACAGTAGCCGACCAGGGTGCTGAAGACCCCACTGGACACCAGTATTACAAGTTAAGTGTTTATTCTCAGAGGATGTTTGCTTTAGTGGGTTAAACCCTGTGAGTGCCATTGGGGTATGCAACACATTGTAGAGTGTTGCATACCCACTGGCACTCAAAGGGTTGATTTTACTAAAATTTCACACATTTTTGAGCAATTTGAATGTATTGAGATGGGGCTTAGGGCCCGATAGTAATACATCCACTGTAAACCATGTAGAACTTTGGAGATGTAAATCTGGACCAGTTCATTTCAGAGTGTGGGCATTGTCTGAGTGGGTGGATCAGGTTTAGTGGGTGAAGGACTGAGCACGACCGGTGAGTACAGCAGTGATCAAGGTTATTATTGGTCTAGGAGCTGCCTGCAGAAAATGTCCTAGGACTGTGGTCAGTAAGCAGGACAGATATAGATGGAGTTTCGAAAAGAGATTCAGAATTCACCTTGAGTGCCAGGGTTTACCAATGAAATATTGAGACATATATACAAGTCCTTGAGACATTTTTGGACAATACTATATCACATACATTCTTTATATGCTTTTTTATATATTTTTGTATATGCTTTTCTCTCAGATGGTTCTGTGCCCTGTCCTTCTTTTCTCGTTTTTACTATTGAAATGTTACCCTCTATTTGGCGACCCTTAAGTGTGCGACATCAGAATGTGATGAATTCTGATGTCACCCTTTTGATGCAAGGGATATTATGCTCTTGCCCTTTTGATGGTCACCAAACAGAGGGTGACATATCAATAGTAAACCCTTGGAGAGGGGGGTGAGCCGGATGCTAGGGCAGGAGAGTAGGGTCTGGGGCATGCTCTACCTGTCACCCGGTGAGTGGCTGAGCCCATTGTTGACTGATATGGCAGTTTATTTATTGTACACAAGGGCTCTTTAAGCACAAAGTGTCCCACAGCTGTTAAGCATTGCAGAGGTGTCCCAATAAGAAGCAGCACCTTTATGCACCGTATGGAAGCAGCAATCACATAGAGGCCTCAATTTGCACTGATACATTACTGCACTGCTTAACAGCTGTGGGACATCATGTTCTCAAAGAGGAGTTGCCATACTGTAGGTCATATTGATGTTCCCTTTCCCAACCATGCTGTTACAGTTTCAGCTTAACTTGTTTCCAGCAGCATCTACAGACGCGAGGCTTCTAGCATGCAGCAGGCCTCTGTTTTATCTGTTTGTTTCCTGTAGTCTCCTCCTACCTACTTCCTACTTCCTCCCTCTAAGCTGCTCCTCCTACTTCCTGTGGAGGGGTTTAAAAGGCAGACTGAGTCCTGACTCAGTCGCCCTTGCGTTGTTGTTATTAGGTGAAGTACTTGGGCTCTGTGTGTGACCTGGCTATCTACGAAAACCCGCACTGTGTATGACCTGGCTATTTATGAGAACCCGTGCTGTGTATGACCCGGCTAAGTAAGAGAACCATTTCTGTGTATGCGCCAGATAAGTACGAGAACCCCCTCTGTGTATGACCCAGCTAAGTACGAGAACCCTCTCTGTGTATGACCCAGTGATCACGAGTATCCCTTACTGTGATCAATTTGTGCTATTGGCTTAAGACAGACCACTGTTGTGGACAGGGTCTGATTGGTGACTGCAGGTGTGAGTCACAGGGTCTCGATATATAGTGACTGCAGGCAGAGTCACAGGGTCTGGTGTAGTGACTGCAGGCGTGAGTCACAGGGTCTCGTGTGGTGGCTGCAGGCGTGAGACACAGGGTCTTTATATGTGACTGCAGGAGTGAGTCACAGGGGTCTGATATAGTGACTGCAGGCTGAGTCACAGGGTCTCTTAGCGGTGACTGCAGGCGTGGGTCACCAGGTTGCTGCAAAGGTGTGGTGTTGCTGGTTTGACTGATTGCAGGCGTGGGTCAATTCTCCAATCCAGCAGTCCTTGTGTTCCTGTTCATCAGATCAAGATTGCTGAGCCAGTGTTCACAGTGGTCGCCTGTTCCAGTGTTCCAGTTGACCGATCAAGAGTTGGCGTTCCTGTATCCTGCTGAGACTAACTGGCTTCGGCCCAGTCTCTCGCATTGTGGTCTAGCAAGAGACCTACTATTTCTGGTAGTAATGTCTCCAGCTAGTAACCCTTTGCTTGTTGTACCATTTATTTATCGCTGTGATTTATTCTAATAAATATTTTGCTATATATTATCGTTCTGAGCATTCCTGGGTGCCCGTGACACATGCCTTCACCTCCCTGGGTCGGAACTGGTCAAGCAGCTTTTGAGAGCTGGATCTCAGTGACTTTCTGGCCCTAGAGTTTGGCTCTTTCACTGGGACAGAGCCCTATAGAGGCTTCCTTGGGGAGAGGTTGAGCCAAATGCTGATGCAGAGGGTAGGGCACAGAAACGCAGCAACAGTTACCCATGTTTTTTTTTTGTGGAAGAGGGGATAGTGAGGGGGTGTGGAAACTCCTTGCAGACATTTTGACAGGAGTGGCCAGTGCCCCCTGGCCACTTCTTTCAAAATCATGATCTGTGTATATCCTGGTAAGGCAGTATGGAGGAGATTTGAATATCTCCTTACTGATGCCCAGGGGTATGTGTGTCTGCCCAGGGGTGTGTGGTGGAGACGGAGCCTGCATAATGCAAATTACAAATGGGAAGCACTCTCACAGTCTAAAGTTAACTGCCCAGGTGCCAAATCAAGCGGGAAAAGCATTAACATGTAGAAATAAAGAGTCAGCACATTCAGGTCTTTTTTTGAAGTGAAAAAGCAGATGTATTGTTAATGTTCCAATGTGGATTACAATCCTGATGAAACTGCGTAATCCACATTGAAACGTTGACAATACAAGACCTGAGTGTGTTGGCTCTTTATTTATATATATATATATATATATAATATTTTTATCTCTGTAGAAAATGTGCTGGTGTCCCAGCTTATCACAAAGAACACATTAACAGATAAGGACATGATGCTTCTGAAATAATAGAGAGAGAAAATGGTAGTGGTCTGTGTATAACACGTTTATAGACCTAGAACAGTAATGAAGAGATGTGGTATAAATAGTCAGTTCTCTGTATGGCAAGGCAGTTCCCCCCTGGTTATTAGTGTAAGCAGACACACAGCTGGTAAGATGTATAAGTACATTTACACTGATGTTCCCCATGAGAGGGAATATAAGAGTATAGAAAGCAAATAGATATCTGTTCTGTGCAAGTGGTAAATTCCAAAGTAAAAACCCAGGTGCAACCAGTATTAGATCTCTCAGTGATTGATCAATTTGTTAACACAGAGTATACCTCTATTCTAAAATGTTATGAAAGTGCTGTTATACATGCAAAAAAGTAAAGAGTAGCAATTTAGCAGTAAACCAACTGCGCCACAGAGAACAAATACAAATTCACATTGATTTATAGGCCTGCTGGAGACATCTGAGGACTTACGTGAATACCAAGGAAGTAGATTATCTTATCTAGACATCAAGAGTGAAGATCACATCAAGATACAATACATCAAAAACTGTCAGTGTGAACCTACTTCAGGTCATGGGGGAGTGAGCAGACAAACATTTTGGCCTTAACCCCTTAAGGTTCAAAGAGTACATGTACGTTATGGGTCAATGTGCAATAAGGACCCATGCCTTACATATACGTCATGGATTTCAGGGCTCTCCGCACAGCTGCATGCTGTTTGGGGAGCCCTGAATTGTTTCATATATTAAAAAAAATCAACGTGGTCCTTAAGTGCCGGTCGTGCACATGTGAGCTGGTCCTTAAGGGGTTAAACAGAAAGCAAAAGATAAGCGATTCTGGAACATACCAACTGCACAAAGGGTGGATAAAAATCCCTAAATATTCCATTGATTTAAAATGTGATTTTAACCATTTGAATGCACTACAAAGCATTCAGGGAGTCAAAAGCTCCATTTAAATCAATGGGTATTTTATTTTCCCCTGATATGGGGCGATTTGGTTGCTCCAGAATTGCTCATCTTTACTCTAGCTAACTCTCAAACAGCCAAAGCCAGGCTACCAATGGATTGTCTTAACCAAAGCACGTGTAAACTTGGAAGTGAGGCAGGTTAACTTTAAGGACTGTGTGTGCATAACACAATTCTGTGGGGCTGAGAAATCAAGCATCAAGTTATAAACACATTGGGGGAGATGCAGTGAAATCCAATAGTGGTATCTCCATGACACAAGGGACAAGTATCAGAAGCTAGTTCCATCATTCTATAGATCATTCTGGTATTCACACCACAAAAGAAATATTTTAACCCCTTGGATACTAGTGAGATCTTCATCGCTTTGCAAGGCAATGCAATGGAGAACTATCTGTCTTCCAAAAGGTTAATGCTGGCTGACTTATTCTGTGCAGGTGGCAAGTAACATCAATTGTCAGGAGAAATATATTAATTTTGCATTGTCCCTATCATGTTAACTATTGTATTCATTGTTGACACGTGCCCTTAAATTAATCTGTTATTTTAAGTATGTTCAATAAAAGTTACATTTTATACTGTGTCTGACCCTTACAGACGATATTTGGAAATGAGTGTTATATGGATATAAATTGCTTATAACTCCATGCCACAACATTAAACTCTCTTATTCAATTTCCTCATTGACTTACAAGTAACCCACATCACTATATCCACACTTCACACTTCAATACCTTGAACCTATGTGTTGTGTGTCCAAGGATTCAGAGCCAGCCTGGGAGCTGTCAACCAGACTCACCCCAAGGCCCACATATGTGGCCCTAATGTCCACCAAAGGCCTGAGTGTTATGGCATTGGTTACCCCTTTGTAATAAACATCACATTGATTTGCCTTACTCTGGCACGCATTGGGTTAGAAATTCTAAGCACAGGTTAAAAAGATCAATTAATGTCTTGGATGCTATAAAGGTCTCCGACGCTATACTTTGCAATATTTTGGAGACTTCTCAAGCACAGGTATTAAGGGGGAACAATATAAGTGTAAAGTGAGGTATACAAAGAGGACAATAGAAAGATGATGAGTGTTTTTAGGGTGAAAATGTAGTGTGGTAGTTGTAACTTGCCTCCTCTTCCCTCTCTGCCATCGGACAGACTGAGGGCTGCGGGAGAAGCCAATGAGCGCCACCTGTTGCCTAAAACTGGGCTAGCCTATCACTGCTGAGGTATAATGCTAAAGGAAATGCACAAATCAAATATAACCTTTGGTACACAAAGCTGTATTCTGGGTTACTGTATTTTTTATTCAAACCAGAATGGTGGGATATTTCCTGTTATGATACCATATCATATTGGTTCTATGGCTCAATGCATCAACGTATATGAATGTACAAAAGCAGTGGACACTCACAATTGGAATCAATGGGAGCTGAATATCTTAAAAACAAATAACAGATAATTAACTAATTTACTGTAGTGGGGATTTACTTAATACCAAGCCACACACGTGTTACCTTTTACGGATCAAAGAGATGTGCAACACATTGCAAATTAATGCATTCCACATCCAACTGGTCTTTTAAGGGTTAAGAATGTTAAATGGTGCATTCATCTGAGGTACAACTGTACAGATCTCAGTATTAAATGATATGAAGCAAATCTCCTTACTGATCCATTACTAATCATCAAGGGATACTTCTTTTGACTGAGAATGCATCAACCTCCACCTCACAGCTTGTGCCACTAATTCATTCATTTAAGTTTACATGTAATTGCAGTGATTCTTACTTATGGTCTTGTAAAAATCCATAAACAGTACAAAATAGGCAATTATTTTATGAAAAATCACATAATAAGCTAGAGCAGTGTGACATCCTCCAGCTGTTGCTGGGCTACAGCTCAGCCAGCCAGATGTTTTGATTTGTAGTCCAACAGCAGCTGGAGGGCTACAAACTGTCTACTTCAGGCTTCAAATGGAGCAAATATAGGGCAGACCAGTTGCACCATTGAGAACAAATAAACTACCCACTGATTTGTCACACCAACTGAATTGTAGGTGATAAAAATAAAAATTCCCATTGATATGTGGGACATTGAACCCCTCAAATGGTAGTGAAGTTTCCAACTTTGCAATGCAATAAAGTCTTTTCTTGTATTCAAGGTCTTAAAGCAGCTCAATAATCAGTGGGAATCTGGATGTGTTGGCCCACCCTGGGATGCTTTAATTAACTCTTTGAGTGCCAGAGAGGTAACCAAAGCATTGTGTTGGATACATCTCTGGCACGCAAGGGTTAAGAATCTTTGAGGTCCCTGGCAACATTTTCAATTGAGTGCTCTAATTACACTTACAATCTTTTTAATAACTATAGCTGCCTTCGTTACGGCTATTAATATTTGTTGAAACATCAGCCACATTGTTGTGCACTCAAGACAATTTCTCTGTTTCTATCCACAGGATTAAACTGGTTCCTTGTTAGAAATCTATGACCTGTGGAAACTCAGGGATAAATTCCCTAAAAGCGCAGGCCCCCAGCAACCCTGGGCTAATCAGAAGTTTTTACCTCAAAGCAGAAATAGGAGAAAAATGGCACTGCCCACCTTGTGAGAAATTTCCTGTGAAAAGTGCCCTTTCCCTGCTTTTTTTCACCTAGCTCATTGCATTAAATCAATTGAAAGGCAACCTATAAAAGGAGTAGCAAGTTCCCAAAGCATGCCATTCTGTGTTTGTGAGAGGAAGAGAGAGCAGCTAATTTTTGAGCTAGAGAACATAGGCAAATAAAATGCAGTTGAAGCTTAATTTAAGGAGTCTTGTAGGTAGGACATTTGTTCTCTGTATTGGGAGAGTCTGAGGTCATACTGGGGCAGAAGAAGGGAGAAAGAAGGTTGACCACACACCCAAAATTCAGTGTGACTGGCTAGCAAGACACAAGCAGTTGTGAGCCAAGCTCGTTCCTAATCTGGCTGTTATTATCTCTGTGTGGGACGTGACTAGGGGTGTGAGAAGGGAGCAAAGGAGCTGACCCCAAGTACCCCAACATCCTGTCTGACTGATTTGATTTGAAGCACACAGGCTGTAGTTCAATTTCCTTGCTGATCTTGCTGTTATTATCTCTGTGTTGGACATGTCTAGGGGTATGAGAAGGGAGCAAAGGAGGGTGACCCCCAAATACCCGAACATTCTCTCTGACTGATTTGATTTGAAAGGTGCAGTCAGCTTCAGTCCAAGTTCCTTGCTGATCTTGCTATTATTATCTTGGTGCTGGGAAAATCTGGGTAAAGACGTTGTTGCCTTTGTTTATATATATATATATATATATATTCAAGAAAACGTCCCAAGTAGTGCACTCACTCAAATGTAACAGAAATATGCCTGGGTACCAATCTATGATAAAGTCATGTATCCAATTACTGCAAAGTAAAGACAGCACTCACAGGACTTGTTGAAGTGAAGAAAAACGTGCTTGTTTATTCTATCAAAGTTTCGGCCCCACTTTGGGCCTTTATCAAGATGCTAACTAAGCATCTTGATAAAGGCCCAAAGTGGTGCTGAAACGTTGGTGAAATAAACAAGCACATTTTTCTTCACCTCAACAAGTCCTGTGAGTGCTGTCTTTACTTTGCAATAATTATATGTGAGCTGTGTAACTGAGACAAAACTGACAGATAGTAGATGAGATTCAGTATTTTGATGAGGGCCAACGCAAGATATCACACTCCATCAGTTGTGTTGTGTACTTTAGAGTAAAAACACACACAGTAGTTGATTAATGTCCAGCAAATACACAAGGGGTGGGGGGAGCAGTGCAGGGATGTGGGAGTAAAGTGGTAGTTCAAAAACCGACTACAGCCATGGTTGCTGAAGTCTGTGCAACAAATGATGATGATCTCTCTCCTCCCAGGGAAGATGCAGTTTGACAAGGCCCCAATAAAAGTGCCACCACCACCAGCGCCAGTACTATAAAAAAAATGTAAGAAGAAAACTTAAGACGACAATGAGTTGAATTCCGGTGTTGATGATAGCATAACGTAGGAAGGTGTAGCATCTGAACCAACTGCTGCATCTGACACTGAGACAAACAAGCACCAAAACACCTGTCCACAAAGTAGTAGCAAACTTTGTGAAAGTAAAAGTATAAAGAAATTGTTTGAGACTTCTAAAAGCTTAAAGGAATATACGAGTGTCACGGTTTTGTAAGAACACTCAGTTAGGTAAGGATAAAAGCTTTATTGAAAATAAATAGAAAACAATCACCCTACTCAGGTCCAAATGAGGTCCGTACCTTAGTACTTCCCAAATCTGACACAGGTCAGGATGGACGGAAAAATCACAGTTGGTAATAAACAATAGGACTCTATTGGCTTGATCCGTGGACAGGTACAGGAACAAGAAGAACCACAACAGTCCCACACCGCAGCAATGTGAGATATGGCGATGGGTAACTGCAGGGCAACTCCCTAGGAGGCTAGGGATAGTGGAGGCAACACAGACAGGACACTGGCAGTTACCAAATCCCTAGAACGCTAGGGTTAACGGAGGCAGCACAGACAAGAAACTGGAAGAGAGCAAATCCCTAGAACGCTAGGGTAAGCGGAGACAGCACAGACAGGACACTGGCAGTGACCAATCCCTTGAAAGCTAGGGTAAGCAGAGGCAGCACAGACAGGACACTGGCAGAGACCAAATCCCTAGAACGCTAGGGTAAGCGGAGGCAGCACAGACAGGACACTGGCAGTGACCAATCCCTAGAACGCTAGGGTTAGCAGAGGCAGCACAGACAGGACACTGGCAGTGACCAATCCCTAGAACGCTAGGGATAGCGGCGGCAGCACACAGATACTGGCAAGTGTCCAGACTCTCACAGAACAGACCCCTGGTGACTTCGGCGATAGACAGGCCAGGCAGGCGCTGTATCGGTATTTGAAAGTGAGAGTAGGTGGAATAGAACACAGGGTACGCACCCTGATAGATCAGAAGCCAGAACTGCCAAATCTGTACACACGGGGTAGTCAGCCTGTCCTAGTCAGCAACGGAATCTGATACTCAGTCAAGCCAGGTCAGTACACACAGAGGTAGTCAGCCAGTCCTAGTCATTAATGGAATCGGATACTCAGCCAAGCCAGGTCGGTACACACGGAGGTAGTCAGCCAGTCCTAGTCAGTAACGGAATCGGATACTCAGCCAAGCCAGGTCAGCAAACATGGAGGTAGTCAGCCAGTCCTAGTCAGTAACAGAATCGGATACTCAGCCAAGCCAGGTCGGCACACATGGAGATAGTCAGCCAGTTCTAGTCAGCAATGTAATCGGAACACAGGAGCGTCAGGAACACAGGAGCATAGTCAGGCGAGTCGGGTCATACACGGAACAGGAACAAGCAGCAACTCAAACGCTAGGCACAAGTACACCACAAAAGGGCGCTGAAAGGATGACAGGCGAGAGTTTAAAAAGGCAAACCCTGGGAGGAGCCAGAGCCCACTAGCCAATAAGAATCGTGCAATGGTAAACCCGGAAGTAGCAATGTCGCCCAGACGCTAGAATCACGGGCACTGTGATAAAGAGTAATGGGCAAGAAGAGAAGGGAGATGCTGAGGATGGCCTAATAATGACTGATGATGATGTAGATCTAGAATATATCCCTCCAGCATCCTCCTCTTGTTCAGATACAGATGAAGTTGAGAGTGAGAAAGATGATGACATGACCTGAAAGGCAAAGGCTCAATCTTCCACTACTGAAAAGGAGCACTGTGTCTGTCTCTAAAGTGTCTGAGGAAACCATTGGAAACTCTGTCCCTGTACAAGCGCAGATGCCTAAAAATACATGGTCATCATAAGTATCACCACCACTTCCAAGTCCAAACCCCACTAAGCCACACTCTTGTTAGATTAACCAGCAGCAACAACAACAACACAGGTTATTAACATCCACAACCCTATGAAGAGGACCTCTGCTACTGCTGGAAGTGCTGCACCTTTGACTCCTAGTAGTAGTAGCAGTAGCATTGCATCAACATCTAGCCCCAGTAGTAGTAGCAGCCCCTCAGCAACCCCACAGTCCATGAATTCCACAGTATGGAGATACTTCACTTAGGATCATAAAGCTAAGCATGTTGATATCTATTGTCTGTGCAAAAAGCACATGAGCAGGAGGAAAGCAGGCTCACACCTAGACACCTCCTCTATGAGATCCCACTTGAAGCACAACCATAGGTCTGACTGATAGACACATTAGCAACAGGTCAAAGGTTCCATAACTAGCAGCAGAAGAAGTACTCCAAAAAGAGCTCTGGGGCAGATAAAAGATGTAGTGATGTTATTGATGCGTCACACAGTGTGCCACTGCCAACAGTTAGTTAATTACAAATAACACCTATGGCTCCTGCTGCAGAGGAGCATGATGACTCTGGGTTTGCTGTAGGAGATGGCAAGTTTCCTAGACTGCCTCCACCTCTACTACATGCTCTAATCATGTTGTTAAGGCTATAAAGTTACAGGGTTCTTCTGCAATGTACTGCCAACCCACACTTAACGATTTCCTGAGAAGGAGTCAAAAACTTTGCAAAAAAAAGAACAAAGTATTCCTGGCGAATGGCAATATTGTCAAGATGTTGGAAGGGGACATGCTACCATATTCTTTTGTACAAAACTAAGGGTTTAGAGAACTGATGTTATGTATAGCTCCACTATAGCATATCCCAAGACACAGTTTTTCCAGGAAGGCTGTGCCAGAATTGTACAAGTAGTTGTGTGCAAAGGGCTGGAAAGCTCGTCTGGCAAGAAAAATCCACCTGACAACAGGTATGTGGACAAGTGGGCAGAGCAGACAATATGACTGTAACTGCTCACTAGGTTTGTTTCCCACCAATACAAGTGAGCAGCATTAGCTTACAGCATCAGGTGACAGCCAGTAATTGCCTCTGGTTTTCACAGTGTGATTAAAATGCAGCAGGATAGCCAATACCATCGTACACCACCTTGCTCTTGCAGAGTTTGAGAGACAGTCCCACAAAGCCATAGATATTTTAAGTAAACTAGAGCAGGTAATAGACAAATGGCTTGTACCCCACTAGTTAAAAGCTATTTTTGTATGCTGATAATGACTCCAAATAACTGCTGTCTTTAGAACAGGAGATATAGTGACTGTGCCCTTCTTTGCCCATGTGCTAAATTTAGTTGTGACCAGATTCCTGCCCGCATCAAAATTCCTCAGAGAGATGCTGAATATTGCCTGCAAAATCTACGCTGTTCATGCTAGAGTGTTTTTGCAAGCAGAATAAGGCCATTAGCAAGTACACCGTGAAAAACAAGTAATGTGCAAAAACTTTGAGGAGGCAACCATGTTGATGAGTCACATTGGGACAGGAATTAGTGAAATTTTGCCACTGATATATTTATTGCAGAAAAAAATGAGGCACATGGATCTTACCATAATGACAACACAGACATGCACCAGCTGGTCAAGAACATGTTAGCTTGCTTTGAACAAAGTCCTCACATTTTGTGCCAAAGTGTCACAACAAGGTGTCATGAGGATCAGCAGCATCTCTCTGAGGAATCAGATTTTGCCAAGGAATATAGAAATATTCTTATTGGTCGAGTGGAGGGTTACATTGTGTAAGATGAGAGGGAGAAAGTTAGGGCCCAAAAATCTTCTAGATGGATAGTGAAAAATAACGGCAGCATAGAATTTAGACCAGCAGCAGCAGAAGCACGAGCAGCTACATCATCAAACAGCATACCCTATTCTGAACACAGGGCAATTCATAGGTCTCTGTAGATTCACACAGAGAACTGACCCCCAGGATTGGAGAGGTTAAATAATGTCCAAAATAAATCAATTAATCAATCAATCAAAAAATAGTGATAACAAGAAACAATTCTCTACTGTAGGAAATCAATTGTCAGTTATATTATGCGCTGGCCAGACACTCCTCACGTTCCTCAGGTAACTGAAAATAGCAGCATAACAGCCGCACCAAATAAATCCTCTGAACAAAAAATATCATATAAAAACAACAGTTCCTTTATTATGCATGCAACATGTAAAACTTCAAAAGAGCTTTAGAGTACAAAAAACATAAAATAACAGACTGGGAGACGTCTTCATGAGCAGGTATGAGCTGACTGATCAACGTGTTTGAGCGTATTACAATGCTTAGTCGTGATCTAGAAACAGCCCCACCACTACAAACACTCATTTAAAACATCTGGCAGCCAATCTCCATCACAAGGTGTGCTCTTGGAATCCAAACCTCATCATTATATGAACCACAAAATAATTAACCACTTAATGTCAATCTTGGCAATGGCGACAGAAGAACTCACAAATACTCTAACAATAAACCACAAAACGTGTCACAAGTTGGGCAAAAGGAGGTCTTCTATCATCTAAAATAAATATATATAAAAAATTGACAAAGAGAATATATAGCAAAATAACTATGATTCCATAACTAGCACGGAGACCAAAGTACACATAATTAACATATATAATAAACCAATATTCATAATGTATAACTAGAGACCTGCCACTGGAATATTAGTATTATGTGCAAAAGAAGTGAAAAGAAGATGAGGATTGATCCCTTTGGTGTCTTGTGCACAAAGTAAAAATCCAAAAAGATTCACATCTCAAGAGTTTTCCATCCATGTCACCTCCTCTCGCCCCAGGGATATGCGTTCTAATTCTAATATGGATAATATATTTAAATCTCCATTATGCATATCTCTGAAATGTGAGGCGACATGTGACCTGAAGTTGATATTTCTGGTGTCACTAAAATGCTCACTAATACATTGTCTCAAGGGCCTGATGATTTTGCCCACATCCTATATAATAATTTGCTAAAGAGTGTGTAACACCGCGACATGCGCATGACTGCAGCACGTGAAGGAAGGAGCGTCCAGCTCTGTATCAGCCGTGGCGTGGGCAGTCTCTACTGCGCGTGACTGCCCTGCGACCGGGTGGCAGTGGCACTGTGGCCAGTGTGACGGGCTGTTCAACTAGTACTGAATATTACAAATTTCACAGATTATCAAATATATCACATTTTTAGTTACACAATAGTCCTTCATTTGATATTCTGCACCTGTTACTATAGAATGAAAGACCTGGGAAACCTTCATATATTTGAATAGCCACATCCTATGCTTCCACATTTGCTAAATGAAGATGGTTTATGGAAAACTTCTGTGACAATATTCCCAGTTTCAGGATCTAGTAATAGCTAAATCCAAAAATGTGATGTGGACAGGATTTTGTTCGGATATAAAATGTAGATTCAATGAGTTGTCATTAAGAAAACATATAAACTGATCTAAGTCACTCCCTGGACCGTTTCATATAATAAAATCATCTATATATTTCTTATATTCCTATATGCACTCTCTAAATGTGTCCCCATCTCCAAAGATGCGGGACTCCTCCCAACAACCCATAAAAAGGTTGGCATAAGAGGGGGCAAACTTTGGCCCCTCTGGAGATAGAAAACCCCATCAAATAGAAAGTAATTGTGAGTCAACAAATACTCGAGGGGTGCCATAATTAATGCCTCGAGAGGGTCTGAATGAGAGGAATAATGATCTAGATGATACTGTATGGCCTGTAGTCCAAGGTGTTATAGGATGCTGGAATATAAAGATCTTACACTGCAGCTTATCCAGGTAAAAGTAGAATCCCAAATGACATCAGTAAGGAGTTGTAATACACTAGTGGTGTTTTTAAGATAACTGCAAAACCTTAAAACCAAAGGTTGCAAGTAAAAATCGACCCATTCACCTAGGGTTTCATTTAAGGACCCTATACCTCATACAACTGTCCTGCCCACAACCTGAGTGACAGATTTGCGAACCTTGGGTAAATGATGATTGAACAGTATAATCAATCTTCAAAATATCAGCATCTTTTTATGGTAAGCTGCTCCATCTGACATAAATGTTTAAGAGCTATATTTTCTTCTTGGCTAAGACTGTAAGTACATTTTTTATCCTTAAGGCTCCCATGGTGCTTAATAAGATCTTTCTCAACAAGATACTGAAAGATATCAAGAACTGTACCCCTGCAACCCACATGATAAAAATGTGACTTCAATGTAAGATCAACATTTTTCCTCACTATTTCATCCCTCTGCAAGTTGCCAGATAGAGATTCTTATTGTATTTTCACCATATCTGTCAAACAAAAAATACTCTTCAAAGGTCAGACTAGTTTCTATTTCTAGATTATTATCATTATCATCTGTATCATCAAAGAAAAATGTCTTCAGAGTCAATTTCCTGACTAATTTATTGACTTCTACAAGTATATAAAACAAGTTAAAATGCTTTGTTGGCAAAAATATAGTCCCTTTTCTAGAACCCTCATCTCAGTAGGGAACAACTTATACAGAGATAAATTTACAACTGTTCTTATTCCTTCTTTTTGTCCTTCTTCTGTGAGACATTTTTGGAAGTGTCCTCCATTACAGTTTTTTCTTCTCTCTTGATCTGGACTCAATCTCTTGTTCACATTCTCTCGGCTTGTGGTGTCTGAAAATATAGTTGCTACTCTTTGTTCTCAACTCAGAGATAAACAAGAAGGAGATGAGGAAGATGATGCCACCAATATATTTCCCAAGGTTGATGTAGAGGCCTTACTCAATCCACCATCTGTCATATCTGCTTCAGTGCTGGAAAAATTCACTCTTTTCACTCATGTATGTGGTTTGAGAATGGACCTACGTAACATCTGCTGGTCTGCCTCTTTACCCATATAAGTCTCTCCAGTCAGATATTGTGAAGCCAGAAGATTGTGCAGGTATGAACATGTTATACATTGTATCCAATAAAGTTTTGATGATTCTGTCTTTGGATTTTGGTCCTGCCTTTGGAAGTGCATATTTTTGCCGCGGCTTATATCTAAGTGGGATTGTGACCATCACTGTAGCTGCATACAAAGCTATAGTGAGATCCCAACTTCGATATAGGTGATGCTGGAACTGTGAACTCTGACTGCAAAGGCTGCTATCAGAGGTTAGTTAGTGCATGTGGTGAAGTGCTACATTAGCATGTGAACACACCCACATGAATGACAATGTCTCATTAACCTGCATTTCCAGATGGAAATTAGCCATTATTGATGTATTAAGTGCAAAACTGTAAACTTGTTGAAGGCATAGCAGATTCATGGTGATGAGGGCTGACTGGGCATTGATTGAAGGGAATATGATGGTGACGACATGTTAGTGCATACTGGACACAGATCTGACACAACATCACCATCCTGAGCCCTTATTGAACTTTAGTGTATCTCGGCCCAGGTTTCCATTTCTTGTTACTATCACTACCATGCTACTCTTTTTCTATGATGATATAGAACTAAGTGTCATTTCCACTTACAGATAGAACACAATGTACAAAAATAAAAGCTGTGCATTGCAAAAATGTAAACATGTCTCATATTTTATTCTTAAGAGCTTTACTCACTGTGTGGTTTTGGGTGGAAGGAATTAAACTTTGAATGATATATCATAAACATCAGTAAACGAGAAAATATGTTTCTATATATATAATAGTTATAGGGCCTTCAAGGTACAATTGTGGGCCAAAAGATGGAGGGGGCAGTGAATGTTCTCTTTGATTTAAATTGTTCGTTTAACCCCATTGAATGTTACAAGGGTCTCCACTGCATTGCTTTGCTATGCATTGGATACCTTTCTGGCCTTCAAACAGTCAAAAGCCCAGTTTGAGTTAATGGAAATTAGTAGAATTTCCATTCCACAGGTGCAGTTGGTTTGCTCTAGAATTGCAAATACGTTTTCCTCAAATTTCACTATATGTAAATGTGCTTTCAACCCCTTGAATGCTAGAGAGGTCTCCAACACATTGATTTACAGTGCATTGGACTACTGTCTAGCATTCAAAGGGTTAAAAGCCCAATTGAAATAACTGGCAATTTTTTGTCCCCTAAGGTGCAGCTGGTGTACTCCAGAATTGCACCTCTTTATCTTATTAACTATGACCTGTAGTGTGCAGTAATTTGTCTGAAAACAGTAGCTGTACAATAAATGTTAACAGGAAAACTCTTTACCTCATTTCACCTCTCATATACCATATGATCTGGGCCCCCCGCGGCTTTCTTTAAGTTGGATGAGCTGTTCTGATCTGTGTAGAAGTAGGTCACCGTGTCATATAAGGTAGCGAAGCATTAATGCACAGCCAGCAGAGAACAGAAAACCTGGCAGATTATAGATGATAAGCAACCAGCTGTCTAAGATGTGCAGACATAAAATATCATTTATTATGAAGCACAAAGCAGTCATTTCCTCTCACAGGGGGATTACTTAACCCCTTGCCTACAATCTGTACTAGGCTTCTCTCACTGGGAAGGGGTTAATATTGTTGTTTTTCTGTAACACATATGCCCAAGCAGAACTGTTTGTTGTGTTTTAATGCTATTTCTAGACATGTATTTTCTAGTGAGTGCAGACATGTAGAAAATGCGTGGATTCTCACAATGTGATAAGCACCAGGAGACTTAACAAATGCATTTGTTCAGCAGGATGCAGATGTGGTGTAGAACAGTGCACCCTGGTGGCATTTTAAAGGACATGACAAAAATAGTATTTATATTTATTGCATGTTTTATTCCCTAAACCAATAAATATTGTGTAGGGACAGACCCTATGTAACTGGTGGACAGCCAGCAGTCTGGGCAACTTGTGGCCTTCAGAGACTTCTTTTGTGGCCCTGGTCACAATTTTGTGGTGCAATGGAGTTAGCATCTTGTATTAAGGTAAATGGGACCCCTTTCATAAACTGTTAGTGTCCCTTTAATCCCAAGGAGAATTATAATCTGTTTTCCTCCTGTTGATGGTGATAACATTTTTAAATATATTGTGATGCCATTTTTGGGATTCAGTGGTCACAAATGTTGCCCTTTGGGTAAAACTGGTTGCGTTTTACTGTTTTATATAGTCAATACTCCTGTAACATTTTTCCTGTCTCATATGCTGGCAATTTTACTTTATAATTTTGTGCTCAGTGGGATGCATGTATGAATTCTCTTGTGCAGCTCAAGTAGCATTAGACACTAACACCAGCATTTTGCAGTACATTGCATGAGTGCTGTAGTGTATAATATAGGACAATATACATACCTGTGAACTCTCTTGTTAATTATTTACTGGATCTCTTGGGATAATGGCTTTTTCTCTGGTAGTGGTGAGTTTCCTGTGAAACTCTGCCCACTTCTCCTCCTTCCCACTGTGTTCTACCCACTTTCCACCGCTTCTCCTCCTTCCCACCTTGTTCTGCCCACTTCCTGCCCACTTACTAGCACAATGATGGCAAGCTCCACCCACCCAATTAATCCCCACCCCCTTTATGAAGTGAATGACATCATTGGCATATGCCTGATCGGACCTAATGAGCCCTCTCAAGAGGATGAAGTTCCCAGGTATGACAATATAGCTGCCATTGTTAAGACTATAATGCCAGCCAGTCGACACATGTGCAGGAAATAAACAAGGTGAAGAGTAAAGAAACACTCTGAAATGCCCACAGACTGTCCAATCTTCCCCTTGGTGCGAGAAGTATTAAAGAAAAAAATTCTGGCAAAAGTAGGTTAGTAAATTGATGTTAGGCAGAGATAAGGTCAAAAATCAAATCTAGCACCTGATTTAGTCACACTTTCATGACAATGAGTTTAGCTGAGTGCTTCCATATGTCTCTAATTGGGAACTCTCTGGATCAGACCCAGAGACTCTGTTATTTATACTTAACTAGTTGAAGAGCCTGTGTACACAGGCCACAGTGCCATCCAGCAAAGGCCGCAGTGCAGTCATGCAAAGTAGAGACTGCCTGTTCCGTGGCTGATACGGAGCAGGGCGCTCCAAATTCAGACCGTAGTCCTCTACGGTCTGAATTCGGAGCCCCGCTCCTTTACCAGTCGCGGCTCAGGCAGTCCGTACTGCGCATGACTGCAGCGCGTGCAGCTGTCTCTACTGTGCATGACGGCTTCTGACAAACATACAGTTAGCAAATTATTATATAGGATTACTTGTTCTCTGACGACAGAGGCTGATTCTCCGGTTTAGGTGAGTTTCCAGTGTAACTCCTCCCACTTCCCATCATTCCACCTATTTCCCATCATGTTCTGTTCACTTCCTACCCATTCTAGTGTCAAGCCCTACTCTTTCTCAAGTCATGTCTTTTGGGCCTTCAAAGAAGAAAGTTCCCAGGTATGGTCTCTGGGGACCAAGGCTGAGTCTCAGGACTGAGTGAGTTCCCTTGTAACTCTGCCCACTTCACACCAGCACTGGTCACTCTCCACCCTGTTCTTTCCACTCTCTGCCCATTTAAGGGCAACCTCTACCTTCATGCTCCCAATTCCGTCCACCCCAGTCAAGCTTAACCCACTTTACAATGTGACACTCATTATTTGTCTAGTCTGACCTCCAAACCTTAGTGGACCTCTGGAGGCTTGAAACAAAAAGTTTCTGTCTCAGATTTCCTGGGATATTGCAGGTTCTAGTGTCCTGAGAAAAGTTGTCCTGGACTATTAAGGTAAGTGTCATGGATTCACACCTTGTGAGCACTAAGTGTTATAAATTACTTCTTTGTTCAGAGAAAGACAGCTATAGTAATATATTAAAGAAATGAACACGTGGCCTATTAGCAAAGTACCGTATTCTCTCTCATCGTTATAGTTAATCTTTTGGATGCTAGAGTTGTTGCCAGTGCATTGCAACACAATATATGGAGGTGTCTGTAGCATTTAACTGGTTAATAATTGACATTTCTTGCAATGATGAATAATTTACAGAAGCCTCTTGTGCTACCTGTACACAATGTTGCGCCATCTATGCAATTCTGAAATAATTTAGCCAAATTCTTAACATTAAATGTGTGACAGTAAATGTTTTAACTGTCTGAGCACAAAACGGACATCCAACACATGTGAGGCACTCAAAAAACACAAACCCCTTTCTCCATAATCAGTCTTACTACTAGAGATGTTCTTGGGGGATTAACCCTTTGAGTTCCAGCGTATCCAACACATTGCTTAGCATTACACTGGATACCCCTCTGGCACTCACAAGGTTAACCTTTTGAGTGCCATACGCCTCTGGGATCCAGAGGGTTAAATGGCATAAGTTCATTTTACAGATAATCAGACCATAGCAGCAGAAAGTATTAGTGGCGTAAGCAGAATGTCAATTATACATAAAAGATGTGGATGTCAGCTTTGTATTTAAACCTTGTGGTGCATGACACTATAGCATGGTGGATGACACAATGATATATATTTATAGATCCTCTGGCTGCAGAATCTCCTCATTTAGTACAATGCAGGGCATTACAGTGCTTCAGTTGCAGGACTAAACTGGTTAGGAGCGAGTCTGCACTTCTCTTATTCAACCCATTCTCATATATTGTGCAATGATTATACTTAGCACCCTTGGACATGATTTGTAAATAAGAACCCAACACATACCTCACTGAAATACCAGATTTTATGGAGCAATCTTGATTTAAAGGGGAACTGTTGTTGACCAGCTGAGAATGATAAGTGTTGTAGTCCCAAAAAAGTGCCATGAGCTACTCTCCCCTTTTTCAAACAGAAAAGGAATGGGGCCATATGAACACAGGAAAATTAGCAATTCAGGGGCAAACCAACTGCATAAGGGACAAATAAACAATTCCTAGAATTCCCAATTATATAAGTGATATGTTTCACCGTTTGAGTGCTAGAGAGATGTTAATTGCATTGTAAAGCAATGCATTGGTGACCTATCTAGTATCAAAGAGGCTAAAAGCCATCTTTAACCCTCTGAGTGCCAGAGAGGTATACAAGGCATTGCTCTGTAATGTGTTGCGTATCCCTCTGGCACTCAGAGGGTTAAATGGCAATGATCATGTTTTTTCAAAGGTTCCTTTCAACAGGGCCTCCCCAAAGAGCAGCTACTATAAACCTTTTGGGGGGGCAGAAAACTGAGGCCCTCGGCTGGAATGCAGCTTGGATGTCTATGACTCACAGCTACAGCTCCTGTTTTGTGTGGCCAGTCCCCATAGTCAACTGATGGGCAACCTGAGGCTCTTTAGCTGTGGAAGAATATAACTCCCATTATCCCCAGCCAGCTGTTAGCTCCACAGCTGGGGCACCTCAGGTTATCCAACACTGCCACAGAGCCCTACCCCCGCGTCAGGCTTTCAAGGCAAATACAGTGGGCCTATAGGAACCTGCATCCCACAGGTCTATGCAATGCAATTCTGGTTCTCAACAGGAGAGAATCAAGGATCTTTTTAGACCCCTCTTCTGTTGATGGGGTTCACAACGTAGCCATTGCAGCAAAGCAATGCGTTGCATACCCCTCTGGCACTCAAAGGGTTAAAGGTTTTAAATCAGTGGGAATTTTGAAATCTCCTATCATGCTTGGTACACCTTTGACTTTATGCATGTAGCCCTTACATTTCTGTTTTTGCAGTACCCTATGGTATTTTCTAGCGCTGAGAGGATTAATGTGATGGGCAGTACAGACTTCAGATGGTATTTCTCTCTGTTTGTGCCCAGTGCGGATCAGAGAGCATGACTCATCGCTCAGCCTCACTCTTGTTCAGTTCAGTGACATTATGAAAGCAGTGCTTCTCTCCCTCTTACTCTCTCTCTTTCCCTTTTGTTCTCTTTAGTTATATACAGCGAGGTCTTTGCTAGAACACACAGGAATCCCTTGGTTGTACTCCAAGTGTTTCCTTGTACTCTGCCACTTACCAGGAGCCTAAAAAATACATAGGGCAGTGCATCTGAAGAATGTGCATATGGTTTTGTCAAAAGCAGCCCTACTGAGGCACTGACAGTGTCTGAAATCCCAGTGAGGCCGATATGGTGAGGAGAATTTAACCCTTTTTACCCCCGTGCACCCCCTCTAGTATTCAAAGGAGTAAGTTTCACATGAAAATTCCTGTTTATTCAAATGGGATTTTTGCCCCTTGAATGATAGAGGTCTACAATGCATGGCTTTGCATTCAATTGTTTATAAGACTGATTTAAGTCAGTGGAAATTTGGGGAATTTCTATTTGTTCCCTATCATAGAGTTGGTTTGTTCAAGATTGTCCCCAATTCATCATAGTCTATCAACCTCAGTATAGATTAGTGGGAGAAGATCTTTAACACTTTAAGTTCCAGAGGGGTAAGCAAAGTATTATATACCCCATATAGTACATCCATTTACAGTTGGTTTGCTCCAGAAGGCAAGATCTTTAATTTTGCTTTTGAGAAAAATGCGGAGCAACAAAAGAAACAGGAACACTTATGGGGACAGATCCGGGACAAAATTAATCATAGGAGACAGATAAGATGTCCCATTTATTTAAATGTGTCTTTTAATCCCTTATATTCTAGAAAAGTCTCCAGCACAATAGTTTGCCACACATTGGAGACCTCTCTAGAGCTCAAGGGGATAAGACTTACTTAAATCATTGGGTGCAGTTGGCTTCTTTAGATTTGCTCCAATCCTTCCTAACACATGTCAGTGTGGTTTGTTTAAAGAATATCATTAACCCCTTAAGGACTATCGATCAAGGAAGTGAACTTCCTTTAAGGACCGTTTTGAAGTTGGTCGATGCGCTGGTGCACAAGACTGAGGCGTAACTAGAAGCCACGGGGCCATGGTGCAAGAAGTGCCATGTGCCCCCTGACCACATTGGCCACCTCCACATTGCCCCCCATCTCCAAATTGCCCCTCAATCTCCATATTGCCCCTTCCATAATGCCCCTCAGTCTCCACATTGCCCCTTTCACAATGCCCCCATCTCCACAATGCCCCTTCCACATTGCCCCTACATTTCCTACCTCCCTGGTGGTCCAGTGGCAGAGGACAGGTCTGTTCCACTTTCAGCACAGACCTCTTCTCCAGCGCGGTCCTCTTCAGTAATGCAGAGCGCTGGGAGATGATGTCATCTCCCAGCGCTCTGCATTACGAGAGTGCCGGTCTACTGGAGGGAAAACTGATCTCCCTCTGACAGACCAGCACTCTCGTAATGCAGAGCCCCAGCGCTCTGCATTACTTAATTGCAGGCATCAGGCGAGGGGGTTGCAGGGGGAGGCCAGGCCCCTGGAGTGACGGGCATGGTCGCTGGTGCGACCCCTATGACCTCTATAGTTATGCCACTGGGTTCCCCGGATGGGGGTCTAAGAGAGACCCCGCTAGAGCTCATAGCACTCCCATTAGAGCACTGTAAGCACAAAATATGTCATGTGTCAGTACCGTCACTGGTCCTTTAGGCAAGCAGGGCCGGATTTACATCCCAGGAGCCTGTAGGCACAGAAATCTGAAGCACCCCCCCATGCAATAGCTTGATGTGCAGCACATTCATCAGTTATTATGTCACATATATACTGAACTGCACCACCATCATCATACATACGTTAAAAACGGATCTGTATATTATATACTAGTACTGGCTGACCTGTGATCGCTGCGTGGGTCTTTTGTCTCCTCCTCTGACTGCTGCCTCCTTGAACCAATGGATTAATTTGGGGGTGAGCGAGTCCTGGGTCATGTCCTCCTTAGCAGAAAGCTAAGTGAGTCTGGCAGCAAGTCTACACATTATCAATGCTACATGCATCATAAGGCTAATTTTAAACAAAAAAGAAAATGATCCCAATGACAGGTGCCCCTCTGTGGAGTGCACCTGTAGGCAGATGCCAACTCTGCCTTATTATAAATTCGGCCCTGCTGTGGGGTGCGCCTGTAGGCAGATGTAGGCAGATGCCTACTCTGCCTTATTATAAATCTGGCCCTGTAGGCAAGTTTACTGGTGACGGTCCTGACCTGTCACAGGTCGTTAAGAGTACACTATCACCTAAACCGTCTTTGCTGATTTTGAAAGAGCTTTAAAAAGTCACCTATATGTTGCATTAGGTATTTAATATGTAGAACAGTAGTTTTTGAGTTATGTAGATTTATAGATTATTCTAATTCAGGCATGCTGTGCAGAGGCCTACATTACTTCTCCCACTCACTGATACTACACAGCAAAAATTGCCCACCTTCCTAACACTAAAAGGGTTAAGTATCAATAAGTAGGGGAGATAATGCAAGGCTAAAGGAGGAACTATCTGCATCACATGACTTAATTAGCATTATGCATACATTTCAATAAATCCAAAACTAGTTTTCTAAATAAGAAATTGCTAATGCAAAACTCCTTCAAAGCACCAAAGTTGTTTTTATGTGATAGTGCAAAACAGAAGGGAGAAGAAACAAGGGGCACTCCTGTGTAAATCAACACTCCTCAATGCTGGATCACCAACAGCACTCTTAGGTATGTATTCACTGAGATGGTGGTTGTACAATAGTCTATGCTAATTCCAACAAGACAAGCACTGGATGGATAACTGTCTCCAGTAACAGTATGGTGTTTCAGTGTAGAACAAAGGCTGCTCTCCTTACGAACTATCTCCTAAGTGGTATGAACATCCACAGAAATAAAAGAAAGGGTCAAAATAGTGTAATATTGTTAATAAATGATGTCATCAAAGACTAACACAAATATACTCACATGTGTTTGTGGTCAGACAGCTGGTACCAGAAAGTCTGACTAACAGGGTTGCATAGATAACAACCCTGCCTCCATTTGAGTAATACACTCACTGCAAGAGGTCCAATCAAAAACGGGTGGAGGTCTACATAAAAAAAGAATTATTTATTAAAAAATATATATAAATAATAAATGTTTGTGGGCTTAATGCCTACACGTTTTGCTGTTTACAAACTGCCTTATCATAGCTTAAAACACCAACAAATAAATACATACAAAGATGAGAACACATATAAATACCCTCCCCTTACATCACCACTGGTACAATCAAATCTATCTTCATCCAATACAATGGTCCAGTCCTTCCCAAATCAATCGGAAGGATTAACCCATTCAATGATCAAAAAATGTAAAAAAAATATATATATTTTACACTACCAATGTAGCCAAAAAGATTGAATGTATGAGCCAATAAACCTGATACAAAATACTAAAAGGGATAGTGTAAACACTCACACAGAAGTTATCATTAACCCTTCATGTGTCCCGCAAAACCAGCCACCAAAATATGGCTGGTATGCACTGGCATCCCTTAAAACAATAAGTTTTACAACATCCCAAATGTATAATCAAAGCTTACATATATGTCAATGACAACTCTGCTATACGAGCTTATTTAAACTGTTCCTTAAAACTGATTAGATACAAAATATAAAATAATAATAAATAATTAACAGAAAACTAAAAAATAAAACTAATAAATAGAAATCAAAGCCACTGTATGACAATATCCACTTAAGTATTAAATCATACTGACCATTAAAATCTGCAGCTACCAGTGGAATTGCACCTAAAAGGTCAATGTCACCCAAATAAAAATAGTAACATTGATACTCAGGAAACCATGCATGTAATAGTGGTGACTAACCGACTCATGCAAACCCACTTAATAAGGTGTCAATACCTTCATACAATATACTATACTAGTGTAAAAGAATGCATACATTGACCAAAGTGAGTAAAGAAAGACATTTTCATTGCATTCTGTGTGTTCAGGCAATGTCTACTGCGCATGACTGCATCGGACAAACATACCGAGTTCGGGCAGTCTCTACTGTGCATGACTGCATCGGACAAACATACTGCGTTCGGACAGTCTCTACTGCGCATGACTGCATCGGCATTCAGGCAGTCTCTACTGTGCATGACTGCATCAGACAAAAATACATCTGGCCTTTTATATTATAATTATATTACTAATTCTAAATAACTATAATGGGTAACGTAGACCCCACAGATGTACCCCACATACACCCCTAAATAGGATGGCAAGAACCAATGCCCACACGTGAAGGGTCAATAGCATGGGGATATACTTTTTTTAATAAATAATTTTTTTAACAAATAATTCGTTTTTTTTCTGAATCCTTCGCCTGTTTTTGAATGAACACTTCGGCTGAACCTCTTGCAGTGAGTGTATTAACTAAACGGAGATGGGGTTGTTATCTCTATAATCCTGTTAATTGTCTGACCACAAACACATATGAGTATATTTGTGTTAACAGTTTTATACTATTTTGGTGCTTTCTTTCATTTTTGTGGATTTATGTGATAGTGTTCCAATTTTGAATTGGATTAGGAATAATATGGGGAAATTAAAGTAATGGGGAATAATCACAGGTCCATATTTAGAGGTAAATAATATTTTTTTTTACCTAACCTAAGTGAAGTTAAATTTGATATTGTCCATTATAAATAAGATGCTTTCAATGGCTAAAGAGTCATGGGTAGTTATGTTTTGGGGTGACTGAAGATTTTTCTGTATGAAATTTTGTGAAAAAAACAAAGATTTTTCACTTTTTTCACAAAAGTTTTCTCTTTTTCATCACTGCAAAAGTTGCATCCTTTTTCGCCACTGCTAATAACTATTCAAGTATGTTCTTATGACTAGGGATGGGTGAAACTTTTCGCCTCAAACTGAAATTGGCAAATAATGGCACTTCCCGCTTGGTGAATAATTTTCAGAGAAAAGTGCTGTTTGTCCGCTTTTTTCGCCTAGCTCATTCCACTGAACTCAATGGGAACGTTGAATTTACACACATCACATAGCAAATATTATTTTATTTCCCAAAAGGCATTTCATAAAACGGGCATGAGGGTGCCTGTGTTGTTGGGATATGGAGAAAGAATCAGGGAATATTTTCTGGGGAGGTTTGTTTACTGGGATTGGGGGTTCAGTTAGTAAAAAAATAAATCCTAAATACAATTAAAAAACCCTCCATAAAACATGGCATAAAAGGAGTCTGAGGAGGGTGCCTGTGTTGGTGGGTGGAATGTGAGGAATGAATCAGTTGAACAGGGAATTTGTTTTGGGGGGTTTCTTGACTGGTATTGGGGGGAACAGTTAATAAAAAATGAATAAATATAACAACTGATGTAGATGTTGAATTTGTGACTGCTGTTCTTGCTGCTGCTGCTGAGTTGTTTAAGCAGCAGGATGATTAGGCAGCTCAAATGGAATGGGATCAACAACAGCAGTAACATGGGTGATGGATGATGAAGGTTCCACTTGTGACGACTAGCTTCAGTGATGCACCTGAGTCACCTGCCCTTCCTCCAAAATCATGAGTGTGTTGTTCCTAGAATAGAAATTTTTCCCTTGAGAGCAGGAACTGTGCCTCAGCAACTGCAATGTGCACAGTGTGTGTGTGGTAAATAACACCTGGGGGCACAACTGTATCCAAACTCCATGACACAAGAAACCAAGTACTGCTGCTGTCACTATACCCCTTGTCCAGACCCTTGCTGACAGTTTAATAATAATGATGAACCCTCCCTGCCACCATCTTAGCATATTCTGTGGTATGGAATCTCCTGAGATGCCACTTGATGTCCTGCTTGCGATTCTTCTCCACCACACTGCCATGTGTGTTCAGTGCACCTCACAGTGTGCAATGGGTGGACATGAACTGCCTCATTCTAACATCTACAGAGTGGCTATCATTGGTGGTGGAGGTAAGATGAACGATTCGGCATGGCAGAAGATGTGGTTACTCTACAGGAAGAAGGTGATGGCAAGCTAGTTGTTTCACTCGTCATTGAACTTCTAGACCCTGCCTGGATTTCTCATCATCAGAGTTTCTGGAGGATCAGGGGTACAGCTACAGCGGTGCTTGAGTGGTATCAGAGGATGATGTTAATGCTGTTGCATCTACTTCCTCAGAATCAGAACTGAAACTAGGAGTACTGCTGCTGGTGCCAAGTGGAACCTGTCTTAGTCCAGCATCACTTGTTGACCCCATTCCCACTGTGTCCACTGTGGTCTGTGGTACACTAGCCTGCTCCTCAGCATCCTGCTGCCCTTGCAACTCTGCAGCAGCAGCAGAAATTAGAGCAGTTGCAAATTCCAAAAGCTCACTGTTGGTGGTGGTGGTGGTGATGCCCATCCTCATCCCTCTCTCTCATTCCTTCTCAGTTTGGGCCAAAAATGTATCTTCCGCCCCAGCTTCTCCACCATCATCACCACCACTAGCCCCTACGTGTTGCTGCTGCTCTGTTACAGACATCTTACAGATGGTTGGAGGAGGTGATGAAAAATGTGACAGAGGGTCCCCTATTGCCACACTTTCCATTTCTTTGTGACGTGAAGAAGGCAAACAGGCAGCAGTAGCAGGAGGCACAGGCAGCTGATCTTGGTGGTGGTGGTTTTATTGCTGCGCCTGCAATCCACTAGCAGTTCTCTCTTCTTCAGGATCATGTTCCACCTGGACAATGCTGTAAAGGGAAGGGGGCTCCCAGGGCCAGGAGAATGGTGTGGGCTCCCTTGACCGCTAGTCTGATCCACTCCCCTAACACTAGCCCCACTGGCTGCTTCAACATTACTGTTATACTACTAACACCAACCACCAAGTTCAGCTCCTGAGTCTTTCTTCTCACTGTCACTAGTAATATGATGATTACCCCTCATTCACACTTAACACTAACAAGCTGCTGGATCTTCTTAATAGTAGCACTAGCACTGATGGGACTGCTTGGGGATGGCATGTGTGACTTAGGGTTCACTGCGTCACACTTGGCATCATCTTCTCCTCCCCCCCCCTTGAGGATTACAAGACACACTGGCAGAAAGTTCAGCACTGGTGGCAGCAGGTTCAGCACTAGCAGCAGGCATAGCACTGTTGGCAGCAGGAGCAGGACATTTGACAGCAGGCACAGTACTGGTGGCAGCAGGTTCATCACCAGCATCATGCACAGCACTGGTGGTTGCAGCAGGGCCAGCATGTCTGACAGCAGGCACAGTACTGGGCACAGAAGGTGCAGCACTGGCAGCAGGCACAGCACTGCTGGCAGCAGGGGCAGCACATCTGACAGCAGACACAGCACTAGTGGCAGAAGAGGCAGCATGTCTCACAGCAGGCACAGCAATGGTGGTAGCAGTAGCAAGGTCAGCAAGTCTGGCAGCAGGGGCAGCATGTCTGGCAGCAGGCACAGGCAGCTGACCTGTTCTGCTCTCACTACTACCCTTTTCTTCCTCCCTTGACATTAATTTCTCCAAGATCCCTAGGAGTGACTGGCCAGCACTGGTTTTGTAGTGTTCACTTCCTCCTCCTTCTCAGACTGCTCCTTTTATTATTTTTAAACTTGTTCATAGTGATAGCAGTCACTCTTGAGCCTCTCCTGCCTCAATTTTCCAAAAAGATCAGAGCAGCACGTCTACCTCGCTCTGTTGCTGCTTCTATTGTTTTTCACTTCCTTGAATGCATCACATTTTTATAGCGAAAATGTGAAAAACATGTAAATAAATGGGCGGAAACTTTCTAGCCATTGAAAAAATGGACAAGAATTTTGGCCAATGGGTGATTTTAATCACTGTTTTTAAAAAGGATTTTCCTGTAAAAAAGTGTACAACAACATGGTTTTCGCAGATTTTTTCGTGGGAACACTGCGAGACATTTCACCCACTCCTAAATATGACTGCAACATTTCCCACCAAAATATTCCCTTTTCTGTGGGTTGAGGTGAAGAAATAAGTTGTATGCCTTGAAAAGGTTGTTAGCAAGATTGCCTTTGTCCTTTGCCCACAACACTAACTTCCTGCTTATATAACATTGACATAACCATCCCTGAAAAATAACTGCAGCTTGGGATATTCCAGCAAGGTGCAAAACATGACATCAGTTCTTTAAAGCCTCTGTTTCTAACGAAAGAAAAGGACAGCATGTCAGCCTCCAACATTTTGGCAAGTTTACTATTCCATAGGCGTACTTTTTCATTATGTTTGTAAGGGTTTTGACTTGTTTCTAAGAACACAGTAAATGTGTGATGGCAATACATAGTAGAAGAATGATGTAACTTTATTGCTTTAACGCCATCACTTGTGGAGTTAGTGGGGATGGTGGCAGTATGTGTAGGCACTCTATCATTCTTGTCATCTCCTACAGCAAATCGAGAATCATCAAACTCCTATGCAGTTGGAGCAATAGGTTTTACTTGGAATTAACTAACTGTTGGCAGTGGCATACTCTCTGACACATCAATAACATCACTACTTTTCGTATCTGCCTAAGAGCCCTGGAAACTTTTTGGAATACTTCTGCTGCTGCTAGTTGTGGTAACTGTTACATCTTCATGATGTGTCTCCTAGTCAGACCTGTGGTTTTGCTTTAGGCGGTATCTCATTGAGGAGATGCCTAGGTGTAAGCCTGTTTTCCCACTGCTCACATACTTTTTGCACATACAACACATTGCAACCTGCTTTAGCTAGATGTTGATGCAATTTTACTGCTACTACTACTAGGTGTCAAAGAAGCAGCACTTGCAGCAGCAGCAGAGGCACTCATCATAGCTAAGGTTGTGGATGTTAATTACCAGTGTTGTTGATGTTGTTGTTGGTTACTCAACACAGGTTTGTGTGGCTGATAGGGGCTTGGACTTGGAAGCGGTGATGATGCTGATGATGACTGACAGGATGACTATGTATTTTTAGGTATCTTTGCTTGTTCAGGGTCAGACCTTCCAACTGTTTTTTCAAACAGTTTATAGACAGGCACAGTGCTCCTTTACAGTGGTGGAAGATTGGCCTTTGCCTTTCAGCTAACTTTCTGGCCATGTCATCATCTCTCTCACTCTCAACTTCATCTGTATCTGAACAAGAGGAGGATGCTGGAGGGATATACTTTAGATCATCATCAGTCATCATTAGGTCATCCTCAGCATAGCTCGTTACTTCTTACCTTCATATTCCTCTAAGCTTTTAGAGGTCTCAAACAATTTCTCCACAATGTATGTATTTGTATGTATTTGGCCACAAGTCAGTTTCTATGGCCCAATGTCTGTTGTGGTTTCAGTTGGCAGGGCAATTGACATTTTTTTGTTGTTGGTCGGTAGCGAATTTTACCCTAATGCAAGTTTTAGTGGGATTCCTTGAATTGAGGCCAAAATCTCCAATTCCTATACTCATCTGTTAAGCCTATGCACTAAGATCTTTCAAGCTGGTGATATGTTAGTGCATAGGCTCAACAGAATAAAATGGGAGAATGATCTCACTGAAAAATGTATCTCACCTTTACTTCTCCTTTGTGCATAAATCCCCTGGGGAGAATGGATACACTAAGGTGTGATAAAGATGATATAACTTTTCCAATGTTATACTCTCCAGTTCTTAGGTTATTTTATGGAGCATATAAAATAATACCTTTCCAACTTGTAAATGTTAGTTTGTAAGCTTTTTAGAATAACATATGAATGGGAGAGTTTATCTCACTGGAGAATATATCTGCTTTTTTATCACACATTAGGAAATTTAACCCCCAGGAGTTGATAACCACAGGACAAACTTATGATAGCACAAAAGAGGAGATCTAATGTTGAGGAACAACTTGTGAGGAAGTACAAATATATATATTTTCTCAATCTAAGCAGTCAGAATTGCTTATGACTGAAAAATTATTAGATGGAGAAAGTAACCAAACCACAAAATCAAATGTGTTTGCATTCCTAAGCATTACATTGTTTAGAATACTGATTGTTAAACAAAAAATGACTAGGAAAGGCAATGTAAAATAAGGATTTAAGATAAAATACATTGGGGAAGAGTTAAGAAATGTCATTAAGTCAGGGCAACTGGCGATAATGCCAGTTCTTATTTATGAATGAGTAAGTGCACTGTTATAAATATGGTGTCAACAATCTGATGTTAATGACTGGAACAGTTAAGAACATCTTGTACCTGTCGTTTATATATATATATTTATAATATTATATATTTCTTTATAAATTTGCTGTGCTAGATTTTTTCCCAGCTTTACCGTTACTTTTTCTGAAACACAACTATGTGGCATTAAGGTTCCCCAAACTGCTGCAGGCTTATTTTTAAATGCCGACCTTTAGTTTTAGGCAACTGTTACTCCAAAATTGTTTATAACTCCATGGGGGAGATTCACTAAGCAGTGATAAAGAGACGATAAAGTGGAGATGACTTCTCCAGTTTATCACGTCTCCAGTTCATATGTTATTCTATAAAGCCCAACTAAGATCTCCAAAGTTTAAGGAATTGGAGAAGTGATAAACTGGAGAAGCCATATCCTCTTTATCACCTCTTTATCACCTCTTAGTGACTCTCCACCCAGGTCTATAAATCTCCCTCACTGGGTCTTAGTTCAGCTCTGGAAGGCTTCACAGTAGATGGCTTAGCTCCAAGCATCCCTCAGACCGATGCATTAAAAAACTGGAGCAATTCTAGCAAATCAGCAGTACCATTTGTACAAATAATTGCTTTCCAATACATTGATAACCCCTCTGCCACTCGAAGGATTAAATGAGGCTTTTATACCCTGAATGTAGCATTGGACAACGTTATATTATAAAATTGGTTTCAAGTTTTACTGTCCAAATCTTAAAAATTAATACGAATGTCCATATCTTTCCTTTTCCTATTTCTAGCACAGGGAAACTAAAAACAATAGTTTGATCCCTTGGATGCTAGGTAGGTTTCCAATGCACTGAAAAGCAATGTGATGGAACCCTCTCTAGCATGTAAGGGGTTAAGTGTGACTTTGTATTCCAAATAAATGCAATCAAGTAATCTGTAGATAAAAATGTGAGAGAATCAGGCTATGGAGGGATTCGAGAAGGATTTTAAGTTGAGATGTTTACCCTTTATATTTCTGGTTGTTAAGGGGTTAATAAGTGGGCACGAATTAATCACAAGCTTTTTTTGACATTTACTATTTCTACAGAGAGAGAAGGGACAGAGAGTGCCAATTGCCGCCTCTGCTATTTAGCTTCAGCACCAGAGATTGTTGTTATTTGTTTAGCTTAATGCCACTGTTGGCTGTCACAGATGGTGGCATTCCACCCAGCCATCTGATACCCATAAAAGAGCTGGTGCTTCACATTAACCCTTTTTGTGCTTGACGAGATATTACACAATGGTGGAATGCACCAGTTATTAGTAATTAAAATGCATATCCTCCCCAAAAAAGTGGCAATATAATGATTGTGGTAATGTATGGCATGATGGATTTCTACAACTGCTCCATCGGGCTGATGTGCTACAACAAGGATGGGCAGCATGAAGACTTCCAGCTTCTGTCAGACTACAACTCCCATCATTCCCTGCTAGCCAACAGCTGATAGAGAATAATATGAGTTGTAGTCTTGACAGCAGCTGTAGAGCTTCACATTTCCCACCACTTTGCTAAGAAGAACTGGGGGGAGATTCACTAAGCAGTGATAAAGAGGTGACAAAGTGGAGATGACTTCTCCAGTTTACCACCTATTTATCACTGCTTAATGAATCCCCCCCACCTCCGGAGAAATTCAGTGTCAAACCAACTGCATCATAGGGCAAAAGTAAAAATTCCAAGTGCTTACATTTTTATGTCATCAAATGCTAGACTGGTCGTTTCACTGACTGGAGTTAATTCCCCTGGATGCTACAGAGGTCTCCAATGTAAACGTGTGTATAGCGTACATTACAGCCCATAGCAGCAGCAAATTAACCCACTTCTTTCAAGGGTTCTGCCATTCCCACACCAGGTTTTGCCATTCCTGCACCACATTTCAGATGTTCCTTTTCAGAAACATGCAAATGCACACATCCTCACACATGCACTCATTCATGTACATACACTCTTATTCTCTCACGGGAGAGGAAATGCATTGTTTTCAGCTAATTTTGTTTTTACCCAGAGGCGTAACTAGAAGCCACCGGGCCCTGGTGCAAGAATTGCCTTTGGCCCCCCCGACCACATTGGCCCCCCCCTCAACTACATTGGCCACCTCTATATTGCCCCTTCCACAATGCCCCATCTCCACATTGCTCCTTCCACAATGCCCCTCATTCTCCACAGTGCCCCTTCATCTCCACAATGCCCCTCATTCTCCATATTGCCCCTTCCACAATGCCCCTTCAACATTGCCCCTTCAACAATGCCTCCATCACAATGCCCCTCTTTCTCCACAGTGCACCTCATTCTCCACAATGCCCCTACTGACTGCCCCCCTCCTCCTACCTCGAGTCCCTGGTGGTCTAGCGGTGTGTGAGATGACAGATCTGTGCCTCATTCGCCACAGACCTCTGTCTGGAACTCAAGCTCCTGCGCGGTTCTTAGTAATGCAGAGCGCTGGGAGATGATGTCATCTCCCAGTGCTCTGCATTAATAGAGCGCCAGCCGCCAGGAGATCAGCTGTGCTGCAGGAGCGTGGAGAGGGTGTCGCAAGGGGCGGCCGGGCCCCTGGGAGTGACGGGCCCGGTCGCAGGTTTGATCCCTGCGACCCCTATTGTTACGCCACTGTTTTTACCACAGTGGAAAGTTCTGTACACCCTAAGTGCAATCCCTGGTAGTATGGCTGGCTGAATAATAACACATACAGTGGAATCCTGAAAGAGCACACGGTATGCTTTTGTGATTCATTCATTTTTATGAAGGTCATGAGAATTCATGAAAATGTGAGAAATTTTTACTTTTGCCTATGGTGTAGCTGTTTTGCATTAGAGATGCCCCTCTTTTGTTGTTGTACATACAGCCCATAAAATCTCATAAAGAGGTTATAGAACCTTATCATCAGGACCTGATTTCTCTATGTATAAAACTGGAGTTATAAAGAAAATGTCTGTAAAATTGTCTCAAAGTGACAATAAGTGTATGTATAAACATTTAACAACATTTTTTCTAAAGGTTATGTCCAGTTACTTGACTTTTTTGAAAAGTGGAGTACAAATGGTCTTGGCCAAATAAAAATGTGTCCCAATGTATTAAAAAAGAAATTCACTAATTGTGCCAAAAATAAAGCAGTTTTAGGGATTAAATCTGAACCCAGTTATAACCTTTTCTTAAAGGGATAGTATTACTTCAAAATTACTATCCCTCATATTGTAACCCTTAATAAACTGAGTTAAATGACACCAGCGGCATCTCTCAAACCTTTATGGTTTAAGACATAGCCGCTTTCAAAGTTTCCTCTCCCCTGCTGTCAGCGTTCTGCTGCCAGCAGGAGAATCCGGTCTCTGAATCAAGCGGAGGCTCTTAAGCAGAGCTGATATCTTGTTATGGAAGGAAAAATGATTAATTGAAACAGTCTTCTACGTGTGCTTGGTAACCAAGCACACGTAGAAGACTGTTTCAATGAATCATTTTTCCTTCCATAATGAGATATCGGCTCTGTTTAAGAGCCTCCGCCTGTCCCGGGACCGGATTCCCCTGCTGGCAGCAGAACGCTGACAGCAGGAGAGAGGAAACTTTGAAAGCGGCTATATCTTAAATCATAAAGGTTTGAGAGATGCCGCTGGTGTCATTTAACTCAGTTTATTAAAGGCTACAATATGAGGGATAGTAATTTTGAAGTAATACTATCCCTTTAATGGAAGTATATAATAACGCTAGATGTGCTAAACTATATTCGCAGGTGCAAATTTTCTCAGAACATTCTCAAATAGACATATTTATAAACGTGACTTTACTCCTTTATAAATATGACCAGGTGTGAATTTTAGTGGCAATTCTTAAGAAAACACTAAGGCTTTTTTGGTAAAAAAAAGTCAGCTAGCTGGAGTTAGCCCTTAGAGAAAATGTCACTAGATGTTGATACATATACTTGTAATGCTTTGAGACAATTTTACAGACACTTTATCAGTCCAGTTTTATACATCTCTCCCAAAGCAGAGATTTTCTTTATAAGTCCAGTTTTCTAGATCTCTCCCAATACAGACAATTTCTTTATATGTCCAGTTCTATACCTCTCCACAATACAGACAATTTCTTTATAAGTCCAGTTTTATACATTCTCCCCAATACAGACAATTTCTTTATAAATCTAGTTTTATACATCTCCACAATACAGACAATTTCTTTATAGGTCCAGTTTTATACATCTCCCCTAATGTCTCGCTTTACAGGGTATTATTTAATCCCAGCCCCAGTTCACAGCTGTGACCCTCCGGCAGTTGTAAGCTATGCTAGCTCAAGCCTGTTTAATGAGTTTGTGTCAGAGGTTGACATACTGGGACATAACATAAAAAGTGGAGAACTAGTGTGGAAAATATTTAAAGTAGATCTATCACCTTGAATTTTCTTTCATATTTGAAAACGTCATTCAAAACTACTTATTTGTCACGTTAAACAAAATTCCAGCAGATGTTCAGTTTAGGAGATAGTCACACTTTTATTTCTGGGAAAAGTGAAAGTGAAAATCTTCTGATACAGCACAGAGCTTAATTAGCATATGAAACATCACTGAAACCTTCAGTAGCATATAGCACATCACTGAAGGGCTTAATTAGCATATGAAACATAACTGAAAAGCTTAATTAGCATATGCAATATCACTGGTACCACACGGGTGCCACAATTAGCAGACATTAGCATATGAAAACAAGTATCAATATCTCCATAACTGTACATTTGCTGGTCATTTGGCTAACATGACAACTAGCTAGTTTTAATGCTAATTTGAATTAAAGTGAAAGTACCACCTAAAATCTTAGAGAAAGCAATGCTATAGACTCTCCTTTAGCACTCAGATGGGTAATGTGAAAGATAAAAGAACAAAATATATGATGAAATGAAAAATATAACAGATGAGAGTTGGTACCGTGTTAGCCGTAGAAAAACAGGAGGCAAATATAGTTTTTGATACCTTTTATCGGCTAACTAAGCAGATTTCAATGCAAGTTTTCAAGACCTTAGGTCTCTTCCTCAGGCATGTTATACAGATAAATATGAAAACATCTCTCTTAAATACAAATACACATTGCATTGTTTAGCATGGAAATCAGATAAGAGAACTCAATCCAGATATCTTTGAAAGGCATGGGAGGTAAAATTAATGTTAAAATTTAATGCAATTTGTAGTGGTTTAAATAGAGATAAAGAATTCTTGTCACATTATCACTTAGTGGATTGACCCTTGACCCTTCCAACAGAACCAAGAGAATCATACATACCTCTAAAGCCTCAGAGGAAGAGTGCAATTTAGCACTGAATGATGAAAGATATCTGGATCTGGACTGAGTTCTCTTATCTGATTTCCATGCTAAACAATGCAATGTGTATTTGTATTTAAGATAGATGTTTTCATATTTATCTGTATAACATGCCTGAGGAAGAGACCTAAAGTCTTGAAAGCTTGCATTTAAATCTGCTTAGTTAGCCAATAAAAGGTATCAAAAACTATATCTGCCTCATGAAGAATATACTCTCTCTCTTTCTACCTCCCTGGGAGTAGCAACATAATAAACTTACAGTATTCAGTATACAGGTCAACCATAACCACCTCATCTCTAGAGACGATGTGAGCTCTCGAGAGACATCTAATGATTCGGTTTGCCTGTGGTGACATCATACCCACCTGCAAAGCCAATAGGATTGAGGCTGTCACTGAGAGCTTCAGCTCTTGCAAGAGGCGGTGTAAGAAACTTGGGAAGGCAGTAAAATTATAATGCTGCTACTGCCAGAGGTGGGAGTGACAGAAATTAACTAGTAAAAGATTGAGATTAAAGACATGTATTTATTTAAAGTATGTTCAAGTTAGTTGCCCTTTAATAATGACAACATAAAATGGATGTCTGTGACATCCAGAAAATGCTGAGCCCTCTGCTTCTGTGTTTAAACATGTCCTTAGCACAATGTTTCCTGAACAGCATGTCCTGCTCATAGTACAGAACAGCTGCCTCCAGCATATCATTGTTTACGTTGCTTTTGGACAAAAAGGTGCTGACGCTGGCAGTGTAGTGACACAAGGCTTTTCTTTGTGTCTGCAGCAAATGGTAAATGGGACAAAGGTTTTTTTTTTTTTAAATTTTGGAATATTGTACACAATGGGACATCAAGGCAGTCTTACCTTTATCGGTGCAGCTGGGATATTGTGCTGAGTTGTGCAATACAGAATGTTACTGGAACACAATGTACTGATAGATATGCATGGAAGGGTGGAGGTACAGTTTCTGGATCATTCAGATGAAGAACTGCTTTTGAGGAACAAAACTATGTGAAGTGGACACAGAACAACAATTCACACAGTGGCTGAGTGAGATGTCAAGTTGGCCAGTTAAAAAAAAAAAAAAAAAGTTATATATATATATAAATATAAATAGATAGATAGATATAGATATATAATCCTTTAACCCTTTCAGTGCCAGAGAGGTATGCAACGTATTGCTCTGCAATGTGTTGCGTATCTCTCTGGCACTCAAGGGATTAAGGATCAGATGATGCCACAATGTATTGTAAAACAATGTGTTGCAAACCCCTATGGTCCTTAAAGGCTTAATTATAATGTTATTAATTTGTGAATTTGATCGAATATCTTAAAGGGATAGTAATATCAGAAAAAAAGTATTAATTATATGATAGATGCAATTAAAAGAGAGTACTTGCACTTATTCGTATCTCTCAAGCCGTTATGGTTTGAGAGATATAGGAAAATAAAGTTCTCTGCTCCCTCCCCTTTATACTTGATGAGCTGTAAAGCTGTCAGAAGCAGACTCTAGTTCCTGGATCAGACGGCGGCTCTTCAGGAGAGCCGACATAGCGATACCTAAAAATAAATACTTCATCGGAATGGTCTACAACGTGTGCCTGGTTTGCAAGCACATGTTGTAGACTATTCTGATGAAGTATTTATCTTTACATATCGTTATATCGGCGCTGCTGAAGAGCCGCTTCTGGCCAAGCGACCAGTTATCTGCTTCTGACAGCTTTACAGCTTGTCAAGCAGAAAGGGGACAGAGAGGAGAACTTTGTTTTCCTATATCTCTCAGACCATAATGGTTTGAGAGATACAAATAAGTACAAATCCTCTCTTTTAATTGTATCTATCATATAGTTAATATTTTTTTCTGACATTACTATCCCTTTAAATTTAATGTGCATTTATAAGTAATCTAAAAAAATCCCCATAACAGAATAAAAAAGTGAGTGACAGAACTAATAACAGAAAATTAGGGTATAATGTACTGATTATGGGTTTGTGTGTGTTTACATAAGACACACCCACACCCACACACCCACATACTTACACAGGTGTTCACACATACTTTGCAGTTTTTTCATTTAAGTAATGTATTCCTTACTGGTCGGTGGATCTCTGTCTGCTTGTGGACTCTTCTGTTTTCCCTGCTCCTTGGCACTCTTCCCAACCCTGCATTAGGTTAAGTTTGAATATAATAATTTATCTTATGTTTTGCAGTGTTCTCAATTCAATTGGAGCGAACCAGAGGTTTTTTTTATTATTATTTAAATCTCCCTGACAAATGTGCTGCAGGGTACTGGCTGAGAGAACTACAGACCCAGGTCCCAGACTTAAAGCCCCAGTTCCCAGTTCCCCAGGTCCCAGACTTAAAGCTACCAGTTATGTAATCAGGCTACATGGTGCATTAATAGTACATTCAGTTTTACTAAGCCCCGGGTCTTTTGAGAACCTTTCAGATAACCTGTTCTCTGGTTGTTTCCACCTCTTGCTGCCTTACCTCAGCTGACTTGAAAAAAAAAAGCTGACCCCCCCCACCCAGGGCAGAAGTGGTATACATATAAACCAAAAAGAGAACCCAAATTCAGGGTTTTGCACTCAGAGGAAGCTTGAATGTTTGCATGGATAAACTGGCAGAGGTCAGGGCTTGCTCAAAACAAGTGGTATTGAGAAACAGGCTAGGTCATACATGTAATAGTTTATGATAACAACTTTCCATAAACTGCTAGGAACAACAATGAAAATGCCTTAATTGTAACGTGCAATAGTCTCTTAGCCATATGTGACTAAAAAGTGGAAAGTGTTTCACATACATGTCATATACTAGTTAGAGGGAGTATTAGGGTGACCACATGTCCCGGAATGCCAGGGACTGTCCCTTATTGGAGGTCTGTGTCTCGTGCCCCGGGTCACCCCCCACCAGGACAACAAAGAGTCCCGGAATGGAGCAACAAAGCTGACACCCACAGCCTACCTACATAGCGCAGCAAGCACCAGTCCAGCCAGCCAATGAAATGTATTTGCTATATGCTCCTCATTGGCTGGCTGAGCCAGCCAATGAGGACCATATAGCAAATACATTTCATTGGCTGGCTGGACTAGTGTGTGAGAGACAGCTGAGATGGTGCCAGTATGCTTGAGCAGCGGTGCTTCGAGTGAGACTGAGGTCTGAGTCCCTCGGCTGAGGCTCCCACTGACTGACTCAGAGTAAGAGTTCCCACTAGGGTGACCAGATGTCCCGGAATGGCACATTGGAAATGTGGTCACCCTAAGGAGTTAAAAAAAAAACTCATAATGGAGTTTCCCATAACCACAAGCAGTGTAATGTAGCTTAAACCCTTTTCTAATACATAATCTGTAGACACTCACATGCTTACATAAAGTGAAATACATTTAGGTTATTAATAATATATAAATAATCTGAATAATGCTTTGCTTTCTTCAACATATTTTCCACAAGCATTTTTTAACCCCCCTCAGTTATTTGGATGTGTATGCATTGTGTGTGACAGGAGGCTAGTTCTGTAGGCACTGTGTATGAGAGGAGGCTAGTTCTGTAGGCACTGTGTATGAGAGGAGGCTAGTTCCGTATACACTGTATGTGTGAGGGGAGCTGGTTATATATGAGTAGAAACAGGTCCAATTACTTTATGTGCAAAAGAAGACTGGCACTAATACTGGGAGAATGTATTTTTTTAGGGGCAAGGTGGCACTGTGTCTTCCTTTGACCTGCCAATTAGGGGAAACCTGGCTTCCTTAACCTATACTCAGTGAAGGTGATATTCACACTGCATGCCTGGCTTTGGATGAGAGGGATACCAGCACTGATGTTGTATGAGGAGGGTTGGCACTGCAGCTGCCTGTGCTAACATTGACACATATGCACCCACAGACGCACACAGGCAAACTCACAGAGACATACACTCACACACACACACAGACTTACACAAGCTCACCCCAGGCATCACAACTTGAGCATCCCCATCTGCATTCTAGCTCACAAATTATAAACTTCCATGAAGTGAGAAAGGGCCATCATGAAAGTGGATGAGGCACTCAGTCAAACAAATTGTACATGAAGAAAGTTTATTAATTGTGGTTGAGGCTGGCCCTTTTCTTCCTGCATCTACCCATCAGGCTATCTACACTCAAACCTATCCACTGGAATGCGAGTAAAGCAGCAAGCAGGTTTCATGTTATGATATGAGAGGAAGTCAGTGATCCTTGCCACTGAGCACTGCATTTACAAACTCTGTACCTGTGCTATGGTAACATCCTTTATAGGGTATGTAAATACAGCACTCTTCTGCGATGAATGCAAACTTTTCCATAAACTGCTTGCTGCTTTACTTTCATGAGTTTCTGTGTAGAGTACCTGATGGGAAGATATAAGGAGAAGCTGGCCCATATCAACCACAGGCAATAAACTTCCTTATTCTACAGGGAGACAGAGGCAGGGTAGTATGGAAGAGCCCTGGGGCCAAAAAAAAAAAAAAATTCCAATTTCGACTTTTAAACTCAGAATTCTGACTTTTAAACTCAGAATTTCGACTTGTAATGTCAAAATTTCGACTTTTAAAGTCAGAATTTTGACTTTTAAACTCATAATTTTGACTATTAAAGTCAAAATTTCGACTTTTAAAGTCAGAATTTTGACTTTTAAACTCAGAATTCTGACTTTTAAAGTCAAAATTTTGACTTTTAAAGTCAAAATCTTAAAGTCATAATTTTGTGTTTTAAAGTCAAAATTTTGACTTTAAAAGTCAAAATTATGAGTTTAAAAGTCAGAATTCTGACTTTTAAAAGTCAAAACTGGAATATTTTTTTTTTGTTGGCCCCAGGGCTCTTCCGTAGGGTAGAGATGAAACCAAAAAAGAAAAATTGCAGGTGGCGAGCTGCACTTATAGAAATATACAGGAGCAGGATCAAATCTTGTGACCCACTAACACATAACTGGAGACAACAGAGGGCCTGGGAGGGCAAACATGTACATATTTAAGTCTTTAACTCTAACTCCTGAATTAGGTCTACAGACTGCAGGCCTCTGCCACAATCTTCCTGGCAGCATCTCTGTGCACACAGAAGCTGGCTGACGAACACCTGACTGAAATAACAGACACTCACACACACTTCCCAAGACCAGTGGTGCTACTCCATATGACTTGTAAAGTTTGTCTGTCTGCATACTTCAGTCAACTGTTTGGTGGCACTTTTAATGCTAGAGGGTGAGCAACACATTGCTTTGCAAAGTGTTGATTAACTTGCTGGCACTCAAAGGGCTAATGGGGTTGTGACAATGGCTGTAGCAGCATAGAAAGCTACTGGGAGATCCCAAAATTGCCAATCTCAGGTTGGATTTGTTGGGACTGCAACTCTGACAGGATAAGCAACTATTGGAGCTAATGCATGTTTTGATGCGCCATATTAACATATGAACACACTCAAATGAATACAACAATGGCTGGTTAAGCTGCATTTCAATATGGAACTTGGCTATTGTTGAACTAGTAACTGCAAAATCATACACAAGTCTAAGGCATGGCGGATTCATGGAAATGTTGGTGTATTTATGGAGCAGTCACAGGGATATGTTGGTGAAGATATCATCATGCATATGTTGATATGCCATCAACACAAATATGACACAAGATCAGCAAACTGGCCCCTTATTTACCGTTAGTGCATCTTGGTCGAACTGTGTCTTCAACGCTCTCCTCCTTCACACCAGCCACCTAAATAAATTAAAATAAAAGAATAAAAGCGCCCTAAAATCTAGATGTTACATGTTACTGCTAAATATTGAAATAATGTAATACCCACCACCAATCCTGACTATAACACTTATGAGGAAAAAAAAAAAAAGTGATTGACTTTTATATAACCAGTACCTGTTTAAATTTTTTTTGTGCTCTGATTGGCTGGGAGGCGAGGTTACACAGGACACAGAACTGGCCCTGGAATAAAATCACCACCCAGCCAAATAGTAATGAGGTGAAGTGGTCATGCATGTGCAATACTTGACCCCTTCCTGAAGTCAATCAGAGAACAGCAAGGGGTCACATTTTATAATGCTTGACACCGTCTCCTCATTCCTGAATGGCTTGGAAATTAGGTTATTCCAGGGCAGTTTGTGTAACCCTGCTTCCCAGCAAATCAAGGCATGGTTAAAAATGTAAACAGGTATTTTCTATATAAAAGTAAACCTCTGATTTTTTTTTTTTATACTAATAGTGGTTTGGAGGTGGCCCTGGCAGGATTAGGGAAGGGGTTACTTTTTAAAATTTTTAGTAACAACAATTTTAGGGTTCTTTATTTTTAATTTATTTATATGAATGATGTGGATGACCAAGGCATTGTGTACAGCTGCAAATCCAACATTAGGCTTCTTTTTTATGTTCTTTTTTTTTTTTTTTTTTAAATTGAACATGGTTGTTAAACTCTTCATAACTGGAGCAGGAAGATCACTGTTTTGGCAAAGAAGGATTAAACACAGGTGGCAGAGACACGTAGGGAGGGCAGTCAGTCACATAGGGGATCAGGCAGGAGACCTACCGTACCCCCAGTTTACACCAACTGGATCCAGCCCCAAAAAAGCAGCTGATAACTTGTAGATTACAATCTGGAGTGTATGTGTGAATCAGCTGTAATTACTGCTTGAGAGAAAATAGCTAATTATAGGAAACACACTTGACTTCTTAGTGCTATCTGGGTCAGTGGGTGGTTAATGTTGGTATATCTGGGTTTGTTATTTCTCTGCACCAGGAATTAGGTGCAAACTCTTTCTTTTAAGCTCATTCCAGTGATGGTGTAAATAAATGACACACCTAGATTATCTATGTTAGAGACATTGTGCATCTAAATGGATTACTGTGATACAACGCATCTGTTGAGCACAGGGGCTCATTTTGCCTGCTAAAATATTGGTTATTGGTGTTAATTTTGCAGAATCATCTACAAGGACAAACTGACAGAGGCTTTCCAGTTGCTAAGAAACCCTGTGCACTCTCTTGCCCTTATCAGCTCAGAAAGAGACAAATCTTTAACGCCACCAGTCATGAGAAATATTTATTGCTGTTATGGCTATGTCTGTTTCTGGGGTGAGCAAACTGAAGAGCTTTGGATGTAATGGACTGTAACTACCACCTTCCTTAGCTTGCCATTGGATGGTTGAGGATGATGGGATTTGAGGTCCAGCAACAGCTCAAGCACTGCAGTTTGTCCACCCCTGGTTTAGACGCAGGCAGCTGCAACGGCTTTCAGATGCAGAATTACACAAAACAAATTCTATGCATTGCTATGGCACCTGAAATTCCAGCTGCACTGCAGCCCATCTGTTGTTTGTTACTGAAAAAAAGGAATAGTAGCTCAAAACTAAATTGCTATTATAAGAAACATCACAAACAGTAACAAGCACATTTTTTATAATCTTAAGTCTTAACAGTTACCAGATCACTGGCCACAGTCAGTAAATGATTTAATCTGTTTAAAGAATCATGCCCTAGTAGGAACTGGAGCTGCCTAATATCATCTTCAGGTATGCACTTCCATTTGGAAAGAAGAGTAAAGCTTCCATTGCATTACTACTTTACATAGTAACATAGTAACATAGTAGATAAGGCTGAAAAAAGACATGCGTCCATCAAGTCCAGCCCATGCCAATAACACCCCTGTAGATCCAGAGGAAGGCAAACAAAAAAGCCCTCTGGAGCAATTTCCAGTGTAGGTGTGTGTGTGTGTCAAATAGTTCCCCGGCTCAATATCCTATTTGCTTTGAAGCCATCTGTCATAACTGTCAATATTGTTCTGTGCTAGATAGGCATCCATTGCTTTTTTGAATGCAGATACATTATCTGCAAGCACAACATCCCGAGGCAAAGAATTCCATAGCCTTACCGCCCTTACTGTAAAGAATCCCTGCTTGTGTTTTAGTCGAAAGCGCCTTTCCTCAAGTCTTAATGGATGACCTCTTGTTCTTAGCTCAGCTCTTTGCATAAATAATTCATTGGATAGTTCTTTGTATTCACCTTGAATGTATTTGTAAATGATAATCATATCACCCCTTAGACGTCTCTTTTCTAATGTAAACAAACCCAGTTTGGCTAGTCTCTCTTTGTAACTCAGATCCTCCAATCCCTTTATCAGTTTTGTTGCACGTCTCTGCACCTTTTCCAGTTCAGTAATGTCTTTTTTTAGAACAGGCGCCCAAAATTGTACTCCATATTCTAGATGAGGCCTAACCAAGGATTTATACAGCGGTAGGATAATATTAGCATCCCTTGCTTCTACACCTCTTTTTATGCAGGCTAGTACTCTATTTGCTCCTGCAGCAGCTGAGTGACTCTGCACACTGCTGTGAAGACTATTGTCTATCAGTACACCTAAATCTTTCTCTAATGAGGATTTCCCAAGTTGTTTCCCATTTAGAGTATATGTAGCAAGTTTGTTTCTACAACCCAAATGCATAACCTTACATTTATTTACATTAAATGACATCTGCCACTTTTCTGCCCATTCACTTAGTTTATCTAAATCCTTCTGTAGGGAAAAACATCGAGCTCTGTATGTATTTCCTTACATAACTTAGTGTCATCAGCAGAGATTGAGATGCTACTTTCAATTCCCACTTCTAGATCATTAATAAACAAATTAAAAAGCATTGGGCCCAGGATTTAATAATTAATAATAATAAATCAAGTAATGCCACATTGTTCAAGATCAGATCAGGCACATATCTTCAATTATTAATGCATTTAGTAGTAACTGTAATCCATAGTTCTTTCAGCCACCCAAAAATTCAGAGTATTCCTGAAGTACTTTGGTGTCCTCTGGTATATCAAAACCATACTGGGAAGTTAGATACCTCCTTGAATGCACAGAAGGTTTTATTATTTCTCTGGTAAGCAAGGGCAAAAACTTTTATCTAAAAAAAAAATGTGGGATATGGCAGCTTTTTTCTTCCACATGAATTCCGGTAAAAAGTGCAGTTTCTCCACTTTTTTCAACCATGCACATACTGGCATACTAACTGATATAGAGCCCTTGCTTCATTGTACATGTAGACACAGAACAATACATACTGACCCCCAGCCTTACCACTTGGTAGCCATGGATCCATACATACTTCTCCCCCAGCATTCATTCAATGCACAGGTAACCACAAATCCACACAAACTGACACCCAGCCTTGTCCCATGGTAGCCACTGAACCACTCTTACTGACCCCAGGCTGCCTTGTTCCACAGTTGTAATAAAACCACATATAATCACCCCTATCATTGTCCTACTGCACTGATTGCCATAGGAAAGAGGCTCTCTATCTGCCACCCACCACTGCCATAAACCACAGATACTGACCCCCAACAACCTTGTCCCACCACAAGGGTAGCCATATAACCATATCTATTCACACACACTCCCCTAGCAGGAATTATTGGGCATAGATGGAAAGCAGCAAAGTAACATTTCTTGGGAAAAGGTAGAAATGTTACTGGGTTTCTATGTGCTGAAATTTCCTTGGAAAAATATGGCAAGTTGCAGGCTTTCTGCAAAAAATTAGACTTTTTGTCCATCCCTAGTCTTAGGTCAGAATCGCATGAAGAAGCAGGCTAATGACTTGTGGTGTACATGACTAGAAGTGTAAAGCACTAGGAGATTTGCATATCCATTATTAAATATGTTACATTACACTTTTCAATTCACCACATATACTCTTAATATCTGAAGTTGTAGTCTAACTTTTCAAGCAAGAGTACAGTTTGTGTAGATTAGAAAAGATTCACTTTTGTGACCAGGGCCAGATTTCCCATTATGCATAGTAGAACCTAATTGTATGGGGTGCCATAGCTATTTTATCCACACCCACTGCACTGACTCATGGATGTGGCTAGGACAATCCCAATATCAGTTTATGTTCCCCTTTCTCGTCAGCCCATTTTTTTTCGCTGAGCCTGTGAGCAATCTCAGGTACCAGCTCACTGAGGGAAGGGCTGAAACTGGCTGCTCTAGTCTTCGAAGAGTCAGTTTCAGCCTCCCGGCATGATCACAGTGCACCTTCAGGAGCATTGTGATCATTAAACCTATGATGTGCCAGGACCGTCACTGATCCTTAATGAACCCCTTAAATGCCAGAGAGTTCTACAAAGCAATGCACTTCACACTTCTCTGGTTCTTAAGAAGCTAAGCATTACTTATCTTTCAAGTTATTCCGGTAGTATAATCTTGTGAAATGTACTGTCCACAGCTAGCTCTATATAAATACAATTATACCTAGATACATACTTAATGACAGTGATCACACTTTGTGGTAGACAGTTACTTTCACATTTTAAAATAGATTTAAAAAATTGGTTGAATGATTCATCAATACCAGCTTCAGTGTACATAACACCTTTATTTTAATAAACACATTACAGTTATTCTTTATACCATTCGTGGGCTGGAATTCACTTAGCACACTTGCAGAGTTGTGGTTTGCACGTCATCTTCCAAAGCAGCGAAAGGAGCAATGCTATTATGACCATTTATAGATGAGTCAGAGAGGGATAATGTAATTTGCCCATATCCCTCACAAAGTAACAAGCACAGATTATAATCAGTGACCTCTCCACCTTCCTGCTAGAAGTACAATTGTATCTTCCTGAGTGCAGAGGGAGAAGGATTTTCTGTTGCTGAATTTAATGCTTTAGTTTCCTTGACACAGAGAAAAATGAATATATCCACCTCAGTGCAAGCAAAAATCTAAGAGCAGCCATTTTGGAATATACCAGCTGCACCATAGGGGACAAATACATGTTTCCCAAATGCCCAATTGATCCTTTAACCCAATGAAATCTAAACAAGTCTCCAACATACTGCAAACCAATGTACTGAAGAATGTTGTAGCATTTTAATCAATGGGAGTGTTTTTATTCCCATATAGTGCAGCTGTATCCCATGTATACTGCAGCCTTGAAGGTGAAGGTGTGTGCACCACATTACAGGACTGAAATGTAATACGCTCGTACTAGTGTCCATAGAGATCCAGATTTTGCAGGCATACACAAATAAAACAAAATAACTGGAGAATTGTTAAAGGGATAATACCTCTGTTCATACTGTACTACCCTCTGTTGTCAGTTACAACAGAGGAAAGGGATTTAAGAGTAATTATTTCTAATGACTTAATGGTAGGCAGGCAATGTAATAAAGCAGTGGGGAATGCAAGCAGGGTCTCTGGAGAATGTGGCCTGTGACATGCCAGATGCGTAATCCTCAGTGGACTGGAAGGCGCCACTTGCCATGAAGTGTATGGCACAGAGGAATTTTTGCAGGCCAGTGAGTGCATGGTTGTGTATATAGATGGGATCCACCTGATCCTTGATGACTTCATATAAGGCAATGATACTGTGTGGCCTCAACCTGTAGCGATCAATCACCTCGTCATCGGTCATTCCAAAGATGGTGACCCTCTGTGACCTTGGTCCTTGGTGGTTGTCTATACATCCTCCACTGCTGCAGGGGTCCCTGTGGCAGCTGGGGAGCATCCTGTTGCCATAGAGAATCCTGTTGCTGCAGCTGTGCATCTGCAGGCAGGTGCTGTCCTCCAGGTGGGGATGGGCTCCTGTGTGGCTGTTGAGCCAGAGCCTCCTCACTTGCAACAGGTGAAGGCTGTTGATCAGGTGTGCCTGGAGCTTGCTGGTGTTCCCTAGCTCTCGTCCTTGCATGCCTTCTCCGCAGTCTTCTCATCAATAAGTATCCCAACATACTGATTGTTCTCTCTCTCTCTCTCTCTCTCTCTCTATTTATCTCTCTATCTCTCCCTGAGTGGAAAACAAGCCACAAGTGAGTCTGGTGAGCTGTCCCTTTAAGTACCTGGTAGGGCGTTGTGTAGGCGTTGTGATGAGGTGAGTGCTGACCAATGGGAAGTTGTGTATTGTCCAGGTAAGTGTTTGCAGGTGTGTGTGTTTTAAGATGTGGTGTGTTGTGATTGGTATGTCTCTGCCAGTTGCAGGTGTGAAGTTGTGGGGTGCAGGTTGCGCCTGGATCGTGTTGTGATGTTGCATAGGTGAGCTTGTTTTGTATTTGCAGGTGTCCATGTTGTGTGATAACCCCCATTGTTTCGTGCCATGTTGTGTTGGTGTTTATTTGGAGGTCCATGTCCCTGTGGTGTTGCTTGTTGTTGTGTGTGAGAGTGATTTGTGGTGTCTGTCCATGTGTTTATGTTATTTTGGCATTGCACAGGTTAATTTTTCCATTTACATGCTTGTGAGGTAAGCATTTTGTCTGTTTTCCTATGTAACGGGTGTTTTTTTTTACCGTTAAGTGTCTAATGGCTGAGAAAACTGGGTCTTAACTTTTGTCCGTTAAGTGTATCTTTTTCAGCCGTTAACAGTACCGCAAGCCTTTAAATGGCTATGGGGAATCTTGTTCCGTGCGTCTCAATGCACTTCAGTCTATCGGCTGTAAGGATTTGTTAACTGCCATTAGATGTTCTTAAGACAGACCTTTAAATGGCTTACAATACGTTAACACACCCGTTAGTGTTTTTGTTACTAACGTCTGCCTTTAAATCTACCCCCTAGAGTATTGTGTACAGTACTGGAGACCCCATCTCCAAAAGGATATAGATACTCTAGAGAAAATTCAAAGAAGGGCTACTAAAATGGTGACTGATTTACAGGAAAAGAAATATCAGGATAGACTAAATGATCTGAACATGTATAGCTTGGAGGAGAGAAGAGAGAGGGGATATGATATACATGAAGGGATTTAACAAAGTGCAGGATGGAAGTATATTTCAAATGAGTAAAAATGTTAGGACAAGAGGCCATAGTCTAAAACTAGAGGGACACAGGTTTAGATTTAATGTAAGAAGGTTTTACTTCACTGAGAGGGTAGTAGATAAGTGGAATAGCCCACCAGCAGAAGTGGCAGAAGTTAATATAGTGACAGAATTTAAACATGCATGGGACAGGCATAAGGCTGTCCTTAACATAAGAAAAGACCAAGGACCAAAAAGGCTTGCAGTTTTTACTGTAGGAAAATGAGCAGACTAGATGGGCCAAAAGGTTCTTATCTGCTGTCAAATTCTATGTTTCTATGTTTCTATACCTTAACATGTCATGTGTATAGAATGACACATATGCCAGCTTTGCTCCCTTGTATCTCCCTAAAAGACAAGATGGAGGATAGCTGAATTCCCTTCCAATCACTCCACAATCTCCACTCCATAATCTCCTCTGAGATTTTTGCTCCGTTTCAGGCTCACTAAAGTTTTCATATTTGAGTACATTAAAGCTGATATGTGGTTTTATTTTTGTTTTCCAACAGATTCCCATTGAAGTCTATGGAGAAATTAGTAGAAACAACTCTTGATGAAGTCAGCTGAACAGAGTAAGAACAGCTGTAACATACATACAGCGCATTCTACTGTTGGTGATCATGATTTGAATGTACTTTGCAGACTGTATATTGAGAATAAGAAGGCTCATGATCTTGTGTGCCTCTAAGTGTCAGTAGCCATTTATGAGTGCAGTAATAACTGGTTAACGTGGAGTAAACTTTTTGTGGCGCTGTGGTAGGATAGTAGTGGCAAATGGAATGGTATAGTACAAGAGTATTAAAGAGGAGTGATATCTGCCGCTATTTGTTTTACTACTACTACGGCACTGTAGCCACCCAGAGGAACCTATGCCAACTAACAACAGGCGCTACATATGCATGCTTTATATAGCATCATGTGATCACCATTTTGGTTGGATAAGTGCTCATAAACTCATGAACTACTTGTATTTGCAAATCTTGTTTCATGAAATAGCCTGATTCACATGAAATAAAAAGGTGAATTAAATGGTTCTCTCAACTCTGCTGTCTAGCATCTAAAGGGTAAGTAAGGAGTGTGTAGGGTTCTACTTCCCCTTTAAGGGGACAGTAATCTTTTATTAAGAAAAACATGTATTAGAGGGCGTTTCCTGTTGAATAAAACAAGGATACTCCCACTGCTGACAGATGCTTCTTTACAACAGTATATCAACTGAAGCTGTGCTGCCTTTTTTATATTTACCTGCTAGCTACAGTGCCACCTGGTGTCCAGAAAGTTTTTCTGTTGCATTCTGTATGAGAAGAAAGCCTCAGGCTACTGTTCTCCATATATGTATAGATGCATCTCTACCACTACATCAGATTTTCTGAACCACATCTGACATTACTAACCTCTCTATCCATCCAGCTATATATTGTTGGAGTATAATTACTTACCCTACTAACATAAATGAATAACTGATATTTGTGCTGCATATTATGTAAGCAATCTTCCCTGCTCTGCCACCTGTAGCCAATTATGTTGGGCATGCTTAAAGCTCTTTACACTGTAAGTTAGGACCTATATTTCAATGTCAGCCTTTAGAACATACCATTGAGACTTTTCAGGATACCTTCGCATGATCACATGATAAGTGGCACTATATATCTCTCATTATTATTATTATTATTAATAGTATTATTCTTCATTTATATAGTTCCATCTTATTCCACAGCTCTGTACAATAGGAAATAGACATACAGAAATATTAAATAGTACACATGGAACATGGAAAACAAAAGGATCAGAGGACTCTGCTCATGAGATCTTACAGTCTAGAGGAAGGTAGGATGGACATAGAAGGTGTAAGTGCTATGGGGTGTAAATGCCTCCTGCCACATGAACTGACAGTCAGTGGGTGGGAGAAAGGAGTACTACTGAGTAGGGATGGGCGAAAATTTTTGCCTCAAACTGAAATCAGGGAATAATAGCACTTTCCGCTTGGCGAATTATTTCCAGTGAAAAGTGCAGTTTTTCTGCCTTTTTCACCCATTGAAATCAATGGGAAGAAAAATATTTCTCTACCACACAAAAGATTTCTACAACCATGTAAAAGGCTGTCAGGCTCCCACAGCATGCCTTTTTGTGTTTGTGAGAGGAGAGAGCAGTACAGTTTTTTGAGCTTCAGAACAAAGAGAGGGGAATTAAAGTTTAGTTTAGGTCATCTTTTAGGTAGGACATTTGTTCTGTTAGGAGAGTCAGTGGGGCATTCTGGGGAGAAGAAGGAAGGAGGTTGACCCCAAATACTCTAAAATTCGATGTGATTGACAGGCAGCTAGGGACCTACTTGCTTGCTGTTCTTGCTGTTATTGTCTCTGTGCTGGGTGGTGAAGTTTGGGGAAAGAAATTGTGATTTTGTTTTTCAGTTATAATTTTTTTGGACAGACTGTGATAAGACAACAGTGTGGACAACTTCAAAAGCTTATAGGAATATAAGGGTAGTGGGCAAGAATTGTCAGATGATGCTAATGCTGCTGATGACCTAATGATGACTGATACAGAGCTAGAATATATCCCTCCAGCATCCTTCAATTGTTCAGATACACATGAAGTTGAGAGTGAGGATGATGACAGGGCTAATATGTTAGCAGAAAGTCAAAGGCTGAATATTCCACTGCTTTTAAGGAGCACTGTGCCTGTCTATAAACTGTTTGAGAAAGCCACTGAAAAGTCTAACCAGTAGTAGCAGCAGCACCACCTCAGGAACCCCTCATTCCATGAAGTCCACAGTATGGAGATACTTAACTCAGGGTCCTCAAGCTAAGCATGTTGCTATCTGCTGTCTATGAAAGAAGCATGTGAGCAGGGGGAAAGCAGGCTCACACCTAGGCACCTCCTCTATGAGATCCCACCTGAAGCACAACCACAGGTCTGACTGGGAGACACACTATCAGTAGGCCACAGGTGCGGCAACTATCAACAGCAGAAGCACTTTAAAAAGTTCCCAGGGCTCTAGGGAAGAAAAAAGAAGTAGTGAAGTTATTTATGTGTCAAAGAGTGTGCTACTACCAGTGACAACCGTTAGTTCAGTCCAAATAACACCTAAGGTTCCTGCTGCACAGGAGTATGACAGACAAAGCCAGGACAAATATATTAACAGAAGCACACATGAAGAGGTGGAGGAGGGATGTGAAGAAGGGTTGCCTCCATCTACCCCACTTGGGACCACTGCTATGACCGATAAGTAATGTGTGTCAATAATCTCAGACAGAGGATAGCATATGACAATGGTAAAAATACATACACAAATCACACCATGCCTGTCCCCCACCACCACCACTACAATACACATCTGCCACATTGTAGGTTGTACTTTATGTTTTTTTATTACTTGACATCATCATGAATATGTGCCAGTGTCACTTAAGCAGGAAGTTAGTGCTGTGGGCAAAGGACATATGCATTCTGCATGCTAACACGTTTTTCAAGCCATATGTTGCTGTAGGACTCACAACTTTGAGACACTTATTTCTAAACTTCAGCCCTCAGATGAAGTAATATTACAGTGGAAATGTAGTACCTATAGTAAATATAGGTGAAAAATGTGTTAAAATAGATGGAAAATTTGTTAAAGTATGCAAAAAGGAGAACATTTTCGCAGGAAAAATTGGCGAGCTTTCATGAAAAGTCATGCAGGAATTTTTTCACAATTTTCGCCCCTACCCCTAATATTGAGTGCAGTGGTCCAAGGAAGTGGTGGTTCTATGTGGTTGAAAAGGCTATGTGAACAATGAGCTTGTGATGGTTATGTAGGTGGAAGAGTGATATTAGAAGTGAATCAGAGGGAGCAGAAGTTGAACAGACTGTTGGTCTGACCTTGCTCACAACAATTATGAAGGTAGTTGATAGGCTTCCCTGAAGAGGGGAATTTTCAGGAAGCTTCTGAAGATGAAGGCTGGGGAAGAGTCTGATGGGATGGGGGAGGGAATTCCAGAGGATATAATAAGAGCTGTAGAGAGGAGAAGGTCCTTTGCAGAGTGAATATGGTGATTTAGAGTGTATTTGGAAATAGATGAAATATAGGGGGTGCAATTTTAGTTAGGGGTCTGTAAATTAGAAACATAATTTTAAATTTAATTCTATATGTTAATGGGAGCCAGTGTAGGGAATGACAAAGGGGAGTGGTGTTAGAGAAGTGATGTGTGAGGTAGAGTAGTCGGGTGAGAGGAGGGCAAATTAGGAGTGAGATACAATAGTCGAGATGAGACATGATGAGTGTTTGGATTAGAATTTTAGTCGACTCTTGGGTGAGAGAAGGTTGCATTCCTATGTAACCCAACATAAAACACTCCTGATATGTATAATTGGTAAAACTGTATATAGAGCTAACATGACTTCAACCTTCTAAGTACTAGAGGGATGTGCAACATATTGTGCAGCAATGCATTGCTTTCTTCTCTTGTCCTTAAAGGATTCACAATTCTAAAGAAACAGAAGTCAATGTTGTTACATACTTATAAGGAACTTCCCTTTGCAATGACCTATACTCTCCCACTGGATCATCTGGAAGTCTAAGGGGCATGTATGAATCACCTCCAGCATGACCCCAGGTACCTGTCCTCATGTGATGCCGGTCCCCAGTAAAACATAATACTCTCTTACTTAACTGCTTTGCCCCACCATACCATACAAAGCATGCCTCTGCTAGTCAACAACCCTACTCCATCAACAACTAGGCAAGAGCCATTAGTGCCCCGCAAAATGTCTGCCTATCCCAGACTTTCCAGCTTTTCCCTGGAGTACTTCCTTCCACAACTAATTAGTAACTATATCAAAACCTTCAATTAACTTATTTTATATTAGATAAACAATTTGCTACGCATTGGAGACACCTATAATATCCAAGATGTTAAATTTGTCCCTGAAAGATACCCCCAAATAGTCCTATCAGTTCTGCTTAAAGGAATACTAACACAAAAAAAGAAATTAAATTGTATAGTTGTAAATATTATGTACTCATTATTAGTTTATGTAAAATGTAATTATTTTATGTTGGATGCCTAAAATTGAATCCTAGACATTTTATGTATATGTAGACTATCCTGTATAGACACAATTTGGTTAATTTTTGGACCGCATGTAATTCTTCATGTATTTAGATTAGTACCAAATCTCTCCTTTTGAATTTTTCTTTATTAATAGCCTATATTTATATAGTGTCAGCTAATTTCGTAGTATTATACAATAGGGAACAGACATATAGAGACAATAAACAGTACAAATGGAACAGAGAAAACAAAGGGATCAGAGGGTCCTGCTCATGCTTACAGATTAGAGGAAGATAGATGGGACACAAAAGGTGTAAGTGATATGGGGTGTTAGCACCTCTTTCCACATGAACTGCCTGTCAGTGGGTGGGAGAAAGAAGTGCTTTTCTTTGCAGTGGTCCAATCAAGTAGTAGGTCTGTATAGGAGAAAAAGACTGTGTGAACCAAGGACAGATAAGAGTTAGTACCGTGTTAGCCATAGAAATACAGAAGGCAAATATAGTCAAGCTAATACCTAACTAACCAGATTTAGGAGGCAAGCTTTCAAGACCTCTTAGGTCTCTTCCTCAGGCATATTATACAAATAAATATGAAAACATCTCTCTTAAATACAAATACATATTGCATTGTTTAGAATAGAAATCAGATAAGATAGCTCAGTCCAGGCCCAAGTTATTTGGGTCTGGACTGAGCTATCTTATTTGATTTCTATTCTAAACAATGCAATGTGTACTTGTATTTGAGAGATGTTTTCACATTTATTTGTATTTGCCTGAGAAAGAAACCTAAGAGGTCTTGAAAGCTTGTATCCTATATCTGCTTAGTTAGCCAATAAAGGTATCAACTTGACTATATTTGAGTCCTGAAGCAAGGACCAAAGAAATAATTCATAGGGGCAATTATGATTATTTGGCTATGGTAAGGTAAATCAATTACCTTTCAAATCCCCTGTCCTCAATGGGCTAATGGTTATCTTTTACTTTAAAGAAGTTCACAAAGACACTGCTGCACACTGCCTACGTTAATTTGAACGGGTGCTCAAGACTTCATACATATATAATACGATCCTGAAAAGCAAGGCGGGCACACCAATGTTAAAACATTCCATTTCCTTTATTGTGTCATCTTAAAAATGCTGCTTACTGTCTGAGGTTTCAGTCCAGCTTCGGACTTTCCTCAGGGACAACTACATATCTTTTACATTAACCTAGGTGGACCAAACATGCTAATGACATTCAACTGTGCACACCTGGAGATTTTAAATATGATACTTCATTGCAAATAAAGATGTCATGTTGGCAGAGTCCTGTTTTTTTTCTGTCTTAAATAGCATATATCCGAAGTCAATAGCCTCCAGAACCATGAAACTACAATAACTCATGAGATGCTCAGATGTTGTTGGGGTCATTTCATTATATATAGTACCAGTGCAGGCTGGCAGGAAGATCCATAGCTGACCATCTTTTCCTGTGTAACATAGGTGATACACTAAAGGTCTTTTATAACTGAAGACCACTCTGGAAAAGTGATATCATGTTACCTTCCACAGCTTCTCCTGGGTCTTGGTCAGAGGTATTCAACCTTTGGTCCTCTTGTTGTCGTAGAGGGCAACTCCCGTCATCCCCAGCCAGCTGACTGAAGAGATTAATGTGACATTATCACCTAAAAGTAGATAGGATATCATGTACCTCTTTTTTTTGTAAAAAAATCATTTCTTAGGTGCCTAACCCCTAAAATGTATTATAAATGTGCTTTTCCTATTCATCGGGAGGAAGCTGTGCATATCCATTTGACTCTTCATTGTTTACAGAAATGATGACATGCATGGCATGACTAAGGTAAACAAATAAGAACTGAGAGTTTCAGTGAAATAAACTCAGGGTTCTTCTTTCTAAACAGTTATCGCTGTTTCTGGTTTAACCAGTTTTGTAACAAGCTTGATAAAAATTGGCCAAAGTGGCAACTTGTACCTTTTATTTTGCAAGAGTTTTATATTTTTTCTCACCACAGAAAAAAGTTTTCTATAAGTATGTAATATTTAATGTACATGAGCCCTTTTGATTTTGGTGATAATGTACCTCTAAGTCCTCCTGATGCACCATTATCCACAATCCTCTATCCCATGGTAAGGCAATATATGGTTCTCCAGCAGTGTAACAACAGCCTGGCGTGTTTCTGATAATGGTAATTATAGTCTAATCACATATGGAGAAATGACTGCTGCCCATTATTGCTGTGTACTGCTGGATACCATTTCCTGATCTGCAATGCAAGGCAAAGAATTCTAATCATAAGACATCCGGTGGGGTTCCAATCTGAGATGTAATCAGGGCTAGCTCCACCTATAGGCAAGGTAGGTGCCGGCCTAGGGCGCACATCTCCTGCGGGCGCCACTCAGAGCAGAGCCGCATGCACCTCGGCAGCTTCTGTGCTGTATCTTGAACAGAAAGTGAAGAAGAGGAGAGAGAGAGAGAGAGAGGCACCGCTCTGAAAAGAGTGAGTGCCTACAAAGCCTCCTTCTGCCGCCACCACCTGACCGATGAGTCATGAGCTGGAGCCAGCAAATTGTTGGTATTACTGGGAGGAAAAGCAACATGAGGTGTTGCAGGGCACGAGTAGCTGCCAGTGAGTGGAGGCAGAGTGTGGTGGAACAGTGATCTGCGCAGCATTAGATGTATGAGCGTGTCAGGTAATCACACACTTTGAGTGCCATACCTCTCAATTTTTTTCCAGACATGTCTCTAAATCTTTTAACTGTTCATAAACTATAAATACCCTATCGGTCAGTGATATAATGCCCAGTGCTACACTGCTAGAGCCCATAGGTATCCACCACAGGTCAATTGCTTGTACCACTTGAGTCTAGCTCTGGAACTTCTAGCTTTTTCATAACTTATCAAGGCTGGCAAGGACATAAGCATAACTGCCAGATGGAACATAAATCACCAGACTAGGCGTTAAGCCAGCCGCTAAGTAAAAAAGGCACATCGGCCGCAAATAACACATGACTTATGAAGGATTTAAAGGTAAGAGTAAAGAATACCTATCGAGCGTAGGCACAACAAAAACACAACACAAGAACCTGCGTTGCACCTGTTTTCGCAACACCGTGCGTCCCAAACACCCGTTAAAACACAGCTTAAGTCAAAATGTAATATTACGGCTGGCATTTTCTAGCAATCCTGATAGATGCACAAACAATATTCAAACCTACAGCCAATCCCAAGGCCCTAAAGTAGCAAGAATGTTCAAATACACCTATATATATCCTAAAATAATGGTCACACCTTGTCTGTGTTTCGAGGTTTGGCAAGCTAGATCACAGGACCCAGGAGTTGAGGATAGCATTTAGAGCAAGGGAGAGAGGAGCTGACATTGGAGGTAGAAGGAGTTTTGATTTTGGAGTTTGGAGAGGAGAGATCTGCAGTTAAATAAACACATATCACACGTTTGCACATATCACATACACCCATGCAAACACATACACATACACACTCATAGTCTTTTTTTTTTCATAACTTTACACATTTTTTAAACTTTATTTTTACATTGTAAATCTCTGAGTGAAAGAGTGTGACAGAGAGTGAGTGGGATCAAGTGTGTCTGTGAGGGCCTGTGCTAGTGCCTGGATGTGAGTGGGTGAGTGATGGCTAGGAGAGGAGGACAGGAGAGAGGGAGGATCTTCAGCAGAGCCAAAATTGCTCCATTTAGAGATGAATACGTCTTTGGAATGGTCTACAAAGTGTTCCTGGTTTGCAACCACACTCTGTGGACCATTCCAATGAAGTATTCATCTCCAAATGGGGCAATTTTGGTTCTGCTGAAAAGCCTCCATGTGGTCAAATGACAGATATTTCCAGCTGCCACATACATCAATATCTGTCTAACCATGAGGGTAAGAGGGATAGGACTAACACGGATCCACATCTTTTTACAATGCCTACAATACTACATCAAGGTGAAATTAACCATTGTCATCCCGTTAAAGAGACAGTAATACTCAAATGTGAAAGGAAAAATATATGTAAGGTTTCTCCCCCGAGTAAAACAATGTTATCCCCACTGCTGAAAGGTATTGTATTCCAAAAGTGTCACAACTCAAACTTAAATATTTCAGGGGCAATATCCCAGTGGCCTGATATTGTACAGTGGTGCTTTTGCTACACAATCCTATGGACAGGTCTGATCCCCGGACCATGAATCTCCATAGGATGATGTATCAACCACTCCAATGTACAATATCAGGCCACTGGGATATTGCACCAAAGGAATTCAACTTGGAGCTGTGGTACATTTTGAATGAAACACCCTTCAGCAGTGGGAGTATCCTTGTTTTACTCAGGGGGATAAACCCTACAACATATATTTTTCTTTTCACATTTTAAGCATTGATATCACTTTCATCCTATCATGGCTATGTTTACTAATCACACAGTCTCATTTCTACACACAGCTTATGGGCATCCACAACAGCAGGAGCCCGTGGAGGAGGCTACCTCACCACCCAGTGAGGAGTATACAGAGGAGGGGACCAGCCGCTGGCCACCGTACTCACCACCCACACCTCCTCAACAGCTGTCTGGTACCAACTGGCTGCAACTCTACCAGCTCTGACCCAACTGGCTGCACCTCCACCGGCTGCGACCCAACTGGCTACTCTACACCAGTACAGTGGCTGGATGCAACAGGAGGAGAGGTGGATGCATCCCACCACTTCCAGGAGCTACTACCCTCCAGCAGCACCACAACTACCCCTAGGGAGGAAATGGCTGCCAGGGACTGTGTCCAACAACCAATATGTGCCTTATTCCTCACAGATGGACCTACCCTCCTGGATGGCTCCCCAGCATGGCCCCAGGTATGATCCCAGATGGGGATCTGCTTTTATTAGGCTTAATCTGATATATATATTTTGCTTTAACACATAAAGCTTGCTAAGGGTTAATTTAGAAAATGATTTTAACATAAATGTAACACCTTAATATTCTAAGATGCTGAAAACAAGTTAGGTACTCTTATATTTGGAACAAATCTTTATATAACTTGTTATTGTACTTTTGTGGTGGGAGGCATTCTGCTAAAATGATGAGCTGGTTCCATGTGCAGTATGTCCGAAGCTCTGACCTTTACCAGGCTCAAGTGACACCCTTCTCTTTTCTTCTTATTGGTGAATTAAACGACAATGTCTATATATGCCTATGTATCCGGGGAGGGAAACTCTCCCACTCATTATTAATATGCTTACCACCCATTTATTCTACATTATATAAACTATCAGATAAGAGATTATAGCACTAGACTCTTGAGTCTGCGTGTAGTCATTTCTTGTCTCCAGATGTCTGCAGCTTACAAGATCTCTGAGGAACGGTGTGAAGTCTGAGGTCCCCTGGGAGTGAAGGTGTTAGACCAGAGATAAAGAAATTCATGATCATTATCAGGGGCCAAGCACATACCAGTGGCCAAGATATGACCCTTGGCCACTCAACTACCAACCCCTGGGCCTGATTGGGGAGCCCCAGTGTCCTCTACCGAGGGAAATATCCACTCCACCACCAGTACAGACATCAATGGGCAGCAGTGAGTCACTTGATGTGGTGGGCATATGCTCATTATCTGCACCAGCCACTCCACTAGCTGTCACAGCAGCAGCAGCCACAGCACACACAGCAGCTCAGGACACAGCAGCAGCTGAGGACACAGCAGCAGCTGAGGACACAGCCCCAGCTGAGGACACAGCAGCAGCAGGAACCCCACCAGCAGAGTCACCGGGCACATCCACCTGCAGCATTTCAAAACATTGTGCTTTTGAATCCTGTCTGATATGCTTTGTTTTTGGTGATAGCTTGTCTGGCAAAGTTGTCTCCAATGCATTGCCAAGCAATGCAGTGAACACAACTTCTGCCTAGGTAACATGTCTATGGGATATTACAACATGGGTTCACACACACACTGTTGTACAAATTCAAATGGCAATCCATCCCTGGAGACATATAACATGACAGTGTTATATGGCGATGTTGTTGGTTGAATTTGAACAATACATACCCCTTAGCACAACAACTGGTGCAACACTGAACATTCATCAGCATCAATTGCTGTGTTTAAGGGGTTAACCAAACAAACAGCTATTTGACTAAGCATAGAACTAACAAGCAGGACAGATGGAACATGCAGGGAAATTATCACAGTGCCTGTGATTCCTGTCACTCTCAGTTGTGGCTGGCACTGATTTGCTATCTGAGTTTGACCCGCCCCCTGATGACCTTTTTATACCTGGCTATCACATCTGTCAGATGCCCTTTCGTGGTTTTCCTGAGCCAGTAGTGCTGTTGCTGTGTTCCAGTATTCTGAGTTCCTGTGTACCGATTCGGCTTGTCCTGACCATTCTCCAGTGTACCTGCTTGTGTATGACCCGGCTCGTCTGCGTACCACCCTTGGATCCTGACCCGGCTAGACTGACGTTCCTGCTCGTGTATGACCCGGCCTGTATGACTGCCTCCTACGTGCTCCGACCCGGCCCGGCTGACTTCCTGCTCCGAAGATCGACTTCCAGCTTGTTCCAGTGACCTGCGTTTCAGTTGTCGCCGCCGCGACATTTCCAGTCTCTGCTGCCCGCGTCAGAGTGACTGCCTTGCCTGGTGCTTCCCTCGATTTAGTGCTGTGCCTCGTTCTTTGTGCAGAGTTGTGTGTATGCTGTGGGCCTTCCTCCCTGTGCAGAGCCTTGCAGTAGCGCTGAAGCCTCAAGTAAACGTGCATTTTAACTCTTGCAGTGCTGCCTCGAATTCACTCTCGTTATCTTCTGTACGAGCCTCGTTACCCGTGATACTGCTGCTGAGTTGACCGCTCTTCGTCGGCAACTCTAGTCCACCATTGCAGAGTGTTCACACAGTTGGGCCGTTTGGGCGCTTGAGGCTCTCCGGTATTGGCTACCGACGATATCATTTGACACAGAGTGTTGGCAGAAAGTAGTGATGATCGAGCACCCCAATGCTCGGGTGTTCGGGTGCTCTGACCGAGCGCCCCCAGAGGCTCGAGTGCTCGGCCGAGCACCCGAGCCCCATTGAAGTCAATGGGAGGACTCGAGCATTACACCAGGCACCCCCTGCTCTGATGAGGGGAGGGTGCCTGGTCCATAGGAAAAGGGCAGAAAATGATGGAAACACCACAGAAATGGTTCAGGGACAGCATAGGGAGGATGTCTGGATGCATCTTGGACTCCAACGTCGCTGCTGGGAACGATGTTTCGCCCGTAGTACGCCATTTTTACAGACTGACCGTAAAACACACAAAAAGGCAGATAAAAACGACTTTAGGCGAAAAATTGTTACCAAACAGTATTTGCTGTATATTTACTTGTATATCATCTGCAAATTCTGCAAAAAATTTCATCGATTTTTCGGAACTGGGGCCATGATTAAGAGGGAAACGTTCGCAGAGGCAAATTCTCCCAAAAATGTCCTCGATTTTTCTGAACTGAGGCCATGATTAAGAGGGAAACGTGCGCAGAGCCAAATTCTCCCAAAAATTTCCTCGATTTTTCTGAACTGAGGCCATGATTAAGAGGGAAACGTGCGCAGAGGCAAATTCTCCCAAAAATTTCCTAGATTTTTCTGAACTGGGGCCATGATTAAGAGGGAAACGTGCGCAGAGCCAAATTCTCCCAAAAATTTCCTCGATTTTTCTGAACTGAGGCCATGATTAAGAGGGAAACGTGCGCAGAGGCAAATTCTCCCAAAAATTTCCTAGATTTTTCTGAACTGGGGCCATGATTAAGAGGGAAACGTGCGCTGAGCCGACCATCTAAAACATTATGGGTGAGGGTCTGCTGCGGAGCTGACCATCCTAAACATTATATGCGAAGGCCCGCTAGTGAGCTGACGCTATAAAACATTATATGAGAGGGCCCGCTAGAGAGCTGACCCAATAAAACATTATATGAGAAGGCCCGCTGGTGAGCTGACCTATACAAAAATTGTCAAACTGCGCCCGCTGGTGAGCTGGCCCTATATAAAAATTATATCACTGGGCCCGCTGGTGAGCTGGCCCTATATAAAAATTATATCACTGGGCATATGGAAGAGAGTCAACCATATACCCGTTTTTTGGGTGGAAGGGGTGAATGGGAATACAGAGTATTCCCATCATTGTAAATAACATATATAAAGTGACTTTATGTTCCCCCGGGGCTTTCCTCCAGTGGAGTGGAGAAGTCAGGGAAAATCCAGGCCTTGTTCATTTTTATAAGTGTCAACCTATCAGCATTTTTGGTGGAAAGGCGGATACGCTTATCTGTTATGATGCCACCAGCAGCACTAAATACCCGCTCAGACAGAACGCTGGCGGCAGGGCAGGCCAGCACCTCCAAGGCGTGCCAGTTCATACCACGTGTCCAGCTTGGACACTCAGTAGTTGTAAGGCACAGAGGGATCACTGAGGACGCTGACACGGTCTGCTACGTACTCCTTCACCATCTTCCAAAACTTTTCCCTCCTTGTGACACTAGGCTGCGCATCAGGGTGAGGGTGCTGGCGGGGTGTCATGAAGGTGTCCCACGCCTTGGAGAGTGTTGCCCTGCCTTTGTCGGAACTGCTGTGTGCTCCCCTTTTCTCCCCTTCTCGGTTGGCCAAGGTAGCACGTACTCTGCCGCCAGCGTTGTCAGATGGAAAATTTTGGAGCAATTTTTCGACAAGAACCTTCTGGTATTGCACCATTTTGCTTGTCCTCTCCACCGGAGGAATGAGAGATGAGAAATTCTCTTTGTAGCGGGGGTCCAGAAGGGTGAATACCCAGTAATCCGTGTTGTCTAAAATGCGTATAACGCGTGGGTCACGGGAAAGGCAGCCTAACATAAAGTCAGCCATGTGTGCCAGAGTACCAACAGGCAAGATTTCGCTGTCCTCACCAGGAGGATGACTCTCAATCTCCTCATCCTCTTCCTCCTCTTCTGCCCACCCACGCTGAAGAGATGGAACTAAAGTTCCATGGCTACCCTCTGTAGCGGAGGCAACCGTGTCTTCCTCCTCCTCCTCCTCCGCCTCCTCCAATTGTCGCTGAGAAGACGAAGTGAGGGTGCTCTGGCTATCACCTTGTGTAAGCTCTTCCTCCCGCATTTCCACCTCTTCCACATGCAAAGCGTCGGTTTTAATTGTGAGCAGCGAGCGTTTCAGTAGACACAGAAGTGGGATGGTTACACTGATAATAGCGTTATCGCCGCTCACCATCTGTGTCGATTCCTCAAAATTGCGTAAAACCTCGCAGAGGTCTGACATCCATTCCCACTCCTCACTTCAGATTACAGGAAGTTGAACGGAGAGGCGACGACCGTGTAACAGCTGGTACTCCACTACTGCCCTCTGCTGCTCACAAAGCCGGGCCAACATGTGGAAGGTGGAGTTCCAGCGCGTGCTCACGTCACACAGCAGCCGGTGAGCTGGCAATTGTAAGCGCTGCTGCAGCTTCAACAGGCCGGCTGAAGCTGTAGATGACTTACGGAAATGTGCACACACGCGGCGCACCTTGGTCAAGAGATCATGCAAATTGGGGTAGGTTTTTAGAAATCGCTGAACCACTAAATTAAATACATGCGCTAGGCATGGTACGTGTGTGAGCTTGCCGAGCTCCAAAGCCGCCACCAAGTTACGCCCATTATCACACACAACCATGCCTGGTTGCAGGTTGAGTGGCGAGAGCCACTGCTCGGTCTGGTGACTAATCCCCTGCAACAGCTCTGAGGCCGTGTGCTGTTTGTCCCCAAGGCAGATCAGCTTCAGCACGGCCTGTTGACGCTTCCCCACTGCAGTGCTACACTGCTTCCAGCTACCGGCTGATGGGTGAGTGGAGGAGGAGCCAATAACGTAGGTGCTGGCGGAAACCCTGATGGAGGTAGGGCCCACAATCCTCGGCGTGGGTAGCACATGTGCCATCCCAGGGTCCGAGTCGCTCCCAGCCTCCACGACATTCACCCAGTGTGCCGTCAGGGAAATGTAGCGTCCCTGGCCACAAGCACTTGTCCATGTGTCAGTCGTTAAGTGGACCTTCCCAGTAACTGCGTTGGTCAGGGCACGGGTGATGTTACGGGACACATGGTGGTGTAAGGCGGGGACGGCACACCGGGAAAAGTAGTGGCGGCTGGGGACTGCGTACCGAGGGACAGCTGCTGCCATCAGGCTGCGGAAGGACTCAGTCTCCACAAGCCTAAATGGCAGCATTTCGATGGCCAGTAATTTGGAAAGGTGTGAGGTTAGTGCTATGGCCTGTGGGTGGGTGGCTGGGTATTTTCGCTTGCGCTCAAATGCCTGGGGTAACGACATTTGGACGCTGTGCTGGGACAGGGAAGTGGATGTGGTCGCTGATGGTGCTTCAGATGGTACAGGTGCAGGGCGGGAGGTATGCGGGCCTGCGCCTTCGACAGGCCATTGGCCGGCACCGAAAACAGGGGAAGAGGAGGCAGTGGTGTGGCCTGCAGACACAGATTGGCGATCCGGGCGTTCCTCCCACTTATTACGGTGCTTGGATGCCATGTGTCGGATCATGCTGGTGGTGGTGAGGTTTCTAGTGTTCATGCCTCGGCTCATTCTGGTGTGGCACAGGTTGCAAACTACAATTCTTTTGTCGTCCACTCTTTCCTTAAAAAAACGCCATACCGCGGAACACCTACCCCTTGGCAAGGGAGATTTACGCAAGGGGGTGCTCCGTGTAACATTTGCGGGCCGGTTTGGTGCGGTCCGCCTTCTTTCTGTAGCCACACCACTGCCTCTTCCAGCCTGTTGCGGTGCTGCAGATGGCTCACCCTCAGGACTGCTGTCATCGCTCGGCTCTCCACCTTCCCAGGTGGGGTCAGTCACCTCATCGTCCACCAAGTCCTCCTCCACTTCCTCACTCTGATCATCCTCCTCATGTCTTGATCCCACCACATACTCAGTCATTGACAACTGTATATCATCCTCCTCATCAAGGTCTTGAGACAGTAATAGTGGTTGATTTAATGACAACTGTGTCTCATCATCATCATCATCCACTTCCTTTGACCTTAAATGCCGTTCACCTCTGTCACCTTCTTGTGATTTGGTACCCTCTAGAGGTTGTGAATCAGGGCACAAGATGTCATGTTCCTCTGCAAGCGTGCTTGGAGAGAGGTTCAAATTAAGGATTGGTGATGACACGAGCTCCTCACTATATCCCAGTGTGGGATCACTTCTTTGACCAGATCCTCTATGGTGGGAGGAAGGATGATCAGGGTGAGGATTATGTTGACCAGACTCTTGGCTACTGAGAGTGGACTTGGTGGAAGACAGGGTGGTGCTTAACCGACTGGAAGCAGTATCAGCTGACATCCAACCGACCACCTGTTCGCAGTGGTTGGACCTCGAGAGTGATGTCCTGCGACGCCCTGTAAACTGAGACATGAAGCTAGGTATGGTGGATGTCTTTCTGTCTTGTGCTCTGGCACCAGGCACAGTTTCCACGCGTCCTGACCCGCGCCCTGAACTATCAGGATCACGTCCACTTCCCCGTCCCTTTTTACCCGCCTTCTTCATATTACACGGAATATGTGCTGCAAATCTGCAACTTTGCACAGTAAACAGAATGTTCTCCTAATATGCAACTTTGCACACTAAACAGAATGTGCTTCTTAACTGCGGCTCGGCACAGTGAATGGAATATGTGACTTTGATATTTTACAGTTTGCACAGTTAACAGAATGTTCTCCTAATATGCAACTTTGCACACTACACAGAATGTGCTTCTTAACTGCGGCTACGCACAGTGAATGGAATATGTGACTTTGATATTTTACAGTTTGCACAGTTAACAGAATGTTCTCCTAATATGCAACTTTGCACACTAAACAGAATGTGCTTCTTAACTGCGGCTCGGCACAGTGAATGGAATATGTGACTTTGATATTTTACAGTTTGCACAGTTAACAGAATGTTCTCCTAATATGCAACTTTGCACACTACACAGAATGTGCTTCTTAACTGCGGCTACGCACAGTGAATGGAATATGTGACTTTGATATTTTACAGTTTGCACAGTAAACAGAATGTTCTCCTAATATGCAACTTTGCACACTAAACAGAATGTGCTTCTTAACTGCGGCTCGGCACAGTGAATGGAATATGTGACTTTGATATTTTACAGTTTGCACAGTAAACAGAATGTTCTCCTAATATGCAACTTTGCACACTACACAGAATGTGCTTCTTAACTGCGGCTCGGCACAGTGAATGGAATATGTGACTTTGATATTTTACAGTTTGCACAGTTAACAGAATGTTCTCCTAATATGCAACTTTGCACAGTACACAGAATGTGCTTCTTAACTGCGGCTACGCACAGTGAATGGAATATGTGACTTTGATATTTTACAGTTTGCACAGTTAACAGAATGTTCTCCTAATATGCAACTTTGCACACTACACAGAATGTGCTTCTTAACTGCGGCTAGGCACAGTGAATGGAATATGTGACTTTGATATTTTACAGTTTGCACAGTTAACAGAATGTTCTCCTAATACGCAACTTTGCACACTAAACAGAATGTGCTTCTTAACTGCGGCTCGGCACAGTGAATGGAATATGTGACTTTGATATTTTACAGTTTGCACAGTTAACAGAATGTTCTCCTAATATGCAACTTTGCACACTACACAGAATGTGCTTCTTAACTGCGGCTACACACAGTGAATGGAATATGTGACTTTGATATTTTACAGTTTGCACAGTTAACAGAATGTTCTCCTAATATGCAACTTTGCACACTAAACAGAATGTGCTTCTTAACTGCGGCTCGGCACAGTGAATGGAATATGTGACTTTGATATTTTACAGTTTGCACAGTTAACAGAATGTTCTCCTAATACGCAACTTTGCACACTAAACAGAATGTGCTTCTTATCTGCGGCTACGCACAGTGAATGGAATATGTGACTTTGATATTTTACACTTTGCACACTAAACAGAATGTTCTGCTAATCTGAAACTTTGCACACTGAACAGAATGTGCTCTAATCTGCAACTTTGCACACTAAAAAGAATGTGCTGCTAATCTGCAACTTTGCACACTGAACAGAATGTGCTCTAATCTGCAACTTTGCACACTAAACAGAATGTGCTGCTAATCTGCGGCTAGGCACAGTGAACAGAATATGTGAAGTTTTTTTTTTTATATCTCTGCCCCCCCAAACAAAATAAACTGCTGCCCCCACACACAGTAGTCCTAAAAAGGACTTTTGGGTCTTTTTTTTTTACAAATTCGATTTTCTTCTCCCTACACTGACTTTCCCTTCCTATCCTCATCTCTCCCTGGCTAAGACTGAGCCGAACTCGCTGGTCAGGTGCTATACAGCACCCGATCACGGGTTCTGGCCAGCCAATCAGTGTAATGCCAGCAGCCAACATGGCTGCTGGCATTACACTGATGTCAGAGCCTCCCTGCACGTTTATTGGCTGCGCAGCAGCCGCGAAACGTGCGGGGAGGAGACCCGAACATGGCGGGCGAGCACATGCGGTACTCGCACGAGTACCGCCATGTGCCGAGCAGAGCGATGCTCGAGCCGAACCGAGCTTCGGCCGAGCATGCTCGCTCATCACTAGCAGAAAGGCTTCAGTGTGGCATCCGGTACTAAGCCCGAGGGGGCTAGTGGCTCTTGCTCTCTTATTACAGCATTCGATTACACTTCTGGTGGCTGTTAGCTCTTGCACTGCCGGCCGGTTTCCGTTATGCCCGTGGGGGCTATTGGCACTTGCACAAACTAAAGCAGTTCCTGTAACTACGCCCGTGGGGGCTAAGTTGTTTCCCTTTCTGCTTACTATCCAACACCTTGGCAGGGCAGCTCAATCCTCAGCACTTGATGAACTTTGTCTATACAGCACAGCCCTTTTAACATCCAGGGCGTGTCAAACCTCCACATCTGAGACAGACTGTTATATGGACATTAACCCCTTGGGGGTCAATATCATCCTAGTGCATACTGTTTTGCATTTATGTCTTTTGTGCTATTACCATTGTAAATATCTCAGTTTACTTTCCTGTGTATTACCTACCGCCCCTAGAGGGCGTACATGTGCCTTATTCACTTTAATAAAGTGTGTTTTATTTTCACTTATTTGGTCTGAGAGTCCTAAAAAACCGTAACAGTACGAAAGGGCCATGACCTCAGACGGTAAGGGTGAAAGTAATACTCAGAACATCCACTGGAGAATGGATGTCCATGAGCAGCGCCTGGACCAATTGGCACTGGCTCTACAAACGTTGCTTGAACGTACAGTACATTTGGACAAGTCTGGTCCTAATCCGGTGGTCCCCCCAGTCGTGACACCGGGTAATCCCTCTGTATCTCCCAGTGCTAACACTAGAGGGTTAACGGCAGCAGTACCATTACCCCTAAGATATGATGGCGAACCCTCCCTATGCAGAGGTTTTATTAACCAGTTGGAGATATTTTTGGAGTTGGCACCCCAGGCATTTCTGAATGACCGTAGCAAGGTCAGCTTTATGATATCTCTGTTGACGGGCAAAGCATTGGCATGGGCAAATCCGTTATGGGAGAATGCCAGACCCTGCACACTGAACTTTAGAGATTTCGTGGTTAAGTTCAGACGTGTGTTTGAGGTTCCTGGCAGGTCTGCCTCTGCTGCCAAAAAGCTGATGGAGATTCAGCAGGGCGAGCGCACTCTGGGCGAGTATGCTATTGAATTCCGGACCTTGGCAGCAGAGGTAGGCTGGAACGATGAGGCCTTACTTGCTGCCTTTACTCAGGGTCTTGCTGAACAGATCAAGGACGAGATAGCAGCTCGAGATGTACCCAGCGAGCTGGATGAGTACATTGACTATGTCATGTTGATAGACTCTCGCATCCGGGAGAGACGCTTGGCTAAGAGGGCCAAAGCAAAGAGTTATGGCCAGAACCAGTTCTTTAACCCACCCACACCACCCGTTCTACCTGAGCGAACAGCTGACAGCACTGAACCTATGCAAATAGGTTTTACTAAGCTCACGAAGGAGGAGAAGCTGTATCGTAGAAGGCAAGGCTTATGCCTATACTGTGGCAAACCGGGTCATGTATTCCGCAATTGTCCTGTAAGGCCGAAAAACTAACGCACCTAGGGTACCTTGGGGGACAGGCCCTAGGTGGTGTTGAACAGTCCCTAGATACTTGCACCACTAAGGTCATAGAAGTCCTAGCATTGGTGGACTCCGGGGCAGCCGGATACTTCATGGATCAGTCCTTTGCTGAGTGGCAGGGCATTCCGTTATGTAAAAAGGATTCTCCTATGGCTATAGAGGCCATTGATGGCAGACCCCTGGATTCTGCTTTCATTACGTTCGAGACAATCCCAGTGACAATGACCGTGGGGGCTTGTCACAGGGAACAGATACAATTTCAGATCATTCGTTCCCCGCATCATTCAGTTATTTTGGGGTTCCCATGGTTGCAAACACACAATCCCCAATTCGACTGGCAAAGGTGTGAAGTTAACTCTTGGTCTGAGTACTGTAACAAGAATTGTCTCTCCCTTCCTGTTAGGTTTATGTGTACCTCTCAAGCTGTGCCAACAGAATATGGGCAATTCAGTGACGTGTTTAGCAAAGGAGAGTCCAGCGCATTACCTGACCATAGGCCATACGATTGCGCCATTGATTTGCCTCCTGGTGCTGTGCCCCCCAGGGGACGTACTTACCCCCTGTCATGTGAGGAAAATAAGGCAATGGAGGAGTACATCACAGATGCCCTGGAAAGGGGAATCATTCGTAAATCTACTTCTCCGGCTGGTGCCGGATTTTTTTTTGTCAAAAAGAAGAATGGGGAACTCAGGCCTTGCATTGACTACCGTGGGCTGAATAAGCTGATGCCTAAGAACGCCTACCCCATTCCACTTATTACAGAATTATTCGACAGATTAAAGGGCTCTTCGATCTTTACTAAACTTGATTTGCGAGCTGCCTATAATCTAGTCAGAATTAAAGAGGGTGACGAGTGGAAAACGGCGTTTAATACCAGAACAGGGCATTATGAATATCTGGTGATGCCATTCGGCTTATGCAATGCGCCTGCAGTATTTCAGGAATTGATTAATGATATTTTACGTGACTTGCTCCAGTCCTGTGTGGTAGTATATCTAGACGATATACTGATTCACTCTGCTAACCTTGCTCAACATATTAAAGATGTCTCTGAAGTCCTGCTCCGACTTCGTAAGCACAAGTTATTCTGTAAACTAGAAAAATGCGAATTCCATACATCTCAAGTACCGTTCCTGGGGTTCGTAATATCCAAAAGTGGCATTGCCATGGATCAGGAAAAGTTGGCAGCGGTTCTGCATTGGCCTCGGCCTAAGGGGTTAAAGGCCATTCAACGATTCCTAGGTTTTGCGAACTACTATAGGAAGTTCATCAAGAACTTTTCTACGATTGTAAAACCATTGTCAGATTTGACTCATAAGGGCGCTTCTCCCTCTCAGTGGTCTGAGGCAGCTGAAGACGCATTTGTTACCCTGAAATGTGCCTTTGCATCTGCGCCTATACTGTCCCACCCTAATCCCTCCCTGCCGTTTACTTTGGAGGTGGACGCTTCAGAGGTTGGGGTTGGGGCGGTGCTCTCCCAACGCCCTGTGGGAGGTGGCACTTTAATGCCTTGTGGGTTCTTCTCTAAGAAATTATCCAGCGCCCAGAGTCATTACGAGATTGGCGACAGAGAACTTTTGGCCATCATACTTGCACTTAAGGAATGGCGACACCTCTTGGAGGGCACTCAGACTCCAGTACTAATTCTTACTGACCATAAGAATTTAACCTATCTCTCTGAGGCCAAAAGGCTGTCGTCTAGACAGGCCAGGTGGGCGCTGTTTTTGTCCCGGTTCAATTTCCTAGTATCCTATCTTCCTGGTTCAAAGAATATCAAGGCTGATGCGTTGTCACTAGTGATGAGCGAGCATGCTCGGCCGAAGCTCGGTTCGGCTCGAGCATCGCTCTGCTCGGCACATGGCGGTACTCGTACGAGTACCGCATGTGCTCGCCCGCCATGTTCGGGTCTCCTCCCCGCACGTTTCGCAGCTGCTGCGCAGCCAATAAACGTGCGGGGAGGCTCTGACATCAGTGTAATGCCAGCAGCCATGTTGGCTGCTGGCATTACACTGATTGGCTGGCCAGAACCCGTGATCGGGTGCTGTATAGCACCCGATGCGCGAGTTCGGCTCATTCTTAGCCAGGGAGAGATGCGCTTAGGCAGGGAAAGTCAGTGTAGGGAGAATAAAATTGTTGAAACTCTTTCAAGACCCAAAAGTCCTTTTTAGGACTGTTGTGTGTGGGGGCAGCATTTATATTTTGTTTGGGGGGGCACAATTTCCTTTTTTTTGTGGGGGGGATATATGTAAGGTGACATATAATACTAGATGCACAGGAAGTCAGTGTAGGGAGAATAACATTGTTGAAACTCTTTCAAGACCCAAAAGTCCTTTTTAGGACTGTTGTGTGTGGGGGCAACATTTAATTTTTTTTGGGGGTGGCAGAATTTCATTTTTTTGTGGGGGGGGACATGTTCTAAGGTGACATTGTACTAGGTGCACAGGGACAAATATTTCACAGTGCAGTGACAAGCTGACATATTCTGTTAGGTGCACAGGGCCAATGATTTTACAACGCAGTGACAAAAAGGGCCATTTTAAACGTGTGCCTAGCCATAGATTATTGTCACATTCTGTTTAGTGTGCAAATTCACAAATTAACGTCACATATTCCGTTCACTGTGCCTAGCCGCAGATTAGCGTCACATTCTGTTTTGTGTGCCTAGCCGCAGATTAGCGTCACATTCTGTTTCGTGTGCCTAGCCGCAGATTAGCGTCACATATTGTTTAGTGTGCCTAGCCGCAGATTAACGTCACATATTGTTTAGTGTGCCTAGCCGCAGATTAGCGTCACATATTGTTTAGTGTGCCTAGCCGCAGATTAGCGTCACATTCTGTTTCGTGTGCCTAGCCGCAGATTACCGGCATATATTCCGTTTAATATGAAGAAGGCGGGTAAAAAGGGACGGGGAAGTGGACGTGATCCTGATAGTTCAGGGCGCGGGTCAGGACGCGTAGAAACTGTGTCTGGTGCCAGAGCACAAGAAAGAAAGACATCCACCATACCTAGCTTCATGTCTCAGTTTACAGGGCGTCGCAGGACATCACTCTCGAGGTCAGACCACTGCGAACAGGTGGTCGGTTGGATTTCAGCTGATACTGCTTCCAGTCGGTTAAGCACCACCCTGTCTTCCACCAAGTCCACTCTCACTAGCCAAGAGTCTGGTCAACATAATCCTCACCCTGAATCATCCTTCCTCCCACCATAGAGGGTCTGGCCAAAGAAGTGATCCCACACTGGGATATAGTGAGGAGCTCGTCTCATCACCAATCCTTGATTTGAACCTCTCTCCAAGCACGCTTGCAGAGGAACATGAGATCTTGTGCCCTGATTCACAACCTCTAGAGGGTACCCAATCACAAGAAGATGACAGAGGGGAACGGCATTTAAGGTCAAAGGAAGTGGATGATGATGATGAAACACAGTTGCCATCAAATCAACCACAATTACTGTCTCAAGACCTTGATGAGGAGGATGATACACAGTTGTCAATGACTGAGGATGTGGTGGGATCAAGAAATGAGGAGGATGATCAGAGTGAGGAAGTGGAGGAGGACTTGGTGGACGATGAGGTCACTGACCCCACCTGGGAAGGTGGAAAGCCGAGCGATGACAGCAGTCCTGAGGGTGAGCCATCTGCAGCACCGCAACAGGCTGGAAGAGGCAGTGGTGTGGCTAAAGAAAGAAGGCGGACCGCACCAAACCGGCCCGCAAATGTTCCACGGAGCACCCCCTTGATAAATCTCCCTTGCCAAGGGGTAGGTGTTCCGCGGTATGGCGTTTTTTAAGGAAAGTGCGGACGACAAAAGAATTGTAGTTTGCAACCTGTGCCACACCAGAATGAGCCGAGGCATGAACACTAGCAACCTCACCACCACCAGCATGATCCGACACATGGCATCCAAGCACCGTAATAAGTGGGAGGAACGCCCGGATCGCCAATCTGTGTCTACAGGCCACACCACTGCCTCCTCTTCCCCTGTTTTCGGTGCCGGCCAATCGCCTGTCGAAGGCGCAGGCCCGCATACCTCCCGCCCTGCACCTGTACCATCTGAAGCACCATCAGCGACCACATCCACTTCCCTGTCCCAGCGCAGCGTCCAAATGTCGTTACCCCAGGCATTTGAGCGCAAGCGAAAATACCCAGCCACCCACCCACAGGCCATAGCACTAACCTCACACCTTTCCAAATTACTGGCCATCGAAATGCTGCCATTTAGGCTTGTGGACACTGAGTCCTTCCGCAGCCTGATGGCAGCAGCTGTCCCTTGTTACGCAGTCCCCAGCCGCCACTACTTTTCCCGGTGTGCCGTCCCCGCCTTACACCACCATGTGTCCCTTAACATCACCCGTGCCCTGACCAACGCAGTTACTGGGAAGGTCCACTTAACGACTGACACATGGACAAGTGCTTGTGGCCAGGGACGCTACATTTCCCTGACGGCACACTGGGTGAATGTCGTGGAGGCTGGGAGCGACTCGGACCCTGGGATGGCACAGGTGCTACCCACGCCGAGGATTGCGGGCCCTACCTCCATCAGGGTTTCCGCCAGCACCTACGTTATTGGCTCCTCCTCCTCCGTTTCCACCTCTGAATTCTCTGCGCGCAGCGCCACTCACCCATCAGCCGGTAGCTGGAAGCAGTGTAGCACTACAGTGGGGAAGCGTCAACAGGCCGTGCTGAAGCTGATCTGCCTTGGGGACAAACAGCACACAGCCTCAGAGCTGTTGCAGGGGATTAGTCACCAGACCGAGCAGTGGCTCTCGCCACTCAACCTGCAACCAGGCATGGTTGTGTGTGATAATGGGCGTAACTTGGTGGCGGCTTTGGAGCTCGGCAAGCTCACACACGTACCATGCCTAGCGCATGTATTTAATTTAGTGGTTCAGCGATTTCTAAAAACCTACCCCAATTTGCATGATCTCTTGACCAAGGTGCGCCGCGTGTGTGCACATTTCCGTAAGTCATCTACAGCTTCAGCCGGCCTGTTGACGCTGCAGCAGCGCTTACAATTGCCAGCTCACCGGCTGCTGTGTGACGTGAGCACGCGCTGGAACTCCACCTTCCACATGTTGGCCCGGCTTTGTGAGCAGCAGAGGGCAGTAGTGGAGTACCAGCTGTTACACGGTCTCGCCTCTCCGTTCAACTTCCTCTAATCAGAAGTGAGGAGTGGGAATGGATGTCAGACCTCTGTGAGGTTTTACGCAATTTTGAGGAATCGACACAGATGGTGAGCGGCGATAACGCTATTATCAGTGTAACCATCCCACTTCTGTGTCTACTGAAACGCTCGCTGCTCACAATTAAAACCGACGCTTTGCATGTGGAAGAGGTGGAAATGGGGGAGGAAGAGCTTACACAAGGTGATAGCCAGAGCACCCTCACTTCGTCTTCTCAGCGACAATTGGAGGAGGCGGAGGAGGAGGAGGAGGAGGAAGACACGGTTGCCTCCGCTACAGAGGGTAGCCATGGAACTTTATTTCCATCTCTTCAGCGTGGGTGGGCAGAAGAGGAGGAAGAGGATGAGGAGATTGAGAGTCATCCTCCTGGTGAGGACAGCGAAATCTTGCCTGTTGGTACTCTGGCACACATGGCTGACTTTATGTTAGGCTGCCTTTCCCGTGACCCACTCGTTATACGCATTTTAGACAACACGGATTACTGGGTGTTCACCCTTCTGGACCCCCGCTACAAAGAGAATTTCTCATCTCTCATTCCTCCGGTGGAGAGGACAAGCAAAATGGTGCAATACCAGAAGGTTCTTGTCGAAAAATTGCTCCAAAATTTTCCATCTGACAACGCTGGCGGCAGAGTACGTGCTACCTTGGCCAACCGAGAAGGGGAGAAAAGGGGAGCACACAGCAGTTCCGACAAAGGCAGGGCAACACTCTCCAAGGCGTGGGACACCTTCATGACACCCCGCCAGCACCCTCACCCTGATGCGCGGCCTAGTGTCACAAGGAGGGAAAAGTTTTGGAAGATGGTGAAGGAGTACGTAGCAGACCGTGTCAGCGTCCTCACTGATCCCTCTGTGCCTTACAACTACTGGGTGTCCAAGCTGGACACGTGGTATGAACTGGCACTCTACGCCTTGGAGGTGCTGGCCTGCCCTGCCGCCAGCGTTCTGTCTGAGTGGGTATTTAGTGCTGCTGGTGGCATCATAACAGATAAGCGTATCCGCCTTTCCACCGAAAATGCTGATAGGTTGACACTTATAAAAATGAACAAGGCCTGGATTTCCCCTGACTTCTCCACTCCACTGGAGGAAAGCCCCGGGTGAACATAAAGTCACTTTAGATATGTTATTTACAATGATGGGAATACTCTGTATTCCCATTCACCCCTTCCACCCAAAAAACGGGTATATGGTTGACTCTTAATCTTCTCATCCTCCTCCTCCTCTTCCATATGCCCTGTGATATAATTTTTATATAGGGCCAGCTCACCAGCGGGCCCTGTGATATAATTTTTATATAGGGCCAGCTCACCAGCGGGCCCTGTTTGACAATTTTTGTATAGGTCAGCTCACCAGCGGGCCTTCTCATATAATGTTTTATTGGGTCAGCTCTCTAGCGGGCCCTCTCATATAATGTTTTATAGCTTCAGCTCACTAGCAGGCCTTCGCATATAATGTTTAGGATGGTCAGCTCCGCAGCAGACCCTCACCCATAATGTTTTAGATGGTCGGCTCAGCAGCAGACCCTCATTCCTAATGTTTTATATGGTCAGCTTAGCGGCATGCCCTCGCCCCTAATGTTTCAGAGGGTCACCAGCAGGCCATTAATCCTAATTTTTCAAGGGTGTGTATGATGCCCTCCTTTATGTGTAATAAAGGGTGTATTGGAGTGACATTTCAGTCTAATTTTTGGCAGCCCTTTCACTTAGTGCATAGGCTTTATGAGTGTTGGACCACTACCTGAACTATTGTACCACAATGTGAATGAGGCCCTCCATTTTGTGATATACAGGTTGTATCAGAGTGCCTCAGGTCCTCCCATTGAATTAAATAGGGCTGGGGTGTTCGACAGAGCAGAAGGTAGTTCTTGGCTTCATCCACTAAGTCACTTCGTCACTTTTACTCAATGGATCAGACCCCACTGTTCCGACTATAAATTTTGGACTTAACAAGGGCAAACGGACATGTTGTAAAACCTGTGGTAGCTGCGGCCTCCGTTCCTGAATGCTGTACCTTACCCGGGCCATAACCACGTTGAACACCTGCTTTACGCTGTGCACGTTTCCCTCTTAATCATGGCCCCAGTTCCGAAAAATCGATGAAATTTTTTGCAGAATTTGCAGACGATATACAAGTAAATATACAGCAAATACTGTTTGGTAACAATTTTTCGCCTAAAATCGTTTTTATCTTCCTTTTTGTGTGTTTTACGGTCAGTCTGTAAAAATGGCGTACTACGGGCGAAACATCGTTCCCAGCAGCGACGTTGGAGTCCAAGATGCATCCAGACATCCTCCCTATGCTGTCCCTGAACCATTTCTGTGGTGTTTCCATCATTTTCTGCCCTTTTCCTATGAACCAGGCACCCTCCCCTCATCAGAGCAGGGGGTGCCTGGTGTAATGCTCGAGTCCTCCCATTGACTTCAATGGGGCTCGGGTGCTCGGCAGAGCACTCGAGCCTCCGGGGGCGCTCGGCCAGAGCACCCGAACACCCGAGCATCGGGGTGCTCGATCATCACTAGTTGTCACGTCAGTTCGCCTCTGACACTGAGAGGGAGGAAGTACCGGTACCCATCATTCAGCCAGATCAGATCCTGGCTACTATTCGTACCACCATAACCTCGCCACTAGGGGAAGAGATACTGGCATCACAATCATGGGCACCTCCTGAAACCCCAGTGGGGAAGTGTTTCGTAGATGAGTCATTCCGTGTCCGTCTGTTGGAGACTTATCACGCCTCTAAAGCGGCTGGGCATATTGGTAGGGACCAACTAGTATGGTCCCTCTCGCAGTTATTTTGGTGGCCTACGTTGAGAGCTGACTGCGCCGCTTTTACGGCAGCTTGTACCACTTGTGCCCGTGCCAAGACCCCTAGGCATCTCCCCGTGGGCTTATTGCAACCGGTCCCTAACGGAGATCGTCCTTGGTCTCATATATCCATTGACTTCTTGGGAGAACTACCGGCATCTAGAGGTTACACGTTCATTCTTATGGTGGTCGATAGATTCTCTAAGATGGCACATTTTGTGCCTCTGACTGGCCTTCCATCGGCTCAGGAATTGGCTATAGTTTTTGCCAGAGAGGTGTTCCGTCTGCACGGAGTGCCCAGAGTGATTGTCTCCGACCGTGGGAGCCAGTTCGTGTCTAGGTTCTGGAGGGCATTTTGTGGTCAGATGGGCATCCAATTGTCATTTTCCTCTGCCTACCATCCCCAGACGAATGGGGCCGCTGAGCATGCCAATCAGGGACTGGAACAATTCCTGCGCTGCTTTGTCACCGATCATCATGATAATTGGGCTGACCTGTTGCCATGGGCAGAGTTTGCCAGAAACTGTGCTGTTAACTCATCGTCCGGGAGCTCCCCGTTTCTTGTGAATTATGGTTTCCAGCCTTGTCTGCTCCCGGACTCCTTTCAGGCGCAGCAGATTCCTGCTCTAGACGAGCATTTGGCATGACTCCGTTCCACTTGGGCACAGGTTCAAAGGTCCCTCAGTCAGTCTTTCAGGCGGCAGCAAAGGCACGCTAATCGCAGACGCCTTCCAGTGGTCTCATTTCAGGTTGGGGACAGGGTATGGCTGTCATCCAGAAACCTCAATTTACAAGTGCCATCCAATAAACTGGCTCCCCGGTTCATTGGTCCTTTTAAGATTATCCGCAAGATTAATCCGGTTTCTTATGCTCTGGAGCTTCCACCCTCTATGCACATTCATAATGTGTTCCACATGTCACTCCTGAAACCCTTGGTGTGCAATCGTTATACTTCTACGCCAGTGATTCCTGGGCCGGTGGACGTCCAGGGCCAGGAAGAATATGAAGTCCAGAGTATTATTGATTCCAGGAGATTTAGAGGAAAGCTGCAATATTTGGTTCATTGGAAGGGCTATGGCCCTGAGGAACATTCTTGGGTTGATCAGGGGGATCTCCATGCTCCGAGATTAGTACGCAGCTTTCACTCTAAATATCCTTTGAAACCCAGACCTCAGGCTAGGAGAGGGGGTCTTTGAGAGGGGGGTACTATCACAGTGCCTGTGATTCCTGTCACTCTCAGTTGTGGCTGGCACTGATTTGCTATCTGAGTTTGACCCGCCCCTGATGACCTTTTTATACCTGGCTATCACATCTGTCAGATGCCCTTTCGTGGTGTTCCTGAGCCAGTAGTGCTGTTGCTGTGTTCCAGTATTCTGAGTTCCTGTGTACCGATTCGGCTTGTCCTGACCATTCTCCAGTGTACCTGCTTGTGTATGACCCGGCTCGTCTGCGTACCACCCTTGGATCCTGACCCGGCTAGACTGACGTTCCTGCTCGTGTATGACCCGGCCTGTATGACTGCCTCCTACGTGCTCCGACCCGGCCCGGCTGACTTCCTGCTCCGAAGGTCGACTTCCAGCTTGTTCCAGTGACCTGCGTTTCAGTTGTCACCGCCGCGACATTTCCAGTCTCTGCTGCCCGCGTCAGAGTGACTGCCTTGCCTGGTGCTTCCCTCGATTTATTGCTGTGCCTCGTTCTTTGTGCAGAGTTGTGTGTATGCTGTGGGCCTTCCTCCCTGTGCAGAGCCTTGCAGTAGCGCTGAAGCCTCGAGTAAACGTGCATTTTAACTCTTGCAGTGCTGCCTCGAATTCACTCTCGTTATCTCCTGTACGAGCCTCGTTACCCGTGATACTGCTGCTGAGTTGGCCGCTCTCCGTCGGCAACTCTAGTCCACCATTGCAGAGTGTTCACACAGTTGGGCCGTTTGGGCGCTTAAGGCTCTCCGGTATTGGCTACCGACGATATCATTTGACACAGAGTGTTGGCAGAAAGGCTTCAGTGTGGCATCCGGTACTAAGCCCGAGGGGGCTAGTGGCTCTTGCTCTCTTATTACAGCATTCGATTACACTTCTGGTGGCTGTTAGCTCTTGCACTGCCGGCCGGTTTCCGTTACGCCCGTGGGGGCTATTGGCACTTGCACAAACTAAAGCAGTTCCTGTAACTACGCCCGTGGGGGCTAAGTTGTTTCCCTTTCTGCTTACTATCCAACACCTTGGCAGGGCAGCTCAATCCTCAGCACTTGATGAACTTTGTCTATACAGCACAGCCCTTTTAACATCCAGGGCGTGTCAAACCTCCACATCTGAGACAGACTGTTATATGGACATTAACCCCTTGGGGGTCAATATCATCCTAGTGCATACTGTTTTGCATTTATGTCTTTTGTGCTATTACCATTGTAAATATCTCAGTTTACTTTCCTGTGTATTACCTACCGCCCCTAGAGGGCGTACATGTGCCTTATTCACTTTAATAAAGTGTGTTTTATTTTCACTTATTTGGTCTGAGAGTCCTAAAAAACCGTAACAGAAATAGTCTTTGATTCACACTGTTTTGGCGAAACTGACTTACTGGGGAACCCAATGTTCACCATAGGATTTCAATGTGTAGCATACACGTTGAAATCCAGGGGTGACCATTGGGTTCTCCAGTACGTTGAGTTGTTGTTTTACTAAGGTAACAGACTTCACAAGTGATAACACTTGTCCACTTAGTCTGGTTGTTGATGTTGCCCATGTACTGAGATATGTCAAACTAAAGCTATCTCAGAACATTGATTATATTGAGCAACACAGAAACCATGGCCATGAAATCACTGTGGAAGTATGTCCCCTGGATCACCTCTTTATCACTCCCAACACACATTAGTGTATCTCTGCCATCATCTTTTTGCATGAATACATCACAGAGTTTACTCAATGGCAAACAAGTAGTGTACTCCTGTGATGTCGATCATGCCTTCCCATGTATGGGGGATACTCTAGCCTTGAGTGTGGTTACGCATTGACACATGTATAATCCAACATTTCTTCATACAGACACAGATTGAATAGTGATGGCTCTTCTTTATTATGTCTCAGAGTACTTTAGAACGTACATGTGTTTCCTGGTATATAGTCTATATGCATTAAACACTTGTATGAGCACATTAAATGTACTTTGAAACTAAATCTTAATAGTTTTGAAACACTACTGTCCTGCTCATGTGTTGTCCACAAAGTTTGACAACTCTTTAGATGAGCATTCTAACTGTACAGGTTTGATACCAGGATGTTAGCACACACATGAATTTGTGTTTTCTGTGTCTATATGAGAATGTTCCAGTAGAGGTTGCTGTGAACATCAGGTCAAACATTGCATCACCAACACAATCACTTGAAAGACCAAGGGGTGAGCTTCATAGAAGTGTTGTCAAGACATCAGCCCAGTCACATGGAAGATCTTCTGTCTTTACAGGTGAGTACACAAATCATTGCTTTGTAATGGGTTGTGTACTCATCTGTAGCCCATTATGTAGCGAACTAAGGAAATGTGAAGCAGCTGTAGGGATATATGCCTCTGACTTGAATACACACATCAACAAGTATGTTCTGAGAGCTCAATGAAACTAATGTATTTGGGCTGCCACTGTGAGAGTGACAGTGGCAGCCCAATTTTATTTGTTTCATGGAACTATTAGGACATATTTGTTGATGTGTGTATTCATGTCAGGGCCACATATCACTAAAACCTCACAGGTCAGCATGGTGTCCCTGGAGATTTGATCCACGTTTCATGACCTCTATGTAGTGTAATAATACCACTGTAGATCCATCCCTCTGATGCTCTTCTCAGCTCTAGCAAACTACAGGACCCATGTTGACTCTAATGGCCCTTTAACCCCTGATGTGACAGAGTGTTATCCAATTCATTGCATTGGATAACACTCTTTCGCTACAAGGCTACCATGGTTGCTCTGGCTATGATCCTGGCAAATCACGTTAGTTGCTGTCAATCAAGCCCTATCAGATGCTGAACATGGGTTATGTGTCATACCTTGTTTCTCCTGGGGGTGTGCATGATATCCTTGAGGTATCAATGTCAACAAGAAGAAGCGAATTGAAGATGGTTTTGGAATCCTCACACACAATATGCCACGTCCATGGTATGCATGATGTTTGGGGCCATACTGCTGCCAGTGAAGTGCTGTGTCAATGATCCTGTGGGGTTGAACAGAACATCATGTGTGGTGTGGTTAGTGTGTTGGCACCAGTTCACAGGACTGATGGAGGACTTGCATGGATTGTTTGGATGTCCGTGTTCACAGCTAAAGTGGTCTGTAATGAGCCTGTCTCTGATCTGCACCCCTCTCAGTGTCTCCTCAACATGGCCAATGTCCATGGGCACTTCAGGTATAGGGGGGCCTGGATATCATCCACCAGCCTGTTGTCCACTGCGATGCTGTGCAGTATTGCACATGCCATTATGATGTCACACACTTTTCCAGGTGCATACTGCAGTACTCCACCCTAGTGGTCTAGACATCAGAATCGAGACTTCAGGAGCCCAAAGGTCCACTCAATGGCATTCCTCGTTCTGCCATGAGCCTGGTTGTATCTTTCCTGGACATCTGTTTGGGGATTGGCGACCGGTGTCAGTAGACGGGATTTGCATCCATAGCCAGCATCACTTGTGTAATGTGAGTGACATGGTGAGACAGGGAGCACATGTTGTGTGAATGATGTTTTGTGTGGTGGACGTACTAGCTATGAGTCAGGAGCATGGTGAGCAGTGTTGTGTGTACACCTGTGGATGTGGTGTGATGTAGTATTGTGAACTCACCCAGAAGCCATTCCCCTGTATAAGTTCCATTCTCAAAGTCACTGTGTACTGAGGAGTTTTGGAGAATGTACGAATCATGAGAGCTGCCAGGATATTTTGCACAGACATTCATAGTCCTCATGTTGCTGTCACACACCATCTGCACGTTCATGGAGTGGAAGTTCTTCCTGTTGATGAATAGATGTGCGTCACATGCTGGGGCTTTGATACGGACATGGGTACAATCTATAGCACCCATGACTCTGGGCATGCCTCCCCTTGCGTAAAAGCCCTGATTGAGATGTACCACTTCATGTAGGTGTTGGGGAAATGTATGTAGGTACTGGCCTTGTTTTTGAGGGCTGTCAAGACCTGGGCCAACACTCTGGAGAATGTGGCCTGTGACATGCCAGATGTGTAACGCTCAGTGAACTGGAAGGTGCCACTTGCCATGAAGTGTCTGGCACAGAGGAGTTTTTGCAGGCCAGATAGGGCATGGTTGTGGATGTAAATGAGATCCACCTGATCCTTGATGACCTCATACAAGGCAATGATGCTGTGTGGCCTCAACCTGTAGTGATCAATCACCTCGTCATCGGTCATTCCAAAGATGGTGACCCTTGGGCGGTATACTCTGGTCCTTGGTGGTCATTTATACATCCTCCGCTGCTGCAGGGGTCCCTGGGCAGCTGGGGAGCGTACTGTTGCTGTGGAGCATCCTGTTGCTGCAGCTATGCATCTGCAGGCAGGTGCTGCCCTCCAGGTGGTGATGGGCTCCTGTGTGGCTGTTGGGCTAGAGCCTCCTCACTTGCAACAGGTGAAAGGTACTGATCAGGTGTGCCTGGGGCTTGCTGGTGTTCCCTAGCTCTCTCCCTTGCACACCTTCTCCGCAGTCTTCTCATCAATAAATATCCCAACATAATTATTGTTCTCTCTCTATCTCTCTGTCTTTCTCTCCCTGAGTGGAAAACAAGCCACAAGTGACTGTGGTGAAATGTCTCTTTAAGTACGTGGTAGGGCGTTGTGTAGGTGTGGTGATGAGGTGAGTGATGACCAATGGGAAGGTGTTTGTTGGCCAGGTAAGTGTTTGCAGGTGTGTTTTAAAATGTGTTGTGTTCTGATTGCTGTGTCTCTGTCAGTTGCGGGTGTGAAGTTGTGGGGTGCAGGTTGCATCTGGATCGTGTGGTGATGTTGCACAGGTGAGCTTGTTTTGTATTTGCAGATGTCTGTGTTGTGTGATAACCCCTATTGTTCCGTGCCATGTTGTGTTGGTGTTTTTTTGGAGGTTCATGTCCCTGTGGTGTTGCTTGTTGTTGTGTGTGACAGTGATTTGTGGTGTCTGTCCATGTGTTCTTTTGGCATTGCACAGGTTAATTTTGCCATTTATATGCTTGTGTGGTATGCAGATTGTCTTTAACGGTGGTTTCTTTTTGACCGTTGTGTCTAACCGCTAACAAAACTGGTTCTTAAGTTTTAGCCTTTAACTGTATCTTTTTTTCAGCACTTAGCAGTACCGCACTCCTTTAAATGACTCTGGAGAATCTTGTTCTATGCGTCTCAATGCACGCAAGCCTATCGGCCGTAAGGATTTGTGAACTGCCGTTAGCTGTTCTTAAGACAGACCTTTAAATAGCTTACAACACGTTAAGGCACCCGTTAGTACTTTTTTTTTGCTAACGGCTGCCTTTACATCTACCCCTAAAAGTATGAAAAAAGGGGAGGTAGGGTCAGATGCTGCTTAGCTCCATTAAATGAACATGGCTGTCAGGGGAGTTAATAATAGGCTTGTTCGCTTGATTCCATCTCCACATCTGAGTAGCCTCAATCAAAGCTCAAGTCAATCATCTATCAATCAAACAGTGTGTTTTATTAACTGTCCCTATCACTGTCAACAAAAAACAGAACCACTCTCTCAGTTCAACTGCTTCTTTCCCCAGACTTCCCTTACACAGATATAATAACAGCCAGATCAGGTAGGAACTTGGATCATGGCTGCCTGTGCCTTCTCAATCAGTCATACAGAATTCTGGGATATTTGAGGTTAATCTCCTTTCCTGCCCTTACACCCTCCAGATTTCCTTAGCACAGAGATAATAACAGCCAGATCAGGAAGGAACTTGGATCACAGCTTCCTGTATTTTACCAGCCAGTCACAGAATTCTGGGGTATTTGTCCCCTAGATTCCCCCAGACTCCCAAACACAGATAACAAATGTCCTGAATACAAGGCTCCATAAAGTGCACTCCAATTTTACTGTATTTGCATATCCTAACTAGCTGCAAAATTGTGTTGATTTTTCTGTCTCTCTCAAATACAGAAACAGTATGCTGCAGGAACCTGACCTCCATTTTTTACTAAGCCTGCAGGAAAAAAAGGCAAACTTGCCACGTGGTGGAGGATATTCAGGTTTCCCATTGATATTAATGCAATACCCTGCGGGAAGAATATATTTTTTCCTGTTCCAGTTTTGAGTAAAAATTGTTCTCCCATTCCTAGATTGGAACATTTGTAATTTAGATTTGAACTGGCTGTCCTCTTATCTGTCTAACTGATCCATTGCTGCCTCTTCATTTTCACCTGTTCACTTCTCTGTTGGGGTGCTTCAAGGTTCTGCTCTAGGGCCACTTCTCTTCTCTCTTTACACTCAACGAAGTCTAGATGTTCAATCCATAGTTACGGCTTGTATCTCTTCTATTTCAGACTGGATGGCTCATAGGCACCTCAAATTAGATATGTATACAACTGAGCTAATCCTCATTCCTCCTAGACTATGATGCTAGTGCTTTTATAAGTCACAGTAAATGGCACCACCATAAATCCGATCACTGAAGCCTATTGATAATTCACTCTGTTCTCTCCTTCTCTCCTCATATTAATGTTATGGTCAAATTTTGCAGCTGTTTCTTACATAACATAGCAAAAATCCACCCCTTTCTCTGTTCCTCAGCAACTACAACTCTTATGCAAGCATGCATTCTATCCTGCATGCATAAATGTAACCTTTTTTCCTGCCTCTCAACTTCATACATGTCAATCCCCAAAGGATGCTGCCGAACAAATTACCTTACTCTCTCTTAGGTTTGTCTGTTGCCCTCTCATCCTCAAATCTCTCCACTGATTGCCCATCAGACTCAGTATATCATAAAAAATACTGCTTCTCTCATTAAAGACCTTCCCCTCCTCTACCCCACCTATATCGCTATGCCGATATCCTGTTACACCCCATCTCTTATGATCAGCCAAGGACATTCTCCTCACAACTCAATTTGTGTCTAAAGCTCTCTCTTTCTCTCTTATCAAACCCTTTTACATTGTTACTCTTTATCTCTGGATCACTTTACCTCCCAATTTGCTCCAGTGCTCCAAATCTTACTTAAAAGGATAGTAATACTTCAAATGTAAAAATATATATGTTGTAGGGTTTATGTCCCTGAATAAAACAAGGGTACTCCCACTGCTGAGAGATATTTTATTAAAAAATTATAACAGCTGAAACTTGAATTTTTTAGGTGCAAAATCCCAGTGGCCTGAAATTGTACAGTGGCGCTATTGTTACACCATTCTATGGACAGCTCTGGTCCATAGACTATAAATTTCCATAGGATGGTGTAGCAACAGCGCCACTGTAAATTTTCAGGCCACTGGGATATTGCACCTAAAAAATTCAAGTTTCAGCTGTTATAATTTTTTAATAAAATATCTCTCAGCAGTGGGAGTACCCTTGTTTTATTTGGGGACACAAACCCTACAACATATATTTTTTTACATCTTAAGTATTACTATCCCTTTAAAATCACATTTCCTCAATGAAGCTTCAACTAGATGGCACTTCCACTCTTCATGTATCCAAGACAAATAACCCTAAGCTGACCATAACTCAAACATGGTATTCTGTACTGGATCATTACATGCTTTGTATTTCCCCTTAATTCAATTTACATTGTTCCACTCTTTAAAAGCACTTGTGTAACCTTGTATTGTATAAATCAGTTGCATAAAAGTTTTTTCATCCATGGTCCAAACGATCAATAATTTATATATCTGAGGGATGCATTCATTTTTTATAGGTAACAATGCTGAATTATATCCTCTTAGCTATTTAAAAATATTGATTTCCAGTAATACCAAAGAGATATAAAAAAGTAAAATTAAGTGTATTCATAAAGAAGTGCAGAGTTACCTGCTTGCTGCTAGTCACTGTTCAAGTTGCTAATAAATGAATGAGAATCTGGGTTTATATAGACTGAACTATCCTGGGGATCTGTAGGTTGTCAATAGATTGCTGTAGAAATTGATTCTGAGTACCCATAATCTCCTGGCCCAGAGGAGAAGTGATGCTTGTCCTCAGAGTGGCCAAGATTCGGTCAGGAGATATAATGGGTACTAGCTGTACATCAGACTCTATTTCAGGCCCATGCTGTCTGGACAGGGCATCGGCCCGAACATTTTTGGAACCGGGCAAATAGGATACCACAGAGTTGAACCGGGAAAGGAAGAGTGCCCATCTCGCTTGTCTTGGCGACAATCTTTTAGCTTCTGATAAAAATAATAGATTTTTGTGGTCTGTCAAAATCAGAATCGGAGCCCTGGTACCCTCCAACAAGTGACGCCACTCACGTAATGCCAGGATAATTGCCAATAGTTCATGATCACCAATCTCGTATACAGATTGCGCCTTAGTCAGTTTTTTAGAAAAGAATCCACAAGGCCTAGGTACCTGACCAGGCTCAGACTTCTGGGACAGTACAGCTCCCACGCCTGTATCAGAAGCATCTACCTCCAGAATATATGGTAGGATGGACCAGAACCGCTGCTGAAGTAAATGCTGCCTTCAATGCCTCAAAGGCCTCCTCAGCCTCTTTTGACCACTCAGACACCTTGGTCTCTTTGTGCGTCAAATCCATGAGAGGCTTGACAATGATGGAGAAGTCACGGATAAATTTACGATAATAATTGGCAAAGGTAAGAAACCTCTGAATGGCCTTGAGGCCCTTGGGACGTGGCCAATTCAGCACCGCAGACAACTTTTCTTTGTCCATGGAAATGCCCTCTTTAGAAATGACGTAACCCAGGAAGGGTACCATGGATTTATGAAATTCACTTTTATCAATTTTACAAAATAATTTATTCTTCCTGAGTTTCTGAAGTACAGTGGCCACATGAATACTATGAGTCTCAGAATCAGGGGAATAAATTAAAATGTAGTCTAAATAGACTACTACACAAGACAGAAGCAGATCTCGGAGAACATCATTAATCAAATCTTGGAACACGGCTGGAGCACTGCACAACCCAAATGGCATTACTAGGTATTCATAATGCCCATTGCGCGTGTTAAATGCGGTTTTCCACTCATCACCTTCCCAAACAGCTCGGTGATGACTGGAATTGGATAAGCGCTTTTAATCTTCAGCTTATTGAGCCCTCTATAATCAGTGCAAGGTCTTAATTCACCTGACTTTTTCTTAATGAAAAAGAATCCAGCCCCCGCAGGCGAGGATGATTTGCGAATAATGCCCAGAGCCAAGGTATCAGTAATATATTCCTCCATGGCCTTGTTTTCCTCACAGGAGAGAAGATACGTTCTACCCCTGGGGGGCACTGTACCAGGCGCAATATCAATAGCACAGTCGTATGCCAGATGTGGTGGCAAGGTGCTAGCCTCTCCCTTGATAAAAACATTGCTGAAGGATTGGTATTCATGCGGTAGGGAGGGAGAGATACACATAATCCTGGTAGGTCGTTGTAAACAGTGGCTCATACAATAGTCAGACCAGGCCGTAATCTCACAAGTGCCCCAATTAATTCTAGGGTTATGGGTTCGTAACCATGGAAACCCTAAGATAACCACATAATGAGGTGACTGAATAATTTGAAACGACAAAGTCTTGCAGTGTAATGCACCCGTAAGCACTGAGAGTGGACAAGTCTCGTGGGTGACCTGGGGAGGCACCAAAGGTCACCCATCAATAGCCTCAATTTGCATAGGATTGACCAACTCGACCAAAGGAATATTATGAGCTACGGCAAATTCTTTATCCATAAAATATCCAGCTGCTCCAGAGTCAATCAGAGCGGATGCGGTAAAGGAGAAGTTTGTACAGGAAATTACCACCTGTACCACAGGTTTGGAAGGCACTTTCTCTGGGGACTGCTGAATACCACCTAGGACCTGTCCCCTTAGAAAACCTAGGTGCATGCATTTTCCGGCCATGTGGGACAATTACGCAGTATGTGCCCTCCTTTGCCACAATAAAGGCACAACCCATTCTTACAGCGGAAGGACCGTTCCTCTCTGGTTAATTTCGTAAACCCAACCTGCATAGCTTCAAACAATTCATTTTGTCCTGGAGGCAAGGGAGTCGAGGGAGGCAAGGGTGGGAGTTCATTCTTGTGCCATTGCCCTGCAGAAGACCTAGGCTTGCGGTCTCTATTTTGTGTCCGCTCCCTGATTCGTGTATCAGTTAGGTTTACAAATTCTATGAATTTGTCCAGCGTTACAGGCAACTCTCGGGCTATTATCTCATCCTTAATGCGTTCATGGAGTCCTTGTGCAAAAGCCACACCAGGGCCAGATTGTTCCATGCCACCTCGGCCACCAAGGTGCGAAATTCTATGGAGTAATCGGTCACAGAATGATTGCCCTGTCGGATGCACATAATTTGTTTAGCAGCCGAGATGTTGCGCCCAGGAACCTCAAACACACTACGAAAGGCCCTCACAAATTCACTGAAATTGGTCGTAATAGGCTTCGCTGTCTCCCAAATAGGGTTTGCCCAGGCTAAGGCTCTGCCTCTTAAAAGCGATATCATGAACCCAATCTTACTTCTTTCAGTAGGAAATGCTTGAGGAGCTAGTTCCAAAAAAATTTCCAGCTGATTGAGAAAACCCCGACATAGGGTAGGTTCTCCATCGTATCTTAATGGTAGGGGGTAGGATTAAGGCTAATGGGTCTCTATCTGATCGTTTTGGTATCAGGAATGGAATGCGACAAGGCTGCCCGCTTTCCCCCCTTATTTTTGTCTTGACTCTGGAACCTTTGTTAGCTATGATATGGGGTTCAGCTGAGATTACGAGCATTTTAATTGGCGATCGAGATTTTCGTCTAGCTGCCTTCGCAGACAATGTCTTATTATTTCTCATTGACCCTTTCAAGTCATTGCTGGCTTTGTTACGTTTGCTCTCCCAATTCTCCGAATTCTCGGGATTTAAAGTCAGCCTTTCTAAATCTGAATTAATTGGTATCCATATTTCAGATGCTGATCAGCACCGTTTGGAAAACCTCTTTCCATTCTGCTGGGATCCTCAGAAAGTCGAGTATTTAGACTTTCTATTTTCTTCTTCATTATCTGATGTGATTCAACTCAATTATGCTCACCTTATATCGTCCCTAAAATCTGATTTTTTGAGATAGTCCCCGCTATATGTTTCTTGGCTGGGCCGTGTCCAGCTGGTAAAGATGAAAGCTCTCCCAAAAATGTTGTTCCTGTTCCAGACCATTTCCCTAACCATACCCTTTTTTCTCGTTCAGGTAAGTTAATACTAGGTTTTAAATGGCATAACAAGCGCCTGCGTTTGCCTTGTAAGTTACTCTGCCTCTCTCCATCTCAAGGAGGTATGGGTGTCCCATGCATCCAATCCTACTGCAGAGCGTGTCATCTATCCATCCTACTCGTTATGTCCAGTCGGGACCCTGGAGACAGGGGCTGGATTTCAGTTTTGAAAACGTTGTTTCCAAATTGCGACGTACGGCAACTTATGAGGTGCAACAAGATCGCTGCACCTAAAGAGTACCTAGCCCACCCTATCTTAGGTCACTTGCTATCACTCTGGTATTCTTTAAACCTGAAATATGCCTGGGCCCCTTTTCTCTCTCCTTGTTTCTCCTTCAATGGGAACCCGAGCTTTCCTCCTGGCTTACAGGTGGGTGCCTTCTCCCGTTGGGATTTAGTCGGTCTTCACACAGTTTCTTCACTTCTCATGGATACTGGCTTAAAGTCTTTTCAGCAACTCCAACAGGAGTATTCTCTTCCAGCTTCTGAATAGTGGAGATACGGACAAATTCAACACTTCTTAAGCTCTCACTACTCTCGGCCCCCGTCTAAAGATGCTCGTACCCATTTCAAAAAATTGCTTGACAAGGGGAGCTTTGACACTATGTCTATCTCTCACTTTTACCATTTGTTGATCAGTGGACCAATGGGTCGCAGATGGGCCTTCCAGGCTGCTTGGGAGATGGACCTCGGTCAGGGGCTCACGGAGGACTTCTGGAAAACAACCTTTGCGCGGGCCATGACTTCGCTTACCAGTGTATCCTTAGGGAAACAAACTATAAAGTCTAGGTGGTATCTCACCCCGGTCAGACTACCCTGGATTTTTCCTGGCATGCCTGATTTATGCTGGAGATGTCGGGAGCAGAAAGGTGACATGATCTATTTGTGGTGGTCCTGTCCTGCTATTATTCCGTATTGGGAGGTGGAGTTTGGGGAATTCAGGCATCTCTTTCTGATTCCTTACCATCTTCCCTCCAACTGGCTTTTTTGAATGCTCTACCCTCTGCCCCCGAGTCCACTGGGATCCTCGATTACCAATGGTTGCTTGCGCTGACAGTGGTTAAAGCTTGCATCCCGATGCATTGGAAGTCTATGGTTCCACCGACTGTGGAGAAATGGAGGAGACATTTAAAGGACTATTTCCTTTTAGAAAAATACCACACCACTACACTTGGCCTTAGTAGAACCTTTGATGTTGCTTGTCAAACCTGGAATACTTATTTTCGCATGCATTCCTGATAGCCTGTGACTTATACACAAGGTTCTATTTGGAATTCAGTTAGTTTGATTTGTTATTTGGGAGCCCATACCCTTGACTTTCCCTTTCCTCCTTCTGTCCACCCTAGTCCCTTACCTCCCTCCCCCACTCGCAACTCTTTTTCCAGTCTCTTTTTTGACTCTTTTCTTCCTCTTTGCTGGTTTGAATTTATAATATACTTCCTTGTATATTGATAATCCTGTTTTTTTTTATCATGGGTGCATTTTTAGTTTTCATTTTTCTCTCTTTGAAGCTGGTCATATACTTTATACTATGTATGATCTTTTTTCTGTTTTTTTCTATGCCTTACAAATGTATTGTTATTGATCTTTGGAGCAATAAAAATGTTGAAAAAAAAAAAAACTAATATAAACAAATGTTGGAGGGTCTGCTCTGGGCCTTTGAAATCAAAGAAGCCCTGTAGTATGCATTTTTCATATGTCCTAGAAAGGTGAGGTCTTGGCAGCCTGCCATAGGAATAAAACTATGTTCCAAAGACAAATAGATAAGCAAAAGATCACTACACACTTTCAATATGCCATGCAAAATCTTATGCCCATGTAGGTCTTTCTGCAATGCAGTTGAGGTACCTTTAGCATCAAAGGTGTTAAAAAGAATTTTCGAATGACTGCAGTATGGCCTTGTCCAGTACAAAGGGAGTTAAAGTCTGTTGTATAGTCTGTTGTGACTACATCAAACTACCATATTGCTGAAGAGATGCTCAATCACACAGCACTGCTTGCTCTGTGAAATCTGGAGAATTAAAAAGACTTGCATACACTGTCTGCTCTGCACACAAAGCCTCCAGTGTAAAGCCTGAAATTGCTCATCAGCAAAAGAGACCAGACATGATTTGAGATGGTTGTCTTTGAATAAAAGCAATTAGCTGTGAAAGAACATGCAGTTCCCCCGTCTCATGCAGGTAAAACACATTTGGTATCCTCAGGCACACACTTAAACTTGCTCCCGGCTATTAGCTATTGTAAGTAGCGGACACGTAGAGTTTCAGCCGTTCAGACAGAATCAGTCCACTCTGCATGCAGACTGAATGTCAACAACACTAACGGTAACAAGCAACCTGGTTTGGGATTAACCACTATACTGCTGGAACAGCCAGCATCATTTTGGAGGGTTATGCTTTGCTCTAGCTCTGAAGAGTTTAACCCTTTGAATGCTAGAGTGAGCTCTAAAGTTTTGCTTCCCCATTTGATTTTAAGTCACATATAACCTCATTTGTCTCATTTAACATCAGTGTTGAAAAACTCCAGTCCTTACAGCCTACTATTAGGTTAAGCTTTAACTACTGTATATTTTAGCTTCATCAATCAATCAGTAACTGTAGCATACAGATAGTCAAAAAGTTATCTTTTTTTCATGGAAAAAACACAATTCAGTGCTTCTTCTGTGGAAATCCCAACAAGTAGAAAATACTTAAACTTAATTTTTTGCTAGTGCCAATTATTTCTATGGAGAATATTTCTACTATATATATATATATATATATATATATATATATATAGTAGAAATATATATACACTGCTCCAAAAAATAAAGGGAACACTAAGATTACACATCCTAGATCTGAATGAATGAACTGACAACAAAATCACACAAAAATTCTCAATGGAAATCAAATTTATCAACCCATGGTGGTCTGGATATGGAGTCACACTCAAAATCAAAATGGAAAACCCCACTACAGGCTGATCCAACTTTGATGCAATGTCCTTAAAACAAGTCTAAATGAGGCTCAGTAGTGTGTGTGGCCTCCACGTGCCCGTATGACCTCTCTACAATGCCTGGGCATGCTCCTGATGAGGTTGCGGATGGTCTCCTGAGGGATGTCCTCCCAGACCTGGACTAAATCATCCGCCAACTCCTGGACAGTCTGTGGTGCAACGTGGCGTTGGTGGATGGTGCGAGACATGATGTCCCAGATGTGCTCAATCGGATTCAGGTCTGGGGAACGGGCGGGCCAGTCCATAGCATCAATGCCTTCCTATTGCAGGAACTGCTGACACACTCCAGCCACATGAGGTCTAGCATTGTCTTGCATTAGGAGGAACCCAGGGCCAACCGCACCAGCATATGGTCTCACAAGGGGTCTGAGGATCTCATCTCGGTACCTAATGGCAGTCAGGCTACCTCTGGCAAGCACATAGAGGGCTGTGCGGCCCCCCAAAGAAATGCCACCCCACACCATTACTGACCCACCGCCAAACCGGTCATGCTGGAGGATGTTGCAGGCAGCAGAACGTTCTCCACGGCATCTCCAGACTCTGTCACGTCTGTCACATATGCTCAGTGTGAACCTGCTTTCATCTGTGAAGAGCACAGGGTGCCAGTGGCATATTTGCCAATCTTGGTGTTCTCTGGCAAATGCCAAACGTCCTGCACGGTGTTGGGCTGTAAGCACAACCCCCACCTGTGGATGTTGGGCCCTCATACCACCCTTATGGAGTCTGTTTCTGACAGTTTGAGTGGACACATGCACATTTGTGGCCTGCTGGAGGTCACTTTACAGGGCTCTGGCAGTGCTCCTGCTGCTCCTCCTTGCACAAAGGCGGAGATAGCAGTCCTGCTGCTGGGTTGTTAGCCCCCCTATGGCCTCCTCCACTTCTCCTGATGTACTGGCCTGTCTCCTGGTAGCGCCTCCATGCTCTGGACACTACGCTGACAGACACAGCAAACCTTCTTGCCACAGCTCGCATTGATGTGCCATCCTGGATGAGCTGCACTACCTGAGCCACTTGTGTGGGTTGTAGACTCCGTCTCATGCTACCACTAGAGTGAAAGCACCGCCAGCATTCAAAAGTGACCAAAACATCAGCAAGGAAGCATAGGAACTGAGAAGTGGTCTGTGGTCACCACCTGCAGAACCACTCCTTTATTGGGGGTGTCTTGCTAATTGCCTATAATTTCCACCTGTTGTCTGTTCCATTTGCACAACAGCATGTGAAATTGATTGTCAATCAGTGTTGCTTCCTGAGTGGACAGTGTGATTTCACAGAAGTGTGATTGACTTCGAGTTACATTGTGTTGTTTAAGTATTCCCTTTATTTTTTGGAGCAGTTTATATAGCCTTGATAATTCCCACCCCAATGCTATAAAAAAATCTGGAACTTACTGAAGTGTTGTGAGGTGTATTTGAGACTAGAGAGTTGTAGAAATACAGAGAGATCTACTGAGAGAAAAAATTATACTTTGGAGAGTTAGCACCAGTACACTTGTTGCTGCAGTTGTCTGTTGCACTTCAGTGAGTGTGTTTGTGTGTTTGTAAATGAGTAAAAAGAGTTGAAGGACTGTTGATGCAGAGGAAGGGAACACCTGCAGACCTTCCATTCTACAGCACACCACACTCATACCAAGGAGGATCGATTGTTTTTACAGAGTGGTAATAACCAATAGGAAGCATCTGTCATGGACTACTGCCCCCACCACCAGTCACTTTTAAAAGGGACGGACAAGAGGCACAGTGGCTGACAACACTTCAATGCATCAAGAATGTATTCCTCATTGCTTTTAATGGAGACTATGTGAGGATCCTGCTCAAACCATGCATTCACCACCTGACTCATGTCTATCATGTCATTATTGTAAGATTCATTGACCATTCTCATTTTTTTCCTGTAGTGAATATATTAGTGGAAGTACCTCACTGATACCTACACTCGTATGATTAACCCACAAGGCAGCATCCTCAAAGATCTTCAGCAGCTCAAATAAGTCACACATTATTTGCCAGTGACCAGTTTATATAGAAGCCCCCTACAAAGCCTTCTAGTTAAGAATTGAACAGGACTCTAAAAGCCCTGTTCTGCTCATACAAATGCTCCAGAAAGTACAATGTTGAATCCAACTTGTCATGGATATCCATTTTAAGCTGGTGATAGGGCAGATAGTTACGCTCTTGCAAGGCATGTGATGCATGGCTCACATTATATGACTGACTAAAGCATGCACAGAATTTGTAGGCAATATTAAACATTTCTTTATGGGTTTCTGATTCGGAGAAAAATTGGTTAACAGTTTAAGCACATAGGTGAGGCAGGTTACATGCACCATATCTGATATTCTCAAGGCAGCTATTATATAGAAGCCAGTCCGCAGAAACAGTGCAGGATTTCAAGGAGTGGTGCACTATGACCTGTTCCATTTTCTCTAGCATACCTAAAGTATTGTAGGTTTGTATATAAAATCTCTGCATGTATAAAGTAGCTGAACTTGATGGACATGTCTTTTTCCAGTCTCATCAACTAAGCTACTATGTTACCTTTACGTTATGGCCTACACTGCAAATGGCCTTTATTGCCAAAGTAAGAGGCAAAAGTGGCAGTGACCTACTGCTGCTGCATCTGTTGCTGCCACTGATAGAAAAGATACCCAGTGAGTGATGACAGTCATAAAGCCCACTTCTGTGTTCAGGTGAACTTTCTTGCCATTTGATGCTTCCAGTCCTTTGCCTACGATGCCGACAGGCTGCTTGTTCCACTCTAGAGCAGAAGCAGCCATCTTTTAAAAATACCTGCACCTTGGGTTATGTCAGCGAGGTGCAACATGTAACGAATACCCTGGTCACCGTGCTGTCCAGGGCCGTTGTGCCGGGTTTCTCACTCCTGAGGTTGGCCACAAGTTGGTAGCTGGTCCGGTAACTGCACCACAAGGAGCTGGGATAACTGTAGCTGGAATATAGGCTGGAACACTGGAGAAAGCAAGCTGGAACTTCCACTGTAAATACTGGGATCTGATGTCAGCTGCAAGATGGGTAGGTGAATGGAGCAGGCTGGTAGCTGTACCTCAGAAGGCTGGATCACTGCAGCTGGCTGGTATGCAGGAAGCTGGAACACTGGAACACTGGTCAAGTAAGCTGGAAACGCTGAATCACTGGAAAGCTGGCAACTGGAACGCTGGTATCCTTTTATTGTCAAAATCAGCTCTTTTTATACAGGTTTAACAGTATTAACTAGGGGGCTGGTTACAGAGGAAACACTGGGGAACAGTGGTGACTGGGCACAATACACAAAGGGGATGATGGATACATAAACATAGGGATAATGGCAACCAGGGGACTGTACACAGAAACAGGCACTTTCCATAATTCCAAGTAAGAAACAACCAATCAGAACCCAGGCAATTGTTCTCCTTAGGAGATGTAATTACCCAGGGCTAACAAAATTAACTTTTAACATGGGAGAGTAGGCGACCAATCAGGAAGATGCCTACTCTGTTCAGTGCTGTATGCAGCCAATCAGAAGGCTGCCTACTTTCTCCCATTCAAAGTCTATGGGGGACCTTTAAACTTGAATGGCCAATCAGTGGCCTACCTACTTTCTCAGTGAACTCAGTCTTTTGAGTGGGGTTTCTATGTGAGGCCTGTCAAGACCTCCATGTAACGGCATAGGGGTCCTTAACACAACACATGACATCAGTAGTTTAAAACAAAAAAATAGAGCAGTATGTCAACCGCCAATATTTTGGAAAGTTTGCCATTCCACAGGTGTACTTTCAGATAATTTTGGTGCAGTTTTTGTTTTCCTTATAAAAACGCATGACTCGATTCTATTACCAGTGCTAAAAATAAAACAGGCATTGTTTTTTTATTTTAAAGGGATAGTAATGTTTCATAATAAAAACAGCTCTTATTAATCATCATAGTATTTGGACTTTGGAGAGAGTTATTTCAATTCTGTAAGAATTGTAGTACAAGAGTAATTCAATGACAAAGTATTCCCCTCCCTCCCCTTTTACTGATGTAACACTGCTCAGCCAGAGCAGAAGGGAGGTGCCCAGGTAGATTGCAGAGAGGGACAATCTTCAATTAAGATAAGGGAAAAACCTGAAAAACTTGTCAGGGCTTTCATTTTTCTCATAGGAAGAAGATTGTCCCCTTCTGTTATCTGTCTGGTCTTACAACCAGATTCCACATCTGAGAAGAGATGGCTTACGCTAGGTAAAACGGGCGGGAGGGGAAACTTTGCTTGTGAATATCTCTCAGACCATAAAGGTTTGAGAGATAAGACTTATATCGTTCTTCATGTTTTTTTAATGCCTACAAAATAAAATAAAGATAAAATGAAGTAATACTATCCCTTTAAGTCAGTTTTTGCTATCCTATTACCTGATTTATGAAAGCAAAATCAGCGGTAATTATACTCACCCCCAGTCTGAAAAAAGCCCATAGGAAACAACTAAAAACAACGTGCAATTAGTATCCTATTACGCACGCTCAGTATTACCGCCTGTTTTGTGGTTACATTTAAGTCACAAATTTTGCGCCTCAGAGGGTGAGGCATAGAAGTCATAACGACAGTTTCAAAACCATCGTTGTTAAAACAAAAGCAGTGTATAATACAGTATACAGCATAGAAATCCGACATACACTGCTCCCCTCGACATATTAACCCCCCCTTTTAAAAGTCCACTTGCAGTGCTTTCTTACACCACATTAATCCAACAAATATTGTTCATAGTCGACAATTAACCCATCCCCTTCCAAATCCGACTTACGGTGCTTTTTTACAGCACATTAATCCGATAATATTGTTCATAGTTGACAATTAACCCTTCCCCTTCCAAATCCGACTTACAGTGCTTTCTTATACCACATTAATCTGACAAATCTTGTTCATAGTTGAAAATTAACCCTTCCCCTTCCAAATCCGACTTACAGTGCTTTCTTTCACCATATTAATTCGACAAATATTGTACATCTGACATTTTAACCCCCACCCCCCTTGAAAAGTCGACTACAGTGCTCCCATGACTTTCTTTCACCATCTTTATCCTACATTTTTCTTCTCCTATTATAGTCGACATGCCCTAATTTTTTGTATTGCAAGATTAACCCTATGAGTACCAGAGAGGTATTGTAATGTGCTTGCTACCCCTCTGGTACTCATAGGGTTAATAGGCAACCTGTATATGTATAAAAAGGTGTTTGTTTTTATTATATATATGTAATTTGTGTGAAAATGTAATTAAATATTTAATTTATGTGTAACAATGATTTTCTTTTTTTAAATTATGTATGTAATTTGTATTAAAAAAGTACTTCAGACCTCAAGAGGGGTATTAATAAAGGGGGCAATTGTCGCTCCCATGCTAGGGGGGTGTCATGAGGGGTCATGATACCCCTCTTGAGGTGTGAAGTACTTTTTTGATAAATTTTTGTAGGCAGTAGTCAGAAAAAAGCAGACAGAGCCAGTTTTGTTACTACTCTGAAAAGTTCTGTCTACGCCAGTTTTGTTTTACTGTGGTTCTGCAATAGAATACCGACGTACCACATGTTTGCAAAATTCTCACTACTTGTTTTTCTTGTAACTCCGGTCTTAGCTCGGGTAATAGAATCGAGCAATCAGTCAGTAAGTGTTTGTTGCAACACAATAAAAAATATTTGTGAAAATTAATAGATTTAACAACATGACTAGTGGTGGTGGGTGTGGGGACATTATGACTCTTAGCAAGTCCAAATAACTCTGTCATTCGTGGGATGAGGTCCATCTACCATGCCAAGAAAGGTAGGAAAGCAGGAGAGGACCTCATAGTGAGAGAGGGTATCAAAAGGGGGGAGGTGCGATGAGGCTAAAAATATGGAAAGATAGAGGGGAGAGGGATACTGGGGGAGAGGTGGAAGGGGACTGTTGAAGAGAAAGATGAGGCTGATACAGAAAACAGGGGAGACTTGATGAGACTTGATGAGAGAGGGTATCAAGAAAATGAGAGAAGAAGGAAAGACTGAGGAGAGAGAGAGGAGGGGAATATTTAGGGGAAGAGGAGGAGAAGAACTGGGGAAAAAGAAGGGGGGCTGATGGAGAAAAAAGTTGGGACTTGGGAAGAGAGGGGCATGAAAGACTACATGAGAGAGAGGGGAAGACTGGGGCAGAAAAAAGTCTGGGACTTTTGGCGAAAGAGAGGTGATTAGTGTTGAGCGAGCGTGCTCGGCCGATGCTCGGATCGGCTCGAGCATCGCTCTGCTCGGCACATGGCGGTACTCGTACGAGTACCGCCATGTGCTCGCCCGACATGTTCGGGTGAAGAGGATCTGTGCCGGAAGAGGCACAGATCCGAAGACGCTCCGCTGGACCACCAGGGAATGGAGGTACGGGGGCATTGCGGAGATGAAGGGGGCATTGCGGAGATGAAGGGGGACATTGTGGAAGAGGGGCATAGACTCTATGCCCCTCTTCCACAATGTCCCCCTTCATCTCCGCTATGCCCGTCTTCCACAATGTGCCCCTTCATCTCCGCTATGCCCCTCTTCCACAATGTCCCCCTTCATCTCCTATGCCATAGAGGAGATGAAGGGGGACATTGTGGAAGAGGGGCATAGCGGAGATGAAGGGGGACATTGTGGAAGAGGGGCATAGACTCTATGCCCCTCTTCCACAATGTCCCCCTTCATCTCCGCTATGCCCCTCTTCCACAATGTCCCCCTTCAGCTCCGCTATGGCATAGGAGATGAAGGGGGACATTGTGGAAGAGGGGCATAGCGGAGATGAAGGGGGACATTGACCAGGCACCCTCCGCTCATCAGAGCAGGGGGTGCCTGGTTTAATGCTCGAGTGCTCCCATTCATTTGAATGGGGCTCGGGTGCTCGGCCGAGCACTCGAGCATCAGGGGGTGCTCGGTCAGAGCACCCGAGCACCCGAGCATCGGGGTGCTCGCTCATCCCTAGAGGTGATCAAAAAGATTATTGGAGAGGGGCAAAAAGTGGTGAAAGAAGAAAAAGCCTGAAGGAGAGAATGGAGGAAAGGGCAATAGTGGGAAAAGGATAAAGGAGTGCAGGAGAGACAAAGCACAAGCACATGAATGTATTTCATAGTGTAGCCAACACTGGGCCTTATGCTAAAGGAAAAGATAATCAATTGGAGCATATCAACTATGTCATATTGGTGAAATGAACATTCTCTGAGTTAAAAGGGGCTTGTAACAACTTGAATGTTAGAGGTGTCCAGTGCTTGCAATGAAATGTGATAGAGACAAGGGATGGGTGAACATTTTTTCCTCAAACCAAAATTGACAAATAATTGCTCTTCCGGCTAGGAGAATAATGTTCCCCAAAAAGTGCAGTTTTTCTGCTTTTTTTCTGCCTAGCTCATTTCATTGAAATCAGTGGGGACATTGAATTTACACACAATACATGTTATTATAGTTCCCAAAGACATAGTATAAAAGGAGTATGAGAGTGTCTGTGTTGGTGTAGTGTGGGGAAACAATCAGTTGAACGGGGATTTTTTTTTTTGCAGGGGAGGTTCGTTGACTGTGATTGGGTGGACATTTATTAAAAATAAATAAATAAATAAATACAATTTAAAAACCCCCATAAGACATGATATAAAAGGCATCTTAGGAGGGTGCCTGTGTTGGTGGGTGGAGTCTGGGTAAAGAATCAGTTGAACAGGGAATTTTTTGGGAGGTTTGTTGACTGGTATTGGGGGGGGACAATTAAGTTAATAAAAATAAATAAAATTAAATAAGAAATTGATACATAATGTGATATAGGCAGGGACCACCTGATGTAAGCTGCAACTGGGGTAGACTGATACTTCACTGGTTAAAGTATATTGTAGAGGATGATTTGCAGGGCTTAGACTTATTATTAGAGGCCCAAGACCTGAGGAAACAGATTTGTAAGATGTAGACACATTAAAGGCAAAGCCCTGAGAAAACATTGATTAGTTGTAGGAAATTAGACTTGTGTTAGGCCCAAGCCCTAATGAAACATTGATTTGTAGTACTTAGGCTTGTTAGAAACATATGTAATATTGTATCAGTTTATATTTATAAAGCAATATTTGGACGAAATATAAAGAATAAATAATGCCCTACACCCTACTTCCGGACAGACTGTGGTTACAAATATAAATTGATACAATAGTACATATATTCGCTATTTAATCTACATATTAAGACTAAATTGTATGGGGTTGATACATCCCCTTTAAAGGACCCATGGCAACTTGCAGGCAGTTTAATAATGATGAACCTTCCCTGACACCAGATTAGCATATTCTGCAGGATGGAATCTCCTCAGATGCCTTTTGATGCCATACTTGTGATTATCTTCCACCACACAAACATATGTGGTCAATGCACAACACAGTGTGCAATGGGTGGATACGACCTGTCACATTCTGACATCTACTGAATGGCTATCAACTGGTGGAGGAGGTTAAGATGAATGAGGTGGATCACCAGAAGAAGTAGTTACCCTGGAGCAAGGTGAGGGCGGACCAGGTGTTTCGCTTGCCTTGAACTTTCAGCCTCTGGCTGGGATTCTTTATTCTTCCTCCTCTTTGATCTCTGCCTTGCCTCTTGTTGCCTTTGGGGAGAGTCAGGGGGTACAGCAACAGTGGTGCCCAATTTCTTTGGTGGGTGTTTTGCTTTAAAAGGTTTCACATAAATGTCATGGTGTTTATGTTTCATGTGTGTTATCATGACGGTTGTGCCAAGTTGTGTTCCCTCCTTTCCCCTTTTCACTGACTTGTCACAAATTGTGCACAGTGCTGACGCTGATGACCACACTGTGCCTGTCCCAAGAGAAAAACACTCCCACACCTAGGACTTCAGGTGGGAGGGAAAAGGTGGAGAAGAATGGCTGAATGGCCTCATTCTTCTTCTGCTCCACATTCCCCTTAACTGACAGCGGCAGAAGATGATGTTGCTGCTCTTGCTGCTGCTGCCTCAGAATCAGAAGTGCTACTAGGACCAGGAGTATTGTTGCTGGCAAGTGGAACCTGTCCTAGTTCCCCATCACTGTGTCCATGGTGGTCTGTGGCACACTAGCTTGCTCCTCAGCATCCTGCTGCCCTTGCAACTCAGCAGCAGGAATTAAAGCAGTAGCTTGTGCCACAAATTCAAAAAAGCTCACTGATGGTGGTGGTGGTGATGCCCATCCCCATCCCATTCCTTCTCAGCTTGGGCTAAAAAAGCCATTAATGTGTCTTCCACCCCAGCTTCTCCACCATCATCATCACCACCACCACCAGTCCCTCCTTGCTGCTGCTGTTCTATTACAGATGTCTCACCAGTTGGAGGACTTGATGTGAAATGTAACAGAGGATCCCCTAATTCCACACTTGCAATGTCTTGTTGATGTGAAGAAGGCAAACTGGCAGCATTAGCAGCAGGCACAGGCACCTGATCTATTCTATTGGTGCTTGTGGCATTATTGCTGCTGGCTTCTTCAAGATCATGTTCCATCTGGACACTGCCAAAAGGGGACTCCCTGGCTCAGGGAATGTGGCCTCCCTTGACCACTAGTCTGGCCGCTCTGCATTACTTCACCTACCACTCCTCTAATGCTAGTCCCACCAGCTGCTTTACCATGACTGTTACTACTACTAACATCAAACACATCGATTTCAGTCTCTGAGTCTTCCTCCTCATTAGTAATATGATCACCCCCTCCCTCACTCCTAACACTCTACAAGCTGCTGGACCTTCTTAGTAGTAGAAGTGGTGAGACTGCTTGGGGGTGCCTAGTGTGACTTAGGGTCCCCTCCTGCCACACTTGGTATCATCTCATCTCCTCCCTCTTCCTGAAAATTACAAGACACACTGGCAGCAGGGGCAGCACTGATCAAAGGAGTAGCACTGCCAAAAGGCTCAGGTAGCTGATCAGTCCTGCTCATACTACTGTTACCCTCTTCTTCCTCCCATGAGCCAAATTTCTCAAGAACCTTAGGAGTGACGTAAAGGGGACTAGCCAACATTGGGTCTGGGGAACCAGGGCATCCAGACCCTTCAATACTCTTAGTGGTCACTTCCTTCTCAGACTCACTGAATGTATAACTGTCCTTCCAGCTCCTTCTTTTATTATTATTAAACTTGCTCATAGTGATAGTAGTCACTATGAGCCTATCCTGCCTCAATTTTGAAATGTTGCCAACTCATAACACAACAGCCTATCACCTCTCTCTCTCACTCTGCAGCTGCTTGTATTATGTTTCACTTCCTGGAAAACTTCACGTTATTTTACAGAGAAAAAGGGAAAAACATAATTAAAGGGGCAAAAATGTTCTAGCCATTTTAAAAATAGCAAAATATTTTTGCCAATGGGAAAAAATGGAGACGATATTAATCGTTTTATCCAAAGCTGACTTTCCTGTGAAAAAGCAGACAACCACATGGTTTTTGCTGATTTTTTTTCACAGGAACACAACTGGACCTTTCACCCTTTCGCCTAATAGAGACCTCTCTAGAATTTGAGACATTAAAGGGATAGTAATACTTTGTTTTATCTTTATTTTATTTTGTAGGCATTAAAAAACATGAAGAACTATATAACTCTTATCTCTCAAACCTTTATGGTTTGAGAGATATTCACAAGCAAAGTTTCCCCTCCCGCCCTTTTTACCTAGTGTAAGCCATCTCTTCTCAGATGTGGAATCTGGTTGTAAGACCAGACAGATAAAAGGAGGGGACAATCTTCTTCATATGAGAAAAATGAAAGCCCTGCCCCCCTTGACAAGTTTTTCAGGTTTTTCCCTTATTTTAATTGTAGATTGTCCCTCTCTGCAATCTACCTGGGCACCTCCCTTCTGCTCTGTCTGAGCAGTGTTACATCAGTAAAAGGGGAGGGAAGGAGATGCTTTGTCATTGAATTACTCTTGAACTACAACTTGGACAGAATTGAAATAACACTCTCCAAGGTCCAAATACTCTAATGATTAATTAGAGCTGCTTTTATTATGAAACATTATTGTCCCTTTAAAAGTTGTTTTAAATTCAATGGGAGTTAGGGGAATTTGTATTTCTCAACTGTGGTGCAATTAACAGCCTTCAGAATGTATCATATTTTGCCTTTTGCATAAGACCCATAGTTAAGGTGATCAGAGCTTTTACATGTGACACTTGGGAATATTTTGCTCTACAAGACTGCACAGGGAACTGTGCAAGCCAGAAACATGTGATTTCATAAGCATCCTACATTCAAATGGTGATCCGGTCACATTATCTGTTGTTTCTTATTCTTATTCTGCAAAGAGCTGAGAAGCGTAAGTGTAATATCAAAAAGTTGAATTGTAATGCTCGTAATTGTAGAAACATAACTTTTCAGTTCTTCTTGACATCTGTTAGAAAGAGCTGAGGTGACAGAATATCATTTGCAGTCATGCTAACATATCCCAGAGCTGTCGGCCCCCTACAATATGGATCTTCAGACTGTCTGGCATATGGCTCTATTTAATACTGTCTCTGCAAAAGCTCTCCTCATTGCCACCTTGTCAGTCTTCTCAGAACATGGGTTTTATTTGGAAATCTGTGTTTTAGTGCTTTTAGAGGCATAGCTTAACCCTCTAGCTTTATCTAGCTTTAATAGTTTGAAGTCAGAGTTGCAGAAGAGAAATCAAGAACACAAGATATGTGTTTTTTTACCACACATTGACTAGCTTCAATAGCAGGCTCTCTTTCATGTTACAATGTATGTGTTACAAGGTGAGTTTAACACACATCATAGTGTGTTTTTCTGTTTTATACTGGGTGATGTCTAAGGCTAGAATAAGAGATAAGGAGGTGGGATGAAGGATGGACAGGGAAGTGGTTGAATTATAAGGCAATTATTTAAAAGTGAAGAATATGATCTGGTTTATAAAATGACTAAAAGATAATCATACTGCAGTATTATAATTATTCCCAAAAATGTTGCTGTATTAAAATGTTTGGCACTGCAAGGCTTTATAATACAAATACAAAAAGATGGTGTTCTAAGTTGGTAGCAAATTCCTAAATACCCATATTATAATGTGAACATAGACACTAGCACCAATATGAGCTCTTATAGTTCAGTGACTACACTATAATGTCTGTCCTTTTCATGATCCTAAAACATAACTTTTAATTAATAATAATAGATAACTTGTATCCTTGTATTAATCTGAAAGATAGTTAAAATTACCAGGTACCACAGCCGTGGAAACCCATATAACTAAAAACAAAGCCACTGACCATTCTACAGACTAATACACAGACAACTTCATTATAATCAAAGATGCCCCATGTCTTGAAACCAAGTGGATTTATAGACTGAGCATTTTAATTCCAAATGGGCTCAATGAAGGCTTCACTTACAATCCGTTCCCATCTGTGCCTATGTTCACATTATAATATGGGTATTTAGGAAATTGTTACCAACTGAGCACATCGTCTTTTTGTATTTATAAAATGACTAGCAATATTGCATGGCTTTGCTCATGCTGTTTATAAAACAAATTAAAAAAAAAGTAATTTGTAGTTGTATGTATGACTAAATAAACATATAAAGTTTTATAAAGGAAGTGTGACACTACAGAACACATCCTGAGATGTGAGAGTGTGTGAGGGAAAGTGTGTATTAACATGTTTGCAGTGTTTTGCATTTAGTGTTTTGTGTATAGCATTTTGTGTATAGCATTTTGCATGTAGTTTTTTGCATATAATGTATAAGTGCATAGTGTTTTGCTTATAAGGTTTTGCATACTGCATATAGTGTTTTGCGTTTTGTGTTTTTCATATTGCATAAATTGTTTAGCATATCACATTTTCTTTTAGTGTATATCATTTTGTGTTTTGTCTTTAGCTTTTTTGACTATAAAATGTTGTGTAAAGCATGTTGCGCAAAGTGTGTTGCATATACTGTGTATTGTTTTGTGTATAGCGTATAGTGCATTGCATGTAAAGTTTTGCATATTTCATTTTGCATATTACATATAGCATATACTGTTATATGTATAGCGTTTTGAGAATAATGTTTAGCGTATTGCATGTAGTATTTAGTGTATAGCAAAAACACAAAATACAAAAACAGGGCTCCCAATAGTGTAAATCTTTAGTGATCAACAAATGGTGCTCACAGATATGATGATCAGATATCAATCTGACACAGTAGACAGATGGAGATCATAACACTTCTCTGCTGGAGTACCCAAGCATAGTGTACTGGACCCAGAACCTTCTTTGTTCTCTACAAAAAACAGGTGGAACTTACAAAAAGCAATGAAAATTATATTAGGGGTGATGAGAAAAAGGATAGTCGGATTTTGATGTAACTGAGTATACTATTTATTGAGCCTAAAATATAATAAACTATCTATTGATCAAAGATACAATAATAATTCCATATATGGCAACTACATAGGTCTAACACATTTCACATTGCTGCATTCACTGCTTTCTCAAAGACAAAAGATAAAAAAACAAAACACACAATCCTAAATGTGATTTATTTAGTCTAGATCCTGTGGTTATTACATGATCTTTTAGTGGATGGCAAGTGGGATTGCGATGTTAATATAATGCAATGTCATCCTAATCTCACAGTTTATAACAGGATATCAGGCTATCAGTTTGGATAGTGGTAAACTGTTCTATTAAATTGGTTTCTATCAACTATTCAGAGATGGTTTCTACTGTTGATAGTTTGTGTTTTATATCAATCAATGTATCCAGACAGGTTTTGTGTATGATTTTACATTGCAAATAGTTTTAATGTAACAGTCATGTCCTATGTTGTGGTTATGAGTAATTGTGTCTGGGATATAAAATATTTGGGTTGATATGGGGATGTTTTGGCAGACGTGTGTATGAAGCTTGTAAATGGGCTTTAGTGACTGAAACACATTGCTCAGTGCTCGGATTGCTATCCAAGATGTGAGCCTTTTCTGAGAAGATACATCAGCACTGAGGCATCTTTCTACTTAAAGCAATTCCAGGGGGAATGGTTTTTGTTTGAGGAAGCACTAAGTAAAGTATGCAAGAATTCTACAACTACACTAGTATAGCACCATTGCTTATTTAAAAGAAGAGCAGTTGAATCCATTGAGTGCCAGAGAGTTATCCAAAACATTGCAGATTGGTGCATTGTGTACCTCTCTGGCATGCAGAGGGCTAATGATAAGCATGAAGTTCAATCTTAGAGACTTGCAATGATTTATGAACCTTTACACTTTTTTATTCCAGTGAGGTGCGCCAGGAGCTGTTCTACTCATTGATTATTTGCTATTGCTTATTATGTGTGATATACTCTCATTTTGTCTGTTATAGGTATTGACAGGTGATGTTGTTCTTTACTCTGTATACTTCATATGCCAGTGGTGATAATGTTTTGCATGTAATAATTAGATACAGCAAGGATTGCTACCCTCTGTCGGGAAATATTTGATTTTTTTTTTTAACCTGCCAAAGCGCATAGTATTGATCTACAGAGCACAGATGTATTTTATAAACAGAAAATAATTTTGGACATAAATGCTTCAACTTTGGTTGACTATTATAATCAGCTTTTTTTTTTTTTTTTTTAAGACAATAATTAATGTTGCATGAAATGGGAGGAAATTGTCACAAATGTTTATTGGATTTGCTGATCTGAGAAATACTGAGACTGAGAAATACTGTACATGTTTGTTCTGGAGAAAAAAATTGAAACAAAATGCCAGTGATTATGTGAAAAATAAAGTATATTGATGGAGCTGGGCTCTGGATGATTTGTAGACCAAGGAGAGAAAGCAATATCAGAGACCTAAATATTAAAAGGGATCTAAAACTCATAGTTAAGATGGTGTAAATAATATTTTGGACAGATCCCATAGATGAGGTTTGTTTTGGGGGTAAGATCAAGAGATCAGAAACAAGCAATGGTGTAGGAATGAGGGTTTTTGTGTTCTTAGAGCACTGGGCTGACTTTGCTCTTGGGTACAATCTATATGGAAGTGATGGATTGCACCTAAATGGTAGAGGAGCCTCTGTGCTAGGGGAGCGAATGCTAAGAAGCTTGTAGGAGCTTTTAAACTAGGAAAGGTGGAGGGTATAGATAGCAAAAATTGGGTAGATAGAGCAGATAGGAACCGGGTCCAAGTAAATGACCAGGGGAGTAGAGAAAGGGTGGGGATAAATGTAGAAAATAGGGAGCAATTCCTAGTAAATGAAGATGTAGATAGAAGGCATGTAGGAAGTGATATATGTACAGACTTCAAAATTAATTGTATGCTAGCAAATGCAAGACGTATGGTAGATAAAATAGGAGAACTAGAATTGCTGGTTGTTAATGACCAATTGGACATAATTTGTATAACAGAAACATGGTGGAATGATGCACATGACTGGGCTGTAAATATAGAGGGCTATACTCTGTTTAGGAGAGACAGGATTAATAGGAAATGGGGAGATATGTGATTATATTTTAAACCAGAGTTAAATCCAATTTTGAGAGGTGATATTAGTGAGGAAACTGGCCAAAATGTGGAATCCTTGTGGGTAGAAATTGAGACTAAATGTGGTGTAAAAGGTAAAAAAAAGTTGTTGGTGGGTATATGCTACAAACCACCAAATATTGATGACAATGTTGAGGCCCAACTGCTATTGCAAATGAGGAAAGCTGCCCAGCTTGGGCATACTATAATTATGGGTGGTTTTAATTATCCAGATATCAACTGGAAAAATAAGACCTGTCAGAGTGCTAAGAGTAGCAGGTTTGTGAACATACTTTGTGAAAGCTACATGTCACAAATGGTGGAAGTGCCGACAAGAAATAACAACATATTGGACCTAGCGATAATGAATAACACAGAAATGGTATCCATTATTAAGGTAAGTGAACATTTGGGAAACAGTGATCACAACATGGTTACATTTGAGATCAGTTTGGCAAAGCAAAACTGTATAGGTTCAACCAAAACTCTTAATTTTAAAAAAGCTAAATTCAAATTATTAAGGGCTTCAATGCAATACGTAGACTGGGATATATTATTTAAAAACAAAAATTCTGAGGATAAATGGTCCAAATTCAAATTTAGGTGCAAAAGAAGTAAGTCACAGCAAATGAGGTTAAGTGCACATGTAAAGGAGAAAATGGCAAAGAAAAAGAAAGCATTCAAACTATTTAAGGCTGCAGGAACTGAACATTCTTTCTTAAAATACAGGGAGTGCAACAAAGATTGTAAAAAGGCAATTAGGGTAGCAAAAATAGAAAATGAAACTCGAATAGCAAAGGAAAGTAAGACTAATCCAAAAAAGTTTTTCAAATATATAAATAGCAAAAAACTTAAGAGGGAGTGCATTGGACCATTCAAAAATGATATGGATGAGTTGATTAGTGAGGATAAGGAAAAGGCTGATGTTCTAAACACTTTCTTTGCATCAGTATATACAAGGGAGCAAGGAATGGTAGGAGAGCCTCAACAAGTAACTAATAAAACAATACATTTATCAGATATTGGGTTAACTCAAGAAGATGTCATGGGTAGACTGAACAAAATTAAGACAGACAAAGCAACGGGACCTGATGGCATACATCCAAGGGTTCTTAAGGAACTCAGTGAAGTGTTGGCAAAACCCCTATATTTCCTCTTTAAAGATTCTCTCACCACAGGCTCAGTGCCACAAGATTGGCGAAGAGCCAATGTAGTGCCTCTATTTAAGAAGGGAGCTAAAACAGAACCTGGAAACTATAGAACTGTGAGTTTGACCTCTATAGTGAGAAAACTGCTAGAAGGGATAATAAGGGACTCTATTCAGGATTACAACACAAAAAAATAAGATCATTATTAGCAGGAATCAACATGGTTTTATGCAGAACAGATCATGCCAAACTAAACTTTTAAGCTTCTATGAAAAGTAAGCAGCAACCTTGATAATGGCAAGGCAGTTGATGTAGTATATCTAGACTCTGCAAAGGCAGTTGATACAGTGCCACACAGAAGACTGTGGTATAAAATAAGGAAATCGGGGCTATGAGATAACCTTTGCAATTGGATACAAAACTGGCTGAAGGATAGGGAACAGTGTGTGGTTGTAAATGGACAATGCTCCAATACAGTTAAAGTGGAGACTGAAGTACCTCAGGGTTCAGTATTAGGTCCGCTGCTTTTTAATATGTTTATAAATGACCTAGAAATAGATATAGAAAGCAAATAATCAGTATTTGCAGATGACACTAAATTATGCAGGGTAATTAATTCAGAACAGGATATTTGCTCTCTACAGAGGGATTTATATAAAATGGCAGATTGGACAAACAAATGGGATATGAAGTTTAATGTGGGGGAGTGTAAAGTCATGCATTTGGGAGGAAATAATCCCAAGGCTACTTATAGATTTAATGGAATCATTTTAGGGGACTTGTTGCTAGAGAAAGACCTGGGTATCCTTGTAAACTACAAACTTGGAAAAAGTGACTAGTGTCAAACAGCAGTAGCAAAGGCAAACAAAATCCTGTCTTGCATAAAAAGAGGTATTGAAGCAAGAGTGGATAACATTATTTTGCCATTGTACAAATCATTGGTAAGACCTCACCTTGAGTATGCAGTGCAGTTTTGGGCACCAGTTCTGGAAAAGGATATACTAGAACTAAAGAGGTTACGGAAAAGAGCAACAAAATTAATTAAGGGAATGGAGTACTTGATGTATGAGGAATGACTAGACAAACTTGGTTTATTTACTTTAGAGAAAAGACGACTAAGAGGAGACCTTATCACATTGTACAAATATATGAGAGGTCAATACAAGGATCTCTGCGGTGAGCTATTTATTCCAAGGCCTGATCAGATGACCAGGGGACACCCCTTGAGATTAGAGGAAAGGAGGTTTAGACTTCAGCAGAGGAAGGGTTTATTTTACAGTGAGGTATGTTAAATTGTGAGTAATTCTTTGCCCAAGGAGTTGGTTATGACAGATACAATGTATACATTCAAGAAAAGATTAGATACATTTCTTTCCAAAGGGAACATAGAGAGTTATACTGTTTATTAGTAGGCAGATCAGGAAGGTCTGATAAAGACTAACTTATTTGGTAGCAGGAAAGCTATAAAATTACTAGGGTATGAGGAGAAGGTTGAACTTGATGGACTTCTGTCTTTATTCAACCAAATTTACTATGTTACTATATGAAAATGAAGCTAAATGAATCATTGGAGGTGAAGTCTTTAACTGAGGAGCAGACAGAAATTCTTTCTAAATGGCTGTCATTTGTCCCTCACTCAAAGCCAGATAATTATAAAATGGAAGCCAACCTAAAATACTGTTTTAGAATATCTTGTTTTAAATTTTTATTTTCTTCTATGAGTAAGAACAGGATGGAACAGGATTGGTACTTTGATATTCATATACTGACTAACCAATTAGGACCATTTCCCATTTGCTCCAGAGAAAGCAGGCAGTAAGTCTGCAAGTTCACACTCCTATCCAGTCCACATGGTCTATTGCAGGTCCCTTTCATGCCCCCTGTGAGTTTCCCTTCTCCGTCCCTATTCAGCCTTCCCAACTGGCTCCTGGCATTCCGGACTCACCTCTCCATGAGGCTGAGTTTGTTGAGCCGCATCCACTCTATCTTGGTCCCTCACTCTTTGCATCATTCGTGGTACTGAGGACAGAAATGTATGTTTACTTCATCCTAAACTACCACTCATTACCACCATCATCAACATCAGCGAGGACAGTCTTTGGAGAACTCCAACAATGAGGATGGCATACTGGCAGTCATGAGGACAGGAGGACACAGCTCATTTGGCTGTCATGGACAGGGACATGTTTTGATACACATAAAGCCCAAGAAGGGCCTTTGTAAGTGCATTTGTTACTTTTTATACTTCTTTGTATTCAATAAATTGCGACACTTAGATTTTTGTCTCCCTTTTTACGTGCACTGTTTCTTGAGTTTATACAGACCCATTATTTGTAGCTATACCCACTCCACCTACAACAGCTCTGTTACTAACTGTATTCCAGTCTGCTTTAAAGGACATGCCTGCTGAGGTCTATATCAAGCATCCTGACCATGTTTGTTTGCTGCCTTAGATTTGTTCCTGACCTGATTTTGAATGCAGATTTGATCCTGCAACCTTGGTTTGTTTGTAAACTTCTATGTCTGTTCACTTCCCACTCAAGCTGCTGATTTTTATCCACGTGCAAATGCAACCATCCAGATTCAGTTCTGACTCAACTAGTCCTGGCTATTCAGATGACAAAATTTCCCAAGTAGCTGAAGCAAGGTCACACTTGCAGTTGACACAGCTCACTAGCTAATCACTCCAAATTGTATCTCAAACAGCTCTGCAGTGAAAACCTTGAGAGTTTGTTTTGTTTACTAGTGGCTCCCCAGCATCATGCTACAATTTGCAAGTGAGTAAGTAGTTTTTACTCTCTGCTTCCAGTCTCTCCTGTATCTGTTTCCTGCTTGTGTTTCTATATCTGTTCTGCCTATTCAAATATGGGTCTGCCTTCTGGCCTGTTAGCATGATAGATTATACACGTACATGACTGTTCCACTCTGCATACATTCCAACCCAGCAAGGACCTTCTATTGGCACTGACTCATTCTTGGTCAGAAGGATGTGTTTCTACTCAGGCCTTCATGTACTCTGGAGCAGCTGGAATGTTCACTGATAAGCTATTTGCCAATCAGCGTAATATTTCTACTGTTCCCAAGGAAACCCCAGTCAGAATAACCACTGTTGATGGCACTCCTTTGGGGAGTAGCTTAGTTGCCCTTTGGGCTTCTTCTCTTTTATTGATTTCACCTATAAAACTGGCATGACTACTGTAAAGTACTGTATACGAGAATAACTTTCAGAGAAGGGTACACTGGATACAGACATCTGTTGCACAGATATGAATCATAATTTCCTACATTAGTTGAGTTTCCATCTGCTGGGTATACTTAAGGAGTTACGTCTTAGACAACTAATTAGTACTAAGAGGTTGGTCATTCATGAGACTTGAGGAAACTGTTGTCAATTTTTCAAGAGAAGAAATCCCATTTCTCTCTTGAATGCATAAAAATCTCCAATGGGTGAGATGGGATGAGATGAACTATTGCAAAATAAGGTTATAAAAAAGAAAACTAATAGGAAGAGCTGGGGGTATTTATTAGAGAACCACTTTTTTCTCCTATAAAGAGGAGGTCTTAATATTTGGGATCGACTTTTGGGAGCCGATTTTGGAGGGAGGAACCATAGGAGATTGCTGTGAAGGTTATAGAGAACTTTTCCGTATTATGAATGTCTAGTATACTCAAACATTGGGGTGGACACATAGAAAGCGCCATGTGGTGGAGACCAAACAATAGGGGAAAGATAGGATCCACCAACATAAGGCTGCAGTAAGAAGGGTTGTTTACTTATCTGGAGCCCCGGTGTGATATGCTCTAAGTGAAGTAAGCACACTTGCAGGGTGGGGATTGATATATCCCACTCTAGCTAATGTGTTAGCATTCTGATGTATCCATATAAATATGCATATCATTTGGATGTGATTTGATTTAGTTAGGTACATTTGAATTCCAGATTGGTTTTCCTTCTATTCTGTAAATAACTCTCTTCTTTTGTATTTACACCCCTTATAGCCCTAATCTATTAAATCCTTATATGCTTCTTACTCACTAAAGAATGCTTGCTAAGTGTACCCTGTACAGATTTGTAGTACTGTTTCCACTGATTCCTCTCAGGATATATTTCTTAATTTTGATATCTTAAATGTCAACACAGTAACCACTGCTGGTACGCTATTCTCTTAAAGCAGGGCTGTCCAAGTTTAGTCCTCAAGGGTCACCAACATGCCAGGATGTGATGATTTCCCTGATTAAGCATAGGTGAGTTAATCAGTGGCTCATTCATTTTGATGGACTCCTCTGTGCTTAAGCAGAGAAATTCTTAAATCCTGTACTGTTGGCGGCCCTTGGACTGAACTTGAACAGCCCTGTCTTAAAGTATTTCTGTCAACTAATATTAATTGTTTGTGTTTTCTATCCATTGGTGTTCATACTGTTTTTACCTAATTTTATTATTGATCATGCTCTTTATTGTGGTCACCAGTCATGGTGCCTGTGATATAAACAATTTTGAGTTGCCAATCAGATGTTTCCAGTTTGAAGTGTGGATGAAACAACATGACTACATAAGTCCGCAGACATGGCTGTATGGGTTAGGTTAGAATAGGTAGGAACCCAAAACCTTTTTCTGAGTGCCCAGTTAATGCAATTCTTTTCAGAGAGGATATGAGATCTGTGGAGCACCTTTCTAATTAATGGGATGTAGCAACCTTGTTTACATAAAAGAAAATTAGTTTATTATTGCTGCTATGATGTGCACTTTATAAGCTGTTCCAGGATGCTGTACACTCTGCTAAGGTGAAGTTGTTTAATACACTTAACCCTTTGAGTGCAAGAGGGGTACGCAATGCACTGCTTTGCAATGCATTGTGTACCCCCTGGCACCCAAAGGTTTAAGATTAATTTTATCCTTAGTAGGGATGGGTGAAAAGTCAAAGACATTTCCTGCAGGACATTTAACTGCCAATAAATTTCCCTCTAGAACTTTGCCATATTTCACCTACGTTTTCTATGACTACAAGCTTTTCCACCACAATATTACTTCTTCTGAGGACTGAAGTGGAAAAATAAATAGCCAAAAGTAAAAGATATGAGTCTTACAGCAACATATGCCTTGAAAATATTGTTAGCAGATTGAGTCCCTGTTGTCCTTTACCCACAATTCTATCTTCCTGCTTAAGTAACATTGGCATAACCATCTATGAAAAATAACTGCGGCTTGGGATAGAACATCGGGGTGCATCTTATGACATCAGTTCTTTAAAGCCTCTGTTTTCAATGAAAGAATATGGCAGAATGTCAACTGCCATCAATTTGGTAAGATAACTATTCCATAGTCGTAATATTGCATTATCTTTGGACAGGTTTTGCCTTCTTTATAAGAACTTAGTAAGTGTGGGATGGGAGAACATAGTAAAAAAAGAACTGCGTAACTGTATTGCTTTAATGCCATCACTTATGGAGGTGGTGGGGGTGGTGAACGGAAGGGAGGGGTTAGGGTGGGACAGTACAGGAGCGGATGCAAAAGCAGATTTCAATGTCACAAAGGCTTGTTCAGCTTCCTCAGACCATTGGGAGGGATTAGCACACTTGGGCGTAAGGTCGGACAGTGGTCAAATAAATTTCCTATAGTAATTGGCAAAGCCAAGAAAGCGTTGGATAGCTTTGAGTCCCTTGGGACGTGGCCATTGAAGAACTGCTGCGAGCTTATCCTTATCCATAGCAATGCCGTCATTAGAAATCACAAAGCCCAGAAAACGCACCATAGACTTGTGGAACTCGCATTTCTCAATTTTGCAGAATAAGTTGTTCTCACGTAATCTGAGCAGAACTGCGGACACATCCTTGATGTGTTGCGACAAACTGGACGAATGTATGATCATATCATCAAGATAAACCACTACACAAGACTGTGGCATGTCACAGAGGATGTCATTAATAAACTCCTGGAACACTGCGGGTGCGTTACATAGCCCAAAAAGCATCACTAGGTATTCATAGTGTCCAGATCTGGTATTGAATGCCGTTTTTCACTCGGCACCGGCTCTTATTCTGATCAGGTTATATGCAGCCTGTAAGTCTAACTTGGTGAAAATGAAGGAGCCTTTCAACCTGTCAAACAGTTCAGTAATAAGTGGTATCGGTTAGGCGTTTTTGGACATGAGCTTATTCAGGCCACGATAATCAATACAGGGTCGTAACCCGTCATTTTTCTTTTTCACAAAGAAGAAACCAGCCCCCATAGGCGAGGTTGACTTCCTGATAATACCCCTCTCTAGGGCATCCGAAATGTATTCCTCCATGGCCCGATTCTCCTTGCAAGACAATGGGTACGTACGACCCGAGGAGGAATGTCACCAGGAGGCAAATCAATAGCGCAATCGTAAACCCGATGTTGCGGTAAAGCGCTAGCCTCTCCCTTACTGAAAACGTTGCTGAATTGACGATATTCAGCCGGCATGGAGGGAGAGGTACACATTATCTTGGTAGGGTGTGAAATACAATGTTTAATACAATATTCAGACCAAGCCATTATCTCACAAGTATGCCAGTCAAACCTAGGGTTCTGCAGAGGTAACCATGGAAACCGCAGGATGACAGCATGGTGAGGAGACTGGATAATCTGGAAACACTGTTTCTATGTGTGGAGTGCCCCAAATACGCATAGACAGTGGTATCATTTCCATGGTGATTTGAGCTGGTACCAATGTTCTGCCATCAATGGCTTCGATAGCCAAGGGAGATTCCCTTTCAATCAGCGGAATCTTGTGTAACACAGCAAATGAATTATCCATAAAATATCCGGCTGCACTAGAATCCACCAGGACCAGAACCTCCACCGAGAGTTCTGCCCAAGAAATTACAGCCTGGATGGTGGGTTTCTGATTTACCGGGTCTAGGGACTGCTGAACGCCACCTTGGGCCTATCCCCCAAGGTAACCTAGGTGCATCCGTTTTCCGGTCGTATAGGACAAGTACGCAGCAAATGTCCAGCTTGGCCACAATATAGGCAGAGGCCCTGTCTGAGGCGATGAGCCTGTTCCTCCTTAGTCAACTTAGTGAACCCTAACTGCATAGGTTCACTACTCTCCTGGTTACGATCAGGAGGCATTGGAGGTAAGGGAGGCATGGGTGGGAAATTTTGACCTGCCCGTCCAAAATTTCTGGCCCGCTGCCTACGGTCCTTGGCCACCATTCGCTCCCTGATGCGGGAATCGATTAATATCGAAAAATCAATTAACTCTTCCAGATCATTCGTCAAGTCTCTGGCTGCCATTTCATATTTGATGCAATCACAGAGTCCCTGTGCAAAAGCTGTCACCAGCGCTTCATTGTTCCAGCCTACCTCCGCAGCCAATGTACAAAATTCAATAGCGTAATCCGCAACCGTACGAGACCCTTGCTGGATCTCCATTAATCTTTTGGCAGCAGAGGCAGCTCTTCCTGGGACTTCAAATACTCTACGAAACGCCCGTAAGAACTCACTGAAGTTCTTAGTACATGGTTTAGCTGCCTCCCACAAGAGATTTGCCAACGCCAATGCTCTGCCCGTTAGCAATGAAATAATGAAGCCCACCTTACTTCAGGTCACTAGGAAAGGCTTGAGGAGTTAACTCTAAGAAGATCTCCATTTGTTTTATAAACCCTCTACACAGGGTGGGTTCGCCATCATACTTTAATGGTAATGGAGCCGTGGCAGTTAACCCTCTGTTCGAGTTTGCTTGCGTCAAGAATTGAGCTCCCGGTGTCGTAACAGGGGGGACCACAGAGGCTTGCACTGGTTTATCCAAGTGAGCGGTGTGCTCTAATATTGTTTGTATGGCCAATGCCAACTGGTCCAAACGCTGCTCATGTAAATCCATCCTCCAATGGATACTTTGTGCATTACCTTCACCTGTACCGTCTGAGGTCATGGCCCTTTCGTACTGTAACGGTTTTATGTACACTCAGAAACAGAAGGTTTGGTAAAAACACAGTTTTATTTAAACCACACAGAATTAGAATAACCCTCGTGTGTCCAGCATATTAGTACAATTATAATACTGACACAGGACAGGTTACAGTTCGTCAATAACCCACACGGGTTCAGTATATATGTATACAAAATATAATACTGACACAGGTCAGATAACAGTTCGGGTGAATCTGCGAGAAGAAGGAAAAATGGTGCTATTAGGCCAGGAGTTGCAGACAGGACACTCACTACGCAGAGAGTGACACAATAACGACTGCGGCCACCAAGGAATAAGCGAGACCCTGGAGTAAGCGAGGCCCTGTGACTGACTACCGGAACAGTGGAGGATGACTGCAACCAGAGGTGCAGTGTAACGCCAAACCGAGACTGCAATAGACTGTGACCCACGTGCGAAGGCACCGATCTGCAAGAGGTTAACGAATGCTCAGGCCTGAGGACGACTGCCAGATAGTAGAGACAGACTGAGGTGCCCAGGAGTAAACCAACCTCAGCTTGAAGGCAGTAAAACAGGCCAAGCATACTGTGGTTCAACCAGTATAATGCCCTAAACTGGTTTGTGGGATCTCAAGGCACAATAGGGTGACTGGGTCACAGTAATAGAACTGCTAGAGCAGTAACCGAGGCAACCGTAGAATCTGTCCGAGACAGAGAGAGAGCACTGGAGTACAACCCCAAACCGGATCACCGGAAGGAATAGTAAACCGGGCCTGAGTGATAACACAGGACAGGAGAGTCAGCCAAACCGGGTCAGTACACAGAGCAGGAACGCCAGCCAGGCCGGATCGGTACACAGAGCAGGAACGTCCTCCAAACCAGGTCGGTACACAGAGCAGGAATTTCAGACAATCCGGTTCGGTACACAGAGCAGGAACGTCAGCCAGGCCGAGTCGATACACAGAGCAGGAACGGCAATCAATCTGGGTCAGTACACGGAGCAGGAACGTCAGCCAGGCCGGGTCGATACATAGAGCAGGAAAGTAAACAGGCAGAGTACTCAGGTAGACTGGGTCATACACAGGATTCACACGAATAACGGAACAAGCGCTTAGCAACAGGAACACCACGAAAAGGCACTGCAGAAGTGACAGGGCTCAGTATTTAAGGGCTATCACTGGGCGGAGCAAGACCACGTTAGCCAATAAAAAGGTATCAGGAAGCAGCACTGTCAAAATGTCGCCAGCAATAGCACGGGCACCGTGATAGCAGGGTTCTGGACTGACGCTCAGGCATCACTAGCCGTGTCCCTCTCTGCCTGTGGCCTGGTTGCGTCTGGTTCATTGTTACTGGTATCCTGTTATAGGCCCAGCCTGGGGGACCTAATTGGTCCCGACTTCTCCAACTCCTTTATAAACCTCTATGGACCTGTGCATCAGTTACCATTACGTTGTTTTTCTGAGCAGTTCCAGTTCCAGTGGTTCCTGTATCCTGTATCCTGTATATGACCCGGCTTGTCTGACTATCCATTCTAGTGCTGACCTGTGGCTCTGTCTGACCATTCTCTCTGTGCGTATCACGGTGCCCGTGTTCCTGCTCTGATGGCGACATTGTTACTGTGCCTAATTTCCATGCTGCCTTCCCATTGGCCTGTTATCTTTGCTCCACCCAGGGCTTGCCTTTTTATATCCTGTCAGATCTATTCTAAGGCGACCTTTCGTGGTGTAGCTGAGCCTGACGTTTGGCTACTGTGTTGCTGTTCGTGTATGACCCGGCTTGCCTGACGACGTTCCTGTGTTTCCCGTGTGTTGCTCCGTTACCGACTGATCCGGCTGAGAACCCACTCTGTTGCTGAACTGATCTGGCTGAGAACCCGCTCCATTGCTGAACTGATCTGGCTGAGAACCTGCTCCGTTACTGACTGATCTGGCTGAGAACCCGCTCAGTTGCTGAACTGATCTGTCTGAGAACCTGGTCCATTACCGACTGATCTGGCTGAGAACCCGCTCCGTTTCTGTACTGATCTGGCTGAGAACCTGCTCCGTTACTGACTGATCTGGCTGAGAACCTGCTCCATTGCTGAACTGATCTGGCTGAGAACCTGCTCCGTTACAGACTAATCTGGCTGAGAACCTGCTCCGTTGCTGAACTGATCTGGCTGAGAACCTGCTCTATTGCTGTACTGATCTGGCTGAGAACCTGGTCCATTACCGACTGATCTGGCTGAGAACCTGCTCCGTTACCGACAGATCTGGCTGAGAACCAGCACCGTTGCAGTACTGATCTGGCTGAGAACCCCCATTGCCTTAGTCTGCCTGGCTATTGAGCCTTGCCTGTGCACCTGACCAGTCTGTGCTTCCTGTTGGTTTGTAACCTGTTCCGCTGAGCCATTGTTCCGTTGCTCCGTGTATGGTTGTGCCTCATCGGTTGTCTGACTGGCCAGCATTACATTCAACGGTGTCCAGTTGCCTGGTTGGGGTGCGCCTCCTGGCGTTAATCTTATTCTTTCGACCATAGGCATAGCATTCGTGCTATCGCCACTTACTCCTACTGCCTGCGGCAGTGTGTACATGGGAAGTACCGGTACAGTGCTGACTGAGTTACTCTGATCTCTCTGTGTTTCCCTCTGCGCTTGCTGGGCTCACTCCCTGTGGGAGTTCCTATGTATCTCTGGGTGTCTCCTGTTAACTGTTCAGTGCCTAACACTATCTAAGCTACCCACGTTCTCCTTCGTGTTGCAGTGCCTGGGTGAGGGCCAGTACTTGCATTGGCACGCACTACTGGGTGTGTGGAGACCCTGAGCTCATATTCCTGTCTAGTGGCCTGAGGGCCTAGAGCCAGCATTTGCGCTTGTTCCATTATCCTAGGAGGGGACACCTGTGGCCTTCCAGTGTTCACTTCGATGCACCCCTAGCGCTCTAGGGTTTACCCTTTGTAAGTGGTGGCCTTGGTCACTCTGGGACCCCTGTCCCGTGGTCAGTATTGCCTCGTTGCTTCCTTGGGTTCTGTGCCACCCAGGCGTCTGGGTCTTGTGCCTATTACCATCTCCAGGAATTACTGCCATCCTCTGTCCTGCTGTCAGCCGGGGTCCAGTAGCCTGATCACTCCAGGTTTTCGAGAGGAGGGTTGTCTGCCTAAGATACCTCTATTTTCCGTGTTCTGCCTGAGTCATTCTGTTTATGGTCGTTGCTTACTGCCTATATATCCTCCATATAGTGTGGTTTCATATTGTGTTGTGGGCCAGTGGCCTCATTCCTTGTATGCACTTTACTCAATAAAGTCATTTTAACCTTACTGTTCTGTCTGAGTGTTCATCAAAAACCATGACAGTGTGCTCCATTTGTCTTGACATCCAATCTGGTGCAGACCTGTGGATCTGGCTGAGGACCCGCTCCGTGTATGACCCTGGCTTGTCTGACTATCCATTCTGGTGCTGAACTGGAGCTCTGTCCAACTATCCTCCCAGGGTACCTTACTCCTAGTGGACATCCTATCTGGTGCAGACCTGTGGATCTGGCTGACTACCCGCTCTGTGTATGAACCTGGCTTGTCTGACTATCCTAGCTGGTGCTGACCTGTGGATCTGTCTGTTTACTCCACTTGTGGCTCCGTTACCTACAGACACCCATCCTGGTGCAGACCTGGGGCTGTGGCAGACTCCAGCCTTACTGACTGCAGGCGTGAGTCAGTAGTCTCCATTGTTGCCATCTTTATTGGAGACAAGCTCTTCCATACTGACTGCAGGCATGAGTCAGTAGTCTCCTCTGTGGCCCCTTAGTGAGTCAGTAGTCTCCATTGTTGCCATCTTTATTGGAGACAAGCTCTTCCATACTGACTGCAGGCATGAGTCAGTAGTCTCCTCTGTGGCCCCTTATAGGAGACTGTAGGTTCAGTGTTGATTTCTCTTTGATTCCTGAGACTACCAGTTGGCTTCAGCCTAGTCTCCAGCAGTGTGGTTGACCTGTCGTCAGGCTTCTATTGCTGATAGAGTCTCTAGCCTTTCCAGTCACCCTCTGCTTATACTGTCATACTTACTTCATTTGCTTATTATTATTAATAAAGGTGTTCTTAACTATACCGTCTGACTCCTTGTCTTGTTTTGCTAACTGCAACAATATGACCAGGGTATACAGTTAAAGAAGTGTCAAAGCAAAATTAGAAAGCATTGCAATACACTGGATATCACTCTGGTATTCAAAATGTTAATAGGGTGATATGGCATGGCCTCACCAACTATGTTATGCAGGTTAAATGTTCTACAGTCAACACAATATATATTTACTTAAGTGATATAGCATATAACCTTGTGCCCTACAAAGTATCTTGCCTGACTCTCAGCTCAGGTCTCTGCCTCTGTTGCTGCCCTTGCGAGTCATGCCATTGCCAATGTTCAGCAGCCGTGAATTATCCAACATCAGTCATATATATCCTTACCCAGCCACAACCCTTGCAAGCTAGGCTGGAGTGTGCTGCTGCATATGAACACAAAGCAACGTGACATGATGACAGTCAGCCACGTCACTTCCGACAGCAACACAACAGTCAGCAGGGACTGGGATGTGTCTGGGGACTGGGGAACAGGCACAGCAGCTATGAGGAGGATCAATAAGGTCAGTGACAGCAGGGTGAGGCAAAGTTATAAAAGGCAGCACCCTTTGTACCACGCTGTACATTTAAAATAAATAATAAAATAAAAGATCACTTAAAAATGTGGGCATCACTGGGCCACTGCGGGGAGCCCTAGAAAATAGGGCACCCTAGGCCAGTGTCTAGTTGGTCTATTGATAAATCTGGCCTGTGTCTACCAACATATATCAGTGAATACCTCACAAATATTTCAACCTCATTATGCTTTTGCCATGCCTTTGCCAGCTTTACAATGTTATAGTGTCTACTTTGACAATGACTCATTTACATATTGAAATGTACCTTAACAAGGTATTGTCATATTCTTGTGGGTGTGTTTTTCTGTTAATTTGGTTATTCTGACAGACTTAACAGTCCCAAATTCCCCAATAGGAGATGGATATATTGGGATATTCTCAAGGCTTTCTATGGAGGCTATGCTGGAGACCAGAGACAGCAGTTGCCCTCCCTAACCCTTTGAGTGCCATTGGGATGTGCAGTACATTGCTCTGCAATACATTGCACTCTTCTATGGCAATCAAAGGGTTATAACATAAACAATTCCCTGTCCCACTTCACAGATTATTTCAATACACAAAGAACAGTTAATAGCTTCTCTGCTGGTTCTGTGTGTATTTGAATAATCTATGAAACAGGACGGCATATTGTTTATGTTACAACACTTTGATTGTCACAGGGGTGTGCAACGTATTGTAGAGCAATGTGTTATACTTCCCTGTTATACTCAAAGGGTTAAGGGTGGGCTGGTTGTGTTCTTGTTGCTGAAGTATGAGTGCATACTTTCCCCTCTCCCACTTGTCCTACCAGCACATTGTCAGCATTACACCAAGCTCAAGTGAAATGTTTCCCCCCTCCCCTTGCATAGATAATTTTTAGTGTATATGGAAAAGTTTTTCATGTACTCCATGGCAAAATAATTTCCACACATAGTAATTTTCTTGTGCGTGGTGCTCCCCGATGTTGCACTCAGACACAACAGGCTCTGGTAGCTGTACTGATGATTACTAATACTATGCAATAAAACTGATAAAGAGATTGGAGGATTTGAGTTATAAAGTGAGACTAGCCACACTGGGTTTGTTTACATTGGAGAAGAGATGGGGTGATATGACTGTAATTTACAAACATATTCAAGGCCAGTACAAAGAACTCTCTAAGGAAATATTTATGCGAAGTTCTGAGCAGAAAGCAAGAGGTCACCCATTAAGACTAGTGGAAAGGATTAAAACAAAGACAAACATTTTTTACAGTACGCCTCAGATGTGTTTGCAGATACTGTAGTTGCTTTCAAAACATTAATGAATACCTTTCTAGCTCAAAACAATATTGAGAATTATGGGAGTTTGTTCAAAGCAGATCCCTCTAGATCAACAAGTGTGAAATGTAATGGGCTAAAATTTATGGACACATTTTTTTTTTCAGCCTCATCAGCTATCCTATATAATAATTTGTTAGGGTGTTTGTCAGAAGCCGTCATGCGCAGTAGAGACTGCACACATTCAGGCAGTCTCTATGCGCATGACTGCATCGCGTGAGTGAGGCGACGCAAGACTGCATCGCGTGGAGCAGTGAGGTAATGGCCACTTAACCCTTTGAGTGCCAAAGGGGTATGCAACGCATTGCTCTAGCACTCAAATTGTTAACATCGCCCGGACCTTGGCCCGTGTACACGGGCTTTTACACTAGTGTTACTATATTTTAACAGGTAGAACCAAGAATAAAACTATTAGGTCATTAGGCATAAATATATAATACAAGAAAACCAGGAGCACAAATATTATTCATTGTTTACTCCACAAGTAAGTTAAGCTCTCCTAAATAATGACCACAGGATACTGAACTTTTATACAGTATTACTTAATGTATTCATTATATATTAATTGATATGGATTAATTAAACAATTAAAAACACTAATGGCAAAATAATTGACATTTTTGGCATATAATAAATTTGGAAAGAGTTTTAACCCTTAACCCAGGGTGACACACACCACTCTGGCACTTAAATGTTTAAAAATGTTTGAGATGCACCCATCATCCTTAATAACTTTACTGCTCAGTATTACATGCCATCTTGTGGCAAAGTAAAGTATGACATTAGCAGCATATATGTAAGTATTAGATATGACCCACATATTGAATGATATATTATACCACAAAAATTATCTAATGATTGCAAGATTGCATGTTATTGACTAAAGGCAAGTGTAACAAACATCTGTATGTTTGGTCCACATTGTGCAGTACTGTAGAAAATGGTTACAGTTTATATATAAAGTTAATTTGTATATTTGTTATTGTTAGACACATCAATTAGCCAATTAACCTAGCCAGTATACGGTAAGGAATAGTTCAAACACCAGCTGAGCACTAGGGGTGGGTGAAAATTTTTGCCTCAACCTGAAATTGGTGAATAATGTCTTTTCCCACTTGGCAAATAATTTCCTTTGAAAAGTGCTGTTTTTCCGCTTTTTTAGCCTAGCTCATTCCATTGAAATCAATGGGAACATTGAATTTACACCTAGCAAATATTTTTTCCCAAAGGCATAGTATAAAAGTGGCATGAGGGTGCCTGTGTTGGTGGAGTGTGGGGAAAGAATCAGTTGAACAGGGAATTTTTTTGGGGGGTTTGTTTACTGGGATGGGGGGGCAGTTAATAAAAATAAATCCTAAATCCTAAAGTTGTAGTTACCCTAGAGGAAGAAGGTGATGGCGAGCTAGTTGTTTCGAAGAAAAGAGGAAAGTCCAATCATTAACTGATACTAGGAACTGAAGCAATAGAGTAGCATCCACTTACTGTTGAATTAATCCTATTCGGCTCCACGGGACATCAACTATTTCTCACTGCTTTCCGTTCTCTATTTCACCATAAATTCATGACAACACTTATACGTTTGTATTGAGTTTTTATTTTGTGAAGATTTCATTTTTGATCTATTTTTTGGATCTGTTTGCATTATTAAGAATAAATTTGTATATGATTATTTGTTTGGTACATACTATACATACTATACTCCATAAGTGTACCTTTGGGACACTAGAAGAGAAACACGTGGTATAATTTTGAAGATCTCTAATCTACTGAGCTACGCAGGATAAAGTCAGTCTACAGTGTGAGTAGATTTGAATTTTAATTCCCTTGTGATTGCATTATACCTAACGTCATATTCTGTATGTCCCTTTAAATCTTGGAAATGGAGGAATTGCCGCAACCGTATCTAGAAATCTAGATGCAGATCTAAAGGCGTGTAGAGCGTGACGATTGTGCTGCTATGCGGGTGTAAGAAGGAAAGTGGGGCGGCAGCGAATAAGAATATGCTGGGATTTATGGTGAAATAGAGAATGGAAAGCAGTGAGAAATAGTGGAGCCGAATAGGATTAATTCAACAGTAAGTGGATGCTACTCTATTGCTTCAGTTCCTAGTATCAGTTAATGATTGGACTTTCCTCTTTTCTCTTTTTTCATGCACATATTGTGGAGTGATACATATCCCATAGAATTTCAACAAATATTGAAGAAGAAAAACATTTCTATGAACATTAAATATTATTTATTGTGTGCATATTAACAGAAACATTACAGAATCGCCTAATTATGTACGTATGTATATGTGTGCTTATTTTGTATCTATTAGAGTATAATAGGTTATTTGGGCCGATTTAGAGTGTTTTCTGTGTAATATTATTATTTTGTTTAACATCATCATTTTATTTCGGATACATATCGCCGATTCTTTTTAGCATTTTGAGCTAGTTGTTTCGCTTGTCATTGAACTTCCTGCCTCTGCCTGGGTTTCTCTATTCCTCCTCCTCTTTGATCTCTGCCTTGCCTCTTGTTGCCTTTCTGGAGAGTCAAGGGGTACAGCAACAGTGGTGCTTGACTTCTGTGGTGGGTGTTTTACTTTAACATGTTTGTCATGGTGTCTATTTTTCATACGTGTTATCAGGGCAGCTGTGTCAAGGTATGTTCCCTCCTTTCCCCTTCTCACTGACTTGTCACAAATTGTGCATAGTGCAATTGGTGCTGACTGCACTGTGTCTGCCCCAAGAGAAAAATAGTCTCACACCCATGATGACTTCAGGGGGGAGGGAACAGGTGGAGAAGAATGGCCGCTTTCTTCTTCTCCTCCACATTCCCTTCACTGTCTGGGGCAGAGGATGATGTTGCTGCTGTTGTTGCAACTGCCCCAGAATCAGCACTGCAGCTAGGACCAGGAGTATTGCTGCTGCTGGCAAGAGAACTTATTCTAGACCCGCATCACTTCTTGACCTCATTCCCACTGTGTCCACAGTGGTCTGTGGCACAATAGCCTGATCCTCAGGATCATGTTGCCCTTGCAACTCAGCAGCAGCAGGAATTAGAGCAGTTGCAAACTCTGCAAATTCCAAAAGCTCACTGCTGGTGGTGGTGGTGATACCCATCCTCATCACTGTCTCTCATTCCTCCTCAGTTTGGGCTAAAAAGACCATCAATGTCTCTTCCACCCCAGCTTCTCCTCCATCATCATCATCATCACCACCACTAGTCCATCTGTGCTGCTGCTGCTGCTCTATTACAGACATCTCACTGCTGGTTGGAGGAGGTGATGAGAAATGTGATAGAGGGTCCCCTGATGTCTCAGTTGCCATTTCTTGGTGACATGAAGAAGGCAGACTGGCAGCACTAGCAGCAGGCACAGACAACTGATATGTACTTCTGGTGGTGGCTGTATTATTGCTGCCCCTGCCATCCACCAGTTATGGCTTCTACAGGATCATGTTCTACCTGGACAATTCTGTGGGGGGAAAGGGACTCCCAGGGCCAGATGAATGGTGTGGGCTGCCTTGACCGCTAGTCTGGATACTCTCAATTGCTTCACTTATCATTTCCCTAAAGCTATTACCACCAACTGTTCCACCATTACTGTTACTACTACTAACAACCACATCAATATCAGCCCCTGAGTCTTCCTCCTCACAGTCACTAGAAATATGATGATTACCCCCTCCTTCACACCAACAAGCTGTTGGACCTTCTTAGTAGTAATACTAGCACTGGCGGGACTGCTTAGGGTCCCCTGTTGTCACACTTGGCATCATCTTCTCCTTCACCCCTCCTGAGTATTGCAAGGCACATTGGCTACAGCTTCAGCATGGGTGACAGCAGGTTCAGCACTGGAAGCAGGCACAGCACTAGTGTTAACAGGGGCAGCACGTCTGACAGCAGGCACAGTAATGGTGGCAGTAGGTTCAGCACTGACAGCAGGCACAGCACTGGTGGCAGCAGGGACAGCACGTATGACAGCAGGTACAGCACTAGTGGCAGTATGTTTGACAGCAGGCACAGCAATGATGGTAGCAGGTACAGGGGCAGCATATCTGACAGAAGGCAAAGCTATAGTGGCAGCAGGGACTGCATGTCTGGCAGCAGGCAAAGCAATGGTGGCAACAGAGGCGGAATGTATGGCAGCAGGCACAGGCAGATGACCTGTCCTACTCTCACTACTATCCTTTCCTTCCTCCCTTGACATTAATTTTCCCAAGTGTAACGTGACGCCTTATATCATAAGCTGGATATCTCCGTTATAGTTCCTTTCTCCCTCAGAATAACACTCCAATAGTATACCGAACCTCCTGTTCCCAAACATCAGCCAAGACTTGATGAAGGGAAGAACTCTCTTTTATTGAGTCAAACACACAGCTTATATACACTACAGAGACTCTTATCAAGATCACCATGCAAAAGAGGACTTGAGACAGTGTTTCTATGCTTGACCAATCAGTCACCAGTACCCTTATCAAGATAAGCATGCAGATTAGTACTTGAAAAAAACTGGCTCATAATTAACCTCCTCTGATTGGTTAAGGAAGCACAGCAGGAATCAATTAACATTCCTTAGCACAGAGCTGGAGTATATTGGAAGCAAAGCCCAACCTCCGCTATCTCTACACTCTAGCAATGTATTGGAAGCAACTATGGCTAAGCTCAGTCTATGGTTGTTAGTCTTTTGGGTAGAAATAGTCTGAAGACATGTGATCCCTTATCTATAACACACCAATATCTCCCATAGTCGCCACAGTTCCGTCACACCAAAATCCCTAGGGGTGATTTAGGGGGCTGGCAAGCATTTTACATATCAGGACATAATAACAATCATCTGTTCCTTAGCAGGTCTAAAAATTAGGTATATACAACCTCAGAACAACAACAGGGGGCTGCTAAGCAAATGCCCTTGATTAATTGATCATCAGCAAGTGTGACCACCTCTAAAAAAAGCTGAAGTTTTAGCAGTTTGCTGGTCTGGAGCATACAGGTGTGTGCTAGAACAATGCGAAGGTAGAAATACATCAGTAATGATCTTAGAGAAGCAATTGTTGCAGCCCATCAATCTGGGAAGGGTTATAAGGCCATTTCCAAACAATATAAAGTCCATCATTCTACAGTGAGAAAGATTATTCAAAAGTGTAAAACATTCAAGATAGTTGCCAATCTTCCCCGGAGTGGACGTCCCAGCAAATTCACCCTAAGGTCAGACCATGCAATGCCCTGAGAAATTGCAAAACACCCAAGAGTTACATCTCAGACTCTACAGGCCTCAGTTAGCATGTTAAATGTTAAAGTTCATGACAGTACAATTACAAAAAGACTGAACAAGTATGGTTTGTTTGGGAGCGTTGCCAGAAGAAAGCATCTTCTCTCTAAAAAGAACATGGCAGCACGGCTTAGGTTTGCAAAGTTGCATCTGAACAAACCAGAAGACTTCTGGAACAAGGTCCTTTGGACAGGCGAGACCAAAGTGGAGATGTTTGGCGAAATCCAAACACAGCATATCAGCACAAACACCTCATTTCAACTGTCAAGCATGGTGGAGGGGTAATGATTTGGGCTTGTTTTGCAGCCACAGGACCTGGGAACCTTGCAGTCATTGAATCGACCATGAACGCCACTGTATACCAAAGTATTCTCGAGTCAAATGTGAGGCCATCTGTCTGACAGCTAAAGCTTGGCCGAAATTGGGTCATGCAACAGGACAATGATCCCAAGCACACCAGCAAATTTACAATAGAATGGTTAAAAAGAAAAGAATCAAGATGTTGCAATGCCCCAGTCAAATTAAAATGAAAAGAGGGTGTACACGACTGTAAGTATGGTGGCATGCTAAGGGAAGGAAATAAAACAGATACTTTTTTTATCGTACACATGCTAGAGTTAATGACAATGGGAAAGGTAATCTCTCTCAATGTCTTCTATTTTCTTCTATTCTGCTGATGTCAGATGCTGAAATCCCATCTAGGTCTCTAAGTTGATGTTGCTCCTTTAGTAGAGTTGTTCCTTTGGTCATTTGTGGAAGGTTTAACTCCTTAATGTCTTAATGGGGTTAAACCTCCCACCACGGACCAAAGAAACAACTTTAATGATGGACATTTGAAGGAACAGTATCAGTCTAGAGGGGTTTACAATATATAGCTTCAGAAAACATGACACACCACTCTGAATTTAGATCTCAGAGGAAATTCAGAAAATGGCTAAATATCAAACACATGATTTAATAGCTCCACAGTAGTCAACAGAATAGTATGTCAATAAATGTTAATGCCAGTCATAGGCTATGGGGAAGTAGTATATGCTCCAGCAACATAAATCCATCTTGGTAAACTTGACACTCTGTATAACTCATTATGCCACTTTATTCTCCAATGTAATTACACTACCCATCGCTGTGATTTGTTTAAAGAACTAAATTGGCTAACACTTGAATTTAGCTTAGCATACAACCACTTCTCTGGAAAGCTACCAGACTACCTGAGAAGTATGCTCACTCCATACTAACTATAACCTCCACCTCACTGCTCACAACTCACTGAACGTCCCACTCTACAAGAAAGAAGTCAATCTTCCTTTTTCTTCAGAGCTCTGAAAGCCTGGAATAACCTACCCAAAGAAAGAGATCTGCTCCCAGTCGGTTCTTAAGGACCAGCCGCATGGCCGGCACTTAAGGACCACGGAGAATTTTAAAAAAAATCGAATCAGAGGTCACCGAATGGTGTGCAGCTGCGTGGGGACTCCTTAATTCCATGACTTACATATATGTCATGGGTCATTAATGCACAGTTTTCTCCATTTCGTATATATATATGTCCGCGGTTCTTAAGGTATTAAAAATAACTGCTTCTTTATATCTAAAAACAATATGTAACTGTATAAGAATAGAAATCAAGAACCTCTTTTACTGTGCCCCCTGGCCCTCTTCAGGGGGCACAAGGAAAAGGGGTGAAAATCCCAGAGGAAGAGAAGAGAAACTGAGTCTGGAAGTTTAATGATGGGAGTAACACCTGTGTTGTCATCAATTTCTTGTATAAGGTCCAGGTGCGGGAAAATTTACCTACTATGCCCACTCTGGCACCCTCCGTGTCCTCTTCCTCCTCCTCTGGTGTACATCCTTTGCCTCCTTTTCCTGCACCTCCAGCTGATAGCAAGTTTGTACATGTGAGAATTTTGCAGTTTTTGTCTACCCATGGCACATTGTGTAGTGCACTGACCAAGTAAGGCAATGTGGTAGAGAGCAATCGAGTGCAGCATATCAGGGAAAGTTTGTAGACAATTCATCCCATTGAATATACTAAGCTGATGGCAAGGAGGATTCAATAATTTTATTATGTCTTGTATTTTGAAATCACATTTCCATACTGGAGTGACAATGGCCATAATGACAGGAATAATTGGTTTCTTGTGGGATGGTTTTACATTGCTGACCTAAGTCTCAAGGTGTTTGGTTGCAGTTGGGCCTGTTTGTTAATATGAGAGCAGATGTGTTAATTTTTGCCATACATCCCAGTCCTTCCCCTATTACATAATGTTTCCTTTGAACACTGTGCACATTGATGATGAAATACCCAGTTCCTTCCTGCTATCAGAGGAAAAATAATATTCTACCACAACCAGAGGAAGTGCAGGAACAGAAGCATAATTGAACAAATTATTTTCTCTAGATGCACCTGAAGCAGCGTGGAGCCTTGTTGTTGTGTTGCTGCTGCCTCATCAGCACTATAGTTAGAAGGTAGGAGTATCATCGTACCACTATCTATCTTACATCAGTGCTGATTATCTATCACGGTGCCCGTGATTGGTGCTGTTCAGTGTCAGTCACTTGCTGAATATCATGATTGGCTGTCTGTGATTAGCCCTCCTCACACAGCCTTTTTAAACCCAGGCTGAGCACTTCCAGGTTGCCCTTTTGTGGTGTTTCTGACTTCACTCTGCCTGACCTGCTTGTCAGGCTTCTGGGCCTGTTCCTGCTGCACTTGCTGATCCTGTGTTCCAGTGTTCCGGTATGCTAGTGTTCCTGTGTTCCAGAGTTCCAGTGTTCCTGTGTTCCAGCACATCGTGGGTTAATCTTACTGAGTTCCTGAATCTCCTGCTCCAGCCGTCGCTCTGGCGACATTGTTCTTCTCGCTGCTGATCATACTTTGTTGGTTCCTGGTGGCGATATACATTGTTGGTCCCAGCGTGCGGACGCTGGTTTACTCCACTAAACCTGGTGGCGATATACATTGTTGGTCCCAGCGTGCAGACGCTGGTTTACTCCACTAAACCTGGTTGCGATATACATTTTTGGTCCCAGCGTGCGGACGCTGGTTTACTCCACTAAACCTGGTTGCGATATACATTGTTGGTCCCAGTGTGCGGACGCTGGTTTACTCCACTAAACCTGGTTGTGATATACATTGTTGGTCCCAGCGTGCGGACGCTGGTTTACTCCACTAAACCTGGTTGCTATATACATTGTTGGTCCCAGCGTGTGGACGCTGGTTTACTCCACTAAACTGGTTGCGAGATACATTATTGGCTCCAGCGTGCGGACGCTGGTTTGCTCCACTAAACCTGGTTGCGATATACGTTGTTGGTCCCAGCGTGCGGACGCTGGTGTACTCCACTAAACCTGGTTGCGATATACATTGTTGGTTCCAGCGTGCGGTCGCTGGTTTGCTCCATTAAACCTGGTGGCACTATTACCATTAGTGCCAACGTGCAGACGTTGGTTTGCTCCTGAACATCCAGTACTGTGGTCAGTCGCTGTCCACTTCCTTGCAGTTGTCTGAGTATCCCTGGCAATAGACTACTGCTGAGTAAGACCTCTATACTTATGCTCTATGCTGTCTTAGTCACCTGACAGCTGATCTACTTGCTCAGGCTGCCCTGCCCGGTATTGGTGAGGCCGGTAGAACCTTGACGATACCATCCTGTAGGTTGTCTCTCCCGGTATTGGCAGGGCCGGTAGAGCCTACTCCAGTACTCCTTTGGGCTGCCCTGCCCGGTATTGGTAAGGCCGGTAGAACCTTGTAATTCACCATCTTTATGGTTGCCTTACCGGTATTGGCAGGGCCGGTAGAGCCTACATTCAGCATTCCGTGGGGGCTGCCTTGCCCGGTATTGGTAAGGCCGGTAGAACCGGTATATGTAATCTCACAGGTGCCTTACCTGGTATAGGCAAGGCCGGTAGAGCCTGTCATTAAAACTGTCACTTGGGTTGCCTTGCCCGGTATTTAGGCAAGGCCGGTAGAACCTATTATATGTTATATTACTGTTTTATTGTTATGTATGTTTACCATAAGGGGACTGCCTTTAACTTTTAATAAAGTTAAGTTATTTTACCAAACCATAAGTCTGAGAGTCTTCAAAAACCGTGACAGTACGAAAGGGCCATGACCTCAGATACTAAGAGTGACGGTAACGCACAGAATATCCATTGGAGGATGGATATGCACAAGCAACGTTTGGATCAGCTAGCGGTTGCTATCCAAACTATTCTTGAACGCACGGTACTTGCGGATAAGTCCGGTGCTAACCCGGTGGTCCCGCCAATTCCGACACCGGAGAATGAGTCTAAGCCCTCAGGGGCTGCAGTCAAAGGGTTAACGGCTTCTGCACCCTTGCCGCTGAGATATAACGGTGACCCTCAATTATGCAGAGGGTTTATTAATCAACTTGAAATATTTATGGAATTAACGGCACACGCATTTCCTAGTGATCGCAGCAAGGTTGGGTTCATGATATCCCTGCTGACTGGCAGAGCATTGGCCTGGGCCAACCCACTTTGGGAAAATGCTAAACCTTGCACAAAGAATTTCTGTGATTTTGTGCAATCCTTTCAGAGAGTATTTGAGCCTCCTGGTAGAACTACCTCTGCTGCTAAACGTCTCATGGAGATACAACAGGGCAGGCGCACGGTTGGCGATTATGCCATTGAATTCCGCACCTTGGCAGCAGAGGTAGGGTGGAATAATGAGGCCCTGTTGGCAGCCTTTGCTCAAGGATTGAGTGACCAGATTAAAGATGAGATTGCAGCAAAAGAGTTACCTACTGAATTAGACGATTATATCGAATTCTAATTGACTCCAGAATACGTGAAAGATTAACCGCCAGAGAGCGACGAGTACGGTTAAAGAATAATGGGTCCAGTAGCATATTTTGCCCACCCAACCCTCCCTCTGCATCCAAACCTAGTAAACCTATTTCGGAACCAAGTGAACCTATGCAGGTGGGTTTCACTAGGTTAAGGAGCAGAGAAGGTATCGCAAGACACAAGGATTATGTCTGTACTGCGGTAAAGATGGTCACCTGTTAAGATCTTGTCCGGTACGTCCGGGAAATGAACACACCTAGGGTACCTTGGGGGACAGGCCCTAGGTGGTGTCCAATCGTCCCCATTGTTGGACACACTTAAACCCACCATACAGGTGGTATTGTCATGGGCACAACGCTCGGTTGAGGTTTTGGCCTTGGTTGATTCTGGTGCAGCTGGGTATTTTATGGACAATACCTTTGCTGAATTGCATGGGGTACCACGGATTCAGAGAGAAACCCCTCTTGCTATTGAAGCAATTGATGGCAGACCTTTGGAACCCGTCCAAGTTACTTTTGAAATGATGCCCTTGTCCATGACTATTGGGGCTCTTCACAAGGAAGAGCAGCAGTTCCAATTGATTAATTCTCCTCACCATGCCGTGATTTTGGGCTTTCCTTGCTTACAGTTGCACAACCCACAATTTGATTGGCAGAAATATGAGATTGCTGCTTGGTCTCAGTTCTGTATGGATAAGTGCGTTACCCATCCTGTTAAGGTCTTGTGCACCTCCCCTTCACTACCTGATGCCTACCAGCAGTTTAGCGACGTTTTCAGTAAGGGAGAGGCTGGCACCCTACCTCAGCACAGACCATACGATTGTCGCATAGAACTGAGTCCTGGAGCAGTACCGCCGAGGGGATGCACGTATCCATTGTCTTGTGAGGAGAACCAAGCTATGGAGGAATACATAGCAGATGCCCTCAGTAGAGGGATCATAAGGAAATCTACTTCTCCGGCCGGTGCCGGGTTCTTTTTTGTTAAGAAAAAAAGTGGCGAACTGCGACCTTGCATAGACTATCGTGGGCTGAATAAGCTGATGGCAAAAAATGCCTACCCAATACCACTCATCACCGAGCTGTTTGATGGACTTAAGGGGTCCTCCATTTTCACCAAATTGGACCTAAGGGCAGCCTACAATTTGATACGTATCAGAGCCGGTGATGAGTGGAAAACTGCCTTCAATACGAGATCTGGGCATTATGAATACCTAGTCATGCCATTTGGTCTATGTAATGCTCCTGCAGTATTTCAAGAACTGATCAATGACGTTCTTAGAGATATGTTACAATCTTGTGTTGTAGTCTATCTTGACGACATACTTATCCACTCCAAAGACCTGTCACAACACATCAAGGATGTGTCTGAAGTCTTGCTGCGCTTACGAAAAAATAAATTATTCTGTAAACTGGAGAAATGCGAGTTCCACAAAACCAGTGTACCGTTTCTGGGGTTTATAATTGGCAAAGACGGCATTGCCATGGATAAAGAGAAATTGACGGCAGTCTTACAATGGCCTAAACCCAAGAGCCTCAAAGCCATCCAACGATTTCTGGGCTTCGCCAATGATTACAGGAAGTTTATTAAAAACTTCTCCTCTATCGTGAAACCTCTGTCTGACCTCACGCATAAGGGCGCTAACACATCCCTCTGGCCGGTGGCTGCTGAAGAGGCCTTTGAGAAGTTGAAGGTAGCCTTTGCTGAAGCGCCTGTGTTGTCCCACCCTAATCCAATACTCCCCTTTACTTTGGAAGTTGATGCCTCAGATATTGGGGTCAGGGCGGTGCTCTCTCAGTGACAGGTTAAAGGCGGTACACTCAGACCTTGTGGATTCTTCTCTAAAAAACTGACTAGTGCTCAAAGTCATTACGAGATTGATGATCGAGAATTACTGGCCATTATCCTCCTTCTCAAAGAATGGCGTAATTTACTTGAAGGCACAAAAAACCCCGTTTTGATTCTAACTGATCACAAGAATCTGACATATCTTTCTGAGGCCAAGAGATTGTCTTCTCGCCAGGCCAGATGGGCATTGTTTCTATCCCGATTTAATTTCGTTGTATCATACCTGCCGGGATCAAAGAATGTTAGGGCTGATGCTCTGTCTAGACAATTTGAAGCAGAGGTTGACAGAGAAGAGGTACCAGCCCCTATCATTCAACCCGATCGAATATTGGCTACCATACGTACTAGTATTACTTCACCACTAGGGGAGGAGATTTTGGCATCCCCAGCCTCTGCTCCTCATGAGACTCCAGTGGGCAAATGTTTTGTCGCTGAGCCATTCCGTACTCGATTACTTGAGACCTACCACTACTCTAAGGCTGTGGGACATATTGGTAGGGATCAATTGTTCTGGTCTCTCTCTCAGCTATTTTGGTTGCCTTCTATGAGAGGAGATTGTGCCAATTTTACGAATGCCTGTGCCACCTATGCCCGTGCCAAAACCCCTAGACATCTAAGGAAAAAAACAATAAAGGCGATCCTACCACAGTCCACTTGGAAAGTATATATAAAGTTCCTCAATAATACTTCGGAAGTGCTGCTATATGTTGCGGTGTCTTCAGTATCACCCCACAGTCAATGACCCACGTGCAAAAAAGAAAAACAAAAGCGCAACTTCCGAATGTATACTGTATGGAAATAAGATATATTGTAATGAAAGTCCTCTTCAATAACTGTGTACACACATCAAAGGGCTTCTTAGAGCTATGTTCATAGAAAGCCAAAAGAGTCTTGATGCTAAAAAGACATAAATACCATCGATCCTGTAGATAGTAAGTTCCAGCGTGTGTTCACAAAACCAGTCTCCTCTGATTGGTTAGAGTGCCTTGTGACGTCTGATGTTCCGTTCCGGTCAGATCGGGTCTCACAGTGGGATACAATGTTGCAAGCCCTTGTACTTCAAGGTTCTACAAAAATAGCACAGGTTTAACCAATCTTTTCAAGTCCTGTTTTCTTGCACTGCTCTTCTCAACACTTGTTGCATCTACAGGATCGATGGTATTTATGTCTTCTTAGCATCAAGACTCTTTTGGCTTTCTATGAACATAGCTCTAAGAAGCCCTTTGATGTGTGTACACAGTTATTGAAGAGGACTTTCATTACAATATATCTTATTTCCATACAGTATACATTCGGAAGTTGCGCTTCTGTTTTTCTTTTTTGCACCCCTAGACATCTCCCTGTGGGCTTGCTTCAGCCGGTGCCTAATGGTGAACGCCCTTGGTCTCACGTCTCTATCGACTTTATGGGAGAATTGCCCAGGTCTAGAGGGTACTCCTTCATATTGATGGTGATAGACAGGTTCTCTAAAATGGCACACTTCGTATCCCTCCGTGGCCTTCCTTCAGCCAAGGAACTGGCAATGATATTCGCTCGAGAAGTATTTCGGTTACATAGAGTACCCAGGGTGCTGATGTCTGACAGGGGGAGCCAGTTTGTGTCGAGATTCTGGAGGGCATTTTGCGAACAGATGGGCATACAGCTATCATTTTCCTCGGCATATCATCCCCAGACTAACGGGGCCGCTGAGAGGGCCAATCAAGAATTGGAACAGTTTCTGCGATGTTTTGTGACTGACCATCATGATAATTGGGCCGACTTGTTGCCTTGGGCAGAGTTCGCCAGGAACTGCGCAGTTAATTCTTCCTCCGGGAGCTCTCCGTTTTTGATCAATTATGGGTTCCAACCCTGTCTGCTCCCGGATTCCTTTCAATCACAGCAGATTCCAGCTCTGGATGACCATATAGAGCAACTCCGTTCCACATGGGCACAAGTTCAGAGGGCATTGGGCCAGTCTTTTCAGCGACATCAGCGTCATGCCAATCGCAGAAGGCTTCCAGCGGTTTCCTTCCGAGTCGGGGATAGAGTATGGCTGTCCTCCAAGAATCTGTGTTCCTATGTTCCAGCACCTCGCGGGTTAATCTTACTGAGTTCCTGAATCTCCTGCTCCAGCCGTCGCTCTGGCGACATTGTTCTTCTCGCTGCTGATCATACTTTGTTGGTTCCTGGTGGCAATATACATTGTTGGTCCCAGCGTGCGGACGCTGGTTTACTCCACTAAACCTGGTTGTGATATACATTGTTGGTCCCAGCGTGCGGACGCTGGTTTACTCCACTAAACCTGGTTGCTATATACATTGTTGGTCCCAGCGTGCGGACGCTGGTTTACTCCACTAAACTGGTTGCGAGATACATTATTGGCTCCAGCGTGCGGACGCTGGTTTGCTCCACTAAACCTGGTTGCGATATACGTTGTTGGTCCCAGCATGCGGACGCTGGTGTACTCCACTAAACCTGGTTGCGATATACATTGTTGGTTCCAGCGTGCGGTCGCTGGTTTGCTCCATTAAACCTGGTGGCGCTATTACCATTAGTCCCAACGTGCAGACGTTGGTTTGCTCCTGAACATCCAGTACTGTGGTCAGTCGCTGTCCACTTCCTTGCAGTTGTATCCCTGGCAATAGACTGCTGCTGAGTAAGACCTCTATACTTATGCTCTATGCTGTCTTAGTCACCTGACAGCTGATCTACTTGCTCAGGCTGCCCTGCCCGGTATTGGTGAGGCCGGTAGAACCTTGATGATACCATCATGTAGGTTGCCTCACCCGGTATTGGCAGGGCCGGTAGAGCCTACTCCAGTACTCCTTTGGGCTGCCCTGTCCAGTATTGGTAAGGCCGGTAGAACTGTCACGGTTTTTTAAGACTCTCAGACTGGTGTGTGAATAAGAACACAATTTTATTAAAAAACAAAATAAGGCAATAACACACCCTCTAGTGGCGGTAGATATACACCAGTGGTAATTATATATAGATACAATGGTAAATGCACAAATGACTTATAAGTACAATTACACAGCAGTAGAATAGCGTATACCCCCAAGGGGTTAAGTCCTTGATAACAGTCAGTCTCAGATGTGGATGCTTGGAACGCCCAGGGTGTTATAAGGCTGTGCTGGAGACCAAGACTATCACCGGCTGGATACTGGACTGCCTCGCCACGGTGTTCAGTAAGAAGAAGCACAAGAGTCCACGTAGCCCCCTCGGGCGTACCTACTGGAACTGCTTCAACTAGTGCAAGTGCAAAAGGCCCCCACGGGTGTGATTGGAACCGGCCTTCAATGCGAGAGCTGCCAAGCCTCCTCAGACTTAACCGGACAACGGGATAACACACGCTAGAGCCGACAGCCCCCATGGGCGTAATTACCGGAATACGAATGCTGATGCCTGTGCCTGCCACCACTCGGTAAAGCTGAATCGATCAATGAACAAGAGAGAGAGTCTTACGCGCCCAACCGGCCAAACGGATGTGAATACTCTGCAAGGATGTGTGGAGCTGCCGACGGAGAGCAGCCAACTCAGCAGTAGTATCACCGAGAAAGAGACTCTTACAGGAGTAGCGAGAGAGTGGAACCCGGGCGGCACTGCTAGGGTTAATTAGCACTTTTACTCGAGGCTTTTCAGCGGTATAGCAAGGCTCTGCAGTCTGAAAGAGGCGCGTATACGCACAACTCTGCAAAGGAAAATACACTGCACAGATCGGAGTACACCAGGTAAGGCAGTCACACCAAAAGCTGGAACAGCAGATAGAAATGTCGCGGCGGCGACAACTGGAACATAGGTCACTGTAGGAAGTCAGCCAGGCCGGGTCGGAGCATGTAGAAGGCAGTCATACAAGCCGGGTCGTACACAAGCAGGAACGTCAGCCAAACCGGGTCAGGATCCAAGGGTGGTAGTCAGACGGGCCGGGTCATACACGAGCAGGAACACAGGAGAATAGTCAAGACAAGCCGAGTCGGTACACAGGAATCCGGAACACAGGAACACAGCAACAGTATAACTGGCACAGAAACACCACGAAAGGGCGACTGACAGCTGTGCTGGCCAGGTATAAAAAGGTCACCAGGGGGCGGGCCAAACCAACACAGCAAATCAGTATCAGCCATAGATGAGACTGACAGGAATCACAGGCACTGTGATAGTACCCCCCTCTCAAAGACCCCCTCTCCCCGCTCGAGGTCTGGGTTTAGAAGGGTATTTGGAGTGAAAGCTGCGTAGTAATCTAGGTGCGTGGAGGTCCCCTTGATCAACCCAAGAACGTTCCTCAGGACCATAGCCCTTCCAATGAACCAAGTATTGCAGCTTTCCTCTAAATCTCCTAGAATCAATAATGCTCTGCACCTCATACTCTTCTTGGCCCTGGACGTCCACCGGCCCAGGAATCACTGGCGTAGTAGTACAGCGATTACACACCAAGGGTTTCAGGAGCGACACATGGAACACATTGTGAATGTGCATTGAGGGTGGAAGCTCCAAAGCATAAGAAACCGGATTAATCTTGCGGATAATCTTAAATGGACCGATAAACCGGGGAGCCAGTTTGTTGGATGGTACTTGTAAATTAAGGTTTCTGGATGACAGCCATACCCTGTCCCCAACTTGAAAGGAGACCGCTGGCAGACGTCTGCGATTAGCGTGCCTCTGCTGACGCCGAAATGACTGACTGAGGGACCTCTGAACCTGTGACCAAGTGGAACGAAGCTGTGCAAAATGCTCATCCAGAGCAGGAATCTGCTGCGCCTGAAAGGAGTCCGGGAGCAGACAAGGCTGGAACCCATAATTAATGAGAAACGGAGAGCTCCCGGACGATGAATTAACCGCACAGTTTCTGGCAAACTCAGCCCATGGCAACAGGTCAGCCCAATTGTCATGATGATCAGTGACAAAGCAACGCAGGAACTGCTCCAGTCCCTGATTGACACGTTCAGCGGCCCCATTCGTTTGGGAATGGTAAGCGGAGGAAAATGACAATTGAATGCCCATCTGGCCACAAAATGCCCTCCAAAACCTAGAAACGAACTGGCTCCCTCGGTCGGATACAATCACTCTGGGTACTCCGTGCAGGCGGAATACCTCCCTAGAAAAGACTACAGCCAATTCCTGGGCCAATGGAAAGCCAGTCAGAGGCACAAAATGTGCCATTTTAGAGAATCTATCGACCACCATAAGAATGAACGTAAATCCCCTAGACGCTGGTAATTCTCCCAAAAAGTCGATAGAAATATGAGACCAAGGACGGTCTCCGTTGGGCACAGGTTGCAATAAGCCCACAGGGAGATGCCTAGGGGTCTTAGCACGGGCACAGGTGGTACAGGCTGCAGTAAAAGCGGAGCAATCGGCTCTCAAGGTAGGCCACCAAAATAATTGCGACAGAGACCAGACTAGTTGGTCCCTACCGATATGACCAGCCGCTTTAGAAGCGTGGTAAGTTTCCAACAAACGGACACGGAATGGCACATCTACAAAACACTTCCCCACAGGGGTCTCAGGGGGTGCCCTGGATTGTGATGCCAATATCTCCTCCCCCAGAGGCGAGGTAATGGTGGTACGGATAGTGGCCAGAATGTGATCTGGCTGAATGATGGGAACAGGTTCCTCCTCCCAGAAGCAAACTGACGAGACAAAGCATCGGCTTTAATATTTTTTGAGCCAGGAAGATAAGACACTAGGAAATTAAATCGTGACAAAAAAAGTGCCCATCTAGCTTGTCGAGAAGACAGTCTTTTGGCTTCGGAGAGATAAGTTAAATTCTTATGATCCGTAAGAATTAGTACTGGAGTCCGAGTGCCCTCCAAAAGGTGACGCCACTCTTTCAGAGCTAGAATTATGGCCAACAGCTCCCTGTCCCCAATCTCATAATGGCTCTGCGCACTGGACAATTTTTTAGAGAAGAAACCGCAAGGCCTCAAGGCGCCACCTCCCACAGGACGTTGGGAGAGTACTGCTCCAACCCCAACCTCAGAAGCGTCAACCTCCAACGTGAAGGGCAGGGAGGGATTAGGGTGGGACAGCACCGAAGCAGATGCAAAGGCAGATTTCAGGGTAACAAATGCGGTCTCCGCCGCCTCGGACCACTGAGAGGGAGAATCGCCCTTATGAGTCAAATCTGACAATGGTTTGACAATCGTGGAAAAGTTTTGGATGAACTTCCTATAATAGTTTGCAAAACCTAAGAATCTTTGAATGGCCTTTAACCCTTTAGGACGAGGCCATTGCAGAACTGCTGCCAACTTCTCCTGATCCATGGCAATGCCATTATTAGAGATAACGAAACCCAGAAATGGCACTTGAGATGTATGGAATTCGCATTTCTCTATCTTACAAAATAGCTAGCAAGGCTCTGCAGTCTGAAGGAGGTGCGTATACGCACAACTCTGCAAAGGAAAATACACTGCACAGATCGGAGTACACCAGGCAAGGCAGTCACACCAAAAGCTGGAACAGCAGATAGAAATGTCGCGGCGGCGACAACTGGAACACAGGTCACTGTAGGAAGCAGGAGTCAGTCTTCGGAGAGGGAAGTCAGCCAGGCCGGGTCGGAGCACGTAGAAGGCAGTCATACAAGCCGAGTCGATACACAGGAATCCGGAACACAGGAACACAGCAACAGTATAACTGGCACAGAAACACCACGAAAGGGCGACTGACAGCTGTGCTGGCCAGGTATAAAAAGGTCACCAGGGGGCGGGCCAAACCAACACAGCAAATCAGTATCTGCCATAGATGAGACTGACAGGAATCACAGGCACTGTGATAAGAACCTTGTAATTCACCATCTTTAAGGTTGCCTTACCGGTATTGGCAGGGCCGGTAGAGCCTACATTCAGCATTCCGTGGGGGCTGCCTTGCCCAGTATTGGTAAGGCCGGTAGAACCGGTATATGTCATCTCACGGTTGCCTTACCCGGTATAGGCAAGGCCGATAGAGCCTGTCATTAAAACTGTCACTTGGGTTGCCTTGCCCGGTATTTAGGCAAGGCCGGTAGAACCTATTATATGTTATATTACTGTTTTATTGTTATGTATGTTTACCCTACGGGGACTGCCTTTAACTTTTAATAAAGTTAAGTTATTTTACCAAACCTTAAGTCTGAGAGTCTTCAAAAACCGTGACATTATCCCATTCCCTTGCAGCATCCTAATCCTCCTGCTGCTTAGGTGACTCAGTGGCAGAAATTACATCATTAGCAAATGCAAGGCAAAGGATGTGAGAGGCTCTGAGCATGAACAAAAGCAATGTTGACCGTTCTACGGCTAGTCATCGCTCAAGAGCATCACATTTTAGCTCTCTAGTGCCATTACGAAGGGGAAATTTCCAAATACATATTAGACTATGCCCGCCTAAAAGGGAAGTCCATTTACAAAATGAGGGCAAGTCTCCTCTGTAATGGCACTAGAGAGCTAAAATGTGATGCTTTTGTGTGGTGACTACCCGTAGAATTCCAGCAACTCAAGACATATACAAGACAAGATGAGAGCAGCCAGACTGTTCTAGCCAACAATCAATAGAGAAAATACCAACTCAAGGAAGAATAATGTGCAACATGAAACCAGCTACAGAAGAACCAGATCGTGGGCATGGAAGACTAAATAAGAGTATCAAAGTGAAATGTATTAGGAGCCAAACCAAAGAACCCCAGCCAGGGGCATGTATTACATAGTAACATAGTAAACAAATAACTTGTGACAAGAGAATCTTTTACATAATAACATAGTGTCATAGTTGTTGAGGCAGAAAAAAAAGAAGTGTCCATCAAGTCCAGAAATGTGATGCTTTTGAGCAGTAACTAGCCGTAAAACAGACACGACTGCTTCTGTTAATTCTGAGAGCCTCTCACATCCTTTGGCTTATATAAACTAAATGGGAAACTACTTGGGGAATCCTCATTAGAGAATGATTTAGCAATACTGATTTGTGACAGACTTCACAGCAGAGTGCAGTGTCACTCATCTGCTGCACAAGCTAATAGGGTACCTATTCTGCATAAAAAGTGGTATAGATGCATGGGACAGGAATATAATTCTCCCTCAGATTAAATCATGTGTAAAGCTTCATCTTGAATATGGAGTACAGTTTTGGACACCAGTTCTTAAAACAGACATTGAACTGGAAAAATTGTAGAGATGTGCAACAAAACTGCTAGAGAGATTGGAGGAGCAATTTCTGGTCTCGGGACCAGAGCTGTCTATAGGATGGTGTAACAACAGTGTCACTGTACAATTTCAGGCCACTGTGATATTGCACCTAAAAAATTCAACTTTGAACTGTAATAACTTTTGAATAAAACACCTTTCAGCAGTGGGAGTACCCTTTTTTTACTATCCCTTTAAAATGCATTTCACAGGAATGCACTGGAAAGGTCCAGAGGGGATGTGAGTTAATAGGAAGGTTTTCATGTGGTGGGAGGGTGTTTTGCACATGGTCACCATAACTGGGAACTCCCTGGAGACTCCATTTTGAGAGTTAGTTACCAGGTCTCTTGAGATAGAGGCTAATTCTCCATCTTTATGAGTTTCCCGGGTAACCCCATCTACGCATCTGTCCATTTTTCCCACTCCCCACCCATTCTATTCACTTCCCACCAATTTTAAAGTACAGTCCTGCCTTTTCTTCTCCATTTCCACCAGCCTCAATGAAGCCCATCCCATCTTTTGTAACACTGAAGCCTTTTAATTTATGCAGTATACTGTTGTGAGGCATAGTATCAAAGGCTTTTGCAAAATCCAAGTATATAACAGCAATTTCCTTGTCCAAATGACTATTTACCCTTTCGGACAATGCAAGTAAATTAGTTTGACATGATCTATTCTTCACAAAACCATGCTGGCTCATACCAATAATATTGCTGGTCATCAGTAACCCTTCTAATATCTTACCCACTATGGAAGTCAAGCTCACATGTCTAAAAATTCCTGGTTCAGATCTTGCTCCCTTTTTGAATAATAGTACTACATCAGGTTTCCTCCAATTACAGGGCAGCATGCCTGGTGAAATTGAATCAATAAATATTAAATATAATGGTCTTGCTATTTCTGAACTAAGTACTGTATGCTCATTATTTTATTGGTTGTTCCCCATATCACATGTTGATAGTTATTTATACATCTCTAAGGTATTTCCTTTTATTGTTGTGAAGGTCTCTAGATCATCATAAATCTTTCAGCCAGCCCTTAACCCCTTAAGGACTGGAAAAATCTATGGGTTATTGCACTTATGGACCAGAGCAATTCTGACCTATTTGACTATGTCTTTGTTCAGCAGAGTTTTCCCTCTAAGTACTTTATTTTACCCATGCAACTGATAAGCCATTTTTTCGTACACAATTAGGGCTTTCTTTTTATACCATACCTATATGGATAACCCACCATTTATTTATTTTTTTAATTAAAGGGGTACTACCACCTCCACTAATGTTGCCCTGCAATACTTATGCAGGTGGTAACAAGCTTTGTAATCATCTCTCAAAAGTGTCTACAAATAAAGTTATCCTTAAACTTCCGAGACCGGAAGCCAGGGAGCTTCACAGACATCTTGAATGCGCGCCTGTGCTGTCAGTCCTCTTCACCCTTCTTAGGCATTGCACTGGCCCAGACGGCTCCGGAACAGACTGACAGCACAGGCGCACAGGCTGCATTAACCTGGCATTCAGTCTGGGAAACTTAAGGATAACTTTATTTGTGGGCAATTTTGAGAGGTAAAATAATGATTAGTAAGCTAGGCGCCACCTGCATAAGTATTGCAGGGTGACTTTAATGGAGGTGGTAGTTCCGCTTTAAAAAAAAATTTAAAAAAAACAATGATCTTGGGATCATTTGGGCACAATGGGTTAAATTTTTGTGGAGACTGCATGAAAGGTATGACCAGTCAGTCATACCTACAAAATGGGCAGTTTTAAGTTGGCACTGTCCACCCAGGTGAAAATGCCCATGTCCCTCTTCACCTCAGTATTGTCCCACTTTTTATTGATGAGTATTTGTGTGTGTATAAGTGTACTACATGGCTCCACAACAATCAAACTCCCAATATAGTTTATTGATATATATTTTTTTTAATAAAAGCTGTTTTTTGTAAAAAAAAAAAAAACAAACAAGAAAAGTGTGTTCTGTTTTTAAGAAGAAAAAAAAAAGTGTATCTTAGTAGGTCAGAAATGGACCTGCATCCAGCCACCCTCCAGTACCAGCAGTGAAGGAGTTAATACCCCCACCATCTGCAAGATTTTTATTTAGTGTGTGTCTGCTCTCTGCTTCTCTCTCCCTTACTTCAATAGTAGGTAAGAGAGAGGCACAGAGCAGAAACAAAGGCAGTGTGCTTGACACACTGCCTTAATCAAAATGCCAATACATGTGATCGATGCTGAAGCGATCACATGAACCGGCAGAAGTGACGAGAGATAAGACTGAACGATCCGGTCCCGGAGCGCTCAGTCTCAGCCTGCAATGAATGATAGCAGCGTGCACGGAGGTGTGCTGCTATCATTTAACCCATGACGTGCCAGGACCATCATGGGTCCTTATGTGAAGTTTACCCATGACGGTCCTGGCACGTCATGAGTCGTTAAGGGGTTAAGCATGTTTTTATACTATATTTTGCCCTTTTAATCAACATTGTTTACAAAATGGCAAGTATATCCTTGTGTTAGTGGTTTTCAATGCTAGTAGCTGTGCCACTTGTCCCTTTTTAGAGTTAGTTACCAGATCTTTGGAGATAGAGGCTGATTCTCCATCATGATAAGTTTCCATCTACTTTTCTGTCCATTTTGCCCACTCCCCACCCATTCTACCTACTTCCCACCAATTTTAAAGTACAGTCCTGTCTTTTCGCCTTCATTCCTACTAACCCCAATTAAGCCCATGCCATCTTTTGTAACACACTTATAGCTGCACTTGTACATCATTTTTTTATTTTTTTCCTATGGTGCAGTTGGTTTGCCCCAGAATTATACCACTTTTCCATAGTACATTAGCCTCCCTACTCACATCAGTATATATAGACTATAGAATTAAAGTTCAATTAAAAAACATAGGAAAAAACAGGGATAACAGAATCCAGGGTCAGACATCTAAAATCAGTGACTGTCCCTGGAAATCAGGGACAGTTGGCAAGTATGAACCAAGTGGAAGGAAACAAGCATATCATAAAAAAAGATAGCTGATTAGTATTGGGGGAATAGAGATTCAGGAGAGTAATAGGTTTGTCTAGTATTAAGCCTTTTAATAGAAGGACCCTACCCTCCTGATCAGTTGTCATGTCATTCAGAGTTCAGTGAAGAGAAGAACGGAGCAAAATCCCCATACCTTTCTGTTTTTCCGGGGCAGAGGAAAAATATGAGATTGGGAAAGTCTTATTGTGAAACTTGGGAGGATTGGAAGCTTTAAAGCCATTGCCCTCTTCTCCGGTGTGTTTAGACCTCTGGTGTTAACTGACACTATCTTAAGCGATGTCATGGCTACACTGACAAGTGTCTAGGGGGCCGTCTCCCCTCCCGGAGAGAATGGACAAAAGGGATGAAAAAGAGAAAGAGAATAAAGAGGGGAATAGAGGGAAATGGAAAGAATCACAGCTAAACATAAAGGAATAGCAACAGTGACGGTGAGTGCCCATGGGCCTGTGTCCAACGAGTAAGTACATAGTGGAATATAGTGTGAATACACTAAATGTGAGAACCATTGGGACTAATAGAAATACAGGAGATTGTGTCAAGATGGGTGAGCTGTATACGTGAAGACATATGTGAGAGAGATGATCTGGAAGGAGTGGAGGAAACTTGAATGAGGTTGAGTCACAATTTAGTACGTGTTCCCCCTAGCAGCACTTTCAAACCCTTGCTAGATCCAACTTTGCTAGGAAGGACACACTAGCCAACCCAAGCTAGGGGGATGTATATCCTGTTGAGAAGGACATGAAGGGGAGAAGGAGGAAAGAAATCAGTGTCTCAGCCTCATAAACGGTTCGACTATGCAGTTCCATACCAGACCCAGCAACTGTCTGGAAGTGCATGAAGTTGACATGCAGTGCCTCATAACCGTCACCATCTCATGCCATGCAAGAGATAGGTAATGTAAAATCTATGCCACTCAAATAAGAGCTGTGGAAAGTATGTGTGCAGTACAAACTAGCGAGTGTATAACCCACCTCTATTCAGATGGCATGAGACAGAGAAAGCCAGCATGCATTGTATTACAGCGGACATGAATAAAAACCCATAACATAGGTATGTGGAAGCATTGTAATAAACGAAATAGGCAAGTAACAGTACCGGAGCATTACAACAATAATAATAAAAGCAAATTTCACATTTGCATAAGCAGGTTATGGACAAACCACCCTGGTATCATATATATAAGGGCTCGTTCTTGCCATTCCAATTTTCCTCCCTCCCTCTAAACCCTGTCTTTTCATTTACCTTAGAGTAAACCTCTACCTAGCCTCAGGTCACTCTCCCTCATCCTTCGCCTACCACCATCCCAAGCAACTAAGATGTAGTCAGCCCCACCTACGTAATAAAGATACCCCATTCCTAAAGAGAATAAGATTCATAATACAATTGGATTCCAAGTACACTTAAGCAGCTAGCTTATGAGAATAACAGTACAGAAATCTGTAAATAATCTGCATTGCGAACTGATACATCGAACATCACCCATATAACGTGCATGTTAAAACAGAAAGAGATATAACCAACTACATATAACTGAAACTCCCCATAAGTGTATGAAGAGATTTGAAGCGTTACCCTCAGTAACACATAGGATGAAACAAGCATATCATGATCCTTTTCTCCATCACTATAATTTACAATCAGCTTTGTAGGCTGTTGTTGGAAGCCTGATAATGAGGGGAATTCTCCTTTACCTCTCTTTGGCTCATTTGTATAAGCCAGTCATAGAGACCTGCAATAATGCCATTTTCAAGCATACCTGCAGTGTACCAAGGAGTTCAGATAGTGTAGTGACAGATATGTGCCTCTAGATGGCAATTTATGACTGAAATGTATTCTCAGAGGCCTTTGTGCATTACCCTCAGCAACTGTATAGTTTCCAGAATAGAGAGGCTATTTTGTTTTAGAATTATACAAGCAGTGCTTCCCATTTCTTTCTCATAAGGATCACTGTCCCTTACCTTCAATACAGAAAGGCTGCCTCTTCTGATCAATGATCATTTGTGTTTCTGTGCTTGTGAGCAATTAAAGCATAAAAAAGAAATCAATTATTGCTCATTACATTTTTATAAAATAATCCCTTAAAGGGTTACTGTAGGTGGCATCTGAAAGTCCAGTCCACATTAAATACAAATATATTTTTTTAAATTGTCCATATGCATTAAAAGTTTAAATTCATGAACCCCCTTTCCTCCACTGCTATCTCTGCTGGCGGAGGAGGGCATTTTGATCAGCACAGAGATATAATTGCGACCTCTTGGGTCTTTTGGCTCGAGTCAGACTGCCAGAATTTTGTTATGATGAACTCCAGTAGAAGCTGATTGACTGGGAGGTGCGTAAGCGCTTCCCAGCTAATAGGAGACTGCCAATTTATTTTGAACTGAGACTGGCATATAAAAGCAAGTCTTGTTTCAAAATTCCTGCAGTCTGACTCGGGCAACAGCCCTAGAGGTCACAAGGATACCTCTGTGCTGATCAAAATGCCCCATTCCCAGCAGAAATGGCAGCAGAGGTAAGTGGGTACATGAATTTAAACTTTTGCTGCATATGTTTCACAGTGCCCGTGATTGCCTCCAGCGACTGTGCGTACAGGCGACATTACATTACTTCCTGGTTGTCGAACTGAAGCACAGTCGTTATTCTTATTGGCCACTGTTAATTGCCAGAGTGAGTCTCCGTCTACATCCTAGGCCTTAACCTGCCACTTCTCCCTTGCCCTTCCATGGTGTACCTGTGCGCTATAGCTCTTGTGATTCCGATGCTCGATTCCTGTGTATGACTCCTGGCTGGTTTTGACTTCGGCTCCGTTTGATCCCTGACTGCTGCCCACTCGGTCTGACTTCTGGCTCTAACTGACTACTTGCTCTGGTTTGACCTTTGGCTCTGGCTGACTACCCGCTCTAGGTTTGATTCCTGGCTCTGGATGACTACCCGCTCCGGTTTGACCTTTGGCTCTGAATGACTACCCGCTTTGGTTTGACCTTTGGCTTTGGCTGACTACCCACTCCATATTGACCCGGCTCCAGCTGACCTTGATCCTCAATATCCGTGGTGTACTGTCTCCACTTACGTTCCCTCATTCGAGTGGTGCTCAGTTGTGTCAGTCCGTGCCACTGGCATTTTCGCTATCTCCGCTCTGCGCCACTGGGTACCCTAGCGTGCTAGGGCCTCACGGTCATCACTGCCTGTTAGACTACCCTAGCATTCTAGGGAGTTCCGGTCACCACTGCCTGTTAGACTACCCTAGTGTTCTAGGGAGTTCCAGTCACCATTGCCTGTTCAACTACCCTAGCATTCTAGGGAGTCTCAGTCACCATTGTCTGTTCCACTACTCTAGCATTCTAGGGAGTCTTTGTCACCATTGCCTGTTTGACTACCCTAGCATCCAAGGGAGTCTTAGTCACCACTGCTTGTTGGGTTACCCTAGCGTTCTAGGGAATATCAGTTACCGTTGTCTGCTGGTTTACCCTTGCATTCAAGGCAATATCAGTTACCGGTGCCTGCTGGTTTACCCTAGCGTTCTAGGGAATATTAGTTACCGATGCACGTTGGTCTACCCTAGCGTTCTAGGGAGTCCTGTCTCTGAGCTCAACCACCTTAAGATATCTCGTGTATTTCCCTCTGTTCCCAGGGGCTTTACAGCTGCTCCTGTACTAGTAGCTACTACCATCACTGCTAATAACAAGTGCCTTCAGTCAGAGTGGTATTTACATCTATTCAGTCAGTCGATCCTGTGCTTGTTCCTTACCTGCCCAGTGAGGGTTGGGGAAGTACCCAGACACTGTCCTTACACCTGGTCTGGTGAGGGTTGTGAAAAGTACATTTTATTTCATGCTGTTCTATTTTTCAATAAAGATATTCATTTTTACTGTATCTGTACTTGCCAGCGTTGTTATTCCGAAGTCACACCATGACAATATGGACAACTTTTAAACAAAATATTTGTATTTAATGCAGACTGGACTTTCAGATGCCATCTACAATAACCCTTTGAGGGATTATTTCATAAAAATTTAATAAGCAATAATTGATTTATTTTTATATTACAGCAAGTGAGAAGAAAGAAGATCAGAAGAAAGAAAAGAAGTAAAGAAGAAGTGGCCGTGACTCAGCTGGACATCAGGAGTACTGGTAAGTTTTCTCGGGACATGAGTGAACTGTTTTTGGATTATCCCTATGAGTGACAGTAGGGTATGCAATGCCGTTATACGGCATTGCATACCCCACTGGCACTCATAGGGTTCATCTTTTTCTTTGTTTCAACCACAAGTATGTGTTGGAAAACAGTTCTCTAACACATACTGGTGGTTTTCACTGCTTGTTTTGGGCTCTGCTCCTGACGTCTCATGGAGTAGGATTTGCTCCATGAAAAGTGCATTCCTAAACATGCAGTGAAGCCACTGCATGGAATAGGATAGCAAAGATGACTATTTTTAGTTGATGTGCAATGGGTGAAAATGGTGCACCCGTTGAACATTTTTGTGAGATTTTTGGTGTTGACAGCACAGTTTATAGAATTGTAAACTGTGCTGTCAAAACCACTACCACATGCTTTAAAAATAACAGGGTTATTATTATTGAGCCCATAGACTTTTATGATACAGTATTTTATGAAGGGCAAGACATTAAGCACAATTTCTTGTACTTTGCTCATTGCTGTAGCATGCAAAATAAATGATGATGATGATGATGATCCATTACCTCCTGAGAAGGCTGTTTGAGAAAATGATGTAAAACGTTCCTCTACCACTTTTAGTATTAATAAACCATTTGAGAGCACTGAAGACACAAATGAGTCACTTTCTGGTATTGATGACATAATGGAGAAGGGTGTAGCAGTTAAAACAATTGCTGTGCGTGATAGTGAGAGTAAAAACACCAGTCTTCAAAATAATGGCAAATGTTCTGAAAATCCCTCCAAGGGCAAAAGTTTAAAAAAAAGTTGTTTTAGACATCAAAAACCCTAGAGGAATATAAAGGTAATGGGGAAGAACTGGCAGGATGAAGCTGATGATAATACTAATCTAGACTATATCAATTGGTGCTCACAGAGGCTGCGCTCAAGTGGACTGCAAACAAGTGAAAGTTAGAAAGAATCTGGTTAAGTACATGCAAGTGTGTTTGGTGTTTTATTAAGGTTTAAATAAATAAATTAATAATAATAAATAAAAAAAAAAAAAAAAAATATATATATATATATATATATATATATATATATATATATATATATATTCATTCATTTTGTGTGGGTATTGCAACTACTGTTGTGTTACTGTGGATTTTCTCTGGTGTAAGGGTGATTGCTAAGGGGAGACACCTGGCTGCAGCGTTACTATAAAAACAATGTAAACTAGTGGAGAGTTTGAAAGAATCTGGAGTTAGAATAGAAGCAGAAGTTGGAAATCAGCAGAGCTCTGAGGTAACGGTAATTTCAAGGGATTTACTGAATTCACATTTAAAGTTGGTTACTTACCTTAGAGTGAGCATTAGAGGACAATCTAAATCTATTTGAATTGTAAAACCAAGCATGAGTGATAACAGGTCAGACAATCTCACGTAGTGCACATCTTGTCACATGTTTGAACACTTGGAGTAATCATTCCAGGGGTCATACCGTTGTGCCAAGTGTGAGAATATTTTCTTTTTAGAGTCTAATATATTGGATTTGGAAAGAAATATTGCAACATTATGTGACACTGGAAACCTGGAAAGGAGTTTAGAACTCACAGAGCAGGTGGTATGTGTCTTATTTGTGTCTTGTTCCAGAGTATTTATTTTGCCATTGACCTGGCTTCTCCTTTGACTTCCCTCCAGCTATTCAACTTTGTACCATGATTTCTGATATCCTGTTACTGACTTTGGCTATGTTTTACTAAAACTCTTTTGACTGCCACCTTGTACTGTTTTGCCCGTTTTTTACTGACTTTGGCTCTGTTGTTCATCCATTCTTCCGTCTGCTGCCTTGTTCTGCGTTGCCCGCCTGGTACTGAGTTGGCTTATCTGACTACTCAGCTTCTTTGACCTTGGTGGGTTCTGATTCCCTGCACCCTCTGTTGTCCTTTGACCATCAGTCGAACCTCGACTATCAGTTGTTCTTCAACTGCTCCTGCTTTCTGGTTCCTACCCTGTCCCTCAGTTGAGCTTCAAGTTGCAGTATTCTAGTTCAACAACTACCAACAGGTACTGAAGGTAGTTTGTGTGTTCTGTTGTCTTCCTTGACCTCAGTGGGTAGTAAATGTACCCTGAGCTGTCATTAGGGATGTGCACTGGCTCCTCTGGTCAACACTAATCTGGCCTTGTGACCCAAATTTCTAACCTGGCTTAGACCATAGCCTACAGAGAAGCCTTCGCTGGCTAGTCTCTAACCCTACTCACTGCTCTCAAAGATCTGGCTCACTGAGGCCTACCTTGCAGTTTACCCCTGTGTTATTTGTTGTTGCGTTTTCTTGTTTTACTTATATATCAAATGGCAGTCTGTAACCTCTTTGTGAGGAGTCCACTTCACAGAGTTTAACCAGACAGGTTACATTTGGCACTCCAGCTTGTCATAACCTTATTGGATATAGTGTTTAATGGCATCTTTTAGTAGTGAATTTAGCATAATTTTAGACCATTACACAGACAAATCATATGGGCATTATAGCATTATTTAGATGATGTTGAAAGATTGTTATGATGATATTGGTCAAGGTCAAGCTTTAGAAAGATGCCTCTGCCCCTTCAGCCTATGATGGGATGCTTAGATTGTTAAAAATAATGGTTTTTGAATGGATATCAGCCCTTACCCATTGGTGGGGGGATACATTTATAGAGACTTGGTCCCTTTGATTAGACTTTTGATCCTCCAATAATTCCTCTGCTGACCACTCTATTTAAGACCCGGTCTCTGTATTACTACAGCATCATTAACAGGTTTGCCTCCCTTTCCTTCCTTTCTTCTCTCCTCCCTCTCTCTCTTAGCTTTTTTATTACCCCTTCCTTCTTCTCTCATCTATTACTGTTCTTGTCAGACTACCCTATTGGCGGGTGCTGACTCACAACTTGGGTGATGAAGACCCACCAACTATGCCTCCTGTGATATCATATACCGTTTACACGCAATGTATGTACTTGATTCCTTGACTTGCCAATAATGTTACATGCTGTATTAATGAGGTTGCCACTTTTTTTGCTGTACTTTTCTGACTTTTGTGCTTCCTTTTTAACTTTCTGTACCTTAATTTAAAAAATAACAGAATAACAGATCTTTATGCTTCTATTCATATTGTGACAAAAATACCTTTTAATGTGTTGTACCTTGTGTCCTGGGATCAGCCTTCTAGGTTGCAGAGACACTGCAAGTCTTTTCCTGTTTATTTGTAGCCTAGTGGTGAGACAGCAGCTTCACAAACAAAACAAAATTCTTGCTCTACAGAGCATAACTAAACATATCAGCTCCTGACTGTATTTGGACTACTAGTCAAATTACCAGCTCAAGAGATAAACATCCAACAACACAGTCCAGCAGGCAGAATTTAGCTCCACGGTTTGCAGGCTTTCAGGGGTTAAATCCCTTTCTCTCTGGGAACGCAAACAAAAGAGAGCATGGCTCAGTTCAGGGGGAAAATATACGACTGCTTGCTGCACTAATTACCAGATACCAGGGGGTGAGGAATAGGGAGTGATAGAACTCCTGGTGTGGATTCCTCACCTGACACATGTCAGTTACTGTGAAACTGTGGAATGGAGCACTGACCCAAAATACATAGTTTTGCAATGTACACAAAGTTACCTATGCACTTTATTTCACTGAGCTAATCAGGATAGATATCCTACAGGATTTGGGGAGATATATATACACCCTCTATCACCATTCCTGGGACTCTGTCACACAATGTAATGATGAGCTGAGCAAAAGGTCCTGCTGAGACACTAAGGGGAAGATTTAAAGGTTTGCGTTTAAACAGACTCTAAGTAAAAAAGGCAGATCACCCGCAAATAATACATGATTTACATCGGATTTGACAGGTAGTCTACAAGAATAGCTAACGAGAGTAGACACAACAACAACACTTAACACAAAAACCTGCGTTGCACCATTTATCACGTCACTGTGCATCCTAATCACCTGATAAAACATGACTTAAGTCAACCTGTAATATAACGGCTGACATTGTCTAGCAACCCTGATAGATGCACAAACAAATTCAGCCAATCCCAAGACCCCAAAGTATAAAAAATGTTAAAATACACCTATATATACCAAAAAATAATGATCCCACCTTGTCTGTGTTTCGAGTTTTGGCGAGCTAGATCACAGGACTCAGAAGAGGAGGACAGCGTTGAGATCGAGGGAGAGAGGAACTTACATTGGAGGTAGAAGGAGTTTATGGAGTTTGGAGAGAGGAGAGCATTGCACTTCAATCGACACATATAGTAACATAGTAAATTAGGTTGAATAAAGACACAAGTCCATCAAGTTCAACCTTCTCCTCATACCCCAGTAATTTTATAGCTTTCCTACTAATAAACAGTATAACTCTGTATGTCCCCTTTGGAAAGAAATGTATCTAATCTTCTCTTGAATGTATCCATTTTATCTGCCATAACCACCTCCTTGGGCAAAGAATTCCACAATTTAACAGACCTCACTGTAAAAAAACCCTTACTCTGCTGAAGTCTAATCCTCCTTTCCTCTAACCTCAAGGGGTGTCCCCTGGTCATCTGATCAGGACTTGGAATAAATAGCTCCTTGTATTGACCTCTCATATGTTTGTACAATGTGATAAGGTCTCCTCTTAGTCGTCTTTTCTCTACAGTAAATAAACCAAGTTTGTCTAGTCGTTCCTCATACGTCAAGTCCTCCAGAGTCCATTCCTTTAATTAATTTTGTTGCTCTTCGCTGTACCCTCTCTACTTCTAGTATATCCTTTTTCAGAACTGGTGCCCAAAACTGCACTGGATACTCAAGGTGAGGTCTTACCAATGACTTGTACAATGGCAAAATAATGTTATCCACTCTTGCTTCAATACCTCTTTTTATGCAAGACAGAATTTTGTTTGCCTTTGCTACTGCTGTTTGTCACTGTTTCCAAGTTTGTAGTTGACAAGGATACCGAGGTCCTTCTCTAGCAACGAGTCCCCTAAAATTAGTTTATAAGTAGCCTTGGGATTATTTCCTCCCCAATGCACGATACATGACATATCACACCTTTGCACATATTGCATACACCCATGCAAACACAAACACATACACATACACACACATAGTCTTTTTTTTTATAACATGTTACACATATTTTAAACTTTATTTTTTCAGTGTGAATCTGTGAGTAACAGAGTGTGACAGAGAGTGAGTGGGATCGAGTGTGTCTGTGAGGGCCTGTATGAGTGCCTGGGTGTGAGTGGGTGAATGATGGCCAGGAAAGGAGGACAGGATGGAGGGATGGAGAGAGTAGTAGATGAGGAGGAGGAGGAAGGTCAGGAGGGCATCCCTGCTGAGAGTAGGAGTAGGAAGGGAGATCCACAGGGCAGAGGGGGTCCCAGCCCAGAAGAGCAGGCACATGGAGGACAGGAACAGAAGCTACAGTGGGATGAGGGGTACCTGTCGGGGAGCACCATGCAAAGGCAGGGGCAGAGCAGACAGGACATTCCAGCCACAGCTCTGACACCTTGCAGGTCTGAGCTGACAAGAAGAGGCTCAGGGATCCTCGCTATTCGGAAGAGGAGAACAGGGCCCTTGTGGAGGCTGTCTTGGAGAGGGAAAGTGTCCTCTTTCCGAGGGAGAGGGTCCCTGGCCTGGCTGCGAAGAGGAAGGCCACCTGGAACCAAGTGTGCAGCAGGGTGAATGTGCTGGCTACCTGCAGGTGGGGCTTGGACTCCGTGAAGATGAGATTGGGCGATTGAAAGAGGGTGCTAAAAAAAAGATATGTGAGGCTGCCCTGTATGCCCAAGGAACCAGAGGTGGTGTCCCTGCCCACATCATCTACAGCAGTTGGGAGGAGATGCTGCAGCAGAATATGTCGACCACAGTTGTTGAGGGGGTCCCTGGAGGATGGGACCCTGGGCAAGAAAGGAGCCTCTTATCATGGTGCCTGTGATTGCTGACCTGCTGTCAGTCAAGTGTGTGTACTCTCCATTGGCCACCTGTCTTTTACCTACCCAGTATTGCCTATATAGACTGGGCTGAGGCACCCTTTGGTTGCCCTTTCGTGGTGTCTCTATGTCAGCAGTCACCTGCCTGTTCCTGTACCTGTTCCTTGGGCCTGTTTCTCTTTGCTACCAGTGTCAGAGTTCTCCTGTAGTCAGTGCCTCTCCTGAATGGTTCCTGCCTTCGTTCCAGATCCGGTGGGGCTGCCGTTCCTGCTTCAGTTCCTGATCCTGTGTTGCCGTTGTTCCTGCTCCGTTTCTGTCTTGGCTGGCAGTCCTGTCATTCCAGTGGGCGTCTTGGCTTGTCTGCTGTTCCTGTGCTGTATCCTCACTTCATCAACTGGCTACTGGGTCGCCTGGGCGACATTCTGATCACTGGTTTGCTCCACATTAACCGGTTGATGATTCCGCTGTATAGAACCGGTTGGGCTTCACAGTTGTCCAGTACGCGGTACTGGTTTTCTCCACATTCACCGGTTGCTGATTCCATTGTATAGAACCGGTTGGGCTTCACTGTCTTCCAGTACATGGTACTGGTTTACTCCACATTCACCAGTTGCTGATTCGCTAGTATAGAACCGGTTAGACGCTATTGATGTCCAATCACGAGGCTGGTTTTATCCACGTTAACCGGTTGCTGATTCCGCTTATAGAACCGGTTGGGCATTTCTGTCTTCCAGTACGTGGTACTGGTTTACTCCACATTCACCGGTTGCTGATTCGCTAGTATAGAACCAGCTAGACGCTATTGTTGTCCATTACACCATACTGGTTTACTCCACATTAACCGGTTACTGATTCCGCTTATATAACCGGTTGGGCGTTCCTGTCTTACATTACGTGGTACTGGTTTACTCCACATTCACCGGTTGCTGATTAGCTAGTATAGAACCGGCTAGACGCTATTGTTGTCCATTACACCATACTGGTTTACTCCACATTAACCGGTTGCTGATTCCGCTTATAGAACCGGTTGGGCATTTCTGTTTTCCAGTACGTGGTACTGGTTTACTCCACATTCACCAGTTGCTGATTCGCTAGTATAGAACCAGCTAGACGCTATTGTTGTCCATTACACCATACTGGTTTACTCCACATTAACCGGTTGCTGATTCCGCTTATATAACCGGTTGGGCGTTCCTGTCTTACATTACGTGGTACTGGCTTACTCCACATTCACCGGTTGCTGATTCGCTAGTATAGAACAGGCTAGACGCTATTGTTGTCCATTACACCATACTGGTTTACTCCACATTAACTGGTTGCTGATTCCGCTTATAGAACTGGTTGGGCATTTCTGTCTTCCAGTACGTGGTACTGGTTTACTCCACATTCACCAGTTGCTGATTCTTTAGTATAGAACCAGCTAGACGCTATTGTTGTCCATTACACCATACTGGTTTACTTCACATTAACCTGTTTCTGAAACCACTTATAGAACCGGTTGGGCGTTCCTGTCTTACATTGTGTGGTACTGGTTTACTCCACATTCACCGGTTGCTGATTCGCTAGTATAGAACTGGCTAGACGCTATTGTTGTCCATTACACCATATTGGTTTACTCCACATTAACCAGTTGCTGATTCTGCTTATAGAACCGGTTGGGCATTCCTGTCTTACAGTACGTGGGACTGGTTTATTCCACATTTACCGGTTGCTGATTCACTGTACAGAACCGGTTAGATGCTATTGTTGTCCAAAGCACGATACTGGTTTACTCCATATTACCGGTTGCTGATCCATCTATATAGAACCGGTTTGCTTACTGTTGTCCAGTACACGGTACTGTTACCCTTCATTTACCGGTTGCTGCTGTCTCCATTGTTTGACCGGTTTGGTTTCCCTGGTGGCGATACTGGTTTGCTCCACTGTTCCCTCTTATGCTGCTGTTCCATCTATTCAGCATTTGTGGAGCTGTCCCTCTGTCCTCCTGGCTGCCTTGCCCAGTATATTGGCAAGGCCAGTAGAGCCATATTCTGATTGACTGTTACCCTCCAGGGTGCCTTGCCCAGCATATTGGCAAGTCCGGTACAGCCTGTCTCCATTCCACTGAGACATCTTTCTGGCTGCCTTGCCTGGTATATTGGCAAGGCCGGTAGAGCCATATTCAGATTGTCGTGTAACCCTCCAGGCTGCCTTGCCCAGTATATTGGCAAGGCCGGTAGAGCCTACCATACTGTATCTTGCAAATACTACTGTTTGAATCCATTATGTATATGTGATATATGTGTATGTTCAGGACCCGTGAGGGTTCCCATTAAACTTTTCAATAAAGTTTGATTTTTATCTTACTCTGTGTCTGATAGTCAAAACAAACCGTGACACCTCTACAGTACCGGTAAGTGCATCATCACATAACCACACACCACATCAACCAACACAACCATCACACGCAAACACAGTCACACACCAACACATGCCTATCATTCAGCCACACAATTGCACCAACACAGCACCTTGAGGGTGCAAAAAAAGAAACAATATATTCACAAAAGGTTCGACCAGGCCCAAACCCGTCCAAGTCCCAGTACAACCCTCGTGTTGGGGACTGAAGCGGTTAAAATCCACATTTGTTTGAATTACAACATGCGCTTTGGAGAACAGTGTAATTTTCTCTTGGGGTTGTGTAGTTCAATAAATTAGGAATAAGATCTAATAGTAGGTGATGTTTTGTTTTTTGGTCTGTTTAGTGTTTTATGCTATAATGTTATGTATATCCACACGTTTTTTTCACAGAGGTTCTTTATCATGAGGTCCGACACTGGAGTTTGATCCTTCCCATACAAGAGGTTTCTAATTAACAATTAAGTTATTTCAATGCTGACTGGCTTAGCGGCTGATCGGAAGTTTGTGTAATAATGACCCTGTCTGGGGTGAGATTCACTATAGAGTTAGACACCCTGATGAAAGGATTTCTATCCAGAAAAGCGTTGGTGTTTTTATTTAATGAATTGAGTTTTATTCTGTGATCACCTACTTGTCGAATTTATCCTGTGATCATGTACTTTGAAATATTTGGGAGCTTTGCAGCGGAAACCGTGAGCACCTGTACAGAGGCAGGTAGATATCCTCTGATGCAATATACCAGTTATATGATATATAACCAGTTGATCGCTAACTGTGAGTAACTATATATTATTGATTTGTCTACTCTTTACAATTGAGTGCCCCCATCTGTTCCGTTTTCTGTTTTCATCAGGTACATCCTCCTCCAGCAGTGTACGCATCAGGTGGGTGAAGGCGGAGTGCCTGGTGCTACAGAGGAGGCAAATCAGGGAATCCCAGAGGACCAACAGATACATCAGAAGGTTCCAAAGGGATTCCCTGAGGAACGCTGCCAGACTACAAGCCAGCATTCATGCCCTGGCACATGGTGCTGACTGCAGAGCTGTGTCAGTACCGTACAGGGATGATGGACATGATAGGGCAGCTGCTGGTGGAGTCTAGAGACCACAACCACAGGAAGAACCTGCATCTGAAGAGGGAGCAGCGGTCAACAGAGGATTCCACTGCACCCACCTCCCCCTCAAGTGTGACCCCTGAAACAACACCAAGAGTGCAAAGGGTGACCAGGCAGTCAGCCAGGGCATCCACGTCTGGCACCCAGTCCAAGGTCCCCCCCCAAAAAAAAAGAAAAAATAAAGAGCCCAAATTGTTATTTTCCATATAGGGCAATGATGCTGTGTGGTCTCAACCTGTAGCGATCTATCACCTCATCATCAGTCATTCCCAGCAGAGTGACCGTTGAGTGGTATACCCTGGACTTTGGTGGTTGTCTGTACATTGTATGCTGCTCTAGGGGTCCCTGTGGCAGCTGGGGAGCATCCTGTTGAAGCAGCTGTGGTTCTGCAGGCAGGTGTTGTCCTCCAGGTGGTGATGGGCTCCTGTGTGGCTCTTGAGCTAGAGCCTCCTGACTTGCAACAGGTGAAGGCTGTTGATCAGGTGTGCTTGGGAGTTGCTGGTGTTCCCGAGCCCTCACCCTCACACACCTTCTCCACAGTCTTTGCATCAATAGGTATGCAAACATACTTATTGGAGTATCTCTCTCAAAAGACACATGTGAGTATGGTAGGCTGTCCCTTTAAGACCGTGTCGGGGCGGTGTCTAGGTGTGGTCATGAGGTGATTCATGACCAGTGGGAGGGTGTTTGCCGGTGTGTTTGTGTTATAAAATCTGCTGTGTTTTGATTGGTGTGTAGCGGTGAGTTGCGAGTGTGACGTTGTGGGTTGCAAGTTGTTTCTCAATCGTCTGGTGATTTTGCCCACGTGAGCTTGTTTTGTATTGGCAGGTGTCCGTGTTGTGTGTTAACTTCCATTGTTCTGTTCAATGTTGTGATGTGTTGTGTTGGTGTGCTTTTTGACAGCTTGTTCCTGTGGCATTGCTAGGTTGTTGTGTGTGACAGTTATTTGTGGTGCATGGGCATGGTTTGTGTGTTATTTTGGTATTGCATGTGTTAATTTTTCTATTTGCATGCTTGTGCGGTATGCTGTTTGTCTGTTTTGCTTTGTGCAATGGTGTTTTCTTTTTGCCGTTATGTGTTTTACGGCTAAAAAAACTGGGTCTTAACTTTTGCCAATTAAATGTATCTTTTTTCCAGCCATTAGCAGTACCACACTACTTTAAATGGTTCTGGGGAATCTTGTTCCATGAGTCTCAATGCACGTAAGATTATCTTCCATAAGGATTAGCGAACTGACATTAGCTGTTCATAAGACATTGTAGAGGTTAAAATATTAATCAATATGCTCCAAACCCTATCTCTCAAACTGCTATTCAAAGAGAGATAAAGGGATTCAAAATTGTAAAGCTGACAGCAGGAGAATCGAGTCGAATGACTCGAGGAGGTTCTGCAGCAGAGCTGAAATCGCGTTATTGATAAAGAATTAATTCAAACCAGGCACACCTTTTAGATCTTTCCAGTGAATGAATTCTTTAGCAATAACGTGATTTCGGCTCTGCAGCAGAGTCTCCTGCTGGTCCCCAGGCCAGGATCTCTTGCTGTCAGCTAGATGCTGACATCAGGAAAAGGGGAGGGAGGGGGGAACTTTGAATCCCTATATCTCTCAAACCATAGTGGTTTGAGAGATAGGGTTTGCAGCATATTGATTAAAACTGGACATTTTTTGGGACATTACTATCCCTTTAAAACACATGACTGTGTTTTTTTGCTAATGTCTGCCTTTAAATCTACCCTTAAGAAACTGGAGGGAGAAGAATCCCTAGTGTCCTTCAGCAAGGAGTAGGTAGTTCTATATCAATAATGGAATGTGAGTACCCCTAATACATGTGAAGTCTGACTACTCAGAACCCGTCAGAACTTGACCCATCTGAAGTGTAAATTGCATATGTATTTTGGGTACTCACGTTCCATTATTGATATAGAACTACCTACTCTTTGCTGAAAGATACATGGCAAAATAGCCACAAAAAGCTCTCTTAAGCCTTCTAAAACCATAATTTAAAGGTAAAGAGGGAAGAACGAACATCAGGAGGGGATTTACAATGAACAGGGTCATACAGTGAGGCTGTATATTTCCATTCATCTTTTGGCAGTTCCTGAGTCCTAGCAAGGATAAGTTTTATTTTTTTTCCTACTTCATTCACACATGGTGAAGCAAGTGCTGTACTCTAAATGCCACATGTGGGCTTAGGTGTCCTACATTTTTTATTGCCCAGTTTCTTGTAAGGTGAGGTTTGATCCTGTTGTTTTGTTATACTGGTCTTCCAGTTCCTGATTTTCTGTTTTAGGTAGTCTTGTATGTTTTTTTCTGCACACCACTGGAATTCATAACAGTCTACTCTGTATTAGTTTATGATTGGGGCTACTACTATAACAGAGTGGTGTGTCGGGAGTCTCTTAGGTTTAATTGTATGTGTCCTCATGTTGTTAGGGTTGCCACATTTTCTTCAAAAAAATACCAGCTATGGCATTCCCTCCATAGACTTAACATTGGACAGAAGCCAAGTTTTTACAGACCTGACGGTAAAATACCGGCTGTGTGGCAACACTACATGTTATGTTTTAATTTCTTTCAGAACATCCACCACTTGTGGTCTGAAATCACTGGACACTATGTACTGAACAGCCATTCTGACACTCAAACATGTAAAACCTATTGTGAGGTGACCAAAACATTTTTACTGCAGGATGTTTATGATAACTCCATTTTGAAGGGATACTCAGGAAACAGGCCAGCCCTGCAGGTTGTACAATTCATACAAATTTTAAATTGAAGGGGAAATGTGTTCACATTGTCTATGAGACAGTGCAAGGGGATACCAATAAAGGGTGTCCATTTACCTTAATCTGACCAGACCTTGCCTTTAACTAGGAACAGTTAGGAAATATACATGTTTCAGGACTACACAGAAGTCAAAACAGCACTCCAGTATGCATTTTATGTGTTCACAGTTAAGGTCTGGTAAGCATAAGATAGTCAGAAATTATTATTTCACTCTTTTGCCTCTAGCGTATCTGACACAAAACTTTAGCACCCTAGTAATGAAAAACCGTTGTGCAAAAAGTGAAAAAACTAGCCCTTCCACTTTAACAGAAAACTGAATGCTTTGTTCAGCCACTTCCTACTTGCTGTTTGTAGCAACTGATCACAAGGCTGTGGGTGTAGCAGAAGAAGTACTCTGACAATCAGCTCTGCGATCCAGTAAGAGACAGCAGGAGATCTGTGTATTTTCCTCCAGTATAATTGCTTGGTAAGACTGTTTATTATCTGTTGCATACTGTAGATATTTTTCTTTTTATTTAGAATATCTACCTGATTCCAGTAAGCGGAGAATTCAGAGCAGTTAATAATTTTAAAAAAAATATTGTTGCAAACCAGGAAGTATAGGTAGGAACTAACGCAAGTTGCCAAAACATTGAAGAAAAGTCTCATTACAGTCCATGTCATATGCAGGAACTGCTTTTGTAATGTGTACAACATTGTCCTCCCGCTATGTTAATTGTTATCTTTTAAAATCGTTTGTTGGATATAATATTAAAGACCCCTATGCAAGTCAGTGGAAGTTGCTTTACTCAGGAATGTGGCAGTTAAGGACAGCTACACCTGTACCAAGGATTTCATTTTCAAAAACCCTCCCCTTAACCCTTTGAGTGCGAGAGGGGTACCCAATGCATTTCAAAGGAATGCACTGCATACCCCTCTGGTGCTCAAGGGTTATTGTACAATGTTGCAAAAGTGTTGCATAATAATTATTTTATATCATGCAACAGAATGCTATTTTACCTTAAAGGGATAGTAATGTTTCATAATAAAAGCAGCTCTAATTAATCATCATAGTATTTGGACTTTGTAGAGTGTGTTATTTCAATTCTGTCAGAGTTGTAGTTCAAGAGTAATTCAATGACAAAGTGTCCCCCTCCCTCCCCTTTTACTGATGTATCACTTTTCAGCCAGAGCAGAATGGAGGTGCCAGGTAGATTGCAGAGAGGGACAATCTTCAATTAAGATAAGGGAAACACCTGAAAAGCTTGTCAAGGGGGCAGGGCTTTCATTGTTTTCACTGTAAGAAGATTGTCCCCTGCTGTTATCTGTCTGGTCTTACAACCAGATTCACATCTGAGAAGAGATGGCTTATACTAGGTAAAAGGGGTGGGAGGGGGAAACTTTGCTTGTGAATATCTCTTAAAACATAAAGGTTTGAGAGATAAGACTTATATCATTCTTCATATTTTTTAATGCCTACAAAATAAAATAAAGTTAAAACGAAGTATTACTATCCCTTTAAAGAACAATGTGAATGGTACCACTTCCCACATTCTGTGGAAATAGAAAACTGCAGTTTTCCACTTTATTTTCCATGCAAGTTAAAAAAAAAAAAAAAAGTATACTATATTATTTCTTCCATGTGGAGGATTTTCCCAACGTGTACAATGGCTGTCAGCCTGTGCTTCGGAGAGAGAAAGCAGCTGATTTTTTTTCACTCCCTCTTCTGATGCAGATGGTGTAGAAAGTGAAAGGGATGATGTTTTGGCCTAAAAAATTTGCTTAAAAGGCTCAATCTTCCATCACTGAAAAGAAGCAATATGCCTGTTTATAAACTCTATGAGAGATCAACTGGAAAGGTTGACTCTGGACAAGTAAACATGCTTAAAAGCTTGGGCCAGATGCAGCCTGCCTGATTCCAGGTCATAGCCCATCTGAGATTTTGAACAGAAACCGAATTAACTAACACACATGAGTAAGTATTCTACAAGAGGAAAAAAATACTATCCCACTACTTCCTTCCCTCCACCCATCTCAATATGCACCTGACTCATTCAATTTCACCCCCTCCTGTGGTAGCCAGGAGATCTGTGCAGAGGGAAGCATTCATTCATGTGCTGCCTGCTTCCTGTATTACCCTGTAGGTCCTCACAGGGCACTACCATTTGCTTACATTAGCTTCAGTGAAAATAGATGCTAACAGCATGCAGCCCACTGCACGGATCTCCTGGATGCCTCTGGAGTGGGTCAAGGTGAATGAGATAGGTGCACATTGAGGTGGGTGGTGGGTTGGGAGTGCGTACAACAGATAGCAACATGCTTAGCTTGAGGATCCTGAGTGAAGTATCTCCATACTGTGGACTTCATGGAATGAGGGGTTCCTGAGGTGGTGCTGCTGCTACTACTGCCAATTGGGCTAGATGCTGATGTAATTCTACTGCCACTACTACTAGGTGCAGCACTTACAGCAGCAGAGGCACTCGTCATATCTAACATTGTGGATGTTAACCTGTGCTGCTATTGCTGGGTACTCAAAACAGGTATGTTGGCTGAGTGGGACTTGGACTTTGAAGAGGCGATGATGCCTGATAGGGGGACTACGTGGCTTTTGACATCAGTGCTTGTCCAGGGTCAGACTTTCCAATGGCGTTCTCGAACAGTTTATAGACAGGCACAGTGCCCTTAAAGGGCAACATTCACATAAAAAACATTTTACCACTTGTTTACTTCCCAGCAGCATGTCATTCTCCTCCCACCTCCCTCCGGGAGCGCGTTCATGCTTCACTACGGTGTGCTGTGAACAGCGCCTAACATTACAGCAAGAAGCAATTAGCACGAAGCGATAAGCATTATACTGAGGTTGCAACCTCTGTATAATGCTAATTGCTTCTTGCTGTAATGTTAGGAGCCGTTCACAGCACACCGAAGTGAAGCGTGAACGCTCTTCCGGAGGGAGGTGGGAGGAGAATGACATGCTGCTGAGAAGTCCTGAGACCATTGCCGCAGATGCATCGGGCCGCACTATGCAGAAGTACATAATGTGTAAGTAAAATATCTTAAAAAGTACATTAAAAAAAACTAAAACAAAGCAAGTTTCCTAATACTTATGTGATTTAACAACTGTTAAAATGTTTTTTTGATGTGAATGTTCCTCTTTAAAAGTGGTGGAAGATTCAGCCTTTGACTTTCTGCTAATCTTATAGTCCTGTTTCTGAGCAAGAGAAGGATACTAGAGGGATATATCCTAGATCTACATCATCATCAGTCATCATTAGGTCATCCTCCGCAGCATCAGCATCACCTGACAGTTTTTGCTCACTACTACCCTTATATTCCTCTGATCTTTTGGAGGTTTCAAACAATTTCTTTTTACTTTTACTGTAACAAAGTTCCCAACTACGGGTGTTTTGGTGCTTGTTTGTCTCACTGTCTGAAGCAGCAGGTGTTCAGCTGCTACACCTTGCTCTCTTATGCTTTTGCCAGCATCATCAACACTTGAATGTTCTACAGTGTTCTTATATGGTTCTACTGGCACTGGTAGTGCTGGAACTAGTTTTGCTGGAACCTTGACAAACTGCATCCTTCCTTGGAGCAGAGGGATCATCATCACTGATTGAACATGCTGCAGCAACCATTGCTGCAGTCAGTTTTTGAACTACTACTTTACTCTTACGTCCCTGTACTACTCCAACCCCTCCTCCTTCCCCTTGAGCCTTTGCTGGATACGCAACACTTGACTAAACCCAGTCAGCTGTCTGACTGTGTTTAGTATTTGGACTTTGGAGAGTGTTATTTCAATTCTGTCAGAGTTGTAGTTCAAGAGTAATTCAATGACAAAGTATCCCCCTCCCGCCTGTTTTACTGATGTAACACTGCTCAGCCAGATCAGAAGGGAGGTGCCCAGGTAGACTGCAGAGAGGGACAATCTTCAATTAAGATAAGGGAAAAACCTGAAAAACTTGTCAAGGGGGGCGGGGCTTTCATTGTCCACATAGGAAGAAGATTGTCCCCTTCTGTTATCTCTCTGGTCTATGGACTGGATTCCACATCTGAGAAGAGATGGCTTACACTAGGTAAAAGGGGCGGGAGGGGGAAACTTTGCTTGTGAATATCTCTCAAACCATAACGGTTTGAGAGATAAGACTTATATCGTTCTTCATGTTTTTTATTGCCTACAAAATAAAATAAAGATAAAATGAAGTATTACTATCCCTTTAAGTGTGGGTTGGTGGTTGGGTGCACATGAAGACCCTGATGGGGGATTCTATGATGATTACAGCAGGCCTCATAGACCTTTATCACAGGCTAGGCAGCCAAAAAGCTGCAAAGTCTGGGAAGGCCTATCCAGCTGAACAAAACAGACTTGCAAAGGCCATTATACTAGTATGTAACAGGAGAATTGTCATTTGCAAACCTATGTTGGACTGTTTTTGTATGTACACCTAACTTGAAAAGTAAATAAATACAAAATTCAACATCATTTTGGAACCAGCCAGAATGTAATCTCCTTTGTCCTTAAATTTTGATTGCCGCGTTTCCATGCCGTGAAACAGTTCATAACTGTTAGAGACGTGAATGGAAGGTATAAAAGGTATACCATTTTGGAAAGCAGACATTCACCGGCATCAAATGAAGGGTCACCTGCCTTTCTGCCCTTGGGGTGAAGTGCACAAATATTTCCAAAAGTTGGCACCATGGGAATAAATATTTTTTTTATTTATTTATTTATTTTACATTTCCACCTCTTCAAAGATACTAAAATCCTTGAAAACCATAACATTTCATACTGTATTCAGTACCTGCTACTACAAATATGAAAAATGTTACCCCATTTATAACATTTGTAAAATATGGGGGTGCTAGGAACACTTAACCTAAACCTGACACTTTTGTTTTTGAGATTATCTGCCTGCCTGATAATGGTCATAACCGTTTTAGATATGCAGGAAAGGTAGAGATACCATACCATTCTGGAAAGAAGATAATGTGCCACATCAAATGAGGGGTCACTTGCTTTTATACCCCAAGCCTGGTGAGCATAGATGTTTCCAGAAGGTGGCGCTAAAGGAAAAAATGGCATTTTCTTATATTTCTGCCTGTCCAAATGTACTGAAATCTATTTGTCACCTAGTGCTCTTAGGAGAAAATGACACCCCATTGGTATGAGTTGACCTTAAGGGGTGCTAGTACAAAACTACACCTATAACAACCACTGATTTTTCTAACATTTTTCTCAAACATGACTTGCCTGTATGAAAATGCTTATAACAGCTATAGAAGAAAGGCAGACAAACCATACCAATTTTGGGAGAAAACAAACTGCTGCATCGAATGAGGGGTCAATTGCCTTTCTACTCCTTAGTTAGTGTGCACAACTATTTCCAGAATGTGGTGCTACAGGGAAAAAAAACTTCACAGATACTAAAATGCTGCCTGCCTAAGAAAAATGGTACCCCACTGCTGTGGGTTGACATATATTGGGTGCCAGGAGCATGGCTATCAGTGGAAAAAGGATGGGGAACAAACAGTATATGTGTTATTTTATGGCTACCAGTTGAAACAAGCTAGGGGCCATCCTGTGGACCTGTTATTGCCAGTTTAACGAAGTGAGGTGGGGTAAGGGCCGGTGTAAGGATTTTTGCCACCCTAGGCAAAACCTAATTTTGCCGCCCCCTTAGCGCCGCCCCTTGTGCCCCGCCCCCTTATGCACCACCCCTGTACATGTATAAGTATCAGTGTGTTTGTGTGTACCCTGTCTGTGTATAAGTGTCAATGTATGTGTTTCTATACATGTATAAGTGTCAATGTATGTATGTTGCCTGTCAGTGTGTGTGTTCCCTATGTGTATGTATAAGAGTGTCAATGTGTGTGTTTCTGTAGGGGTATCAATGTGTAAGTGTGTGTGTGTGTGTGTGTGTGTGTGTATATGTGTGCTTCTCTATATGTGGATCAGTTTGTCAGTGTGTGTTGTCTGTATATGTATCATTGTGTATGCTTGTCTGTATGTGTATCAGTGTGTGTACTTATCTCTATGTGTATCAGTGTCAGCAGATTTTGGACCGAAACATTGAGTAATACATCGCTCTAATTTTGCTATAGAGGTTTCCAGTGGATTGCGAGACCTCTCTGTAGCATCCAAGGGGTTAAAACTTCATTATAATCATTGGGGATTTGTATTTGCCCCCTGTGGTGCAGTTGGTTTAAACCTTTGAGTGCCAAAGGGGTAGGCAATGCATTGCAAAGCAGTGATCTGGCACTTAAAGGGTTAAACCAGCTGTCCCTTGAACATCAGTCAACCTTTGTCCATAGGGGCCATTGTGCTGCGTATGTATTTGTACACTGGGGGCCTGAGCAGACCATGAAATCAAAGGGAGCCTCTCACCTGAGCTCAGCGCTCCCAGTACATTCTACTCCTCCCTGGTACTCGACCAGTACCTGCTGCGCTCCTTCCCAGCAGTCTCCGCACAATCAACCATGCACGCGCATGACACGGACCCTGCACATGCGCTAATTCCTGACTACTGGGGGAAGTGCCCAGCAGCCGAGCTATGTGCGGCTCTGCGACCCCAGTAGATGTGCTCCCTAGGTCGGCACCTACCTCGCCTATAGGTGGCGCCGACCCTGGGTGGGGTGAGGGGTTAGGCAGTGTATGTGGGTATGTCTACTAGTTGGCAGCAGAGCAAGGATGGTGGTGGTGGGTGGGTCAGATAGTGTATATGGGGGAACTGTGACTACCAGTGTGTGCAATGTATGTCTCCCTCATACACAGTTTGATTCCCAGCCTAAATCCAGTGCACACTTGTATTTGAGTCTACCAGTAGGCAGTGAAAACAGCTCTGTTAGGGACATAAAGGTATAAAACAAAATTCAGGAGTCAATGAAAAATAAAACATTGTAGGCATTTTGGCTTTGCATATTATAAACTGTACGTAAAGTCAAAATAAAGGGTTACAGAAACATAGAATTTGCCGGCAGTCTGCCCATTTTCCTACACTTAAAAACCTAAAACCTTATGTGCTTCTTTGTCTTGTCTTATGTCCAGGACAGCCTTATGCCTATCCCTTGCATGCTTAAAGTTCCTTTAACTCCTTCCCGACAATGAAAGTACATCTACGTCCCGCAAAAACTGTCTCTTAGTGTACATCCTGGAAGTCCAGGTACCTGCGTGGCTGCACGCCGTTCGGGGACTCCGGAATAATTAAAAAAAAAAAATGTTAGCCGGGCGTTAAGTGACGGCCGCGTGTGCACACGGCCGGTCACTAAGGGGTTAATGGCTGCCTTCAGGATCCAGGTTTATGAGATGAGCGGGCTGACTGTGTGAGTAGTCAGTAAGGGAGAGGAGAAAGGAGCTGATGCAGCTAAGTGGAGTTGTAAGTACATAAACTTTTCAGTGCCTTTCAGCCTATCATAGGTCACCACTATGACACAGAAAGGGTTCATACTTTTACTTTTACAGCTTCACCCCCTCTGCCCAATGCTGTCCAAATCACCACCCCAAGCATGTAACTGGGGAAGAAACTAACAGAGCGTGCATGTTTCTGCAGTAACCTCAGCCATTTTTACCACGGTCAGAATAACTCCTACTTACCGCCTCCTTTGTGTATGTGTGTGTGTGTGTGTGTGTGTGTGTGTGGCACAGACTCAGGATACCATATATAATATGAAAGCCATTGTGAAGCCACTGCAGGGTGAAGGCCTCCACATTAAGCCTAACGGAGACTAAAGACCCTTATGTGACCCCGCTTTCCAGTGCGGGATGGCAGATAATAGACCCTGCTGGGGACTAGAACCTGTGACTCAGAGGTTTTCACAGATTCTACAATTTATATATTGACCAACTGAGCTATCTTACGAGGATTATATATGTATTTAATATATATATATATATATATATATATATATATATATATATATATATATATATATATATATATAAACAACCTCTATATCAAGTCAAAAGTCAAGTCAAACATCCAAGTCATATTAGAGTGGCAATACTTGTGTACTCTTTACCCATGTATTTGCACTCTCAACAAAAGCTTGTCTCAGCAGCTAGAGACTGGTCGGAGTGAGGGTTGGGGTGGTGGAACAGCTGCTGGGACTAGCTGGATGGACCCTAATGCTGAGGTGGAAGGGAACATCCGTAGTCAGACTAGTGGTTAAAGGAGCCCATATTACCCTGACCCTGTGATTCGCATTCGTTCGGCATTGTTCCTCTGGGAAATTATGCTTAAGAATGCACAAAGGGCTAGCAGTATGAGCAGCAGCACGTCAGCTGCCTGTGCCTGCTGCTAGTGTTGCCAGTGTGCCTTCATCATCTGAAGAGAAGACAAGTGTAACAGAAGGGGACCCTCTGTCACATTTGTCATCACCAACCAGTCCCACTGCCATACAGCAGCAGCAGTAAGAGACTGGTGGTATGCTAAGGTCCTGGCACCCTCTGGATCCACTACCCCCTCATCTTCTGGAATACCACCTCTGCCAATGTTACCTCCCCCGCCAGCTGATAAGGATTCTGTAGATGCTCAGATGTGTCAGTTTCGTTCACCCATTGCACGGTGTGTGTGGTATACAGACCACATATTGCAATGTGGCGGAGAGTAACCAGATGCAGGACTCAAGGAGCATCTGCCGACATTCCATCCCACAGAATATGCTAAGCTGGAGGCAGGGAGGATTCCTCATTATTACTAACAAGGACTATAGTGAAAACAGTACTTGGTTTCTGGGGGGAAGATTTGACATTGTGGACCTAAACGTCAAGGTGTTTGATTGCAGTTGTGTCAGTTGTTTGATGTGAGCCCATATGTGTCCATTGTTCCCAGTCCTTCCCCTATTTCACAATGTTTCCTTACACATACTGTGCATATTGCAGTTTCTGATGAAATCCACAGTTCTTTCCTGCTCTCAAGGGAAAATTAGCACTACAAAGAAAAACTGTGACAAGTACTCACAGAGAATGAACAAAATAAAGTGTTTTGTTCTAAGGCATGGTGGCCTCTCAGTCATGTTTTTTTACTCCCATATGCTATTGCAGAGAGAAAATCTCCATGACCATATCAGACTGGTCTCACCCACAGGTAGTCCAGCTCTGAAATGTCAGGCAAATTAGTATTCCAAAACATCCATGATTTTGGAGGAGGTGCAAGAGGAGAATTATTATTGTCAAACTTCTCTGTAGATGCACCTGAAGTGGTGGAGGATAGTTGTGGTGCTGCTACTCCTCAGTTGCATCACTGGAGCTTGCGGCAACTTGATCCCAGTTCCTTGGAGCTGTCTAATCATCCTGCTGCTTATATATCTCAGAAGCAACAGTTACAGCAGTAGTAAATGCTGGAATGGCACCAGTGGCATTTTCCAGTGCAAAACATATAATGAACTGCTAGTACTAGCCAATAAGGCATAATGTTTTTTTCAAGAAGAAACAGAAGATCCTCTGAGTGCAGTAGTTAAAATTTCAGAGCTTGTTCTGTCACCTTTCCCCCCTTGTGTTCATAAGAAAAGGATACTCACATTTTATAGAGGCATTAATTCTGCTTCTAAGATTGTAACGCCTTCCCAGTATATACCGTGGGATCGGTATTCTTTTCCTCTGGTTTCCTGGGCCTCCCGTCACAATAGATATCTAGGGTATATAAGCGGTCCCACCTTAAGGATATAAACCCCAAGATGACAATGACATTACCCACTCTCACCTCTGTGAACCGGCTCTCATGCAACAAACTCCAAAGGACCAGAGTAAATTTGAAGGATCAAGGACTTCTATATTTTAAAGAGCTTTTATTGTTGTAACTTAGCTCTCTTGTAAGTACAAATATACCAGTGTACAGTTACTGGAAAATACACATTTTAAAATTAGTCAAAATTTTATATAAAATGGAACAACAAATCACTCTACGCATTTCATGGCACCAGGCCACTTCCTTTATTTTTCTTTTTGTTTTTTTACTCCTGAGGAAGTGGCCTGGTGCCATGAAATACGTAGAGTGATTTGTTGTTCCATTTTATACTTTACCAGTTGAAGAGCCCGCTACATGGGCCACAGTGCCACTGCCAGCCGGTCGCGGGGCAGCTCTGTATCAGCCGTGGCACGGGCAGTCTCTACTGCGCATGACTGCAGCATGCTCAGCACTGTCTACTGTGCATGACTAGCGAATTATTATATAGGATTTAAAATTTTTACTAATTTTTACTAATTTTAAAATGTGAATAGAATGCATTGCTTGCACTGTAGGAGTGGCTAAAATGGGCACAGATTTTGCAGGCTATATTCAACATCTTTTTGAGGGTTTTGAATTCTGCTAACTAAATTTAGCACATAGGCAAAGCAGGGCATATGCACAATATCACCTATTCTCAATGCAGCTATTATGTTGGAACCATTGTCAGCAGACACAAAACCAGCTTTTAAGGAGTGGAGTACAAGCCATTCACCTGCTCTAGTTTGCTTAATATATCTATGGCTTTGTGGGACTGTCTCTGCCTTTTAATCATTCTGCCAGAACCAGAGACAAGATTACTGGCTGTCACCTGATGCAGTAAACTAGTGTTGCACACTGGTAGTAGGAGGGAAAACCAGTGAGCAGTCATAGTCATATAGTCTGTACTCTGCACACTTGTCCACCTATCTTTTGTCACATGGATTTTCTTGCAGTATGCACTTTCCAGCCCCTTTCCCACCATACTAAACACCTGTTTGAACAATGCTGGCATAGCCATCCAGGAGAAATAACTGTGACTAATGATATGCCAGCGATAAGCTACGCATGACATCAGTTCTCCAAATCCTTTGTTTTCAGCAAAAGAATACGGGAGCATGTCCACTGACAACATCTTGGCCACCTTGCCATCCCACAGGCGCACTTTGGGGTTGTTTTTGTGAAGCTATTGACGCCTTCCCAAGAACTCCGTAAATGTGGGTGGACAGTACATGGCAGAAGAACCCTCTAACTTGATTGCTATAACATGACTACTGGAGGTGGTTGATGTGGAGGCAGCATGTATGGGCAGTCTATTACTCTTTTCATCTCCTACAACAAACTCAGTCACACTATCTGAAGCAGAATCCATAGGTGTTACATCAATTGAACAAACTCGTGGCAAACTATCTGACACATCAACATCACTACTTCTTTTATGTGCCCCAGAGCTCTGGGAACTTTTAGGAGTGCTTCTTCTGCTGATAGTTGTGGCTCCCCTGACCTGTGGATGGTATATTTCCCAGTAAGACCTGTGGTTGTGCTTCAGGTGTGATGTCATTGTGGAGGTGCCTAGGTGTGAGTCTGCTTTCCCTTTGCTCGCATGCTTTTATACATAGACAACATGTAGCAACATGCTTGGCCGTGGGATCCTGAGTGAAATATCTCCATACTATGGATGTCATACACTGAGGGGTTCCTGAGGGGGTGCTTCTACTACTGGGGATAGATGTTGATGCAATTCTACTAATCCTAGGTGCAACTGGTGTTGTACTTCCAATAGCAGCAAAGGCAATCATCGTAACTAAGGTTGTGGATGTGTCACCATCTTCCCATTGTTGACACATGCGCACTGCTGCTGCTTCCTCATTGCAAGCGAATGTGCATTGGGGACGTTTCCTTGTTGCCGGTGCATGTGCAACACAACTGTTTCTTTTTTGCTTGCGATTACGCATTGTTTTCCGCTTCCTCTTCTCACCGGTGCCTGCGCTGCACATGCCCCTGTCTCTACTGACTTTTTATTGGCCAGACATGGACCTATTGAGCACAGTGATCTATCATGCCCCCGCTGGCAAGCCTTACTATTGGTTTCCCTTGCCATTTATATGCGTTACCCATTTCAACGGGTGCCCGTTCCATGAACTATCTGGTGTTGTTTGTTTATCCTGTGCATCCTACAGTGTTCTTACTTTGCTACTCCTTGAATACAGCTTTGATCTTCTGTTCCTGGCTTCTGATCTCTGCCACTCTATGACCACAGCATTGATCTTCTTCTGTTCCTCGACTCTCCTCTGACTACGGCTCTTTCTATCTGCTTGGCACTGTAAGTCTCCTTTGGTGTTGACCCTGCTACTTCTGACTACTCTCTCTCTTTCTCCCAACAGATTCCTGTCCTTCCTTGCTCCCTGCAGTTCTTCATGGTCCTGGTTCCCCAGAGGTACCAGTGAACTTCTATCCTGGTTGTACCCTGTCTCAACTGGGTTGGAACAATCTGGTTTGGTGACCTAGCATGCCATCTCCAAACCCAAGCTTCGATCTCCAGCAACACACTCTAGCAGCTGAATTGGAGCTAGGCCTAGGCGGTTCCCTATACCCCGGTTAGTGACAGGATGTTTTGCTGCAGTTTACTCAGCACTAGTGTGGGTGGCTGAGTGTGGTTTGGATTTGGAAGCAGTGACAATACTGATGATGACTATTTTTGGGCATCTTTGCTTATCCTAGATCAGACTTTCCAACTGTTTTCTCAAACATTTTATTGACATGCACAGTACTCATTTACAGTAATGGAAGATTGAGCTTTGGCCTAACTTTCTGGCTGTGTCATCTCTCTCACTATCAACTTCATCCGAAGAGGATGATGCTGGAGGGATATATTTTAGATCTACATCATCATCAACAGTAGTTACAGCATCCCCAGCATTGCTCACTGCTTTTTCCCCACTCCTTTTATATTCAACTAAACTTTTAGACGTCTCAAACTATTTATTTTTACTTTTCCCCTTTGAGGGATGTTCACAATGTTAGCTGCTACTTTCAGGACAGGTGTTTTTATGCTGTGTCTCACTGTCAGATGCAGTAGTTGATGGAGCTACTATACCTTCTTCCACTATGCAATCAACACTGGAATGTGACTCATTGTCATCTTCATTGTTTTTAGATTTTTTTAATAGTACAGGTGCTGGGGGTGGTAGAACTTTTGGTGGGACTTTGACAAACTTCAGGGAGAGGGGGATCATAATCATTTATTGCACATACTGCAGCAATCATGGCCGCAGTCAGTTTTTGGAATACCACTTTACTCCCATATCCTTGCACTGTTCCTTAACTTTTCACCCTCTCCTACCCCTTCTGCATTTGCTGGAAATTATTCAACTACTGTGTTTGTGTTTTACAGTGAAGTACACAATAGAACTAATTGTAACAACTGATGAGGCTGAAAAAGGACATGTGTCCATCAAGTCCAGACCATGCCAAATCACCCCTGTTGATCCAGATGAAGGCAAAAAGAAATAAACAACAAACATTGAAGCCATTTCCAATGAATCACCAAGTGGCTAAAGAAATTCCTTCCTTACTCCAAATGGCAGTCAGATATTTCCCTGGATCAACATCTTATGTGTATGATGTTTTGCATTGGCCCGGTACAAAATACTCTATCTCGTCTAGCATCAGTTTGCCTCAGTTATAGCTCACGTCAGGGTCCCTGTCACTTTTTTTTTTTTAAATTAACTGTCCCCACCCCTATCCCTATCACTATCAATAACAAAATCACACTCCTTGTTCAACTGCTGTTTTTCCCCCAGATTAACTTAACACAGAGGTTACAACCAGTTCAGGAAGAAACTTGGATCACGGCTGTTTGTATCTTCCAAATCAGTCACCCAGAATTTGTGGGTATTTGGGGTAAATCTCCTTTCACTCACCACAGACTCCCCTAGCACAGAGATTACAGACAGATGTAGAAAGAAGGAACTTGGATCACCTCTGCCTGTGTGTTCCCTCAGAATTTTGGGCTATTTGGGGTAATTCTCCTTTGCTCCCTTCTTACACCCCCAGACAGAGATAAAAGCCAGATCAGGAAGGAACTTGGATCATGGCTGCCTGTCTCTTCCTAGTCATTCTCACAAGATTTTGGGCTATTTGGGGTTAACCTCCATTCTCCCTTGCTGTTCTCCAGAAGCTCCTCAAACTCCCCAAACAAATTTCTTGTCTATAAGACTCACTAAACTGATTTGTACTATTCCTTTTTATTAGCCTGTCTTCTTTAGCTGAAAAATGTGCTGCCCTCTCTTCCTTGAACTACCACAGAATGGCATGTTGTAGGAACCTGGCAACCCTTTTATACTATGCCTGTGGGAAAATAAGGGAAACTTGCCACATGGTGGGGAGAAACCCAGTCTTCCCACTGATTTCATTGCAATGATTTAGGCAAAAAAAGAGGAAAAAACATCACTCTTTGCGGGACATTTGCCTCTAGGTGAAAGTGCCATTTTTCTCCTATTTCTCTTTTGAGGCAAAAAATCTTGGGATATCCCTCTTGGTGACCTCTCTAGCATCTTTTGGACTAAGAAAATGCCCTAACAATCATATTGTTTATGACTTCATTCTACCAGCTTTCTTGAGTTTTACTACTGTTTTCTTAAATCTTTTCTAATGCATCAGAAACTTTAATCACAATCTCCTTTCCATTGGGTGTTGCTGACTGTTTTGATAGCCTGTAGCATCTGAGGATTCTTAAAAATCCCCTTCTCCAATATCAAAAACAAGGTTATAGTGTGCTCTCATTTGCACTTTGATGGAATACAATGGAAACATTGTTAGCTTTAGATTCTTTGCTAGAGATGTATTCTCATTTGTTTTGGAAATTTAATGTACAAACAATTGAATTGCACAGGTACTTCCCCAATTTCATAACGGATTTTTTTCTGTAAGTGTCCCATCTCATCTGACATCATGCCCGTGAGTTACAGCAAAGCAGAGGTGATGTTGACATTGCTGTACTCCTTTTTTTTTTTTTTTTTCCTTTTGCAATAGTCAGCAGTGTTTTATCACAGCCAGATATAGACCAGGAGTTTTGCCCAAGGTGAACTCCTTCTGCACACAGACTACTTTGCTACATCCGTAATATCTTTTCTCAAACATAGGTGTGCCAGCTCCACAGTCCATGACTTCCATGTTGAACTAGTACATTTATTTTAATCAGTGGGATTTTTTACACTGATTCCATGTATCACAATGCAAGTTACATATTTTAACCCCTGGGGTGTTTTAACGCTGCCTGTTCCTTACAGTATCATAACCCATAATATATACTTGGGACTGTGTACAAGAATCAGAAGAGGAGGAGTTCTGGATTAAACCATTTGCACTATAGGGGACAAACTAAAGTTCCTATTGATTTAACTGAGGCTTTTAACCCCTTAAATGCTAAAGAGGTCTCCAATACAATGCCTAAATGGAAACAATTGTGTAACCAAAGCCCAAAAGGCAACTGAGTTGGAGAACCGATTACAATTGGTGCCCGATTACAGGCACAACATTCACTGATGTACTATGCAGAACTAAAGCAATTCTGGTTCAAACCAACTGCACTTAAAGGGATAGTAATACTTAAAATGTAAAAAAAAATATGTTGTAGAGTTTATCCCCCTGAGTAAAACAAGGGCACTCCCACTGCTGAAAGGTGTTTTATTCAAAAGTTATTAATTTTCAAAGTTGAATTTTTTAGGTGCAATATCACAGTGGCCTGAAATTGTACAGTGGCGCTGTTGCTACACCATCCTATGGAGATTTATGGTCAATTGACCAGAGCTGTCCATAGGATCGTGTAGCAACAGCGCCACTGTACAATTTCAGGCCACTGTGATATTGCACCTAAAAAATTCAACTTTGAAAATTAATAACTTTTGAATGAAACACCTTTCAGCAGTGGGAGTACCCTTGTTTTACTCAGGGGGATAAACCCTACAACATATTTTTTTTTACATTTTAAGTATTACTATCCCTTTAAGGGAACAAATGCATATTCCAATTATTTAAAATAGGGACAATTTTTGAGGAAATCAACAATACTATAAGGATGAACTGAAAAAATATGCAATTTCCCACTAATTTAAACAATTATTTTAATGCACTGAATGCTAGCGATATCTCCATCGTATTGCATAGTAATGTGTTGAGAATAAATATTTCCTCTGAGCTGTGATGGTCCTGGCTCTGATCCTTCTGCGTAAGAGTGCTTCTGTCTAGGCCACCTTGTATGAGTAATAAACACCTAAGAAATGGCAGGCCTTATTCGTTAAGCCAAATCTGTATCATTTTGGAGAAAACCACCTGTACTATATGGTTGAAATGAAAATTATACAAATTCCCAATAATTTAAACAATTATTTTAATGCACTGAATGCTAGAGATGACTCCAACGTATTGCATAGTAATGTGTTGAGACTTCTCTAGAATTCAATTAGTTCAAATCCCCTTTTAAATCTAAGGAAATTATATTTCTTTCCTGCGGTGCAGTTGGTTTACCCAAGAATTGTGCCTATTTAGCTGCCTGAATGTAGCCCAGAATAAGAGTAGAAGAGGTAAATAGAGGGAAGAGAATGGGGGGAATGCACTAAGATGTGATAGGAAGTTGATGAATTGGAGATGATGTCTCCAGTGATATCACTTCTCCAGTTCCTAATTCCTATGTTTTTCTTTGAACCAGTGCACTAATATTTATCCAACTTTGGAGATCTTACTGAGTAGGCTCTATAGAAAAACACAAGAACCAGAGAGGTCATATCAATGGATAAGTCATCCCCTCTTTATCAAACCTTAGTGCATAACCCCCAGGAAAATAAACAGCCCATCATTTGAACTGATGGATGGGGTATGTTGGATGGAGTCTAAACAGCCCATCAGGGCAGCTTTCACAGTTGCATTTTGCATGCTTAATCTGAGTGTTATTGACTATTAAACACCTTATCATTTGTAGTGGAGTTTGGACTTTGCGGGAAGTCCCAGCCACCTACAAAAGCAAAATGAGTGGCCTGTTATCTAACAAAAATGCATGAACCACCATCCAATTATCATGACATAACATTCATTAGCTATTATACTGTGCCACTCATCCTAATTTGCTTATTAGATGGGAATGCAGGAAAAATCTTGATACAGACTCCATCCAACATACCCCATACATCAGTTCAAATGATGGACTGTTTACTTTTATTGGGGGTTATGCACTAAGGTTTGATAAAGAAGCGATGACTTCAGTGATATGACTTCTCCGGTTCCTGTGTTATTCTGTGCTCTAAGATCTCCAAAGTTGGTTCATATAATAACATAGGAATTGGAGAAGTGATATCATTGGAGACATCATCTCCACTTTATCAACTTTCTATCACACCTTAGTGCATCCCCCCCCATTCACCTTCCTCTATTTACCTCTTCTACTCTTATTCTGAGCTATGTTCAGGCAGCTAAATAGGTGCAATTCCTGGGCAAACCAACTACAACACAGGAAAGAAATATAATTTCTTTAGACTTAAATGGAGATTTTTCTATATTCATTATTATTACTAAAATACACCACCACTGGGGATTACCGCTATAATATCCACATGCAAATCCATGCATTGAAGATGACCCTAGCACCCAAAGGGAATAGTTGTTGCCCTTGATGATAGTCCTCCAATTGTTAAAACACTCGCAATTACTTAAATAGTTTGCTTTATTAAGTTTAAGAGTAATAATAATTATTATTTTAATTATTCTCATCGTGTTGTATTCATAATTGAAGATCTAGTAATTCCATTCTTAAAAAACTGTTTAATTCCAAGTGAACCCTGGTTCTACAAATTTCTTTTTAAAATTGAGTTTTTAACACTTTGAATGCTGGAGAGATGTCTACTGAGTGTGTGTGTGTGTTTGGCAGCTGTTACAAATAGTTTTTCTTTGTCTCCTTTCAGGTTTTGAACATGGCTGAGACCAATCAAGAAGGGGAATTCCGTCATGTGACGCTGGGAGCTCAGGATCACTCTCCATCTGAAGTCAAACAGGCTACAAGTAGAGAAGAGGGACAAAAGGAACAGAAGCAGCCTCAGAATAATGAATCATTTCCTTCTGATCGGAATTACCTTCTGAGGAAGTTTTTTGTTGCCAGGGTAAAATAAATAAATAAATAAATAGGTATATATTAACCCTATGCGTGCCAGTGGGGTGTCCAAAACTTTGCAGATCAATGTCTTGCATGCCCCACTGGCATTCAAAGAGTTAAAACGACACATTATTTAATCCTTTGCCAGAGAGTTAAAAACCCTTGTTGAATACTCTTCTTGTATTCAAAGGGTCCTATGCAATGACAGATGGGAACCTATAAAGCCTTACTGTGATATTACAGTTGGAAAAAAATGGTATCTGTCTCTAGGGTCTGGAGGGTCAACAGGGCTTAAATGTTAACCTATACATGTTTACATAATGTCCTTTCGTACAAAAAATAGAATGTTATTCTATTCATAAACATTTATGTAAACATTTCCTAACCTTGGTAGAGCTAAAAGGCCAGTTATCAACAAGATAGTGTTCCTTCAGCAGGTCTTCTTCCCTGGGAGCAGAGCTGCTGGTGAACCTGTGGCTAAATTGTGTCCCAGGCAGACAAACTGGGGAAAAAAACAAGAGTTTGAATCTGAAAAAAAGACGCCAAGTGCTCCCTCTACTGACCGCACTGTGCGATTGAAGTCACCGAGTTTAGTTTCCTCTGTATAGATTTGAAGGCCTGACACAGAAGGTCTGTGGAGATTGTGCATATGATCTACAAAATTTGTTACTGAGAACCAAATACTTCTGGGTTGTATTCTAGCCAAGGGGATTAGTTTTCGGACTGGTCGAAGCCCCAGGCTTTTTACCAAGTCTGTTCCTATGGGATGATTGAAAAAAAAAAAAATAAATAAATATATATATATATATATATATATATATATATATATATATATACAATAATGTGTATTAGTCCTATATGATGTACTTAGTTTGCTACAGAATTGCTCCAGATCTTATGATTAAATCAGTATCATAACATATTGCTATTCCTGCTGATGAAAACATTGGTACTCCCACAAAAGTTAGAGCTTCATTTTTTAAATCAAAAATTGGCTTATAAAAAGTTGCCAGTGGCACTTTCTATGAAAAGCTACCAGCAATGACACCAGTTCTCTAAGTGGTCTGATCTAAGCTGTAAACACTTTTTTTTAGCAATGGGAGTGCCATTATTCTACTAAGCAGAAAAGCCCTACACTTAAAGACTGTCATGGATAAGCTCTCTAATCCTGAATTGATTAAATGGATCCTATCACCCAAAACAATGTTTCTGGTTTTAGAAGAGCTTTGAAAATCACCTGTATGTTGTATTAGCCATTTTATATTAAGGAACTAGTTTATGAATTATGTTGATTTACAGAGTATACTAATTAGGGCATGCAGTGCGGGTATTTCCTGTCTTGGCCCTCTATTACTCTTCCCATTCATTAACACTGCTTATCAATGCATTGCCCACTTCCCTTTGCACTGAAATGCCAGTAAGTAGGGAAAGGTAAGTTAGTGGGAGCATGTAGCAATGTAGGAGACCTTGAAAAATCAGGGGAAGGTGCCAAGAAGTTCTGTTTCAGGCCTTGCCACCAGATATCAGGCACCTTGCTTGTACAGAGTGACAGTGCTAGAGAAACCAACTATTCTAATATATACGTTATTCCGAAAGAAATTAGAATGGCTGATTTCTCCCGCACCACCACTTTGTATATGTGCGGCATGTGATGTCACGTGGGAGCAGAGCCAAGTTTTAAACAGACATCAGTGGGAGTACAGAGAGGCTGTACTTTCACTGTTGTCAAAGCTCAACAAAGTTAGGAAAATTAGAGTTCCCAGTCACCAGGATGGTGCAAAACAGAACATTGAATACAATTAAAAGAAAGATCTGTTGCTTGCCTAGACAGACACTCTCTTTTTGTGTTCTTTGCAGTTTTAGTATTAAAGAACACAGTCAGTGCTTTAATGCTAACCGATTTTGTGTGTTGGTACGAGTGTCCCTTTAACCAAATGAATACTAAAGGGTCTCCAAACCATCGATTTATAATGCGTTGGAAATATATTTAGCATTAAAGGCCTCATTTAGATAAATGTTTTTTTTTTTTTCTCCATTGTAGTGCTTCTGGTTTTCCCCAGAATTACTCCAGGTTGCTTTTATACATACTGTAAAGCCTACAGTTTTTCAGGGCTGAATACTGTTCATACAACACTAGAGTAGATATACTGTGATGAAAACTGTCTGATATTAGTCACAAGATTATCATCTCTAAACCTCACGACTGAAACATGTCCCACAGTCTAATTTAATGTCATAGGACACAGATTTGGACTAGATCCCTAAATGACCTTTTAAGATCAGCTAAGAAAAGAGAGGAGCACTGTGGAACAAAACAAACATTACCATTGATTATAGTTTGTCTGATGCTCTTGGTTCCTGGAAGTGCAGACGACAAAACAAACTAGATTATTATTGATTTTTTGCAAGAGTATGAGTTGTTCTCCCTTCATGCATGCATGACAGATAGTTTTCATTAGCTCAAATGTTATTAATTAATGAAGAGATGTACAATAACAAGATGACAGCATTGGTCTGTTTGTTACTTAGTTTTATTTGGGAATCAAACAGAACATTTAAAAAAGTATAACCCTTTAAGTGCCAAAGGGGTACGCAATGCATTGCTCTACAATGCTTTGCATACCCCTCTGGTACACAAAAGGTTACATGAGGGTGTAAAGAAAGAGGACGGGGGATTATATACTCTTAGGGTCTTAACCCTTTGAGTGCCAGAGGTACCCTTCTAGTGCTCAAAGGGTTAAACAGAAAAACAAACCCTTCTGGGCCATACCAAGGCATCATAGTGGGAAATACAAGTTCCCACTTTTTAAATGTTCCTTTTAACCATGAGGGCTCCATTACTTTGTTAAGCAGTTTCAGAGACCTCTATAGCATTCAATAGGGTTAAAGTGGCACTATCACTCTATATAAAGTCCACCCCCAATAATTAGGCATAGGGCGATTAGCTTCTTAACAGTGCTATTATCAGGAGCAAGTACCACATTCTGAGTCTGACGGCCAGGCTTCTTGCTTTAGAGCCGACTGTGCCATTAGTACCTTAAGGTAGCTTGCAGTGCCTCCAAAAGGAGACTAGGCCGGACAGCACAGACACTCAGACGTCTTTAAGACAAGATGTCTGTGTGTTAAGCCTGGCTGCTAGTCTCAGAAGAAGGATTACTTCAGAATGTGGTACATGCTCCTGATAATAGCACTGTTAAGAAGCTAATCGCCATATGCCTAACTAGTTTTAAAGCCTGTGTACACAGGCCACAGTGCCACCCAGCAACCTCGGCTGGTGGCCGGAGCCTCTCTTCTCACTGGCGGCGCTGCAGTCATTCACAGTACTGACTGGCCAAATGCGCCGCGGCTGATATGGAGCGGGGTGCTCCAAATTCAGACCGTAGTCCTCTCTGCACAGTTTCCTGTGACCAAGCGGCCCCAGGAAGGTGCGCAGAGAGGAATCCATTCTGAATTCTGAGCGCCCTGCTCCGTATCAGCCATGGCACGTTCAGGCAGTCAGTACTGAGCACGACTGCAGAGCGGGCAGTCTCTACTGTGCATGACGGCTTCTGACAAACATCCTAGCGAATTATAATAAAGGATTATTGGGGGGGACTTTATACAGAGAGAGAGTCCCACTTTAACCCCATAGCTAATAGGGAGGACTCCACTGCTTTGCTTTGTATTCAAGGAGTTAACCCTTTGAGTTCCAGAAGGGTACACAGCGCTTACCCCTCCGGCACTCAAAGGGTTAAAGGTTTATTTAAATCAGTGGGAATTTCGGGAGATTTTACTTGGCTTACTGCAGACTTGCTGCTTTTTTGACTTTACATATATGCCCGGGAATCATTTTATTAAAGGGATAGTAGCCGTTTATTTTGACTTCACATATATGCCCGTGAATCATTTTATTAAAGGGATAGTAGCCGTTTATTTTGACTTCACATATTCTACAAGTGCCTAATATGTAAAGCCAAATTCCCTATGCTTTTTGTTCATCTTCACCTATTTATTTATTTTTTTACACTTGGATCTTGTTTCCAGAGAGTTTTCTGGTCAGTTGACCATGAAAGCAGCACAGTGATACAGTGACAGTGCATCAGTGATAGTGATCTATCCCTGCAGCACTGAGTGCTCTGTATGCTGTGTGTTATCTTGTTTATATTATTTATTTGAATACATTGCATTACTTGCTTTCACAGTTCCTGACAGAAAGCCCTAAGGAAACAGATCTAGGGAGGTCAATGTCAGAAACACAGAAAGATATAAAAAAAAAAAAAAAAAAAAAAAAAGAAAAAGATGAAAGAATGGTAATTAAATAGTATAGATAATTTGACTTTCCATATTATTCACTTGCAGAATGTGTAAATGCAAGGAAAGGATTACTAGCCCCTTAACCCTGTGAGTGCCGGGGGGGTACCCCTCTGGCACTCAAAGGGTTACTATTGGCACTTGAGATATATCCTCAATAAGACACTTTTATGTCTCCCTTCTTTCATATTTATCAAAAAGTAATTTGCTTCGTACATGTTATTCTGCTGCCCTTTAGACATCATTGGTTTATTTCTGAAGTGCTGCTCCGCATGTTTTACTTCTGTAGTGTTACTTGCTGCTCAGATCAGAAAACTGTTGTGTCTGACACTGGAAACGTGGACAGAAACTGGTCCTTATGTACAAATGAAAATAGAAGCAATTCTGGAGCAAACCATCTGCACCATAGGGTAGAAGTAAAACTTAGAGCCATCTCTCTCAACCTTAATGGGTCTAGAATGTTATCATGCCCTGGCCATCTAATTTACATTGCAAAAATATATCACGTGCAGCAACAAATGTGATCATGTGAGCTATAGGTAGCTTGTTCTAGATATCCTCAAGTGTTGGCAAGATGTAGTGAGATTGTTTCAGTGCTTGGTACAAAAAGATTGGACCTATGCAGATTCTCGGGGGCCAGATTTGCCAATAGGCAGAGTAGTAAACTGCCCAGAGCTCCAAATTTTGATTGGTGCCTTAGCCGTGCTGGCCACACTTACATTATGTATTGTGGTTGTGGCCAGAGCTCTGTGTCCCTATACAACTTTATATAGCAATTTACAGGCTATTATTTAACCCCTTTGATGCTAGAGAGATCTATTTAACACATTGCAAAGCAATGTTTTGGAAATATCACTAGCAAATAATGGGTTAAAACATTTCTTTTGTGATTGTATGTTATGCTAATATTATTTTCTGTGCTAGGGAACATAGGATGGGACTGTTGGAAGTGTCATGTAAAGATTGAGTGTGTGGCCAAGGCGGAAGCTAATGGCATGTATGGTGCGTTACCTAGGGGCGCCTCAGATGTAAATCCAGCCCTGCATTTTCTCATCTTTTGAGGCTATTTTACAATCACCATGTCGCTTATCCAGTTAATGGATTCAGTTATGGTGCAATATGTCTATCTGACTCATGCTTGTTTAGCTGTGTTTTTGCTGCTGGTTTAATGGCCACCGGCACATTATGTGGTACACATTAAACTGGAGGGACAATTATATCATTGTTAGCAGTTGTTTTGTCAAAGGTTTCTTCAATTGATCGTCCACTTTGTGGAGCTCAGCAGGGAGGTAGAATTGTATCGGCTCACATATTGGGCCAGACAATTGCAGTTTCTGGCTGGCTTCCACAATGTCAAAGTCAGGCTTGTGTGTATATTCATATATAAAACACACTGTCGTGAAAACCTGCAGTTACTTCCTCAGCTCACCTGAGTACAATTTCAGTTTGACATTACTTGGCTGAAGCCTCGTTCCAGGTGGTAATTTTGTTTTGTATCTCAGGATTTTTACATTTTAAGTTACTCCAGAGTCAAGCTGGTATGGCTGGGAGTTGCTTTTTAAATTTAAAGTAAGACATAATTTCTTTCCTTTGGACTACACAGCACCAGTGCATTCAGTGCTGTAAATTACTTCAGCTGTGTGTGGATCTTCATCATATGAAGATGTGACCTCTCACTTGTGATGCTTCTTTGTTGACAAGCATACTTTAGCAAAATGATTAATTCCACCACACGATCTGTATGTCTTCCCGTAAGTTGGACACTGCTATTTCACTCATTGGTGTGTATTACCATAGTACTTATATAGTACTTATATAGGGATAGCCGCAGGCCTAGCCATGTTGCTATATTTTGACTGTGTTGCCAGCTCTGAGGTTTTGCTGCTATATTGCAGCATTTAAATTATCAATCTGCTGCCTGTCCTGCTTCATTGCTTTAAGTCATTTGTCTGTAACATGTGCTGTGTGGCTCATTTCAATAGCTGTGATCAAGGTTAAGCTACATTCTCAAAGGAGATGAAGATGGGTGATCTCACATGCCGTATTCACGTTTATGCTTTTCTCTCTGAGTCACAAAACAAATTTATCAACTGATTCCCCTTCTTCTTGTTTGCATGTAAAAGGTAATGTGGTATAAAAATAAGTAACAAAATGTGAACAGTTAACATGATAAAGCCACAACAACATTAGCTCCATGAACTGTTTCCTAGAACAGAAAATATTTTTGGCCTGAACACAAAAATGTTCTTAACCCATTGACTACTAGAAGTGTCACGAATGCATTGCTTTTTCAATATGTTGCAAACCTCCATAGTATGCAAACTATTAAATAATGACCAGTTGCATGTAAATAAACCAGGAGTAGGTGCCTATTGAAGGGCCAATAGGATTGCTCTGTCCACATGCAAAACTTAGAATGTGGGAATGTCTGTCACAGCTGATGCACCAATCAAAACTTTGCACTCTAGCCAGTTGCCTACTTTGCCTTGTGGGAAACCCAGCAAAGCTTACCCATGTTCAAGCCTGTCCTGGTATGTTAGTGGTGTTTGAGAATTACATTTTCCTGCCATGAATTATGTTTTGTTCTGAATTAGAAGCATATTACGAAAGAATATTCTATTCTGATATAAAAGATTATATATCAATTTGTATCTGATGCTGGCAAAAGATGGACATGCTAGGAACATAAAACTACCAGTGTAACTATAAGATGTGCAGTTATAATAGGGCCCAGCATCCAAAGGACCTATGAGACCCAGGGCACAATAGGTTCTAGTTACTTAGAAACTAAAAAAAAAAAAAGATTTTGCTCCAGGGCCTTCCAATAACTAGATATACCACTGCATTAAACAGTTATAATCTGTCATTAAAAATATTTATTTATTTCTATGTTTTCCCTCTTAGCCTGGAGCTTTTGACCAGGCTGTTCAGGACTTAACCAATCAAGTGATGGTAAAAGAACAAGAACCAGTAAAAAGTGTCTGGCTTTTGGCAGAGTAAGTATGGATATTTTTCCTGTATACTGCATCGTTTAAATCAGAGACATTGTGGACCATGGAATTGTAGCAATTTGGGGAAAATCAACTTCACCGCAGGTGTGAAATAAATGCTGATTTAATTTGGACTTTTAATCTTGTAAGTGCTAGAGATGTCTGCAGTACATTGTTTCACAATATATTGGATACATCTGGAGTATTTAAGGGTAAATTAATGTGGATTTTTAGAAATGTAACTCCCATCTATGGTGCAGTTGGCTTTCCCCCCAATTTTTTTTCTTTTCTTCTGTGTATACAGTGGCATAACAATAGGGGCCCCCCTCTGGCGCCAAAGATCTCTAGCAGGGGCAATGTGGAGAGTTGGGGGCAATGTGGAGAGGTGGACATTGGAGGCAATGAGGAGAGTTGGGGGCAACATGGAGAGGTGGATATTGGGGGCAATGAGGAGAGGAGGACATTGGGAGGCAATGTGGAGAGGTGGACATTGGGGGCAATGTGGAGAGGAGGACATTGGGAGGCAATGTGGAGAGGAGGACATTGGGAGGCAATGTGGAGAGGTGGATATTGGGGGCAATGAGGAGAGGAGGACATTGGGAGGCAATGTGGAGAGGTGGACATTGGGGGCAATGTGGCCGAGGGGACCATGGCAATTTTTGCACCAAGGCCCTGTGACTTCTAGTTATGCCTCTGTGTGTATATGCCTCTTTAAATTTGAATATCTAGTCAGTTACTACAGACATCCATTAGATACAGCAGTTCTGTCCATGGAACCCTGTAGTATGTTTCATTTTTTCCACTGTGAAATGAATAATCAGTTCCATTCCTGACAGAGACTCTATCAGCTATAAAATACTCTGGCACAATGAATGTTGTGTGCCAACTTTACCTTGGCACTAGAATTATGTTTTCTATTTGTTTCTAGTTAAACATATCCCCAGTAGGTCGCTGTTGAAGAAACAAAATGACAAAAACATTGAACCACCGTAGATGACACCTTACTCTGGAATAGAGATATGTTGTGTAATTAAAACACTGAGCAGGTGGCAGGGAACAGCTTGCTAAGAGATACAGTGTACACAATATAGCTAGAGGATGGCTTCTTTTTCTTAAAGGCGCAAACACTTCTGTGAATTCAAATGCGATGTTCTTATTGCAGTGTTGACATTCCTTCCCTCTTAAAGGGATAGTAATACTTCGGTTTAACTTTATTTTATTTTGTAGGCATTAAAAAAACATGAAGAATGATATAAGTATTATCTCTCAAACCTTTATGGTTTAAGAGATATTCACAAGCCTCTTTTACTGATGTAACACTTTTCAGCCAGGGCAGAAGGGAGCTGCCCAGGTAGACTGCAGAGAGGGACAATCTTCAATTAAGATAAGGGAAAAACCTGAAAAGCTTGTCAAGGGGGGCAGGGATTTCATTGTTTTCATAGGAATAAGAGTGTCCCCTTCTGTTATCTGTCCAGTCTATGGACTGCATTCCACATCTGAGAAGAGATTGTTTACAGTAGGTAAAAGGGGCGGGAGGGGGAAACTTTGCTTGTGAATATCTCATAAACCATAAAGGTTTGAGAGATAAGACTTATATCATTATTCATGTTTTTTTAATGCCTACAAAATAAAATAAAGTTAAAACGAAGTATTACTATCCCTTTAAGGATATGTTTGTCAGATCCTCCTTTTAAAACATGTATGGAAAATGCATTTTGCAGGGCTGATGTGATTACTACTGGGCTGCAAATATTCCCTTGTAGCTATACAGTATACACTTCTCATATGTATATGGTTTTAAAGAAATGATTCATCAGTCCGTGTTTGAAGAGGAACTTATGTCTATGTTAGTAAAAACAAACTGGAGTTATTCTGAAGTAAACCAACTGCCCCATAGAGGAAAAATAAAAATTCCTAAATTCCCATACACTTGAATAGAGCTTTTTAACTCCTTGAATTCTAGAAAGGTCTCTGGCATTCAAGCGGTTAAAAGCCCAATTTGATTTAAAAGGATATGTTTGTCCCCTATGGGGCAGCTGGTTTACTCCAGAATATCTCCCTTATGGGCCTATATACCCCATGAATAATTAGCTCTCATTTGTTTAACAAGGATTTACCTAAGTAGTTGTCCTTCAGACAGCAGTCAGGTATATTTATATACCTTTTTTAATTTTATTTAGGTCCATTGAAACCATTTATTTGTTGTCAGGAGGTTTGACTCAGAGGAAAACTTGAACAAAGATCCCCATAAATAGGAAACTAGCAGTGTGGGATGGAGTTGCGCGTCCTTTTATTTTATTATCCTTGTATGTCACACATCTCCCGCAGGTAATATGCACATTGACACTTAACCCTTTCAGTGCTACATAGGTGTTGAACGCGACACGTGCGTTGGACGCCTATGTGGCAGTGAAAGGGATAAGTATGAATTAAATGTACAATTAATTTGTTCAATGTGATTGTAAAAAAGAAATTTAATAGTATGAGTTATTTTTCATACAGTCACCTGGGTAGAATCTTTCTTGTGGAGGGGGTGAGGCAGACACTGTTACAGGAAGGTAGGGTAGGAAGCAGGCTGTTACTGGCTTCTGGTGAACCCACATATTGGCTTGGATCACTATCACTATAATGTTTCCTTCATTGTGCATGTACATGCACCAGACAGGCACGGATAGGATACAGCGCATCTTCCACCTTTTTTTCCCCAGCTATGCTTTCTTTGGCTTGTCCCCATTTCATTTACAGCTGAAAGGCTTTGTGAGTGGCCCTACAATTGCACTCCATATGTTTTTGTGTATTAAATTGTTTCACCTCCCCGTGCAGTAGTCTGCTTCATAACGTAGATTATGTAGCACAGAGTACTGCACGGGGAGGTGAAAGTAATACCAAACACACATAAACATATGGAGTACAATAGTAGGACCATTCACAAAGACAGAACGGTAACATTTCAGTTGTAAGTGAAATAGGAACAAGGCAAACAAAGCATAGCTGGGGAAGGCATGGGACTGAACAGGTTTAAGGCTCCACTGAAATGTAGTTTGAATGCAGTGAAGCGAAGTTAGTGGCATATTAACCCTCTGAGTGGCATAGAGGTAGACAACACAATGGAAAGCAATGTGTTGTGTACCTATGTGACACTCAAAGGGTTAAAGTTGGCAGGTCTGTGTGATACTAGTCCCCATGCTAGTGTGTTGCAGATAGTTCATCACATCCTGTGTCACTGTAATGCAAGAGGTTGGTTGATGTGTTTGCAGGCTGAGTGTGTGTGTGTGTGTGTTCTCTCTTCTTACCATTATGGCTGGTGGTGTCCCTTGTGAGGCGCTAAGGGTGATGTGAGAGGTAGTGAAGGATACGCTTTTGGTGGCCATGTTGTTGTTTTTTTTTTTTTACCAGCGGATGTCAGATGGGGAGACTTACAGCATACAAGTATAATGTGACTGCTTATGCACTGAAGGGGTTAATACAATGTTTTCCTCAGAAGATGGAAAAGCGACTTGGTTTTCCGTGTTGCGTGGAGGGCATTGTATTAACCCCTTCAGTGCATGAGCAGTGACAGTATAGTTGTATGTTGCAGGTGTTCCATTGCTGATGCGTGTTTCATGAGCACATAGAAAAATGTGCAGAGGACATTGTTAGAAGGCGCTGAGCACAAGAGCACTCACCAGCTGCCGGGCTCACCCATGATCCGCTGCTGAATGTGTAGTTGTGGAGAGTTTGAGGTAGAGGGTGGTGTAGGAGATAGTGGCAGACATTTTTTTTCTGCGTTGGACAGTGGTGTGCGAGCATGTTTGAAGGTGGTAGTTGTAGATAAGGCCACCATGTCCCCTCTTACACTGAAAGGGTTAACTCATGGCCACCGATGTTGCAGGAAATCCTCTGACTCCTACCTTCCCCCACTGTATATCGCTCCAGTCATCTCCCAGGGATCTTGAGGAGTAGGCTTCTGAGGCTGGTCTCCACCATCACCAGGGACAATGATCTCCACACTGCAAAAACCAAAGGCTATTTCTCTCTTCTTACCCTCCTAGACCTTTCTGCAGCATTCGATACAGTCGACCATACCCTTCTATCCCAGATTCTCAAATCACTTGGTATCTGCGGCCTGGCACATTCCTGGCTTCTATCCTATCTCTCTCAACAGTCTTTCTCTGTGACATACGCTAACACCTCCTCACCTCCGATCCCCCTCTCAGTAGGTGTACCCCAAGGCTCTGTTCTGGGACCTCTTCTCTTTTCTCTGTATACACTCTCCCTGGGGCAACTGATAAAATCCTTTGGCTTTAACTACCATCTCTATGTGGACGATAGACAAATATATCTCTCAGCACCCTCAATATCACCTGAAATACAGCTGGGTCTCAGATTGCCTTAACACTGTCTCTTCCTGGATGGCTCATCGTCACTTAAAACTTATCTTATCCAAGACTGAGTTCCTTATCTTCCCTCCTAAAGCACAACACCTCCATTCTCTATAACTGTCGAAGGCTCCACAATTTACCCTGTAGATAAGGCCCGCTGCCTCGGGGTAACTTTGGACTCTTCTCTTTTCTTCTCCACCCACATTAACAACGTTAGCAAAACCTGTCGCTTCTTTCTTCGGAATATAGCAAAAATCCGGCCATTCCTCTCTCACTCTACAACAGAAACCCTCATGCATGCTCTTATTCTTTCTCACCTAGACTACTGCAACTCTTTACTTACTGGTCTTTCTACTAACCATATCACTCCTCTTCAATCAGTTCTTAATTCAGCCACCAGAATACTCTTCCTTTCCTCCAGAACAGTACTCACTCCACCACTCCTAAAATCACTGTCATGACTTCCCATAAAGCAGCGTATCACATTCAAAATCCTCCTCATCACCTTCAAGGCTCTCCATCACTTGTCCCCGCCTTATATCTCATCTTTGATATCCCGCCATATTTCTGCACGTCCACTAGCAGCACACATGCTGGACGACTCACTGCCCCTTTAACCACTATCGCTGTTTCACGATTGAAAGCTTTCACACATGCTCCTACCTCTGGAACTCCCTACCACCCAGTATTCACCAAGCCTCAACCCTCAACAATTTTAAATCTAAACTAAAACAGCACCTTTTATCTCTAGCAACAGCATAATATGGAAACATTATCATTATTATCATAAGTCAAACACTGCAATTCCTCCTCTATCGGCTTGTATCTGTATGTCACCCATCCTATACTTAGATTGTAAGCTCTACGGGGCAGGGACCTCTTATCCTAATGTATACTCACCTGTCATTCCCCTTATGACTGCCTATATAAGCACTTAATCACCGCAATTATTGTACCCCTGCTATATTAAATGTAATCTGTAAAGTGCCAAGTACACCAGTTGGCGCTATATAAATAAAAATATACAATACAATACAATACAGTGTGAGCATCCCAGGGGCTCCAATGGTTCACCACTGATGAAGTGGTGTGTATGGCGTGTGTGTGGCATGTATGTGTGTCTGTGGTGTAGGAGCGAGTGGCAGCCATTTTTTTTTTTTTAGACTTGGATAGTGGTGGGTGAGCTGGATAGTGGGGATGGGCCAGCTCCCTGCATGATCTTCACAGGAGCAGCAGAGGCCTTTGGCCCGTAGCAACTCCAGTGAATATCACGCCCCCATTGAATCACCCAATGGGAGCAGTAACTCCTCCTTACTGCCACCCCTAGGTGTGTTTGCCAGGCACACAGAAGTCTTGAGATATATATATATATAATATAAAATAGATTACAGATACAATGTATGTCAATCTGATAAGCAACTCAACTTCCATTGACTTGAATAGGGATCTTTCTTTACTTGACACAGAAAATGTACAGATAGTAAAGAAAATTGAGTAGGGCTACATACGTAGCTAAGTAATCCTTTCTGTGAAAGTAACCCTTTCCGTGTCTGTGCAATGTGTTGCCTACCCCTCTGGCACTGACAGGGTTAAATGCCGCTCATTTCGTAGGGTATAGATTGTCTATAAAGAGTATGTATCACCTCACAAAAATGTTTTACCATATGTTTTATTAATAAAGTAGTAGTAGGAAAGCTGTTTTTTTTTTTCTAAATGTAAGTACTTTTAAAGATATTTTCTCCTTTCTGCTGTGCACTTCCGCATAATGAGCACTCAGAATCTTCAGTACAACTCTTCTCCTCCCACCTCCCTCTCAGCTGCCCCAGGGAGCACGTTCATGCTTCCCTTCTGTGTGTTGTGAATGGCTTCTATCGTTATATCAAGGTCCAGTTAGCATTATAGTTAGATTGCAACCTCAGTATAATGCTAACTGGATATAACAATTGAAGCCATTCACACCACACCAAAGGGAAGCTTGAACACACTCCGTAGGGCAGCTGGGAGAGAGGTGGGAGGAGAATTAGGAAGTGATCAAGAGCTTTGATGGTGATTCAGTGTGCTACATTATACTGACCGGCAAAACTTGAAGATACAATATATTTTAAAAGTACTTAAATTTAAAAACAAAAAAGCTTTTCTAATACTACTTTATTAACAAAACCTATGGTAAAAAAAAAGTATGAGGTGATACATCCCCTTTAATAACCTCCATTGATATGGTAACCAATACCATGGGTAGTCAATAGATGGACCGTGGTCTGGATATTGACTGCCAGCCCATTTCAACTAGACCCCATGCCAGGGACCCATATGGAAGAGTAGACATCCCCTATATAGGTCTCAGAGATCTGTGCTTCGTCCAAAACATTCCTCTATAAGACTTCTCCCTCACATTGTCTGTGAGCTGAGACAGTTCAAAGCTCGTCTTTATTATGTCATATCTCAGTACTCTGCATAACTGGACAGGATGAGGATAGTGAAGGAGCTGTGATACAGCGGTCTGCACTAAAGGAAAGGCATAGGCCTCTTGTTCCAAACACTGGACCACTGGGAAAAGGACTCTTTCTATGGAAGGAAAGGTTAGCAAGTGGGAAAGGGCCTGAGGAAAGAGGGGGAAAACTGGGGCACTGAAAAGGGGGTCTGGAGGAGAAATAGAAATGGGGACCTGGGGGGGGGGGAGTAGAAAAAAAAATATTGGAGAAATGAGAGACTAAGGGAGAGAAGAGTGAAAGACTGGAGGAATGAGAGGGGGATACAAGACTGGAGGATAGAAAAAGAGGAAAGACTGGAGGCAGAGGGAGAGAGAAGATAGAGACTTGGGAAGACTGATATGGGGAAAAAAGAAGGGGGAGAGGGGGTAAACACTGGTACAAAGGGGAGTAGAATGGGTGGGGAGACTGGGGAAGTGTGGGGGGACTGCAGTGGACTGCAATGATTACCATTGGACAGTGGAACAACATTGAGTGTCAGTGTATGTGTTACTCTCTGACTACCAATGGAAAAAAGTGATTATTTGGTTTTGTGATTACTGGTGGAATAATTCTGTGGTGTTAGTGTATGTGATGTTCTGAGATTACTTGTGAACAGCAGAAAAGGGCTGGGTGTTAATGTATGTGTGATTCTATACCTACATGTGGACTTTATTACAAGGCTAGATTGTCAGTATAAGTTTACCAGAAGAATACTGGTGGAGAGAGGAGGAGGGGGACTGGGGAACAGAGAGGGGGATCAGAAATGCTAGAGAAGATGGGAGCTAGGGAGGAAAAAGTGAGGGGGCTGGGGGTGGAAAAGACTAGAGAACAGGTGGGAAGAATGGTAGATCTGGAGAGTTGGTGAAAAAGAGGAAAGACCAGAAGAGCGAGAAGAGAAAGATAATATAATAAGGGATAGAAGGGGAAATATTTGTGAGCAAAAGAAGGGCTAAAAGACTGGGGTAATAAGGAAAAATGCTGTATTTGGAGGGGTTCATGGTGTTATGTAGTGTTCTATTGCTCTGCTGATCTCATGTAACTTTGTAATGCCCTGCTGCACTCATGTAATGCTGCATTGCCCTGCTGGTCTCATGTAATGATGTGTTACCCTACTGGTCTTTATAATGGTAATTGCGCTTCTGTGACATACAAATCACAGGATGTACAGAACAGAAGCAGAGGGTACCCGTCGGGTGAATACAGACGATGTAAATCAAACTCCTCCAACAAGGGATATGGGAGCAAGCAGCTAGGGGGTGACGCTAGGATATGGGAGCGGAGGTTCCTAAAGGGACTCATGCTGTAGCCTAGACTTGTAAAGATGCTAGCCACGAAGCTAGATTGGCCCCCTCCAGTTGAGATGAAGGAGACCCCAGATGACCCCCTCTAGGCAAACTATACAACCCCTATCCTCAGGGAGAAAACACACTCCAACAGGAACAAGAAGTACTCACTCAGGCCTGGCACTAGTGGTTGCACAGGATATACAGGAATCCAAAGGGTTAACTGGAGACAGATGGGAAGTCCTAAGACAAGCTGGTACATACACTGTAGTTCAAGCTCGAGTATAATATCAGGATGCAGGAGAGTAGTCACAGGAAAACCAGGTCATACACAGTAGTTCAATGGGAGCTAGACTGGATCGAGGCCAGAGAGAGAGGACGGATCATAAATTGTAGACAATGGGAGCTAGACTTGATCATGGTCAGGGAGGGTAGCCGGATCATACACTGGAAGTCAAAGTATAAACACTACAATAAAGAGAGAACTCTGGAATAGACGCTATACTAACTCGTCTGACAAATGGAATGTCCGGCCAATATATAGCCACAACCCGGAAGAGGAGAAGTGGCATGTCTAACAACAAGGATCAGCTGATCCAGTGCTAGATGTGTCGCCGTCTGACATCAAACTGGCTGTGGACAGAGCAGCGGATCTGAATGACAACAAGAGACTGAAGAGTGAGAGGAGGATAGACATGACATTTTCTGACCTCCTATAATAATAATTGTCCTCCTGGTTTCCAATATTTGCAATTTCCTAGTTAGTTTCATGTAATTGTATATTTCCATACTGTCTCATATAATGGAATATTGCCCCTCTGGTCTCCTATCATGGTACATTTCCTTGTTGGCCTTCTCTAGTTATTTGAGACTGTATGTGTGTGTGTATGTACGTGTTTGGGAGATTGTGTGTATGTGGACGAGAGTGTGGAAGAGAATGTCTGACATCCCTGGTCACTGGTAGTTACAGAGAGACATATGCTGACACCCCAGCTTTGTTCCACTAATAATCACTGTTCCACATATGCTTCTCTTTTTCTTTTCCCCCAAAAGTCTCTGCACTCTCTGCCAGTCTTTATCCCTCCTCAGCCAGTCTTTATCCGCTCACTCTATTCATCAACTCCTTATCTCTCTCCTCCAAGCATTTTCTCCCAATTTTTTCCACCACTCTTTCTCCCAGGTCCCCCCTTATCTCTTCCCCCAGTTTCCCCTTTTCTCTCATCCTTTATCCTCCAGGCCCACCTTCTATTTCCCCCAGTCCCCTCTCTCTTTTCTGAGTACCTCTCCTGCTTTCCTATGAAATTTGAGGATTTTTTTTATCTGTCCCCTGTGGTGGTGATGTTTTCCCCCAGAATTGCAACATTGTTTTTAGTATATCTGTCTCACTGTGTCCTATTGGCATCAGTTTCATAGGGAAGTGTTACTGCTTTGCCCCTGTCCTGTGGGTGCAGTGCAGACACTCTTTTTACTAAACATTATATGTTCTTGAGACCACTAAACTAATCGGTCATGTTGATGTGCATATATATATATAAAAACACATAGAGGCTTAAGTATAAAGAAAATGGAGCAATTCTGGGGCTAAGTAACAGCAATGTAGGTGACAAAAACATTCCCAAAATTCACAAATTGGACCTTTAGACCCTTGAATACATATTAAAGGAGTTTAAAGCCCCATATATGTTAATTGAGTTTTCTATTTGCCTCAGAAGTATTCTATTTACCTTTTGAGCAAAAGTGTGTGTTTGTGCACGGAGTGGGGGGGACACAAATTCAATTAACACTTAAAAATGAAATTTTTTTTTTGTTATCTTTTTTGTGTATTTTATAAATGCCCCTTCCCCTCTGTGTGCTGGTACTTTAACCTCCACGGTGCTGTGGATGTTGCAGTGCAGTCAAGACATATGTAGTGTTACAGGTGTTGAAGGTGTGAAATTTCATATAACTGACAATTCTAGTTAAACCAAGCTCTTTTATGTGTTAGCAGCTTATATTTTTGCATTCTTGTTAGTAGCAATTTCTTCCTGTTTTGTAGCAGAGTAATTTGTTTAAATGTCTGTGTCTGAACTGACTCAAGGGAATTGTTCTTGTTTGTGCCAAGCAAACATTTTCTTTACTAAACAGCACAGTGCTTGTACAGTACAATAATTCAGGAACTGATGTATTAGGTTGCTTGCATTCACTATTATACAGAAGCATGGTTAGAGGTCTTTGGCTTCATAGTCATTTTATCCAGTATTCCTGAGTATTTAAGCCCCAGTCCATATGCCAGGAAATTAAACAAAGTACTTGGCAGGTTCAGTGTCCAAATTATTAAAATATCTCCCAGCTGTGGTTTGTCTATACCCCCTAGTGGCCAAACACCTTAATTTAGCTAATCTGTACAGTGTCACAAAGCATGCCATATATTATTTACTTTTTAACTCCAATGAGTGGTTGGCTACTTTCCTAATCTGACATGGAAAGTTGTTTGTGTTAAATTCATAAATGTCTATTCTAGAACTAGAGTCCCTAAATTGCCCTTGGGACCAGTGTTGGCAATCAGCTAGTATAGTAAACATGTATATAATCCAGGCAAATTAATTTTATAATTCCTAAATTTACATTTGTTTCAGAGAGAGAGAGAGAAAGTCAACTGCTTAGCCAGTAATTCTTTGTAATAGACCAGGGATGAACAACATGAGGTCCACCAGCTATTAAGGATTAAAATTTTCCTCTTACCCACCCAGCTAAGAGGGGAATGGTCCCCAACAGCTAGAGGGGCTTAGGTTGGCAACCCCTGTACCAGACCCCTGTAAGACCAGTCTTACGAGACATTTTGGTCGATGGACTTCATAAGAATTTTTTTAGAGCCACAAACTGGTGGCTGGACCTTATTAAAATATTACAATAATGGAAAAGTTCTTTGCTGGTGCTAGCTAGTATCCCTAGCTAGAAAATATATGGAAAAGAACACAGAAATAGAGGGGCACCAATAGTGCCTTATCCAGTATGTGTGTGGATGGGAATAAATCATATGTATAAAATGTACTCACATTTATATATTGTTAATAATCAACCATATGCTTGTAATCAACTGTTAGTACATGCAGGGTACTTTCCCCATCCCTGCTTGGGTTGTTGTTTCCACTGTTCCTCCTAGATGTAAAGTCCACTCTATTTGTATTATGGCTAGTCCGTGTGGGTATCCAAAATGAAAAGTGAATACTGATGGTACAATGATAAAAAATAAAAATAAATAATAAAAATGTAGCCATTCCTGTGTATAGCTTAAAATGGTTTTAATTTATTTATAATACCACAACAGGCTTAGTGGTAAGAGTTTCGCAGCTAAAATATCTGGCTGCTTTTTTAACCTTAAAAGCATGAAATTGCACAAAGCAAAATAAAACTATTTTGTTTTCCCTGAGGAAGAGGCCGGGGAGCCTTGAAAAGCATTGAAGGAAGTCAACTAACACACAATATCCAATTTTTATGCACAAAATATTGATGCAACAGTAATAACGGAAAAGACAGAATACTGAAACACACATAATTGTAAAGGTCATTGTATAAAAAGTAACCATCAGAAAAGAAAGAAGTGGCATACTGGCATCCTGATAAAGAAACAAGATTGTCATTATGCTAGTTTAAATGCCCTGTCACTAACAAGTCAAATGGTGGTAGTTTGTATCTAAAGAAGACACCACTGGTCGAACTAATAAAGAGAGGAGAGTGAAGGAAAAAGATCCCCTGGACAGGACATTAAAGTAGCAGTGATTGATATATGGCATCCTATGTGTGCTAAACCATCTAATTGGAATTGCACCTAATAATTAAAATAGAGGGTGTGAAGATTGTTCCTATCTTTTTGGATTACTTGTATATATGCGATCCTAAGGGTATGCTTTGTACTGGGAAGCCATGAGTTAAACATAAGAAGTGTGCACTACATGTAATAGCAGTCTGAATGGCTAATTTCTATAGTGGAATTTGAGACCTGAATAGAAATCATCTGTTTTCTATTTTTTTATTTTATTTTTCAATTCTGTGGTCTCACATTTTTATATATATATTTGATGTCATTTTTTATGTTTTTTTTATATTTGGATTTTGCAGTTTTCTCTCATATGCCGTAATATGTGGACACATCGGACATCCAAGAATTCATTGTTGGATGTTGCTTTATGGCAAGTTGTGGAAGTAGCTTCTTCTGCTCATCTATATTAGAATATTTATATTATCTTCTAAACCTGTTTGAAAGATGTATTGCCATATGGGTGATCCATTACCCTTTTGGAATGGTTGGATTGTAGGTGGCCTTTTTTCTTTGTTTGGTCATTTATTGCCAGCTTCCGTGTTTGGTCTTGGCCACATTTAAATGGGTTGAACTGGACACATGTAAGGTTTTGACCATTTAGGGTTAGTAGGATGGTAGAGCTGACTCTACATCTATCTGGATTTATTCAGGTAAAATACTGCTAGAGGGGAGCAGTTTCAATAACCCCTAGGCCATTGCTACTGACCAGCACATAAGTGTTGTTCAATCACCTTCCTTGTGAGTAGACCTTCAATGGTGGCGGTGGGGTAATTAAATTTAATTGACATTATTACACTAGGAGCACCCTCTTCTCTCTCTCTTCTCTTTTTCTCCTTTGAGAACATGTGTTTGGAAGCCTGGAGAACTTGAAAAGAAATGGGATTTGGACGCCAGGACTCCAGCCCTTCACCCAGCCTGTAGACCAGTTGTGGTATGTTCATACCTGGGAACTTTCAAAATGAACTGACCCTGAGAATGTGTAAATATTAATCTTTAAATTTCCCATAATATAGATTATCCGCAATATATCCCTGATCGCTTTAATCGAGAGTCTTTCCAATCAGCATTCAAGGAGCCAATAATACACAACAGCTTACAGATATCACTGCATGAACACACACAAATCAAGCAGGACTTCTCCCTCTGCCTTTTTGGTACAAGTGGCACCAATTTAGAGAATAAAGAAGCATTTAACTGGAGCAGAATATATAAGTTAGCATTGAACTCTCTCACCCTGAGATTTTGGCTCTTCACCCTGAGACCCTGAGATTTTGGCCAAAACCCTGAGTCTCGGGGTCAAACCCTGAGAGTTCCCAGGTATGGGTATGTTGAGTGACAGTATGATGGTCCCGATGTAATTTGAAGAGAGATATAGTGAGATATGCACTAAGGTCAGATATGAACCTTGTATAGTGTGATAAATGCCTGAAGGTCCTTTCCAAATTTATTTACATTGCCCTCTATAAGCCATTTCATCCAAGGGATGGGAAATTATTACCACCAAGTTGCAGTTAAATGACTTGCACTGAATCCTATGGGACCACTGTGCAGAAGTACACAAGAGAAATTGCATTGTGCTGAATTTAAGTGCAGGTAATTCATGCTTGCATACCTTTTGCCTACTCACCATGTTTAACCTTTCTCCAGTAGTCATTTCGATTTTAAATTGCTTGCTGGCTAATTGCAGCTCTAGTGAGGTAAGAACAAAAGGTTAAACAGCTGCCCATATGAATGTAGTAACACTTACCTTCAGTACACATCCTATTCAACACATCCATTCTAGTCTCACACAGGACTAAGCAGATCCCTTCTGATTACTGTTAAAGCAATGTCTCCTGAACTAATCTGTGATGATGTAAGAGGCATCAGGGAAGTGACCTTGCTCCAGTAGAAATAAATGCACATATATAGATCAAAACATGACCCGATGGGACTTCTAAGGCATGCGTACGTATGATTAAGTAGCCCAATAGGCACTAATTGGTGCAGGAAGACAATATAATATGTGACCTCTTTGATTGTGTTTCCAGCTCATCATGCCTTGATGCATATGAGAATTAAATTATCATAGAACTGCCAAAATATTTAAATCTTAATACACTTAATACACCTTGAATGTTAGACATGTCTTCAACACATTGCTTTTCAATGCATAGTAGACCTCAGTAGCACTGACCTGTTTAAAGGCTCCGATTTAAATCTGGGGGGCTAGAGTCTTCGCCAATGCTTTGAAAAGCAATGAACTGATGTCGTCTCTAGCACCAAAAGAGTTTAAGAGGTCAACTATTAGACCACGGTTTCACAGCAGCTATTTGCAATTCAATTATACGGGTGAACACCATTTAGAAATTATATTGAATTGTACCATGAAAATATGACTATATATATTATCTGTGTTTGATGTTTACCATTTTTACACCAATCACATAACTTATTGTTAAATAATCATATTTTTGTGTTGTATAAATCTTGGCATGTTAATGTTGACGCATACTAGTTTTACACCAGTCAGACCTTATCAAGATAAATGATTCACATTTGTGGTAGAACCGGTGGGCTACTAAAAAATATGCCTCACAGTTCTTATCTGAGATAGCTGTGTTCCTGACAAATATTAACTAGCAGAGAATTACCATTATCAATCAGTCACTTTTAACATCACTTCTAAACTGGTCAGCCAGATTTTACATATCAATTAGAGTTTGGAATCTGAATATACCACATGCCAAAATCCTTTGCCCAGATGTATTAGTCCTTTGTGACACAATCTGTGTATATTTGATTTAACCCTTTGAGTGCCAGAGGGGCACGCAACGCATTGCTCTGCAATGTGTTGCATACCTCTAACACTCAAAGGGTTAATTTGCTGTACTTTTTTTTCCTTATACGAAGTAGTCACTGTATACTTTTTCTTCTCTTTTTTTATAGGAGTTGTTAGATTTTGTGTCTTGCTGATTTTTTTTTTTTTTTTTTTTGTTAATTTATTTTCACGTTTTTTGTTTTCCTGTCAGAATCTTCCAAAATGAAGACAGCTAATTCACATAATCTTGAGTTTTTACAATTTTTGTTCATAATCCAGATGGGATATATTTTTTTAACAAGATTTCGGAATTTATAATCACCATAATGTCAAATTAAGAGGCTGTCATAAAACTTGTAAGGCTTGGCTTGCTGGTTTTAGTATTTTGCTGCCATCTTGAGAGAATAACAGAAAATGCATGCTGTACAATTACTAAAACAAGCAAGCATGTGAAGCTTGCTGTGGGTAAAGCTATATATCTCGCTTGAACATACAACTTCAGTGGATGGGGATGGGTAAGATGTGGCTCTCCTGCTATTAGTGCTAAATCTCTCTTCGTCTTCAGCCAGCCACTGGTTGCCATTCCATCTTAAAATCTCCTCTCCACACAACATTGTAGGGGATCTGACCTTGCCTTATTAGGTCTGGTTCCCCTGGACCTAAACATTGTGCACTCTGAATATTGATGGGACTTTAGCCTGGTTTCTGAGTTGCTAATCAATGACCTACCTTCATTATTCTTTTTCTGGTTTGGAAATTAGCAAAGAGAAAATATATACAGTTCTGTGGTTGTAGTATGTGTGTTCACCTCTGCTGTTTTCAAGGAACATATCCACAAATTATAATGAATAAAATCCAAATCTGTATTTTTGCAACTAACACATAATAAATAATAGTTGCGTTTTTCCTATCCTATATAATAAATTGCTAGAATGTTTGTCCGATGCAGTCATGCTCAGTAGAGACTGGACAAACGCACAGAATGTTCAGGCAGTCTCTACAGCTTATGACTGCATTGTGTGCTCCACCAGTGAAGCGGCGGCAGTAAGCAGAGCAGATTGGCCTCTTAACCCTTTGAGTGCCAGAGGGGTGTTGCGTACTGGAATAATGTCTGGTATCATAATTTCTTCAAACACAGCAAAAGAAAATGCAATTTATGGTATGTTTTGAGATTAAATAACTTTTGAATTAAGGCTTTCCCAGTAGTGAGAGCACCTTTTGCTTTACACAGCATGAAAATTCTATATATTTTAACAATAATGCACTAAAAGAATACACAACTGAGTGATGGATTTTATTATCGATTATCCACTTTCCTCTGCAGAGTTGACCACTGGAATAATGAGAAGGAGCGTGTAGTTCTCATCACGGAGAAAAGCCTTTATATCTGCAAATATGACTTCATCATGCTGTGTTGCCAGCAGATTCAGAAAATTCCTCTGAACTTCATTGACCGGATATGCACTGGGCCATTCACATTCCCCCCAAAATCTCTGGACAAGTGAGTACAGCATTTTCATCCTATATAATAATTAGCTAGGATGTTTGTCAGAAGCTGTCATGCACAGTAGCGACTGCCCGAATGCAAAGAATGCTGGGAGTTCTGTGCTGGGAGCATTCTGTGCTTTCGGCCAGTCTCTACAGTGCATGACTGCGTCGGCAGCAGGATGCAGAGCAGAACCGGCCTCTTAACCCTTTGAGTGCCAAAGGGGTACGCAACGCATTGCAAAGCAATGCGTTGCGTACCCCTCTGGCACTCAAAGGGTTAACATCACCCAGACCTTGGCCCGTGTACATGGACTTTTACACTAGTAGAACAATAAAATCAAAACAAAATCAAATCCACAAGTCACTAGTTTTTGTATGTCCAAGTGTAAGAGAACATTTGTGAATCCCATAGAAATATATTATTACACAGCTGCTTCCTATAAAGGAAACCGTAACACCACAGATGTTGCTTCAGCTCACTAATTTTTTCAAAATCAAAAGATAAGTAGTCTTTTCAGCTTCTATGAAGAAGTAAGTAGTAACCTAGAAAATGGTAAGGCAGTTGGTGTAGTATATCTAGATTTTGCAAAGGCATTTGATACAGTGCCACACAGGAGTCTGGGGTATAAAATAAGGAATCTCAGGTTAGGGGATAACCTTGTACTTGGATAGAAAACTAGTTGAAGGGTAGGGAACAGTATGTGGTTGTAAATGAACAATTCTCCAGTACAATTAAAGTTGAGAGTGGAGTACCTCAATGTTCAGTACTTGGCTCACTGCTTTTTAAGATGTTTATAAATGACCATAAAATAGATCTAGAAAACAAAATACCTATATTTGCAGATGACACAAGTTATGCAGGGTAATTCATTCAGAACAGGATATTTGCTCTCTACAGAGGAATTTACATAAAATGGCACATCGGGCAAGCAAATGAAATATGAAGTTTAATGTGGGAAAGTGTAAAGTCATGCATTTAGAAAGAAAAAAATTGCTAATTACTAACTAAATGGAATCATTTTAGGGGACTCGTTGATAGGGAGAGACCTGGGAATCCTTATAAATTTCAAACTTGGAACCTATGACCAATGTCTAGTAACAAGTCTTGTTTTGCATAAAAAGGGGTATTGAAGCAACAGTGGATAACATCATTTTGCCATTGTACAAATCATTGGTAAGACTTCACCTCGAATATGCAGATCAATTTTGGGTAGCTGTTCTGAAAAAAAGATATTCTAGAACTCGAGAGGAGTGAAGAACAACAAAATTAATTAGAGGAATAGAGGACTTGGCGTATGAGGAACAACTAGAAAAAACTTGGTTTATTTACGCTAAAAAAAAGATGAGTAAAAGGAGATCTTATCACAATGTACAAGTATATGAGAGGTCAATCCAAGGATCTCTCTGGTGAGCTATTCATTCCAAGGACTGAGCAAATAACCAGAGGCTACCCCTTGAGATTAGAGGAAGGGATGTTTTGAGTTCAGCAAAGGAAAGGGTTTTTCACAGTGATGTCTTTTAAATGATGGAATTCCTTGCCCAAGGATGTGGTTATGGCAGATACAATGGATACATTTAAAAGATTAGATACATTCATTTCAAAAGGGAACATACAGAGTTATACTGTGTATTAATAAGCAAAACAGGAGGGTCTGATAGACTAAATTGTTTGGCAGCAGGAAAGTTATATAATTCTTATGTCTCTAGTTTATGAGGCAAGGGTTGAACTTGACGGATGTATGTCTTTTTTTTAACCTAATTTACTATGTTACTATTACATTTAAAAACCGCAAGCAGGCATAACAGCTTAATGTGTTTTTAGCATTGCACTTAGGCATAGAGTTGAATGTCTTCCCCAAGAACATGGGAATATTTAAATATTACTTTGTACATTAGTGATTTTGAAAGTCCTTGATTCAGTAGATATTGTCGTAATCTATGATTAAGTGCAAATGAGTGAAACACATTAGAGAGTGCACTTTTAGATACTGTGCATCCTTTTATCCCTGTTTTTTGTTTTTAAGCAATTTCAATATATGTTTGATTATTTGCAAACTGAGCATTTGACCAGTTTTTTCTTTCTGCATCTTTTGTGGTGGTTGGGATTGTCTTGCCAGATTTTCGAGGTTAATAGATGAAGTATGTCTGTGGGTGGGATGAGAAACACTCTGTTACTACTTTTCTGCATGCTTATTGTATTTGCATTCACAAAGTTTTCTGTGTCTATGATGTTTACTTCCACTAGATGGCATGTATGCTTATTTGCTTATTTGTTACCATTGTGCATTATTTCATGTCACTTCCTGTTTTATCACAACAGCGAAGAGACTAATGTTCAGTTTTCAAAATACTGACCAACAAGGTGCTTGTATACAGCTGAAGGATCCTGTTATATACTTAAGAGATTGAACAGTGTTATTTATCATCACAAGGTTTAAAGTGTTTTCTGCAAAATGTAAGTCATTTGACTAAGAATCTTTAAATTACAAACCCCTCTCTTAGCTCGCAAGCAGGCAAAAGTGTTCTACGGTGTTGGTGTAGATGGCAGTGCTGTAACTTGATGTATACATTAAACATCTGTGAGAAAAAAGGAACCTCTGCTCTCATTGTGCCTAAGAGCGGCATACTTATGTTTAACCTGTCTTCAGATTGATACCTTGGATGCCAGAGATCTATACATTGTAATGCCTTGGATATGTTTGTAGTATCCAAGGGCACAACAAAGTTTACATGCAGAAAGTGGAGCAATTCTGGGGAAAACCAAATGTACTATAGGTAACAAACATTCCCAGCAATTTAAATGGCCCTTCAACACCTTGAATTTTAAAGAAGTTTAGAATACATTGCAAAACAATGAATTGGAGGCCTGTATGGAATTCAGTGGCTTAAAAGTCCTATTTAAATCTAAGGGACACTGTATTTGTCGATTGTGGTGCATTTGGTTTGCCCCAGAATTGCTTCACTTCTTCATTGCACATTATTCCCCAATCCACTGTTTTAGGACTTTGATGACTACAAAATCATATATCCAAATCCTATACATTAAAAAAAGAGACTGACCATAATGACACGTGAAACTTGCTGCCATATGAGAACATAATTTAAGTTTTACAGATGTTAATTGAACTCTTTGAGTGCCAGCGCGGAGTGCAATTCATTGTAATGGACACAAAGCGTTAAAATCAGGGCAGTGTAATAATCCTTGATACTGTATCCTCCTGAGTAAAACAAAAGTACTCCTGCTGATGATAAGCATTTTATTTATCAGTTATTGCTGCTCAATAACTTTTTTTAGGTACAGTATAGTAATGGGCAGAAAATGTATAGTATCACTGTTGCTACACCATTCTATTTAAATCAACTGACCAGAACTGTCCAAAGAATGATATAGCAACAGCTACACTGTAAAAAACAAAAAAGTGTGCCACTGTGATACTGCACCTAAACAAATTCAGGTTTGAGTCGCAATAACTTTATAATAAAAAACCTCTCAGCAGTGAGAGCACCCTTGCTTTACCCATGAGGATAAACCTACAATAAATGTTTTATATATTACATGTTACTTTGTCTTTAAAATTATTCCTTTCTATAAAACTGGGACTGTTGGGAACCCAAAGTCAGGCCCCCAGTGAATGTCAGGTACACCCATGTATTAAATTCCCCTTGTTTAATGGCTCCTTACCTTGATAGAACTGAAGTTACATGGTATTGCACATGATATTTTTCAGCAGCTTGTGGGAGACATTTTGTACTCCTCACTTTCTGCTGTGTAAGACAAGGAGAGTAAAGTTTCCTGTTTAGGAAGAAAGGAAAAAATGTTCCCCCTCAGGCTACTGAAAAGCATCACCTATAACATTACATAGTGTCAGTACTGTCAAGTTATGGAAACCTCTGTGTGTATTTGACTGTTACAGTTAGCTCTGTTGCATAAGTATAAAAAAGAATAAAAATACAAATACTAATCTGTTACGCGTTTCACAGTGGAAACTCTGCTTTATCAATCATATTTCAATATTCTGCAATAATCTTGACTTACCTTGTATCACTCCATGTTATTTTAAGAAATAACTGTGGTTATAGGCCAGAGAAATGTTCAGTAAATAGAGAAATCACATTATTTATTTATCAGTACCTTTCATTTTTCATATTTTCAAATCATTATCCCACGCTTTGCCTTTTCCTCATACCAACAGCACAAAGATGAATCATAATCCTTAAAAGAAATATAACTTGAAGGGGCGTGCTATAAAGTTATTTAACTTTTAGACTGATATTAAAATACAGAACACTGGCCCTCTGACAAGAGAGACTGGTGGCTGACCTAATGTGTATCACAAATACAGCCCTTCGTTATAGAGATTCATGTCTACAGCAAAATAGCATCATCTCTCATTGAGGATGTTTTTATATGGCTGTAGGAAATTAAATATTTACATTTTCAGAAACTGTAATTTCAATGTTTTTTGGAAGGACTTTATCTTAGACCAGTAGTTTAATCTTAAAGTGGAACGGCCTCTTAGTAAAAAACAAAAAAGACAAGCACTATATTTACCTTAATTTGTCAATTAGTACAGATTTTCAGTAAGTGCCACTATGTTTTCTATCCCAACTGTCACTCCCCAATGGCCAATACTAGCTTTTCTGCATAAACTGACAAATAAATCAAGCAAAATATCTTGTACTAGTGTAAAAGCCTGTGTACATGGGCCAAGGTCTGGGTGATGTTAACCCTTTGAATGCCAGAGGGGTACGCAATCATTGCTTTGCAATGCGTTGCGTACCCCTCTGGCACTCAAAGGGTTAAGAGGCTAGTCCTGCTCTGTGTCCTGCCGCTGACAGTCATACACTGTAGAGGCTGCCCGAAAGCACAGAATGCTCCCAGCATTCCGTGCTCCCAGCATTTTGTGCGTTCGGGCAATCTCTGCAGTGCATCTTGGCGAATGATTATATAGGATCTATGTTAACTATATTTTATTTCAGACGGTAGTATATATTTCAATCACCTATTTGTTACAAAGTGAAATTCCACTTTAAGCTACTGGTACTAACTTAACTCTTAATACATTTAACCCCCTGATGACTGCAGGAGAGTGCAACGCATTGAGAAGCAACATGTCGCACCCCTTCATTGCATAGCTTTCCAATGTGTTGGAGACCATTCTAGAATCCAAGAGGTTAATATATAGTTTGGGTTCTGGGTAGATTTCACTTGAAACAAAAAGGTTCTACCACTGCAAAAGGTTTGAGAACCAGTGACATATGGCGCGATGCAAGAAACATGCGCAATCGCAATTTCCCATGGAAAAACCACTAGGGAATGGGTTTGCGCATGATTTTGTTGAATTGGGCATGAAAAATCAAGATTAGCGAACAGCTAGGCATATTTATTTTTTTTGTGGGTGTGGCCAGGATTAACAAATCTGTATGAGTGGAATAGCGAATGCGTCAAATGCAGGAAGTGCTATTGCGAACAAATTTATATGTCTGTGTAGTGTTGTCGTAAAAAATATTTTTTTTATGCGCAATTCATGAAGCTTCGGTATTCAGTTTCCTGGATTTAGAACATGCGCAAAATTTGTCTGTGCACAAAAATGCCTTTAACAGATGCACGCATTGTGCCGATGGTGCTATAACTGTTTTTTGCTTTGAAGCATGTTGGTGATTCATGCATTGGGTGCTAGCATTGTCACCAACATATTGTGCAGCAATGTGGTGGCTTTATATCTATCATTCAAAGGAGGATAAAACATACCTGGGAATATTCAAACTGAGCTCACCCTGAGATCTGTGAAATGTTAACCCTTTGAGGGTTAAAGCTCAAAAAGAACATACATTTTAGGTGGTATGTCCTATCCCAGAGGTGCGCCAGTCAATGCTCATTGAACTTTTATTATGCTACAACTTTGAGATATCATTTCTTGAACACACAATACAAACAAGACTTCTTCCTCTGCATTTATGCAGGGCCGGCGCTGCCATTAAGGCAGAACAGGCAGCTGCCTTAGGGCGCCACAATGGAGGGGCGCCGAAAAGAGGGAAGTTGTTTTTTTTTTTTTTTTTTTTTTAATATATATATCTGCCTGGGTCTCTCTGCGGTGTGTTACAAAGACGCCACTAGGGAGCGCTTGGTAGTGTAAATCAGCGCTCCCTCGCAGCGTCTATGTTACACACCGCAGAGAGACCCAGGCTCTGTAGTAATACAGAGCGCTGGGAGATGACATAATCTCCCAGCGCTCTGCATTACTGAGAGCAGCGCGCGGGAGCCTCAGCTCTGTGCCGAAGGAGGCACAGAGCTCTAAGCTGGTGCACGCTGCTAGACCACCAGGGAATCAAGGTAGGGGGATGAAGGGGCATTATGGAAGGGTCAATGTGGAGGGGGCATTGTGGAGATGAAGGGGGCATTGTGGAGATGGAGGGGCAATGTGGAGGGGGCATTGTGGAGATAAAGGAAGCATTGTGAAGGGGAATTGTGGAGATGAAGGGGCAATGTGGAGTTAAGGGGGCATTGTGGAAGGGTCAATGTGGAGATGAAGGGGCATTGTGGAGATGAAGGGGCAATGTGGAGGGGGCATTGTGGAGATGAAGGGGGCATTGTGGAGATAATGGGGCAATGTGGAAGGGACACTGTGGAGATAATGGGGCAATGTGGAAGGGACACTGCGGAGATAAGGGGGCATTGTGGAAGGGGCAATGCAGAGATAAGGGGGCATTGTGGAAGGGGCAATGCGGAGATAAGGGGGCATTGTGGAAGGGGCAATGCGGAGATAAGGGAGCATTGTGGAAGGGGCATTGTAGAGATAATGGGGCATTGTGGAAGGGGCATTGTGGAGATGAAGGGGCAATGCAGAGATAAGGGGGCATTGTGGAAGGGGCAATGCGGAGATAAGGGGGCATTGTGGAAGGGACAATGTGGAGATAAGGGGGTATTGTGGAAGGGGCAATGTGGAGATGAAGGGGCATTGTGGAGATGAAGGGAGCATTGTGGAAGGGGCAATTTGGAGGTGGGGAGAGTGTGGAGGTGAATATGTGGGCGGGTCAGGGGATTGTGGCAAGGTCGGCGGGGGTCAGGGGATTTTGTCCGGGTCGGGGGGGGCATCAAAATGCATCTTCGCCTGTGTATAAAAAAATCCTTGCACCGGCCCTGCATTTATGGTATAAATAGCAGCAATGCGGAGAATAGTTAATTGCTGCATGTCATATAGTAGGTAGCACTGGACTTTTTCACCCTGAAAACTTGGCACTTCACCCTTAGATCCTGAGATTTGCATACCTCTCAACATTTCAAAATGCCAAACTTGTGTTTTAGGGGGTGTTTATGGAGGCGTGGCTGGTGGGCAGGGCATTACCAGGAATTTTTAAGCTATTTCATGACCTATTGTCACCTCCTTGTATAACCTAATAAATGATTTAGAACAAGACCAAAGTATTTTATTTACGCACACTAATTTATAAACACATATACTGACATTTAAACAAACAATAATGTGAGTTTTATTGCTGTAGAGCAATATTAAACACTTATATACACACCACACAATCTGATCTCCTAAAAAGAGGGACATCAGGGTGGAAAAGAGGGACAGAGGGATTTAGGTCTAAAAGAGGGACTGTCCCTCCTAAAGAGGGACACTTGGGAGGTATGGATTTGGGTGAAATCCCCGAGTCTCATGGTCAAACCTTGAGCGTCCCACTTCCCAGGTATGGGATAATGATTAAAAACAGTTTATGAACTGCAACAGCAGTTGAAGATAAACACTTTTAAAGCCACATCTCCTCATACTAGCCCCATGCCCAGCATATCAAATGTTAGTTTTTAGCAGGAAAATGTTCAACAATATCGTCATGACTGACTTCTGACATCTGTTAATGGCTCTACCACGTCTTCTGTACAGTGGGCCTGCTTAATGATAGTAATCCTATATAATAAAACGCTAGAATGTTTGTCCAATGCAGTCATGGGCTGTAGAGCCTGCCCTAATGCACTGAATGCTGGGAGATGTAGAAATACTGGGAGCATTCTGTACGTTCGGGCAGTCTCTACAGAGCATGACTGTATCGCGTGCTGGTGGAGGCGGTACACAGAGCACGACCAGCCTTTTAACCCTTTGAGTGCCAGAGGGGTATGCAACACATTGCAAACCAATGCGTTGTGTACCACTCTGGTACTCAAAGGGTTAACGTCACCCAGACCTTGGCCCATGTACATGGGCTTTTACACTAGTATTACATAATCGTCATTTTAACAGTTAGGAATCTAATACCCCAAAATTACATTCATGGTCCTGAGTAAACCAGCGGAACCATATGGGACAAATACACATTTCCATTTATTTAAATTGACCTTTTAACCCATTGAATGATTGAGAATAAGTATTGCTTCACCCTACTAAAAGCCCAATTTAAATCAATGGATCATCTAGGAGTTAGTATTTATTCCCTATATTGCTGTTCATATTCCCCAGGATTGCTCTACTTTTATTGCATGTTGCCAGGGCCGGATTTACATGACGGGAGCCTGTAGGCACAGAAATCTGAAGCGCCACCCCCCTTGCCATCTCCAAAGGACAACTACACAATGCTCCAAATCTCCACATTACCCCCCATATCCATATTGCCCTCACATTAACCCCCATCAGCTCCAACTTGCCCCGTCAGCTCCAGCTTGCCCTCACATTACCCCCATCAGCTCCAACTTGCCCTCACATTACCCCCATCATGTCCACATTGCCCCGTTTCCTACCTCCCTGGTGGTCCAGCGGCAGGAAAAGTCTGTGCCTGCTTCTGCACAGAACTGTAGCTCCTGTTGCTCCCACGCGGTCTTCTATTTAAGAATGCAAAGCACTGGGAGATGATATCATCTACCAGCGCTCTGCATTAATAAAGAGCCACCGAGGGAGCAACAGCAGGATCTCACTGAGTGGCAGGCAGTGGGTAGGGTGAATGAAAATAAAAAAAAAAATAAAAAAAATAATTGATTCCAATGACAGGCACCCCTCTGTGGGGTGCGCCTGTAGGCAGATGCCTACTCTGCCTTATGACAAATCTGGCCCTGCATGTTGCTCACTAGCTTTTCCAAAATCACCCAGAGATTACTGTGACACTGGAGAGGTATCTGTTTTCAGATGGAGACAGAAACCATGTTGGAACATAACCTAGACTTCAGCAGCTTCCTTGTAAGTGTTGGTTCCAGCAGGGTCAGTGGCCTGCAAACTGGGACTTGAATAGGAATGAAATAATTCAACGGTTCCTCTCAGATGGAGAGTTGCTTCAGCATAAAAAAGTATTAGGGGTATTAGCTGTCCTTTAGAATTTGCAACTACCTTAGTTTATTTCAAGGGTCCCTTTGTAACAACAGCCCTCAATCTGGCAAAAACTCCATTCTCTCTAGGAATGTACTTTGTATAGATCACTAATGGGTACGTGATAGCCCTGGGGCAGCATGCAACCTTCACGGGCTTCCCTCTGTACCTCATTCTGTTCTCTGGTACACAAATACCCACTATTTTCACCCCAATATGCACACACCCTCCTTCTTATGCCTCAGACCTCCCATTATAACTATACTATTTCACCATAAATCACTGAGAGCTTGCGTGATCTCCAACACATTGCTAAGCAATACAGAGGAGATTAGCCTAATATCCAAGGGGTTAATCTACCTTTTCACCTCCTGTTAAGAATTTCAAAACACAATGGGTGGCCCTTTGGGGGAAATGAGGGAGACCTAGACAGCCCTTTGGGTGAAACTACCTCTCACTGCCATAGTCAATACGAGCTAGCAAGCAGGGCCCTCTTAGACTTCTCTTGACAATGTCTTTTAACCCCTTAAGGACCGGGAAAATCTGAGTTTGATTTGACTTAAGGACCGGAGCAATTTTGACTTTTTTGACTATGTCCTTGTTCAACCATATTTTCTCTTTAATTCCTTTTGTGCACCCACATAAATTATATACTGTTTTTTTTAAGCACAAGTAGGGCTTTCTTTTGATACCACAATTATGAATACCTCATTGTTTAATTTGATTAAAATAGAAAAAAAGAGGAAAAAAATTGAAAAAAAACAACATTTTGCTTACATTTTTCTGTCAGGATTTGCATACTATTAGTTAATGAAAAAAAAATACCCCTAAATATATTCATTTGCTTCTCCTGAATATAAGAATACCCCATATGCCTAGTATTTTAGTCCTTTACTCACATTTACAAGGTAAATATTACAAGATGGCTGCCGTTATTTCCAACTTGTGATTTCTCAACAATTGGCATGTGAGCATCATAGCTTAGCTGACGGTGCCAGAACCAAAAATAAGGTAAATAATCAGGAGAATTTTGGAGTTTTTCATGCAGCTATTTTTCCAGAAAAAAATTTCAAAATTGTGGTAATATTTTGTTTTTTTGCAGTTTTCACACTTATATTTCAATACTACTGTTGATATCAAGTACATGATAGGTGAAGATTTTTAAAAATGCATTGTTTAGTGTTCAGCTCCTTCTTCTGAGTGCGGCAATACCCCATATGCATAGGTTTCTCAAGGTTTGGGAGAGCTACGGGGCCCAAATTGGAACATGCGCGTTTCCAGTTTCACACTTTGAATTTTCACAGCTTGCATCACTGGTGCCATGTCTCATTTGGGGCTGTGTAACAGTGCTCCACTCTAAGATTTCCCCCCAAAAGTATATATTTTTGGAAAGTAGACACCCCAGGCTTTCATTTTATGTATGTTTTCAATTTTTTTACGCAGCCATTTTACCACCAATCGCTCGTAAATCTTGAAGTAAGTTAAAAAAACAGCGTTTTTCACACTTGCACTTCAATGTTGATGTGAATTTCAAGCACATGATAGGTGAAGATTTTTAAAAATGCATTGGTTAGTGTTCAGCTCCTTCTTCTGAGTACGGCAATACCCCATATGCATAGGTTTCTCAAGGTTTGGGAGAGCTACAGGGCCCAAATTGGAACATGCGCGTTTCTAGTTTCACACTTTGAATTTTCACAGCTTGCATCACTGGTGCCATGTCTCATTTGGGGCTGTGTAACAGTGCTCCACTCTAAGATTTCCCCCCAGAAGTATATATTTTTGGAAAGTAGACACCCCAGGCTTTCATTTTATGTATGTTTTCAATTCTTTTACGCAGCCATTTTACCACCAATCGCTCGTAAATCTTGACGTAAGTTAAAAAAACAGCGTTTTTCACACTTGCACTTCAATGTTGATGTGAATTTCAAGCACATGATAGGTGAAGATTTTTAAAAATGCATTTTTTAGTGTTCAGCTCCTTCTTCTGAGTACGGCAATACCCCATATGCATAGGTTTCTCAAGGTTTGGGGAGCTACGGGGCCGAAATTTGAACCAATATTGAATTTTCACCTCTTGGTTAACTGATGCCATTACTCATTTTGGGCTATGTTCCAGTGCTGCACTTTAGAATCTCCCCCCAAAAGTGTATATTTTTGGAATGTAGACGCCCCCAGCTTTCATTTTAGGTGTGTTTTCAAATTTTTTACACAGCCATTTTACCACCACTTTCTCATAAACTTGACGTAAGTAAAAAAACAGCGTTTTTCACACTTTGCCTTCAATGTTGATGTGAATTTCAAGTACAGAATAGGTGAAGATTTTATAAACTGAATTGATTAGTGTTCAGCTCCTTCTTCTGAGTACGGCAATACCCCATATGCATAGCTTTCTCATGGTTTGGGGGAGCTACGGGGGCCAAATTGGAACATGCGCGTTTCCAGGTTCACACTTTGAATCTTCACAGCTTGCGTTACTGGTGCCATGTCTCATTTGGGGCTGTGTAACATGTTCTTTTTTTAAGATTTCCCCCCAAAAGTGTATATTTTTGGAACGTAGACACCCCAGGCTCTCGTTTTAGGTGTGTTTTCCAATTTTATACACAGCCATTTTACCACCAATCCTGTGAAAATTTGACGTAAGTAAAAAAAATTCAGCATTTTTCACACTTTGCCTTCAATGTTGATGTGAATTTCAAGCACAGAATAGGTGAAGATTTTATAAACTGAATTGATTAGTGTTCAGCTCCTTCTTCTGAGTACGGCAATACCCCATATGCATAGCTTTCTCATGGTTTGGGGGAGCTACGGGGGCCAAACTGGAACATGCGCGTTTCCAGGTTCACACTTTGAATCTTCACAGCTTGCGTTACTGGTGCCATGTCTCATTTGGGGCTGTGTAAAAGTGCTCTTTTTTTAAGATTTCCCCCCAAAAGTGTATATTTTTGGAAAGTAGACACCCCAGGCTCTCGTTTTAGGTGTGTTTTCCAATTTTATACACAGCCATTTTACCACCAATCCCTCGTAAACCATGACGTAAGTAAAAAAAAAAAACAGCGTTTTTCACACTTAGGGTTGGCGGCAGTATACTGGGCTGCATACAAATTGGTCTGGGAAACAATTTCACCTAAAATGTCTTCCCCCAAAAACAAATCAAAAAAATGATCATGGGTAAATCCTTCCACATCAATTTGAATCCCTGGGTTGCCTGTGAATTCTGAGATTTGTGGGCATAAATTGATACCCATTCATTAGGATCCGGAGTGGCAGGTGTTGGGGCATTTCTTTGGGCAGGTCTTTTGGCAGGTGCTGGGGCAGTTGCCAGGGCAGCTCTTGGGGCAGCACTTGGGGCATTTCTTTGGTAGGTCTTTGGGCAGATCTTTTGGCAGGTGCTGGGGCAGTTGCCAGGGCAGCTCTTGTGGCAGCACTTGGGGCATTTCTTTGGGTAGGTATTTTGGTAGGTCTTTGGGCAGTTCTTTTGGCAGGTGCTGGGGCAGTTGCCAGAGCAGCTCTTGGGGCAGTGCGTCTTTTCTTGACAGAAGGCCCAGCGTCATCACTAGAGCTGCTCTCACTTTCTGAAAACTGCGCCATGTCAAAATCTGACGCAGTGTCTGTTGCCTCAGAGTCAGATGCCAAAAAGGCATATGCCTCTTCAACGCTGTACCTGCGCTGCATTTTGCCCACTAAAAAAACTTTTTTTTTTTCTTACGCTATCCCTAAACCTAAATCTAACCCTAAAACTTACCCTAGCCTACGTATATCCTGAACCTACCTAACCCAAATGAACTACCTATCTAAACTGCACTTATTATATATATATATATATATATATATATATATATATATATATATATATATTTTATTATTTTTTTTTTGGGGGGGGGGTTTGGGTTTTTTTTTTTTTTTTCTTACGCTATCCCTAAACCTAAATCTAACCCTAAAACTTACCCTAACCTACGTATATCCTGAACCTACCTAACCCAAGTGAACTTCTTATCTAAACTGCACTTATTATATATATATATATATATTTTTTTTTTTTGGGGGGGGGTTTTGGGGTTTTTTGGGTTTTTTATTTTTCTTACGCTATCCCTAAACCTAAATCTAACCCTAAAACTTACCCTAACCTACGTATATCCTGAACCTACCTAACCCAATTGAACTACCTATCTAAACTGCGCTTATTATATATTTTTTTTTTTTTGGGGGGGGGGTTTGGTTTTTTTTTTTTTTTCCCTAAACCTAAATCTATCCCTAAAACTTTCCCTAACACACGTCTACACTAAACCTACCCAACTACCTACCAAAATACCTAAACTATATTTATTATTTAAAAAAAAAAAAAAAATTAAAATTTTTTTAAAAAATCTAAAAAAATTCAAGGGGGATGGGGGGTGTCCCACAGATCAGAAAACACTGATCTGCAGCAAATTGATCACTTCAAGAGTGATCAGATGGGGGGGCACTTATTGATCACTGCAGAACAGTGATCAAAGGGTTAATTTTCTTTATTTAAACTTTTTTTTTTACTTTTTTTTTTACAGGCACACTGGAACACCATCTCCCTCTGTCTCTCTCCACCTCAGCAGTATGCAAGGTGGAGGGAGGAAGAGATCTCACAGGGACAGTATTTACAAATACTGTCCCTGTCATTCAGGTTTTGCAACATGTGATTCGCTTTTGAAGCGAATCGCATGTTGCAACAATGTTTCTGCCGCTTGTTACTAAGTGTCCCGATACCGGGACACTTAGTAACAAGCGGCTTGAACTCTTCCATCACTCCGTGCGGCCGCGATGGAAGAGTTTAACCTTTGACGTACCAGGACCGTCAAGGGTCGTTGGATCACATTTACCCTTGACGGTCCTGGTACGTCAAGGGTCGCTAAGGGGTTAACCAAATAAAGACTAGAAAGTTGTGCAAATGCATTGCACACCCCTCAGGTCCTTTAATAATAATAATAATAATTTGTGATTTTTATAGTGCTTTTCTCCCTGTGAGACTCAAAGCGCTTTACAAATCTATAAACAGACATAAAATTTAAGAGTTCCTTATGGTCACATGAGTTGACTAAATGCCTGATAAAAGAGATGGGTCTTTAGCTTTTTTTTTAAAGTCTGTAATTATGGTGCCTCTCTGATTGAGGACGGTAAAGAGTTCCAGAATGTGGGGGCAGCATGGCTGAATGCCCGGGAACCTGAGGTTGTCTTTATTCTGGGCACTGACAGGAGGGATCTGTTGGCTGATCGCAGTGAGCGGGATTGAATATAGGGTGTCAGGAGCTCTTTCAGGTACTGTGGGCCTTGATTATTTAAAGCTTTGAAGGTCAGCAGGCCAATTTTAAAATTGGAAGCCAATGCAGGGAGTGGAGAATGGGTGTTATGTGACATGAGCGAGTTTTATTGGTCAGTAGTCTGGCTGCTGCATTTTGTACTGTCTGTAGGCGATGGAGTTCTTTTTCTGGGAGGCCCTAGTAAAGTGCATTACAGTGATCTAGACGAGAAGACACAAATGCATGGACTAATGTTGGCATATCATTCGGTGGAATTAAGTGTTGTATCCTGGATATGTTTCTCAGATGGAAGAAGGCAGATTTTATTACAGAAGAGATCTGCTGTTTAAATGACAGTCCAGAGTCAATCATCACTCCGAGACTTCGTACCTCTGTTGACCTAACGAGTTCAGAGCCTCTAAGTTCCAGGCCAGATGGGTGATCCTGAGATATTCTTGTTGCCCGGGGTCCCCTCACCAAGAGTAACTCTGTTTTGTCAGGGTTCACTTTAAGCCAACTAGCATTCATCCACTCTATGAGGTCTGCTAAGCAACTGTTGATGAGGCATGTTGGGTCTTTAGTATCTGGAGCAAAGGAGAAATAGAGTTGTCTGTCATCTGCTTAACAATGATATCGTAGGCCGTGTCTTCTGATGATGTCTCCCAGTGGTAGTAAATAAATTGCGAATATCATAGAAGATGGAACCTTGTGGAACTCCGCAGGCTAATTCTATTGGTGCCGATGAGCAATATCCTGATGTTACTCTCTGTGATCTACCAGTGAGTACAGATTTAAACCAGTTAAGAACTATGCCATCTAGGCCACAGATGTGCTGCAAGCGTGCTATTAAAATCCCATGGTCAATGGTATCAAATGCAGCTGAGAGATCCAGGAGGATTAGGATGGAGTACTCACCTTTTTCTCTCGCCAAAGGGAGATCATTTAGCACTTGGACTAGCGCTGTTTCCGTGCTGTGGTGGCATCTGAAACTTGACTGGAAATGATCAAAGATATTATAGCTTGATAGATGGGCCTCCAGTTGAGTTGCCACTACTTTTTCAATGATTTTCCAGAGAAATGGAAGGTTGGATACTGGTCTGTAATTTGCTATGCAGTCTGGGTCTAGTGAGGGTTTCTTTAGGAGGGGTTTTACCTTCTTGCTTCTTTTAGAAGATTCAGGAAGATTCCAGTTTTTAGTGAACACTCGACTATTTTTGTGAGGGCTGGGGCAAGTGTTTCAGTACATGCAGATATAAGACGAGTTGGGGCAGGGTCTAAGTCACACGTAGTGGGATGCAACTTTTGCATGGTTCTTTTAACTTCCTCTATATCCACATTTGTAAAAGTAGACCATAAACTGGGGGAATCTGGTCTTCCACTGTAGTGGTTCTGGAGGGTAACTGGTTGGCCTGCTGTGATGGAGGCTCGGATGGAGGAAATCTTGTCTTTGAAGAGGATCGCAAATTCTTCACACTTATCTTGAGAAAAGTTGGTGGATATATGCATGCAGGCTGGTTTGCAGAGCCTTTCTACTGTGCGAAGCAGTTGCCTGGGTCTATTGTGGGAAAGTGTGATTTTGCGTGACAAAAATGAGGATTTTTTCTGAGTTATCTTAAATTGATATTCATTGAGGTGATTGGTAAGAGCAACTTTGTCCTCTAGGTCATGTGTCCTGCACCACCTTCTCTCGAGTTTACGGCCTGTTCTCTTCAATTCTCTGATGGTGCTATCAAACCAAGGTGCATTATTGTGAGTTTTGATAGTGCATATATACGTGATGGTGCAATGCTTTCTAGGGTGTCCCTTATGGTTTTGTTGTAGAGTTGGACTAAGAAGCCGGGGTCTTCACAAGTGCCCATCAGTTCACTTAGATCCATATTTGATGTTACGTCCAGTGGGGTCACCCCTTTTAATAAGCGGTGTTTGACCAGGTTCTGAGGCTGTGGTCTGGCTGATTGTGATTCAATGGAAAAGTGTATGGAGTGGTGGTCTGACCATACAACTGGATTTACAGTTACTGGTGACACTTCTAGTCCACACTGGAACACTAGATCAAGTGTATGACCTTTACTGTGGGTGGAAGTGGCAACTATTTGTATGAAGCCAAGCGCACTCATCAGGCTGAGGAGGTCCTGCCCAAGTTTGGATAGTGTGTCATCAATCCAAGTGTTGAAGTCTCCCAATATAATCCATCTAGGGTGTTCAATGATTAAACCAGTCAAAAGGTCTGAGAGTTCTTGAAGAAATCTCTTCCCATCTCCTGGGGATCTGTATATTAACAGTATCCAAAATCCTCTATCAATAGAGATGCTAACAGCTATGCATTCAAAAGATTGGGGTGTATGGACTGATATTGGCCTGGGGTTTAAGGATGATTTGACACAGATCATTACCTCACCTCCCTTGTGCTCTTGTCTCGGGCGGTGGAACACTGTATAATTGCCTGGAACAGCTGCTGCTAGGATAGGCCCCGCATTGTCATCTAGCCACGATTCTATGATGCACGGTAATTCACATGTTTCATGGTGGCGATAATAGCTGTTTTGTTCTTTATTGATCTGGCATTGCACAGGATTGATCTGATAGGACAGTCTTGGGGTTCTGAGTTCTTGCTCTGTACTTTGGAAACAGTGTGTCTTCTTATGGGGATCACACAAAGAGGTTTCCTTGATTTGAATGTGCGCTTTTTGTGGCTTCTGGATTGAATCACTTGGGTTTGCAGGTAGAAGTGGTGGAGTGGCTATGATAGTGTCAGGAGATTGAACTTTAAGTTTTGATTTTCCACCCCGGCAGCCCCTGTGAGTGCCTTTGAAGATGCCAAGTGATTTTAAGGTAACCACTTGCGAGGGGCTGAGTGGAGAGACCACTTTTTGGGGTTTCAGGGAATACAGATATGATGCAGAATAGGTGATCATTCCCTCAGCACTGAGGGGGTTAAAATAGCCTCTGAGGTTTACAGGGATGTCAGCTGTGGGGGATGATCACATTGTCCTGTTCTTTAGGATGCAGGCAAGTGTGAGGTGTGGAATTTTGCACTTCAGGATGCTTTGTAGATAACAGATAAGAAAGCATGCATGTAGGTCAGATTGCAGTGTTTCAAATATGTTTCAGTGAAATATATACTTGATTTTTTTTTCTTTTTGTTTCTTTGTTTTTTCATCAATAAGTTTTCACAGTGTGTAGAAATTAAATCTGAGTATTGCTGAATAGATGATCAAATCCAAAACCCAATTAACAACTGGAGGTGAGTATAGGTGATCATTCCCTCAGCATTCATAGGGATAAAATACCATCTAAGTTTTGCAGGGATGTCATCTGTAGGTGATGGTCACCTTGTCCTGTTCTATAGGATGCAGGCCAGTGTGAGGTGTGAAATTTTGCACTTCATGCTGCTTTGTAGATAACATAGATAAGAAAGCATGCATTCAGGTCAGATTACAGGAGTTCAAAACCAGTGTGCTTCAGTGAAATATATATATATATATATATTTCATCAATAAGTTTTCTGAGTGTTTAGCAATGAAATCTGAGCATTGCTGAATGGATGATCAAATACAAAACCCAAATAACAACTGGAGGAGAGTCTGTTTTATAGTTTCAATGTACCTTTTTGTGGTGTTCCAGTAGAGTTATCTCTTCTTAGCAGTAAGAGGGTCCAGGGGAAGTATATTTCAATCCGCTGTATATCTCAGTGTTATAATGCCATCCATTGAATTTTGGTAAATCCAGGTATGTGGAATGTGGAGTAGAGCTTGGTCCTTGGAATATTTTTGGTGAATTTTGAAAGCAAGGAGGTTATAAAGAAGGTAATTCCTGGAGAGGTCAGGAGCTTGAGAAAAGTGTGGCAGCCAGCAGGGGCGCCTAACAGAATCCAAGTTAATTTCATTGTAAATATTGTTCATGTAGTGCACCACATTGTACATTGTGCTATTGTCTTGTTAAACTATCATATAGGGCTGTGGAATCGATCTTTGCTTTGTAAATAAATAATGAGAATGATGAGACTGGAGTCTTTAGCCCCCTCAGACTGCTCCTAGCAGCAATGTTAATATTGTTGTCAAGTGTAATTTCTGAGCATTCTTGCTAGTCAGTTTTGAAATAAAATGGCTATTTAAGGAATAACATTTTATCAGCCATTTTCTGCTCAAGAACTCACTGCCCGTGATGGTAAAAGCCATTCAAATACATTTCCAATGTTTGGTTTTATATATTTTCAAAACAGCTGCTCTATTAAGAATTCCATGGTACTGGAACAGAGTAAGGAATAAAATGGGATTTGAATGCCCTGTTTTAGCCAGCAGAGGTCTCTGTAGCGCCATATTTGTGACATTCAAGTAAAGATGAACAATCACAATGCAGTAAAAGGAGATACACAAGCATACACTACATTTTTCCTTTTGCAACAGTAACCCTTTGTGTGCCAGAGGGATATCCAAAGCATTGTGAAGTTATTTATCATCTTTCATTCATAACCATACCTGAGAACTTTTGAAATGAGCTCACCCTGAGATCTTTGAAATATTAACCCTTTAAATTCCCAAGAAAGTAGATTCTAGGCGTGATGTCATTGTTTGGTCTAACCCAGAACTGATCTAATCAGTCCTCAAGGAACAGTGCCTACAGAGATCAGCTACACCTCATCGATGAGGCCCAACAAGGCCGAAACGTACATTGTTGCTTCTCTTGTTCTCTTGTTACCTGGCGTTTTGTGTCTTGACTGCTGTTTTGGCAGGACCAGTACTATATGCTTTCGGATATTTCATTTCTGTGAAAGGCACTAGTGAGCTAAAAGAGACTGCACCCTGGGTAGGACACTACTGCTAGAGAGCCTGCAGATTTCTATTACAGGCTCATTCCCTAGTTGAGAGTCTCAGACTCCTACTTTATATACTCAAGCCACATTTACCATGCTACAGTTCTGAGATATTACTTCTTATACACTCATGAGACCAGCAGGACTTCTCTTTCTGCCTTTTGGTAGAAATGTCACTAATTTGGACATCAAATAAGCAGTACGTTGGTGTAATTCATATAGTAGGTAACATTGGACTCTTGGCCCTTCACCCTGACAACTGGGTCAAAACCCTGAGTCTTGGTGCCAAACCCTTAAAGCTCCCAGGTATGTTCATAACCAATATACTAATGTATACATGTACTGAATCTAAAGTACAAAGAATACCTGGGCCAAACCAACTGCACCACAGGAGGCAAATACAAATTCCCAAAATTTCCTTTGAGTTAAAAGGGGATTTTAACACATGGAGGTAGATGCATGAAAGGCTAATGTAACGGCAAAGTGTTTCTGACAATATATGTTGAACACTTTGCCCTGGAGAATACAATACACGTTTCCATATACACTAAGAATTATCTATGCAAAGTAAGTGGTAGACACTTTAATCACCAGCATATAGGGTTTGCATAAAGCTGACAATGTGTTTGGGAGGGCCAGTGGGGAAGTGGAGCGGGTGCACTCCGACTTCAACTATAAAAATACAATCATTGCTCCCTTAACCCTTTCAGTGCATTGTGTTGCACATCCCCAAGGCACTCAAGGGGTTATAACTTTATAATCCCCTGCTTGGCTTCACAGATCATTCACACACTGAGAACGAGCAGAGCAGCTGTTACATGTAACAGCTTATCTGCTGGTTCTGTCTTTACATAAACTGGCTGATCTGCTGTTTCAAGGGGTTAAAAGCCCCATTTAACCCTTTCAGCGCCAGAGGGTGTCCATTGCAAGTTGGACACACCTCTGGCACACAGATGCGGGAAGTGTACCCTGTATTGCAATTAGTTGGATTAATTTCTCCTTGGTATTATACAATTTCAGACTCTCCTTTGGTAGAATACCATAAAACCTCCCACACTATTAACATCAGATATCTTTAAAAGTTTGGAAATAGTGAACAATGAGGTCCACTTCTTGTGGTCTTTATACTGGATATTCTTGTGCAATAAAATACTTTTGGGTTTATAAAAAAAACTGTTCAGAAAGCTTTAGCACTGTTTTGTTAACCTTTGTAGTAAATATGCGCGAGAGACTTCTTTGATGTGATAAAGGATCAGAGAAGTTTTGTTGTGAAAAATCCAATCTTGTAGGTATTGTCCTTCTCAGTACAACAGTACTTCCACAGCTGACAGTTGCTTTATTTAAAAGGTATAATATTCCAAACAGTCACAAAGTATTTTCACTTTTGCTATCACATTCTATGGAGAATTGTAATCAGTGACTCACAAAGAAAGCAATAAAATAACTGCCTGGATACAAGGAGATCGATTCTATTTGGGCTAGCAAATCATACTTTTGTGCCAAAAAAGAGGTCCAGCTGGTATGTTGTTGGAATTCTATTCCCTGGCCAGCATTCTTCTCAACCAGAGTTGGTTGCATGATCTCATGTTGTGGCTAAATGTCCTCCGTGGCCTTCTGTTCTTACAACTCACTCTGTATAGAAGCAGAAACATCAAAAGAACCTAGCTAACTCTCAGTGTTTGACATAGTGTCACTGAATGTGTTCTAGTTTCACAGTCACCCTCCCCCACACTCCCAAACACTAAACCTAATAGCATTTTCCTCCTCCCCCCATCAATTTACAACACCACAAATACAGCACCCCCAAGTCCTATCACTAACATTTGCCCTATATTCCCTCCCGACATGTTTTATAAGTATCATACATACCCTGATGTTGGAGGGCCAACAGTGTCCTCTTTGCCCTAGTCCTCCTGCCTCTTCTCACAAAAATAAAATAAACATTAGAAAAACTAATGATAGGCTATTTCCTGAGGCAATGCTAGCAAAAAATTTACAGGAATTTACTTTTATATGGCCAATTCATGTTCAAATTAGCTCCCACTCTTCCACTGACTGGATTGTGGCATTACACAGGGTATAGAATGTGCCCTAAAGTAATCTCACCTCCCAGCCAATCAGCATCTAGCTGGAGGGGTCATGGATGCACTTAACATAACCCCTCTGGTTAGTCAATCATTGCATAGCTGGATGCATGATGTTACCCGCAGGATATAGAGAACACCACTGGACCTCTGACATCAGGGTAATACTTATTAAAAGTGTGGGAGGGGGTATGGGAGCGGTGCAAAGATTAGTGTTGGGACTTGGAGGGAACTTATTTTTTGCGCTTGAAGTGTTTTGATGAGTGGGGTGTTTGGGGACATTGGCTTTTTTGACATTTTAATAAAGTGATATGGAGACTTTGGCCCCCATATCAATTCATCTGTGGTTTATTACTGTGCCTAGTTGCACATACATTTGTGTGTTTTTACTGATTTTCTATTGTTTTGAGGGGGGTTAACTTGTTAGAGATGCATGGAAGGTGCTGAGATACTGGCATAAATTAGCACTCCATTATTGCACGGATGTGCTGTTCCACTGATGTCAATGGGCTCTAATCTAGCAGTCACCATGCATATAAAACCCTTTGAATGCCCTCTCATATTTAAAGGGTTAAATGAGGACAGTTATTAAAGCACATGTAATAGAATACCAAACAGTGACTTAAAATTACCATTCACTGTTTCATTTCCCTAACAGCCTTAATAGAATCAAGCCCTAAGTGAACTGTGTGGACATCAAGTAGCACTGTTATGTAAAGAAGAAACAAACAAAAAGCCTACAATAAGTTTGGAATGAAGCATCTCCGAGCCATAGAAGTCCCATTATTTTATTCAGCAGGAAAAGCCCTACAATGTGTGTTTGTGTGTGTGTTTTCTTCATAAAACAGGTTTCTCTTTCTTTCTTTCTTTCTTTCTTTCTTTCTTTCTTTCTTTCTTTCTTTCTTTCTTTCCTAAAAGGCAAATATATGAGTATAATTGACAGTAAAAAGGCAGTTAACCAGAATGGGCATTTAAATGTAAGCCTGTGAATGTCATTGCTTTTCAGTGCATTGGAGAGCTTTCTAGCATCCAATGGGTTAAAAAGCATCCAGTGCAGGATTGTGTGTATTTAGCAGGGTGGATGATGGATAATCTTTTTATGGTGGTCTGAGAGCTGCCAACTTTGAAGTGAGCAGAACAGATTTTCCAGACTTTTATCCCTGAGCTAAGGTGGGAGAGCTAAAGTGCACTGCAGGCAAATGGTAATCTCCAAATAAATACACATTTGGCTTCTCCAAGTTATTGTAAATGTGCAGCCAAAACTAGGATATCTCCAGGCACCCATTCATTTGGGTTGGGATGTATTTTTTTTTTTTTTTCAGTGGGGCGTGGGGTCTGAGGGATGTGCTTTTATCCAGTAATTATATCTTGTTGTTATACCATGCGACTGGCTTAGTAAAAAACCCCTCCCTGAGGAAGACAATTATGATAATGCTTGTGAATGGATAAACTCATGTGTGTCAGTTATGGAGGAGATGCAGCATGTCACTGCATGTCCTGCATTCCTGGAGATGCAGACCTCTTGGTTTTGTGTATGACAATCCCGGTTCTTCAAAATTTGATTAAGAAGTGACACCTATTTGGTGACAGGCAGGAGGGTTGCTGGCTTCTCAAAAGACCTGGGGCTTGCTCCCACCTATTGTATTATTAGTTGCATAAAGCATTATATTCTCTAGAATGGGAACATGATTCATGGGGTTAAGCATGAGCTCTCTTGGCCTACAGCACAATGAGCTAGTAGCTAGCAACACCCCTGGTGCCAGGATTACACTGAGCACAATATTAACATTCGAGGCCCTCTAGAGAAGGTACATTATGCACTTTTAGCTCCTCCCGTGACCAGCCCCCCTTGCCTTACCCCCATTCCTATTTACTGTTGCTTACGAAAGAAAATTCCATAGCATATAGCAAAGATAGGCAACCAGAGGCTCTCCAGTTTGAGGACAACAGTTTCCATCATCCTGTGCCAACCATCTGTGACAGCAGCAGAGCTTCAGGTTTCTCAGCCCTGGCATATAACATGTAAGCAAAGTAACTTTTAGCGACAGTGACACCTAGGTGGAGATTCACTAAGCAGTGATAAAGTGGAGATGACTTCTCCAGTTTATCACTTCTTCAATTCCTATGTTACTTTATGGAGCCTATGCACTAAGATTTCTTCAACTTGGTGAATAGGATCCATAGAATAACATAGGAACTGGAGAAGTGATATCACTGGAGAAGTCATCTTCACTTTATCATCTCTTTATCTTCGCTTAGTGAATCTCCCCCCTGGTGTCTGGGCATTTATTCTATTTCATTTTATAGGAGAGTTGAGCCAATGACTCCAATTCTTCATTGAATGTGATAGTAACCGCTTCATCACATTGTGACTGATATCATATCGTTTTTAAATAAAGCCACTGCCACTCTCGTTTAAACTCTTTGGTAAACTGGCATTGTTGTCTAAATCGAACATTATAGTTAGTAATAAAATGTAAATAAAAATTGCCAGCCATAAACTAGGAGTGGGTGTCTGGCACAGCAGCATTTGTATTGTACTGTCCACACCTATAACTCAGATCAGTGGATGTTGCCAGCACATCTGAGAAAACCCTGAAAATGTGGAGCTCCAGCCTGCTTCCTGCTTTGCCTAGTGAGATATCTGTGCTTGATTACACTGATATAGTGGCACTAGTTATTGTTTGGCTGAGGTGTCCTTTTATTGTCACCTATGTTTTTGGTAGGTAGTATTGATACTTTCAATGTTACTTGCAAAATGCTGTGGGTGTATAAATCTAGATCTAGAACACAACTAAGTGTGAGCCAAAAATCTTTTGAGGATAACATGAAAGATAAATACATCCATTTCTATGAACAATCTTGTCATCCATTTGCAATGGGATGTTTTACCATAGTAACTTAGATGATGAGGCTGAAAAAAGACCTGCGTCCATCAAGTTCAGCTTTTGTCACTTTATAATTCAGTGTAAGGCACAAAAAGCACTATTGATGCCATTTCTAATGAATCCCAAATTGGCTAAAAATGTAATTCCTTACTGCAGCCTATTTCCCTTCATCAATATCTTATCTGCACTGAAACCAACTATCAACATTTACAATACTTTTCTGCTCTTCAAAGGTATTTGCAACTTTTTTAAAACATCTAGAGTGTCTGCAAATACAGCTTCCTGGTGAAAAGAATTCTATAGACTTACTGTCCTCACTCTAAAAAGCCCCTGCTTTTATTTTAGGCAAAAGCTCCCAGGACCAGACTGGCCTACCAGGATACCGGGAGAATTCCCAATAGGCCGCATGCACTGGGCTTCCCCTGGGGCTGCTTGCACTGCTTTAAAAAAATAAATCTGCCATAAGCAGGCGGCCACAAGATGCAGGGCCACAGAAAGTGTGTGAGTGAGTGACTGCGCAGCATAGACAATCACAGATGTGAGGGAGGCAGCCGTCGGCCGGGTCTAGACCCAGTAACGTCAGATGCATGCATCGACGAGCGTGAGCACTGTGTGACGTCTGCACACCTGGCCCCTGGCGGGACGATATACCGGTGTGGAACTTGTGGTAGGAAAAAGAGAATAGATTCTGTTCTGTGCAGTGCTTGGTGTACACATACATTCACATAAAAAGAGTGACACAGGGCAGGGTTGGGATGGGAACACTTGGGAGGAGAGACTAAAGTGAGTGACACAGCAGGGGCTGGGGCCTGGGGGGGCTGAAGTGACACGGAGCTGGGGGGGCTAAAAGTGATGAGTGACACAGGGGGTTTGGGGGTACAAAGTGACATGGAGATGGGGGCTAAGAGTGAGTGACACAGGGTTTGGGGGGTACAAAGAGTGACATTGAACTGGGGGGTAAGAGTGACAGACACAGGGGGTTTGGGGGTATGAAGAGTGACATAGAGGGTTCGGGGGCTTACAGGGACATGGAGCAGGGGGGGTCTAAGAGTGAGTGACACAGGGGTTTGGGGGGTACAAAGAGTGACACAGAGGGTTGGGGGGCTAAGAGTGAGTGACACAGGGGGGATTGTGGGACTAACAGTGACACAGGGGGTTGGGAGGAGAGACTAAAGTGACGCAGGGGGCTGGTATAATGACGCAGTGCTATGGGGCTGGTATAATTACGCAGTGCTATGGGGCTGGTAAGCAATTTTTTCCAGGGCTGGTTTTTATTCCCAGTCCGGCCCTGAAAGCTCCTTTCATCTAGTCTTGAGAAATGACCTCTAGGTTTTTGCTCAGCTCTCTCAGTAAATATCTCCCCACAGAGTTCTTTGTATTGACCTTGAATATGTTAGTAAAGGCAATAATATCACCCCTTAGAAGTCACTTTTCTAATGTCACCTGTCTTATCAGGTTTTTACACGCCTATACCTTTTCCAGCTCAAGAATGTACTGTTTAAGCACTGGTGCCCATAACTGTACCTCACATTCTAGATGAGGCATTTCCAAGGATTTATACAATACAAATATATTAACATAACATAGTAACAAAGTAGACGAGGCTGAAAAAAGGATATATATAATATTAATATTAATGTATAATAGGTGAGCTCTAAAAATCTAAATATTCATTCAAATAAAAATTAATATAGCAATGAAAAGAAAATTAATAGATCAAAGATGAAGCTGCTCAAAACAACCCCTATCTAAACTAAAAGCAAAATGTACCAATTAAAATATGGGTGAGCGCAATAAATACAAATATAATATAAACGTGAGTTCAGCTGAACTAATGTACAAATGTCACAGAGTACAATTAATAATGTGATAAACAATAAATGTGAATATAATAGAATTAGTGTCAGTTGAACTAGTGACAAAGTCTACAATAAAACGGAATATCTCTGTACTCACAGTTCTCTAGGAGGGGACTGTCAGACTTTAGCTCCTCAAATCGATGTAATATGAATATGCAAAAAAGAGAAAAGTACACACCATAGAGTGATCTGTGTTTACAAATGCATGTTATAACAACATCTCTTATACACTTGTAGATTTATAAAAATATAAAATTATAATATTGTAAAAGTCCCAAAAAACAATTCCAGGTAGGGTGAAATGCGGTCTTCGGATATTTAAAGGGATAGTAATACTTTGTTTTAACTTTATTTTATTTTGTAGGCATTAAAAAAACATGAAGGATGATATAAGTCTTATCTCTCAAACCTTTGTGGTTTATGAGATATTCACAAGCAAAGTTTCCCCCTCCCGCCCCTTTTACCTACTGTAAACAATCTCTTCTCAGATGTGGAATGCAGTCCATAGACTGGACAGATAACAGAAGGGGACACTCTTATTCCTATGAAAACAATGAAATCCCTGCCCCCCTTGACAAGCTTTTCAGGTTTTCCCCTTATCTTAATTGAAGATTGTCCCTCTCTGCAGTCTGCCTGGGCACCTCCCTTCTGATCTGGCTGAACAGTGTGACAATCAGTAAAAGGGGCGGGAGGGGGACACTTTGTCATTGAATTACTCTGGAACTAGAACTCTGACAGAACTGAAATAACACTCTCCAAAGTCCAAATACTATGATGATTAATTAGAGCTGTTTTTATTATGAAACATTACTATCCCTTTAACGTTCTTCAACTTGTTAGTCTAGATGGAACTTCTGAAGATAATATATATGAGATATAATCAATATTTCTTTACTAATTCACTTGTATATGTTAATGCCTGACTGATCAGAATGGTCAAGTCAAGCTAATATAGCATGCGGGGTTATTATTGTACCTGCCCTCACTCCGCTAACACTGGATTTATTTACCATTAACCCAACACAGTACATGAAGGGTGAATGGCAGTTTCTGGGACCCACGCTTTTATGCTGGCCTGGGAAGGTACTCCATTTTCCCAGGACTTCTAAAGCTTGTGGGGAATTTATTTTGGGACCGCCCTCACTCAGTCAATCTGTAGTCAGTCCGGATAGCTGGATCACCCGAAATACAAAAAAACATTCATAGATGAAAATAAGATGCAACTGTATCGATACGTTTAGTGCGTTTAAAAATATTTATTGATGCAATACCAAATTGCTTAAAATAAATTATATACAAATGAAAATAAAAAATAAATGAAAATACTAAATTTAAAAAATAAAGACTGAAATAAAATACCGTGATTTAATAGCAAGATGGCCAGAGCAGCTGTCATTAACACCAGATGCTGTGATAGGGGGGAAGATACTATGGGTTTGTGGATCAGTTGGCAGATGGATATAGGGGGACTACCTCTACATCTGGAGAGAGCTGAGATGAAGGGCAGCCCAGGAGTGTTTGGAGAACCTCAGCCATTGAGTGGGCCTCCAAGATAAGGAGGAATTGCAATGCCAGAGGGAGTGGATATGGGAACTACCAGCATCAGAAGCAGAGACCGAGCTCTAGAGCATGGTAGCTGTGGAGTTGGAGTGTACCCACGGGATGGATGCAATATAGTCAGTCTGGGTCCCTGATCAGCCACCTTGGAAAATAACCCTGAGAAACCCTATGGTGAGGAAATCAGTGGGGTTGGAGAGAGACAGCTGCCATTAAGTGTCATGGAACTGGAGGAGTCCCTTGAGGATGGAATCCAGTGGGATTACACTGCTTCCCAACTGTCCCTGCAGGGCAAGGAGGTGGAGGACCAAGCAGTCCATGACCAAGCAGAGGAAGGTGTCACTGAGAGTGAGGCAGCTTCCTGTAAAGGCAGCTATGGGGCAGGCAGCCGTACATCCCATCAGCCCACCAATGTGCCAGATGCAGGTGGTGCTGCAACAGCAGAGGGCGTGCTTCAGATTTCTGCTTGCCCATATTCAGTACTGTTGGACTCGGCAAGATGGACACCTGGGCCTGCAGCAGGACTTGAGGGCATCTATACTATGAATTCCTGGTAAAACTCACCAGTCTGCAGTGGGCCTGTGTGAGACCACCCAGCAACTCACTTATTTGGGGAAGGGGAGGAGCTGGGGAGAAATAGGAGGTGAGCCCCTTGTATCTCCTACTGCAAAAATTGTTGTCCATTGTGCTGTCTCCCTATGTTTTAATTTGGTGAATGTTTTGTGCTCTCTGTTTTTCTGTATTGTATGTTGCTGGGCATTCTGTGTACATAGGATTCTGAAGCCTATGGCTTAGGACAGGAAGTTCCTGCAGAGTGGAAACAAAGGAACTCTAATTGACCCCAGCTGTCAGAACAGTTGTGTTTGAAGGACTTTTTCCTGGATTGAAAAGTGGAGCTCTGGTTGGGAGACTAAAATACTTTCTCTGATTGGTCCCCTTGGGCTCCCTCTTATTGAAAACTGTATAAGTACTGTCCTAAACCTTAATTTGACTATGTACATTAGGATGCCTGAATGAAAACGTGTGTTTTCAATAAAAGGATTTCTGTTCTACCCTCCAGTGTACAAGTTTCAGCTGTTTTTCTGGAGGGGAGACTTTGAGGGGAGTTGGCTGGTGATCCTCATCTCAGCCACTGCAAAAGCTAAATTCACTTGTCTCACTGGTCTACTGGTGAGTGGCTGCCATCATTTCTTGCCTCCTCTCTGATCCAGCATATCCAGGATAAGAACCCACGGAACAGTGCAGCTGACTGTGTGAGCTTGTGTGCTGTGACCTCCACAGCAGGCATAAAATATTTTTGAGACTGATTTAAAGTGGACATGTCACCTTTAACCTTTACTGATAGAAGAGTATGCTTTGCAATGAGTTGGATACCCTTCTGGCACTCAAAGGGTTAAGGATCAGAGGAGTGTGCAATGCATTACTTTACAGTGTGTTGAGCAACCCTCTAGTCCTTAAAAGGTTCAGATGTGTTATACATGTTTAGTTGTTTTTAAATAGAAACAAACAATCCAAGTATGTTGTGCTAGCTAGTTGTTGGTAATAAATAGTTTTGAAGAAATAAGCCTTTATTAGGCATGAGGTGGCACATTATGCTAATTAACTTGTGTGCTGGGCCAATATTTCCACATATAATTTGTTAAGGATGAATTTAGACCTAATTTCCACACAGGACTATTTCTAATAGTATATTCAGGGAGAGGTTTTGTTCTTGAGAATTACTAGTTAGCATGGTTTGCAGGAAATTAACATAAAATGCCACTGCACTATCAAACTATAAAGAATAACTTCTCAAAATATAATTATTTTACAGAAAAATGGGTGATATACCATATTGGCATTCTAACTCTATATAAAGCAAACAAATCTTGCCCTAGGGTCCACTTAATAAGAAGAACTTGATCCATTCAAGGGCAAACCACTAGCACCACAGGAGACAAATAAAAGTAGTTAATATAAATGGGGTTTTTAAGCCCTTGAGTGCTAATGAGGTCTCCAATGCATTATGCAGCAATGAGTTGGAGACCTGTGTAATATTCAAATGATTAAAACCTCATTTAAATTAATAGAGATTTGGGATCATTTTAGTTGTCCCCTAAGATAAAGTGTGTTTGTTCCAGAATTGCTTCAGTTATTATTAAATTAGTCTCTTTATGAAAGGCAAACAATTTTCTGAAACCATAACAATGTAGTTACATCCAAAACAACTTTAGTGCCTGATGGCCTGTAATTGTATTTTTTGTGACAATCATGGTGAGCCACAAAATTTAGGGACAATCATGTCAACTTGTGTCATGGCAGACAGTGAGAGTGTTTAGCTGTTCCTGAGCCTTGACACCTCTCCTCATCAATACAGTGAGCTCTTTGTTACTTGTGGAACATTAGTTTTTTTCTCTCCCTGGGTGTAAGCTATTTTTCTTCAGTTGTTTTCTTTCTTTTACAACATGTCTTTCATCTAGTATTGTCTGATGTTTTTATTTGTAGACTAAAATCATATTGTTATAAAGAGTATGTTTTCTTTTTGCAATTCACCATCACTCTGCTTTCCTAGGCTTTCTTTCATGGTCTGGGTGACTTTAATATCATCACAATGGCTGCTTTGTATGTGCACTGAATGAAACATGGTTTCTTATTAAAATATCACTTTGTGGTATAATGCTCATGATCCGTGTATTCTGCCTCGGGGCTTCTCTACACCTCATTAAAGCTCCAGTTTTGTAATCTCAATACCCACTGGCATCAGTATGAGAGAATTATAAGGGGGCCATATACAAAGGTGAGGAGAGTAAGTCATTCTAATAGACAGATGGTTTTAAACCCATATTCTACCAGGTCCAAAAAGTTTTAGTAAAATATGTTTGGACTTTATTTGGGTTAAATAGAAAATGAGGCCATGTAGAACACACTTTCTGGGGATTTATGGACATTAGAAAAAAAATCAGATGTGGATTTTTATTTGAGGTTGTGTTATTATTTGTGAAAAGTATTGTTGGTGTATACTTACTGGGTTTCTGTTATGTTTTTATTGTATTATGGAGATTTTTAGAGATTAATAGGATCCCCTTTTCAGTGCTATTATGGTATGTGTGTGGATTTGCATTGTGGGTATGGAAACCAAAGATCACCATCAGTGGATTGAAATGGGCCCAACAGCAGTCAGCCACGTGGCTAGTCAAGTCCAGGAAAGTCCTGCAGTTTGAGCATGAGGGCCTGTGAGTGCTGTAGTTTGTTGAAGAGAACCTGAGTGAGAGTCCAAAAGTAGGCTAGTACTGACAGAGGCCAGCAGTGTGGGTAGGTGTACCTAAGAAAGCCCAGCAGTGTCTTTAGGTGGGCCTGAGAGAGGCCAGCAGCATGGGCAGGTGGGACTAGCATGGACAGGCCCATGAGAACAGACAGCTTTGTAGGCAAGTGGACAAGACAGTTGAGTGAATGAGTCCGGAATCAATATCAACAGGTAGTATTGAGAGTGGACAGCATACGTATATAAACCTGTGTAAGTAAGTGGCCCCTAGAATGTATTGAAGAAAAAGAAGAGCTTCCTTTGGTGAGGAGAATCCGAGAACTCGCTGCATCCTATGCAGGCAGGGAGCAGAGTAAACCCAGGTGGTTTGGCACACTCTGTTTGCACAGGCAGGTGCTTACTGCATGGTGTGAGAAGTCAACCCTGTGTTCTTGCTACCGCAAAGGTTTAACACTTTGCTAGGTCTATGTGACACAGCAGTCTGCACCATAGGAGAGGAAATAAACATGTCCATTGATTTAAATGAGACTTTAACCCTTTAAGTGCCAAGGAGGTGTCCAACGCAATGAAATGGATATCTCTCTGGCACTCAAAGGGCTCAACCCTAGAATGCTAGAGGGGTCTCCAACACATTTTGAAACAATTCTTTTGACACCTTTCTAGCATTAAAAGAATAAAAGGCACCATCTAAATCAATGGAAATTCTGGGGAATTTGTATTTGTCCCATTCATTCCCTGTGATGCCGTTGGTTTGCTCTGAAATTTCTCCACTGTTGACTTTGTGTACATTGCCTTCTGTTACTGAATATAAATGAAATAACTTAAACATTGCTCTAGCTCAGTATATTACTATTCTTCTCACTTCAGCTAACAGCTGGCTTACAAGGAACAGTCTGTCTAGACATTCTAATTAGCAGTGTAAAGTGCAGAAGTTGCTACAGACAATCTGTGATACAGCATATGACATTGCGAGAGCTGCTTTTTAATCTTAAAAGTTCAATTGAAATTGTTGGCCCTGTAGATTATTATTTTATGAATTACAAGTTCTTATACAGACTAATGCCATATTTTATATCCCTTCATTATAATTATTTTGAGATTTCCAAGAACTGATAAATAACACATAAAGTGGTCTCTGTACCTTTTAAATTGGTATTCATATACAAGTATTTGCATTTTAAGACCATATTCAGGAAGGTAAAGAAGAGCAATTCTGAAGCAAACCAACTGCACCATAGAGAAAAATAAAAATTCCCCAAATTCCTATTGATTTAAATGGGACTTTTAAATTATTTGAATTGCAATGCTTTGGAGCACTCACATTCAATGGGAGTTTTTATTTGTACCAGAATTGTTTCTGTTTAGCCTCATAAATATGTTCCATAGTGCTTACACCAGGAGTGGGCAAACTGGGGCCCTCCAGCTGTTGAGGACTACGACTCCAATCACCCCTGACCAGCCAATGGTTGCACTGCCTACACCTGCCAGCCCTAGCTTACACTACGGTTGGGTGTAAAGTTTGCACACAAAGAAAGAAGTGCAAAAAACATCACTTATCACTTTTTGAGGGAATTCCTGTGAAAAGTACCCTTTTCCAGCATTGTTTCCACCTCAACCCCCAGCCTTGTCCCACTGCACTGGTAACCATTGAACCCCAGCCTTGTTCCTTGGTAGCCATAGAACAACACATTCTGGTCCCTCAGACTTGTCTCACTGCATTGGTAATCATAGAAGTACACAAACGGATCCCCCAGCCTTGTCTCAATGCACTGGCAGCTATAAAACACATTTTAAACTCCCAGCATTGTTCTACTACACTGGTAGCCACTGAACTACACATACTGATCCCCGAGACTTGTCTCACTGCACTGAGACATATAACTACACATACTGATCCTGCAGCCTTGTATCACTGTACTGGTACCTATAGAACCACAAATTCTGTGTTCATAGGCTTGTCCTGCTACACTGGTAGCCATAGAACCACACATTCTGATCTCACAGCCTTGTCCTGTGATAGTCATTGAACCACACATACTGACTACCAAGCCTTGTCCCATCCTTCACTGACAGGATATGAAAGGAGACATTTGTTAGTTAGTTGAAATCAACTGAACCGTAAGGCACAAATAAAAATATCCACAATGCCAAAGAAATGCATTGGAGATCTCTCTGGCATTCAAAGGGTAGCAATGCTCATTTAAATAAATGTGAATGGTTATTTGTCCCTTATAGCATATTTTATCTGACCCAGAACTACTTCAGTTCTTAGTACATCAGTCTCCGTTAGACTGTTTTACTAAGGAATTTTGTCCAGTTCTGAACAAACCAACTGTATCATAGGGAACCAGTAAAAGTTTCCTTTAATATAAAAGTGACTTTAACCCCCTAAATGCTAGATGGGGTTACAAGAGTTTAAATGCCCAAGTTAAATCAGTGGGACTTTTGGGAATTTTATACCTTCCCTGTGGTGTAGCTGGTTTATCCCATAATTTCTTCAATTTTTCTTAGCACATCAGTCTAAGTGAAGAATTAGATGAAATTGTAGTACTTCTGGCTATGGATACAATGCAATGCACGTGTAGCTATCTGTAAGTCAGAACTGAACTACTGCTCTTACATTCACCTTTCTCAAATATAGCGGTTATTTCTATTGAACCCAAAAAACTTTTTTTTGCCATTTTTCTAGTTTTTCACATTGAAAATTACAAGCTACCAATCCAATTGCAATTAAAATGTCTTCTTTCTTGACTACTGGGATTACTATTCAACATTTCAGTTTGGTCCTTATTGGACCTGTATTGCACAGACAGTTGGCTAGTTGGATATGAGTGACTGTCTCTCCTAAAGGGGGACACTTGGGAGGTATGTTTTTTAATTCAAATATGCTGTGCACCAATGAGGAGGATAACGTAAGAATTCTCTGGTGCAGCTAATTTTCTCCTCTTGGATGTAGGCTTGAAAATCATGTGGAAAGTACACATCCAGGTATGTGCTAGAGCAGGAATGGGCAATGTGTGGCCCTCCAGCTGTTGCCAGACAGCAACTCCCATAGGGTGACCACATGTCCCAGATTGCCCGGGACAGTCCTGGATTTTAAATGTTTGTCCCAGGCAGCCCCCTTCTGGGACAGTACGATGTCCCAGAATGAAGATTCTAAACACTAGAAGAAAAACTGCCCATAGACTACTGTCTCTGCTGGGCTACAGAAAAATGGCTTCTGGACAGAGCTCTAAACACTAGAGAGAGAGAGAGATCTGAGCCTTAATCTTGACATCAACCAGGGCCTGCAGTACAATTTTATTGTAGTGTAATGCTAATCTAAGGCTTTGGGTGTGATGTATATTATCTTGTAGTCCACCGCAGGCACCACTTTCTGTCACAGCAGTCAATGGTCACCCTAAACTCCCATCATTCATCAAATAATGGGAGTTGTAGTTTAGCAGCAGCTGGAGGGCTTCACGTTGTCCACCAAAGTGTATGAACGCTTTCAGCACACACCACATACACATTTAACAATTGTTATTAGAGTTAGTCCTGAAGGCTACACAGGGCCGGATGTACATCTCAGGAGCCTGTAGGCACAGAAATCTGAAGCTCCCCTTCCCAATTGGCCATCCCCACAATACTCCAGATCTTCACATTACCCCCCATATCCATATTGCCCTCCCATTGCCCCCCATCAGCTCCAGCTTATCCCCCATCAACTCCATATTGCCCTCACATTGCTCCCATCAGCTCCAACTTGCCCTCACATTTCCATCAGCTGCACATTGCCTCCAGCATCTTCACATTGCCCCTATCAGCTCCAGCTTATCCCCATCAACTCCATATTGCCCTCACATTGCTCCCATCAGCTCCAACTTGCCCTATCAGCTCCAACTTGCCCTCACTTTGCCCCCATCAGCTCCAACTTGCCCTCATGTTGCCCCATCAGCTCCAACTTGCCCCATCAACTTCAACTTGCCCTCACATTGCCCCCATCAGCTCCAACTTACCCTCACATTGCCATCAGCTGCACATTGCCCCATCAGCTCCATATTGCCCCCATCAGAGCCAGCTTATCCCCCATCAACTCCATATTGCCCTCACATTGCTCCCAACAACTCCAACTTGCCCCATCAGCTCCAACTTACCCTCACATTGCCCCCATCAGCTCCAACTTGCCCCCATCAGCTCCAATTTGCCCTAACATTGCCCACATCACCTCCAACTTGCCCTCACATTGCCATCAGCTCTACATTGCCCCATCATCTTCACTTTGCCCCCCGTATCCATTTCCTACCTCCCTGGTGGTCCAGCCACAGAAGATGTCTGTGTCGCCTTCTGCACAGACCTGCAGCTGCTGTTCCACCCCGCGCGGTCTTCTGTTTAGGAATGCAGAGCTCTGGGAGATGATGTCATCTCCCAGCGCTCTGTATTAGAGCCGACGAGGGGGAGCAGCAGCTACAGGTCTGTGTTACTATGCGACGGGCAGGCCGGTGCGATGGGTTACTGTGTGCAGTGCTGTGAAAATTAAAACCAAATAAAAAACAAAGAAACAAAAAAAACGCTGTGAATTAATATAAAAAAAAATGTATTTCAATGACAGCCGCCCCTCTGTGTGGTGCGCCTGTAGGCAGGTGCCTACTCTGCCTTATGGCAAATCCGGCCCTGAGGCTACATGCACTGGAAAATAGAATAAAATTGCATTTGCTTTCCCCAGGATTCCTCCACTTTTGTAACTATGTTCCATTGTGCCTCCATCCGTCGTTGATACTAGTTTCATTTTACTGTCAGAAGCATTTTCTAGTGATAATTATTTGTCATATTCCAGTTTGTTTTTGCATTCTGGAATCATCCTTGATGAAAATTCCCCCAGTGTATTTATAAAGTGCTTGTACTTGCATGCACAGAGGATCCTTCTAGTCCGGAATCTATATGTCCCTTCCAGGACAGATGTAAACCATGAAAACATCTGTATGCTTGCATGTTTTGGGCCTGTTAACCAGGCCCAGATATGCTGTTTGTGTATTACACGGTAGCTAGGAGGGATGTGATACTGAGATCCAGCCTTCCACATGAGATCAGGTTCCAAATACCACTATTGGGATGTCAAGCAACAGATTCTTCAGAGTTTCTAATGACCATGCCTTTGTGGCACGGCTTCAAGAATGTCCCATGTTTCACCAGGGTGTGGTGAGACCACTAATGCCCTGCGTAGTCTGATGACAGGGTTCATGCAGTCCTGGATTGCAGAGTATGTACTTGCATTCTTCATAGAGCAGCAGAAATACCTTTTTATGTGTTTTATTTTATTTTGGGCAATATTCAATGATGTAGCAGTACCAATAAATATAAATAGCCAATTTACTGTGATATTTAGCAAAACAGAGATGTATTCAGAAAGCTAAAGAGGTGCACTTCTGGAGCAAACCAACTGAACCATAAATAGAGGAATTACAATTTCTATTGATTTAACCCAGAGGGTTTACAGAGGGATGTCCAGTGCATTGCAAAGTAATGTGTTGGATACCCATATAGCACTCAAGGGGTTAAATGTGGCTTTTAACTCTTGAATGCTAGAGATCTCTGGTGCATTGCAAAACAATGTGTTGGAGATCTCTATAGCATTCTAGAGGTTAAAAGTCATATTTAACCCTTTGAGTTTTAAATTTGTCTCCTGTAGTGTAGTTTGCTTGCTCCAGAATTATTCCTCGATGTTCAGTTGTCTTAATTTTTTATATAACTCTACATGCAGTACAATACACAGAACATTCTGGCAAAGTGTGTCCCTGACCTGAAGAGATTAAATCTATGTTGTGGTTCCTGGTGCACAGAATGTTAAAGTGGCTTGTCTAAGGTCAGAAGGAATCGAACCGGATTTTCACTGTTTCACAGTAGGTGGGTCAATGTTTTGGAGACCCCTCTAGCAATCAGTGGGTTAAAAGCACCATACAACCCTTTGAGTGCCTGAGGGATATCCAACAAATCCCAACACAATGCTTCGGATAGCTCCCTGGCACTCAAAAGTTAAACCAGTGGTAATATAGGAAATTTTACTTTGTCCCCTATGTCATACCTAGGAACTTCTGGTTATGGACTCCCCGGAGAGGGGAGTCCTTTGGTGCCAGTGAGGGAGATGAAAGACACACATCTCGTCAAAAAGGGGCAGGGCTAAATTGTGAGTGGGGGGGGGGCAGGACAAACAAAACAAACAAAAAAAATGTAGTAATAGGCTGGGGAAGAAGGCAAAGTGGTTTAGGAGTGGGAGGAATACATCTCCTAAACCACTGGATCTCCAGGGCAGATCAGCATCTGCCCTGGAGATCTAGTAATTAGTTGCACAAACTGGAGTCTCCAGGGCAAATTCGGAGAGTTCCCACCTATGCCTATGGTGCAGTTGGTACCATTTCTTTTTAACACATCAGCCTCTCTGTACTTAAAAAGCCATAACACACCAAAACACTTTTTTTCAGCAAATGAAGTAACTCTATGCTAGACATCACATGGATAGTGTATTATAGTAAGCATGGGTAGTTTTTAAATTATTATTTGCCCCACAGGGTATAGTTGGTTTGCTCTAGAATTGAGCTCTTTAATTTTGTACATAGGGCCCAGGGTCTTGGCTTCAGTCAGTCAACTAATCAATTAAGTCAATCCTTGCAAGATCAGCATTTTCTTAGTCTAATAATTTCTCTGGAAGAAGTAGTTCTCCAGAACTGTGAAAAACATGCATGTGCTCCTATCTTTTTTTATTTCCTTTGAAAAATATCTAATATTTATAAAACTGCTGGATGCTCAAAGGGATGTTCAGGTTCAAGTTAAACCTGCAGAAGGGGAATGCTTTGCCTGAGTTATGTGGGATTCAGTAGGGATTGTTTTGATTGATGCATGCAGACTGAAATGCCACATGTTTCAGGCAAAGCATTCCCTGCAGGGACTTTCACCCTTTCGTTCTTTGGGACTTCAGCTCTGTGGTAAGACACCCCATACAATGCATTTTTAACAAACCCTCCCACACTGCTCAAAAACCACAGTTCATTAGTATCAACATTTCATGCTCCATCACTGTGCTCCTTAAGGGGTTAATGGCCTCATCCTCTACACAAGCTAAAACAAAGAAAAACAACCCTCAACATTAACAGAAGCAGACTTTCAACTAAAAACTTCCCTCTCATCCCTTTTAACATAATGGTTTACACATAAAGCAATGTTTGTCACCTCTGCTCAGGTCCTTAAAGTGTTAAATGGGGAGTTTTAGTCCTTGAATGCTCAGTTTTCAGTGCACTGCATCAAAACTATCTAGACTTTTTGCTTTAAATGGGTTAAATGCCACACTTAACCATTTGCAATGTAATGCACACCCCTATGGCACTCAAAGGGTTAAATCATGGGGAATTTCCCACTGTGTGCTGTTGATTTTTTTCAGAATAACTTGTCTTTGGCTGTTTATGTAAACTCCTTAAGAGCAATTCTGGAACAAGCCAACTGGACCATATGGATAAATACAATTTCCAAAATTCCCATTGATATAAATACGGATGCTATAGAAGACTCCAATGCATTGCAAGGCAATACATTGCAGACCCCTCATTCATTAATTCATTCACAGGGTTAAAATCCCCATTTAATTTAATTGCAATTTTTTCACCTATCATACAGCTGGTTTGCCCCAGAATTGCTGAATATGACTCTCAATGTTTACAGAGTCTGATAAACTTGAGCCAATGTTATGGTCTGTAGTTATTGTGTATGAATGTCTCAAGTTCAACTTATATAGTGTGAGCCATCCATGCAGGCAGTATAATTGCAGTGTCAGACTGTATTACGGTATCAGCAGGGGTAATCACGGCTGTAGTGGTTTGGCAGATGAACAGACAAATAACTGAGGCCTGGAAATGTGCACAGTGTAAACTGCTGTTCATCCCCAGTGAAGCTGCTTACTATAAGCATGGTAGGTATTCTAAGCATGCAGGTATTCTAATACCTGAATGAGAAGAGGCCACTCCTGAACTGCTGAATCATCATTTTGTAAAAGGACAGGATTCATCTATGTTTTGGCTCTACTCTGTGATCAGCAATGCAAGGCCTTCATTTTATGAAATAACAGAACTAATACATAATATATTTTTCCGCCCAGTGAATAATTCCTGAAAATAGACAATAGCTTTGTGCTCTAAAAAATATGGAAACTGTAAAAAAAAAAAAAAAAAAAAATGGTAATAAATAAGGTGAAATATTTGATTTAACTCCTTGAGAGCTGAGTGTTAATGGAGAATGCAAAGTACAGTGCAATGTCTTCTACACATCTGTCACTTTAACCCTTTGAGTGACAGAGAGGTATCCAATGGATTGCAATGCAATGTGTTAGTAGGGTTGCTACCTTGTCTTCAAAAAAATACCGGCCATGGCATTCCATCCATAGACTTAACATTGGACAGAAGCCAATTTTTACCGGCCTGCCAGTAAAATACCGGCTGGGTGGCAACCCTATGTGTTAGCTACCTTTCTGGCACGCAAACAGTTAAGAGTTAAAGTAAGGGTTTTATATAATATATATATATATATATATATATATATATATATATATATATATATATATATTCTATAAACTAGTTTTCTGGAACCCAATGGCACAAATTAACATATTTAAAACGTTTAACCATATGAGTGCCAGAGGGGTGTTCATGAATTGCTTCACAATGGTTGTATCACAAGGCAGATATGACCCCAACAATTCTGTTAATTATATTCCCCATAGTACAATAGGTCACTTGAAATTACTCTGAAACTACAAATCTAACCCTAATGAATTGAAGATAAACATCATGTTTGTCTATCAAAAAAATAGAGCAGATAAGAAGAAGTTCTGCTTTGTTTACAAGATAGTTTTGGAATGGAAAAACTTATAGCTGAAGTGAAGGGTAATTAAGATAATTTTGGTAAGGTGTGGTGCCCTTGGCTGATTTATTGCATGGTTACTGAAGCTCGGCAGACTACAGCTTAACAAAAAGTTTTTTACCAGCGGTCAGTAATGAAATCCGTATTTTAAACGTGGGCCATTTAAGTGATTATACACATGTGATGGTCTGAAATTGATTGTGCTGTATCCTATCCCCCTCTCTCCTACTTTCTGTACCCTGTTTTTTAAATAATTTTTACATACATTTAATAAAGATTCATTTTAAAAAAAATGCACTGGGCCAGAACACCTTTACATTCTTCAGTCTCTGTGATGGGGGGGGGGGCATAATTCAATGAGTTGTGTGCCCGCTGGTTCTCAAGAGGTTAAACACTGATTAAACAACTGAAGAAGCTAAAAGTGGAGCAATTCTGGGACAAAACCGTTGCCTCATAGGGTACAAATACAAATTCTCAAAATTGCCATTGATAAATTGGGCTTTTAACCTCTTAAATGCTAGATATTTGTCTACTGGTGCAAATGCTTTGTGCCTTAGTTGCACCAGTTCTACCAGTACATCACCCGCCTCCTGTCTTTTGGATGGTAGTGTCTCATATTGTTCTGCAGGTTTTATTTCAATGTATTCTAGGAATTTCTCATGTTTTCCATTTGTACTTTGCTTCACCTTGCAGTTTTTCCTATTGGTGTATTTTTATTTTTACAGATCAATCCTTTGAGTGCCAGGGGGTATGCAACGCATTGCAAAGCAATGCATTGTGTACCCCCTGGCACTCAAAAGGTTAATGGTTCATTTGTTTCTACAATAACCGCACATTTCACTCTGCAGTATGCTATTGAATATGGCTTAGAATTTTGGAAGAATTCAGAGCAGACTAGCTTTCAGCTGCAAACCAACTTCACCACTGGGATCAAGAAAACATTACAAAAATTCTCATTTATTTAGATGGGGCTTTTAACCCCTTGAATGCTAGAAATGTCATCAACACAATGCTGTGCAATTTTTGAAGACCTTGCTAGCATATAAGGGGGATAAAAAAAAATACATTGAAACAATGGGAATGTGCAATGTCCCCTATGGTTGTTATTTTACTCCAGAATTGCTCCTATTTAATGTTATGACTACTACCCTGTGTGATTATAGCAGGGGTATCCAATCCTGGTACATCAGAGCTACTAACCATGTATGTTTTTAGATTTTTCTTGCTTTGGCACAGGTGAATCAATAAGTGACTCATTGTAATCGATCTACCTGTACTAAAGCAGAGTGATCCAGAAAACATGCACTGTTGGTAGCTCTTGAGGACCAGAGTCGGTTACACATAGTTGGAGAGTCACTAAACTGTTATAAAGCAAATATAACTTCTCCAGTCCCTATGTTATTCTATGGGGGCTATGCACTAAGATTCTTCAAGTGGGAGAGATCTTAGTGCATTGGCTCCACAGAATAACATAGGAACTCTAGAAGTTATCTCCAGAAAGTCATCTCTTGATCACCTCCGTATGACACCTTAGTGCTTAACCCCCATGGTCTCCAGTATATGTTAAAGCAAGCGGGCAAAAATATAAAGTAAAGGGGTTAGTACAAAATTAATAGTAAGCTTTGTTAAGTAGGGATATATTGTACGGTTAAACTGTATCACTAATATAAACATAACGAGGGCTATGTTTTGTTAATGTGCTGTATGACTGGCCTTTGCTCCACCGATTATCCTCCTGAAAGTATTTTAAACACAACTATATTAAGCTCCAGTCCAAGCAGCTAGAGTTTCCCTGGACACATTCCAAGGGAAAACAGATTCATCCCAAGTGATAAATGTTTACCTTGTATTTTCCTAAATAGAGCTAAGGTCTACTGGGCATAAAGAGTTGGTGAAAATTACATTTTGAGGAAAGAAGGCTGCTTCAAGTGGCTACTTTATTGTAGAAACTGAATAAAAAAGGAAACAAGCATATTAGGTATAATTGAGGCAATGTATAAACTATGTGCTCTGACTATTTCAGAGCAAAGAGCCACTTCTAGGCATGAAGCAGGTCCCGTATCTGCTTGACACCAATGTACAAATGTCTTTGCACATCTAAATGACCACTTTGTGCCATGTGAGCAAAGGATGGGCAGTATAGTATTGACTGGGCACCTAGGTGGTGTGTACAGGAGAAGTTGCTCTTTCAATATGCACTGATGCATCTGTAAACTTTAGTGCATCCAGAGTGTGGCCCATGGGCCAAATGTAGCCCAACTGACCCCAGAGTGCATCCTGCCTGAGATTAAAAATAAATAAATAAGTAAAACCCTATGTTTATACCTAATTAACTAGTATGCATGAGATAGTAGGCCAGTAAGACCTAATCCCCTGCTAACCAGTACTGTACTGTTCAAGAGTAGATGTCTGTATATATATATATATATATATATATATATATATATATATATATATATATATATATATATATATAAATATTAACATTGTCATTGACTTGACACTTAAATGTGATCAACTCAGATACTTCCCATCTATTATGCATTGTACACAGAAATGTAGTGTAATTACTCTGATTTTAGCTGTGCTTTCTTAGTACACAGTGTTAAATAGCATGCTGAGAATAGGAATGACCATGCATTTTCCCACTGCCCTCCCTTTGGTATAATTATCATTAAGGGGAGAATTTTCAGAGTAATTATCTTAGTAAATTGGGGTAGGCAGATCAAGCACTAAGAGATCAGTCCCAGGCTTCCAGCACATATTATAGTGCAGAATCATTGTAGTACATCCCCTAGTACACTTTGCTCCTTCATTGTGCCATATGAGGCAGATGTCACATGTCAATACAGCTTGCTGCAAGTTTGCCTCAACAGTGCATTAAATCTTTGAGTTCCAGAGGGTAACCCAACTTATTGCAATACAATGCATTAACCCCTTAAGAGTACGCAGGTGGCACTTAAAGGGATAGTAATACTTCGTTTTAACTTTATTTTATTTTGTAGGCATTAAAAAAACATGAAGAATGATATAAGTCTTATCTCTCAAACCTTTATGGTTTATGAGATATTCACAAGCAAAGTTCCCCTCCCCGCCCCTTTTACCTAGTGTAAGCCATCTCTTCTCAGATGTGAGTCTGGTTGTAAGACAGTACAGATAACAGAAGGGGACAATTTTCTTTGTATGAAAACAATGAAAGCCCTTCCCCCCTTGACAAGTTTTTCAGCTTTTTCCCTTAACTTAATTGAAGATTGTCCCTCTCTGCAATCTACCTGGGCATCTCCCTTCTGATCTGGTTGAACAGGGGGGGATACTTTGTTTGTGAATATCTCTTAAACCATAAAGGTTTGAGAGATAAGACTTATATCATTCTTCATGTTTTTTTAATGCCTACAAAATAACATAAAGTTAAAATGAAGTATTACTATCCCTTTAAGGATCACAGAGCATTTTTTTCAGAGCTCCCTGAATGGTGCATAGCCACGTGGGGAGCCCTGAAATCCATATACATCGTGGGTCCTTTAGGGATGTTCACCTCATGACATACATGTACGGCCTTGGTCCTTAAGGAGTTTAGGACCACAGGGGAGTGCAAGGCAATTTTCTTGATATTTTTCATATAAAGACAAAAGGATGCTGGGAGAAAAAAAACAACTTGCCACGCTGTCACAAGTAAAAAGTAAAATTGCATTTATGTTATCATATAATCCTATTGGATAGGGCATTGTTTAAAAAAAAAAGTCACCCATGTGAAAATAGCCTAAAACAGTGTTTTTCAACTTATTTGCTCAATGTCCCCCTAACATGCAGTCTGAATTTTTGGGGCACCACTAACACTTTTTTTTGTAATTGCCAAGGATCTAATAAAGGGTAATATACATGAATATATTATTATTGTTAGCTCTCATAAAAACAAACATATCATGCATGCTAATTATCATAAATACAGCTCAAAATTCACATTCCTGTCAAAGTATTTTTAGAAGAAATTCACGGCACCCTAAAAGGAAGTCCGAGGTGTGCCAAAGTGCCACTGCATCCTGGTTGGGAAACACTGGCCTAAAACAAGGAGAAACAAAGCAATATATGTATACACAGATGTCCTTTTACCGTGTCCCTCCTTTTCTTGCTGGCAAGGGAAGGGAACAATGTCAGGTTTTATAATGAATATTTCCTGCAGAGTGAAAGTTCTGCTGAAGTCAATGAGCCAAGATGAATTTGGGCTGCTCACTCTGTGTAACATGTCAGCACTAGTTTGTGGAATGACACCTTTACTGAGGAATTTTGTGGAGTTTTTTATTATATTACTAACCTGAAAAAATAATAGAAGCTCTAGTATTTACACACCCGTGTTAAGTCCAATACCTTGCCTTTTACTTTAACTCTACTGTATATTGACTTAGTACTGGTCATTAAGCAAGCAAACTGTTGTTAACCACATTCTACATCTTAATATAAAGACGTTTAACCTTTTGATTGCCAGGGGACACCCTTCAGGGTTAAATTGATTAACAGGGCTTGAGTAGACAGTAGGAAATGTGATTAAAGGCTAAAGTGAAGAAATTCTGGGGCAAACCAAATGTGTCATGGAAACAAACCCTAATCCCATATTGGTTTAAATGGGGCTTTTAACTCCTTGAATGCTAGAGAGGTATCCAATGTGCATAACTGGGAACTCTCCGGATTTGCCCCAGAGACTCTGGTTTTGACGCTGCTTTGCCGGGTCTCTGGGGCAGAGGCTGATTCCTCCAGATGTGGGGAGTTTCTATTGAAACTCTGCCCACTTCCGCTCCTTCCCCCAGCTTTATTTTACATCTGAGTCACACCTTTAAGCCCTGCCCCCCATCTTGCATCAAGCCTGCCCCTTTTTGATGCAATTCACGTCATTTTTCACACCCTCTATGGCAGCAGAGGACTCCCCTCCAGGGAGACAACAATTAAACGTTCCCAGGTATGACAATGTGTTGGAGACCTCGCTAGCTTTCAAGATGTTACAATCTCATTTTGAATGGATTTGAATATCTATATGTTCCCTAATGTTTAGTTAGTGTGTTTACATATTTACATGCCCTGTTATTTCCTTTACAGTTCTGCCTTCCAGTGTCTTTATTAGATAACGATTACATGATTACCTTCTTTCACTTTACCACATTTTGCTATTCTAGTTTATTTGAATTGATTTCACAAATTAAAATAAAAGGGATGTTTTAATTGCAGAGCCTGGTCATCCTATATTGCAGTCTAGGCTGCTGCCTTGAGCCAAGGGCAATGTGAGGGGGTCTGTCTGCAAGTGATGGGTTACAGGGAGATAACCTGCTGTTGCTACCACTAAACTTGGGTGTCAGATGTCCTGTTTGTTGTGAAAGATCCGCATTATCCAATTGGTCCCACTTCTTTTAGAGCAACATTGCCAGTACATGCTGGCAGCACTCTGTGTCAGAAGTCACCAATCAAGAGCTGTAGGGCCCCAAATTGGTACCTTGACTAGGACCCTATGGAATCTTAATCTCTGTTTAATCGTATATAAGTATTTTGAGTCCAAACGGACCGAGTGCTTTTTCCGTTCTATTGAAATATATTAGGCTATGTGTAGAAAGACAATTTAGGGCACAACTGATTCACAATATTTCTGATATTAACTCCTTGGATGTTAGAGAAATCGCCATCTGATTATAAAGCAATGAGTGGAGACCTATTTAGCACCCAAGGGTTTCAAAGCTCAATTTAACGGGATAGTAATGTTTCACAATAAAAGCAGCACCAATTAATCTTCATAGTATTTGGGCCATGGAGAGTGTTATTTCAAAACTGTCAGGGTTGTAGTTCAATACTAATTGAATGATAATGTAACCTCCTCCCACTCCTTTTACTGATGTAACACTGCTCACCTCAGAGCAGCAAGACTGTCCAGATGGATTTCAGAGAGGGACAGCCATCACTGACCATAAGGAAAAACCTGTAAAGGGGGGCAGGGTTTTACTTTTGCTTACAGTAAGAAGATTGTCCCTTGCTGTGAGTTGTCTGGTCCCAGGACCAAATTCCACATCTGGGGGGAGGTGGCTTACACTAGGTAAAAGGGGTCAGGAGGGGGATACTTTATCATTCAATTACTCTTGAACTACAGCTCTGACAGTATTGAAAGAACACTCTCCATGGCCCAAATGTTATGAAGATTAATTGGAGCTGCTGTTTTTATGAAATATTACTATCGCTTTAAATGAATGGCAATGTTGTATTTTTTCACTATGGTACAGTTTTTAGCCAGAATTTCACCATTTTCTTTTATATATGCCCTATTGTGTCCAGGTGTGAGGATATCTATCCGGCAGCCTTTGTTCCTGGAGGCAAACTCAAAATTACATTTGATTACCAACAAATTTCTTGTGAACTCTATAGTGTCACCTATAGTATGTTGTATAATATAAAAATATCCAGCCCAGCCCATGAAAAAATGAACAACTGTGATCTATATCACGGGTGTCCAATGAGCAGCCAATGGGCCAAATGTGGCCCACATGATATTTTTAACAAAAGCAATCTTTTCTAATCTAATTAGCTACCAATTAGCTAGCACACATGAACTAGTTGGCCAGTAGGCTACAGAAAAGGTTGGCAATAGTTGTATGTCTAGCCATCTATCTATCCATCCATCTATCTACACACTATTGAATTCTGTGCAATGTTGCCAGTGGTAAATAGTGCTCTGTCTTGCTTGGCAGTGGCTGTTGGGGAACCTCTGCAAATTGATAGCTGTGAATCTCTTTGCAGTGATATTGACAGGAGATGCTACTCCTGTCAAAATCACTTCCCTGTAGCTCTATTATATATAGATATATTTTTTGTATAAATAATATGAAACACACAAGATCAATGTTGAGCTCATATAAAGGACACTAGAAGAAAATCAAAGGCTAAAGAAAGCAAAACAAAAGTTGGCCATACATAAGAGCCAAATGTTTGCATTAAAGCTTGAAGATGGCACATCAGCAAAAACTCTAACAACAAATACTAAAACCAGTGGAAGAATATTATTTAAATCTGTATAAGGATGAAGGACAACAACTGAATGCAGTGTCAGAGACTGACATTGTGCCAACATTTTGGTAGAAACTGAAATAAAATCAATGAAAAATTGCAAAGCAGCTGGACCTTGCAAAGTTACTATTGAAATGTTGAAAGGCGGAGGTCAACCCTTATTCAAAACTCTAGCTAAACTATTCTCAAAATGATCACTACTCGGACTGAAACATGGACAAATGCAGAAGTCATTCTAATGCACAAAAAAGGTCACAAGGAGGATCTGAAAAAACAATACGACCAAATGCCAGTGGTCTGCAAATTTTTCACAAAGTGCTATCAAGAAAAATGGACACAATACTTAACACGGAACAATCTAAGGAACAAGCTGGCTTCAGGAGCAATTTCAGCACAATTGACCACATCTAGACAGAGTGACATAACGAATACAACCTTCCATTATGCATAGCCTTCATTAACTACGAAAAGGCCTTTGACTGAGTGAAAAAGCAAGCAATAATTAATGCCCTGATGAACCAAAGAATAGATAGAGCTTACATCAATATCTTGCAAACAATATATGAAAATGCAATTGCATCAGTACAGGTAAACAATGATAAAGCCCAGATCAACATAGAAAAGGGGGTCCAACAATGAGATACAATTTCCCCAAAATCTATTTTCAGCTTGTTTAGAAGAATTTTTCCGCAAACTAAATTGGGACAAAAATGGACTTCATATAAATGGAAAATACCTACATAACTTACTTTTGCAGACACTATCACAGTCTTTGCCAGTAGTTCCGAAGAACTGTAAGAACACATGAAGGGCTAAAGCAGTAAAGCAAAAATTTTGGTCTGAAGATGAATATCAACAAAAAAGTAAATGTTTAACAAATATATCATACAAAGGAAAATGGTCATGATAGAAATTGAGTGACAAAGGAAATTGGGATGGCAAGCATTTGGAAAATTTAAAATGTAAGTGAAGATATTACTCACATAGAGTCTCACACCGGCTGTTATCTCCCACAACCGGTTAAAAACTCAGCGGGGAATCTGGATGCTGGTTCCCCCCACTACAGAACCACACAGGTATGCATCAGATTTTCAGGCTTGAGTTCTGAACTCAAGCCTGAAACAATTGTCAACTGTTGTTGACATTACACTCACATGAGACTCATGAACATGGAGAACACAGAGGAACTGGATGAGTCTCAGGTAAGCTGCAGTTCAACACTAGCAGATGCACTACCGGTTTGGTAGCTGGACATGGTTCCATGCATAATCAGATTAAGAAAATCAGGTCACTAGCAGAACAATAACACATAGGTCCCAGGTGTCAGATTGGCAACTGACAATTGGGACACATGCACACAAACACACCTACAGGTCACATCAGGTACCAATCCCTGAGCCAATGTTTCCACAACCCATTCTCAAACATCCCCAGCAGTGCTTGTGTTCTTGATCTCTTTGGTATGGCACGTATGTTGATGTCATCATCACAGATAACATATCATTCATGGACATGGAATAATGCATGATTCCACAGCATGGGATGAGATCAAGACATTGTTGGGTGTATTGAGGCCAGGTTGGGTGAACAACACATTAAATCATCATATGGTTAATGTCAAAGGGACAATATACAACATGGGACAAGGGGATATTCCATTTATTCTGATCTGAAGGTCCAACACCTTGGATGGTAGATTGGTCTGTAACACTTTCCATACCACTGTGTTTCAGGAATATCTACCATTCAACAGGTTGAGAGCAGAGTTCAGAACATTGTGGCATGATGGATGTGTGTGAGGGCTCCCTTGTGACACAGTTGTTTGCTTAACCCGATGAGTGCCGGAGGTGTGCCACGCATTGCAGAGCAATGCGTTGTGTATTCCTCTGGCATTCAAAGAGTTAACTACAAGGCAATTATTTGTTATGCTTCACACATCATGATATGTTCACAAGCACAGCTGGAGTTTTTATAACACTCAACCAAGAGGACAAAGTATTTCAGTGTATGTGGTTTGAGCAGGTGCAGGACATGAGGTTGTTGCATCTCCTTCCCATTGCAATGGATAGACACTTGGCTCACATTTCAAATGTGTTTGGCTGTGGTTTCAGGGGTTAACTTGGCAGGTCTCCCTTTGTTTGTGGTTGAGGGAGCATGTGTGTAAGGATTCTAAGCTGCTTTCTTTTAGCCAGCAATGGTTTTTAATCAGGCTATGTGGATTCTATGCCTCGGCTTGGTGGTGCAAGATTACAAGCAGAAAATGTTTCCATTTAGCTTGCAATATAATTGACCACATAACATAGAATGAGCTTTGCTCATTGTTTTTTCTTTGATCTGAATGGGCTTTTTTGGTCTCCCATTGTTCAGATTTACCCCCCGTTTGATATTTACATAGTGGGTGATAGAATGCTGAACTATTCCTTCAAAACCACCATCGCCACTTTTTATTTTTATTAGTAGGCATATTATTGAACCCTGGGTGTTTGTTCATCATCTGAGTGTTCCTGGCATGGAGTAGACCCTTCTGAGAAGTATCAAATGCATTGCAATGTGTTGGATATCTCTCTGACACTCAAAGGGTTAAGGGTAGGGACAGCATGTATGGAATTCTCTCCTGTGTCTGTCATACTACACATACAATCCTAAATGCAGGTGTATTTATGAATAATTGAGAATGTTCTTGTTTGGGCAAGTACAAATTAATTGATAAATCTGTGAAAGGAAACACTTAGGAAAATACTAGTACCATATTTGCTTGTGTGTTTGCCTTTCGTATCATAATAAATGGGCTTCTTTATTTCTTTGAAAATATTATCCTGTTGCATGACTAGAGCCATATATCCAAGGTTCATAATATGTCAAATATCCAAGGATTACATAAAAAAAAAAATCAAAGTACTTCACAACTCCTCATAGAAATGTGTGTTTGACCTTCCTGTACCAATTTCACAATTCTGTGAGCCTCTATATCTAACACAACATATAATCAAAATATTGGATGAAGTACTGAAGCCTGGTTTACAGGATTATCACCGCAATGCGCCACAAGCCCAAGGCATCTTCTATAAAGAGTCCTTCATCTTGACACTGATAGTCTATCTGAAGGATTACTCTTTGGGTCAATGCCAGTGTAAAGCTGGCCTGAGAAACATCATGTACTCTACCTGATGAATTAACAGTATGTCCTTGTTTTCAAAGCTCCAGTTATAGGCCAAAAATGTCAGCCTGACAGATATAGATTTCTGCTTCTTACTGAGGCTGATGTACTAAGAAGAGTAGGAAGAATTATCAGGCAAACCTACTACACCATAGGGGCAAATGCAAATTCTCTAGATGCCCAAAGGTTTCAATGGGCCTTAAACCACTTTAATGCTAAGTCAGCAGTGCATCTACTTCTATGATCATTTGTATTTGTTTCCTATAGTGCAGGTGGCTTGTGCCAGAATTATTTTAGTTCTAATTAGGACATCAATGTAATCCAGGGGCAGACAGTGTGCCGCTCTCTAACTTTCGGACTATACTTCCCATCATCCTTAGCCAGGAAGTTTAGTAGAACAAAAGAGGCCCATACATAGTTGACCCATGGCATAAGTAGAACTAAAGATGAGTTATGAAAGGGCCTTCAGAATCACCATATTCATGTTGTACATTCTTTATTTAAAACTCTACTTTATGAGACATGTAGCTTTATTTGTCAGTTTATGCAAATCAGACAGTTCTTCCTGGTAGGAAGTGGCTGTTGGGATTGAGAGAGAGACAGTGGAATGTTACTATCTGGCACACCAGGCTGTCAGCCAGCACTGCCTAATTTGCACATATTGACAAATAAATAAATAAAGCGAAATATCTCATAATCAATAGTTTTAACCCTTTGAGTGCCAGAGGGGTACACAACCCATTGCTTTGCAATGGGTTGCGTACCACTCTGGCACTCAAAGGGTTAACCATTTGTGAGCCAGAGAAGTATCCAATGCATTGTGTTACAATGCGTTGGATACTTCTCTGGAATATAATGGGTTAAAAGAAGTATGGCTGGGTATAAAGAAGTATGGCTAACATAAACATAGCTGATTTTGATACAGACCTTATTCACTGTTAAAGTTTTAAAGCTGACCATGTATACAGGTGATTTGTTCTATTTGTAAGTGTTTGTTTCTTAGATCATTTTGTAGAAAGTGTAAGCCTGTGTTTGGGATTGGTTAGATACAAATTTTGTATGACTGTTGTGAGCAGCCTTTGGCTCTCCAGATGTTATTAGATTGCAGCTCTCATCATTAGCTGAATTAGGGTAACTGGAGTTGTAATTCAACAACTGACCGCCACAGGTTACCACACTTAATCTAGACAAAAGGGAGGCAATCTTTTTATCTCTTCAGCTCTTGAATACTACAACTCCAATTGTCCCAAACAGTCAGCGGCTAAAATCAGTAGAGTCAAACATTGTCTACCACTCATCTAGAACATTGTTAGACAAAATCATTGAAACATATGAGCAAGGGGAAAAACGGCCAAACTTAACACTTAATTGGGAAATATAATTCCCAATATGTCTTTTAACCTAATCAATGCTAGAGACATATTCAGCATTCAGTGCTTTAAAAGTTAGTTGGCTCCTGAATTGCTCTCCTTCTTTGTATATATGACCAATTTGCTCAAGTTATTATGTGGAATTGCTGCCAGACTGATGTGCTAAACAAGTGGAGAAATTCTAGGGCCAATCCAACTGCACCATAAGGGGAGAATAACAATTACCATTGTTTTAGAAGGGCTTTTTATCCCCTTGCATGCATACAAGGGGTTAAAAGCCTTATTTAACCAATTGAGCACCAGGGGGATTACCAACACAATGCAAAGTAATAGCAACAGAGTAAATTTGGTTGAAAAAAAAACACAAGTCCATCAAGTTCAACCCTTGCCTTTAATCATTTAAATTTGGGGAATTTTTATTTGTTCTCTATGGTGCAGTTGGTTTGTCCCGGATTTGCTCCAGTTCTTATTGCATCAGCCTCATTGAGTACTGGGTCTCAGTAATGCCTCTTTAAGTTTGTCAAAGATAGCAAACAGTTAAAGGAAAGTCCTAGCCAAGGGTTCAGGAACATGCTTGGTTAGAAGCCAGGTGAGCAAAGAGCAGATAAAGGAGCACCTGCCTGAAGGTTTGTAAGAGCCTTGGGGCATGGATAGACTCGATACACTCAACAGTCTTATTGTCTGACACATTGCCAGTGTGTGTTTTTGCTTTTTGTCATGGAAAATATTTCATTTGAGGTCATTCAGTCAGCAAAGCAGCATTTAATACCCTCTGAGATGCCAGCCCTTTCACTTCCTTTGTGTTAGTAAAATAAACAAGGTGGTCACATTTCTTAAGTAGAGGTGCTGGTGGGGACACTATTTTAACAGTAATATGTGTTTTCAAAGGATGGCTAAGTGCAGCCTGCTCCCAGTCTCTGTGCATACCTTCCTGCACACACCCAGCATTTACAGCAAAAACTTCCTCATAAATCTTTCTTTTCTCCTTAGGGCTATGCTTTTATTTCTGTTGGGAGACTCTTTCAGTTAAAGGTGCAGCTGTAATTAAGGTGTGTATAATAGATACACCTTAAAGCAGCAGTAATACCTCCCAGTTATAAACCTTCTTAAATTCCAATGGCCACTGTGAATCAATTCTGTGTGGACTGGTTCCTCAATATTGACCTTTTTTAAATTAATCTTTAACCCATTGAGGACTAAGGGATGTACCCCTATATACACCTACTTACCTAAATCTGAGCAGAAAATTCTGGTGGCCAATATAAATCAATTTAACCTATATTAAGTGTGAGGGGTGTACAAAACTGGTCCTGTAAGGGTTAACTAGTACAGAATATCATATCCATGGAATTGAACATGATTCTTAATTGCCAAATTCCAGAACCTCACTGAAGTATTCCTTCATAATAAGGAATCAGTGGGAGGAGTTTGGAGTCCAGGAGACTGGCAATAAATAATCAGGTCTCTCTTCATAATCATTAACAATTAATTTGATGGCTAGTACACAAATAATTGATTTACAGTGGCTGTTAATAAGAGGTGTTATTTGTTCTTTGAAAAGTAGATTTTTCACTTTTCAAGATCTGTCATTATTGATTATTATTTAACCCTTCGAATGCCAGAAAGGTATCCAACATATTGTGTTTCAATGTGTTGGATACCACTGTGGCAGTCAACGGGTTAAGGACATATGCTATATCACTTAGCTGCTCATTAAATCCCTACAGCATTCCAAGTCACTCACCTTTCAGCCCATAGGGAAAAGGATTCATTTCATTGTTTTACTTTGTGCGTTTTATTTTAACTTCTGCGTTGTTGGGGTAAGCAAAACTAAAGAGGTGCAAGAGAACTATGTAAGTAAATACATAAACATATATATATATATCCAAATATCCAAGATGGTTAGTACACTGTGTGCACAATTATTAGGCAAGTGAGTATTTTGATCGTATCATCAGTTTTATGCATATTTTCCAACTCCAAGCTGTATAAACTTGAATGCTTATTGGATTTAAGCACATCAGGTGATGAGTATTTGTGTAATAAGAGAGGGTGTGGCTTATGGAGATGAACAACCTATGTCAAGGTGTGAATAATTATTAGGCAGCTTCATTTCCTCAGGCAAAATGGGCAGAAAAAGGATATAACTGACTCTGAAAAGTCAAAAATTGTAAAAAGTCTTTCAGAGGGATACAGCACTCTTGAAATTGCTAAGATATCGGGGCATAATCACAGAACCATCAAACATTTTGTTGCAAATAGTCAACAGGGTTGCAAGAAACGTGTTGAGAAAAAAAAGACGCAAATTAACTGCCAGAGATTTGAGAAGAATCAAACATGAAGCTACCAGGAACCCATTATCCTCCACTGCTGTCATATTCCAGAACTGCAACCTACCTGAAGTGTCCAGAAGTACTAGGTGTTCAGTGCTCAGAGACATGGCCATTGTAAGGAAGGCTGAAACCCGACCACCACTGAACAAGACACATAAGTTAAAACATCAAGACTGGGCCAAGAAATATCTGAAGACAGATTTGTCAAAGGTTTTATGGACTGATGAGATGAGAGTGACTCTTGACGGTCCAGATGGATGGGCCCTTGGCTGGATCAGTAATGGGCACAAAGCTCCACTTCGACTCAGACGCAAGCAAAGTGGAGGAGGGGTACTGTTATGGGCTGGTATTATCAAAGATGAGCTAGTTGGACTCAAATATGGAATCAAACTCAACTCCCAAACCTACTGCCAGTTTTTAGAAGACATTTTCTTCAAGCAGTGGTACTGGAAAAAGTCTGCATCTCTCAAGAAGACCATGATTTTTGTGCTGGACAAAGCTCCATCGCATGCATCGAAGTTCTCCACTGCGTGGCTAGCCAGTAAAGGCCTTAAAGATAATAAAATGACATGGCCCCTTTCCTCACCTGACCTAAACCCTATTGAGAGCTTGTGGGCCCTTCTTAAATGGCAGATTTACCCTGAAGGAAAACAGTACACCTCCTGAACAGTGTCTGGGAGGCTGTGTTTGCTGCTGCACAAAAAGTTGATCGTCGACAGATCAAGAAACTGACAGACTCCGCGAATGGAAGGCTTATGTCTCTTATTGAAAAGAAGGGTGGCTATATCACTGGGTTTTTTTTGGAAATGTCACAAATGATTATTTGTAAATTTAGATTTTTTTAGTATTCTCACTTTAATAGATGAAATTAAACACGCAAGATGGGAAAATGATCGTTTTTCATTAAGTTCCATAATAATTCTGCACACTAATAGTTGCCCAATAATTATGTACACATGGATATTCTAAGAAAGTCATAACATCACCTTTACTTTCTTAAATATTCAGGTTTAAGGTTTCTTAACATTTTGGATTGACAGAGAGCACTGTAGTTGCTCAATAATAAAATTAATCCTCAAAAATACAACTTGCCTAATAATTGTGCACACAGTGTATTATTGCAATGCCTTTTCTGCATATTTCACAACTAAAGGGCAACCTGTCTATGAGTGTTATGTTCAAGCAAATAATGGAGGAATTGTTTGGAAAACCAAATGCACCATAGATTTAAATGGGGCTTTTTAGAGAGGTTTCAGTCACAGTGGAGACCTCTCGTGGACCACAATAGGACTCACAGGGTTATAATATCAATGGGAATTTGGGGGAATTAGTAGTTCCCTATTGTGCAGTTGGCTTGCCTCAGGATTACGCCATTTTGCATTAATACATGAAGTCCTCAAAAGATGAGAACAGAGGGATACAATCAGAGGCCAAGGAATGTCTGGCTAAAGGGAAGCAAAGAACCCTACTCCTAGCCATTTATTACTGAACCCCTTAAGGACTAGTGACAGTCCTGGCATGTCATGGGTTGTGTGATCACAGCGCTTCTGCGGGAGCACTGCTATTGATCTTAAGATCAGCTTACTGAAAAAGATTTGCTAGTGAGCAATTAGCATTGGAACATACAGCAAAAAATGTATAAATTAACAAAGAGTTATCAAGAGGGTTTCAAATAACTGGTTTATTTTGTGTGCCAGTTTTATATTTTACTCTGTTCTCAAGTAGATTGACAGCTTTCTTCCAGCTGCATAATATTCCTCACATCCCTACTCTTGGTGTGTTCATGACAATTGAATGAACGTAAGTGTATTGTCCATTCAAAAATTGAATGAAGATCATTCCTTGTTCCTCACTTAGCTTCTATGGCATCACAGAGCAAATTATTTCTTTCTGGCAACAAATGAGTTTGCAAATAAAAAAAAAATGTATGTAAGGACAGATGGGCAAACATCGAACAGTTCGGACATAAGTGAATTTGTACAAAAGCACACTAGCACAAAGCTGCAAACACTCCATTGTACATAATGCTTTAGTGGACTTTTGCCAAGAGGTTCTATTAACCACACATACTGAGTTTTCACTAAGCTGTCTGTTTGTTGCCAGATGCAAAGAAAGCATTCTAATACAGATATACAACTTTTCTTTTATAGAGAGAGAGGAATGGCATGCTTTGCAGTTTGTCATTTTTTTCCAGAGAGATATCTAATCTTTTAAAGAGGATTACATACAAAAATTGTTAGGTTTCAATTTTCAAATATAATTGCAAAAGTTTTTTTTTCAGTACAATAGCTACTTGATGCCAAAAATCTTAATATAGAGTGTAGTGTGTCTGCACAGATGAGGTAAGTGAAGAATTTGATATTTTTCCCTATTGAAGAAACCACAAAAATAATGTATTGTGGTAACAGGTTAGACTGATGTAACTAAAACATCATAGACTGCTAGAATTCACTCACCTGGATATTATCAGCTTTAGAAATTCCATATTAATGAATGTGCTATTGCAATTAATCACAATAAATTGGAGTAATACTGGAGCAAACCAACTGCGCCATAGGGGACAAATAAAAATACCCACAACTATTATTGATATAAATGCATCAGATACTTTTTTTTTTACCATTCAGGAGGTTAAGCTTTTCATTTGCATTGGAAGTAGGATATATTGTCCCTGTAGTGCAGCTGAGTTTCTTTAGAATTACTCCAGTTTTCCTTTAAACATAGAGCTTTACCAATTTTGGTAATGAGTGTTTATTAAAAATCTCAGGGAGTCTAAGTCCTGGGGTCTGGGGAAACACATTTGTGTTACAGGCTGCATAATGCCTATGCAGCCTTTTTAAATGTCATATATTACTTTAGAGGCCATTCTCACTCAGATCTTATCTTGCACTGTTTACCAACAGGATTACAGTTGCTTTCAATCATTTTTGTACGTGATCTCAGCACCCCCTATAATCTCCTTGTGCCCTATGGATCCAAAAATGTTTTAGAATTAGGTCAGAGCCCCATACAAACCTATTATGTAATTGTGTGTCCCAGGCATGGCGGTAATATCTTTTTCTTTACAGACATACAAGTAGGGGAGGCTTGTAATGATATTTTTATATACGATGGCTTCCACTCTGATTTATTCATGTGGTTGTTCCTTTTTAATGAGGCTAAGCCTCTGCTGGCCTTTCTATATGATGAAGCCCCATTGAGTGTATTCACTTCTTTATATAAGTTACAGTATAAAGGGGAGCTCACTTAAGAAAAGATAGTTGTTGCCCTTTTATTACTGCAGTATACTAAGAACACCCCAAATTTCTGGTCTTGACTACCCTCTTGCAATCAGTCATAACCTGAAGAAGGCAGTGTAGTCAAGGTGCCCATGATTTGCTTGCCTGCATTCCGGTCCCTTGGTTTGGGAGTGGAGCTGCATCCTCTAGTCTGCCTCTATCTGCGGGCGCACGTCTCTGATGTTGTGCTTGCTATTTTGTAGCTTCCTGTCTGTGTGGCTGTTTGAGCTCCACCTCCCGGTGGTGGCCTTATAATCTGCCCATGAACTGGGCTTAACCGCCTTTTTGTGGTAACATAGTAAATTAGGTTGAATAAAGACACAAGTCCATCAAGTTCAACATTCTCCTCATACCCTAGTAACTGAGAATTTTATAGCTTTCCTGCTGCCAATTAAGTTAGTCTTTATCAGACCTACCTGATCTGCCTACTGATAAACAGTATAACTCTGTATGTTCCCTTTTGAAAGAAATGTATCTAATCTTCTCTTAAATGTATCCATTGTATCTGCCATAACCACCTCCTTGGGCAATAAATTCCACAATTTAACAGACCTTACCGTAAAAAAAACCCTTCCTCTGCTGAAGTTTAAACTCCCTTTCCTCTAATCTCAAGGGATGTTCCCTGGTCACTGTTCCCAAGTTTGTAGTTGACAAGGATACCCAGGTCTTTCTCTAGCAATGAGTCCCCTAAAATGATTCCATTAAGTTCATAAGTAGCCTTGGGATTGTTTCATCCCAAATGCATGAGTTTACACTTCCCCACATTAAACTTCATATTCCATATGTTTCCCCAATCTGACATTGTATATAAGTCCCTCTGTAGAGAGAAAATATCCTGTTCTGAATTAATGACCTTGCATAATTTAGTATCATCTGCAAATATTGATATTTTGCTTTTTATATCTATTTCCAGGTCATGTATAAACATGTTAAAAAGCAGAGGACCTAATACTAAACCCTGAGGTACTCCACTCTCCACTTTAACTGTATTGGAGAATTTTCCATTTACAACCACACACTGTTCCCTATCCTTCAACCAGTTTTGTATTCAATTGTATTTCCGTATTTTACACACCAGCCTTCTGTGTGGCATTGTATCAAATGACTTTGCAAAGTCTAGATATACTACATCTACTGCCTTGCCATTGTCAAGGTTGCTGCTTACTTCCTCATAGAAGCTGAAAAGATTAGTTTGGCATGATCTGTTCTTTATAAAACCATGTTGATTCGTGCTAATGATTTTACTTTTTTTGTTGTAATCCTGACTATAGTCCCTTATTATCCCTTGTAGCAGTTTTCCCACTACAGAGGTCAAACTCACTGGTCTATAATTCCCAGGTTCTGTTTTAGTTTTCTTCTTAAATAGAGGCACTATGTTAGCTCTTTGCCAATCCCGTGGCACTGAGCCTGTGGTGACAGAATCTTTAAAGAGTAAACCTTTGGATGTATACCATCAGGACCCAGTGCTTTGTCGGTCTTAATTTTGTTCAGTCTTCCCATGACATCTTCTTGAGTTAACCCAATATCTGTTAATTGTATTGTTTTATTTGTTACTTGCGGAGGCTCCTCTACCATTCCTTGCTCCCTTGTATATACTGATGCAAAGAAAGTGTTTAAAACATTGGCCTTTTCCTTATCTTCACTAACCAACTCACCCATCTCATTTTTGAATGGTCCAAATCACTCCCTCTTAAGGTGTTTGTGTGTGTATTGCAGTGTTGCTCATTTGACCCTTGCTTGGCTTCCGATATCTCCTGTTGCTCGATCCTTGGCTTGTCTGACTATCCACTCCGGTTTTGACCAGTGGCTCTGTCTGACTATCTGATCTGTGTATGACTCTGGCTTGTCCAACTAACCGCTCTGTGCTGACCTAGGCTGTGGCTGATTACCTGATCCGGTTCCTGACTCCGTGCTACTCCCCGCTCCTGTCTGACTACCACTTGTCTCTGGTTATAGCAAAGGGCTTGCTCTACCTATCCGGTGCAACCACTACCTTGCTGGTAGTGTTGCAGGTTGCCTCCGCACTGTGCGATCCTATTGCTTCCGGGCTGGTAGTGTTGCCTGTTATGTCTCTCTCCGTTGCCTCTTGGCTGCACTACCATATAACTATTCCTTGCTGTCTCTGCCTAGCACTCACTCTGTTGCCTCCGCACTGTGCTATTAGCAACTACATCTCTGGTAGTCTGCAAATGAGCATCCTCTCTGTGGCCTCCACTCTATACTACTCCAGTACTATAGCTGCCTAAACTACTGTCTAACATACCTCTCTGGAGGTTGTCCGGATACGCTCCTTTACTGACTCCTGGCATTCCAGGTTCCTACCTGTAGGTCAGAGCCAAGTCTGGTTCTATACACTTTATATCTACTGTACCGATTTCAGGTCAGTGTCAGCTCCTGGGTAGTGGACTAGACACTATCCTCACGTCTGTCTCCCCCACGGTTGAGGAAGTGTTCACTCCTAGTATTATTATTATTATTTGCTTCAATAAACTGGTTAATTTCACTTGTACTGTTTTGTGTTTTTATTTGCCTAAGTGACTGTGACAGGTACGAGTTTAAAGCTTCTGTTAAGTTTAGTATTTGTATGAAATATGTTGCTTTGACACAGAACACATCTTGTGAAACAGGTGTTTCATTTGCCAGTGTTGCATCGAATTACAACCCATCTGAAAGTAGGCAAACTGATTACTGTATATCCCCAAAAAATGAAAAAAACAGATTAGCTTACTATCAGGCATCCAAGTCACTTTTCTGTACAAGGTAGGAGAACTTCTTCAGCAGGTGGCAGGACTACTGGATGTCTCTCCCCTCTGTCTCACTCCACCCTGTTCCTTTTGATCTCTGGTACTCCTGTCCCCTCCCAATGCTCCTGATGCTGTCTGCTCTTTCACTATATTCTTTGCTTCTGCAACTTCTGCAAAAGTTCCATGCTAGTGTTTCCTCTCCCCATGTGCTCCCTGCTGTGCCTCTCCATGTTCTCTTCTCCAGCCTCCTCTCTCTCACTTCAGTGTTTCCCTGTTCATGCTCCCTTGTCTGCCACTTGTGGCTTTCCACCATCTCCCAGTCTCTAGTATGGTCTGGCACATTCTCTGTTCCCTTCTTATCCTTTGATATCTATGAACCACTCCGAATCAATTTGAACTTACCCAAAATTTTCTTCAGGTCATACAAATTAATCCACTAAAAATAATGGAGGTTTTGAACATCTATAGCCCCATACTGAGCACTGTGCATTAACAAATGGGAAAGTACCTTATTATTGCTTAAGCCTGAATATCTGTCTTTTTTCCTTCTATAAATCCAAAGGTGAAACAGTACCAGCTGCTAAACCAGAGACTTGAGAGAATCCATTCAAGTGCTCCAAGATAAACATATAACCAGCCTTAGATGAGAGGACTCTGTTCCACAGACCTACAATCTAACACTAGGCTTTTCTGAATAACTTATTATTATTATTATTATTATTATTATTATTATTATTATTATTATTATTATTAATTAATACATTGCTCTTCTTTAAGTTTTATAGGCATTTTGGAGCAATATGTTTTTGGTTGTTAAAGGTTTATCAATTAAAATCTATCAAAAAGATTCTCAAGTAAATAATTTTGTTTAATTAGACAGTTGATTTTTAAAATAGTTGTTGCAAATATATACACAATGGGATTTGGGCCCCAGCATCTAAGAGGACCAAATGACCTCAGGGCCTAATAGGATCTAATTATGCCCATAGTTAATATTGTTATTCTAGGGGGCCCAATTTAGTGTTTCCATAGCAATCCTCCAATGCCAAAGCTTTGTCAGTAAATCTGATGTGTATCCACTGATTGCTTTATTCTAAGAATTAATCAGTGTTTATATTCATTGGGATATTATCACTTTAAAGACCATAGGGTTTAATGAAAAGTGAAGAAGGTGTGTGGAATTTGTATATTAGAGGCAATTACAAGAAGATATTATTAAGATCTCTATTTAAATATTATCTACTAAGTTTGAACAGTAAGCCAGCAAAATGTTAGCTACTAATATTGAACAGTAAGCCAGCCAAATGTTGGCGTGAAGTCAAATGTTAGGTTGGGGTATAAAAGGAAGGATATCAGTGCTGTCTTGTCTGAAGTTCATTACATAAGTTCAAAAAAGATCCTGATTGCAAGACACCTGTCCCCAGCTGTGGACCTGTGATGCACGTAGATTTCAACATAACTGCATTGTTCAATGACATTTGACATTACCAGTCACAGTTTACAGGAATTTCTTATTCTGGATAAATATTGAAAGCCTAACCAAACTATTTTGTAAACTACTGCTCTGATTTTTTTTTTTTTTTTTTTTTGTATGCAGTGAGCCAGTGATTGTGCCCTTTCGTGTCTATTCTGTATGTTTTGATGTATTTTGTTCACCTGAAAGATTCATTATCATAATGGAACCACAGATTACTCTGAGTAGGAAGTGCTGAGCAGCACTTCTTAAATTAAGGAGCTGGTGGCCACAATAGTGAATAATATGATGAATATATCACTGTTTGGAGAAAGTCAATGTCCTCTCATCTTTTAGTGACTGTTTTCCAGCAAATACACTGATGTTACACCCACTGATTCCTTATTACAGGAGAGAAGGAGAAGGTCTTCGTATTCACTGGGATAAACTGCGTGAAGCATCTTTTGTCTCCAGATGGAACCCCTTGTCTGGGGATGTACCATATACAACCTTTATTGAGCATCCACTGAAGAACTGCACTGAGAAGTTCACAACCATCTGCCAGGTAATAATGAGGGACCGCAATAAGCAGGAAAAAATCAATACAGATTACTAGAATTAACACATTATCATAATCATAAAAATAAAACATTTTCAAGATAGTTGTGGCAACTAGGGATGAGAAAAATACCCATATATTTTGTGGATTGATCCAGAGGACCAAAAGTAAATTCTGGGTTTCACTGGATTAATCCAGAATAAAAGTTGGACTGACAAGGTTACAGATGGAAATAGGGAGGGTGGAAGAGTGAGCAGGAGAATAAGGTCAGGGCAGAGAATGGGAGGGGGTACATGGATAGTAAGTTGGGGAGCTGGAGGGCCTGGAGGATAAAGGGGAAGAATCAGGGGATATTGACTAAGATTGGGGCCATTAGCTCTAGAAAAATGAATAGGAAGTTGAAAAGATGCAGAAAAACCAGGGAAAAGCTGGAGGGATAAAAATGGGGAAAGAGAGGAGTATGTAAGCAGGAGAAAGAAGAGATATGCATCAGGCCTGCTGAACAGCTCCATACCTTGATGACTGCCCTGATACCAGGAACAATAATAGGAATTAGCTGTGATTGACATCTGAAGATAAGTGAGCTTGTTTTTTTTCTTAAGCTGTGATTACATTTCCAGCTATTTGATTAGTTAAAAAAGAAAATTAAATGCAAAAACAAAACACCAATTTTGCAAGCAGTGATTTGGGTCTTGCAAAACATACTTTTTTTCCAAAACAAACTTTTAGATTATGTTTGTTCATCGTTATAGGTAACATGCACTGAACATTCAATATTCAAGGTGGAACATACCCTAGGAAGAAGAGGCCACGTATTCCTGTATTTCCAGTTCCCCTTTAACTCCTTCTAAAATAATTCAAATTTAACTTCTTGGATGCTAGACATCTCTAATGCATTACTTCTTCTCAGGGATCAAAAGGTTAAAGATGTTATGTCAGGTTATGATATTAGACAGTGTTAATTGAAGTACTGTTATATTACTAGGAAATATAACTTAAATGATACCAGAGGCAAAGACATGAATATTACAAAATACATCACTAATTATGTGTCCAAGTTGTGACCTACATGTAATGGACTTCACTTTCATACTACTAGGAACTTATATATAAAGATGTGTTTAATTACACCAGAAATAACAATCTGAGTCTGTTAAAAGGACATATGCATAGTAATTAAGTTGATAATTTACTTTTAACAAATGTATCCAAAAAGTTGTCTTTCCTACTTCTATTCTATGTTACAAGCACAATCCTCAAAGCAAGATATTGAGTAGCATTTGGAAGGGTATATTTTTTTTCATTTGGATTTGAATATTTTCATTACTGTTCATTTAAAGAGATAGTAATGTTTCACAAAAACAGCAGCTCCAATTAATCTCCACAGTATTCAGGACTCGTAGAGTGTTATTTCAATACTGTCAGAGTTGTAGTTCAATAATAATTGAATGATTAAGTATCCCCCTCCTGCCCCTTTTGCCTAGTGTAAGCCACTTCCCCTCAGATGTGGAATCTGATCCTGGGACCACACAGCTCACAGCAAGGGATAATCTTCTTACTGTGAGCATAAGGAAAACCCTGCCCCCCTTCAGAGGTTTTTTCTTATGCTCATTGAAGAATGTCCCCCTCTGAGATCCATTTTGCTGCTCTGAGGTAAGCAGTGTTACATCAGTAAAAGGGCTGGAGGGGGGACACTTTATCATTCAATTACGCTTGAACTACAACTCTGATAGTAGTGAAATAACACTCTCCATGGCTCAAGTTCTATGAAGATTAATTGGAGCTGCTTTTATTGTGAAACATTACTATTCCCTTAAAAACGTCCCTGCAAAGACAATACACATGGCCTTAATTATACAACACTTTACAAGTGTTTATCAGGACAAAAACTTGGAGTGTATTTACTAATCAATGAAATTGTCATCAAGGCTTATTTTGTTGCTCTGAAATGAACAGAATTATCTTGTTTGATAAGATTCTCCATCAGCATCACCATTTAGAAACACTCATGGGAAATGTGTCATGAATGGGAAAGTACAAGCTAAAATAATCTTTATTGCTGTGTCTGAAATATAACTCTCATTCATTTTAGTGAAATCACATGCTTGACTGAGATACAGAAAAAAAAAATCTAATTTCATAATTCCCTTCACAAATAGGAGAAAATGTGATACTTTTTTAATTTCTATTTTTGTGCATAAAGGAGCAATTGCCTTCTAATGCACTGGAGATATAGCTAGCATCAAGCTGTTAGTAAATAGGGTCCTATGGGCCATATGAACAAATAAAAGAGGAACAATTTTGGAGCAAACCTTCTGCACTATAGAGGTCAAATGAAACCTCCCATTTATTTAAATGAAGTTGTTAATCTCTCCAATGCAAAAGTTCTCCAATGTAATTAAATCAATGGATATTTTGAGAATTTGTTTGTCCCGTATAATGAGTTAATTTGCTATAGATTTGCTCTTATTTCTTTGTACATATGGTTCAATGTAAAGTATATCTTGTTTGAAATAACATCGCTGTGTGTGCTCTACTCCCTCTCATGACAGACACAGAATACAAAATGGAAACTCCCAGTTCTTATTTTGTTTAATAGGAAAATAAAAGCAGAATAATGCAAACCATAGATCTGACCCTGCAAAGAAGAAGTGCACATTATTAAAAAATAATTAAGGCTATTTGCATACTTTCCCTTTGAATCTTCTTCTAATGTAATTGTGTTCTGAGTAGGAGGAGGCTACTGTTAGACTTTTACCGTTCATCCCAACACCCTTTTCCCTTAATACATTATATAACATGTTAGTATAAATGTCCATTCTGTTATTGCAAAATAGTGGGTTGACAAGGACAGTAAATCTCTTTCTCTATATTAGTAGGTATGTAGGTGTATGTGAGATGCTTGGTTGAATCAACATTACATATACGTGGTCAGTGAAGAATGGCATTTGGGCACCTATGACAAGTGCTCTGTGGAATTCAGAACAGTGGGCTGAAGAAGAATGTAGTTTTGAAGGGAGCACACTCTATAGTCTGTAGGAGGGAGATATTTCTGCATGAAACATGAACACTGGTTCTTGCAAATAAAAAAAGTAAACATCTTTTGAACTTAGGTGAGCTCAGGAACTATTGTACAAGTTATATTTGTAGAGTGGGGGTCAGTAGGGGCTATTTTGGGAGATTCAGTCTTACTATGAATTACTGTTGTTAGACCTAATATTTAACAGCTTTTTGATTTCATGGGTATTAACTTCTGTTTATATTTATGCACAGGGTTTTCCACACCAACCTAGTGTAATACATTTTTTTAGGCAGAGAAAGGGAATTAAAATAGCTGTAAACAGGACTGGATTTCCCAACAGGCAGAGTAGGCAACTGTATAGAGCTTCTCATTTTGATGGGTGTCTCTGCTGTGCTGGCCAGTGGCCACACTCACATTTTGAAATGTGGTTATGGTCAGAGCAATCTCAGTGATCCTTCATCAGTTTTATGCCCCTTTACACACTTTTATTTCACCTCCTGGATGCTATAATATTTCCAACGCATTGGTCTGCAATGTGTTGGAGACCTGTCTAGCAACTAATGGGTTAAAGCTTTTTTGTTCATGCATGTTATCTGCTAAGGGTATTTTCTGTGCCAGGAAACATGGAACTGGGGTTGTTGTCAGGTGAGGCTGTGGTCATGGGAGGGGCAAAGGGTGCCTAGAGTGCCTTGCCTAGGGGTGCCTGGGCTGTAAATCCATTCCTGTCTGTCAAGCAGCTCCTTGAAAGCATTTTAGATAGAAATATCTAAAGGGCAGGGACTCGTGATGCTGCACTATATATAAATTGGTAGCACTATATAAGAATAAACACTATTATTAAGCATTTTGATTATTAGTAATAATTAGAAACTGTAAAAAGTAGACTACAGGCCCACACTGGACATGCAAACTTTTCTGCCTTATCTTTAATCAGTTTGTTAACCCTTTGAGTTCCAGAGGAGCAATGTGTTGCATACCTCTCTGGCACTCAAAGGGTTAATGAGTAGATATCATTTGAAAGTGTGGTCAGGAACACATTATCTTGATTCTTTGGCAAACAAGAGTACAAACTGCTCTTCATGCTTAAATATACGATTCTGTATTTGTCCATTGACAATGTGCAAAAGATAAAGGAAATCTGGGAGCACCTCAAAAATTTGGGGAACTAAGGGTTTTATAGTGCACTTTTCCAGAAGTGTACATTGCCTCTGGACAGATAAAGAACAAACAAAGAGCTAATTTGACCTCTTGTTTGTGGTTGACTTGAGACACTTTGTACTGGTCCACAGATGACCTTTTCAATGACATAGCTCACATAATCAAAATGCTTGGCTGTCGTGTGCCTACCCCTATATTCTTCATTTCCTCTCTCTGTGTAGAAAATAATATAACCTATGTTTCTGGCATCACATTTTATTAGTTTAAGGAAACTCTAACACTTAAAAATTAAATGGGGTTATATAATTTTAAATACTATATGCAGCTAAGAGGACACCTGAAGTACCCTAGAAGGTAGTTAATTGTACTCTCTACCAGGATAATCATATTTTCTATCCGCACTGATGTGGATGTGGAAATGCCCTTTTGTTGCACACCCCGTGGGCCTCTGGTCCTCAAAGAGTCAATAGCCAAAATTAAGTTTTGTCAAAAGTAAAATATCTGAGTTTGAATGCATTCGCCTAAGTTTTGATTTTTCTTCACAGATTTCATGTTTTACCGATAACCTGGCAAAAGCTGTCCAAGAAGCTCATAAGGCAAACCCAGTGCCAGGCCGTGCCAATGGAGCCCTAATCTTGAACCAGCCTATATTGATTGAAACTTATGTTGGATTAATGTCGTTTATTGGAAACCGCAACAAACTTGGTTATTCACTTGCCCGAGGCAGTGTTGGCTTTTAAAGTAAATTATATTATTTTATGCATTGCAGTGTACCCATGGATTCTAATGGGATAATCTGCTATGGACCAGGAGTCACCTGATGTTTACAATACTAAACTAATGACACAAGATTAGGGCCCTTAAGATTAGCAATTTTGAGGCAAACCAATGGTTCCATATAGGGGAAATAACCCCTCCCCAATTCCCACTTATTGAAATGGAGTTTTTGAATCTTTGAATGCTAGTGAGGTCTTTTGCTGTACTATGTTTTGGAGAGCTCTAGCACTCTAGGGGTTAAAGTGACAGTCAACCATCTGTTTGATTTTCATATTCTTTAAGTGCATAACATATAAAGTCAAAATGTCTATACTTATAATTTTTTTCATCTTTTCAATTTTTTGTAGGCTTTTATGTATCTGACCATGAGCTCTGGATTTTTATCTCTATATAGCTTACTGTCGGTGACTGGGAAAGCAGGGATAGTAATACAGCCTAACACTATCCCTGCATCAGAAAATAGAGCATACTCTATCAGTGCTGTGGAGATACTGTTACATTATATCATGAGCCCTATTTTCTTAGTCCCTGACACAAATAGATCACTATTAGGAACATAAACATGTGAATTAAAGGGATAGTTATGTTTCCATATGAACAACTTTGCAATCCTTCCTTGTAGTGCATACATGATCAGTTTTTTTTTAGTAATGCTGAATTTGCTCTATATCACTTGAAATAATATAAATTGTCCCACTAGCTCCCCTTTTATTATATCATCCTTCGAGTTTTGGAGCTGGAAGTGGATGATGATGTGAGACGATCTTCTTTCAGGATACGTAAAAATCTGCCTTCCTTCATCGAGTGGGGCAGGGTTTTCTGTATATTGAATGAAAGCATATTGTGCCTCGTAGTTCTCTGTCTAGTTAAGTGACCGGATTTCAGATCTCAGGGGATGTGGCCTGGCATTCTGAAAAGGGGCATAAGTATAGCTGGGAACTCTCCGGATTTGCACAGGAGACTTCGGTTTTGTCTTCTAATTACCGGGTCAGGGGATGATTCTCCGGGTGTGGGGAGTTTTAAATAAAACTCTACCCACTTTTGTGTATGCTTCTTGCACTCCAGCCAAATTCCCCTCCTTCCCAGGGTATTTTTCAGGTTTTTTTTGTGCGTTTTGAAGCCCCACCCCCACTCACGAGTAAGACCGACCCCTTTTCTGACGCATATTGCATCATACATCTCCCCCAGCGGCACCAAAAGACTGCCCTCTGGGCAGTCCACAATGAAAAGTTCCCAGGTATGCGCATGAGGGGGACAATTTATAATATAATTTCAAGGGAAATAGAGTGAATTCAGCATTACTAAAATAACCAGTTGTGTGCACTACAAGGAAGGATTGCAGAGTTGTTCATATGGAAACATTACTATCCCTATAAATAGGAAAAGTTGAAAAAAAAAGAACCAAAAAAAAAAATTATTGGCAATTTGATTAACATATTAAGCATTTCCTAAAAATGCAAAGGCAAATAGGGGGTTCACTGTCAGTTTATAATTCCTGCTGAAGTCAATGTGCATATATAATCCTGTATAAAGTAAAAATTAAATAAAAAATAAAATTATCAAGTCAAATGCCAAATTATCATATACTTGTTTATAGTTGACATTTCATTGATCAGGGGTCCCAGCTTCTCTTCTACAGCCAGTCAGGGCTGGTGCAAGGATTTTTGCCACCCTAGGCAAAACCTCATTTTGCTGCCCCCTTGGCTCCACCCCTTTATGCCCCTCCCCTTTATGTGTATAAGTGTCAGTGTGCGTGATCCCTATACATGTATAACTGTCAATGTATGTGTGTTCCCTGTATGTGTTAAGTGTCAGTGTGTTACCTATATGTGTATAAGTATCAATTTGTGTGTTCCCTATATGTGTATCAGTGTGTCAATGTGTGTGAGTTTGTGCTTCTCTATATGTGTATCAGTGTGTCAATGTGTATACTTGTCTGTATGTGTATCTGTGTGTGTGTGTGTGTGTGCTTATCTCTATGTGTATCAGAGTGTGTGCGTGTATCAGAGTGTGTGTGTGTGTGTGTGTGTGTGTGTGTGTGTGAGTTATATGCCACCACCAGAGCAATAAAGAGTATATATATATATATATATATATATATATATATATATATATATATATATATATATATATATATATATATACACACATACATATATATACACCACCTCTTGATTCCCCCCTTTTGCCTCTTTCACCTGCTCTTGATAAGTTGTCTCTCTTTACCCCTCTTGATCTTCCTTTTGCCATTCTCCCACTCTTGATCCCCACTTTTGCCTCTCTCTCCCCTTCTTGACTCTTGATCCCATCCTTTTACCTCTTGGTCCCCCCTCCTTTTGCCTCTTGATCCCCCCCTCAATTTGCCTCATGATCCCCCCTCTTGACCCCCCTCTGAGTCTTTCACCCACTCTTGATCCCCCCTCTTACCAAGTTGCCTCTCTTTACATCTCTTGATCTTCCTTTTGCCATTCTCCCCCTCTTGATCCCCCATTTTGCCTCTCTCCCCCTCTTTCCTTAATCCACCCTTGACTCTTATCTTGACCCCCCCTTTTGCCTTGTTCTCCCCCTCTTGCCTTAATCCACCCTTGACTATTGTCTTGATCCCCTTCTTTTGACTCTTTCTCCCCCTCTTGCCTACCCTTGATCCCCCTCTTGATCTACCCTTTTTGGTTTTCCCCTTTTTGCCTAAGTTGCCTGTCACTGTGACTTCACCTCACCGTGACTGTCTTGCATCCCTACCAGTGCTGACTGTGTGTCTCTCTCTACTCCCGGCCTCCCAATCAGATCAGCTCTCCGTGAATTAAGCTGGGTCACGGTGCGGCCTTCGTGGTGTGCAGACGCAGTGGTTTTCACGCTTCGTCTGATGGCATGCTGTAGGTGGCAGCGCTCGCTGTTTTCAGAGTGGTGCCTCTCTCTCCTCTTCTCACGGCGGCAGAGCTGTGTGAAGCTCTGCTCGGCAACTGCACCCCCATGAGATGTGCGCCCTAGGCCGGTGCCTACCTTGCCTATAGGTGGCGCCGGCCCTGCAGCCAGTCTGGGGACAGTGTGGTCTTATTCTAGGGCAAACCAACAGTGCCATAGAGGAAACATACACATTCCATGGCTTTGCACTGATTTCAGTGGAATATTTAACTCCTTGAATGCTAGAGAAGTCTTGAGTGCTTTATGAAACAATACATCAGAGATATGTAGCATTTAAGGGGTTAAAATTCAATTGAAATCATTAGGGTGTTTTAGTTTTTTTCCCTCTTTCATTCATTAGGCTTACCCTAGAATTGTTTACCTTTGCCATTTTATATAGGCACCAATAGTATTTGTTTGAATTTGTATCCCCCCTCAAATGGTTGAGCCCTCACAGTTTATTACTTCTTACTATGTTGGCATTTATTTTGCCTTCAATGTGTTAATAGTATCCTACAGGACCTTCTGTTCTAAAACATGTAACATAGAGAAAGGTTCAGCAGATCATTTAAGTGATATAAATCAAAGTTGCTTAAGAATACTGAATTCAGTAGTTTTGCATTCCTTAGAACCGTGGGATCAGAAGGGTCACTTAAAGGGATAGTAATGTTTTATAATAAAAGCAGCTCTAATTTATCTTCATAGTATTTGGGCCATGGAGAGTGTTATTTAAATTCTGTCAGAGTTGTAGTTCAAGAGTAACTGATAAAGTATCTCCCTCCTGCCCCTTTTACTGATGTAATACTGCTCAGCTTAGAGCAGCAGGGAGTGTCCAGGTAGATTGCAGAGAGGAACAATCTTCAATTAAGATAAGGGAAAAAGCTGAAAAACCTATCAAGGAGGGCAGGGTTCTCAAAGTAAGAAGATTGTCCCTTGATGTGAGCTGTCTGGTCTATGGACTGGATTCCACATCTGAGGAGTGGGAGCTTACACTAGGTAAAAGGGGCGGGAGGGGGGCAGTTTATCATTCAATTACTCTTGAACTACAACGTTCACAGTAATGAAATAACACTATGGCTCAAATACTATGAAGATTAATTGGGGCTGCTGTTTTTGTGAAACATTACTACATCACTTTAAATCACTGCTGATCGGCCACACAGATGTGTCTGCTGGAACAACAGATAAATTCATCACTGGTGCCCAGTTTATGAGCATTTGACTGTAGAAAAACACTGTCCATCCGAGGAAACATTTTAGTCTTTAATAATACATAATTTAAATGTCTAAACTAGTGGTTCTTAACATTTCAGTGCCAGACAAGTACACAGTGCATTGCAGAGCAATGTGTTGTGAACCCTCTGGCACTCAAAGGGTTCAGTTTTGTTTTGTTTTGTTTTGTTTGCTCATGGAGCCCCTAACAAACAGTCTATAATATCTGGGACACCTCTAACATTGTATAGATCATTTGTCAAGATTGTAATTAAGGTACAAAAACATAAATATAGAGAGAGTTCAGGCCTCACAATCAAAATATCAAAAACATATTGTGCATAACAATTTCTATGAATACAAATGTGAAAATCAACATTCACATTTTTTTTAAAGTCTTTTAAAAGAAAAAAGGGTCGCCTTATGTCCATAGCACATTATCCTAGTATAGAAACAGTCACGGATGTTTTACACCTTTTCCACTCTTAGAGTTGTCTCATTTTGAAAGTTCCCAGGTATGGCGATATATGTCTGTCCTGTTACCTACCTGTCTTTTTCTGCATAACAGTGGAGATCACATCACTTGGGAAGGGTGTTGGAGGAGCGGCTGACAGCTGATCCATATGCTCATCAGCCATATATAATTGGCTGATGTCCACATGCTTTGCTTATTCATTGTAGGTTACAATGAGCATCACTCCCTCCAACATAAGCAGTGTAAATAAACTACATTGCGGCCCATATGCTGCTATTCAAATCTACTCTGCTGAAACTTCCTGTGCTCAGTGCAGGAACTTTGGGAAGTAGCAGCAAGATACAAGAGGTTACATTCTCACTGGTGAAAACTGCCAGTATGAGCAGCCTAATGGAACATTATTCTATTTACTGCTAACATTGCCAGTGTGAACAAATCCATAAGCATAACTCACATCGCACTCGCTCTCTCTCTCTTTCACTCATAACTCCATTCTCTCACATACAACTTACAGTTGTGCTTTATCTTGTAACTGTTTGGAGAGGCTATACACGTATGGCTCTCTGGATAATTTCAGAATAAAGATTAGGACATAATAATTGTCCACCCCTAGTTTAAAGCCATGCCTGATTCCTGAAACAAGCCCAGCTTTGATTAGCATGGGAGGCAAGTGATGTAATTTTATATCATGTAGACATTCATTGACTTACAGTACACTCCATTCCCCTCCTAGATGACAATATGCTGTATAACATGCAACATCAGTTAATTTAAAATTAATATTTTCTTTAATGCAGTGTTTATTATGAGAAATTCCACCTTATATCTGATAGTTGTTGGTTTAGTATATACGTCAATTTAGGTAATCATGTTGAAAAGGTCATTCTCTAGCAAAACAACATCAATCCTTGTAGAGTAAATCAGTAACTTATGTGTAAACTCTGGAATATGAATATAGTCAATAATAACTGCTATTCTTACATAGCATCTATGTATGATGTCATTTTTTTACCAATAAATGTCAATAAATATTGTGACTGTTCTTGAGACCTGCAGCTTTTGTGTGGGAGATGCTGGTTATTAATTAGCTGTTAATCTGAAACTTCACAATCAGGGCCCTATGTTCAAAAGAAAAGTAGAAGAGGTCTGAGGCAAACCATTTGCACTATAGAAGAGAACTAAAAATTCCCATTGATTTAAATGGGGAATGCTCTCTAGTATTCACGGTAAAATCCCCATTTTAATTATTTGGAATTTTTAATTCTCCCCTATAATGCAGTGGTTTTCCCAGAACTCCCCAACTTTTCTTTTGAACATACAGCCCTAAGATGAGGATTTAGAGCCTCCTGTCAAGTCTCTTAACCCCTTAAGGGCCAGAGAGGGGTCCAAAGCATTAATTTGCAATTCTTTACATACCAATCTAGTCCTTAAGGGTTAATGAACATAAAGGACATTGTGCAGAAAGCAAAATAATTGCAGTTATGAAATAAACCAACTACAATATATGGGGCAAACAAAAATCCCCCATACTGAATTAAATTGCACAGTGTGTTGGAGACCTCTTAAGCATAACTGCCCAATCTAAATCAATTGACATTGTTATTTGTCACCTCCAAAGCAGTAGATTTGCTCCTGAATTGCATTTCTCTTTCTTTCTGCATAGAGCCCATTATGTGCTTTCATGTTTTGGAAACAATATGGCGTAACTATTGTTACTGCTGATAATTACACTAGGGCATTTAATAGGAAAGCTGCTTCATTTGATTTCATAGAGTATTTTATACGTATTTTTCATGGCTAGAGGCAGAACATCCTGATGGGAAGTTTACACACATGATTCAGCACTGACTATGCCACCACACCTTGTTCAATGTTCGTAAACCATGTCTGCATTCTATGTGCTTTAATTTGGTGGAAAAAAATAAATGTGTAACTATTTCTAGGACTTCTCCTCATAATTATATTAATACATATTCCAAAATGAAAAAAAGTAAAGGGGCACTCCCAAATGGCAATCACATTGTAGCACCATAATAGTACCAGATATGTTTAGCAATCATAACCACTTGGGAAATAGGTTTAAAGCTCCATTTATACCCTAATACGAAAATGACCACACTGATATACTCTGTAAAATAACACAGAAATGTGATTAATAAGAAAAATTAAAAAATATGGTTATGTTGACAAATCATTGGTAACCTCTCACAATCAAAAGTTTTTAAATCAATGGAAATGTATGACCTCAATGCAGTTGGTTTGCCCCAGTATTACTGAGTTTTGCTGTATGCAAATGGCCCTTGATCTGATTATAGGTATGCAACACATTGTGAACTGCTCACTATGATATAGCGCCACAGACCACCACTATCAATACCAGCCTCCCTCCACAAATTACCACAGTCACAATTCCATGTGACACAAACAATTTGGTGCAGACTGCTTGGTCATCAATCATCCCCATATAAAAGACAAATATGTATCAATGTTCACTCAGAGAAAATGAATTTATTCCATAATGCATTTCTCAGCATACAGGTAAGAGCAAAGTTCACATAACTTGCACTTGAATGGAGACAAGTGTAGCTACGAACACATTTTGAACAAGATGAAAGCACTTCCTCAGAGTGGTATATCAAACTGTAGAAGTGCTAGTGTGTAAATTTTATGAACTTTGCATTAGAATGGATGCTGTTAATTCTATTCTGCAATAAACATATTTTTTATTTGCGGTGAGTGTAGTTTTAGCTTGTGTTTCTCTTAATTTTTAAGGGTAAATGTACCCCAGAAATAACTGGCTCTTTGTTTACAAACAGAAAGGTGCTCTTTATGCAACAGTCAGTTAGATCTATATATATTATTTTTCAGTTGGTTTTGACCTCTCTTTTAGCCTGCTGATAACTATTAATAATCTGATAATGTGTCCCTTACAAGACAAGGCTTCTGAAGCCCACTGTTTGGTGTGTTGTGTGAGGCGTGACATAGAGGCAGGCTCTGTAGAGATCACTAAACACAGGAAACAACAGATATAATGAAAATAGATATACATGACTGATGTATCAAGAACACCTACTAAGGTAAATTAATCTGTTAAATTGAGCCCCTTATTCTTTGGTTGATGTTCCCCTTTACATTTCATAAACATCCTGGAATATATAAACAAACTAAACTAAGATGTTCCAATGTAATCATCAGTGCTAATTTAATATACAATAAATCACTAATTATGTATTCTCATATTCAGTAACACTGGTGATACCCAATACCTACTTATACTAAATGCTGAACAGGTACACAAATGGTGAGTTGCTGCAGAGTTAAATGAAGTTGACTGAAGCCAAACATATCTCAGACTGCTCTGTGAAAACACCAAACACAAGCAATGTACCAACCAGACTGGGACAACGGTACATTACATTACATTACAGGGTATGGTAACTCTGAAATATCCCCATAACATCCTGTGACACAGGTATAATATTGCATGTCTTTCCCTGGATGTCCTCCCTCATACTTCCTGAATGTAGAAATATTTGAGTAATGCTGATTACTGATGTTAATGTTGATTAATGGGGTTGATGCAATCTTTTCTTTATTATGGTTATTTCACAGGAAAAGCTTCAGTCTCAGCCCTAGCCTGGGGATATGGTGGGACCCTGTCTACATATAGCTCCATGACATTTGCCCTGATCTTATAGATGAGCGTTATATGAGTCATGAGGAATTATGAAATAAAACATTCAGGTTGTACAGACTGCTGATTTGTCAGCTGCTGGTTGCCAATACTGTTACAGATACCATGCCCACATTTCTATTAGGAAAACAGAAGGATTTTAGCAATCAACAAACAAGTGTTTTGTTGATTCTGATCAGGGACTTATTTATCAAGCTAAAGGTGGAGTAAACCAATTGAACAATAGGGGCGTGTGAGAAGATACCTGATGATTTAAAGGAGACATTTAACCCCTTGAATACAATGTGTTGCAGACATTGTTAGCATTCAAAGGCTTTAAAGGGATAGTAATTTTTCACAGAAAAGCAGCTCCAATTAATCTTCATAGTATTTGGGCCATAGAGAGTGTTATTTCAATACTGTCAGACTTGCAGTTCAATAGTAATTGAATGATAACGTATCCCCCCCCTTTTATGTAGTGTAAGCTGCCTCCACTCACATGTGGAATCTGGTCTCTTGACCAGACAGATCACAGCAAGGGACAATCTCCTTACTGTGAGCATAAGGACAAACCTGCCCCCTTGACAGGTTTTTCCTTATGCTCACTGAAGTTTGTCCCTCTCTGTGATCCATCCAGACAGTTTGTTTCTCTGAGGTGAGCAGTGTTACATCAGTAAAAGGGGCTTGAGGGGGATACCTTATCACGCAATTACTCTTGAAGTACAACTCAAACAGTATTGAAATAACGCTCTCCATGGAAATACTATGAAGATTAACTGGAGCTGCTTTTATTGTGAAACATTACTATGCCTTTAAAGAACACTAACACACAAAATTAACTGGGGATATACACATTCAAATACCCTATACTAAATGCTAGCATCTGCAAATATTCTGAAGTCTAAAATCTAGTGTAACATATGCTCAGAGAGAGTAGACATTCCTGCCTTCTTCAAGACTATCTATGATGGGCTGAGATAAGATAACAAATACAAGAGCAGTGGACACTTACCACAATCAATTAACCCCTTAAGGACTGGTGATGTCCTGACATGTTACCGGTGTCTGTGTCTTAAGGACCAGTGTCGGTCCTGGCACATTTTCAGACTCTCATTCTGTAAGCCGGCACACACATCATGCATGACGGGTCGACGAATGATGTCTATAGGGCCCTTAAGGGTGATCCAACCCCAGGACTGCTGGATGTCAAGAGGTTAACTGATGATAACTCTTATTGCCATACCTGGGAACTCTCCGGATTTGCCCCGGAGACTCCGGTTCTGACAGAGATTTACCGGGTCTCGGGGGCAGAGGCTGATTCCTCCGGACGTGGGGAGTTTCTATTGAAACTCTGCCCACTTACACTCTTTCTCCCGCTGTTCCTCCGTCCCCAGCCTTCTGTATGACATTTTTAACCCTTTGAGTGCCAGAGTGGTACGGAATGCATTGCTTTGCAAAGCATTCGGTACCACTCTGAAACTCAAAGGGTTAAGCACCCCCCCGCTCACGTCAAGCCCCGTCCCTTTTTTACGCGATTAGCGTAATTTTTGGCACCCCCTGCTGAAAAGAGGACTCCCCTCCGGGTAGCCCTCATCTGGAAGTTCCCAGGTATGCTTATTGCTCAGTACAAACAGCACAAATAACATTACATAAATGCAGTCTGAACAGGACAATTTACACGTTTTAAAAAGCAAGTTTAAGATTATATTTTAGGGCTGTAACATGAATAACTCATTTTCACATATGCTAGCTATAAGTATGTGATATTTAAAATATCAATCTATTTAATTTTTTTGGTGTTAGTGTTCCTTTAAATGCTCCTTTTTAAATAAAAATAAATGTACAGAATTTTTATTCCACCGCTGTTGTGCAGTTTGTTTGCTCCAGAATTACATGTCTATCTTCATAAATAAGGCCCATTGGGCCTTATGTATAAAAGAGAACAAAACAACAATAAACATTGCCTTTGTAGCACTAAGTAACACAGTTTAGGAGAAATTAAAGGGATAGTAATACTTAAAATGTAAAAAAAAATATGTTGTAGGGTTTATCCCCCTGAGTAAAACAAGAGTACTCCCACTGCTGAAAGGTGTTTCATTCAAAAGTTATTAATTTTCAAAGTTGAATTTTTTAGGTGCAATATCACAGTGGCCTGAAATTGTACAGTGGCGCTGTTGCTACACGATGGACAGCTCTGGTCAATTGACCATAAATCTCCATAGGATGGTGTAGCAACAGCGCCACTGTACAATTTCAGGCCACTGTGATATTGCACCTAAAAAAATCAACTTTGAAAATTAATAACTTTTGAATGAAACACCTTTCAGCAGTGGGAGTACTCTTGTTTTACTCAGGGGGATAAACCCTACAACATATTTTTTTTTACATTTTAAGTATTACTATCCCTTTAATAAAGGCCCTTTTCAGGGTTGGTAAATGGTAATTTTCTCATAAATTTTGGGGCTACATACCAGCGGATTTTTTCTTTTTTGCTCAGTCTTTATTCATAGTAATTTGTATCCCTTGAGATCTACACCATGGAAATCTTATGGCTGCTATTTTTGATCCTCTAGGCTGGTTTCCTTTTTGGCCTCAATTTTGTGTTTTTGGGCAATAGCTATTCATTTGGCATCTCCTATGCCTCTCTGGTCAAGGTTAGTTCTTAAGATTTGGCAAGCCGGTCTTTGACCCAGCAGTACATTATCCTAAATTCGTTTTGGTTCTTTTCTTTTAATTTATAGTAATCAAGGATATGTTTTATTTCTTATCCAACCTTCAGTTTAGAGAGTACATTTGAAACGTCATACTGAGTGCTACTAAGGCAGGGTTTTCTGTTATTTTGTTCTCTATGTCCATCCTCCCCTGCAGCACAGGTAGTTCTTCATTTGTTTTCATTTCTAAACTTCTGAGGTTATTCCGTTCTGTGACCTCTGAGTTCATTGGCTACCCCTTTCCATATTCTTATGTATAAAAGCAAAATGGAGTTATTCTGGAACACCACGATTGCACGAAAGTGGATAAATTAATATCCCTCTTGATTTGAATATGGCATTTTACCCCTTGTATCCAGGACCTCTCTAGTGTTCAAGGGATTAAACAGCAAATTTAAATAAATGTAATTTTGGAGGAATTTTTAATTTGTCCCCTATGGTGCAACTGGTTTTCGCCAGAATTAATCCAGTTTTCTTTTATACGTTTGAGTTTTAGTTGACAGAATAACTTAAATGCCTGTTGGTATATAATTATGCAAATGGACCCAACATTTCAATGAAATATTTATTTAGACAAAATCAGATAAAAACTTCAATATCATGTGTTACCATAGAAAGAGGTGAACCACTCTCTTTTGATTTGTTTTACAAATAATCTTAGTCTCTGATGAAGTGATCATTTATAAATGATAACAGTTTGCTTATACAGTGAATCCTGTGGGGTTGACACAGATGTAAGCAGCACTAAAGCAAGGGTATCCATTTCTGGCCATGTGAACCCAGTCTCAGTAGTGCTGGAAATTAGAGTTGGCTTTGGCTACCCGTTCTTTAGAGTCTATATGAGTTGCATGCTTTTCTTTTGACTAAATTATCTAATAAATCATATATCAAATGTGCAACAAAAATGTTTATTCCAACAGGAAGGATTGTCATCTTTTGAATTATGGCCCATTTTTACCCTTTAAGGACTAGAGGGGGTGTTCAACACATTGCTTAGTAAAGATACATTGGAAAGTTGGAAATAAAGAACTATAAACTGTACATGTGTTGATACAGAAGGCTGTGTGTGTAGGAGAGTATTTGTGGTAGAGGTTGCAGTATAAATGATACTGAAACATGATCTCAATTCATACTCTACCAAGCCATCTATTAGACAGCATACCAAACTATTTGAAAAGGTAAGACTCACTCTTTCCTATTAAAACTCACTTAACCCCTTAAGGACAAGAAGCCTGCGCAATGCATTACAAAAGCAGTGAGTTGTGTGCCTGTCTGGTCCTAATGAGTTCAAAAAAATGTAGTCTAATATCGTACATAGTATAGTGCATCCTTTTAAAAGGTCCCAATCATAAGAGTGTGCGACCACATAACACATTTACCATGTGACAATGATAAAATTGGTGACCTGCGAATCTCACACTGCATGAAAGCACGAGATTCTCTGGTCATGCTATGAAATGTTGCAATCTAGTCTCTCTCTGTCAGTCTAGTCTAATAACCTGAGCAGTACGGAGCAAATTAAAAAATATTGAGGTGTGCCTTGTTACAGGAACAAGCCTATGTGACATTGTTCCTTGCATTTGTGCTGCAGAGGATGTGGCCATATTTGCTCCTTACTGCGATTACTGCTCCTTTCACGCAGAGAGAGAGAGCCTGGAGCAGCTCTTATTAACACTGCTGTCATATATTTAACCCTTTGAGTGCCAGAAGGGTAAGGAATGCATTGCGTTGGTGTTGCTTCCGGGCTCTTGCATAAAGAGTGTGGCATGGGCATGGGCGAATTGTCCTATTGGGGGATTGGGCATCCCCCGGTGGGCCGCTAGATCATGGGCCGGTAGGGGAGATCAGAGGATCTCACTTCACCGTCCCATGACATTATAAAAGAGAGGTCTGTGTTGCCACCAACACAGACACTCACTGTGATAGCCTTCGATGCCGCACAGGGATCACGGGGGGGGGGCATCGATAGGGACGTTGGTGCAGCTAGTGGGCTGCTTTAAAAAAATGCCCTGGCTGGTATTCCCCTACAATCCGCCCCTGGGCATGGGTGAGGAGGAAGAAAGATGTGGCAGTCCTGTAATCATTGGGTTCTCTCCTACAACAAGACAGACATCAGCGGACACAAAGCCTTTTGGGAAACAGGTCATTAGACTAGACTGACAGAGAGACTACATTGCTACTTTTCATAGTGCGACCTGAGAATCTTGTGCTTTCATGCAGTGCGAGATTCTCAGGTCACAATTTTTATCATGGCGATATGGTAAATGTGTTATGTGGTCACAAGCTCTTTTGCGTGCAACCTTTTAAAAGTGATTTACATTAAGCTGGTTTAGCTCTTGAATGCTAGTGCAGCCCCCATTACATTGCCTAGCAATGTGTTAGGGACATATGTAGCATTTAAGAGGTTAAAAGATTGAAATCAATGGGAATTTGTGTTCCCTAGGGTGCAGCTGGTTTTCCCCAAAATTGCTCAAGTTCTCCATAGTACAGTAATTCTGAGCTCCAGTTCTTGAGGTACCCCAACAGTGTATCCCTGATTAAGCACATGCTGATCCATCACAGGGACTGATCCACTGATTACCCACCTGTTAAGGAAGGATATCTTGAAAACTTCCACTGCTTATGTGCACTGAGGACTAACATTGAGAAACACTGTCTCATATTGTAACAATACCTTTGATTCCCAGAAAAAAATCCTGCTTAAAGGGAAGCATTATCAAATGTACAGATGTAGTTGCTTCAATGTGAAGAATAGCCTCTCACTGTCCCAGGGGCCATATGTACAAAACTGAAAGTGGGTAAATTCTTTTGTAAAGCAACTCCATTATAATGAACAAATACATAATTCCATGGGTTTTAATGGGCTGTGATTTTTAGAGGTCTCTGATGTATGGAGAGACCTCGCTAGCCTTCAAAAGAAAGTTGGACCCTATCACAACTACAGTCTCTACATATCAGGTAGCAGCCCTCTCACCACTGACTTTCAGAGACACCCAGGAATTAACGTGCCCTACTGTGAAGATTCTGTGAATGTAGTTTGAGGCCAATGCTTTAGATTCATAAAGGAAATATGTATGGAGAGATCACAAATTCAGAATGAAATCTTCAAAATCTGAATTGTCTTATTTATACATGATGAGTATAATGTTTTCAGCTTTGCATTTCATCTACTAACGAAAAGGTCTGTTTGTGGCCTTTCACAGATTTATCCTATCCATTAAAGATGTTCATCCAGCTTTCTCTTCAGACACTTCTTTTTATTTGGAAGGTTATAGGAAAGAATAGATGAAAGTGAGCAAAAATATAATGTGTGGAATTTGATCTTGTGTCTGTCACTGACTAATGTACTATTTAGTGCTTGTCTGATTGTCCCTTTACAGCTCTGCCTAATAAAGTCTTGTCTTGTGGATGCTTCTAAAAAGAATTTAATTAAAGTCATGGTGTGTTAAGACTTAAAAAACACTAGTAACCGACAGGGTGTGGCCTGGCAGCCATACTGAGCGGACGCATTGTGAAGGGGCTCCGCTTCTAAATCTATCTATCCACTGTCATCCATGTAAAACGGACGATTTTTGTGCATTTTTTCCCTGGATCTGCATTCGCAGACTGAGGAGCTGCCTGGGGATGCCTATACTTGTATAGCTGGTGCATCTCTGCACCATCGGACACCTGGGCCTAGAGCCGCGGCCTGGAGTGCTGCCTCGGCCTGGCGGGTAGACGGGCTGGTGGAGGAGGCGGTGGTCTGGTTCCCCGGATAGATGCTGCTGTGACTCCCTGGAGAGTGAGGGAGTGCGATGACCCTTCTCTCTTGTCGGAGTGAGTCGGGCGCTCTGTCTTTCAGCTGAACGACTTCTGGCAAACTGCCAATGTGTCCCGCTACATAGAGCCGCTGAATGGAACGGATCTACACCCAGTGAGTGACTCAATTGGGAACTTGGCCCAGCTTGGCCCTGTTTGGTGTTTGCCGCTGCTGCAGATTTTGGCCCATATATTACTACTCCCTTTTCCACCTTAACACTCCATCTTGTTTGTTGTTTTCTATCCCAGTGCCCCTTCCCTCCCCAATAGGCCTTCCTACCTACCATATTAATCTGGGCAAGTCTCTCTTGGTTATTAAATGCATTACTGCTTCCTTCTGGATTGCAGACTCCCCCTGTTTGTTCTCTTACCTTTATATGTTCTCCTCCTCTGCCCTGTGTATATTATACAGTGGATTAATAGCACCCTTCCATCCGCATATTGGATATTGCGTCAAGCTGTGTGTGACTTCTGAATTTTCTTTGCTTTTGGCCTGCTTAAACTACTGATACATACTCCTCTACTGCAGCTTTATACATTAAAGATATGACAATGGCTGAAATGGCTGCTGATGCTGTCCTGGCCCACAATTATGGCCAATGCTCCTAGGTCTTATTTATAAGCCTATTACTACCTTCAGTGGAGCAATTTTCCCCAGTCTGTTGTCTCTCCAGTATCTGTTTTCCCCATCTGCCCCATGTATATTTGAGTTCTCAAGCTCAAGACTCTGGCAGTTCTTTGCTTACCTCAGTTTAAATTTGCATTTATAAGCCTATCACTACCTTCAGTGGAGCAATTTTCCCCAGTTTGTTGCCTCTCCAATATATGTTTTCCCCTTCTGCCCCATATATAATTGAGTTCTCAAGCTCAAGACTCTGGCAGTTTTTCACTTGCTTCTGTTTGTGTGAAACCTTGAGACAAGTTATGTGTGTCATCTGAGTTCTGGGGGGTCCTGTCTGCACCTACCTGCCTTGGCGGCGATTATCCGCCCAACTCTTAATCTAATTTATGTTGATCTAACCTACACTTACTTTTTTTCAATCTCACTATGGTTAAAAAGACATCAGAATACAAGAGTAAATTACGTAAATTTGCTAGAAGAGCTATGGCGGCGGAAGAGGTTACTGCCATGTTGGAGGCCCCTTTCTACAGTGGCCTCGCCGGCGCAATCCTCAGCTTCCAAGGATGATGATTCTAAATCCCAATTTGCAGAAATCGTGTCTGCGATCGCTACCTGCCAGACAGTCTTGACCAATAAAATCGATACAGTGCAGGTGGAGATTAAACTCTTACGTGCAGACCAACAAAACCTGCGTGAAAGCATCACTGATGTTAGACAACGTATCTCTACTGTAGAGGACACACTCCCTCCTATGGTTACCACGGTGGATGAGTTAAAGAATCAAGTATGATCTTTGCAATCTAAAGTGGATGATCTTGAAAACAGGTCCAGACGCAGGAACATTCGTATAATCGGACTGCCGGAGGGTTGTGAGGATCGTGTCCCTGAGCAATACATGGAGGTCTGGATAAAGGAACATGTTGGTATGGACGGTCTCTCTCCATCCTTTACTACTGAGAGGGCACACCAATTACCAACAGGCCCGAGATCCCCTGGATCCTCTCCTCGTCAGATGATTATAAAACTCCTGAGTTATAGGGACCGTGATGCCATGCTTCATTTAGCCAGAATGAAAGGTCAAATTCTTTTTGAAAATCAACAAATCTCCTTTTATCTGGACTTCTCGTCTGATGTCCAATGCCAGAGATGCAAGTTTGGGGAAGTGAAGAGCAATCTTCGAGAGAAAAATATCTCCTATTCTATGTTGTTTCCTGCTAGATTGCTAATTGTCCATGACGGCAATACCATCTTCTTTACGTCAGAATCGGAGGCTAGAGAATGGGTGGATGCTCACTAAAGCGCTTTCAGCATTTCATCGTTTCATGACGCTGCTGTCACAGCCCTAAACGCCTGAGCTTGCATCTTTATAGTATCCCCCTTTTATCGCTGACCCCTAAAGGGGATCCCGAGGGACATGATGACCATCCATACTGATCATTTTCCTTCTGGTGTGCTTGGGAGGAAGCTGAACTGAGCATGACATGGCGACATGGCTCCTGTGCGATGTGGATGAGAAGCAGTTTTGACGCTGAATTCCACCCCTTCAATGTACACATCCTGTGACGGACTGCTCTGAGATCTCTACTGTGGTGATGGGGCCGGGGGAGGGATATCTTGATATATTTGCCTAGATCTGTCTAAAGTGTATATGTATCTGTATATGTCTATATATATATTTGTGGGAATCCCCCCTCCCTTCCCCCCCCCCCATCATACTTCTATTATGGGCTACTGTTCTAAAATGTTATCATTATGCTAGTATTGTCTTGTATGGGCGGTGGTCGGATGCTATGTTGCCATGATTCGGCTCCCAGATTCTTTGAAGCTGCTGTGCTTTGTTCATATGTTTTATGAAGCCTCCGACCCGCCCGGGATGTGCTAGGACGGGGTGAATAAGTGGGAAAGGTATCTGGTTTCTCTGAGGGATTTGCTCTGCTAATAGGTGGGGGATGTTCTGTTCTAGAAGGGGCTGTGGTGGTACTGTCATTGGGTTTTCTTTCAACATTGCTATGAAATGATGATATGTTTATCTTTGCTTTATTCTAACACTGTGGAGGCGGGGTGTGTGGATGGGACTGTTCATGATCTACTTGATCACCAGTTAATTGGTTTATGTGTGTTGGGTGGGAGGGAAGGGAAGGAAGTTTTGACTGCCAGGCCACGGGAATGGGGTTGTTATGGGATAAAATCTCTGTCAGGTTGGGGGAGATAGAGATAGGGGGGATGTTTGTAATAGGGTTGGGTCTGTAGTTAGCTTAGGGATTCCTCTCTCTTCTGGAACGGGCGTTCCTCACCCCCAGCGGGCCCCGCCTTATGGCCAGAGGTATAACATATAATATCTATATCTGTAATGTCAATACTAAACTGTAAATTTTTGTCATGGAATGTGCGTGGCTTGAATGATGCAGTGAAACAATCCTTAGTCTTAAACCACATCAGGAAACAGCAATGGATACAGGGTCATTATCATGCCACATATTCCACGTATGCCAGAGGTGTTTCCATTCTTACTACTAAACTAGTTTCATTTGAATTCATTGACCTCAAGACGGATCCACAAGGACGTTATCTCTTCTTAACATGTAAATTACAGGGAACTCTGTTTGTTTTACTGAATGTTTATATCCCGCTGCCTTTCGACCCTTCAGTTCTTAGAGACATACTCATATATATTTCTGACAAGCCACATCACCATGTAGTATGTATGGGCGACTACAATATCGCTCCCAATTCTGACTTGGACAGATTAGGTGGGATGGCATAGAGATGCCTTCCTCAGTCTCATAGGTGACATGGGATTTATGGATGTATGGAGGACTCTCCATCCGCAGGTTTGTGATTTCTGGTGCCACTCAGCCACTTACAAAATTTTATCTAGAATTGATTATGTGTTCACTAACCAGTTGACCTTGAATTGGGTTACAGATTGTTGTTTTCTGACAAGGGTAGCTTCCGACCACTCCCCGCTATTACTGACGCTAAAGCGAGACCATAGACCTAGGTCTAGAGTGTGAAGGCTTAGTCCCGTATGGTTGACCAATATGCATCTGGTGTCTAAACATAGAGAAGATCTATATGAATATTTTGTCAATAATGTTGACACTGCTGCTCAGGGCATTGTTTGGGAGGCTGCCAAGGTGACTGCAGGGGGCTCCTTAATATCTCTTATATCTATGCAAAATAGGCTTGGATCTAGGGATGTGGAGAAATTGGAATCGGATGCTGCTGAGGCGGAAAAACAGTTTGTGGAAAAAGGGGATTCTGTCTCTTATACTAATTTTGTATCTTGCTCCTTAAAATATTCTATAAAATTGTCTGAACTGAGTGACCGTCGTGTTTTTTACTTGAAACAAAATATTTTTCAAAATGGAGATAAGGCAGGGAAGCTAATGGCTCATCTTATTTGTCAAAACAGGGGGTTTCTTCACTCCGAGATCCTGGGGGTGAACTGGTACTAGACCCACAGATAATTAACTCGCAATTTCAGTGCTTCTACTCTCGACTTTATGAATCTCGATTGACCCACTCTGAGTCTCAAGTTTCTTGTTTTATTGATCAATGTTACCTTCCGCAACTTTCATTCGAGCATAAACAAATGCTGGATGCTCCTATTCTTCTGAGAGAGGTGGTGGAGGCTATTCGTGGTTTGCCAGCAGGCAAGGCATCGGGTGTAGATGGTCTTCCTGCAGAATGGTATAAAGAATTTGTGGATGTCTTGGCCCCCCATTTATTGAATACCTTTTATGCTCTAAATGACGATGGACATCTTCCAGATTCTATGAATAATGCTTCCATTATTGTATTGACCAAACCACGAAAGGATCCAGAGATTTGCGATTCTTACAGGCCCATTTCCTTCTTGACTACAGATGCCAAAATTGTGGCGAAAATCCTAGCTACCAGATTAAATATGGTGCTGGGAACCATAGTACACGAAAATCAAACTGGCTTTATCCCAGGTAAATTGACATGCCAGACAGTCTTGACCAATAAAATCGATACAGTGCAGGTGGAGATTAAACTCTTACGTGCAGACCAACAAAACCTGCGTGAAAGCATCACTGATGTTAGACAATGTATCTCTACTGTAGAGGACACACTCCCTCCTATGGTTACCACGGTGGATGAGTTAAAGAATCAAGTATGATCTTTGCAATCTAAAGTGGATGATCTTGAAAACAGGTCCAGACGCAGGAACATTCGTATAATTGGGCTGCCGGAAGGTTGTGAGGATCGTGCCCCTGAGCAATACATGGAGGTCTGGATAAAGGAACATGTTGGTATGGACGGTCTCTCTCCATCCTTTACTACTGAGAGGGCACACCAATTACCGACAGGCCCGAGACCCCCTGGATCCTCTCCTCGTCAGATGATTATAAAACTCCTGAGTTATAGGGACCGTGATGCCATGCTTCATTTAGCCAGAATGAAAGGTCAAATTCTTTTTGAAAATCAACAAATCTCCTTTTATCTGGACTTCTTGTCTGATGTCCAATGCCAGAGATGCAAGTTTGGGGAAGTGAAGAGCAATCTTCGAGAGAAAAATATCTCCTATTCTATGTTGTTTCCTGCTAGATTGCGAATTGTCCATGACGGCAATACCATCTTCTTTACATCAGAATCAGAGGCTAGAGAATGGGTGGATGCTCACTAAAGCGCTTTCAGCATTTCATCGTTTCATGACGCTGCTGTCACAGCCCTAAACGCCTGAGCTTGCATCTTTATAGTATCCCCCTTTTATCGCTGACCCCTAAAGGGGATCCCGAGGGACATGATGACCATCCATACTGATCATTTTCCTTCTGGTGTGCTTGGGAGGAAGCTGAACTGAGCATGACATGGCGACATGGCTCCTGTGCGATGTGGATGAGAAGCAGTTTTGACGCTGAATTCCACCCCTTCAATGTACACATCCTGTGACGGACTGCTCTGAGATCTCTACTGTGGTGATGGGGCCGGGGGAGGGATATCTTGATATATTTGCCTAGATCTGTCTAAAGTGTATATGTATCTGTATATGTCTATATATATATTTGTGGGAATCCCCCCTCCCTTCCCCCCCCCCCATCATACTTCTATTATGGGCTACTGTTCTAAAATGTTATCATTATGCTAGTATTGTCTTGTATGGGCGGTGGTCGGATGCTATGTTGCCATGATTCGGCTCCCAGATTCTTTGAAGCTGCTGTGCTTTGTTCATATGTTTTATGAAGCCTCCGACCCGCCCGGGATGTGCTAGGACGGGGTGAATAAGTGGGAAAGGTATCTGGTTTCTCTGAGGGATTTGCTCTGCTAATAGGTGGGGGATGTTCTGTTCTAGAAGGGGCTGTGGTGGTACTGTCATTGGGTTTTCTTTCAACATTGCTATGAAATGATGATATGTTTATCTTTGCTTTATTCTAACGCTGTGGAGGCGGGGGGTGTGGATGGGACTGTTCATGATCTACTTGATCACCAGTTAATTGGTTTATGTGTGTTGGGTGGGAGGGAAGGGAAGGAAGTTTTGACTGCCAGGCCACGGGAATGGGGTTGTTATGGGATAAAATCTCTGTCAGGTTGGGGGAGATAGAGATAGGGGGGATGTTTGGAATAGGGTTGGGTCTGTAGTTAGCTTAGGGATTCCTCTCTCTTCTGGAACGGGCGTTCCTCACCCCCAGCGGGCCCCGCCTTATGGCCAGAGGTATAACATATAATATCTATATCTGTAATGTCAATACTAAACTGTAATTTTTTGTCATGGAATGTGCGTGGCTTGAATGATGCAGTGAAACAATCCTTAGTCTTAAACCACATCAGGAAACGGCAATGGATACAGGGTCATTATCATGCCACATATTCCACGTATGCCAGAGGTGTTTCCATTCTTACTACTAAACTAGTTTCATTTGAATTCATTGACCTCAAGACGGATCCACAAGGACGTTATCTCTTCTTAACATGTAAATTACAGGGAACTCTGTTTGTTTTACTGAATGTTTATATCCCGCTGCCTTTCGACCCTTCAGTTCTTAGAGACATACTCATATATATTTCTGACAAGCCACATCACCATGTAGTATGTATGGGCGACTACAATATCGCTCCCAATTCTGACTTGGACAGATTAGGTGGGATGGCATAGAGATGCCTTCCTCAGTCTCATAGGTGACATGGGATTTATGGATGTATGGAGGACTCTCCATCCGCAGGTTTGTGATTTCTGGTGCCACTCAGCCACTTACAAAACTTTATCTAGAATTGATTATGTGTTCACTAACCAGTTGACCTTGAATTGGGTTACAGATTGTTGTTTTCTGACAAGGGTAGCTTCCGACCACTCCCCGCTATTACTGACGCTACAGCGAGACCATAGACCTAGGTCTAGAGTGTGGAGGCTTAGTCCCGTATGGTTGACCAATATGCATCTGGTGTCTAAACATAGAGAAGATCTATATGAATATTTTGTCAATAATGTTGACACTGCTGCTCAGGGCATTGTTTGGGAGGCTGCCAAGGTGACTGCAAGGGGCTCCTTAATATCTCTTATATCTATGCAAAATAGGCTTGGATCTAGGGATGTGGAGAAATTGGAATCGGATGCTGCTGAGGGGGAAAAACAGTTTGTGGAAAAAGGGGATTCTGTCTCTTATACTAATTTTGTATCTTGCTCCTTAAAATATTCTATAAAATTGTCTGAACTGAGTGACCGTCGTGTTTTTTACTTGAAACAAAATATTTTTCAAAATGGAGATAAGGCAGGGAAGCTAATGGCTCATCTTATTTGTCAAAACAGGGGGTTTCTTCACTCCGAGATCCTGGGGGTGAACTGGTACTAGACCCACAGATAATTAACTCGCAATTTCAGTGCTTCTACTCTCGACTTTATGAATCTCGATTGACCCACTCTGAGTCTCAAGTTTCTTGTTTTATTGATCAATGTTACCTTCCGCAACTTTCATTCGAGCATAAACAAATGCTGGATGCTCCTATTCTTCTGAGAGAGGTGGTGGAGGCTATTCGTGGTTTGCCAGCAGGCAAGGCATCGGGTGTAGATGGTCTTCCTGCAGAATGGTATAAAGAATTCGTGGATGTCTTGTCCCCCCATTTATTGAATACCTTTTATGCTCAAAATGACGATGGACATCTTCTAGATTCTATGAATAATGCTTCCATTATTGTATTGACCAAACCACGAAAGGATACAGAGATTTGCGATTCTTACAGGCCCATTTCCTTCTTGACTACAGATGCCAAAATTGTGGCGAAAATCCTAGCTACCAGATTAAATATGGTGCTGGGAACCATAGTACACGAAAATCAAACTGGCTTTATCCCAGGTAAATTGACATCACACAATCTTAGAAGGTTATTTATGCACCTGCAACTTTCTCACGATACCATGGGGTCTCGGTTGATAGCATTTCTTGATGCATGTAAGGCCTTCGACTCTGTTGAGTGGCCATATCTTTGGCACGTGCTCAGGGGATTTGGGTTTGGCCCATCCTTTATCAAATGGATACATATTTTATATAGTAATCCCAGGGCTTCTGTGGTGACGGGTGGACTGCGTTCACAGTCCTTCTCCTTGCATCGTGGCACTAGGCAGGGCTGCCCACTCTCACCCGGCCTGTTTGCTTTGGCCTTAGAACCCCTGGCTGTTCTAATTCATGTGAATCCATTGATTAGGGAACTCGGGGTAGAAGGCAGAGAGGAAACGCTTGCACTATATGCTGATGACATCCTGCTTTTTTTAGATAATGATAGGAATTCCTTGGAGACCACATTACAACTGGTGGACGATTTTGGTACATACTCTGGATTTCAAGTAAATTGGACTAAGTCTTCTTTGATTCCGATTGATAGTAATCCATGGGAATCTTGTCCAACTGACATCCCGCTTTTGTATGTGGCTGAGTGTACATACTTGGGGATTAGGGTGGCAGCAATGACGGACTCCTTTTTGGAGATGAATTTGATACCTAATATTCAATACTTTAAAGACAAAACAATTGCATGGCTTTATTTGCCCTTAAATGTTATCGGTAGATTGAATCTTATTAAAATAATTTTTTTTCCTAAATTTTTGTACGTTTTTCAAAACACACCGGTCCCTATTCCTAAAAAATATTTCCAACAAATAATCAAAATTATCTTGCATTTCATATTGCGGGGGGTCGGGCTAGACTCAAGCTAACTACTCTCATGAGACCTAAACATGAGGGGGGAATTGCTTTGCCCATTTTCTATAGGTACTACTTAGCAGTACAATGTCGATATGCGTTGGACTTTGTTTCTCCCCAACCTCGCTACCAGACTACCCAAATAGATACATTATTGTTACAGCCTGTTTAGACGCTGCCCCAGTTTTTGCATGGAGGCCCCGCAGTTTTTAAAACTCGGACTCCACTGGCAACAACCCTACATGAGGCGTGGGTGGAGTTGAAAAAGCTACTGGGATACATTGCCATGGACCCGGACACCCCCTTGTAGGGTGCAGCGGGGCTATGTCATCTACTTGACAGTGACTTTGGTCCCTTGTGGGCTAGATTTGGGATTGCTAACCTTGGACAGTTATACCAGGATAATCAGATGAAATCCTTTGCACAATTACATGACGAGTACCATATACCGCATAATCTCTTTTACTCATATTTATGTATTAGGCATGCTCTTCAAGCTCAGTGGGGTGATCGAGCTATGATGATTTCTACTTTCCTGCTTCTTACTAGATTGATGATTCTTGAGCCTTCGAGACCTCTTTCTTTCATTTACCAGTGGCTGGAATCTCACATGGGGTATCAGGAGTTCCCTTCACGGAACAAATGGGAAATGGACGTGGGTCCATTAGAAAATTGGGAATGGGATTTGGCTAAGGCGGGACCAGCACTGGTGGCGACGTCGACTAAGCACCAGATGATACAGTTGAATATCCTACATAGAATTTATTATACACTGGTCAGACTGTATAGAATGGGGAATTCTAGTACCGACTGTTGTCTTCGGTGTGCTAATGTTCAGGGCACATACTTACATTTGATCTGGGAATGTCCTGGAGTAAGGAGGTTCTGGAAAGAGATAATGTGTATTGTGGTCGTGGTGTTGGGGAGACCTGTTCCTGTGACTCCAAAGATTTGTTTATTGTCTGTTTTTCCCGATGAGATTGAGGATGCAACTGACAGATCTCTACTAAGTGAGCTCTTGATGATGGCGAGAAAGGTGGTGGCCTTGAACTGGATGTCAAATAGAGTTCCTAACTGTAGGGCATGGATAAACCTAGTTTTACAATGCATTTCACACTATAAATTGGTTTACTTACACCGGGGTAATTCAAATAAGCTTGAAAAGATCTGGGGTGGATGGCAGAACTGGTAGATGAATAGAGCAGATAATACTGTGACACCTGATGATGTACAACTTACTTGTGATGGTTGATTGAGGTCATGCCTGCTTGTTGCATGGTTGGCTGTGATGTATAATTGATGAGAGACATGGTGTATGAACCCAGTGCATACTGGGATCTCATGAAACTGCTGGGTGGATGGGGGGGTGCTGCCGGTTCGGGAGAGAGAGGAATCGGGGAATGGGGGTATAGGGAAATTTAAGTTAGGTTAGATTTTAGGAGTTATGGTTATTGGAGGTTAAAATAATAATAAAAACCTTAGGTTAACTCTGTACGCCCTACTGATATGCTTATGTTCTTTTCATTGTTACAAATGTCTGCATACTTTTGTTGTACTTGAACGGTTATACATGTACTTTTCTGTATGTGAGATGTATATGGAGTGATCTGATAATAAAATCTATTTGAAGAAAAAAAAAACCCACTAGTAACCACTGTCTAAGATGTGCTGAGTAGGCTTCCTGGAGACAGTGACTCTTGACTCTTTATGAGGCATTTAAAGTTGCAAATGCATATTTAAACATATTTGGGATGATGCAGTTTAAGGTCTTCATTACACAGCTTTGCATATGGAATTTTAAAGTAGGGATGAGGACCTGAGTCATTCTCCCCTCTTCTGCCAGCAAGAAGCTTGTATTAATGGCCCACAACCAAGCCAGATCTTTTAGGGACAACAACAATCATTGATGTTGTCAAAATGATAAATAAATAGAGCAGTCTTACTAAGTCAAAGTTAGCTTGTTTTACAGAGAATTAAAAACTTCCTATATTTTATACTAGACATTTTTCTGTAAGATAAATAGTTTTTCAGAAATTAACCTTTATATTTTTGTGTCACACTGTGCCATTTTATACTAATTCCCTACACAATATTTTAATTAATATTGTTTAAGGCAAAACTTACTGCTCTCTCTCTACTATCAGAAATGTCCCAAGAGTATGGGTTCTGTCTTGATTTATTCAAGTGATAATATCGGCTCAGCATATAAACTAATTTGCATAAAGGGCCAGACCATGCCAGTACATTGAACAAGTAAATGTTAATGTCTCAAAAACAATTAATATTGCAAACAAATGGCTAATGCAAGATATATGCAATATTTAATTATCTTAAATTCTAACATAGTAACATAGGTGACAAGGCTGAAAAAAGACATGCGTCTATCAAGTCCAGCCCATGGCGAAATACCCCTGTTGATCCAGAGAAAGGCAAAAAAAAACCCAAAAAACACTGAAGCCATTACTCCAAAAGGCAGTCATATAGGTCCATTGATCAACAACCTATCTGCATTGAAGCCATCTGTCATAATTCTCAATATTGTTCTGTGCTAGATAGGTATCCTTTGCTTCTTTTGAAAGCAGTTACAGTATCTTCAAGCACAACATATCGAGGCAAAAAATTCCAAATCTTTATCACCCTTACTGTAAAAAATCCCTGACTTTGTTTTAGTCAAAAGTGCCTTTCCTGTAGTTTTAATGGATGACCTCTTGTTCTTCGCTCAGCTCTTTGCTTAAATAATTAATTAAATAGTTCCTTGTATTGACCTTGCATATATTTGTAAATGGTAATCAAATCACCCCATAGATGTCTCTTTTCTAAACAAACCCAGTTTGGCTAGTCTCTCTTTATAACTCAGATCATCCAATCCCTTTATCAGTTTTGTTGCACATCTTTGTACTTTTTCCAGTTTAATAATGTATTTTTTAAGAATTGTTGCCCCAAACTGTACTCCATATTCTAGATGAAGCCTAACCAATGATTTTTTATAGAGGTAGAATGATATTAGCATCCTGTGCATCTACGCCTCTTTTTATGAAGGCTAGTACCTATTTACTCTTGCAGCAACTGAGTGACTCTGCACCCTGCTGTGAAGTATATCATCTATCAATACTCCTAAATCTTTCTCTGATGATTTGCCAAGTTGTTTCCCATTTAACGTATATGTAGCATGTTTGTTTCTACAGCCCAAATGCGTAAGCTTATATTTATCTATATTAAATGTCATCTGCCACTTTTTTGCCCACTCATTTTATCCAAATCCTTCTGCAGAGAAAAAACATCCAGCCCTGTAAGTACTTCCTTGCAAAGCTTAGTGTCATTAGCAAAGACTGTGACTCTACTTTGAATGCCCACTTCTAGATCATTAATAAACAAATTAAAAATTATTGGGCATGAACCCTGTGGCACCCCACTTACAACTTTAGACCAACTTGAACATGTTCCATTTACAACCACTCTCTACCACCTATCATTTAACCAGTTCTCAATCGATGTACACATATCGCCCCCACACCAAAAGCTTTTATTTTATCCAGTAACCTGTTGTGAGGCACTGTATCAAAAGCGTTTGCAAAATCTAAGTATACTACATCAACAGCAATTTCCTTGTCCATATTACTACTTTCCCTTTTGTAAAATGAAAGTAAGTTAGTCTGACATGATATATTCTTCATAAAACCATGCGGAGTCCTGCTAATAATGTTTGTCTTCATATAGTTCTGAATACTGTCAGTTAGTAACCCACTGTGGAAATCAAGCTCGCAGGTCTATAATTTCCTGGTTTGGATCTTGCCCCCTTTTTGAACAATGGAACTACATCAGCTTTCCTCCAGTCACAAGGCACTATACCTGATGCAAGTAAATATTAAGTAAATTATCTTGCTATTACTGACCTAAGTTCCTAAAGTAGCCTTGGGTGTATACCTTTTCCAGCCTCTTTTGGACTTTGTCCTCAGTAAGCCATGTACATAATGGATATACTGAAGCAAAGAATGTATTTGGGGTGTCAGACATAGCCTTATCCTCACTAATCAATTCACCTGTCTCAGCTTTAAGATGACCGATATTTTGAATTTTAATTATCTTTAAAATTAATTCATGGAGAACAATACATTAGGAATAAGTGGCTTTTAAAGCTTTTAGGACCAAAGGGTTGTGAATTGCATTGCACATCCATTTGGTGATTAAAGGGTTATCATTTTAACAAATTAACTAAGTATATATTTCATACATCAGTCAGGTATAACGGTCTATATGTTGTTAGTATTATATTTACACTTTCCTGTGGGTTTTTTAATCTCTATTGAAGTCTGCCTCTAGGACACACCTCCTCACAGCAAACCATATTCTTCAATAGACCTGTATTATATGGGACACAATCTGATGTGTCCCATATAATTAAACAATTAGCAGTGGAATACAAGAGAGTGCAAAACAGCAAAATAGTATATAGATAGATTAGTCACTTTTTCCCAGGTTATACCTCACTTTAAAGAGACAGGTCTACTTTAAAGTGGATCTGTTTCTTTAGAAAAATAGGTATTTTTGTTCTGAAAATCACCTATATTTATGTTAGCCATTTTACTTCAAATAATAGTTTATGATATATTACTTTATTGTCAGTTGATTCAAATAAGTCAAGACTGGTTGGCATACCTGCCATATAATAATACTATGTACTATTATTCCACATTATCCATGGGAATAATAAAGGGGAAATAAATACATACTATAGTTATTTTCATGTCTACCATAAAAATGACAAAAACAAGTATACTGGGCATAATCTCAATATTTATACATCTAAAACTCAAATATTCATATTCTTGTGAAAGCTCTCATAGAAAAACTAGTTTAAAAGCCCATGTACACAGGCCAGCATTCTGTGCATTTGGGCAGTCTCTACTGTGCATGACTGCATTGGCAGTCTGTACTGCGTATGATTGCAAAAGCCCAGTTACACAGGCCAGCATTCTATGTGTTCGGGCAGTCTGTACTGCGCATGACTGCTTCTGACAAACATACATCTGGCCTTTTATTATATAGGATATGGAACCCTAAGCTTGTGCCGGGGCCTACCAAAGTGCTGAAACACCCTGGTTGATAACTACTGGCCTATTTTATTATTTCACAGCAGCTCTTTCAATTTTCCACCTTGTTCATTCACAACAATGCAGTGACATCATGGACATATTAGCATGGCCATACTATGAAGGCTTCATATTCATTGGAATACTGTTACCAATGATGATTAGATAATTGATGTAATTTATTCCACTAATGCATTCTTACACAGGGCCTATTATTGTCTATGGTTTGTTATTTATACAGAATTTGAGTTAATGTATTCAGTGCTCTCCATATTAGACAAATTTAATATTAATATTGTTGTGGGAGCGGTATCTTTACACTATAATGCACTAGAACACTGAGCATCATGATATGCTCCAACTTAATGATTCATGCCAGCTGTGTTTGAAGCATCCAAACAATGAGTACATTCTAAAATAGAACCACCAAGCAGGGAAAATGCTAAGTCCTCGTGTGCCAGATATGAAATCCTGAGAATGTTAGTGAGGATTGCAGGCCTTTCACGCCTCATGCCAATTAAACACAACATCTAAATCTTACTAGCACATTCTTTTGCTTTAGTTCCTTGATGCCAATAGGAGGAATTTTCTACACAGCATTTTTTGTCCACTGCTGAAATGTCAGAATCAGAACTACAAGTCATTATTGTAATGCAAAATACATGGAAAACATGATTTGTTGCCTGGGTTTAAGATATTAAGTAAATGTATATAGAATTCTAAACTGTTGAATCTAAAATTTGCATTGCACCATTACAGCACAAACATAGGTATGTATCGTGTTATTTTGAGTAGGTAACTAATGATATATTTTGTCCATGTAGTTCATACAAAACAGAATATTGCATATCACTGAAATTACTACATTTGAGCAAGGAGAAGGGCAAAGTGGATGGGGAAGGATCTGAGTAATGGTGGAGAGAGACTTAAAGGAACAAAGGCCCATATTTATAAATGCAAACTGGAGTAATTCTGGAGTAAATCAAATAAATATTCTTGTTAAATTAAATTGGGCTTCAACCCCATGTAATGCACTGGAGACCTCTCTTGCATTCAAGGGTTTAAAAAGTTACATGCATGAGAATTTAGTATTTTTTTTTTTTCCCTCTATGGTGTAGTCAGTTTTACACCAGAATAACTCGTTTGCTTGTATAAATATGGGCCACATTTTCTAGTACTTCCCCATGTAGAAATAACATATTTTACAGCAAATAAGAACTAACTGGCCCATCCACTATGGTCAGAAAATACAGATAACCACTATATATTTTCCCATACTCCCAAAAGACTAGCAAAAGCAAAGTTTCCCCTCCCCGCCCCTTTCAGCTAGTGTAAGCCATCTCTTCTCAGATGTGGAATCTGATTGTAAGACCAGACAGATAACAGAAGGGGACAATCTTCTTTGTATGAAAACAATGAAAGCCCTTCCCCCCTTGACAAGTTTTTCAGGTTTTTCCCTTATCTTAATTGAAGATTGTCCCTCTCTGCAATCTACCTGGGCACCTCCCTTCTGCTCTGGCTGAGCAGTGTTACATCAGTAAAAGGGGCGGGAGGGGGATACTTTGTCATTGAATTACTCTTGAACTTCAACTCTGACAGAATTGAAATAACACTCTCCAAAGTCCAAATACTATGATGATTAATTAGAGCTGCTTTTATTATGAAACATTACTATCCCTTTAACACAATCATATAAAAAGTATGTACAGTAATGCACTCACATGTTCCCCATCTTGGGGTGAAGCATATCAGGGTCCCAGCCCCCTCTTAGCCACAAAAACTGTGTTCTAGTAAGTCCTCAGAGTCTATAGATGAGCTGTATCCAGATGTTCTCCTCTTCTTCTGGTGGATGATATAGACCCAGTCACCATGTAATAATGCCAATGGTTCTGACAGTCTCCAAACCAATATGGCTCTACCCCTGATGAAGCGAGCAGTAAGGCTCGTTAAGACACGTTGGGTGTTTGTTGCACTCCACTGAGCCCCACCCCATACCCCCTGCGGTTTCCTTGATCTTCGCTTGATTGAGTTTCTCTCCGGTTAACTGGCTGAGCTGTGTGAGTGTCAGGGTTGTAGCCCGTTCTGGCCCTTTGAATGCTCCTGGCTTCCTTACCTTTTTCCTTGGCCCGTTGCTATTGGTTAAGGAGGGTTTTTATGCTGGTCTGTCCTACATTCCACTCTCGATTATTCATGCTCTGTAATGCTTGTTCCTGTTGGTGATTTCCGGTTCCTGACCTCGGCTTCCTCTCGACTTGGTGTCTGTCTCCGTTTTTGGCTTCTGACCCTCCGGCTTTGTCTGACCTGATTCTGCCTGTCCTCCATGGTTCCTGTCGCTCCCGGTAAGTTTTTGGCTTGTTTGATTGTTCTCCTGCTTCCTCTCTGATTTGCCCATTTGCCCCTGGTACCTTGGACTGATTGACTCCTCGCCCCCTTTAGTCCCCTGTGGGTTTCGGGCCATCCATGGATTGGGTGCCTGCCTCCCTAATAGTGCCGGGCCTGTGTGCGCTCTCCATTTTCTGGCTCAGTGGCAGCTGGTGTTTCTGGCTCTTTGGGCCTCTCTGTGTCTCAGCTCCCTCTTCCTTATTGCTGCCTTGGTGGGCTTCGCTTTTCCCAGTGGCCTAGCCTGAGCTCCTGCCAGGGGGCTATTCTCCACTGGGAAGTTGGGCCTGCACCTTGTTTGCTTCTCTGTCTCCTGGGGGTGCTCTGCTGTCTGGGCGGCACACCGCAGTGGTTTGGGTTTGCAAGGATTAAGGAAGGAGTTGGGCCGTTTCATCCTGGCTGCGGTCTCTGGGCCTTTGGTCAGCAGGATAGTAGGTTTACCCTGCGGGGGGTTTCGGGCCTGTTGTCCCTGGCACACCTGTTTGTGGCGGTCCTAGTCCGCCAGCTCACGCCCATCTGGTGGTTCTCTGTTTCAGGGGTTCCCCTCTTTCTGGAAGGAGCTTTCTTCCAAGGTCTGTGGTGACTCTTTTGCTGGCTCCTTCCACCTTGGGCTCTCAAAGGTGGAGGTAGGGAGCAGTATTCCTGCCTTAAGCTTGCTGTTCCCTTGGAACCCTCTGTTTCTCCCTCTGGCTGTGGGCGTTTGGAGGTAGGCGGGGAGGGTAGACTTTGGCCTTGGGTTTTGGGTGGTCCTAGCCCACTTTCTCAAACCTCGCATCCAGTCAGAGCCTGACATTCTCAGTCTCCGGTCCGCCGGTAGGAGGGTTTTCCTTATACCATCCTTGTTGCCTCTGTGGTATTAGGTATCTTGTTCTGGAGGCTTCTTCTTGGCCTCTTCTTAGGGTGGGGATTGTAATCCCTAGCTTTCCTGTCATCCTGTACCACTGCACTTCTCGGGCCTCTCCTAGCAATAGGGGTCCTCCTTCCTGGGGCTCCAGCCTTCCTGTACCACTGCATAAGGATCCACCTTGTATTGGAGGACTAGGTTTGTACAGTTTCCCCTCACCTCCATCCTGGTCAGGGTCTCGGCTCAACCAGGGTCGGACATCTAGCTTCGTGGCCAGCACCTTTAACTTCGGCTTCGGCCACAGCAAGGAGACGAGGGTAACTGTCACCGATCCCAAGCATCGCTCTCTAACGTCGCTCCCCAGCCACCTGCCTAGTCAACCACTCCTCGTGACAGAATAATCGAGCCAGGGTTATGGATCCTGCAGAGTTAGCCCAGTTAAAGGCCAGACAGGATCAGCAGGAGCAGATCCTTTCTTCCCATGAGAACCATCTTAGGAGTCTGGAGCAGAAAATGGATACGGTTCTGGAGCTACTACGTATAACTACTCCTCCTACTCCACCCACTGTCAACCCGACTCCATTGCCATCTATGGGGGCGACATCCAGCTGCAATTTGGGAATAGCCCCTAGATTCCATGTACCAGAGAAATATTCAGGAATAGGGATGGGAGAAACTTCCCGCCTCAAACTGAAATCGGCAAAAAATGGCACTTTCTGCTTGTCGAAAAATTTCCAGCGAAAAGTGCCAGTTTTCTGCTTTTTTCCCGCTTTTTCGCCCATTGAAATCAATGGGAACATAGAAGTTGCACACAACACATTACAAATAATATTTTATTTCCCAAAGGCACAGTATAAAAGGGGAATAAGGGTGCCTGTTTTGGTGGGGTGTGGGGAAAGAATCAATTGAAAAGGGGATGATTTTTGGGGGGTTGTTTACTGAGATTGGGGGGCTCTTAATAAAAAAGAAATCCTAAATAAAATAGAAACCATGGTATAAAGGGGTCTGTGGAGGGTGCCTGTGTTGGTGAAGGAATGAATCAATTGAACAGGGAATTTGTTTTGGGGGCCTTTCTTGACTGCTATTGGGGGGACAGTTAATAAAAAATAAATACAATAAGAAATTTGTATTTTCAGTGACAGAGACAGGAACCCCCTGACATAAGCTGCCACTGGGGTGGACTGATACTTGAATTGACAGAGTATTTTGTATTTTGATTTGTTTGATTTGTAGTTAGATGCCTTTGTAGGATTTAGACTTATTAGAGGCCCAAGCCCTGAAGAAACATTGATTTGTAGGACTTAAGCATGTTTGGCACAAGTCCTAAGGAAACATTGATTTGTAGGACTTAGGCTTGTTAGAAACAAACCCCCCAATTTTTTTTTTTTCTTTTTTTTTCTTCAAAACACAAGCCCTGAGAAAAAATAAAAATGCCCTACTGGCCTAATGCTAGCAGGTCATGTTGGCCAGTGGCCACTGTCAAATGTCCTCCTGAGTTGCAACTGTTGTTCGTACTGCTGCTGCTGAGTTGTTTAAGCAGCAGGATGATTAGGCAGCTGAAAGGGAATGGGATCAACAATAGCAGTAACATGGAAGATGGATGATGAAGCTTCCACTTGCCATGACTGACTCCAGTGATCTGCCTGAGGCAGTAGCAGCAGTATAAGTAGTCCCCAGTCTATGTGGAAAAAAGAAGAAATTGGCCATTAAATCTTCTCCACCTGCCCCTCCTCCAAAATCATGGGTGTGTTGTTATTAGAATATATTTTTTTCCCTTGAGAGCAGGAACTGTGGCTCTCATCAGCAACTGCAATGTGCACAGCATGTGTGTGGTAAATAACATCTGGGACCACAACTGTATCCAAACACCATGACACCCGAAAAAAGTACTGCCACTGTCACTGTACCCCTTTTCCAGACCCGCTAAGGACACATGACAACTTGCTGACAGTTTAATAGTAATGATGAACCCTCCCTACCAACATCTTAGCATATTCTGCAGGATGGAATCTCCTCAGATGCTGCTTGAACCACTGATTGTGATTCTCCTCCAACACACTGGCATGTGTGGTCCGTATACCACACAGTGTGCTATGGGTAGAGACGAACTGCCACATCCTAACATCAATAGAGTGGCTATCATTTGGCGGGGGGAGGTAATGAAGGAGGAGGATTGGCAGAAGATGTAGTTCCCCTAGAAGGTGATGGCAAGCTAGTTGTTTCACTCATCCTGGAACTTCCAGTCTCTGCCTGGGTTGTTCTATTCCTCCTCATCTTTGATCTCTGCCTCGCCTCTTGTTGCCTTTCTGGAGAGTCAGGGACAGCAAAAGCTGTGCTTGATTTCTTTGGTGGGTATTTGTCTTTAACATGTTTGAAGTAAATGCCATGGTGTCTGTGTTTCATGTGTGATATCAGGGCGCTTGTGCCAAAGTGTGTTCCCTCCTTTCCTCTTCTCACTGAATTGTCACAAATTGTGCACAGTGCCATTGCTGATGACTGCACTGTGCCTGCCCCAACAGAAAAATGGTCTCACACCAATGATGACTTCAGGGGGAAGGGAACAGCTGGAGAAGAATGGTCTCTTTCTTCTTGTCCTCCACATTGCCCTTCATTGTCTGTGGCAGTGGATAATGTTGCTGCTGTTGCTGCTACTGCCTCAGATTCAGCACTGCAACTAGGATCAGGAGTATTGCTACTGCTGGCAAGTGGAACCTGTCCTAGTCCCACATCATTTGTGTACCCCATTCCTACTGTGTCCACTTTGGTCTGTGGCACACTAGCCCGCTCCTCAGCATCCTGCTGCCCTTGCAACTCAGCATTAGAAGGAATTAGAGCAGTTGCAAATTCCTCTAATTCCAAAATCTCACTGCTAGTGGTGGCGGTGGTAATGCCCATCCTCATTTCTGTCTCCCATTCCTTCTCAGTTTCTGCTAAAAAGGCCATCAATGTCTCTTTCACCCCAGCTTCTCTAGCATCATCACCACCACCACTAGTTCCTATATGCTGTTGTTGCCTATTCCAGACATCTCACTGCTGCTTGGAGGAGGTGATGAGCAATGTGACAGAGGGTCTCCTGCTGTCACACTTGGCATCATTTTCTACTCCCCCCCTGAGTACTACAAGAAACACTAGCAGCAGGCAAAGTATTGGTGGCAGCAGGTTCAGTACTAGCAGCAGGTTCACCACTGGCAGCAGGTTCAGTACTAGCAACAGGTACAACACTAGTTGCTGCAGTTACAGAAATGGTGGCACTGGCAGCAGGGGTAGCACGTCTCGTAACAGGTACAACATTAGTGGCTGCAAGATCAGAAATGGTGGCACTGGCAGCAGGGGCAGCACATCTGGCAGCAGGTACAACACTAGTGGCTGCAGGAACAGCAATGGTGGCACTGGCAGCAGGGGCAGCATGTCTTGCAGTAGGCACAGGCAGCTGACCTGTCCTGCTCTCACTAGTACTACCCTTTTCTCCCTCCCTTCCAATTCCCTTTTCTCCCTTCCTTCCCATTCCCTTTTTTCCATTCCTTCCCTTTTCTCCCTTCCTTCCCATTCCCTTTTCTCCCTCCCTTCTCATTAAATTCCCCAAGATCCCTTGTGGTGATTTAGGGGTACTGGACAGCATCGTTCCAGTACTGCTCACTTCCTCCTCCTCCTGCTCCTCAGACTCAGTGGACACATAATAATGGTCCTTCCAGTTCCTCTTTTTGCTGCTCATAGTGGTAGGGGTCACTATGAGCCTCTCCTGCCTCAATTTTTGCTAAATATCACAAGAGAACAGCACAGCACATCTATCTCACTTTGTAGCTGCCTCTATTGTGTCTGCCTTCAGCGGAAATGTCACATTTTTACAGCGGAATTGCGAAAACAACGTAAATCAATTGGCAAAAACTTTTTAGCTATTGAAAAAATGCCGAAAGATTTTAGCCAATGGGCGAAAGATACGAAAATTTTAACCGTTAGTTTTAAAGTGGATTTTCTCGCGAAAAAGTGCATAACAACATGTTTTTTGCAAAATTTCCCGCGGGAACACGGCAAAAGTTTCACCCACCCCTATTCAGGAAATCACATGGAATGTAGATGTTTTATTAATCAGTGTCTGTTTCATTTCAGCAACTCACCTCAGTGTTTTAGTACACATTCTTCCCAAGTGTCCTTTGTGATTTCGCTTTTGAAAGGGAAGGCCCTAGCGTGGGCCTCGCCGCTTGTAGAACAGAATTCTCCTCTCTTTCAGGACATCGTCAAATTTTTAAGAAGGTTTAGACTAGTGTATCTTTGAAAATTATTCAAACAAATCACTTGTATTTTGAATATTAGTTTGAATGATCTTCAGAGTCACACTGCCAGTGTCACAGTTGTATAGGCAGGCAGGGTGCCTTTTCGCCACCGCAACGGAGAGTCACCTGTGTTGGTTTTATTAAAAATATTCAAAATACAAGTGATTTGTTTGAATAATCTTCAGAGTCACACTGCCAGTGTCACAGTTGTATAGGCAGACAGGGTGCCTTTTCGCCACCACAAGGGAGAGTCACTGTGTTGGTTTTATTAAAAATATAAAAAATACAAGTCATTTGTTTGAATAATCTTCAACGTCACACTGCCAGTGTCACAGTTGTATAGGCAGACAGGGTGCCTTTTCGCCACCGAAAGGGAGAGTCACTGTGTTGGTTTTATTAAAAATATAAAAAATACAAGTCATTTGTTTGAATAATCTTCAACGTCACACTGCCAGTGTCACAGTTGTATAGGCAGGCAGGGTGCCTTTTAGCCACTGCAAGGGAGAGTCACTTGTGTTCCTTAAAAAAATGTAAAAAATACAAGTTATTTGTTTAAATAATCTTCAGAGTCACACTGCCAGTGTCACAGTTGTATAGGCAGGAAGGGTGCCTTTAAGCCACTGCAAGGGAGAGTCACCTGTGTTGGTTTTATTAAAAATATAAAAAATACAAGTTACTTGTTTGAACAATCTTTAGCGTCACACTGCAAGTGTCACAGTTGTCGTGTGGGCAGGTTTTAAAATTGCAAAACTAAAATAATTCACTACCTACCTATCCGTAATGAATTTGAATCCTAGTGAACAACCTGATGTTCCTCGTCCTGGTACCAGCTGCAATGACCCAGAAGTCACCAAACCACCACAGTGCAGTTGCTTTCAAGCAGAGCTAGCAGCAGCAGGCGGGGAAAGAAGAGTACTTTGAGTAGTACTAGTCAGACTCAGCAGCAGCAGTCCAAACCAAAAACTAGAAAGAAGGGAACTGCAGGTCTTTCTACCTCTACTAGAAGGGTAGAGAGGTCCAGTTCCTCCTCTAAGACTATGAAGCACCCGTCTCTCGCCAGCTGTTTCATGATGATCCCCCCAGAACCACCTGCGCAATGACTATTTCCACTTCCAGTTCTGTCACCACCTCTGCTACAGCCAGTTCTATAAACCTGGGGACACTTAGCGTGTTGAACATGAACACTACTGGTGGGAAACTGTGGGCAGTATCAATGCGGGAGTTTTACAGCAATGTCCGTGAAAGCAGCCCAAACTTGAATTATTGGAGTATTTTGAGAAAATTTCTCCTATCACCACTGTCACTGACACTGAGAGCATATCTTCTCCAAAAAAGGTTATTGAGGGAGATAGTTTACCATTTCCCTGTAGCCACCAGGCAGAAGAGGGAATTCCTCAGCTCTCCCCAAAATCTGCTGCTGATGATTTTTCTTCCTGTCCAAACCTACAAGAGGTAGAAGAAGAATGTGAGGGACCAAGGCCTGCTAAGCTTAATTTTTCCACTGAGCTTGATTATTCTCCCACTGCTGCCCATAGTAATCCTCCTGTAATCCTCCTGTTTCTCCAGCTACAATTATGTCTTCTATTGATGAAAACTCACCACTCTCCAGTTCCAGCTGAGTCTCCCAGGCAGGTAGTAGCTGCTAGTGTCTCTGCCACCAGTGTTACTCCATCCTCCTCCAATCCCAGTCCCAACATCCCTGCTGCCACCTTTGGGTCTACTAGTACCCCTGTAAAGGTATGTAGAAAAAAAAACATAGTGAGGTTGCTCCAGCATGTGAAGATGAAGAAAATGTCACCTCAGTTTCTTCTTCTCCACCACCTTCCAGAATCATCTGTCACTCCAAAGCGTGGGACCATTTTGTGGCACTTGCTGATGGCCGGCTAGCAAAATGCAAATTGTGTGGCAGGGAAGTCAGCCGTGGGAGGGTGTTGTGTCATCTAATCATCTCCGGGATGAACCAACACCTGAACATCCACCACAAATCAGTGTTGATGAGTGCAGAACGTGGTGGCACTACTACGTTTACCATTGTCACACTTAAAACCAGTAGTCAGGAGAAAGTGCAGGGAGATCATGCCACATCTGGTCCTAGTAAAAGCAGCAGAAGTCACAGCCCATGCCAAAGTCAATACAGGCCACAATTGAAGATTTTGGTGGGTTTCATTCAAAGGGGATGTGCAGACAGCAGGCCAGAAAAATTACACGCCTCATTACACAGCTCATAGCCGTTGGGGGTGCTACTTTTCATTTGGTGGATGAGGAGCCTTTCCATCAACTTATGGAGGCTGTCGCACTCTGATATAAAATTCCATCCCACACCACATTTAGTAGAACTATAGTGCCCTCACTGTACCAGTCGTGCTTTGGTCTTTTGATGGACCTGCTAGGAAAGGCTGCTGGCCAGTCAGTACACTTTACCACTGACTTATGGAGTGCTCCGAGTGGCCAGCATGGCTTCGTGTCATTGACGGCGCATTGGTGGCAGCCCAATGTGTTGCAAGACACACCAATAGCAACAACAAGTTCAGGTGCAGTAGCCAAGCAGGCAGGGCACTGCTCTTTCCTCCTCCATGCTGAGGTAATGGATCAGCAGCACACCTCAGATAACATTCACAAAGCACTGCAGAACATGGTGGCACACTGGTTTGGGGAGCAGACAGGCACACAGGCACAAATGGGGTTTGTGGTTACTGATAGTGCAGCTAACATGATAAAGGCTCTCCGGGATGGCAGATTTGTGGGTGTGCGCTGCTCAGCGCATGTCCTGCATCTAGTAGTGAAGGCTGCTCTTGAGGATGGCAGTAACACTGGAAGGTTGTCAGCACTTCTGGAGTCGTGCTGACAAATTACTGACCACTTCCATTGGAGCGTCAAAGATAGCCAGCTACTCAGGGAGGAACAGAAAAAGGCAGGCCTCCCAGAGAACCACCTAAAACAAGATGTTGGGAACAGGTGGAACTCCACCTTAGATATGCTAGAGCGTATCTTGGAGCAGAAAAAGGCAATTCATGCAATGTCATGTCACCATTTCATTGGCAGTAACAGAACCCTGGGCAGGGCTGATTGGGTCCTGATGGAACAGGTAGTGACAGTCCTTATGCCTTTCTGTGCTTTGACGGAACTTTGAGCAAAGAGAACGCTAGCCTGGCATAAGTAATTCCCCTCTTCATGCACCTTTCCTTAAAATTGGATGATTTCTTTTCCCATAGGGAATGCTTGCCTGGTGCTGAGGGTAATATACTTCCTGATGTTGCTGTCCTTCTAATAAGGAACTGACTCAGTGCATGGAAGAGCGCATGGACAATTGTCCCGAGTTAATGCTTGCCACAATTTGTGATCCTTGAATCAAAGGCAAGATGGCACTTCGTTCCAATTCCCTCACTGCCTGGAGGGACAAATTCATAGCGAGGGTGCGTGAGAGGCAAAGAAAAACTAGAATGCAGTCACAGGAGATGGGAGAAGATTCCAAAGATGAGCTGGAGGAGTGTGGTGGTCTTCTGGGACTTATTGGTAGCAGTGCCTTTAGAACTTCATCCTGTTCCGGTGGAGCAGCTGCTGCTTTTTATGCTGAGGCAATGGACAGATTAGGCTTCGGAGAAAACAAACAGCTCCACATTAATAGAAAAAGTGATGAATTTGAGGTTAAGGCTTACCTTGCGGAACCTTCTTTGCCCTCAAGTACAGATCTCTTGACTTTCTGGGATAACAAGAGGGCTGTGTGGCCTACATTGTCCCTGGTAGCCCAGGAGTTGCTTCCCCCCCCCCCCCCAACCACTGTCCACAGTAAGCAGGCATTTTCAGTAACTGGAAATATACTTAACCCCCAGCGCTCTCACTTGCCCCCCCACCTCATGGAGCAAATGTTTTTTTTAAAAGTCAACTTGCCAAAACTGGGTTACCCTGCTCTCAGGTTCAATGCAGGTTAGAAAAACAAAAAAGGACTTCAGACATTTACAATCATCCTGAGTCCGTCTCACACCAGTCTTCCTCAGTTGCTGTATCCATCTACTGACTCAGTCCTGCCTGCTCCAGTGTCTGTGGTTGCTGCTGGCTACATCTCCAGTGTTGCTGTCATCCTGAGTCTGCCTCGCACCAGTCATCCTCAGTTGCTGCTGTATCCATCTACTGACTGAGTCCTGTCTGCTCCAGTGTTCTGCAGTTTGCTGCTGCCTACATCTCCAGTGTTGCTGTCATCCTGAGTCTGCCTCGCACCAGTCTTCCTCAGTAGTTGCTGTATCCATCTACTGACTGAGTCCTGCCTGGTCCAGTGTCCACAGTCAATGGCTGTGAGGGAATTTGAGGTAAGACATATCTAAGGGCAGTCTCAATTCCAATTCCCTCAGAGTGGAATGGGCATTGGCCCGTGCGAAAGGGGGGGGGGGTGTCTTTGCTGCATGATACTGTCTCCGCCTCAGCCTCAGAGGCCTCACACAGCTATTAATATTATGCTAAGTATTTTATTGGGATATTTTATGATGGCATTATAAGTGACATTACTGAATACCTTATTTGGGTTCATATTTAATATTCATGTAGGCATATTAATATTTGAACAACTGCATACTAATACATACTTTAACCCTACTGAGCCCCAGAGAGCACTCAAGGGGTTAAACTATGTATTAGTGTGCTGGATATTCATGCATTGTAGTTTTCTGGGGGGGGGGTTTACAGCAAGAGGAAAGAAGACAGAAGAGGAGAAGATGGAAGAGAAGAAATAAGGACAGAAGAGGACTGGTATGCTGAGGACTCTGCTGGACGTCAGGATTAATGGTGTTACTTGTGATTTTTTTTTACTTAATTAGGTTAACCCTTTGAGTGCCAGCAGGGTGATTATACCCCACTGGCACTCATGGGATTAATTCTACTAACATTTGACATTGTTTTGGAGTGCTTGGATGAATTGATGTGAGGCTAAGGGCCCCATATCAATACACCCACTGGGGACTTAGGTTTTTTTTTTTAATTTATTTTCCTTTCAGTTTCAGAGTCAGCTGTTTGAAGATACGATAAGGGACTCAAGTCAGAAAAAAAAGTAGGTCTTAACTTTCCTGCTATAAATGTAGTCCGATTCCTGGATTATCCCATGGAGCCAATGGACTAAGAACTTACAGGTTGGTTAAATCTCAGTTCACTGGCTAGATGGAAGAAGCAAGGATCGTTCATCACATGGGAAGGGTCATCTCCTCTTCATCACCTCCTCGTAACACTTTGGTGTATCTCCCCCCTTTTGTATCTGAGAATGCATTGCGTACCCCTCTGCCATTGAAATGGTTACAACAACCAGAAACACAATACTCAGAACCCTTTCCACAAACATAAACCAACAACACACAACAAAAGACATATTAGACATTGAACGGATGTACATGTTTTTGCTGGAGGACATATTACAATTTACTATCCTCACCTGCCCTTTCCACATGGTGGTCCCCAGGTACACCAACAGGGGCCTGTATACCACCATCTTCCTCCTCCGCCATGTCAGCTGGACCTATTTTGGATATTGAGGAAATTAACATGTGATGAGAAACACTAACTTCATTAAATGCTTCAGTTTTGTAAGCATTCAGGTTCACAACAACTGTACCAAGGTTGGATAACCTAGTTATCAGGATTTACTCAACAGCAGAGAGGCAAATTTGGCCTACGAAACATCACTGTAATGCATGGCAGGGCTTCAACATACCAAGACAACCATCATGGTGCATTAGCTTGTGTCCATTATGCCTACAATGTCATCAAGGAAATGGCAGGAGCATGACAAACATTTCTTACATGTGCTCTATATGTGCATTAGTGGGATATTTAACCCTTGGAGCAGGGCTGGACTGGGAATAAAAACCAGCCCTGGAAAAAATTGCTTATCAGCCCCATATCATTGGGGTGCGGCCGACCCGGTGCGCAGATGCAGTGCTCTTCTTTGCGCTGCGTCTGACGTCACTGGGTGACCTCCACATTGCCCCTCAGTCTCCACATTGTCCCCCCAATCTCCACATTGCCCTCCATCTCCATATTGCCCCCATCTCCATATTGCCCTCAGTCTCCACATTGCTCCCCCAATCTCCACATTGCCCCCCATCTCCATATTGCCCTCAGTCTCCACATTGCCACAATCTCCACATTGCCCCACAATCTCCACATTGCCTCCCCCTGTACATTTCCTACCTCCCTGGTGGTTCAGAGGTGTAGCATGAGAGGTCTGTGCCTCCTTCTGTACAGACCTCTGTTGCTCCCACATGGTCTACTCTTCAGTAATGTAGAGTGCTGGGAGATTATGTAATTTCCCAGCGCTTGACATTACTAAGTATCAGACTAGGGAGCTCAGCTGCTACAGGTCTGTGCCAAAGAAGGCACAGACCTCACCATGTTGCGGGGCCCTTCACATCTCCCGACCACGGTCCTGTCACCTTGTGGCCGAGGCCAGCTCTCCTGCAATCAAGAAGCAATCCGTGGCTGCAAGGTGACAGGACCGTGGCTGCGGATTGCTTCTTGATTTTGAAGCAGCCTCAGGGAAGCCCAGTGCAGGTGGCCTACCAGGAATTTTCCTGGTATCCCGGTAGGCCAGTCTGTCCCTACCTTGGAGTGCCAGAAAGGTGAGCAAAACATAGCTTAGCAATTCGCTGCTGCTCACCCCTGTGGCAATGCAATATTTATATAAACTAGATATGGCTAAAGCAAGCTGGGTTTGCTAATACACAAATGGAACAATTTAACATGACTAAAGACACATTTGTACTAGAGGGAGACAGCTTGAAAACAACTTACCAGCAGCCACTTCTTCATCCACACTGGCAAGAGCAGTGGCAGTGACCGGCTGCAGATCCAGGGTTATGAATGGTTCCCCCTCCCTGCCAGAGCTAGGTACTCCATCAGGGTCATCTGTAATGAGAAGAGAACACCACGTTACAGTACACACACACATGGGCTTTGCATAACAAAGTACTAAATTACATTACACACACGCATGGACATTGCATAACAAAGTATTACATTACAGTACACACACACATGGACATTGAATAACAAACTGTACTACATTACATTACACACATACATGGACATTGCATAATAAAGTACTGCATTACAGTACACACACGTGGACATTGTATTACAAAGGATTAAGTTACAGAGAGCAGATATGTGTGATTTGCAGTGCTTTACCATACATTGCACACCTATCTGCTCAGTGGTAAATATTGAACCCTTTGAGTGCCAGAGGGTTACACAACACATTGTTAACGTACCTAATTTCCAGTGCCATGCTCCAGGGAACGCTATAGAAATGTCCTCCGTCTTGGCGCTTCTACTGAGTTCCAGGCATCTCTCCATGGCCCGGGTTTGTGCGCACTTGGTGGTGTCAGTAACCGTTCCTTGGTCTCGGGCTGGATGGTAGTATTGCCTGTGTGTCACTGCATTGACTCAGTGCACAGACGCATCGCGGAGATGCATAATTTTCGAGCTCACGATCGTTATATAACACAGTGTGGAGCAGAATGGTAGCAAGGCTATGAGATGCGTCAGAATGATGCAGGGTCTTGTTTTTAGTCTAGGCCTTCTGTGGGCTCCTCTTTCCTACTTCCTGTGATGGGGTTTAAAGGGCAGACTGAGTTTTGACTCGGTTGCCCTTGCTTTGTTGTACAAAGTAGTTCTGTTACCTTGGGCTCTGTGTATGACCTGGCTTGTCTGACCATCCAATCTGGTCCTGACCTGTGGCTCTGTCTGACTATTCTTCTGCCTTATCCTATTATACTGGACACCCAATCTGGTGCAGACCTGTGGCTCTGGCTGACTACCTGAACTGTGTATGACCTGGCTAGTCAGACCATCCAGTCTGGTGCAGACCTGTGGCTTTGGCTGACTATCTGAACTGTGTATGACCTGGCTTGTCTGACTACCCTCTCCGGTGCTGACCTGTGGTTCTGTCTGACTATTCTCTTGTTTGTCCCCTGCACCTAGCCGACACCCAATCTGGTGCGCACCTGGGGCTCTGGTAGACTAGCTCTTATACTGAGTGCAGGCACGAGTCAAGTATCCTCTTCCTCCATACTGACTGTAGGCATGAGTCAGGTATTGTAATGGTTTTACCGACACTCAGACCAAAGGTTAAAATAAAACACAGTTCTATTGAGGTAAAACAAGGAACACTGCCCCCTAGGGCTAGAATAGGTAATAGCACATATAGACAAGTATAGGACTGTAGTACAGGCCCAATATGGCTAGTAGCAATATAGCTAGCAACAGGAAGCAATAGAGGTAACAGGGTTAATGCCAGTACAAATAATCAGTCTCTGTTGTGGTGATTAGCCAATGCCCGGTGGATATAAACAGTCCAGGTAGTGGTGCAGAAAGAGAGCGCTTAGCAGTGCGACTGAACTGAATCACTACAAGATCTAAAGTATCGTAATATGCCCAATAGTATAGCAAGAGCTGACTAAAGCCAGAGCCAATAGCTCCCCTTAGGTGCAGTAACGGAAGAGAGACACTGCAAGAGCAAATGGGACCGGAGCCAATAGCACCCCTTGGGTACTGTAACAGAAGAGAGACACTGCAAGAGCAAACTGGGCCGGAGCCTATAGCACCCCTGAGGTGCGGTAATGGAGTCAGAGACACTGCACAAGCAAATGTAAAATGAGCCAATCGCACTCACCGGTGCGGTATAATGGTACAACACTGCGAGCAGAATGAGACCAGAGCCTAGACACCCTTCCGGTGCCAAAACGGAGCTACACACTGCAAGAGCTAACGGAATGCCCAATAGCATAGCACCACACGGTGCAATGGCTGCAAGGGTGGAAGGTGGAGGCACCGTAAATGGAGGTCACGATTGCTCTGCTAGTGTAAACGGATAGGCTCGGTAAAGGAGGCAACAAGCTCAGCAAGTATTAAAGACGGGCTCAGACTCAGAGGCAACAAGCTTGGAAAGTGTACACGGACAGGCTCGGTAATGGAGGCTACAAGCTTAGCAAGTGTTCTCAGACAGGCTCGGTAACGGAGGCAACAAGCTCAGCAAGTGTACTCGGACAGGCTCAGTAACGGAGGCAACAAGCACAGCAAGTGTCACGGACAGGCTCAGCAACGGAGGCAACAAGCTCTGCAATATACAGGGAGTGATCAGTCAGTACAGCACTGCAAGCACAGCTCAGAATGTCACCAGGCGTAGAGTAAAGAATCTCGCAGGAACACAGGAAGCAATCTCGGAGCAGGAACATCAGCCAGAGCCGGGTCAATCACGGAGCAGGAACGTCAGCCAAGCCGGGTCAATCACGGAGCAGGAACATCAGCCAAACCGGGTCAATCACGGAGCAGGAACAACAGGAGTAGTCAGACGGGCCGAATCGGAACACAGGAACGCAGCAACAAATGCACAGGTACGGGAACACCACGAAAGGGCACTTGACAGGTGCCAGAGGCCCGGTATATGAAGGGACACCCTGGGCGGGCCAATCAAGCTCCACCAATGAGAGAGCACCACGGCAGAGTGACATAGGAATCACGGGAACCGTGATAGGTATCTGCTACTACTATTCTGATTGCAGGCGTGAGTCTGGTAGATTCCTCGCTACCCCGGATCAAGACTTTGTGTTCCTGTTCCTGCTCCTGTTCCGTTCCTGTTCCTGTTCCTGGTTCCAGCAGAGACTACCAATGGCTTACGCCTAGTCTCTAGTAGAATGATCCAACTTGCCAGTTTACTATATCTGGTAGTAGCACTTGCTGGCTGTGACTCTCTGCTTGCTCCTGCTATTTACCTCTGTGCGCTACCTTATTTGTTATTTTAATAAATTTAATTTTAACTATACCTTACTGATTCCTGAGTTATTCTGGGGAACCATGACACACATGCAATGCATTGAGTACCCCTCTGGCACACAAATGGTTAACATAACTTAACAACATTACATGAACACATGCATCAGAATACAATTACTTATCAGAAAACATGTCATTATGCCCTGACTCCTCAGTTGAGGGGATGTCTGGTTCTGGAGTACCCAACTCTGAGGTGTGCAGGGAGGGAACATCACTGCCACTGCTCCTGGTGGGAGTGGTGCAAATCACCATATCAGAAGAAGAATTGCTCCCTCAAGCTGATGGAGAATGGGCACGTACATCGGCAGGAACAGGAGCAGGCATGTGGATAGGGAAGACAGGTGCTGTAGGGGCAGGGGAAGATGCAGGAGCACAATCATCTTCAGCATCTGTGCATTCCACTGGTCCTGCTACAGGGGTGATGGGAGCTGGTCCAGCATGTGATGGACCAGCAACATCCTCATCACCACCTGAAGCAGGAGCAGCTTCTGCCTCAGATGCTACAATGAGGTTCATAATGATGGAATAAAACAGGTCTACTGGAGACCCCAGATAACCTCGCTACCTCCATCTTCACGATTTTCTGCACCACCTGTCTTCTCATGTCGTAAAACCGCTTCCTGCACCTGTCTGATGTGTGTGGGGACACTGCCACCTCATTGACAGCTTCCACCACAGTATCTCACATTTCTCTCCTATCCACTACTGCGGTGGAAGCTGACAATGGGCCAAAGAGCTGGGAAAAATAGCCCTTCAGTGCCCCCAATATTGCCTCATTCTCCTCCATGCTGAAGGGTAGAGCTCTCCTTCTGGACATTGCTGCTGTTGGTCTGCACTCAGTCCTCTTCTTCAAGATGGTGTTTGTTGGGGGCTGGTTCTTGTTTGGGGGTATTCCCCACTTTTTTTCCAGGTCATCTTTAACTTATTTTGCATTGCTAGTAAGGCACCTGGCCAACCAACAATGGGAATGCTAAGAGTTTGAAACTTGGGCCAATAGTATTCAAAAGCGTGAGCTGGAATGGGTGATGCCATCTCAATATATCCAATACGATTTGAGGAAGATACAGCGTGATGTCTCAAACTAAGCAGGGGCAGGACAGATATGGGTTGTTCGACAAGCTGTGCAGGGTTGGTGATGTTCGCTTCATTTGTATTTGACTAACTATGTAGGGTGGGTTATGTTCGACAAACTATGCAGGTTAGACTGTGACAGACACATGTTCGTGATGTCTGACAAACTATGCGTGGCAATCTGTGATCATGCTGGGGAGGCAACTGAGTGCTCAAGGCCTGGTGCATTCAGTTTCTTTCAAACTTTACTACTATGCGACAACTCTACTGGGTGAACCAAATACAACTCCGGTGTATACTGTACATAACATTACTGCTTACAGTGATAGCTATGAAGACACAAGCAGAGCATGGAGCTAACTGGAAAATAAGTGGCCAAAGATAGGGGAAATTTATTTTGAATTAGTGGTGCATGGGGCATGGTTGTCGACTTAGTGGTTGAACTCTTGCCAGCCCTTGGTGTATGTGAACAAATTACTTAACTCTTTGAGTGTCAGAGAGTTATCCAACGCATTGAAAACCAATGTGTTGGATACTGTTCTGGCACTCAAAGGGTTAAAGTGGCTAAGGGTTTGGACAATAAGGATGAAGATTGCTTAGGAGAATGAAACACTGAAAAGTGGGGTTTGTGTTTGAAAGATTACAGCCTAAAGTGGTGAAGGGAGATGGATATACAGAGATCATATATACGTGTTGCTGGTGGTGTCACATGTATAGTTTGTCATTGTTCGACCACTTATGTTGAGTAGGATGTGACAGGCATGGGTTGTCGATGTTCGACCATATGCTAACTTGAATGTAACAGGCATGGGTTGTCGATGTTCGACCATGTGCTACATTGAATGTGACAGGCATGGGTTGTCGATGTTCAAACACGTGCAATTTGGATTGTGACCGGCAACCCATGCTGGAGAAGAGGTGATATTCACAGAATGGCAATGTACGACAATATCCGTTTTTGGGATGGATCATTGTCTATATGCACACCCTGTCTGGAAAGAATGATAGCAGCATGCAAGGAGGAGCACAGCTATAATTTAACCCATGTTAAATTCAGCCGAATCATTCGGAATGGATCAGAATGTCGTCCCAATTGAATAGGGCCGGTCCAAAATTAGGATCCTCTAAATTAAAAAAATATAATTTTGTCCGAATTCAAATTCAATTGAAAATTTTGGCCATGCACAAGTCTATTAAACATTTACAAACTGCTTTGTGGCAATCTCATCATGGATGGCTGAGAGACACCTCATGCGTAATATGTCAAAAACTGTGCTTCTCATTACACAACTTAAGTCATCTCCAGTGAAGCCCGTTCCCATTTCCACAATTCTTTCTATTTCCCAAGTCTGCTGTATAGAGGTCATAATAGACTCATCTTTTAAATGTTCTAATCCCATCCATACTACAGACACTTCCTGCCTTTTTTCTTTGTAACATCAATAAAATATGTTAATTTCTCTCAACCAAAATGTGGATTCAGACTCTCATTCTCTCTTGTCTTAAAGAGGACCTGCCAACTTTCAAAATCCACGCCTTGGGAGCAGTCTTCCTCTTAGCAAGATTTTAATTATTTTCCTCCCCATTAATTTAACACCCTTCTGGTGAAAAAGTATATGTTCTAGCCTATAGACATATAGGGCTCGATTTAAAGGCAGCCGTTAACCAAAAAAAACACTAACGGGTGCGTTAAGTGTCATGTTGCAATTCAAAGATCCGTCTAAACAACAGCTAACGGCAGTTGCACAATTCCTACGGCCGCTACACTTACGTGCATTCAGACGCATGGAACAACATGGAACAACATACCCCAGAGCTATTCAAAAGCTTGCGGTACTGATAACGGCTGAAAAAAAGACACACCTAACGGCTAAAAGTTAAGACCCACTTCTCACACACGTTAGACACTTAACGGCCAAAACTAAACACCCGTTACAGAGGAAAACACACAAAAGGCTTACCGCACAACCATGTAAATGGGAAAATTAACCCGTGCAATGCCAAAACAACACAAAAACATGCACACACAACACAAATCACTACACACAAAACAACAACCAACACCACAGGAACAATGACACACAAAAAAACAACAACACAACATGGCACGGAACAATGGGGGTCATCACACAAAGCGGACCCTGCAAATACAAGCTCACCTGGGCAACATCAACACGCGACCTGCACCCCACAACTGCACGCCCGCAAATGGCACACACAGAACAAGCACAACACACCACATCTTATAACACACACACACACACCTGCAAACACTTACCTGGACACAAACAACTCTCCATTGGTCAGCACTCACCTCATCACCACACCTACACAACGCCCTAGCAAGTACTTAAAGGGACAACTCAACACACTCACTTGTGGCTTGTTTTCCACTCAGGGAGGGAGAGAGAGAGAGAGAGCGCGCTAGAGAGAGAGAGCTAGAGAGAGAGAGGTAGAGAGAGAGAGAGAGACAGATAGAGCAAACAGTATGTTGGGTTACATATTGTTGCGAAGACTGCGGAGAAGGCGTGCAAGGGAGAGAGCTAGGGAACATCAGCAAACCCCAAGCACGCCTCATCAACAGCCTCCACCTGTTGCAAGTGAGGAGGCTCTGGCTCAGCAGCCACACAGGAGTCCATCCCCACCTGGAGGGCACAGGATGTATAGACGACCACCAAGGCCCAGGGTATACCGCCCAAGGGTCACACTCTTTGGAATGGCTGATGACGAGGTCATTGATCGCTACAGGTTGAGGCCTGACAGCATCATTGCCTTGTATGAGGTCATCAAGGAGCAGGTGGATCCCATCTACATCCACAACCATGCCCTAACTGGCCTGCAGAAACTACTCTGTGCCATACACTTCATGGCAAGCGGGGCCTTCCAGTCCACTGAGGGTTACGCATCTGGCATGTCCCAGGCCACATTCTCCAGAGTGCTGGCCCAGGTCCTGCCAGCCCTCAAAATCAAGGCCAGTACCCATATACATTTTCCCACCACCGACATGGACTGGATACACGTCAAGCAGGCCTTTTACGCAAAGGGAGGCATGCCCAGGGTCATGGGTGCTATAGATTGCACCCATGTCCGGATTAAGGCCCCAGCACGTGACGCACAGATATTCATCAACAGGAAGAACTTCCACTCCATCAACGTGCAGATGGTGTGTGACAGCAACATGAGGATCATGAATGTCTGTGCAAAATATCCTGGCAGCACACATGATGCATACATTCTACAAAACTCCTCAGTCCACAGAGATTTTGAGAATGGAACCTTTACAGGGGGATGGCTACTGGGTGAGTTCACAAAACAAAATCACACCACATACACAGGCGTACACACCACTCAGCTCAGCATGCACCTGACCCACACCTACTACGTCCACCACACAAAACATCATTCACACAACATGTGCTCCCTGTTTCACCATGTCACTCACATTACACAGGTGATGCTGGCTATGGATGCAAGTCCTGGCTACTGACCCCTCTGGCCAATCCCCAAACACATGCCCAGGAAAGCTACAACCAGGCTCATGCCAGAACCAGGAATGCTATTGAGCGGACATTTGGGCTCCTCAAGTCAAGATTCCGATGTCTGGACCACTCTGGGGGAGCACTGCAGTATGCACCGGCTAAGGTGTGTGACATCATTGTGGCGTGCGCAATACTGCACAATATCGCAGTGGACACCAGGCTGCTGGAGCACATCCCGGACCCCCCCATACAGGAAGTGCCCATGGACATCGGGCATGTGGAGGAGACCATGAGAGGGGCACAGATCAGAGACAGGCTCATCACGGAATACTTCACCTGTGAGTATAACACAGGCATGCAAACAATCCATGCAAGTCCCCCAGCAGTCCTGTGACACTAACCACACTGCACATTTTGTTCTGTCTCACCCCACAGGAACAGTGACACAGCACTGCACTGGCAGTGGACGTGGAAAATTGTGTGTGTGGACTCAGCAACCATCCTCCATTCCACTCTCCACGTTGACATACAGACCCCAAGGATATCACGCACACCCTCAGGAGAAACAAGGTACAACATATTACCCATGTTCATCACCTTACACGGCTTGATTGACAGCAACTAACTGGATATGCCATGATTAGAGCCTGAACAACCATGCTAGCCCAGTAGTGAAAGAGTATTATCTAATGATTTGCATGAGAAGGGACATCAGACTCAATATGGGACCTGTACTGTGCTACAGCTGAGAAGAGCAGCACAGGGGTGGATGTACAGTGGTATGGGCACACAATGTAGAGGTCATGAGACGTAGATCAGATTACCACGGACTCCATGCAGACCTGTGAGTGTGCAGACGTATGTGCCCCTGACATGAATACACACATCAACAAATGTGTCCTAACAGTTCCATGGAACAAATGACATTGGGCTGCCACTGTCACTTTCACAGTGGCAGCACAATGTCATTACTTCCATGGAGCTCTCAGAACACTTGTTAATGTGTGTATACATGTCAGGGGCACATATCCCTAGGACTGATGCACATGTCCTTAGTTCCCCACAGAATTGGTTACAGATGAGTACACAACACATTGTCAAGCAATGGTTTGTGCACTCACCTGTAACTGTGAAAACTGAGGGGATGAAAAAGACTAAATTGTTGTTGCTTGATGATCAGTTCAGGTCTACTGCTCCAAATCCTGTCCTCTTGTCCCGCAGGCATCCGTAACATGATCCATCCTTGAACTGAAGATCTTCCATGTGACTGGATTGATGTCTTGACAACACCTTCATGAAGATCACCCCTTGCTGTTTATGGTGATGTTGTTGGTGATGCAAAGTTTGACCTGAGGTTCACACAAACCTCTACTGGAACATTCTCATAGAGACACAGAAAACACTAATTCTTGAGTGTTGTAACCTGTACAGTCAGGATGCTCAGCTACAGAGTTGTCAAACCTCATGGACAACACATGAGCAGGGCAGCAGTGTTACTGAAGTATTACAATTTAGTTTCAAAGTACATTTAGTGTTCTCATACAGGTGTTCAATGCATATAGGCAATACACACACAAAACACATGTACATTCTAATGTACTTTGAGACACAATAAAGATGAACCATCACCATTCTATCTGTGTCTGTAGGAGGATATATTTGAGAACACATATGTCAATGTGTTACCACACCCAGGGTAGAGTATGCCCCATACATGGAAAGGCAACACCCACATCACAGGAGTCCACCACTTGTTTGCCAGTGACTGGACTCTGTGATGTATCAATGCAAACAGATGATGGTGGCAGTGATGCACCAATGTGTTGTGGGAGTGATGAAGAGGTGATACAGGGGACATACTTCCACAGTGAATACCTGTCCACAGTATCTGTATTGCTCAGTATAATCCATGTTCGGAGATTTTGCTCCACTTTGACATATCTCAGTACATGGGCTAACGAACAACCAGACTAAGTGGACATGTGTTATCACTGGTGAAGTCTGTTACACCCTTAGGGAAACAGCAACTCAACTTACAGGAGACCCCAATGCTCAGCCCAGGATATCAATGTGTGTGCTACACGTTGAAATCCTAGGTTAAAAACATTGGCTTCTTCAGTAAGTCAGTTGCACAATGAGTGTGTGAATCCAAGACAACATGGATACATGTCCCATTTATCTATCCTGCTTATAATGTCCCTGCTAAATCACAGAGCTGTTTGTCTGGTTATCCCATTAACCCACTGAGTGCAAGAGTGGTCCCCAACGCATTTCTTGACAATGCGTTGTCTACCACTCTGGCACTCAAAGGGTTAAACACAGCACATGATGTAGACAAATGTTCAGTGTTGTACAATTTGTTGTGCTAAGGGGTATGTTTTGTTGTTCAAATTCAACACACAACACCACCATATAACACAGTGGTGTAATATGGCTCCAGGGATGTATTACAAGTTGAATTTGTACAACGGTGTGTGTGTGAACCCATGTTGTAGCATCCCACTAACATTTCACATAGGCAGAGGTTGTGTTCACTGCATTGTATGGCAATGCATTGGAGACAACCCTGCCACCCAATCCATAACTGAAGACACAACAGATCAGACTGGAATTAAAAAAAAAATGTTTTCTTTATTGAGGGGAAACTTAACAGGTTGGGCCTTTCATTTTTTCTTCTTTGGGTGGGGGGCCTTAGCCTGGGTGCCAGAGGTGGATGCCCTTGTGGATCTCCTGGTAACCCTCTGCCCCCTAGGTGTTGCTTCAGGGGTAACACTAGAGGGGGTGGTGGTTGCAGTAGACCCCTCAGTGGAACGCAAGTTCTCCCTCTCCATCCTCAGGTTCTCCCTGCGGTTTATCTCCCTCAGCTCCACAAGGACCTGTGTTAACATGTCCATCACACCAGTCCTGAGCTGCTGGAGTAGTGTATTCCCCCTGGACACCTCCGACTCCAAACCTTGGATCCTGCTCTCCAATTGGACAATGTTCCTCCTGGATTGCCTCCTGCTCCTGGTGATATTGCTGTCAGTACTCCTGCTCGACCGGAGTAGTCTCCTCTGAAGGGCCATACACTCCGCCTCCATCCCTGTGAGGCGTGCGGTGCTGGAGGTGGATGTGCCCGGTGTCCCTGGTGCTGCTGTTTCTTCCTCTGCTGCTGAGGGTGCTGTTTCTTCCTCTGCTGCTGAGGGTGCTGTTTCTTCCTCTGCTGCTGAGGGTGCTGTTTCTTCCTCTGCTGCTGAGGGTGCTGTTTCCTCCTCTGCTGGAGGTGCTGTTTCCTCCTCTGCTGGAGGTGCTGTTTCCTCCTCTGCTGGAGGTGCTGTTTCCTCTGCTGCTGGAGGTGCTGTTTCCTCTGCTGCTGGAGGTGCTGTATCCTCTGCTGCTGCTGAGGGTGCTGTGGCTGCTGTTGGAGTGGCTGGTGCAGATGATGGGCATATGCCCACCACATCAAGTGATGCAGAGCTGCCCAGAGATGTGTGTGCTGGTGGAGGTGTGAATATGTCCCTGGGTAGGGGGCGCTGGGGCTCACCAATCAGGCCCAGGTGTGTGTAGTCCAGTGGCCAAGGGTCATATGGTGGCCACTGATAGGTGGTGGGACCCCACCTTGGATCATACCTTGGGGCATGCTGTGGAGCCATCCAGGAGGGTGGGTTGATCTGGGAGGCATATGGCCCATATTGGGTGTTGGCCACTGTCCCTGGCAGCCATTGCCTCCCTGGCGGTGGTGGTGCTGCTGATGGAGGGTAGTAGCTGGTGGAGGTGGATGGATGTGTCCACCTCTCCTCCTGTGGCATCCAGCCACTGTACTGGGGAGGTGCAGCTGGAAAGGGTGGTGCAGCCTGTGGTGGTGCAGCTGGAAGGGGTGGTGCAGCCTGTGGTGGTGCAGCTGGAAGGGGTGGTGCAGCCTGTGGTGGTGCAGCTGGAAGGGGTGGTGCAGCCTGTGGTGGTGCAGCTGGAAGGGGTGGTGCAGCCTGTGTTGGAGGGGATGGTGATGGTGGGTAAGGTGACCACCGGCTGGTCCCCTCCTCTGTGTCCTCCTCACTGGGGGGTGACATAGCCTCCTCCACTGTCTCCTGCTGGGCTTGACGGCCGTAAGCTGTGTGGAGGAAGAAGATGTTGTGATTAGTGACCTTTGCCATATGTTTGTGGAGACAATTCTACTTTGATATGTGTTGAAGAAAAATATATGTGTTTGTGTTAATCCCCCTGGGTAAACAAGGGTACACCCACTGCTGAAAGGTGTTTGAGTTATTATGGGTGAAGGTTTCATTTTGAGGTGCAATATCACAGTGGCCAGAAATAGTACAGTGGGGCTGTTGCTACACCCTCCCATGTAGATATCTGGTCCCTGTACCAGAGCTGTCCATATGATTGTGTAGTAACAGCACCACTGTACAATATCAGGCCACTAGGATATTGCCCCTGACATATCCATGTCTGAGCTGTGATACCTTTTGCATCAACACACCTTTCAGCAGTACGAATACCATTGTTTAACTCGGGGGGGGGGGGGGAGATCCAACAACATATATTTGTCTTCACAACTTGTAGGGATGGCTATCCCTCCAGGGGGGTGGCAAAGGTTAAGTCCACCTTGATGTCAGATTGTAGACATTGTGGGAACAGATGTTGTTCTCTGTTAGTCCTATCCTTCCTACCCTCATGGTTGTTCAGATAATGCTCTATGTGACGGATGTAGATTTCAGTCATTTGTCTACACGAGGGATTTTCAGCAGAGACAAAATCAACCCATTTAGAGAACAATACTTAATTGGAATGGTGTACAGGGTGTGCATGATTTACAAGCACACTCTGTGGACCATTCCAAAGAGGTATTTCTCTCTATATGTTGTGACTTTGGCTCTGCTGAAGAGCCTCCGTGTGGTCAAATGATGGATATCTTCACCTGTCACATGGAGCAATATCTGTATAACCATGAGTGTTGGAGGGATGGGACTTAGATCAAGACACATCTGTTAACGATGGCAATGATATGACATCATGATGACATTACCCATTGCTATCCCATTACAGTGACACACAAGTAGAAATGGTCATATATGTATGTGGATATGTACCCTTCATATGGATGGAGTAATATCCTTCCAAGATGTGATGCCAGAGAGCATTTCATTAGGTGTGATTGCCTTACTGGCTATATATGTGCACCCATCCAACAAGACATTGTATTGATATGATGGATATGAACATACCTCGTATATCCCATCTACGTAGGGTGTGATATACTATGTATGTGTATTTGGATGGTAGCAATGTAGGTTGATATGTGATGGGTGCACATATCTGGCCAGTAAGGCAATCACATCCAGTGAAGTGATCTCTGTGTTCACATCATGTTGGAACATATTTAGTAACATTTGAATCCTAAGGGCAACAATCCAGCCAGTAGTGAGGGATATCTTTGATTGAGGCCTGTTTTTTTGTCTGTGTATGAGCCCATCCATCCTTCTGTGTGAGGCAACCGTACTCAGTCCTAGATATCCATCAGTCATGGCCTGTTGGTGACCAAGGTACAATGTTTGCTATTTGTTTCCCATATGTATCCTGCATAGAGATGCTGGTGTACCATCGATCCATGGCATCAGCACCCCTGTGGATCCATGTGGGAATCAGATATGGGATATGTCATTTCAAGTCAGAGAAATGATTGCAGCCACAACACCAATGCCTACTTTTTCCTGCTTGAATTCTGTAAAATAGTTTTCGGCCTGTGTGTTGCACCTACAAGCATTTATTCTGTGTGACACTGTGATGTGTGATCTGATGCCCCCTTTTGTGATTCAGTAAGCGGTGATGTTGAACCGATGACATGAACATGATGGTGACTTCTCCAGTGATCTCCTTTCCCCATTTCCAGTGTTTTCCATGGAGTCTGTACAATGGGACCCTATGAACTTGATTCTTGTTTTGGCATATTCTCCATGGACTAACACTGGTACTGGTGAAGTGAGGGTGTGTGAGGGTTACTTTGTGTCCACCATGTGTTTGTCACCGCTTAGTGAATGTCCCCTGTGTAGCATGTGATCGTTGGCCTATTGACTTGTTTGTTGTCAGGTTAACCCCTTGAGTCCCAGAGGGGTTGCCAATGCATTGTTGATCGATGCATTGATGATCCCTCTAGCACTCACGGGGTTAGGGTGGGGGTGGGGACATGGGTGACATTGTGTGTGAACAGTGATGATCTATTACAGTCGACAATTTGAAAATGAAGGTTTGTGTATTGTGTGTAATGAGCACAGCGACAGGAGGGTTGAAGTAGGACTTTGACAGGTTTGTCCCAAGTTGGACGTTGCCATTTGTCCAGGTGTTGTGTCCTTTTTTTAACCCTCATGGTGCTGTGTTGGTGCAGTTGTATGGCTGAGTGATGGCCATGTGTTGAGGTGTGAGTGTGTGTGCAGCTGGTGTTGGTTGCTGTAGTGTGTTGTTCTGTAGTGTTGCACTTACCGGTAGTGTGGAGGCTCCTCTCATCCCCAGTGTCAGTTCCTCCCACGACCCCCTCGATCATGGTCGGGGACATGTTCTGCCGCACCATCTCCTCCCAGCCGCAGAATGTGATGGGCACAGATGGGCCACCTCCGGTGCCTCGGGCTTGCTTGGCCATGTCGGACATCTTGTTCTTGACCACCCTCCGGCAGTCGCCCCATCTCTTCTTCACAGACTCCACGTCCCGCCTGCATGTTGCCACCGTGTTCACCCGGCTGCAGATCTGGTTCCAGGCTGCCTTCCTCCGCGCTGCCAGGCCAGGGACCTTTGCCGTCGGGTGGAGAACACTCTGCCTCTCCAGGACAGCTTCCACAAGAGCCGTGTTCTCCTCCTCACTATATCTGGGATCCCTGATCCTGCCCTCATCAGCTCCGGCATGGGAGGATTCAGAGCCGGAGTGCCCTGCCTGGTCTGACCCTGCCTGTGTGGGGTGCTCCCCAGGAACTACCCCTCGTCCCACTGCAGGTTCTGTCCCTGTCCTGCGTGTTCCTGCTCTGGTGGGCCTGGTCCCCCTCCGCCCTGCGGATCTCCCTCTCCCACCCCTGCTCTGCTGAGGGATCCCCTCCTGACCTTCCTCCTCCTCCACTACTCTCCCCATCCCTCTCTCCTGTCCTCCTCTCCTTGACATCACTCACCCAGTCACACCCAGGCACTCCCACAGGCCCTCACAGACACACTCGATCCAGTCACTCTCTGTCACACACTTTCACTCCCAGATTCACACTGTCAAAATAAAAAGTAATATGTGTAAGGTGTTATGAAATAAAAGGACTATGTGTATGTATGTGTATGTGTTTGTGTTTGTATGTGTGTATGTAATATGTGCAAAAGTGTGATATGTGTATATATAGTGCACCTCTCTCCTCTCTCCAAACTGCAAAACTCCTCTACCTCCAATGAACGCGCCTCTCTCCCTCTCTCTAATGACTATCCTCCGCTCCTGGGTCCTGATATCTGGCTCTGAAGAACTCGATAACAGACAGTGTGTGGCGGTTATTTTTGGGTATATATAGGTGTATTTGAAGTTATTTGATACATTGGGCCTTTGGGATTGGATGTGTGTTTGAATTTGTTTTGGCATCAATCAGGGTTGCTTGACAACGGCAGCCGTTATGTTACATGTTGTTTGGAGCTCAGTTATCGTGTGATTTGTCCGCCCGTTGTGCATTAACATGAGCGACAACGGGTTTTGTGTTACGTGTTTTTTGTGTGCCTACGCTCGATAGCTATTCTCGTAGAGTAGCTATTGAATCTGCCGTAACTCCTGTATTATTTGCGAGCGATGTGCCTTTTTCACTTAGCGGCTGGTTTAACGGTTGGCTTTAAATCTAGCCCATAGCGTATAGACATATAATTAGTTATGCATGTTTTACAAGACAGGCCAGAAAGCAAAGCTCTGCTGAGAATAGATTCCCCAACTACTAAATCAAATTTCTATAAAGCTATTAAACTGATCAGAAAAACAAAAAGCACATGGTGTAGACAGTTTAAATATATACCTTTAATGAAACTAAAAAATATGTGTAAGTAAAAGGCCCACTTTATTTACTGACACCTACTGCTCACCGGCCTCCCTACCACTCAGCTTTCTAACCTATAGTCCACTAAAAATGTTGCTGTAAGAATCTCAACACTATCTTCTCACTCTGCATCTGCATTCTTGATAAAACCTCCCTATGTTCCTGCTAGCTCACTATGCTCTGCTGACACCTGCTTTATTTCTTCATCCATACAAACACTGCTTTCTAAAAAAACAGTGGACAGTGGCACTCACTTATGTAGCCAAAAAACACAGAAAAAAAGATAATTTGAGGTTTACATCCCATAAGGAGGGATATATAAATTTAGGGTCTGAAGAGACAGCACTCCTCAGCAGAAGAACAAAGAAATGCTTGACTTTGAGGTGGCTGGACTTTCAATAAAACAATATAGGAAAGTTTTTATTGCTAAAACACATAAAATATGTGAAATAAAAGGTTAATTCTTACTCTTTTCATATCATACACATACTTTTTCAAAGATATTAACCAGACAAAAGAACCTTGTATTGTCTAATCGTTTAGATTGTTAAGCACTACACTTGTGGTTCTATATAAATACACATATTCATTCTTTTGGAGTCCAGCCCCTTCTGTATCCTGAGTCTGTGATGTTACCCGAATGAAGTGCTGTCTCTTCGGACCTTGGGACACAATAGGCTGAGTACATTTTTTTAATATATAATAGCTACGGTGGAATCAGCACTTGCAGGACTGAACAACTGTAATCAAAAATCGCTTTAACAGAAGATCTTCTATTAAAGAGATTTTTGACCACAGTTGTACAGTCCTACGAGTGCTGTTTCCACCATAGCTGTTATCTCCATTTTCAGTGCCCAGGCAATAACCCTAGATGTTGTGAGTGCATCCTTTATGGAACGTTATACATAAAATCCCTTAAAATTGTATTATTGCCTACCTTATATACATTTAAAAATTGTGGGAAAATCATCCACCCTGGTACACAGGATAATATCTTTCCTTTCTGATAATATGATTAAATTGGTTCCTTTCTGAAAATATTTGTCCTTTGGGGATTCAATGTGAGGCCCCCAATACGGGAGGTCATGTGTGAATTGTGTGTAAGCCTCACATTAAGATGCCCCTGGAACGCTCTGTCTATACCCCTCATTAAACATCTGGCAGTATGCACCATCAAAACCCTTCTACAGCAGTACTTGTTAAGAATTACATTCCATCGTGACTCTGAATCACTCACCCTGAACAAAGTTAACAATGTGTACCCATTTGTGCTACATAAATATAGTTACACATACATACATAAACAAGTAACACATTTTTGCAGCCTGACTTCTACCAGTTTCTCTTTATTGAGGTGTAGCCAACATGCAACATGAGCCTATCCAATTGCTCCTGAAATACAAATATCATTATTCTACAACCATCACTAGTTTACAGAGGTTGAAGGGAGGGATTCACATTGTCCACTCCTGTCCTGTTGTTTTGAAGACTTAGCGTGGGCATAGTCAGCAAGGTTTAGCTGGTATCTCTAAGCACACAGAGAGCAAAGTGTCCATGCCTGGATTAATCTTAGGGAGTCAACTACACCCAGAAAATGAACAAACCCAATGATTTGTTCTTGTGATGGTGAGCATTCAGGATATTTTCAATGTCATGTTTTGCCGTCTTATTCCACTATAGAGGAGAATGTTATATATGAATCAGTGTTGTCCTAACAACGCATGCAGGTCAGTCTTGAAATGTTAGCTAAATGCAGCATTATGGTCAAAGGGATGAACGACAGAACCAACTGGAGATAGAGGGTACACATCACAGAATTACCTAAGTAAGGAAGCATTAAACAACCAAAGAAAGAAAAAAACTCCTTTTCCCATTATTATTTTTTTTAATATATGCAGCACAAGCCAAAAAAAGTTTATGATTAGAATTTTCCTTTAAGGAAAGACACTGAGGTTGATTTACTAAGAGGAACCAGAGCAATTATGGGGCAAACTGTTTACACCATAAGTTACAAATAAAAATGTAGTTGAATACATCTCTGGCACTGAATGAGTTAAAAGAGTGACTTAAATGAATGGACATTATGGGAATTGATTATTACCCCCTATGACACAGTTGGTTTGCTCCGGAGTTGTTGTTTTTGAAACTGAAGGCTCATGGGGTTGTGTCACTGTATTTATAAGCGAAAACCATTATTGCCTTAGTGCAGTGGTAATGTCCTAGTACCCACAAGCTTGTCTGGATCCAAGGACATAGAAACATGGGGGGTGAAAAGGGTGCAGCCTGTAAACAGTTCTCATTGGAGAGTTTATATCAAATTTCTGCCATCTTAGGTCATAACTAAATATGAGAAAAACAATTCTATAAGTTTGTTACTTAAATAAAACATAATGTTTCATAAAACTAAAAACACATTTTGGGAAACATGCTTAATTTTTGTGTTTTGATTGCCTTTTCATGTCATCATATAGCAGGAAAAGCAACCATGTGATATTTACTAACCAATCACAGAAGGTTCCTAAAAATGTTGGACTGGTCTGCTGTATCTCTCTCTCTCTCTCTTTCTCATTCTAATTTACCTGCTTTTCCAGCTCTTACTCTCTCCTTCTCTCTCCTCATCATTCTCCTTCCTCTCCATGTGCTCCCAGCACCATTCCCCTGTTGACCCATTCCTCTTTATTTCTCTCATGCTTCTGGCCACAGTCACTCTCCCACTCTTGCCACTCTCTCACTTCCACCCTCTTGCTGTCCCTCCTCCTCCCTGTTCTTCAGCAATTCATTTTCTGCTGAATTGATCCACACAACAACTTGTAGAGGTTTTTCTTATCTCTGTCCTTCAGGAAGAAGGATGTATCTGATTGGCAAAATTAGTTCTAATTTTCTCTGTGTCTATTTCCATGGAAGTTATACAGGAATTAAGTAGGGCATTAAATCATGTGTCACTTTAGGTCACAGGTAATATGACCAGTTCCCTCTTTTCAATGCCTTTCTTAAGTCAGTGTAAACACCTCACACCTGTCTCACTATGTATGCCACTCTCCAAAAGTTTCCACCAATAGCTTACATTTGTAGAAATTCTCTCTCTTACATTGACCTGCATCTGTTCTTGTCACAGCTGTGGCCATCCTGCTCTGTCAGTCAGCATGTCTTACCCCCAAGATCAAAATACTGTGTTTTTATTTACATGCCTACCAGCTGTCAGTGTTGTGTCTGGGTCACTGCAGCAAAGAGGTTCAAAATAATTCTTTAAAAACAACCATCTAGGATATATAATAATGCATTACGGAGATCAGTTAAACCTTTTTCTGCCAGAGGGGGCAGCAACGCATCAAGGTAAAAAAGTCCAATAAGAAAGGTTTATAGATTTTTCTGCTAGTCTAGGAGAAAAGCTTTTGCCATATGTTAATCTAAAAAGCATAATTTTCAAGAGGACAGGTTTATTTTAATATATTTTAATAAGTCTGTTGTATTAAAAAAAGATTTTACCCTGTGTGTGCCACAGGGGGAACCAACACATGTTTTGCAATGCATTTGTCATCCCTGTGTCATACACACTCCCATACCTCCTCCTAAGTGTCCCTTTTTAGGAGGGACAATATCTCTGATTTCCAAATCCCTCATTCACACCTTGGTGTCCTTCTTATTAGGAGATCAGACTGCGTGGAGTGTAAATAAGTGGATCACATTGCTCCACAGCAATTAAACTCACACTCATTTTTGTTTAAACTTAATTGTATGTGTTTATAAAATAATCTTTATAAATAAAACAATTTGATCTTGTTCTATATCATTTATTCAGTGAACAAAAGAGCTGTCCATGGCTCATGAAACAACCTAAAAATTCTCAGTAATGCCCCACCCACAACTCATGTCCTTAGCAGTCTCTCCTAAAATAAGTGTTCCTTTTTTTGGCTATTTTAAATTTTAGGTATGCCAGTCCTCTTATCCACTGTCTGTTGCTATCCCTAGCCTCACATATCCACTGTTTGACTCTCCCCCATCCCCACCCAGTTCCATTGTCCTCTGGTATTCACATATTTTGTATTTGTTGTGAAAGTATTTAACAAGGAAATATACATTGAGATTGTCTCTCATAGTTACATAGTAGTTTAAGTTGAAAAAAGACTTGTATCCATCAAGTTCAACCCTTTTCCTGTTCCTGATTACCATTGTTGAAAATGAAGTAAATAAAACCCCTCAACACAGCAATTTCAAATTCTGCTTTGAATGGGTGTGTGTGGGGGGGGGAGATTTATTCTTGATTCCGAATGGCAACAAGCACTAAATAAATATAAATCCCAATACATAGCCCTCTATGTTCTGCTCTTTTAAAAAAGTATCCAGGCCATTTTTAAAGGCATCTAATGTATTCGATAGCACCACCACCTCAGGCAGTGAATTTCATACCTTTATTATTCTTACTATAAATAATCCCATCCACTGTTGTTGACAAAATCTCCTTTCCTCAAGTCTGAGAGGGTGACCCCTTGTCCTTTGTGCTGTTCTGTTAATGAACGGGTTGTTGGAGAGCCCTTTGTATGGGCCCTGAACATATTTATATATGTTATCATATCCCCTCTAAGACGCCATTTTTCTAGTGTGTACAAGTTTAACTTTTCTAGCTTTTCTTCATAACTAAAACTTTCCATTCCCCTTATTTTTGTAGCCCTCCTCTGCACTTTCTCTAGTTCCATAATGTCCTTTTTCAGAAAAGGCATCCAGAATTGAATATTGAATCTCATTTGCCGTTTGCCTGCCTTGTTACCCAATTTGTCCAAATCCTCTTGTAATGAAGACACATCCAGTTCAAACTTTATTACCCTATTTAATTTTGTGTCATCGGAAAACACTGATACATGGCTCCCTATGCCCACTGGGAGATCATTAATAATCAAATTAAAAAGAAGAGGACTCAGGACAGATGCCTGATGTATTCCACTTATCACATTTGTCCAATTGGAGAGCTTCCCATATACCACCTCTCTTTGCATTCTATCTTTCATCCAATTCCAAATCCAGGCACACACGTTTGCCCCTAAGCCTATTTCATTCAACAGCAGCACCCAAATCTATATTTTTACTCACTTTCATAAAATGCAATCAAGTTAGTTTGACAAGACCTGTCTTTCACAAAGCCATGTTGATTCTTGCTAATGATATTCATATTCAAGATGAATTCCTGAATATATTCGCTTAACAACCCTTCAAACAATTTCCCTACCACAGCTATCAAGCTTACAGGTCTGTAATTTTCTGGCTGGGGTTTTGATCCCTTTTTAAATATGAGCACCACATCTGCTTTACACCAATTCATGGACACCATACCTGAAAAAAAAGAATCCCTGAAAATCAAAAATAACGGTCTGGCTCCATCCTTGTTCCACTGGTAACATAGTAAATTAGGTTGAAAAAAGCAACAATTCCATCAAGTTCAACCTTTGCCTCATGACCCATAGAAATAAGGATTATAAAACTTCCCTGCTGCCAAATAAGTTAGTTTTTATCAGACTTTCCTGTTTTGCCTACTAATACACATTATAACCCTATATGTTCCCTTTTGAAAGAAATGTATCCAATCTTCTCTTAAATGTATCCATTGTATTTGCCATAACCACATCCTTGGGCAAGGAATTTATCATGGTGCCCCTGCTTTGTGCAGCAGGCAGCGACATTCTGTCTACTAGTTTGCATTGCTGGTTATTGATTGGCTAACACCTTTTGTCGCCGCCCAGTGATGGCCTTTATATACCCTGTCATTTCCTCAGGATGATGCCCTTTCGTGGTGTATTTGTTCCTGCATTCTGATCCGTTATTGTTGACTGTGTATGACCTGGCCTGCCTGACGACGTTCCTGATTCTGCTCCGTTGCTGACTGTATCCGGTTGAGAACCTGCTCCATTGCTGACCTGGCCTGGCTGAGAACCCGCTTCCATTACCAACTGCATCTGGCTGAGGACCTGTTCCCGTTACCGACTGTATCCGGCTAAGTACTCGCTCCGTTGCTGACCTGGCCTGGCTGTGAACCTGCTTCCGTTTCCGACTGCATCTGGCTGAGGACCCGTTCCCGTTACCGACTGTATCCGACTGAGTACTCACTCCGTTGCTGACCTGGCCTGGCTGAGAACCTGCTTCCGTTACTGATTGTAGCTGGCTGAGAACCCGCTCCGTTGCTGACCTGGCCTGGCTGTGAACCCACTTTCGTTACAGAGTGTATCTGGCTGCACCGCTTCAGTTACTCGGTGCTGGTCAGTGTACCGGTCTTGTACTGACCCCTTGGGCTGGGCTCCCAGTTACCCTGTGCGCTTCCTTGTATCTGGTACCGTGCATTTCCAGCTTACCACTGTGGCCTCGCTGTTGCCTCCGTTACGTTCAGTGGTTGCTGTATGTTAACCGGTTGCGCCGCGAGGCACTGTATCTTGTCAACCGTTAGCTAGGCTTAGTGCCTAGTCTCTCTCCATACCGCTTTAGCGTAGTGTACAAGCGAAGTACCGGTGCAGTGTTCTATCTCTGACTGTGTTACTCTGATCTCTGTGTGTCCACCTCTCATACCTCGCTGGGCTCACTCCCTCAGGGAGTTGCAGTATTCTGGGTGTTACCAATTGACCCTTGGTGTACCTGGACGTTCCAGGTAGAGTGTTGCTATTCTCAGCTGCAGGAGCCTCCGGCTCAAGAGCCAGCTTTACGTTGCACCATCCTCACAGAGGGGACATTGGTTGTTTCCACCATTATACGTGCTGTGCTGCGATCCACCCCTATCGCTCTAGGGATATTCTGTGAGAGTTATCTCGGTCTGTTGCCATCCGGTGACAGGGTCAGTGGTGCCTTGATCCTTGGGTTCTATTCCGCCCAGGCGTCTGGGTTGTGCCAGTAGTGTTGCCTAACTCCTTGGGTTCTGTGCCTCCCAGGCATCTGTGTGTGCCAGCACAGTTGCCTCACTCCTCTGGGTCAGCCAGTCACCCTCCTCTGGACCACCTCGATCTAGGGCCTGCGGTCAGTCTGCTGCTGTCACGGATTTGAAGACTCTCAGACTTAAGGTTTGGTAAAATAACTTAACTTTATTAAAAGTTAAAGGCAGTCCCCGTAGGGTAAACATACATAACAATACAACAGTAATATAACATATAATAGGTTCAACCGGCCTTGCCTAAATACCGGGCAAGGTAACCTAAGTGACAGTTTTAATTACAGGCTCTACCGGCCTTGCCTATACCGGGTAAGGTAACCGTGAGATGACATATACCAGTTCTACCGGCCTTACCAATACTGGGCAAGGCAGCCCCCACGGAATGCTGAATGTAGGCTGTACCGGCCCTGCCAATACCGGGTAAGGCAGCCTTAAAGATGGTGAATTACAAGGTTCTACCGGCCTTACCAATACCGGGCAGGGCAGCCCAAAGGAGTACTGGAGTAGGCTCTACCGGCCCTACCAATACCGGGTGAGGCAACCTACAGGATGGTATCGTCAAGGTTCTACCGGCCTCACCAATACCGGGCAGGGCAGCCTGAGCGAGTAGACCAGCTGTCAGGTGACTATGACAGCATAGAGCATAAGTATAGAGGTCTTACTCAGCAGGAGTCTATTGCCAGGGATACTCAGATAACTGCAAGGAAGTGGACAGCGACTGACCACAGTACTGGATGTTCAGGAGCAAACCAACGTCCGCACGTTGAGACTAATGGTAATAGCGCCACCAGGTTTAATGGAGCAAACCAGTGACCGCACGCTGGAACCAACAAGGTATATCGCAACCAGGTTTAGTGGAGTAAACCAGCGTCTGCACGCTGGAACCAATAATGTATCTTGCAACCAGTTTAGTGGAGTAAACCAGCGTCCGCACGCTGGGACCAACAATGTATATTGCAACCAGGCTTAGTGGAGTAAACCAGCGTCTGCACGCTGGGACCAACAATGTATATCGCCACCAGGTTTAGTGGAGTAACCCAGCGTCCGCACTCTGAGACCAACAATGTATATTGCAACCAGGTTAGTGGAGTAAACCAGCGTCCGCACGCTGGGACCAACAATGCATTTTGCAACCAGGTTTAGTGGAGTAAACCAGCGTCCGCACGCTGAGACCAACAATGTATATTGCAACCAGGTTTAGTGGAGTAAACCAGCGTCCGCACACTGGGACCAACAATGTATATCGCAACCAGGTGTAGTGGAGTAAACCAACAAAGTATGATCAGCAGCGAGAAGAACAATGTCGCCAGAGCGACGGCTGGAGCAGGAGATTCAGGAACTCAGTAAGATTAACCAGTGAGGTGCTGGAACACAGGAACACTGGAACTCAGTAAGATTAACCCGCGAGGTGCTGGAACACAGGAAAACTGGAACTCTGGAACACAGGAACACTAGCATACAGGAACACTGGAACACAGGATCAGCAAGTACAGCAGGAACAGCAGGAACAGGCCCAGAAGCCTGACAAGCAGGTCAGGCAGAGTGGAGTCAGAAACACCACGAAAGGGCAACCTGGAAGTGCTCAGCCTGGGTTTAAAAAGGCTGTGTGAGGAGGGCTAATCACAGACAGCCAATCATGATACTCAGCAACTGACTGACACTGAACAGCACCAATCACGGGCACCGTGATAGTACCCCCCTTTCAAAGACCCCCTCTCCCAGAGTAGGGTCTAGGCTTCTGAGGGTATTTGGCATGAAATATTCGTAGTAACTTGGGTGCAATATGGTCCTTAGTGTCTACCCAGGAACGATCCTCAGGACCATAACCTTTCCAATGCACCAGATACTGTACCCCTCCTCTACCTCTACGGGAATCAATAATGTTTTGTACTTCATACTCCTCCTGCCCCTCGACTTCAACAGGACCTGGCCTCACAGGTGTGGTAGTATAATGGTTACAAACCAGAGGTTTATGGAGAGACACATGGAATACATTATGAATGCGCATAGAAGCAGGTAATTCCAAGGCATAGGAAACAGGGTTAATTTTGCGAATGATCTTGTATGGACCAATGAACCGAGGTGCCAGCTTATTAGATGGGACCTTGAGCTTTAGATTCTTGGAGGACAGCCATACTCTATCCCCGACTTGGAAGGAAACCGCTGGAAGCCTTCTGCGATTGGCATGACGCTGATGTCGCTGAAAAGACTGGCCCAATGCCCTCTGAACTTGTGCCCATGTGGAACGGAGTTGCTCTATATGCTCATCCAGAGCTGGAATCTGCTGTGATTGAAAGGAATCCGGGAGCAGACAGGGTTGGAACCCATAATTGATCAAAAACGGAGAGCTCCCGGAGGAAGAATTAACTGCGCAGTTCCTGGCGAACTCTGCCCAAGGCAACAAGTCGGCCCAATTATCATGATGGTCAGTCACAAAACATCGCAGAAACTGTTCCAATCCTTGATTGGCCCTCTCAGCGGCCCCGTTAGTCTGGGGATGATATGCTGAGGAAAATGATAGCTGTATGCCCATCTGTTCGCAAAATGCCCTCCAGAATCTGGACACAAACTGGCTCCCCCTGTCAGACACCAGCACCCTGAGTACTCCATGTAACCGAAATACTTCTCGAGCGAATACCATTGCCAGTTCCTTGGCCGAAGGAAGGCCACGGAGGGGTACGAAGTGTGCCATTTTAGAGAACCTGTCTACCACCATCAATATGAAGGAGTGCCCTCTAGACCTGGGCAATTCTCCCATAAAGTCGATAGAGACGTGAGACCAAGGGCGTTCACCATTAGGCACCGGCTGAAGCAAGCCCACAGGGAGATGTCTAGGGGTTTTGGCACGGGCACAGGTGGCACAGGCATTCGTAAAATTGGCTCAATCTGCTCTCATAGAAGGCCACCAAAATAGCTGAGAGAGAGACCAGAACAATTGATCCCTACCAATATGTCCCGCAGCCTTAGAGGAGTGGTAGGTCTCAAGTAATCGAGTACGGAATGGCTCAGCGACAAAACATTTGCCCACTGGAGTCTCATGAGGAGCAGAGGCTTGGGATGCCAAAATCTCCTCCTCTAGTGGTGAAGTAATACTAGTACGTATGGCAGCCAATATTCGATCGGGTTGAATGAGAGGGGCTGGTACCTCTTCTCTGTCAACCTCTGCTTCAAATTGTCTAGACAGAGCATCAGCCCTAACATTCTTTGATCCCGGCAGGTATGATACAACGAAATTGAATCGGGATAGAAACAGTGCCCATCTGGCCTGGCGAGAAGACAATCTCTTGGCCTCAGAACGATACGTCAGATTCTTGTGATCAGATAGAATCAAAACAGGGTTTTTTGTGCCTTCAAGTAAATGACGCCATTCTTTGAGAGCGAGGATAATGGCCAGTAATTCTCGATCACCAATCTCGTAATGACTTTGAGCACTAGTCAGTTTTTTTGAGAAGAATCCACAGGGTCTGAATGTACCGCCTTTAACCTGTCGCTGAGAGAGCACCGCCCCGACCCCAATATCTGAGGCATCAACTTCCAAAGTAAAGGGGAGTATTGGATTAGGGTGGGACAACACAGGCGCTTCAGCAAAGGCTACCTTCAACTTCTCAAAGGCCTCTTCAGCAGCCACCGGCCAGAGGGATGGGTTAGCGCCCTTGTGCGTGAGGTCAGACAGAGGTTTCACGATAGAGGAGAAGTTTTTAATAAACTTCCTGTAATAATTGGCGAAGCCTAGAAATCGTTGGATGGCTTTGAGGCTCTTGGGTTTAGGCCATTGTAAGACTGCCGTCAATTTCTCTTTATCCATGGCAATGCCGTCTTTGCCAATTATAAACCCCAGAAACGGTACACTGGTTTTGTGGAACTCGCATTTCTCCAGTTTACAGAATAATTTATTTTTTCGTAAGTGCAGCAAGACTTCAGACACATCCTTGATGTGTTGTGACAGGTCTTTGGAGTGGATAAGTATGTCGTCAAGATAGACTACAACACAAGATTGTAACATATCTCTAAGAACGTCATTGATCAGTTCTTGAAATACTGCAGGAGCATTACATAGACCAAATGGCATGACTAGGTATTCATAATGCCCAGATCTCATATTGAAGGCAGTTTTCCACTCATCACCGGCTCTGATACGTATCAAATTGTAGGCTGCCCTTAGGTCCAATTTGGTGAAAATCGAGGACCCCTTAAGTCTATCAAACAGCTCGGTGATGAGTGGTATTGGGTAGGCATTTTTTGCCATCAGCTTATTCAGCCCACAATAGTCTATGCAAGGTCGCAGTTCGCCACTTTTTTTCTTAACAAAAAAGAACCCGGCACCGGCCGGAGAAGTAGATTTCCTTATGATCCCTCTACTGAGGGCATCTGCTATGTATTCCTCCATAGCTTGATTCTCCTCACAAGACAATGGATACGTGCGTCCCCTCGGTGGTACTGCTCCAGGACTCAGTTCTATGCGACAATCGTATGGTCTGTGTTGAGGTAGGGTGCCAGCCTCTCCCTTACTGAAAATGTCGCTAAACTGCTGGTAGGCATCAGGTAGTGAAGGGGAGGTGCACAGGACCTTAACAGGATGGGTAACGCACTTATCCATACAGAACTGAGACCAAGCAGCAATCTCACATTTCTGCCAATCAAATTGTGGGTTGTGCAACTGTAACCAAGGAAAGCCCAAAATCACGGCATGGTGAGGAGAATTAATCAATTGGAACTGCTGCTCTTCCTTGTGAAGAGCCCCAATAGTCATGGACAAGGGCATCGTTTCAAAAGTAAAAGTTCCAAAGGTCTGCCATCAATTGCTTCAATAGCAAGAGGGGTTTCTCTCTGAATCCGTGGTACCCCATGCAATTCAGCAAAGGTATTGTCCATAAAATACCCAGCTGCACCAGTATCAACCAAGGCTAAAACCTTAACCGAGCGTTGTGCCCATGACAAAGCACCTGTATGGTGGGTTTAAGTGTGTCCAACAATGGGGACGATTGGACACCACCTAGGGCCTGTCCCCCAAGGTACCCTAGGTGTATTCGTTTCCTGGATGTACCGGACAAGATCTTAACAGGTGACCATCTTTACCGCAGTACAGACATAATCCTTGTGTCTTGCGATACCTTCTCTGCTCCTTAGTTAATCTAGTGAAATCCACCTGCATAGGTTCACTTGGTTCCGAAATAGGTTCACTAGGTTTGGATGCAGAGGGAGGGTTGGGTGGGCAAAATATGCTACTGGACCCATTATTCTTTAACCGTACTAGTCGCTCTCTGGCGGTTAATCTTTCACGTATTCTGGAGTCAATTAGAATCACATATTCGATATAATCGTCTAGGTCAGTAGGTTACTCTTTTGCTGCAATCTCATCTTTAATCTGGTCACTCAATCCTTGAGCAAAGGCTGCCAACAGGGCCTCGTTATTCCACCCTACCTCTGTTGCCAAGGTGCGGAATTCAATGGCATAATTGCCAACAGTGTGCCTGCCCTGTTGTATCTCCATGAGACGTTTAGCAGCAGAGGTAGTTCTACCAGGAGGCTCAAATACTCTCCGAAAGGATTGCACAAAATCACAGAAATTTTTTGTGCAAGGTTTAGCGTTTTCCCAAAGTGGGTTGGCCCAGGCCAATGCTCTGCCAGTCAGCAGGGATATCATGAACCCAACCTTGCTGCGATCACTAGGAAATGCGTGTGCCGTCAATTCCATAAATATTTCAAGTTGATTAATAAACCCTCTGCATAATTGAGGGTCCCCGTCATATCTCAGCGGCAAGGGTGCAGAAGCCGTTAACCCTTTGACTGCGGCCCCTGAGGGCTTAGACTCATTCTCCGGTGTCGGAATTGGCGGGACCACCGGGTTAGCACCGGACTAATCCGCAAGTACCGTGCGTTCAAGAATAGTTTGGATAGCAACCGCTAGCTGATCCAAACGTTGCTCGTGCATATCCATCCTCCAATGGATATTCTGTGCGTTACCGTCACTCTTAGTGTCTGAGGTCATGGCCCTTTCGTACTGTCACGGATTTAAAGCCTCTCAGCCTTAAGGTTTGGTAAAATTTAACTTTATTAAAAGTTAAAGGCAGTCCCCGTAGGGTAAACATACATAACAATACAACAGTAATATAACATATAATAGGTTCTACCGGCCTTGCCTAAATACCGGGCAAGGCAACCTAAGTGACAGTTTTAATGACGGGCTCTACCGGCCTTGCCTATACCGGGTAAGGCAACCGTGAGATGACATATACCGGTTCTACCGGCCTTACCAATACCGGGCAAGGCAGCCCCCACGGAATGCTGAATGTAGGCTGTACCGGCCCTGCCAATACCGGGTAAGGCAACCTTAAAGATGGCGAATTACAAGGTTCTACCGGCCTTACCAATACCGGGCAGGGCAGCCCAAAGGAGTACTGGAGTAGGCTCTACCGGCCCTGCCAATACCAGGTGAGGCAACCTACAGGATGGTATCGTCAAGGTTCTACCGGCCTCACCAATACCGGGCAGGGCAGCCTGAGCGAGTAGACCAGCTGTCAGGTGACTAAGACAGCATAGAGCATAAGTATAGAGGTCTTACTCAGCAGGAGTCTATTGCCAGGAATACTCAGATAACTGGAAGGAAGTGGACAGCGACTGACCACAGTACTGGATGTTCAGGAGCAAACCAACGTCCGCACGTTGGGACTAATGGTAATAGCGCCACCAGGTTTAATGGAGCAAACCAGCAACCGCACGCTGGGACCAACAATGTATATAGCAACCAGGTTTAGTGGAGTAAACCAGCGTCCGCACGCTGGAACCAATAATGTATCTCGCAACCAGTTTAGTGGAGTAAACCAGCGTCCGCACGCTGGGACCAACAATGTATATCGCAACCAGGCTTAGTGGAGTAAACCAGCGTCCGCACGCTGGGACCAACAATGTATATCGCCACCAGGTTAGTGGAGTAAACCAGCGTCCGCACTCTGAGACCAACAATGTATATTGCAACCAGGTTAGTGGAGTAAACCAGCGTCCGCACGCTGAGACCAACAATGTATATTGCAACCAGGTTTAGTGGAATAAACCAGCATCCGCACGCTGGGACCAACAATGTATATCGCAACCAGGTGTAGTGGAGTAAACCAGCGTCCGCACGCTGGGACCAACAATGTATATCGCAACCAGGTTTAGTGGAGTAAACCAACAAAGTATGATCAGCAGCGAGAAGAACAATGTCGCCAGAGCGACGGCTGGAGCAGGAGATTCAGGAACTCAGTAAGATTAACCAATGAGGTGCTGGAACACAGGAATACTGGAACTTAGTAAGATTAACCCGTGAGGTGCTGGAACACAGGAAAACTGGAACTCTGGAACACAGGAACACTAGCATACAGGAACACTGGAACACTGGAACACAGGATCAGCAAGTACAGCAGGAACAGCAGGAACAGGCCCAGAAGCCTGACAAGCAGGTCAGGCAGAGTGGAGTCAGAAACACCACGAAAGGGCAACCTGGAAGTGCTCAGCCTGGGTTTAAAAAGGCTGTGTGAGGAGGGCTAATCACAGACAGCCAATCATGATACTCAGCAACTGACTGACACTGAACAGCACCAATCACGGGCACTGTGATAGCTGCCTACCGATCCTGCCAGCTGTCCTGTTGCATGCCAGGACCTCTACTGTCTACAGATTGTCATTTTCATCACATGCTATTCCTTTATTGGCATATACTGTTATATTCACTTGCCTGTATATCTACTCCATTGTATGGGCCATATGCCTACCTATGTCTTTGAACTTTTCTTTAATAAAGTTATTTTAACCTTACCAAACCGTTCTGAGTGTTCATCAAAAACAGTGACAGAATTCCACAATTTTACAGACCTTACTGTAAAAAAAACTCTTTCCTCTTCTGAAGTTGAAACATCCTTTCTTCTAATCTCAATGGGTGGCCCCTGGTTATTTGATCAGGCCTTGGAATGCATAGCCCACCAGAAAGATCCTTGTATTGACCTCTCATATACTTGTACATTGTTCCTAGTATGTCAGGTCCTCCATTCCCTTAATTAATTTTGTTGCTCTTCTCTGTATTCCCTCCAGTTCTAGAATATCCATTTTCAGAACTGGTGCCCAAAACTGCACTGCATATTTGAGTTGAGGTATTACCCATGATTTGTACAATAGCAAAATTATGTTGTCTACTGTTGATTCAATACCCCTTTTTATGCAAAACAGGACTTTGTTTGCGTTTGCTACTGCTATTTGACTCTGGTCACTGTTTCCAAGTTTGTAGTTTACAAAGATTCCCAGAACTTTCTCTAGCAATGAGTCTCCTAAAATGATTCCACTAAGTTCATAAGTATTCAAATTTTTTCTTCCCAAATGCATGACTTTACACTTTCCCACATTAAACTTCATAATCCGTTTGTTTGCTCAGTCTCCATTTTATGTAAATCCCTCAGTAGTGAAAAATATCATGTTCTGAATGTATTACCTTACATCATTTAGTGTCCTCTGCAAATATTGATATTTTGCTTTCTATATCTATTTCCTGGTATTTATAAACATGTTAAAAAGCAGTGGACTAATTACTGAACCCTTAGGTACTCCAGTCTCATGTCTATCTCTATTGGAGAATTGTCCATTTACAACCACACACTGTTCCCTATCATTCAACCAGTTTTCTACCCAATTGCAAAGGATATCCCCTAGCCCCAATTTCCTTGTTTTATACCCCAGCCTCCTGTGTGGAACTGTATCAAATGCCTTTGCAAGATTTAGATAAACTACATTGACTGCCTTACCACTACTTACTTCTTCATAGAAAAGTTTGGCATGATCTATTCATCATAAGACCATGTTCATTCCTGCTAATAATCTTACTTTTTGCGGTGTAATTCAGAATATAATCCCTTATTATCCCTTCTAGCATTTTACCCACTACAGAGTTCAAAAGCAAAGGTCTATAATTCCCTGGATCTGTTTTAGTTCCCTTATTAAATAAAAGCAATACTTTGGATTTACGTCAGTCTTGTGGCACTGAGCCTGTGCTGAGAGAATCTATAAGTAGTAAAAAGAGGGGTCTGCTATCACTGCACTGAGTTCCTGAAGAACCCTTGGATGTATACCATTAAGACTCTGTGCATTTCTTGTGTTAACCCAATATCTGATAACGGTATGGTTTTATTTGTTACTTGTTGAGGCTCCTCTAACATTCCTTGTTCCCTTCTATATACTGATGGTAGCCATACTCATAGAACCACTTATTGTATGTCAATCCATACTAATGGGATACTATTTTTCTTAGGCTGGCATTCGGTACTGCATATACTAAGAAACTCCATTGTGTTGAAAAAATTCAGTATCTTTTAAGTGAATGAAGTGTAAAAAAGTATGCATTTTTTTCCTATAGCACCACTTTCTGAAACAAGTTTTGCTCACTATCCTGGGGGTAAAAAGGCAAGTGACCCCTCATTTGATACAGGTTTCCAAAATGGTATGTCTTCATGACTTTTTCTTCATATCTGCAATGGCTACAATTTAAAACATTTAGTTCAGGCTGGTCATTTAAAAAAAGAAAAGTGGCAGGTGTAGTTGTGTGAATCTAGCACCTCTTAATGTATATCAACCCATAACAGTGGGATGGTGTACCATTTTTCTTTGGCTGGCAGATAGTCCTCAATACAGTAGGAAATTACATGGTTTTCAAACATTTTAGTATCTTTGAAGTAGAGGAAATGTAAAAAAAAAAAAATGCCTATAGTGTTACCTTATGGCAATAATTGTGCACAGTAGCCTAGGAGTAGAAAGTCAAAAATACTCTAATTTGATATATTATTAATGTCTACTTTCCAAATGATATGGCCTAAATACCTTTCCTTCCTATATCTAAATGTTATGACCACTTTGGTGGGTGTAGTTTTGTGCTTCTGGCACCCCTTATGGTATATCAACCCATACCAATGGGCCACCCTTTTTCTAGGATGAGCATTAGCTAATGAAGTAAATAAGAAATTCCATAGTTTTCAAACAAATTGCACATTTGAAGGGATGCATATGGTAAAAGAATTCCAATTTTTTTCCTTACTGCCAACTTCTTGAAAGATTTGCGAACGTCAGCCAAAGGGTAAAAAAGGCAAATGACCCGTTATTTGATGGAGTGAGATATCTACTTTCAGGAAGTTTTAGCAGTTTTGGGATAGTTTTACAATGTAATTAATGGAATTTGCATTTTAGTTCATAAACTTGAAAATATCTTTTTGTGTTCCTGGTAATTTGTGGTCTGCGCATGCCATGCAGGTAGGTAAAAATATACACATTTGTTATTTTTTTTTCTGAAAAGCTTTATTGTGAATAAACAAAATTGTACATAAAGCATAAATGACCTCCTTGAACACCTCTTACAAATGTATGAAGACAAAGGTAAAATATAAATGCATAAATATCCATGGGTGCCATTATATCGAAAAAGGAAACTGTAAATGATGTGTTCACAAGCTCATGAAATATAATTAAAAAGAACTGCTGGAAAGTAGAATTGGTATCTACAAGGAAACAAGCAACAGGAGAAGGTAAGTAGGGGTGGCCGAAAAGTCACATCAGGCTCCCAGTCAGATGTCTGTTACCTAATATATTTATTTGTTTAATTATTTATGTATTACTTTTTTCATTTTTTATTTATTTCTTTTTTTTAGTTGTCCATCCTATATTATCACAGTCAGTCCAAAAAACCATATAACTAAAAAACAAAATCAACAACTTTCCCCAGACTTCTCCAGCACAGAGACAATAAAAGCACAGCAATTTGGATTGCAGCTGCCTGCATCTTGCCAGTCAGTCACACCAAATTTAAGGGTATTTAGGGTCAACCTCCTTCCTCCCTTCTTCTTCGCAAGAGTGCCCCCAGACTCTGCTAATACAGAGATCAAATGTTCTTCCTAAAAGACTCCCTAAACTAAGCTTCAATTACCCTTTATTTGTGGTGGGGAAAAATTTTTCTTGCCATTGATTTCAATACAATGAGCTAGACAAAAAAGCAGGAAAATGGCACTTTTCACAGGAATTTTTTTGCTAAGCGGAAAGTGACAGTTTTTGCCGATTTTGTTTTGAGGTGAAAGTTTTTGCCCATTCCTACCTGTAATATATAGTAACTGTGTAGAGGTCTGGTAATCAAGGATCACAACCACCGTACCCCAGTTCACCCTCCCTAAAATTACAAATATTACATTAAAAAAAAAATTCAAACCCCAACACACAAACCCATCACCTTACGTGAATATACTTATATGGAATGGACTGCTAAGATGCATTTGGGAGACACAGATAAGTCCAAGCAGTCAGTTCCAGTCCTGAGAAGGTTCTAGACCTGCATCCTGTCCTGGTGACTTCTGTCTCTTGGATCTGGGCCTTGAAACCAGGTTCCAACAATTTCTTCTCTCCTTGCCCTGCAAATGGTAAGTGACAGGTGGATGTAGGACTCCGGCTGGTTCCGTATTTTGAGTACACAGAATGAAGGGATCTCTTCTTGTGCTCTGTTTAGTAAAGGTGCCTTGATGTTGGACCATTAATGAAAATCGGTCGGCCACTTGTATTTATCAGAGAGGGACCTCAAGTATTTGGTCATTGGCCAAAGAACCCTTCTTTGCCGAAGGATGAGCAAGAAGATGTCTTGAAATGGGGACGGAAGTACACCTGCATATTTAACCTCCTTCATGTTGCGGCCTTTCCTCATGACTTTTTCTTTATCTTGGTAGTTGAGAAGGTGGCAGATGACATTTCGTGGGGGCTCATGTGGCATCTCACCACCTCCGAGAAGATAGTATGTAGTATTGCCTCCAGGTCTTTCAGTGTGATTGACTCTGGAAGATCACAGATCTAAAGATTGTTACGACGGTCCCTGTTGCCAATATCATCTATTTTGGTTGGAAGAAAGCTGATGGTGTCATCTTGCTGTGCAGAAGCTGTTCCAGATTATGCTGGTGTTGGATGGTGTTCTGCTCCAATTGGTTAATGTATTAGCCCAACTATGAGATGTCCTTCCTTAGTTCGGATATCTCATCCTTAACCCTTTAATCCCAGAGAAGTATCCAATGCATTGGATACCTCTCTGGCACTCAGAGGGATAAATCTAGGAGGTAATGTCTGTGATTTTCACCCTCAGGGCACCTTTAGTAGATAAATAGACAAGGTTTTCTTGTGTCAGAAATCTTGCCTGACTGGGTTCTTATTGAGACCTAGAAGAAATTGCAGATGATAAATGTTATAACAGATTTTCCAACAGATTCCTGTTGGAGTCGGTGGGGAAATGTAAGTTTTAAAACCCTGATAAACATATAAACTTAAGTGGAATTTAGGGCTGAATATAGCTCAAAGTATCAGACAGCGAAGGAGCAATTCTGGAGCAAACCAGCTGCATTTTAGCGGATAAATAATTTCCAAAACTCTCAATGATTTAAACTGGCCTTCTAACCACTGAGCACTAGACATGTCACTAATACATTGGCAAGCAATACATTGAAAGACTCTCTAGCATTTTTTTGATTTATTTATCCCCTATGGTGCAGTTGGTTTGCTTCTGAATTGCACCTCTTGTGTTTTTTAAATTGCTAGTAAGGAGCATTTCATTGCATCATAAAGCTTACAGTCTAGTATAGGGGTTCCAAGGGCATTATTTCCTCAAGCCACCCAAACATACAGAACTTTATGCATAAAAGAAAAAAAAGAGCATAAAGAAAAAAAAGAGCATTTCTGCACCAACAGCACCACTGGCTACAAATGAACTGTTTTACCTGGGTGCAAAACAGGGTGCAGTTGGTTTGCTCCAGAATTGCTTCTCTTGGGCACCCCTAAAATCTCATAGGCAGTTTTATATACAATACTGTGTGTAAAAGTCTTAGGCAGGTGTAAAAAATGCTGCAACATAAGAAAAATAGACATGTTAATAGTTTATATTTGTCAATTAACAAAATGATAGTGAGTGAACAGAAGAAAAATGTAAATCAAATCAATATTTGGTGTGACCACCCTTTGCCTTCAAAACATCATCAGTTCTTCTAGGTACACTTGCAAAAGTCAGGGATCTTGTAAGCATATAGTCAGGTATATGATAAAACAATTAAACCTAACAGGTGCTAATGATCGTCAATATAATATGTAGGTTGAAACACAATCATTAACTGAAACATAAACACCAATGTTGGACTACAATTCCCATCATCCTCAGAAGTTGGGTGTGGGGGGGTTTGTTCAAACATCACTATCAAAGCTCAAAAAATAAAAATATAAATGAAAACACACATTAGTATATATTCTTCATTGCTTCACCAAAGGGAACATATAAACATACATATTGATTTAAATGGGGCATTTAACCCTTTGAGTGACACATATGTATCCAACTCTTGTGAATCCATGTACTAACATGCCAGGCATTTGGTGAATTTGTATTTGTCCTCTGTTGTGCAGTTGGTTTGCTACAGAAATTAACTACTTTTCTTAGTCAATCATCCTCATTATCATTTTTTGGAGAATTCCGCTTGCCACTAATGGTGAATGCAAATTAGGTAAAGTCAGGCATATATTACCCTTAGCACCAGGAGAGTGTTCCCCACGGGCAAGGAAATCTAAGGATATCTAAGGTGGAGTTCCACCTGGTCCCAACATCTTATTTGAGGAGGTGCTCTGGCAGGTCTGCCTTTTTCTGTTCCTCCCTGAGGAGCTGGCTATCTTTGATGCTATGATGGATGCGGCCAGCAATTTGTCGGCACAACTTCAGAAGTGCTGACAACCATGAAGTGTTATTGCCATCCTTGAGAGCAGCCTTAACTACCAGATGCAGGACATGCGCTGAGCAGTGCACACCCACAAATCTGCCATCCCAGAAAGCCTTTAGCTGCACCATCAGTAACCACAAACCCCATTTGTGTCTGTGTCCCTGCCTGCTCCCCTAGCCACCGCGCCACCATGTTCTGCAGTGCTTTGCGAATGTTATCTGAGGTGTACTGCTGATCCATTACCTCTGCATGGAGCGGTGCCCCTGCTTGGCTACTGCACCTGAACTTGTTGTTGGTATCGGTAATGATGTGTCTTGCAACACATTGGGCTGCCTCCAATGTGCTGTCAATGACAGGAAGGAATGCTGGCCACTCGGAGCACTCCATAAGTCAGTGGTAAAGTGCACTAACTGGCCACCAGCCTTTCCTAGCAGGTCCTTCAAAAGCCCAACGTACGAGTACAGTGAGGGCACTATACTTCGACTACATGTGGTGCAGGATGGAATTTTATATCGGGGTGTGACAGCCTCCATAAGTTGCTGGAAGGGTTCCCTGTCCACCAAATTAAAAGTAGCACCCAGAATGGCTATAAGCTGTGCAATGAGGCATGTCATTTTTTGGGACTGCTGTTTGCACATCCCCTTTGAATGAAACCCACTAATATCTTCCAGTGTGGCCTGTACTGATTTTGGGATGGGCTGTGACTGTCTGATCTTACTAGGACCAGATGTGGCACGATCACCCTGCCCTTTCTCCTGCCTACTGGTGGTGAGTGTGACATTGGCATATATAGTAGTGCCACTTTCTGCACCTATCAACACTGACTTGTGGTAGTTGTTCAAGTGTTTGTTCATCCCAGAGGTGCTTAGATCACCCAACACCCTCCCATGGCTGATTTCCCTGCCACACAATTTACAATTCGCTAGCCAGCCATCTTCAAGTCTCACAAAATGCTCACATGCTTTGGAGCAACGGATGACTCTGCCAGTTGAAATGGAAGGTGGTGGAGAGGAAGAAACTGAGGTGACATTTTCTTGACCTTCACATGCTGGAGCAGCCTCACTATGCTTTTTGGTTCTATGTATCTTTACAGTGGTATTAGTAGACCTAAAGATGATAGCAGGGATGTTGGGACTGGGATTGGAAGAGGATAGTGGAGTAACAGTGGTGGTGGAGACACTAGCAGCTGCAACCTGCCTGGGAGACTCAGTTGGAACTGAAGGGGCAGGTGTTGAGTTTTAAATTGAAGACACAATTGTAGTTAGAGAAACAGGATGGAGTACTATGGGCAACAATGGAAAAATAAAGGTCAGTGGAAAAATCAAGCTTTGGAGGCCTTGGTCCCTCATAGTCTTCTTCCACCTCTTGCAGGTTTGGACAGGAAGAAAAATCAGCAGCAGCAGATTTTGGGGAGACCTGATGAATTCCCTCTTCTTCCTGGTGGCTACCAAGAAATGGTAAACTATCTCCCTCAATAACCTTTTTTGGAGAAGATATGCTCTCAGTGGCAGTGACAGTGGTAGCAGGAGAAATGTTCTCCAAATACTGCAATAATTTCCATTTGGACTACTTACACGGACATACGCTATAAAAATCCCACATCTCACATGGAGGCCTTCAATTCACACACACACCGAGGCCTGGCAACAGACATGGAGGGGGAGTAGGCATCCTGCTGCCCCCTAACCATATATTTCAGGTACTCCCCACTGTTCCCTCTCTCTCCTTCCCTACATTTGAAGCTCACACACTTCGCCTCTTCTCTCCCTTCCCCCTGCGTGTCGCTGTCATATACAGGCCACCTGGTGCCACTGCACAATTCCTTGATCACTTCACCTCCTGGCTCCCTCACTTCATGTCCTCTGATGTCCCTACTCTCATCATGGGTGATGTCAACATCCCTATAGATAATCACAACACCCCCCCTGCCCTCAAACTCCTCTCCTTAACAACCTCCTTAGGCTTATCGCAGTGGACCAGCTCTCCCACACACAGTGATGGTCACTCCCTCGACTTGATCTTTACTAACCTCTGCTTGGTCTCCAACTTCTCTAATGTCCCCTTTCCCCTCTCTGACCACCACCTCCTCACCGGTAACCTCATCATACTACGCAAACCCATCACCCCCGCCACAATCAAGCGCATGCGGAGAAATCTGCATACTCTTAACAAGCAACAATTTTCCACCTCTCTGCAGCCTCTTCTCAACCCCATCCTCACACTTACTTGCCCAGACAAAACTACTGCTCTCTACAACAGCACTCTCACTTCAGCCCTTGACATCGCTGCACCTGCAACTCCACGCCACCCACGCACAACCCCACTACAACCCTGGCACAAAAGACTAACGCGATACCTCCAAAGGTGCTCATGCACTGCTGAAAGGCACTGGAGGAAATCGTGCTCCACAGCTGATTTCACACACTACAAATTAATTCTCCGTTCATATAGCTCTGCCCTCTCCCTGGCTAAACAGTCATTCTTCTCCTCTCTAATTTCTAATCTTTCCTCCAACCCCAAACGCCTTTTCTCAACCTTCACATCTCTTCTAAACCCACCAACACAAACACCTTCCACTAACTTCTCTGCCCACGATCTCGCCAACCACTTCAAGAACAAGATTGAATCTATCAGACATGACATTTCATCACTACCACCCCCACCCAGCCAGCCCAGCCCTGTCGCCTCTCCCACATACACACTAAGCTCCTTCCCACCTGTCACTGAGGATGAAGTCTCCCTTCTCCTCACTCGCTCAAACCTAACCACATGCCCTCTCGACCCAATCCCATCTCAGCTCACCCAAGAACTCTCCCCTCTACTAACTCCAATCCTTACTCACTTATTCAACCTCTCTTTGTCAACCGGCACCTTCCCATCCTCTTTCAAACATGCACTAATCACTCCCATCCTAAAAAAACCCTCCCTGGACCCAAACTCACTGTCAAATTACCGGCCAATTTCCCTACTCCCGTTCGCCTCCAAGCTTCTCGAGCGCCTTGCATATAACCGGCTCACTAAATTCCTCTGCTCCCATTCCCTGCTAGATCCCTTGCAATCCGGATTCCGCCCTCATCACTCCACTGAGACTGCCCTCACTAAAGTGGCCAATGACTTGCTCTCAGCCAAGTCAAAAGGCCACTACTCCCTACTCATTCTTTTGGACCTGTCAGCCGCCTTTGACACAGTTGATCACCCACTCCTCCTCCAAGCCCTCCACTCCCTAGGTCTCTGCGACACTGCACTCTCCTGGTTTTCATCTTATCTCTGCAACCGCTCCTTCAGTGTTTCCTACTCCGTCTCCACTTCCCCACCCCTCCCACTGTCTGTTGGTGTGCCTCAAGGATCAGTACTGGGACCCTTGCTCTTCTCAATCTACACTGCTTCCCTTGGAAAACTAATAAACTCCTTTGGGTTTCACCATCATCTCTATGCTGATGACACCCAAATATATCTTTCCTCCCCAGACCTCTCCCCTTCCCTCCTGTCCCGAGTGTCTGACTGTCTGTCTGCTGTGTCTTCCTGGATGTCCTCCCATCAACTCAAACTTAACCTTGGCAAAACTGAACTAATTCTCTTCCCTCCATCTACAACCAGCCTTATCCCAAATAGTACCCTCACCGTAAACAACACTTCCATCACACCAACCCCTACAGCACGCTGCCTGGGGGTCACATTTGACTCTGCCCTATCCTTCATTCCTCACATCCAGTCAATCTCCAACTCATGCCGCCTCCACCTCTGCAACATCTCTAGAATCAGACCCTTTCTCACAGAAGACACTACCAAAATTCTAATCCAAACACTCATCATGTCCCGTCTTGACTACTGTAACTCTTTACTAATTGGCCTGCCTCTCACCCGACTAACCCCGCTACAGTCCATAATGAACTCTGCTGCAAGACTAATCTACCTCACTCATCGCTTCTCTAACACCACACCCCTCTGTCAGTCCCTACACTGGCTCCCGTTAGCATACAGAGTAAAATTCAAAACTCTGGTGCTAACTTATAGAGCCCTCACTAACACTGCACCCCCCTATATTTCATCTCTCATTTCCAAATATACTCCCGCCCGCCATCTTCGCTCTGCACATGACCTTCTGCTCTCCACAGCTCTTATCACATCCTCCCACTCCCGCCTACAGGACTTCTCCCGTGCTGCACCTGAGCTGTGGAATTCCCTCCCCCGCCCCATCAGACTCTCCCCCAGCCTTCAAATCTTCAGACGCTCCCTGAAGACTCACTTCTTCAGGGAGGCCTATCAACTGCCTCCATAAACATCATCACCAAGATTCACCCCTTGCACGGACTACTGCATTCAACGGCACTTCTCACTCCCACCCACTGACTGGCAGTTCATGTGGCAGGAGGCACTTAAACGCAATAGCACTTACTCCTTCTGTATCAAACCTACCTTCCTCTAGACTGTAAGCTCTCACGAGCAGGGCCCTCTGATCCTTCTGTTCTCCACATCTGATTGTACTATTTAATACCTGTGTATGTCTATTCCCAATTGTACAGCGCTGCGGAATTAGTTGGAGCTATATAAATAAAGAATAATAATAATAATAATAATAATTGATACTGCCCACAGTTTCCAACCAGTAGTGTTAAACACGCTAGGTATCCCCAGGTTTATAGAACTGGCTGTAAAGGAGGTGTGACAAAACTGGCAGTGGCACTAGTCATTGTGCAGGTGGTTCTGGTGAGATCATCATAAAGCAGCTGATGAGAAACAGGTGCCAGCTGCTTCGTGGTCTCAGAGGAGGACCTGGACCTCTTTACCCTGCTAGTAGAGGTAGAATGACCTGCAGTTCCCTTCTTTTTTCTATTTTCTGGTTTGAATTGCTGCTGCTGACTCTATGACATTGACTACTAGTACTAGTACTACTGACAACCCTCTTCTTTAGCTGCCTGCTGCTGCTATCTCTGCTTGAAAGCAATGGCATTGTGGTGGTGTTGGTAGTTGCAGGGTCACTGCAGCTGGTACCAGGATGAGGAACATCAGGTTGTTCACTCGAACTCAGATCCATTACAGATAGGTAGTATACTAAAATAATTTTAAAACCTGGCCACATGACAACCGTCAGACTGGCTGTGTCACTCTGAAAATAATTATTTACACAAATTCCTAATATTTTTATTTTCAACAGGAACAAAAATGACTTGCAGTGGCAATAAGGCACTAGGGATGCCTGCTTGGCCACACCACAACTGTCAGACTATCTGTGTCACTCTGAAAAGTATTATTAATACAAATTCCTAATATTTTTATTTTCAACTGGAACAAAAATGACTTCAGTAGCAATAAGGCACAAGGGTTGCCTGCCTTGCCACACGACAACTGTCAGACTGGCTGAGTCACTCTGAAAATTATTATTAACACTAATTCCTAATGATTTTATTTTCAATAGGAACAAAAATGACTTGCAGTGGCAATATGGCACTAATGCTGGCTGCCTGCATACCTACACAACTGTCAGACTGGCTGTTTCACTCTGAAAATTATTATTAATACAAATTCCTAATATTTTTAGTTTCAACAGGAACAAAAATTACTTGCAGTGTCAATAAGGCACTAATGCTGGCTGCCTGTCTAATGCTGTCTGCCTGCCTACACAACAACTGTCGGATTGGCTGTGTCAATCTGAAAAAAATTACAGCTCCCGACAGTGGCAATAAGGCACTAGACTGGCACTAGACTGGCTAATAAGGCACTAGAATGGTTAATAAATCGCTTTTCTGGACACTCTCTCTCTGCTTCTTCTCTCTCTGAGCTCTAACAATGGACTAACAGGAAATGCACGCTGTCTGGGTATCTGTGTCATTAGTCCAACCCCCATCATGAAATGAAGAAGCTAATTGGACTAGAGAGGGTGGGAAAGATGCACGTGCGGGAAGCCGTCGTACAAATTTCCGAAATTTACAACTAAATTTCGGACCATAGCTGTTCGGATTTTTTTTTTTTTTTACGAACTGCCCTTGCCGAATTCCGAATGTGGCCAAACCGATTTGCACAAGTCTACAAGGTAAGACTATCCTAAAACAGCTAAAAAATGAAATACATAAAAGCATATATTTCTTGAACGTAAACATGTCATTGCATCACATGAGGGGTTACTTGCCTTTCTAACTCCTAGCCTGGAGTGTACAAATGTTTCCAGAAGATGTTGCTAAAGAAAAAAATACTCATTTCCACCACTTAAAATTTACTGAAATCTTTGAAAACTATTGAATTTCCCACTATATGTATTAGCTAGTGCTCTTACAAGAAAAATTATACCCCACTGGTATGAGTTGACTTACTGTAGGGAGTGCCAGAATAACAAATCTACACCAGCTATAAGCTCTTATTTATCTTACATGACTTGCTTGTACTAAATGGTTGTCCTACCGCATCAATTTAGGGGTCAGTTGCTTTTCTACCCGTATACTGGTGTGCACAAATGTTTCCAGAAGATATAAAAGCCACAAGTAGGGGCACTGGGAAATAAAAGTAAAAAAAATGGGTGTTTGATAACATATAAGATGGAGAAAACAATTTACTTACATGTAGATGCAAACCAGCTGTCAAACTCAAGCCAGCTATAGCCCAAGCAGCAGAAGAAAAACAGGAGAGGCCCTCCTAGGTAAAAAACACCTTCACCAGTTCACCACTGTATACTTACAAGTGATCAGCTGGATAGATGAGAGAATCACGACTGCCCCTACTCAGTCAATCCACGACTGGAACAGACTGCAGCTCTCCAACAGCATTAAGAGACCTCTCACAAGATCCTTAAATACATAAGATACTAAATATAAAATATCATGGAATAATACTTACAACTTGAGGCACATCGGCTATCTGCCTAAAGCCAGTAGAGACAGCATGCAGGGATGAACTATCCGCCCTGCTCAGAGCTCCACCTCCAGTAAATCCAAATAAGTCCTCTTGTTCAGAAACATAAAATTGAATATCTCAAAAAATATGTAAAAACAATTACAATGTAGTAAAAAAATCAAGCCAGAAATGCTCAACGAGTTTAAAAGCTTTCAGCTTATTTTTCAAGAGCTATCTGGCTACATGTAAATAAAAAAAGCAGGGTCATATCATCTGCCTGGCAAAGGATCTACTAATCTCAGGAACTCTTCTCCAATTGAATAGATCAAAAAAAAAAAAAAGTTTCCAGACGGTGGTGGTGATACAGGAAAAAAAACTGGCATTTTTTTTTTACATTTCTACCCCATGAAAAAGCTGGAATTTATTACTGCTTTCATTAACTACTACTCCTAGAAAAATGGTACATGACTGGTGTATCTTGATGAACAAAGAAAAGAACAATGCGCACCCTCTTCTATAGCAACCACTAAGTGTCCAAATACTGGATGTGAAGAACACAAATATGTTCAAGATACAGTCCATACAGATTTTTAACTCAGGTATGCAGCTTTAATTGGAGTGTCCTCAGTTGAACTCATCACAATCTGTTTAGAAGAAAAAGAAGAGCGCAAAGGCTACCTGAGAGTAGCATCTGACATTGAAATGAAGGTAATGTAAATAGATCTACTTACAAGATATTTGCTTGTAAGGAATGCCCGTAAACACTAAGGAAATCTCTTCCTAGATCATAAGGAGTTTTCCCGGATTCAAGTTGTTCCCAATGTACTCTCTCGCTTTGTGTGGAGACGTTCAGATACCCACTAATTCTGAGACGGATATCCTTGCAAACAAAAAAGATACACATCCAATCTGAGAGCAATTCTGTATGCAAACTCAGGATACCCCTGCAAGAGAATCACTCACCAGAGGTCTCTCAATGAAGGTGCAGTAAATGCCCGACCTGGCTGATTCACAGGAATGTCAGTGAAGGCACACGAGAAGTGTACGATAAGAATGTAGAATACTTTACTGAATATTAAATAAGCTATCTAAAATTCAGTGGCAAGAAAACTTTATGTGGGCAACTTTGGATGTTTCATCCCTATATACGTGTATAGACCATACCCTTGGCCTGCAGGCGGTAAGATTTTTCCTGGAAACAGATAGTCGTCTACCCTCAAAACAGATCGAGATTATTTTGAGGTGTGTATCTTTTATCCTTAATCATAATTTTTTTTTCCTTCCAGGGCGATTACTACCTGCAGACCAGGGGGATTGCAATGGGGACCAGGTTTGCCCCCCTCCTATGCCAACCTGTTCATGGGCCTATGGGAGGTACTTGCAGTATGACCTATGGACAGGTGGTGGGGCAGCCTGTTCTATTATGGACGATATATAGATGATATTTTAATTGTGTGGGGAGGCTCCAAAACAGATCTGGATTCTGTGAGAGAACAGTTTAATGCTGTCACTTTAATTTCATGAAATGACCTGCCTGAACTAAACTAGTCATAACCATTACAAATATAAAGAAATGGTCAGGAAGTTCTACATTCACCCTTATCAAATGAATGGCCACTAGCCTTTTCAACCCTAGACTAGCGTGCACAACTCTTTCCAGAATTTGGTGCTATAGGAAAAAAAAACAAATAATTTTTTACACTTCAGTCACTTCAAAGACACTACAATCTTTCAGCCCTATGGGATTTCCTAGTCCATCCAGTACCAAGTGCCAGACCAAGAATAATGGTTGACCCTTTGGTATGGGTTGATATACTATAGTGGGTGCCAGAAGCATGGCTACTGGAGGAGCAGGCTGTATATGTGCGATTCTGTGATCACCAGTGGAACAAGGCCAGGGATCAAAGTTTGCACGTAGGGCTCTACAACTAATAGTTGGCAGTGGAACCAGGCTGAGGGGAGGTGTCAGACAGTACATGTGGGGATCTTTGATTTCCAGTGGGCAGAAGAACCAGGTTTGGGGGTCTGACAGGGTATGTGGGGATCTGCAGTGGGACCAGTGATGGGGGAGTGGACAGTGGATCAGAGGGCTGGTGGGGTGGTGGTAAGTTCTAAAGGGATGTCCAATGCATTGAAAATGAATGTGCTGGACACCCCTCTGGCCTTTTCTTTTATTATTATTTTTTTAATAATTCAGACTTCTGGGGGATGTCAGAATGCTTGCTGGGAGATCAATAACTAGTGGGCATCAAGAGGGGTCCTGATGTCTCCCCCATGAAGTTTGGCTTGGCACAGTGGGAACAGCTGGCTAAGCCTGTATGTCATACGGCCTTGGCACTCTAGCAGTTAATATGTATGGCACCTCACAAATTGCTTTGCCTTTTATGATGTCATTCATCATTTTATTGCTGGGTTTGTTTTTTATTCACTTCAGAGGTATTTAAAGGGGAACTTTACTGTTTATCCTCTATTCTGAGGAAGGTTTTTGACTGCAAGACCTAAACACCAAGAACCTTGAGACCAGAGGGGTGTGAACACATAGCAGAGCAATGCTTGCATACCTTACTAGTATGTAAAGGGTTAACACTAATGTCTTGATTCATGGCAAGAGTAGATGGGCCAAATGGTTCTAAATTGCTGTCAAATTCTATGTTTCTATGGCCCCCAAAAATTCTTCAATTCCCCTTGAATAGAGCTTTTTAACACCTTGATTGCTAGAAAGTTCATTAAGTTCATTGCTTCTCAAAGAACTGAAGACCTCTCTGGCATTCAAGGGCTTAAAAGCCCCAGGTAACTGTAATTTCTATATGTCCCCTGCCCTGTGGTGCAGTTGGTTTAGTTCAGAATAACTCCAGTCTGCTTTTATGAATATGAGCACTTGATTCTTCTGTTTCTTATAAATGTTGATAGATAGATAGATAGATAGATAGATAGATAGATAGATAGATAGATAGATAGATAGATAGGTAGATAGATAGATAGATAGACATAAAGACATGGAGTTATGGATAAGTGCTAGTATTTTCTATGATTTAGTACAGGTACTTGACATTTTTGAAGTCTGTGGGTCTGTATTTCTTTCATTTCAAAGTCTCTGGCTTCATCATTTAGTTAAAAATATACATGACAAAATAGATATAGGAAAACAATGGCATAAAATAAAACCTGATGTATTGTTCCTATGATTTGCCACTCTAATAGTGAATACATGTCCTTCTACTGAATATTCTGTCTGGTCATGGGAAACAAATGCACACAACTAAACAAAGCTAGAGTAAAGCAAAACTGTGTTTTATGGAATCAGACTTGTGTAAACACACTGCCTATTATGTCTGTCCAGACAAGAGACATGTCACCACGATACTGATGACACAATCAGTCTCATTCTGCCTGTGTCTGTGGTCAAGAACTCACAGAACTTAAAATATAACTGACGTTTTATAACAAGTTAGGTGGTTTTGAAAGACGTTTGCATGAAGTGCAGCAAGGAATAAAAAGATTCTTCTGAAATGCCTATTAAAGTGATAGTAATGTTTCATAATAAAAACAGCTCTAATTAATCATCATAGTATTTGGACTTTGGAGAGTGTTATTTCAATTCTGTCAGAGTTGTAGTTCCAGAGTAATTCAAGTGTCCCCCTCCCACCCCTTTTACTGATGTCACACTATTCAGCCTGAGCAGAAGGGAGGTGCCCAAGTAGACTGCAGAGAGGGACAATCTTCAATTAAGATAAGGGAAAAACCTGAAAAGCTTGTCAAGGGGGGCAGGGATTTCATTGTTTTCATAGGAATAAGAGTGTCCCCTTCTGTTATCTGTCCAGTCTATGGACTGCATTCCACATCTGAGAAGAGATTGTTTACAGTAGGTAAAAGGGGCGGGAGGGGGAAACTTTGCTTGTGAATATCTCATAAACCATAAAGGTTTGAGAGATAAGATTTGTATCATTCTTCATGTTTTTTTAATGCCTACAAAATAAAATAAAGCTAAAACGAAGTATTACTATCCCTTTAAATAATACATAGAACAAAAGAAAGAAAATACAACAATACTGCAATACTTAGATTTCTTAGATTTGAACCTGTGTACCCCATACATTACTACACAATGCACCCAAATACTGACTCACTGTTTCAAGCTGAGCTTTTGGTGCATAGTTTGGCAAAACTACGCCTAGCATGCCTGCCACACCAAGGTACACAAATTTAAGCAAGTTCTAAGTAACACATTTTATTTCATTTGACTTACAAACTGCTCTATTATTGAAGGACTAGTCCCTTCCTTGTGGTAATTTTGGTGGAAAATGCACAATTTTCAGCTTTTCGTGTGGAAATTCCCTCACATAGAAAATACATACAATGAATGGCTTCAATTTTTTTTTTGCCTTCGTCTGGATCAACAGGGGTGTTTTGGCATAGGCTGGACTTGATGGATGCATGTCTTTTTTCAGCCTAGTCAACTATGGAATTTCCTCCTTTTATCTACCACCAATTAATTCTTGAGAACATTTACATTTTCCACCTATGCTTTCTATCGCTGTGAGAAATCCTACCCAAGTACTATAAAAACTAAAAAATTTTCTGCAATGCTGTGAGCAATAGTTTAATTTCAGGAATGAAGAAAGCAGAGAGAGAGAGCACATAAACATAGTTTGCACTAGTTGTAGTTTGTGTTGCTGTGGTTATCTGCTACACGTTCAAGAGATTTGCATGAGCAGTTGAAATATAGCTAGTTCTGATGCGGATGATGAATCTTCTAGCAGTTGCCCAATTAGCAGTGGGGCTAGAGCACTACAGAACCACTAGCACATCATGCTGCAATCACCACCACAATTCAGCAGTGGCACAATAGAGTTGCAGCTCTCTCAGCATAACCATGAGCCTGCTGTTGTGTGACACCAGGTAAACCTCTTATATCTATGTCAATTTCATCATCATCACCAGTGGTTACATCAGGTGTACCACCTACACCTATGGTACATGTACCATACTCACCATTGGTAACACTATAAGCACCACCTACACGTTTGTCATTTTTACAGTCTTCTCTAGTTCCAGCAACAAAAGCAAGAGTGGAGGAAGAATACGGTGGTGGTGCTTCTGCTAATGAGGGTGTCCCTAGTGGTGATTAAACAGAGATATGACTGCCAGCCTTCCTAGTTCACACAAATCAAAAACAGGAAAGCTAGAGAATGGGTATTATCAGTAGCAATGATATTGTGTTGTTTGTTGATGTTGTATTTCCTGCTGTTCATGGGTCCCAGGACCAAGACTAATTCCTGGTATTCAAGACACATTAAATTATTTAGAGATAAGTAATTTTTATCTTCGTAGGTTCCACTGACCAAGCTCCTTACATGACCTCTAGGGAGGGGGTTGAAAAACACAATAATTTTAGTAAGGCTGAATTTTAAAGAATGACACTAGAATTAATGACACTCTTGAATGTCATGCAACAGATTTTAATAAAGTTATTCTCTATAGTATACAAACAGATAATTAAAAAAAACTGGAAAGGAAACGGGTTCTAGATTCAAAAGGAAAGAAATATACATTGTGAAATTTGATCTTAAAATTGTGTTAAAAAATGAAATTATGCACAGCCCTGTTTAGGTCATGCAGCTAATAGTTCAACCTCTAGCAGTAGATTACCGCAAGGACTGTGCCAGTCACATCAAAATATCCCCTGCCTACTCAACACAAATGTATCAAGAATACATTAAGGATGGAACTATTTTAGTAATAAAGAGCCATATGACTTGATAGTCCAAAAAAGGATTTTGCCCTTATTGCTAACATAACTACTTCATGGACAGTAATGAACATTGCACAAAGATAAGATGGGGAAATACTATAACTGTACTGAAATCATTCATAACTATACATTTTTTTTATCTTTTTTTTTGTTTACAATATGATGCAGTATGTCCTGGTCAGCTCTACCACTTTAAGTGTGAAGCAATTGGCTGGAATCCCATCTCAAAGGGTTGTGTGAGCACAGGAGCATCTGTTGCATATATCACAGTGGAATAAAAAGAGATGTGAAAAAAAGCTGACAGTGGATGACCATACAATTTGCAGAATTGTTTCCTGTACTACAATACATATTTGTATCACATTTGTTATCATAGGGACATTGCCCTATTGCCAGGTCATCTCACCTGGGAGTATACCTGCTGATGAAGCCGAGGCTGTGTTGTGCACTCCAGATGGGGAGGATTGGAATCCCCTGGCACTTCCTTGCTGGTCCTGCTAGATCAGAATTTCTCAACGACAGTTCTCAAGTACCTATAACAATGCAGGTTTTTAGGATTTATCTGCCTTAGCACAGGTGTGTAGCTAGTAGATCATTAACCCTTACAAGTTTACCTGTACTTAGGCTGTGAGATCCTTCAAGCCTACATTGTTAAAGGTACTGGAAAAGTGCCTTTGAGAAACACTGTACTAGTAGGACTGAACTGTAAGATTTGAAATCTTCAGTTCAGTCTCATTGGGCTACATGCACATCCTACTTAGACTCTAATGAAACACTTTCAAGTCTGCTACTAGGGTCTATAGAGGATTTACAAGCAAAAAGCAAATTTGTAGCTGTGAGACACAAACCATTTGGTTGCATTCCAGTAAGCCGCCAGCCAAGTGAAGACAGTTCTTTGACCCCTGAATTGCTAATATGAGACATAGAAACAGATTTAGTAAAACTTAATAATTATCCTTTAAGAAAGCAGTAAAGAAATCATATTGTAATGCTGGCTGTATCTGTGGACTTAAACTGACAAGGAAAATCAATGCTGTAGAAATGTACATAGAAATCACTGCATAAGTTTTAAGATACATTTTGAATATAAGAGATTTCCGTTCTAAGTCGAGCCTCAGAAATACAACCCAGTATTATATTTAGATGTGTTGGTCTCAAGGGGCTTCAATGAGATGCATAAGAAGCATTACTACGAGTCATCAAGCTACTTAGAGCACCTGTCTTTGTCTCTCTAGAGGCATAGCTGAGAATTCAATTATCAGGCATGTCCTGAGTAGTGAGGGGAAATACAACTTTAACTCTTTAATTGCCAGATGAATGCCTAATGCATTTCTTCATAAAAATTTGGGCACCTTTTAGAATTTAAAATAGCCTGCACATGGGGAATGCAAACATTCAGATATACAGTAAAGGGAAAATACATTTAGCATTTGATTTACCTTGCCTTACACATTCTTGAAGGCATTCAAGACTTGGGGGGTAGATTCACTAAGGGGTGATAAAGAGGTGATAAAGTGGAGATGACTTCTCCAGTGATATCACTTCTCCATTTCCTATGTTATTCTGTGGAGCCTATTCACTAAGATCTCCAAAGCTGAAGAAATCTTAGTGTATTGACTCCATAGAATAACACAGGAATTGGAGAAGTGATAAACTGGAGAAGTCATCTCCACTTTCTCATCTGTTTAGCAGCACTTTATCACAGCTTAGTGAATCTCCCTTGATGTTCTTTTGCTCTCCTGTTGGCTGGATAAACCAAATACACAATGGTAAGACAATGATATATACACCCCCACTGATTTAAATGGGGTTTTTAATCTTTTGAATGGGAGAGAGGTCTTCTGTGCAATGCATTGTACCCTTTTCCACTTTTGTAGGCTACTAAAACCAATCAGTTTCACTAGAGGGGTGAAATACATTCATAAAAAGAAGCAATGATGCAAATCATTTCATGATGGTAGCTCCCACTGACAGGGGGCTTAAAAAGATGATAAGCCCCTCTTTAATAAAATAAATAAATAAATAAAACAGTGAATCTGAGAAGATAATAAGAACCTAATATAAAGTAACCATTTCATGTTTAATTAATAGGTAAAACTGTTTATAAAGTGATAGGATTATTTAGCTAAACTTCCTCCATCTGCTTTGCTGATGATATCAGAGATATCATAAATGACTTACTATTGACATACAAATGTCATCATAGGTTCCATCACAAATGGCCTCATGGCACGCTGGTGACATCACAAATTACATTAAAGGGATAGTAATACTTTAAAATAAACCTGGGCAATGTAACACTATATTTTAATATTTTCCATTTAGTAGTTCAAAAGTAATTCAGCGCTAAAGGATCCCCCGCCCGCCCCTTTTACCTCCTCTCAGATTTGGCATCCGGTCATGCTCCCAGACAGTATGCAGCAAGGGACAATCTCAAGGCATTGAGTATAAGGAAAACTCTGTCCTCCTTGATGAAGGAGGGCAGGATTTTCCTTATGCTCACTGAAGATTGCCCTCTCAGCGCACTGTGTGGCCAGCTTAGAGAGTCAACATGATGTAGGGGAAAGTGATGGGGATCCTTTAGCATTGAACTACAAAACCGAAAATATTAAAGTACAGTGTTACATGGTCCAGGTTATAGGAGGATCAATCGGAGCTTCATTTTTTTATGGTATTACTATGCCTTTAATTATTAGAGAGTAGCAACAGTACACTACAGTGCTGCTCTACTATCACTGTATCGCCACATTTGTAGGCTACCACCAATTAGGGATGGGTGAAAAGTCTTAATTTGTTCCTCCAAAAAGCAAGATTTTCTGCAGGAATTTTCACCAATAGATTTTTCCTGCAGGAATTTTTACCTAAAGATTTTCCACTGTTTTGCAGATGCCACAGATTATCTCCTGAAAACTGTTCCATTCCCTGCCTATGTTTTGCAATGGCAGAAAAATTTCCCACTCCCATGCTACAAAGATCCAGAATTTCTCACCATGAAGCATGGGGTAGATAGAGTAGCAAAGAAAGAGATAAAGCACCAGAGTGACAGAGAGAATGAAAATAAAAGTTAAAATAAAAATAAAGTTGTTTGTGGTCGTATTGGCTAGCACTATGGTTAGCAACAAGACAAGCTGAAAGAACTCTGTTGCTGATGTTGATGCTGATACAGAGGTGACCTAACCCAATGTACTCTAGTCCCCTAACATCATCCATTGGGGTGTTTGGAAATATAATGAAGAAGGTAGAACTTGATAACAGTATGTGCGGCACATGTTGGCTCCCTGTGCTGATGCTAATGATGCCAGTGTGCCTTCTTCTGAGGAGACTGCAAGTGTGAAATCATGAGATCCACTCAGATTTGTCATCCTTGACCAGTCCATAGAGTAGCAAAATACTGGGGGTGGTAGAGATGAGAGTGAGGGTGGTGGTGGTGGAGTAGCTGGCATTGAGAAGATTAGTAGAGTATTTTTGGTGGAAAGCTAAGGAATGTGAGAAAGATATCCAATCTCTGTAGCCACTATGAGACTGGGTTCAGAAAGAAGTGATATGGTACTAGGACAGGTTTCAGTCCATCACTACTTCTGGTCCTAGCTCTAGTTTTGATGCTGAGGTAGTAGCACCTGTCCCAGACAGAGACAGCAATTCTGCAGAAGAAGAGGGCCATTCTTCTCCACCTCTACCCTCACTTAATCATGGGAATGGGAATATATTTTCTGTGGGGCAGGGATAATGCAATCATCGCTGACTGCACTGTGTAATATGTCTGATAAGGAGGTGAAAAGGGGAAAGCAGGAATATACCTTGGCTCATCTGTCCTCATAAAGCACATGCAACATTTAAACCACAATGTTTATGTTAAGCATGTGAAATCCAAACCCCCAAAAAATAAATCAAGAGCCACTGTCTCTGTGCCCCTTGTCCTTTCCAAAGATGAGGAACCCAGTCTGCAACTTCTTGTGCTAGGGCACGTTGTGGGAAAATCTACCCATTGTTACTGGCCCAGAACCCTCACAGTCCTTTATCTCCTCTGGCATACCAGTTTTGCCTCCGTTACCTCCCCCATTAGTTGATAGCTCAGGAAGGAACTTGAATCAACTGTCTGTCTTAGTCATAAAAAATGTCATGTTATTTGGGGTAAATCTCATTTTCCCCTTCACACCCCAGACTCCCCAAGGCTCCCTAACACAGAAAACAAATGTTCTGCCCACAAGATTCCATAAACTAAACACCAGCTTCACTTATTTACTAATTTTAAGGCTTTCCAAAATTGTGATGCATTCTCTCTCTCTCTCTCACAAATTCAGATTCACATGATGCAGGGACCTGAGTCTGACACCCCTTTTGTATTATCCCTTCAGGAAAAGCAGGGAAACTTGCCATGTGGATACAAGTTGACCCTTCTAATGATCATCATCAGCAGCTGTTGTATAATGACATCTGGAACATCCTAGTAATTTAGCAGCAGGGATGAATAAAAATGTTTGTTTGTTTTTTAAAGAAGTACTTTGTGGAAAACAGCCTGTTTTTCCTACCAGTGAATTTCCATCAAAAGGCCCCTTTCCCAAGTGGAGCAGATGAGTCAATGTGTGCACATATACGTGTTTGTGCAAATGTTATGACATGAATTTGTGTGTAACAACATGCAGTAAGGTAAGGTGCATTGAAATCAATGGGCTTAACCTTCTAGCTATAAACTGCTTACATTTCTCCTGTTTTCCTTCCCAAGAATACTTTAACAAACAGGAAAAACATCACCTATAACTCAGAAATTTCTGTTTGAAGAAAAAATTACTTTTTCTGCCTATACCTAGTTAATTATGGACCTACTAGTCTTCAACTGTAAATTCAGTCTAAGATGGAAATTATATAAAGAGCACCTTAGTGAATACCACGGGGATTCCCGAATGCCTTTCAAGTGAGAGGTAGAAATTCTATTTTGAAGTTGCTGTATTCTCAAAATTGTGTTGTTTTGTGTTGTTAAGAATGTATTGAAATGACAATGAAAAAATGGGTTCCTAGGTTCTAAAACAGGGGTGGACAATTGTTTTGAGCCAAGGGCCACATCTCTGTCTAAAATGTTTTTTTGGAGGGCCAGAGATGTCTTCTACCTACAAACAGAAATAAAATAATTAGTATGTATAAAATGCATGTATGAGAGAAAGAGGGATACATTTGAGCTGAGTGAAAAAGGCACATCTGGCTGTCTGATAGACTGTAAATCAACACCTGCACTGTTGCACGGACAGTGTATCTCTTCTGGGTCTCTGGTCTGAAACAGCTATACACTGTATGAGTGTTTTGCTTAGTCATAAGATGTATCACTCTTCCTCTGCAGAGAAAGTGGTAGCAGTATTACTGTGTGTGTACTGCAAGTCAGATTTGTTGGACAGACAAAATAGACCAGGGGTCATATTTTGCCCACCTCTGTTCTAAAACTTATAAATAATTGACTCAATATCATCAACACAAAAACTGTTCTGAGTTGTTTATTTCAGTGCTGACTTAGAAACATTAGCTCACTGCTAAAAAATCTTTGGTATCTGTTTGCCAATGTTTACTGATCAACTGGTTCGTCTGTAATCTCAACATGGAACGATTGATACCATTTTAAATGATCATGTTGATGGCAGCAGTGTATAGAGCTGTGTGTTGGTAAAACATTTATCACTGGGAAAAAATTAATAATTTTTGCCTACTTGTTCCTCCTTGGAAATCTGTGACAAATACCAACATTATGCTGCAAACCAACTGCAATATAAGGTACAAATAAAAAAAAAATCCGCCAAATTTCTGATGAACCCCTTTAATACTAGAAACATCTCCCCAATGCATTGCAAAACAATTCAATGGAGACCTTCCCAGCATACAAAGGGTATAAAGCCCCATTTAAATCAACTGGAGGTTTTTTTTTACATGTTTCCTATGGTGCAGTTGGTTTTCCCCAAGATTTCTTCTAAGTACAACAGCTCTTGTGTGTCCTCATTGTCTAGTTGGAACTATACCTTACTAAGTGTCCTTCATACATGAATTCTGGGCTTCCACAGCCCTACCATGAACCTTCTGGGAAATGTGGACGTCATATTGAAAGGAGAGAACTGTCTGTACTCCAATATCATTGTCTAGTTAAGGTTTAAGATGCAGACGCTCTGTTGCTAGATACCCTTTCTTCACTTTGCAACTCTCTGGTGTTTTTGACAAACTGGGAGCAGATGGATTTGAGAAGAGATAAATTTGACTCAAGGAGATGTCATTTATGGAACAGCTGAGGCTACTGTTTCACCAGATGTCCACATTTTAACCTGTAGGACACTAGAAGGAAACTTAATATAAATATTGGCCATTGCTCAGCTACAAGTATTATTTACTGTTATTACATAGCCTGAGCAGAATAATTCCAATTGTTTTGAACCTTCCCTCTTAATACCTTTTCATAGCTAACAAGAGTTACACTTTGGATTTACTTACAGAGTGAAAGAGAAACAAATATGGCTTTAAACTGAGACACATATAAGCATTATGTTCAAAAGAAAACTAGAGTCATAGGGGAGACATACAAATGGTCATGAATTTAAATGGGACTTTTAACCCTGTTGATGCTAGAGACATGTACAGTCCATTGCTTTTACAGTGAGTTTGGGACCTCTTTAGCATTCAAGGGATTAAAAGCCCCATTTGCATTAAAGGGAATTGTGGGAATTTTGTAAGTTCCCTGCAGTTGATTTGCCCCAGAATTATTACATTTTCCTTTTGAACATGGGAGGAAGTATGAATTTATCAGCATCCTCCCCCCTTCATTATGACTTTAAAGAGTCAATATCTGTCAATTTTCTCTGTACTATTAGTACACAACAATGGGCAGAGCAAAATAATATCCCAAAGTGCACTTATAGTTTTCCAGTGCCTTCCTTTTGGTGTAAGAAACATCAAGGGAAGAATTTTCCAGCTTAAACAATATATTAAATTTACTAGTTGAAGAGCTTGTGTACACGGGCCACAGTGCCACCCAGCAATGACTGTGGTGCAGTCATGCACAGTAGAGACTGCCCGCGCCGCGGCTGATAATGGAGTGGGCCGCTCTGAATTTAGACCATAGTCCTCTCTGTGCACCTTTGGTGCACAGAGAGGACTATGGTCTGAAATTGAGTGGCCTGCTCCGTTATCAGCCGCGGCGCGGGCACTCTGTACTATGCATGACTGCAGCGCGCAGCCGTCTCTACTGCGCATGACGGCTTCTGACAAACACACACTTAGCAAATTATTATATAGGATTGTAAAACAGTTGTAACACTGAAAAATCAGTTCAATTTCCTAATTTAGCATGGAATTGTATTAGTACTTCCCTCCTAGGGACTATTAGGTTGGATTCTATAACACATGGCACAGTTTGCATTTTATTTTATCTTACGCATTTCCCTTGTAGTCTATTGAGAAATGTATTAACCTCTTAGATGCTAGATATTTCACCAATACATTTCCTTTGAATGCGCTGGAGACACCTCTAGAATTCAAGGGGTTAAAAGGGAACTAATTCCTCTGTTTAACAGACTAATTTATATAGCTGTCAGGAATATTCATAGCTTTATTTTTTTGCATCACATCTGTAGTTTGCTATATATAATGATGTGTATTGAAGTCTGCCTTTAAGACACACATTCTCATACAAGTTGATTTCAGTGTTCAAGAATAAGGGTCACTAGTCTTTATTAGATTGTAAAGGGACACGGCAGTAAACTACAAGGAAAATCAAATGCAAATCAAAGAGTAAGTAGATTTAGCAGACTGCTTTTGATACTGTTGGATTATTCTGCAGACTTTGTAAACTTTCTTAAAAACCCATTATATATAGCCAGGCTAGCAGGAGCCAAATATGTTCTGACAACGTGGGCTGGAATAAGAACCTTAACTCTTTGAGTGCCAGAGGGGTATGCAATGCAATGTGTTGAGTACCCCTCTGACACTCAAAGGGTTAAATCCTTGGCTAAGAAGCCAAAGACTACACCACAGAAAGACCTGTTGCAAAACAAGGGGAAAAAACAAACATGCACATACCACTAGTAGCCACATACAACCCATTACTAGAAGATATGCAAAAATAATAAAATATTTAAAAGCCATTATGACTTATGCAGCAACATTTTGGCAACCTAGAAACCTTAAACAGACGTTAATAAGCAGGAAACTACCCAATAACACTGATCATGCATTCAATGAGACAAAACCATGCAATATCATACTGCTGCTCATCCATTAATGTAATAGATATGAATGAATGCAATAAGTGCCACCGAGGATATTACATTGGGGAAAAATACCAGAAGTCACAAACCTTTTTGAAAAAGCACAGGCACACAATAACACATGATAAAGGAGAATATTGTATTATAGTTGGACACAATTTTCCTCAACCGGATCACTCAATGAACAATCTTACTAACATAGTAACATAATAAAAAAAAAAGAAGAAAGAGTAGTAACACAAGGAGAGGAGTTTACTCTTAAAACCTATGTCACTACTAACAGAAAAGCTAGTTTTTAAGTCCTGTTAAGTAATGTCTGGGAAAAATCAACACTATAAGACTTCACTTTTATTAATTTTATTAAAATCTCTAAATAATCATCTCCCTTATGAATCAGATAAATTAAAAAATAGCTCTGTGCAGTCACTAACTGACCAACAAAGCATTAAAAACAGCCACTTATGTAGAATGCTCAAAGTATATCTTTTAGTACACACAATCTGTAGCTCAGTGTCTTTAAGTAGGTTGATCTGTTTGATGTGTAGCGAATAAATGTTACTAACATTTTCTTCTACACAGCTAGCATTAGTTAAACCAAAATAGGTATAGCTTGTGTGAATGTATTGTCCAAAGCAAATTGTTATGTACTAAAAGATATACTTTGAGCGTTCTACATAAGTGGCTGTTTTTAATGCTTTGTTGGTCAATTAGTGACTGCACAGAGCTATTTTTTAATTTATCCGATTCATAAGGGAGATGATTATTTAGAGATTTTAATAAAATTAATAAACGTGATGTCTTATAGTGTTGATTTTTCCCATACATTACTTAAGAGGACTTAAAAAACTAGCTTTTCTGTTATTAGTGACAGAGGTTTTGAGAGTAAACTCCTCTCCTTGTGTTACTACTCTTTCTTCTTTTTTTGATTTTGTACTTTATTGATTAAAGCTTGTAAGTCCACCCTAAGAAATTCTATTATTTAAAGGTTTTCCCTAACCAGAATTGGTTTAATGTTATAACATAGTAACATAGTAATTTAGGTTGAAAAAAACGTGCGTCCATCTAGTTCAACCCTTTTCCTATTCCTGTTTACCATCATTGATCCAAAAGAAGGCAAAAAAAACCCCTCAATACAACAATTTCAAATTATGCCTTGAATGGGGGGAAAAAATTCCTTCTTGATTCCAAATGGCTAAATCAGATTTCTCCTTGGATCAACAAGCCCTAACTAAATATTAATCCCAATACTGACGTACATAGCCCTCTGTGTTCTGCTCTTTTAAATAAGTATCCAGGCCCTTTTTAAAGGCATCAAATGTATTCAATAGCACCACCTCCCGAGGCAGTGAATTCCATACCTTTATTGTCCTTACTGTAAAGAAACCCTTCTGCTGTTGTAGATGAAATCTCCTTTCCTCAGGTCTAAGCGGGTGGCCCCTTGTCCTTTGTACTGTTCTGTTAATGAACAGGTCTTTGGAGAGCCCTTTGTATGAGTCCTGAACATGTTTATATAGTGTTATCAAATCCCCTCTAAGACACCGTTTTTCTAGCGTGTACAAGTTTAACTTTTCTAGCCTTTCTTCATAACTAAAACTTTCCATTTCCCTTACTAGTTTTATAGCCCTCCTCTGCACTCTCTCTAGTTCAATAATGTCCTTTTTCAGAAAGGGCGCCCAGAATTGAACAGCATATTCTAGGTGGGGTCTTACCTTGGACCTGTAAAGAGGCATGATAATATCTTCCTCCCTTGAGTCAATACCCCTTTTAATACATACCAATATCTTATTGGCCTTTGCAGCTGCCAGCTGGCACTGCATGCTACTGCTAAGTCTATTGTCTACCATTACTCCCAAATCCTTTTCATTAGTAGATTTCCCCAGAGAAACACCATTTAAACTATATGTTGCATTTCTATTATTATACCCAAAATGCATAACTTTACACTTGTCTATATTGAATCTCATTTGCCATTTGCCTGCCCAGTTACTCAGTTTGTCCAAATCCTCTTGTAATGAAGATACATCCAGTTCAGACTCTATTACCTTACTTAATTTTGTTTCATCGTCAAACACTGATACATGGCTCCTTATGCCCTCTGGGAGGTCATTAATAAACAAATTAAAAAGAAAAGGACCCAGGAAAGATCCCTGAGGTACTCCACTTATCATGTTTATCCAACTGGAGAACTTGCCATTTACTACCACTCTTTGCATTCTATCTTTCAGACAGTTTCCAACCCACACACAAACGTTTACCCCTAGGCCTATTTCATTCAATTTGTGCAGTAACCTCTTGTGTGGAACCGTATCAAATGCCTTGGCAAAGTCTAAATAGATCACATCAACTGCTGCTCCTGCATCTATATTTTTACTCACTTTTTTATAAAATGCAATCAAGTTAGTTTGACAAGACCTGTCTTTCACAAAGCCATGTTGGCTCCTGCTAATGATATTCCTGTTCCAGCTGAATTCTTGAATATATTCCCATAGCAACCCTTCAAACAGCTTCCCTACCACAGATGTCAAGCTTACAGGTCTGTAATTTCCTGGCTGTGACTTTGATCCCTTTGTAAATATGGGCACCAAATCTGCTTTACACCAGTCCATGGACACCATACCTGAAATAAAAGAATCCCTGAAAATCAAATATAACGGTCTGGCCAGGGCCTGGCTTAGCTCTTTAAGTACTCGTGGGTGTATATCATCTGGCCCCGGGGCTTTGTCTACCTTAACACCATTCAATTGTTTTAACACTTTTTCTTGTATTAGCCAGTCCCATGCTTGCTGTGACTGTTCTGTAAAAGTAGTTTGCAGATTCTTGTCCATTGGGTCTTCCTTGGTAAAAACAGAAGAAAAGAAATTATTTTAAATATCTGCCTTCTCTCTGTCCCCCTTGACCATCTCACCCATTTCAGATAGCAATGACCCAACATTATCAGACTTTAATTTTTTGCCATTAATGTATTTAAATCATTTTTTGGTGTTGCTCTTGCTCTACTTAGCAATATTTGTTTCATTCTCCAGTCTAGCTATTTTAATATCCTTTTTACAGGTTTTGTTGGCATTTTTGTATTCTGCAAATGCCTCTGCTGATCACTCAGCTTTATAATGTTTAAATGCCACTTTCTTGTTATTTATTTCATGAATTACTTTACTGGTTAGCCACATTGGTTTTAACTTGCTTCTTTTGTATTTTTTTCCAACAGGGATAAATTTATATGTATATTTTTGCAATGTTATTTTGAAGGCATTCCACTTACCTTCTGTGTTTTTTCCTGAAAATATTCTATCCCAGTCAAAGAGACCAAGGGATGAACTAAACCTGCTAAAGTTGGCCATTTTAAAATTAAGTGTTTTGGTGGAACCCATACCAAATTGCTTTTTTAAATTAATCTCAAACGATACCATGTTATAGTCACTATTACCCAAGTGCTCCCTTACTTGGATGTTAGAGATAAGTTCTTCATTGTCAGTTATTACCAGATCCAGACACGCATTCCCTCTGGTTGAGGTCTGCACTAGCTGAAACAAAAAATTGTCATTCAACAAGTTCAGAAACGTACTGCTTTTAGCAGAATTAGCTGTTCCATTTTCCAGTCTATTTCTGGATAATTAAAATCCCCCATAATTATAGTTCTCCCTATTTGAGAAGCCTTTTTGCATTAGTAGCTGTGATTCTTCAAGGTCACCTATGTTTGGTGGTTTTTATCAAATACCCACTAATATTTTCTGGGCAGTTTTACCCCCAGTGACTATTTCAATCCATAGAGGTTTCCACATGTTCACTACTGTCATCACATATATCTTCCTGCAAATGAGTCAATAATGCTGGTTTGACATACAGACAGACCCCACCACCTCTTTTGTTTGACCTATCTTTTCTAAATAATATGTAGCCCTCCAAATTGATTGACCAATCATGTGTGTCATCCCACCTTGTTTCTGTTATGCCTATCAAGTCATAGTTTTCGATTTCAGCTACCAGCTCCAGTTCCCCTATTTTACCAGTTAAACTTCTGGCATTTGCATGCATACAATTTATACCACTGCTATGCTCCAGTTGTGATTTAATTTTGATGTGGTTTATAGGGTTCTCCCTATCATCTGTACTAACCCCACCCCCAGATCCACCCACCTGGTTATTAACTACATCGCCTTCCCTTTCTATAGTATATTATCACTTGTAAATCTCGCAGATATAAAGACCAATAAGACACTACTGTATACAAATATCCCAGGTATTGCAACATTGATCCGAGAAGTGATACAAAATAGCTAGTTTACTTAACTAACAGCAATCAAGGTAAAGAAAAAGTCTTAATTAAGATATATTTTCCAAATATATGATAAGGTCCACACACATAAAATATGATAGCCATAGCTTTTCAAAGTGTTTATAAAGTCAGTAATCCGCTTGTTGAAATACTCAGTACAATAATTTAATAAGACAGTTATAACATCCTCAGTCTTTGACCACATCGTCTCACAAGGTGACCAGTATATAAAATATCCATGCAGTTATTAAAGAAAACCATATATAGGAGCCATATATAGGAGCTGTCCAGAGGCTCACACAAAATCCATCCTGTATAGCATCTATCCAAGCAGTGACATAGGCAACACTGTAAGCCAATAAAATCGTTCCAACAAACCATCAAAAAGGGCAGGCTGGGTGCAAATATGCATGAACTAATCACAGCGGACTCACCATCGATATATATGCCAGTCCCGAAATCTCAAAGGAACGAATGTAGCTGGAGTTCAAAATTCAAACCCTTAGGGTGCAGCGTGTTCAGCTTATGTATCATCCTTGCTTCCATTTGAAGCAACAATTGATGGAGGTTGCCTCCCCTCCTTGGGGTATGGATTTGAATAATAGGCATGAATTTAAATTCAGAGATGGCATGCTTTGCTGTGCCAAAATGTCTTGCCACTGGTTGCCTTGCACTTTCTTTTGATTCCAAGGTACCATCCAAAGCTTTAAGGATTGAGCATTTATGGTTATTGATTCTTTCTTTAAGACTAGTGGTTGTCTTTCCTACATAAAACAGTCCACACGGGCAGGTGATGATGTAAATGACAAAATGGCTATCACAGTCCAAATAGTCTTTAATACAATAAGATTTTCTTGTATGTGGATGCGGACATGTCTTGCCAGTTAACAAATTCCCACAGCCAGAAACACAGCCAGAGCCTGAAAGTTAGATTGAGAATGAAACATCTGGTTTGCTATCACCTTCTTGCTCTTGGGTAACTACATCTTCTGGTGATCCACCTCATTCATATTTATCTCCCCCACCTGTAGCCATTCAGTATATGTCAAGATGTGGCAGTTCGTGTCTACCCATTGCACACTGTGTGGTGCATTGACCACACATGGCAGTGTGGTGGAGGATAATTGCAATCAGGGCATGAAGTGGCATCTAAGGAAATTCCATCCCACAGAAAATGCAAAAATGGTGGCAGGGAGGGTTCATCATTATTATTAAATGGTCTGCAAGTTGTCGTGTTTCCTTAGCGGGGAATGGACAAAGGGCATAGTGACAGCAGAAGTACTTGGTTTCTGGTAGGATGATTTAACACTGGGGATCCCAAGTGTCATGGTGTTTGGTTACAGTTATGGTAGGTGTTTTATGTGAGTCCAGATGTGCCCATTGTTCCCTGTCCTTCCCTTATTTATCACACACACACTGTGCACATTGCAGTTGCTGATGAGAGGCACGGTTCTTGTTCCCAAGGGCAAATTTTATTTTCTAACAACACACCAATGATTTTGGAGGAGGAACAGGTGGGGAAGCGTTATTGGCAAACTTCTTTTTTTCTCCACATACACCTGAAGTGGTGGGAGCTAGTTATTGTTCTACTACTAACCCAGGAACATCACTGGAGCTAGTAGTGGCAAGTGGAACCATCATCATTCGTCACCCATGATACTGCTGTTGTTGATCCCATTCCCTTTGAGCTGCCTAATTAATTTACTGTTTAAACAACTGAGCTGTAGCAGCAAGAACAGCAGTCACAAATTCCTCAATTACACTGGCCACATGACCTGCTGGCACTAGGCCAGTAAGGTATTTTTTGTCCTCAGGGCTTGTTCTTTAAAAAAAAAAAAAAAAAAGTCCCACAAATCAATGTTTCCTTACGGCTTGTGACAAATAAGTCTAAGTCCTACAAATCAATGTTCTCTCAGGGTTTGGGTCTAACACACATCTAATTTAATACAACTAATCAATGTTCCCTTGGGTCTTGTGCCTCTAATAAATTTAAATCCTAAAAATCAATGTTTTCTTTGGGGCTTGGGCCTCTAACAACAAGTCCTACAAATCATACTCTAGAAAACACTCTATCCCCTCAAGTATCAGTCTGCCTCAGTTGCAGCTTTCGTCAGGAGGTCCCTGTCTCTGTCACATTATGTATCAATTTCTTATTTCATTTTTAATTTTATTTAATAATTTTTTTAATGAACTGTCCTCCCCAATACTAGTCAACAAACCCACCTAGCGAAAAACAAATTCCCTATTCAACTGATTCTTTCCCCAGACTCCACCCACCAACACAGCTACCATCCTTAGACCCCTTTTATAGCATGTCTTATGTTTTTTTTTAAATTGTATTTGTTTTACATTTTTTTATTAACTGTTCCCCCAATCCCAGTAATCAAATTCCCCCCCAAAAAATTCCCAATTCAAATGATTCCCCACACACCACCAACACAGATACCCTCATTCCACTTTTATACTATGCCTTTGGGAAATAAGATAACATTTGCAATGTATTGTGTGTAAGTTCAATGTTCCCATTTATTTCAATAGCAAAAAAGTGGGAAAACAGCCCTTTTTTGGGAAAATGATTCACTAAGCTTGCCATTATTTGTCGATTTTGGTTTGGTGAAAATTTTCACCCATCCCTACTGAGAGGAGCAACTTAATTTATTAAGGGAATGGAGGGTTTGAATTTGGTTTATTTGCTCTAGAGAAAAGATGCCTAAGAAGGGTTCTTGTTAAACAGTGTAAATATATGCAAGGTCAATACAAAGATCTTTCTAGAGATCTTTTTATTTCAAGGTCTGATCAAATAACTAGTTGCCACTACTAATTATTAGTAAAGAGCAGGTTTTAACTTCAGCCGAGGAAGGGTTTTTCACAGTAAGATCTGTTTGTGGAATTTGTTTGTCTGGAGATCTGGTAATGGCAGATTCAATGGGTACATTTTACATAAAATATGTTGCATTATTTTCAAGAAGGAACATCCAGGGTTATACTTTTTTATTATTAGGTAAAACAAGAAGTTTTGTTAAATAGTCAAATAATAAATTTGGAGACAGGGTGGCTTATAGAAGTCTCTTTTTTTCTCTTTGGAAAATATTATTACTATATTTCCTGCTGAGAAAAATACCCCTTAGAATGTAATTTGGGAAGAGTGGATGACTGAGTTAAGTGAAAAATGATATCTGTTTTGGATGTAAATTCTTTTGTTGAATGATTCCTGACAATAATTGATGGAGGATCAGGTATAAGATTGATTATCAGTGCATCAAACTGCACATTAAATCACTGTAAAGTCACAAATATTATATTATCTCAGAAGTCCAATATGGCTTGTGCAGTTAAGTTTGAATGAAGGTTCTGGTTTTTACCTTTACTTTGGGCCATAACTTGATTGCAGCAGTGACATGTTCTGCAATTTTGGATCCCATGTGTGATTGGCAGTCCTTTCATATCCTGTAAGTTTCTTTAAAACTGCTTAAAAATATTTTTTCCATTACACACTATGAGAAGCTTTAGCCAGACAATAGCCCAAACTGTCCAATGGATTGTCACCAAAACATTGAAGGAAGAATGTGCCTGATGAGTATAGTGTGCTTTTTTAAATAAGTTAGTGAATCAGATCAGTAGAACCAGAGATATTAGCAATAAAGTTATAAAATACAAGATAATTGATGGCATTAATGTAATTGGTGTTCATGTGCGTTATAGAGCATGATACTATAATTAAGGTTATTTAGGTTAAGTAGGCTGCCATCCACTGATGACTGATGGGATTGACCTTATGTAATATATATATTTTTATTCTCTCACAGACCCCAACATTCACTACTGCCATCCCAGCCTCATTTCACTACACACTGGTAGTCACTGACTACACAATACACTGTCCAGTTGTGAGACTTCTCTAGTATTCAATGGATTAAAAGACCCATTTAAAGAAACAGAATCCCTGTGGTGTAATTGGCCAGTTTTAGTGATCTACCACTTTACGAAAACTTGTAAAATTCTAAAGCAAACCAACGGCACCAATTTGAACAAAAAAACTATGGAAATTCAATGGCAAAAACATTTTGTTGGTGCTGGGTAAAGTAGTCTATTGTTTCTGTAGCAGTTTAATTTGGTATAGTTTATTGGTTTTATTGCACTGCTGCTGTTGAAGGTATAGCTGTAATCTGTCAGTGTCAGTTTTTCTGGTTTTACAGATGTAATCAATTATGTAGTTAGTGATAGAATATGTTATGTTTTCAATATGTCATTCATGATGTAATTTGTGTCATTTGTGATTTGTAACATGACATAAGTATTTAAAAATTCAAAGTAAAAACACTTTTGTTGAAGCCAATGTTAAAGCTCACACTCATAAGATCAAATAATTGAAGTTCTTGGTTAAACTTGACCCTCATGCTTTGTTGACGACATCATACATAACATAAGAATTAATAGAATTAAAGCAAAGATAAAATTCTCAAACATTTTACCATGAATTTCCTTTTATTTGAACTTGACTACAAATGTTAACGTGGAACTGATACCTTTCATTCAAGTTTGCATATATAAAAAAATATTAAAACTGCCAATGTATCGTGTTAGCCAAAAGTCCAGCTGATACCTAGTTTAGGATTAGGGAAAAATTTTGCCTCAAACTGAAATCAGCGAATAATGGCACTTTCCTCTTGGCGAATAATTTCCTGAGAAAAGTGCTGATTTTTTGCTTTTTCATGCCTTTTTTGCCAATTGAAATCAATGGGAAGAAAAATATTTCTCCACCACATGAAAGTTTTCTACAGCCATATAAAGACTGTCAGGCTGTAACGGTTTGTTTGACTCACAGTCACAGAGTTAAGTTTAATAAAAACACAATTTTATTAAATACAATAATACATAAAGAACCCTCACAGATCCTGTAATATAACACATATAGTACAGACACACGACAGGTTAATTATGCCCACACAGGTCCAGCATATATTTAGGAGACAAACAGTTTATGCTGACACGGGTCAGGCGAATGATAAGGTTTCCAGGTTCCAGCAATGCAGGAGTTAATGTTCAGAGGAAAGGAGAACAGTCCCATATGTTCTGGCAATCAATTGCATCAGAACACGCCACAGAAGAGTCCACAGTATACTAGGCCACTGAGGAAATCAGGAGAGCTACCGGTGCTGACACGGAGGCAACAATAGCAACCGGTTATGACAGAGTGGAGTGGAACCAATGGCAGAGTACTGGTGCTAAACGGAGGCAACACTTGCAACCGGTTTTGATAAAGTGGAGCACAACCAATGGTAGAGTACCGGTGCTATAACGGAGGCAACACTTGCAACCAGTATTGACAGAGTGGAGCAAACCAATGGTAATGTACCGGTGCGATAACGGAGGCAACACTTGCAGCCAGATTTGACAGAGTGGAGCAAACCAATGGTAATCACGGAGGCAGCACTTGCAACTGATTTAAACAGAGTGGAGAAAACCAGTGCAATATACCGGTGCAATCATGGAGGCAACACTTGCAGCCGGTTTTGATAGAGTGGAGCGAACCAGTGCAGTATACCGGTGCAATCACGGAGGCAACACTTGCAACCGGGTAGACAGAGCGTAGCCAATGGCAATGTACCGGTGGTATAACGAAGGCAACACTTGCAACTGGTTTAGGCAGAGCGGAGCAAACCAAAGGTAGTATACCGGTGCAATTACGGAGGCAACACAGCAACCGATTTTGACAGAGAGGAGCAACCAATGGCAGAATACCGGTGCACTCACGGAGGCAACACTGGCAACCGGTATGGAATGAAGGACTAGGCCAGAGGCGCTCTGAGCAAATGGAAGACAGGCAAGCCTACAAGGCAGAGGTGCCAAACAGTAAGGCACCGGAGGTCAGAATGTCGCCGAGGCGACTAGTACCACAACGGGGAACTGCCAAGTCAGGATCCAGGAGCAGGAACGTCAGCCAGGCCAGGTCAGGACACAGGAGCAGGAACGTAAGCAATCTGGGTCGGTACACAGGAGCAGGAACGTCAGCCAGGCCGGGTCGGTGCACAGGAGCAGGAACGTCAGCCAGGCCGGGTCGGCACACAGGAACAATCACTGGAGAGTAGTCAGGCAGTCCGGGTCGGTACACAGGCGCAGGAACAGAAGAGTAGTCAGGCAAGCCAAGTCGGTACACTGGAAACCTCAATACAAATGTAGAACTGGCACAGGAACACCACGAAAGGGCAGTGATAAGGTGCAGGAGCCCAGTATATCAAGGCAATACTGGGCGGGCTAAACACAGGGCAACCAATGAGGACCTCATACAGGATAATTGACAGAAAAATAAAAAACAAGGAATCACGGGCACCGTGATAGTATTGCCCTCTCAAAGACCCCCCCCCCTCCTAGAAGAGGGACCTGGCTTCTGAGGATATTTAGAGTGGAAAATACGCAGTAATTTAGGAGCATGAAGGTCCTTCTGCTCAATCCAAGAACGTTCCTCCGGACCATAACCCTTCCAATGTACCAAATACTGCAATTTTCCTCTAAATATGCGTGAATCAATGATACTTTGAACTTCGTACTCCTCCTGACCCTCTATCTCTACCGGACCGGGAACCACAGGAGTAGTTGTGTAACGGTTGCATACCAGAGGTTTCAGGAGAGATACATGGAACACATTATGAATGCGCATGGACGCAGGGAGATCCAAGGCATATGAAACAGGGTTAATTTTATGGATCACCCTGAATGGACCAATAAACCGGGGAGCCAGTTTGTTAGACGGAACTTGCAACTTGAGGTTTCTGGAGGATAGCCATACCCTGTCCCCAACCTGGAAGGAGACTGCTGGCAGCCGTCTACAATTGGCGTGGCGCTGATGGCGCTGGAATGACTGACTGAGGGCCCTCTGAACCTGTGCCCAGTTGGAGCGGAGTTGCTCTATGTGCTCGTCTAGAGCTGGAATCTGTGTGACTGGAAGGAGTCTGGGAGCAAACAAGGCTGGAAGCCGTAGTTGATGAGAAACGGGGAGCTCCCGGACAATGAATTAACCGCACAGCTCCTGGCGAACTCTGCCCATGGCAACAGGCCGACCCAGTTATCATGATGATCTGAGACAAAACAGCGCAGGAACTGCTCCAGTCCCTGACTGGCCTGCTCAGCGGCCCCATTGGTCTGGGTGTGGTAGGCAGAGGAGAAGGACAGTTGAATGCCCATCTGTTCATAAAATGCTCTCCAAAATCTGGACACGAACTGGTTCCCACTGTCGGACACCAGAACTCTAGTTACCCCATACAACGAAACACCTCTTTAGCAAAAACAACAGCCAATTCCTGGGCAGAGGGAAGGCCATGGAGGGGCACGAAATGAGCCATTTTAGAAAACCTGTCAACCACCATCAGTGTGAATGAAAACCCTCTAGATACTGGCAACTCTCCCATGAAATCAATGGATACGTGGGACCAGGGATGTTCACCATTGGGCACTGGTTAGAGTAGGCCCACCGGGAGGTGTCTAGGGGACTTGGCATGGGCACAGGTGGCACAGGCTGCGGTAAATGCGGAACAGTCAGCCCTCAGAGACGGCCACCAGAAAATTTGTGAGAGAGACCATATTAACTGATCCCTACCGATATGCCCAGCAGCCTTAGACGAGTGGTATGTTTCAAGTAATCGAGTACGGAATGGCTCATCAACAAAACACTTGCCCACTGGGGTTTCCGGGGGGGCCGTAGCCTGGGTGGCCAAAATCTCTTCCCCCAGTGGCGAAGTGATACTAGTACGTAGGGTAGCCAAAATGCGGTCAGGCTGTATAATGGGTACTGGGACCTTGTCCCTATCAGTCTCAGGCTCAAATTGTCTAGACAGGGCATCAGCCCTAACATTCTTGGAACCCGGCAAATATGATACAATGAAATTGAATCGGGAAAGAAACAGGGCCCATCTGGCCTGACGAGAGGACAATCTTTTAGCCTCTGAAAGATAAGTCAGGTTTTTGTGATCAGTCAGAATCAATACTGGACTTCTGGTACCTTCCAATAGGTGACGCCATTCCTTCAGGGTGAGAATGATTGCCAGTAGTTCTCTGTCACCTATCTCATAGTGACTTTGGGCGCTTGCAACATCTTAGAGAAAAACCCACATGGTCTGAGGGTGCGCCCTGCCACCGGGCATTGAGATAGTACTGCCCCCACCCCAATCTCTGAGGCATTGACCTCAAACGTAAACGGAAGAGACGGGTTGGGGTGGGATAGCACAGGAGCAGCTGCAAAAGTGGATTTCAGTGTCTCAAAGGCCTGTTCGGCTGCCTCAGACCATTGGGAAGGATTAGCGCCCTTGTGTGTGAGGTCAGACAGTGGTTTAACAATAGTAGAAAAGTTCTTAATAAACTTTCTATAATAATTAGCGAACCCCAAGAAGCGCTGGATTGCTTTTAACCCTTTGGGCCGTGACCATTGTAGTACTGCCACAAGTTTCTCCTGACCCATAGCAATACCTTATTTAGCAATCACGAACCCCAAAAAGGGTACTCTGGATCTGTGAAACTCGCATTTTTCCATTTTACAAAATAGTTTGTTTTTACACAAGCGGAGCAACACCTCAGACACATCCTTAATGGGTTGTGACAAATTAGGGTAGACATCAAGGTAGACAACAACACAGGACTGTAGCATATCACAGAGGATATCATTAATAAATTCTTGGAAAACCGCAGGTGCGTTACAGAGACCAAACGGCATAACTAGATATTCATAATGCCCAGATCTAGTATTAAATGCCGTTTTCCACTTATCCCCAGCTTTTATCCTGATCAGGTTATAGGCCGTACGTAGGTTTAATTTCGTAGAGATGGAGGAACCCTTTAACCTGTCAAATAATTTGGTGATGAGTGGTATCGGATAGGCATTCTTGGGCATTAGCTTATTTAGGCCACGGTAATCAATACATGGTCTTAACTCGCCATTCTTCTTTTTCACAAAAAAGAACCCAGCACCAACAGGCGAGGTAGATTTTCTAATGATCCCTCTCATGAGGGCATCCTCAATGTATTCCTCCATGGCTTGATTTTCATCGCATGACAGTGGGTACGTACGTCCCTTAGGGGGTACCACCCCTGGGGGCAAATCAATGGCACAATCGTAAGACCTGTGCTGAGGCAGGGTGCCAGCCTCTCCCTTACTGAAAACGTCACTGAATTGTTGGTATTCAACTGGCAATAAGGGAGAGGCACACAGGATCTTAACCAGGTGAGACACACAATGCTCCATACAAAATTGAGACCAAGAAGTAATCTCACAATTCTGCCAATCAGACTGGGGGTTATGCAGCTGCAACCACGGGAACCCCAGAATGACTGCATGGTGAGGGGAATGAATTATCTGGAACTGCTGATCTTCCCTGTGAAGAACCCCAATTGTCATAGGTAGTAATATGGTTTCCAAAGTGATCTGAGCTGGTTCTAATGGTCTGCCGTCAATGGCTTCAATGGCTAGAGGCGATTCCCTTTTAACCAGCGGAATTTTGTGCAGTTCAGCAAAGGCACTATCCATAAAGTAACCGGCCAGAACCTCCACTGAGCGATCTGCCCACGAGAATACCACCTGGATCGTTGGTTTTTGTATGATAGGATCTGGGGACGGTTGAACACCACCTAGGGCCTGTCCCCCAAGGTACCCTAGGTGCGTTAGTTTCCCGGATGTACGGGACAGGTTCTTAGCATGTGCCCAGCTTTGCCACAGTATAAGCATAACCCCTGCCTCCTGCAGTGTACACATTCCTCCTTAGTTAACCTGGTAAACCCTAGCTGCATAGGTTCACAGGATTCTTGTATACGTTCATTAGGTTTAGACAATGAGGGAGGAGTGGGTGGGCACAATGAACTACTGAACCCACCACTTTTAGGCCATAGCCTACTATCTTTTGCCACAAGTCTCTCACGGATCCGAGTGTCAATCAGAATGGCATAATCAATATATTTGTCTAAATCATTAGGCAATTCTCTAGCTGTGGTCTCATCTTTGATATGGTCGGCCAGACCTTGAGCGAAGGCTGCCACCAATGCCTCATTGTTCCAACCTACCTCTGTTGCTAATGTGCGGAATTCTATGGCATAGTCGCCCACCGTCTGATTGCCCTGTTGTATTTCCATCAGGCGTTTAGCAGCAGAGGTGGTTCTACCAGGGATCTCAAATACTCTCCGAAAGGTTTGCACAAATTCCCTGAAATTCTTGGTGCAAGGTTTAGCATTCTCCCACAAGGGATTGGCACATGCCAGGGCTCTGCCAGTCAGTGTGGATATCATAAACCCAACTTTACTGCGATCATTAGGAAAGGCATGAGGGGTTAATTCTAGAAATATCTCAAGTTGGTTAATAAACCCTCTGCATAGACTGGGTTCGACATCATATCTGAGTGACAACGGTGCGGAAGCGGTTAACCCTTTGACTGAGGCCACAGAAGTCACGGTTGCATTCTCCGGTGTCGAGACTGGGGGGACCACCGGACTCGGGACAGGCTTGTCAGGGAGCACTGTACACTCGAGAATAGTTTGTATAGCCAACGCCAACTGATCCAGGCGCTGCTCATGTACATCCATCCTCCAATGGATGTTCTGTGCATTACTCTCACCCTTATTGTCCGAAGTCATGGCACTTTTGTACTGTAACGGTACACTGGAAACCTCAATACAAACATAGAACTGGCACAGGAACACCACGAAAGGACAGTGATAAGGAGCAGGAGCCCAGTATATAAAGGCAATACTGGGTGGGCTAAACACAGGGCAACCAATGAGGACCTTATATAGGATAACTGACAGAAAAATAAAAAACAAGGAATCACTGGCACCATGATACAGGCTCTCACAGCATGCTATTTTGTGTTTGTGAGAGGAGAGAGCAATACATTTTTTGAGCTAGAGAATACAGAGAGGGGAATTGAAGTTTAGTTTAGGGATTCTTTTAGGTAGGACATTTGTTCTGTTAGGAGAGTCAGTGGGGCACTCTGGGAGAAGAAAGGAGGAAGGATGTTGACCCCAAATACTCCAAAATTCCATGTGACTGACTGGCATGACACAGGCAGCTAGAGACCTATTTGCTTGCTGATCTTGCTGTTATTGTCTCTGTGCTGGGTGGGGAAGCCTGGGGAAAGACGTAGTTGATTTTGCTTTTCAGTTATAATTTTTTTTTGGACAGACTGCGATAAGGCAACAGGTTGGACACCTTCAACAAAAAAATAAAATACAAATTAAAAAAAAAATTAAAAAAGAATAAATAACTAAATATATTAGGTGACAGTGACAGACAGCTGACAGGGCTTCGGCAAGACATCATACAGCTCTATCAGTTTTGTTGTGTACCGTACAGTCAAAAAACACAGTGTAGTTGCATAATGTCCAGCAAATGCACAAGGGGAAGGGGTGGGGCAGTGCAGGGGCTTGAGACTAAAGTAGTAGTTCAAAAACTGACTGCAGCAATGGTTGCTGCATCGTGTGCAATAAATGATGATGATCCCTCTACTCCAAGGGAGGATACAGTTTGTCAAGGTCCCAGCAAAACTAGTTCCAGCATCACCAGGACCAGTAGAAATAAAGAACCATATAAGAAGAACACTGAAGATGACAACAAGTCACATTCAAGTGTTGATGATGCTGGCAACAGCATAATAGAGTAAGGTGTAGCAGCCGAACCTCCTGCTGCATTAGATAGTGAGACAAACAAGCACCAAAACACCCATAGTAGGGAACATTGTTACAGTAAAAATAAATTGTTTGAGACCTATAAAAGCTTTGAGGAATATAAGGATAGTAGTGGGCAAGAACTGGCAGATGATGCTAATGCTGCTGAGGATGACCTAATGATGATTGATGATGATGCATATCTAGAATATATCCCTCCATCATCCTTCTCTTGTTCAGATACAGATGAAGTTGAGAGTGAGGGATGATGACAGGGCTATAAGGTCAGCAAAGACTGAATCTTCCACCACTTTTAAGAAGCACTGTACCTGTCTATAAACTGTTTGAGAAAGCCATTGGAAAGTTTGACCCTGGACAAGCACAGATGTCAAAAAGCACACCGTCACCCTATCAGTCATCATCAGCATCATCACCTCTTCAAAGTCCCAATCAGCCACACACACCTGTTTTGAGTACCAAGCAACATCAACACAGGTTAACATCCACAATGTTAGATATGACAAGTGCCTATGCTGCTGCTGCTGCTGTAAGTGCTGCACCTTTGACACCTAGAAGTAGTAGCAGTAGAGTTACATTAACATCTAGCCCCAGTAGTAGCAGTAGCAGCACCTCAGGAAACCCTCATTCCATGAAGTCCACAGTATGGAGATACTTCACTCAGGATCCTCAAGCTAAGCATGTTGCTATCTGTTGTCTGTGCAAAAAGCACATGAGCAGGGGGAAAGCAGGTTCACACCTAGGCACCTCCTCTATGAGATCTCACCTGAATCACAACCACAGGTCTGACTGGGAGACACACTATCAGCAGGCCAAAGGTTCCACAACTAGCAGCAGCAGAAGCACTTTAAAAAGTTCCCACGGCTGTAGGGCAGAACAAAGATGTAGTGAAGTTATTTATGTGTCAAAGATTGTGCTACTGCTAGTGCCAACAGTTAGTTCAGTCCAGATGACACATATGGCTCCTGCTGCAGAGGAGTATGATGACTCTGCCTTTGCTGTAGGAGATGGCAAGAGTCATAGACTGCCCACACATGCTGCATCTACCGTCACCACTTACGCTAATCCTGTTGTTAAAGCAATAAAGTTTCAGGGTTCTTCTGCCATGTCCTGCCAACCCACACTGACTGAGTTTCTAAGAAGGAGTCAAAAACTTCACAAAAACAATCCCAAAGTATGCCTGTGGAATGGCAAGGTTGCCAAGATGTTGGCAACTGATGTGCTGCCATATTCTTTTGTAGAAAACCAAGGTTTCAGAGAACTGATGTCATGTGTAGCTCCACGCTGGAATATCCCAAGCTGCAGTTATTTTTCCAGGATGGCTGTGCCAGAATTGTACAAGCAGGTGGTTATTGTGGTGGGGAAAGGGCTGAAAAGTGCTTATGGCAAGGAAATCTACCTGACAATAGGTATGTGGATAAGTGGGCAGAGCACAGACTATATGACTTTGACTGCTCACTGCATTTCCTTCCCAGCATTAACAGTGGACAACACTAGTTTACAGCATCAGGTGAAAGCCAGTAATCGTGCTTCTGGTTCTGGCAGTGTGATTAAAAGGCAGCAGTAGCAGCAGGATAGCACATACCATTGTCATGCTACCTTGTGCATGCAGAGTTTTGAGAGACAGTCCCATAAAGCTGTACATGTTTTAAGTAAGCTAGAGCAGGTGATAGAGGAATGGCTTGTACTCTGCTCTTTAAAAGCTGGTTTTGTGCCTGCTGATAATGGCTCCAACGTAATTGCTGCTTTAAGAGTAGGTGGTATGGTGCATGTGCCCTGCTTTGCACATGCGCTAAATTTTGTGACCAGATTCCTGGCCGAAACCCTCAAAGAGATGTTTACTATTGTCCACAAAATCTATGCCCATTTTAGTCACTCCTACAGTGCACGGAACGCTCTATATTCCATAACAACCTGCCCCATCACCAGCTCAAAATGGAGGTCCATACCAGGTGGAATTCCACCATGTACATGCTAGAGCATGTGTACAAGCAGCATAAGGCCTTTACTGAGTACACCATGCAAAACTGGAAGGTTTTGAAGGGAGCCTCTTTGTCACCTGGCCAATGGCAACTAATGTGGGATATATGTGAGCTGCTGAAACCCTTTGAGGAGGCAACCATGCTGGTGAGTCGCATTGGGGCAGGAACTACTGAAATTCTACCACTGATATTTTTATTGCAGAACAAAATTAGGAGCATGGCTAAGGATTCTTACCAGAATGACAACACAGTCATGCACCAGCTGGTAAAGGACATTGTAGCGTGCTTTGAACAAGATCCTCGCATAGTGTCCAATAAAAACAATGACGAAAACATTCTTGCCACTTTGCTGGACTCCCATTTAACCCCTTAGGGACCCTTGACGTACCAGGACCGTCAAGGGTAAACTTGCTTGAAAGACCCTTGACGGTCCTGGTACGTCACGTACTTTTTACTTACAGCGCTCTACTGGGAGCGCTGTAAGTAAAAATGGGGCATGAAATAGACCGCTCCAAGATCAGAGCGATCTGTTTCAAGCCCCATAGTGACGCGCCGATACATGTGACAGGTCACGTGTACCGGCTCGTCAACGTGCCCCTATGCGGACGTTATGGGACGGAAATGTCCCATAATGTCCGGTCCTTAAGGGGTTAAACACAAAATTTCAGAATTTCTGCCAAAGGGCCATCACCATTTTTTCACAAGAAGGAGTCAGGGAGATCAGCAGCAACTCTCTGAGGAATTGGATTCTGTCAAGGAATATTGAGACATGCTTATTGATCAAGTGGAGGGTTGCATTGTGGAGGATGAGAGGGAGAAAGTGAGGGCACAACAAACATCTAGGCAGTATAGTGAAAATGAAGGCAGCAAAGAATTTGAACCAACAGAAGCAGCTACATCATCAACCAGAATATCCCATTCGGAACACAGGGCAATTCATCACGGGTCTCAGCAGGGGCAGTAAAAACCCAACATTGGTAGTGGTGGTGGTAGCAGCACATCTCTTTGGGACTTGCTCCCTGAGTATGGGTTGTTAACTGACACACAGGAAGACCCTGTAGCTCATAGAAGTGGCTTCACTGCATGCGAGATGGTTTCTGCATACTTGCAGGATAGCTACGTTTTAGGCAGGAACAATGACCCCATGGAATACTGGCAAACAACGCAGTGAGTGTGGACAGCATTGACAAGTACTGCAGTGGAAACCCTTAGTTGTCCTCCAGCAAGCGTTGAGTCTGAGAGGGTTTTCAGTGCGGCTGGTTATATTTTCAATGACCGCAGGACACGGCTATCAAGCAGCAATGTTGAGAGACTAACATTCTTAAAAATGAACCAACATCTCATACCATCTGAGTATTAGGTAGCAGAAACCACACATGACAGAGAAAACTAATGCCGAGGTCACTGCTGCAACGCTGGCAGGAATAAATCAATACAACATCAATCGATTCTTGTGAATAAATAATCGTAATGGAATTCAGAGACTCACGCGTCTTAAGAGTGCTCAGCCACGACGGGCTCTCCAGTCCCGTATATGCACACAATTGATACATAGAAAGATTCTGGAGGCACTCCAACAGCAAACAGGAGTGGATAAAATAAAAGCAACTGTCTAACGCATTTCACTCTTCATGTAGCGCTTACTTATAGACACAATGTGATACACTGAAACCAAACAAGTATTTAAATGTAAAACATAAAAGAAATTCAAAACATCTGTCAGACCTGACTCACCATAGGTATAACTTCCAGTCAATCCAGCCAATCCTGCTTGGACATATAAGTTAACCCCTCATTCATGTGGCGGGGCTGAACAAGGACAGGAGGAAACAATCCAAACGGAATAAAATGTAAACACATCATTTTCCAGATAGATGATTCTATCCTTCCCTGTCCAGTTAAAGAGCAACTGGCAGTCTCCATAGTAAGGTAAAAAGCCTCCCTATACACCTGCTATCCAATCAAACCAATATTAATCTATTCTAAACTATATGACTAATGTCCCATTCAAAGATCCCCATCATGCACCATAGAAATGTGTTTAGCATGTAAATGTGTGCGATTGCTAAACACATTTCCATGGTGCATGATGGGGATCCTCGTTGATTATTGTTTCAAGGAATAGAAAGGGTTAAGACACCTTTGCGAGGAGGTAATTTACTTGATATAATCAATAAGAGAGAAGCCTTTTGGATTTTCCAATTACATTCTCGACATCCAGAACGGTTAAATCAAGAATGGGACATTAGTCATAAAGTTTAGAATAGATTAGTATTGGTTTGTTTGGATAGCAGGTGTATAGAGAGGTTTTTGACCTTATTATGGAAACTACCAGTTGCTCTTTAACTGGATAGGGACGGATGGAACCATCTATCTGGAAAATTATGTGTTTACATTTTGTCCCATTTGGATTGTTTCCTCCTGTTGTTCATGCCTGCCATATGAATGAGGGGTTAACGTATATGTCCAAGCAGGATTGGCTGGATTGATTGGAAGTTAGCTCTATGGTGAGTCAGATCTGACAGGTGTTTTGAATTTCTTTTATGTTTTAAATTTATATATTTGTTTGGTTTCAGTGTATCACATTGTGTCTATGAGTAAGCACTATATGAAGCGTGAAACGCGTTAGACAACGTTGCTGTCTTGATGTCTCGCTATTTTGCTGTCTGGGTATATCTTCATGTAATTTTTTAAACATTTTTGCAATAAAGTTTCTTTTATATTATCTACGCCTGTTTGCTGTTGGAGTGCCTCCAGAATCCTTCTACAGATCAAACATGACAGAGAAAGCCAGAACAAATATATTAACAGCAGCACAGATGAGGAGGTGGAGGAGGGATGTGAAGAAGGGTTGCCACCATCTACCCCACTTGGGATCACTGCTATGACCGATAAGTAATGTGTGTCAATAACCTCATAAGGAGGACAGAGTATGACAATGGTAAAAACAATATACATACACAAATCACACCATGGCAGCCCCCCCCCCACCATGACTACCATACACATACTGCCACATTGTAGGTTGTACTTTATTTTTTTTTATTACTTGACATCATCATCATGAATATGTGTCAGTGTCACTTAAAGGGACAGTAATGTTTCATAATAAAAGCAGCTCTAATTAATCATCATAGTATTTGGACTTTGGAGAGTGTTATTTCAATTCTGTCAGAGTTGTAGTCCCAGAGTAATTCAATGACAAAGTCTCCCCCTCCCGCCCCTTTTACTGATGTCACACTGTTAAGCTACAGCAGAAGGGAGGTGCCCAGGTAGACTGCAGAGATGGACAATCTTCAATTAAGATAAGGGAAAAACCTGAAAAGCTTGTCAAGGGGGGCAGGGGTTTTATTGTTTTCATTGGAATAAGAGCGTCCCCTTCTGTTATCTGTCTGGTCTATAGACTGCATTCCACATCTGAGAAGAGATGGCTTACACTAGGTAAAAGGGGCGGGAGGGGGAAACTTTGCTTGTGAATATCTCATAAACCATAAAGGTTTGAGAGATAAGACTTATATCATTCTTCATGTTTTTTTAATGCCTACAAAATAAAATAAAGTTAAAACGAAGTATTACTATCCATTTAAGAGGGACGTTAATGTTGTGGGCAAACGACAAATGCATTCTGCATGCTAACATTTTTCAAGGCATATGTTGCTGTAGGACTCACAACTTTGACTTTCAGCCACTTATTTTCTAAATTTCAGCCCTCAGAAGTAATATTACAGTGGGAAATGTAGCAGCTGTAGTAAATATAGGCGAAAAATGTGTTAAAATAGGCAGAAATTTTTTTTAAATAGGAGAAAAAGGAGGACATTTTTGCATAAGCGCAAAGGCAACATTTTTCACAGGAAAAGCTAAATATTGGCAAGTTTTCGCAAAAAGTCATGCAGGAAATTTTTCACACTTTTCGCCCACCCCTATTTAGGAGATAATCATACTTTTATTTCAGTACTAGTTGAAGAGCCCGTTACATGGGCCACAGTGCCACTGCCACCTGGTCGCGGGGCAGTCATGCTCAGTAGAGACTGCCCGCGCCGCGGCTGATACAGAGCTGGACGCTCCTTTTGAGCGTCCAGCTCTGTATTAGTCGTGGCGTGGGCAGTCTCTACTGTGCATGACTGCAGCACGCGCAGCAGTGTCTACTGCGCATGTCTACTACACATGTTTTAGCTAATTATTATATAGGATGGGAAGCTCTCTGAGTGCTACACCACATTCTAATTTATTATGTTTAAGCTTTAAATTCCGTTGCATGTACAAATTAAGCTCTGTGCTGCACTAGGAGACTTTCCCTGTATCAGAAATAAAGGTATCATCATCTCCTATTCTGTACATTTTCTGGACTTTTGGCTAAGATAACACTTAAACTGTACTGAATGAAGTTTTCAAATACTAAGGGAGACTGGTACGCTTCAAGTGTTTTGCCTTTTAATCTCCAGTTACTTAAGTGATTTTTTTTCAGAGCAGTCAAAAGCCTTTGATCACTATTTTTTTGATTGGACATGAGAACTTCCTGTTTTTGATTAATCAAAAAGTTATTTTCTTTTTGATCTGTGAAGTGCACTTTAGCCTCTTGATTGATTTTTCTTGATTTATGTGTTTGGATATTTTTTTGATTGCTCGTGAAAGTTTAAAACTATGCAACTTTTTTATTTGGTGGGAAACTACACATTTTTCCCTGATTCTTGTACTGTCACCCTATCAGCACTCTCATTCTCTCTGCCCCTTATACATTCTGACACTCTTGGCCTTTGGCAATTCACCACCTATGCTAAACATGTTTTACCAATTTTGTTGTTGTTTACAATCAAATTACTGTTTTATTCATTTTCTGCAAACAGCAGATGCTGTTTTGTCTCAGCAGACCATGCTCTTTAAAAAGTAAAATTGGTTTTTGAATACCCACTAACATGACAAAAATGTACCCAGAATGTCCTCAATTATTTTTGACTGAAATTCTGGAATTTTTAAGACACTAAAATATTTAATAAAACTTTATGAGTGCTATCCATAAAGAATGGAGACTCTTCCCCTTTCCAGTGATGGTACCTTCATCATCTAACACAGGGGTGCTAAGGCAGACCATATTACAAACCCCTACACAATTTGATTTCACTTTACTCAATGATACACAACATGTGGGCATTCAAACCAGTGGCATCACCATCACTTAGATAAATAAATTTCCTGCTTGAATTTTCACTAACAATACAGACATAATACATACATACATATATACACACATATACTAAAAATGTTATATACAGTTGCATATTGTTTTAGATATAAAGAAGCAGTTATTTGGAATGATTTTAGACTGGGAGAAGATCTGATTTTTTTCAGGTAGGATACACCAGACTTGGAGCTCTGAAGGAAAAGGCAGATTGACCGGCTTCTTTCTTCAAACGTGGTATACTCAGTAAGTTGTTAGCAGTGGAGTGGAGGTTATAGTTAGTATGGAGAGCTGGAGTGAGCATACTGCTCAGGTAGTCTTGTAGTTTTCTAGAGATGTGATTATGAACCATGCAAGAGAGGTGAAGAGCATGTCTAGATTTGAGTGTTAGCCAGTTTAGTTCTTCATACATGATGGGTTGTATAACTACATTGGAGGATATAGTGGCAGAATGAGTTATACAGAATGTGAATTTTAGCAAAATGGAATTGTGGTGCGGGAGCATAAACTACGTCCCCATAGTCTATGACTGGCATTATTATCTGTTGTACAATAAATCTTCTTACCATGGAATTTAAACAGGATTTGTTTCTAAACAGAGCACCTAATTTTGGATAACGTTTGGACATTAATTTATCAAAATGAAGACCAGAAGTGAGGTTGGGGTCAAGCCACATACCAAGATATTTGTAGGAATCCACTGTGGCCAATATATGATTCGACTCTGTTACAATGGATAGATTAGTATTGTAGAGATTATGCAGTTTATGCTTTGTACCAAATAACATTGTGATAGTTTTGAACTTTGCTATCCGTCTTTCAACTTCAGAGAAATCATGCTGTAATACGCCCTCCAGTTGTGATACATTTGAATTTTTAGCATATATTATAGTAACATCTGCACACATGTGTATAGAAGTTGCTTTTCAAACCATGGGTAGATCATTTATGAACAGAGAAAACAGAAGAGGTCCAATGATGGAGCCTTGGGGAACCCCACTTGTACCTTTGAGCGGAAGGGAGGTATTGTCATCAATAGACACATATTGCAACCTGTCTGATAAATAAGATTGGAACCAGTTTAGAGAATGATTACCCAATCCTGAACTTTGGAGTTTACGTTTCAGAATACTGTGGTCTACTGAATCAAAGGCTTTTGCAAAATCTAGGAAAATAGCTCCAGTGAGTTCACTCCATTTTCCATATCAGTCTGGGTATCATTGGTTACTTTTAGGAGGGCAGTAATTATAGAGTGATTTGAATGAAAGCCTGATTGAAGGGGAGTGAAAAAACTGGTCAGCCGGCAATACATATATAGTTGTACATGGACACATTTCTCTAGGATTTTAGCCAATGTGGGGAGTAGTATATTGGTTTATAATTTGATACTACATTTGTATCCCCACTTTTGTGGATAGGACAACTCTAGCTACTTTCCAGCATTTGGACATATACCCAGATGACAGGGTGGCATTAATTAGCGTTGTAGTAGGGTGGGCAGCGACCGTGGCACTGAGCTTTAATTAAATTGATGGTAGTTGTGAGGGCCAGATTGTGATTTCATTTTTGGGTTAAGAAGGTGGTCTTGTATTTCACTGTCATTTACCAGCATGAAATTAAACTCATTACCATCATTGGACCATGTAGCAAGTGACATAAGCTGATCTATGCATGGTTCTACTTGAGAATCACTTGTTTTTTGTGTGATCAGAGTGGTGGTACATCCAACAAAGTAGGTGTTGAATGCATTAGCTATGGCTAAGGGGCACTGTATTGTTACTTTGCCTATGGTTATAGTTGATGGGTAAGAGTGGTTAGGAGGGTTGTAGAAGTTTTTAATAACGTTCCAGAAGTTGGCTGGTTTTGATATGTTATTGTTCAAGTTATCAGAAAAAAATTTAGGAGCATTTGCTAGTTTTGTTTGCTTTGTGCAAGTATTCCGCAATTGCCTGTATGCAGTGTGATCATGTCATGATTCTATCCTCTCCTCAGCCTGGTGCCACTACTTTTCTGTGGTGCTGTTGTAGGTTGCTGCACTCAGACTAAAGAGATCTGATTCTGTTCCTAGCTGGCCCCACCTTGCAATCACCTCCTCCCTATTTAGTTCAGTCTCCCCCCTTCCTCTGGGCCAGATTATACTGATCAGTTCCAGTTTCTTTTATGTTGGGCCTGGGTCCTGTGTTCCATGAGCTAGCTGCATCCTGAGTTCCTTGATCAAGCTGCACCCCTGAGTTCCTTGAGCCGGCTGCACCTCTGAGTTCCTGAGTTCCTTGAGCCGGCTGCACCCCTGAGTTCCTTGAGCTGGCTGCACCCCTGTGTGCCAGAGCTAGCTGTTTCCCTATGTTCCAGAGCTGGCTTTTTCCCTGTGTTCCAGAGCTAACTGCATTCCGGTGCCTGCCTCCTTGTTCCTGAGCTAGCTTTATCCCTGTTCCCAGAGGCCCTGTACCCAGTAGCCCTGCTCCCTGTACCCAGAGGTCCTGCTCCTGTTGTTTATATTGAGTGTTCTGTTGTACATTATGCTTTCATGTTTCTTGCATATAGATATAATACATTTGTGTTATCTTTAATTTGTGTGTGTGCTGGTTTCTTGCTTTCTGGGTTCCAATTTATTACGTTTGCTGCTGTGTCAGCATCTCTTCCTGACCAGCCCATGACAGATCATTAGTGGCACCAATTTGTTTACATTTTGTCCATAATGCATCTCTGAAACTGTATAATTCAAACGGGTCAGCAGAGACATAGGGTAGATGGCCCCCTTTACCCTAATCTTCCTTAAAGGTGCATGGATATTACAGATCTGTAAGAATTCTAGTCCAAAAAGTCAATTGCTAAATCTGGATCAGGTATAAGGTGTATTCTATTCAATTTCTTAAGTAATTTAGGAAATAATGGAGATTCCAATTTTTTAAATTATCTAGTAATTATGACTTTTGGAGATGATTTTATTGGTTTTATTTTGCGAACACAGTAGACTGTGGAGTGCTCTCTAAACACATTTGCTCGTACACCTGAATCTTGAATTCTACTTGGGCAGGATGAAAGGATCCACTCTGGTAGAGTATGGTTGGATGTTTTAACATCCAATGAGATTAGAGGTGATAAGTTTGATGTCTTAAACAATGAACAGAATTTTTCATTCCTGGAGTCTAGCCAATTGATATTAAAGTCTCCAAAAATCAACAGTTCACTTTTCTTATTATGATGAGTGGCAATCTCATTGAGGTGGTGGGATTATGTCTGTAAGTGACTGTGTTTGGAGGCCTGTAGATGCCAAAAATTGTGATTTGTTTAGAGAAGGGAAGAATAATTTTCCTGCAATTTATGTATATGAATAAGAGTTATAAGAGTCATTTAAAAGTGTAATGTTTATAGACTCTTGGGTTTATATGATTATGTCTCCTCCTCGCTTTTTTCAGTCCTTCATAAAACATGAGTATCCTTCAATTGAAACAGCAGTATTTGGTATTTTAGGGCTTAGCCAGGATTCAGTGAGTATGAGGATTTTTGTCTTGTACACATAACACCTCTTTTAGTTAATTTATTTTGGGTAGTATGTGGCGTATGTTGCAGTTCCCAAAAAAGAGACATTTTTTTAAAGGTGAAGTTGTATGTATGTATCTTTATTTATATGGCGCCACACAGTGTACGCAGCGCCTTACAACAGACATATGTTACAATAAATAAGAGGGGATGAAATAAGTGCGACATTCATAGAAACAATAGGAGAGAGGTCCCTGCCCCAAGGAGCTTACAGTCTAAATGGATGAAGGGAGACATACAATGGGGTAAGAGGGTGTTAAGTGCTGAGATTAGTTGACATTTATTGTTGTTTGAAGGCCAGGGTTGCTTTATAAGTCATTTGCCAAGGCAAAGCGCACATGTATGCAGAAGTCTATGGTGGATTATTATGTTATGGTGCAAGTGAGGAGCAGGATTGTGGGGATATGAGGTAAACTGTATTGACAGTGGCAGAGTTAGAACAGATAGTTGTAATATGTTCATTTTGTTATGCGTGTCAAAAAGATAGTAGTAGGAGGAGAAACAGGTAGTCAGAAAATAGGTGAAATCTAATATCTGTGCTGCTTGGCCTGGCTACCTCTGTCATAGCTTTTTGGATCCTGAGTGAAGTATCTCCATACTGTGGACTTCATGGACTGAGGGGTTCCTGAGGGGCTTCTCCTACTACTGGGGCTGTATGTTGATGCAATTCTACTGCTGCTGCTGCTACTACTACTAGGTGTCAAAGGTGCAGCACTTCCAACAACAGCAGAGACACTCGACATAGCTAAAGTTGTGGCTGTTAATAATTTATTTTTACTTTTACTTTCACAAAGTTTGCTACTCAGATGCAGCAGTTAGTTCAGCTGCTACTCTTTCCTCCATAATGCCATCATCAACACTAGAATACCACTCGTTGTCATCTTCAGTGTTCCTCTTATATGTTTTATTATAGTACTGGTGGTGGTGGTGCTGGAACTTTTAGTAGGACCTTGACAAACTTCATCCTCCCTGGGATGAGAGGGATCATCATCATTTATCGAACATGCTGTAGCAACCATTGAACTACCACTTTACTCCCACATCCCTGCACTTTTCCACCTTTTCCCCTCCCTCTTGTGCATTTTCTGGACGTTAATTAACTACTGTGTGTGTTTTTACTCTCTACAGTACACAGCCTGATGGGGTATGATGTCTTTGCTTGGCCATCAACAAAATTCCCATTGTCAACTACTGTCTATCAAGCCTGCCTCAGTCACACAGCTCATGTCAAGCTCCCAGTCAGCTGTCTGTAACCTAATATATATTTATTTATTTATTTATTTTGTCTTAAGCTGCCCACCTTATCTTATCACAGTCTGTCCCCTCCAAAAAAAAATCTATAACTAAAAAACAAAATCAACAACTTCCCTGACACAGAGACAATAAAAGCAAGAATAGCAAGCAAATTGGACCCCGACTGACTGTATCTTGCTAGTCAGTCACACAGAATTTTTGGTATTTGGGGTCAACTTCCTTCCTCCCTTCCTCTCCCACAGAGTGCCCCAAGACTCCCCTAATATAGAGAACAAATATCCTACCTAAAAGACTCCCTGAACTAAACTTTAATCCCCTCTTATTTGCCTATCTTGTCTAAATCAAATACATGCTGCTTTCTCCTCTTATAAACATAGAATGACATGCTGTGAGAGCCTGACACCCTTTTATATGCCTGTGGGAAAAGTAGAGAAAACTTTCATGTGGTGGGGAAAAGTTTTTCTTCCCATTGATTTCAAGGCAATGAGCTAGGAGAAAAACATGGTAAAATTGCACTGTTCCCTGGAAATTTGAGAAGAAAATTTGCACCCATCCCTGCTTGATAGCCATGTCTTATGGGAATTCACAATATAACCAGCTGCACTGAAAACTAGGGGTGGACAAAAACTGAGAACATTTTCCTGCATGGCTTTTCATGAAAAACTGACAATTTTCTTTCTTTCTTTGTGAAAATTTTCTCCTTTTATCCAATGCAAAATTTTCCACCTTTTCTCCTATTACAGCAATTTTTTTGCCTATTCCAACACATTTTTCTCCTATTCCAACACATTTTTCTTCTATTCCAACACATTTTCACCTATGTTTCCTATGGTGTAACATTTCCCAGCATAATATTTCTTCTTCTGAGGGCTGTAGTGGAGAAGTAAGTAGCTGAAAGTCAAAGTTGTGGGTCCTACAGCAACATATACCTTGAACAATTTGTTAACATTCAGAGTATATTTGTCCATTGCCCACAACTTACTTCCTGCTTAAGTGACACTGGCATATATTCATGATGATGTCACCCAGGGAGGAGTCGGATCATCATCATTTATTGCACACGCTACAGTAACCATTGCTGCAGTCAGTTTTTGAACTGCCACTTTACTCCCATGTCCCTGTACTGCTCCACCTCTCTCCCTCCCCCTTGTGCATTTGCTGGACATTAATCACCTATAGTGTGTGTTTTTTAATCTCTGCAGTACACAACTGATGGAGTGTGATGTCTTGCCTTAGCCCTCAACTAAATTCTCAAAGTTGTCTGGTGTCTATCAACTCTGCCTCTGTCACAGAGCTCACATCAGGCTCCCAGTCAGCTGTCTGTAACCTAATATATTTATTTGTTTAATTATTTGTTCATTTTATTATTATTATTATTATTTTATGTAATTATTTTTTATGTTGTTCACCCTATCTTATCACAGTCAGTTAAAAAAAAAATTATAACTAAAAAAACAAAATCAATAACTTCTTTCCCCAGACTTCTCCAGCACAGAGACAATAAAAGCAAAATCAGCAAGGAAATTGGACTCCAGCTGCCTCTGTTTTGCCAGATGGTCACGTTGAATTTTGGGGTATTTTGCCAGTCAGTCACATCAAATTTTTGGGTATTTTGGGTCAACATCCTTCCTCCTTTCCTCTCCCCCAGAATGCCCCCAGACTTCCCTAATACAGAGAACAAATGTCCTACCTAAAACACTCCTTAAACTAAGCTTCAATTCCGATTTATTTGCCTATCTTCTCTAGCGCAGAAACATGCTACTTTCTCCTCTCACAAACACCGAATGGCATGCTGGTAGAGCCTGTCACCCTTTTATATGGCTACAGAAAAGTAGAGGAAACTTCCATGTGGTGGGGAGAAATTTTTCTTCCCATTAATTTCAATGCAAAGAGCTAGGCAAAAAGGCGGGAAAATGGTGAAAATGGTACTTTTTGCAGGAAATAATTCGTCAAGTAATATTTTTCGCAGATTTTAGTTGAGGCAAAGGTTTTCACCCATCCCTAGTGAAAACTCTCTCAGATTCAACGCTTGCTTAAGGGCAACTAACTGTCAGTGCTGGCCACACACACACACACTGTTTTGTTTACCAGCAGTCCATGGGGACATTGTTTTTGCCTAGAACATAGATATCCTGCAAGTATGTTGAAAGCATCTGACATGCAGTGGGACCACTCTTAGGAGCTACACGATGTTCCAACCCATACTCAGGGAGCAAGTCCCACAGAGATGTGACGGTAGCAGTGCCATCACCGCGATCACCAATGTTGGATGTTTGCCGCCCCTGTTGAGACCCATTAATTGCCCTGTGTTCATAATAGGTTGTTTTGGTTGATGAGGTAGCTGCTCCTGCTGTTGCTGATTTAAATTCTTTGCTACCTTCTTTTTCACTATGCTGTCTAGAGGTTTTTGGGGCCCTAGCTTTCTCCCTCTCATCCTTGACAATGCAACCCACCATTTGATCAATGAGCCTCTCTCTATATTCCTTGAATCTTATTCCTCAGAGAGATGCTACTAATCGTCACGACTCCTTGATGTCAGAAGCTTCTGATGACACTTTGGCAGAAATTCTGAAATGTTGTGTTTAAAGCAGGGGTCCAGCAAAGTTGCAAGAATTAATTCTTCATTGCTTTTAATGGACACTATACGAGGATCTTGTTTAAAGCACGCAATCATGTCCTTGACCTGCTGGTGCATGTCTGTGTTGTCATTATGGTAAGATTTCTCAGACATGCTCCTCATTGTTTTCTGCAATAAGTATATCTGTAGAAGAATTTAATTAATTCCTGCCCCTATGCGACTCACCAGCATGGTTGCCTCCTCAAAGGGTGTCAGCAGCTAAGATACAACACATAATAGGGACCTCCATTTTAAGCTGGTGATGGGGCAGGTTGTTACATTCTTGTATGGAATATAGAGCATTGCATGGACTGTGGGAGTGGCTAAAATTGGCAGATTTTGCAAGCGATATTCAGCATCTCTCTGAGGGTTTTGGGTTCTGTCAGGAATCTGATCTCTACTAAATTTAGCACACGGACAAAGCAAGGCACATGCAAAATATCACCTATTCTCAAGGCAGTGATTGTATTGGAGCCATTATGAAAAAAAGCTTTTAAGGAGAGGAATACAAGCCATTCATCTGTCACCTGCTTTAGTTTACTTAATACATCTACAGCTTTTTTGGGACTGTCTCTCAAAACTCTGCATGCACAATGTGGTGTGCCAGTGGTATGGGCTATCCTGCTGCTGCCTTTTACTCACACTGTCAGAACAAGAGCCAAGATAACTGGCTGTCACCTGATGCTATAAGCTAGTGTTGACCTCTGGTGGTGGTGGTGGTGGTGGTGGGAGGGAAACCCAGTGAACGGTGACAGTCATATAGTCTTTGGTCTGCCCAGTTGTCCACCTCTCTGTGGATTTTATTGCCCTATGATCTTTCCTACAATCTGCCCTTGCCCACCACACTAACCATGGCTTGTACAATTTAGGCACAGCCATCATGGAAAAATAACTGCAGTTTGAGATATACCAGCCTTGAGATACATATGTCATTAGTTCTCTAAAACCTTTCTACAAGAGAGTACTACAGCATATACACTGCCATCATCTTGGCAAACTTGCCATTCCATAGACATACCTTGGGATTATTTTTGTGTAGTTTTTTGCTCCTTCCAAAGAACTCAGTAAGGGTGGGTTGGCAGTACATGGCAGAAGAACCCTGAAACTTGATAAGTTTAACATGACTAGAGCATGTAGTAGAGTTGGAGACAGCATGTCTGGGAAGACTATGACTCTCCTAAAGCAAACCCAGTGTCATCATACTCCTCTGCATCAAAAGCCATAGGTGTTATTTGGAATGAACTAACTGTTGGGAGTGGCACACTCTACAACACATCAATAACACAACTACTTCTCTTATCTGCTCCAGAGCCTTGGGAACTTCATGGAGTGTTTCTGCTGCTGCTAGTTGTGGCACCTTGGACCTGTTCATGGTGTGTCTCCCAGTCAGACATGTGGTTGTGCTTCAGGCAGTATCACATAGAGGTGATGCATAGGTGCTCATCTGCAACATGCTTAACTTTTGGAGTGTGGGTATAGTATCTCCATACTGTGGACTTCATGAACTGTGAGGTTCCTGAGGGACTGCTACTACCACTGTGACTAGATGTTGATGCAATTCTACTACTGCTACTCTGTGTCAATGGTGTTGCACTTCCAACAGCAGCAGAGGCACTCATCATAACTAAGGTTGAGAATGATAATAACTTGCGTTATTGTTGCTGCTAATTACTAAAACACTAGCAGTGTGTGTGGCTGAGTGGAGCTTGGACTTGGAAGCGGTAATGATGCTGATGATAACTGACAGGATATGTGTGTAGTTTTGGCCATTATTGCTTGTGCAGGGTTCAGAGTTTCTAATTGTTTTCTCAAATAGTTTTCACTGGTGGATAAGTGAGCCCTTGGCTTTCAGCTAACTTTATGGCCATGTCATCATCTCTCTCTGTAGCTGAAGAAGAGGAGAATCAGTCATCATTTGGTCATCCTCAGCTTCACCCACTGTTTCTTGCCCACTACAATTAAATTCATATAAGCTTTTAGAGGTCTCAACCAATTTCCTTTTACTTTTACTTTCACAAAGTTTGCTACTACATTAATGATAGGGGTCTTGGTGCTTGTTTGTCTCACTGTTTGTCTCACTGTCAGATGCAGCAGTTAGTTGAGCTGCAACACATTCTTCCATTATGCCATCATCAACACTAGAAGGCAACTCATGGTCATCTTCATTGTTCTTCTTACATTATTTGTTTTTTTGGTACTGGAGATAGTGGTTCTGGAACTTTTAGTGAGGCCTTGACAAACTGCATCCTCCCTGGGAGGAGAGGTACCACCATCATTTATTGCACACTCTGCAGCAACCAGGCTGCATTCAGTTTTTGAACTAACACTTTACTCGCATGTCCCTGTTCCTACTTCTTTCCCCATCCCCTTGCTCATTGTGAGTTTTCTGGACATTACTCAACTACTGTTTGTGTTTTCTGTAAAGTACACAACAGAACTAATGGAGTTTGATGTCTTGCCTTGGCCCTCAACAAAATACTCAATCTCATCTGGTATCAATCAAGTCTGCGTCAGTCACACAGCTCATGTCAGGGCCTCAGTCAGCTGTCACCTTATTTTTTTTTATTTAATTTTTTTTTAAACTGTGGTCAACCTTATCACTGTAAAAAAAAAAAAAATAGACTGTTCAACAATTTCTATCCCAGACTCCCCCAGCACAGAGATATAACAGCAAGGTCGGCAAGGAATTTGGACCACAGCTGCCTGTGTCTTTCAAATCAAACAGAATGTTGAGGTATTGGGAGTTAATCTCCTTTTCTCCCTTCTCACTCACACCCGATACATGTCTAACACAGAGATAATAATATGAGCAAGATCAGCAAGGAACTTGGAGCACAGCTGCCTGTGTCTTTCAAATCAGTCACACAGAATGTTGGGGCATTTGGGGTCAATTTTCTTTGCTACCTTCTCACTCTAGAAGGAAAGGTCTAACACTGAGATAATAATAACAGCAAGATCAGCAAGGAACTTGGACCTCAGCTGCCTGTGTTTTTCATATCAAACTGTTAAGACAGAATGTTAGGGTATTTGGTGTCCTCCTCCTTTGTTCCCCTCTCACTCACACCCCCAGACACATCTAACACAGAGATCACAACAGCAAAATCAGCAAGTATTTGGACCGCGACTGTCTGTGTGTTTCAAATCAAATTGGTCAGACAGAATGTTGGGGCATTTGAGGATCAACTTCCTTTGCTCCTTTCTCACACACACCCCCAGACACATGTCTAACACAGAGATAATAACAGCAAGATCAGCAAGGAATTGGACCACAACTGCCTGTGTGTTTCAATCCAAATTGGTCAGACAGAGGTATCTGGGGTCAACCTCCTTTTCTCCCTTCTCACTCAAACCCCCAGATACGGCTAACACAGACAGAATAACAGCAAGATCAGTAAGGAACTTGGACCCCAGCTGCCTGTGTCTTTGAAATCAAATTGAGCATATGGAATGTTGGGGTAATTGGGGTTAACCTTCTTTCTCTCTTCCATGTCCCCCAGACTCCCCTAGTACAAAGAACAAATATCATACATACAATGCTCCTAAACTAAGCTTCAATTCCGCTGTCTTCTCTAACTCAAAAATTAGCTACTTTCTTTTCCTCTCACAGAATGGCATGCTATGAGAATGTTCCACTCCTTTTATAGTATGCCTGCAGGAAAATAAGGGAAACTCGCCATGTCCTTGGTAGAAATTCAGTCTTCCTATTGATTTCAATGCAATGAACTAGGTGAAAAAAGTGGGAAAATGGCACTTTTCACAAAAAAGTTGCCTCTCTGCTAAAAGGGCCATTTTTCTCCTGTTTCACTTTTGCAGAGAAAACTTTTGCCCATCCCCGGTTGGTCCTCCCTCCCTGGTAAGCATTCTTCTATATCTGTTCTCCTTGCACTCCCTTTCTTTCTTTTCTATCCCCCTTCTTTGTCTTCCTTCCTTATTAATTGCCTTTGTTTTAAGTTTTGTTTTTCTTTTTAGTTCTCGTTCTTATTTTTTCTTTACAATTTTTTCCATAGTGTTAAACAATACACTTGATTGTCTCTTATAATGCAAAGTTATATGATGACTGTGATATTTGCATTTCTCTTCATTCACTTTATTGTGATGTACATTTGCTCTTCAGTAAAATAAGTTAAAAAAAAAAAAACAATGGGACAGACTCTGTGACTCTGTGTGCCTGAAAAAAGGTGAACAGAATATCACAGGGACTGGTGATGTTTCTCTCATTAAAGTGACTTCTCACACATTTTTAATAAATAAAAAAAAACTTTCGTCCATCCTTACCCACATCTACGGTAGTTTTAGAAAGTTGAGACTCTTCCCATTCCATTCATAATAGTTTTGTTTAGAATATGGGGGCCAAGATATCTGATAAATTATATTGAGCCTCCCTAGTACCCAGGACTTTCCAGGGGTCTGATGGAAGTCTCTTCATCCCTGTGGCAAAAAAATGGTGATGTTACCAGGGTGCCCTGAATCCCTGAACAGAGGGCTGCATGTTGCTGTGTAGGACCACCCCAGTTAAGTCATATCCCTATTTTGTTGCTCAAATTCTGCTCCCCTCTGTGAAGACATGGGATCCATCCTTAGCCTTAGTTCATACATTTAACAATACACACAAAACAAAAATAAAAATGACTCCCTATGTGTTTCAAGGCAAGACTAACCTTTCCTTATGGTTTAGGGTCAGTATGCAAAGGTACAAATTTAGCTGCCCATCCAGTAATTAAACTTTCCCCTCCTCAAATTCTGTAACACATTTGAATCAAAATGCTGGTTGTATGGTATAAGAATGGCACCTAAACTGTGACCCATAATATGACATGGTGGTCTGTAAAGACATAAGTAGTTTGCTGAGAAATATACACTGCAAGGCCAAAAGTATGAGGACACCCCTTTTAATAACTGGATTCAGCTATTTCAGCCTCAACTATTGCTTTGGCTCTGTAATAGGATGCCATCTTTCCAACAAGTCATTTCATACATTTTCTGCCCTAATAGAGGTGTCCAGGCCAACTGTAAGTGCTATTAAAAGAGCTTCCAAAATTCCCAGTATATTGTATTGACAAAAAAAACAAACAAAAAAGAAGTGATTTGGATGTATAGATTTTGCTAATTAGGGGAAGCTGTGTATGCACTTCCTGTTTTACACCTGCATTACCTCCTCTACACACTGACACCCATCCCCTTCAGTACTAGAGGAGGTTGTAATGCATTGCTGAGCACTGTTAGGTAGAGGTGAAGGCTAAAGCAGGAGGGGCCTAAATTGCAGACTTGTTTTCTAATTAAAAATGGTTAATAAAGCATATAGCTGATTCTGAAAGCCCCTTCAAAATCACCAATATTGTTTTTACATGATTTGTAGTTTTAATGACAAGAAACAAAATGACACAACAAGATTTTCCCCCATTCTCTCTTAATGGCAATCTGTGATCCCTTTAAGATGGGCAAATCAGCAGCGAAAGAGCAAAATAGTAATAAAAATCTGCAAGGGAATTATGCACTAAGGGGTGTTAAAGAGATGATAACGCTGAAATAACTTCTCAGGTGATATCACTTTCTCCAAAGTTGTAGAAATCTTAGTGCATTGGCTCCACAGAATAATATAGGAACTGTAGAACTGATATCACTGGAGAAGTCATTTCCACTGCATCACCTCTTTATCACACCTTAATGCATAACTCCCCAGGACTGCATGGTGCACCTGTTACTCCAACAGATCCTTGCACAATGTAATTTTCATAAACATTCCTCTTACATTCTGTCACTGTTTGGGTGCTCATATTAAAGTGAATACTGGAGACAATTGTGCAAAAGAATGAGAAAGACATTCACATAGTTGTGTTATTAACCTCCATATAAGGGATATTCAAAGCCAAATGAAGAAGAGACAGCAGTTGCTCACACTATAGATGATAATCAAGTTCCACTAGTTACATAATTCATTAACCAATGAGTCATACATTGTTTGCAAATACTGACACATTAACCCTTTAAGTGCCAGAGAGGTACGTAATGCATTGCATACAATGCATTCCGTACCCATCTGGCACTCAAAAGGTTAAAGTATATACAGTCTTCCAAGTTTGGCTCATCACGATATTGGATAGGAGAGACCTTCCCACTCACTACTAATTGATACTCTAATGGCATGAAATACTCATTGAAATTACAAGTAAAATTTGGGTGTTTTATGAAGTGCTAATCTCTTCTTATTTTAACCCAATTTTCTTCCTACGAAAACAATGAAAGCCCTGCCCCCTTTACAAGCTTTTCAGGTTTTTCCCTTATCTTAATTGAAGATTGTCCCTCTCTGCAGTCTACCTCGGCACCTCCCTTCTGCTTTGGCTGAACAGTGTGACATCAGTAAAAGGGGCGGAAGGGGGACACTTTGTCATTGAATTACTCTACAACTCTGACAGAATTGAAATAACACTCTCCAAAGTCCAAATATTATGATGATTAATTAGAGCTGCTTTTATTATGAAACATTACTATCCCTTTAAGAATGAATGACGGGAAAGGACCATTACACGTTTCTGTCCTTTGAGTATGGGTGAGAGCCCTGACATGTCATGGGTTAATGACTGCAGCCCTCTCAGGGCACTCTGTGGTCATTACGTCAAGGCTGTAACCAATTGCTCTATGATAAGTCCAGTCAGTTCCAGCCATTCCTGGTGGCTTGACACATGTGATCCCTGCTACAGGGATCACATGTGCCAGTGGAACCAAATGACAAAGACAACATACATAAACACTGCTTTTGTCATTTCTCTCTGCCTCTTTCCTCTTCAGTATGATCATGAGGAAGAGAAAAGCAGAGAGCAGAGTCCCAGTGCCTGTCCATATATGGGGCACTTTTGTTATACTTTGAACAGGACTGGTGTTGGAGAGCTTAAAAATACAAATTGCCCATGTCGTATGGACCCCTTGTGTGACTGAATAAATAACTTAGAACAAGACCAAAGTATTTTATTTACACAGACTAATTTATAAACACATATACTGAAGTTTAAACAAACATTTACATAAGTTTTATTGTTGTGGAACAATTGACACACACCACACAGTCTGATGTCCTGAAAGAGGGACATCAGGATAGGTAAGAGGGACATAGGAAATTGTATCAGAGGGACAGTACCCTCCTAAAAAGGGACATTTGGGATGGATGAATGAATGTTCAAACCTTTTATCTACTCTTTGTTAAAATGGGCTAATTAAACACAAATCATCACAGGAAAATAATTAAATTAGATGGAAAATATGTTTGAACAAAGGCATACTAAAAGGGCTAAAATTGCTCATATTCTCTGTTGTGAAAAAGCGCTTGTCACCAAAGGGTTAAGAACAGGTGTGTTAATCAGCAGCTCATTCATTTTGATTGGCCCACCTGTGCTCATAAAGGGAAATCCTTATATCCTGTATTGTTGGTAGCCCTTGAGGACATAACTTGGACACCCTTGTTTTATACAGTTTGGTAAGATAAACACATTACAAGTTAGGACAATGCTAGAGAAGAGAGACCATTTTGGTGTCGTTTGAGTGAGTCATTTGGGGCTTAAACCTAGGTGTTGAGCCCCTAACTTGTGTTAAAATCCACAGTGTAATTGAACATAGTAAAATAAACAATACGCACATATGCAACTGGGATCCACGAATGTACTGATATGGGGCCCTAAGCCTCCTATCAATACATCCAAGGTACCAAAAACATTAGTGAAAACAAAAAATAATTAACCCTTTGAGTGCTAGTGTAATGCATTGCATACCCTCTGGCACCCAAAGGGTTAATTCTGCTAAAGCTAACACCATCCCATGGCTCATTCCCTACAACATTAACAATAAACACTTACCTTGAAGTCTGAGGTCCAGTTTGGTCTTCTGCACCCTGGTCTACCTCTTTAATTTGTCATTTTCTTTCCCCTGTAAATGCTTTCCATTGCCACCACCATAACAACAACAACAAAAAATCCCAATTTCTGTGCCGTTTTGGGCCGTTGTCCGAGCCACACTGAAGGAAATCTGAAGAGGGACTGTCTTTTATACGTTCCCATGCTCCCATTGCCTGGGATGTGGGGTGTTGTAACCACACCTCCCAGCCAATCAGCTTCTTTGAAGGGGCCCGAATGCTCATTTCATCATTCGTCCAGCTATTCAATGATTGGCTAGCAGGAGGAATGATGAAGCACACATTTCTGAACCCTCCAGGTAGAAGCTGATTGGCTGGAATGTGTGGTTACTGCAGGGCAACTTCTGAAAAGGTACAGAAATGAGGATTTTTTTTTTGTTTTGGCAGAGGTAGCGGTGTCAGAAAGAGTTTACCGGGGCAATTAATTTAATTTCTTATTGTTGTTTTAGAGAGACAGAAGAGAATGTTGAAGAAGAAGAAAGAAGCTTAAAAAAGAAGACTTAAAGATAAACTAAAGAGGATGACCAGGGTGCAGAAGACCCCGTTAGACCTCAGACTTCAAGGTAAGTGTTACAGCTATGGGGTATGGGATAATGTTAGGGCTAGTATTTTTTAAATTTATTGTTGGGGGAGAACAGGTGCAAAATTAATACCCCCACCACCAGCAGAGCACAGATCAGCTGCCTGTGCCTGCTGCTACTGCTGCTAATCTGCCTTCTTCTTGAAGTCAAAAGGAAATGCCAAGTGTAACATTAGGGGATGTAATGTCACAGTAAGATGTCTGTAATAAAGCAGCAGCACATAGGGAGCGGGAGTAGTGGTGGTGATGATGATGATGGTAGAGAAGCTGGGGTGGAAGAGACGTTGATGGCTTTTTATCAGAAACTTAGAAAGAATGGGAGACTGGGATGAGGATGGGCATCACACATGAAACACAGACACCATGACATTTATGTCAAACATGTTAAAGCCAAACACCCATTACTGAAATCAAGCACCGCTGTTACTGTACCCCCTAACTCCCCAGAAAGGCAACAAGAGGCAAGGTGGAGATCAAAGAGGAGGAAGAATAAAGAAACCCAGACAGAGACTAGAAATTCCATTATGAGTGAAACAACTAGCTCACCATCACCATCACCTTCTTCCTCAAGTGTAACAATTACATATTCTGCCAGTCCACCTCATTCATCGTTACCTCCCTGCCAAATGATAGCCACTCTGTTGAAGTTAGGATGTGGCAGTTCATCTCTACCCATTGCACACTGTGTGGTGCATTGACCACACATGCCCGTGTGGTGGAAGAGAATCAGTACCAGGTCATCAAAAAGCAGGAGATTCCATCCCACAGAATATGCTAGGATGCTGGCAGGGTGGGTTCATCATTACTATTAAACTGTCAGCATGTTGTCATGTGTCCTTAGCAGGGTCTGGACAAAGGGAATAGTGACAGCGGCAGTACCTGGGTTTGGATACAGTTGTGCCCCAAGATGTTGTTTACCACACACAGACACACACACTGTGCACATTGTAGTTGCTGATGAGAGCCACAGTTCCTGCTCTCAAGGGAAACATTTGTATTCTAATAACAACACACCCATGATTTTGGAGGAGGAGCAGGTGGAGAACAATTATTGGCCAACTTCTTCTTTACTCCAGGTAGACTGGGGAGCTACTTATTCTGCTGCTATTGCCTCAGGCACATCACTGGAGATAGTCGTGGCAAGTGGAACCTTCATCATCCATCGCCAATGTTACTGCTATTGTTGATACCATTCCCTTTCAGTTGCCTAATTATCTTGCTGCTTAAATATCTCAGCAGCAGCAGCAAGAACAGCATCTGCAAATTCCACAATTATGGACTCAGGAGGAGGACATTTGACAATGGCCAGTGGCCAGTGGCCAACATGACCTGGTGGCACTAGTCCAGTAGGGCATTTTATTTTATTTATTTATTTTATTAACTGTCCCCCCAATACTAGTCAAGAACCCCCCCCCAAAAAAACAAATTCCCTGTTCAACTGAATCATTCGCCAGACTTCACTCACCAACACAGGCACCCTCCTCAAAACACTTTTATATCATGTGTTATTGGGGTTTTGTTAATTGTATTTAGGATTTATTTTTTATTAACTGCCCCCCAATCCATATAAACAAACCCCCCAAAAAAACATTCCCTGTTCAACTGATTCTTTCCACACACCCCACCAACACAGTTACTCATGCCCCTTTTAATACTATGCCTCTGGGACATAAAATAATATTTGCTATGTGTTGTGTGTTCCCATTGATTTAAATGGAATCAGCTAGGTGAAAAAATTGTGAAAAAGCGGAAAATCTGAACTCTTTGTGGGAAATTTTTTTGACAAGTGGAAAGTGCCATTTTTCGCTGATTTCAGTTTGAGGCAAAAAGTTTTGCCCATCCCTACTTTTAGCTCCTTGCATGTTAAAGAAATCTCCAACATATTTGTATGAACGTTGTATACTTGCCTCAGTTATTTCAAGACAGCCAAATACTGAACTGTATGCTCAATATATAAAGGTAAAACTTTTTTTTTTTTACATCTGCCTTATTTGCAGCATTACATTAGCCTCCTAGAAGCATTACTTTTTTTTTTTTTTTAAGTTTCCTGCTCTATAAAGCCTGCCTTTGATGTTGTAGAAAGAGAGAGCCACCACCTTGCTGATTTGCTAATGATTGGCTGCCATAAAGAGAGAAAAATGAAGACCAGCGGAGGTTTAGCTTCCCTGAATGAAAGATCTGTAGCAGCAGGTTTTAGAGGTAGCGGTTATCTGATATTAAATAATAATATTATTAGTCTCCCCAAATTCTAAAGTCACCATACACCAACACTAGCAGCTATAGCAAGGCAGAAAATTACCTTCCATGTGTATACCTGCCACCTCTTTTTTTTCTCCCCTTTTCTGATGCTCTCTCAGCAGATTGGATTTGAGGTTTGAGAACACGAATGCACTCCCTTCGCTAACATCACCAGAAGATATTTCAGGGAACATGCTGTAAAGTAAAAAGCCTTCTCCAATAAGTGGAGTAGTTAAAGGGAAGGGGACAGCCAGGAGGTATTATAGTACAGCAGATTAGATTATTATACCACAGGATTAATCACATATTATGTAAGCAGATATTTATTTCACATTTAAAACTTTGAAAACTATATAAAACCTATAGGCAGTTTTATTTTTTATTGATTTATGGAAACTTGTAATGATCCACTTGAATAAACAGTACTATCTTTAAGTGTTTCTCAAGGTGCTCAGTTTCTATTGTCTGTGTCCACATGCAATTTAACAGCATCAGCCACTATTTTCTATGAAAATGATTTTGTTGTATTCAGTCTGACCCATAGCCAAACACTACTGGATTTGGAAGGCTTACTAATGTAGAATACTAGGTTTGTTTTATATTTGTATGTGCAATCGAGCAAAGAGTGAGGACAAGATATTCTCCATTGCTGTACAGAATGCAGTGACCATTGTACAGAGAACTGAGGCATGCACAAAGCCACAGATTGTCACAGACCGTATACATTTATATCTATGTTAAATTATTTCTCTTCTACCCCAAAATGTCTATGACTCTACATCTTGCATTCTTATAAATAATATGCTGATTTGAATGCCCTTAGCTGGTACAGATCTCTACTACTACTTCAGCTTTTATTATTGACACCTTTATTCCATGTGCCCTTGAATATGCCAGTGTAGTCACATTATATTTATAGCTAGATACTTTCTCTGTATGAGCAAAAGGGGATTTCCAAAAGGAATAACATAATTTCCAAGTCTAGTTCAGACTTCATACAGTCTCTTCATGGACCTCATAATCTATATATTTTTTTTGCAAACAATCACAACCCATGCTGTTCACTGTTGGTTCAATGGTAGTATTACAGTTACAGGTATTGGTGGTTCCTAAGGAGTTGTGTAATAAGCACTACTACTAAGTACTGTATATCCAATACCATAATCAAGTGTTACTAATCTGCAGTTGAGAGAAGATAGATGACTTTTTGTACTCAGAATGGCTTGCTTTTTATTTTGTTGTCAGCTCATTTCTTTTAATGAGTCAGTAATGTAAATTTTAGCAAAGGGACTCATGGGTAGATACAAAAGAATATGGCATTTGAAAACACAACGTTAATATTTGCTGAGTGTAATTGTCCAGAAACTGTGTTGGTGGTCCAACAATGGACCTTATGTATAAAGCAATACTGGGGCAGACTGACTGCACCATAGAAAAAAAAAATCCTTGGGTTAACCCTTTATGACCAAAGTAGTGTTCAATACATTGTATTGCAATGAACTGCATACCCTGTAGCCCTTAAATAGGCTTTTTAAGAACATAGATGGTAGCAGTTTCCAATGCAAAGCAAAAAAAATTACTTTGAAACCTTTCTTCAGTCAAAAGGTTACAACAAACTAAATTTAAATCAATATGAATTTGAGAAATTACTATTGGTTCCCTATGATGTAGTTGGTCTGGTCCAGAATTTCTCAATTTTGCTTCTAAAGCAGTGTCCTTAGTGCCATTTGTTTTGATGAGGTTCATTATTTTCACCCCTGCTGCAGAATACGTTAGTCTTATTAAATAAAGGCTATCATAATAATAATTATAATCAAGACTTGAGTGTAAAACTATTCATGTATTTGCCAGTGATTGGTAAATATAAAACATTTCTAACACATTTTTAATTTATATATATGTAATTTCATAAACAAAATTACCCAATCTGTAATAGTTATTAGCAATCCAAGTTATTTATACACTTTTTGTTATATACACATGAGAGCACCCTTGTAGCAATATAACACATAAGTGAACTTTTTGTAAACATTTGACATATTTAAATAATGTTGAGTATATACACCATTTTTATACGTATGTATAAATATGTATTTCCCTTTATTCGGCTGCATGTGCATGTAGGATTTGGTAGGTGTTTGAATTCCATGTAAATAAATATATTATAATGCAGATAAAATATATTTTATCTACATACAGTGTAGAGAAAATACATTATAGACCAGACATGGTATGTATTAGAAGTGCAGCAATGTGTTGCACACTCTTCTGGTTCTTAAAAGGTTAAACATTTCAGTGTGTCTAGCTAGAAGTTATAAGAGAAATGATGCTAGCCAGTCTGTATTAAATCCAAAAACATAACAGTTATATTTCTATATTCTGTTGGTGTATATGTAAAAGATAACTTTGGGTTATACAGGTATAAACTCAGCTGTGCTTTTGAGGAAAGATATTGTATTTTCTGCCACAGTTTTGCCTACTGGGTGTTAAATATAATCAGGAAAGCAAAATATGATGCCAAGTGAAATGTTCATAGTAATAATCAAAATGTTATTTTCAGTTTGTTTTCCTATAAAAAAATTAATAATTTATTTCATTATCCACTTTTGTCCTTCAGCACTAATATCCCTACACGTTTACTTCACTGGACGCTTGACATAACACACTTATGACATGATCTCCCAGGGTTGTGTTCTTTTTGTTCCTCTTACTCCTCCTCCTCCTCCCCATTTTCAGATTTATTTTCATGTGAGTCTGAGTCAAGTGCTCTTTTCAGATGATGCCCTCACCACTATTGGGGGTTGCTAAGAGAAAGTTTACGGCACCTATCAGGCATTTTGCAATATGAGTTTAAATCTTTTCACACTTACTCTAGTTTCCCCACTCATGGCAGTTTGAGGGCATCAGTTCTGACCTTATATGTTAAGGGTAATGGTGGCATGTGTTGAAGGTGTTAGAACCTTTTTAGTGGTTTGTGCCACCTCCTATGTTACTGATTAATGATTTAACTTGTTACTATACACATTATCATAACTGCTTCCAAGAACTACTGCAATAAGTATTATGTATGTATTTTTTATGAGACTAGCGGTCATCAAAAATATGTGTTTTTTAGGATACATTGAAATAAGGGCCCGTTGCTCATGATTTTTTTTTTAATCTTACACTTTGTAAATATATTTCTCAGAATCAGAAATCCATCACTCTGATGTTAAGACTAAAAAAGTTGGAGACAAAGACTAAACAGATATACAGAAAACCATATATTACCTGATAAGTTAAAGATTAATTCAACTATCACCAAACACAACTTTTTCACTATTACACATTTTTACCAAATAATGAAATGTATTCTTACTTTCCTGTTATAGTGCACTGGTCCTAACACTTGCAGTTCAGTCTGATTCAGTCTGCAGAATAAATCTTTGGTACCAAATGGTTATTTAACATATGTAATTTTATCTAAAAGGATGCACCATTTGGTTTGGTTGCTTTGGAAATAATAAAACAGTCGTGTGAATAGTGTGAACCTCACTTTCTAAATATCAGCAATAGTGATTAAACAAGATACACAATTACAAATATTACCAGAATCACCAATATTGAACAACTCTTTAGCATGACAGTGGACTGAGTGAAGATACTTTCTATGCCACAAATACATTGTAATATCACTTTATTTTTTTACTGTCTGCATCAGTTGTGTTGATAGCTGATTGGTAAGTACAGGAGGTACAGAAAATTCAAACCAACTGGCATAAACAACATACATTTTATCACAATGACAAGACATGCATACATGATCTGAGAAAGTAGGTATACCACATGCATTCAATATATCAGATTATCAGTGTATTCTGAAGTAAGTGATTGTCCCTGCACCATTTATTTTGCAGAATATTGCAGACACATTTTAACTCTGTGCACCTCTTTTACTTAAAAGTCATTAGGAATTGAATATGTTTTACTAAATATCTCAAAGACAGGGAATGACAAGGAGCATTGTGTTTATTTAATGATGTTCTCCAGGCTGAGACAAAGAATGGCAGAACAGAATGACTGCCAGGGCATCTTCCTACACATACTCCTTGAGGTGCATGACTTTGACTTTTGAAGGTCATGAGTGGCAGGGATTATCTCATTTGTATACAGTTTCATGTGATGAGCTGTATAAATTGGTACTCCCCCTCCCCTGACATGAGAAGCGGCATCAGCACTAGCTTCTGAACCTCTGTTGGTGAATGAGTTTAGCAAGTATGACAACGTACCATAATATTGGGAGCATGACACCCAGCCTGGAGAATGTGGTGAAAGCAAAACAAATGGATTAGCAGTGCAGCCTTCACTTTACACTTGGGTCTGCAGCTGCTAGCTTGATTGATGGATGACATCATCATCCAAAAACCTTTGTATCCCTCCCCTTTCTCTCCTCTTTCACCCACTGATATAATATCACATTCCCTGAATGGTCGTAATTGAAATAACAGCTCTAGTGAAATAGCTAATTAAGCAGTAATAGTCATCCTTTTCATATTTTATTGAGGCCTCTTTCAGAAGCCTTTTGGAAAATTATAAATTGATAAAATATCCTGGAGTTGTTTGAAACCTATCTTTAACCCTCAAGTAATTACATAAAAACACTGATGCTAAAATAATTAATGTTGTAAAAATAAACACCATTTATGCAATAATCATGTTGGTAAATTAACTAGTCATTTGGAGCCTTATGCACAACCCAAAAGATGCACATTTCTGGGATAAATCAACGTTACCACAAGGGTGAAATAAAAAATAATGTTGGAATATAGGGCTTTTAATGGGATAGTAACATTTAATATATAGTAAAATGTATATTGTAGGGTACAACACTCCCACTGCTGACAGGTATGTTATTCAAAAAGTATTGTAGCTCAAACTTGAAATTTTTAGGTACAGTATCTTAATGGCCTGAAATGTTACAGTTGCACTGTAGCTATACCATTTAAGGACAGTTCTGGTCAGTTGACCATACACCTCCATAGGATGGTGTAGCAAGAGCACCACTGTAAAATTTCAGGTCATTAAGGTACTGCATCTAAAAATTTCAAGTTTGAGCTACCATAGATTTTAACTAAAATGCCTCTCAGCAGTGGGAGTGTTGTACACCCCTTCACTACATTTTACTATATATTAAATGTTACTATCCCTTTAAAAACCCTATAATCCAACCTGATTTTTTATTTCTCCCCAGTAGTGGGAGTACCCTTGTTTTTAAACCCAGCAATATCTCTCTCTCTCTCTCTCTATATATATATATATATATACACACTTTTTATATACTAGGTATTACTATCTCTTTAAACCCTTCAATGCTAGAGAGGACTCTAATGAATTATAAAACAATGCACTGGTGACATCTCTAGAATTTAACTGGTTAACATCCCTATTTAATTCAAGCGAAATGTTCTGTTCCTCCTCTATGGTGCAGTTGGTATGCCACAGAATTGCTCCTCTATCATTTTGTGCACAGAGTTAATTTTTTATGGGATAACTGTCATTACCATTTCATCTCAAATTCTCCTTTATCTACTAAATACCAAAGAGAGCCAACTCCTATCCCCGATGTTTTGCTTATTTGTCCTCTGTGATACCAATATTTGTATATCTACAGTTTATTGGAGGTATGGACTAACATTTGAGGACCAGAGTGTGTGTAACACATTTCTTCTCAATGCATTTTGCACCCCTTTGTCCCTTAAAAAATTAAGATAAGTAATTGTATTAACTACCTTCATTATTATTATTATTAGGGGTAGAAGTATTAGTATTTATAGTACAGATAATTTGGCAACTGAGTAGCTAATTGTGAGGTCATGTATAGAATTTTTCAATGACAAAAAAAATCATATTCCTGTCTAAGACTTAAAGCCAAATTATTAACTATATAAAATCAACATTTAAATCAAGCACATTAAAACTTTTTTTACAATTTTAATTAGCTTTTATATCATGCATCATGTGTCCATGTGCATGATATTAAAATATGTACACACATATAGATAATGAAAAAATCCTATATAATAATTCACTAAAATGTGTGTGATGCCGCAGTCATGCGCAGTAGAGACTGCCCGCGCCGTGGCCGTGGACCATCCAGCTCTGTATCAGCCATAGCACGGGCAGTCTCTACTGCGCTTGACTGCCCCGCGACCGGCTGGCAGTGGCACTGTGGCCCGTGTAACGGGCTCTTCAACTAGTATATATATATATATATATTAACAAATTAACAAATTGGTAGTGAGTGAACAGAAGAAAAATCTAAATCAAATCAATATTTGATGTTACTATCCTTTGCCTTCAGAACAGCATTAATTCTTCTTCTTCTTCTTTTGTGGATTTAGGCAGCCTCAGTTGCTTCTCTCTCTTCTCCACATAATCCCAGACACACTCGATAATGTTGAGATCAGGGATCTGTGGGGGCCATACCATCACTTAAAGGACTTCTTCTTATTCGTTATGCTGAAGATAGTCTTTAACCCCTTAAGGAATGGGAAAATCTGATGTCATTTTCACTTCAGGACTGGAGCAATTTTGACTTTTTTGACTATGTCTTCGTTCAACCATATTTTCTCTTTAATTCCTTTTGTACACCCACGCAAATTATATACCGTTTTTTAAGCATAAGTAGGGCTTTCTTTTGATACCACAATTATATGAATACCTCGTTGTTTAATTTGATTAAAATAGAAAAAAAAGAGTTAAAAAAACAAAAAAAACATTTTGCTTACATTTTCCTGTCAGGATTTGCATACTATTAGTTCATGACAACAAAATACCCCTAAATATATTCATTTGCTTGTCCTGAATATAAGAGTACCCCATATGCCTAGTATTTCAATCCCTTCCTCACATTTACAAGGTAAATATTACATGATGGATGCCATTATTTCCAACTTGTAACTTTTCAACAATTGGCATGTGAGCATCATAGCTTAGCTGATGGTGCAAGAACCAAAAATGTCCCACAAAGGTATATGTTTCTGAAAACTAGACAACATAAGGTAAATAACCAGGAGAATTTTGGAGTTTTTTATGCAGCTATTTTTCCAGAAATAATTTTCAAAATTGTGAAAAAATTGTGTTTTTTTGAAGTTTTCACACTTACATTTCAATATTACTGTTGATATCAAGCACGGGATAGTTGAAAATTTAAAAATATCCATTGTTTAGTGTTCAGCTAATTCTTCTGAGTACGGCAATACCCCATATGCATAGGTTTCTCAAGGTTTGGGGGAGCTATGGGGCCCAAATTGGAACATGCGCTTTTCCAGTTTCACACTTTGAATTTTCACAGCTTACATCACTGGTGTCCTGTCTCATTTGGGGCTGTGTAACAGTGCTCCACTCTAAGATTTCCCCCCAAAAGTGTATATTTTTGTAAAATAGACACCCCGGGCTTTCATTTTATGTATGTTTTCAAATTTTTTACGCAGCCATTTTACCACCAATCCCTCGTACATATTGACGTAAGTTAAAAAAAAATGCGTTTTTCACACTTTGACTTCAATGTTGATGTAAATTTCAAGCACAAGATAGGAGAAGATTTTTAAAAATGCATTGTTTAGTGTTTAGCTTCTTCTTCTGAGTATGGCAATACCCCATATGCATAGGTTTCTCAAGGTTTGGGGGAGCTACAGGGCCCAAATTGGAACATGCGCGTTTCCAGTTTCACACTTTGAATTTTCACAGCTTGCATCACTGGTGTCATGTGTCATTTGAGGCTGTGTAACAGTGCTCTACTCTAAGATTTCCCCCCAAAAGTATATATTTTTGGAAAATAGACACCCCAGGCTTTCATTTTATGTATGTTTTCAAATTTTATACGCAGCCATTTTACCACCAATCCCTCGTAAATCTTGATGTAAGTTAAAAAAACAGCGTTTATCACACTTTGACTTCAATGTTGATGTGAATTTCAAGCACATGATAAGTGAAGATTTTTAAAAATGCATTGTTTAGTGTTCAGCTTCTTCTTCTGAGTTCGGCAATACCCCATATGCATAGGTTTCTCAAGGTTTGAGGGAGCTACGGGGCCCAAATTGGAACATGCGCGTTTCCAGTTTCACACTCTGAATTTTCACAGCTTGTATCACTGGTGCCATGTCTCATTTGGGGCTGTATAACAGTGCTCCACTCTAAGATTTTCCCCCAAAAGTGTATATTTTTGGAAAGTAGACACCCCAGGCTTTCATTTTATGTATGTTTTCAAATTTTTTACGCAGCCATTTTACCACCAATCCCTCGTAAATCTTGATGTAAGTTAAAAAAACAGCGATTTTCACACTTAGATTTCAATGTTGATGTTGATTTCAAGCACAGGGTAGGTGATGATTATTTAAACTGCATTTATTAATGTTTGGCTCCTTCTTCTGAGTACGGCATTACCCCATATGCATTGCTTTCTCATGGTTTTGGGGAGCTACTGGGCCCAAATTTGAACAAATATTGAATTTTCACATCTTGCTTATCTGGTGCCATTTCTCATTTCGGGCTATGTTCCAGTGCTCCACTTTAAGATTTCCCCCAAAAAGTGTATATTTTTGGAAAGTAGGCACCCCCAGCTTTCATTTTAGGTGTGTTTTCAAATTTTTTACTTAGCCATTTTACCACCACTCTCTCTTAAATTTGACGTAAGTTAAAAATCAACGTTTTTCACACTTAGATTTCAATGTTGATGTGGATTTCAAGCACAGGGTAGGTGATGATTTTTTAAACTGCATTTATTAGTGTTCGACTCCTTCTTCTAAGTATGGTAATACCCCATATGCATAGCTTTCTCATGGTTTGCGGGTGCTACGGGGCCCAAATTGGAACATGCGCGTTTCCAGGTTCGCACTTTGAATTTTCACAGCTTGCATTACTGATGCCATTTGTCATTTGGCCTGTGTAACAGTGCTCTTTTTTAAGATTTCCCCCCAAAAGTGTATATTTTTGGATAGTAGACACCCCAGGCTTTCGTTTTAGGTGTGTTTTCAAATTTTGTACACAGCCATTTTACCACTAATCCTGTAAGTAACGGAAGTAAATAAAAAAAAAACAGTTTTTCACACCTAGACTTCAATGTTGATGTGAATTTCATGCACAGGATAGGTAACAATTTTATAAACTGCATTGATTAGTGTTTGGCTCCTTCTTCTGAGTACGGCAATGCCCCATATGCAAAGGTTTGTCAGGGTTTGGGGGAGATACTAGGCCCAGTTGGAACATGTGAGTTTCCTTTTACAGACATGCCATTTTTACAGCTGGTGCCTTGTCTCATTTCGGACTGTTTGGCAATACTGCAATGAATTTTACCCACAAAAGTATAAGTTGCAGAAGAGTTTGCACTTTTTCAATTTTTTCGCTGCCACTCTATCAGCAATCCCTCCCAAAACCTGCAGTAAGGCAGAGAAATGCAATTTTTTCACACTTATATTTTAGTGTTGCTCTGGATTTCAATCAGTTGATATTTGCAGATTTTTTAAGTGTTTTACATTAGTGGTGAGTTACATCGTCTGAGTACGGCAATGCCCCATATGCATAGGTTTGTCAGGGTTTGGGGGAACTACTGGGCCCAGTAGGGGACATATGTTTTTCCATTGTCAGAGATAGAAAAAACTTAGGGTGCTTTGCTCCCCATTATATTGTGATAGTGTTAGATCTAAGGAGGGATGTGTTTTGAAAAATAAAAAAACAGGATATTTCAGGGAGATAAGTGGCCAAATAATAAAATAAACTTTACAGCACTACTGCATTGTGCCTTTATGGTATTGCTTGAAGCAGTCACCCATGCAGAGGCCAGGTTACCGGGGCACTTCGTAACCGGGGCACTTAGTAACAAGCAGCCCGCGCTCTCCCATCGCTACGTTTGGCGGCGATGGGAGAGTTTAACCCATGACGGTCCAGGACCGTCATGGGTCCTTAAGGGTATAGCAACCCATGACGGTCCAGGACCGTCATGGGTCCTTAAGGGTTAATGACTTTATCTATATGTTTGGGGTCATTGTCATGCTGCAAAATACATTTGGGGCCAATCAGATGCCTCCCTGATGGTACTGCATAATGGATAATTATCTGCATGTACTTCTTATCATTGAGGGAACCCCTGTCTGCCTTGAAATTTCTGCCTGGGAAGGTCTCTGATGCAGTATAACTACCTTGTGCCTTGTTGCTGTGCTCGGTCTTGCCATGGTGTATGACTTTTGACATTAAACTGTGTTCAGCAACCTCACCTTGTTAGCTGAGTTTGGATGTTCCTCACCCAGTTTTATTCCTCCTACACAGTTGTTTCTGTTTCAGATAATGATTGTGTTTCAACCTACAAATTAAATTGATAATCATTAGCACCTGTTGTATACTTGTTTAACACCTGACTATATGCTTACAAAATCTCTGATGTCATTCATGTGTACCTAGAAGAACTTATGATGTTTTGAAGGCAAAGAGTGGTCACACAAAATATTGATTTAATTTTGATTTTTCTTCTGTTCACCCTCTTTTTATTTTGTTAATTGGTAACAATAATCTATGTCTATTTTTGAAAGCATTTTTATTTTACAGCATTTTTTCACACACATATATAGATAGATAGATAGATAGATAGATAGATAGATAGATAGATAGATAATGTGCACTAACCTTTTTATGATTTATACAAAAAAGTATAAACAATAAATTCTGGAACATTGCAAATAAATATATACTAATATCCTGGGATGATCCTTAATAACATCAGATCAGCCATAAGGAAAAGATGCCACAAATCCCAAACCATTACTATAAATATAATGCATATGAAACAAAATGACCCCTTATTTTAGACTCATATACCAACTATAAAATGTGTGAAAAAAATATTGATCATATCTAAGATTCAATATTCATATTTGGAACATCCACATATCACATTGTGTCACATGTTTATAATGCAAACTGGCTATCTCTCACTTCACCAATGCATAAAACTCATGGTTATGGAGACCAGTTCCATCTTCCTCACTGCTTCCACTCTTTGGGGTCTTTACTATACATCACTATTGTATCCCTGAAGAAGGAATCAGTTAGATTCCTAAACATGTTGGAATGATTAATCTTGCAACCTTTTCACATACATTCGAGAAAATGACAAGTATACACAAAGAGTAGAAGCGGAAACATATCATATGAAATAACCATATGAAATAATAGCTGAAGAGGCTTTAAATAATACCCGCTTTATATTCAGTAAGGCACTAAAACACACTATATGCTGGCGTAAAACTTGAACAAAGATGGCAAAGAGTGTAGGCAGTGAGGAAGATGGAACTGGTCTCCATGACTGTGAGTTCTATGCACTGGTAAAGTGAGAGATTGCTGGTTTGCATAATAGACATTTGACACAACGTTATACGTGGATGTTCTGATTCCCGAATATGAGTATTGAATCTTGGATGTGATCAATACTAGCTGCCCAATCAATGGCTGCCCAAACTGGGTCATACTCTATATCTCGATTGATTAAGAGGTGTGCATTTATTGTTACTTTGAGAGAAAGAGCTTGGACATCTGTTAACTGTTTTTGTGGATGGATTCATGTTTGATTGTCTTCACAATTATTTTTATTTTTTTGTCAGAATATACATTTTTATATACCTGTATTTAGTTTAGAGGGGATTATTTTAGAGTTGGGAAAGCCAGAGTAGTTTAGAATAGGTTGATTTTTCATTAGGTTCTCTGTTCCTCTGACTCATTATGCTATTTAGGATTTTTTTGAAAAGCATATTGTGATCATTTTATATATTTTTTGTATTTTATATATATCTATATATATATATATATATATATATATATATATATATATATATATATATTAAACACATTTTTCAGTTGGTATATGAGTCTGAGATACAGGGTCATTTTGTTTGATACACATTATACTTAGATACACCATATTCTGTAATATTGCAATATACATGTTATAGCCGACATAGTGATTTATTGTATACAGTCATGTTTATTGGAGCAATAGTTTGGAATTTACATGTGCCATCTTTTCCTTATGATTGATTTGATGTTACTAAGAATCATCCCAGGATATTAATATATCTATATTTGAAATATCCCAGACTAGATTTTTTTTACATGTTTTTGTATCTGTCACAAAAAGGATAGATAGTGCGCAATTATATATATATTTTTTTCACTAATGATCTATATGTGTGTATATATTTTAATATCATGCACATGGACACATGATGCATGATATAAATGCTAATTAAAATGTAATTGCACACTGTGTGGTTTACTGACCACACATGGAAATGTGGTGGAGGATAATGGGAACCAGGGTGTCAAGTGGCATCTGAGAAGAATACATCCTGCAGAATATGCTAAGCTGGTGGCAGGGAAGGTTCATCATTACAATTAAATCTGCAAGTTGTCACATGTCCTTAGCGGGGAGTGGACAAGGGGCATAGGGACAGCAGCATCAGTAGATGGTTTCTGGTGGGATGATTTCAAATTGGGGACCCTAAGGATCATGGTTTTGGTTAGATTTGTGCCAGGTGTTTGATGTGAGTGCAAATGCACCCATTGTTCCCAGTCCTTCCCTTATTTACGATACACTGTTTACATTGCAGATGCTGATGAGAGGCAAAGTTCCTTCCTGCTCTCAAGGGAAAAATGTATATTCCAATAACACTCCCGTGATTTTGGAGGGGGCAGGTGGAGAAGCATTATTGGCCAACTTCTTTTCTTCAAATATAACTGAAATGGTAGGGGCTAGTTGGGGTGCTGCTACTGCCTCAGGCACATCATTGGAGCTAGTAGCGGCAAGTGGAACCATAATCACCCATCACACATATCACTGCTGTTGTTGATCCCACTCCCATGGAGCTGGTTAATCATCTTGCTGCATAAACAACTCAGCAGCAGCAGCAAAAACAGCAATCACAAATGCCACAGTGACACTGGGCATTTAACAATGGCCAGTGGCTCCGGCACCATAACATGACCTGCTGGCACTAGGCCAGTAGGGCATTTATATTTTTTCTCATGGCTTGTTCTTCCCACACAAACCAGAGGCCTACAAAATAAAATGGTGGGGGGGGGGGGTTCTAACAAGTCTAAGTCCTACAAATCGCTGATTCCTCAGGACTTGTGACTCTAATAAGCCAAAGTCCTATGAATCAATGTTTCCTCAGGGCTTGTATCAAACAAGTCTAAGTCCTACATATCATCTTCTACAAAATACTCTATCCCGTCAAGTATCAGTCTGCTCCAGTCACAGCTTACGTCAGGGGTCACTGTTTCGTTACATACCAATTTCTCATTTTTTCTTTTTTTTTACATTTTATTTATTTACATATTTTACTGTCCCGCCAATCCAAGTCGACAAAACCCCTCCCAAAAAATTCCCACTTCAATGTATTCATTCCCCACACTCCATCAACAAAGGCACTTTTTGCTATGTTTTGTGCGTAAATTAAATGTTCCCATTGCTAGATGGAAAAAGCATAAAAACTGCACTTTTCACAGGAAATTATTCACCAATCGGGAATTGCCATTTTTCACAGATTTTGCTTGAGTCGAAAATTTCCGCCCATCCCTAGTCCCTACTACCTCTGCTGGGAGGCTGTTCCATGAATGTATCACCCTTTCTGTGAATTAATACTTACTTACAAGTATAGATTTCAGTAATGATGAAAAAACAAAAAAACAAAAGAGGATAGAAAGTGTTCTCAAGTAGAATATACCCACATGAGTGATAATTTACTGGAGATAAGTAACATCCTTATTCAACATACATCATGCAGGATCTGTTAAACATCTAAGTTGATGCCACAAGGTTCTGAAAACATATAGCTGAGTGCCACAGCATGTTCTGTTTTATCAGTCTTTCTACATTGACATGTTGGAGAATAAAACACTTGCTGGGGTACTCTGGACATTCCTGGGACTAATCTTTTTAATGAAGAGATTAGGTACAGATTCGGTATCAAATTAGTTGTATGTGTAGTGCATGAGGTAACACACTTTTTCTGTAAGTCAAGTCGTATAACTAATGCCCTGCTCTTACTGCCGGGGAGTCCAGGGGCTTTTTGGTGTAAAGTATATCAGTACTGAAGAATTTTGTAAGGTCTAGCCTTAATAAGAAGATAGCTATTAAAAGAGCAGTAAACTTCTTTAATGAAAATATATATTTTGTAGGGTTTATAATGCAGTTTAAGAATGGTACTCCAACTGTTGGGAGATTTTTCATAAAAGTTATTATAGCTATAGTTATTTACATTAACAATTTGAATGCCAGATGGGTATGCAATACATCACAAAACGATGCATTGCATACCCCTCTGGTACTCAACATCTTATAATGCCGTTTTGTATTCATCAGTTGGTTATGCTCCAACCATTGAACATGCAGAGCCAAAGTCTATGATTTAAAAATATGCCCTGTAGGCATCAGTGGGCATTATTGCTTACAGTGTGATAATATATATATATATATATATATATATATATATATATATATATATATATATATATATATATTTAAAGAGTTTGTTATTATAAATTTTGAATGAAAACCACTAATCAGTGGAAATATCTATGTTTTATTTATAATGAAAAGTATTATAATGTGTATTTTTTTATATAACACTAACTGCACATTTAAGAAGAAAGAGTTAAAGTTTAATCTAATATACATATGTATTCCTTTGTGGAGTAATCCATGTTATCATGGCTAGGGATGGGAGAAAGATTTCACCTCAAAAGAGAAACAGGAGAAAAATTGCACTTTTCGCCAAGAGGGAAATGTTTTGCGAAAAGTGCAATTTTTCTGCGTTTTTCGCTAGCTCCTTGCATTGAAATAAATGGAAAGACAGAATTTCTCCCCACCATGTGGCAGGTTTATTTTCTTTTCTCACAGTCATATAAAAGGGTTTTTACAGCATGCCATTCTGTGTTTGTGAGAGGATGAGAAAGCAAAACATATTGAGCTGGAGATGGCAAGCTAATAAAGTGGAGTTGAAGCTTAGTTTAGGGAGTCTTGTGGGTATGAAATCTGTTCCAAGTTTCTTTCTGCTCTGGCTGTTATATCTGTCATAGGGAAGTCTGGGGAAAGAAGCAGCTGAACATGAAGTATGTTTTTTTTTTTTAACTAAGCATAAGTACTGTAAATAGATAAAATTAAAAAACAATGATAGGTGTCAGAAACAGGGATCCTTGTGCTAATCTGTGACTGAAGCAGACTGATACTAGATGAGAAGGGATCCAAGGCAAGACATCAAACAAAATCAATTCTATTGTGTACTTTACAGGAAAAACACACAGCAGTTGAGTAATGTCCAGTAAATGCAAAAAAGGTAGGGTAAAAGGATTAGGAGCAGTGCAGGGATGTGTGATTAAAGAAGTAGTCCAAAAACTGACTGCAGTCATGGTTGCTGCAGTGTGCATAATAATGATGGGTAATCACCATGGAGGATGCAGTTTGTGAAAGTCCCACCATCATCACCAACAAATACTATTAATAAACCATCTAAAAGCACTAAAGACTACAACGAGTCACATTTCAGTGTTGATAGCTTAATGCAGGTAGGGATGGGTGAAAATATTCACCTGAAAACTGATATCGGCGAATAATGGCACTTCCTGCTTGGAGAATAATTTTCCAAAGGCATGGTATAAAAGGGGCATGAGGGTACATTTTATACTATGCCTTTGGGAAATAAAATAATATGTATTATGTGTTGTGTGTAAATTGAAAGTTCCCATTGATTTCAATGGAATAAGCTAGGCGAAACCCCCCCAGAAAATTAGCACTTTTCGCGGGAAATTATTTGCCAAGTGGGAAGAGCCATTATTCGCCGATTTCAGTTTGAGGGGAATATTTTGCCCATCCCTACTCCTTACCTTCATCATCTCCCTTCCTCCAGTTTCTCATTCCATCTTTTTCCTCCCTTCATTCTTCCATCTTCTATCTCTCACCTCCATAATATTCCTTCCGCCATCTTCTTCTTCCATCCACTTCATCCTCCCATCTTCTCCCTCCCTCCACTTTCTCTAGCTTTCCACTGTTGAAGGATAATTTATCTTTTTATAAGCTGGTGGTGCTTATGAGTGCTTATGAGTGGTATGTTTTTTGAGAGGGTGCTGTGGGATTATATGTTTTCTTATAGTTGTTATTATTATGTGGGTGGAGTTTTACAGTGGGTGAGAATAATTCTATTTTACATAACTGGGAGAGCTGGGCTGTGGGTTGGAAGTATTGGAAAGAGAGTGAGCAGTAGGGAGGAAGAGTCAGTAGGAGGCGGTGAGAATTCTGCAGTAATTTTTACAGGAAATCCCCCTTGCCTTGTTTTGCCAAAATCATGCCGCCAGACATGACTTTAATTTGAGAAGTGGCATTAAAATTATGAAGGAAATTACATAATTCTTCCCTACTGCCATCCCTGTGTGTTTTATATTAAAAAAATCTATCAATTTTATATATATATATATATATATATATATATATATATATATATATATATATATATATATATACACACACACACATAAGAAAAGACATAGTAAGGTTTGAGGATTTTACAGTACGAGAAATGTGTACACTAGATGGGCAAAGTGGTTCTTATCTGCTATGCACTCACAGGCCTTTGAAAATCTAAAATGTAATGCTACAAAACCATGTCACAGTGCCATTACAAGCAGTTTAAAACATCATTTAGATCAATGGGAAGTTTTGTGACCCATTGGTGCAATTGGTTTGCCCCAGAATAGCTAATTTATTTTGTGTACATACCCTAAGTGTGTAATTTAGCAGCTTATTGTGGTAAAAAGGAAATATTATACCAAAAGCCTTTACATGGCATGTTGCATGATTCCTGACTAGATTGATATCTCTATATAATATACTGAGCAGTCCAGCTCAGAATGGCAGGGAGAACAGAAAGACGCAGGTGATACATTTTATTCTTGATATTTCAGCCCAATTTGATAAGTCTCAGTACTGTATGGGATCTTTTCAACATGAACTGCCAAGAATCATTGTTTTTCTGAAATAAATAGGTTTTACTTCATACAATAAAAGGTATTATGTGATAGCTGTTTGCTGACTTTTCTATCTAAATAGTCTGAGTTCACATGAAGTTCAGATCTGCAGCTGAGGTTAGTTTCCACAGTTGCTTTCTGTGGTTTTACTGATTTTACAATATAAATGGACAGTAATCCAAGTGCTGGGATTATTAACAATGTATTAGACTTCCCTCAGGCACTCAAAGCAGTTAAACAGTAACACAATTGGTTCTGAGTACATTTTGGTTGCTCCGGGGTTGATGGTAGATTGTACTGGGCATTTAAATCCATATTCATCATATTAAAGGGATAGCAATGTTTCACAAAAACAGCAGCTCCAATTAATGTTCATAGTATTTGGACCATGGAGAGTTATTTCAATATTGTCCGAGTTGTAGTTCAAGAGTAATTGAATGATAAACTATCCCTCACCCACCCTTTTACCTGGTGTAAGCCACCTCCCCTCAGATGTGGAATCTGGTTCTGGGACCAGACAGCTCACAGCAAGGGGCAATCTTCTTACTGTGAGCATATGGAAAACCCTGCCCCCAGGTCTCGTTAATGAAGAAAAAATATTTCATTTCAAAGAACTTCTACGTGTGCTTGGTTTCCACAGAGCCGCCGGATGGCCCCAGGATCAGATTCCCGGGCAGTCAGCAAGACGCTAGTTTGACAGATGCAATCTGGGGCATTAACAATCTTTTTTTAAGTTGTATAAAATGGGGATTAGTAAAAGTAAAGTATTACTATCCCTTTAAATCTGTTTTTAAGTCATTGAGAATTAGTTTTGGCCCCTATTGTGCAGTTGGGTGCTTTTGCATATCACCTCTTTAGCTTATTGAACAATATAGCCCTATTTACCAAGTTAAAGTGGTGCAGTTCTGAAAAACACCAATGACCCTTCATTACATTAAAGAGATGCAGTTCTGAAGCAAACCAACCTCTCCACAGGGTTGAATGAAAATCATTAGTGACAGAAAAGTCCTCTCTCCATGGGAAATACCGTCTAACCTCAGAAGAACTTTTTTGGCTTTTATTTGAGCCACATCAGTAATGTGCAGATGGTGTCCCAAGGCTTTAAGGGCACAGGGTTCACGTCTCGGTTTCTCTATACTCTTAAAGTGATAAAAATGTTTTGTTATTAAAGTATAATCGAGTCTTCCTCCTACATTTTTATAACTATGTGTAGCAGTAAAACCTTAATGCGGAACTACCACCCATCTTAATCTTTGTAGCAAATTATTACCCATCTGGTGACTAGCTGCTCAGTAGTGCTAGTCTCCATAATAATTACATGGTAAATGAGAATTATAGCCTGCTCCGGGGCTGACAGGCAGTAAAGAGCGCAGACATAGTTCGCTTTAAAAACCTTGACTGTGAACATTTATTCTATAATAAAGTTCCAGCTTCCCGCCCCTTTTATTTACCTCAGAAGCCTCAGCAAGCCAGTCTGGACAGAACATGATGAGGGACAATCTTCTTCCTGCAAAAGGAAAAACATGCCCTCCTTCATCAAGGGGGCAGGCTTTTCCTTATACTGAAAGAGTGAAGATTATCCCTCACTGGAATCTGTCCAGTCCCTGGACTGGATTCCAGATCTGAGGGGAGGCTGCTTGAGGTAAGTAAAAGGACGGGAGGGAGAAATTTTATTAGAGAATAAATGTTTTCCAACAGACATAGTATAAAAGGAGTGTCATGTTCCCACAGCATGCCATTCTGTGTTTGTGAGAGGAAGAAGCACATTTTGAGCTGAAGAAGACTGGCTAATAGAGTGGATTTGAGGCTTGGTTTATGGAGTCTTGTAGGAAGGAAATCTGATCTCTGTATTAGGGGACTCTGGTGGATTCTGGGGGACAGGAAGGGAGAAAGGAGGTTGGCTCCAAATACCCCAAAATTCTGACTGACTGATTTGGATGACACATGCCACTCTGATCCAAGATCCTTCCTGATCTGACTGTTATCTCTGTTCTTGGGGAGTCTGGGAGTCTGTGAAGGAAGCAAAGGAGGTTTACCCCAAATACTCAACTTTCTGTGTGACTGATTAGAAAGACACAGGCAACTGTTATCCAAGTTGCTTTCTGATCTGGCTATTATTATTGGGGGAGTTCAGTGTTAGTCTAGGCTAGGGAAACAATTAGTTGAACGTGTTTTTTTAATTTGTTTTTTTTGTTGACAGTGATAAGAATAGGAAAGACAAACAGTCAAAAAAATAATAAAATAAAAAAAGAAAGTAAAATTGATAGGTGGCAGGGACCCTGACATGAGTTGTGTGACTGAGGCAGGCTGATACTAGATGAGATTGGGTTTTTTGTAGAGGCCCAAGGCAAGATATCACACTCCATCAGTTCTATTGTTTACTTTACAGCAAATAAGCTGCAGAAGTAGGGGGAAAGGAATAGGAGGGGTTCAGGGACATGTGAGTAAAGTGGTATTCCAAAAATGATGATGATATTTCTCCACCTGATAAGACAGTTTGTCAATATCCCATCAAAAGTTCCACCTCCAGTGTCAGTAAACCATGTAAGAACAAAAAGTCACATTCTAGTTTTGGGATAATGGAACAAGGTGTAGCAGCTGAACCAACGCTATATCTGGCAGTGAGATAAAGCAGCGCAAAAATACCTGTTCTGAAAGTAGTAGAGAATGTTGTAATAGTAAAAGTTAAAGAATATTGTTTGAAGCTCTAAAAGCCTAGAGGAATATAAAAGTAGTGGGCAAGAAGAGGTGGGTGATGCTGAAGATTACATACTGTTGACTGATGATGATGTAGATCTAGAATATATCCCTCCAAAATCCTCTTTGTCTTCAAATATAGATGAAATTGAGAGTGAGAGAGATGATAACATTTCCAGAAAGATGAAAGGCAAAATGCTCAATCATCCACCACTGAAAAGGAGCAATGTGTCTGGCTATAAAGTGTTTGAGAAAACAATTGGAAAGTCTGTTCCTGGGCAAGCAAATATGGTCAAAAATACACAGTCATCCTGTCAGTCATCATCAGCATCATCACAGCTTCCAAACCAAAGCCCCACTCAGCTACGCACACTAGTGTCAAATAACCAGCAGAAACAACAACATAGGTTATTAACCTCCTTAACCTTAGCTATGTTGAGTACCTCTGCTGCTGTTGGAAGTGCTAGACCTTTGACACCCAGCAGTAGTACAATTTCATCAACATCTTGTCTCATTAGTAGTAGAAGCCTCTAAGGAACCATGCAGTCCATGATGTCCAAAGTATGGAGACATTTCACTCATTTAAGACCGTGTAAGAAGCTGTTACGGTTGGCAAGCAAAACCAGGAGTCAGACGGTATAGTTAAAGGGATAGTAATGTTTCATAATAAAAGCAACTCTAATTAATCATCATAGTATTTGGACCTTGGAGAGTGTTATTTCAATTCTGTCAGAGTTGTAGTTCAAGAGTAATTCAATGACAAATTATCCCCCTCCTGCCCCTTTTACTGATGTAACAGTGCTCAGCCAGAGCAGAAGGGAGGTGCCCAGGTAGATTGCAGAGAGGGACAATCTTCAATTAAGATAAGGGAAAAACCTGAAAAACTTGTCAAGGGGGGCAGGGTTTTCATTGTTCTCATAGGAAGAAGATTGTCCCCTGCTGTTATCTGTCTGGTCTTACAACCAGATTCCACATCTGAGAAGAGATGTCTTACACTAGGTAAAAGGGGCAGGAGGGGGAAAATTTATCCTTCAATTACTCTTGAACCACAACTCTGACAGTATTGATATAACACTCTCCATGGCCCAAATACTCTGAAGATTAAATGGAGCTGCTGTTTTTGTGAAACATTACTATCAAGATAACCTTTATTTTGAGAATAATAACAGTAATTATATATATATATATATATATATATATATATATATATATATATATATATATATACATACACACACAATGGGTGATCAAAGAGGTGAGTACTGTATCAGGAATAGCAGTCTCCCAATATCTCCACCACACTGTCCAAGACAAGGCCTCAGCCTACTGCAGTCTCGAGGGATGGTAACGCCCAGATCTAGCACTGACTCAACCTGCAGTCAGTCTAGGAGCGGAGTCTATATTGTGTGCAACATGGAGGCTACTGACTCAGGCCTGCAGTCAATAGCTAGGAGTCTGCTAGAGATCCAGGTCAGTACTAGGAAGGATGTCTGAGGAACGGAACCAACACACGGAGCGAACAGACAGGTCCTTCTAGTAAGTACCAGATAGAATAGTCAGACGAGCCAAGGTCATATACAGAGCAGGTAGTCAGCCAGAGTGACAGGTTTGCACCAGATAGGATATCCACTGAAGCGATAGAATGCTGGATGCTCAGTGGACAGAACACCAGGTCAACACCAGAGTGGGTAGTCAGACAAGCCTAGGTTATACACTGAGCAGGTAGTCAGCCAGAGCCACAGGTTTGCACCAGATAGGATATCCACTGAAGCTATGGTATGCTGGATGCGCAGTGGACAGAGCCCCAGGTCAACACCAGAGGGGGTAGTCGGACAAAACTAGGTCATACACGGAGCGGGTAGTCAGCCAGAGCCACAGGTTTGCACCAGAAAGGATATCTGAGCCAAATCGTAGTGCACAAGGAGAATAGTCAGACAGAGCCACAGGTCAAAACCAGAATGGATGGACAGACAAGCCGGATCATATGCAGGAATCAGGAATACAAGATAACAAACTGCTCAGAACAACGTAAGGGTAACTGAGTCAGGAATCAGTCTGCCCTTTAAACCCCTCCTCAGGAAGTAGGTAGGAGAAGCAGCTCAGAGGGAGGAAGTAGGTAGGAGGAGACTACAGGCCTCAAACACATGAAACAGAGAACTGCAGCATGCTGAAGCCTCACGCCTGCAGATGACACATCTAGCATTGATGCGTCCAACTGCTCGTGGAAATGACGCTGCAGCATCATTGTAAGCATTGTCAGAAGAGGCGGTGCTACAAGGTACTGTGACAGTACCCTTCCTTCAAAGACCCCTCCTCTGAGGGACTGGACCAGGTTTGTCAGAGAAACGTGCATGGAATCTGTGCACCAGGAGAGGAGCGTGAACATCAGCAGCAGGGATCCAGGAGCGCTCCTCCAGACCATATCCCTTCCAATGGATAAAATGCTGTAAACGCCCTATAACCATACGGGAGTCCAGAATACTTTGTACCTCATATTCATCGAGATCTGCAACTATCATGGGAGCAGGACGGACAGGAGCGGAGGTATACCGGTTGCAGACCAAGGGCTTTAACAAGGAGACATGAAAGACATTATATATACGCATATTGGTAGGTAGTTCCAACACATAAGACACCGGGTTAATCTTGCTCAGCACCTTGAAGGGACCAACAAATCAAGAAGCCAGTTTGTTGCATGTGACCTAGAGGTGCAAGTTACGGGATGACAACCACACTCTATCTCCAACCTGGATGGTCAGTGCTGGCAAACTTCTACCGCCAGCCTGCCTCTTTTGTCGCTGCACTGAACCACGTAGGGTATGCTGTACCTGAACCCATGAGGAACGGAGTGCCTGCAAATGCTCGTCCAGAGCTGGAATAACTTGTGCTCGGAAGGTTTCAGGAAGAATTGAGGGTTGGAACCCATAGTTAACCAAGAATGGGGAACTCTGAGTAGAAGAGTTCACAGCACAATTTCTCGCAAACTCCTCCCAGGCCAACAGGGTAGCCCAATTGTCGTGGTGGTCAGAGACATAGAAGTGGAGAAATTGCTCCAAGGCTTGATTCAACCTTTCTGCCACACTGTTGGATTGTGGATGGTATGCAGAGGAGAATGCCAGTTGAATTCCCATTTGCACACAGAAGCACCTGTAGAAGCGGGACACAAACTGGCTTCCTCTATCAGAAATGATCACCTTAGTAATACCATGGAGTTGGAACACCTCCCTGGTGAATACCACCGCCAATTTCTGTGCAGATGGTAAGCCCTTAAGTGGCACAAAGTGAGCCATCTTTGAGAATTTGTCTACAATCATTAGTATTGCAGTAAAGCCCATGGACCTAGGAAGGTCGACCATGAAATCAATGGATAAGTGTGACCAGGGGCGTTCCCTGTTGGCCACAGACTGGAGCAAGCCAACCGCAGATGTCAAGGAGACTTATTTTGAGCACAAGTGGTGCAGGCCACGGTAAAGGCAGCACAATCAGAGAAGAGGCTCAGCCACCAGATGAGGACCAGGTTAACTGGTCACACCCAATATGGCCAGTGATTTTGGAAGCATGGTATGTCTCTAGAATTTTCATGTGGAACTGAGCTGGTACAAAACATCTCCCACTAGGAGTCTCTGCATGGGCCAATGCTTGGGCGGCCAGTATCTCCTCTCCCAGAGGAGAAGTAATGCAGGTACGTATCGTGACAAGAATGCGATCAGCAGGAATGATCAGAGTGGGAGGAACCTCCTCCTTGGACCTACTACAAAACTGGCGTGACAGGGCGTCAACCTTAAAGTTTTTCGAGCCCGGAAGATAGGAGACCACGAAATTAAACCTGGATAGGAATAGTGCCCATCTGGCCTGACGGGAGGACAGCCGCTTGGCTTCAGACAAGTACGTCAGATTCTTGTAGTCTGTAAGAATCAAAATGGGGGAACTGGTGCCCTCCAACAGATGATGCCACTCCTTTAATGCCAAAATTATGGCCAGCATCTCCCTGTCACCAATCTGATAAATCCTTTCCGCCTTCAATAGTTTTTTCGAGAAGTAGCCACAAGGGCACAAAGCCTCTCCAGGAGCTGATCATTGAGAAAGAAGGGCACCTACTCCAATCTCTGACGCATCAACCTCCAGGGTAAAGGGCAGGGCGGGATTGGGATGTACCAGGATTGGAGCAGCAGTGAATGCTGCCTTGAGGTTGCATCACAAAACCATTCTAACACTTTGGCTCCTTTCCGCCTCATGTCAGTAATGGGTTTTACAATGGTCGAGAATTTTCTTATAAATTTACAGTAATAATTGGCAAAGCCCAAAAATCTTTGAATAGCCTTAAGTCCCTCCGGACGAGGCCACTGAACCACAGCCAAAAGTTTTTTGGGGTCCATCGCGAACTCAGATGCGGATATAACATAGCCAAGAAAGGTAACTTGGGTCTTGTGAAACTCACACTTTTCCAAATTGCAGAAGAAGTTGTTTTCTCTCAGGAGCGAAAGGACCCTGGATACATCCGCATAGTGGGTCTCCAACGTTAGAGAATGGATAAGGATGTCCACATTATGAGGGTGGGTTCAAGGGTTTAATTAGTTAATTAGGCTTTAAATAAACCGTGACCTCCATTTATCCCACAATTACTGTGTCGTGTCTTTATTTCATTGAGTGTAAAAAGTTTAAGTCAGGCAAGATGTCGGTGTGTATTGTAAGTGGTTGTGGTTTGGTTTGTTGGGGGGAGAAGCAGGATTTGGGGAAAGGGGGTATGGCATGCAGGCCTCAATTAAGGGAGGAGGACGGCTTGTCCGCACGTAGCTCAATGAGGCGGCTGCCCTCCCCCCTGTCACAGAATAATGTGTATTCCCCCCACTGCTGGGCTGGTGTGGTCAGCCCCTAGACAATGGGGGCTGGCCACTCCAGTCCAGCCAGATTTAATTTGATCTGGGAGAGGTGAGGGTTATCCCCTCACCTCCCCCAGGTAAAGGTGTGAGAAGGGGTGGGGGATATGTGTTTCAAAAGGAGGCCAATGTTACCTTTAAGCATTAACTGTTTTTCTTTTCCTCCCACCCACCCAGGCTAAATGTCAAGAAAAATCCATCGTTAGGCAGAGGTCACGGATAGGTCATAAGAAACATACCCGGAGATGTAGATTACAAAGGTCCAATAGTGTGTCTCTCCTGGGCACTGTGTCGGTGAGGCATACCTTCTGTTTAAGTCAGGACACCAGTTGTGCGGCTGGTGTGGCCTGAGGGGAAAAGGTTTTGCCAAGTACCAACACCAAGGGCACGAAGTGGTGAGCTGCCGTGGAGGGTGGGGAGGTGGAACTAAAAATGTCTGGTAAAGCCTCCCCATCTAGGTAACTGCCCTGGCTGGGGTGCGTGCAAGGCCTATCCCATGCCAGGACACCATGGTCCAGGAGCTCCACATTATGAGGGTGGGTTCAAGGGTTTAATTAGTTAATTAGGCCTTAAATAAACCGTGACCTCCATTTATCCCACAATTACTGTGTCGTGTCTTTATTTCATTGAGTGTAAAAAGTTTAAGTCAGGCAGGATGTCGGTGTGAATTGTAAGTGGTTGTGGTTTGGTTTGTTGGGGGGAGAAGCAGGATTTGGGGAAAGGGGGGTATGGCATGCATGCCTCATGTGTAATACCTGCTGTTGCTGCCTTCCTCTGGATGCTGCTCCATGCAGAAAGCAGGTGCAGCATGCTGTCTCCTACCTCAATAGAAATGGGACACAGATAGCCCCGCGCCCACCTAGCTGCTATCAACATATTTTCTTGCTGTGATTGGCTAACCCATCATACCAATCACAGCAATAATAAAGCGCATCAGATAAAGCGACCCCCCAGCTTTACCGGACCCTAGGCAGGTGCCTAGTTTGCCTTGCCCATGATCCTGCTCTCTTGATTCTGGGATGATGCCTCAAGAATTTATCAGGATTTTATGGCAAGGAGAGGGTTAATGGGTACATTGAGCATAGAAAGGAGGGGAGTAGATATGTTCACACAGGGTTTTCTAAAGAAATGATACTAGTGCAAGCTGTGCAGAGTGCCAGAGATGTATCCAAAGTATTGTGTTGCAATTCGTTGGACATCTCTCTGGCACTCAAAGGGTTAAGAACTTGCTGCAGGTCCACCCTGTACAGGGAATAAATATTCCACATTTCCACTCAAAGTGACAGGTGTGTGTCTTCCTCTTGGCTTAATCTGAGTTAACAGCTGGTTACCATTAGATGTTATCTTGCATCATCAGTACCTGTCCATTTTAATATATATGTTGAAACATGTATTGCCCTGTCTTTGCTTCACCGTTAGATGACGTGTGTGACATATCCGGTTCAGAAATGCTCCGCAGCTAGTTTTAGGAAGATCCGACACCTCTTGGCTCCCTAAATAGTATCCCCCTTTTACGTAGCATATGGGGCAAATACTGCTCGGGAGCCAAATGCATCGATATTTTTATACCGGCTTTGTGTCCTGACAGCTTTTTATGCCGTCTGATACATTGCTGCTCATCAATGTGTGCCTGCTGTTCTGCTCTGTCTCTGCTCCCCATAGCATCCCCTTGGCAATAGGTGGCTCTGGTTCTACATAGAGGGCTTCAATTTCTGCCCTCATTCAATTTCTCCTCGCCAAATGCGAGGAGGCGAGTGGAAATTTTGAGCCCTGCTCATAATACATGGGCCATGAAGAATGTTATTTCAATACAGTCAGAGTTGTAGTTCAAGAGTAATTGAATGATAAAGTACTCCCCTCCTGCCCCTTTTACCTAGTGTAAGCCACCTCCCCTCAAATGTGGAATCTGATCTCAGACAGATCGCAGCAAGGGACAATCTTCTTACTGTGAGAATAAGGAAAACCCTTCACAAGCCCAATGAAGATTCGTTGGAGCTGATTTTATTGTGAAACATTACTATCCCTTTAACTTCTTGGATGTTACATTTGTCTCCATTGCATTATGTTGGAGAACTCTAACATCTAAGGAGTTAACTGTGGAATTATCTTATTCTATAACTCTAGATTCTGTACTGTACACAGAATATTCAAAGTAAGTCCCTGCCCAGGATAGCTTACATTCTAAGTTGTGGTTCTTCATGCACAGAGAAGTTAAGTGTTTTGTTTAAGGTCACAAGGGTCTGACAGAGAAATTAATCCAGGTTCTCAACATTCCACAGCCTGTGTATCCTATGTACTGTACCTATGTACATCACTTGCATTCAAGAAGTTGAGGTCCCACTTAACCCTTTGAGTGCCAGAGGGGTACACAAGGCATTGCAAATCAATGCATTTTGTACCCCTCTGGCACTCAAAGGGTTAAATCAATGGGAGTTTACAGAATTATAGTTTCAACCTGATGCTGCAGATGTTTTTCTCTAGAACTGTTTGATGAATAAGGCCCACAGTCAACAAGCTAAAGATGAACATTTCTGAGCAAATGAACTGCCACAGAAGGGAAAAATGAAAAATGCCAATGACTTAAATGGGGCTCTTAACCCCTTCAGTGCTATACCATGCTTTGCATTTGAGGCATCTCTTGCATTAAAAGGGTTTAAAAGACCATTTCAATAAATGGACATTTTTATTTATTCCATGTGGTGCCTCTTTAGCGTATTGAATCATACCCAAACGTCCTTCCTATGTCAAAATGCAGAAGAAAATAGATAGGGGAAATATGAAAGTAAGGTAAGGAATTTAACATAATGGAAAAAATCATTTATGCTTAAAATAAAAACAAATGCCAGAATAAGGAGTTTCTGAATGTAAACAGTAAGTGGACGAAAGGAAATGTGAGAAAGTTCTAAAATGAAAAAGTACATCCATGGGCTAATCTATCAGTGAAGCAATGGAGGCTAAAACAGTTGCTGAATTCAAACATGCCTTGGATGGATATGGATTATCTTGCAAAATAGGCTGAGGGTTTATACAAGAAAGAATGCAATCCTTGGTGGGCCAGGCAGTTCTTATCTGTCATCAGCATCTATGTGCACTGTAGATATCTCAATTGAGTTGACAGTCAGAAAACATCACCTAATGAATGGGATCAGTCTAAGGGAACAATATGGACTGAAATATTTATATTCCTATCAAAGCTACACTCAAGGACAACCTTTTTCCTCCATTGTTAAAAACCAAAGGAAAGGGGAACTAAGCAAAAAAATGCACTCTCTTTCACCTCCTAGGGAAGATCATGAGAATATGAAAATGGCATTCAAATAATAATTTAATTTCAATTTAGATAAATTGTTCTTCACAATTCAATGCATCACAAGCTTTGTGGTTAGATTTTATTTAAAATGAGAAATGCATGTTATTTCTTGAGTCCTGTTATGGTCCCACAAAAAAATCCCTGAAAACCACATTGTTGTCCCCTTTTTCTCTGAAAAATCTGCTTTAAAACCAGCAATTAAAATCTTTGCATTTTTCAATCATTGGCAAAAATTATTTGCCATTTTTTCAATGGCTAGAAATTTTCCACCCATTAATTTATGCGTTTTTTGCCTATTCTCTATAAAAAGGTGATGTATTTGAGGAATTGAAACACAATAGAAGCAAATACAGAGTGAGACAGAAATGCTGTGCTGTTCCACTGTGATATTTTAGCAAAATTGAGGCAGGAGAGGCTCATAGTGGCTGCTATCACTATGAGCAGGTTTAAAAATAATAAAAGGAGGAACTGGAAGGACCCTTATGTGTCCACTGAGTCTGAGGAGGAGAAGGAAGTGAGAACTACTGAACCAGTGCTGGCCAGTCCCCTAAATCACCCCTAGGGATCTTGGGGAAATTAATGTCAAGGGAGGAAGAAGGGTAGTAGAGAGAGCAAGACAGGTCAGCTGCCTGTGCCTGCTGCCAGAAGTGTTGCTCCTGCTGCCACCATTGCTGTCCCTGCTGCCAGATATGCTGCCTCTGCTACTGTTACCACCATTGCTGTGCCTGATGTCTGACGTGCTGCTCCTGATACTGCTACCACCATTGCTTTGCCTGCTGTCAGATGTGCTGCCTCTGCTGCCACCAGTGCTGTGCCTGCTGCGAGTGCTGAACCTGCTGCCACCAGTACTGTGCCTGCTGTCAGACATGCTGCCACCAGTGCTGTGCCTGCTGCCACTGCTGAACCTGCTTTCACTAGTGCTGAGCCTGCTGCCAGTGTGTTTTGTAATACTCAGGAGGGGGGGAAGGAGAAGGTGAAGCCAAGTGTGACAGCAGGGGACCCTAAGTCAAACTTGTCATCCTCAAGCAGTCCCACTAGTACTACTACTAAGAAGGTCCAGCAGCTTGTTAGTAGTGAAGGAGGGGTAATCATCATATTAATAGTGAATGTGAGGAGGAAGACTCAGGGGCTGAAATTGATGTGGTTGATGTTAGTATTAGTAACAGTAATTGTTAAGACGCTGGTGGGAATAGAGTTAGGGGAGTGGTAAGGAAAGCAATTGAGATCACCCAGACTAACGGTCAAGTGAGCCCACACCATTGCCCTTTCCACGTTACTGTCCAGGTGGAACATGATCCTGAAGAAGGCAGCATTTTTACCTAGCAGCAATAATACCACCCCCACCAGGATCACAGATCAGCATCCTGTGCCTGCTGCTATTGCTGTCAGTCTGCCTTCTTCAGGTCTCCAAGAAATGGCAAGTGTGACATTCGCAGACCTCTGTCACATTTCTCATCACCTCCTTCACCCAGCAGTGAGATATCTGTAATAGAGCAGCATCACAGAGAGACTTGTGGTGATGGATGATAATGCTGTAGAAGCTGGTGTGGAAGAAACATTGATGGCCTTTTTAGCCAAAACTGAGAAGGAATGGATGACAGAAATGAGGATGGGCATCACCAACACCACCAGTAGTGAGCTTTTGGAATTTGCGGAGTTTGCAAGTGCTCTAATTCATGCTGCTGCTGAGTTGCAAGGTCAGCAGGATGCCGAGGAGCTGGCCATTGTGAAACAGACCACTGTGGACACAATGAGAATGGGGTCAACAAGTAATACAGGACTTTTACTTATTACTATTAAACTGTCAGCAAGTTGTCATGAGTTTTTAGCGGGGTGTGACAGCAGCATTACTTGGTTTCTGGTGCCATGGTGTTTGGAGAGAGTTGTGCCGGGTATTATTTACGACATGCACTGTGCACATTGCAGTTGCTGATGAGAGGCACAATTCCTGCTCTGAAATGGGAAACATTTTTTTTCTAGTAGCAACATACCCATGGTTTTGGAGAAAAGGCAAGTGGAGAAGAATTATTATCCAACTTCTTTTCTCCACATATACCTGAAGTGGTGGGGGCAGTTATGGTGCTGCTACTGCCTCAGGTGCATCACTGGAGCTAGTCGTGGCAAGTGGAACCTTCATCATCCATCATCCATGTTACTGCTGTTATTGATCCCATTTCCTTTGAGCTGCCTAATTATCCTGCTGCTTAAACAACTCAGCAGCATCAGCAAGAACAGCAGTTGCAAATTCCGCATCTACATCATGATAATGGCCAGTGGCCACTGGCCAACACAACGTGACCTGCTGGCACTAGGCCAATAGGGCTGTTTTTCTCAGGGCTTGTACTTTAAAATATAATAATAAAAAATAAAAAAAAAAAAAAAACATAGGCCTACAAAAAAAAATTTGGGGGGATTTGTTTGTCCTACAAATCAATGTTTCCTTAGGGCTTGTGCCAAACAAGTCTAAGTTTTACAAATCAATGTTTCCTCAGGGCTTGGGCCTCTAACAACAAATCTTACAAATCATATCCTACAAAATACTCTGTCACGTCAAGTATCAGTCTACCCCAGTGGCAGCTTACTTCAGGTGGTCCCTGTAGCTCTCAAGTTACATACAAATTTCTTATTTTATTTTATTTATTCATTTTGTTATTAAATACCCCCCCAATACCAGTCAACAAACCCCCGCTCAAAAAAATTTCCTGTTCAACTGATTCTTTTGCCAGACTCCACCCATCAACACAGGCACCCTCCTCAGACCCCTTTTTTGTCATATCTTATGGGTTTTTTCAATTGTATTTAGGATTTATTTTTTATTAACTGCCCCCCCAAAAAACATTCCCTGATCAACTGATTCTTTCCCCATACTCCACCAACACAGGCACTCTGGGAGGGTGGAGTCTCTCTCTTTAAGGGTCCTGTTCCTGGTACCTGGCCTCAAGCTCAGAGGGGTCTAGCAAAACTATGTTTTTATTTTAGGGGGTTTAAACTGATTCTATTCATGCAAGGATCTAACGACCCTGCATTTATTTGTTTTTTTAACACAGGAGCAATGTGCAGTACATTGCACTGAGCTGTGTTCCTAGATGTTATAGAGGTCATGGTAAAGCATTAAAATATTAGGAGGACCTTCCAAGCATGTAGGGAAAGGTCAAGGAAAGTGGCAAGTGAAAAATGCTAGCATTTAAGATGATTTTCAATGTCACTCGGAGATGTAATACCATATAAATTACATGTATTTGATATATAAAAACACAAGATACAATTGATACAGTTCTAGAAAGGGCAAATGTATAAATATTTTTCTTAAGCAACAAAAGAGAGCAAAAATATGCTGTAAACCTAAAACCTACTGCATTTTGTAATTTCCTAAGTATTACTTCCTCCTATGAGTTCCAGAGAGTGCATGGCTGCCGCTGATAGGAGCAAGGGGCAGGAAGGGATATCACCTACCTGTTTAAGAGACTGTACTGAGATCAAACCGAGTGGAGAAATGCATCTCTGTGTGAGTGTAATGAATTAGAGAATTTAATAACCTACTAGCACTAAAAAAAATAATGGGAAGAGAGACATAAAAGACTAAATATGAGCAAAAGTTCTTATTGTGCATTACTTACTGACATATTCTGGGGCTGGAGTGTGGCTTTCTTATTGACTAAGTTTATTCACAATCCTGTCCAAGAATTATTCCTTAGGCCCCTTTCAGATCAGCCACATCAATGCAACATTGCTGACTATTGCCTTCATGGGTGTACCAAAGTCCACCATGCCTCGGTTTTACTGTATTTCCCTAGTAAAGTAGTTCTCTTACTCTCTGCAGTGGCATAACATTTTTTGTTTCAAATCAAATAATTCTAGAACCCTAGCAATCAAATACTTTAAACTCTTCCATGCTATAGAGGTCTACATAACATGGCTTTGTCATATGTTATATACCTCTCATGTAGCCAAAAGGTTATTATTGTTTTAATATTAAATGCATAAGGATACAATACAGTAACTTAAGACTATACTTATTATACTGGGTAAGATAAATCAAATAGTTTTTACCAATTGTTTTCCTAGAAGAAACTATATTACAAACTTTATTTAAAGAGCAATCTAAAATAAACTATAATTGTAGTTTGTGCTCATCACTGAACCATAAAGTTACTGTTTGCCATCAATTATACTTGGTCAGAGGAACCCCATGGTTTTCTGGAACCCAGGCAGAGAACAACAGCTTTAGTGTATTTCAGCTTATATGGTAACGGTGTCAGTCAGTAAATAAAGTTAATGCACCAACGTAAACATTTTGCATATTCAGAATAATATTTTATTTTCTCTTCTGGAAAGTTTTGCTTTGCCTTCAGGTTCTGCCAACTGCCAAATTCACTTGGGTTGGAGATGTTTTTACAAAACATAAAAAAGGCAGTTCTTTACTTCATAGAAGAAAGGAAGAAAAGAAAAGTCCCAATCGATGACCTTTCTTTAAGTACAGTAAACATTAGAACAGTTTTGGGAGTGGCAAAATACAGAAGATGTTATAAAGGCAGATCTCTGTGGAATTTTAATATGCACGCAAGGATTTCTTTAATTACACATAGCCTGAAGACTGAGCATAGAAAGAATCATCTAAACAAGAGACTGAGATATTAAAAAGTACTATATGTATTTCGATTTGATTCACTTTTTAAATATGAAGATTCTTTTTCTTGCTTGTGCTAATCAGTTTTCTGGAATATGTCCACAACTCCACAGCATATTGCAGCATTTAAATTTCAAGTCTCTTTGGTAGATATTGACTAACCAATATGTAGAAGTATAACAGTGTGTATTGATTTAACTTCCTGGATGCTAGAAACATCTCTAGCATCTAGAGGGTTAAATATTACTAAAAAAATAAAGATAATGGAAGGCCTATTTTGTACTGTCAAAACTGATTATGTTTTCATGTTTTCAGCAGTGCCCTGTAAAGTATTACACATTGTGTCAGATGTTACTAATACTAATTATTAGTGTTGAGCGAGCATGCTCGGCCGATGCTCGGATCGGCTCGAGCATCGCTCTGCTCGGCACATGGCGGTACTCGTACGAGTACCGCATGTGCTCGCCCGCCATGTTCGGGTCGCCTCCCCGCACGTTTTGCGGCTGCTGCGCAGCCAATAAACGTGCAGGGAGGCTCTGACATCGGTGTAATGCCAGCAGCCATGTTGGCTGCTGGCATTACACTGATTGGCTGGCCAGAACCCGTGGTCGGGTGCTGTATAGCACCTGACCATCGAGTTCGGCTCAGTCTGAGCCAGGGAGAGCTGAGGATAGGAAGGGAAAGGCAGTGTAGGGAGGAAAAAAAAAAATTGTGAAAAAAAAGAACCAAAAGTCCTTTTTAGGACTACTGTGTGTGGGGGCAGCAGGTTATTTTGTGTGGGGGGAAAAAAACAAAAAAAAAATAAAAAAAAATATTCTGTTTAGTGTGAAAAGTTGCAGATTAGAGCACATTCTGTTTAGTGTGCACAGTTGCAGATTAGAGCACATTCTGTTTAGTGTGCAAAGTTGCAGATTAGAGCACATTCTGTTTAGTGTGCAAAGTTGCAGATTAGAGCACATTCTGTTTAGTGTGCAAAGTTGCAGATTAGAGCACATTCTGTTAAGTCTTCAAACTAAAATATCAAAGTCACATATTCCATTCAGTGTGCGTCGCCGCAGTTTAGCAGCACATTCTGTGTACTGTGCAGAGTTGCAGAATAGGAAGAAATACTGTTAAGTTTTCAAACTCAAATATTAAAGTCACATATTCCATTCAGTGTGCTTCGCCGCAGTTTAGCAGCACATTCTGTGTACTCTGCAGAGTTGCAGAATAGTAAGAAATAGTGTTGTTTTCAAACTCAAATATCAAAGTCACATATTCCATTCAGTGTGTATCACCGCCGTTTAGCAGCCTATTCTGTGTACTCTGCACAGTTGCAGAATAGTAAGAAATACTGTTAAGTTTTCAAACTCAAATATCAAAGTCACATATTCCATTCAGTGTGTATCACCGCCGTTTAGCAGCCTATTCTGTGTACTCTGAACAGTTGCAGAATAGTAAGAAATACTGTTAAGTTTTCAAACTCAAATATCAAAGTCACATATTCCATTCAGTGTGTATCACCGCCGTTTAGCAGCCTATTCTGTGTACTCTGAACAGTTGCAGAATAGTAAGAAATACTGTTAAGTTTTCAAACTCAAATATTAAAGTCACATATTCCATTCAGTGTGTTTCACCGCCGTTTAGCAGCCTAGTCTGTGTACTCTGCACAGTTGCAGAATAGTAAGAAATACTGTTAAGTTTTCAAACTCAAATATTAAAGTCACATATTCCATTCAGTGTGTTTCACCGCCGTTTAGCAGCCTATTCTGTGTACTCTGTACAGTTGCAGAATAATAAGAAATACTGTTAAGTTTTCAAACTCAAATATTAAAGTCACATATTCCATTCAGTGTGTATCACCGCCGTTTAGCAGCCTATTCTGTGTACTCTGCAGAGTTGCAGAATAGTAAGAAATACTGTTAAGTTTTCAAACTCAAATATCAAAGTCACATATTCCATTCAGTGTGTATCACCGCCGTTTAGCAGCCTATTCTGTGTACTCTGAACAGTTGCAGAATAGTAAGAAATACTGTTAAGTTTTCAAACTCAAATATTAAAGTCACATATTCCATTCAGTGTGTTTCACCGCCGTTTAGCAGCCTATTCTGTGTACTCTGTACAGTTGCAGAATAATAAGAAATACTGTTAAGTTTTCAAACTCAAATATTAAAGTCACATATTCCATTCAGTGTGTATCACCGCCGTTTAGCAGCCTATTCTGTGTACTCTGAACAGTTGCAGAATAGTAAGAAATACTGTTAAGTTTTCAAACTCAAATATTAAAGTCACATATTCCATTCAGTGTGTATCACCGCCGTTTAGCAGCCTATTCTGTGTACTCTGTACAGTTGCAGAATAATAAGAAATACTGTTAAGTTTTCAAACTCAAATATTAAAGTCACATATTCCATTCAGTGTGTATCACCGCCGTTTAGCAGCCTATTCTGTGTACTCTGAACAGTTGCAGAATAGTAAGAAATATTGTTAAGTTTTCAAACTCAAATATTAAAGTCACATATTCCATTCAGTGTGTTTCACCGCCGTTTAGCAGCCTATTCTGTGTACTCTGCACAGTTGCAGAATAGTAAGAAATACTGTTAAGTTTTCAAACTCAAATATTAAAGTCACATATTCCATTCAGTGTGTTTCACCGCCGTTTAGCAGCCTATTCTGTGTACTCTGTACAGTTGCAGAATAATAAGAAATACTGTTAAGTTTTCAAACTCAAATATTAAAGTCACATATTCCATTCAGTGTGTATCACCGCCGTTTAGCAGCCTATTCTGTGTACTCTGCAGAGTTGCAGAATAGTAAGAAATACTGTTAACTTTTCAAACTCAAATATCAAAGTCACATATTCCATTCAGTGTGTATCACCGCCGTTTAGCAGCCTATTCTGTGTACTCTGAACAGTTGCAGAATAGTAAGAAATACTGTTAAGTTTTCAAACTCAAATATTAAAGTCACATATTCCATTCAGTGTGTTTCACCGCCGTTTAGCAGCCTATTCTGTGTACTCTGTACAGTTGCAGAATAATAAGAAATACTGTTAAGTTTTCAAACTCAAATATTAAAGTCACATATTCCATTCAGTGTGTATCACCGCCGTTTAGCAGCCTATTCTGTGTACTCTGAACAGTTGCAGAATAGTAAGAAATACTGTTAAGTTTTCAAACTCAAATATTAAAGTCACATATTCCATTCAGTGTGTTTCACCGCCGTTTAGCAGCCTATTCTGTGTACTCTGCACAGTTGCAGAATAGTAAGAAATACTGTTAAGTTTTCAAACTCAAATATTAAAGTCACATATTCCATTCAGTGTGTTTCACCGCCGTTTAGCAGCCTATTCTGTGTACTCTGTACAGTTGCAGAATAATAAGAAATACTGTTAAGTTTTCAAACTCAAATATTAAAGTCACATATTCCATTCAGTGTGTATCACCGCCGTTTAGCAGCCTATTCTGTGTACTCTGAACAGTTGCAGAATAGTAAGAAATACTGTTAAGTTTTCAAACTCAAATATTAAAGTCACATATTCCATTCAGTGTGTTTCACCGCCGTTTAGCAGCCTATTCTGTGTACTCTGCACAGTTGCAGAATAGTAAGAAATACTGTTAAGTTTTCAAACTCAAATATCAAAGTCACATATTCCATTCAGTGTGTATCACCGCCGTTTAGCAGCCTATTCTGTGTACTCTGCACAGTTGCAGAATAGTAAGAAATACTGTTAAGTTTTCAAACTCAAATATCAAAGTCACATATTCCATTCAGTGTGTATCACCGCCGTTTAGCAGCCTATTCTGTGTACTCTGAACAGTTGCAGAATAGTAAGAAATACTGTTAAGTTTTCAAACTCAAATATCAAAGTCACATATTCCATTCAGTGTGTATCACCGCCGTTTAGCAGCCTATTCTGTGTACTCTGAACAGTTGCAGAATAGTAAGAAATACTGTTAAGTTTTCAAACTCAAATATTAAAGTCACATATTCCATTCAGTGTGTTTCACCGCCGTTTAGCAGCCTAGTCTGTGTACTCTGCACAGTTGCAGAATAGTAAGAAATACTGTTAAGTTTTCAAACTCAAATATTAAAGTCACATATTCCATTCAGTGTGTTTCACCGCCGTTTAGCAGCCTATTCTGTGTACTCTGTACAGTTGCAGAATAATAAGAAATACTGTTAAGTTTTCAAACTCAAATATTAAAGTCACATATTCCATTCAGTGTGTATCACCGCCGTTTAGCAGCCTATTCTGTGTACTCTGCAGAGTTGCAGAATAGTAAGAAATACTGTTAAGTTTTCAAACTCAAATATCAAAGTCACATATTCCATTCAGTGTGTATCACCGCCGTTTAGCAGCCTATTCTGTGTACTCTGAACAGTTGCAGAATAGTAAGAAATACTGTTAAGTTTTCAAACTCAAATATTAAAGTCACATATTCCATTCAGTGTGTTTCACCGCCGTTTAGCAGCCTATTCTGTGTACTCTGTACAGTTGCAGAATAATAAGAAATACTGTTAAGTTTTCAAACTCAAATATTAAAGTCACATATTCCATTCAGTGTGTATCACCGCCGTTTAGCAGCCTATTCTGTGTACTCTGAACAGTTGCAGAATAGTAAGAAATACTGTTAAGTTTTCAAACTCAAATATTAAAGTCACATATTCCATTCAGTGTGTATCACCGCCGTTTAGCAGCCTATTCTGTGTACTCTGTACAGTTGCAGAATAATAAGAAATACTGTTAAGTTTTCAAACTCAAATATTAAAGTCACATATTCCATTCAGTGTGTATCACCGCCGTTTAGCAGCCTATTCTGTGTACTCTGAACAGTTGCAGAATAGTAAGAAATATTGTTAAGTTTTCAAACTCAAATATTAAAGTCACATATTCCATTCAGTGTGTTTCACCGCCGTTTAGCAGCCTATTCTGTGTACTCTGCACAGTTGCAGAATAGTAAGAAATACTGTTAAGTTTTCAAACTCAAATATTAAAGTCACATATTCCATTCAGTGTGTTTCACCGCCGTTTAGCAGCCTATTCTGTGTACTCTGTACAGTTGCAGAATAATAAGAAATACTGTTAAGTTTTCAAACTCAAATATTAAAGTCACATATTCCATTCAGTGTGTATCACCGCCGTTTAGCAGCCTATTCTGTGTACTCTGCAGAGTTGCAGAATAGTAAGAAATACTGTTAACTTTTCAAACTCAAATATCAAAGTCACATATTCCATTCAGTGTGTATCACCGCCGTTTAGCAGCCTATTCTGTGTACTCTGAACAGTTGCAGAATAGTAAGAAATACTGTTAAGTTTTCAAACTCAAATATTAAAGTCACATATTCCATTCAGTGTGTTTCACCGCCGTTTAGCAGCCTATTCTGTGTACTCTGTACAGTTGCAGAATAATAAGAAATACTGTTAAGTTTTCAAACTCAAATATTAAAGTCACATATTCCATTCAGTGTGTATCACCGCCGTTTAGCAGCCTATTCTGTGTACTCTGAACAGTTGCAGAATAGTAAGAAATACTGTTAAGTTTTCAAACTCAAATATTAAAGTCACATATTCCATTCAGTGTGTTTCACCGCCGTTTAGCAGCCTATTCTGTGTACTCTGCACAGTTGCAGAATAGTAAGAAATACTGTTAAGTTTTCAAACTCAAATATTAAAGTCACATATTCCATTCAGTGTGTTTCACCGCCGTTTAGCAGCCTATTCTGTGTACTCTGTACAGTTGCAGAATAATAAGAAATACTGTTAAGTTTTCAAACTCAAATATTAAAGTCACATATTCCATTCAGTGTGTATCACCGCCGTTTAGCAGCCTATTCTGTGTACTCTGAACAGTTGCAGAATAGTAAGAAATACTGTTAAGTTTTCAAACTCAAATATTAAAGTCACATATTCCATTCAGTGTGTTTCACCGCCGTTTAGCAGCCTATTCTGTGTACTCTGCACAGTTGCAGAATAGTAAGAAATACTGTTAAGTTTTCAAACTCAAATATCAAAGTCACATATTCCATTCAGTGTGTATCACCGCCGTTTAGCAGCCTATTCTGTGTACTCTGAACAGTTGCAGAATAGTAAGAAATACTGTTAAGTTTTCAAACTCAAATATTAAAGTCACATATTCCATTCAGTGTGTTTCACCGCCGTTTAGCAGCCTATTCTGTGTACTCTGCAGAGTTGCAGAATAGTAAGAAATACTGTTAAGTTTTCAAACTCAAATATTAAAGTCACATATTCTGTGTAAGATGAAGAAGGCGGGTAAAAAGGGACGGGGAAGTGGACGTGATCCTGAAAGTTCAGGGAGCGGGTCAGGACGCGGAGAAACTGTGCCTGGTGCCAGAGCACAAGAAAGAAAGACATCCACCATACCTAGCTTCATGTGTAATTTTACAGGGAGTCGCAGGACATCACTCTCGAGGTCCGACCACTGCGAACAGGTGGTCGGTTGGATGACAGCTGATACTGCTTCCAGTCGGTTAAGCACCACCCTGTCTTCCACCAAGTCCACTCTCAGTAGCCAAGAGTCTGGTCAAAATAATCCTCACTCTGATCATCCTTCCTCCCACCATACACGGTCTGGTCAAAGAAGTGATCCCACACTGGGATATAGTGAGGAGCTCGTCTCATCACCAATCCTTCATTTGACCCTCTCTCCAAGCACGCTTGCAGAGGAACATGACATCTTGTGCCCTGATTCACAACCTCTAGAGGCTACCCAATCACAAGAAGATGACAGATGTGAACGGCATTTAAGGTCAAAGGAAGTAGTGGATGATGATGATGATGATGAGACACAGTTGCCATTAAATCAACCACTATTTCCGTCTCAAGACCTTGTTGAGGAGAATGTTATACAGTTGTCAATGACTGAGTATGTGGTGGGATCAAGACTTGAGGAGGATGATCAGAGTGAGGAAGTGGAGGAGGACTTGGTGGACGATGAGGTGACTGACCCCACCTGGGAAGGTGTAGAGCCGAGCGATGTCAGCAGTCCTGAGGGTGAGCCATCTGCAGCACCGCAACAGGCTGGAAGAGGCAGTGGTGTGGCTACAGAAAGAAGGCGGACCGCACCAAACCGGCCCGCAAATGTTCCACGGAGCACCCCCTTGCGTAAATCTACCTTGCCAAGGGGTAGGTGTTCCGCGGTATGGCGTTTTTTTAAGGAAAGTGCGGACGACAAAAGAATTGTAGTTTGCAACCTGTGCCACACCAGAATGAGCCGAGGCATGAACACTAGAAACCTCACCACCACCAGCATGATCCGACACATGGCATCCAAGCACCGTAGTAAGTGGGAGGAACGCCTGGATCGCCCATCTGTGTCTGCAGGCCACACCACTGCCTCCTCTTCCCCTGTTTTCGGTGCCGGCCAATCGCCTGTCGAAGGCGCAGGCCCGCATACCTCCCGCCCTGCACCTGTACCATCTGAAGCACCATCAGCGACCACATCCACTTCCCTGTCCCAGCACAGCGTCCAAATGTCGTTACCCCAGGCATTTGAGCGCAAGAGAAAGTACCCAGCCACCCACCCACAGGCCATAGCACTAACCTCACACCTTTCCAAATTACTGGCCATCGAAATGCTGCCATTTAGGCTTGTGGACACTGAGTCCTTCCGCAGCCTGATGGCAGCAGCTGTCCCTCGGTACGCGGTCCCCAGCCGCCACTACTTTTCCCGGTGTGCCATCCCCGCATTACACCACCATGTGTCCCGTAACATCACCCGTGCCCTGACCAACGCAGTTACTGGGAAGGTCCACTTAACGACTGACACATGGACAAGTGCTTGTGGCCAGGGACGCTACATTTCCCTGACGGCACACTGGGTGAATGTCGTGGAGGCTGGGAGCGACTCGGACCCTGGGATGGCACGGGTGCTACCCACGCCGAGGATTGCGGGCCCTACCTCCATCAGGGTTTCCACCAGCACCTACGTTATTGGCTCCTCCTCCTCCGTTTCCACCTCCGAATTCTCTACACACAGCGCCACTCCCCCATCAGCCAGTAGCTGGAAGCAGTGTAGCACTGCAGTGGGGAAGCGTCAACAGGCCGTGCTGAAGCTGATCTGCCTTGGGGACAAACAGCACACGGCCTCAGAGCTGTTGCAGGGGATTAGTCACCAGACCGAGCAGTGGCTCTCGCCACTCAACCTGCAACCAGGCATGGTTGTGTGTGATAATGGGCGTAACTTGGTGGCGGCTTTGGAGCTCGGCAAGCTCACACACGTACCATGCCTAGCGCATGTATTTAATTTAGTGGTGCAGCGATTTCTAAAAACCTACCCCAATGTGCATGATCTCTTGACCAAGGTGCGCCGCGTGTGTGCACATTTCCGTAAGTCATCAACAGCTTCAGCCGGCCTGTTGAAGCTGCAGCAGCGCTTACAATTGCCAGCTCACCGGCTGCTGTGTGACGTGAGCACGCGCTGGAACTCCACCTTCCACATGTTGGCCCGGCTTTGTGAGCAGCATAGGGCAGCAGTGGAGTACCAGCTGTTACACGGTCGTCGCCTCTCCGTTCAACTTCCTGTAATCAGAAGTGAGGAGTGGGAATGGATGTCAGACCTCTGCGAGGTTTTACGCAATTTTGAGGAATCGACACAGATGGTGAGCGGCGATAACGCTATTATCAGTGTAACCATCCCACTTCTGTGTCTACTGAAACGCTCGCTGCTCACAATTAAAACCGACGCTTTGCATGTGGAAGAGGTGGAAATGGGGGAGGAAGAGCTTACACAAGGTGATAGCCAGAGCACCCTCACTTCGTCTTCTCAGCGACAATTGGAGGAGGCGGAGGAGGAGGAGGAGGAGGAGGAAGACACGGTTGCCTCCGCTACAGAGGGTAGCCATGGAACTTTAGTTCCATCTCTTCAGCGTGGGTGGGCAGAAGAGGAGGAAGAGGATGAGGAGATTGAGAGTCATCCTCCTGGTGAGGACAGCGAAATCTTGACTGTTGGTACTCTGGCACACATGGCTGACTTTATGTTAGGCTGCCTTTCCCGTGACCCACGCGTTATACGCATTTTAAACAACACGGATTACTGGGTGTTCACCCTTCTGGACCCCCGCTACAAAGAGAATTTCTCATCTCTCATTCCTCCGGTGGAGAGGACAAGCAAAATGGTGCAATACCAGAAGGTTCTTGTCGAAAAATTGCTCCAAAATTTTCCATCTGACAACGCTGGCGGCAGAGTACGTGCTACCTTGGCCAACAGAGAAGGGGAGAAAAGGGGAGCACACAGCAGTTCCGAGAAAGGCAGGGCAACACTCTCCAAGGCGTGGGACACCTTCATGACACCCCGCCAGCACCCTCACCCTGATGCGCAGCCTAGTGTCACAAGGAGGGAAAAGTTTTGGAAGATGGTGAAGGAGTACGTAGCAGACCGTGTCAGCGTCCTCAATGATCCCTCTGTGCCTTACAACTACTGGGTGTCCAAGCTGGACACGTGGTATGAACTGGCACTCTACGCCTTGGAGGTGCTGGCCTGCCCTGCCGCCAGCGTTCTGTCTGAGCGGGTATTTAGTGCTGCTGGTGGCATCATAACAGATAAGCGTATCCGCCTTTCCACCGACAATGCTGATAGGTTGACACTTATAAAAATGAACAAGGCCTGGATTTCCCCTGACTTCTCCACTCCACTGGAGGAAAGCCCCGGGGGAACATAAACTCACTTTATATATGTTATTTACAATGATGGGAATACTCTGTATTCCCATTCACCCCTTCCACCCAAAAAACGGGTATATGGTTGACTCTTAATCTTCTCATCCTCCTCCTCCTCTTCCATATGCCCTGTGCTATAATTTTTATATAGGGCCAGCTCACCAGCGGGCCCTGTGATATAATTTTTATATAGGGCCAGCTCACCAGCGGGCCCTGTGATATAATTTTTATATAGGGTCAGCTCACCAGCGGGCCCTGTTTGCCAATTTTTATATAGGTCAGCTCACCAGCGGGCCTTCTCATATAATGTTTTATTGGGTCAGCTCTCTAGCGGGCCCTCTCATATAATGTTTTATAGCGTCAGCTCACTAGCGGGCCTTCGCATATAATGTTTAGGATGGTCAGCTCTGCAGCAGACCCTCACCCATAATGTTTTAGATGGTCAGCTCAGCGCACGTTTCCCTCTTAATCATGGCCTCAGTTCAATAAAATCAAGGAAATTTTTGGGAGAATTTGCCTCTGTGCACGTTTCCCTCTTAATCATGGCCTCAGTTCTGAAAATCAAGGAAATTTTTGGGAGAATTTGCCTCTGCGCACGTTTCCCTCTTAATCATGGCCTCAGTTCTGAAAATCAAGGAAATTTTTGGGAGAATTTGCCTCTGCGCACGTTTCCCTCTTAATCATGGCCTCAATTCTGAAAATCAAGGAAATTTTTGGGAGAATTTGCCTCTGCGCACGTTTCCCTCTTAATCATGGCCTCAGTTCTGAAAATCAAGGAAATTTTTGGGAGAATTTGCCTCTGCGCACGTTTCCCTCTTAATCATGGCCTCAGTTCAGAAAAATCGAGGAAATTTTTGGGAGAATTTGCAGATGATATACAAGTAAATATACAGCAAATACTGTTTGGTAACAATTTTTCGCCTAAAGTCGTTTTTATCTGCCTTTTTGTGTGTTTTACGGTCAGTCTGTAAAAATGGCGTACTACGGGCGAAAGATCGTTCCCAGCAGCGACGTTGGAGTCCAAGATGCATCCAGACATCCTCCCTATGCTGTCCCTGAACCATTTCTGTAGTGTTTCCATCTTTTTCTGCCCTTTTCCTATGGACCAGGCACCCTCCCCTCATCAGAGCAGGGGGTGCCTGGTGTAATGCTCGAGTCCTCCCATTGACTTCAATGGGGCTCGGGTGCTCGGCCGAGCACTCGAGCCTCAGGGGGTGCTCGGTCAGAGCACCCGAACACCCGAGCATTGGGGTGCTCGCTCATCACTACTAATTATTTAGTTTTTAAGATACCATATTTCCCTGACATCAGCCTTTTATCTCGTAATGAGCCTGGCCAGCCTGATTGAGTAGTTGCCATGGCAACCTACCTGGAATTCACTCACACAGAGTGAATGAGTGATGAGTTTTAGGTAGTGCTTAGCATGCATTAAAACTACTCACACAGAGATAAAATGTCTCAGGGTGAGTGAACTGCGGGTCAGGTTGCAATTGCAACTGTTCACTGACTAAGCTAAATAAGCAGACACACAATCCATGGCCATCCAAGGCCATAAATCCTAATAATTACATAAATAAAATCTTACCCCACCTAGTTGCATTCCACATGCTGGCCTAGTGGCCGATGGAAGATAGAGGAGGGTGGCTTTTGCCTGGCGGTGCCATGAATGGTCACGGGATACAATGAGGTGACTACAGCATAGATCAGTGGGAAGTTGTCCCCCCAGAATAATGGGGAGTCTGCACCACAAGGCATGCGGCATAGTCCTGAGGTACAGCACATCATTCTACATTCCAGGGCACCTCCCAGCCAGCCCTGCAAGGAGAAATATAAACCTGGGCAGAGTGCATCTGGGAAGTGCTCTGCCATAGAAATGCAGGCATCTCTAATCCCCCAACACCCATACACTCAGAAGACATCCAGTGCTGAGATACCTACAGGTATCAAGAGACTAACTTAAACCACAGGATAAAGAAAGGAAACAGCTTTTGCTGTGTGATGATTTCTATGTAAATATTGATAAAAGTGACTTTATCTCAAGGGTGATCCTCCTAAGTTCTGCTTCTCCCCCTACAACACCCTACCGAGCCCCTGACACCCGGTCACCCTGCTGATGGGATTCTCTCATGGAGTATAGCCCTTCAGTGTAGCATAATGCTGTGAGTTCCTACTCTACACTCTGCTGCTTCTTCATATGACCTTGCCTTTTCCTTCACATTGAGCTGCCATGTTGATGGATTCATCTTCTATTCTGCAGACCTCCAGTGACATCCAGATGTCATGTTGATGTTCTCACTTCATATTACATAGTCTTCCAGCGTAACTTCATTTTGTGAATTGATCTCTAGAGCTCACATCCCACTATTGTCCTGCCTTATTACAGTTGTTACTGCTCCCTCTAGTCCCTTCTTTTTGGGACTCCTTGACTGGCCACCCACACGTCTGCCCAGAGGTTTGGAAATGGATAAGAGGTCTAGTGAATACAAATCAAAATTGAGCAAATTTTCCAGCCGTCAGATTGCTGAGGATGAAATGAAGCTATTATGGAAGATCAATATGCCCCAGCGCTGGCTCTAAGGACTCTGCCAAGTCCTACTTTGTGGAGCTCATGCCATCAACAACTGCCAATCAGTCTTAACTAACAAATTAGATACAATACAGGTCGACCTGAAACTCTTAAGTGCTGATCAGCAAGCAATGACAGAAAATATCCTGGATGTGCAGAGTCGGATTGGGTTGCTTTACTGCGTATTTCAAGGCTGAAGGGCCAATTATCTTACAAAAACAACCAAGTCTCCATTTTCCACAACTTCCTAGCGGATATCCTAAAACAACTGAGAAATTTCCAAAATGCCAAGAGGCATTTACTAGAAAGGAATATTCCTTATACTATGATGTACCCTGCCCATCTCTGAGTTTCTCATGACAACAGCAAACACATTTTCAGCTCTGAAACTGAGGCTCTGTCCTGGTTGGAGAGGCTCTTGGTGTTCTCTGCTGTGGGTGATCCTCTATTGATTTCTGGTGGATGTGCTTGTGTTCCTGCTTCTCTGTGCCTGCGGTGCTGATGGGAGAGGTAGGAAGCTTTTCCCCCTCCTTGGCCCCATTCGACAGGTTGGACACTTCTGGTATGTCTAGAGTGCTGGTGAATGGGCCTGGAATGCCACCTGTTTCATCTTACCCTCGGCATACTTAATCCTGTTCTGTGGGGTGGCGGGTGCAGGGCGGAGAGAAGAATGGTGTAAAGATGATAATGCTGCTATATTTCTGCTACATTTATGATCATCTTTATGCCTCACTTGAGTTATTTTTATGCCAATGTTATCATTCTTCTTACATGAATACCTTGATGTCTCACTTAAGTTTTGTTCACCCCTCTGGTGCCATCCTTGAGGCTATTTGCATCATGTATGCCTCCTTTGGGGCATTTATGCAACATCTATGTGCCATGTGTGTGCATAACCGGCTATCTCTTGGCTTCACCTGAGTTGTGCTACCCTTATTGGTGTGATCTAAACTGGTATTTGCACTGTATGCACTGCTCTTTGCTTACCGGTGGCGGGCAGAGTGTACACTCATGCGATAAAACTGGATTCACTGTAAAATGCAGTCACTGTTATGTGCCTTTCTTCCTGGCAGGGCTAGGTGTCAATGCATATTCTTTTAGCCGTACATTGGGGCGTGGGGAGGGAGTGTCCCCCTGCCCTTGTCCCACTGTGATGGATTCTCGTCTCCAGAGGTTGCGTTCTCATTTATTGCAGTGTTCCTCCTTGGGGTTAGAGAGGGCTAGTGGTGCTGTGCTCCGGTCAGGGATGTGATGGAGTGTTTCTACATGTCTGCTTTCTGACTATCTTTATGCCTCACTTGTGTTATGTCTATGCCAATGTTATTATTCTTCTATAGGAATTTCTTCATGTATCACTTGAGTTTATTCAAACCAATGATGTCATCCTTGAGGCTATTTGCACCATGTACGCCTCCTTTTGTGGGTACTTGGGTAAAATCACTGTATTCTCAGTGACGTGTGTGCATATCTGGCTGCCTCTGGGCTACACCTGAGTTGTTGCTGGTGCGGTCTGTAAAGGTATTTGCTGGAGGCAGGCAGCTTAAACCCTCCTGTTATAGTACTGTACTTTCTACTAATCCAATCACTGTTATGTATCATGTATCCTGGCCGGGAATAGGCACCAATGAATATTTGTTTGGCTGCTCACTGGGATGGGGCGGGAGTGGTTGTTCTCCCCTTCTCTTGTGCCACTGTGGTGGGTTCCCACCTCCGGAGGTTGCCTCTCGATACTTGTGTTATGTCTATGCCAATGTTATTATTCTTCTGTAGGAATATCTTCATGTATCACTTGAGTTTATTCAAACCAATGATGTCATCCTTGAGGCTATTTGCACCATGCATGCTTCCTTTTGAGGGTACTTGGGTGAAATCACTGTATTCTCAGTGACATGTGTGTGCATATCTGGCTGCCTCTGGACTACACCTGAGTTGTTGCTGGTGCGGTCTATAAAGGTATTTGCTGGAGGCAGGCAGCTTAAACCATACTGTTATAGTACTGTACTTTCTGTTAATCCAATCACTGTTATGTATCATGTATTCTGGCCGGGAATAGGCAACAATGAATATTCGTTTGGCTGCTCACTGGGATGGGGCAGGGGTGGTTGTTCTCCCCATCTCTTGTACCACTGTGGTGGGTTCCCACCTCCGGAAGTTGCCTCTCAATACTTTCAGTGTTCCTCCTTGTGGTTGGAGTGGGCTAGTGGTGCTGGGCTCTGGTTCTCGGTGTGATGGGGTTCCCCCCTTTTTTACCTCTTTTTTTCTTTTCCCTCCCCCACCTTTGAGTTCCACTGATCATCCTTTCACTCTACAGGGATTTGTAATCAATGTCTGGGGGGGTCTTGGATGTGGTTAATTATCGTGCAGGTACTGGGGTATGTTAAGTCCATTGGATGGTGGTCCCTACCCATGATACTGAAGGCTGATTTTCGTCCTGGTGGGGGTTTTAAGTTATCTTAGGGTTCTTTGATGGTCTCTTCCTTGAGCATGATATTGGTGGTGCTCGGCCCGGGTCCACGTCTATTGTCCCTGACTGTACTGACTCTTAGAGTTGTGTCTTCACCATTCTTACCGGATACAGTCATTGCTCATGTTTATTGTGATTCTTATCCTGTCTCCTGTGTTCCGGCCTTGGCTGGTTGGTAATACGTATTCTTGGGACTGAGTGCTGGGACGGAGGGGCATCTGCCCTCACCCCTGGCCTGTTGTAGGGGGAGGTTGCCTCCGGGGCCCCCATTCCTTGCCATATTACTCCTTATGTTCTGTGTTGTCTGGCAGTGCTTGCCTCTGTCTTTACTAAAATGGGAAGTATTAGCTCTGTATATGAGAGCTTGTGTCTCTTGTTTATGCTCTTGCTTTTTAGGCAACCCCTTATTTTGAGGCTTTGCTTCTCTACAGGTTTGGGTATGAGGTATCTTTCTGGTGTGGGTGGGTTAGAGGCCTGGAGTGGTTCTGTATGGATTTGCTGAGAGGTTGTTATGGGCTTGTTGTGATTTTTTTTTTCTCTCTCTCTCTCTTATATCACTCCCCTCTCCTTTTGTCACTCTCCCTCAGGCTACTCCTCCTTCAACCATCTCGATTGGCTGCTTGGCCTTTATCAACCTGGGCCAGCCTCCTAGGCTTGCTCAATTTTCGCGCCAAGATCCTGAGAGATTTTCGTCACAGTGATCCAGAGTTTGTGATTCCCGTGTTCCGACCTTTGCCTTGTTTCCCGACTACATCTCCAGTCTTCAGATTTTGCCTCCGACTCCTTGAACTTTGACCCGGCTTCCTTTTGACTATGACTCTGTTTGCCCCACTGGTACCTTTCCTCTGGTTCGGCTTTGACACCGGCTCACCTGACCACACTCCATCCTGTACTTCTGCGCAACGGGTGTACCTCCAGCTGATACTCGGCTAGGCATCAGCTGCCTCTGAGACTTGCGCTTCGACTCTTTCTTCTCATGAGTCCTGTTTTCTTGACTATCTGATTCCCTGTTGTCTCGACTCCACACCTCAGGCCCTCTGATTGAGTTGGGTGCCATTAACAGTTCCACTGGTGACCGCCCTGGCCAGTCGAGGGTGTGGATGCTTTGGGGTGTCCGCCTCTTGGAACCCTCTACTTGTTCCTCCCAGATAGCCATAACATTTTGGTATCTGTGAATTAATGGGAGGACAGGGTTGTAAACTTTTATAATGGAATGTAAGGGGCCTGAATGACAAAATTAAACAATCCCTTATTTTATCACACATTAAACGAAAGGCCCCTGATGTTTTCTTAAAGGAGACACATTTATTGGGTTCTAAAACTCTCTCTCTCAAGAAACCATGGGTGGGCTGCCATTATCACTCCACTTTTTCCTCCCATGCCAGTGGAGTTTCTATAGTGTTTAAGAAACCTGCACAATTTGAATTTCTTTAACTCAAATCTGACAGAGAGGATCAGATATCTTTTTTTGGTGAGGAACTTGGCTGGCTCTCCCACTATACTTTTTAATATATATTCCTCCCAATTCTCTGACCTAGTTCTGTGTGAATCCTTGGAGTTCGATTCCTCCAGGCCAGGACATTGCATGGTTTGTATGGGTGACTTTAACAATATCCTGGATGGTGACCTTGACCGACTGGGGGTGTTGCAGAGAGTGATACTATTGTTCTATGGTTGGGTGGTGGACATGGGACTCATTCACCCGACAGACCATGGGTGCTCCTGCCTCTCCTCCATGCATCGTACCCCGTCCCGCAGTGACCATGCATTTGTTTCTGGGGCTGTCCGTGAGAGTATCATAGAGTGCTAGTATCTTCCTACAGTGGTGTCTGACAACTCGTTACTGTTGCTTGCCTTGGATTCCTGCAGCAACCTGGGTGATCCATCCTGGACATTGCGGCCTTCTTGGCTGAATATAAAGGCTGTTGCTGTCCTTTACACTAGAGACATTACTCACTATTTTGATATCAACACTGGATCGGCAGACAAAGATGTGGTGTGGGAGGCTGCCAAGGCTTGCGTTTGGAGCTCTTTGATCTCTCTCACATCCACCTTCACAAAGGGATGCATAGCAGAGGCCCAGCAGATGGAGGATGAGGTTTGGGAGGCTGAATGAGCGATTTGTAATGGTTCCCCAAGTACAAATCAGGAGTCCAAATGATATAGTAAAAAATAACAATTTATTAAAATAATAACAATAAGAGTAATCACAATAATAGTAATAACAATCAAGAAATAACATGGAGAAGAAGTAGAGGTCCCACTAGTGGTCAGCAACTCTATCAGAAACAGGAGTCTGCCTAAATGAGAAAGCCTCTATCAGAGACAGGCACACGCCCCTGTAGTCTCCGAATAAGGAAATGCCAGCAGGAAACGCAGTAAAAGACAAACTGATTCACTCCTGCACTCATTGGGTAGGCCCGAGGGATCTCCCAGAGGTGGTAGAGAATAGGGAGACACAACTGACACAAGCCTGCCGTCAGTACAATGAAGTAGAACTCCCCTAAGGAATGGAACGGGGAGAGAACCCAGTCAAACTCCATGAAACAGAAAGGTAAGTCTTAACCAGAGCCACAGGTCTGCACCAGATTGGGTGTGTACTATACACAGAGCGTAAGCAAGATAATAGCCAGAGCCACAGGTCAGCATCATGTTGGATGGTCAGACAAGCTGGGTCATACACAGTTCAGGTAGTCAGCCAGATCCACAGGTCTGCACCAGATTGGGTGTCCGCTATACACTTGGAGTAGGCAGGAGAATAGTCAGACAGAGCCACAGGTCAGCACCAGGTTGGATGAACAGACAAGCCGGGTCATACACGGTTCAGGTAGTCATCCAGAGCCACAGGTCTGCACCAGACTGGGTGTCCGCTATACACTGGGAGTAGGCAGGAGAATAGTCAGACAGAGCCACAGGTCAGCACCAGGTTGGATGAACAGACAAGCCGGGTCATACACAGTTCAGGTAGTCATCCAGAGCCACAGGTCTGCACCAGACTGGGTGTCCGCTATACACTGGGAGTAGGCAGGAGAATAGTCAGACAGAGCCACAGGTCAGCACCAGGTTGGATGGACAGACAAGCTGGTTCATATACAGTTCAGGTAGTCAGCCAGAGCCACAGGTCTGCACCAGGTTGGGTGTCCTCTATACACTGGGAGTAGGCAGGAGAATAGTCAGACAGAGCCACATGTCGGCATCAGGTTGGAAGGACAGACAAGCCAGGTCATAGACAGAGCCCAAGGGAAATAGAACTGTAATGAACAACAATGCAAGAGCAACTGAGTTAGCACTCAGTTCCCTTTTAAAGCCCAACCCAGGAAGTAGCTGGGAGGAGGAACTACACCAAGTAATTAAATAGAGCCCTGCATCATAATGCCGCTTCACGCCCGCGGATGACGCATATCGCCAGAATGCGTCCATCTCCCGATTCATGTCTGCGTCAATTCGAGCAACAAAACATCTTAGCCAGGGGACATGGACGGCCTATAGCCTCGCCAAGCGCGCCCAGACCCGGGACTGTGAGTGACGCATGGGAAGATGCCGAATCATGTTTCGACACATCCAGCGTTGCCACAGGCTGCGTCACTGGAACTGAGGTAACTGTAACACGATTGTCACAGACGGGGGAGGACACCTATGCCATATATGTATCTGCAATGCTAAACCTTAGCCTCTGCCTCTCGGAGCTTAACTGTACCATACTGTTTCACATCCCTCAAAGTGTTTTGATGTGCTATAATCTCGATAAACCGCAGATCCTACATTTGCAAAGTGATGAGGGTCATTTTCTCACCTCGGACAGGGACATCAACAATCAATTCGCAAATTTCTTTCAGTGTCTATACCAATTCTGTAAAAAAAAAAGGTGTGGGAGAAAGATACCACAAGTGCCCCTGTGCATGATCAATTAAGCATCAATGGCCACCACCAACACCCTTGTGTGCATACTCACAAAAATATTTGCTGAACAATGGCATATACCAATTCCAGCCCAATAAGCTGCTGAGGATTATTCACTGCTCTCAGACGCAGTATAGACGATAGAACTCCACACTGTTGTTTGCTGCTCCAATACTACACCCTCTCTCTTAGTGGCATCAAGATCCCAAAAAATCATAACAAACAAAGAAGACAAGAAAAGAGCGCACAATAGTGTGGTACTGTTACTTCATAAAAAATATATATGTACTTAAAATCAATTGCATTCTCGTGATACTTATCTATAGTTTGGTATAAGTAATACATCAATGTTTTTGCGCCTCAACTTCACATTGCTTTTTCTATTGGCCCTAGACTCTTGCGCTCTTCCTCCCTCAATGAACAAGGCCTCCATTATTGTACTCCTTAAAGGAAGGATGTTACTCTCTGCATCTAGCTCCTAACCACAGATGTCAAAATATTGGCTAAGATGTTGGCGTCTCTGCTGAATGCCATTATCTCCAAACTTGTACACCCAGATCAGTCTGTGTTCATCTCAGGTAAACCGTCGCCTTATAATCTCAGGCGATTGTACTCCCATCTACAGATTCCTCATGACAATCGGGGTCATAGGGCTATTGCCTCTCCTGATGCAGTCAAAGCCTTTGACTCCATTGAGTGAGAATATTTGTGGGCCATACTTGATAAATTCAGCTTTGGGCTGACCTTTATTCACTGGATCCGCACTATCTATGCACGGCCTGTGAGTTTGGTCTGTATGGGAGCATCTCTTCCCCCAAATTTTGTCCTGAGCAGGGGCACTAAGCAGGGTTGCCCGTTATTGCCAGTGCTTTTCGCTTTGGAGATAGAGGATGCCAGCCAGTATACTGGATGATCCTAACATCACTGGCCTTTGTTTGGGAGGTCGGGTTAAGAAGCTCGCTTTGTATGTGAACAACATGCATCTTTTCTTGGGCAACACATGCTTATCCTTAATGGCCGTATTAGAGAGAGTGGCTTTATTCCAGCCTCTCCATAAACTGGTCAAAATCCTCCCTGTTCCTCCTGAACCAGATGCTGGATGTCAAACATCTGTCTTCCAGTAAAGTGTTAATGCTGGGGATTTTGGTCTCTGGCTCCACCGTCGTGTTTGGTCATGAATAAGCATGTATAATGTGACTACGTGGACTGGGAACACTGGCGTGTAATGTATAGACTTGAGCTATGTGTCTGATGTCCTTTTTTGATTTTATCAAGATTTCGAATAAATTATGTGTTTTTATGGATGCTCTCAGTACTCTGCTTTGTTCACTTGTGCAGCCTAATTCTCACGTTATTGTATTATTGGGGCAAGAAGGAGCCTTTGCTTTGCACAGGAACTTGGACAGTCAGAGAGTTTTGGAGGCCAGGAGCATGGATATGTACTGGTTAAATGTCCTTGTAATCTCTGAACTCTCTCTTTTGATTGCACATCCCCCTGGCTTGTTTATAAGTAATAATCTTGTTTCAGTAATACATCACTTTCGGGATACGACCAATGCTTTGCAGACCTTACCACTTAACATTATAGGATGGGCTAATCTTATCAGGAAGCTATTTTTACCCATTTTTTTTATATTTTTTAGAATTCGCCTATCCATATTCCTATGACTTTTTGGGGAATTAGATTTGATAACTATTCAGTTCCTGTGGTCGGGGGGGGGGGGGCTCGGATCAGGCTGTCTGCATTGCATAAGCCTAAATCTGAATTTATAGCTAATATCTGGCAACACAGGGCCAATTTGCCCTGGTCTAACCCTGACACCCAGTTCTAGTTCCTCATTCTGGAGGAATCCGTGTTATGCGAGAATCGCCATTTGTCCCAGATGTTGACTATGGGTCCGGCGGTGAGTACCACTGATAAGACCCTGGGGTTACCAAAATCCAAAAACTGGACACTCACCCTGTTAAATTTCTTCTGAGAGAGACTATGGTTATGGCATGTAAGATAGTTACCATGGCGTGGATGTCTGCCCTTCCACCCTCAAAAGATCATTGGGTGCTTCTGGTGGCCCAGAATCTTCCACACTACCATTTAGTATACACCCATAGAAAGACCCAGTACAGGTTCCATGTGATTTGGGGAGCTTGGATATCTCACTTTGGGATGGACTCCTCTGCCTAGCTGGGTGATGCTGGGTCTTACTCTCTGGGCTCCAAATCTGATCTGCCTAAATTGGTGATGGGGATGGTGGCACTTCCGAGGTGTTGGGGGTGTACCAGTCTCCTCGGGTGGAGAGAGACTATCCCTTTTCCCCTCCATTTTTTTTAGTTGTTGTTATTGGTAGTTCTGATTACACAATGTAAAAAATTCTTCACGGACACTTCAAGATGACTGATCTGTACTTCCTTTTGACCACTATGTTTTCTCAACTATTATGCATGCCTGAACTGGTATTGAGCTGCCCTCATTGTTTTATTTCATGCATTGTCATGTTCTGTGTTGTATCTCAAAGATGTCCTTAATAAAAAAATATTAAAAATAAATAAATAACTTACTAAGAAAAACAATCACACCCCTTACACCATCTAAAATACCTATGTCCCTATCCTAAATAATCCCTATATAAAAATACTTAACCCTAGGGGAAAAGAAGCATAGGATAAAAAAAAGAAAACCATTTATCTGCACCACAAAAAATATAGATAATATTGCACATGAAAAAAACTATGCCTCAACACTATGATGCAAATAGATTGTCTCACGGATAATTATTGGATGCTATACAACCTTGTAATCAATCACTAGTTGTTTCAATAGTAAATACTGCCCTGAAAAGCAAAGAGCAGGAAGTGGTGATGATCTGGATGGGTTGAGATGTGCAGATAGACGCTCTTCAAGTCTAATGAATCTACAAACTCCCCTGCACATATAGCCGCATTGAAAGAGAACAAAGAGTCCATCTTGAACTGTGGAGCTAGCGCAAAATGGATGACATACCTTTAGTCCAGACTAGAATGGCATCCTCCATCTTTTTTTGGAATAAAATCTGGGGAATTGTTCCTGAAAAGGAACAGGGTTCAACACATGCATGTATAGCAAGGAGGAAACTATGTCTAAGAAAAGATGACCTCGGTCCAGATCCAGACTAACTCTGGACAGGAGAAAATGGTGAGTAAAAAGACACCTGAAATGTATATGATACCCTTCTGAAATGACCAGCAAAACCCACTAATCCATTAGAGAAATGGTCCAAGACTTCCTATGGGCAGAGATGAACCAGATTTCTAAACAGTCTTCTTGCCTGCCCAAGCCTGCTTGAGCTTTGCAGAGGATGCACCTGGGGAAGCTGATGTACTGAGAAGGACTGGAGCAATTCTCAAGCAAAACTGACTTTACCATGGGAATCAAATAAAAATCCCCAACACTCTAGCTGTTTTTAATGGGCTTTTAACCCTTCAAGTGCTACAGAGTCCTCCATTGCATTGGCTTGCAATATATTGGAGACCTCTGTAGCATTTTAGGTGCTCAAAGCTCCATTTAAATCAATCCACATTTTACTTGTCACCTGTGGTGCAGGTGGCTTGTCCCTGAATTGCTTCAGTACATCAGCCTTAATATGTCAAATGTGCTATATGGGGAGGGTGGTCTAACTATACTTCTGTACCAGTAGGGCATAGGTTAGTACAATAATGTGTGATGTAGGAAAGGCAAATAAGTAGGTAGAAGATGTCTAAGATATATGTCTGTTAACCTTTTTTATGTATTATAATTGCAGACAAAAAATGCAATGGTAGAAAAAGAAATGGTCTGTGATTTAATCTGTCCAAAATAGACAGAGAAACCTTATATACAACATCAGCACACTTTAGGAGATGTCATCCATTAATCTTTGCTATACAGGATACATTTACCACCTATCTGGTGACATAATGCAGAGTATACCGTTTCAGGAGTTATAAAAACATGTCATAGATACTAGATAGATTTTTACCACAGTACCTCAGCATCTTCTCTTACTGCTAGAGAGCTTATTGGCCAAGAGAGCTGTCTGAACTGACAAATCAGATTAGTTTCTGTTCTCATAAGTGAACATTCTCCTGGTGACTGAATATCAGTTTGTAAGTTTACCTCATCACTTTATTTTAGAACTTACCAACCAAGAAAGATATTTTTACCTTCACTATGCAACTGGCTGAGCTACCAGTCAAAAAGCACCTGCCATTAACCCTTTGAGTTCCAGAGAATTATCCATACAATGGATACCTCTCTGGCATCCAGAGTTAAATAACTCTTGTAAAAGGAAGGTTGGTAGAGTTTTGTTGTAGCAAACGTCTTCTGTTTGTGTATTTGTACTCATTCCATAGCAACATATGACTGTACTGTGAAATACTAGGTATTTAAATCTCCAGTAATTTGGCAATGATAAGGTTGCACATGGAAATGAGATAAATTAGTTTTCTATTAAACTACTAGCAGTGTGAGATGGTGTTGCCCGTCATTTTTTTTTTATAATTAAATTGTTTTAACCCCTTTGAATGCCAACGATGTCTCGATCAAATTGCTTCACAGTGCATTGGGGAAGTCTGTAGCATCCAAGGGGTTAGAAAGAAGATGTCGCTATAATTATTTATTCATTGTTATAGGTATATCTTTCCTCCTTTAAAGACCAGAGGGGTGCTCTTTACATTCAGGAACAATGCATTCCATACCCTCTTGTACTGAAAGGGTTAATACGTACAGCTTGGAGGTTAGAATGGAGAGGAGTGATAGGATTGGAAACTTTCATATATACATTAAGGATTTTAACCCTTTGAATGCCAGAGGGGGATGCAACGTAGCTTAACCCTCTGGCACTCAAAGGGTTAATTAAGTTGAGAAGGTATTTACTTTTCAGAAGAGAAGGAATAGTAGAAGAGGACATGACCTGACACTGGATGGTGGCAAAATTAAAAGGAAATGAAAGAGAGAGAGAGAGAGAGAGAGAGAGAGGGAAAAATACTTTACAGAAGGGTGTTGGATAGATGGAATGTCATCGCTGGTAGGGGCTAAAAGAGTAAATGAATGTAAGAAGACCTGGGATAGACATGTGGATATTGTAATAATAAAATAAGTCTGTGCTTTTTAACTAATGTGCATCACTGTGGAATCTGTTGGTGCTTTATAAATACACTAGTATTGAAGACCAGTGTGCAAAGGCCAGGGTGCTGCCCGGCTGCCTCGGTTGTTGCTCCGGGGCCGTGGGTGGGGACGGGAGATGGGCCATTTGGGGCACCCCACTCCGGATCGGCCATGCCTCGGACTGGGGGCGGGCACGTTCGGGCAGTCTCTGCTGCGCATGACTACTGCACGTGAATGAATCATTTGGGCAGTCTCTACTGCACGTGAATGAATCGTTTGGGCAGTCTCTACTGCGCATGTGTGTGTTACGCACACAGGGAGCTTCGCATCCTAGCAAATTATATTATAGGGTATTAATAACCACTAATCAGAGAAATGGGGAGACTGATGAGCCAGTGGGTTTGTATCTGCTTTCCCTGGCACTCATTGAGTTAAACAGAGCTTCTGAGGTTCCCAGCCCTACAAAGCTGGCCCTTACAGTAATAAATACAGTATTGTGATTAGTATCTCCAGGTTAATCTATTTACATAAACTGTGCATTTACATCTCGGCTCATCAGTGGTCCTTCCTATAGCCTGGCACTTATTACTTAAAAGCATCTGTAAATAATTATAGCCCCATTGTTTGTAATGGATTTACAATGGAAAATATGGGTAAAGGAGAGAGAAAATGGCAAGTGGGGTTGTGATAAATATTGAATTTATCCTTCTTGGAATACATTGACCAATTGATCAGACGCCACTAATTACAGGGGATTTTTACCCCCTCTATACATTTAAGGTTCAAAGGTCAGATGCATTAATGTAACTCAAACCACAGATTGGCCAGCACCACTGTAATAATGTAATATACACACTGAAACATGGAAAATGGAGGCTGAAATTAGTCTAAAAACTTGTACATTACTCCCTGAAGCTCATGTGCTAAGGATAATTGGACTCATTCTGAAAAATATACCTTGCACCACAAAAGGTAGGAAATCACCAGTTAAGAATTCCCCCACTGTATCTCACCCCCAATCACACCCGGGGATCCCAAGGAGTAGACTTCCGAGGCTGGATGTCCTCTCTTCATTATATTTTTGTATGGTGTGAGATCTTTTTAAACCTACAGAAAGAGGAAATGAATGGATATGTACAAAACTTGACAGCAACATACTTCTGGAGTAAAATAGAAATGCCACATTTAACCCTTTGAGTGTCAGAGGGGTATGCAAAGCATGCAGATTTTGAGACTGCTCTCCTAAAGACAGATGAAGCTGGTGAAGGGGAAGGTCAACACTAGGAGAGATGTGTTGTTTCTTACCCAAAACTTGGTGGAGGTGAGCAGCCATGAGAGTGAGAGCAGCAAGGCTCATGGCCGAGATATGTGCACAGGCCTCAAGGAACAGGGGGTGGTACTGGAAGTAGCGGGGGGAAATGGTGTTGCAGCTTTATTTTTCATATTGACTGTGAAGTTCAAAAAAGGGTTTTTGAGAAGAAGAATTTTTTTTAAGCAGCGGACAAAATCGGGGTAACTGGTTAGTGCTGATGCGATCAATATTGGGAATAATGTTAGTGATAATGCGACCAGTATTGGGGAGAGGACAAAGAGAGAGAGAGCAAAGAAAGTAGAAGAAACGGCTTAGTGGTGAGGGCATGAGGATAGGGGAGAGGAGAAACACTGAGAGAGGTTAAAGTCCAGGGAAGAGCTTAGGGCTGAAATGATGGCTATAGGGAAGAGGAGAAACAGTAAAACCGGACAAAGTGGGACAAAGAGCTTAGTAATAACGCAATGAGTATAGGAGAGAGGACAAACAGTGAGGGAGGAGAAAGTTAGGAGGAAGAGCTTAGCTGAAACGAATGTCACATGCAAAGATTTTCATAGGAGTGAAAATCACGCACTGCTCAATGTTGGAGAGATGTGAATGGTGGAGACATGCTATCTCCTCCTCCTGACCACCCCGGGATGTGTGTGCCATGTCTGGAGAATTGCTATTCACATGACCAGCTTCTCCTTTATAGTATATATATTATACTATACAAAAAATAATTGCTGTTGCTCTTCATTAAAAATATATATTGTATGATTTTTCCTAGCAAGTAAAATAAGGGTACACCCACTGAGAAATATCTCATTCCACAATTATTACAGTTTATGTTTTTGGTTTCTTTTACATTAACCCCTTAAGGACCAGTGGTTTTTATACACTGAAAGACCAGAGACATTTTATTCACTGAGCAGGTACAAGTGAAAGATCATGCAGAAACTCACTGCTCCAGTCTTGGAGTTTAAGCCTCCTCCAGACGTGCTGTGATCATTTAACTTGTGATGTGCCAGAACCATCACTGGTCCTTAATGAACTGAAAGTTGTGACAGTCTTGGTGTCCACAAAATTCCCCTACAGTTCACTTGGTGTTCAGGTCAGTTATTTATATGCATTATATGGGAGACTTGACTAAAGTTCTCAATAGAATGTGATAGTAATAACTTCATCATTTTGAGAGTTTCAGTGGTTATAACTTTTGAATAAAAAAAGTCCCAGAAGTGAGAGTACATTTGTCATACTCAGCAAGAAAATCCCTATAACATACATTTTCAGGAAAAACATTTAATGATACTTTAACCCTTTGAATGCATGAAAGCCATTGCTGATGCATTGCTTAGCAATGATTTAGAGAGGCATCTCTAACATCCAATGGGTTAAAAACCTAATGACAACCCACAAATTCAGGGATTATTTCCAACCAAGGCATGCCATCTAAATTACTCAGATCTTTTCTTATCTGGTCCTTACACCAAACTGGGCAGTAGCACATTCTGAAACCCATGAATGAGATAAACTTTTAGAAAATAATGCCAACACAAATCTGTATTTCTCTAGAAGAAACACAGTATCTAACATAAAAATGAATACTATGAGGTACAAATACATTAGTAGACTCTTCTGGAGCACATGGCTGTGCCTAGCAACAAATCAAGCCCCCTCCAAGAAAAATGGGGGTTATAAAAAAAAAAAAAAAAACCTTAATTCCATATACGATACAGGAAAAATACTTAACCCCTCCCCCCCAAATGGTTCTTTGTACAGAGGAGAGAAACATATAACTTTCAGCCAGTTATAGTCTGGGAGTAAAGATAAACATATGACTCAGTGGCCAATCAATAGGAATTGTAGGGAAAAAAAATTATTTAAAAATCTAAAATTTCCTCCAGTTGAAATCAAAGCAAATCCCAATTCCTAATCCAGTATTTGTCATTCTACCTAATATAGAAGGAACATAGCACTTTTTCTTCAGCAGTAATTTCCCTATTAAGGTATGGATTCTATTGTATGTGCCAGTGTCATCATTGGGTTTATCTACAAATGGCCACATAGTCTTCAGTAGGAAGTTGTCTGATAAATCCAAGGATTACCTACATGAATTGGAAGCCAACCCAAAATCTTAAAAAATGCCGTTGAGGGTAAAATTGGACTTTTCACATATTCCAACTTCTAATCACACTTTCACTGGACAGAACCATATTTGTAAGAGAGAGATGAGTACAGTGAATGTTTGAAAGAACAAACCCTAAATAAAAAGTTAAACACTGAGTAAAGGGTGTATATGGAAGGAAGGGTTTTCAAAAGTAAAGCTTGTTAACAAAGTGGTCAATTAAAGGCTGATATCCAGACCATAGAGATCTGCAGGAGGGACTAGATTAATATGAGTATAGGGGTGCTAAATGTCACCACCCATTTTATCAAATATTTTCCTTCTGAGGTCTATGGTGAAAACTGGAGATAAAAGCAGTGATAAAATTAACACCTGCAATAGAATACAGCCCCAAATTCATATGACTCTCAAGTCACAGCCTTTACTTTTAAAAGCTCTTTCAAATCCCCATTACATTTACAATATGGGGTCTCTACAGCCCAAATTAACCTTTTGCAAACTTGTAATAAACCTTCTCTTCCCCACTGAAAATTAAAATGGTGTCTTTGGGCCCCATATTAATTTTTAAAATAAAATATATTTTGTAGGGCTTTGCTAATTGTGTAAAATATCAAGTTCCATCCACTGTAGGGAGATGCATCGTTCCAGCGTTATTAGAGATTAAAATACAGTTTTTTTATTAACAGTGCCTCCTAGTGGTCACGTGTTAGTAATTCTGTTACATTATACGGGAGAGGTGAGTCATTGACAAACAGTTCTTCATATAATGCGATAGAAACTGCTGAGTCTGAACTCTTAAGAAGTGATTACATTTTTACTCACTTCCTGACAGTATGAATATTTATAACTTTGAATAAAACAATAGTGGGAGTACCCTTGTTTTACTCAGCATGAAACGAGGTGTTATGTTCTTCCCCTTTTGCGTTGCTTTTTGTGATTCCTTGTCTATTTTATTTGTTTGTTTTAAGTTATCTGTATCCTGTTCCCTATCATGTCTTATGTTTGCTCTGAGCCTTTAAGCCTCAGTGCTTTTGAAGGGATCGCTATCAAAGCTTTCCAGGTTATTACTCTTAGTTTCCTGTCTTGTTGTTATCTTGCAGCTCTTCCTTCAATTATCCTCCTGTTCTGCAATTTGAACCATGCTCATTTGATATTCTCTTACTGACTTTGGCTCCATTGATTTGACCATTCCTCCATCTGCTGCCTTGTACTGTATTGCCATTCCGTCCTTTATCTGGCTTGTCTGACTTCCCGTTTGTCTTGACCATGGTGGACTTCTATCTCCTCAGCCATCAGTCGAACACAGAACATCTTGCCCACCAATTGGACTTCAACTATCCTGTTCTCTGTATTCTCAGTTGAGCCTCCGTGTTTCCTTTTTTTTTTTTTTTTGCAATACTAGCAAGAAAGAGAAGAAATTCATAAAATGACTCCATTTTGCTGTAGGTGAAACATTCCTGGCTTCACTATAGGTGAGACATTCGGGGTTTGCTCACATTTAAGTGTTAACATTGGAGGACTTTGTATTGAGATAGGCACTTAGGCAATCATACACTCTAGTACTAGCACATGCCTCAAAGTGCAGCAACAAGATTAAAGCATAAGCACTAGTGATGAGCGAGCATGCTCGGCCGAAGCTCGGCACATGGCGGTACTCGTACGAGTACCGCATGTGCTCGCCCGCCATGTTCGGGTCTCCTCCCCGCACGTTTCGCGGCTGCTGCGCAGCCAATAAACGTGCGGGGAGGCTCTGACATCAGTGTAATGCCAGCAGCCATGTTGGCTGCTGGCATTACACTGATTGGCTGGCCAGAACCCGTGATCGGGTGCTGTATAGCACCCGACTTGCGAGTTCTGCTCATTCTCAGCCAGGGAGAGATGCGATCAGGCAGGGAAAGTCAGTGTAGGGAGAATAAAAGTGTTGGTAGTATTGGTACTCTTTCAAGACCCAAAAGTCCTTTTTAGGACTGTTGTGTGTGGGGGCAGCATTTATATTTTGTTTGGGGGGGCACAATTTCATTTTTTTTTTGATGGTGGGATATTAGTAAGGTGACATTGTACTAGGTGCACAGGGACAAATATTGTACAACGCAGCGACAAAAAGGGCCATTTTAAACGTGTGCCTAGCCATAGATTATTGTCACATTCTGTTTAGTGTGCAAATTCACAAATTAACGTCACATATTCCGTTCACTGTGCCTAGCCGCAGATTAGCGTCACATTCTGTTTCGTGTGCCTAGCCGCAGATTAGCGTCACATTCTGTTTCGTGTGCCTAGCCACAGATTAGCATCACATATTGTTTAGTGTGCCTAGCCGCAGATTAACGTCACATATTGTTTAGTGTGCCTAGCCGCAGATTAGTTTTTATCTTCCTTTTTGTGTGTTTTACGGTCAGTCTGTAAAAATGGCGTACTACGGGCGAAACATCGTTCCCAGCAGCGACGTTGGAGTCCAAGATGCATCCAGACATCCTCCCTATGCTGTCCCTGAACCATTTCTGTGGTGTTTCCATCATTTTCTGACCTTTTCCTATGAACCAGGCACCCTCCCCTCATCAGAGCAGGGGGTGCCTGGTGTAATGCTCGAGTCCTCCCATTGACTTCAATGGGACTCGGGTGCTCGGCCGAGCACTCGAGCCTCCGGGGGCGCTCAGCCAGAGCACCCGAACACCCGAGCATTGGGGTGCTCGATCATCACTAATAAGCACAGAAATTGATCTGTGTGCCCTGGCTGTATTTCCCTTATTATGTTTTATGTATATATTGTATGTTCATACAAGCACAGCCTTAAGGATCACAGTTAATTATTATTATTTATAATCAACAACAACTTGTGCAACTACATATTGATTCTATACAGAGGCTACTCTCAAGTGTTTTTTTTTGCACATATTGATTCTATACAGATGCTACTCTCAAGTGTTTTTTGCACATACATATTGATTCTATACAGATGCTACTCTCAAGCCTTTTTTGCACATACATATTGATTTTATACAGATGCTACTCTCAAATCTTTTTTGCACATATATATTAATTCTATACAGATGCTACTCTCAAGCCTTTTTTGCACATACATATTGATTCTATACAGATGCTACTCTCAAGCCTTTTTTGCACATACATATTGATTCTATACAGATGCTACTCTCAAGCCTTTTTGCACATACATATTGATTCTATACAGATTCTACTCTCAAGTGTTTTTTGCACATACATATTGATTCTATACATATGCTACTCTCAAGTGTTTTTTTGCACATACATATTGATTCTATACAGATGCTACTCTCAGGCCTTTTTTGCACTCTTCTCTCTGTTTTTCTGCTTTCTTCAGAATGCTGTTGGTCACTAATACTATTTTTTAAGTACAATAAAGTCCCATGAATGCAGATTGTAGTCATTTTCATCATTCAGTTGATTCAGATATATATGATAGTATTTGAATTAGAGTTATTTTATTCACAGTGTGGATTGTAATTTCACAATAAAAATGTATACAAACTAAAAATAGACAAATTGTAGTCATTTTCATCATTTTCATCATTCAGTTGATTCAGATATATATGATAGTATTTGAATTAGAGTTATTTTATTCACAGTGTGGATTGTAATTTCACAATAAAAATGTATACAAACTAAAAATAGACAAATTGTAGTCATTGTAGTCATTTTCATCATTCAGTTGATTCAGATATATATGATAGTATTTGAATTAGAGTTATTTTATTCACAGTGTGGATTGTAATTTCACAATAAAAATGTATACAATCTAAAAATAGGCAAATTAAAAAAAAGATGGTTTAAAATAAAATCAAATCAAAATTGAAGTGAAAAAGGTATGCATATTAATTTGGTGAAAACTATAATGTTCAAGAAATTCCTTACATATGCACAGAGAAACAAAAGGTATGAATTATGCAGAAATAATTAATGCCATATATACAGTGGAAATCATAAAACTAAAATAAATTAAGCAAGCAAGCAAGGCGCAAAGCAAAGAATAAATCTGAATGTTCAGTCCAAACTAGAAAATGACTTCACAACTTTGCATATCACAATACTCATAGACATTCATGCTATTTTTTAGAAGTATAACACGTGGGACTAAAAGCAACAGCATGCAACAGTAATCAACATTACCTTTATTTTCTTAAAAAAACACCCTATGTTTTAGAATTAAACAGGTGTATTGTGGATGTAGAAGTTGCAAGACTTCCAGTAAAATGATCTCACTCTTTTGCCTTGCTTTCAAACAAATATTATATGTGATGTTTTTTCCTCCAAACTATTTTGCAAAACATATAGTCCTGTAGGGATCAGCAACATATTGCTAGGAATGGAGTTAAGCGACTTTGTAGGACAACAACAGGACCTCTCAAATTTGCTTGTATTAGGCATCTGTACCAACAACACATAATAAGGTGAATGTATGAATTTACCAGTGCAACCTCACTAGCATTAGTCTGTCATGACAGTGACTACACTTCAAGGTATGAAATGCAGTATATGATCACTGTGATGAATACCAAAGTATATCAACACACAACTCCATTGGAAATAGTATCCATTATGCTAATTAATCAGTCTGGGTCTCATCATATGGGGCTGTTGCCTGAGAAATGTTGGGGTACAGACTTATCTAGATAAAACAACACCAGATCATGTGAATGAAATGCATAGTATTGCTAAAAGGGATAGTAACATTTAATATGTAAATATATATAGTAGGGTTTTCCCCCTGTTTAAAACAAGCGTACTCCCACTGCTGAGAGATGTTTTATTCAAAAGTTATTATAACTCATACTTGAATTTTTTAGGTGCAGTCTTTCAGTGGCCTGAAATTATACATAGGCACTGTTGCTACAGCATCCTATGGAGATTTATGGTTAACTGGCCAGAGCTGTTCATAGAATGGTGTAGCAACAGTGTCACTATACAGTTTCAGGCCACTCATAAACAGAAACTAAAAAATCAAGTTTAAGCTGTAACACCTTTTGAATAAAACAACCCTCAAAAGTGGGAGCACCCTTGTTTTATTCAAGGTCGGAATCCCTGCAATATATATTTTTTACATTGAGTTACTAGCCCTTTAAGCAATACTATCCCTTTAATTCATGTTTCATTTACCTTTGTTTTATTCAGAATAAACTCTACAATATATATGTTTTATTCATTTTAAGTGTTGCTCTCACTTTAACATGGAAACAATATATATTATTGGGTTTATCCGGATCAGTAAAACCATGCTATTTCCACTGCTGATGTATATTTTATTGCAACTCAGATCTGTATTTTCCCCAATCCAGTAGTTCCAGTGACTGAAATGTTATGGGGCGCTGTTGCGATAGAAATCTATGTACAACTACTGTCAGTGACAATAAGCTTCATACATTGTTTTAGCAACAGCACCACTGTAAAACATCAATCCATGTAACTACTGCACCCAAATAAAATCTGATCTGTAATAACTGCAAAAATGATTTCTCATCAGTGATAGAGCTCTTTTTTTACTACAGCAAAAAAAACAAAACAAAACATATTTTTCATTACACAATACTTTCCCTTGAGTCAGACTTTCCTGGTTAATATGCAGTAAAATTTCCAAACTGCACCACCCCAAGTACAAAAGAAACATATAACCCTCAAGTTCTAATTTTTAAAGGAGTCATATTAAAAACAGTAGAAAAATGGTATCCCTATTTGAGGTGAGATCAAAGAGAAAAGCATATAATGGTAATTGGGGTTGATCCAGTTAAGCTAGTAACCCTCTGGCAGCAAAGGGATTAACGATGGAAATCAAACAGGAAAATTAGAATATTTGACTCAACATCTCACTCAGTTTCACAGCATTATCTTTTAGCTGTGAAAAGAAGTAATTATTCTAAGATTCTGAGAATATAATGAAAAGCAAAATAGAATCCCACCTGACACTTCAGAACTCATTCACCTGTCTGCTATAATTTTGTATTTCATAAAAATAGACTACTGCTTAAACTGCCTGTGTCATTATCCTACATTAAGAGATATGCAAATTATTCTGAAGCTATGATGATGAGTGTGGCTGAGAAATGCCTAGTAAAATAATAACATAGTAAATTAGGTTGAATAAAGACACAAGTCCATCAAGTTCAACCTTCTCCTCATACCCCAGTAATTTTATAGCTTTCCTGCTACCAGATAAGTTAGTCTTTATCAGACATTCCTGATCTGTCTACTAATAAACAGTATAACTCTGTATGTTCCCTTTGGAAAGAAATATATCTAATCTTCTCTTGAATGCAACCATTGTATCTGCCATAACCACCTCCTTGGGCAAAGAATTCCACAATTCAAAAAAACCCTTCCTCTGCTGAAGTCTAAACCTCCTTTCCTCTAATCTCAAGGGGTGTCCCCTGGTCATCTGATCAGGCCTTGGAATAAATAGCTCACCGCAGAGATCCTTGTATGGATGACTTTACACTTCCTCACATTAAACTTCATATTCCCTTTGTTTGCCCAATCTACCATTTTATATAAATCAATCCGTAGAGAGCAATTATCCTGTTCTGAATTAATTACCCTGCAAAATTTAGTGTCATCTGCAAATATTGATAATTTGCTTTCTATATCTATTCCTAGGTCATTTATAAACATGTTATAAAGCAGCAGACCTAATATTGAACCCTGAGGTACTCCACTCTCCACTTTAACTGTATTGGAGAATTGTCCATTTACAACCACACACTGTTCCATATCCTTCAACCAGTTTTGTATCCAATTGCAAAGGTCATCTCCTAGCCCCGATTTCCTTATTTTATACCCCAGCCTTCTGTGTGGCACTGTATCAAATGCCTTTGCAAAGTCTAGATATACTACATCAACTGCCTTGCCATTATCAAGGTTGCTGCTTACTTCCTCATAGAAGTTGAAAAGGTTAGTTTGGCATGATCTATTCTTCATAAAACCATGTTGATTCCTACTAATTATCTTATTTTGTGTGTTGTAATCCTGAATGTAGTCCCTTATTATGCCTTCTAGCAGTTTTCCCACTACAGAGGTCAAACTCACAGGTCTATAGTTTCCAGGATCTGTTTTAGTTCCCTTCTTAAATAGAGGCACTACACTGGCTCTTCACCAATCTTGTAGCACTGATCCTGTGGTGAGAGTGCTACAGGCTACAGGGGTTTTGCCAACACTGCATTGAGTTCCTTAAGAACCCGTTGATGTATACCATCAGGACCCAGTGCTTTGTCAGTCTTAATTTTGTTCAGTCTACCCATGACATCTTCTTGAGTTAACCAAATATCTGATAATTGTATTGTTTTATTAGTTACTTGTTGAGGCTCTTCTACCATTCCTTGCTCCGTTGTATATACTGATGCAAAGAAAGTGTTTCGAACATCTGCCTTTTCCTTATCCTCACTAATCAACTCACCTATCTCATTTTTTAATGGTCCAATGCATACCCTCTTAAGTTTTTTGCTATTTATATATTTCAAAAACTTTTTTGGATTAGTCTTACTTTCCCTTGCAATTTGAATTTCATTTTCTATTTTTGCTACCCTGATTGCCTTTTTGCAATCTTTGTTGCACTTCCTGTATTTTAAGAAAGAATGTTCAGTTCCTGCAAACTTAAATAGTTTGAATGCTTTTCTTTTCTTTCTACGTGTTGCATTGAAGCTTTTTTTTTTTTTTTTTTTTAAATTAAGAGTTTTGGTTGAACCTATACAATTTTGCTTTGCCAAACTGATCTCAAATGTAACCATGTTGTGATCAGCCAGGCAGGGCAGACACTGTATAATGACTATATATAACAAAGCTGGGGATCTTATACATGATGAAATGGGTATCAATGATGTGTTTGCAGACTTTTATTTTACTCTATATAAGACACAAGCCAACTCTACCTCTCAGCAGGTGGAGGATTATCTGGCAGGAATCTCTCTCCCGCCCTTATCTGTTGACCAGCGACGGATGCAGATTCTCCCATTCTGTTGGGTGAGGTTATGGCGGCCATTGACTCCCTTCCCACGGGTAGGTCCCCTGGGGGTGATGGACTACCAGCTGAATGGTACAAGAGATATGACGACACATTGGCTCCACGCTTGCTCACACTTTGTATGAAGCTTTGGAGGTGGGTAGGCTTCCACTGTCCCTTACTGAAGCAACAATAGTAGTGCTCCCTAAGCCGGGTAAGGACTTAACTAAGTGTGACTCGTATCGACCTATCTCTTTGCTTACATCGAATGCTAAAATTTTGGCCATGGTGTTGGCAACTAGACTTAATGTAGTGATCTCAGATCTTATTCATCTGGATCAGGTGGGAAATCAATGTTGCACAATCTAAGTAGACTATTTTCTCATCTGCATACAAAACATGATAACTAGTGATGAGCGAGCACCCCAATGCTCGGATGTTCGGGTGCTCTGACCGAGCACCCCCTGAGGCTCGAGTGCTCGGCCGAGCACCCGAGCCCCATTGAAGTCAATGGGAGGACTCGAGCATTACACCAGGCACCCCCTGCTCTGATGAGGGGAGGGTGCCTGGTCCATAGGAAAAGGGCAGAAAAAGATGGAAACACTACAGAAATGGTTCAGGGACAGCATAGGGAGGATGTCTGGATGCACCTTGGACTCCAACATCGCTGCTGGGAACGATCTTTCGCCCGTAGTACGCCATTTTTACAGACTGACCGTAAAACACACAAAAAGGAAAATAAAAACGACTTTAGGCGAAAAATTGTTACCAAACAGTATTTGCTGTATATTTACTTGTATATCATCTGCAAATTCTCCCAAAAATTTCATCGATTTTCTGAAGTGAGGCCATGATTAAGAGGGAAACGTGCGCAGAGGCAAATTATCCCAAAAATTTCCTTGATTTTCAGAACTGAGGCCATGATTAAGAGGGAAACGTGCGCAGAGGCAAATTCTCCCAAAAATTTCCTTGATTTTCAGAACTGAGGCCATGATTAAGAGGGAAACGTGCGCAGAGGCAAATTCTCCCAAAAATTTCCTTGATTTTCAGAACTGAGGCCATGATTAAGAGGGAAACGTGCGCAGAGGCAAATTCTCCCAAAAATTTCCTTGATTTTCAGAACTGAGGCCATGATTAAGAGGGAAACGTGCGCAGAGGCAAATTCTCCCAAAAATTTCCTTGATTTTCAGAACTGAGGCCATGATTAAGAGGGAAACGTGCGCAGAGGCAAATTCTCCCAAAAATTTCCTTGATTTTCAGAACTGAGGCCATGATTAAGAGGGAAACGTGCGCTGAGCTGACCATCTAAAACATTATGGGTGAGGGTCTGCTGCAGAGCTGACCATCCTAAACATTATATGCGAAGGCCCGCTAGTGAGCTGACGCTATAAAACATTATATGAGAGGGCCCGCTAGAGAGCTGACCCAATAAAACATTATATGAGAAGGCCCGCTGGTGAGCTGACCTATATAAAAATTGTCAAACAGGGCCCGCTGGTGAGCTGACCCTATATAAAAATTATATCACAGGGCCCGCTGGTGAGCTGGCCCTATATAAAAATTATAGCACAGGGCATATGGAAGAGGAGGAGGAGGATGAGAAGATTAAGAGTCAACCATATACCCGTTTTTTGGGTGGAAGGGGTGAATGGGAATACAGAGTATTCCCATCATTGTAAATAACATATATAAAGTGAGTTTATGTTCCCCCGGGGCTTTCCTCCAGTGGAGTGGAGAAGTCAGGGGAAATCCAGGCCTTGTTCATTTTTATAAGTGTCAACCTATCAGCATTGTCGGTGGAAAGGCGGATACGCTTATCTGTTATGATGCCACCAGCAGCACTAAATACCCGCTCAGACAGAACGCTGGCGGCAGGGCAGGCCAGCACCTCCAAGGCGTAGAGTGCCAGTTCATACCACGTGTCCAGCTTGGACACCCAGTAGTTGTAAGGCACAGAGGGATCATTGAGGACGCTGACACGGTCTGCTACGTACTCCTTCACCATCTTCCAAAACTTTTCCCTCCTTGTGACACTAGGCTGCGCATCAGGGTGAGGGTGCTGGCGGGGTGTCATGAAGGTGTCCCACGCCTTGGAGAGTGTTGCCCTGCCTTTCTCGGAACTGCTGTGTGCTCCCCTTTTCTCCCCTTCTCTGTTGGCCAAGGTAGCACGTACTCTGCCGCCAGCGTTGTCAGATGGAAAATTTTGGAGCAATTTTTCGACAAGAACCTTCTGGTATTGCACCATTTTGCTTGTCCTCTCCACCGGAGGAATGAGAGATGAGAAATTCTCTTTGTAGCGGGGGTCCAGAAGGGTGAACACCCAGTAATCCGTGTTGTTTAAAATGCATATAACGCGTGGGTCACGGGAAAGGCAGCCTAACATAAAGTCAGCCATGTGTGCCAGAGTACCAACAGTCAAGATTTCGCTGTCCTCACCAGGAGGATGACTCTCAATATCCTCATCCTCTTCCTCCTCTTCTGCCCACCCACGCTGAAGAGATGGAACTAAAGTTCCATGGCTACCCTCTGTAGCGGAGGCAACCGTGTCTTCCTCCTCCTCCTCCTCCTCCTCCTCCGCCTCCTCCAATTGTCGCTGAGAAGACGAAGTGAGGGTGCTCTGGCTATCACCTTGTGTAAGCTCTTCCTCCCCCATTTCCACCTCTTCCACATGCAAAGCGTCGGTTTTAATTGTGAGCAGCGAGCGTTTCAGTAGACACAGAAGTGGGATGGTTACACTGATAATAGCGTTATCGCCGCTCACCATCTGTGTCGATTCCTCAAAATTGCGTAAAACCTCGCAGAGGTCTGACATCCATTCCCACTCCTCACTTCTGATTACAGGAAGTTGAACGGAGAGGCGACGACCGTGTAACAGCTGGTACTCCACTACTGCCCTCTGCTGCTCACAAAGCCGGGCCAACATGTGGAAGGTGGAGTTCCAGCGCGTGCTCACGTCACACAGCAGCCGGTGAGCTGGCAATTGTAAGCGCTGCTGCAGCTTCAACAGGCCGGCCGAAGCTGTAGATGACTTACGGAAATGTGCACACACGCGGCGCACCTTGGTCAAGAGATCATGCACATTGGGGTAGGTTTTTAGAAATCGCTGCACCACTAAATTAAATACATGCGCTAGGCATGGTACGTGTGTGAGCTTGCCGAGCTCCAAAGCCGCCACCAAGTTACGCCCATTATCACACACAACCATGCCTGGTTGCAGGTTGAGTGGCGAGAGCCACTGCTCGGTCTGGTGACTAATCCCCTGCAACAGCTCTGAGGCCGTGTGCTGTTTGTCCCCAAGGCAGATCAGCTTCAGCACGGCCTGTTGACGCTTCCCCACTGCAGTGCTACACTGCTTCCAGCTACTGGCTGATGGGGGAGTGGCGCTGCGTGTAGAGAATTCGGAGGTGGAAACGGAGGAGGAGGAGCCAATAACGTAGGTGCTGGCGGAAACCCTGATGGAGGTAGGGCCCGCAATCCTCGGCGTGGGTAGCACCCGTGCCATCCCAGGGTCCGAGTCGCTCCCAGCCTCCACGACATTCACCCAGTGTGCCGTCAGGGAAATGTAGCGTCCCTGGCCACAAGCACTTGTCCATGTGTCAGTCGTTAAGTGGACCTTCCCAGTAACTGCGTTGGTCAGGGCACGGGTGATGTTACGGGACACATGGTGGTGTAATGCGGGGATGGCACACCGGGAAAAGTAGTGGCGGCTGGGGACCGCGTACCGAGGGACAGCTGCTGCCATCAGGCTGCGGAAGGACTCAGTGTCCACAAGCCTAAATGGCAGCATTTCGATGGCCAGTAATTTTGAAAGGTGTGAGGTTAGTGCTATGGCCTGTGGGTGGGTGGCTGGGTACTTTCTCTTGCGCTCAAATGCCTGGGGTAACGACATTTGGACGCTGTGCTGGGACAGGGAAGTGGATGTGGTCGCTGATGGTGCTTCAGATGGTACAGGTGCAGGGCGGGAGGTATGCGGGCCTGCGCCTTCGACAGGCGATTGGCCGGCACCGAAAACAGGGGAAGAGGAGGCAGTGGTGTGGCCTGCAGACACAGATGGGCGATCCAGGCGTTCCTCCCACTTACTACGGTGCTTGGATGCCATGTGTCGGATCATGCTGGTGGTGGTGAGGTTTCTAGTGTTCATGCCTCGGCTCATTCTGGTGTGGCACAGGTTGCAAACTACAATTCTTTTGTCGTCCGCACTTTCCTTAAAAAAACGCCATACCGCGGAACACCTACCCCTTGGCAAGGTAGATTTACGCAAGGGGGTGCTCCGTGGAACATTTGCGGGCCGGTTTGGTGCGGTCCGCCTTCTTTCTGTAGCCACACCACTGCCTCTTCCAGCCTGTTGCGGTGCTGCAGATGGCTCACCCTCAGGACTGCTGTCATCGCTCGGCTCTACACCTTCCCAGGTGGGGTCAGTCACCTCATCGTCCACCAAGTCCTCCTCCACTTCCTCACTCTGATCATCCTCCTCAAGTCTTGATCCCACCACATACTCAGTCATTGACAACTGTATAACATTCTCCTCAACAAGGTCTTGAGACGGAAATAGTGGTTGATTTAATGGCAACTGTGTCTCATCATCATCATCATCATCATCCACTACTTCCTTTGACCTTAAATGCCGTTCACATCTGTCATCTTCTTGTGATTGGGTAGCCTCTAGAGGTTGTGAATCAGGGCACAAGATGTCATGTTCCTCTGCAAGCGTGCTTGGAGAGAGGGTCAAATGAAGGATTGGTGATGAGACGAGCTCATCACTATATCCCAGTGTGGGATCACTTCTTTGACCAGACCGTGTATGGTGGGAGGAAGGATGATCAGAGTGAGGATTATGTTGACCAGACTCTTGGCTACTGAGAGTGGACTTGGTGGAAGACAGGGTGGTGCTTAACCGACTGGAAGCAGTATCAGCTGTCATCCAACCGACCACCTGTTCGCACTGGTCGGACCTCGAGAGTGATGTCCTGCGACGCCCTGTGAAATCAGACATGAAGCTAGGTATGGTGGATGTCTTTCTTTCTTGTGCTCTGGCACCAGGCACAGTTTCTCCGCGTCCTGACCCGCGCCCTGAACTTTCAGGATCACGTCCACTTCCCCGTCCCTTTTTACCCGCCTTCTTCATCTTACACGATATATATGACTTTAATATATATGAGTTTGAAAACTTAACAGTATTTCTTACTATTCTGCAACTCTGCAGAGTACACAGAATAGGCTGCTAAACTGCGGTGACACACACTGAATGGAATAAGTGACTTTAATATTTGAGTTTGAAAAATTAACAGTATTTCTTACTATTCTGCAACTCTGCAGAGTACACAGAATAGGCTGCTAAACTGCGGTGACACACACTGAATGGAATATGTGACTTTAATATTTGAGTTTGAAAACTTAACAGTATTTCTTACTATTCTGCAACTCTGCAGAGTACACAGAATAGGCTGTTAAACGGCGTTGAAACACACTGAATGGAATATGTGACTTTAATATTTGAGTTTGAAAACTTAACAGTATTTCTTATAATTCTGGAACTGTACAGAGTACACAGAATAGGCTGTTAAACGGCGGTGACACACACTGAATGGAATATGTGACTTTAATATTTGAGTTTGAAAACTTAACAGTATTTCTTATTATTCTGCAACTGTACAGAGTACACAGAATAGGCTGTTAAACGGCGGTGAAAGACACTGAATGGAATATGTGACTTTAATATTTGAGTTTGAAAACTTAACAGTATTTCTTATAATTCTGCAACTGTACAGAGTACACAGAATAGGCTGTTAAACGGCGGTGAAAGACACTGAATGGAATATGTGACTTTAATATTTGAGTTTGAAAACTTAACAGTATTTCTTATAATTCTGCAACTCTGCAGAGTACACAGAATAGGCTGTTAAACGGCGGTGAAAGACACTGAATGGAATATGTGACTTTGATATTTTAGTTTGAAGACTTAACAGTATTTCTTCCTATTCTGCAACTCTGCACAGTACACAGAATGTGCTGCTACACTGCGGCGAAGCACACTGAATGGAATATGTGACTTTGATATTTGAGTTTGAAAACTTAACAGTATTTCTTATAATTCTGCAACTCTGCACAGTACACAGAATAGGCTGCTAAACGGCGGTGAAACACACTGAATGGAATATGTGACTTTAATATTTGAGTTTGAAAACTTAACAGTATTTCTTACTATTCTGCAACTCTGCAGAGTACACAGAATAGGCTGTTAAACGGCGTTGAAACACACTGAATGGAATATGTGACTTTAATATTTGAGTTTGAAAACTTAACAGTATTTCTTATAATTCTGGAACTGTACAGAGTACACAGAATAGGCTGTTAAACGGCGGTGAAAGACACTGAATGGAATATGTGACTTTAATATTTGAGTTTGAAAACTTAACAGTATTTCTTATAATTCTGCAACTGTACAGAGTACACAGAATAGGCTGTTAAACGGCGGTGAAAGACACTGAATGGAATATGTGACTTTAATATTTGAGTTTGAAAACTTAACAGTATTTCTTATAATTCTGCAACTCTGCAGAGTACACAAAATAGGCTGTTAAACGGCGGTGAAAGACACTGAATGGAATATGTGACTTTGATATTTTAGTTTGAAGACTTAACAGTATTTCTTCCTATTCTGCAACTCTGCACAGTACACAGAATGTGCTGCTACACTGCGGCGAAGCACACTGAATGGAATATGTGACTTTGATATTTTAGTTTGAAGACTTAACAGTATTTCTTCCTATTCTGCAACTCTGCACAGTACACAGAATGTGCTGCTAAACTGCGGCGAAGCACACTGAATGGAATATGTGACTTTGATATTTTAGTTTGAAGACTTAACAGTATTTCTTCCTATTCTGCAACTCTGCACAGTACACAGAATGTGCTGCTACACTGCGGCGAAGCACACTGAATGGAATATGTGACTTTGATATTTTAGTTTGAAGACTTAACAGTATTTCTTCCTATTCTGCAACTCTGCACAGTACACAGAATGTGCTGCTACACTGCGGCGAAGCACACTGAATGGAATATGTGACTTTGATATTTTAGTTTGAAGACTTAACAGTATTTCTTCCTATTCTGCAACTCTGCACAGTACACAGAATGTGCTGCTAAACTGCGGCGAAGCACACTGAATGGAATATGTGACTTTGATATTTTAGTTTGAAGACTTAACAGTATTTCTTCCTATTCTGCAACTCTGCACAGTACACAGAATGTGCTGCTACACTGCGGCGAAGCACACTGAATGGAATATGTGACTTTGATATTTTAGTTTGAAGACTTAACAGTATTTCTTCCTATTCTGCAACTCTGCACAGTACACAGAATGTGCTGCTACACTGCGGCGAAGCACACTGAATGGAATATGTGACTTTGATATTTTAGTTTGAAGACTTAACAGTATTTCTTCCTATTCTGCAACTCTGCACAGTACACAGAATGTGCTGCTACACTGCGGCGAAGCACACTGAATGGAATATGTGACTTTGATATTTTAGTTTGAAGACTTAACAGTATTTCTTCCTATTCTGCAACTCTGCACAGTACACAGAATGTGCTGCTACACTGCGGCGAAGCACACTGAATGGAATATGTGACTTTGATATTTTAGTTTGAAGACTTAACAGTATTTCTTCCTATTCTGCAACTCTGCACAGTACACAGAATGTGCTGCTAAACTGCGGCGAAGCACACTGAATGGAATATGTGACTTTGATATTTGAGTTTGAAGACTTAACAGTATTTCTTCCTATTCTGCAACTCTGCACAGTACACAGAATGTGCTGCTAAACTGCGGCGAAGCACACTGAATGGAATATGTGACTTTGATATTTTAGTTTGAAGACTTAACAGTATTTCTTCCTATTCTGCAACTCTGCACAGTACTCAGAATGTGCTGCTAAACTGCGGCGACGCACACTGAATGGAATACGTGACTTTGATATTTTAGTTTGAAGACTTAACAGAATGTGCTCTAATCTGCAACTTTGCACACTAAACAGAATGTGCTCTAATCTGCAACTTTGCACACTAAACAGAATGTGCTCTAATCTGCAACTTTGCACACTAAACAGAATGTGCTCTAATCTGCAACTGTGCACACTAAACAGAATGTGCTCTAATCTGCAACTTTGCACACTAAACAGAATATATATATTTTTTTTTTTTTTTTTTTGTTTTTTTCCCCCCACACCAAATAACCTGCTGCCCCCACACACAGTAGTCCTAAAAAGGACTTTTGGTTCTTTTTTTTTCACAATTTTTGTTTTTTTCCTCCCTACACTGCCTTTCCCTTCCTATCCTCAGCTCTCCCTGGCTCAGACTGAGCCGAACTCGATGGTCAGGTGCTATACAGCACCTGACCACGGGTTCTGGCCAGCCAATCAGTGTAATGCCAGCAGCCAACATGGCTGCTGGCATTACACCGATGTCAGAGCCTCCCTGCACGTTTATTGGCTGCGCAGCAGCCGCAAAACGTGCGGGGAGGAGACACGAACATGGCGGGCGAGCACATGCGGTACTCGTACGAGTACCGCCATGTGCCGAGCAGAGCGATGCTCGAGCCGATCCGAGCATCGGCCGAGCATGCTCGCTCAACACTAATGATAACGCTTATCATAGAGTTGTGGTCTCATTGGATGCATCTAAAGCCTTCGACTCCGTGGAGTGAGGTTATCTTTGGTGTACACTATGTGAGTTTGGATTTGGTTCGACTTTTCTGAAAAGGGTACAACTTCTTTATACAAACCCAACTGCTAAGGTCTTGACTGGGTCAGTTCGGTCATGGTCATTCGCGCTTGAAAGAGGCATGTGACAGGGATGTCCCTTGTCACTGGGTTTGTTTGCACTGGCCATAGAACCCCTAGCCAGGTTGATTCGTAATGACCCGATGGAGGGGTTTGTGATGGGCAGTAGGGAGGAGAAATTGGCATTATATGTGGATGATATACTATTGTTTTTGGGAGAGTCCGCTAGATCTCTTCCACGTGTTCGAGATCTGGTAAATACCTACAGCAACTATTCGGGATTGCAAATAAACTGGGCTAAATCATCCATCCTCCCTGTAAATCCGGTTGTGAACAAGGGTCCTGTATTGTCTGCGCCTTTAAAATATGAAAATTCAGTGAAGTATCTAGGGCTTCTGGTGACTGCCTCCGCAGGCAGTTATGTGAGAGACAACTTGGAGCCGCTATTTGATCAACTTCGGTGTAAAACTACATCTTGGCTTACACTGCCCCTGAATGTTATTGGTTGCTCCAACCTGATCAAAATGGTGTTTCTTCCACGGTTTTTGTATGTTTTTCAAGGCTGTCCCATACCTGTCCCTAAGCAATACTTTAATTGACAAAATAATTAGGAATTTTCTTTGGTCAGGCATCCCATCTAGGATTAAGTTGTCCACTCTCAAGCATCCAGTGAGCGAGTGCGGAATAGCCCTCCCTGATTTCTATAAATATTACCTGGATGCACAGGGACAATTCGCACTCGCAAATTCTACCTGATACCCTGCACATCTTCCATAAAATTGATGAATCTCTGCTCAAACCAGGTTACTCTTTGTCGCACATCCCTTTACTAGGTCCAGATGTGCTTAGGGATCCCCCTGTCACCTCTCGGACGACCTGTAGAGTATGGTCAATTATTCAATCTACTTCAAACTTTGAGGCAAAAGACCCTGATGTTCCCCTCTGGGGGGTCGGAGGGGTTGGTACATCTTCGGCACTTAGAGTTTGGTCGATCATGGTCAACATATGGTAGTTCTACACTTGGTCATTTGTACCAGGGCAATGTTTTAAAAACTTTCGATCAGCTGCGCGAGGAATTCGATGTTCCTACTACCTTCTTTTATTCACATTTACGGCTGAGACATGCTTTGAATGCCTTGTGGGGTACTAATACTCCAAGCATAAAAGAATTTCCACTGGTTACATTGGCTAAGAAGAGACAGTCCCTTAAACCTTGTTAATATATACATGTCTAGATAGGGCTTCTGTAGTAGCGGAGGACGGGCTCAGGCTTAGATGGGAGGCTGATGTGGGTGCCTTTGAGAACTATGAATGGGAAATGGCTTTGAGGAGTCCTGAAGCGGTATCTGCTACAGCCAGGCATCAATTGATCCTACTTAAAATCTTGTACAGATCTTACTACACTCCTGTGCGTCTTTTTAAGATGGTCAGGGTGGATAACAATCATTGGAGAAGGTGTGGGGGTGGCAGGCGCTGCTCTCTTACACCTTTTGTAGGTCCGAGGGTTTTGGGTGGACGTGTTCCATGCTGTGTCAGCTGTAGTGCAGTGGGATGTGTCGCTTTCCCCAAAGACGTATGTATTTTCTATTCTCCCTGATCAACTTCACTCAAACTTTCATGCTGTACTAATTAGGGAACTGTTCATTATGGCACGAAAGGTGGTGGCACAGTCATGAATGTCAGAACACCCCCCCCGGGCATGACCAATGGATGGCCTTAGTAACCCATAATCTTCCTCATTATAAGGGACTTTACTTACATGGGGGTACCCCGAACAAATTTCACCAAATATGGGGTCTATGGACCTCTTATTGTAACTCTAGAATTCTCTACCAATGAGGGCTATGTGATACATAATTATTATTCTATGTTCCGTGTGTGGTGTCCCTGGAGAATCTGGCTACCTACATATCTATCTATATGTTTATCTGCTAATTGATACCTACGCTGTTATCTGCTACATTTAATAATAATTAATGAAAGAGAGGCTGCGCTTGTCTCCCGGGGAGGGAGGGAAGGTGGGAGGAATGATTCCTGTTAGAGATGTGGTTAGGGTTGGAGATGGAGGAGGGGAGTTTTGTTTTTGGTTTAGTTTTTCAAATATAAAAATTAAAATGGGACAGCTGTATCTCTATGTTATGATACCTACTTGACTCACTGTATTGTATCTCTTATTTGATTACTATGTGCATTATCTATGATTTTGTAATGTTTTATTACTGTCCTTTCAATAAAAATGTTTTAAAAAAAAAAAAAAAAAACCATGTTGTGATCAGTTTCCCAAATGTTCACTTACCTTAATATTAGATAGCATTTCTGTGTTATTTGTTATCACTAGGTCAAATATGTTGTTATTTCTTGTCGGGACTTCCACCATTTGCTTTCACGAAGAATGCTTACAAACCTGCTTCCCTTAGCACTCTGACAGGTCTAATTTTTCCAGTTGATATCTGGATAATTAAAATCTCCCATAATTATAGTATGCCCAAGCTGGGCAGCTTTCCTCATTTGCAATAGCAGTTGGGCCTCAACATTGTCATCAATATTTGGTGGTTTGTAGCATATACCCACCAACACCTTTTTTTTATATTTTACACCACATTTAGTCTCAATTTCTACCCACAAGGACTCCACATTTCGGCCAGTTTCCTCACTAATATCACCTCTCAAAATTGGATTTAACTCTGGTTACAAATATAAGCACACACCTCCCCCTTTTCTATTAACCATGTCTCTCCTAAACAGGGAATATCCCTCTATATTTACAGCCCAGTCATGTGCATCATTCCACCTTGTTTCTGTTATACCAATTATGTCCAATTGGTCATTAAGCGCCAGGAATTCTAATTCTCCTATTTTATCTACCATACTTCTTGCATTTGCTAGCATACAATTAATTTTGAAGTCTTTACATATATCACTCCCTACATGCCTTTTATCTGCATCTTCATTTACTAGCAATTCCTCCCTATTTTCTACATTTATCCCCACCCTTTTTCCACCCCCTGGTCATTTACTTGGACCCGGTTCCTATCTGCTCTATCTACCCAATTTTTGCTATCTATACCCCCGTTTCCTAGTTTAAAAGCTCCTCCAAGCTTCTTAGCATTTGCTCCCCTAGCACAGAGGCTTCTCTACCATTTAGGTGCAATCCATCACTTCCATGTAGATTGTACCCAAGAGCAAAGTCAGCCCAGTGCTCTAAGAACACAAAACCCATGCATCAAGCCCCCTGAGCTCCCTTTGTCTACCTGCCCTGATGCATGGCACAGATAGTATTTCAGAAAATACTACCTTAGAGGTCCTTGCCTTGAGCTTGCACCCTAAGTCCCTGAAATCATTCCTTAGGGACCTCCATCTTCCTCCTACTTTGTCATGGGTACCAATATGTACCAAGACAGCTGGATCACTTCCAGCCCCTCCCAACAATCTGTCAGCCCTGTCCGTAACATGCAGAACCCGAGACCCGGGAGACAGAATACTGTTCGGCATTCACATTCCTGGCTGCAGATTACCCTATCTACCCTCCTAATAATAGAGTCCCCTATTACCAACACCTGCCTTGGTTTCTGCCTACTCTGCATCCCATCTAGCCTGGAAGGAGGACTGTTTCCCTGGCTGCTAGAGGAATTAGCCCTCTCCAGTGTTGCCAATTCTGAGCTATCCTCATCCACATCTTCACACAATCTTGCAAACCTGTTGGACTGAGTCAACTCAGAACTGGCCTTCCTCTTCCTCTGCCCACTACCTCCCCTCCTTACTGTTACCCAGCTGCCTTCCTGTTGCTCCTGTTCTACAACTCCACCCTCTTCTCCACTAACCCCACATACTACCTGCTCTGTGAGTTCTAATCTCCTTTCCAAGTTTCCAATGTCTCGCAATGTTGCAATATTTCTTTCCAAATCCAATATCTTAGGCTCTAAAAAGAAAATATGCTTACACTTGGCACAGCGGTATGACCCCTGGAACAATTGCTCCAAGTGTTCAAACATGTGACAAGAAGTGCATTGCGTGAGATTGCCTAACCTGCTATTACTCATGCTTGGTTTTACAATACAATAAGATTTATACTGTCCTCTAAAGCTCACTCAAATGTAAGTAACCAACTTTCAATGTGAATGCAGTAACAAAGAGCCTGGGGACTGTATTTATATTAGCACTGCAGCCAGGTGACTTCCCTTAGCCAATCACCCTTAATCAGATAGGCCAGAGAAAATCCCAATTAACAGTTGGTTTATTTAACAATCACAATACCCACACAAAATGATTTTTTTTTTAAAACCTTAATAAAACACCAAGCGCACTCTAATATACTTAACCAGATTTTTTCTTACTCCCATACTCTCTTGTCTGCAGTCACAAGAAATGCAAGCTTAAAGAGCCTGGGGACTGTATTTATACTAACACTGCAGCCAGGTGACATCCCTTAGCCCATCACCCTTAATCACACAGGCCAGAGAAAATCCCAAATAACAGTTGGTTTATTTAACCCTCACAATACCAACACAAAATGAAAAAAAAAAAAATTTTAAACCTTAATAAAACACCAAACACACTCTCATATACTTAATCAGATTTTTTCTAACTCCTCTTCCCTTGTCTGCAGTCATAAGAAATGCAGCCTCAAAGAACAGCAATGTATACTTCCATTCATGTATAACTGAAATAAATGTAGCTGATTTCTCTCCCATGGATCCACAGGTATGCATTTTAGATTATAAATATATAATTGCAGAACCCTAAACTACATCTGGATCAAAGAGGTTTACCAAATAAAACCACAATAATACATATAAATTCCATGGGAAACCACACTTAAATTTAAAATCACAGGTAATGTTAACAAAGATTTAAAACGTATATACTACAAAATAGTGATTGCCAAATTGATTCAATAGGAAAGTATGTTTGTTGTCTATGATACCCTCAATTGTCTATCTTAAAGGACCACCACATGGCACTGGTGACCTCAATAGAATTCAAGAGGTTTAAAAACAAAATTTAACCCTCTGAATGGCAGAGTGGTATCCAAAGAATTTCTTCTCAATGTGTTAGACACCCCTCTAGAACTCAACTGGTCAAATAATGGAAAGTTTTGTTAGTACCTTATATTGCAGTTGGTTTGCCCCAGAATTTCAGCAGCCTCCTTAGTACATCATTCTCATTAGGGGAGACATACTAAAATGATGCCCTCACTGATAAACTGTGGCCCTACAACACTGATCTTATTTATTATAGTGCAGCCTCTCTGTACCTATTACATTTCCTCCCTCTCTATATTATTCTGTATCAAAGAAATTCCTCAGCATCAATTCCAACCAAATTTGCCAGGCTTCTTCATCCCCCAATAACAATGATCATTCCTCCTCTAATAAATTAGTACTACATGCTGTACTCTCTTGTTGGATGTCCAACCTCCATTAACTCTATCCCTGAGCTATTCTTCAAATATGCAGATTGTGATCTCTGAGTATCAATGGGGTATACAATTCTTTGAACTGCACAGCACCACTCTGGCAAAGGGTTATAGATCGCCAATAACTCCATGTCAATCACAAAGAACAATAGGGCACTTGGTGTACAGGATTCATTGCTTTACTTTTTTTATTGAAAGGCATGGAGCTTCAGCTGTGCCTGTACTCCAGATGTTGTTATTTCTGTTGGACTTGTGGTTACTGGCTGTGTTTAAACCTTTGAGGGCAAAGTTTTAATGGGAATTGTGAGATGGATATCTGATATCTGAGCCTTGTCACAATCCACTGGTAGCAAATAAATCACTAATGTACTTTCTTATACCTCAGTCTTCCAGTTTCTGGGTTGCACTGAGGTATCCTCACTGTAACTTGAAACTGCAAGAGAATGCAGTGTGGAGCCACAGCATCACTGAACTGCTGTGGCCAATCACCTTGTATCTCAGCTCTTCTACCCTTCTTCTCACTCATCATCATCATCAACCCTGTGTATCCTCTCTCTCAGCTTCTCTACCAATCATGTCAGCCATTTACACTAGACATTTTCTTACTCATATCCCCTACTCATATTTTCACTCATCTCACTTACAAATTCTCATACTCATCTCCCCAAACCAGTCAGGGGGCAATCAGCAAGTGCCAATCACTCCCATTGTCACATTCAGAATCAGCCCCCCCCCCCCATACAACCATGTAAATAAAAAGGAAGGTGCTCTGAATCTGTGAAGCTGTATCAGCATTAGGTCAGAGAGAGCTAACACTCACTCCCTTCTCCCCCCCAGTTCCTGCTGAGCTTAATTGTGATATCAGCCACCCATTCATGTAGCATAAAAGGATCATGGGGCTGAAGACATGGCAGGAAGAAGACTTGTATTCTCACAGTATGTCAAGAAGGTACCTTGCAAAATAATTGCATTCCGTGTGGCCAGGTAGGTGAGTGGCCAACATTAAATCACTACCACTGTTCCTGTGACTAAGGAAGGGAGAACCAGTGCCCTCATATAAGTGGAAAGATACAGTCTGTAATGTGTTTATTTTATAATTATATCCACTGCAAATAGCTTCTGAATTTTGAAAGGAAGAACAGAAATAAACCTTATATTTAAACACGCTGTTTGTTTACAAGTGACTTGTATAGTGCCATTGTCTCATTTTTATGAAATGTGTGCGCTCAATGTTTTATAGGCTTGCAGTGTTCTTTTTAAACTTTCAAGGACTAGAGGGGTGAGTTATGAATTGCAAAAGGACATCTCTAGCAATCAAGAGGTTCAAAATCCCATTTAAATTAATGGGGTTGAGGGAATTGTAATTTGCCCTCTGTGGTGCACTTGGCTTACTCCAGAATTACTCCATGGGATAAGATGCACTAAGATATGATAAAGAAGAAATACCTTCCCTGTGAGATAAACTATACAATTCCTATGCTATTATATGGAGCCTATGATCCAACAAGATGTCAACGCCATAGGATGACACATGATTTGTAGAATTTATCACACTGGAGATAATATTTCCTCTTTATTAAAACTTTTGGCATAACCCCCAATTATTCTTGGTACATCATCCTCATTAAATGGAACTCTGCTAAGGGAATCCTTGATAGAAATGGGTATAGGACCATTGACTCTGCAACAGTTCATTATTTTAATTAACAATTGCAAAAGCCAACAAAGTATTATTATGCTTAAAAGTGGGCACAGACTTGTGGGAGTGTATAATTTTGCCTCTTTACAAATCTCTGGTTAGATCTCATCTTAAATCTGCAGTATAGGTTTTTGGCAGCAGTTCACAAGCCAAAAAAAAAAGACACAAAACTGGAAGGAGTTCAGACAACAGCAACAACATTAATGAAAGGAATGTTATGTTTTCATTATGAGGAAAAGATTCCCAAACTGGTATTTGTTTACTCTGAAAAATAGATGCCTATAAGATCACATCATTCTTATTTACAAATGTATATATATATATATATATATATATATATATATATATATATATATGGTAAATACAAAAACTCTCCTGGGTCACTTAATCAACAAATACTTACAAAGATGTGAATCAAGGAAAGGAAACATCATTCAGCATTTCAGCAAAGGAAAGGGTTCTTTACAGAAAGAGTTCTAAACATGGAATTCATTAAGTACAAAATACAGAGTTACAATAAATAATGTACACACACACACAATGTCAGCCTGGGGACTGACTACAGTATGTTGAAACATTTTTTTTTCATTTCAGGGCAAAATTGCAAACTAATTTAACCCTTTAAATGTCAGAGTGGAGTCCAATGCATTGCTTAACAATGGCACTCAGAGACAATAAATTGTTTTTCTTTCTGGCACCAAAAAGTATTTGCAAAAAAGAATACTGAGAACAGCAGTATATAAAATTAAAGCAAATGTGCTTTAACCACTTCTCTGTGACATTCATACCACCTCCTTCTGCAAATGGTGTCAACCAGAAGCACTAAGGGAAGGGAGCAGAATGAGCAAAAACTGACACAGCACTAACCTGAGGGTGATTCCAGCATACCAATATGTAGTGGTCATTCTAGTGACCTATGAGATGATATCACAAAGGGAGGAAATGTCCACTGTATCACCATGGAAAGTATTTGGAGACATCTACCTCTAACTGTGTCCATATTTCAGCTCCCTCTGAGTCTAAAACTGGTATCATTAAAAAGGAAAGTTTTCCGTTTTCAAGGATACCCAACAAGAGGGTATTCATGCATGTGATCGTGTGACCACTGGCATGAATACCCACCTGTTGAGTATCATTGAATAAAATGAAAGTACTATCATTAGAAATGGGAGTCTCTCCTTTTCAGTTATTGTTCTCATCATGGTATTTTTGCTTTTGTTTCCTCCATATAACCTGACAAACATAAGTATGAGGAAACAAAAGTTAGATTATCTTCAATGCTGGGTGGGGTTTACAAAGAGGACCCCCTATCTCAGCCTTCCCACTTCCTATTTAAACATGAATACTCTAATTAAGAAAGATAGTCTTCTATTTAACTGGATAGCACTCATGGGTTTATGGATTTCCACTCTTCTGGAAAGTGAATAAAATTACTTTTCAGGGGGTATTCTGGGTGTATTTATTTGGTCCTTTTGGTCATGTTAGGGCAGGGGTGCTCATACTTTAGTGATATGGCATCTACTCTTTCCATTGGCATTCTAGCATGATCTACTACTTTACTAGCACACTTCAACCGTGCTTCTCAATCACAAGCCTGGTAACTGCTCTCATCAAAAATGGAAGTCTCTATTCCAGATCATCCTAGTTATAATATTTATCATTGCAGCCTGCTGTTTAAATCTGATATTTTATTTCCCATATTAATTCAGAAAATGAATATATTTTGACAGAAGAGAAATTACCTAACCTTGCCACTGATACACCTGGTACTTTCCTTAAAATGTGGGATCTCTGATAGAGCAAACTACATCCCCGCCGATCATCATGCCTTGTTATTTATTTAATGTGAACATTATTTAGTGTTTTTGAGTTAACGCTATTGTGTCTTTTCTATAAGAAATTCTGCCTCTCAGGAGTAATATGTAGATATTTTAAAAATGTTTTTCCATCTTGCATGCACCTGGGAAATCTTCCCTCTTCCTTTCCCCCTACCCCCTCAAGATTTTTATTTGGTATAGAGAGCCTTACAGTAGTTCCTCCTTTTTGTTAGCGGAAAGATCAATCATATAGATAAACGTTGTGAATGCTTGTATTATTGTTACATTATTCAAACATCATTTTCTTACCTGTCTGTAACCTGCTGTAATATGTTTCACATTTGTAATAATAAAAAATAATAATTCTGGGGTAACTGCACCTTACATAATAAATACAAATGTACACATTTTCAATTGATTTAAACCTTTGACTACCAGAGAGGTATGCAACACATGTGGCTTTCAAAACTGTGGCTTTGAACACTATGAGCGAGATGTTAAAAAAGTCGTCATATTGAAAAACTGGTCGGACCATGAGTTGGTGGTAAAAGAAGGACAATATTTTCAGAAGTAAATCTGTCACATTTGTAAATACATCAAAGAATTAAAAATGACAGTAAGAAGATTCTATTGAACATTGTCGTTAAAAATTCTGATCTTAAAAATTGTCTTTGATTTTGTCTTTGAAACAAACATTTTCAAAGAAACAAAGACATTTTTTTGTCTTTGAAATGAAAAATTGCTTCTCAGTACTTTAATTTTTCTTTTCCAAGTTTAGGCCATTTTTATTATGCTGGAAAAAATGACGTTAATCAGATAAAAAAATTACGTTCAAACGAATGTTTTTTTTGGAAAATACCTTACATTATGACGGAAGATTAAACCACACCCACTTTTAAGACCGCTTTTTCCCTTTGACAGAGATGGAGGAATTGGATGCAAAAAAATGACGGATCATGGTGTAAGAACTTTTTTATTCTGATTACAGACAATTTCAGTTACCACCACTTTCTGAACATCTCGCGCTATGGGTTAGATTCACTAAGCAGTGATAAAATGGTGACAAGTGCAGATGACTTCTCCAGTTTATCACTTCTCCAATTCCTATGTTATTCTAGGAAGCCTAAGCACTAAGATTTCTTCAGCTTTTCAGATCTTAGTGAACAGGCTCCACAGAATAAAATAACAACTGGAGAAGTCATATCCACTTTATCACCTCTTTATTAATGCTTAGTGAATCCCTCTCTTTGAATTTCTCCTATTTTTTCCCACTAACCAGTTTCTGGTAGACTACAAGGAGAATCATGCTGAGTAGTGTTTTCAACATACTTACAACATTGAAGGAGTTAATATTATCACGATAATTGAAAAGCTGCACCACAGTACAACATTTTAACCAGTCATTTAAAAGTTGTATGATAAAAGAACAACTAAATATTCCCTTTGATTTTAATCAGTCTCCAGTGTTTTGCTTCTAAATGCATTGGATACCTCTCTAGCATTCAAAGGGGGAGATTCACTATGTTGTGATAAAGAGGAGATGATCCATAAAAACACTGTTAACCGGCTTATAACAAGGGAAGCCTTGAAAAATAGTTTTAAGTCTTGCTTTGCATCAAGGCAAGCCTTGAAAAACATGTTTGCAGGCATACTATTGCTAGGTAAGCTACCCAAAACATTATAGTCTGAGATTAAAGGTCATATCACAGGATCAGACTGATGTATTATAAACCACTAGTAGTAGTGATGGTGGTGGAGTAAAAGGCACTGTCTTTGGTGATGGAAACAGAACCTGAGATGAAATGGTCAGATGGTGTTTTTTTCTATTCTATTAATGCTGCTATAGAGGCAGCAGCAACACAACAAGACACCACCACTTCAGGCACACATGGAGGGTAAAATTATACAATCATATAGTCCTCCTACATCTTCCCTAAGATCATGAGTGTTTGAATCGTTTTCCTGGGGGGCAGAGTGGACTGTATAGTTATTATTAACAACCCTTAATGTGTATAGTGTGTGAAAACATTTTGAAGAGGGGAAATGACTGGGTTCAAACATATTGGCACATCTGTTCTTATTAAGCATGATGACAATTTTAAACCACCTCCTCAAGAAATAAGGTGGTATCACTCATTTAGTTCATTGTCTATGCCACAAAAAACTTTCTGGTGATGCAGAGCAGTAGGTGATTGCCATTCAAGTTGGTCATTCATGACCACTCAATAAAAAGAATTGACCCTGCCTGACCTTAGTTGTTTGTATTCTGCAGGGTGGTCAGACAGAAGATTGTCATGTGTGGTAATTGTAATACACAATGTGCAATATGTAGAGATCTATTACCTGATTCACTGTCTGCTGGTACTACTGGTGGCAAAGTTGTCCTAGGAGGACCCTGAGGGTGCCAACCTTGCCAACAGGGAACTGTGATAATATTACTAGTAGCCCATACACTAGGACTAGGTAACAATGAGCTTGGTGGTGCTGTCAAATTCTGTGCTGCTTGGGGTTGCCTCACCCCTTTTTCTGTGGGATTTTGTGTGGCCACTTTACATTTTATAGTGATGATGAACAGGAAGCACAGCAATAACAACACCTAATTTGTTTCTTGGTGGATATCTAGGTGATCATATGTCCCACATGAACCTCAGGGTGGTTATGCTGCATGTGCTTTATTAGTGAGAATGTGCCAAGATGTGACCCACTCCATCCCCCCTCTTCACAGAGTTGTCACAGAGAGTGCACATGTCAGTTGGGGATGATTGCACACTTCCTGCCACCAAGGAAAAATATACCCACAACCATGAGTTCAGTGGTCAGGTAAGAAAGGATCAACTTAACTGTTCACCTAGGGTCGGCTCCTCCTATAGGTGAGGTAGGCTCCGTCCTAGGGTGCACATCAGTGAGGGCGCCGAGCAGAGCCACATGCACCATGGCTCTGCTTGAAGAAATTGAGGAGAGAGAGAGGTGCCACGCTAAAAAGAGTGAGCACTTTAAAAGTCTTCTTTTGCCGCCACAGACCTTGATGACAGATCAGGGACTGACTGACCATAACCGGCAGATAAATGATGAAGGCACACATGACATCCCACAATGACACCCACGTGAACCACCGAAGTTGAGCAATCTATGGTGGAAGGGTCACAGTGGAACATATCCCATCCATAGGTAGGCACAGTACAGTGAAGCTATTTAAAGTTCACACTTAACCCTTTGAGTACCAGAGAGGTATCCAATGCATTGCAATATGTTGAATATCTCTCTGGCACTCATATGATTAAGAAAAAAGACAATCTCATTTTTACAATACACAGATTAGTGCTGTGGTGCTGATTTCTTAAAACATTTCATATACAAGAGTCAGTCAGGCTGAAAATACATAAATATAATAAAAATGGAATATTCAAAATAATATGTCACTAATATTAAAACATTGATGGTGTTAACTCTAATAAATGGATTTCTCATATTTATTAAGGGTTGCTGAGCTATAGCTTGTCCACTGGTACAGTACATGTCACATCTGAAAGTTGATTTCAGTAATAGATAGCTATTAAGGTTTTGGTTGTGATAAATTCTTGGTTATATAAATTAACTAGCAGTGATTTTTAAAACCGTAACATGATAAATGTAATGTCTTTGGACATTTTATTTAGTTCATTTCCTTGAAATGAGTCTTACCCTTGTTTGTGTGTGTGTGTAGGAGCACTAGTTTTGTATAGGGGCAATATTGTGTGTGTAGGAGCATTAGCGTGTGTGTATTCATGTACATAGCAGCACTACGGGTGTGTGTGTCTATGAATGTTTTACGGGGGTGAGTGTGCGTTTAGAAGCACTAGTGAGTGAGTATATGAATACATTAGAGGGGGTGTGTGTGTGTGTATGCGCACAAGTATATTGCTAATTTGCTATATGTATGTGTAAATTCTCTGGTGTGTGTAAATATACATTTATATATTTACTAGTTGAAGAGCCAGTGTACACAGGCCACAGTGGCAGTGGGGTGCGGGGAAGTCATGCACAGTAGAGACTGTGCGTGCGCCGGTTCATACTTCGGACCACCCCGCTCAGTATTAGCCATGTCATGGGCAGTCTCTACTGCGCATGACTGCATCATTACAAACATTTTAGCAAATTATTATATAGGATGTATATGAGAAATGGTATGTTCTCTGTTGAGTACATCGGTGTGTCTGTGTGTTCACTTGCTCACAAGAAGAATGGTGGGCAGGTTCACATTTAGGTGTGCACTAGTATAAATATATCTATTATCATACTTACCAACATTCCAAATGGCTAAAGAGGGACACTTTTGTTTTAGGTGGTATTGCTCGGAGCTTTTTAGGTAGGTGGCACATTATTGAGAATTTTTAGGTTATTTCATGACCTATTTACACCTCTTTGAGTGACTAAATTATTATTATTTAGAGCAAGGCCATGGTATTTTATTTATATAGACTAATATATGAACTGTTATAGTGAAGTGTAAACAAACATTAAAGTGAGTTGTATTACTATGGAGTGATGTGATACACTTATATACACCATGCAGTCTGATCTCCTAAACACAGGGACACCAGGGTGGGAAAGAGGGACAGAGGAATTTGGATCTCAAAGAGGGACACTTCGGAGGTAAATATTACTTTATTCTTAGGAGCAACAAGTACTGATACATCTTTTTATTTTCACTATACAATGTGTTATTGAAAATATCACTGTGGCTAATGTGCTAAAGTAAAGTGAAGCAAACCAACTGCACAACAGGCGAGAAATAAATTGTTCCAAAGCTCCAATTAATTTAAATGGGACTTTTAACACATTGATTGCTACACAGAGAGCTTCAACACATAGAGAAGTAATGCATTTGAGACCTGTCTAATATTGAAATGGTTAAAATCCCAATTTGCATCAATGATAATTTTATTTCTCCCATATGGTGCAGTTAGTTTGCCACATAATTGCTCTACTTTTCTTTTGTTCATTAGGTCCACTGATGGTACTGATGGGGCACAAGGGCGGAGCCAATGGGGCAGCAAAATGAGGTTTTGCCTAGGGTGGCAAAAATCCTTGCACCAACCCTGTGTACAACTTCTCCCCAAATGTTCCTGAAGTGGCGTGTGATGCTGCGGGAGGTGCTTCAGGAAGCATGGGATGAACTCTCTTCACATTACCTCAACAAACTGGCAATTAGAATGCCAAAGGTCTGCAAGGCTGTAATTGCTGCAAATGGAGGATTCTTCAACAAAAGCAAAGTTTGAAGGGCACAATTATTATTTAAATTAAAGATCATTATTTCTAACCTTGTCAACATCTTGACTGTATTTTCTATTCAATTTTCAACTCATTTGATGGAAAATAAGGACATTTCTAAGTGACCCCAAACTTTTGACATCCTACTAGTGTCACATCCAAATCACAGGAAGCACAAGTCTTTCCAAGGATATTATGTCTAATCAAAGAGGAGTCTGAAGGATAAAAAGTAACGCAGGCTCTCAGAGTCTTGCAGACATTCCCCGTTTTATCACACTTAATCAGAAATTAAACCACCAGGTCTGCAAGAGACAGGTGTTGTGAATCTCTCTCTCTCTCTTGCAGACCTTACATGAACTGGGAGCTCATAGATTGCAATCGTTTTGTTATTGTATATGTTTTTAATCTCTGAGTTTAATTTCTTCTATAAATTCTAAATGCCTTATTCACAGTTGATTGTATTTGTTCTCCAGACTTACACCTGGATTAAAGTGTAGTTGATAACTTTATCAAGGGTTGTATTTACAAATTTCCTCATAGACATATATATATATATATATATAAAATATAGGTAATATATTTGAGAAAACCACTTTGAGCGGTCAAATATTAAAACAAAGTTATTATTAGGTCTCATGATCAGAATAACAAAAACAAGCATATTGTACATAAAAACATTCATAAACATACATTTGAAATTAAAAATTCACATTTTTGTCAAAAACTTTATATAAAACAAGGGGCACCCAAAGTGGATGTCTGAAACACCAAAGTGCAAGGGTTGAAAATCACTGAGATACGCAATATATAAATAAGTGATATCCATTTAACAATGTATTTATACTTTTTCCCATACAAAATATTCCCACTCCTGAGAGAAACATATAATAAACTCACTGTTCAAAGTTTAATTGAGTTATTCACTTAAAGGGATAGTAATACTTCATTTTAACTTTATTTTATTTTGTAGGCATTAAAAAAACATGAAGAATGATATAAGTCTTATCTTATGGTTTATGAGATATTCACAAGCAAAGTTTCCCCCTCCTGCCCCTTTTACCTAGTGTAAGCCATCTCTTCTCAGATGTGGAATGCAGTCTATATACCAGACAGATAACAGAAGGGGACACTCTTATTCCTATGAAAACAATGAAATCCCTGCCCCCCTTGACAAGCTTTTCAGGTTTTTCCCTTATCTTAATTGAAGATTGTCCTTCTTTGCAGTCTACCTGGGCACCTCCCTTCTTCTCAGGCTGAACAGTGTGACATCAGTAAAAGGGGCGGGAGGGGGACACTTTGTCATTGAATTACTCTGGAACTACAACTCTGACAGAATTGAAATAACACTCTCCAAGGTCCAAATACTATGATGATTAATTAGAGCTGCTTTTATTATGAAACATTACTATCCCTTTAAGCACTTTAATTCCAGCTCAGATAAGGAAAAAATTCAGCCAGATGGAATTTTAGCCCCTAGAAATAGCACAATGGAGAAATCATACATACAGTGAGGTGGGAGCTTTTCCCATGACCACCTCCCTCTTACTGATTAAATTGAGTAAGGAACTATATATTCAGATACACAAGGAATTTAGCTCATTATCAGTACCAGACATACTGGTACTGTGAGGTGGGAGCTTTTCCCATGACCACCTCCCTCTTACTGATTAAATTGAGTAAGGAACTATATATTCAGATACACAAGGAATTTAGCTCATTACCAGTACCAGACATACTGCGAGTTAAAAGCTTGTGGGTTTGAAAGAAACAGTTTTGCCAACAGAAGGTAAAGTGATCTGACTAAATGACCAGTTAGTCTGGATTATATAGACACAGCCAGAGTAAGCCCAGGATAAAAGGAAACAAAGACTGATCAACATCAAACAATAGCTTCACATAATGTTTATTAGTCTTATTTTGACACATATAATGGGATGTGAGTAACTAGCTTGGAAAGTGCAGAAGATCCATCAAAAACTTGGATCGGCAGAGGCGGCAGCTTGGGTAGTAGTGGGAGTCAGAAAGAACTGGCAAGCTGAAGGTCCAGGAAAGTACTTTGCAAAAACAAAGAGGTTGAATAATTAGGAGGCAAGGCTCTCAGACCTTCCAAAGGATTGGGAAGACCTTTCTGAGAAACGTTCTGTATACTGGGTTGAGATCTATCTGGACAGGGGTGAAATAAGTGACCCTTTCTGCCACTATAAAGACATAATTTGAAGCTATGTAGCTGAGCCCTCTCTTCTGCAAATAAGATAGTTCAGTCCAAACGAATTTAGATGGGCTTACAAGTTGTAGGTTTGGAAGGGGTCGAGGCAGCAAAAGGTGACAATTACCAGATGGGGCAAACAAGCTTATCCTTTCTATATTTCTCTCCATACACATATAAATTCTGGATAGACAAAATGATTAGGTTCTTTAAATAATCCAGAATCCCAATTTGAACCAATTCTTCTTTCAGGAGGTCTGGAAGCTCTAGATGGAATTTGTCTTTTCAAGACAGGCTCACTCCACCGGCTGTTGCAGCTCAATGGCAGAATTCAACAATGTATTCTTCAGCCAGACATCTTCCCTTTGTCAAGCAGATAATGTCTGTCTACAGTGAAGCAAATGGCTGTTGCTCTGCAGACAGTTATAAGTCCAAACGGTAAATTAACTGGCCAACAACAAAAAAATCATTTTTAAAAATTGTACTTTCAATTCCTCCAATTAGTGTGTGCAAGACTTAAATGGACAATCCTCTTGCTGTGAGCATACGGAAAACACTGCCCACCTTGATTAAGGAGGGTAGGTTTTTCCTTATGCTCACTGAAGATTGTCCCTCACTGGGCTTCATCCAGACTGACGTGGAGAGCAGAGTTACATCAGTAAAAGGAGTGGGAGCGGGATACTTTATCATTCAATTACTGTTGAAATACAACTGCTTTTTGGCTGAAACATTACTAACCCTCTAAGGGAGACGAGATCACAGGAATTTCTGAAACTGAAAAACTTTTGTGGATCCAGAAAGGCAGTTACTAGATCCTGACTAGGGTGTGGGATCACAGAGTTGAAGAAAAGTCATGGAAACCGGATTTGTGTTAAGCTATTCCTCCCTGAAGGTCTGCCAAAGCCTGAAATAATACCTCAACTTTATAGGTGATATTACTTTTTGGGCTAACCCTGCAGGATTGCAGGAGGAAATCTCTGTATCTACGGGTCTCATGATCAAATATAGAGAATAAAAAGAATGAAGCTTGAGATTATAGTCTGCAACAAGTGTATCTTTTCTGTAGCTTAGAGCTGGATTAAAGATGTCCACCACAAAGTTGAATAGCTGACCCCAGTTGAGCCAGAGACAGATCAGGATCCACATACTGAGTAGGGGTTGGAAAAAGTTCCCGTTGTGTTCCTGCAAAAAAATCCATGAAAACCACATATTGGCAAACATTCTTTGCCATTTTTTTTTATCTTTTTGCTATAAAAACGTGACATATACCAGGAAGGGAAACACAATAGAAGCAGCTGCAGAGTGAGGTAGATGTGCTGTGCTGTTCTGCTGTGATCTTGAGGCTATCACTATGAGAAAGTTTAAAAATAATAAGAGGAGGAGCTGGAAGGACCCTTATGTGTCCACTGAGTCTGAGTCTGAGGAGGAAATGACCACTACAGAACCAATGCTGGCCAGTCCCCCTAAATCACCCCTAGGGTTCTTGGGAAATTAATGTCAAGAGAGGAAGAAGAGGGTAGTAGGAGAGCAGGACAGATCAGTTTTCTGTGCCGGCTGCCAGATGTCCTGCGCTTGCTGTCATCATTGCTGTGCCTGCTACCGGATGTGCTGCCCATGCTGCCAGCATTGCTGTGCCTGCTGCAAGATATACATGGTGGAGAAGCTGGGGTGGAAGAGAAATTGATGGCCTTTTTAAGCCAAACCGAGAAGGAATGGGAGACAGGGACGAGGAAGAGCAACTGCTCTTATTCCTGCTGCTGCTGAGTTGCAAGGGATGTAGGATGCTAAAAAGCAGGCTAGTTTACCACAGGCCATCGTGAACACAGTGGGAATGGGGTCAACATTTGAAGCGGCACTAGGACAGGTTCCACTTGCCAGAATAATCCTGGTCCTAGTTGCAATGCTGATTGTGAACAGTAGCAGAAACAGCAGCAACATCATCCTCTGCCTGAGACAGTGAAGGGGAATGTGGAGGAGAAGGAGAAAGAGGCCATTCTTCTCCACCTTTTCTCTCCCCCCTGAGGTCCTGGATGTGGAACTATTTTTCTATTGGGGGAGGCACAGCGCAGTCATCAGCGATTGCACTGTGCATTATTTGTGAGATGTCAATGAAAAGGGGGAAAGGAGGAAATGCACCTTGGCACAACTGTTCTCATAACACATTTGAAATACAGACACCATGACATTTATGTGAAGCATAAACCCCCACCAAAGAAATTGTGCACCACTGTTGTTGTACCCCCTGTCTCTCCCAAAGGCAACAATAGGAGATGCAGAGATCAAAGAGGAGAAAGACTAGAGCAACCCAGACAGAGGCTGTAAGTTCAACGACAAGTGAAACACCTGGCACACCCTCATCTTCTGATGTTAAGGTCCAGGTGTGGGCCTCTGTCAGCAGTACCTCTCCTACCAGCTGATAGCCATTCTGTAGATATCAGGATGTGGCAGTTTGTGTCCACCCTTTGCACACTGTGTGGTGCTCTGACCGCACATGGTAATATGGTGGAGGATAATCGTATCCAGGGCATCAAGCGGCATCTGAGGAGATTCCATCCCAAAAAATACACTAAGCTGGTGGTAGGGAAGCTTGTGACACTAACAAGCATGAGTGTAAAAATGTATATTGATTCCTCAGCACTGAGTAAAAAAAAAAATCACTGATACCTCAGGGACTGAGACGCTAAAAAGTCTGAGTGCAGAAAATTATCACTGGTTCCTCAAAGCTTATGAAGCTAACAAGCCAAAGTCAATATTTCCTCAGGGTAGACTTGTGCACAACAACAATTCCATAAAATTCAACTTTTCATTCATCGACTCCGCATTTTGGATCCGACTTGTTTGACTCGAACGAAATTCGATGAGAGTCCGAATTATTCTTCATATTTAAAATACTTTTAAAAGTACAATAAAAAATGAAAATTAAATAAATGGAACCATTTCTCTGAGGAGCTGGTTATCTTAGACGCTCTGATGGAAGTGGCAAGCAATTTGTCGACACGACTCCAGAAGTGCTGGCAACCTTCCAGTTTTACTGCCATCCTCGAGAGCAGCCTTCACTACCAGATGCTGGACATGCACTGAGCAGTGCACACCCACAAATCTGCATATTAGCTGCACCGTCAGTAACCACAAACCCCATTTGTGCCTGTTTGCCTGCCTGCTCCCTTAGCCACTGTGCCACCATGTTCTGCAGTGCTTTGTGAATGTTATCTGAGGTGTGCTGCTGATCCATTACCTCAGCATGGAGGAGGAAAGAACGGTGCCCCTGCTTGGCTAATGCACCTGAACTTGTTGTCAGTAATGGTGTGTCTTGCAACACATTGGGCTGCCATAAATCAGTGGTAAAGTGCACTGACAGGCAACCAGCCTTTCCTAGCAGGTCCTTCAAAAGCCCAATGCAAGACCGGTACAATGAGGACACGATAGTTTTACTAAATGTGGGGTGGAATGGAATTTTATATCGGGTTGGTGGAAGGACTCCCCATCCACCAAATTAAAAGTAGCACCCCCAATGGCTATGAGCTGTGCAATGAGGCGTGTAATTTTACTGGCCTGTTGTCTGCACATCCCCTTGGAATGAAACACACCAAAATCTTCCAGTGTGGCCTGTACTGATTTTGTGATGAGCTGTGACTGTCTGCTGCTCTTACTAGAACCAAATGTGGCATGATCCCCCTGCCCTTTCTCCTGCCTACTAGTGGTGAGTGTGACACTGGTATATGCAGTAGTGACACTTTCTGCACTAATCAACACTGACTTGTGGTAGTTGTTCAGTTGTTGGTTCATTCTAGAGGTGGTTAGAAGACCCAGCACCCTCCCATGGCTGAATTCCCTGCCACACAATTTCATTTCGCTACCTAGCCATTGCCAAGTGCCACCACATGGTCCCACGCTTTGGAGCAACAGATAACTCTGGAAGGTGGAGAAGAAGAAGAAACTGAGGTGACACTTTCTTCATCTTCACATGCTGGCGCAACCTCATTTACTTTGTCTTTCTACGTACCGTTACAGGGGTACCAGTAGACCTAAAATGGCAGCAGGGATGTTGGGACTGGGATTGGAGGAGGATAGTGGAGTAGCTGTGGTACTGGTGGTGGAGCCACTAGCAGCTACTACCTGGCTGAAAAACTCAAATCGAACTGGAGAGACAGGTGTTGAGTTATCAATAAAAAACACAAGTGTAACTGGTGAAACAGGAGGAGTACTATGGGAAGCAGGGGAAAAATTAAGCTCAGGGGAATAATCAAGATCACTGGAAAATCAAGCTTAGGAGGCCTCAGATTCTTCTTCTACCTCTTGTAGGTTTTGACAGAAAGAAAAATCATCATCAGCAGCAGATTTTGGGGACACCTGCTCAATTCCCTCTTCTGCTTGGCGGTTACCTTGAAATGGTAAACTATCTCCCTCAATAACATTTTCTGATGTAGATATGCTCTCAGTGGCAGTGACAGTGCTGGCAGAAAAAATGTTCTCCAAATACTGCAATAATTTCCATTTGGACTGCTTACATGGATGTTCAGTATAAAAATCATTTGTTGATACTGCCCTCAGTGTCTGACCAGTAGTGTTACACACACTAGGTGACCCAGGTTTATAGAACTGGCTGTAGCGGAGGTGGTGACTAAACTGCCAGTGGCACTAGTAATTTTGCAGGTGATTCTGGGGGGATCATTGCAAAACAGCTGACGAGACACAGGTGATGGCTGCTTTGTGGTCTCAGAGGAGGACCTGGACCTCTCTACCCTGCTAGTACAGGTAGAACAACCTGCAGTTCCCTTCTTCTTTCTAGTATTTGGTTTGGAGTGCTGATGCTGAGTCTGACTAGTACTGCTCAAAGTACTCTTCTTTGCCCTCCTGCTGCTGCTAGCTCTGCTTGAAAGCAACATCACTGTGGTGGTGTTGGTGGTTGCTGGGTCACTGCAGCTGATACCAGGATGAGGAACATCAAACTAGGACTCAAATCCATGACAGATAGGTAGGTAGTGAACTATAATAGTTTTAAAATTGAAAAACTTGGCCACACGACAATTGTGAGACTGAATAATTTTCAGTGACACAGCCAAACAAATTCCTAATATTAATTTTAATGTTGAACACAAGAACAAAGGTGACTTTCCCTTGCGGACACAATAAGGTACTAGGCCTACCTACAGAACTGTGAGAATGGCTGATGCTTCTCTCTGAAAATTATTCAAACAAATCCCTAATATTACTTTTAATATTTATCACAGGAACAAAGGTGACTTTTCCTTGCGAACGCAATAAGGTACTACGCCTGTCTACAGAACTGTGAGACTGGCTGATGTTTCACTGAAAAATATTTAAGGAAATCCCTAATATTTGTAATGTTTTGCACAGGAACAGAGATGACTCTTCTTTGCAGTGGTAATAAGGCACTAATGCTGGCTGCCTGCCTACACAACAACTGGACACTCTCTATCTCCTTCGTCTCTCTCTCTGAACTCCAACAACGCACAAGAGGAAATGTAGGCTGTCTGGGTGTCTGTGTCATTAGTCCAACCCTCATCATGAAAAGAAGAAGCTAACTGGAATAGAGACAAAATGGGAAAGTAGCACATGAAATGGAGAAGCTAATTGGATTAGAGACATGGAGGGAAAGTATAGAGCAAAAGTAATTGAGCTTGGGTAGTAAACACCGAATTTCCAAAATTTTCGACAACATTCGGACCAGGGCTGGTCGGATCCGTTTTTTTTTTTTTTTTTTTAAATGACCCTTGCCTTTCAGAAGGCCCGGATGTCGTCGAATGACCCCTTTTTCGTTGAATTCCGAATGTCAATGAACCAAATCGCACAAGCCTACCACAAGTCTAAGTCCTACATATCAATGGTTCTTTATGACTTGAGCTTAACCAAACTAAGTCCTACACATTAATGTTTCCTCAGGTCTTGGGCCAAACAAGTCTAAGTCCTACAAATTAATGTTTCCTCAGGGCTTGGGCCTCTAACAACAAGTCTAAGTCTTACAAATCATCCTCTACAAAATCCCTTCATTCTGCCCCAATCTCTGCTTATATCAGGGTGTCTCTGTCTCTGTAACATTATATAACATTATATACCAATTTTTATTGTATTTATTTTATTAACTGTCCCCCCCAATACCATTCAACAACCCGCCCCCCAAAAAAATTCCCTGTTCAACCGACTCTTTTCCCAGACTCCACCAACATAAGCACCCTCCTCAGACCCCTTTTATATTATGTCATATTTTTTTTATTATTATTAACTGTCACCCCAATCCCAGTCAAAAAACCCCTGCAAAAAAATTTCCTGTTCAACCGATTCTTTCCCCAGACTCCAGCAACAAAGGCACCTTCAGACCCCTTTTATACCATGCCTGTGGAAAATAATATAAAGCTTGCTGTGTGTAAATTCAGTCTTCCCACTGATTTCAATGCAATGAGCTAGGATTAAAAAGTGCACTTTTCACTGAAAAATTTCCACCAGACAGGAAGTGCTATTTTTTGCCAATTTTGGTTTGAGGCGAAAAGTTTCATCCATCCCTAGTTGTAAGTTCAGAGGACAAGCCAGAAGTTATGCTTGGTAGAGTATGAGCAGGGTCCTTAAACAAGCAGATGTAATGAAGTCAGGCTGCATATAACAGTACCAAGCTTTCAGCACCAAGGCTTAACAACTGAGCAAGGAGGTAGGTCAGAAGATGCTTAAATAGGTGCCTGGAACCATGAATGCGCAATTGCACATGCATGAATGTGTGTTAAATTGTGTCCAACTATGCACATATGCCCATGCAAACCACCATATGCCCTCAGATGACAATGACCTGGAATAAGGGCAGAGGAGCATGCATGTATTCACAAATTACTTAGATCAATGACGATCAGTAAATCAAAATGGAAGAATTTTCTGAATAGACAGCTTAATGTATAAGATATATAAAGGCATAGCTTACAAAAATTGGTCCCAGCAGCCATGTTAATGTTAGTACATCTACCTTAGTGTGGTCACATCCTACTGAAGCACTGGGGAACCAGGTTTTACAAGGAAGATAGCAAATTGAACTCATCTGGGCTGCTCATTATTCTCTCTGTTTTTCAACATAGCATTAAAATTCATAGCAGTGTGAAATGCAGTTTATATCCAGGTTTTCATCATGGGAGAAATTAGAAAAATGTTTTCTTTTACACTGATTAGATAATATTATTGAACTCCTGTTCAGCACTCTGCTCAAGTTTAAATATGTAACATTAACACACAGGTTTATTTCAAACATGTAAAAGATAACTACATATTTAAGTGGACATGCTTAGGTATAAGTAAACAGACTGAAGAGTAGGAAACAGTCTGTGTATCAAGAAGAACAGTAGCAGGTGCTGATTTCGGTGGTCCTTATATTCTCATAGATTACTAAGATTGGTTGACACTATTAAGATAGCTAGCTAGCTAGCTAGCTAGAGATATAGATAGATAGACAGACATATAGCATTGCTTGTTTCCTGACACTCCCACATTCTTTAACCCCTTATGACAAGAGGGATGAGTAACATTTGCAAGCATTATCTACTCCCCCCCCATCACACACACACACACGCACTGCTTTTCTACAAGTTTCTATGGCAATGATTCAAAGCACAATAGAAATTGTGATGCGTCAGTAATTATATAGAATACCTTAGCAAGGTGAGGCTTGGGATGTACCAAGGTGTGGCACTATAGGAAATAAACATATCCTTCTAGCTGCATAACTGACATTTTATAGCACTGTAGAAGAATATATCATTTTACAATGTAGCCTTTCCTTGTTAAAGCATCCATTACAATATTTCAACACAACAAGAAAAAATCTATTTTGTAGGCTATATATAATGTTTATAAGGCTACACTGACAGTATAAACTAAAACAGTATAAACTAAGACAGATAGGTAAGACATACATCTAATGCCATCATTTAAATAATTCTAAGTTACATCAGAAATCTTGAACCAGACTGAAACTGATCATACCAGTCTCCTGAATGGCAAGATGAAAGATGCCCTAAGATTGATATGGTGGCAAAGTTTCTTTATTTGCTCTATGTGATACAAGTAAGCTTAACATGTGTTTGAGACCCTCTGTGATTTCTTACAGATCCTATGATTGACTCTAAGTCTTACAGTTCAGAGTCAGTTGGTACCGATACAGCAGTCCCATAGACTGTCAGGGAATGGATTTCAGTCCAGACCCTGGAAATATATAATGGTGAGTGTGCAACTCAGTAGAGTTTGCCGATGTAAGCTATAAACGTCTGGACTGCATTCCAGTATGGAATTGCTGACATCCCCAAAAGGTTCACAACAGTAATTTTGATTTAATACACTGGATAGCTCTTTAGCCTTCATTAGGTTGAAAGCCCACTTTAAATAAATGGAAATGTATTTAAACTATATTAAATAGTTGGCATTTTCCAGATTACTCATATTTTGTTTTCTTCTTAAAGCCCTAAGATGTCTTCAGATAAAATGTAGATGCACAATGCAGTCACAGCTTTATATTCAGACTTTTTCCAACAGTGAAAGGTTACATTTTTTTTAGAAGGCCGAAACCTGGCACTACAGAAGTAAGAAATTCAGATGGATTTCTTTAAAAAAAAAAAAAAATCAGTATTCAACAAAGTCTGATACTATTTAACTTTTGGATGCAGTATATGTCTAATCTACAATGAAATACAAAGTAAAGAATAATAGATGTATCTAGAATGCAAAGGGTTGCTTTGGATGCGTGCCCGAGAAGGCATGCCCTACTATTGGAGGGTGGATAAGAGGAAATGCAAGAAAACACATTATGGAAAGGGTGATAGATAAAATGGAACCGCTTCTCAGCAGAAGTGGTTGATTCTAAAACAATACATGAATTCAAGAACTCTTGGGATAAATATATTCCAAGATTAAAATAAGTCTGAGCTAGCTATAGATATCTATATAAATTAATATTTCCAATAGACATATCATTTGGGATTCTGGTCACCTCAAAATATATGATATGTTCATAGTTTTTTTTTTTTTTTGCTTCTGCTCCCAATTTGAAAGATAACATAGGAGATAGGTTTATTCATACAATATGAAATATTTCTGCTTCATTTTAAACTGCACATAATTATCCTAAACTGAAGCACCCTTTTGGATTTTTGAACTATTTTCCCATAAAGTACTTGCTCAAAAAGGTTCACAATCAGTAGAAAATGCAACTCACTCTAGGAACCAATAGTAGGTACCTTAAATTATGTTCTTGGGCTTAAACCACCAAACCATGTTGGTTTTCGTGTTTTGCAAAACTTGGAGCAATGCTTATATGCAGCATTGAAAATCATGAAGAAGTTGTTCTAATGAAATGAATTTGCCAAATCTCAATGGCCCTGGTCTATTGACTTGTTAGTGCACCATTCTGTGCTTCAGTCTCTTCTAGTTTCCTGTTAATCACCTACAAAGCATCAGTTATAGAATATAAAAACACCTCCTGTAAATACTTGCCTCCCATTACTTACGGTTGCTTGCTACCCATTATCCAGAGTACTATTTTCTCTGTTTCCTGTGAACCAACATTGGTATGGGAACTGCAGGACACACTTCCACCCCTTCCCCTGTATCTTTTTTTGTACAGCAAGATCAATAGTAAAGAAAGAACCAGGACACAAGAATGTTTGGTGGTAAAAGGCCACAGTTTATTTTATTACATTTAAATAATTTATTAACAATCACTTGAAACTTAACTCAGTCCCTTTATCATAGACCGGTAGCTCCAGAGAATTTTCATCAAAATGTTTGTTTAACATACTTTCACTCTGAGCCCATTAAAACCATTAAATAGGGCACAGACCCCTCCACCAAAAACAGCTCTTTCAAATAAATCTTGAATACCAAATTAAAAAATATTAGGTTAATGTCTGAAAGAAGAATAGAATCATCTCAAAAAAGGCCTTCACCTTCAAACTCCAATTCAAAGTGCCTAAATGCCAGCATTCCCAATGCCTTTGCATATCTTCACAAAATGTAATTCATCTTCAGTCTACTGTACAAGTGGCTTCATATGTGGAATATGAAACCACGTGGTATGTGGAATCACCTCTGTCCAAAATATTGCACTGTGCTAGATCCCTTTTCTTAGAATTAACAGTGTCAGTTGTTCTGACTTTATCATTAACCCCAAAACAATATCTGGGCCATCAAATGATTTTATGTTCTAATAGCTGCATGAAACAAATGTATTTGGGCTGCCACTGTGAGAGTGACAGTGGCAGCCCAAATATATTTGTTTCATGGAGCTATTAGGACATATTTGTAGATGTGTGTATTCAGGTGCACATATCACTGCACACACACAGGAAAGCATGGTATCGCTGGAGATCTGATCCACATTTCATGACCTTTATGTTGTGTAACACAGTACCACTGTAGATCCATCCCTCTGCTGCTCTTTTCAGCTATACCAAACTACAGGTCCCATATTCACTCCAATGGCCCTTTAACCCCTGATGTGACAGAGTGTTATCCGATTCCTTGCATTGGATAGCGCTGTTTCGCTACAAGGGTACCATGGTTGCTATGGCTATGATCATGACAGATCACTTTAGTTGCTGTCTATTGAGCCCCGGAATATGCTGAACATGGGTAATGTGTTGTACCCTGGTTCACATGGTGGTATGCATGATATCCTTGAGGTAGTAATGTCAACATGGATGACAGGTTTACATATGGTATTGGAATCCCCAGCCACAATATAAAATGTGTATGGAATGTTAAATGTTTGGGGTACATACTGCAGCCAGTGTCAGGGCTGTGTCATTGATCCTGTGGGGGTGAAAGAGAACATCATTGTGGTGTAGTTAGTGTTTTTGCACAAATTCACAGGACTGATCATTGACATGCATGGATTGTGTGAATACCTGTGTTATACTCACAGCTGAAGTGTTCACTGATCAGCCTGTCTCTTAACTGCACGCCTCTTAGGGTCTCCTCATCATGGCCAATGTCCACGGACACTTCAGGTATGGGTAGGGCCTGGATATCGTCCACAAGTCTAGTGTCCACAGCGATGTTGTGTAGTATTGCACATGTCAATATTAAATCGCAAGTTTTGCCTGGTGCTCCCACTGTGTGATCCAGACATTTGAATCAGTATTTTAGGAGCCTGAAAGTCCACTCAGTGGCAATTCTCTCTCTGGCATGAACCTGATTGTATTGCTCCTGGGCATCAGTTTCGGGATTTGCGACCAGGGTGAGGAGCCAAGACCTACAGCCATAGCCAGAATCACCCGTGGAAAGTGAGTGACATGGTGAGACAGGGACCACATGTTGCGTGGATGATGTTGAATGAGGTGGTCATACTACCTGTGAGTCAAGAGCATGCTGAGCAGTTTGTGTACACGTATGGATGTGGTGTGATTTAGCATTGTTAACTCACCCAGAAGCCATGCCCCTGTATACATTCCATTCTCGAAGTCTCTGTGTACAGATGAGTTTTGGAGAATGTATGAATTGTGACAGCTCCCGGGATATTTAGCACAGACATTGGTGTTCCTTATGTTGGAGTCACATAGCATCTGCAAGTTCATGGAGTGGAAGTTCTTTCTGTTAATAAATAGATGTCCCTCATTTGTTAGAGCTTTGATACGGACATGGGTACAATCTATTAGACCCATGACCCTGGTCATGACTCCCCTTGCGTAAAAGTCCTGCTTTATACGTGTCCATGTCATGTCAGTGTGAGAAAGTGGATGTATCTGCTGGTCTTGCTTTTGAGGGCTGGCATCACCTGAGCCAAATGTTGACTATGATATGACATGCCTGATGCATATCCTTCTGTTGACTGAAAGGCTCCACTTGCCATAAAATATATAGCACACATAAGTTTCTGCAAGCCAATTAGGGCATGGTTGTGGGTGTATATTGGATCAACCTCATCCTTAATGACCTCATACAGGGCAATGATGCTGTGCGAGTCAACCTGTAGTGATCTACCGCCTCCTCATTCGTCATTCCCAGGAGCGTGGCCCTTGGGCGGTATACCCTGGGCCTTGGTGGTCATCTGTACATCCTACACTGCTCCATGGGTCCCTGTGGCAGCTGGGGAGCATCCTGTTGCTGTAACTATGGAGCATCCTGTTACAGCAGCTGTGGTTCTGCAGGCAGGTGTTGTCCTCCAGGTGGGGATGGGCTCCTGTGCGGCTCTTCAGCCAGAGCCTCCTCACTTGCAACAGTTAAAGGCTGTTGAACAGGTGTGCTTGGGAGTTGCTGGTGTTCCCTACCCCTTACCCTCGCACACCTTCTCTGCAGTCTTTGCATAAATAGGTATGCGAACATACATATTGTTCTCTCTATCTCTATCTCTGTCTGTCTCGATCTGTCTCTCTCTATCATGAGGTGAGTGATGACCAAAGGGAGGGTGTTTGTTGTCAGGGTAAGTGTTTGCCCATGTGTTTGTGTTTTAAAATCTGCTGCGTTTTGATTGGTGTGTCGTTGTCAGTTGCGAGTGTGATGTTGTGGGGTGCAGGTTGTGTCTCTAACGGCTGTTGATGTTGCACAGGTGGCATGGGCATGGTTTGTGTGTTATTTTGGCATTGCTTGAGCTATATGCTGTTTCTCTGCTTTATTTTCTGCAACGGTGGTTTCTTTATGCTGTTTTGTGTCTTACGGTTAACAAAACTGGGTCTTAACTTTTGCCCGTAAAAAGTATTGTTTGTACAGTTTTTTTCTGCCGTTAGTAGTACTGAACTCATTTAAATGGCTTTGGAAAGTCTTGTTCCATAGGTCTCAATGCATGTAAGATTATCGGCTGTAAGGATTAGAGAACTACCATTAGCTTTTCATAAGATGGACCTTTAAATGGCTTACTGCACTTACAAAACACCCGATGCCTGCCTTTAAATCTGGCCCTGGGTGTATCAAAATCAGTCATGTGGTACATTGTTAAGAAGCAAGAACAACCTGGTAGACTAAAAAAGACCACTGTAGTGGATGACAGAAAAATGCTGCTAAATGTGAAGAAAACCCCCATTTCAGTATATTTTGAATAGATCAAAAACACTCTCCAGGGTGTAGGCATAGAAGTGTCCAAGAGCTCCATAAAGAGAAGACAACACCATATCCACAGAAGGCTTACCACAAGATGCAAACCAACTAGTAAGCCTCATCAACAGAAAGGCCAGGTTACAGTTTGCTATAAACTACATTATGTACAGATAATAAGAAGATTAATCTGTATCAGAGCAATGTAAAGAGGAAAATGTAGAGCAAGAAAGGAAATGCATATGATCCAAAGAGTGAAATATTCTTGACTGGCAAAGTCAATCACCTGATATCTTTAGAACTCAAAGCCCAGATAACCACCCAGCAATAGGGGCTCAATGTCTTGGGAAAAAGTGGTTGTTGTTAGCAACAGAAGTTGTTATTAACAAAGACAGTATTATGGCTTAGGAACATATTTCTTTTAGTAACTCTATCAGATTAAGAACACTGTGCCAAAGGGAGTCTTTCTGGATATTCTGCTTAGGTACTCTGCCCCCTCCCACCCCCCCGGCTGGCTGAATGAGGGTCTAGATGTTAGTACATTTATATAAATATCTGTTTTAGACGCTTCTGCTTGGTCTAGTCTACGTGGATATTTTTATGATATTTAAGTGTAATTTGTTTTTAATGTTCAAAGTTTCATTTTGAATTTATGTCATTTTATATATCCTATAATATAAAAGGCAAGATGTATGTTTGTCCGATGCAGTCATGCACAGTAGAGACTGCCTGAATGCACAGAATGCTGGGAGGTTTAGTTCTGCAGTAGATATGCACTTTGGCCCGTATACACGGGATTTTACACTAGTCTGTTTATAATAGGTTAACCAATAGCCAATCAACTTTTGACCAAGCTATAAATAGAAAACTTTGAGCGTTCACACCTATTGGCCCCTGAGGAAGCTGTGAGATCACTGTGAAACATAGAGGACATGCCCACTGCTTTAGTTAGCAGCAGTGGCCACAACATTCTTGCACTGTGAGTCTGTAGGCAGTCTGTTTATTACCCTTTTCCCAACCTCCTTTGCCAACTCTTAGAATTACCAGCCCATCTTTGCCGTGAACTACTTGTGAAGATGATGTACTATAGACTGAAATGATAGAAACAGCTTGAACTGGGAGTGTCGTATTATGTGTACGTTGTTGCTTCTGTATTATTGTTCTATCATTTCTAAGAAAACTTTAGCCTCTTATTATGTGAGTTAGTAATTGTCACATTTTATCCATATTTGAATAAGATGAAATATACCTTATTATGTGTTTGCACTAATATTTTTCATTTCACATATGTTCACATTTGTTGGGTAAATATGAACAAATAGTTGTTTCTTCTTAACAATCACAGACAAAGTATTGTATCAGGCAAAGAATATGGGCTAGATTTAAAGGTAGCTGTTAAACCAGCTGCTAAGTAAAAAAGGCACATCGGCCGCAAATAATACATGATTTAATTGTATTTAATAAATATTTGTTTCATGGAGCTATTAGGACATATTTGTAGATGTGTGTATTCAGGTGCACATATCACTGCACACACATAGGTAAGCATGGTATCCCTGGAGATCTGATCCACATTTCATGACCTCTATGTTGTATAACATGCTACCACTGTAGATCCATCCCTCTGGCACTCTTTTCAGCTCTAGCAAACTACAGGTACCATGTTCACTCGAATGTCCCCTTTACCCCTGATGTGACACAGTGTTATCCGATGCATTGCACTGGATGAGACTCTCTTGCTACAGGGGTACCATGGTTGCTATGGCTCTGATCATAGCAAAACATTTTAGTTGGTGCCTATGGAGCCCTGGGATATGCTGAACATGGTTACAGTGCTGTACCTTTATTTCCAGGGGGTTTCCATTCATGATATCCTTGAGGTAGCAGTATCAACATGGGCAACAGGGTGTCAGATGTCATTGGAATCCCTAGCCCCAATATGACTCACCCATAGAATGGTTGATGTAGGTGGTCCATACTGCAGCCAGTGTCAGAGCTGTGTCAATGATCCTGTGGAGTAAAACAGAACATGAAAGTTGTGGTGAGTGTGTATGCATGGATTGTGTGCATACATGTATTATATTCACAGCTGAAGTATTCCCTGATCAATGTGTCTCTTATCCACATCCCTCTTAGGCCTCCTTCACCCTCAACAATGTCCATTGGGTCATCAGGTATGGGTGGGGGCTGGACATCGTCAACAAGTCTGGTGTCCATCGCAATGTTGTATAATATAGTACATGCCATAACGATGTCACAGACTTTGTCTGGTGCATACTGCAATGCTCCCCCCCAGTGATTCAGACACCTGAAGCGGGATTTTAGGAGCCCGAACGTTCGCTCAGTGGCATTCCTTGTTCTGCTATGAGCCTAGTTGTATCGCTCCTGGGCATAGTTTTGGGGATTCACCACCCGGGTCATTAATCATGATCTACAGCCATAGCCCGAATCACCTGTGGACAGTGAGTGACATGGTTAGACAGGAAGCACATGTTGTGTGAATGAGGTAGACGTGCTAGCTGTGAGTGAAGAGCATGCTGAGCAGTGTTGTGTGTGCGCGTGTGGATGTGGTGTGATTTGGTATTGTTAACTCACCCAGAAGCCATCCCCCTGTATAGGTTCCATTTTCAAAGTCTCTGTGTACAGATGAGTTTCTGAGTATATATGAATCATGACAGCTCCCGGGATATTTTGCACAGACATTCATGATCCTCAAGCTGCTGTCACACACCATCTGCATGTTCATGGAGTGGAAGTTCTTTGTGTTGATGTAGATATGTGTGTCACGTGCTGGAGCTTTGATATGGACATGGGTGCAATCTATTGCACCCATGACCCTGGGCATGCCTCCCCTTGCGTAAAAGCCCTGCTTCAAATGTATCCACTCCATGTCGGTGGTGGGGAAATGTGTATGTGTAGGTACAGATGAGTTTCTGAGTATATATGAATCATGACAGCTCCCGGGATATTTTGCACAGACATTCATGATCATCAAGTTGCTGTCACACACCATCTGCACGTTCATGGAGTGGAAGTTATTTCTGTTGATGTAGATATGTGTGTCATGTGCTGGAGCTTTGATATGAACATGGGTGCAATCTATTGCACCCATGACCCTGGGTATGCCTGCCCTTGCGTAAAAGCCCTGCTTCAAATGTATCCACTCCATGTCGGTGGTGGGGAAATGTATATAGGTACTGGCCTTGGTTTTGAGGGCTGACAACACCTGGGCCAGCACCCTGGAGAATGTAGCCTGTGACAAGCCAGATGCGTAATCTTCTTTCGACTGGAAGGCACCACTTGCCATGAAGTGTATGGCACACAGGTGTTTTTGCAGGCCAGATAGGGCATGGCTATGGATGTAAATCAGATCCACTTGATCCTTGATCACCTCATACAGGGCAATGATGCTGTGCGGCCTCAACCTGTAGCAATCACCTTTTCATCTGTCATTCCAAGGAGAGTGACCCTTGGCTGGTATACCCTGGGCCTTGGTTGTCGTCTATACATCCTACACTCCAGGGTCAGCTGGGGAGCATCCTGTTGCTGCAGCTGTGCATCTGCAGGCAGGTGCTGTCCTCCAGGTGGGGATGGGCTCCTGTGTGACTGTTGAGCCAGAGCCTCCTCACTTGCAACAGATGAAGGCTGTTGATCAGGTGTGTCTGGGGGTTGCTGGTGTTCCCTAGCTCTCGCCCTTGCACGCCTTCCCTGCAGTCTTCGCATTAATATGTAGGCTAACATACTTTTTGCACACTCGCTATCTCTATCTCTATCTCTCTCTCTGAGTGGAAAACAAGCCACAAGTGAGTGTGGTGAGCTGTCCCTTTAAGGGTGTCTTAGGGCATTGTCTAGGTGTGGTGATGCGTGAGTGATGACCAATGGGAAGGTGTTTGTTGTCCAGGTAAGTGTTTGCCGGTGTGTTTGTGTTTTAAAATGTGGTGTGTTCTGATTGCTGTGTCTGTGTCAGTTGTGGGTGTGAAGTTGTGAGGTGCAGGTTGTGCCTGGATCATGTGGTGATGTTGCACAGGTGAGCTTCTTTTGTATTGGCAGGTGTCCATGTTGTGTGATAACCCCCATTGTTCCGTGCCATGTTGTGTTGGTGTTTTATTGGAAGGCCTTGTCCCTGTGGTGTTACTGGTTGTTGTGTTATGTGTGACAGTGATTTGTGGTGCATGGGCATGTTTTTTGTGTTAATTTGGCATTGCACTGGTTAATTTTTCCATTTGCATGCTTGTGTGGTATGCGGTTTGTCTTTAACAGGTTTTTCTTTTTGACCGTTATGTGTCTAACGGCTAACAAAACTGGGTCTTAACTTTTAGCCATTAAATGTATCTTTTTTATCTGGAGTTAGCAGTTCCTCGCTCCTTTGAATGGCTCCAGGAAATCTTGTTCCATGTATCTCAATGCACGTAAGTCTATCGGCCGTAAGGATTATCAAACTGCCGTTAGCTGTTCTTAAGACAGACCTTTAAATGGCTTACAACACGTTAACGCACCCGTTAGTGTTTTTTTTTTTTTTTTATCTAACACCTGCCTTTAAATCTAGCCCTATATCTATTGACATATATATTCACTTTATTGCACTTTAATGCAGAACTGCACTTATTAGCTCTACATTAATTGGTTCTGTGATGAAATACAAATGTAAATATAATATTTATTGTTCTGTTGATTATTTATTTTTCCAGGGATAGTTTGATATTTCAGTACATTTTCCTTCAATGATCTCATATACAACATTAGATATTTGATGTTTTACTCATGGGGAAGCGTTAATTTCAGTTCTAATGGTTCCTTTCTAGGGTATAAAGCAGAGTATGTAGTTGCTTTTGTGAATTTTGGAGCATACACTTCACTGTCAATAAGAATGTTAAAGGGACACTAACATCAAAAAATGAAATAAGTTGATAACACTTTATTATGAACTTGTAGTAATATTTGTTATATGTAAAATATATTATTCATGTGTTACATCCCTAAAATATAATTCTAAACTTGCTGTTTGGGAGCATTTATTTAATGTTGTGTGTGCTGTTTATATTGAGAGATAAGACGAAAGCAATTCAATTGTGATTAGTGCTAATTGCTAAGTGCTAATAAGGTTGTTACCTTACTTCAGCTCATTTAATGATAATTGAACAACATCAGTGGGAGCTCCAGAGTTCTGAAAGGCAGGTATGTCTACTCCCGTAGCATATAAGATTTGAGACCTCAGAAAACAAATAGAATTTTTTACAGATACTAGAAAGAAGAAAGCACTATTTAAGTGTATAGAACCCCAGTTCAGTTTTAGGGGATAGTGTTCCTTTAATGCCAAAAAATCTCAATGTGTCCTCAGTAGTATGCACTTTGAAACAGAGTAAAGATAGTTCAGTTCCTCTTTTCCGTGTTTCATATATCATTTAAAACAAGATGCAGAGAATAGCAAAACTCCATACACTTCCCCACTGCCAAGCCCATGGTGCTAGGAAGGTGGAAGGTAAGAAATTGTTCCAGTGGCTGGTTTAGCATGAGATCATAGTAGTACATTCCTCCTATAATATTTACACTAAGTAAAATTAATAGCTGTAAAAAAGTTGCACAGCCACAGACACATTCCTGCTATTCCAGTATGAAAGATGACAGTACATATGCATAAAGTTCACAACTAAATGTTATGCTTATAGCTGTGGTAAGAATTCTGGTAGAATGAATGTATAAATAATGCTGCATTTCTTTAGCAAATATAATGTCAGCGTACTCATTTGTCTTCCACAACTCATAAAGTACTACCAAAAATGACTGTATGTTAGAGATTTAAATTAAATGTGGCCCAATGTGTTTATAATTGAGACATTGTATTGTTATCAGAACATAAGTATTTATCTAAGTCATGTACATATCAACATACATATTATGTACAGAACACAGACCGCTCGCTGAATTTGCTAATATTGTTTTTGTCTTAGGTAAATTATTTATATATATCTCCCAACTGTCTTTCAAGTAAATGAGCATGTGTCCTCCTCTTGTCATGTAAGTATTCACAGACTTTGAAATCTTGTTACAAGATGCTCCTCACACAGAGGCCAAATACAGATGGGAATTCCCCCTATAGAAGCTGGCAAATGTATTTCTAAACTTAACTCAGTGCGAGCTCTAGAGTTATGTGACATATATCTCCTGTAATCAGCCATTTAACCCAATGTTTCTCAATTTTTTTTGATGAAGGCACCCCTTACTTGCAATCTGGAATTCTCAGGGCACTTCTAACTTTTTATAGGAAACCAGTGTAAAAGCCTGTGTACACAGGCCAAAATGCTGCATTGTCTACTGTGCACACATATTGATTTTCTCTCTGCTGTGCATATTTATTTCTTGCCTGACTGTCTGCCCCGGCTGTGCATACTTACTGTTTGTCTGTCTCTCCTTGCTGCCTGTCTCTGTGCGCTCTTATTGCCTGTCTCTTCCATGAGGTCTTATTGCCTGCCTCTCTCTGTTGCAGTCTTACAGCGATGTATCAGTAACATCAGTATCAGTAATCATTGTATCGGGAGCGGGATATCTCAGAGCACAGAGCCTTGTGACATGGGGAGCGGGGTGTCAGTTCACAGAGTGGTGTGACACAGGGAACGAGGTGTCTCAGTGTTTCAGGACAAAATCACTCCCATGAAGCCACATCTTGAAGCGGAGAGTTCCCAAAGTTTGCTCTACGGCTGCACAGAGACTCATGGCAAAAAGGAATGAAGGGTCGTGTCTGTACAGAGCTCTCTTTCCTGGGCTACCCTTCCACCCGAAGACATCCGCGGGCAGAGCTGGAAAGACAGGTATGCTAAGGTTTGTGGGCAGGCAGTGCAGATACAATCAGGTATGCGGTATTTAATGAGGCGACATGAGAATCTCGCTTATATACAGAGCGAGATTCTCATGTCGTCTTTTTCATCCAGATGACATGTTTGCACTTATTTGCTCATTTAAATGTGGACCATCTCTATTGCGCTTGATTGCATGGCCTGCTTTTGGGCAGTCTCTACTGCACATAACTGCATGGTCTGCATCTGGGCAGTCTCTACTGCGTATGTATCACGGTGCCTGTGATTGCTGGCTTTTACTGTCAGTCAGTTGTAAGGGCTCTCCATTGGCTGCCTGTCATTAGTCCACCCAGTATTACCTATATACACTGGGCTCATGCACCCTTTGGTTGCCCTTTCGTGGTGTCTCTATGTCCATGGTCACCTGCCTATGGTTCCTGTGTCTACTGGGCCTGCTTGTACTCCCTATTGCTCAGTTTCAGTGTCCTTGCCCAGACGTCCAGTGTCACTCCTGAGTGGTACCTGTTTCCGTTCCTGATCCGGTTTGGCTGACGTCCTGCTTCCGTTCCTGATCTGGTTTGGCTGACATTCCTGCTTCCGTTCCTGATCCGGTTTGGCTGTCGTTACTGCTCAAGTATCCTGTCCTGGCCTGACTGTTGTTCCTGCTCCTGGATCCCGGACTACTTTCTCCCTCTGGACTATGGTCACCTGGGCGACATTCTGATTACTGGATTCTCCTTAGGTTGTTCTTCTGATACCAGGCTGGGCCTCCGTGTTGTCCAGTACGCAGTACTGGTTTGCTTCATAACACACCGGTTGCTAGCTGCTTCCATTACAGCACCGGTAGGGCTTCCATGTTGTCCAGTTCGCGGTACTGATTTACTCCATATCACCGGTTGCTAGCTGCTTCCATTATAACACCAGTAGGGCTGCCGTGTTGTCCAGTACGCGGTACTGGTTTACTCCATATCACTGGTTGCTAGCTGCCTCCATTACAGCACCGGTAGGGCCTCCGTGTTGTCCAGTACGTGGTACTGGTTTACTTCATAACACACCGGTTGCTAGCTGCTTCCATTACAGCACCGGTAGGGCTTCTGTGTTGTCCAGTAGCTGTACTGGTCTACTCCATATCACCGGTTGCTAGCTGCCTCCATTACAGCACCGGTAGGGCTTCCGTGTTGTCCAGTACGCGGTATTGGTTTACTCCATATCACCGGTTGCTAGCTGCTTCCATTACAGCACCGGTAGGGCTTCCGTGTTGTCCAGTACGTGGTACTGGTTTACTCCATATCACTGGCTGCTAGCCGCCTCCATTACAGTACCGGTAGGGCTTCAGTGTTGTCCAGTACGCAGTACTGGTTTACTCCATTTCACAACGGTTGCTTGCTGCCTCCTTTACAGCACCGGTAGGGCCTCCCTGGTTGTCCAGTACGTGTTACCGGTTTGCTCCAAATTACCATCTATTGCTGATGCTACCTACGTTACAGCACTAGTGGAGCTGCTATACTCAGTCATTGTGCTAGGCTGCCTTGCCCAGTATATTGGCAAGGCCGGTAGAGCCTCCTTCATATTATGTGCCATTCTCCAGGCTGCCTTGCCTGGTATATTGGCAAGGCCGGTAGACCCTCATTCATATTGTAGTGCCATTCTCCAGGCTGCTTTGCCCGGTATATTGGACAAACATACATCTGCATCGGACAAACATCTGCATCGGACAAACATACATCTGGCCTTTTATATTATTGTATATGATATGTCATGGGTGTAATGAGGGATACAAGTGCCTAATATACAGTTATTTTATGTCTCACCATAAAAGTGACAAAATAAAAAGTATATTAGGCATAAAAGCTTCCATATTTAAACATCAGAAACTCAATTATTCCCATTTTTGTCAAAATCTGCATAGGTAAGCATGGCACCCTAAGCTGGTACTCTTGGATGACAAGGACAGTTTCAACACATTGCAAAGTAAATGTTTTACAGATGTTTCTATCATACAAGGAGTCAAGGGGAATGCTTATGAAAAAGACATACTGCTGGGCTGCATTTAGCCAGTATATCCTGTAGCATGAATTTACCATTACCTTTGGATGGTTTTGGAAACCTTATTATATATAATCATATCATGTATCTATCTATCTATCTATCTATCTATCTATCTATCTATCTATCTATCTATCTCTCTATCTATTTAATTTGTCTATAAAAGAAAGTCACATGCTAAAGTTTCTGGTTATGTGCCATCCTGGGCTGGAAATGGGTGTAGAAATACATACAGAGCATTATGTGATTTGTAGTTATCATTTTGTAACTTTTTCTATTTCATGGCAGCTACTGAGATTAGGAAACTACAACAATATTGTTTTTTATTATATTTGTCTGATCAATCAACATGACAGATTCCCAGACTCTCAGGGCTCGATTTAAAGGCAGCCGTTAGCCCCCCAAAAAAACGAATGGGTGCGTTAGGGTGCAGTACGCGATTCAAAGGTCCGTCTTATGTTCAGCTAACGGCAGAGCACAAGTCACAACGGCCGATACATATACATGCATTGGGACCCACAGAACAAAATTCTCCAGTGTAATTCAAAGGAGTGCGGTACTGCTAACGGCAGAGAAAAAGATACATTTAACGGCCAAAAGTTAAGAGCTAGTTTTGTTAGGCGTTAGACACCTAAAGGACAAAAAAATCCCATTACATGGTAAAACCAACAAACAGCTCCCCGCACAAGAATACAAACGGGAAAATTAACCCGTACAATGCCAAAATAATACAAAAAACATGCCCACATACCACCGATCACTGTCACACATAACACAACAACAAAGCAACTCCACATGGACATGGCCTAACAAAACAAAACACCAACATAGCATGTCATGGAACAATGGAAGTTAGCACATAACACAGACACCTGCCAATACAAAACAAGCTCACCTGTGCAACATCACCAGACAATCCAGACACAACATGCACCCCACAACTTCACACCCGCAACTGACAGGGACACAGCAACCACAACACAGCACACTTTTAAACACAGAGTCACCTGCAAACACTTACCTGGACAACAAACAGCCTCCCATTGGTCAGCACTCACCTCATCACCACACCTACACAACACCCCACCACCTACTTAAATGGACAGCTAACCACACTCACTTGTGGCTTGTTTTCCACTCAGGAGAGATATAGAGAGAGAGGTAGAGAGAGAGAGAGAGCGCAATCAGTATGTTGGAAGGCATGCAAGGGAGAGAGATAGGGAACACCAGCAACCCCCAGGCACACCTGATCAACAGCCTTCACCTGTTGCAAGTGAGGAGGATCCGGCTCAATAGCCACACAGGAGTCCATCCCCACCTGGAGAACACCTGCCTGCAGATGCACAGCTGCAGCAACAGGATGCTCTCCAGCAACAGGATGCTCTCCAGCAACAGGATGCTCCCCAGCTGTCACAGGGACCTCTAGAGCAGCCCAAGATGCATAGACGACCACCAAGGCCCAGGGTATACCGCCCAAGGGTCTCTCTCCTTGGAATGACCGATGACGAGGTGATTGATCGCTACAGGTTGAGGCCGCACAGCATCATTGCACTGTATGAGGTCATCAAGGATGAGGTAGATCCCATATGCACCAACAACCATGCCCTAACTGGCCTGCAAAAACTTCTGTGTGCCATGCACTTCATGGCAAGTGGCGCCTTCCAGTCGATAGAGGGTTACGCATCTGGCATATCCCAGGGCACATTCTCCAGGGTGCTGGCCCAGGTCTTGCCAGCCCTCAAAGGCAAGGTCAGCAGGTACATACACTTCCCCACCACCGACATGGAGTGAACACATCTCAAGCAGGGCTTCCATGAAAGGGGAGGCATGCCCAGGGTCATGGGTGCAATAGATTGCACCCATGTCAGTATCAAAGCACCAGCACGTTGGGGACATGTGCTCGTCAACCAAAAAACTTCTACTCCATGAATGTGCAGATGGTGTGTGACAGCAGCCTGGCCATCATGAATATCCAGGGAGCTGTCACGATTCCCATATACTCAGAAACTCATCTGTGCACAGAGACTTCGAAAATGGGACCTATACAGGTGGATGGCTTCTGGGTGAGTTAACAATACTAAATCACACCACATACACGTGCTAGTACGTTCACCTTATGAAACAGCATTCACACAACATGTGCTGCTTGTCTCACCATGTCACTCACTTTCCATGGGTGATGCTGGCTATGGCTGCAAACCATGGCTCCTCACCCTGGTCACCAATCCCCAAACCGATGCCCAGGAACGATATAACCAGGCTCATGGCAGAACTCGCAATGCCAGTGAGCGGACCTTCGGCCTCCTCAAGTCCTGATTCCGATGTCTGGACCACTCAGGGGGAGCATTGCAGTATGCACCAGGCAAGGTCTGCAACATCGTCATGGCATGTGCCATTCTCCATAATATCGCGGTGGTGTCACGGTTTATTATGACTCTCAGACACAAGTTTTAGGTAAAAATCAATTTTATTGAAATAATAAATTGATAACGTAGGATGGCAATCACATACATACAGATATATTCAGAATATAACAAGACAGAAGGCAGACTCTACCGGTCCTGTCAATATACCGGACAGGACAGTCTGAAGTAATAGAATGTTAGGCTCTACCGGCCTTGCCAATACCGGGTAAGGCAACCTGCAGATGGAATCGCATAACAGTTCTACCGGCCTTACCAAATTACCGGGCAAGGCAGCCTCAATAGATTCATAATGTAGGCTCTACCGGCCCTGCCAATACCGGGTAAGGCAACCTCAGATGGAATGTGGCAAAAGGTTCTACTGGCCTTACCAATACCGGGCAGGGCAGCCCAGAGATAGTAGCAGCAGTCAGATGGTAATGGCAAATTGACAGGATCGTAATAACCCAGTGTACACACACTGAGACTAACAGGGGAATCGTAAAGCCGCAAGGCTTTGGAGCAAACCAGCGCCCGCACGCTGGGACCAACACTGAATTGTATAGCCGATAGGCTTAGGAGCAAACCAGTGACCGCACACTGGTGTAACAAGCGAGTTAGTATAGCCGTAAAGCTTAGGAGCAAACCAGCGTCCGCACGCTGGGACCAACGCAGAATTGTATAGCTGATAGGCTTTGGAGCAAACCAGTGACCGCACACTGGTGTAACAAGCGAGTTTGTATAGCCGCAAGGCTTTGGAGCAAACCAGCGTCCGCACGCTGGGACCAACACAGAATTGTATAGCTGATAGGCTTTGGAGCAAACCAGTGACCGCACACTGGTGTAACAAGCTAGTTTGTATAGCCGCAAGGCTTTGGAGCAAACCAGCGTCCGCACGCTGGGACCAACACAGAATTGTATAGCTGATAGGCTTTGGAGCAAACCAGTGACCGCACACTGGTGTAACAAGCGAGTTTGTATAGCCGCAAGGCTTTGGAGCAAACCAGCGTCCGCACGTTGGGACCAACACAGAATTGTATAGCTGATAGGCTTTGGAGCAAACCAGTGACCGCACACTGGTGTAACAAGAGAGTTTGTATAGCCGCAAGGCTTTAGAGCAAACCAGCGTCCGCACGCTGGGACCAACACAGGATAGTACAGCCGATAGGCTTTGGAGCAAACCAGTGACCGCACACTGGTGTAAAAAGCGAGTTTGTCTAGCCGCAAGGCTTTGGAGCAAACCAGCGTCCGCACGCTGGGACCAACACAGGATTGTATAGCCTATAGGCTGTGGAGCAAACCAGTGACAGCACACTGGAGTAACAAGCAATGTCGCCGACGCGACCAGGCAGGAGGTCGCCAGGATACAGGAGACAGGCGATGCGATGACAGGAACCAGCAACGATCAGTCAGGTCTGGAAACAGCAGAGAAGAAGTTCAGCAGGAACTGCAACACCAGAGACTAGGCCGGAACCAGGACTGGAAGTACTTCAGCATGCAGGAAACACTGGAACAGTAGAGATCAGGAACTCAGGAACACATGAGAACAGGAACTCAGGAACACTGGAACAGAGGCCCAGCTATCACTGGCATAGTGATAGCAAGAAGGTCAGAAACAACACGAAAGGGCAACCAAAGGGTGCCCAATCCAGGTTTAAATAGGCAATGAAAGGCGGGCTATCTGCAGACAGCCAATAGCAGCCCCCTACTGGTGACAGACGAGGAACTGCAGCAATCACGGGCACCGTGATAGGTGGACACCAGACTCATTGACGATGTCCAGCCCCCACCCAGACCTGATGACCCTGTGGACATTGTCCAGGGCAAGGAAACCCTAACAGGGATGCAGACAAGAGACAGATTGATCAGGGATCACTTCAGCTGTGAGTATAATACATGTATGCACACAATCCATGCATGCACACCCACCACAACACACATGTTCTGTTTCACCCCACAGGATCAGTGAAAAACCATGGCACTGGATACAGTATGGCCCACCAACATCATCCATTACATGGACCAGTCGTATTGTTGTCTGACCATGAGTGGACTTTGTGATGCATACATGCAATGACATGACGGCAGTGATACACTAATGTGTGTTGTGAGTGATTAAGTGGTGATACAGGGGACAGACTTCCACTGTGATGTCACGTCCACGGTTTGTGTGTTGTTCTGTATAACCAATGTCCTGAGATTGCTGTAGGTTGACATATCTCAGTACATGGGCTACATCAACAAACAACCAGACCAAGTGGACAAGTGTTATCACTGGCGAAGTGTGTTACAACCTTAGTTAAACAACAACACAACTTAATACATAACCCAATGCTCAGCTTAAGGTTTCAATGTGTGTGCTACACATTTAAATCTTAGGAAGATCATTGGGTTATCCAGTAAGTTAGGCTGTGATTCAAACTCATATTGTGCAACTGACTCACTGGAGAACACAATGCTCACCCTAGGATCACAATGTGTAGCACACACATTGAGATCCTAGTGTGTACATTGTGTTCCACAATAAGTCAGCTGCACAATAGGATTTTGATTTGAAGACCATATTGATACATGTTCCATCTGTCATGCTTTTTGTTTGGCTGTTTGTTTGGTTTTCCCCTCAAACACAATTGATGCAGACGACTGTTCAGTGTTGCACCAGTTTTTGTGATAAGGGGTATGTTCTGATCAAATCTAACACACATCATGGCCATGTAACAATGTCATGTTATATGGCTACTGGGATGGGTTGCCAGGTGAATTTGGACAACGGTGTGTGTGTGAACCCATGTTGTACCATTCCACAAACATTTCACCCAGGCAGAAGTTGAGTTCACTGCATTGTTTGGCAATGCATTGGAGACAACCCTGCCACCCAATCTATAACTGAATACACAGCAGATTAGACAGGATTAAAAAGCACAATGTTCCTTTATTGAGGGGGCAGATAACAGGTTGGGCCTTTCATTTCTTCTTTTTTTTTTTGGGGGGGGGGCCTTAGATTTGCAGCCAGAGGTGGATGCCCTGGCTGATTGCCTGGTCAGCCTCGGCCCCCTAGGTGTGGCTTCAGGGATAAGACAGGAAGGGGTGGTGGGTGCAGTAGACCCTTCTGTGGAACGCAGGTTCTCCCTCTCCATCCTCAGGTTCTCCCTGTGGTTAATCTCTTGCAACTCTGACCAGAACCTGTGCAAACATGTCCATCATGCCCATGTTGAGCTGGTGTTCCTCCTGGATTCCCTCCGACTCCTCGTGATGTTGTCGTTGGTGGAGTGGTGTTACGTTTTTTTAGGACACTCAGACCAGTATGTGAAATAAGACACAATTTTATTAGAATAACAATAATGCAAACGATCACCCTCTAGTGGCAGCTGAATTAGACACACAGTGAAGACTGATATATTACAAAGAGATAATGCACAATATAGTTGACATACAAGATCACTTTGCAGAGAATGGTGTTCTATACCCCAAAGGGTTAAGAGCATAAATCAGTCAGTCTCAGATGTGGTGGTTTGGCAAGCCCTGTGTGTTAAAGGAGGTGCTGATAGAGACAGTCCACAGTGTGCTGGAAAAGTAAATGCCTAGCCAAAGTGACCGAGTAGCAAGCAGAACAGAGATCCAAATAGCCCCCGCGGTCGTACCTACAGGAAGACTGCTTCTGCGAGTGCAAGTGTGTGTAGCCCCCACGGGCGTAACGGACTCTGGCCTGCAATGCAAGAGCTGACTATAGCCTCCTCAGACGTTAACCGGATACCAGCAATAGTAGTGCTAGAGCCAATAGCCCCCACGGGCGTATACAACGGGACCTGCCAGAGCTTGAGCCTTCCCTCTACTGCCACTCTACCACAGTAGATATCGCCCAGTAAACAACGAGAAGTGAGAGCCAATGACGCCCTACCGGCCCACCATAAGTGACTACTCTGCAGTAGGATAGAGTCGCCGTCGGTAAGCGGCCAACTCAGCAGACGTAGCACCACGAAAGAGGCTCTATTCTGGGAATCGAGGTAGCGAGAGCAAGGCAGCACTGCAAGGGTTAATATGCACATTTACACAAGGCTCTGTAAGATAACGAGGCTCTGCAAGTATAGTGAGGCTCACGGAGGTATGCACAGCTCTGCAAGAAAACGGTACACTGCACAGATCAATGGCAACACAAGGCAAGGAGGTCACACGATGGCTGGCAACAGCGGGTAAAAATGTTGCGGCGGCGACAACGGGAACAGAGGTCACTGGAACAGGCTGGAAGTCGATCTCGGAGCAGGAAGTCAGCCGGGCCGGGTCGGAGCACGCAGGAGGTAGTCATACAAGCCGGGTCATACACGAACAGGAACGTCAGCCAGGCCGGGTCAGGATACAGAGGTGGTTCGCAGACAAGCCGGGTCAAACACGATCAGGAACACTGGAGAGTAGTCAGGACAAGCCAAGTTGGTACACAAGAATCCGGAACACAGGAACACAGCAACAGCACTACTGGCTCAGAAACATCACGAAAGGGCATCTGACAGGTGTCTGGGCCAGGCATAAGAAGGTCACCAGGGGTGGGCCAAACTGGCTCAGCAAATCAGAGCGAACCACACGAAAGAGTGACAGAGAATCACAGGCACTGTGATAGTACCCCCCTCTCAAAGACCCCCTCTCCCTGCCGGAGGTCTGGGTTTCAGAGGATATTTAGAGTGAAAGTTGCGCGCAAGTCTAGGCGCATGGAGGTCCCCTTGATTCACCCAAGAGCGTTCCTCAGGGCCATAGCCCTTCCAGTGGACCAGATATTGCAACTTTCCTCTAAATCTCCTAGAGTCAATAATACTCTGGACCTCATACTCCTCTTGGCCCTGGACGTCCACCGGCCCAGGAATCACTGGCGTAGTAGCATAACGATTACACACCAAAGGTTTCAGAAGGGACACATGGAACACATTATGAATATGCATTGAGGGTGGAAGTTCCAGTGCATAAGAAACCGGGTTAATCTTGCGGATAATCTTAAAGGGCCCAATGAACCGGGGAGCCAGCTTATTGGAGGGTACCTACAAATTGAGGTTTCTGGAAGAGAGCCATACCCTGTCCCCTACTTGAAATGAGACCGCTGGGAGTCGTCTGCGATTAGCGTGCCGCTGATGACGCCAAAATGACTGACTGAGGGACCTCTGAACCTGTGCCCAAGTGGAACAAAGTTGTGCCAAATGCTCATCCAGGGCAGGAATCTGTTGTGCCTGAAATGAGTCCGGGAGCAGACACGGCTGGAACCCATAATTAACGAGAAATGGGGAGCTCCCGGACGATGAATTAACTGCACAATTCCTGGCAAACTCTGCCCATGGCAACAGGTCAGCCCAATTATCATGATGATCGGTGACAAAGCAACGCAGGAACTGCTCCAGTCCCTGATTGGCACGCTCAGCGGCCCCCTTGGTCTGGGGGTGGTAGGCGGAGGAGAAGGACAATTGGATGCCCATCTGGCCACAAAATGCCCTCCAAAACCTGGATACGAACTGACTCCCACGGTCGGAGACAATCACTCTGGGTACCCCGTGCAGGCGGAACACCTCCCTGGCAAAGACTACAGCCAATTCCTGGGCCGATGGAAGGCCAGCAAGAGGCACAAAATGAGCCATTTTAGAGAATCTATCGACCACCATAAGAATAAACGTATAACCCCTAGAGAGTGGTAATTCTCCCAAGAAGTCAATAGATATATGAGACCAAGGACGGTCTCCATTGGGCACTGGTTGAAGTAAGCCCACCGGGAGATGTCTAGGGGTCTTGGCACGGGCACAGGTGGTACAGGCTGCCGTAAAAGTGGAACAATCGGCTCTCAGTGTGGGCCACCAAAACAACTGCGAAAGGGACCATACAAGTTGATCCCTACCGATATGCCCAGCCGCTTTAGAAGCATGATATGTCTCCAACAGACGGGTACGGAATGGCTCATCCACGAAACACTTTCCCACTGGGGTCTCAGGAGGTGCCCTAGATTGCGATGCCAAAATCTCCTCCCCCAGAGGCGAGGTTATAGTGGTATGAATAGTGGCCAGAATGCAATCTGGCTGAATGATAGGTACAGGTTCCTCCTCCCTCTCAGTGTCAGATGCGAACTGGCGTGACAACGCGTCTGCCTTAATATTCTTAGAGCCCGGAAGATAGGACACTAGGAAATTAAATCGAGACAAAAAAAGCGCCCACCTAGCCTGTCGTGAGGACAATCTTTTGGCTTCAGAGAGATAAGTTAAATTCTTATGATCAGTAAGGATTAGTACTGGAGTCTGAGTACCTTCCAACAGGTGGCGCCATTCCTTCAGGGCTAGGATAATGGCCAACAGCTCCCTGTCGCCAATCTCATAGTGGCTCTGAGCGCTGGACAATTTCTTTGAGAAAAACCCGCAGGGTCTCAAGGTGCCACCTCCCACAGGGCGTTGGGAGAGTACTGCCCCAACCCCAACCTCAGAGGCGTCAACCTCCAACGTAAATGGCAGGGAGGGATTAGTGTGGGACAGCACTGGAGCAGACGCAAAGGCAGATTTCAAGGTAACAAACGCATTTTCACCTGCCTCAGACCACTGAGAGGGAGAAGCGCCCTTATGTGTCAAATCTGACAATGGTTTTACAATCGTGGAAAAGTTCTGGATGAACTTCCTATAATAGTTAGCAAAACCTAAGAAACGTTGAATGGCCTTTAACCCCTTAGGACGAGGCCATTGCAGGACTGCTGCCAACTTCTCCTGATCCATGGCAATGCCATTTTTGGAGATTACGAACCCCAGGAATGGTACTTGAGATGTATGGAATTCGCACTTTTCTAGTTTACAGAATAGCTTGTGCTTACGAAGTCGGAGCAAGACTTCTGAGACATCCTTGATGTGTTGCGAGAGGTTGGCAGAGTGAAGTAATATATCATCTAGATATATGACCACACAAGACTGAAGCATGTCACGTAAAATATCATTAATAAATTCCTGGAATACCGCAGGTGCGTTGCATAAGCCGAATGGCATCACAAGATATTCGTAGTGCCCTGTTCTGGTATTAAATGCCGTTTTCCACTCATCACCCTCCTTAATTCTGACCAGATCATAGGCGGCTCGCAAGTCAAGTTTAGTAAAGATCGAAGAGCCCTTTAATCTGTCAAATAATTCCGTAATAAGTGGAATAGGATAGGTGTTCTTGGGCATCAGCTTATTCAGCCCTCGGTAGTCAATACATGGCCTGAGTTTGCCACTTTTCTTTTCACAAAGAAGAATCCGGCACCAGCCGGGGACGTAGATTTATGAATGATTCCCCTCTTAAGAGCGTCCTCAATATACTCCTCCATTGCCCTGTTCTCCTCACATGACAATGGGTAAGTGCGACCCCTGGGGGGCACCGCACTTGGAGGCAAATCAATGGCGCAATCATAGGGTCTATGCTCAGGTAATGCTCTGGCCTCTCCTTTGCTAAATACGTCACTGAATTGCCCATATTCTGTTGGCACAGCAGGAGAGGTACACATAATTTTGACAGGTAATGAAAGACAATTCTTAGTACAGTATTCAGACCAGGAGTTAACCTCACATCTCTGCCAGTCAAATTGAGGATTATGTACCTGTAACCACGGAAACCCCAAAATAACTGCATGGTGCGGGGAACGAATAATCTGGAACCGTATCTGTTCCTTGTGAAAAGCCCCCACCGTCATTGTCATAGGAGTTGTCTCCAACGTAATGAAAGCAGGTTCCAGGGGTCTGCCATCAAAGGCCTCAATTGCCACAGGAGAATCTTTTTTGCATAATGGAATGCCGTGCAAGTCGGCAAAGGATTGGTCCATGAAGTACCCGGCTGCCCCGGAGTCAACCAATGCCAGGACCTCGATTACCATGTCTGCCCAAGCGAATACCACCTGGATGGTGGGTTTAGCAGTGCTAGAATCTAGGGATTATTCTACACCACCTAGGGCCTGTCCCCCAAGGTACCCTAGGTGCGTTCGTTTCCCGGCCGTACTGGACAAGTGCGTAATAGGTGCCCTGGTTTGCCACAATATAAGCACAAGCCTTGTCTCCTGCGATACAATCTCTCCTCCTTAGTGAGCTTAGTGAACCCTAATTGCATAGGTTCAGTCGTTTCGGCTGGTCGTTCAGGAGGAACGGGTGGTGAGGGTGGGTTAAAGAGACTGCCCAGGCCATAGTTTTTTGATTTAGCCCTTTTAGCCAACCGTCTCTCACGGATGCGGGTCTATTAGCATAACATAGTCAATATATTCATCCAGATCACTGGGTACATCACGAGCGGCTATCTCATCCTTAATCTGTTCCGAGAGGCCCTGGGCAAAGGCGGCAACTAAGGCCTCATTGTTCCAGCCCACCTCTGCTGCCAGGGTCCGAAACTTGATAGCATAGTCGCCCAATGTGCGCTCGCCCTGCTGAATCTCCATCAGCCTTTTGGCAGCAGAGGCAGCCCTGCCAGGAACCTCAAACACTCGTCGGAACTTTGTCACAAATTCCCTAAAGTTCAGAGTGCAGGATCTGGCATTCTCCCACAAGGGATTTGCCCACGCCAATGCTTTGCCCGTCAACAGTGATATCATAAATCCGACCTTACTACGGTCGTTAGGAAATGCCTGGGGGGCCAATTCCAAAAATATCTCCAACTGATTAATGAATCCCCTGCGTAGGGAGGGTTCGCCATCATATCTTAATGGTAACGGTGCCGCTGCCGTTAACCCTCTGGTATTAGCTGAAGGGACTACAGGCGGATTCTCCGGTGTCAGAACTGGGGGGACCACCGGATTAGGACTAGGCTTGTCCAAATATACCGTACGTTTGAGTAATGTCTGTAGAGACAGTGCCAATTGGTCCAGGCGCTGCTCATGGACATCCATTCTCCAGTGGATGTTCTGTGTATTACTTTCACCTTTACCGTCTGAGGTCATGGCCCTTTCGTACGGTTACGTTTTTTTAGGACACTCAGACCAGTATGTGAAATAAGACACAATTTTATTAGAATAACAATAATGCAAACGATCACCCTCTAGTGGCGGCTGAATTAGACACACAGTGAAGACTGATATATTACAAAGATATAATGCACAATATAGTTGACATACAAGATCACTTTGCAGAGAATGGTGTTCTATACCCCAAAGGGTTAAGAGCATAAATCAGTCAGTCTCAGATGTGGTGGTTTGGCACGCCCTGTGTGTTAAAGGAGGTGCTGATAGAGACAGTCCACAGTGTGCTGGAAAAGTAAATGCCTAGCCAAAGTGACCGAGTAGCAAGCAGAACAGAGATCCAAATAGCCCCCGCGGGCGTACCTACAGGAAGACTGCTTCTGCGAGTGCAAGTGTGTGTAGCCCCCACGGGTGTAACGGACTCTGGCCTGCAATGCAAGAGCTGACTATAGCCTCCTCAGACGTTAACCGGATACCAGCAATAGTAGTGCTAGAGCCAATAGCCCCCACGGGCGTATACAATAGGACTTGCCAGAGCTTGAGCCTTCCCCCTACTGCCACTCTACCACAGTAGATATCGCCCAGTAAACAACGAGAAGTGAGAGCCAATGACGCCCTACCGGCCCACCATAAGTGACTACTCTGCAGTAGGATAGATAGAGTCGCCATCGGTAAGCGGCCAACTCAGCAGACGTAGCACCACGAAAGAGGCTCTATTCTGGGAATCAAGGTAGCGAGAGCAAGGCAGCACTGCAAGGGTTAATATGCACGTTTACACAAGGCTCTGTAAGATAACGAGGCTCTGCAAGTATAGTGAGGCTTATGGAGGTACGCACAGCTCTGCAAGAAAACGGTACACTGTACAGATCAATGGCAACACAAGGCAAGGAGGTCACACGATGGCTGGCAACAGCGGGTAAAAATGTTGCGGCGGCGACAACGGGAACAGAGGTCACTGGAACAGGCTGGAAGTCGATCTCGGAGCAGGAAGTCAGCCGGGCCGGGTCGGAGCACGCAGGAGGTAGTCATACAAGCCGGGTCATACACGAACAGGAACGTCAGCCAGGCCGGGTCAGGATACAGAGGTGGTTCGCAGACAAGCCGGGTCAAACACGATCAGGAACACTGGAGCGTAGTCAGGACAAGCCAAGTTGGTACACAAGAATCCGGAACACAGGAACACAGCAACAGCACTACTGGCTCAGAAACACCACGAAAGGGCATCTGACAGGTGTCTGGGCCAGGCATAAGAAGGTCACCAGGGGCAGGCCAAACTGGCTCAGCAAATCAGAGCGAACCACACGAAAGAGTGACAGAGAATCACAGGCACTGTGATAAGTGGCTTGCCCGGAATAGTCTTCTTTCAAGGCCCATGCACTCTGCCGCCAGATCCGTGGGGCATTGACTGCTGGAGATGGGAGTGCCGAAGACTCAGGTGCTGTCTCCTCAACTTCAGCTGTCTCCTCAGCATCTATCTCCATAGCTTCAGATGTCTCCTCACCCTCTATTTCCCCAGCCTATGCTGTCTCCTCTGCTGGTGCTGGGTGTGCTGTGGCTGATACTGATGTGACAGCTGGTGGAGTGGCTTCAACAGACTGTGTGTGGGTGCCCACCACATCAAGGGACCCATTGCTCCCCAATGATATCTGTGCTGGTGGAGGTGGTGGAGTGAACAAGTCCCTCTGCAGAGGGCGCTGGGGCTCCCCAATCAGGCTCAGGTGTTGGTAGTCAAGTGGCCAAGGGTCATACTTTGGCCACTGGTAGGTGTTTTGCCCCCAACTGGAATCATACCTGGGGCCATGCTGGGGAAACATCCAGGAGGGTAGGTCCATCTTTGTGGAATATGGCCCATATTGTGTGGTGGCCACATTCCCGGGCAGCCATTGTCTCTCTGGTGGTGGTGGTGGTGCTGCTACTGGAGGGTAATAGTTCCTGGAGGTGGTGGGATGCATCCATCTCTTCCCCTGCATCCAGCCACTGTAGTGGTGTGGTGTAGCCAGTTGGGATGCAGCCAGTTGGGGTGCAGCCAGTAGGGGTGCAGCCGGTTGGGGGACAGCCAGTTGGGGTGCAGCCGGTAGGGGGGCAGACAGTGGTGATGCAGCCATTTGGGGAGGAGGTGTTGAAGTTGCGTATGGTTCCCATTGACTGGTCCCCTCCTCCGTATACTCCTCACTGGGTGGGGTAGTCGGCTCCTCCACAGGCTCCTGCTGTGATGGAGGCCCGTAAGCTGTGTGGATAATTAAGATTGTGTGATTAGTAAACGTGGCCATGAGAGGATTAAAGGGATATTAATACATGAATTGTGGAAAGGGAAATATATGTTGTAGGGTTTATCCCCCTGACTGAAACAAGGGTACTGCCATTGCTGAAGGGTGTTTTAGTCGAAAAATATCACAGCTCAGAGTTGAATTGCTTTTGTGTAATATCCCAGTGGCCTGAAGTTGTACATTGGCGCTGTTCCTACATCATCCTATGGGGATTTATGGTCCCGGGATGAAAGCTGTCCATAGAATGGTCTAGCAACATCACCATTTTACAGTTTCAGGCCACTGTAATATTGCCTCTGGAATATTCAACTTTGAGCTGTGCTACTTTTTGAATAAAACACCTTTCAGCAGTGGGAATACCCTTGTTTTGCTCAGGGAATGAACACTGCAACTATCTGCACTATCTGTAGGTGTGTACGGGATTGTTCTCTCACTTCATCACTGTGGGAGTAGAGCTAATATTCCACCAAATATTACAAAGCTGTGTTCATCCCATCAGCTTCATAAATCTCATTAAAATGGTACGAAGTAGTTATTGATGTTATTCAAATTTTTTAAATTCTTGCACATATTTACATATTTATACTCATAAATGACAACAAACTTGGAAATGTATGTTATTATCTTACAAACCATATTTTTTTTTTTTAAAAAATGAAAGGTTTTCATAAGATATGTTGTGTACCCATACATTTCGTTATTACAATTTATGTATGTGTCCGTATCTCTTATAAGGGGTTAGTTTAACCTCCGATTTGCTAGTAAAAATTAATTACTGTGTTGCGAAATGATGCATGTCTAAACGGTGTGTCACCAACATGAAAAGTTTGGAAAGCTCTGATTTAAAAGATAAAAACTGCAATGAACTTTTAACATGTGACCCCACTATATATTCAATCTCAACTCAGTCAGGACAAAACTAGAGACAACTTTAGAAGAAAATCTGATATCAAGCGAGGAGATGAAGTATACGTGTGTTGGGAATCCCAGAGTTCCCACACTACATATATAGAATAACATTCAAAAATCATTGAAAAATCCTCCTTGTCGTCCAGTGGTACCATGGATTGGTGGAATAACTGAATATGTTAATTGCTATGTAGATGAACATTTAAAACCATGTTTGAGGGTTTCACCCTCATATGTTGAAGGCACTTGTGATGTGATACATTGGCTTGTGCAATGTAGCATATATATAATTTGTATACTAATAAATATTATGTATTGATGTAGTTCTTGGATTTAAGTAATTTTTACGTTATTGATATATTTGTTTGAGTGCCAGTTTAGGATCAATCTGTTTCTTCTTTCTTTCCTTGGTAATGTATCTTATTGGTCCACAGAGCTCCATATACGATTTATGTATAAAACCACCTCCAGTGACATCCTGCAAAGTCCTGAAAGTGAAGGGACTTTTGTATCAGTTTCCTCTACAGAAGGAGGGTCCATTCTTTATGGACAGTTGGTGCTGATGCCCTGGATTCTTCAAATGCTTTGAATTTTTTTGCAGATTATGTTTTTTTTTATTTCAAAAGCTTTATTAAGGAAAAACCAATGGCAAATGGCAAAAGGGATTACATCAATGCATCATAAAAAATAAGACAGATGTACAATACAGCCAGAAGATAATTAGAACAATATCCATAGCATATGTTTTCATACAATTCCACTTATCTGTACATAATGCAAAAAGGAAATTAAAGGAAGCTTCCATTAATTGCTAGAGAGCTATGCAATGATATATATAACCGGAAGCAGGGCTGTGATGTATCCCTCAACAACAGTGGTAGGGAAAGAATCGAGACATAGAGAAGAAGGAGAGAGGAAAGTAATACAGAGAACAGCAGATTATGTATTTAATGAATACTTTTAGTCAACAGTGGTTTCAATGTGAGGATAGAAAATAAATTTTTTCATATACAGACCTATTGTAAGACATTAGGCTTTATGAGTATTGTGAGCCATGGAGCATTTAACTGCTCTACCTTATTCACCTGCTTTGGTGAACCCCGTGATGTCATGTGGCAAGGTACCATCCTTAGTATTTATCATCCTAATTTTCCTCCTATGTTCTATTTAGGGATTGTTACAAACTCCATCAAAGACATAATAATTTGGTTTGTACTCAAGTTATCAGTCACTGTTTTGTTGCACCACCAACAATATGATTCATCTGTGTCTCCTACTCCTGCCACACTGTAGATTATGCTTAATTAGCTAAGGAGCCTCCTATTCTCATTCCTTTATATTAATCTCTTACCCATGTTGTTAAGTGTCATTTTGCAATTAAAGGAGGTGGTGTCAAAGGCAATCAATTCATTCTGGGACATTCAGTGGCTAAAAGCATAAATGCCTTTAGATAATACCGTTTTACTTACAATTGTGTGACTGTATGTATCTTTCATTAGGTATCCTTTTAAAAGGTCACGCGCAAAAGAGCATGTGACCTTTCAACACAGTAACCATGTCTCCATGGTTAAAATGGCGACATGAGAATCTCGCGTTGCATGACAGTGCAAGAATCTCATGTCCCATAGTGAAACATCGCATAACTGTAACTACAACTCCCATCATGCTCACCTATCTGGTAAGTGCACATCGGATAAAACTCCGCAAGATATATGTGTGCTGCCAATCTTCACATACACATTCTTATCCTGACGTTTTAGTATTCAATGCCAAAAGAGACCCCTGTAAAGTAATGCTGTAATGGCATTAACATTTATTCATGGCATTAATTCTCCGCGCTGCTACGGGTTCTCTCTCACCTTCTCTGTCAGTTTGCACGCAGAGAAGGGGACAGAACACAGGGCAGCTCTGAGCATTAATTCCATAAATAAATGTAAAGGCCAGTCCAGTGCCTCTTTATTTCCCCTGACTATGCTTGCGCAGTTCTATCCGATGCACACTTACCAGATAGATAAGCATGATGGGAGCTGAAGTTACAGTTATGCGATGTTTCACTATGCGACATGAGAGTCTCGCTCTGTCATGCAGAGCAAGATTCTCATGCTGTCATTTTAACCATGGCGACATGGTTACTGTGTTAAAAGGTTGCACGCTCTTTTGCATTCAGCCTTTTAAAAGTGAAGCCTTTCATTATATAGTGCCATACATGTACACAGCACGTTACAAAAATAGTAATAGTACACTACAAAAATACAGGAGAGGGCTAATAGCATCAGGCTAAAGTGCAATCATTGCAATTATTAGCTGGGGAAAAGTACAGCAAAATAAATCATACATAGGGAAGGGGACCCTGTCACATAAGTGCAAGTACAAGGTGTTAGTAAGGGAAATTCAGAATGATTTTGATGTGACTGTCAGTGTGCACAAAGAGATTATTGATACTGAGATGCCTCCTTGAGCAGGTGGGTTTTTAGAAGATGCTTGAAAGTGATGAGTGTGGTTGATTGACAAATAGTGATAGGGATGGCTTTCCAAAGTTGAGGGTCAGTAAAAATCATTAAAGCCAAGAGATGGCTCGAGTTGTATAAGAAGATGACAGAAAGAACCCTTAAGAAGAACACAGGTGACGGGAAGGAGTGGAGTGTGAGATAGGAGATTGAAGGCAATATTTTTGAAAAAGAAGAGGCAGGTTTTGAGGACAGCTTGGATATGAGGAATGAATGTTAAGGTAGAGTAGAGGAGAGTATAACATCAAGACAGCTTGCTTTGGTTACTGAGTGGATCATAACATTTTCAACTTTGATGGAGAAAGGGGTTGGGGTGGGGTTTTGGAGGAAATACAACAAGTTCTGTCTAGCCATTTTTAGTTTTGCGATGGAGGGGAGCCATCCATGATGAGATTGCTAAGAGATACCTAGTGACTTGAAATTGTGCAGCTGGAGTGAGGTCAGGGGAAGAGAGGAGGTAGACCTGAGGGTCACCCACTAACAGATGGTAATGAAAGCTAAGAGATGCAATAAGGTCCACAAGCTAGAGGTTTAGAGACGAGGTCCAAGGACTGATTCCTGGAGTACACCCACTGAAAGGGCATGGGGAGAAGAGACGGTATTAGCAAAAGAAACACTGAAAGCATGATTTGAGAGATAGGAGGCAATCCATTATAGAGCTGTGAGATGGATACCAATGTGTATAGTTTGTCCAGTAGGAATCTGTGATCAACAGTGTCAAAGGCAGCAGAGACATCTAGTAGGATTAGTATACTGTATGGTCCTTTGCTGTGTATAGGTCATTAGTAACTTTTGTTAGGTCTGTTTCTGTGGAGTTACGTAGTTGGAATTGTTTGTATAAAAGTTAATTTACAGAAAGTGTTACATAGAAATGCTTTTTTTTAGCAAGGACATATTCACAAGAATAAGTCAGAGTATTATGTTATGCAAATTGCAAGGGCATATTAAACAAAGTGTCTATAAAACCTCCATCCCTTATGTTTAAAGAACATCCTTGGTTTCTGGATAAAGCATATACCAAGAGATATTAGAAGCTTTGCTGTAAACTTAATCATTATTTCACTCTTATTGGGTAGAGAGGAGGTTCTGTAGTGAAACTGATCTAAAATATATGCTATAGGTAACAATTGCTGTTCTAACACAGAGTAAAGACATATTTAAGTATAATGAGGATTAGTCTATATAACGATAGGAGTGACATGTTTTTATTATGAACAGAGAGAGAGAGATGGTACTCAAAACTGTTTGGTATGTAGCTCTGTTTTGTTTTTTTTGTAAGCATGTTAGTTAATCATACTCTGCTAGTTATAATGGATTTACTAGTGATATATATTTTTAATTGTCATATACTTTTTATAGTTCTATATCTCTATGGTATATGAATAATAAATATGTATTATTATATATATATATATATATATATATATTATGTTTAAGTATATTTTAAACACTCTCCCCTTTCTTTATTGTACTCATTATATTCTATATTGAATGGTGACCATTCTAAATATATAATTTCAGGGGTAAGGTGAACTTGTATCAAGAGTAGAGAATATGGGAAGAAAGCTATAATCTTTCACGTCATGTCCTCTTCCTCCCTTCCTTACACAAATGCTCATTCCCTCAGCCGCCATTGTCTCCGCCTCCCTCCCTTAGCAGGCTGAAGTGTCACCAACTTCTGGGGAGAATAGAAACATGGCCACTGCTGAGGAGTATTAAATGACTGTCCTCAGGGAGAGCCCAGTGCTACCCACTGCTTTCTATGCCTATGCATCACATCTGGCTGATGCTCTACCTAAGTAATGGTCTGCAGAATGTATCCACCCAATGTGCCTGTCCTCTGCCTTCCTTCCTTAGTCAATGTGTCTTTCCTCCCCCACTCTCTCTTACCCAAAAAAACCTTACTCTGCCACAATGTACTCTGCCTCCTTCCACTAGCCAGCTGTGGATAGGAGAAAGTTGACCATTACTTTAAATGTGGGCTCTGGGTATTCACCCATTAGGGAGAGGAGAAAGATGACTGCTGCTGGGGAGCTTAGCTCATGCAACATGACCACTGATCCCTCACAATACAACAGGTGAGTGTCAACTATCTTGGAAAACTGTGAATCTCCAGCAGTAGCTGGACTACCTCTCATTGGCCAAATGAGGATCATGGGAATTTTATTCCAGTCAAGACTGGAGAGCTGCATTATTCCCAGAACTGTTATGCATAACTAAATATGTATGTGTGGAAGTCTGTATGTGTGTGTATGTGTGATAGTGTGTATGTGTGAGACTGTGTATGTGTGAGACTGTGTATGCATGTGTTTGGATATGTGTGAGACTGTATGTGTGGGAGTGAGTGTCTATTGATACACATGAAATGCTGTGCACAATTTTCTATATATTCTGGTGAAAGGAGGCAAGACAAGACAGTCAGTGAGTCACTCATACTTGGCAACATTTCAAAACAAGTTCCAGGTGCATTTTCACATTCGTAGTCACATTTAGGATTAGGCATAGCTAAAAGTCCTGTTTTTTTGTGTGTGAATTTCCATGGAAAAAGCACAGTGTTTATATATTTCTATGGATATTTCCACAGATAGAAAACCCATTCAAATGTCTTGCCTTTTTTCTTCTCCCATGTTCTCCTTCTCTATGTATTTCTACTTATGCACCCTCTACATGAGTGCATAGTTTCGCTCTTAGAGCCCGAGACCCATGACATAGCTGCTCTTCTTTTGGAAATACAGCTTTTAACTTCCAGCCTTGCAGCAACATGGACACTGCTGGAACTGTCTATGTTTTCCAGCTTCATACCCAAGAATCATTCTCCAGCAGCTCTGAGCTTGTCACTCGCCACTTGGCTTTTCCAAAACTTACAACTATATCCCTACTACCTAATGCTAAAATCTAATTTAAAAAGTTGATCCTTTATTCATCTAAACTAAAACAAACACTTAAGCCTAAAACCCCTCTAACATAACCTATCCCTAGATTGTAAACCTAAACTTTGAAACAATCAGTAACCCTAAAAATGACGGTAGAAATCTGGCAGCTACATTCTGTGTAGCATTCAGGAAGGGGACAGCAAAGGAACCATATGATCTCCTCCAGTTCACAGTTGTTGGCATTACTACCTTGAAAAACAAAATTGCAGGTAAGAAACTACCCATTATAGCCAGGAACACTTGGATAATATTCATATCAATCAGCTAATGTGGGTATTATCCAAACATATGACTTTGGACATATACAAACATTTAAAAGATGTGTTTGGAAAGGATGCTTACAGCATAATTACATTCTAAATATACTGTAGGCATATCAGCTGAAACTTGAAGTAGACCACTTTCTATGAATAAGTGTCCAATTAGCCATCAATATTGATAAAATCATTACATTGTAAGCTTTCTGTTTTTAGAATTTTTTCATTATTAGTTATTAGAAGAATATTACATTTGTACTAAATTGTGCACAGAAACAAAACACAACTGTAAAAGAACTGAGTAAAATGGCCTTGCATTCCAGGACTTCCCCTGCAGTATACAAAGTAGGTGGTTAGTGGGAAATTCCTCCAAGTTCCCCAGTCTGTGTTGTTTTCATGATAAACAGCACCGTTACAATACAGAATGCTGTGCTTATTTAACACATTCATTTACAGAGTGTACAACATAGTATGTAATGCTTTGAGCCCCATGCCTGCCTGTAAAGCATTGCTTCAAGTTAAAGGAAACTAAAAGGCAATACAAAATTATTTTATTTGTGGCTGCAAATCCTCTGAACCATCTAGTGAAATAGTTTGTTTTTTTATGTTATTCTTATTTTAAGTCTTACTAAGATTTCCTGCATGTATTAAGAATATCTCTTAAGTTTTTTAAAAAATAAATTTGGATCTGCTATGCATTGATTGAAGAACTTCAGTACAGTGATGTTTTATGGCAAAGCTTTCCCCCACAGAGTCACTCTAGTCCCTCACAATCAATAAATCTGAATGAAAAAACCCAGGGATGCTAGTTGAACTTGGGTATATTATTCAGAGGGGAAACCTCAGAGGGGAACCAGCATATGAATAGTTCTCTGTCTGTAGCTGCTCTATAGGGAAACAGCACCTCTGAAAGATCTCTGAATGTGAAGTGAGAGTCCAAGTGTTAAAATCATATGCTACAATGCAAATCCCACAAGTGTTAATTATAGGTGTGTATTTGTGTGTGTGTGTGTGTGTGTGTAGAGGGACATGTGGACCCTTTACAGAGCAAACCTGATAAGAGTTGTGTTTATAGACCCTCTCTTAGCTACTAGGCAGTAAGTTGCCATTAGGAGGTAGACAAGTGACTGAGTTTCTACTAGATTTGAGCAGAGTTCCATACATGGTTCCCCTAGCAAGGCCTACATCCAGTTATTGGCATCCAGGAAAACAGAGGTTCTCAAATCAAGTCCTCAGGGACCACTAGCAGCTCAAGGCTGTAGGATTTCCCAACTTGAATGCATTGAAATGAATGAGCCTCTGATTATATGACCTGGGCTCAAGCTGGGGAACCATTAAGTCTGAACCTGTTAGTCAACCATGAAGGCTGGGGTTTAGAACCACTGGTCTAGAGCACTACATCTCACATGGCTCCATAAGAGAGTGTTAGTAGGATACTCAGAGAAGGGGAGTGGATTATGTGCTGGGATGTTATGTTTTTCTCATGTGATATGGAACAGTCACACTCCAGACTGAAGAGTGGACTGGGTCTTATGTATAAAAGCCAAGTGAATCAACTCTGGAACAAATGAACTAAACTATAGGGGACAAATTAAAGTTCCCATTGGTTTATATGGGCATTTCAGTGCTAGAGAGGTCTCCTGCAAATTGCTTAATTTATTTTTCCCCTTTGATTTAACCCTTTGGAGTACCAGAAAGGTACACAACACATTTCTCTGCAATGCATTGCATACCCCTCTGACGCTCAAAGGGTTAATACTTGTCTCATTTTTGTAATTATACATCATAACACTTCTATTGCCACACTGACAAGTCACAAAGTATTAGATAATGTTCTACTAGCTCAACAAATACGCGTTATCATTTCCCAGGTGGATCCCCTGGTACATCCTATATAATAATTCTCTAAATGTGTGTTTGTCAGAAGACATCATGTGCAGTAGAGACGGCTTCACGTGCTGCAGTCATGCGCACCACAGACTCAAATTCAGACCGAAGGTGCGCAGAGAGGACTACAGTCTGAATTCGGAGCCCCCCACTCTGTATCAGCCGCGGAGCAGGCAGTCTCTACTGTGCATGACTGCACCGTGCCCGTTGCTGGGTGCCACTGTGGCCCGTGTACACTGGCTCTTCAACTAGTAAAGCTATAATCCATTTAATGGAGAATCTGCATCTCCTAAAAATAACCTTACTGTAGACTGAAAATTACAATGGCCCCTGTGAATTGTGCCTTTGTTCAAGATAACATCATCAATCAGTGCTGGATGCCATATTCATGGAGACAGGCATGACAGTTGCCAGAGTTTTTCAAACTAAAGTATGTATGAACGTACTTAACCCTTTAATGACCAGAGGGGTGCTCAAAGTATTCCAAAGAAAATCGTATGCATGGTAATCTAGGGCTGGATTCTATTACAGGTGCTAATTTTATCACTGCTTTTATACCCAGTTTTCCCCATAGACTTCAGTAGGAAAATGTTTGATAAAATGGGTGTTAACATTTAGCACCTGCAATAGAATCTAGCCCCTAGTCCTTAAAGAGGTTAAGATTACTATATGTCTTGTGGTGCTGCTAGAAACTGCTGTGTCAGTCTCCATGAACATAATATCCAACACTGACTAAAGTTTTTTCTCTTGAGAAAAGGCTAAATTCATAGAGGCTCTTAGAATGTTCTTGCAATAGTTAGGTAAGGGGGTATTATTAGGAGGTGTTACTTCTCCTTTAAAGGTACAGTAATATTTCACAAAAAAGCAGCTCCAATTAATAGTCATAGTATTTGGGCCACGGAGAGTGTTATTTCAGTACTGTCAAGAGTAATTGAATGATAAAGTATCCCCTCCCGCCCCTTTTACTGATGTAACACTGCTCACCTCAGTCAGCAAGACTGTCCAGATGGATCGCAGTGAGGGACAATCTGAGCATAAGGAAAAACCTGAAAAACCTGTCAAGGGGGACAGGGTTTTCCTTATGCTCACAGTAAGAAGATTGTCCCTTGCTGCCATCTGTCTTGTGAAGTGACCAGATTCCACATCTGAGGGAAGGCAGCTTACACTAGGTAAAAGGGGTGGGAGGGGGATAATTTATCACTCAATTACTCATGAACTACAACTCTGACTGTATTGAAATAACACTCTCCGTGGCCCAAATACAATGAAGATTAATTGGAGCTGCTTTTAGTGAAACATTACTATCCCTTTAAATGAAGGCACCACATTATAAGCATCAGGTCACAGCTTCTACTGGAAGTCAGTACTTTGTCTGTCCACCAAGGACAGGATGATATTTCTGTAAAAAAGGACATGGTATGTATAATACACAAACTAAATATTCTGTATAGTTTAATTTGTAGGATGGACTTGGGGGATCTTGCATTAGTATACAACCCAGTTATATGATAAGAAGAATACTAATAACCTGGAGGCACGTTTCTTTATAATGTCTTACAGGAGACTTAACATAACAGGGGTTTAGACACCCTCATACTCAATATACCCAGGCCAGTTGCCCAATAATCCTCTGCCCAATTAGTAGGATTTATTTTGGAAGAGGATTACACTTCCTTTATTTGATATGTGTGGAGGCTGAAAAACTGACAAGAGAGCATTTATAAAGACTGATTCATTTGAGAGAGAGATTATGCATGTGTGTAGGTGGACTACTATGCAACATGAGTTTTGTGTATTCACGTATCTACTATTTTTTTTGGTGGGGGGGTTAGGAGAGGAAGACAGCTGTTGCCTTATGCCATTGTATGAAATATCTTGTTTAAAACATACATGTAATATTCCTTACATCAGTATCCTTAAAGAAACAGTAAACTTTTTTTTAACAAAACCTATATGTTACAGGACTTTTCCATAAGACTACTCCCACTTTTGCCAGTTGTTTTATTAAAAAGTTATATGAATTCAAACTTTTGAGAAGTGAGAAAAAGTGTAATTATTTCCATTAAGTTCAAAGTGACAGGAAGTGACTATGCAATTTCTGTTACATTCTGTGGAGGTGTTTGTCAGTGACTCACCTCTCCCATTGAATTCAATATATTGAATAATTGAAATCTTGCCACTAGAGGGCTGTGCTAATTTAAAAACCCAACATTTTAAAGTGTAATAGCTCTAGGAAGATGCATCTCCCAGCATTGGGAATGCAATATATGTTTTTAATTTAATTTATTTTTTTGAGGCCTTAAAAATATTTTAAGGAATATGAATCTAAGGGGAATTTATTTAACCTCTTGAATGATAGAGGGGTTTCCATCACATGCTTTCCAATGTATTAGAGACATTTTTAGAAATCAAGGGTTAAAATATATTTAAAACAAAAGCACAAAAGTATACAATGTTAGAGATAAAATGAAAAGGTTTATTATAATTATATGGTAGCATTTTTAACAGTTATTTGTTCAAAGAATAGTGTAAAATGTTACTAAATGCATGGAAATACTCTATATAGTATATTACAAAATATAAAGTAACTTGTGACTTCCAACCTGTTGCTGGGTTACAACTATATATATACTCAGATGGTCATTGACTAAGGATGATGGTATATGTAGTTCAGAAAGAGTTGGAGAGCTAAAAGTTACCCACTATTGCAATAAATATTACAGTAAATACTACTGAAAAGTACTGTGGTCAATTATTTATAGGAATAGGTTGCATGTTAATCCTTTGAGTGCCAGAGAGGTATCCAACACACTGCAACACAATGTGTTGTTTACTTCTCTGGCAATCATGGAATTAAACAGTCTATAAGAAATCAAGCATTCCACAGATTATTTATTGTTAAAGTAAAGTAATAAATTATATTATAAGGCAAGAGGAGTTTACATTATTGCTTTTACTAAATGTCACAAGTATGAGCTTTTGCACCACTCACATTTTAATACCTGTTTCTCTTCATGGTACTCATTTTTGTACCCTCAAGCTTAACCTAAAGATTTCAGATACAATTCTTGACATAGGTCCTGCACCTTAACACGTACCTTCCTTTCTCATTATTTACCTCCCTATTATCCCTTTTCCTGTCTCTTTGTCCCGTACCCCCAATGTCTGTCACTTCCACTCTCTTACCTTAGGGTTATCAGGCTATTTTTTCTTTTATGAAGCTCAAATTTCCCATCTTCTTTATATCGACTTTCATTTGATTTTTAGACAGCTTAAATTTGCAGATCGATGTCTATCTTTGTATTTGTATGCTTTTTTAAATGAATATTTTGCATTATATATCTTTGCTGTATCTTTTTGATATTGAATAAAAATGTAAAATTAAAAAAAAAAAGTATGAGCTTAAACTCTGCCACTTCCCTGTGCTTTCTTGCTGATCTAACAGCTAATATGAAACTCAATAAGAGCAAATCATATGGGATGTTGTGGAGTTAAAGTTCTCAGAATTACATCATAACCCAGCATTTTTATACTTTTGACTACTTGGCCTAGATTCACTAAAGGTCGATGCTCTAGCGATATGATTTTGTTGATGCATTAGAAATAAATTGACATTTCCACGTACAAGCAAATCAATATATTCACTAAAATTTATGGATGCAAGGGGGGGGGGGTGGAGAAGGTCCTGATTAGCATACAGGATTGTTGAAGTGCTGTCGATGTGCAAGGGATTTCCTCCCTTCATCACCAACACTAGGACTAGGACTCTGCTGCCCCACATGGTCACTAGGGGAATGGAGAGCACACTTTCAGTACCATGGACATCATCACTCCCTTATCCCTTTGAGTGCCAGAGGGATGTGCATTTCTCACCCCTGTGGCACTCAAAGGGGTAAAAAGACTTCATCAAAAGTATGCCTTCATCTGGAAGTGTTTGTGGGGCCCTGTTGGCTATCCCTGCTTTATTACAAATCTAACCAATCAGCCTTCGGCTATATTCTTCAAATGGTGAAGAAGGAAAAAAATAACAGTTTTCATAAACATTTTGTATAAATCAGCTTTATGTTGATATATACTGTATGTAATTCCTAAGATCTTGATGTGGAATTTTTGAAAATGCTATAATTTTTACTATTTGCAGTGCCCGATAGTGAAAAAATAGTGATCGCTTGGTGTGGAGCTTGTATCTCTTTCAATTAATATCAAATTAGTGGTAGAATACGTGTCTCTTATACATTGAGACCGTATCATGAAGAAATACACAGTGTTGACACAAATTTCCAGGGCAATACAAGGTTGCAGATATTTCATTAAAAAAGCATTTCATGATCTTTTTGGCATAAGTAGTCAACCATAAATGTCTGTACAGTAGATCTTAATTGCAATCACAGATTTATTTTAAAAGGAAAAAAACACACATTCATTTGAGCTAATAATGTTGTTGTTAGTTAAAAAATGCAATGTGTGATGACTTCTGTTTTTTTATATATGTCAAAGGTCCAAGTCATACTATAATCATGTTTGTTGTTCTTAGTTGTTTAAAACACCATAAGTTGTTCATAATTTTTAATGTTTCGAAGGAACACACTGGCAGGAACAGTAAGCAAAACTACTGTTTATATATATTAGTAGGCTGATTTGCTCACAATTTTCAAGTAATTATAATAATAATAATTAGTGGCACATAATTTAATGGCAAAGGTCGTACATCTAACAATATAAATTACAGAATGGAGTAATGACGTTTCCATATATTAAATGTTATTATTATTATTATTTTTTTTTTTGCATTTCCTAATTCTTACAAATGTCATAGTTTCATAAGAGTATACGACTAACAAACAATAGGATACTCTGTCATTATCATATTATGTTATTCAGCCATGGAGTGAGAGTGTGTTTTATATATATATGTATATATCTATCTATCTATCCATACATATATATATATATACATATATATATATATATATATATATATATATATAATCATTTTTAGTTATAATAAGGTTGGGAGTAGGCTATTTTATGCACCATAAATCCATCTTTTCATTGAGACCTATTGGACTGAGTGTCTGAAGTTTAAATATCCAACAGACCTCCTGTTTTGCCAGTTTGGTAAACCAGCCACCAATTCTTGCTTGTGGGGGAATGTGGTCTAAAATGAACAATTTCAAGTCCTTTGGGTCTTGGTTGTGATGTTCTGCAAAGTGCCGGGCTACATTGTGCTTCTGAATCCCCTTTACAATTCCTCTCCGGTGTTCAAGAAAATGGTCTGTAGCGCTTCTTATAGTCCTATCTACATATTGGAGGCCACAAGGACACTCCAACATGTAGATAATGTAAGAAGATGTGCATTGTAAGAATGCTTCCATCTTGAATTCTTCACCTGTATAGTTACAATGAAAATAAGTTTTTTATGTTAAATATTAATGATGAGCGAGCACCCCGATGCTCGGGTGCTCGGGTGCTCTGACCGAGCACCCCCTGAGGCTCGAGTGCTCGGCCGAGCACCCGAGCCCCATTGAAAAGCATGGGAGCACTCGAGCATTAAACCAGGCACCCCCTGCTCTGATGAGCGGAGGGTGCCTGGTCAATGTCCCCCTTCATCTCCGCTATGCCCCTCTTCCACAATGTCCCCCTTCATCTCCTATGCCATAGAGGAGATGAAGGGGGACATTGTGGAAGAGGGGCATAGCGGAGATGAAGGGGGACATTGTGGAAGAGGGGCATAGACTCTATGCCCCTCTTCCACAATGTCCCCCTTCATCTCCGCTATGCCCCTCTTCCACAATGTCCCCCTTCATCTCCTCTATGGCATAGGAGATGAAGGGGGACATTGTGGAAGAGGGGCATAGCGGAGATGAAGGGGGACATTGTGGAAGAGGGGCATAGCGGAGATGAAGGGGGACATTGTGGAAGAGGGGCATAGAGTCTATGCCCCTCTTCCACAATGTCCCCCTTCATCTCCGCAATGCCCCCTTCATCTCCGCAATGCCCCCGTACCTCCAGTCCCTGGTGGTCCAGCGGAGTCTTCGGATCTGTGCCTCTTCCGGCACAGATCCCCTTCACCCGAACATGTCGGGCGAGCACATGGCGGTACTCGTACGAGTACCGCCATGTGCCGAGCAGAGCGATGCTCGAGCCGATCCGAGCATCGGCCGAGCACGCTCGCTCAACACTATTAAATATGTTCACAGGTGGTACAAATTATGTGCCCACATTAATAGTTCCCAGTTAGTTTTTTAGCATCTATTTTGTTTTATTCTATTCACATCGCTCTGTGGAAGTTTGCTTTTGAGGTGAGGACCGAAGAGTCTGAAGGATGGGCCAATGTTTACATATGATTTCCTCTATTTTATATCCAGCTGTATTGTATCTGGTAAGGAATGGAATTCGTGGGACCTTCTGTTTCCTTTTTTGTTTGTTTTGAATTCTTAGAATTTCCTCTCTTTTGGTACTCCATACTTTGTCATGGGCTTCATTTATTTTTTTTTTCAGAGTATCTTTTAGCAAAGGAATTTCTTTTTTTGTAGGGGTGGGTGAAATCTCTTCCCGTGAGATATTCCGCGAAAACCACTTTATCCATTTTTTCATGGGAAAATACGCATTTTTCACCCATTGGCCAAAATTGTTTTGCTATAAAAACTTGACGTATTTGTGGAAGTCAAACACAATAGTAGCAGCTACAGAGAGAGGTAGACATGCTGTGCTATTCTGCTGTGATCTTGAGAACAAATTGAGGCAGGAAAGGCTCATAGTGACTGCTATCACTATGAACAGGTTAAAAATATTAAAAGGAGAAACTGGAAGGACCCTTATGTGTCCCTGAGTCTGAGGAGGAAGTAAGCACTACTGAACTATTGCTGTCCATTCCCCCTAAATCACCCCAAGGGATCTTGGGGAATTTAATGGGAATGGAAAGAGCAGGAGAAAAGGGTAGTACTAGTGAGAGCAGGACAGGTTAGCTGTCTGCACCTGCTGCTAGACATGCTGCCCCTGCTGTCACTAGTGCTGTGCCTGCTGTCAGACGTGCTGCCCCTGTTGCAACCAGTACTGTGCCTGCTGCCAGTACTGAACCTGCTGCCACCAATACTGTGACTGCTGTCAGATGTGTTGCCCTGTTGCCAGTGCTACCAGTGCTGTGCCTGCTGCCAGTGTTGAAGCTGCTGCCACTAGTGCTGAAGCTGCTAGTGTGTCTTGTAATACTCAGGAGGGAGGAAATGAGAAGATCATGCCAAGTGTGAGAGCAGGGGACCCTAAGTCACACTTGTCATCCCCAAGCAGTCCTGCCAGTGCTAGCAATAAGAAGGTCCAGCAGCTTGTTAGTGTTAGGAATGAAGGACGGGTAATCAATATTCTCATATTACTAGTGACTGTGAGGAGGAAGACTATGCATCTGAACTTGATGTGATTTGTGTTAGTAGTAGTAGCAGTGGTGGTGAAGCAGTCATTTGGACTAGTGGTAGGGCAAGCATTTGAGAGTGTCCAGACTAGTGGTCAAGGGAGCCCAAACCATTTCTCTGCCTCTGGGAGTCCTTCTCCCCTTCCCTTTAATACAGAGTCCAAGTGGAACATGATCCTGAAGAGGACAGAAGTGTTGGGGGAGAGCAGGTGCAGAATTAATACCACAACCACCAGAAGGAGCACATATGAGCTGCCTGTGCCTGCTGGGACTGCTGCCAGTTTGCCTTCTTCAGGTAAAAAAGAAATGCCAAGTGTGACACTACGGGACCCTCTGTAGATTGTAGGAACTAGTGGTGGGGGTGATGATGATGCTGGAGAAGATGGGGTGGAAGAGACATTGATGGCCTTTTTAGCAGAAACTGAGAAGGAATGGGAGACAGGGATGAGGATGGGCATCACCAGCACCACTAGCAATGGGCTTTTGACATTTGTGAAACTTGCAACTGCTCTAATTCCTGCTGCTGCTGAATGCTGAAGAGCAAGCTTGTGTGCCACAGACCACCATGGACACAGTGGGAATGGGATCAGCAAGTGATGCTGGACTAGGACAGGGACCACGTTCCAGCAGTAGCAATACTCCTGGCCCTGAGGCAGTAGCAGCAACAGCAGCAACATTATTCACTGCCAGCACAGACAGTGAAGGGAAATGTGGAGAACAAGAAGAAATAGGCCATTCTTCACCATCTGTTCCCTGTCCCTATCCCCTGAAGTCATGGGTCTGGGACTATTTTTCTCTTGGGGCAGGCACAGTGCAGTCATCACCAACAGCACTGTGGACAATTTGTGACAAGTCAGTGAGAAGGGGAAAGGAGGGAACGAGTCTTGGCACAACTGTCCTGATATCACACATGAAAAACAGACACCATGGCATTTATGTCAAACATGTTAAAGACAAACACCCACCATAGAAATCAAGCACCACTGTTGCTGTGCCCCCTGACTCTCCAGAAAGGCAACAAGAGGTGAGGTGGAGATCAAAGAGGAGGAAGGATAGAGAAACCCCGACAGAGACTGGAAGTTCCATAACAAGCAAAACAACTAGCTCGCAATCACCTTCTTCCTTTAGGGTAACCACATCTTTTGACAATCCACCTTGTTCATTGTTACCTCCCCAGCCAAATGATAACCACTCTGTTGATGTTAGGATGTGGCAGTTTATCTCCACCCAGTGCACACTGTGTGGTACACTGACTCCACATGCCAGTGTGGTGGAGGAGAATCACAACCAGGGCATCAAGTGGCATCTGAGGAGATTCCATCCAGCAGAATATGGTAAGATGCTGGCAGGGAGGGTTCATCATTACTATTAAACTGTCATCAAGTTGTCATGTGTCCTTAGCGGGCTCTGGACAAGGGGTATAGTGACAGTGGCAGTACATTGGTTCTGGTGTCATAGTATTTGGATACAGTTGTGCCCAGAGATCTATTCAGATCTAGACAAGCAGTTTGAACATAGTGTCTTGTCAGTTAGGGACTTTTGGTAATACCAAGTCCCATCATCCTTAGTAATGGCATAAATTCATTACTTTCACTTGGCTGGTGATGTTCTTACTCTATTTTATAATGTATGCTGTTTTTAAAATCACTTACTCTAGTAATAAAGTATCCCATTCACTTTACCCCTTCCTTTCGTTTCTTTAATGTAGCCCTAACCCGAGGCAATCTCTTTGGTCTTTTATCTTGTATTTGATACCTAGAAGATCATACTGCTCAGTTATTGCAGTTAATTGCAATCAGATCCAATCCCCTAATCTTTCCAGGAAAATTAAAATAATTTGCAGGCAAACATTTTATGTCTGACATTATAAAGTTGTGTTCTATGAAATCTTATTTATTTGCTTCTTATAAGGCTGTAACATAGGCACCTGTCAATTAGTCGAGCTAGCCCTTTCCCTTTCATGCCTCTTCTGTGATCCATGTTTCTCTTTTGCAGTCTACCCCATCCTGTGTTTCATGCCATCCACTATCTAGTTTACATTCTCCTCCAACTATCCTATTCCCTAGTACCCCACCCTTCCATTAAGATGAAATTCATATCTACTATATAGGTTTCCCACAAGAGAAAAGACAGTCCATTGCTCTAGAAACCAAACTCCACCTGCTAACACCAAGTCTTTAACCATGCATGTAAATCCTTAATCTCCATTTGCATACTTGATTTAGCATTTGTCACAGGTCATGGTGGTGGAACTTATCATGTCACTTTCACAAACAGGAGGAGGGTTGCAAAAGTTCACCATGACTCACCACCAACACGTCTTTGCACTTCTTCCTTCTATACCTTATCCTGCCCCTAGATCATTTGCCGGAAATAATTAAAGTAGTGTTGGCTTTTACGGTAAAGTATAGTCAAAACTGTTTGCATGTGGAATGATGTTTAGCTCTTCTCAAACATATTGCATGATGCATGCCTGTCTCTGCCAATTTCAGTCACAGCTCAGGTACAGGTCCCTGTTATTCTCTGTCATCTATCAGTCAATAGTTTTTTGTTTTTTTTATAAACTTTCTCTGCCTTTCACTGTCACTGCCTACAAATAAATTGCATGTATACTCCCTTCAGCTGCAACTGCAAGTAACTCCATGCCTCTAAACATAGCTAGTGTCAAAATTTCTACATAGTCTCAGAATTGGTAGTTTGCAATGAAGGATAAGTGTCCTGCATAGCAGATGATGCAGGTGTGTAGTAGCACCACACCTCAGTGTATATAGTAGTTCTCTTCTTCTTGGGGTTGTAGGAGTAAATGTTTATGTGATGTAAAGTAAGTTTTACTTCTCTGTCTCTTGGATGTATTGTTAACATTTATCCATTTGCAAAATGTATATGTCACACAGTAGAGTCAAAGTCAAAGTAGAGGCTCAACCATCTCAGGTAGGAGCTTGGGTCACCTTCCTGTCTGACTGTTATTAACTTAATGTCTCTCCTATCAGTATCTTCAGAGAACGACTTTGCAACTACCAAGACTTCTATGAATTAATACCAGCTCCCTTCTCTTTACCTGTTTCCTCTAATATCAAAACACAGCTGCTTTTTTCTCTTTTCCAGGCACAGACTGACAACATACAGGAAGCTACACCCCTTTTATAGTAGCATGGTATGAATTCATGGAGAAACTTTCTATGTCTGGGAGAAATAATATCCTATATATTAATTCGCTAAATCATGTGTAACGCCGCAACATGCGCAGTAGACACTGCTGCGCGTGCTGCAGTCATGCGCAGTAGAGACTGCCGGCGCCACGGCTGATACAGAGATGGGCGCTCCGAAAGAGAGTCCAGCACTGTATCAGCCGTGGCGCGGGCAGTCTCTACTGCGCATGACTGCAGCACGCGCAGCAGTGTCTACTGCGCATGTTGCAGCGTTACACATAATACAATACAATAATTTCAATGTAATGATAATGATGGGAAAAAAGTGTATAAAAGCCTTTTGTGCATGGAGGAAATGTCTTTTCTCATGTTATTTTTCAGGTAAAACTTCTAGCCCATCCCTAGGTACGGGGATCCTAAAGCCCCCTACCCCCTTGGGGACCAGTTTCCACTATGGACTGGCAAAGATCCAGGGACCAGTTGTTGACAAAAAAAGTAATGGACTATGCCAAATGATTGGCTAAAGATAGTAAGAGATTTAAGACTATAACAGCAGATATAAAATCATAAATACAGTTTGTCAAATGTATCACTAAATTTAATAATAAGGCTAGAGAAATTAAATATATTTTCATTAAAATTTGGAACAGAATATAAAATGAACTGCTACATAACAAATCATATACCAGAAAAAACTATGATAAAGAAAAACTAGAAGTATAAAAACTGATAGCAGCACATGACATCTGAAGGAATAAATGGAAAAAAGTAATGAGAATAATTCATTATTGAAATGTAATGGTAATTATAAATGTGGTGGTCATAATACATTTTAACATATTAATCATAAAATGTCTACATTTATTTCAACAACCACAAATTAAATCGATTTATTTATTAACTGTAACTCAAGTCACATTATTTATTAATTAATGAGTTTGCATGACAGAAGCACAGGAGGAGAAAAATAAAGGACTCCCTAAAAGAAACAACCTTAGCAGCAATTTTAGTGATAACAGCCATCCAATATAAAATATTAACTTTATTAGCCTCCCCAAACTCAAAAGTTAACCTGTTCATGTGGGGCAGAGAATGAAGCATGTACAAAAAGAAGACTAAGAGAGATGCTCTTAGAACAAAGTGGAAACATACTTTTAATTTTTAATATTTTGTATTGAAGCATTTTGTCTCAAAACACGGTTCCAATTCTAATTAAAGTAACTGATGTACAATATATTTATTTTAAGAATGGTAGTGATACATTTAAAACATTCTACCAATGTGAATCCCTCTTGATTTTTAATTTAAAAATGCTGAGCCTTACTGGGTTAAATGCTTTATAGATTTGCCAGCATTTTATTTACATAGAAACATAAAATTTTATGAAAGTTAAGAGCCAATTGGTCCATCTAGTCTGACCATTTCCTTATTTAGTTAAATCAGCCTATTTTATTGTTAGAATATCCATATATCTATCCCAGTAGTTATTAAATTAACTTACTGTTTTAGCCTCAATTTCTTCAGTGCAAGGCTATTCCATTTTTCCATCACACACCAAGTTGTTTATTTTTAAATGTTTCTATTATTTTTCCACTCTCCAATTCTACATCCGTAAAGTAGACTTTTTCCTACATGTGGTGTCTCGGATCTGTGTTAAAGGCACATCGCCAGTATGCACCAATGTGTCTTCTCCATCATATCCACTTCAGTCCAATATTTAGCCAATGTACCATTTAATGGCTCTTCTTTGAATACGTTATAAATGTTTTATATCAATCAAAAGATATGGTCTCCAGAACTTTACAACATAATCAAGGTGAAGCTAAACAAGTGATTTAAAGTGGCATTTTCTGCTGCTAATGCCTATAACCTAGTATCATGCTGGCTTCTTTCGTGGCTGAGTTGCTTGCCTACCTTTAAATAATCAGATATAACTACTCCCAAGTAGGGATGGGCAAAAGTTGTTGCCGTGTTCCTTCGATAAATCCCCAAAAAAACACATTATTGTCCACTTTTTCGCAGGAAAACCTGCTTTTAAAACATTGGCCAAAATTACTTGTCAATTTTTTTAGGGGCTAGAAAGTTTCCACTCACTGATTTACATGGTTTTCACCTTTTACCAGGAGAGGCTCATAGTGACTGCTATCACTATGAGTAGGTTTAAAAATAGTCAAAGGAGGAATTGGAAGTACCCTTATGTGTCCACTGAGTCTGAGGAGGAGGAAGTGAGCACTACAGAACCAATGCTGTCCAGTCCACCTAAATCACCCCTAGGGATCTTGGGGAAATTAATGGAAAGGGAGGAAGAAAAGGGTAGTACTAGTAAAAGCAGGACAGATCAGCTGCCTGTGCCTGCTGCAAGACATGCTACCCCTGCTGCCACCATTGCTGTACCTGCTACCATCATTGCTCTACCTGCTGCCAGATCTGTTGGCCCTTCTGTCACTAGTGCTGTGCCTGCTGTCAGACGTGCTGCCCCTGCTGCCACCAGTACTGTGCCGCTGTCATACATGCTGCCCCTGCTGCCACCAGTGCTGTGCCTGCTGCCAGCACTGCTTCTGCTGCCACCAGTGCTGTGCCTACTGCTAGTGCTGAACCTGCTTCCCCCAGTTCTGTGCCTGCTGTCAGACATACTTCTCCTGTTGCCTCCAGTGCTGTGCCTGTTGCCAGTTCTGCCCCTGCTGTCAACAGAGCTGTGACTACTGCCAGTGCTGAACCTGCTGCCACCAGTACTGTGCCTGCTGTCAGAGGTGCTGCCCCTGCTGCTACTAGTTCTGTGTCTGCTGCCACCAGTGCTGAACCTGCTGCTAGTGTGTCTTTTAATACTCAGGAGGGGGGAAGGGGAAGATAATGCAAGTATAACAGCAAGGGACCCTAAGTCACACTTGTCATCCTCAAGCAGTCCCGCCAGTGGTAGTACAACTACTATTATTAATGTCCAGCAGCTTGTTAGCTTTAGGAGTGAAGGAGGGGGTAATCAATATCCTCATATTGCTAATGATTGTGAGGAAGAAGACTCTGTGGCTGAACTTGATGTGGTTGCTGTTAGTAGTAGTAGCAATAATGGTGAAGCAGTCGGAGTGGTAAGGGAAACATTTGAGAGCATCCAGACTAGCGGTCAATGCCCACACCATTCCTATGATCCTGGGAGTCCTCCCCTTCCCTTCACTAAAGTGTCCAAGTGGAACATGATCCTGAAGACTAAGAGGCCAGAACTGGTGTTGAGGGAGAGCAGTAGCACCAGCAGGAGCACTCATCAGCTGACTGTGCCTGCTGCTACTGCTGCCAGTCTGCATTCTCCAGGTCAAAAAGAAATGCCAAGTATGACATTAGGGGATCCTCTGTCATATTGCTTGGCACCTCCTCCAAGCAGCAGTCAGATATCTGTAATAGAGCAGCAGCAGGAAGGGACTAGTGGTGGTGGTGATGATAGAGAAGTTGGGGTGGAAAAGATATTGATGGCCGTTTTAGCAGAAACTGAGAAGGAATGGGAGATAGGGATGAGGATGGGCATCACCATAACCACTAGCAGTGGCAGCAATACTCCTGGTCCTAGTTGCTGTGCTGAATCTGAGGCAGTACCACAGTCTCCCTTAGAGGCTAAGTTTTCCTGTGCTTCCTACCTCTGTATGGCCGTGGCTGGCATGGCATCCGGGCACTTCCTCATTGCTGACATCAGGTAACAGGGACTAGCACAGACACCTGTTTATGGGGCTATTCTGGGTGGCCTAATTGGGTACCGCCTCCTTCTGCTCCTTTATAAACCTCCTTGGGCCTGGGAGTCATTGCTCTTACATGGTGTTCCTGCTCATTACTCTTGCTCTCTGTTGTGACCCATGTTTGTCTGAGAATCTCTCTCTGTGCATGGTCCCGGCTTGTCTGACTACCCCCACTGGCTCTGACCTGTGGCTCTGGCTGACTATTTACTCTGTGTATGACCCCGGCTTGTCTGACTACCCACATTGATTCTGACCTATGGCTCTGGCTGACTACTCGCTCTGTGTATGACCACGGCTTGCCTGACCAATGGCCCTGGTTATTACCCACTCAGTGTAGCCTGCGGTTGCCTTTCCTGTGGGCCTGGTTACTTTCGATCCTTGTAGTCCTCGGTTTGCCTGACTAGTGGCGCTGGCACCTACTCGCTCAGCATAGTCACCGGGTGCCTGACCAGTGACCTAGTTACTCTTGCTCCATGTAGTTCCCGGCTTGTCTGACCTGTGACTTTGGTTGCCTACTCGCTCCCTACTTTACCTGCTTGACTGACCTGTAGTCTTGGTGTCTCCTGGCTCTGGTCTGCTTTTGCTCTCTGTTGCCTCCATTCGCAGACCAAGTGGTGACTTACACATATTCTACCATTGTTTTGTTGTCCCACTTGAGCCGCCTCCCTAGTCTCGAGATCTTGAGTAGTGCAGTCCACGGCACAGTGTGCAGCTCCAGAGGGATCTTGGGTGTAACGGTTTGTACGACACTCAGACAAAGTAGGTTAGAATAAAACATAGTTTTATTAAAAAGGAAACAATAGAATGCCCACCAGGGCTATAGAATATCACAGGAAAATATCAGTCATGTACATATGCCTTCTCAGGCCCAGTATACATATGTAGAGAGTAAATACTGTCACAGGACAGTCAAATCCAGGCTATTTCAGTATAACATGGGTTAAAGGTGATAGAAAGTGATCAGTCTCTGATGTGGTGTGTTAGACAACGCCCAGTATGATGGTAAATGTAACAAGAGACTGTTGTGCACAGTGGAAGCACCTAGTAGTAAGCAGGACTGAGACTCTACCCTGTGCTGAGCAGAAACAGAGACCACAATACTCTGCTAAAGCTAGCATTACTGTGAGCCACAAGCACCCAACCGGTGCAGTAACGGGAATACTGACACTGCAAGAGCTGAGGGACTTAGAGCCAATAGCACCCGACCGGTGCGGTAACGGAAATACTGTACACTGCTAGAGCTGACGGACTTAGAGCCAATAGCACCCGACCAGTGCGGAAACGGAAATACTCTACACTGCAAGAGCTGATGGACTCAGAGCCAATAGCACCCAACCGGTGCAGTAACGGACAAACTGTACACTGCAAGAGCTGATGGACTTAGAGCCAATAGCACCCGACCGGTGCGGTAACGGACACAACAGTGCCCTGAAAGGGTTAACAGATGGCTCAGTGTTAACGGAGGCACAGTGCTCTGCAAGTGTAAATGGAAGGCTCGGTGTAACGGAGGCAACAGTGCTCTGCAAGTGTAAACGGGGGGCTCAGAGTTAACGGAGGCTATACCGTGCTCTGCAAGTGTTAACGGAAGCTCAGTGTAACGGAGACAACATTGCTCTGCAAGTGTAACGGAAGGCTCAGTGTACCGGAGGCAACAGTGCTCTGCAAGAGTTAACGGAAGGCTCAGTGGGTTGGAGGCCACAATACTCAGTCTGCTAGACCAGCATTTGCGGAAGTAGGAATGTCGCCCAAGCGACACAGAGAGCAGGATCAGGATCGCTGGCTGAATCACAGCGCAGGAACGTCAGACAAGCCGGATCAGGTCACGGAGCAGGAACGTCAGCCAGGCCGGGTCGAATCACAGAGCAGGAACCAGCAAGAGTAGTCAAACGGGCCAAGTCGGTACACAGGAACGCAGGAACACAGCAACACAGTAGCACTGGTACAGGAACACCACGAAAGGGCACCTGACAGGTGCCAGAGGCCTGGTATAAGAAGGCCATACTGGGCCGGCCAAACTAAGCTCAGCCAATGGGAGCGCAACACACAGAGAGTGACAGACCAGAGCACGGGCACCGTGATATTGGGTCCTACTTGCATATGTCTGGGGTTCTGTGTGGGCTCTACCATTATTGCAATTATAATAAATAAAGGTGGTTATATTTTATCTTTGTGTCTGTCCTTCTTTGCCTGATTACCATGACAGGCAGGAGCAGCAACAGCAGCAACATTATCTGCTATTACAGACAGTGAAGGGGAATGTGGAGGACAAGAAGAAAGAAGCCATTTTACTCCACCTGTTCCTTCCCCACTGAAGTCATGGGTGTGGGACTATTTTTCTCTTGGGGCAGGCACAGTGCAGTCATCACCAATGGCACTGTGCACAATTTGTGACAAGTCAGTGAGAAGAGGAAGTGAGGGAACACACCTTGGCACAAGTGCCCTGATAGCACACATGAAACACAGACAACATGACATTTATGTCAGACAGGTTAAAGCCAAACACCCACCACAGAAATCAAGCACTGCTGTTGCTGTACCCCATGACTCTCCAGAAAGGCAACAAGAGGCAAGGCAAAGATCAAAGAGGAGGAAGAGTAGAGAAACTCTGGCAGAGATTGGAAGTTCCATGACGAGTGAAATAACTACCTCTCCAACACATCACCTTCTAGGTTAACTACATCTTCTGCCAATCCACCTCGTTCATCGTTACCTCCCCCACCAAATGATAGCCACTCTGTTCATGTTAGGATGTGGCAGCTTGTGTCCATCCATTGCACACTGTGTGTTGCACTGACCACACATGGCAGTGTGGTGGAGGAGAATTGCAACCAGTGCATCAAGCGGAATCTGAGGAGATTCCATCCAGTAGAATATGCTAAGATGCTGGCAGGGAGGGTTCATCATTACTATTAAACTGTCAGCAAGTTATCATATGTCCTTAGCGGGGTCTGGACAAGGGGTATAGTGACAGTGGCAGTACTTGGTTTCTGGTGTCATGGTGTTTGGATACAGTTGTGCCCCAGATGTTATTTACCACACATTCTGTGCACATTGCAGTTGCTGATGAGAGGCACAGTTCCTGCTCTCAAGGGGAAAATGTATATTCTAATAACAACACCCCCATGATTTTGGAGGAGGGGCAGTTGAAGAAGAATTAATGGCCAATGTCTTCTTTTCTCCACATAGACTGAGGGCTACTTATTGTGCTGCTACTGCCTCAGGTGCATCACTGGAGCTAGTCATGGCAAGTGGAACCTTCATAATCCATCAACCATGTTACTGTTATTGTTGATCCCATTCCCTTTAGCTGCCTAATCATCCTGCTGCTTAAACAACTCATCAGCAGCAGTACAAACAGCAGTTTTGGACTGAGGAGGATATTTGACAATGACCAGTGGCCAATGGCCAACATCACCTGCTGGCACTAGGCCAGTAGGGCATTTCTTTCTCAGGGCTTTTGCTTTACATAAAAAAATAATTAAACACCATAGTCCTACAAAAAAAACTATTTTGGGGGGTTTTTTCTAACAAACCTAAGTCCTACAAATCAATGTTTCCTTAGGGCTTGTGCCAAACAAGCTTAAGTCCTTTAGTGATGAGCGAGCACCCCAATGCTCGGGTGTTCGGGTGCTCTGACCGAGCACCCCCGGAGGCTCGAGTGCTCGGCCGAGCACCCGAGCCCCATTGAAGTCAATGGGAGGACTCGAGCATTACACCAGGCACCCCCTGCTCTGATGAGGGGAGGGTGCCTGGTCCATAGGAAAAGGGCAGAAAATGATGGAAACACCACAGAAATGGTTCAGGGACAGCATAGGGAGGATGTCTGGATGCATCTTGGACTCCAACATCGCTGCTGGGAACGATCTTTCGCCCGTAATACGCCATTTTTACAGACTGACCGTAAAACACACAAAAAGGCAGATAAAAACGACTTTAGGCGAAAAATTGTTACCAAACAGTATTTGCTGTATATTTACTTGTATATCATCTGCAAATTCTCCCCAAAATTTCCTCGATTTTTCTGAACTGAGGCCATGATTAAGAGGGAAACGTGAGCAGAGGCAAATTCTCCCAAAAATTTCCTTGATTTTTCTGAACTGAGGCCATGATTAAGAAGGAAACGTGCGCAAAGGCAAATTCTCCCAAAAATGTCCTCGATTTTTCTGAACTGGGGCCATGATTAAGAGGGAAACGTGCGCTGAGCCGACCATCCAAAACATTATGGGTGAGGGTCTGCTGCGGAGCTGACCATCCTAAACATTATATGCGAAGGCCCGCTAGTGAGCTGACGCTATAAAACATTATATGAGAGGGCCCGCTACAGAGCTGACCCAATAAAACATTATATGAGAAGGCCCACTGGTGAGCTGACCTATACAAAAATTGTCAAACTGCGCCCGCTGGTGAGCTGGCCCTATATAAAAATTATATCACAGGGCCCGCTGGTGAGCTGGCCCTATATAAAAATTATATCACTGGGCCCGCTGGTGAGCTGGCCCTATATAAAAATTATATCCCAGGGTATATGGAAGAGAGTCAATCATATACCCATTTTTTGGGTGGAAGGGGTGAATGGGAATACAGAGTATTCCCATCATTGTAAATAACATATATAAAGTCACTTTATGTTCACCCGGGGCTTTCCTCCAGTGGAGTGGAGAAGTCAGGGGAAATCCAGGCCTTGTTCATTTTTATAAGTGTCAACCTATCAGCATTTTCAGTGGAAAGGCGGATACGCTTATCTGTTATGATGCCACCAGCAGCACTAAATACCCGCTCAGACAGAACACTGGCGGCACGGCAGGCCAGCACCTCCAAGGCGTAGAGTGCCAGTTCATACCACGTGTCCAGCTTGGACACCCAGTAGTTGTAAGGCACAGAGGGATCATTGAGGACGCTGACACGGTCTGCTACGTACTCCTTCACCATCTTCCAAAACTTTTCCCTCCTTGTGACACTAGGCTGCGCATCAGGGTGAGGGTGCTGGCGGGGTGTCATGAAGGTGTCCCACGCCTTGGAGAGTGTTGCCCTGCCTTTGTCGGAACTGCTGTGTGCTCCCCTTTTCTCCCCTTCTCGGTTGGCCAAGGTAGCACGTACTCTGCCGCCAGCGTTGTCAGATGGAAAATTTTGGAGCAATTTTTCAACAAGAACCTTCTGGTATTGCACCATTTTGCTTGTCCTCTCCACCGGAGGAATGAGAGATGAGAAATTCTCTTTGTAGTGGGGGTCCAGAAGGGTGAACACCCAGTAATCCGTGTTGTCTAAAATGCGTGTAACGCGTGGGTCACGGAAAAGGCAGCCTAACATAAAGTCAGCCATGTGTGCCAGAGTACCAACAGGCAAGATTTCGCTGTCCTCACCAGGAGGATGACTCTCAATCTCCTCATCCTCTTCATCCTCTTCTGCCCACCCACGCTGAAGAGATGGAACTAAAGTTCCATGGCTACCCTCTGTAGCGGAGGCAACCGTGTCTTCCTCCTCCTCCTCCTCTGCCTCCTCCAATTGTCGCTGAGAAGACAAAGTGAGGGTGCTCTGGCTATCACCTTGTGTAAGCTCTTCCTCCCGCATTTCCACCTCTTCCACATGCAAAGCGTCAATTTTAATTGTGAGCAGCGAGCGTTTCAGTAGACACAGAAGAGGGATGGTTACACTGATAATAGCGTTATCGCCGCTCACCATCTGTGTCGATTCCTCAAAATTGCGTAAAACCTCACAGAGGTCTGACATCCATTCCCACTCCTCACTTCTGATTAGAGGAAGTTGAACGGAGAGGCGACGACCGTGTAACAGCTGGTACTCCACTACTGCCCTCTGCTGCTCACAAAGCCGGGCCAACATGTGGAAGGTGGAGTTCCAGCGCGTGCTCACGTCACACAGCAGCCGGTGAGCTGGCAATTGTAAGCGCTGCTGCAGCTTCAACAGGCCGGCTGAAGCTGTAGATGACTTACGGAAATGTGCACACACGCGGCGCACCTTGGTCAAGAGATCATGCAAATTGGGGTAGGTTTTTAGAAATCGCTGAACCACTAAATTAAATACATGCGCTAGGCATGGTACGTGTGTGAGCTTGCCGAGCTCCAAAGCCGCCACCAAGTTACGCCCATTATCACACACAACCATGCCTGGTTGCAGGTTGAGTGGCGAGAGCCACTGCTCGGTCTGGTGACTAATCCCCTGCAACAGCTCTGAGGCCGTGTGCTGTTTGTCCCCAAGGCAGATCAGCTTCAGCACGGCCTGTTGACGCTTCCCCACTGCAGTGCTACACTGCTTCCAGCTACCGGCTGATGGGTGAGTGGCGCTGCGAGCAGAGAATTCGGAGGTGGAAACGGAGGAGGAGGAGCCAATAACGTAGGTGCTGGCGGAAACCCTGATGGAGGTAGGGCCCGCAATCCTCGGCGTGGGTAGCACCTGTGCCATCCCAGGGTCCGAGTCGCTCCCAGCCTCCACGACATTCACCCAGTGTGCCGTCAGGGAAATGTAGCGTCCCTGGGCACAAGCACTTGTCCATGTGTCAGTTGTTAAGTGGACCTTCCCAGTAACTGCGTTGGTCAGGGCACGGGTGATGTTACGGGACACATGGTGGTTTAATGCGGGGATGGCACACCGGGAAAAGTAGTGGCGGCTGGGGACCGCGTACCGAGGGACAGCTGCTGCCATCAGGCTGCGGAAGGACTCAGTCTCCACAAGCCTAAATGGCAGCATTTCGATGGCCAGTAATTTGGAAAGGTGTGAGGTTAGTGCTATGGCCTGTAGGTGGGTGGCTGGGTATTTTCGCTTGTGCTCAAATGCCTGGGGTAACGACATTTGGACGCTGTGCTGGGACAGGGAAGTGGATGTGGTCGCTGATGGTGCTTCAGATGCTACAGGTGCAGGGCGGGAGGTATGCGGGCCTGCGCCTTCGACAGGCGATTGGCCGGCACCGAAAACAGGGGAAGAGGAGGCAGTGGTGTGGCCTGCAGACACAGATGGGCGATCCAGGCGTTCCTCCCACTTATTACGGTGCTTGGATGCCATGTGTCGGATCATGCTGGTGGTGGTGAGGTTTCTAGTGTTCATGCCTCGGCTCATTCTGGTGTGGCACAGGTTGCAAACTACAATTCTTTTGTCGTCCGCACTTTCCTTAAAAAAACGCCATACCGCGGAACACCTACCCCTTGGCAAGGGAGATTTACGCAAGGGGGTGCTTCGTGGAACATTTGCGGGCCGGTTTGGTGCGGTCCGCCTTCTTTCTGTAGCCACACCACTGCCTCTTCCAGCCTGTTGCGGTGCTGCAGATGGCTCACCCTCAGGACTGCTGTCATCGCTCGGCTCTACACCTTCCCAGGTGGGGTCAGTCACCTCATCGTCCACCAAGTCCTCCTCCACTTCCTCACTCTGATCATCCTCCTCATTTCTTGATCCCACCACATACTCAGTCATTGACAACTGTATATCATCCTCCTCATCAAGGTCTTGAGACAGTAATAGTGGTTGATTTAATGGCAACTGTGTCTCATCATCATCATCATCCACTTCCTTTGACCTTAAATGCCGTTCACATCTGTCATCTTCTTGTGATTGGGTACCCTCTAGAGGTTGTGAATCAGGGCACAAGATGTCATGTTCCTCTGCATGCGTGCTTGGAGAGAGGGTCAAATGAAGGATTGGTGATGAGACGAGCTCCTCACTATATCCCAGTGTGGGATCACTTCTTTGACCAGACCCTCTATGGTGGGAGGAAGGATGATCAGAGTGAGGATTATGTTGACCAGACTCTTGGCTACTGAGAGTGGACTTGGTGGAAGACAGGGTGGTGCTTAACCGACTGGAAGCAGTATCAGCTGACATCCAACCGACCACCTGTTCGCAGTGGTCGGACCTCGAGAGTGATGTCCTGCGACGCCCTGTAAAATGAGACATGAAGCTAGGTATGGTGGATGTCTTTCTGTCTTGTGCTCTGGCACCAGGCGCAGTTTCTACGCGTCCTGACCCGCGCCCTGAACTATCAAGATCACGTCCACTTCCCCGTCCCTTTTTACCCGCCTTCTTCATATTACACGGAATATGTGCTGCAAATCTGCAACTTTGCACAGTACACAGAATTTGCTTCTTAACTGCGGCGACGCACAGTGAATGGAATATGTGACTTTGATATTTTACAGTTTGAAGACTTAACAGAATTTTTTCCTATTCTGAAACTGTGCACAGTCAACAGAATGTGCTGCTAAACTGCGGCGACGCACAGTGAATGGAATATGTGACTTTGATATTTTACAGTTTGAAGACTTAACAGTATTTTTTCCTATTCTGAAACTGTGCACAGTACACAGAATTTGCTTCTTAACTGCGGCGACGCACAGTGAATGGAATATGTGACTTTGATATTTTACAGTTTGAAGACTTAACAGTATTTTTTCCTATTCTGAAACTGTGCACAGTACACAGAATTTGCTTCTTAACTGCGGCGACGCACAGTGAATGGAATATGTGACTTTGATATTTTACAGTTTGAAGACTTAACAGAATTTTTTCCTATTCTGAAACTGTGCACAGTACACAGAATTTGCTTCTTAACTGCGGCGACGCACAGTGAATGGAATATGTGACTTTGATATTTTACAGTTTGAAGACTTAACAGTATTTTTTCCTATTCTGAAACTGTGCACAGTACACAGAATTTGCTTCTTAACTGCGGCGACGCACAGTGAATGGAATATGTGACTTTGATATTTTACAGTTTGAAGACTTAACAGTATTTTTTCCTATTCTGAAACTGTGCACAGTACACAGAATTTGCTTCTTAACTGCGGCGACGCACAGTGAATGGAATATGTGACTTTGATATTTTACAGTTTGAAGACTTAACAGTATTTTTTCCTATTCTGAAACTGTGCACAGTACACAGAATGTGCTGCTAAACTGCGGCGACGCACAGTGAATGGAATATGTGACTTTGATATTTTACAGTTTGAAGACTTAACAGAATTTTTTCCTATTCTGAAACTGTGCACAGTCAACAGAATGTGCTTCTTAACTGCGGCGACGCACAGTGAATGGAATATGTGACTTTGATATTTTACAGTTTGAAGACTTAACAGAATGTGCTCTAATCTGCAACTTTGCACACTAAACAGAATGTGCTCTAATCTGCAACTTTGCACACTGAACAGAATGTGCTCTAATCTGCAACTTTGCACACTAAACAGAATGTGCTCTAATCTGCAACTTTGCACACTAAACAGAATATATGAAGTTTTTTTTTTTTTGTTTTTTTTCCCCCCACACAAAATAAACTGCTGCCCCCACACACAGTAGTCCTAAAAAGGACTTTTGGGTCTTTTTTTTTACAAATTTGCTTTTCTTCTCCCTACACTGACTTTCCCTTCTTATCCTCATCTCTCCCTGGCTAAGACTGAGCCGAACTCGCTGGTCAGGTGCTATACAGCACCCGATCACGGGTTCTGGCCAGCCAATCAGTGTAATGCCAGCAGCCAACATGGCTGCTGGCATTACACTGATGTCAGAGCCTCCCTGCACGTTTATTGGCTGCGCAGCAGCCGCGAAACGTGCGGGGAGGAGACCCGAACATGGCGGGCGAGCACATGCGGTACTCGTACGAGTACCGCCATGTGCCGAGCAGAGCGATGCTCGAGCCGAACCGAGCTTCGGCCGAGCATGCTCGCTCAACACTAAAGTCCTTCAAATCAATGTTTTTTGGGGGCTTGTGCCTCTAATACATCTAAGTCCTGCAAATCAATGTTTCCTCAGGGCTTGGGCCTCTAACAAAAATCTACCAAATCATCCTCTACAAAATACTCTATCAAGTCAAGTATCAGTCCACCCCAGTGGCAGCTTAGGTCAGGGGGTTCTTGTCTTTATCACTTTACATGCAAATTTCTTATTTATTTTATTGATTTATTTTTTTATTAACTGTCCCCCCAACACCGGTCAAGAATTCCCACCCAAAAACAAATTCCCTGTTCAACTGATTCTTTCTCCAGACTCCTACCACTAACACAGGCACCCTCCTCAGACCCCTTTTATAACATGTCTTATGGGGGGGTTGTTAATTGTATTTAGGATTTATTGTTTTATAACTGCCCCCAATACCAGTAAACAAACCCACCCAAAAAAAAATTCCCTGTTCAACTGATTCTTTCCCCACACCCCACCAACACAAGCACCCTTATGCCCCTGTTATACGATGTCTTTGGGAAATACAATAATATTAGTTATGTAATGTGTGTAAATTCAATGTTCCCATTGATTTCAATGGAATGAGCTAGGGGAAAAAAGTGGAAAATCATCACTTTTTGCAGTAAATTATTTGCAAAGCGGGAAGTGCCATTATTTGTAGATTTCAGTTTGAGGAGAAATTTTTCACCTATCCCTACTTCCAAGTCCATTTCATTTGTTGCTGTTAACAGATGAGAGTTGGTACGGTGTTAGCCGTAGAAATACAGGAGGCAAATATATTTTTTGATACCTTTTATTGGCTAACTAAGCAGATTTAGAATGCAAGCTTTCAAGATCTTAGGTCTCTTCCTCAAGCATGTTATACAGATAAATATTAAAACATGTCTCTCTTAAATACAAGTACACATTGCATTGTTTAGCATGGAAATCAGATAAGAGAACTAAATCCAGACCCAGATACTTTGATCAGTCAGTGGTAAATTGCACTCTTCCTCTGAGGCTTTAGAGGTATTTACGATGCTCTTGGGTCTGTTGGAAAGGTCAACCAACTAAGTGATAATGTGACAAAAACTCTCTGTCTGTTCTGACATGATGGACCGTGACAAGGACTTCCAGAAACTCAGAAGAAACTTTATAAAACACGGTTATAGCGCAACTACTATTGACAGTCAGATACAGAAGGCTACCCAAATATCAAGAAAAAATCTGTTGTGCTACAAAGAACAACATAAGGGAAACTGGGTACCACTGGTGGTCACTTACCACCCCCAGGTTGAAGTACTATGCAAAATATCAAGAGAACTTCAAACGAAATTACATACGAATGAAAGACTTAAGAACATATTCCCACAGCTTCCCTTAATCTCCTTCAGACAGCCTCTGAATTTGAAACAACTGATGGTGAGGAGTGCCCTGAATAAAAATACAAAAAATGGCACATCTCCCTGCCTACAAAAGAGATGTGAAACCTGTGCACACATTTACACCACGGACAAGATACCAATTCCAAACACCCAGTTACACCATAAGATCAATGGTACCTTCACCTGTAAATCATCCAATGTAATATACCTTATCATGTGTGCAAAATGCCCAACAGCTCTGTATGTGGGAGAAACTGGACAAGCACTACATAAGAGATTTAATTCCCACAGATAAAGTGTTAATAACAAAAAGACAGAGACACCAGTGGGAGAACATTTTTGTCAAAATGGGCACAGTGTCAGGGACATTAAGTTATCTGTATTGATGGGACGGTTCCGTGCTCAGAGGGACGGAAAGGTATGGGAGGTAAAATTGATGTTAAAATTTAATGCAACTTGTAGTGTTTTAAATAGGGACAGAGATACATCTAGATTTGAGTGTTAACCGATTTAGTTCTTTTAGCTTATCACAGTGATTAATAGTGTAATTGCATTGGAGGCTAAAGAGGCATATTGAATTATACAGGGTGTCAAATTTACTAAGATGGATTTCTGGCGCTGGAGCATAAACTACATCACCATAGTCTATGACAGGCAGCAACATCTGTTGCACAATATGTTTTCTAACCAGGGTACTTAAACATGATTTGTGTCTAAAAAGAGTACTGATTTTGGGATAAAGCTTGGAGGTTAATTTGTCAATATGATGACCAAAAGTGAGGTTGGGGTCAAGCCGCATACCAAGATATTTGTAAGAGTTCACTGGAGCCAATTTACTCCCCTTGTTACTTTGAGTGGAAGGGAGTCATTGCCGGCAACCGACATATAGTGCATTCTGTCTGATAAATAGGATCGGAACCAGTTTAGAGAATTAATACCCAGTCCTTATCTTTGGAGTTTGTTTATAAGAATATTATGATCTACTGTGTCAAAGGCCTTGGCAAAATCTTGGAAAATGGCTCCTTTGAGGTCATCATTTTCCATGCCCGTCTGGATATCATTGGTCACTTTTAGGATGGCCGTGACTGTTGAGTGATTTGGTCGAAAGCCTGATTGAAGTGGGGTGAAAAAACTGGTCTGTTGGTAATATTTATTCAGTTGCACGTGTACACATTTGGCTAGGATTTTGGATAAAATGGGGAGTAGGGATATTGGTCTGTAGTTTGACACTACATTTTTATCCCCACTTTTGTTTCCTTTGTTCATTATAGTGAATTTTGTGGCATAGCATTTTAAATCCTTTACTTTTGTTCATAGTGCTAACTTTTTAAAATCACTTCTCATTTGACTTACTCCTCCACTGTAGATCTTTAAAGGGATAGTAATACTTTATTATTACTATCCCCCATATTGTACATATTTGCAAAATAATTTAATAGCCCCCAGGTTCATCTCTCAAACCTTTATGGTTTGAGAGATAACCGAAGGCAAAGTTCCCCCTCCCTCCCCCTTCCCTGAAGTCAGCATTGTGCTGACAGTAGGGATATCCGGTCTGACTTTCATCATGCGGCTCTGCAGCAGAGCCGTGATCGCGTTAGTGAAAACTAATTATTTCACTGAAACAGACTTCTAAATGTGCTTGCAAACCAAGCACATGTAGAAGACCATTTCAGTGAAATAATTTTTTTTCACTAACGGGATCTCGATTCAGCTGCAGAGCAGCAAGCCTGTCGTAGGACAGACTTCCCCTGCAGTCAGTACAACGCTGACTTCAGGGTAGGGGGAACTTTGCATTCGGTTATCTCTCAAACCATAAAGGTTTGAGAGATCAACCTGGGGGCTATTAAATTATTTTACAAATATTTACAATATGGGGGATAGTAATAATAAAGTATTACTATCCCTTTAATTTAATTGTAATTTCACTTATCACTTATCAAAGAGGCCTCAGCACTGATCCATTAGAGATACTCCTCTAGTAATCCATCTTTCCCTGAAAGTATTCCATTTTTATTTTATACTAGCAAATATTGCACTGCGTAGCCTGTGGGATGTTTATTTGTTTATTATTTTTTCTTTTTTTGGGGGGAAATGTCATTTTACTAATGTGTTTTGTAATTATATGTTTGATGGTGAGGCACACAAACACACGCATACTCTTCCAGCTCTTATGCATAGTGTATAGAACATATGCCACCCACTCTGTGCAGTGTGGTGCTGAGGGAATGTGGAGAAAGGGAGGAAGAGTTGCCACAGCATTGAAAGTGAGGACTGAGGATGCCTCACTCTCTCTCTCTCAGTCATTATGTGTATTCCATTGAGTGGACCACATCCATTCCATGCAATTGGAAAGCAAGTGCTTTGAAAAGGATGGGAGATTGGGGTGTGATGAGGAGGAGGGGCGGGGAAGGAGATGAAGCAAGGGAGCGATAAAGAAGACAGACAATGAGGTGAAGGTGAGAGTGGGAGGAGGGTGTTCTGGTGAAGTGCAGTGTGGAAGGTCAAAATGGTGAAGCCGAGGGAGGAAGTAAGGGTGGGTGGGCAATATATTAGGTGTGGCAAAAGGGTGGTTGTTGGGAACTGTGATAAGATCTGCTGTTTAGATTCAGCACTATGCTCTCATGGGTCAATCACCACTGTACACACAGTAAGTGCAATCCACTGCGAGGGAGCAGAGGGAGAAAGCGAAATCCATGCAGAATCTTTGAATATACATAGTAGTAGTTGTTGCCACATAAGGGAGGGGGACTCTGTCCCCCTGCTCCCCCCATAGGACAACCACCTCTACTGTATAGATGTACTACTACTATGTAGATTTTTGCCAGGAGGGTGCAGCACAGTGTAACCTTCTTGCTCCCACATGGGCCAATCACAATCAAGAGTGTGAAACATCCTTGATGGTGCAAGGAGGAAAGCCTTCACCATTTGTCATGCCTTCCCACCAGGAGCAGAATGAGACGTTATGCATAACTCCTACGTGCTAACTTCTTTGGACGTGGCTGACAGTAAACCAAAAACTGTGTAGACCAGAATCTGGCTAGTTTTATTACTGGTCTAAATAACATTTGAGTAGGAAAAATTGGCAGACTAGATTGGCTGAATGGTTCTTATCTGCCTTCAAATTCTATGTTTCCATGACTTATTAAAATATATATTTGTAACTTTACAAATCTAGAACACCCTCCCCCCTTTTAAGTGTAGATCAATGAAGATCCAGTACCTATCAAGTACCTAGTTATCTTATCCTTTCCAATCTCAGTAGATGGAGGCTAAAAATATTATTACACAGTAATGACCCACCAAGGTGCCTTTAGGGGAGATTTCACCATACTGCAATCAAAGTGAATCTCCAAAGAAGTTTTACCTGAGTGGGGTTAGGCACCTCTGCCTTGTACGTGTGTTCCAGTTCCTGCATTAAATGCACATTTACACGCATTTGTCAATAGTGTATGTTTTGTTTATAGGTTCACACTATCATAGTTTTCTATCATTTTAAGAATACTGAAGACATCTTGCACTGCAGTCTGGTTGAATATAATAATTTGGGGAAGAATTACCCAGATAAGCACTTTTGTTGAAATTTTATATTATCTATATGTTTATGATTTGTTATTCCTAATCATTTTTCAGGCATGCTGTTGTGGCTTCCTGGAAAGTTAACTTTTTTTAAATCCCAGCAATGGTGTGTGGATGTGAAATGTATCATGGGAATCCAGCTTGGTCACAATAGGAGATTCCTCTTTCTCCCTGACTTGGTCAAAGAAATATACAGGAAACACTCTACGTATCTCATAGCAAAAAGCAATTGGAAAAGTGGGCTTCCTTGGACAAACCTTCTAATTTTAAGGGCTCAACAATTTTGCCTCCTATCTGCATTTTCTGTGCAGGTAAGAGCATTAACCCTTTGAGTGCCAAAGGGACACACAACACATGCTCTGAAATGCGTTGCGTACCCATCTGGCACTCAAAGGGTTAAACTCAACATGCATGGGCTGAGGGAGACAGCAATAAAGGTACAGAAGGAGTTAGGGAAGGGCTTCCTCACATTCAAAGGTTAATGACTATATCTACCCCTCTTATACCATCTAAATTAGATGATGCTGAGGGAAAGGTCTGTTATATTTATTATCAGTACCTTCAATGCTAGAAACCTCATCAAGACACAGAAACATAGAATATGACAGGAGATAAGAACCATTCGGCCCATCTAATCTGCCCATTTTCCTACTGTAAAAACTTCAAACCTTTTTTGGTCCTTGGTCTTTTCTTATGTTAAGGACAGCCTTATGCCTGTCCCATGCATGCTTAAATTCTGTCTCTGTATTAAATTCTACCACTTCTGCTGGTAGGCTATTCCACTTATCTACTACCCTCTTATTGAAGTAAAACTTTCTTACATTACGTCTAAACCTATGTTCCTCTAGTTTTAGACTATGGCCTCTTGTCCTAACAAGACCATGCTTCTAAGTGCTCTGGAGACATCTTTAGCATCTAAGGTGTTAAATATATAGGAATGCTTACATATCTTTTGAACCATTGAATGATAAAGGTGTCCCCAAAGCATTGGGAACATTGTTAGTATCCAAGGGGTTAAAGAGGGGTGTTCTTCGAGCACATGCACTCACTAACTCACACATACACCTGTGGCACTAAAGTACAATAAGCTCTTGTTCAGTTTGCTTGGATTGCAAGCTCAGTTGGTCTCTTTAAGGTTCAATTGCTATTATTCACTTTTACTCTTTAGGGATCTGTGTGAGCAGAATGTGTCCCAATACATGTTGCATATAACTGTATACTGGAGATGTGTAACATTAACATTTGTTATTAATTGTTGCTTTATGTTTCAGAGAGAATTTGTGCTGTAAATTTAAACTTCGGTGTAAATTGGTGAAAAAAGAAAAAATCAGAAAACTAATACAAATACTTGCTTGAAAATGTGGACAGACATCCCAGCCATGGGTTGGATCTTTTTAGGAACTGTATGCTTTTTTGGGGTTTATTTGATGGTACTGGGTAGCTGTGCCTTCTGAACTATGTTTTTTTTACATGTTGGTATTGCAATTAAGTTGTGCAGTCACTAATTTTGGGTCTGTGTTAGTAACATACTGAAGTGTTCCTATATATTGGATATAATGCATTCAGTGGATATGTGGTATTTGGGTTCAGTACTTTTTTGTTTGGTACACTTTTTTGCGAGATTCTGTTCAACTTTTTTGTCATCGTAAATTTCTGAAATTATTTTAAAATCCTTTTTTAAACAAAATCAAATAATACAATGTGCAATTTCAGCTGATAACGTTAATTTGGGGTGTATGCAGACCATGCAGGTAAGTAAAACGAAACATATTTAGTGACAGTGTACTCAAGGGATACTGGAATTTTAAAAGTAATTGTAAATGTATCTACAACCATAGAGGAAAATAAACAAAGTGCAGGAAAAGCAGTGCATTCTATTCACTACTCTCCACCAGCACTCAGCCACAAGCATGGATGGATACCTTCAGGTATTCATCATTTATCCATTATATTTCCCTGCCTTGCAAATGGAAAGCAAGGAAATATGGTAATTCCATTGATACACACCTACAGTGAATGTGTATGCAAGTGTACACAAACACTGCATACAATGGGATCTGCCAGCTTAAAGCACACAAATGTAATTTGAAGATCTAACCTATCATTGCTCATGGATGAATAAGCAATGGCTTGATTTGATCCAGACCCAAATTAAAAATGGTAAGCAAACACAAAAGAAACCAAAATGCTATATCAAGCTGACAAGAACAACCTACAAATAAACTGTTAAAATGGATGAAAGAAAATTTACATTGTCATGGAACTGTGTTTTCATGTTACTAGTAATAGCATATTTTGCAGTGATATAGAACACATATGTATAACTTGTATAGGGTTTTTACTGGCCCTTTGTTACTGGCTTGTATGGAACATGTTTGTCTTTGAAATATGCACATTTCAGCCCTTTCCACAAACATAGCACCACAACAAAGTTTTGCTTTATGGCAGCATTACTTCACTGTGTCAATCATTATCTGCATAATGCCAATGAAATTGTCATTGAATTCTCTCACATCAATTTAGTATTGTAAGGGTATTGCACATTCCACTGTAATTTAGGAACACAATGAGTTGAATAAATTGTGCATAACAGATACCGATCTGCAAGAAAAGACCCCTTCGTAGCAGGGATACAGTCTAGATGGAGCGGGGCATGTCTAAGTAGAGGATTGAAAGGTGAAGAGTTAGGTGGGTGCAGCTCATGGCTGGGTGGGAATTAAGAAGAACTGCACTTCAGGGAGTTATAGTGCAGTTCTGTCATTCAAACGGAGCAGCAAGGAAGCATACAACAGTGACAGAGCTGCTTTGAAGCCTTGAGTCCCTGGTTTGATTCCCTAAAAAAAAGAAATGAAACCTGGAGGCAATAAGGAATTTGATGTGGAGTAAGGAATAGTAACTGGCAATCTAAGGCGAGAAGGAGGCAGTAACTACAAACTATAGGCAGCGTTAACATATCTGTGAGAACTTCTGTCACGCTTGTTTTATTAGTCTGTTATTAGTTTTATTAGTTCTTAAGTCAGGGGTGTCATTATCAAGATTTCAATTTATTAAAGTTTTTAAAAGATGCTTATAGCAATTGGGAAAGGTACCAGAAGATTACGGGGGGCACTCTTTCCATATTGGTGAAGCCACCAAAGCCACCAGGCTGGGTTTGTGGAATGTGGTGGTAAAAAATATTGAGAGCTGGGAGTCTAACCAATTCAGATTGCATGTTAGACCACACATGTTATAGGGGAGCTTGTTAAATAAGTTGTAAGTTTGACATCCCCACCCACCAGGAGGGATTTGTCATCACCAACAAGACAGTGAAATATTGACTTCTGTTTTTAGGTCTTCTCTATGAAATATGGATTATTATGGATTATTATTGAGCAGCCGTTAGAACCAGTGGTTTACAGATGTCAATTAAAAAAGAGAAAGTAGAATTCTTTTGGTTTGGGTTCCCAGGGATGTGCGCTGGGGGCAACTTTTGGGAGAAATGCGTTATTTAGACAGATAGCAGGGCAAGGGCCATGATATTTTGGTCATTCACCTGGATGACAACGATCTGGGAGACTTCCTGGTATGGAGTTATGGGAAAAAATAAAAGTGGACATGTCAAGATTAAAGATCATCTACCCTTCGCTGGTTATCATACGGTCAGAAATTATCCCTAGGTATTTTTGGAGGCAGGCCAGGGACAAAAAAGCATTACATAAGGAACGTATCTGGCTAAACAGGAGAGTTTCCAAGTTTGTTGTCCCCATGGGGGTTTATCAGTCAGGCATAAGGTATTTGAAGAATTGGACCAAGTTCTTATACATGATAATGGGGTGCACCCAGGTGATATTGGTTTGGATTTTTTCAATCTGGAGTTGGGAAGTGTTATTGAGAGGGCCATGGTTTTATTGCAGGGCGGAAATCCAGATGATTAGGTAAAATCAGTCAGATTTTGTGGCGGTCATGTCCCTGCCAGTCAGAGAATGGAAAGTGGAAGGTTCTTAACATGGTAGAATCAGTGTGGAGGCCAGTGGCCTAAGTGATGTGCTGCATGGCTTTTGGCCGCGGGATATATGTTACACTACAGTACTGATTGGGCTACTCGTTGCCAGCCAATGGTGCAAACAGTTCCAAGTTTACAGTTTGGCATCCATGACTGGACAGTAATAATTAAGTATATGTAAATGAATTAAGCCGGCAAGGACCTTTTCAAGTTGTTAAGTTATGCAATAAAGCTGTGGCCATGTTATATCCCACATCCAGAGTCTGTGTTTTTATTTAACCTTCAAGTACCCTTTTACTTAGACAAGAGTTTTAAGGACATATTTGTAAGAATGCAACTAGGCGAAAGTTACAGAAGTGATGGTGCAAAATGATTAGCAAGTATTTTAGGGATTTATCCCTTTGAGTGCCAGAGGGGTGTGCAACACATTGCTTTGTGTTATGCACCCATCTGACACTCAAAGTGTTAAATAGTTTAATGACATTTTATATTTGAAAAGTAAATGCAAGGGAATAAGAAGAGCTGAAAATGATCTATTGGCAGCGCATGTGTATAGCTGACAATATTATGGAGCTTGTCATAACAAGACAACATATTGGTACAAGACATTTACTGGAAAGAGGAGAGAAAGAACCTGGTTTTAGCCAAACATTGGTTTAATAAAGAGCAATATCTAATCTTCCATAAGGTTCTTGTGTGTGCTGTTATAATTATTTACTCTTTCTGCTGGCTAGCACCCAGGCCTGACACTTGGATACAAGTGAGTGCCAATCTACATATAATGAAAGCCAAAGGGATTTATTATTTTAACAAAAACATATAGTAACAAGGTTTGAGCACTAATTTGAGCAGGTGAGACCCCAACATATGCTACAAAGTAAAATGTACTTTATTATACAAGGATTATATGGATAAATCTGACCAAAACAAAAAAGATTTTTATTATATGATGTGCTCTACAGACTCATCATATTGTGGGAAGAAACAGACGTAGGATGTAAGAGGGATGTGGCAAGTGCATATCTACCGAAATATGAAAATGTAGTAAAAGCCAGGGGTTAAAGAAGTAAGTTAAAGTTGGGCATAGAGTGGAGGAAGGGAATTAATGAGATGTGTGGAACCCATGATAGAGTGTGTGTGCATGAGTGGGGTCTTGATTCCTAACTTAGACTGACTTTGGTCCTAACCGTCTCCAGCCACCTTAAAGCCATCACAATATTCTCTCTCAGGTAAGGATGTGCAGCTCTGCTGGCCTCATTTCCCAAGTCTTCTTTAGTTGTATTTGATTAGTATGTCTTGTTATCTATCAAGGATAAATTAAAAATACAGAGGAAAATGGAGATGACAAGAATGTGAGCATAGTTGGAGCAGATACCTAAAGCTATACTCTGACTGCATAACACAAGCAGAAAATGTGAGTGTGTGTGTATGTGTGTGAGTGTGTGTAAAATCCCAGTGAGGGAAGCATCAATGTATTTAGTGATCCCAACCTGATTCAAGTTAGATAGCTGTGTTACTACATCACATACAGTAATATCCAGATCTACTTCATATAAATGTTATAGGATACATATTAATCTCCTGCTTGGGAAAAAAATTAACAAAGCTGGAGAGAAAATATAATACAGGCTAAAACATTTCACATTTATTCTATAGGAGTTCTTTATTTGTTAAAAGGCAGTGCTATACACAATGCATAGAAACTGATGACTGATGATACATTAACTTCAAAATGTATAGTTTATTAATAAGTGCAACTGTGTAAAAAATATTTCTATATATATTTGTCACCAGCATGAAGGCACTTTACAAAGGCATCAGCACAGTAAAATGGTATTATAACATGATTAAAAGGAAATACCCAAATTGGTTCTTAAGCCAATTAACAATTCATTAATTAATTTGAAAAGTGATATCTCCTGTATTCACTCCTTATTGGCTTGCAAACTATCGATGTTGCCATGCAAAGAATGTAAGTTGGCTGTCGTTCAAAACTTTAAGTTTATAGGATTCACAATTCACAGATGTTCGGAACTATCAAGCTGTCTGTGGGTGGAGAATGTCAAGTTTTAAATAGCATTCTGACCACTCCGGCACAGACAGTAGAGAAAAAAACTTTCCACTTGACACCTTCTCCTTAAAAATTTCCTACAAGAAATAAATGCTCCTCAATATATCAGTATGTTTTACAAGTTTGGTATTTGTGCTGATGTCACTAGCCTGCAAGTGCATTGTGGGTAGGTAGGCACAGGGTCATTGCTCCTGCTTAGAGATGCAACTCTTAGGTTGCATAGATACTCTAAATCTATTTTTTCCTCTTGGAATCTGTTTTAATTTAGACCCTGATTCATATTTCATTCATTCTCCCAAACCACAAAACCCGGCTAGGTTTACAGCACATACTATATGGGTGTGAGTCTCTGTAGGAACTAGTAAGTGAAGGGAAGCTCACAGAAAGAGGTTTGAATCTTAATTTTTTCTCTGGGTTAAACAAAAGGGAAACCACTCAGTGAGGCTGATATACCTGAGAAGTAAACTAACTGTACCATAGGGGACACATAAACATTCCCAAGCTTCCCATTGATGTAAATGGGCTTTTTAACTACCTGAATGCTGGAGTGGTCTCCAGCATATTGCTGTGCAATGGGTTGAAGAACTCTCTCATTCTAAAGGGTCTTTAATGGGAATTTTCATTTCTCACTATGGTGCAGTTGGTTTATTCCAGAATTATTGACCCATCTAGAATTCTAGGGGTTAAAAGTCCCATGTAACCATTTGAATGCTGGAAGGACATTGTGTTGCATATCCCTCTGGCTCTCAAAGGATTAAATCTATTGGAATTTGTATTTGTCCCATATGGTGCAGCTGGTTTGCTCCATAATTACTGTTCTTCTTAGTATATAAACATCAGTACGAACAGTTGAAGAAGCTGATTAAGTAAGAGGATCTCTTGTAATTCTGGGGCAACCATCTCCCTGTAAGAGACAAATACAAATTCCCATTGATTTAAATGGGGCTTTTAACCCCTTTATGCTATAGAGGCTACAAATTTTTCTATTATTTAACAGAGTAAAAGCCTCATTTAAATCAATAAGAATTTTGCTTTATCCCCTACAATACAGTCTGAATGACTCCATGGTGGTTATTCATTAAGGTGTGATGAAGAGGTGATAAAGTGGAGATAACTTCTCCTGTGATATCCCATCTCCAGTTCCTATCTTATTCTATGGAGCCAACTTCTCCAACTTTGGAGATCTCAGTGCATAGGCTCTATAGAATAAAATAGGAACTGGAGAAGAACTATCACTGGAGAAAGTGATATCATTGGATAATTCATCTCCACTTTATCACCTCTTTACCAGGCCTTAGTGCATAACCCCGCCCTGGTCTTTTTAACACTTTGAGTGCCAGAGAGGTATTGAATGAATTGTGTTTGAGTGAGTTTGATGTCTCTCTAGCACTCAGAGGGTTAATACATCAGCAATAATATATTGTCTGCATAACAGTTGTTTTCATAATTATTTCGAACCTAATTTTTTTTATTGTTCATATTATATTTATTTAAAATCGATATATTTATTGTATACTTTCCTTTGTTTTTAGGAATAACATTTTTGTCTGGAATACTCTTTGTAATTCTTTTACTTGCACCCATAGGGAAACTTATTCAAACTCATTTTACTCCTCCAAAATAAATTCACCATACAGGAATATAATTTGGATAGTTGATCTTGAAAAAAGATGCACTTTTGTATTGAAGAATTTACATGCATTTTTTTTTCTGCTGTAAAACTGTGACCACAACAGGCAGTTAAAAGCATTAAAGGACACGCACACAAAAAAAATCCCCTGATGGTGGTTGTTATGCATTACTGGCTTCTGAAGCAGCTATGCTCCAACTAGAATTTGCTGAGCACAGGAAGGACAGTCATATAGTGCAAACTTCTCAACGGTTACAGAACCCCCGAGCTGCTGAAATTAAACTCTGATGTCATCTATCAACTGCCCAATCACCAAGCAGCTAAGAGGTTTCCACTACAACAAACTCCCCAGCAGCACCAGTGACCTGTATGTGCCAAGACTGATACAGATACTAAGCAAAACAAATAAATAAATGAAAAAGGTGTCCAGTTGGTAAGAAGCAATTCTCCTGTCACATGTGGGATTCTATTGGTCGGGCTAGACAGAAGTCCCGCCTATTTACAAATGTCAAAAACTATCTCATCTAGCAGTTGCCACTATAGATTAGGTCTCCATGCTTTATATCTAGATGTGCATCTATATTACCTATTTATTTCTTTATTTATACCAAAAGAAATTGAAGGAAATGAATTTTGAACATTCACCGTGTACAGCTCTTCCATACTGCCCTGATCCACACATCCAAAGGTGAGTGTAAACTTAATTTACCCATTTCATCATTTATTCCTTGGAATGGAACATTAGATATTTTTACGTTTTTGCTGGATTGTAAATCATATATCCATCATTTTAATTTTGCTTTAGAACTGGATCTATGGGCCTTATTGTCCAAGCTAAAGAGGAACACTAGTGGAGCAAACCAACCAAAACATAGGAGAGAAATGAATATTCTATGAATTACCGTTAATTTAAACTAAGCTTTTAACCCTTTGAATGACAGAAACCTCCAATGCATTGTGAATCAATGTGTTAGACACCTCTCTAGAATTCCAGGGGATACAAATCTCCATTTATATTAGTGGGAATGCTCCTTTCCCTCCTATGGGGTAAGTTGGTTTGCTCCATAACTGTAACTCTTTAGTTTGATGGATGAGGCCCTATACATTTAACCCTTTGAGTGCATTCCATCCCCCTCTGGCACTCAAAGGGTTAAAGCCATTTATTTGTTAGTTAGATAGAAAATGATTTCTGTAAAATGGTCGCTGTGTAACATGTATCTTATATGATAGTAAAATGTTTCCTAAAACTAAATCATTTGATGATTTAAGCCCTTGAGGATGAGATGGGTGTGAAACACATTTCTTCGCAATGCACTGGCACTCAGTGGGTTATTTAACCCTTTGGGTGCCAGAGGGGTTCGCAATGCATTGTGGGCTTCTGTGGCACTCAAAGGGTTAATAATGATAACTCTGTTTACAGTCACATTCTGGGACTGCTGAACTTTAAGATCCGACAGATGTACCTCACTAAGACTAACCGCTTCTCTCAATTCCTCTTCCCACCTTCCCCTTCCTCTGCTCTCCTTACTACTTTCTTTTCCTGCTTTACCTCTATTGCTTTACCTAAAATGCATGCTGATTGGATAGTCCTTTTTCTTTGATTTGGTGTTATTAGTTATCCCTTTGAGTGCCAGAGGAGTATGCAATGCATTGTGGGCTTCTATGGCACTCAAAGGGTTAATAATGATAACTCTGTTTACAGTCACATTCTGGGACTGCTGAACTTTAAGATCCGACAGATGTACCTCACTAAGAATAACCGCTTCTCTCAATTCCTCTTCCCCTTCCTCTGCTCTCCTTACTACTTTCTTTTCCTGCTTTACCTCTATTGCTTTACCTAAAATGCATGCTGATTGGATAGTCCTTTTTCTTTGGTTGGTGTTATTAGTTATGCTTTTGAGTGCCAGAGGAGTATGCAATGCATTGCTTTGTATACTCCTCTGACACTCAAATGGTTAAACTTTACTCTTCGTTATCTTTAACATCTATTAGTTAATCATTGCTGTCCTGCCATATATTTCAAGGTATATATATATATTTTTCCTTACTAATAATGAGAAGACTGTTAATGGCAGAATGATTGGGGCAGGCACCTAAAATCAGAGCCTGTGAAATATTGTTTGGTACTGGTGTTAGACACCTTTTATTATTCCCTGGCAGGAACATTACTAATTTCTCTCCTACACACAATATTGAAAACTTATTTTTTAAAACATTTACATCAATGATAGGCAGATAATTTTAGCCAAGGGCTCTTCTGGTGGCTCTTATGTCCCCAAAAGCATGGCACATTATGATTTAAAAGTCTAGACAGAAGTTTACAACAGCAGTTTAGTTCCTTGGATGCTAGACTGTCAAACTCAGGATCCCCAGAGAGAGTTTTCCAAAACATATAACAAGTTTGTAATAAGAATACTTAAAGCTCATTTTGTGTGAATTCTTCATCCATTGCCAACTACCAGAGAATAGACCAGGAGTGGTAACTTCAGAATCTTTTCCTAATAGTGAACTACTGTTTCCGTCGGCCGACGGCCAGCTGAGATTCATAGGAGCTGCAATCTGACAACAGCTGGGGGGATGCTGGTTTCAATGCCTGGCAAAGTCATACACTGAACAGCATCAAACATTTATGATCATTGGGGTACATGATAAAATAGTACAAGGAGATTTCTAGACAACTGGAACCCTCCTCTGGATTTTCCCTTGTTCTTGTTTTTCTTTGCTAGGAGTTCTCAAAATCTGGAAAAAGCAAAAGTAAAATATTAATACCAAGTTAACAGACTAGAATATTCTCTATTAACCCCCTCAGATCTAAAAGGATCAACAGGTCAAACAGAACAATTAGTAATTACCCTTTAAGGACCAGAGGGGTTAGCAGTGTACCGATCACACTACTCTGATCCTTGAAGGGTTAAGAAAAGCTATGGGAACATATGCCCAAAAGAAAAGTAAAGTAATTCTGGGACAAAACAACTGTACATAGAGAAACAAATAATAAAAACACTGCTGCAAATGAAGAGTTTAACCATGTCAATAAAAGAGGTCTCCAAAGAATTGGGAAGTGGTACATTTTGAGACCTCTCTAGCACTTTACGGGTTAAACCCCTGTTTAAAACAAGGGGAATTTGAGGAATTTTTATTTGAACATTGCAGCACAGTTGGTTTGCCCCAGAATTACTCTACAGAAGTCTTGATTTGTACTCTCCTCTGAATAAAATTGTATGTATGTCAATGTATTACATACACATATAGTACACTAACTGAATATAACAAATACACCTACAATATTGCACAATGTGTTACAACAGGTGTGCATGTTTTATGCATTTTGTGTATCTGTTCTCAAAGCTGAGAGTTACAAATGAGGGAAAAGTCCCCTCTACCAGCAGAGGATTAGGTTAGCAACAAGGTTATGTTCATTTGTTGTATTTACTATTGCTGTTTTTTCCAGAATCGGAGATGCTTTTGCTAAATTATGTTCATACCTCTGTCCCTTGACGAGAACCATTCTAGTCTGATATGAGCAGAGTTCCCACTGAGTTTTTCCAAGAATATATATATATATATATATATATATATATATATATATATATATAATTCCAGTCCAGGTTTTGGTAAGCACACCCAAAGAAAAAAAACACATTTAAAATTGCTGGAGTGTAACCAATTTTGACCAAAATAGCTAAAAGCATATACACAAAATATTGGTGCACATCCAAATTTTAATCACCATTAACCCTTTACTCTGCGGCATTGTGCCTGCATATCACTACTATATTAAAGATGAGGATTTAGTCACATAATATGGTCATAGAATGCTAAATTTGCCACCAACGCCAAGGTACCTCATTTTTGGCAAGTACCTAACCTTAATATGCTTTGTCTTATGAGCTGAATCTTTCCTACTATAGGTATTTGCTAACCTTGATTTACTTTATCCTGAGAGCTGAGTCTTTGTCAGCTTTACTCATTAATGGAGAGAGACTCTCTGACAGGCATTATATAGAGATATAATGAGATATAATAGAGATCCTATTTGTGCATTCCACTGTAAATACCAGGGGGTATGCACTAAGTTGTGATAAAGAGGTGATAAAAAGGAGATGACTTCTCCAGTGATATAATTTCCCCATTTCATATGTTATTCTATAAAGCCTATGCACTAAGATCTCCAAAACTGGAGAAATCTTAGTGTATTGTCTCCACAGAATAACATAGGACTTGGAGAAGTGGTATCACTGGAGAAACCATCTCATTTTATGAACTTTTTAGCACACCTTAGTGCATCTTCCCCCCAGCTCTCTTACTGAGATATATTTGCCAGTTGTTGTAGGAAATTTATCTACAAAAACTTAACTAATCAGACAAATTTTCCTCACCTCATAGGTACAAATAAGGGCTGTAAATACCACATGGATATTTCTGCATTTAATACATCTCAGGGTGTTTGCAGAGGTGAACCCAATTAGCTTTAAATTATATTCCCATGGAATCCTACAAGTCAGACCCTTTATCTCCCTGCATGGTCCAGTAAGAAAGGGATTTACACAGTATCAATATCAATACTGTATATCTGAATGCTTTCTGGTACTGGTAACATAAGACTAAATTATTATAAGCACAAGTAAACTATATGAATCAGATGCCTTTATAAGTAATTGTATACTTATATTTTATTTTTCTTAGAGGGGGTTTAAATTGTAATATTAGTTTCAAGAAACATCTAACAAACACATCCGCTGATAATCACATACTCAGAGGAATCAGAACAATTATGGGCAAACTAATTGTACCATAGCTGACAAATACAAATTCCCGCTGATTTAAGAGGGATGTTAAACCCTTCTGACTACCAGAGAGGTCTCCAACACATTGTTTTTCACTGTCTTCAAGACCTCACTAACAAGGGGAAAAGCACATTTAATTCAATAGGAAATGTAATTTATCCATTATAGTACAGTCAGGTACAGTCAGGTTGCTTCAGTTCTTCGTAATAAACTTGCCTTCTCATCTGCCACCCCAACCTTTTCCTGTCCAACATTACATTTGTCCTGTGGAACTACTTGCACTTATTGAAAGAATTAGGGGACTCCACAGAACCTAGTTTGTGAACCCCTCTGATATATGTGTTTGTGTGTGTGTGTCAGACACCCTTCTGGCACCCCCTAGACTTATATATGTCAGTATGTTAAATAGGTATGGTATTGAGTGTCAGATCAAATCAATGCGTCTTACACCCCTCTGGCACCCCTAAACTTATATATGTCAATTGGTTAAACAAGTATGGCATTGTAGTCGGATACCCATATTGGAGTGAAGAAGCATTATTTTGTTAATTTTCTTTGCAGGGATATACTGTGTGCACTAAAAAGAACTGAAATGTTCAACTACAAATCAGCTACACTACGGCGTTCAGAAAATAAAATAACATTGGTTTAGGTGGCACTTTTAAACCACTGAATCTAAAAGGGATCTCTGGATGAGTCAAAAGAGCCATTTAATCAATGGGAATGTTGGGTTAAAAGACCCATTTAAAGACCCATTTAAATCAATGGGAATGTTAGGGTGGAGATATTGGTACAGTTATTATTGTATTAATGTTCAACATACCAAAATGTAATAATGTAATATTTACATCTTAACAGTAATTGCTATTTTGGGCAACAACTCTTGTAATATGTTTATGACTGTGGTAAAGGTAGTATATTTCAGACACCATTTCATGTAATTAGAAGTGAATTTGCTTGGCTCTTCAGAAGTTGAATGATGGAATCAGGTATATATGTGTTTCAGCCCTATAGACAATAGGCAATGTTTTGGAGTTCTCTTATACACACAAGGAATCTAGGGTTGTATCAAAGAGGCACAGTTCTGGGGCAAACCAACTGCACCATGGGGGGGGGGACAAATCAAACTTCCCCAAATCTTTCCTGAATCAATTTAAGACTTATCTAGCCTTCAATGGTTTAAAAGACCCATTGAAATAATTGCAAATCTTCATTTACCCAATATGATGCCATTGTTTTGCATAAGATTTGTTCCTCGTAAATTTCCTTAGTCTGGAGCCAATGGCTTCCTACTGCTACTTTTACCCAGAAACAGAGATGCCTTTGCTCAGTTATGCCCAGATCTCTGTCCCATGGCAAGAATCATTCTAGTCAGTGGAACACTATGGGCAGAATGGGATGAGAAGTGTGACAGAAGAAAAGTATTTTCCGTCCAATATTTCAGCAGTCTGAAACAGAGAAATAACTAGTATGGACTGCATTGATGATGTTGCTAGCATATAAAGAGTTAAACATCCCACTGAGTTTTTGTGATTAATTTAATATGGCAGGTACATTGTAAAATATTGTAATATACAGTATATAATATACATATACTTAACAGTGGTGATGTTGCTAGAACTACCAAGTCACTAGACAATAGGATTTATTGTGCTTGTTTTTTTTTAGGCACTTAGTGGTGGATGTATAAAAAGCCTTCTTAGTGTATACTTAAAGGGATATTAATACTTCATTTTATCTTTATTTTATTTTGTAGGCATTAAAAAAACATGAAGAAAGATATGTCTTATCTCTTTATGGTTTGACAGATGTTCACAAGCAAAGTTTCCCCCTCCCGCCCCTTTTACCTATTGTAAGCAATCTCTACTCAGATGTGGAATGCAGTCCATAGACCAGACAGATAACAGAAGGGGACAATCTTCTTCCCATGAGAACAATGAAAGCCCTGCCCCCCTTGACAAGCTTTTCAGCTTTTTCCCTTATCTTAATTGAAGATTGTCCCTCTCTGCAGTCTACCTGGGCACCTCCCTTCTGCTCTAGCTGAACAGTGTGACATCAGTAAAAGGGGCGGGAGGGGGACACTTTGTCATTGAATTACTCTTGAACTATAACTCTGACAGTATTGAAATAACACTCTCCAAAGTCCAAATACTATGATGATTAATTAGAGCTGCTTTTATTATGAAACATTACTATCCCTTTAAGAACTGTCACTAACATTCACGCCTGGTCATATTTATAAATCAATAAAGTCACAAAGTAAAGTCATAAATATCTCTATCTGAGAATATTCTGAGAAAATTCGCACCTGCGAATATATTTTTGCACACATAGCGGCATTATATACTCCCAATAATAACAGTTTATACCTGGCATTAAGATTTAATCACTAAAACTACCTTTATTTTTGGTGCAATTAGCGAATGTCTTTATAAATATATTGAGACACAATTCTGGAGTTAGCACTTCGAGAAAACGTTGCTAAATGTTTATACATAGCGTCATGCCGCTTTGAGACAGTTTTACAGACACTTTATAACTCCAGTTTTACACATCTCCCACTTAGTGATAGCTATGCTTTTTGAAGATGCAATCAAAATGTTGCATTGCTACTAAATAGTTACCTTGTTCCTAAACAGATGCACATCTCAATATAAGCAGCTTCATCAAAAGCAGAGAAAGTATTAGGCACAGATAGTATGCCATATGTAATGAATCAGATTTTTCATGGATTACAATGGTACTTTTATCTTCTTCAGTGCTTGACGCATCTTAAAATAATTACTTCATGATGCACTAATACAAGTGGTACATTCAGTTAAACGGGTGCAGTTGTTTACCCAATAATTGCTCACTGTTTGCATTTATATACAATGTATCCCACAATGTTTTTATTTAGGATTTTTTTTTCCAATTTATTTATATGGATCATCAACACTTTTATTTTATGATCAATGTAACTTTATTCTTTTACTGAGACAATCATTTACAAGCAATGTGTTGAACATACCTCAAGTTCTTTCGCAGTTAAGGAAATTAAATCAGATTGGATTATCCCAAATCAAGATCATTTAATACTTGACGTACCAGAAGTGTATTGCTTCTCACTGCTTACCCGTTTAGTCTGTAAAGGGTTAACACTGTACTTAAAATGGGCAAATGTTAGACAGCACTATCTACTACTCATGGAATCTATCGTTGGCTAAAATCACCTGATAAAATATATGCAATATCATATAACTTTAGTATTGTCTTGTCACATCAACTTTATGTTGTGGGAGACGTGGTCTTCCAGCTGTATTTGAATTACAAATTCCATCATCCTTAGCCAGCAATGGGAAAGCTGGACAACAACAACTGCTGGAGAGCCACATGTTACCACTCCATGTTATAAAAAAAGAGAAGAACAGATTTGACATAAAAATATTTATATGTGTAATACAGCCAACAGATGTATATGTGAATATAATAGGAATGCATGTGGCACTGCCCAGCATTATTTCTGTTTTCTATATTACATAGCAGATTGTTCATTTGAATAAAACTGTATTGAAAAAGTATGATGATTATTTAGCCTATGGACACATATAGGATACTTTTGATTTACACATTTACATTTTGAGGCAGATAATCTTTGTAATTACTTATTTTGCCTATTTTTATATTTATTATAAAATACATATTTTTTATATCCACATACATTGATTTATTATATTCATGTACATAGGACACATATATTTAGAGGTACGACCAGTCATGTAAGGGTATATCTCAAAAGTGGCAATCTAGGCAAGGAGAAAAGACATCCACGTTAATCTCCTATAACAGTCAGGACAAATCCACTCACCTCTTCATCCCTCAGTAGACATTTCATAAATGTATGGGGTTAATAAGACAGTGAGCTCAGGCTAGACTACAATGTAATATCAAATTTATAATGAAAAGGGGATAAATAAAATGTTTAAAGTGGACCTATCAACTTTAGTTTTCTTTACATATTTGAAAACTTCATTCAAAACGGCCTATGTGTCATGTTAACCAAATTATAGCAGATGTATAAGTTAAGAAATATTCACACTTTTATATCTGTGAAAAGTGAAAGTGAAAATGTCCTGGTACAGCACAACACTTCATTAGCATATGGAAGGTCTTAGAACACTTAATTAGTATATGACACATCACTGAAAAGGCTTAATTAGCATGTAAATCATCAGTGAAAAGCTTAATTAGCATATAAAATGTCACCCACACTGGTACAGCAATTATCATACATTAGTATATGATAACAAGTGTTAAAGAGATAGTAACACTTCGTTTTATCTTTATTTTATTTAGTAGGCATTAAAAAAACACGAAGAACGATATAAGTCTTATCTCTAAAACCTTTATGGTTTGAGAGATATTCACAAGAAAAGTTTCCGCTCCCGCCCCTTTTACCTAGTGTAAGCCATTTCTTCTAAGATGTGGAATCTGGTTGTAAAACCAGACAGATAACTGATGGGGACAATGAAAACAATGAGAACAATGAAAGCCCTGCCCCCCTTAACAAGTTTTTCAGGTTTTTCCCTTATCTTAACTGAAGATTGTCCCTCTCTGCAATCTACCTGGGCACCTCCCTTCTGCTCTGGCTGAGCAGTGTTACATCAGTAAAAGGGGGGGGACACATTGTCATTGAATTACTCTTGAACTACAACTCTGACAGAATTGAAATAACACTCTCCAAGGTCCAAATACTATGATGATTAACTAGAGCTGCTTTTATTATGAAACATTACTATCCCTTTAATGTCTCCTTAACTGTACATTTACTGATCTTTTTGTTAACATGATACATAAGCAGTTTTTAATGCAGATTTCAAATATGCAAACGTGAATTAAGGTGAAAGTTCCACTTTAAAGAAGCTGTTTTGGCATGTGGATAAGCATCTGCATAAAATGTAATCACATTTTATTGAGTCTGCTCCAGTGGGAGTAGACTTACTAAAATAGTTCAAGACTGCTCTGTGCAGCCCTAAAACAGCTTCTATCAGCCATCCTAGGGTAAGAAAACCAAGCCCTTTGGCATGGAATGCAACCTTGAGTTTATGTTTCTGCCACCAATTTGTGGGTTTCTTGATCATTCCCCATAGACCCATTGTGTTGGGCTTTCAAGCATGATACATGATGAGGTCTATGGGAATCTGTGTCATACAAGATAGGAAACTGTCCTGCATGATAAACCATAGATACACCAGGGAAACATCAGAAGTCTCCTTTCAGATGCGGATTTATTCTCCTGTTGGTACACTGGGGCCCAAAATGGACTCACCAATTAATGTTCAGATCTGATCCCAGAGGAGCAGATCTGCTGATACAGCAACTGTCTGATGATGCCCTTTAAAGTGGAACAAACACTTTATAATTTGGGTGTTTTTGAAATGCGTTTCAAAATCTCCTGTTTATCTTAACCATTATTTACTTAAAAACTATCATTTACAAGACATGTACCTTTAGCTATTGTAAGTTTATGTAAATTACCTACTTTCTAGTCATAAGTGGCAGTTGGGAGGGTGAGTGAAATGTTAGTATCTGACACACCAAGCTATGCAAGCCAGTATAGCCTAATGTGCATAAACTGATGAATAAATAAGGCTAAATAGCTCATAAGTTATAGTCTTAACTAAAGAATGGCTAACATATATTCAGGTGATTTTTAAAGCTCTTTTACAATTACCCAAGACATTATAAAGTCGTAGTTATGAAAACCTGTCCCACCTGACTGGCTGAAGTATTACTACAATGTTCATACCTCAAGTTCTTCTGAAGGCATTACAAAGAATGAGGTGATTAGAATGATATAGGATAGGTGAACTCTCAAATAATGTTTGCATAGTCTAGAGCAGGCGTAGTTAGTTGTTGGACCTGCAGATGTTGGTATCTCAACTGTCATCAACCCCAAATGTATCCATCAATGATTTGAAGAGCAGTCTATATGATAATAAGCTGCTTTTTCCAAAGGTTGATAGATTTCAGCCCAAGTGCTGTCTGATGTGTGACTCAAAGGCCTCTAGATACACAGAAGAGGCCAAGAGGTAACATTAAATAGAGGGAATCTAACTGCATCACAGTATTCCTCTATACTGCTAGTCCCAAACATATGTTTAGGCACTATAAACAGACCAGTTGTTGAAGACAGGTTTGGGTACCCCTGCATAAGCTTCTCTCACCAACAGTACTGTGTAAAAAGACTATGTTATAAGCTATTGCACTTTATTCCCTCTTGCCAATAAGCTGGTCAACAATTAGATGCTTTACTTCCTATATATATACCTTAGCACAAAGCTTACAGAAAACAATGGACTTGCTTATAACTTTTTAATTATTAAAAGGAAATAAAAAACAAAAATATGTCTATTTGGCTAGGCTTGTATTAGAATAATGCTCTTTTTATGTTTGAGTATAATCTATCCTCCTCCTGTCAAAATATATTTTTACTTTAATTATGCTTCACTCTGCTCTGTGTGATGGCCATGCAATCAAGATGTCACCCATAGGAAAGAAAAAGAGGTGGCTCAAGAAACTTTATGGCTTCAGAGACCATGAAAATTCCAAGTCAGAGGTGCACAACATGAAACTCATGTCTGAAAATGATGTAAATTGTAGTCCAACAACAGCTGTATTGTAGCAGATTGCTCACCCCTTCTCTCACTTTTGGGAGATTATAAATAAAGCAACTACCTATTCTATAATTATTATGACAAGACTTATGTATGACACACTAAAACAAATATTCAGTTAAAGGGATAGTTATACTTTAAAATTACTAATCCCGATATTCTAGTAGTAAAAAAAAGAAATTATTTGCCCCCAGTGACATCTCTCAAACCTTTATGGTTTGAGAGCTATTCACTCGCACAGTTCCCCCCTCCCTCCCCTTTCCCTGAACTCAGCGTTGTAGCTGACTGCAGGGGAAGTCTGTCATAGGATCGTCCAGCGGCTCTGAAGCAGAGCTGCGATCACATTAATAGAAAATAAATCATTCACTTAAAAGGTCTTCTACGTGTGCTTGGATTGCAAGCACATGTAGAAGACCTTTTAAGTGAATGATTTATTTTTTATTAACACTACTGTGGCTCTGCTGCAGAACCGCTAGATCATCGTAGGACAGACTTCCCTGCAGTCAGCTACAACACTGACTTCAGGGAAAGGGGAGGGAGGGGGGAACTTTGAGAGTGAATAGCTCTCAAACCATAAAGGTTTGAGAGATGTCACTGGGGGCAAATAATTTCTTTTTTTTACTACCAAAATATTGGGATTAGTGATTTTAAAGTATTACTGTCCCTTTAAAGGAATAGTAATACTTAAAATGTAAAAAAATATTTTGTAGGGTTTATCCCCCTGGGTAAACAAGAGTACTCCCACTGCTGAAAGATGTTTTATTCAAAAGTTATTACAGCTCAAAGTTGAATTTTTTAGGTACAATATCACAGTGGCCTGAAATTGTACAGTGGTGCAGTTGCTACACCATCCTATGGACAGCTCTGGTCCCGGGACCATAAATATCCCTAGGATGGTTTTTATCGATTTTCTGTATTATATGAGGTAAATACCTCTGTACCTCTGAGTGTTCTGTCTAATAGGCTATTTTAGTTTCATTTAAATTATCAAAATAAGAAACCATTAATTGCTCATTAAACCATTTCCCATGTTCTGAATGTAAGGGCTCTGAGGATTACAGACACAACACATACTTCTGCAGACAAGGTCTGATTAAATTACCCCTAGCAGGTTGTGTGTTTGACAACATGGGGTCTTTTTTGCAACTGATTAGAGGCTTTCTTTTAAGCATATGTCTGCGTGGCAGACAGAGTTATTACTAGCTGTCATCTCATACTATAACCCCAAGCAATCCAACACGGATTCATATCTTTTACTGTTCATATGTCATCTCAGAACTCCGCCTCAGGTCACTGAAAAGTTTTCAACAGAGAGTATAGTTCATTTTTCACATCTTGTTTTTAATGAGTCTAACTCTATGTATTAAGAACTAGTACAATTCTGGAGCAAAGCAACTGAACTGTAGAGGGATAAATAATAATAATAATAATAATAATAATGTATATTGATTTAAATTGGACCTTTAACACCTTCAGTGCTAGAGAAGTCTCCAAAACATTGAGAAACAGTGGATGAATTGAAATACAACTGGAGAGGCACTACCAACTACTGTTTTAGTCTGTGTAATTACAGCTGCTTGTGTGGGACTTGTGAAGTGATAGAATGTATTTTAATTTTCCAAACATTTGTAATTGCTAAGTGTAGTTGCTTTTCTTTTTTCTTTTTCTTTTTTTACTTCTGTACATAGATCATATCCTAGGAAATACAAATTAAAATTACTAGAATGCCTTTACTACAACTCCACCCTACTGCAGGATCACAACACAGTCTTTATCTGACTGAAAACTGAAGCTAAGTAGCAGTAGATGATAACGGTAATCAAATACAGCACGATATGTAACGGATTACTGTATGGAGAATACCTACCTAAGTAAGTCCTGTTAAACACAGTAAGGGCCCCTTCTTTCTAGTTCCCCTTTAATCTTTTCAATGCCAAGAATAGGGACCAACACGTTACCTGACAGACATTTGTCAAAGTTACTAGAGTTTGTGACATACACTTGCTAACATTTCAAAATTTTCAGGCATACTTTATACATATTATACACACATTACACACACTGTACAAATATATTACACACACTTTACACACACTTTATACACACATTACAGAGCATCATTAATGTTTCATTGTACCATATAGCTCAACACCATCAGAAAATCTTGTGTAATAGACTTAGAAATGCACTCAAATAGCAGAACAGACATTATGCATACCTAAGCATTGATTGAAATCATTACAAAAATTAACATTTGCAGATGCTAATAATCTATTCACATTTTAATGTCAAGGACATAGAACCAAAAACACACAAATTTCTTTGTATACTCACATAATAAATTATATTTAAACTAGTTGAAGAGCCCATTACACGGGCCGCAGTGCCACTGCCAGCTGGTTGTGGGGCAGTCATGCACAATAGAGACTGTCCACGCCGCGGCTGATACAGTGCCAGGCGGTCGCGGTGCAGTCATAATCAGTAGAGACTGCCCGCTCCACAGCTGATACAGAGCTGGATGCTCCTTTGGAGAGCCCAGCTCTGTATCAGCCTCATCAGCAGCAGTCTCTACTGCGCATGACTGCGTCATTACAAACTTTGTAGCTAATTATTATATAGGATATACCCTCTCCCTTCCCTCAGCTGATACTGCTTTAGGTCATTATCACCCCCCCCAGTGAACTCTGGCCTCAATGCACCATGTAAACCATTCCCCTCCTTCCTGTGGAACCTGCACTCCAACTGATAGTGGCACCCTGTCACTGTTCGTTGGAACCCCAAAGTAAGCTCTGATAGAAGATAAAATGGGATAATGATACAAGTCAACACTTATTGGTGTTAGTGTCTAATATAATGCCTGCACCCAAGGGTATTCACTGTATGTATGTTTGTTGCACTGAATATCTGCATTACAGTGTTATATATTAATGCCAACAAACACAACACTATAAGCCCAATAGAATGCATGGGGAAGTCATGTACACTAACTTAATTTCCTCTGTACACCATGCTTTGTACATTAGTATAAGCAAGGAGAAGGGGTAAGGGCAACCAGGAAGTGCCCAAAGAATGCCCCCTTCACTTTAGTGCAAACAGTATTAAGAGGAGGATTTTGTACATTTGTAAACTGGCGTTGGGCAGCCATGGGAAAGAACACAGATTATAGTGCCTATTTTTCAGTGGACTCAGTTTAAAGTGATAGTAATACTTCGTTTTAACTATTTATTTTGTAGGCATTAAAAAAAACATGAAGAATGATATAAGTCTTATCTCTGAAACCTTTATGGTTTATGAGATATTCACAAGCAAAGTTTCCCCCTCCCACCCCTTTTACCTAGTGTAAGCCATCTCTTCTCAGATGTGGAATGCAGTCCATAGACCAGACAGATAACAGAAGGGACACTCTTATTCCTGTGAAAACAATGAAATCCCTGCCCCCCTTGACAAGCTTTTCAGATTTCCCTGATCTTAATTGAAGATTGTCCCTCTCTGCTGGCTACCTGGGTACGTCCCTTCTGCTCTGACTGAACAGTGTGACATCAGTAAAAGGGGCGGGAGGGGGACACTTTGTCATTGAATTACTCTGGAACTACAACTCTGACAGAATTGAAATAACACTCTCCAAAGTCCAAATACTATGATGATTAATTAGAGCTGCTTTTGTTATGAAACATTACTATTCCTTTAAAGGTATAGTAATACTTAAAATGTAAAAAAAATATGTTGTAGGGTTTATCCCCCTGAATAAAACAAGAGTACTCCCACTGCTGAAAGGTGTTTCATTCAAAAGTTATTAATTTTCAAAGTTGAATCTTTTAGGTGCAATATCACAGTGGCCTGAAATTTTACAGTGGCGGAGATTTATGGTCCCGGGACCAGAGCTGTCCATAGGATTGTGTAGCAACAGCGCCACTGTACAATTTCAGGCCACTGTGATATTGCACCTAAAAAATTCAACTTTGAAAATTAATAACTTTTGAATGAAACACCTTTCAGCAGTGGGAGTACCCTTGTTTTACTCAGGGGGATAAACCCTACAAAATATATTTTTTACATATTAAGTATTACTATCCCTTTAATATTTTCACTTCAGTATGTCACTGATGTGCACCAATGAAAGTTCACAGGAGGAGTGTTGATCTAAGGCAGTACCAGCTGGGGGGAGGGAGGGGTGTTTTAATAAATTCTGATGTGTATATATGTATCTTCAGAGGGGGTTAGATCACAGGATCAAAATATCACACAGTTTAGCTTGCTTAGAATGAGACAGTGTCCTTGCAATTTAGAAAAAATATCTTTCCTACATGCAGGGTATTTGAATGCCACCTGACGTACACTGACACTGCTTCTCATAAACACTGATGTCCATGTACAAGAACTTTGCTGACCCTTGTTCAGTGCTAAGTTTTGCTACTTAAGTGGTCAGAGATTAATCTTAAGCATTTTGCTGTTAATTAGTTGAAAAGTATTTCAAGTGAGGAGCTTCCATAGTCATTTGGAAAATTGCACACACTATGATGAGTTGAGGTTTTCACTGGTCTTTTAAGAGACAGTGAACTCTTTTTTTGGCATTACAAATTCTATATGTACATAATATTTAAAATCAAATTGCCTATACTTATTTTTTTATTTTATTTATAGTATTCTGTGCCATTGTTATGCATGTAAAAATGTGTTAAATAAACAGTATTAAAAAAATGCACACTTCTTTGATAATACCCATCAAGCTTACTAGGGGCAGGGGGAAAGGAGTAGGAGTAAAGCAAGGATGTGTTAGTAAAGTGGCAGTTCAAAAACTGACTGCCATCATGGCTGCAGCAGTGTGTGGATTAAAAATACTAAAGACCACACCCATCTAACTCTTGTAGGATATTCTCTATGACTACTGAGTGCGTCTGCACCAGCCCCTCTGGAATTGTCATATACCCTTATGTTTTCCTTCTGAAGTGTTCTATCTGTCCTAACCTTTGTTTGTTTTTTGGATTTATCACTACAATGTATGGAACATGCTTTGCCCATTATGACTTGCTCTGTTGTCAATCATCAAATGTCTATATATGACTTGTTAATCAAATCTGTTGCTATAGTGTTGCCAAAATAGTATTTTACTTCTTTGTATGTGAATTTCTCTAATAAAACGTAAAAAAATAAAAACACTGAAGACGAGTTGCATTGAAGTGTTGATGGCATAGCAGAGGAAGGTGTGGCAGTTCAACTAGCTATTGTGTATGATAGTGAGGGTAACAAGTAGAACACCTGTCCTGAAAGCAGTAGCGAACATTCTAAAAATACATCTAAGGGAAAAAGTAAAAAGAAATTACTTCAGATTTCAAAAAGCCTTGAAGTAGTGGGGAATTATTGATGATGATGTTGATCTAGAATATATCCCTCCACATCCTCCTCTTCTGATACAGATGACGATAAGAGTGAGAGAGATGAAGGCATGGCCAGATAACTAGCTGACTGGAAAAAGCCTTCCTCTGAGTAGGAGTACTATGCCTTTTATAAATCATTTGAGAAAGTCTGACTCTGGACAAGTATAGGTGCCTAAAAATGAACAATCATCCTGCCAGCTATCATCAACATAGCCAATGCTTCCAAGTCCAGCCCCAACACAGCCACACACACTATTGTTTTATAATCAGCAACCTGGAATTAGAATATGAAGTTTACATTATACAGATACTTTGTCATGATCCAAAAGCTAAACATGTTGTTATCTGTTATCTAAGACGCATATGAGCAGGGCCAAATGCATGTCAAAAGCAGCAGTAAAAAACTCCTAAAATTTCCTGGAGCTCTGGGGCATATAATAGCAATGCTGTAGATTTGCCAGAGAGCATTCCAAGATTTCCTTCATTTACACTAACACCCATGGCAGATGCTATTTTTCTGCAAATGTAAAACATGGAGGAGTATGACTGAGTTTGTTGGAGGAAATGACAAGTGTCATCGAATGCTCACACCTGCCACAGCCATCATCACTGCCTTCTCCCACTTGCTGAGTTATTACAAAGGAGTCAAAACCTGCATAAAAATAATCCAAAAGTACACCTGTGGTATTGCAGACTTGCCAAAATGCTAGTGGTTGACATGCTCCCCTTATCTTTTGTTGAAAACAAAAGTTTTAAAGTGGCTCCCATTTTCTTTTGTTGAAAACAAAGTTTTAAAGTGGAAAAATCATCAAAATTAAATTATTCCCCAAATCCTTATTAACATAGCGATAGGGATATACATACTTTTATTATGCTGAATAAGTCTGGCATTAGTGAGAAATACATCTCGTTCGGCAGACATAAGCAGGCAACAGTGCAGACATCTTGCAGAAAAGGCATTTGAAAGTCTGCACTGTCTGTTCCATTCACCTCTAGGATTGGTGAATGGATTGGTACCTTAAGGTAACGGAAGGGACTGACAGTGCATGAGCAGAGAGCACCCTACAGCAAGATCCCTGCTGCTGATGCCTGCAGAACAAGTTGTATTTCTCACTAATGTCAGACTTATTCAGCATATCACATATCGCAATGTTAATAAGGATTTGGGGGGCAATTTAATTTTGATGATATTTCCACATTAAAGAACTGACTTCATGTACTGCACCCTGGTGACATATCCCAAGCCGCAGTTATTTTTCAAGAAGAGCTGTGCCAGACTTATACAAGCAGATGGTTGGCTTCCAAGGAGAAGGACACATGGACTCAGCCTGCTAGCAATTTTTTTCAAGACATTTGTTCCTGCCTTTTCACAACTTTTACTTTAAGCTGTTGGTTTCTCCAATAAAAACCTTGGTAGCATTCAAGGGGTCAAAAGCAATGTTTCCTTCAGTAATCATTTTCATTTCCCAACAATATTGCAATTAGTGTTCTCTAGAATTGCACCCTTTAGATTGTGAATTAGGCCCCAAGGTCCGTTATTCTTATGTCAACCATCTGGTACAAATAGCAGTTTGTGTTGTTGTGGTACTTAATGTTTTGTGCAATTCCATACACAAAACACATTGCAGTTGCTTTTTCATAGATCAGGGATGGACATCATGTGTCTTAGTGGTTGTTGTTGGACTGCAACTCCCATCAACCAGAGACTCGGGTCATCTTCACTCTAAATTGTCTAAAATAACTATTGACTCTGGATATGTTTGGGGTTCCCTAGATGTAAGGTCACTTTATTCAGTGATACCACATATGAAAGATTTGGAAGCCATAACCTTTCATTTGAATACATATAGCACCTATTCGGAAGATCTTAAACACTTCCTTTTCTCAGCTATTCAGTATCTGCTTCAACAAAATATTTTCAAGTATGATGATACTTTGTTTCTCCGGACAAGTGGTACTTCAATGTGGGCAAAATTTGCCCCCTCGTATGTGAATATTTTGTGATTATATTATCTCATACCATCAATACATAAATGATTTATTCCTCATTTGGTCCGGTACTAAAGAACTTTTTGTTTAATTTGTTCAGTTTTTGAACACTAATGATCTTGAGTTAAAGTTTACGTATGAATTTCTGGCTAAATATATTGCATTTTTAGATCTGAAGTTGATCATGAATACTGCTACTATGGAGTCTATGATCTACCGAAAATCTTGTGCAGGGAACTCTTTATTACATGCCAAGTCTTGCCACCTCAGACATACAATCTGAGAGATATTAATTAGCCAGTTCCTAAGGGTGTGCAGGACTTGTTCCAATGACTCAGAGTTTGAGTTAGAATCTGAGGGCCTCAGAAAACGATTTGTAAGTAGAGCTATCCTGAAGATCCTTTGGACTTTGCGTATTGTAGGGCCAAGTCTAGAAATAGAGCGATTCTGATACAGAATCAGACTCAAGGTAAAAATAGAAGTAATAAAAACCTTATGATGATGTACCTATGTTTGTTACAAATTTTAGCCTTGAGTATAATCAGATAAGATGGATCATAAAGAAACATATACCCATCTTATGGGGGGTACTCTTGAAATTGTACTTGGATTTGGAATGCAGATTTGTTTCTAGAAAAGCTCCAACTTTGGGGAGAACCATTTCCCCCAGTCTGTTTAAATATACACTACACTCCATACCCATTTGGGGGAATGTATAATTGTGGAGCGAGAAGGTGTTTGGTGTGTCCATTTGTTAACAAAATCAGGTTTTATTGCTTCAGTTACAGGCAAGACCTTTCGAATCAAACACTATATTAATTGCTGAACAAGTTTTGTAATCTATTTGATCACCTGTTTAAATTGCTTGAAACAATATGTTGGCCGTACCGTACAGCCATTGAAGGACAGAATAAGAGAACACCTTTTTTTCCATAAAAAATAAGGATATGTTAGGGACCAGGAACCAGACAAGACACAAAAGTGTAAAATGCAATACACCTTTATTAATGAAACAAAAACAGAAGCCTGATCCAAGAACATAAACCAAAAGACATGCCAGGATCAGGAACCAAGACAGGTATTCAGCTGAGCAGGAGTCAGGAAACCAGAAGTCTGTGATGTCAGGAACAAGGCAAGGGTCTGGAACACAGCAAACAGGTGTGCAGGAAAATCCACAGCGGCCAGAAGCAACAGGTCAGCAGACAAACACAAGGACATTGGGGAAGTGAGCCAAGCTGCTATAAATACCCTGGGAGGTTTGGCTGATAGCAGTCAGGTGAGTAATCAGAGAGGTCAGCTGATTCAGCCTGAGCCAGGAACTCAGAAGACAGCAGCAGTGGATAGCAGAGCACTAGATTAGCTCAGACAGCAGAATCAATAGGCAGAATGGGAGCAGCTCAGCAAAACCTTGACAGGATATTACTAAACCCTTGGGACGTCACTTTGTAGATTGCTCAGATAGTGACATAAATTATTTCTCATTTCAAGGTATTGAGAGAATTTTACTGTATGAAAGAGGGGGTGATGTACAAATCTTGTTGGAGAAAACTGAAGTGAAGTGGATCCTTTATCTGTCAACTAGAAAGCCACATGGTCTTCATTTGGAACACAATGTCAGCCTATTTGTACATAGATAGTGTTCTTTGTTCTTTACTCTGTTATTGTTAGAGACTGACTCGGTTCATGCTTCCTTTAATGACTGGAACCATGTTTCTTTTTGTGTTGTGTATCCCCTCTGGTCCTTAAAGGGTTAGTATTGACAGAAATCTGGTTACAAAATTTTATTTAAACAAAAGCTGTGATGCTGTATTTTCCCATCTTCTACACTGAATCTACAGAACATTTTAAACACTTAAAGTAGAATAGGCCCATCATGACTTTCAGGTCAAGGGCCATCGTAACTTTCAGCTTTGGAATTATTAGACTCTTAATCACCCTGCCTGACATAAATATATATAGAACAGCAATACATATTTTCCATTATTGAGGTGCTAAAGTTAGGTCTCCCTCTGATCTGATAGGGCAAAATAAGGAAGTGAGGGAACTGGAAGCCTCTCTCTCGATTTGCCCATGACCCCCAATATGCATGCACTCTTATAAGTGCAATAGGAAATTCTGTTCAATACTCAATGAAGAAATTCAAACAAAACATTCAAAAGTAATTTCAAAAGGCTGCATTCTGAATAGGAGTAAACAGAGATGTACAATATTCCTAGTCTCCGTGTGAATGTTAAATGTGCACCTGGTGTTTTAACCTATTTTCATTCTGTATAATCAAAATGTATTTTTCAGCAAAAAGGGAATTGCAGATACAGATACATTACTGATGAGAATAAAGGTATGCAAGACATGCTGATTTGGAAAGTAGGCATTCATCTGCATAAAATGAGAGGTTGTTTGCTGTTTTATCCTTTGGCTGGTGTGCACAACTATTTCCACAACATGGTGCTATAGGGAAAGACACATACATTTTAAATCACCATCACTTAAGTTATACTAAAATATTTCAGCACTATGGAATTCTCTGCTGTATTTAGCACCTTTTGCAAGTTTGAGAAAAATGGCACCCCATTGGTATGGGCTATCATACGATGGGGGTAACAGGAGTATGGATAACAGTGGAACAAAGCTCCAGAAGCACACAGTCTGTGTGTGATATTATGGCTTTTAGTGTAACAAGACTGGTGTATTAGACAGCATATGTATGGTTCTGTTTCTACCAGTGGAAAAAGGCTGGGGTATCATACCATGTATGTGTGGCTCTGAAACTATCAAATGAAAAAGGCACTGGTATAAAAGTATATATGTAGTTCTGTGGCTACGAATGGAACAAGGTTGGGACATAGACATGCATGTATGGTTCTATAGCTACCAGTCAGACAGTGGAAAAGGGCTGGGATGTATGTGTGGTTCTGACTGTCATCACCAATGGAGGTTTGAAAAGGCTAGATGTCAGAAAGTGTATATGTGGTTCTGTGGCTACCAGTGTGACAAGCCAGGGGAAGCAGGAATTGGATATTCCATGCCTACCAATGAAACAAGGCTGGGGAAGCAAAGTGGCTACCAGTAGACAGTGGGAAAAAAAGCTGTGTTAGTAGATAGTGCATGTGTGATTATGTGGCTTGCAGCAGGAGGTTGAACAAGACTGAGATTTTAGACTGTGTGGTTCTGTGACTACCAGTCGACATTGGAACAAGACTGAGGACTAGGAGATAAACAATATATGTGTGATTCTGTGGCTACCAGTGGGCAGTGGAACCAGGCTTGAAGATCAGACAGTATATGTGAGATTTTATCACTTTCAGTGGACAGTGGAACAAGGCTGGGGAAGCAAATGGTGTCCAGACTTGAGTGAGTAAGAATGCTTTTAAAAATTGACATGTTAATAGTTTATTTTTATCAATTAACAAAATGAAAGCGAGTGAACAGGAGAAAATTCTTAATCAAATCAATATTTGGTGTGACCACTCATTGCCTTCAACCACAGCATCAATTCTTCTAGGTACACTTGCACACAATTTAAGGAACTCGGCAGGTAGGTTGTTCCAAACATCTTGGAGAACTACTACAGATATTCTGTGGATATAGGCAGCCTCAGTTGATTTCTCTCTTCATACAATCCCATGCAGACTCGATGATGCTGAGATCAGGGCTCTGTGGGGGCCATACCATCTCTTCCAGGACTCCTTGTTCTTTTTTCCACTGAATATAGTTATTAATGACTTTGGCTGTATGTTTGGGGTCATTGTCATTCTGTGGAATACATTTGAGGCCAATCAGATGCCTCCCTGATGGTACTGCATGATGAATAAGTATATTCCTGTACTTCTCAGCATTGAGGAGACCATTCATTCTGACCAAATCCCCAACTCCATTTGCAGAAATACAGCCCCAAACTTGCAAGGAACCTTCACCATGCTTCACTGTTGCCTGCAGACACTCATTCTTGTACCGCTCTGCAGCCTTCGGCAGACAAGCTACCTTCTGCTACAGCTAAATATTTAAAATGTTTACTCATCAGTCCAGAACACCTGCTGTCATTTTTCTGCACCTCAGTTCCTGTGTTTTTGTGCATAGTTGAATCACTTGGCCTTGCTACTACTTCGGATGTATGGCTTTTTGGGCCACAAGTTTTCCATGAAGACCTCCACTGACCAGAATTTTCCAGACAGTAGATGGGCTTACCAGGATCCCACAGTTTTCTGCCAATCTTGACCTGATGGCAATGCTGGACATCTTACGATTGTGAAGGGAATCATGATGTGTCTCATCTGCTCCACTATGGCCGAGCACTGCATCAATGGTCCTCAACATTGCCTATTTCTTTGTTCTTCTTTAAAAGAGCTTGGACAGCACATCTGGAAACCCCTGTCTGCCTTATAATTTCTGCCTGGGAGAGACCTTGCTGATGCAGTATAACTTCCTTGTGTCTTGTTGCTGTGCTCAGTCTTGCCAGGGTGTGTGACTTTTGACATTAAACTGTCTTCAGCAACTTCACCTTGTTAGCTGAGTTTGGCTGTTCCTCGCCCAGTTTTATTCCTCCTACATAGCTGTTTCTGTTTCAGTTAATGATTGTGTTTCAACCCATATATTAAATTGATGATCCTTAGCACCTGTTTAGTATAATTGTTTAATCATACACCTGACTATAGTCCTACAAAATTCCAGAATTTATGCAAGTGTCCCTAGAAGAATTGATGCTGTTTTGGAGGCAAAGGATGGTCACACCAAATATTGATTTGATTTAGATTTTTCTTCTGTTCACTCTGTATTGGACTGTCTTCAGGGTAACCAATCTGGGACCGAAAACATTTGGTGATATGTGAGCACAGTGAGAATAAACCACACTTTTCCAATTCCACACAGAGGATGCCTCAGTTCTTAAAACCCTTTTCTGTTACATCACTTGTAAAGTTCAGTTAGGCTGGACTGAATGCATTAGTCTAAGGGGATAGATAAGGATTATCATGAAGTAAAAGAATGTAAAGAAATGCTCTAAGGTCTGGAATATGACTGCTGTTGCTTAATATCCAGGGGTTCCATAAGAGAGAACATTCAAGATTTAAAAAAAGGGAATAGCATACTTAATGCAGTATATGCAGGAACAATGAGCTACCCTCTTCTTGTGTGACCATTTCCTCTTTAGCTCCACCCCCAGTCAGAATTCATCTGAATTAACTGCAGTCTCTTTGTACAGTTGCTCTTGCATTAATAGACTAGTATAATTAATTTATAAGACCTGGCTGCAGTTTATTCAGATCTTCAGTCATTCAGCTATAGGTCTTTCATAGAGCCCAGCAGCAAGTTGATTCAGCTGATTTTTCAGGTATGTAGGATCTGAATTACAGAGAAGACCTGTTTTACCATAACAGCTACAAAAAAAATGATCCCATAGGAAGACTAGTTATGGTGTGCATTTTAACCCTTTGAGTGCCAGGGGTATGCAACACATTGCAAAGCACTTGGGACGAGATGCTCAAAAAGTGGTGGTAACTGAAACTGTAATCAGAATGAAAATTTCTTACTCCATGTCCCATCTCAGACATATTACCATTGTTTTTGCATCCAATTCCAATTACCATTGTTTTTTGCATCCAATTCCGCCATCTCTGTCAAAGGGAAAATGAGTGTTAAAAGTGGGCATGGTTTAGTCTACCAACATATTTTAAGGTATTTTCAGAAAAAATGGTCTAAACTTGGACAAGACAAATGAAAGTGTTATTAGCATGAGTGAGAAGCCGTAGTATGAAGATAACTGGTAAAAAAAAAAAGTCTTTGAAAATTTGTCATTTAAAGACAAAAAAATGTCTCTTTGAAAACTTTCCTTTCCAAGACAAAATCACGCTTTTCGTTCCAAAATATTTAATCATAGCCTATGATTAAATTTTTTGGAACAAAACACGTTAGGTGGATTGTGCATCCACAGAATACTTGCACCAAACAAGATGTGTTTTCTATGGATTTAAATAAAGAATGAGTCTTTTAAAATTATGATGGGTGTCTATTGGCTGTGAACTACAAGTGGGTCCGTTTGAGCACTCCTTCCCGGTGTCTCCTCGTTTGTTGAAGCCTTCTTGCCAAAGGTTGGAGAGAGTGCCCTGGATCCTCTAGAGCCTTTGGGTTTCGGTGAGTTAAATCGTGATTGTTTTAAACTAACGGAAAGCAAGTTGTAGCAGCGATAATCGTTTGCTGTATGGATTAAATAAAACTCTGCCCACTTCTGCGTCTTCCAAATATGCTCCTTGCACCCCGTGCTAAGTTCCCCTGCTTCCCAGGCTATTTCTCAGAGGTTTTTTGTATATTCTGAAGCCCCGCCCCCCACACAAGATTAAGCCTCAACCCTTTTCTGATGCAGATTGCATCATAGATCTCCCCTAATGGCACCAGAGGGCTGTCCTCCAGGTAGTCCTTACTGCAAAGTTCCCAGGTATGGACATTTTAACATGAACATTTTTAAGGGCAATGTTCACAAAGATTTTATTGTAATTTTTCAGTCTTTATGACACATTTTCAAAAGTGACGGATTTACATCTGAAAATATTGTCCTTCATTTACCACCAACTTGTGATCTGATTATTTTTTCATTATGACTACTTTTAGAGCATCTCACCCTTGGTATGCTGTTTATATATTCACAAACATTAACAAGAAACTAATAAAACTCAAAGGTCACATTCAATAAGCCTAAAAAAGGTGCAATTACGCAACAAAAGGACCAAGAGAAACAAATAAAAATTCTCCAAATTATCTTGGTACAATGTTAATTTGCACCAATTGACTGGCAGTATTGCTTGTCTTGTATGTGTTCTAGCAGTGAAATAGCATGGATACATATCTAGCACCAGGGGCGGACTGACAGGACCCAGGGCCCCTGGTCCAAAAAGCGGTCTGGGCCCCCTGCCCAATGACATCATTGGCCCCTTCCCATGACATCACAAGCCCCACCCATGACATCCCAAGCCCCACCTCCCACTACATCATCAGTCACGCACCCCCCCACACACACACATATGCCCCCAAGGCCATCCAGTACCCCCAGTCCATCCATTACCCCCCCCCCCCAGGCTATCCATTAGTCCCCCAGTCATAATACAAGCTAGTATGACTACATGTCATAATCTGGTTTATAGAATAACAGCAGGGAGACAGTGGGGAATTGGAAGGCAAGAGGCAGTTAAACAGGGAAGGGTAGGTAGGTAGGTAGGAGTGAGAACAACAGAAAATGACTGTGAGAATAAAGGTGAAAGAATATGGCAGGGAAAGAGTGTGGCAGAAAGCATGGGGACGCTGCCACCATAAATGTAAAAAATAGTTTATTGGAAATAGCCATCAGAATGTGCGTTCTAGTGCATACATGTGTATGTGCCAGGGTGTGAATGTGTTTGCTAGTGCATGCATGTGTGTTCTAGTGTATGCATGTGTGTGTTCTAGTGTATGCATGTGTGTGCCAGGGCATGAATGTGTGAATGTACTAGTGTGTGAATATGTGTACTATGTGTGCCATTGTGTGTTAGTGTGTACCAGTGTGTGAATGTGTGTTAGCATATGCATGTATGTGTCAGTATGTGAATGTGTGTGCTAGTGTATACACATGTATGTACTAGTGTGTGAATATGTGTAATAGTGTGTGTGTATGTGTGTTAGTGTGTAACAAGAAGAGGAGGGCAAATAGGGGCATCATTTGTGCACAATATATCAGCTATACAAAAATCATGTGTAACCGCCAGATGTGACCGTCCGACTGGTGCAGGTTGTCAGAAATGTTTATTCTCATGATAATGTGATGTACAATAGACCGCACTCAAACCGGAAGAGAGACACAGTAAAAGTAAAAAATAATTTTTTGGAATAGTCATCAGAATATTTACATGTGGATATCGGGACAAAATCCAAGCAATTAAAAAAGCTCTGCACTAAAGGTTCTTACTCATAGATCTATGAGTAACCACCTTTAGTGTGAAGTGACTATTTCCAAGAAATTATTTTTACTTTTACGGTGGCTCTCTTCCAGTTTGAGTGCGGTCAATTGTACATCACAATACACATGATTTTTGTATACCTGATATATTGTGCATAAATGATGCCCCTATTTGCCCTACTCTTCTTTGTTACACACTAACACACATGCACACACTGACACACACTCACAAATTCACACACTGGTACACTAGTACATACAAGTGTATAAACTAGCACACACATTCACATACTGGCACATACATGCATACACTAACACACATTCACACACTGGCACACACACCCTTTTTATTAATGAAATACAGGCTATGGCTGAGGGTTAGTGGCCTTTATATCATGACTTTGTATTAGACTTCGCAAGTCTTATTTTGTAAAACAGAAGAGGTGAAGACATAGGAAGGTAAAAGCGAATAATGGCAAATCTGGCTTTTTTTTAGTTCAAAGTCCTTGATTGAATTTTATATCACCTGGTGATTTCACAGTTATTAGAAATACAAAACAAAATGATGGCAGCATAACTTTGTGTTGGTAGTTGATTCAGGCTTTTTAATAGTCTTGGCCAGCATTACTTGCTATAGATGTTTAACCCTTTGAGTGCCAGAGGGGGTGTTCAACACCCGTCTGACACGTAGAGAGTTAAAGGAGGTCATGTGTCTTTTTGTGAACAAAAAGCACATCACCCCCACATATAACCCTTTGAGTGCCAGAGGGGTATGCAACGCATTGTAAAGCAATGCGTTGCATACCCCTCTGCACTCAAAGGATTAACAACACTTCCTACATAGGTATAGATTAACAAATTTCATATGTCCAGGCAATAAGACAACCAACCTCTGCTCGCCGCACCAAAGGCTCTCTCCACTGTCTCCAGTCACATTTATCTTCTTCTGTCCCACACTGATGTCAGCCCGGGCCCAAAAAAGTTGAGTTGAGGGCAAGCAGCCAGTGAGTTGGAGGGACGCTGCAGCCCACCATCCTCCTTGGCTCCAGCGGGCTCTCACGATGCCCTGTCACCATGTGGTCCCACAGTCCCACTCCCCCCGCATCATCACGCGCCCCTGCGGGCCGTGATGACATCAATGCACATGCTGCACAGACCAAATGGTCGCGTAGCATGCGCAAACAGGAAGAGGCACACAGAGAAAGAAGCTGAAGCGCTTGCTGCCAGAAGCTGGCAGCAAGCGGCCGGTGGATTGGATATTCCGCGATTTTGTGTCACTGCATAACTTATTATGCTGCACTGCCTTAAATTATGCACGATAGCAGTATGAAAATCACGGCAGTATTACTGAGGCCTCAGTGCCTCACAGTGCGCCGCCGCCTGCTTTACATAGGCGCGGACAGCTGGGTCCTTCTGATGTGATGGCGGTGTGACCGTGGCGGGCCCCCTTCGGTCGCGGGCCCTCGGTCTGTGACCGAATGCCCGATGGTCAGTCCGCCCCTGTCTAGCACTCAAAGTATTTAAGGTTCCCTAAGGACTGACTGGAATATATACTGTGATATATTAAATACAATGTATTTTCTTGGATATTTGAGGGTTAATATCGCAAAGATCTCAGAGTGATCTCATTCTCAGTGTTCTCAGGTTAGGTATGCATTAAGTAAGAAGTTTAGTAATGTGACATTTAGGCAAATGTAGGGTCTGGAAATCAAGCTCCTGTTCTGAATCACAATCAAACATTCATGTTTTGTCTTTGTTTCTATGGCCCAGTGATTTCATATTCTATTCAGTGGTGGGCAACCTGAGGCCCTCTGGTTGTCCAGGACTATAACTACCATAATCCTCACAAGCGGCTGGCTGGGAATGATGAGAATTGTATTTCTGAACAGCTGGAGGGCCTTAGGTTGCATAACCCTGCTCTGGTTTGAGAGATCTTCAAATCAATGAAATGCAGAATGGAATACATGTATCTTTACTACTGCTCTGTAGGCGTACATATAACCCACCTTCTCCTCACCCCAGCCAGACAGTGCAGCTTCATGGTCATTGCTTCTGAATTCAGGGAATGTCATTCTTCCATGACCTTGAGTATAAAAACCTCAGCACCTGTTACTGATGTGGATGGGTGATCAAGGTCTTTCCAAGGGTGAGATCAACTCATATGACAACTTAGACAACTAGGGGAAAAGCATTTGTCAATGATGTATGCCTTTACTGCTTGGGTGATAGAGAGGTTTTCAGTGCATCGTGAAGCACCACTTTGGTCACCTCTCTAGAAACCAGTATTGCAGTGTTAACCCCTGTAGACAGAAATGCAGTAATTTCTGAATAAATAGAATAGAATATAGAAATCTTGGAAACCATTATTTTATTTTTTCTGTATTGTAGCCAGATTGATATTCTTTGTTTTTTGTTTTGTTTTATTTATTTTTTTGCATCACATTGAGAGCAACATGTGTAAATCCAAGTTAGGAGGCATTCTCTGGCAAAACAGACATAGGGAATGAATAGCATTCAAGGGTTCAAAAGCTCTTTCGGTTGAAATCAATGGCATTCTTTATTTATGCTCTATAGTACAGTGGGTTTGCTCCAGAATTGTTCCTTTTTTATGCATACAGCTCTAACTATAAGGGAACTAAGCATTTCCAAGCATTTCAACTATTGTGATATGTAGGCCTAGTCCACAGACATGGGTGTCTGTTGAAGCAGTGATCTGTCACATATGCAGGCTCGCTGAATGAGATCAAAGTAGGCCTTAAGGGGAATCCACATCTCAAGCCCACCTCCATTAAGGGTTAAGGAGACAATAAAGGAACAGCTGATTTTATTTAGGGCTAATCAGAATTACTTCAGTGATGTTAGGTGAAAGCAGATTACCTTTGCTCTTGATCTGGAATGTGATTGGTTATATCTGAACACTATTACAACTTCTGTTGCAAATGGTCTGCACACTTATGTAACCAAGACATTAACAGTTTCTTATTTTTAATTATACATTTGTTTCTCTATTAAAGGGATAGTAATACTTCATTTTATCTTTATTTTATTTTGTAGGCATTAAAAAAACATGAAGAACGATATAAGACTTATCTCTCAAACCTTTATGGTTTGAGAGATATTCACAAGCAAAGTTTCCCCTCCCGCCCCTTTTACCTAGTGTAATCCATCTCTTCTCAGATATGAATCTGGTTGTAAGACCAGACAGATAACAGCAGGGGACAATCGTCTTCCTATGAAAACAATGAAAACCCTGCCCCCCTTGGCAAGTTTTTCAGGTTTTTCCCTTATCTTAATTGAAGATTGTCCCTCTCTACAGTCTCCCTGGGCACCTCCCTTCTGATCTGGCTGAACAGTGTTACATCAGTAAAAGGAGTGGAAGGGGACACTTTGTCATTGAATTACTCTTGAACTACAACTCTGACAGAATTGAAATGCCACTCTACAAAGTCCAAATACTATAACGATTAATAAGAGCTGCTTTTATTGTGAAACATTACTATCCCTTTAAATATTGTTGGATTAATGGTAAAAATGGTCTGAAATGATTTGGCTTGATTTTAGCCTTTACATCAACAAAAGCTGCAATTTCAATAAGGGTGTGTACGAGATCCACTGTAAGCTCTCTCAAGCAGGGCCTTCACCATTTGTATCTATTTGTTAAATATGTCGTGTTTGTAATGAATTCTCTATTTGTACAGTGCAATGAAATATTCCGGAGATTTAAAAATAAATAATAATAATAATAATATATGGCAACACATCAGATGCTGTCAGCTGGTTATGTGCTAGACAGTAAATAACATTGCATTTTTGCTGAGTGTCCTCAGGCTACATTTTTTCCTATGTGGTTTGTCATTCAACAGACTTCTAAATCAGGTGCAACCTGAAAGTATTTCTCTAAAACACTTTTCTCCCAGTGTAATTCAATACCAGAGCTACAAAGGTGCATTCTTTCCTATATCATCAAAATATCAAAATATCGAATACCACTTATGTGGAATGTCATACCCACAAGGTGCATTCTTCCATTTTTTTTTTTCATTTTGCGGATTATCATTCAATCTGAGATATGGTGGTGTAAAAAAACAGACAAACAAACAAACGAAATATACGGACAACTTGACACAACTTGCAAGGACATCTCTAGCAATCAAGGTTTTATGAAAACAACAGCTTCTTATCTAAAGATCATTTAGGTCATTGTTTTAAGGCCTGTCTAACATGGATTACTCTACTCACTTGCCCAGGCCATTGTATCCATCACCTCTGTTGCATGGAGTTCTAGTGTGATTACAAGTGGTTAGTGACTACTAGACATACTCATAATTTTCTGTGCTATCCTGAGAAACTGAACAATGACATTTGGGCTGTGTCAAGCGCTAGTGGCCTGCGGGAGTGGGAGTGCTTGGGTGTGATTCTAGGGAGCGGGGCTTGGGTTTTTAGGCTGTCTGAATAGATATATGCTGCGGCAAGGGCTGAACTAAGGGTGCAATCCTCAAGGCTGGATGACAAACCCCAGAGAAGCTGTAAGAGAGCCCAGGATGGGAGTACTCAGACAGCACCCACTCTTCTGCAGGGGAGATTGAAGGCTAGAGTATGCAGAGTGGGGTTCGTAGATAGTTTGCAAAGGCTACAGGTAATAACATGAACTCTCCAAGGAAAAAGTGTCTAGAGAAGTGTCAGAAACGCCAACGGTCATACATGGTAAGTCAGTAGCGGAAATATCAGCAGGCAAAAGAATGATCACTGACAAGCCAAGGGTCATACAGAGGAGATCAGCAGGGGCAAGGATATTAGCAGGCTATATGGAGGGTCAGTGGCAAGCAAAGGGTCGTGAAGGTCAGTGAAGGCAAGGGTATCAGCAGGCTTTATGGATGTTCAGAGGAAGGCAAAGGGTCAAAGACTGGAGATCAGATCAGACAAGGTACTATAGAATATTAATGGCTGGCAGCAATGATTAGGGACAAGACTACACTGTCTGGATACACTGTGAAAGTGTGTCTGAGAACCAGAGCGGCTGCCTGATATAGGTGCAGCCATCTGACGTGGGAGATGACACGCTGGCTCAAAAACCCATAAGTGCAGAGCAAAGATGGCAGTCATAGTTGTAATGTGAGTTGCAACTGAAAAGTCTTCTATGTAGCTACCTGTAATGTAACCCAGAGACCACACTACAGGCATACCACACTGCAGGTACCTGCTACTATCACCAGTCATGGGAAAACTGCATGAGGTCTAGTGCATTCAAGTGATTTTATTGCAATGACTTGTTGAAACAAGAATTCATACAAATTAAATATCATTGTAACTCCTCTGGGTGACAGTTACAGTCACTTTCAATTTCAAGTTTGTTTAATTGTAGAAAAGTTGCAGTAACAAAGTCAGCCATGTGAACTTGGCCTAAAACCTGCTGTAACTGTAAAAGAGAAGGCCCTACTGAGATTATGAAATTCTATTTAACTGTTTTATGCATCAGGAAGCTGGAGACTAATAATGCAGGCAACGAGGGGAATTCATCAACTATCCTCATGTATTTATTAACTTTTGTGTATTTATCAATGGTTGCCCACACTTCCTTGCCTTTCATAACCAAGTCAGTGGCCCCTTTATTAGTTATACCTATATAGTACATGGTATGACCCTTTTACCTCCAAAACAGCCTGAATTCTTAATGGATTCAACATGGTGCTTGAAACATTCTTTATGGGTTTTGTTCAATGCTACAGTTCCTGCAGATTTGTCGGCCATGTATTCATGCTTCAAACCTCCCCTTCATCCCAAAGGTGCTGTAGTGGATTGTGATCTGAGGACAGTGGAGGCCATTGGACTAAACTGAAGTCACTGTTATGTTCATAGAACCAGAACCTGAAATCATGCATGTTTTGTGACATGACACATTATCATGCTGGAAGTCTCCATATGAAAATAGGAAAATGGGGATACTGTAGCCAGAAAAGGATATGTATGGTCAGCAGTAATGCTTAGTTATGCTGTGGCATTCAAATGATGGTCAGTTGGTATTAAAGGAACTAATTTGTGCCAAGAAAACATTTCCCACGCCATTACACCACCACCAGCCTGTACGTTTAACACAAGGCAGGACGGACCCTTGGATTAATGCGGTTTTCACCAAATTCTGACCCTGCCATCCGCATGTCACATAAGAAATTGAGATTCATCAAATCAAGCAACATTTTTCCAATGTGTTGTGCATTTAAATATGCCCTCTTTATATTTCTGCTGTAAAGAGTGGATATTTGAGTATCGGTGGCCTTTCTGTCAGCAACAATTCTAGTAATTCTCCTCCTACCTCTGTCATTAAGCAGGTGTTTTTGTCCACAGGACTGGAGCTCACAAATGTTTCTTCTTTATCACACCATTCTCTGTAAACGCTAAATACATCCCAGATCAACTGTTTCTGAGATGTGGAACAACCACCATGTCTCACACCATCAATATAATATGGTGAAAGTCTCTTAGATCAAGCATCTTACCCATTCTAATGTTTGATCAAACAACAAATAAAGCTCTGGACCATGCTTGTAAGATTTATATTTTGAGGCAACAGATAAGGAAAAAAATACTACTCTATGGAAAACAGCACAACTATAAATATTAAGCTGGTCCATCCAAACTACTTGAACCTTACCAAAGATGTAACAGAAAAAGGTCCTAAGAACAATGTTAAGATTAGCATGAAATGCATCCGAATTCAGAATTGTGAGCTGAGTGATACCATATGTGTGGGGAGAAAACAGCATAATTTCTGTTTCCCGTGTCTATCTTAAAGGCACACTTACTCTAGGAAAATACGCACACATGTATGTGTGTATATATATATATATATATATATATATATAATATTTGCAAATGTTTTAGGAAAGTGTGAAAAAAGCTGTAAAGTAAGAATGCTTTCAAAAATAGACATATTAATAGTTTATTTTTATCAATTAACAAAACGCATAGTGAGTGAACAGAAGAAAAATCTAAAAGAAATCAATATTTGGCGTGACCACCCTTTGCCTTCAAAACAGCATCAGTTCTTCCACGTACACTTGCACTGAATTTTTTAGGGAACTTGACAGGTAGGTTGTTCTTCTTTACACTGAAGATAGTTCTTAATCAAATCGGATGTATGTTTGGGGTTGTTGTCATGCTGCAGAATAAATTTGGGGCCAATCAGATGCCTCCCTGATGGTAATGCATGATGGATAAGTATCTGTCTGTACTTCTCAGCATTGAGGTGACCATGAATTCTGACCAAATCCCGACTCCGTTTGCAGAAATGCAGCCCCAAACTTGCAAGGAACCTCCACCAGGCTTCACTGTTGCCTGCAGACACTCATTCTTGTACCACTCTCCAGCCCTTCAACGAACAAACTGCCTTCTACTACAGCCAAATATTTTAAATTTTGACTCATCAGTCCAGAGCACCTGGTTCCATTTCCTGCACCCCAGTTCCTGTGTTTTTGTGCATAGTTGCGTCATTTGGCCTTGTTTCCACGTCGGATGTTTGGCTTTGTTTCCACAAAGACCACTTCTGACCAGAATTCTCCGGAAAGTCGATGGGTGTACCAAGGTCCCACTGTTTTCTGCCAATTCTGAGCTGATGGCACTGCTAGACATCTTCCAGTTGTGAAGGGAAGTCAGCATGATGTGTCTTTCATCTGGTGCACTAAGTTTCCGTGGCCGACCACTGAGTCTGTGGTCCTCATAGTTGCCTGTTTCTTTATTCTTCTTCAAAAGAGCTTGGACAGCACACCTGGAAACCCCTGTCTGCCTTGAAATTTCTACCTGAGAGAGGCCTTGCTGATGCAGTTTAACTACCTTGTGTCTGTTAGCTCAGTATGGCTGTTCCTCACCTAGTTTTATTCCTCCTACACAGATGTTTCTGTTTCAGTTAATGATTGTGTTTCAACCTACATATTAAATTGATGATCATTAGCACCTTTTTGGTATAATTGTTTAATCATACGCCTGACTATATGCCTACAAAATCACTGACTTTGTGCAAGTGTACCTTGAAGAATTAATGCTGTTTTGAAGGCAAAGTGTGGGTCACACCAAATATTGATCTGATTTTTCTTCTTTTCACTCACTATACATTTTGTTGATTGATAAAAATAAACTATTAACATACATGACTATTTTTGAAAACATTCTTACATTACAGCATTTTTTCACACCTGCCTAAAACTTTTGCACATTACTCTCTCTCTCTGTTTTTCTAGTATAAGATAGACATGGGAAAGAGAAATTATGCTGTCTTCTCCAATTACACACAGAGGATCACTCAGTTCTTAAAACCTTTTTTCTGTTACATCACTTGTAAAGTCAAATAGTTTGGCTGGATTGAATGCATTAGTGTACAGGGATAGATAAGGAACAAAAAGAAAGATTTATAAAAAAAAACCTTTCTTTTTACCTTTTAAAGAACAGTCCTTATGGCATGGCAAGTGGATATAACGCCAGGTCTGATTTAAAAATGATTAAAGGCATTTTATATAAATATGACATTATTCATATTATAAAGCCTGGAATGCTTTAGGACAGCATATACATGACGTTAAGATTCTGGCAATAATTCAGTCTAAAAATTGTCACAAACAGCAACATTTCTTTATAAATTTAATGTGCAACTTTTTACAAATGTCCTTATTACATTTTATAAAAAACATAATACGTGGCGTTCAATCCTCATAAACGGGTATTTTTTTAGTGAGGGAGATCAAGCATGCAATGCAGGAAAATGAGCAATGGCACAAATGGGATACATAGTTCGGATAACATGGAGAACATTTATACCATGACGATGAACAGAAGATAGCTTGTCTCCCCTTTTTTAGTACTATGAAACAACTACCCTAACCAATCTAGGCTACCCCTAGACCTAGAAACCTAAAACTAAACCACCACTGCGGTAGCAGGCAAAGCACCCAGAACCCCTCCCCCACCAGAGAGCAACGGTTGCAAGCAGATTGGCACTGATTGCAAAGCAAACAGTCTGACCAGTTATTAAATCGATCTACCCTACATGAGACATATGTCAGGACATGACCATGTGGCAAAGAAAAGTAAACCGTCTAGGTGCCCCCTATCTGATGACATTTGTGATGGGAACTAAACTGTCATTCATACATTTATAACTTACAGACACCCTGTTATAGTCATTTTAAAGTGTATTTCCACTTTTCTCCACTTTTACAAATTTGCCTCAAAGCCTTCTTAGTGTATACTTAAGAATTGTTGCTAAAGTTCACAGTGCTTGGTCATATTTATAAATAAGTAAAGTCACATTTATAAATGTCTATCTGAGAATATTCCGACAAAATGTGCACCTCTGAATATATTTTCGCACACATAGCTGTCACTAGATTGTTCCATTAAGAACAGATTATTCCTGGCGTTAAGATTTGATCCATGAAACTGCCTTTATTTTTGGCAGAATTAGCTAATTTCTTTACAAATGCATTGCGACAAAATTCTTATTTGGCCAAGATCATTTCTACTCCACTTTTCAAAAAGTCAAATAACTGGAGTTTGAATTTATAAAAAATGTATACATATTCTTATGTTAATTTAATACAATTATACATCCACTTTCTTTATAATTCCAGTTTTATACATCTCCCCAATGTTTGTGACACTGCACTACTGTTTGGGGAACAGTTCAACTATAAAGATTAAGGTGGGGTTCTAGCTTCTAAGGTAAGATTTACATGTGCAATTTAAACAGTGCTATGATTCAGATCATTTATTCCACTCTGACCTCATGAAATTCCCAAGCAATCCTATTCTATCAATGGGCATAAAAGAAGTGTGAATGGGGCCAGCCCATATCTAAGGTAGCTGAATATTGTTAGCTGATGCTAGCTGTGTGCCAAGTATTCGTATAAGTGCACATACAGAATAGGGCCCCCCACCTCCTTCTGCTCAGCCATTTAACCCTTTGTGTGCCAGAGGGGTATGCAACACATTTCAAAGCAGTAGATAACCCCTTAGATGGCCCCTGATAAAGCCATGTGAAACTGTGAATCACATAGGGCAATTGGAAGGGTGGTTACTGCAGGGATAGTATGCCAGGTCTGGGGTCACAGCCTTAGAGGTGAACAAGAGCAAATTGTATTGATGTGGAGATACTGCAAACCTAGACACTATATTATTTTTAATGATTGTGTTGAGGAAGGTAGTTACCCTCACACTTCTAGTTTTAATTTAACAGTTATGGATTCTATTGCCTTTTTATATAAACATAGTAAAGGTTAAGTTTTAACCATTTATTGACATAATTATATACCTCATAAGCCTAACACTCCTTAAACTCTGAATGGATTACATTGCATTGTCTGTGTGATTGAGGGATATACTATCTGTATTCTTTGCACAAGCTAGTACAATCATATGTTTACCTGTACTTTCTGGAGTAGACTGCAGGATGTGCTGAACAGAAAGCCCAAGACAGAGCTCTGAGATCTGAAGCTAGAACAGGATTGCCTCTTTATTACATACTGAACTTCAACCTTTTTCCAAAACACCAGCAGTATCACGCCTACTGATACTTACAGCTTTGTTCCATGATAACCATAGAACCATACACACTGACCTTCAGCTTTGTCTCACTACACCAGTACCCATAATAACTCATATCCTGACCCCCAGCCATGTCCAATGTCACCGGTAGCCATAGACCAACTTGAAAAGGTTCCATTTATAACATCTCTCTGCCATCTATCATTTTGCCAGTTCTCTATCCATGCACATATATCACCTCCCAAACTGTAGCCTTTTAATGTCTGCAGGAAAATAAGGCACAGTATCAAAGGCTTTTGCAAAATCCAAGTATATTACATCAACAGTAATACCCTTGTCCAGTTTGCTACTTGTCCTTTTGTAACATGCAAGTAAAGTAGTTTGACATGATTTATACTTCATAAAACCATGCTAACTCCTATTACAAAATATTGTTCATCATCATATAGTCCTGAATACAGTCAGCTAGTAATCCATCTAATATCTTACCCACTAAGGAAGTCAAGTTCACAGGTCTATAATTTCCTGGTTTAGATCTTGCCCCTTTTGAATAATGGTACTACATCAGATTTCCGTTAATCACAGGACACTATAACTGATGAAAGTGAATCAATAAAATTTAAGCATAAGGGTATTGCTATTACTGAACTAAGTTCCTTAAGTACCCTTAGATGTATGCTATTACGTCCAGATGATTTATTCACCATAACCTTTTTCAGCCTATTTTGGACTTTATCCTCAGTAAGCCATTTATATGATGGAGTAAATTCTGTTATTTTCTGTTTGCCCATAGCCTGCCATTGTTGTTTTATTTGTATATACAGAAAAAAATAATTTGCTTACTGTGTCACCCATAGCCTTATTCTCACTAACCAATTCATACATCTCAGTCCTAAGAGGACAAAATATCAACCTTATTCTTTTTATAGACTTGTAGAATTGTTTAAGGTTTTCCTTGCTCTCTTTTGCAAAACTTCTCGTTTTCAGTTTTAGTTACCCTCATTGTGTGTTTGTAGAGCTTAATATTTTTTAAATATTTTTAAATGATGCATCAGACCCTTCTGACTTACAGGGTTATTAATGTCGATATCTTATAAAAGGTCATATTGCAGCTATTAGAAAATTAAATGAAGCAACCCCAGTCCCATCTCTCAAACCTTTATGGTTTGAGAGATATAGAAGGCTAAAGTTCCACCCTCCCTCTGCTTTCCCTGGTGTCAGCTGTAAGCTGATGACAGGATACCTTGGTCCAGGGACAAGCAAGTAGCTCTTCAGCTACTTGCTTGTCCCTAAGGGCAGCACAGTGGCTCAGTGGTTAGCACTGTTGCCTTGCAGCGCTGGGGTCCTAGGTTCAAATCCCACCAAGGACAACATCTGCAATGAGTTTGTATGTTCTCACTGTGTTTGCGTGGGTTTCCTCCGGGTACTCCGGTTTCCTCCCACACTCCAAAAACATACTGATAGGTGAATTTAGATTGTGAGCCCCAATGGGGACAGGGACCAATATGAGTGTAAAGCGCTGCGGAATCTGTGTGCGCTATATAAATAAAGGGTTATTATTATTATTCAGCAGAGTCGAAATAGTGCAATGTAAAAAGAAATACTACATTGGAACGGTCTACAAAGTGTGCCTGCAAACCAGGCACACTTTGTAGACCATTCCGAATAAGTATTTCTGTTTACATATCACTATTTCGGCACTGCTAAAGAGCAGCCTTGAGTCGGCCAACTCGAATCTCTTGCTGTCAGCTTTATAGCTGACATCAAGGAAAATGGAGGGAGAGTGGAACTTCAGCTTTCTATATCTCTCAGACCATAAAGATTTGAGAGATGGGACTGGGGTTGTTTACTTTCATTTTCTAATACCTACAATATTACCTTTTTAAAGATATAGACATCACTAACCCTTTAAACAGATTAAAAACCATTATCTTATTTCTCATTCCTTGCAAACCTCTTTATTAAGCCACATTGGTCTTAATTTGCTCCTCTTGTATTTTTTTCTCTTTGGCATATGTTAAAGCGAAACTATCATGCTGATAAGATTGCCCCCCCTCATATATTTGTAACCTAGTGATATGCAAAGTCTTACTGTCTATATGCTCAATAAGTCCACATTATTGCCTATTTGTGAAAAAACACATCTTCTGCAGGCATCGGGCTGCACAGAGCTTACAAGACAAGCTCTGTGCACCTGCACGGTCAGTCCCTTCTGGTGCCTTAAGACACCAAAAAACATCACCACCAATTCTGGCAGTGAACAGGACAGACAGTGCAGACTCAGAGGTATATTTGCTCTGTCCTCTAGTTCCTGCTGAAAATGTGTTTTTTCACCACTAATGCAGACTTATTGAGCATATGGACAGTAAGACTTTGCATATTGCTAAGGTACAAATATATGGGGGGGGCAATCTTATTAGCATGATAGCTCAGCTTTGATGTACATATTTATCTAAGAGCATTTTAAAAAATTCCACCCTCCCTCTGCATTTTTATCTTGAAAGATTACATCTCATTGAATGTCCTTTTTGAAGCTGAATGGTTTGGTAAAACCTTTATTAACTGATTTCTCATAATAAAGTTTAAACAATACCAAAGTGTAGTCTCTGCTGCCTAAATATTTCCTTGCCTGTATATTATTTACCATGTCAGAGTTGTTTGTGAGCATTAAATTCAGCAAGGCCTCTTTCCTGTTTAAAAAATTATTTCACTTTTTTGTGCTGCAAAGTCATATTTCTCGAGTCAATCTCAGGATAGTTGAGATTTCCCATTATGATAACATTTCCTGACTGATAAGCCTTTTCCATTTGTCATAACAGTTGGGCTTCTTCAGACTCCCCAATGTTCAGTCACTTGTAGTAAATTCCTATTAACATTTTTATTATGTATGGCCCCAATGTGTATTTCAACTCACAGGGTCTCTAAATTCTCACTGGGACCTTCATTAATACAATTCTTCCCATATACTATGTTTGATAGGTGATCATTTATCTTGCTTGTCCCTGGTTTGCAAGGCCTTCCATTCCAGACTGATATGGAACAAATGTGAAAAGCGCTCAAAATCGTATATGATGTTGTGCTTGAAATGCATTTGATTGATCAAAATACTACTTTTAGAAAATGGTGGAAATTATAAGGTAAAAAAACAAAGTTAATTTTAACATCATAATTCTCCACAAGCACCGTGGGGAAATAACTCCACAACCCTCAATGATTTACTCTTTTGATACATGTTATATAAGGTATTAGAAGGGGATCATGAACCTGAAGGTCTCTGGCCTCTAAACGAATTTTCCATACTTTAATATTTTGATTTATGCCTTGTTTTATTCAATCCATTTAATACAAAACTGATACTGTTCTTACCTTACACTGAAAATGTAGAAAATATATCCATATAGTATGTGTATATGAATGTTTGTGTAGTTAATGTCAGCACTAAGTAGATGTATAAGATTAAGGGGCTGCCTCATTTTACAGGGTTGGATGTTTCTATTAGAGGAAGTGGGCTTCAGATTTAATGATATGTCAACATTAGCAAGTTGGTGAGAGAAATTGTCTGCTACTGATGTTAGCTCATAATCCATGTCACCCATATTTTTTCTGCTAATGACTTTCCCCATGGCTGTAAGTGCGTAGATGATTCTTAATACACATTTGAAATGTAGTGGGTGAATCCTCACGGATGTTTGAAGTGTCTTGGTTAATCCATGATAAAAGGTGGATCAGCAGATTGCACAATAACTTCTTGGCTGGAGGCACCAATAGAAAGAGCTTTGAATTTAATTGCAGCTGTAAACAGCTGGGTGCAGCCAGGATGTAATTAGGAAGAGGAAAACTGATATGTAGCTTTTGAAGCTAATACTTTTCAGAAAGATTTTAGAAATGTAGTGCCACTTGCTTGGTAGCATAGTTTTGGCAATGAACTACATACTGTTTACTTTGGTCATTAGATAATTACAAGATGTTATGGTGATTGTGCTATTGCCCATATTGGGGTACAATAGAAACATTGCAGCATAAATTAAAAATTGAAAAATCACGGGGCAATTCAACTGACCCAAATCCCTATTGATTTAAAAGGTCCGTTTAAATCAATGGTTTTTTTAAATTTTCTCCTGTGGCACAATTTGTTTACCAGTGACTTGCTCTACTTTTTTTGCATATTGCTCGTTGAATTTTCTGGATGATAAGAGCCAACCAGTCCATATAGACAACCAATTTCCCTATTTAAATTACATAGCTAAGACTTTAATTCATAGAATAGACTTATAGCAATAGCAGACTTTCTTAAAGTGTACACACTGAGATGTTTAGCTAATTTTACATTATCATTTACAAATACATTCAAGGTCAATACAAAGAAATATCCAATGAGTTATTTACGCAAAGAGCTGAGCTAAGAACAAAAGGTAATCCATTAAGACTAGAGGAAAGGCGCATTTGACTAAAACTAATGCAGGGATTCTTTACAGTAAGGGTGGTAAAGCTCTGGAATTCTTTGCCTCGGGATGTTGTGCTTGCAGATAATGCAACTGCGTTCAAAAAAGCAATGGATGCCTATCTAGCAATATTGAAAATTATGACAGATGGCTTCAAAGCAGTTAGGATATTGATCCAGGGAACTATCTGACTGCCATTTGGAGTCAGGAAGGAAATTTTCTTTTCTTTTTTTTTCCACTTGGGGCTAGATTGGAAATGGCTCCAGAGGGCTTTTTTTGCCTTCCTCTGGATCAACAGAGGTGTTTTTGACATGGGCTGGATTTGATGGACGCATGTCTTTTTTCAGCCTCATCAACTATGTTAAAGAGGAAAAATCTGCCTGTATGATGTGCTAGCTGTTTGTTTGCAATATACAGATTTTTTGAGAAATTAACCTTTTATTATTGATGTGCAAATCCTTCCTCCTCAGTGCTGTTACCAACAAATTAATGTGTCGGATGCTTCTCTGTCTTGTGTTTTCTTCCCTCATTTTTCTACATTCTCATATGCTAGTGGTTTTCAGACTGTCCTTTTGCTCCATGCACACCATACACACATTCTGGAATTGGAACATTTTGCAAAGGACTTATAGGAAGTTAAATATGTACTAATATATAGTTATTCTTAGGTCTCATAATCAAAATGACAAAAACTAGCATGTTATGCTTAACCCCTTAACGTGCGCAGTTGGCAGTTAAGGACCACAGAGCTTTTTTCGTGATATCGAATCAGCAGCCACACGTGGACCCCTGAATTCCATGATGTGCTAGGACCGTCATGGGTCCTCAATGCAAGTTTATCCATGACAGTCCTGGCTGGCACGTCATGAGCTCTTAAGGTGTAAAAAATATCCATAAATGTTTCGTCCAGGATCTGATTCCACAGATGGACCGGTTCCCTGTTGATTCCCCCGACATGCCCTACCCCTTCTCCTATGCCCTTCTCTCTTCCCTCCCCTCTCACCCCTTTTTTTTTTTCCTCTCCACCCCCTCGCCCTGTCTCTTAGCTCTGATGGATTTCGTCTTATTCTCCACTTGAAATACTTCACTGCTTCCCACACTTCTATACCTAAGGCCTCTTCAAGTATTCGGGTTGGTCCAACTCACACTTTCCATACTTTTGATTACTTCTATCTTACTCATTTGATACATTATCTCAGTATCCTCAGTTTTCTTATATAACAATCCTGCTCAATTCCACCATGTTATATTAAGCAGTATGTACTTGCTATTACATACCTCTGTATATCATTTACTATTAACTGTTTTGATATCCTGTATCGCTATCAATATCCAGCAATAACGTTTTAAAATTTAAAAAATCCATAAATGTAAGTATGAAACATACTATTCACCTTTTTTTTCAAAAGTCTTCAGAAGATGGTGCCAGGGGCACACCAAAACCTGTAGTACTTTGTCATCTCCCTGTTAGGCATGAAAAAATAATTTCTAAAATATCATAAAAAAATATATGGTAAAGTAAAATTAAAATAAACAGTGAAATAATAAGTTCACATATTTCAGATCATTTTAACAACATAAATTTTGGAGACATTGCTAACACACTGCTTCTCAAGGCATTAAGAACATCTCTAGCATTTAATGGGTTTAAAAAACTTGCTTATACAAACAGTCATTCTGGCTTAAAGGCAACAATTATAAGCCAGCAAGTCTCCTGACAATTTGTGGTCTGCAGTCAATTAATGTGAGGTCACTAAATGACAAAATTGTATGGCAGTAAGATTGCCTGTGAAAACTGTGCCCTGAGAGCAGGGTGGATCAGCTTTGTGTCTGCTTCTGTGCCTCAGGCAGGTGCAAAGGTGTTGGCTAATTTTAAAGTGCTGAGTGTCCCACACTGACACCTCAAATGCTCCAATAAACCATGGGATGCTTTTTTCATCTCATCTTTAACCACCTGTTTCACATTCCCCAACAAGAGAGATGTTTACAACATGATAGTGGATGGGACTTAGGAGCACTATCACCTTTGAGTATCTAAACTGGGCAGAAAATCCTAATAGCCACTATATTACGAATCTGTGTGGATGGATTCTTCAAAACTAATCTTTAATTGGTAATGGATATCATATCCATGAAGAAAGTCATGATCCCTTGTTGCAGTACTCCAGGACCCCAAACTCCTCCTAGTGAGAAGAATTCAGTAGTTGTTTGAGATCCTGTAGTCTTGAAAAAGGATCATATTTGTCTCCGTGGACATGATATGAAGTACTAATAAACGATCCTTCTTAGATCTCAAATTCACACACATTACATTCATAGTGGATGTTAGGAGTATCTTCACAGATTTAGAAGTATGGGAGTTTATAATTAGGAGGCATTAGTATTCCTTTAATTCAATGTGAAAATAACTGTGGATGAGTCGAATGAATGTTCTCAGCATTTGACTAAACACAGATTCATCCTCAAGAGATTTGGCTGAATGCTAAATCTTATAAGCCCTGCAAAACACATTAGAATACCTGTTGTGTGGGATTTTGCTAGCTCCTGATAGCCAATGGAAGGAGGCCAAGCAACCTGTTTCCCGTGGAGACCAAACTTTTAACCCTTTGCTTTGCAAGGCATTGGACACCTCTCTGACATTTAAAAGGTTAATCCAGATTCAGATTACCAAAACCTAGTTACATGCCTTAATCTAAATACTAATAACAGAAATTGATTTAATTAATTCATACAAAGGACCAATCTTTCAAAATAAAATGTAAACCTTTTTATTTTGAAGAAGGGTATTTAAAATTGAAACTGTGTTAGGAAATATGTGACTGTCATTTACTGTGCTGCAAAATCTGTGGCTGAACAACTGGCCAGAACATCAGTGATGTACATATAATAAAAAGAATTAGAGTGATTCTGGTGCAAATAAACGGAATATTGGAGGATAAATAAAAATTCCTAAAATTCCAAGTTATTTAATTTTGGCTTTTAATCCCTTAAATGCTAGATATGTCTCTAGCATACTGCACCATCAAATCAATAGAATTTTAGGAAGGATTATTTGTTTTGCAGTTGTTTTGCTCCAGAATTGCTCAATTTTTATTAGTAAACTGGCCTTACATTAAAGTTTCAGAATTTGACACCTCAACCTAGTTCCACTGAATATCACACACTTACACATACTCTGTCTGACACACCAACCTTGTTCTAATGTCCACAGGTAGTCATAGAACCACACATACATAATGTGATATCCAGTCTTGTTCCACTGGTAGTCTCAGAACCTCACATACATTTTCTGATATCCCAGTCTTGTCTCAATACCCACTGAAGCACATATAAACTGGTGGCTGACACCCTACCTGTGTTTCACTCTCCGCTGGTAGCCAGAGAACAACACATTCACTATCTGCTTTCCAGGACTTTGTTCCATGGGTAGCCACAAACCACATATATACTGCTTCTCCAGACTATTTTCTGGCGGTAATCATGGAACTGTACATACACTGCGTTCTTTACCAGCCTTTCTTCTACTGGTAGTCACACAAACACAAACTAATACAAACACATACACTGTTCACTACTCATTCCACTGGTAGCCACAGAACCTTGCAGAGTCTGTCTGCTTCCCAGCACACATAATCATTCAGCTTCTCCAGCCTTGTTCCACTGTCCACTGATAGCCATTGAACACAAAATTCACAACAACCGTGGAGCCCCTCCCTCTTGCCTACTTCTCATGACACAGGAGGAAGGGTCATCCCTGGTGGTCCAGCATTTAAAGCAACAAGTCTGTGCCTTCTCCTGGATAGACCTCTATATCAGTGGTCCTTGTGCATTCAGACAATACAGAGCTCTGTGATATGATGTCATATCCCAGTGCTCTGTATCATTAGGCCCAACAAGTACCATAAGGGACACTGATACACAGGTCTATGCCAGAAGAGGCACATACCTCTTTATTAAAACTCTGTACTACAAGAGATGAAGGCCCTTCCTGTGCCAGAAAAGGTAGGCAAGTAGAGAGGAGCCATGTCATTTTTTTCTTCCTTGTTCTACCACCTATTTTCTCTCTCCAGAAGCACACTGCCTTACAAAGAAATTAATGAAAAGTCTGTAGAGTCCACAGATTAGCATGAAGAGGGCTCTGTTTGTCCTTTGGACCGCATGTTTGGAGTGCCTGCACTAAGGTGTTAAAAAGAGGTGATATCTTCTCCATTGTTATAATCCCTCTGATTCAAATGTTATTCTGTGGATCGTATGCACTTAAATCTTTCTTTATGGAATTTGGATGGTTAAGAACATCCCGGTAAACATTTTTCTAAATAAATAAAATTTAAATCAAGCCCCCAGTTATTGGTTTGCTCCATGATATCACCGAATGACCTAAAGTATGTACTTTTGATTACAAAAGTGATTTAAATCAAAAGCTATCATCTCTAAATACAAAAACACAGCATTTATGCATAAGGTCCTTGTCAAAGAAAAGTTGAGTAATTCTGTGTCAATCCATTGGGGACAAATAACATTTTATTTTAATTTGTTTTTAACTCCTTAAATAATAGAGAGAGTTTGGAAAATTATTCTCTCTTTTGATGCAATTGGTTTGCTCCATAATTACTCCGCTTTTCTTTAATTCAGAGGGCGCCAAGGCCCATATTTATAAAAGCAGAGTAAACCAACTGTATCATAAGGTACTTATGCACTTGAATAGGGCTTTTTAACCTCGCAAATGCTAGCGAGGTCTCCAGTGGAGACCTCTCTAGCACTTAAGTGGTTAAAACCTCAATTTAATTTAACTGGGTATTTTATTTGTCCTCTTTGGTACAGTTTGTTTGCTCTAGAATAACTCCAGTATATCTTTATGAATATGGGCCCTGAGCTGCACAAATAAATGCCCTTCTTACAAAGTTCTAACTCAACCCAGCTGCACTGACATATATATTGTGTGTGTATATATATATATATATATATATATATATATATGGTAGTGTAAAGTGCAGACAGCTGTTATACACTTTCCATTTATGTATAAAGATGTAGTGTGATTGTGCTCCAGCTCCAACCAGTATGATAATGCATTTCAGAAGCACATGCCAAACCTACAGAACCCATATTTCTTTATTTTTCTTAACCCTTTGTATGCAAGGCATTGGGAAACAAGACATTGAAGATATCTATATTATCCAAGGAGGTATGTAAAATATTTCCCCAAGGCATTATATTTACGCAGTCTCTACATACCAAACCCTTTTTTTTAACCCCTTAGATGTTAGTGATAGTTAGTTATCTAACACATAATGCAGGTTTGGGCACCTTGCCCCCCCCAACTGTTGTGGACTGCAAACTCTGATCATTCCTGGCCAGCAAATGAATAGTGGAGACTAATGGGAATTATCTTCCTCAACAGCTGGAGATCCTGTGGTTGCCCATCCCTATTCTAATGAGTTAAATAAGCAGTCATACTTATAGGTGCTAATTCCACTTAATATAAAAATGCAACTTAAATTACCTTTTTTTGCAATGAAAGTTTTTATTGGCTGTATGATCATTTTCAGAAGCAGTGAGAGGAACATAAAGATGGCTGCATTTTCAGAAAGGGGAATTCCACAAGACATTGACTGCCAAACTTGAGCAGCTTGTATTTGGCAGCAACAAGACTCCTTCGTTCTGCTCTCCTTACACAGCTGTGCCACTCTGAAAACTGATGGCAACAAATCTTCACAGCGTTACAAAGCAGGGGAAATTCCAGAATGCAGGGCTCAGCCAAGTTCCTAGAGTAGCACGCTCTCAAATGGCCCACCTCCTCGGTCAAGCACTAAAAATAAGACTTTTCTTGTAAAACATTCTTCTAAAGTGTTTTTTTATGTGACATTTTGTTTTATTTTCCATTCTTTTTTCATTTTGAATAAGTCCCAATGTGAAGTGACTGAACACACTTTAAAAATGTTAATGGGCTTCTAACATGGAAAATTAAAACAAATTAATAATTAATAATAATGATAATTAATAATTGTTGCTATTCCCACCTTTGGAAGCAGAATCATTATACACATACAATACTAATTGTATAAATCTTTCTGGTGCTTCTTGCCCACCTCCCATATAGTCTGAAAATGCCAGTGGCAGTCATTCTCCTACTGCATTGCTATGGGGAGCCATTTTGTCCTTTTAATTACTTCAAATGAGGCAATGCTCTAACCGATCAATGATTTGCTTTCATAACCTAAACATGTTCTCAGGGTAACAATGGGTAAAGACCTCCATTGTAGCTTCTCCAGAGATGAGGTGTGGCATCTCAGGTGTCTAGAGAGAACAGCTGCATCTCACTGATAAAGCACAATAAAAAATGTACTGCAGGAGATATCTTCATTGTATAGAATCTGAGAGTTAAGAGCAGGAGACTTGTAGGGTAAAATTGATACCTTTATTGGCTGAGTAGCTCTAGGATGCAGGGGTGAGCAAAAAGTGTGAACGGACAATTTTCGGGTTTTTTTAGCGAAAGTTTTGTCTTTTTCTCCAATGCAAAATTTTCCTCCTTTTCGTCTATTCCAACAAATATTTCGCCTATTCCAACACATTATTCTCCTATTCTAACACATTTTTTGCTTAGTCTAACACATTTTTGCCTATTAAACACATTTTCTCCTACTCTAACACATATTTCTCCTATTCTAACACATTCTAACACATTGTTTTCCTATTCTAACACATTATTCTCCTATTCCAACACATTATTCTCCTATTCCAACACATTATTTTCCTGTGTTTAATATGGTGCAACATTTCCCAGCACCACATTTCTTCTTCTAAGGACTATAGTGGAGAAATTAGTAGCTGGAAGTCAAAGTTGTGAGTCCTACAGCAACATATACCTTGAAAAATGTGTTAGCATGCCTTTGTCCTTTGCCCATAACACTTACTTTCTGCTTAAATGACACTGGCACATATTCCTGATGCTGTAAAGTGATTAAAAAAGTAAAGTACAACCTACAATGTGGCAAATGTGTATGGTAATGGTGGTGGGGGACTGGTGTGGTATGATTGGTGGAACCTTGACAAACTGCATCCACCCCGGGAGGAGAGGGATCATTATCATTTATTGCACATGCTGCAGCAACGATTGCTACAGTCAGTTTTTGCACTAACACTTTACTCCCACACCCCTGCACTTCCTCCACCTTTCCCCCACTCGCTTGTGCATTGCTAGACATTACTCAACTACTGTATGTGTTTTTACTCAAAATTGATGGAGTGTGATGTCTTGCCTTGGCCCTGAACAAATGTTATCTGCTGTCTATGAAGTCTGGCTCAGTCACATAGCTCCCAGTCACAGGTCTAATATATTTATTTGTTTAATTATTTATGTTTTTTCTTATTTATTTATTTTTCAGTTGTCTACGATATCTTATCACAGTTAGTACCAAAAAAAATATATAACTAAAAAACAAAATCAACAACTTCTTTCCCCAGACTTCCCCAGTACAGAGACAATAAAAGTAAAATCAGCTAGCAATTTAGACCTCAGCTGCCTGTGTCTTGCCAGTCAGTCACACCAAATTTTGGGGTATTTTGGATCAACCTCCTTCCTCCCTTCTTATCCCCGTTGTTCCCCCTAGACTCCCCTACTACAGAGAACAAATGTACTATCTAAATGATTCCCTAAAACTAAGCTTCATTTCTCCTTTGCCTATCTTCTCTAGCTCAAAAACATGCTGCTCTCTCCTCTCGCAAACACATAATGGCTGCTGTGAGAGCCTGACATCCTTTTATATGGCTGTAGTAAACTTTTGTGAGGTGGAGAAAAATTTTTCTACCCATTGATTTCAATGCAATGAGCTAGGCAAATAAAGCGGGAGAAAGCTGAAAAAACGGCACTGTTCATGGGAAATTTTTCGCCAATCGGAAAGTGCCATTTTTCACCAATTTCAGTTTGAGGTGAAAATTTTCACCCATCCCTACTAGTGTGCAAGCTTTCAAGACACTTTACACTAACATGGTACCAAGGGATGGATGAAAAGTCCATTATTTTCCCACAGGAAATCTCTCAAAAAATACACAATTTTCTACTTTTCCATGAGAAATTCCCTTAAAAGCTTTGCAGGTGAATTTTTGCCCTATTTATTTTTCATGTGAAAATTTCAAGAAACTCAGAATTTCCCGCTGCCCTATACTACTGATTTCCATGAGGCAGGAATTTTCTGCCTCATAGAAAAACATACCCTACTTTCCGGATGGCCAACACTATAAAAGCCCAAAATTTCCCACACTTCACTGTGTTTTTTTTTTAAAAGAGAGATGTAGAGGTGTTTCCAGGAGAGAGATCATAAAAATAAAATGTATAATCTGTGGTTTGTGAAGTACGTGTGACTTAGGGTTAGGTAAGTGAGAGTTAGTGTTAGAGAATTCAGGCACATTCTAATTATGCAAGTTATTTTTAGGATATTAAGAGACATTCAAATCCATTTGGTCTTAGGGTAGTGAGGGTAATTAAAATTGTAAGCGTAAGCTTAGTTAGGATCTGTGAAGTGTGTAGTGTGAGTGTGTTTTTTTTCATTTTTTTATTTTTTAAATATTTATTAGTTTTTATAATAATACTTTTCTCTAACACTTTTTTGTCTTATAATATTTTTTTCATAATAAGAGAGGTGCTTAATCATGTCTACCAGAAAGACTTGAAGAGAATGGGGAGGAACTGGAGGAGAATTATCAACGTCAGGGGGAGAGGGTCATGGCTAAATTGGTATGCGCTCTCACTTGCCGAGGTAGAAGGAGAGGCACCAGTTGTTAGAAGCAGGGTCATTGATACTGCCACCAGCAGCAGTACTGAAGTGGAGCCCAGCCACCTGCACCAACAATTGTGGAGACAGGTGCACCACCCTTGTCACTAAGTAACCTTGTAGATAGAGTTGTTTCTTCTTAGTCTTTCAGAGCACTCCAAAGCTTTCTTAAACAGGCAAGCATCGAGTGGCACAGAGAGGGAATAGAATGGGGGGAGTGAGGATTCATGTTTGGAAGACATAATGATTAGTGGGTGTACTAGGTGACAGAGATCCTCTTGTGAGTGTGCAGCAGGAGGATATAGTGGAGGAGGAAGAAAAAGAGATGCATATCCCTGTGTGGGGTCAGGTTCTGGCTGTGAGTGGGCAAGAAGAGGGGTAGGATCCAGGTGATCAGGAAGAGGGCCGGTTCCTGTGAGTGGGCAGGAAAAGCAGCAGGTTCTTGTGACAGGGCCTGAAGATATGGAGGCAAACCCAATGATCATCATGTGCTGGGTCAGAATCAGAGTGTGCCGCATGTGTTTCAGACACAAGAACATCATCTTCTCTTCTTGCACTGAAGTCCTGTGTGTGGGAATATTTCTTGCTGGGGACTGGAACAGAGCAAGAAACTACAAATGCTTCATGCACCCTGTGTGAATGCACAGCAAAGTTGGGAAAGGCGGAATTTCACCTTGGCACATCAGCATTAATAAATGCCATATAAGCTGATTTGTGTGACAAAAGATAAATAGTCCCACTACTATGTCACTGCTGCTAGTCTGACCCTGCTGGTACTTCTACTACCCCTCTTCAAAAACTTGAACATAAGAAAACCTCCACTAGCAAGTTGACCAAATTGGGTGCAGAGCCAGCAGCAATTCCCTATCAGTCCTTGCTGCCACCACCACCAGTGGCTCCTCTCCCAGTACCAACTTCCTCACCTGTCCAAAGTTTTCCCACTCAGTCCCAAATCTCTCCACCAATGTCATTACCCTCTGCAGACAGCAATTCTGTGCAGTCATGAATATGGCAATTTGTTTCCACACATTGAACACTATGTAGCACAGTGCCTAAACACAGTAATGCTGTAGAGACAAACAGGATGCAGGGCATAACGGAACACTTAAGAACCATGCAGCCTGCAGAATATGAGCGCCTGTTAGTGAGGTGGGTGAATTATTTGTAAGATATTTTTATATTCCTTTTTTCTTTTTTAATAATTTGTGTGAATGTATCGGCTGCCGAGAGGAATCTTTTTTATGTTTACTTTATACATTTATTTTGCTTGATGATTCCCTCCTCCAAATAATGTTTTTTGGCTTACCACTTTGTAGGGTATTATACATACAAAACATATACTTTGCTTTAAAGGCATAGTGATGTGAACATATAACGTTATATTTGATTGTTCATTGTAATTTTATATAATATAAATGTATATATGTCCTTATGGTATTCTGCTTATAATTTGAGTTAAAAGTTCCACCTCTTGCCCCTTTCCATTATGTCAGTCATAGTTCCCTCAGATCTGAAAGGTGGTCGCTTGACTGGATGGATCACAATGAGGGACAATATTGTGTTTGTCTGTATAAGGAAACCCTGTCCCCCTTTTACGAAGGGGATCGGGGTTTTCATTATAATTACAGAATATTGTCCCTCATTGCAATCTGTCTGAACTGGCTTTCAGATCTGAGGAAACTATGACTGACATAGTGAATAGGGTGAGAGGGGGAAACTTTCAACTCAAATTACAAGCAGAATACAATGATAAGGACATTGAAAATGGTAGTATGTTTCATTTAAAATTACAGTAAACAGTTGAATATAACTTTATATGTTCACTTTACTATCCCTTTAATTTCATTAAGGCAATTTATTGGCTACTGTGAGTCAAGCAAGAAACCAATAAAGTGTATAAACCACAGTTACAACTATCACATGCATAAAACAACAAAACACTCTTCTTTCTTGCACCCTCCTATTCCTATCAACAGAAGAATATAATAAAACAGGTACATATCAATATGTTTTAAGTGCCCGCCAATTATATATGGCATGACAAATCATTTGCAAAATATAAAGAAATATAAAAATTATGAAGAAAGAAATAAAATCCTTGTTTTCAATGACACATATATCCTTACACTATATCACCCCTGTTGGGCCAGAGGAAATAAAAAAAAAACAACAACAACCTTTAAAACCATTTCCAACTAAGCACCAAGTTGGGCCCAAACATTCATTCCTTGACTCCAAATGGCAGATGGATATTTCCCTGCAGATCAACATTATATTTATCCTTCCATTATTATTATTATATTATTCATAACATTAATCAGTGGTCTTAAGAGTGGTCCAGAAGTGGTATATGGTAGCAACCCTCCTCCTCCTCAGTGCTGCTGCTTTGAAGATTAATGTTCTTACTCTCACTGTCAGATGCAGTAGTTCAACTAACTTCATCATGCCATCAACACTAGCATAAGACGCATTATAGTTTTCAGTGTTCTTTCATGTTTGTTTTTTTATATTTCTGGTGGAGGTAGAAGATTTTATGAAACTCTGACAAGCTGGCCCATCACATGGAGTAGGACAGTCATCGTTTATTGCAAACACTTCAGCAACCATGACTAAAGTCAGTTGCTGGACTACCACTTTTGATTCCAATTTAGGTTCATGATTTGCAACTGTACCAAGGGATAAGAGTGCACTGGTTTGTTCTATATTCTGGACTACCACTTTACTAACATGACCCTGAGTTGCTGCTACTTCTTTCACCCTACTCCCTGCCGCTAGTATATTTGCTGGACATTATTTAACAGTGAAGTAAACAATGGAACTGACTGTGTGTGTGATGTCTTGCCCCTTACAAAATACTATAACTTTACAAGCATCAGTCTGTCTCAGCCATAGCTTATGACAGTCACCTATCAGTCAAACTATTTTTATTTTTGATTTTTTGTTTTAATTTTTTTTTTATCAACATCCCTATCATTATCACCGTCAACAAGAAAAATAAACAAACTGTCTGATCAACTGCTTCTTTTCCCTGGCTCCCCTAACTCAGAGACTCCCCTAACACAGAGAAAACAGCCAGTTCATGAAGGAATTTGGATTACAGCTGCCTGTGTCTTCCCAGTCAGTCACACAAAGTTTTGGAGTTTGTGGGGTAAATCTCCTTTGCTCCCTTTTCACACCCCCAGACTCCACTAGCGCAGTGATAACAGCCAGATCAGAATGAAACTTTGATCACTGGAACATTTGTCATAATTTTGGGGTATTTGAGGTAAATTTCCTTTGCTCATTTTAAACACCCCGGACTCTCCTATCACAGAGATAATAGTCAGCTTAGGAAGGAACTTGGATCACAGCTGCATGTGTCTTCCCAGCCAGTCACACAAAATGCTGGAGTATTTGGGATAAATCTCCTTTGTTCCTTTCTTATACACCCAGACTCCCTTAGCATTGAGATCAGAAAGGAACTTGGATCACGGCTGCCTGTGTCTTGAGACTCAGTCACATAGAATTTAGGGGTATTTTGGGTTTACATTCTTTCTCCTTTCCTCTCCCCCAGAGTCTCCCAGAATTTCCAAACACAGATAACCAATTTCCTGCTTACACGTCTCCCTAAACCACACTCCAATTTTAATTTATTTGAATATCTCAACTAGCTAAAAAATATGGTGCTTTCTCTTCCTCTCACAAACATAGAATGGCATGCTGTGGGAACCAGACACCCCTTTTATACTATGCCTACAGGAATAGAAGGGAAATGCAGTCTTATCATTGACTTTATTGCAATAAGTTAGGTGAGAAAAAGCATAAAATTGCCACTTTTCACCAAAAATTTCCAGCTTTGCGGGAAGTGCCATTTTTTTCCTGTTTCACTTTTGAGGCAAAAAGTTTCACCCAACACTTATGGTACCATCCTTTACCTATACTATAATTAGAGTTAAAAGACATTGCACCTCATAGAGCACTCTGCAATACTTGTCAGGCCTGTTCTGTTTGCACTGGAGAACTCTCTAGCATTTGTTGGATTAAGAGCTCCATTTAAATGAGTATGTTTATTCGTTGCCTATGGGGTAGTTGGTTTGCCTCAAAATTGCTTCCCTTTTGTGTGTGCATATAGTTCAGCATATGTCTTTTTATGTTCCCCAATTTATTTTGCATCCATATGACCTATATATTATACAATGTTAAATTGGGCTTCATATATTTAACCTGATATACTGTAATTATTTAGTTTCTTTTGCAGCTTCACCAGTGATGAAAGAGTCTATCTGGGATTTGTTATGAGCTAAGCCTCTGGCTCCCTGCCTATTGTGATTAGCAAGCTCAGAGTTCAGGCAATAGGGTCAGAGAGCCATTTTCATAGCTAGAGGCTTGATTCAGCCAAACAGAAGGGTCATATATCCAAGACTCTCTAACCTAAAGAGGATTTCAACAGCCCCAAGACAAAAATCCATGAGCCCAATCAAGTGTCACATGCAATTCTAAGCTCAGAGCATGCAGACTGCAGACATTCAGATTCTGGGTGTGGATGTGTTTATGGCTTAGGATGGACATGAGTCCTGCCTCATTGTTATTCTACAGACTAAACAGGCAGAATATTTACTAGTTCTATAGACATTCGAGGAAAAGCTAATCATTATACAGGCTCTCTGTGGTATGTACAAGCACATATGATTACTTTGAAGCATACTGGTGCAAATACTTTGCCATTGTCTAAATGTCAAGGAGAGCAAGCCCTGGATACCTCCCCTATATCATGCTCATCATGTGTGTCTTGTTAGTAAATGGCAATAAACAAGATGCTGAGGAATGGAACTTTCTTAAACTCCTACACTGGGTGCCTCTGAGTGCACGCAGAGTAAAGGAGAACATTTTCAGTGCAGACAGCACAAAGAACAGATGCTATGGAGGAGCAGGTGGAAATATTTTCTGTCATTTAATTTAGTGAGGAATCATAGGAATACATAATCTCTACTCTGATGCTTTCTGATTGTTTGCAGAATACCTTACTCATGGAGTATTAATACAACTGATGTTATATAAAAGGTCATCTTGTAACAGTCATAGATATATAGGTAATTGCTTCCACAGCCTGATATAATGTGTTCTATATGTTATTGCATGTGATGCTTATCAGCAGTCTGGCTAAAGTATGTTTCCTTTGCACTCCTCACTTTCTTGCCAGGAGACAAGACGCAGGAGGAAGTGAGGAGTGCAATGAAATAAATCTTCCCCTAATACCTGAAAGTTCTATCATGGCAAAAAGACAGAAGAATGGGGGCTTAGGCCAACCTAATGCATTATTGGAATACTAGCACACCAACAGGCAAGGTTTTCAGAATATCCTTTCTTGATGGCGGGTGGGTAAACACTGGAACAATCATTATGGTCTACTAAATATAATGAGGTATGTAAGAAAGGTCATAAGGGAACCATTTATCATAATAAAATAAATACTACCACAATTGTGCATGCCTGGAAATTGGCAGGTGAAAAAAATAATAGGAACTGTAAGACAAAAATAACTTTATGAAAATGGTGATACATACATGGAATAGACTCCCAGATTAAGTGGTTGAGACTAAAACAGTAAATGAATTGAAGTATTCCTGGGCAGATACAGTGATAAAAAACCCTTAGGACTGTTACACATGTCACATCTTGTCAGATTGTAATCTAAGTTGGAATACAGATATATTCATAAAATAAATGACACACAAACATGATGCTTTGTCATCATTTACCACCACACCACAACTGATTCAACATGAAATACCCATGTGTAAAAAAGTATGTGAACCTTTAGATTCAATACATGGTGGCTCCCCCTTGAGCAGCAATGTAGTCATGCAAACTTTGCCTGCAACTGTTGGTCAATCTCTCTTATCATTTTGTAGGAATTTGGGCCTATTCTTCCTTACAAAAATGCTACAGCTGAGTGACATTTGAGGTCATCCTTGCATGCATGGCTCACTTCAGGTCCTGCCTCAAAATTTTGATGAGGTTAAGGTCCGGACTTTGAAAAAGCCATGCCAAACTGCAGAATTTATTCGTCCACAGTCATTGTTTCATAGTTCTACTTGTATGTTTAGGTTAACTATCTTGTTGCATGACAAGCTCACAGAGTGATAGCGTGACATTCTGCTCTAGAATCTTTTGATAAACTCCAAAGTCACGGTTTTGTCAGTGATTGTAAACCATCATACTCCAAGCACCATGCTTGGCAGTTGGGTTGAAGTTCGGTGTTTCATTTCTGCCCAACATAATGTATCTCATTGAGGCCAAAAAGTTCTACCTTTGATGTCTGTCCTGTGTGCATTATCCCAGAAATCTTGTGTATTATCTATGTAATCTTTAGCAGGTTTCAGAAGGGCAGCAATGCTCTTTTTAGAGAGCAGTAGTTTCCTCCTAGTTGTCCTCCCATGAACATCACTTTAGTTCAGTCTCTTTCTGATCATGGCATCATGAACACTCTTGATCCTTGGATGTTACATTGGAGTTCTTTGTGACTTCATGTATAATGCGCTTGGATCATTTTGGAGAGATTTTAGTACAACAATCTCTCCTGGGTAGTGTTATTGTTACAGCCTTTCTGGGATCCTCAGAGATGTCTTTTGATTAGGGCATGATGTGCTTCCACATAACTGTATCGAAAAGCCCAAGGTCACAGAGTTTCTGATCCTTTTATAGTGTGGGGCCTCCAAAACTCATCCCCACAGGTCTACCTAATTATCTAAACACTTGATGGATACCTCTCTGGCACTTAAAGGGGTAAAAGAAAAATAGATTAATTTGAGGGCAAACCAAATATACGTTAGGAGAGAAATAACAAATCCCAATTGATTTCTTGATTTAAATTGGTGTTTTTACCAGTTGATTGCTTCAAAATGTGCTGGACACCTCAGAATTCAAGGGTTAAAAGCCCCATTTAAATGAACATGTCATTTTTATTTGACACCTGTTGTACAGTTGGTTTGTGCTGGAATTTCACCTCCTCACCTCACTGAATATGGCTCATACTGCCTCACAGCAAAAGTAGAATTATGTTTTGTAGAACTGTCATTGGGCCTATTATATCAAACTAAATCAGCTGCATATTAGAAGAGAAATGATAAATCCTCTGAATGGGGATTTTAACCCATTAAATGTTAGAGTGGTCTCAAACACATTGCAACTGGTTTAAATTACCATTTAAGTCAATGAGAATTTGGGGATTTTTTACTTCCCCTTTTGTTACAGTTGGTTTGTACCAGATTTGAACCTCTTTGGTGTGATCAGTAAGGCTCCTTGTGTGTTGGGGCTTCTCGAATTGTAAGTAAAGGTGTTTCATGGCTGACAGTTGTCATAGCAATAATTAATAACAGGATTCAGTCACTAATATGCTATAGACAAGTTTGACACATTGAGAAGCAATGCAATGGAGACATTTCAAGCATCTGAGGGGTTCAAGTGTGAACCCTGAGCAGGGCTGCTTTAAGACACTGGTGGGCCCTGGGGAAAGCTCATGCTAGTGGGCCCTCCTCATCCTACTGGCATAAAAAATACAGCTCTAATACACTAAACTAAATTTATGTTCACAGCAAGAGGGTAGATATTGGTAATCTATACTGTTAATTTCCTTATCCATTGTGAATGATAATTATAAGGGATAACAAATATGCTAGGAAATAATATATGAATAATATATTATTCATAATGGATAAGCATATTAACAATGTAGATTACCAATAACTGTTCTAATCTCACTTCATGATACTAATGTATTCCTATTATTATATTTTTTTATCCCATAAAGAGCAGTTTTTTGGTGGGGATTTTAATATGCCTGTCTATCTACCTGATGTCTATGGATGACACTCGGCAGGCCAGGCCAGGCTTGTTCCATTGACACAGCTCCATGCTGTCCGATGTGAAATCATGTAGAAAGTGGGATTAGGCGAAGCTGAAACTGGCAGATCCTGTGGTATAGAACTAGATAATTGCCCTCACCCTGAGCAAGTGCACAGGACCAGAAAAAGCTCAGTATGTGCTCCTCTCTGCATGTGCCACACTGCCATTGAAAATAGAAAGTAAGAAACTGCCTCACTCGCTGTAATAGAACATTTTCTGTGAAAGCTGCTCATGAGTCCGTTCACAGCACTGAGTATCAGCCAAGACCAGGCAGCCTGCCCCGTCTGCTCCATTTGTATCATAACTGCATTGAGATGGGCCACCTTTAAGAGGGAGCCCTGGGAAAATGCCCACTTTGCCCATTTATTAAGCGTCCCTGACCCTGAGTGCTTGTTTTAATGGAAGGAACCTCATTCAGCCAATGATGGTATTGTATTTACCTAATGTTTTATTTAATATAACAAACAGTTAATTTAATTTTGGATATCACATTTGTTTTGCATTGCACACATATAAACCACATTTCAAGTAACTAATGAGACTATATTTTCTTTACTGGCCTGTTGTTTTGTTGGCAAATAACCTGTTTATCTCTTGGTCTGGCTTCACTAAACTTGTAATGTCTGGCAAAATAACCTCCCATTTATCTCACCTCTCTTGTCTTCAAGGGTCACTTGATCTTCCTCACTCAACACTGAAATGGGCTTTCCTCTTCTTTCAGCAAGTGAAAATCATTGTTTCGCTTGCACTCATCAATAGTAGTTTTCCTTTTCCCAGACACACATGCTTGCATCAGAATTGAAGAAAAATGTTCTTGATGCCTAATCTTTATGTTAGAACATAAAAAAAGAAGTAAACTTTGAAACTATAATCTTAGCAGTGACCTTGACAGTTCATGTTACTATATCAAATGGCTTCTTGTCTTTTGAAGAAGCTGTGTTTTCTGTGGTTACAACTGTATTGTTATCTATGACTTTGGGGGTTGCTAAGCCAGCCTTATTTTTTGATGGTGAATGAATTGCTTGCACTTTTAAATTAAATTTAAAAAAAATCTAAGTGACAAGAGAGTCAGGAGAATGTTTAAATCATGAATTTGAATCAATTTCCTAGCTCCACAAATACATAGTGCAAATATGATACGCTACTTGCATCAAGGGGCGCATTAACCCTTTGAAAACCAGAAGGGTATGTAAATCATTGCTCTGCACTGTGATACACATCCTTCTGTCACTGAAAAGGGTGTTCTTAATAATGGCGGAGTCTGCCCCAGAGACATATTTAGGCCTAGGCTCACAGACTGGCAGGGGTAGCAGATTGGACTGTTTTAATTATTTGTATCTATATCCATTTTCCAAAGACAATTCAACATTTTAAAAATGTGCAGGTCTGGACTCACAGCTTTTTCATAGACATATCTTTACTAAAGTGAACATACACAAATGGTCTTTCTTCATAAATAAAATGTTTTGATTTAATTTAGTTTGTTGGATGCTAGTTATTGGCATTGCTTCAGTGCCTTACGGGAAGGGGCAATGCCTGCATATGGGGCTAGAAAAATTAGGGAATGGCAAAGTGTGTATCGTGGGGTTGGAAGGTATGGGGTTGCATGCACTTGGTTGGGCCTTGAGCAGCAAAACTCCAAATACATCACTGGTGTGTCTGCTGGCATGGATTAAGTCAATCATAGTGCATAGTGCATACCCTTGTGCACAGCGGCTAATGTTGGATGTGAATGCCAGTGGTGCTGGTTATAAACACCCCAGTATAAGGCAGATATAATAAGGACAGATTGAGTAATTTGAGGCAATCCATAATAAAACTCATTTGATTTAAATTATTCTTTTAACCCCTTGAACATTAAAGGGGTCTCCAAAACTTTCCTCACAATACAGTGGAGCCCTCTCGGGCATCCACATAGCTAGTATCAATCTAATGGTTAGATTGTAGCATTAAAGGGATAGTAATACTTCATTTTATCTTTATTTTATTTTGTAGGCATTAAAAAAACATGAAGAACGATATAATGGTTTGAGAGATATTTACAAGCAAAGTTTCCCCCTCCCGCCCCTTTACCTAGTGTAAGCCATCTCTTCTCAGATGTGGAATGCAGTCCATAGACCAGACAGATAAGAGAAGAAGACAATCTTCTTCCTATGAAAACAATGAAAGCCCTGCCCCCCTTGACAAGTTTTTCAGGTTTTTCCCTTATCTTAATTGAAGATCGTCCCTCTCTTCAGTCTACCTGGGCACCTCCCTTCTGAACTGGCTGAACAATGTTACATCAGTGAAAGGGGCGGGAGGGGGATACTTTTTCATTGAATAACTCTTGAACTACAACTCTGACAGAATTGAAATAACACTCTCCAAAGTCCAAATACTATGATGATTAATTAGAGCTGCTTTTATTATGAAACATTACTATCCCTTTAAAGGTTAAGCTTTTAGGTTGCGTGTTAGGGTTTGAGATAGTATCATAATTTAGAATTAGTGATAGAGTTTTGGGATAGCATTAGAGTTCAGGTTTAGCATTACAATCAGAGCTATGGATATGACTTGATCAGTGAGTGATTCTCAGTGTTAGTCCTCAGGACACTCCAAGAGGCTGGGTTTTCATAATATACCTGCTTGATCTTAGATAAGTTATCAGTACCTCAGTCATTGTAACTGATCTGCTTGTACTTAAATAGGGACATCTTTAAACCCTGACCTGATGATTTATCCAAATGGGAATAACTGGATTAGAGATTAGGGTACAGATTTAAGGTTATGGTATTGGGTATTATGCAGATAAAATATAAGTGTTTGAGTTCAGACTTTCTTTAACTTGGGTAGTGTCCACATTCAGTAATTTAGGTTGTAAGCTCGATGTGGCAGGCAGGGACACTGTTAGGTTCTGGGTGAAGGGTATTTAGTCCTTCATTAAAACACCAGAGCCCTATACAGGAAGCCAAAGAAGAGTCATTCTGAGGCAAACCAGCTGTAACAAAGGGGAGAAATAAAAATTCCCCTAAACCTACACTGATTTTAAGTGGGATTTTAAGATCTTGGATGCTAGAGAAAGCTTCAGCTCATTTGTTTGCAATACATTGATGATCTCTCTAGCATTCAAAGGGTTAAAAGCCCTATTTAAATAAAAGGGAATTTATATTTGTCCCCTATGGTGTAGTTTATTTACACCAGAATTACTTCTATTTAGTTTCAGGAATATGGCCTGAATTCCCTTTGGCTGCCCAGGACATACAATGGTGCATTAATGTTCAAAATCCTGTAATAATAAGGGTGAAATTGGTCTTGGCTGCTCAATAATAATACTTTTAGGTGGGTCCAAACCCCAAGGAAAGATGCACTAAGGTTTGCTATAATGGTGAAATGTGTGTGGCAAAGTGTGGCCATGGAGAATAATTCATACTTCACCATATGCACTAAGAATTCGGTATGCAAAGGGACATTGATCATTAACATATGATAAGGCGATGTTTTGAAATGGTATGTCTGTCCAGACTAATATGAAGTACAATGGACTGTTCACCATTTTTGAGTGTGGAGAATTGTTTTCTACTTTGATGTATGGCAAACTGTGATATATAGAGAAATGTCCTCTACTTCGGCGTATGGAAGACTTTCTCCAAGACTGAGGACTGCATAGAAAGTTACTACAAAATCCACAATTCGCCAGTCTGAGAGAGACAAATTTGTTTTTTTGAGCTCTGACATCATCACCAGCTATTGGAGAATAATCACATTTAAATATAAGCACACTCTCAGAAAAAGTAAAATGGCTCATTAACTCAGATTTCAATGTGAGAATGAGCCAATGGTGATGTAGACACTGAAACATATTTGGTGAAGACATGGAAAGGCATGACAATGGAGGTGTATTTGGGATCTAATCACAGGGATTAGGTGGCAAAGACACATTAGTGCATCCAATGAGGTGGGTTTGGGTTGAGTTTGCAAAAAATATCACTAAACTGCACTCTAAATGAAGTTTAGTGCATCTCCCCCAGTCTTTTTGCAACCTAGCAGGAGTTCTTCCTTATTGTTTAGTTGATTCTTGACACCTAATTTAGCTCCCATGTTATTTTATTAAATTTATATATACATACATAGCATTGCACTATAGGTATAAAAATATACAAATATTATCACTTAATCACAAATCCAGGATGGCAAAACAGTTCACATTTCCAAATCTTTTTGATGGTCTGTTTATCTATATCAGGACAGTGCATCATGAGGCACTCCAGCTATTGTTGGTCTACAAAGCACATCATCCGCCACCAGCCACAGTCCAGCAACAGCAGGAGAGCCTTGTGCTGTTCACTTCTAGGCTAAATGTTTGAATTATTTGGCATTTTTAGACCTCCTAATATAAAACCAACAGTCAAGCTTTCTGGACCACAGGTGAGTGTAGCTAGCAGTCTCTATCTGTCCCACTTTCAACAACCAGTCACATTTGTCCTTTATTTCAGATGTGTGGATTCATCCTCTCATTTCTCCTGTAAGGAGAGGTATTACTGTGCAGCCATGTCGCAGACACCCCAAGATCCTGAAACCATAAGTCCGGATGTCTTTGACCGTCTCTGGGAATTTTTAGGGTAAGTTGTTCAGATAAATAGGGAATTTTGAGTAAGCGGTAAGCACCTCTTTATCCTCCAAACGCTTTGTCATAGATGGAGTTGGGTAATTGGAGCAAACCCTTAGAAAGATGACTAACACCTCCTAATAAGCCCCCGCTTACTTTATTCTTTCAGGAATTCATTGTGGATTGTTTACTGATAATAAATATTTCAAAAGTACTTTATATTATGTTCACAGAACAAGTGATGATTCTTTGTTGTTCAGTGGGAGGAGATTGGGGTTATGGAGTCTGTGGCCATAAGAACCTGTTTAAACAGATAATGTCCCTTGAACTCCTTGGATGTTAGATGTAGTCAGATTTCTATAGCATCCAACGGATAAGACTATTTTAAGCCTTGGCCTTGTTTCTTGCTCAAGAATGATTCCAGTGCTGAATGGAATGGGTAGAGTAGGAGGGGCATGTCTATGGAGAGGGTCATAGGAGGTGAGGTTTTTTAGGGGGGGTGTCCATGTGCAGGGGAAGTGGAATCTCCTTGGAGACCATCTTGTTAGTGCTAGTGTGCTTTCGGCAGGAGAGACATCACTGCCCTTCCTCCCTGTTGTAGTTTTTTGTTCTTATCTTGTTACTTTGTTACAGTCTGGTGGTTATGTCCTGGCCAGGCAGAAAATAGTGGAAAGTGGAAAAGTCCTTAATCTGTTAGAACCATAGTATAGGTCAACATCCTAAGTGATGCTCTGCCTAGGTTTTGACTGTAAGCATCTATAGGGCTACTTGTTCCCAGCAAATGTGAAACATATTTCAAGGTTTCAAATTGGTATCCATGATTAGACAAATGGTCAAGTTATATGTTAAATCGTTTTACAGTCTGTAAAGGCCCTTTCATTGGTTATTGTTTTAATAAGTAAAGCTGTAGCTATTTTAAACCCAAAATTAGTCGCAGTGTTTTATTTAGTCTTCTGTTACCCAGTACATAGACAAGACTTGGTGATGTTTGCACCAGATATTCTTGAATTTAATAGAGCCCTGATAAAGAGCAGATAGGCAGTTTGAAGGGTTTGTTGCATTATTTTGCCCGTTCTTTTTTATTTTGTGATAGTTTACACATTTTGCTCTCTATTGAGCAACCTAAAGTGGATCAATTCTGGAGAAAATGAAGTGAATCATGGGGGACAAATAAAATTGGTAATTTTAACCCCTTAAATGATTGAGAGTGCTCCATTGTATTGATTTGCAAACAGAGGCGTATCTAGAAATCCCCGGGCCCTGGTGCGAAAATTGCCATGGGCCCCCCCAACCTCATGCCCTCTTCTGTATATCATTGCCCCCATCTGTTTATTACTGCCCCCATGCCCTCTCCTGTACATATCTCTGCCCCCATGCCCCCTCCTGTAAATCACTGATCCCCATGCCCCCTCTTGTATATCACTGCCCCCTCCTGTATACATTATTGCCCCCCAAGCCCTCTCCCATACATCACTGCCCCCATTCCCTCTCCCATAATAAATATGCTTGGCTACCTCTTTGTTAAATGATCTGGTAATCATTCTGCTTGCCAGGGTCTTCAGCCAGGATCTTCAGCAGATATTGGGGCAGACATGTCTTAAATAATTGAAAGGGGTAAGCAAAATATTATTAAGGTACCTGGCACTCAAAGGGTTATCAGAGCCCTGTGTCGTATAGGATGCCTTCACTCCCTATGCACACTGCCTTGTTACATGCATCCATTCATCACAGTGCCCCCTCTGGCCGTAGGCCCACAAAGCAGACAATACGATGAACGCTAAACAGGGCTCCAATAACTCTTTGAGTGCCAGGTCACTCAATAATATTTTGCTGACCCTTATCAATCATAAAACTTGTCTGCCCCAATATCTCAGGAAATTCCTCTAAACTGTAAGCTCTCACGAGCTGGGCCCTCTGATCCTTCTGTTCTCCACATCTGATTGTGCTATTTAATACCTCTGTATGTCTATTCCCAATTGTACAGCGCTGCGGAATTAGTTGGCGCTATATAAATAAAGAATAATAATAATAAGATCCTGGCAAGCAGAATAATCAACGGATCGTTTAAAAAACATTTATTGTTAGGCTCAGTCAGGCTGCATTGCTGGGGTTGACTGGGCAGCTGGGCCCCCTGCAGTGACTGGCCGGTTGCGACCACTGCGACCGTGGTAGTTATGCCACTGTTTGCAAAGCATTAGAAAGCATTCAAGGAGTTAAAAGCCCAATTTAAATCAATGGGAATTTTTATTTGTCCCCTGTAGTGCCAAAGGCTCAGTCATTTAATATACTCACCCATGGCCTGTGGCAAGTTTTTAGGATCTTTTCACATGAACAAAGGTGGACTCATTCTTTCTAAAGGTTCTGCCTATGTTCACTTGTGTCCAGTTGATGATACCTTGAAAAACTGTGTTGTTGGGGGGGAGGGGGTTGAGCACCTATGATTAAATTAGAAGATATCAATTTTTTTTTCTTGGTGATGATCTTTCTCAGCGCAGCACTATAATGATGGCCATTTTTATTTGATTGGGAATTGGAATGAAAATATTAATTTATAGAGTAACTTACTGGAACAAGGCTGGGTTGTATATGTGTACTTTGATGGCAACTAGTGAAACAAGACTGTGGTGCTAGTTGACACTATTGCTTCCAGTGGTATAGTGGAACAAGACTAGGATGAAAATGTATGATGATATGGCTACTAGCGGGACAGTGGAAAATACTTGGGTGTCAGTGAATCATTTTATGGCTACCAGTTGGACAGTATAATGGTGATATGGCCACCACTGGGACAGTGGAACAAGACTAAGGTATCAGTTTATGTGTGGTTTTATGGCTACCAATGGGACAAGGTAATAGCGCTAACGGTCCAAATTTGGTACAAACTGACAACCCAGCAATTTGTGCTAAACATTGACTTAGCTACTTTACTTAGATCTGTGGGTTTTCACTATATTTTGCATTAAAAATATGTGTGTGCTATATAGGAGAACAGTGACAATACACATTAGACAACAATGTGGATTTATGATGCATTTTTCTGTAGGTAATCCTGTGGATCAAGTAATAGAATATTCCCAAAAAAGACATGTATTATGACCATCATTTGTCCTGCCATTACTGAGGGTTTTACCAGACCTAAACTATGCATCTGCTTCTCCTTCAGCTAACATGATGCATAGGTGGCTTTAAGTGAAGTTTGCAAATAAGCAAACTTGTCTCTAGCTGTCAGGTCTATTAAAGCAAAGACTGTAATGGTTCACTTTAGGAATGATTGCTAATTATTCCTCAATCAATTCGAGGGTCGATGTGCACTAGGGTAAAAGAAACGTATGATAAATCATTCCAGACATATATTCTATGTAGCCTTCTTTCAAATCTGAAGGCATATGGTGCTTAGTGTGTGTAGAATAACACAGGAATAGGAGAGTTTATCTCACTGGAGATAGTAACGTTTATCTCATTGGACCATAGCAAATAAATAAAATTACCAAGATTCCCATTGATTTAAAGTGATAGTAACCTTTTATTTTTATTGTAAATATTCTGCAAATGCACAATATATAAAGTCAAATTGCCTATAATTTTTTTTTTATATTTTATTTTCATCTGAAGTGAGCTTCCTGAATATCTGTTTCCAGACAGGTTTCTGTCAGGGATTGGGAATGCAGTGACAGTGGCACAACACAACACTATCCATGCAGTATTGAGTGTTCTGTGTGCTGTATTTAACCCTTGGAGTGCCAGAGAGGTATGCAACGCATATCTTTGCAATGCGTTGCCTACCCCTCTTGCACACAAAGGGTTAATAGGCTGAAGGCTGGCCCGTGTACACTGTATCACTATCTTTTTTTGCATTGTATCACTTGTACTGCTTTTCATAGTCCCTGACAGAAAACTTACTGGAAACAGTTAATTTGACGTTACCTATTGTGCACTTGTCAAAAAGGAGATTGACTGTTCCATTAATTTGCAGTGCATAAAGTAGAAATGTAATTTTATTACTTTAACCTCTTAATGTCCAGATGGATGTGCAACACATTGCATTGAATTGCATTGCACACCCTCTCTGACTCTTTAAAGGTTATCCCGTTTAGTGCAAGAGGGGTAGACAACACATTGCTTTGAAATGCGTTGTGTAACCCTCTGGCACTCAGAGGTTTAAAGGGGCTTTTTTTCTTGATATCTAGAGAGGTCTCCAGAGCATTTTGAAGCAATGTGTTGGAGACCTCTCTAGCATTCGAAGGGTTAAGCGTCCCATTTAAATTAATGGGAATTTTTTCTTTATTTTTTTTTACTATTTTTAATATTCTCACTGTAGTAGGTTGATTGCAAACATACAGTAACAGGGTCACCACAGTAGCAATATGTAAACTGATGGATAGTGAAATCTTCATGTGCACAGATACCTCTACAAATACTGCAGGTGAAAATATTTTGGGAAGAAGTACAGCATGTATGATTCAATTATGTAAATATATGCATATTATGAGAAAGTTTAGAGGATTCATATGCACAAAGTTAAAAATGGAGCAATACCGGCACAGACCAGCTCTACCACATGGAACAACTAAAAGTCCCATTGGTTTAAATAGGACTTTTAACCCCTTGAATACTAGAGAGGTCGCAACACATCATCACAACACTTTTATGGACCTATGCAGGTATCTCTTTTTGGGAGTGGGGGGCAAAAACCAAAACATGCCCCCCCTAGACTAAACCACCTAAGCTCTATGTTTATTCGGAGGGGGTCTTACCCTCCACCCTACCCAGCTGCAGAAGCCCATGAATGTTTTGGATAGCATTTGAGGGGTTTAAAGCCCCACTTAAATAAATAAATGGGGTTTAAAGGAAGTTGTATATGTTCCCTGTGGCACAGTTGGTGGTGCACTTAGCTCACTCCAGAATTTCTCCACTTAGTTTGTACATATGGCCCAAAACCTCCTGTAGAATCAAGAATCAAAAACCCTGGCTTAAAGGGGACCTATCACCCCTATACATGTTGGTGTCAACAGCTAGTATATGTTGTGACTAGCTGGTAAAACGTTTTTGTTTTTTAAATAATATCGGAATTTTGCTGAAAGGAATCAAGTAAATACTGCCCTATGTCTTACATCTGGACAGACTGAGGTTACCAGCTCTGTACCGTAGTCTGTCACTCTGCCTCTGCTCCCCTCCCTCGATCCAGCCTCTTCCGATGATGGAGGCTTTTTGCATGTAAGCTGGAGTGCTCTCATTGGCCAAAGAGAGCCCCATCTTACATACAGAAAGCCTCCGTCTTTGAAAGAGGATGGATCGAGGGAGGGGAGCAGAGGCAGAGTGACAGACTGTGGTACAGAGCTGATAACTGCAGTCTGTCCAAAAGTAGGACACAGGGCAGTATTTACTTGATTCATTACAGCAAAATACTGATTTTATTTAAAAAAACTAAATGTTTTACCAGCTAATCTCTACATATACTAACCACTGACACCAACATGTATAGGGGTGATAGATCCCCTTTAACCCCTTGAATGCTAGCAACATCTCCAAAGCATTACTTCACATTTCTAGCATCCAAGAGGTTAATCTGTTAGTTCGGTTATTTTCCATACATTGGTGCAGTAGTATCTCAATTTTTGTTCCTTATCTGTCCCCTTAGACCAATGCACTCCGTCCAGCCAATTGACTTGAACTTTACCAGTGATGTAACAGAAAAAGGTCCTAAGAACAAGATTGAAATTAGCATGGACTGCATCAGGATGCAGGACTATGAGAGGAGTGATCCCATGTGGGTGAGTGAAGTGCACAGAATAATGTGCCAGAATTATTTCTCTTTCACGTGTCTATCATAAAGAGACAGACATTGTTTTTATATATTATTAAATATACCAAGGACTATTTGCACAGATCCAAAGTGGAGCAATTCTAGGGGAAACCAACTGCCTGAACTGGGTATAAATGGAATTTCAAAATAAATGAATTTTCAAAATTCCAATTTAGTTAAAGCGGATCTACCACCACATGGCCCAAAATTGTTACCCATCTGGCGACTAGCTAGTCACCAGAATTATTACCGCGTTAATGAGAATTATACACTGCTCCTGGAGTGACAGGCAGGAAACAGTGCAGACATCTTTCCATACTGACATCTGCGTTCCTGCCCTGTCAGTCCCAGCCTGCTCTAGGAGGCGGTGCTAGGAGCCGTTCGGCTCCAAAAGGGACTGACCGTGCAGGCGTGCAGACGTCACTATGGAAAGATGTCTGCACTGTTTCCTGCCTGTCACTCCAGGAGCAGTGTATAATTCTCATTAACGCGGTAATAATTCTGGTGACTAGTGCTACTGAGCAGCTAGGCGCCAGATGGGTAATTATTTGGGGCCATGTTTGTAAGGGGTGGTAGTTCCACGTTAAATGAAAACTATAATCTGGTAGTTGTCCTGTTGACAGATTTATTGCCATGGGAGCAGATCTTGGGGCTGCATTGTGAGACCTCAATCCTTAACAGGGAAACAGAACTGAGGGCAGAAAAGAAATCCATTCTATTTGTCAGATATTTGTTTAGTTGCAAGTGCAAAATATAACAAATATTGCGTATTTTGTGACATTTGGGTTAAAACGATAAACAAATGGAATGGAACACACAATTTCAGAAAAACAAACAAAACATTCAACACTTTCATACACATCTATTCAATCATTTTGTTTATTCATTCATACACAGACTTAAATCCACATTCATAACAAATATCACACTTATCTTAATGTCTGAGGTTCAGTGGTGTCCTCAACGCCCTTATCCTCCTTCATCTTCTGTCAAAAAATAAACATAAAAAAATAATACCCTTCCACCACTGTCACCACTATTGGTTCTACAAAAAAAAAAACCCTGTTAATCCTGCGCTGGCTATTACACAAGCAAAAATGAGAGAAAATGAACAGGGGTTGGTTATTATATGGACGTCCCTGTTCAGATAAGTTCCCAAGTACCCATTGATTAGGACAATGTTTCTCAACCAGGGTGCCGTGGCACTTTGGGGTGCCATGGACATACACTTAGGGTGTCCCATTTTATCTATAAGTCTTTGACAAAAATGGAAATGTAGACTCCCAACTGTACATTTAAGGACATTACTTTGCACAATATGTTTATTTTAGTTGTAAGGTATAACAATAACTCTATATTTATGTATTTGTAACCTCCATTACACCCTTGACAAATGACATAAAATGATAGGGGTGCCCCGAAAATGCCAGACTGAGTGTTAGGTGTGCCTTGAGCAAAAAAGCTTGAGAACCACTGGATGAGGATCATGCAGTTACGCAGGGAATGAAACGTGTCCTGGAGTATCCTCACCATCCAGCCAATCAGCACCTAACTGGAGGGGTCATGGATGTGCATAATGTCAAACAGCTGATTGCAATTGACTGGATATGTTTTGGGGCAGAACGGAGCAGACTAAAGCTTTTCATTAAGTGTACTCCAACTGGAATATGTTAAATCTGCTAAAACTGCCTTTATTCTTGTTGTAGTTAGAAAATGTATTTATACATATTTTGCAACACAGTTCGTTGGACTATAGTATGCCTGTTTCTACTCCATTTCTCATAAAGTCGTAATGCTCAATATATATATATATATATATATATATATATATATATATATCCTTATGTTGTTTTGTGACAGTTTTACAGATACTTTTATACATTTTTTATACACCATACACCCCCATCACCACCAAAAAGGGAAAAGGTTAATATCCATTTAACCTTTTGTGCGCCAGTTGGGTGTGCAATGCATACCCTAGCAATGCATTGCACACCTTTTGACACAGAAAGGATTTACCTTTCGAGTGCAAGAAGGGTGTTCAATGCATTGCAACCCTTCTGGCACTCATAGGGTTAATAGTATATACTTCTAGGACAGCTTTTGTAAAAATTCTGTTGATACAAAAGTTCTAAACGTTATGCATAGATCAATGTTCTTAAAGCAATTTTTTGTTTTAGGTCTTTTCATTTTATTTGTGATCAGAAAACTTCTCTTTTAATTTCACATAGACTCTTATCGCCTATTTGTTTGTTTATCTTAAATGTGGCCTACAATACAGTTATTATATTGTTCTGTTCTTGCAGCATTTAGCTGGCCATGCATAGCTGTCTACACATCCCTAGGAAAAGCATTTCTATCACATATCTAAGGGTTTACATTCCTGATAGGGGGAATGATGTGGTAAGATGGGGACTTATCTAAATTGGAGCAATTCTGGAGGAATCTAACTGCATCATAGGGGAAGAACAAGACAGAGCTTTAATTTAAAAGGGAATATTCTTCAAGCACTCTCAGGACTAGACTTCCCACTAGGCAACCTTCTGTGGTACTAATTTTTAGGAGAGCTCAAGCCTTGATGGCCACACTGAGTCTGCTGAGTTGTGGGTATTTACCAGTTTATATACCAGTCTGTGCAGTGTTTATACCACTGTACTAACCAGTTCATTTAAGAGTGGTTTTGTGTAAGACAGTTGCGGATAGGGCTGGGTGTAAGGTTCTGTTAGAAATATGGATGTGTTCATGAATGGGATTAAGAACTCCTTCCTTCCCTAGGCAACCTGAAAAGTAATTCTGACCCTGAGCACTTGCTTTGTATAAGCCAGGGGTAGGCAACCTTTGGTTCTCTAGCTGTTGGGGACTACAAATCCCATCATCCCCATCCAGCCGTTTTCTGGTTTCTGAATGATGGAAGTTATAGTCTCCAAGAACTGGAGAACCAAAAATGCCAACTTCTGCTGTAAGACTTTATATTATTTTAGCTTTTACATCCTTATTATCACAGTTATGAACATAAAGACCAAGTAATGCCTGATCATCTGTTCTAGAGTTACATAGAATAGGGTGTGATATTTCAGTTGAAAAACCATGACTATGGATCCTCCTTTTGTGGAAATAGTTCTTTGGCTTCCATTCAGATGATATTAAGGCTCACAACACACCCAGATTTCTGAATCAGGTTAGTTCCTCCCCAGTGTGAACAATAAAAGCTTCAAATCTTCAACCTTTGTCAATGTTAATTTAAAGTTGACAAAAGACTTTGCCGTTTCAGCTTTCTCCAATAATAGCTCTGTTTTTATGGGCTTTTGTGATAAAATCCCTTCTTTTCTATCTAGCAATGATGGCCAATCCATTCTCAGCCTATATCAACAATAAAAAAATATAAGTCACGTCAATAAAAGATAATGCTTTAGGGGAAATGCATATCTAGCATGTTTATCCAGTTCTGCCTGGAAGAATTGTATGAAGTTTTATTCCTGAATGATAGCTATGAAAGTGCTAATACAATCTCTCTAGTAATAATGGAGACTTCAATAAAACATCTCAAAGACCTATGTGGCATGTGTTTTGCTTTTCATTTAATGTTGTAAGCCACTGTATATGGGTCTACTTATTTAAGATCTATGTGGGTGTATATATATATATATATATATATATATATATATATATATATGGGTACAGGAATTTTGGGCAGTGCTGGATTTATATATTATATTTCAGGAGCTCATAGTCAAAGAACCCAGTGATCCTTTATCCCTACTCCTCAACTCATCACTTCATTCCACCACCAGTAACATTTACTTTTCTCAGGCAGAGAGCCCCCTTGGCCTATAACACCTCCCCCCCCTCAAAAAAAAAAAAAAAAACACAAAAAACAAACAAGCAAACAAAAATGTTTAATCCTTTGAGTGCCAGAGAGGTAACACATTGCAATACAATGCTTTGGAAACACCTCTGGCACTCAAAGGGTTAACCTTGCTAGAAAGTTCTCCAATGAATTGTGAATACCTCTCTAGCATCCAAGGGTTTAAGCCCTTAAGGCCAGGGTCCTGGGAAGTAACCTTCCCTTAAGGACCACTTTGATCCTTGCCGACGCACCTCTACACTTGACCTATTGTGTGTACCGGCTCGCTGCTTAGGGGTCTGAGAAAGACTGCTCCAGTCTTGGACAGATCAATTTCAGACCCGTTTTTACTTACAGTACTCCCGCAGGAGCTCTGTATGTAAAATGTACGTGTTGTATAGAAATTCATTGAGCGTATATATTTAAAGGAACAGTCAACATGTGTAAAGTCAAATTGCCTATACATATTTTTTTCTTCATCTCTCTAATTCTTTACACGTTTATGTCATTACCAATGAGATTACTGAATTTCTGATTCCTGAGAGCTTTCTGTCAGTGACTTAGAAAACAAGGAGAGTGATTCAGTGTTACACTATCCCTGTATGCTTTAAAAGAAACAGGCTTTTCTTCTACAGGGATAGTGTTACATTGTATCTGCTATCACAGCCCCTGATTCAGAGAGCTCACTCTCAGGAACATACAAACTTAAAAAATAGATGAATAATAAATGAAGTATAGGCAATTTGACTTAACATATTGTATTAAGCTCTTGCAGAATAGATAAAGTCAAAAAATAGGTTAACTGTCACTTGAAAATGTTTTTATTAATATGCTATATTGTTAATAATAGTGTTGTACCTACTGAAATCACATTATTATTATTATTATTTTTAGATTCATTTTATGATTACAGATGTGGCTATTCATTTATATTCTTGTGTATTTAGGTGTGTGGGAGTCAGTTTAATGTAGACTGAACATCCTTTTTGCATTGCTTGTCTACATTGCTGAAAGGCCAAGTATGTCCTCTCAGCAGCTCTGTTCTTTGAGGAACTTGGAGCTGAGTTTCCACCCCTGGCTGATCATCTGGAGAGTTGTCTTGGAGTCAGAAGGATTGCATCTTTATCCACCCAAAGAGACTGAACTGAGAGACTTAAGTCTTACATCTTAGTCCTGCTGTCATTGACATTTCATAATTTTTGGTTACTTTTTTTTACCACTTCTAAGAAATTTGTAATCCTGATATAAGAATGAAGTGGGATTCATCAATGGGCAGTATGAACTGTGTATTCGTCACCCCTTCGTTGTGATCATTTGGACATTTTTTAGTGATTGAATTTGATTGTATTTCTCTGCTTTGTGTAGGAATAAAAACCATGAATGCACCTTGCATGTGAGGCAACGCACTGGAGGCCTTTCTAGCATTCAAGGATTTAAATCCCCATTTCAATTATAGTGGCTTTTGGTAATTTTTATGTGTCTGCTATGGTGCAGTTAGTTTATTCTAGAATTTCTCCAGTTCTTCCTATTAAATGAGCCTCATGACTATTACTTTACAGCAGAGTGTAGTTGTTTTCCTCAGGTACTAATAAAAGTGTCAGGCCTTCCTGTTCTCTGCCAACTCCGACCAATGCAGATATAACAATGATACTTGTGTGACCCTCTGTGCCTGCTGCTCCATTTTTCACTCACTGAGCAAACTGGATCATCCAATGCTTTTATCTTGGTGCCAGATGACCTTTGTTTCTGTGAAGTCTCATCTCTTTTAGGAATATCCGTATTGATTACAAGGAAAGGTTCCAGTGTCGACTCCAATCTCACTTGCTGGAAACTTTCTAAATGAGTTTTACAGCTGTGAGAACAGCTATTACTGCTCATCTCTATTGTGTCTATTTCAGTGGCTCAAAAACACATCTCCGCTTAGTCCTAGAATTATTTTGATTAACCCCTTCTTGCCAGGGGATTTTTTTTCATTTTTAAATATATAATGAATGTTTTTGATGTTTGAGGTATATAAATTAACCACCCCTGATGCTCAAGGGGTTAAGGGGTTGTTTAACCTTTGAATGTCAGAGGGGTTTCGATTGCATTGCTTTGCAGTGTATTGAACACCCCTCTGACATGCAAAGGCTGTTCAACAAACTGCAAAGCAATGCAACAGACACCCAGAGTACTCTTTCTGTTGTCAGCATGATGGAGATTTCCCATTAAGATACTTTGCAACAATGGTTCAAAGGAGACCAGCTATTCGTTTGTACACGATTATTAGCGATATATTACCAAATGGAAGCTATATTTCTTGTGATACTGTCCCTTTCATTCATTAAGAAATAGTGTAAAAGGTATTGTTTGGTAAAGTTTGGTTATATCCGAAGGAACCATTAGGTTGACAGTAACTGCATGTATGTTTTATTATATGGATAATACCATCAGAGATTCTATGTTGCCACATGTTTGAGAACAGAATCAAAGAGCCTGATTGGTTTCTACATATTTGCATTTTTGTTCATGTTAATCATAATCTCAATTCAGGATTGGTGATTATCATGATCAAAAAATTGTTGGATCGTGAGTTGTGGGAAAAGTAAGACAGAAGCAAATCTGTCTTTTTTGAAAAATGTGTGATAAATAAACATCTTGATAAGATGGCCTTGATTAATATTGTCCTTAAAAATGTATTTAATTTTGTATTTTAAACAAATATATATATATATATATATATATATATATATATATATATATATATATATTAGTATTGAAGGCCCGGGCCAGGGTGCCTGCTCCGGATTGTCCGTGCCTTGAACTGGGGCTCAGCGCGTTCAGGCAGTCTCTGCTGTGCATGACTACTGCGCGTGACTGCGTCATTCGGAGCTTCTCAGCCTAGCAAATTATGTTATAGAATAGTTATTTCTTGAACTTTCATGTGCTTAAGTAGTTTGTTAGTTAGATGGCGTTAGCAGGATGTATGTGGAATTCAAAGCTCAATCTGATAAATCAAACATGAAGTGTTTTTGAACTAAGTATATGAACGCACATATTGGAATGGTTGCCATGTTTGGACAAAAGAAGACAAAACAGAAAAACAAACCATAGATTGAAGAATAAAGCACTGAGAAGAAGAGAACATGGTTTGAAAAGAAAGGTTTCCAACATGACTGAGTGCTGTTGAGCAGTTAGAAAACTCTTATGTCATAAAGACAAAGATAGTATGTTTGAGATCAACATAATGTAAATGCAAATTGCCTGTGTTAGTATTCTTCAATAAAACTCTGCTCCAAAAGTCTTTTATCATGGGACATGTCCACAAATATGAGTCAAGGTGCCCACTTCACCATCTCCAACAAGTAACACATTGATATTAGTTAAAAGTTAGTTTCCACAACCAGGGGCGGATTGTAGTAGAATACCAGCCCGGGGGATTTTTGGCCACTGGCCCACTAGCTGATTATATATATATATCCAATAGTCACTTCTCCGGTACTCAATTGGTTAACCCTTTGAGTGCCAGAGGTGTACACAACACATCGCAATGCAATGCTTTGCGTACTCCTCTTGCACTAAAAGGGTAAATTAAGTTTATGCAATTTACAAAAATGGGATTCCTTCCCCTTTGGCACTCACAAGGTTGAATAAGTGCAAGCTGAAAAAAATTGTGCTGTATTAATATATTTTGTACACAGAGAGGACTGTCACGGAGAGCACCTGTGCTGGTGGCAGCACAGATATCTCCTCCAAAATATTGTGGGCTGGCCAAGTGAAATCCTCTGATCTCCCCAACCGGACCATGATCAAGCGGCCCACCGGGGGATGCCCGATCCCCCGATAGGACAATCCGCCCATGTCCACAACCAACATATTTATGGAGATGATGAGTGAGTTATATAGCATTTGTTGCCAGTCTTGTTTAGAAACGGATATAGGTAGTTCTCCCACTAAGACTTCTGAGCTCAGTATACTATTTCCCTATCAAACAAAATATTATTGTATATCTTGAAGTACAATTTTAACCTATTGAGTACCAATAACATTCCAGGACTGTCATGGCTACAACCCACTCAGAGACCACTGAATCTGATCTGCAAAAAACAAAAAAATGCCCTGTGGTCCTTAACTGATGGCCGGGGTTAAGTAATGGATCATCAACAAAAATCTTTAGCAATTATCACACAGATAGGTAGAATCTATTTAACAGATTGAGAAAAAATATGTTTTATTAAACATACTACTGCTTCTCACACCTATCTGCAAACAGTACCTTAAATTGCTTCTTGAAGTTTAGGCCATTTTTATTTTGACAGGAAAAAAATGACCTTAATCAGACAAAAAAAATTCTGAAAATACCTGACAATATGACTGTAGATAAAGCCATGTCCATTTTAAGACTGCTTCTTTCCCTTTGACAGAGATGGCAAAAGTTCATGCAAAAAATGTTGGTAATATGTCTCAGTTATATTTGAACATCTCGCACCAGAAGTCATCAGTGGTTATACACTGCGAAACGCATTAGGCTATTTTTAAATCCATATGTATGGTTCTTATCTTATAGGTCCTTATATGTGGACTGTATATCAATAAACATAATTTTTTTACTTTTGAAGCTGTTTTTCCTTCTTTTTATTTTATTTTATGTATTATTAATCTATTCATTTCTGTTTATTTTGGATATTGTCATCTGAGGGTGCTATTTTTACATTGGAATGTCCCTCAAGTACATTGTGCTACCAGAGAATATACTAAGGCACCTGAGTGGAGACAAGTGAATATCTCCACGAGCTCGCTTTATCAGTCTGACCACTTCACTGCACTTCACTGCATATTTTTGTTTTTTCATTCTCCTGCATTTATCTGGTCATTTGAAGAGAGCAAGTCTTTTGAAGGTGCAGCCCCCCTGAGAGTGTTCCAAGTATTGTCGTCTGTGGGATAGCGCTATTCCCCATTAAGTCTTTTGCTCTGTGTACAACATAAGTAGATCCACAGCAAGTTCTTTTGTCAGTATATCTCTTCTGGGTGTTCCTTTTGTGGTGGTGGAACGTGTGTGTGTTGATATACCACAGCAGGAGGTGCCTCTCGTTTGTCTCTCTTCTTTTCATTATATTTTGCCTATATGACCATCTTTGAAAGGATGATCTGATCATCCCTGGACATCTTTTAATATGCCTGCTGAATGGATATATGGTAGCCTAAGCTTGCCAGATCATCCCTTTTCAAAAGTATACATATAAACAATACAGGCTGCAGTGATCCAGTGGTGAATTGTTAGGATGCAATGGTTCCCATGTATCAATCCAGTGTGTGTGTGTTCTGGCAACCCTAGGTAACCATTGCAGCCCAGTAATAAATAACCACCACAGCCCCACAGCAGACATTTTTAAATATGTATCCAGTCTTAATGGGGTGATCTGAAAATTCTTTCTGCATAATAATATTTCCATAAATATTTAAAGGGAAATGTAGTCACCTTTGCTACGGTAGCACTTTGGTAGTTTTTGCCTCATGTGCCTGAAGTACATTGTTTCTTTAGAATTCTTGTTCAAGGTCTTTCTGCTACTCTTTATTTATTTTGTGCCCATAGCAGCTTAATGCAGTCAGATCGCTTAAAAAACGAATGTGTCATTATGAGCGAACCTTGTTGAAGTGCCAATTATCATGGAACTGGGTGGGTAATTAGGTGGATCTGGTTCATGGCTCCACACTGCTCGCTCTAAACATTGTTCTGTGGACAGGTGCGCTCTGAATAGAGCAAACATTCCACATTAATTAAACATTAACATTCAAGTGCAAATATTGTCAGACATGAATAGTATTACTGTTGGCAGATAGGCTTCTGTTTTCTGTTCGTTTTCACTTCAGATCCATTAGTCTGTAATTATTTAACCTCTGCCTCATGAACAGGTCAGCAGATCAATCCTCTGAGTGCCAGCCAGTGGTGTGCAATGTATTGCTTTTTATGAAATTCTCCTATATAGCACATTTTCATAATTCTTATGCGGAATGTATATATTACATGTATATGTTATGGAGCTGTGAATTTCTTCCTTTCTTTGCTTTTGCACATTTTAAAATGTCTGGAGTTAACTCTTCATTATTGTGTTTAGCATTAAAGACCTTATGGTGGAATGCAGGAAACATGCACAATCACTATTTCCCGTGTGAAAATCACATGGAATAGGTTTGCACATGATAAATCAAGATTAGTGAACAGATGCGCATATTTAATTTTTTTTGTGGGCATGGTGGAATAGTGAATGCGTCTAATCCAGGAAATGCTATTGCGAATGAATTTATACTTCTGTGTAGTGTTGTTGAAAAAATAATTTTTTATGCGCAATTCAAGAAATGTTCGTTATTCAGCTTCCTGGATTAGAACATGCTCAAAATCTATGTGCGCACAAAAATGCCTTTATCAGATGCACACATTTCTTGCATCGCGCCATTAGCGACATCTCTAACTCATTTCTTTGAAATATGTTGGCACCATCTCAAGAATCCAGGTGCTTAAGTCTTGCAATGGGAGCAAACATATGGTGACCCACATTAACCCTTTGAATGCCTTTACGGTTTGGGAGATATAAGTGCTGAAAGTTCCCCCCTCCTGCTGATGAGCTGTAAAGCTGTCAGCAGTGGATCTGTGTCGGCTGACTCGGAGGCTCTTTAATAGAGCTGAATGAGCACTATCGAAAAACAGATACTTCACTAGAACAGTCTACAAAGCATGCTTGGTTAGCAAGAACACTTTGCAGACCATTCCACTGAAGTATTTGTTCTTCGATAGCACTCATTCCTTCAATATTAGGATTAGTAAATGTTAGACATTACTAACCCTTTAACCATTTGGATACTAGTGAGGTCTTTAAAGCACTTCTAGTTGGTACTGTAACATTAAGGTTTCCAGATCATTCCTTTAATCCTTTAAGTGCCAGAGGGGTACGCAACGCATTGTAAAGCAATGTGTTGCATACCCCTCTGGCACTCAAAGGGTTCAAAATGGACACTTGTTAAAATGCCTGCTGCATGAATATACGGGCACCACTGAAGACGATCAGCAGGCATTTCTCAAATGTGTCCAGTTCTAAAGGAATGATCTGCCAACCCTAGGTAACTTAAGAGCAAGTATTACAATCAAATATACTGGGTAAAAGATGAAAGAGAATTGTATCTGATACAGAGGGGGTAGAAAATATAACAGAAAACAAAATGACACTGTGCACGTTTACCACATGTATATTGTTACAGAACTGCTGTTGTCTGCCACTCAGTCTTGTTCTCCTGTTGTTTGCTGTTACTCGCACTTGCACTTCTTCCACAGAACACCGGTTTAGGATCACTGTCTTAATTAATGTTATAGGAAGATAAAGAAAAGATGAGCAAAAACATAGACTGGAAAAACTGAGAGACAAGATTTTGCGAGCATAGTATAGGGCTGATCTCCCAGCTTCATAGGCTTATCTCACTCATTTGATAAAAGTATTTCTTCTGGATTTCAAACTAATATTACTTGTTATTATTATGAATAATAAATATATATGTTTTCCTACCTGCCAGGACATTAATGTAACAGTGTATAGGATCTGGGCTTGCTTCTATGAAACTCCAGCAGGGGGCGACCACACATGAAAATAACCAAAGTAAAGAGCACTGGATTGCTTGAAAACGTGAATAGAAAATGATCATAGCAAACGTTTTCTCTTATATAAATATATTAACCCTTTGAATGCCAGATATGTTGTTGGTTACTTTCCTGGCACTCAAAGGGTTAATTAGTGTAGTATCGTAACTTGGCTTGGCAACTTGCAATTTTAGAATAATACTTTGATAATTGATTGGGGGGAAGTATACAAAGGTAATTTTGAACCTTATAGTAGTGTGCAGTATTTGATTTTAGGGATAGTCTATTCCATTAAACATTTTTCTGGTGTACCAAAGAGCTTTCAGTCAGTTTTATACCGTCCTGTCTTACACTTCAAAACCACTAATTTCTACACCAATGAGCATTTACATATATTCGAAACTAGAATAACATGGAAACCTTTTAGCATCTGTTCATTTTGGGGGAACAGATACTACCTTAGCGGAAAGAGTAGGAAGGGCCTTATACAGAAAGCAAAATGTTAGTAATTCTGGAACATATCAATTGTTCAATTATAATAATATAATATAATAATAATTGTGCAATTATTTAAATGAAAGGATAATTATATTTGCATCCCATGCATCTATACCCCTTTTTATAAAGGATAGTACCCTATTGGCTCTTGCTACAATTCCGTGAAGCTGCACACTGCTGTGAAGTCTATCTTCTATCAGTACTCCTCAATCTTTCTCCAACAAGCATTCCCCAAGTAGTTTCCCATGAAGTGTATATGTAGCATGGTCGTTTCTAGAGCCCCAATCCATTATCTTACATTTATCTACATTAATTCAGTTCATCCAAATCTATCTACAGAAAAAAAATATACTGCTATGTATGTCTTTCCTTACACAGTTTTGTGTCATCTGCAAAAGATTGAGACGTACTTCTAGATCATTAACAACAAGCATTGGGCCCAGGACTGAACCCTATGGCACCCCACTTACAATTTTACACAAACTTGAAAAGGTTCCATAACAACTTTCTGCCATCTCTCATTTAATTAGTTCTCTGCTCATGCACAGATATCCCCTCCCAAAGAGAAGCCTTTTAATTAGTGCAGTAACCTGTTGTGAAGCACAGTGTAATGGGGCTCTAAGTCTGCTCAATTATGTTTCTCACTTGTCCAGTATAATTACTTGTAATTCGTTTTTCTTTACCTTCTTGAAAGCTAGCTAGGTCTCTATGCATTGCTTCTCAATGCATTGGAGACTTCTCTAGCAACCAAGGGGTTAATATAGAGTGGTATATAAGCACTATTGTTTTTTCTTATTTTTTCCTCCTAATTTACTGTAAGTAGTAACGTTACTCCCTGTGGTTAAGATGAAGAAGTGTTTGCCCTTCTTGCGGCTGTGTGTGTTTTTCTTAAGTTTACACTGGCAAAGAGCATGTCCTGAGGGGAGGGGAGGTATGTGTGTGTTGCAGCTCTGTGTAAATTGAAAATACCTCTCTTTGCCTGGTGTTTTGTGTAGCCTCAGGGCACCAGTTCCACCAGGCCCTGTATTTAGTAAGGTCTAAAAGATGTCCCTATCCTTAGCGATGAAGTGCAAAGCCCAGATCTGAGAAGGGGTGAGACAGTCACATATAAACATTCACATAAAGGAATTCAGCAGTGAAGCATATTCAATTAGCTACATATGAGCAATACTAATCATCTCGTAGGGGCCAAATAAAAATTACCAAAATACTCATTAATTAATTAATTTAATTTTGGCTTTTAACCCCTTAATTTTTATAAATGCTTTCAAAACATTTCTTCACAATGTGTTAGAGAGCTCTCTAGCATTCAAGGGGTTAAAAGTCCCACTTATATCAATGTGAATGTTTACTTGTCACCTATAATACAGATTGTTTGCTCTTGAATTGCTCATATGTAGCTTTCTGAATACAGCTCTATCACAATATATTAGCATTGACTACAGGGTTAGCAGCAGTAGAGGAACAGGGGTTTTGTATAGAGTACACAAGTGCAAAGAATTCTCCCATAGGCCTCACTGGTTTATGCTTGGTTCACATGGACTACAATATTGCTGCATTAAAATTGCAGGATATTTTAACATTGAGCCCTGTGTTGCTGTTCATACAAGCAATTGTACCCACACACACCAGCATGCTGCAGCTGTGGTGCTTTCAGAACAAAAGGCATGTCAAATGCAGTGTATGCCTGATCTGCATAGTGGCCTGTGGAATACAATGTAAATTGTTCATCTGTGCGAAAATGGAGGTTGTTTTTTTATTACATTTTTCCCCAGGCTCGTATTTACATTTCAGGCTCCCTAGGTAATGTGCCATTGGCTGCGCCCCACCCCATAATTAACCATACCCCTTTATACGGCTACACCCTTTAATCAACATGTTTAACCCCCAGGGTGCTACAGAAGCCTTCAGAAGATTTCCCAAGCATGTAAAGGGTTAACACACATACATATATAATGGACCCTCCTTAATGCAGTTAACCCTTTAAGTGCCAGATCAGTGTCACCATCATACTTGGAAACTTTTGAAATGAGCTCACTCTGAGATTTTTTAAATGTTAACCAATATGCTCCCAAGAAAGTAGATTCTAGGTGTGATGTCAATGTTTGCTCTAACCCAGAGATGATCCAGTCAGTCCTCAAGGAATATTTAATGTGCTACAACTGTGAGATATTACATCGTATCCACTCACAAGCAGGACTTCTCCTTCTGTCTTTCTGGTACAAATACCACTAATCTGAACATTAAAGAAACAATACATTGGTGCAAATCATATCGTATGAAACACTGGACTCTGCCACCCAGAGAATTTGACCCTTCACTCTGGTACCCTGAGATTTGGTTCAAAAACCCTGAGTCTCAGGGTCAAACTCTGTGAGACCCCAGGTATGGTCACCATTGACTGTGTATATACAACTCTCTTGCACTTAAAAGGTAAAGGTCAGGGATAGGAAGCCTTTTTATGATGCATGCACAGATTATTGACACAGTATAGTAGCCCCCAACTCACATAAAGCTAATCTGTGGTGATTTAACTTGCAGTGTAGACTTGTGCGATTCAGTTCGTCCACATTTGGATTTCAGACGAATATGGCTAATTCGGAGCCATTCGGACATGTCGAAAATCTTAGAGCCATTCGTTTTAAGAACCCGAATCCGAAACATTTCTGGGCAGAATTTCGGTACAAGATTCAGATATTTGGATGACGGTCTCCCCGCACACGCTACTTTCCCTCCCTCTCTAGTCCAATTTGCTTCTTTGTACTTTCTGTCCCTCTCTAGTCCCATTAGCTTCTTCGTTTCATGATGGGGGTTGGACTAATGACATCACAGACACCCAGACAGCTCCTGCATTTCCTGTTAGTGCACATTATGTTTTAGGAGCTTGGAGAGAAAAGAAGCAGATAGAGAGATAGAGAGAGTGATTGTCCAGTTGTTGTGTAGGCAGGCAGATAGGCATAGGCAGGCAGCCAGCATTAGTGCCAGTTATTGCCACTGCAAGGGAGAGTCACCTGTGTTCCTGTGTAAAAGCTGAAAATTCAACTTAGGAGTTTGAATAATTTGCAGTGACACAATCTCACACTTGTGTAGGGGCTGGGAGGCCTAGCAGCTCACTGCCAATGCAAGGGGGAATCATCATTGTTTAAAAATTTCAAAATCCAGCTTTGGAGTATATTTGAAAAATTTGCAGAATGATACCATCTCAGAGCTGTGTAGGGACTGGGGGTCCTGCTGTATAACTGCCACCACAAGGGAGACTTACAAAATTCAAAATCCAACATAGGAGTGTATTTGAATAATTTGCAGAGTGATACCATCTCAGAGCTGTGTAGAGACTGGGGATCCTGCTGTCTAACTGCCACCACAAGGGAGACTCATTAGTGTTTAAAAAATTCAAAATCCAACTTAGGAGTGTATTTGAATAATTTGCAGAGTGATACCATCTCAAAGCTGTGTAGGGACTGGGGGGCCTGCTGTCTAACTGCCACCACAAGGGAGACTCATCAGTGTTTACAAAATTAAAAATCCAACTTAGGAGTGTATTTGAATAATTTGCAGAGTGATACCATCTCACAGCTGTGTAGGGACTGGGGGGCCTGCTGTCTAACTGCCACCACAAGGGAGACTCATCAGTGTTTACAAAATTAAAAATCCAACTTAGGAGTGTATTTGAATAATTTGCAGAGTGATACCATCTCAAAGCTGTGTAGGGACTGGGGGGCCTGCTGTCTAACTGCCACCACAAGGGAGACTCATCAGTGTTTACAAAATTAAAAATCCAACTTAGGAGTGTATTTGAATAATTTGCAGAGTGATACCATCTCACAGCTGTGTAGGGACTGGGGGGCCTGCTGTCTAACTGCCACCACAAGGGAGACTCATCAGTGTTTACAAAATTAAAAATCCAACTTAGGAGTGTATTTGAATAATTTGCAGTGATACCATCTCACAGCTGTGTAGGGACTTGGGGGCCTGCTGTCTAACTGCCACCACAAGGGAGACTCATCAGTGTTTAAAACATGTAAAATCCAACTTACAGTTGTTTATGGACTGGGAGGCCTAGCAGCTCACTGCCAACGCAAGGGGAAATCATCATCGTTCTAGTGTTATATTTTAAAATTCAACTTACAAGTGTGTGTGAAAAATTTGTAGAGAGACACAATCTTACAATTGTGTACAGACAGGGAGGCCTAGCTGCTCACTGCCAACGCAAGGGGGAGTCATCATCATTCCAGTGTTAAGTTTTAAATTCAACTTACGAGTGTGTGTGAAAAATTTGTAGAGTGATACAGCCAGTCTGACAGTTGTCGTGTGGCCAGGTTGTAAAATTGTCTTATCATTATAGTACACTACCTACCTAACTGTAATGGATTTGATTCCTAGTGAACAACCTGATGTTTGTCATCCTGGTACCAGCTGCAGTGATCCAGCAACCACCAACACCACCACAGCGATGTTGCGTTCAAGCAGAGCTAGCAGCAGCAGGCGGGCAAAGAAGAGTACTAGTACTAGTCAGACTCAGCAGCAGAATTCAAAACAAAAAAATATAAATAAGAAGGAATAAGAAGGGAACTGCAGGTTGTTCTACCTCTGCTAGTAGGGTAGAGTGATCCAGCACCTCCTCTAAGACCACGAAGCAGCCATCACCTGTGTCTCGTCAGCTGTTTCATGATGATCCCCCCAGAACCACCTGCACAAAGACTAGTGCCACTGGCAGTTTAGTCACCACCTCCACTACAGCCAGTTGTGTAAACCTGGGGACACCTATCATTGTTAACAGTTCTGGTCTGACACTGCAGGCAGTATCAACGTGGGATTTTTATAGCGAACGTCCATGTAAGCAGCCCAAATGGAAATTATTGCAGTATTTGGATAACATTTTTCCTGCCACCACTGCCACTGAGAGCATATCCACTTCAGAAAATGTTATTGAGGGAGATAGTTTTCCATTTACCGATAGTCACCAGGCAGAAGAGGAAACTGAGCAGGTTTCCACAAAATCTGCAGCTGATGATGATGTTTCCTCCTTGCAAAATGTACAAGAGGTGGAAGAAGAATCTGAGGCATCAAAGTCTCCTAAGCTCATAGCCGTTTGGGGTGCTACTTTTAATTTGGGGGACAGGGAGCCCTTCCATCAACTTATGGAGGCTGTCACACCCCGATATAAAATTCCATCCTGCACCACATTTAGTAGAACTATAGTGCCTCACTGTAGCGGTCGTGCGTTGGTCTTTTGAAGGACCTACTAGGAAAGGCTGCTGGCCAGTCAGTGCACTTTACCACTGACTTATGGAGTGCTCCGAGTGGCCAGCATGGCTTCCTGTTATTGATGGCGCATTGGTGGCAGCCTAATGTGTTGCAAGACACACCAACAGCAACAACAAGTTTGGGTGCAGTAGCCAAGCAGGCAGGGCACTGCTCTTTCCTCCTCCATGCTGAGGTAATGGATCAGCAGCACACTTCAGATAACATTCGCAAAGCACTGCAGAACATGGTGGCGCAGTGGCTAGGGGAGCAGGCATGCACAAAGGCGCAAATGGAGTTTGTTGTTACTAGTGTTGAGCGAGCATGCTCGGCCGATGCTCGGATCGGCTCGAGCATCGCTCTGCTCGGCACATGGCGGTACTCGTACGAGTACCGCCATGTGCTCGCCCGCCATGTTCGGGTGGCGGGGATCTGTGCCGAAGGAGGCACAGATCTGAAGACGCTCCGCTGGACCACCAGGGACTGGAGGTAGGGGGCATTGCGGAGATGAAGGGGGCATAGCGGAGATGAAGGGGGACATTGCTGAGATGAAGGGGGCATAGCGGAGATGAAGGGGGACATTGCTGAGATGAAGGGGGCATAGCGGAGATGAAGGGGGACATTGCGGAGATGAAGGGGGCATAGCGGAGATGAAGGGGGACATTGCTGAGATGAAGGGGGCATAGCGGAGATGAAGGGGGACATTGCTGAGATGAAGGGGGCATAGCGGAGATGAAGGGGGCATAGCGGAGATGAAGGGGGACATTGCGGAGATGAAGGGGGCATAGCGGAGATGAAGGGGGCATAGCGGAGATGAAGGGGGACATTGCTGAGATGAAGGGGGCATAGCGGAGATGAAGGGGGACATTGCTGATATGAAGGGGGCATAGCGGAGATGAAGGGGGACATTGCTGAGATGAAGGGGGCATAGCGGAGATGAAGGGGGACATTGCTGAGATGAAGGGGGCATAGCGGAGATGAAGGGGGACATTGCTGAGATGAAGGGGGCATAGCGGAGATGAAGGGGGACATTGCTGAGATGAAGGGGGCATAGCGGAGATGAAGGGGGCATAGCGGAGATGAAGGGGGACATTGCTGAGATGAAGGGGGCATAGCGGAGATGAAGGGGGACATTGCGGAGATGAAGGGGGCATAGCGGAGATGAAGGGGGCATAGCGGAGATGAAGGGGGACATTGCTGAGATGAAGGGGGCATAGCGGAGATGAAGGGGGACATTGCTGAGATGAAGGGGGCATAGCGGAGATGAAGGGGGACATTGCGGAGATGAAGGGGGCATAGCGGAGATGAAGGGGGACATTGCTGAGATGAAGGGGGCATAGCGGAGATGAAGGGGGACATTGCTGAGATGAAGGGGGGCATTGACCAGGCACCCTCCCCTCATCAGAGCAGGGGGTGCCTGGTGTAATGCTCGTGTCGCCCCATTCAATTCAATGGGGCTCGGGTGCTCGGCCGAGCACTCGAGCCTCAGGGGGTGCTCGGTCAGAGCACCCGAGCACCCGAGCATCGGGGTGCTCGCTCAACACTAGTGGTTACTGATGGTACAGCTAACATGATCAAGGCTCTCCGGGATTCCAGATTTGTGGGTGTGCGCTGCTCAGTGCATGTCCTGCATCTAGTAGTGAAAGCTGCTCTCGAGGATGGCAGTAACACTGGAAGGTTGGCAGCACTTCTGGAGTCGTGCCGACAAATTTCTGGCCACTTCCATCGGACCGTCAAAGATAGCCAACTCCTCAGGGAGGAACAGGAAAAGGCAGACCTCCCACAGCACCGTCTAAAACAAGATGTTGGGACCAGGTGGAACTCCACCTTAGATATGCTAGAGCGTATCCTGGAGCAGAAAAAGGCAATTCATGAAATGTCATGTCACCATTTCATTGGTACTAACAGAACACTGGGCAGGGCTGACTGGGCCCTGATAGAAAAGGTAGTGACAGTCCTTACGCCTTTACGTGCTTTGATGGAAATTTTGAGCAAAGAGAACGCTAGCCAGGCAGAAGTTATTCCCCTCTTCACACACCTCTCCTTTAAATTGGATGATTTCCTTGCCCATAGGGAACGCTTCCCTGGTTATGATGGTAATTTACTTCCTGATGTTGCTGCCCTTCTAATGAGGCTGAAGAAGGAGCTGACTCGGCGCATGGAAGAGAGCATGGACAATTGTCCCAAGTTAATGCTGGCCACAATGTGCTAGACACACCAACAGCAACAACAAGTTTGAGTGCAGTAGCCAAGCAGACAGGGCACCGCTCTTTCCTCCTCCATGCTGAGGTAATGGATCAGCAGCACACTTCAGATAACATTCGCAAAGCACTGCAGAACATGGTGGTGTAGTGGCTAGGGGAGCAGGCAGGCACAAAGGCACAAATGGAGTTTGTGGTTACTGATGGTACAGCTAACATGATCAAGGCTCTCCGGGATTGCAGATTTGTGGGTGTGAGCTGCTCAGCGCATGACCTGCATCTAGTAGTGAAAGCTGCTCTCGAGGATGGCAGTAACACTGGAAGGTTGGCAGCACTTCTGGAGTCTGGCACTAACAGAACACTGGGCAGGGCTGACTGTGCCCTGATGGAAAAGGTAGTGACAGTCCTTACGCCTTTCCGTGCTTTTATGGAAATTTTGAGCAAAGAGAACGCTAGCCAGGCAGAAGTTATTCCCCTCTTCACACACCTCTCCTTAAAATTGGACTATTTCCTTGCCCATAGGGAACGCTTCCCTGGTGCTGATGGTAATTTACTTCATGATGTTGCTGCCCTTCTAATGAGGCTGAAGAAGGAGCTGACTCGGCGCATGGAAGAGCGCATGGACAATTGTCCCAAGTTAATGCTGGCCACAATGTGTGATCCACGAGTCAAAGGCAAGACGGTACTTACGTCTAATTCACTCACTGTCTGGAGGAAACAATTGATAGCGAGGGTGCGTAAGAGGCAAAGGAAAACCAGGATGCAGTCGCATAAGGCAGGAGAAGATTCCGCAGATGAGCTGGAGGAATGTGGTTGTCTTTTGGGACCTATCAGTAGCAGCGCTAGTAGCACGTCATCTTGTTCCGGTGGAGCAGCTGCTGCTTTTAATGCTGAGGCAATGGACAGATTATGCTTCGGGCAAAACAAACAGCTCCCAATCAGTAGAAAAAGTGCTGAGTTTGAGGTTAAGGCTTACCTTGAGGAACCTTCTTTGCCTCCAAGTACAGATCCCTTGACTTTCTGGGATAACAAGAGGGCTGTGTGGCCTACTTTGTCCCTGATAGCCCAGAAGTTGCTTTCTTGCCCCCCAAACACTGTCCAGAGTGAGCAGGTATTTTCTGTTACTGGAAATATACAGAGCCCCCAGTGCTCTCAATTGGCCCCCCAGCTCATGCAGCAAAAGACTTTTTTAAAAGTCAACCTGCCAAAGCTGGGTTACCCTGCTCTCAGGTTCGATGCAGATTAGAAGAAAAAAAGTACCATAGTAACATAATATGCTGAGCGCTCCAGCTTACCCAGCTCTAGGACAGAGGTTGGTTGGGCAGAGGACATCCCCCTGACTTGGTGGGACTCATGGGGGAATTTAAAGTCTACATTGTTGTCCCACTATACAGGTTGTTCAGTCTGGCTCTGTGGTATCTATTTACTGGGTCCTGTCTGCTCCAGTGTTCTGTGGCTTTCTGCTGGCTACAACTCCAGTGTTGCTGTCATCGTGAGTCTGCCTCGAACCAGTCATCCTCAGTTGCTGCTGTTCCATGTATTTACTGAGTCCTGGCTGCTCCAATATTTTGCAGTCCTGGCTACATCTCCAGTGTTCCTGTCATTCTGAGTCTGCCTCACACCAGTCATCCTCAGTTGCTGTTGTATCCATGTGTTTACTGAGTCCTGCCTGCTCCAGTGTTCTGCGGTTTTCTGCTGGCTACATCTCCAGTGTTGCTGTCATCCTGAGTCTGCCTCGCACCAGTCATCCTCAGTTGCTGCTGTATCCATGTATTTACTGAGTCCTGCCTGCTCCAGCATTCTGCAGTCCTGGCTACATCTCCACTGTTGCTGTCATCCTGAGTCTGCATCTATCATGGTGCTTGTGCTTTACGGTCACTAGCGGTTCTACCACCTGTCAGTCTGCACTTCTCCACTGACTCCGGTTGAGCTACCTTTCTGCCTGTGCCTCACTGTAGCCTCCGTTTGTCACTATACGGCCTGTGCCTCACTGTAGCCTCCATTTGTCAAGATATGGCCTGTGCCTCACTGTAGCCTCCATTTGTCACTATACGGCCTGTCCCTCACTGTAGCCTCCATTTGTCACTACACAGCCTGTGCCCTAACGGTCACTTGTGGTGGTTCGACCTGTCTGTTTGCACCTATCAGCTGCCTCAAGTTGCATTGCTGTACAGCTGCTCTCCCTATTGCCTCCGGGCTAGTTAGACTCAGTCTGCCTACCATCACCTCTGGTTGTGCTCCGTGCAGACTGTGCCTACTCTGCTTGCCTCTGGGCATCTCCTCAGTATACTCATTTGTACCATCACGTGGGCTGCCTTAGCCAGTTATAGGTAAGGCCGGTAGAGCCTATCCGCTCCCCAATCTATTGGGGTGTCTGCCCTGCACTACCAGTCTCTCTTAGGGCTTCTCCTGATCTGTACTGCAGAGGTTTTGTTCCAGTTCCTATTCAGTCATGTTTACATTTCTGTATTTTGTTTTATCTGTTAATGCCCTGACCTGTGTCAGATTATAGTGCTATCCTCTGTTTGAGTCTGGACCCATGAAGGGCATTTCTGTTCTGTATTATTTTGTCTAATAAAGATTCATTATTTTACCTTAACCAAATTGTCTGAGTGTTCAGTAAACCGTGACAGCATTGCATCAGTCATCCTCAGTTGCTGCTGTATCCATGTCCTGCCTGCTCCAGTGCCTGCTCCAGTGTTCTGCAGTCCTGGCTACATCTCCAGTGTTTCTGTCATCCTGAGTCTGCCTCGCACCAGTCATCCTCGGTCGCTGTATCCATCTACTGACTGATTCCTGCCTGCTCCAATGTTCTGCAGTTTGCTGCTGCCAACATCTCCAGTGTTGCTGTCATCCTCAGTTTTGTAATCTAACTCTATTCTAAGAAAAGTCATATGTCTATGAGTCCTTCCTGCTCCAGGCTTCCTGTATGATTTTTTTGCCAAATGGTGACTACTAAACTCACACTGTAGCAAACAAGTGGCAGTGGAAGTAAACTCCTGCCTGCTCCAGACTTCCTCAATTTTGTAGTCTAACTCTAATCTAAGAAAAGTCGGATGTCTATGAGTCCTGCCTGCTCCAGGCTTCCTCAGTTTTGTAGTCTAACTCTAATCTAAGAAAAGTCGTATATATTTATCTACTGGGTCCTGCCTGCTCCAGGCTTCCTCAATTTTGTAGTCTAACTCTAATCTAAGAAAAGTTGTTATGTCTAGGAGTCCTGCCTGCTCCAGGCTTTCTCAGTTTTGTAGTCTCTCTCTAATCTAATAAAAGTCATATGTCTATGAGTCCTTCCTGTTCCAGGCTTCCTCAGTTTTGTAGTCTCTCTCTAATCTAATAAAAGTCATATGTCTATGAGTCCTTCCTGCTCCAGGCTTCCTCAATTTTGTAGTCTAACTCTAATCTAAGAAAAGTCATATATCTATGAGTCCTGCCTGCTCCAGGCTTCCTCAATTTTGTAGTCTAACTCTAATCTTTGAAAAGTTGTTATGTCTAGGAGTCCTGCCTGCTCCAGGCTTCCTCAGTTTTGTAGTCTCTCTCTAATCTAATAAAAGTCATATGTCTATGAGTCCTGCCTGCTCCAGGCTTCCTCAGTTTTGTAGTCTCTCTCTAATCTAATAAAAGTCATATGTCTATGAGTCCTTCCTGCTCCAGGCTTCCTCAGTTTTGTAGTCTAACTCTAATCTAAGAAAAGTCATATGTCTAATATCTACTGAGTCCTGCCTGCTCCAGTCATCCTCAATCTTCCTTCTTCCTTCAAATAGCTATATCCACGCTTCATCTACAGTACCATAAGGCTAAAGCTCCACCTTACCCTATTTCACCATCTTCATTTAGACCCTGGAAAAGGTTTCACTTATTTTTATTTATCTAATTTTGATTTTATTTTATTTTTAAAAGCATGGTGAATTCGGCTGAATAATTCGGATTCCTTCCGAATTTCATCTGAGTCGAACAAGTCTGGTACGAATTTTGGATCTTCCGAATAAGAAAAAAAAATTGTCTGAAATAAAATTTTACAGAATTTTTTTTCCCGTGCACAAGTCTATTGCAGTGTATGGATACCTAATGCAACTGGAAGTTCCAAATGCACTAGCTATCCATACACTGAATATTAAGCCACTTCAGAATACGGAACTCACAGCCTGTTTTGCATGTCAGTGGGATATTAAAATAATAGTTCTAGTATAAAATTAATTGGTAAACTGATAACATGGGTTTGCAACCTTCAAGTGCAGGAGTAATGTGAATTGCATCACACACTACAGTGGCCAACTTTAACAGCAGTGTGGGTGAGAGCAGCATGCTGAATCTTTATACTGTGTGGACAGCCAAAAGCCATGAGGCTGTTAGGTTGGCCAACACCTTTCCCACACCAGCAACACAACATGATAAAGCCTAGCAGGACAGCAGTCTTCCTTATCCCACCTCTCTTTACAGGTTACTGTGGTCATGACATAATTCCAGAGAGCCATCTAAAGTAAGGGTATGGTTATGATGATAGCATTTGCTCGGCTCCCCTAAAAAGTTGATAATCTAGGTATGTGCCTACGTGCTATCCCACAGATAAGTGTCTAATTGGTAAGATAAGGTGATCAGATATCCCTTGAATGTTAGACAACTCATCTAGCAACAACTCCCCAAACCCAGAATTACAGTATTGACACAGAACACACAAAAATTGATCAATGGCAATAAAGCAGTGACTGGTTGACAACCCCAACCCCACTGCTAGTGTAAAACACACATCACCAAACAAATAAAACACATAAATAGTATACATCACCATAACCACGAATCCTAGTCTGTGTCGGCCCCCCAAGTATGAAGACCATTTTGGGTCATGTAGAACCTGCAAGTCACCACATGCAATGAGCATGTTGAATAGGTACTTTCTCAATGCCCCAGAAGTCCTCCACACTTACTGAAGCTGGTAAAGAGGAAGAGATGAAGGGATGATTTTCCATCCACAAGCCAATAAATCCTTTATTACAAACACTATAAACAAAATTTACAATACCATACAGTATGGCAATACCTAACAAACAGCCTACATAACAATATAGTAAATTCCGCTAATAAAAAATAAAACTAACCCTGCTAAATAACAGCCAAGACAACAACCAAATTACCCACTGAAAGAGAAAAAAAATATGAAATTGATTTTATCAACATGGGTGGGAGAGGCAGGAAGTTGCTCAGGCTGTGCAGCTTCTAAAAAAATGACATGGTCAGGTTTGAGAGGTCTGAGAGATAAGACTTACATAGTTCTTAATATTTTTAATACCTACATTACTAAATAATCTTGAAATTAGGTATTACTATCCCTTTAAGTGACGCAATGTGTCTGACATCTCTTTAGTGTTAAAATGGAACTGTCAGTTTGTAACAAATAGGTGATTTTTAAAGATATTTCAGATGCAACTTTCTTTATGTTAGACATTTTTTTATTTAAACAACAGATTATGAGATATTTAGCTTAATGTATTTGTCAGTTAATGCAAATCTGCCAGGCAAGCACAGTAAATTCAAACATTCCTCACTGATCTACATTACCAGCTGCCATTTCCACCAGGAATTACTAGCTCAGTTGCATACACTGAGAAATAAATGCATCACAATTGCCATAAATTACTGTATGAAATAAAAAATGCCTAACAAATAAATGCAGGTGATTTTGAAAGTTATTTCAAAAGCATATATATATTACAAACCAACAGTTCTACTTTCATGAAGGTAAAAAGCCAATTTAAATCAATGAGAGTTTTTATTTTTTCCCTATGGTACAATGCATTGGATACCCCCATGGCTCTCAAAGGTTTAAATCAGTGGTGGACAGCCTGTGTGTCTCCTGCTGTTACTGGACAACAACTCCCATCATCTTGTAGGTCATCAGTATGTGCCACTTATTGGAATGTTAAAGTTCAACAAATTAGAATTTTTAATGCATGAAATCATGAGTAGATAACCTGTGTCTCTCCTGTTGCAGGACTGCAGTTGCTATAATTTCCAGTTGCTGGCTCGCTGAGAATGATGGGAGTTGTAGTACAACAAAAGCAAGAGAGTCTCAGATCTCCCACCACTGGTTTACTGTTCAGATAATTTCAAATCAGTTTCTTTCAACCACTTTTTATGCTGGAAAAATAGAATAAGTAGTCTCTGTTAATGTAGGAATTAGTGGGTATGTTATAAGGAACATAAGCTTGGTGGTAGTGTGAATATTCAGAGATGTACTTGGCACATGGTAATTTCTAGGGTGGGGGAGAATTGTGTCTGCCCAGTCCTGAAATACAACTTTAAATTTTCTCATGACCCTAGAGGCTTCTTCCTTATTCATGTAATCAGGGAGTACACCATTTTTTCCCCTGTTGCTAGCATTAAATTAACACAGGAGGAGCCTTACCTACAAATAATATCTATATCACCTTCTCCTCCCAGGCATTTTTAGTTGCTACAGGTTACACAAAAATATTTTGAGTAAGGTTCACACCGGCTACTTTAGTGATACTTTATTAATGCTGAACTAAACCCACCTTTGTGAAACAGCTTGCTTACAATAGTGTTGTCCACATGGGATATTCCCTGCCTCGCCGAGTGCACCAGAAAGTAGCATGCTGAAACTGAAATGTGCTCATATGCTGAGGACCACCAGGTTTCAGCATGCTGACTACTGGCCACCGCACAGATCATTCAAACCAGCAATTCTGGAGGATATGACCCATGTGGGTATTACCAAAGGGATTACCAAAGGGGTGAAAAACCAAAGTGGCTTATTACAGGGGAATATGGGAAGGGACTAGCACTCTCACAGGATTTCTAAGAATGAAAAAAAGTTGTATTCCATAGTCTCCAAATAAACATTCAGGCACACTCAAGGGCTAGAATTTCCCATTATCAGAATAGGAAGTTGCCTACAGAGCCTATTTTTAAGGGGGCCTTTAGCTGTGTCAGCCTTGCCCACTTTATCAATTTATATTGACCAGTTTAATGTTGTAATACCAACTTTAGGGTCATTTAGCCAGACTATTTTACTAGTGTATACACTTCTGTAGTGACCAATTTATTTTTTAGAAACATTTTTGCATTTGCTTGTTATAGGCTGAGTATTTCTCCTCCAAGCAACTGTGGAAAAGGTGGCTGGTGTAGTCATGTGAGGAGAGGGGTGACGTAGTGAGTAGGTCCAGAGGGGTGTAAAGTGCCATTTTGTCTGATGTCTTGATGTACATCTGACTCTGCATTGAAACAATAGAACCAGCATCAATACAGGTGGGAACTGAAATACAGGGCCGGCCCTTACAGGAGTCCCGGTGGGTCCATAGACCCAGACGGCACTCTGACAGGGACAGCAATTTGCCTCCCCAAGGCATGCTATTTCGTGAACGGCGTCTCCACACTGCCCCACACTGATGACAGCTGGGACCACGTCACACGCTGAGACACCGTGTAGATCACACCGGAGTTTTCATCATCTGTTCGGAGGCCAGTGCAATCAGTGTGGGGCCAGCTGCTATCAGTGTGGGGCAGTGGGAAGATTGATTAAAAAGCAAGAGGAAGAGTCAGAAGGAGAAGAGAGTGAGCGAAGGAGAAGAGAAACAGGAAAGGGGGAAAGGAAGAGCCAGACAAGCGGAGAAGAGAGATCCAGGGAGAAGAGAGAGAGCAAAGGAGAATAGAAACAAGCAAAGGGGGGAGAAAGAGGCACAAGGGGTGAAAAGAGGGGAAAAAAAGAGGCACAAGGGGTGAAAAAAGAGGCACAAGGGGTGAAAAGAAAGGGAAAAAGAGGCACAAGGATTGAAAAGAGGTGAAAAAAGAGGTACAAAGGGTGAAAAAAGAGGCACAAGGATGGAAACAGGGGAAAAAGAAGCACAAGGGTTGAAAAAAGAGGCACAAGGGGGAGAGAAAGAGGTACAAGGGGTGTAAAAAGAAGCACAAGGGGTGAAAAAAGAGGCACAAGGGGGAGAGAAAGAGGCACAAGGGGTGAAAAAAGAGGCACAAGGGGGAGAGAAAGAGGTACAAGGGGTGTAAAAAGAAGCACAAGGGGTGAAAAAAGAGGCACAAGGGGAGAGAAAGAGATACAAGGGGTGTAAAAAGGTCACAAAAACATTACAGTTCTATGTGGTTTTAGGGGCAGGAGAGAGATTAATATAATTAAGGATGTGGTGTGTTTTGGTGGGTGTGGTTTTGTTGTGTGTGGGGGGGGCAGCATTTCATCCTTGGACCCTGCTGAAATAGTAGAAGTTACTGACACCATAGAGCAGACTGTAGCAGCCATATTCTGTGTAAGTTTAGAGATGTGGAGTACAAAGCAGATAGCACAGTATATACTAGCTGGCAGAAAATCTAAAGCTTGGTCTTTACTAGTGTATTCTCATTTGCACCTCTGGGAATAATTATATTACAAACACAATGCCCTGATTTTACAGTTTCTACCCAACTCTCACCCAGTCACACCCTGAGTGAAATAAAATCATATAGAGGAAGCCCATGTTACCATGAGGGAACTATGTGTGGTCACACATTCCAAAGGACAGCTCTGGTATTATTTTTTATCAATGCGTGAGCACCCCTCTGTCGCTCAAAGGGTTAAGCATGTGTCTGACATGATAATGCTAGGATATGGGTCTTCCTATTTCACTTTCAAACCATTGTATTTTACAATCATAGCTTAGCAAATACCTACTGGTGATTTACAGTATAATATTTAAAGGGAGAACTTATTAAACCTTTGAGAACCAGAGAGGTATCCAACGCATTGCAATGCAATGTGTTGGATACCTCTTTGGAAGTGAAAGGGTTAACCCTCAGGAATCCATATTATCTAGTCAGGTAAACAGGGCCTTTTCTATAACTAAAGCCAATCTCCTACACACTGTTCTTTTTACTCTTTAATTTACTGTTAAACAGTATTCTTTTTTTTTCTTTACACCTCTTTTTCCATATTTGTTACTGACTATGACAATGTTCATCAACCATTATATTGTGGTGCAATGCAAATTACTTATTACAGGAAAACACACCAAGACACCCTGTGGTCTAGACACTCAATGTATATACACAAAGACACTGGACAAATGTTGGTGCACACCAACTGTACCATAGGGAACAAAGAAATGTTTTCAGAACTACCAATTCTTTAAATGTGGCTTTTAACTCCTTGAATGCTAGATAAGTTGCCAACTGATTTCAAAGCAAAATGTAGGGGACTGTTTTGGCATTCAAGACATCAAAGTAGATCTATCACTTTGAATTTTCTTTAGATATTTGAAAACTTCGTTCCAAACTGTCTATATGTCATGTTAACCAAATTCCAGCAAATGTTTAATTTAGGAGATATTCACACTTTTATTTCAGGGAAAAGTGAAAGTGAAATCTTCCTGGTATAGCACAGAGCTTCAACAGCATATGAAACGTTACTGAAACATTCATTAGATTATGGTAACAAGTAAAATATATCCTTAATTACACATTTACTGGTCCTTTGGCTAACATGCTGTTTTCAAATATGCAAACTTGAATTAAGGAGAAAGTTCCACTATAAGAGTAGATTTAAATCAATGGGAATGTTTTTTTGTCCTTTGTGGTGCAGTTTTCTCCAGAATTGCACACATTTTTTTGTGAGTATTGACCTCAGTGGCAAGAACATGGAAGACATGCCAGTAGAATAAAGATTATAGACAACGACGCACACCCTTACCATGAAGGATGAATGACAACTGCTTTAAATTACTGAGAGAGAAAAAATGGATATGTTAGGATGCATTCAATAAGCTAAAGAGGTGCAATTCTGGAGCAAACTAATTGCAAAATAGGGGGAGAAATAAATAAATGACAAAGATTTCAATGGGTCTTTGAACTCCTTGAATGTTAGAGAGGTCCTGGGACCATCTAAACCAGTAGTTCCCAACTTTCTCCTCATGGAGGCCAACCAGGCCATGTCTTTAGGATGTCTCTGCTTGTATACAGGTGATTTAATCAACATCTCAGTCATTGAATTAATTCACCTCATTAACCCCTTGAGTGCCAGAGCGGTACGGAATACATTGCAAAGCAATGCATTCTGTACCACTCTGGCACTCAAAGGGTTAAAAGTAGGGAAATCCTAACGACATGGCCTGATAGGCACCCACGAGGACAGGGTTGGGGACCATTGTTCTAAAGCACAGGCTTCCAACATGCAGACCATGGGTGAAAAGTGGCCCATCAAAGCCCAAGGTACGGCACACCTAAGATTTGTAATAAAACATGTTTTACCTAATAAGCTAGCACACATAAACTAATAGGCTACTAGGACCTAGCCACCTTCATTACCCAGAATCGTTCAGTCTGTTAAAACACAGTATTCTCAATGACTTGATAATACAGAAAAGTGACTAACTCCAAACATGCAACAGCAATTTTGCATGAATAAAATAAATTCAACTTTTTTTTATATCACATTGGCATTACATTTAAATCCATATAATTAAATAGCTAAAACGTTATAATTCCCCATTTTTTATAGAAAAATGAATGTGGCCCTCACAAATATATTTCTGGTCAAGTGGCCCACTGAAGAAAAAACTTGGATGGCCCTGTTCTAAAGCCAAGTCAGAAAGAATGGACATCAGTGCTATACCAATACCATGTTTTTCACGCGAAATGCATAAGAGTAATATCATACTAATGGTTTCTGAATTTTGCCCTTGTGGCTTTGTTCAAGAGATAACATCTACAGTTCAGGGTGTCATGAACATGGAGGTGGATATAACATGTTGAGGCAGGTCTAGTACATGAACCAACTTAACTCTTTAAGAACCAGAGGGGTGCTTGCTGTATATGCCTCTGATGCTTAAAGGTTTAAAATTGTCATGTGCAGTGAGCAGGGTTTGAGGTCCTATGGTTCTGCTAAAAACTGCTCTGTCCATCTTCATAGTCATGTCATCCAGGACTTATTGACAATATTATACGTGGAACTCAGGTACAATACTATGTGAACTCGGCACTCTTCAAAGAATTGAATGAAAGCAGCAACCTGAAGATAAAAGAACTCTTTATTTTGAGATACAATAGAAAATGATCACATTGGAAAAAGGTACACAAGCTCGCTATCTGACGTGTTTCGTACCTACTGGTGCTTACTCATAGACATTCACATTACCTAAGTACTGGAAAAACTTCACATAGTATGGTGTCTATAATTGGTGATTTGGATCGTCTTTCTTCTGGCGCATTCATAATTATCATCAGTCCGGTGAGCACAGCAATATTAACCCTTTTAACCCCGCATGCAATGGCTCAATATAAGGGTTTTAGAGCTTAGCCAATGGGTTTTGTTAGCACATACCACACTATATATTTAAACCCAGGTACAAGGTAAAAATTCATAGTGAGCATTATGAGTTTTTGGCCATAGTAAGATAAGGGGAGTTATTAGTAGGTGTTTGTTCTTATTTAAGTAGAATGCATGTTGCTTTAGGACAAAGCTAGGCAAACTTTGGCACTTCAGCTGTTTGCTGGTTAGGGTTGATGGGAGTTGTAGTCCACAACAGCTGTAGGGTCACAGGTTGGCCATCCCATTTTAGAACAATCAATAGACATAAAAAATTGCTATAAGAAACACTTCAAAGTTACAAAATGAACGAACATATTTAAGGGTATGCCATGTAAGACATGACATGTGAAAATAACTTGTGAAGTTGCACATTTGTTTATTGAAAACCACAACTTGTGCCCATAGAGAAAATAAGAAAACAGGTTCACAGAACAAGGTGCTTTTGAAAATTAAGGCTTTTTTTTTCTCTAGTAGAAGCCCCCTGAGGCATCTTCCTTTCAAGCCACTCCCGGTCTAACCGGTTTTTTGGAATGTTTGTTTAAAACCAGATTTCTTTGCTGTTACAAAAAATTGCTGCAGGACATTATTAAAACAGGCTTTGTGGTGGGATCCCAGACTCTACAGAACACTATAAGACTGGATACAACACACAGAAAATAGACTTCAAGCCCTCTAAAGCATTAGTTATAACAATCAAATCTTTTAACCATCTGGATGCTAGAGAAGTTTCGTGTTTGAGTCCCTTTTAGTATCCAAGGGGTTCAACTAATTCCAGTATCAATGTTACTTGCATGCCACTTGATAATTTCATCAAAGCTAAAATTTGATCAAGAATCAGTTATCAGGCAATAGTATCTCTTATTATTAGTACCTTATTTCTTTGTGGAGCTTTGGTTATAATCGTTGGAATAAATGAATCTACAAGTACAGCTAATTTTCTGTTCCTACGCAATGGCCTAAAAAAGTTTGCTCGAATTGTGGTAGTGCATGATTGCTTTAGTGTACACCACACAGAGAAAAACAAAAACTCAAAGAGACAGCATTTTTTCCAGCACACTGGACATTCCACTGGCACACAGAGAGAGGGACAGGTAAAAAGTCCCATTTTTTTCTGTGGAAATTTTCACAAAAAATGACAATTTAGTGCTTTTTCCATTGAAATTCTTGTTCATAGAAAATACATAATATTCACAACTTATCTCTGACATGAATGAAATTTCCATGTGAACTTTTCTGGTTTATGCCTATACTTTCTATGGTAGCCAGAATTCCTGCTGTAACACCAATGCTTCTGCTGAGGACTTAAAGGGATAGTAATACTTCATTTTAACTTTATTTTATTTTGTAGGCATTAAAAAAACATGAAGAATGATATAAGTCTTATCTCTGAAACCTTTATGGTTTAAGAGATATTCACAAACAAAGTACCCCCCCCCCCATTCAACCAGATCAGAAGGGAGATGCCCAGGTAGACTGCAGAGAGGGACAATCTTCAATTAAGATAATGGAAAAAGCTGAAAAACTTGTCAAGGGGGGAAGGGCTTTCATTGTTTTCATACAAAGAAAATTGTCCCCTTCTGTTATCTGTACTGTCATACAACCAGAGTCACATCTGAGAAGAGATGGCTTACACTAGGTAAAAGGGGCGGGGAGGGGAACTTTGCTTGTGAATATCTCATAAACCATAAAGGTTTGAGAGATAAGACTTATATCATTCTTCATGTTTTTTTAATGCCTACAAAATAAAATAAAGTTAAAACGAAGTGTTACTATCCCTTTAAATGGAGAAATCCACAGCCAAAGCTAAAAAGTGTTAACAAGTTGAATCCTACAGCAAAAAAAATTTTGGAAAAATTGTTAGCATGCTAGAAGGGACCTCCATTTTAAGCTGGTGAAGATGATGGGTCAGGTGGTTATGCTGCAAGGAAGTTAATGCATTGTTAGTAGGTTGAGTCCTACAGCAACATAACCCTTAAAAAGTGGTTAGCAGGCTAAAACCTATAGCAGCATAATCCCTGAAAAATGGTTAGCGGTCTGAGGATGGGGAAAGGGATAAGGAACAGTGACAGTAACATCACCTGAATTCTATCTTGGGGGACGTTTCACATTGTCAAAACCTTGCCCATAATACTGACCACATGTTCATATAATTCTGCCACATCCATCCTGGAGAAATGATTGTGGCTTAAGATATGAAACACATGACCAATTCTTTACTAAACTGACACATCCTTTTATAATTTAGCATGGCAGGTATATATGGGTGAATTCTCCATGTGAGGGGAAATATCATTATTATTAATGTTATTATTATTATTATTATTAATAATAATAATTTCAATTCAGTTATGTTGTAAAATAGAACTTTTCGCAGGATTTCCTGAGAAAGGCAGTAAGTGCCATTATACAAGTGATTCTGAAGAGAAAACTTTTACTCATCAATACTGAGAGGGTTAAAATAGTTTAAGAGTAAAGGCAGCATGGTGTTTATTTCACTATGAGAGAAAGATGACAGCATAGGCTCTTTGAATGGATAGACTCTCTGCTACATCCATAAATCACAAAGGAACTAAAAGCCGACAGCAGAGCGCCAATTAATTCAAAGTTCCTTTCCCTGTTATCTGTCTTTCATACTGAAGCAAATATCATGCTACCTTTACTCTTAAGGTATATTAACTCTCTGTGTACCACAGAATTGTCAGATATGGTGTACTTCCTTCTGGGACTCAGTCAGTTAAAAAGAAGACCCACCATTAGGCTGTAGGCTCCCACCACTACCCAAATTAACCTCTTGAGTGCCAGAGGGGTGGAGACACATTGCACATCACTTTAATACTTACATGGCTAAAGTAATACATTTGCAGTCCCTCTCACTTTTGTACTGCAATCCTCTGCAGTCTCACGTCTCCTGCCCACTGAGCAGCACCAATCACCTCTCACAACTAAAACCGGAGCAATATGGGGTAGGCTGTAGCACAGTATTTTATTTAAAAAATGTTTAACCAGAAAGAGAATATATATATATATATATATATATATATATATATATGTATGTATATTAGTGTAAAAGGACGTGTACACGGGTCAAGGTCTGGGTAATGTTAACCCTTTGAGTGCCAGAGGAGTACGCAACGCATTGCTTTGCACCTGCTCATGCGATGCAGTCTGGCGTCACCTCACTCACACAAGGAAATCTAGGAAAATAGCTCCAGTGAGTTCACCATTTCCCATGCCAGTCTGGATATCATTGCATCTTTTAGGAGGGCAGTGACTGTTGAGTGATTTGGGTGAAAGTGTGATTGAAGCAGGGTGAAAAAAATTGGTCTGTCGGTAATACTTACATAGTTGTACATGGACAGATTTCTCTAGGATTTTAGATAATGTGGGTAGTAGGGATATTGGCCTGTAATTTGATACTACATTTTTATCCTCACTTTTTGTGGATAGGAACAACTCTAGTCACTTTCCAGGCTTTGGGTAATACCTGGATGACAGGCATTAATTAGAGATGGAATAAAATGGGTAGTGACTGAGGCACTGAGCTTTAATAACATTGTGAAAGACACAAAGACAGGAGGGAAGCCGATTTAACCGCTTGGGCTAAGGGAGTGTGAGAAGCATCTAAACATATTGCATAAACCATTTGAGGAGTACCAGATGAGTGTGCAAAGCTTCTATGGAGGACATAGCCTAATTGCAGTTCTTGTTCTTATTTAATACTTTAAGTTCCATTAGGATACTCATCTGGCATTCAAAGTGTTAATATAGCGTAAATGGGATGATCTGCATTGACCTTTCTCACTCTCCCCTATTACTCCTCTCCCTGTGCCCATTGTCTCTCTGACTTCCCTCCCCCATTGCCTTCTCCCATACATCTCTCTTTCTTCCATTCTCTCTATCTTACTTCTCCTTCTTGCATCAGCTGCATGTTTGCATTCCAGTTCAGAATTTGGTTTCAAAATATGGTTTTGTTCTTGCCCTTGCCATTCCCTGATGTCCTTCTCAAGTCCACAATGATAGGAAGGCTAACTTTAATGAGCACAGTATAGGACATACAAAATTAACTACTTTAGTTATGTGAATATAAACAGGACACTACCAGGTCACATCCAATCATCCATCAGACTGAAACTTGCCTTGTTGAACCTCAATCCAGTTATAGGGATCCCTGCACCATTATAAAATATTGCATTTATTGTTGTGATGTAGGGTTTGCCTGTTGCATCTCTACAACTGCAGGTTTCTAAACTGAAACCTCCAAAGTGCAACTCTAACTTTTATGGGTTTCCCTGCATTTTCTAATAGTTTTCTGGGAGTATTTAATGAAAAGAGTTTGTGACTTTTTTGAACGTGCTTTGGCCCTTAAATAAAAAAATCTTGTGTGTCCCTGGTTATTTAGAATCAAATGTGTATTCATTCTTGTGTTAATTTAATGTTCTTTAAGCCAGGAGTGGGCAGAATTTTGTAAACCTGACAAGTATGGCTTAAGAATTGGGAGGTTACCTGTTTCCTACATTCTGTCCAGCCTAGCTGCCTAATTAATAAAGTTGATTGAATATAAAAATAAGCTATGGAAATCTCAGACAATTTGTAGGTTATCCAAAAAGCCATTGTGACCACATGCAGCTTACATGCTACATTTAATAGTTAGTCCTTTTCCTTATTACCAGTACAGATCTTTCTGCAGTTTGTTGTTGGCACCATGGTGCTGTACGTGTTGACCAGACAGGCCCCCTGGCATTGTACTTAATTAGACTCCATTAGACATTTTAAAAATGACTCAGAGAACAGAACAAACTGATGATTTATCATTATGAATATGCTAGTCATTATAAAGTGCCTAATGTACAAGATATGGAAAGTTTACATGTTTCCTATCTAGCTATTTCTGGGAAAGCTTATGATGATTATGCTTAGTATGTGCAGTTTCTTTTGAAATCAAGTTGTTTATAGTAAAATTATTTTTGTTGTGAAACTTAATGTTTTGTGTTCTGATCCTGGAGAAAAGCAAGTGGGTTGAAGGGGGAGATGCCATTTAATGGACAATACAGTAGTCATTAATAAAGCACAGGATTTTAAAATTATCAGAAATTTCTTCTTAAAGTGCTCACCTGTGATTTTTCAAAAAGCTCTAATGTGCAATATAAACATGTTGAGTAGATAAGTAGTGTGTCCTACAGAGGTGCTTTTTGTAACATTATTACATTCGCACTCTCAGCGTTTCCTGCTCATGCTCTCTTCTATCTACCTGTTTCCCAACTTTTTCCTTACGTGTCCACAATATGTAAGGTTACCATGACTTGTAGGATGTGTGTACCCACTGCTGCTGCCCTTGTGTCCTGCATCACACATTGAATACAAAATAAGACAATTGCAAAATTCTTCCATTTATTAACCCTTTAAGTGTCAGAGGGGTTGTGTAGCACTCTGGCATTCAAAGTGTTAAAGTGAGCCATTTTCTGTGCTGCTGCATGTCCTTCTTGCACAACATCTTCCATTAAACATAAATTTGTGGAGTTACGTTGAGTGGCAATTTGGTAGAAGGAGGAGGCATAGCAACAGAGGAACCATTCACTTTTTATTCTCAATAGAGCCAGACTGATGTAGTTTGGATGTTTTGAAATAGGACGCTATTGCAAATACCAAGAGCTGCTAATCAGAATATTGCCAGAGTGGCTAAGCTGGCCATAGGGAGTAGAGCGGAGGAATGGGCCAGTCAAATATGAGCACATGGTTTAAATATAGCACAGCATCTGAAAGGAAGGAACTCTGCCTAGCAGGGCAAGTAACCCACCTCCACTACAGCAATTCCTGCAGGACAAACCAGTTAGGAGTGCACACCCCTCACACTCCTCGCATGACCCACCATGGCTCCTGTCCTTACAGCTGTCACCTCCAAAGTAACTTCGGAGGTGACAGGATCCAGTGACAGGGAGGAGCCTGGCAGATGGAGTTCATGCATTCAGGGCAGGAGCCTGTGACAGGAGGTGGGAGTTGCAGCAGTGAGGGGCACATAGAAGGGGGATGGGTGGGTGAGGCATGAGAGAGGGAGTGTGTGAGTCTATGTGTATATGTGTGTTGGTCATGTTTTTCTTCTTTTCAGATTGAATTTGAGGGAGGGCTAACTCCTTGCACAGAGTTTCATAGGAGTGGGCAGGGGCCTTCGGCCCTTGCCCTTTCCTATGAAAATCACGCCCCTTGTATCTCCAGGACTGGCAGTAGGGAGGGGACATGAATTTCCCCTCCTTACTGCCGTCCCTGAGTGTGTTAGGCTTCAGACAAGTTTTTCTGTCACTTGTTGCTTTCTCTTTTATATATAGAAGATAGTCAGGTCTTATGGACATTCCATTTTGACATTAACCCTATTCAGATTATACTTATATGTGTAATTGCCATCCAGTATCTACAATATTTATAATACTGCTTTATTTCTATGTGGTGATCTTAATATATGTTTGTAATAGATATGTATTATAGATATACTTGTTCTGGCTATATAGATATCAATCTTGGTCAATAAAATCTTTATACCATTACTCCTTATTTCCATTCCTTGAACATAGGATATATATTTATATTTATTTATATTGCAGTGCACTCTCCTGTTTATTAGATAATTTTTTATTTTTTTCCCACTGACCTTCCACTTCATGGTTAAAGTGGGATAGTAGCTGCCTTTTATTGATATTTGGTAGCAGCAAGAAGGCTCATGGTGGTCAGACCAGTTGTATAGCCAGGATAGGATTGTTTTGGTCTGATCTTCACATGATTGATCACTAAGCATGACCAGGCTTGGCACATTTAAAATGATGTCATTGACAGATGTTAAGATGGGCCTGCTTCCAGATTGGATGGGACATGTCCCTCCCAGACTCACCTGTGGTTATGCTCCTGGTCAGATTATTGGTGTTCTATTTTTCATGCTACATGCCCTTACTGATTCATAAGACTGGCACAAGAGGCACTGGGGATGATGTACTAAGATAAAAGTGGTGCAGCCCTGGGGCAAGCCAACTGTAGCATAGGAAACAAATACAAATTCCCTCACAGATTGCAGTAGAAATATCAGCCTCTACCTGTAAAAACAGAAAGTGATGGTTTGGCGAGGTTGTAAGCAAGAATTCTAGTGAATTTTTTTTTGTTTCTTCACACTGCTAAAATTTACATAAACCCTTGTAAGCAACCCCCCCTCATAGATCACCCCAAAATACACAAACTCTTTTCCCAAAGTGAAGTTACCTAATGTCTGCTGTACTGTATGTCACTATAAATTCAACATGGTGTTTGCTGGGAAAATGTACTCTCAGAGGCAAGGATGTCATATCTTCCTATATTTTACTTTGATCTTTGTTATTACATATTGTCACTGAGGTTTTTTGTATGTTACATTGTACTGAGATGAATGTCAATGTAAATAAGGATTAAACAGATGATACATTGGGGAATCCTGTCACTGAGCAGGCTAAATAAAGAAAGGTTTCATTAGCGGTACATTACAGAACTGCATGTATTGTGTGTGTATATATCTGTTTACATTTTCTCACTACCATGTAGAGTACCAAAGGTCCACCTGCTTTGTCTTACAACTACAATCAGGGTCATTTATCATCCTGCACTTTGCTTTGTTGACTTATTTAACATCAATACATTAAGTGATATTGTCCCTCTTTTTGTTAGCTTACAGATTCAAGTGCTGATTTACATCCTATAATGATATTTATTCAAATCTCAAAGCAACGTTGAAATGTACTTCAATGTAAGGCTGTTAAAGGGATAGTAATACTTCGTTTTATCTTTATTTTATTTTGTAGGCATTAAAAAAACATGAAGAATGATATAAGTCTTATCTCTCAAACCTTTATGGTTTAAGAGATATTCACAAGCAAAGTTTCCCCCTCCCGCCCCTTTTACCTAGTCTAAGCCATCTCTTCTCACATGTGAATCTGGTTGTAAGACCAGACAGATAACAGCAGGGGACAATCTTCTTTGTATGAAAACAATGAAAGCCCTTCCCCCCTTGACAAGTTTTTTAGCTTTTTCCCTTATCTTAATTGAAGATTGTCCCTCTCTGCAGTCTACCTGGGCACCTCCCTTCTGATCTGGCTGAACAGGGGGGGGGGATACTTTGCTTGTGAATATCTCTTAAACCATAAAGGTTTGAGAGATAAGACTTATATCATTCTTCGTGTTTTTTTTCAATGCCTACAAAATAAAATAAAGATAAAACGAAGTATTACTATCCCTTTAAATAGACCAGTGTCCATTTTAAGAACAATATTTAATTAATTAATTTTATATGATGCTGCCAAAGAACCACAAAGATTTTAAGAGACACTGTCATGACATTCTTTTTTGGAATCCTGATACTCTTTAACCCCTAGAGTGGCAGGGGGTGTGAAAAGCATTGCAAAGCAGTACATTGCTCACTGCTCTGGCACTCAAAGGATTACAACTTCAGATGCTGGAGACACCCCAGCATGTGAGAGGTTAAAGACGTGATAGTGTATTCCAACTGCTGGGAGATTTTTCATTCCAAGGTTATCCGACCTCAAAAATATGTTTTATTCAAACCGTTAGCAACAATGCTAACTGGTCTCCAAAAGTTGGATTTGTTTTTATAATACAGTCTGTTGGAGATTTTCAGTCATAGACTATGGTTCTACATAGCAAGTGGTAGGAAAAATACAACTTAGTGACCACAATAGAAAATTGTTTGAGTTGTAATACTGTTTTTATTACAACTCAACCAGCAGTAGAAGATGCCTTCTTTTACTCAATAGGAAAAAAAAACTCTTAATGCATAAAAAGTAAGGATAACTCTGCTTGAACACGAATGAGGTAAGCAAGACTTTCCATGATTGACATCCTGGAAGAACAACCAGAAACGTAAGCCCTCTTCCCACCCATGAAAGACAAAAACTCCGGCTTGTGAAGGAATAAGGCCACAGCATTTATTAAACATTACACAAAACAGCATGCCTGTCCCAAGGGTCATAATACAGCACACAACTCCCACGAGTTCCTCTCTCACTCAAGACGTTAGCCTACGAGTGGGAGACTAACTCTCCAAATGCGTGAGGGCAACTTATTATTCAAAAGTACCTGGTGAGGACCCACCCCCACCCACAGAAAGAACAGGATGCTGTGACTAAAGAAAGGAAAAAACATGGAAAGCAGGAGGGAAAACAGATGCATGTCTACTGCCCCTGAGGTTGTCCACGCCACTATGAAATGGAACTCAGGCAGCCCCAGAGAGAATATTTATAAACAACAATGCCCTCCAACCACTTCACTGAAAGGACCATTCTCCATCCAGAAAAACATAAATATTATTAAAGGGCATACAACTAATGCCTCCTGCAGTCATTTGCTCTCTTTCCCGATGGGTCCAAGGAAGGGGAACTTTTTGCCTTTCTGGTACAAATTGAAGCAACCTGGCTCTTTCAGCAGCAGCCAGGTAGTGATGCATGTGCAATAGGGAACTATACTATAACTTTGACAGTGTGGCCTTTTATCATGAGACTCTGAAATCTTTGTAAAAACTTTCAGACTCGAAATCCAAGTTTCCAGGGGCTTTATGATTGAGGAAAAATCTCTGCCATAAAACAACACTACACTGATGCTGTTTGATCAGGAGGAAGGAGATACAAGTCATATTCAAGCCCATTCTGACCCCTTAAGAACCAGATGATTGGTGTGTATATACTGTTTTCCTTGGGATAGAATAAGTTTTAAATATATATCTTCAGCCTTTGTAGATCCACTGCAGGATGAAGGCCTCCTCAGCAAGCCTTGAGCAACTTCTGTCCTGTGCTTTTGCTTGCCACTGTGTACCAACAGATTTGGTAATTTCATCTACCCATCTTGTCTTTGGTCTTCTTCAAAATGAAAGAACTGGTAAAAATTACTTTGGTATCTTATGACAGCCACATTAATTACATGCAAACAATCAGGGGAAGAATTAGGAAAAATATTTAATTTCACTATATTACCTGTATAAGAATATGAAGAATATGGGTTAAATATTTACATATTAACCAACCAAAAGACCCTAGGAGACACGGAACGCCAAAGCCTTTGTATTGTATTCTTTCTTCAAGCTGCTATACAGTTGGAAACAATGTAGCGATATGGTAACTTTGTTGCATAGGTGACTGGTTCAACAAGATTACAAATTTCAGAAGACGCTACAATAGGGGTTTTTTATATTTCACATTATTAGTATTTGTAAACTATAGTAATTGAATGCACAGAATCCACAGCCAATGGTTTTGATGCTCTGTCTTAAGGAAGGCCTTTGTGAGGGTCCAAAACGTTAACACTCATTAAATACATTTTCACTATAAGCCCTACTGAGTGCTCATTGTGTATGGTTACACTACCATATATAATGAAATATACAAAGACGTTATGCAGCACCTAGGCATTTTTTTCATAATTTTTTATAGTTTTGGAGTGTACATCTTCACCATTGGTTTTAAATATATATATTATTAGGAAACTCAGGGCTGGTACTAAGAGCTCAATCAAGTCTCCTGATGGCTGATCAGGAGCACTGACATGACTGATAGCTCCCTCTGTCTTTTAGAGGGCAGGGCCTGTGTGTGTGTGTGTGTGTGTGTGTGTGTGTGTGTGTGTATATATATATATGGCTCAAAATTTCCACTTGCCACTAGCCAATGGCGAGTGAAAATTTAGCCCTGGCGAGTAGAAATTCAGCCCTGGTGGGTATGTTTTGGCTTGCAGTGGCGAGTAACTTTTCAGGTCTGGCTAGTAGCCGATATATATATATATATATATATATATATATATATATATATATATATATATATATATATATATACACATAGGCCCACTTTAAAAGTCTGAATATATATTGACTAATAGTCCTGAAGGGATTAACAGTGGGGCAGATTGGACAGTGGCCCAGGCCAGAATTGAGTCTGCCAGGATCATTGAAAACACTAATTAATGCAAGACACTATTGAACCCTCTGGATCCCCTCTCCCCAATGATTTGGATGCACACTACAGTCTGATTAATGTGGTGTTAAGTATAACCAAGCATTATGTGGAGATGGGTGGGAAAACTCCAAATATGATGGAATTCATTTCCTTAGCCCTATGTCTTCCTAACACAAATGTACTAATTAATGACTGCTGAGTGTGTGCACTGGTAATATCCTCAATACCCATACAATCTAGTGCATAGCCTGTGTTTTAGACATTTGCACTGGAGGATAACACCAATGGAGCTACACTGATGGATTCATACACTTACCCTGGCATTTTTTCAGCGTAGGTCAAGTGAACTTAGGTGTGAGCACACAAAATTGTAAATGTCAAAATTGCTCAAATAATGTCAGAATTGCTAAAATAAGGTCAAAACTGACTGCAGCTAGTACAAGTTTGAGTTCTCACTTTTAACAGGAGAGAAAAACAGGAGTAACTATTATTTAACCTAGTGGTTCTCAAGCAGAGTGTTATCACTTTCGTATGCCACGGACATCCACTGTTAAGACTTTAAAAAACAATTCTCATTTTGAGTTTTAAATATATACTTGAGAAATGTATTATACTCAATGCCTTTAAGTTTGTTGATCTGATTGTGAAACCTAATAAAAACTGTATAGCTATAGATCTGTAGTAGTGTTGAGCGAGCACCCCGATGCTCGGGTGCTCGGGTGCTCTGACCGAGCACCCCCTGAGGCTCGAGTGCTCGGCCGAGCACCCGAGCCCCATTGAAATGAATGGGGCGACACCAGGCACCCCCTGCTCTGATGAGGGGAGGGTGCCTGGTCAATGCCCCCTTCATCTCCGCTATGCCCCCTTCATCTCCGAATGCCCCCTTCATCTCCGCAATGTCCCCCTTCATCTCCGCTATGCCCCTCTTCCACAATGTGCCCCTTCATCTCCGCTATGCCCCTCTTCCACAATGTGCCCCTTCATCTCCGCTATGCCCCTCTTCCACAATGTCCCCCTTCATCTCCTCTATGCCATAGAGGAGATGAAGGGGGACATTGTGGAAGAGGGGCATAGCGGAGATGAAGGGGCACATTGTGGAAGAGGGGCATAGCGGAGATGAAGGGGGACATTGTGGAAGACGGGCATAGCGGAGATGAAGGGGGACATTGTGGAAGAGGGGCATAGAGTCTATGCCCCTCTTCCACAATGTCCCCCTTCATCTCCGCAATGCCCCCTTCATCTCCGCAATGCCCCCGTACCTCCAGTCCCTGGTGGTCCAGCGGAGCGTCTTCGGATCTGTGCCTCTTCCGGCACAGATCCCCGCCACCCGAACATGGCGGGAGAGCACATGGCGGTACTCGACGAGTACCGCTATGTGCCGAGCAGAGCGATGCTCGAGCCAATCCGAGCATCGGCCGAGCACGCTCGCTCATCACTAATCTGTAGCCTTCATTATGCGCATGACAAATGGTATGTAAAATCTTAGGGGTGTGCTGCAAATTCCAGACTAAATGTTAGGGATTTATTACCACTCTGGCACTCAAAGGGTTAAGAAACAAAAAGACTGGGGGAGACACCCATTGAATACTAGGAAATTATCCCACATTTGAGACATCTTTAGTTTCCAAGGTGTTAAGAGAGCCTGTTACTTTATAATTTAGAAGGGCTCAGCAATGTCTTTAAAATGGCCCTGGTCAAATGATATGTATAATTCAAGCCCCATCAGGTAAGCAGAATGAAAACAGGATTGGGCATCCCAAGGCCTTCCAACTTTTGAAAATTACAACTCCCTTCACCTCTATCCAGGTGTTGATAGGAGTTGTGATGCTAAATGGCTGTAGAGGGCCAAAGTTTCTCATCCCCTGATATAAAACATGTTTACAATACTAAATTGTTGTACTCAATTTTGTATGATTTATTCCCTTTAAAGGGACATTATGCAGGAAAAGCATTACAGCATATTTTTCACAATGTTGAAAAACTGACCCTTAAATGTATTCAATTATTTGTATCAATATTCTCCTTCTCACCAGCTTGCTGTTGAATTGTGGTTTAACCTTTGTGAGTGTCATTTGATTGGACAAACAATTATTCTTCATTGTGTTGCCCAGTCATGTGGAATTCAAATGGTTAGGAAAAGGCTACCATCCCCTTACCTCCCTGTCCTTTCCCTAACACTCACTGCTTTTTCATAAATGTCTTCAATGGCCTTATCTGCTGTCTTCCTTATCTGCTCTTTCTCCTGTCTGTAAACATTTTTCCCCTTTTATTTTCCTTTTTAACATTTGTCTGGTTAGAGCCCTTAAGTGATAATCCTTACACGGCCTAGGGCCATTATGCTTCCAATGAGCCGTTAAGTGTGTGTAGTATACAGATAATAGAGCTTTGTGATTTACTACTGCTTCTCATGCCTCTCTGTAACAGCCACATGCTCTTAGAAAGATGCCCATAATTGTCAAATAATTGTTTTAATCTTTTTGGCTTGCCTTACTGTTTTTATGCTTTTGTTTTAAACACATTGCAAAGCAAGGCTTTGGATACCTCTCTGGCACTCAAAGGATTTACTAAATCAGTTTAGCATCCTGGTCCCACACTGAACAAATGAAAGTTGAAATACCTTTGGATAAATCTATTTTTTCTTCCTTTAACTGGTGAACCTGAGGGATCTGTCTCCAGTCTGGCTGTGTCTTGCACACACATTTGTGAATGTACCTGTTGAGGCCGATTCGCGAAAAGCCAAGGACGTCTACAAGGGGGAGAAAGAGGGGACACTCCCCCCTCCCTACACATAGCCCACTGGATAAACATAGGAGTTGGCCAGACTGGTTGGGGATGTAGTATGCCTCTTTCTGCAGAAGCCCATGTAAAGGTCGTATGTTCAGTAGAAAACTGGAGAAGATCCATAGCAAACCAATTCTACCATAGGACAAACTAAAAATTTCCATTGATTTAAATGGGTATTTATTCCCTTACGTGCTAAAGAGGTCCAGGGATGGTGCAAGAATTTTTGCCCCCCTAGGCAAAACCTAATTTTGCTGCCCCATTGGCTCCACCCCTTGTGTCCTACCCCTTTATGCCCTGCCCACTTATACCCCACCTCTTTTAATGATTGTTAACTTAGGGCCTTTTATGTGCTGATTAACATGTTTTTGTTGCAACTTTAGAGAATAGCTTGTAATTGTTTTTGCATGCAAAACTTGACTAGTTAATTTTGGATATTTTACAGTTTTCCCCCATTAAGAGGGACACTAGGGAGGTATGGACCCCTGGTATCTCATAAAAAGGGACACTTGGAAGGTACAAATCCATAACATCTCCTAAAGAGGGACATGTGGGAGATGTATGAACCCTTAATAACTCCTAAAGAGGAGCACTTGGGAGGTAATGGAACCCTAATATCTCCTGACCGCGCTTGAGGGGATATGATATGTGCAGGCCAGTAGAATTATACATATTTGGTATTAGCTTATTTGGTGGATTCAGAGATTTTTAAAAATAATTGAAGCTTTCACAATCTGCTAAACTTTTTAGATAGTGTATGATATTAGCAAATTCAGTAGTTTTTTTCACATTCTTTTGTGTTTATGAAATCATCGCTTGTCTCACGATGCAAAATGAACTTCACATGAGGCACCATGAAAAAGCTGAATTTGTTCTAAAGAGACAGTATATGGTTTTCCATATACAACTAGAATCATTCCTAAACAAATGGATACCAAATGATTCCCCATGCCTCTGGGGTTAAATTACAATCAAAATAAAGCTACACTAATGATGCCACAAAGCTTTCAATCAAAATGGTGCTAGACAAGTCATACCACATGCTTACATTTTAAATTGGGCTACATAAATGATGCATTAGAACTATAAGATTTAAGTGTCAACTTCCATGTGGTTTGAAGTGAATTACAAACCAATGTATAATTTTGACATGTGTCTCTGTTTGGCAGTTCTACAGTTAATAATGTGACATATGCCAAGTTATAGGACTGCCAGAGAGGTGCCAAATGTCATACAATGCCCCTTTATCTTAACATTATGGTATGGTAGAGGCAACAGCAATTAGTTCTACCTAACAAGTTAAGTGAAACAAAACTGGAGACCCAAAGTGGAATGGTGCTCAGTTCCCTAATGAAAAATAAAGCAAATAAAGAATGAAAAAGGAGCAAAACTGCAATCCTAAAGAAGTCAGGTGTATGTAAACCTCTAAATAAAAAAGATCCACAAGAAAGAAAGAAGGAGAGCGCTCCGATTAGAAAAATATTTAATAAATAAGTGAAATCATAAAACATAGATAACATACATAAACATATAATTACATGCATAAAGATAAACTACGTCTGATCTAAATGTTTGGTAACTACCAAATACTTATTAGATAAAATGTCTCTATAAAAAGTGCTGAAGTGCACCCAACTAAAGTATGCAGAGTTCATGATAATGTTAAACAGATGAACCACAGACAAAATGTATACTGGAATACCTCTTCCGTTAGTAAAGATGTTCATAGAAGTAATGGATGCAAAGCGGGCAAACGGTTAATCCTTAAGATCCCACATCCTCTCCCATTCATGTATTCCTCCAAATATAGCACCTCACTGACAAGTTTCCATTAACTCTTTGCCCGCATTGCAGCCACTTACTTCTGGAGTCATGTGAACTTGTGTAATTTGTATGTTTATCTATGTTTTATTATTTCCCATATTTATTAAATATTTTTGTAATAAGAGAGCTATCCTTCTTTCTTTTCTGACCGTCAGGATCCTAACCTGTACCTGGTTGGATGATGACCAGAGTCTTACTCAGCTGCCTCCTGCCTGTCTATCAGACAGCATTTTACATCGCCCCTGCGCAAAAAGCATTGCTCGCTGCTGCCTATCTTCACTGGCTCCCACTCTGCCGCTTATTGGGGCACCATGTCCACATGGTTAAATATCTCTTCCTCCTGATCTAGCTCTGACCTAAGATCGAGCTACAGCACTTCCTCACCTAACCTGGCTGGCTGCTTGCAGACGCCCCAAAGCGAGTCCAGCAGCTTTCAGTCTCACTGCTCCCCAAGTAGATGTGTGCCCTAGTCCGGCACCCTAGCCTCGCCTATAGGTGGCGCCGGCCCTGCATAAGATCACACTATGGCGCTTCCTCACCTAACCTGGCTGGCTGGTTCCAGACGCCTTGAAGTGAGTCCAGCAGCTTTCAGCCTCACTGCGCCCCAAGTAGATGTGTGCCCTAGGCCATCACCTACCTCGCCTATAGGTGGCGCCGGCCCTGAAGACGTCTCCAATGTATAGCAACGCAATGGATTAGAGACCTTTCTAGTATTCAAGGGATTAAAATCCCCAATTAAATCATTTGACATTTTTGAAAATTTTAGCTTGCTCGTATAGTGCAATAATTTTGCTCCAGAATTCCTCCACTTTAATTTTAGACATACTGCCCTTTAAGAGAAACTGGAGCAATTCTGAAATTAACCAACTGCACTGTAGGGGACAAATAACAGTTCTCCAACTTCTTATTGATTTAAATGAGCCTTTTAACATTTGGATAGTTAAAGAGGCGGAGACCTGTCTACTATTTAGAGGGTTAAAAACCTCATTAAACCCTTTCAGTGCAAGAGGGGTATGGAACGCATTGCAGAGAAATGCATTGCGTACCCCTCTGGCACTGAAAGGGTTACAGCAATTTGAATTTTTATTCATAGTTACATAGTAACAAAGTAACATTGTTGATGAGGCTGAAAAAAGACATGAGTCCAACAAGTCCAGCCCATGCCAAAAACACCCCTGTTGATCCAGAGGAAGGAAAAAAAAAGCCATTTCTAATTTAGCCCCAAGTGGGTAAACAAATTCCTTCCTGACTCCAAATGGCAGTCAGATAGTTCCCTGGATCAACATCCTATCTGAATTGAAGCCATCTATCACAATTTTTAATATTGTTCTGTGCTAGACAGGCATCCATTGCTTTTTTGAAAGCAGTTGCATTATCTGCAAGTACAACATCCTGAGGCAATGAATTCCATAGCTTTACTGCCCTTACTTTAAAGAATCCCTGCCTTTGTTTTAGTCAAAAGTGCCTTTCCTCTAGTCTTAATGGATGACCTCTTGTTCATTTCTAAGGTGCACCATGGGGAACAAATAAATATTTAATTTGATTTTAATAGGGGTTTTAAACATATTGAATGCTAGAGAGTTATCTACCTTGCAATGCTGAGACCTCGCTAGAATTTCATCGGTTATAAGCGCTATTTAAATCAATCGGAATTTGTATTTGTCCCCTATGGTGTCGCTGAAATGCTCCAGAATTACTGCAGTTCTTTTTAGTACATTATCCTGTTTGTTTTCCATCTGTAACCTCTTGGATGCTATAGAAATCTTCATCATATTGGGGACTTGACTAGCATCCATCAGGTACATGCATTTTTGGTGTAAGTTTTTAACCCGTCTTGACTACTGTAACTCATTACTAATTGGCCTTCCTCTCATCCGACTAACCTCACTACAGTCCATAATGAACTCTGCTGCAAGACTAATCTACCTCACTCATCACTTCTCTGTCACCAAACCCCTCTGTCAATCCCTACACTGGCTCCCATTAGCATACAGAATTGAATTCAAAATTCTGGTGCTAACTTAAAGAGCTCTCACTAACACTGCACCACCCTATATTTCATCTCATTTCCAAATACACTCCCACTCGCCATCTTCGCTCTGCACACAACATTCTCCTCTCCACAGCTCTTATCACATCCTCTCACTCCCGCCTACAGGACTTCTCCCATGCTGCACCTCAACTCTGGAACTCCCTCCCCCGCCCAATCAGACTCTTACCCAGCCCTCAAACCTTCAGACGCTCACTGAAAACACACCTCTTCAGGGAAGCCTATCAACTAAATCCATAAAATTTCACCAAGAATCACCCCTTGCCTGGACCACTGCTCTCAACAGCACTTCTCACTCCCACCCACTGACTGGCAGTTCATGTGGCAGGAGGCACTTACACCCAATAGCACTTACTTCTGTATCAAACCTACCTTCCTCTAGACTGTAAGCTCTCAGGAGCAGGGCCCTCTGATCCTTCTGTTCTCCACAGTTGATTGTACTATGTAATACCTCTGTATGTCTATTCCTAACTGTAAAGCGCTGCGGAATTTGTTGGCGCTATATAAATAAAGATTAATAATAATAATAATAATAGAGGGGTGCGCAACGCATTGCTTTGCAATGTGTTGCTTACCCCTCTGGAATTCAAAGGGTTAAGATGTCGAAAGACTCGTCACTTTTTCAATTCCTATGTTATTCTGTAGAGAGATCTTACTGCATTGGCTCCATAGAACAACATTGGAATTGGAGAAGTGATATCACTGGAGAAGTCACTTCCACATTGTCTCCTCTTTATCATCCCTTAGTGCATAACCTCCTGACTTTTTATCTTTAATGCAGTCTGTTTTTCAGTACTGACCTTTTAATTTCACAGTGACCTTCCTCCTGGGGCATGGCTAGGATGTACAGTACATAGCTACATTAGAGAACAGGATGCTTGTCCACTACCTGCTCATATGTAGTTCGCCTGACAAAACCAGCTGCGTCATAGGGGAAAATAAAAATGATTAAAATTTCTAGTGTTTTAAATGGTGCTTTTAACCTCTTGAATGCTTAAGAGGTCCCTAGACATTTCTCCACAATTCTCTGAAGACTGCCCTAGTATTTAAATGGTTAAAATATCCATTTTGATAAATGAGGAGGGGTTGGTTTATCCCAGAACTGTTTCTCTTTCCTGCATATACCCAGGGAACAGATGATGCTTGTATGCATGTATGTAACTAGGCCCATTCCATCCCTTTAATATCAGTTGCTATAATGTAGATCTGTATAGGAACCGCTGAAATTCTAGAGAAGGATGGATATCCTTTGGGTTTCTAAGTGTTATTTGAATACAACTCCCATCATCCTCAGGCAGCCAATAATTGCCCATCACTGCTCTTGAACTGCAGTGGTTCCTATGCAGCCCTATAATATGCATTTTACAAAAGGATGACGTACATGTACATCATGAGGTTGCGGTCCCTAAAGGACCAAGGACGTACATGTACGTCATGGAATTCCAGGTCCCCACGCAGCTGCACGCCATTCGGTGAGTCCGGAATCTAATGGTTAAAAAAAAAAAATGCTCCGTGGTCCTTAAGTGACCTCACCGTGCGTTCGCGGACGGCCCTTAAGGGGTTAAAGATTATTCACTCAGGTACTCAACTGATGACTATAAGTAATTCCAATGGTTATGGGGGATACAAAATAATTGGCGGATTTTAGTGGTGTTATCTAAGGACACTTAGTGTGCTTGAAAAAAATGTCCAACTTTCCAACAAACACCAATAAGGTAAATTGTACCTTCAAAAGGATGCTGTCTTCCTTTTTTCTGGTCACATAGTCATAATGCAGCTATGGTTGGTACATCGTATACATTTCTTCATGGTAAAGGTATATAACACAGGATTTCTCTGGGTTATAGGACTATGAAAGTCATTCATTCCAAACATAAAGAAGAGATTTTCTCAGCACTCATGTATGATAAAATGTATTTTTATTCTTACTTCTCAAATAAAAAATAAGCACATAAAATATTATCTAACCACTTTTCTTTAAACACCTCATAAGGTATTTCACCATTGCAAAAAACATTATCGCATCTCCACCTGGTGACCACAAGAAAACTGCAGTTTAATTAAAAAATAAACCATTTATAATAACTTTTGAGGAACACCTAAGTTAACATATTCCCCTATTTCTCTAACCCTTTGAGTGCTAGAGAGGTATCCAACGCATTGAATCACTCAAAGGGTTAAAGGTTCACTATACTCTAAGAAGATGTGACTCCCATTTTGTTTGTCAGAAGGACAGGCCTGGGTAGGTGTATTTCAAACAGCAGCCAGAAATTCATTAATGTTCTGATTTGCATTTGACCTCTGTTGTAATCTACTGCGACTTATTTCAGTTTACAGTCTGAAATGAACTAATGCCCTTATGAGTCATTCAGTTCTTTTGAAGTCTATTGTTTTGTTATGATGAGATGCAACCTAAGGGCAGACTTCAATAGAAATCACTATATGAATAAAAATGCAAAACACTATAGATAGATATACCTGACTGGTGTATGAAGAAAAGCTACATAGGTAAGTAATTCTGTTAAACAAACCAAGAGACACATTCCTAGTGTGAAGTTCCCCTGTCATTTACTTGCATTTGAGAACACTGTGATTATCTGCCCAGCTCCGTTGTTAATAGAAGACTCCAGCTACAGGGTGGGGCTCTCTGTTGTAAAGAAAACTTGTCCATCTGATAACAAAAGTGACCAGCTCTGGGATTTCACTCTTTTCTTTTCCCTTCTTTCTGTGTTATCTGTAACATGCACATCATTAACTCTCTAATTAGGCCTGAAGGCAGCTTACAAAGATACAAGGTGAGCGCTAGAACTGCTGAAAGAGACGGCATGTGCAGCTGTTTGTCGAAGGTCAGAGGGCAGTCTTATTGTGACATGCACTGGGAGCTGGCACACTTCTCTCTGGGTGGGGCAGAGGCTGACAAGTTTGAAGCATTAAAGGGGATTGGGAAGAAGAAAAGCTATGCCCTAAGGCTACCATAAAGAGTACAGCTTTACCTGTTCTTTGTAGCATTTCTGTTAACCCTTTGAATTTTAGATGTCAGAGTGGTGTTGTGTGTAATGTATTGCTCTGCAATGCATTGCACAACTCTCTTGCTATCAAAAGGTAAAAGTGTACCTGTCCACCTAAAACATTATTAATTTGTTTTACAGCAAATGATAGTCTGCACTTATTTTGTGCTAGCCTTTTTACTTTAAAATACATACATTTAGCCTGTATGTTTTACTGATACACTGTGCTATGTTATGTTAATTCCCACACCTGGTAATCCTCAGTATCTGTCCTAGAGATTTTAAGTTAATTACCAGGTCTCTGGGGAGTGGGACAGAGGCTGATTCTTCGGTGATGGTGAGTTTCTTCTTTTCCTCCCACCTTCTGCCCACTTCTCCTCCTTCCCATCCTGTTCTGCCCAGTTCCCACCCACTTTATGACAAAGGCCATTAAGCACCACCTCCACCCACAATTAAGCACCACCTCTTTGTGATGCAAATCTCATAATTTATATCCTGTAGTGGCACCACATGTGCCCTCTCTGGGGGCTTAAGAAGACAAACTTCCCAGGTATTGTGAAACTAAGAAAAGGAAGAAGTCCAACATAGCACAAAACCCACCCTCAATATTTGTGAGATGGTATAATGAGTAGAATGATGGTTGGTAAAAAATGGAAAATTGTAAAAAAGTTAAAATCTAACTGGCAAACTTAAAAACAAAGAAATCCTGTTCGTTCTGGCTTTTAGATTGTTGATTCATACAGTTAGGGCTCCATTGCCCACAAGGTGCTAATGAACGTTATTAGTAGTGTTGAGCGAGCATGCTCGGCCGATGCTCGGATCGGCTCGAGCATCGCTCTGCTCGGCACATGGCGGTACTCGTACGAGTACCGCATGTGCTCGCCCGCCATGTTCGGGTCTCCTCCCCGCACGTTTTGCGGCTGCTGCGCAGCCAATAAACGTGCAGGGAGGCTCTGACATCGGTGTAATGCCAGCAGCCATGTTGGCTGCTGGCATTACACTGATTGGCTGGCCAGAACCCGTGGTCGGGTGCTGTATAGCACCTGACCATCGAGTTCGGCTCAGTCTGAGCCAGGGAGAGCTGAGGATATGAAGGGAAAGGCAGTGTAGGGAGGAAAAAAACAAAAATTGTGAAAAAAAAGAACCAAAAGTCCTTTTTAGGACTACTGTGTGTGGGGGCAGCAGGTTATTTTGTGTGGGGGGAAAAAAAAAAAAAAAAAAAAAAAAAATATTCTGTTTAGTGTGAAAAGTTGCAGATTAGAGCACATTCTGTTTAGTGTGCACAGTTGCAGATTAGAGCACATTCTGTTTAGTGTGCAAAGTTGCAGATTAGAGCACATTCTGTTTAGTGTGCAAAGTTGCAGATTAGAGCACATTCTGTTTAGTGTGCAAAGTTGCAGATTAGAGCACATTCTGTTAAGTCTTCAAACTAAAATATCAAAGTCACATATTCCATTCAGTGTGCGTCGCCGCAGTTTAGCAGCACATTCTGTGTACTGTGCAGAGTTGCAGAATAGGAAGAAATACTGTTAAGTCTTCAAACTAAAATATCAAAGTCACATATTCCATTCAGTGTGCTTCGCCACAGTTTAGCAGCACATTTTGTGTACTGTGCAGAGTTGCAGAATAGGAAGAAATACTGTTAAGTCTTCTAACTCAAATATCAAAGTCACATATTCCATTCAGTGTGTTTCACCGCCGTTTAGCAGCCTATTCTGTGTACTCTGCAGAGTTGCAGAATAGTAAGAAATACTGTTAAGTTTTCAAACTCAAATATTAAAGTCACATATCCCATTCAGTGTGTTTCACCGCCGTTTAGCAGCCTATTCTGTGTACTCTGCACAGTTGCAGAATAGTAAGAAATAGTGTTAAGTTTTCAAACTCAAATATCAAAGTCACATATTCCATTCAGTGTGTATCACCGCCGTTTAGCAGCCTATTCTGTGTACTCTGCAGAGTTGCAGAATAGTAAGAAATAGTGTTAAGTTTTCAAACTCAAATATCAAAGTCACATATTCCATTCAGTGTGTATCACCGCCGTTTAGCAGCCTATTCTGTGTACTCTGCAGAGTTGCAGAATAGTAAGAAATAGTGTTAAGTTTTCAAACTCAAATATCAAAGTCACATATTCCATTCAGTGTGTATCACCGCCGTTTAGCAGCCTATTCTGTGTACTCTGCAGAGTTGCAGAATAGTAAGAAATAGTGTTAAGTTTTCAAACTCAAATATTAAAGTCACATATTCCATTCAGTGTGTTTCACCGCCGTTTAGCAGCCTATTCTGTGTACTCTGCACAGTTGCAGAATAGGAAGAAATACTGTTAAGTTTTCAAACTCAAATATTAAAGTCACTTATTCCATTCAGTGTGTGTCACCGCAGTTTAGCAGCCTATTCTGTGTACTCTGCACAGTTGCAGAATAGGAAGAAATACTGTTAAGTTTTCAAACTCAAATATTAAAGTCACATATTCCATTCAGTGTGTTTCACCGCCGTTTAGCAGCCTATTCTGTGTACTCTGCAGAGTTGCAGAATAGTAAGAAATAGTGTTAAGTTTTCAAACTCAAATATCAAAGTCACATATTCCATTCAGTGTGTATCACCGCCGTTTAGCAGCCTATTCTGTGTACTCTGCACAGTTGCAGAATAGGAAGAAATACTGTTAAGTTTTCAAACTCAAATATTAAAGTCACTTATTCCATTCAGTGTGTGTCACCGCAGTTTAGCAGCCTATTCTGTGTACTCTGCAGAGTTGCAGAATAGGAAGAAATACTGTTAAGTTTTCAAACTCAAATATTAAAGTCACATATTCTGTGTAAGATGAAGAAGGCGGGTAAAAAGGGACGGGGAAGTGGACGTGATCCTGAAAGTTCAGGGCGCGGGTCAGGACGCGGAGAAACTGTGCCTGGTGCCAGAGCACAAGAAAGAAAGACATCCACCATACCTAGCTTCATGTGTAATTTTACAGGGCGTCGCAGGACATCACTCTCGAGGTCCGACCACTGTGAACAGGTGGTCGGTTGGATGACAGCTGATACTGCTTCCAGTCGGTTAAGCACCACCCTGTCTTCCACCAAGTCCACTCTCAGTAGCCAAGAGTCTGGTCAACATAATCCTCACTCTGATCATCCTTCCTCCCACCATACACGGTCTGGTCAAAGAAGTGATCCCACACTGGGATATAGTGAGGAGCTCGTCTCATCACCAATCCTTCATTTGACCCTCTCTCCAAGCACGCTTGCAGAGGAACATGACATCTTGTGCCCTGATTCACAACCTCTAGAGGCTACCCAATCACAAGAAGATGACAGATGTGAACGGCATTTAAGGTCAAAGGAAGTAGTGGATGATGATGATGATGATGAGACACAGTTGCCATTAAATCAACCACTATTTCCGTCTCAAGACCTTGTTGAGGAGAATGTTATACAGTTGTCAATGACTGAGTATGTGGTGGGATCAAGACTTGAGGAGGATGATCAGAGTGAGGAAGTGGAGGAGGACTTGGTGGACGATGAGGTGACTGACCCCACCTGGGAAGGTGTAGAGCCGAGCGATGTCAGCAGTCCTGAGGGTGAGCCATCTGCAGCACCGCAACAGGCTGGAAGAGGCAGTGGTGTGGCTACAGAAAAAAGGCGGACCGCACCAAACCGGCCCGCAAATGTTCCACGGAGCACCCCCTTGCGTAAATCTACCTTGCCAAAGGGTAGGTGTTCCGCGGTATGGCGTTTTTTTAAGGAAAGTGCGGACGACAAAAGAATTGTAGTTTGCAACCTGTGCCACACCAGAATGAGCCGAGGCATGAACACTAGAAACCTCACCACCACCAGCATGACCCGACACATGGCATCCAAGCACCGTAGTAAGTGGGAGGAACGCCTGGATCGCCCATCTGTGTCTGCAGGCCACACCACTGCCTCCTCTTCCCCTGTTTTCGGTGCCGGCCAATCGCCTGTCGAAGGCGCAGGCCCGCATACCTCCCGCCCTGCACCTGTACCATCTGAAGCACCATCAGCGACCACATCCACTTCCCTGTCCCAGCACAGCGTCCAAATGTCGTTACCCCAGGCATTTGAGCGCAAGAGAAAGTACCCAGCCACCCACCCACAGGCCATAGCACTAACCTCACACCTTTCCAAATTACTGGCCATCGAAATGCTGCCATTTAGGCTTGTGGACACTGAGTCCTTCCGCAGCCTGATGGCAGCAGCTGTCCCTCGGTACGCGGTCCCCAGCCGCCACTACTTTTCCCGGTGTGCCATCCCCGCATTACACCACCATGTGTCCCGTAACATCACCCGTGCCCTGACCAACGCAGTTACTGGGAAGGTCCACTTAACGACTGACACATGGACAAGTGCTTGTGGCCAGGGACGCTACATTTCCCTGACGGCACACTGGGTGAATGTCGTGGAGGCTGGGAGCGACTCGGACCCTGGGATGGCACGGGTGCTACCCACGCCGAGGATTGCGGGCCCTACCTCCATCAGGGTTTCCGCCAGCACCTACGTTATTGGCTCCTCCTCCTCCGTTTCCACCTCCGAATTCTCTACACGCAGCGCCACTCCCCCATCAGCCAGTAGCTGGAAGCAGTGTAGCACTGCAGTGGGGAAGCGTCAACAGGCCGTGCTGAAGCTGATCTGCCTTGGGGACAAACAGCACACGGCCTCAGAGCTGTTGCAGGGGATTAGTCACCAGACCGAGCAGTGGCTCTCGCCACTCAACCTGCAACCAGGCATGGTTGTGTGTGATAATGGGCGTAACTTGGTGGCGGCTTTGGAGCTCGGCAAGCTCACACACGTACCATGCCTAGCGCATGTATTTAATTTAGTGGTGCAGCGATTTCTAAAAACCTACCCCAATGTGCATGATCTCTTGACCAAGGTGCGCCGCGTGTGTGCACATTTCCGTAAGTCATCTACAGCTTCGGCCGGCCTGTTGAAGCTGCAGCAGCGCTTACAATTGCCAGCTCACCGGCTGCTGTGTGACGTGAGCACGCGCTGGAACTCCACCTTCCACATGTTGGCCCGGCTTTGTGAGCAGCAGAGGGCAGTAGTGGAGTACCAGCTGTTACACGGTCGTCGCCTCTCCGTTCAACTTCCTGTAATCAGAAGTGAGGAGTGGGAATGGATGTCAGACCTCTGCGAGGTTTTACGCAATTTAGAGGAATCGACACAGATGGTGAGCGGCGATAACGCTATTATCAGTGTAACCATCCCACTTCTGTGTCTACTGAAACGCTCGCTGCTCACAATTAAAACCGACGCTTTGCATGTGGAAGAGGTGGAAATGGGGGAGGAAGAGCTTACACAAGGTGATAGCCAGAGCACCCTCACTTCGTCTTCTCAGCGACAATTGGAGGAGGCGGAGGAGGAGGAGGAGGAGGAGGAGGAGGAGGAAGACACGGTTGCCTCCGCTACAGAGGGTAGCCATGGAACTTTAGTTCCATCTCTTCAGCGTGGGTGGGCAGAAGAGGAGGAAGAGGATGAGGAGATTGAGAGTCATCCTCCTGGTGAGGACAGCGAAATCTTGACTGTTGGTACTCTGGCACACATGGCTGACTTTATGTTAGGTTGCCTTTCCCGTGACCCACGCGTTATACGCATTTTAAACAACACGGATTACTGGGTGTTCACCCTTCTGGACCCCCGCTACAAAGAGAATTTCTCATCTCTCATTCCTCCGGTGGAGAGGACAAGCAAAATGGTGCAATACCAGAAGGTTCTTGTTGAAAAATTGCTCCAAAATTTTCCATCTGACAACGCTGGCGGCAGAGTACGTGCTACCTTGGCCAACCGAGAAGGGGAGAAAAGGGGAGCACACAGCAGTTCCGAGAAAGGCAGGGCAACACTCTCCAAGGCGTGGGACACCTTCATGACACCCCGCCAGCACCCTCACCCTGATGCGCAGCCTAGTGTCACAAGGAGGGAAAAGTTTTGGAAGATGGTGAAGGAGTACGTAGCAGACCGTGTCAGCGTCCTCAATGATCCCTCTGTGCCTTACAACTACTGGGTGTCCAAGCTGGACACGTGGTATGAACTGGCACTCTACGCCTTGGAGGTGCTGGCCTGCCCTGCCGCCAGCGTTCTGTCTGAGCGGGTATTTAGTGCTGCTGGTGGCATCATAACAGATAAGCGTATCCGCCTTTCCACCGACAATGCTGATAGGTTGACACTTATAAAAATGAACAAGGCCTGGATTTCCCCTGACTTCTCCACTCCACTGGAGGAAAGCCCCGGGGGAACATAAACTCACTTTATATATGTTATTTACAATGATGGGAATACTCTGTATTCCCATTCACCCCTTCCACCCAAAAAACGGGTATATGGTTGACTCTTAATCTTCTCATCCTCCTCCTCCTCTTCCATATGCCCTGGGATATAATTTTTATATAGGGCCAGCTCACCAGCGGGCCCTGTGATATAATTTTTATATAGGGCCAGCTCACCAGCGGGCCCTGTTTGCCAATTTTTATATAGGTCAGCTCACCAGCGGGCCTTCTCATATAATGTTTTATTGGGTCAGCTCTCTAGCGGGCCCTCTCATATAATGTTTTATAGCGTCAGCTCACTAGCGGGCCTTCGCATATAATGTTTAGGATGGTCAGCTCTGCAGCAGACCCTCACCCATAATGTTTTAGATGGTCAGCTCAGCGCACGTTTCCCTCTTAATCATGGCCTCAGTTCAATAAAATCAAGGAAATTTTTGGGAGAATTTGCCTCTGTGCACGTTTCCCTCTTAATCATGGCCTCAGTTCTGAAAATCAAGGAAATTTTTGGGAGAATTTGCCTCTGTGCACGTTTCCCTCTTAATCATGGCCTCAGTTCTGAAAATCAAGGAAATTTTTGGGAGAATTTGCCTCTGCGCACGTTTCCCTCTTAATCATGGCCTCAGTTCTGAAAATCAAGGAAATTTTTGGGAGAATTTGCCTCTGCGCACGTTTCCCTCTTAATCATGGCCTCAGTTCTGAAAATCAAGGAAATTTTTGGGAGAATTTGCCTCTGCGCACGTTTCCCTCTTAATCATGGCCTCACTTCCGAAAATCAAGGAAATTTTTGGGAGAATTTGCAGATGATATACAAGTAAATATACAGCAAATATTGTTTGGTAACAATTTTTCGCCTAAAGTCGTTTTTATTTTCCTTTTTGTGTGTTTTACGGTCAGTCTGTAAAAATGGCGTACTACGGGCGAAAGATCGTTCCCAGCAGCGATGTTGGAGTCCAAGATGCATCCAGACATCCTCCCTATGCTGTCCCTGAACCATTTCTGTAGTGTTTCCATCTTTTTCTGCCCTTTTCCTATGGACCAGGCACCCTCCCCTCATCAGAGCAGGGGGTGCCTGGTGTAATGCTCGAGTCCTCCCATTGACTTCAATGGGGCTCGGGTGCTCGGCCGAGCACTCGAGCCTCAGGGGGTGCTCGGTCAGAGCACCCGAACACCCGAGCATTGGGGTGCTCGCTCATCACTAGTTATTAGCTTTAGTGTGGGTATACCCAGATGAATAGGAGATCGATAAGTGCTGGAAGTTAGTTAAATTAGGTACAGTGGATATCTATAAGGTGATTTATGCACCTAAGATTAGTTATGCAATGTTCACCTTATTGTATTGATTTTATGCTCTCACTCCTCTGAGTGGCTTTGGTGCTATGTGGAGATTCATCCTATTCGCTGTTTCACAAAATTATTATTTGCACTAACATTCTCCCATTGGCTGCAATAGACACTCACACACTATTCATTTGTGGTGCACTATATAGCTCATAAACTTCCCAAGTATGTTAATTCCCTGTACAGTCTGCACATTTTTCTGTTTGAGGCAAATCGTATCCCTCTCTGTGCTATTAGAAATGCCCCAATGTGCGGGTTCTGTCTAGATCACGAGTGGGCAGCATGAGGTCTTCCCGCTGTTGTCAGACTACAACTCCCATCATCTCCTGGCAGCACCGGGAGGGACTCACTTTTCCCACCCTGTTCTAGATTCAGTCATAGACAAATTATGATACTATTGGCCCAACACAGAAACAAATTAACCTAACGTGTCACACTCTACATATATGAATAAAGGTTCAGTTTTGTACACAGCTTGCTAGCACAATATGTAATAGACAATTTAAATTATATTTAAATTGATTAAACTTGTCATAGGGTAAAAAGTCCACTTTAAAGATGTTCAGACATGAAAAAGATGCTCCCCAGAACTGTTCTCCTTAATCAGCTGGCAGGATACAGTAATCCTCATGGGGGATTGGGTTAACCATTAGAGTGCCAGAGGGGTACACAAAGCACTCCAAGGGTTAAACTGCAATCCCCGAAAATAGGATTTCAGACTATCGTGGTTGAAGGACTGACACTGAATATGATGTTCACAAAACTTAACTATAAAAAAATTGATTGCAATAACAGACCAGAATTGCTCTAAATTATGTATTTTGTATTCAAGTTTCATGAGCTGAATATATACTTTTGGGCCTTCATCTGTGGCCACCTGAAAAGCCTGTTTTTGGAGGTAGCAATGTATTTTCTTCTAACGACTCAAAGGGCCGTATTCAGTAAGACAAAATGTTGTAATCTGGATTAAACCCACTGCACTATAGGGGACACATAAAGCAATGTGTTGCGTACCCATCTGGCACTCAGATGGTTAAATGGGGCCTTCAGCTAAATGAGTGCTAGCGAGGTCTCCAATGCATTATACCGCAATTCATTTGTGATCTTTCAAGCATCCAAAGGGTTTAAAATCTAGGGGTGGGCGAAAAGTCATCATCAGTCATCATTAGGTCATCCTCAGCAGCATCAGCATCACCTGACAGTTCTTGCCCAATACTACCCTTATATTCCTCTAAGCTTTTGGAGGTCTCAAACAATTTCTTTTTACTTTTACTATAACAAAATTCACTACTACATTGCTCACATGTATTTTGGTGTCTCACTGTCTGATGCAGCAGGCGGTTCAGCTGCTACACATTCCTCTATTATGCTATTGCCAGCATCATCAACACTTGAATATGACTTGTCGTCTTCAGTGTTCTTTATTTCAATATTTCTACTGGCACTGGTGGTGTTGGACCTAGTTTTGCTGGGACCTTGACAAACTGCATCCTCTGGGACCTTTACAAACTGCTGCAGTAGGTTTTTGGACTACTACTTTACTCTCATGTCCCTACACTGCTTCACCTTTCCCCCTTCCCCTTGTGCATTTGCTGGACATTCTGCAACTACACTGTGTTTTTTACTGTACAGTGCACAACACAACTGATGGAGCTGTATGATGCCTTGCCTAAGCCCAGTCAGCTGTCTGTCACTGTCACCTAAGATATTTTTTTTTATTCTTTTTTATTTTTTTTTTATTTATTTTATTTTTTTAAGTTGTCCACCCTGTTGTCTTATCACAATCTGTCCAAAAAACATTATAACTGAAAAAGAAAATCAACAATGTCTTTCCCCAGACTTCCCCACCCAGCATGGGGACAATAACAGCAAGATCAGCAAGCAAATAGGTTGCCTATGTCTTGTCTGTCAGCCACATGGAATTTTGGAGTATTTGGGGGACAACTTCCTTCCTCCCTTCTTATACCCTATAGTGCCCCCAGACTCCACTAATACAGAGAACAAACGTCATACCTAAATGACTTCCTAAACTAAGCTGCAATTCCCCTTTATTTGCCTATCTTCTCTAGCTAAAAAACATGCTGCTCACTCCTCACACAAACACAGAATGGCTGCTGTGAGAACCTGACAGCCTTTTATATGGCTGTAGAAAACGTTTGTGTGGTGTAGAAATATTTCTCCCCATTGATTTCAATGGGAGGAAAAGGCAAAAAAAAAGTGAAAAAAACCACTTTTCGCTGGAAATTTTTCGCCAAATGGAAAATGCCATTATTCGCTGATTTCAGTTTGAGGCTAAACTTTTTGCCCATCCCTAGTAAAATCCCCATTTAAATCATTGGGTATTTTCGTTTCTCCTCAATGATGCAGCTAGTTTGTTCAATAATTGCATCTTTTTAAATAATTCTCTACTGCACAAAGGGTTAATCCCCATTCTTTACACAAATAATATGCCAAATATGGTGGCATTCAGGGGCTTTGCTCAGTACTGGCTGATGGAACTAAAGTCTGAGGTCTCCTGTTTAAAAAAAATCTGGTTCCTGTTGCTAAACTGAGGCATATAATGGTTCTAATCTCCATAATAGCAATGGTACAGTTGGGCAGCATACCTCCCAAGTGTCCCTGTGTAGGAGGGACAGCCCTTCTTTGAGACCCAGATACTTCTGCCCCTTTTTCCTACCCTGGTGTTCCTATTTTTAGAAGATCACACTGGACCCTTTCCCTGAGATCCCGAGGTTTGGGTCAAACCCCTGAGTTTCTGAGTCAAACCATGAAAGTTCCCTGGTATGAGCTTGTATAATGATCAGTCCTGATCTTCATTCATATAGTTGAAAAGGTTGTTGTATTCGGTGAATATCTTCCTTTAATTTAAAACACTGAGACAATTTACAGAACAGGATGCCATAAAACAAGTGTAATTGTACCTTACTGAGACACAGGGCAGTCTCCAATAGATGCACCACTATACACTGCTCCAAGTGCTGTTTTTCTGCTATTTATTGCTGTCTGCATGAATGTCTTTGTGGTGCTTTTTTTATTCCTAAATTGTTGGAGGGACCATTGATTTATTGTGCTGTATAGAAGTTTATTGAACCCTAAGCTGCAGTGCTAGTGTTAACCCCTTACATGCTATGCATTGAGTTGACACATCAAGCTTCCAAGAGGTTAACCTATTTTTAAATTAGGTAACACTAGAAGTGATATCAGTCTCGGTTGCTACTAACTATCAGGTGATATATAATCATAACCATCTCACTCACCTGGCCACGAGGGCCGTGCGGATCCGGTGCAGCCCCCCACAACCTCGGCACGGGTTTCTACAAACGTGAAGACAACTGGAGGGGAGCGCTCAACAGATCCGCCTCGCATCAGTAACATCCAGCAAAATATTTGAATAAAAATATCATCAATTTTATTGAAAAGTAATACTAAAATAGCACACCAATAACAATGGAGTTCATAAAGCGTGCATGGCCATGCACGCTTTATGAACTCCATTGTTGTTGGTGTGCTATTTTAGTATTACTTTTCAATAAAATTGATATTTTTATTCAAATATTTTGCTGGATGTTACTGATGCGAGGCGGATCTGTTGAGCGCTCCCCTCCAGTTATTTTTAAATTAGGTAGTTAAAGAAACATCTAAGTGACACCCACTGCAGTTTGTCATCCATATTCTATTATTTTGATAACTCCATCAAATGCATGTGAGCTAATACTTAGTAATGTGTGATTCACTGGAAAAATACTATTGTACAGAACATGATGAATCATCTGCCTAACACTAGAGCTTTAACAAGCACTGCAGCTCCTACTATGTTAAAGGAACAGTAAGACCTAAAAATAAAATGTGGTTATATCCTTTTTTTAAATAAATGTTTTTTATTGATAGCCTAAGTCAAATCAGGTCACTCATATAAGAATACAGTCAAAACAGTAAATTGTACAATCAATATATGTGTAAGAACAAGCAAAGAAGATGAGCATCACATAGAATACAGAGATAAGGCAATCTCAAGGCAATCTCAACCCAGCCTAAATTTTCCTTCCCCAGTATAACACCCAAACCCGCCCTCCCACCCAACACCCCTCCCAAATACCCATCCCACCCGCCCAGCTCTCCCCCCCCCCCCCACACACACACACGGCATCCACATGTTGTCTGCAAATTAAAGAACACGCTCACTTCCAGTGTGGTCAGGACCCACCGGCACTGTACTCTAAGATCGCCCCCTGCCTGTCCATTCTTGTCCCTGGCGCATTGCCACAGTCCTGTAAGAGCTGAGGCCATGTAGCGTGCCAATGTCCCCAAACCCTATCAAATTTACGAAGGGTGCCCCTGTGGAGATGGACCAGTTTGTAGTGTGGTAAATTCTGAGCCACAAGATCTACCCACATTTTGCATGTTGGAGCCCTGTTCGTCATCCACTGCATGGCAACCACCTTTCGTGCCCTTACAAGAAGTTCTCAAATAAGAGTCACAATCGGGCCTCCACTCACATCATCAGGGAGAATCGACAATAAACAAAATTTATGTATAAGAGGTATCGGCCTCTCAAGCACCCACTCCAGAGAGCTCACAACCCCCTCCCAAAACTCATGCACCTGCAGGCATGCCCATAACATGTGTAAAGAACGTACCCTCCACTTCCTCACATCTATGACAAAACTTACTTGTGGTCTCAGACATATAATGCAGTTGGATAGGCGTAAAATATGTTCAGTGAAGAATTTTTAGCTGGATCAACTGGTGTTTGATATTAGTTTGTACAAGTGAAGAATCCCTACATTCCATTCCCAATCCTCCAGCGGACCTACATCACCCCCCCATTTCTGTCTCGTCGTCCTTCCACCCTTAACCAACTTGTTCATCACCCACTGATAAATAAAGGAAAGTGGCTTTATCAGTGGTTTAAATTCCATTAGAGACAATAGCGGGAAAACAGCCACCTTTGGCTCTCGATCACCCCATAGGTCTCTAAAAGCATGACAAAGTCTCAAATATGAATAAAACATAGTGTTCAGAATTCCATGTTCCAAATGTAAATGCTGGAAGGAGTGAAGCACATCCTCTCGATATAAATGTCCCAGAGTAGTAATGCCCCAATCCACCCATTTCGATCCAAACTCTAAGCTCCTAAGTTGTACCAGCCCCGTTTTACCCCACAGGGGCATCTCGGGGTGCAGGGCTTTAAAGCCCACCAATGGTTGAATCTCTCTCTAGGCATCAAACAGGGCCCTCATCAGCAAGGATGGCTCCCTACTCGCTCCCGGTCCCACCTCCAGGAGATGTCTTAGTTCTAACCCCGACTGTAAAAGTTCCCTATTTAAGTGAACAAAAGAGTTTCCTAACGTGATTCCTAATTAAGGATCTCTTAATGCAATCATTCAGCCCTATTACATTCCAGGTAAGAAATTTGCACAGTTTCCCAGCCATAACCACATGAAAATATATATAAAGTCTTCAGGTCCATATTTCTTCTGTCCCCCATGTACCCAAGCAGTGGAGAGAAAGAGAGAGAGAGAGCATAACATTTCCCAAACATAGAACCCCCCACCCTACCGTTATCACCCCCAACATGACAGAGATCTTTAACCCAAACATACCCTTGTCCAAGGTCTGTCGACCAGAAACCCCAAATAAACCTCCAACCATGGTCATGGGACCGTTCCCTCCCTTTCACCAATCCCAGAAAAAAAGCATAATTATCAGTCTGGTGTGTTCCCCATCTTATACTTATCACACACCATATCCCAAGGAACATTATATCTAACCTAGCATAACAGAAAAGGTTACAGTAAATTGAACAGGCATGTGCATTATGAGTCCTCCAGCCCCCCAGCCCAGGCCACCCCCATCATCCTGAAAAAAAAGCTCAATAGAGACCAGACCATTAAAGCCGCACATACGGGGGGAGCAACCAGGCGCCCCCAGGACCCCACCTGGGAGAGGCAGCCAGGGCAGCCCCCACCCCATACTGGACTCAGGACCCCCCCCCCCACTTCCCCCCAGCTTCCTGCAAGGCACACAGACGTATCTCACACAAAGCCAGCCTCTGGTCGCATCGGCTCCCACCCTCCAAATAAGTCATAATGCAATAAACACCTAAGTAGAAACATAGTAAATTACAAGCAATGCACAATATTGGGTGAATTAAAAAAAAAATTATAAAATGGGGGGAAGCCAGACTGTCCATAAGCCGCCACATCTAAAAGGAGGAGAAGGCCTCAGGTGGTAATTCTACAGTTTGTGAGCAAAGTCCTTCACTCGCCATTCATGGTGTAGTCCCACAGGCTTGTCAGAGAAGATTATAACAGTCACATAGTAAACTGAGAGAGGGCCGGAGCCGTAGCTAGAAGGAAGCAACTCACATGCGAGCAAGGCTCAGTCCATCCGTCCAAAGGGATTAGAGTTGTAGCTGTTTCAGGTAGAAAGTGGAGACACCAGTGGCACCAGGGAGTCAGTGTGTATCAAGCAACTCCTGAGCCTCTGACCCTGATATAAAAAACACTGTGTTTCCATTATGAGCTATTCGAAGCCTGGCAGGAAATAACAAAGAATATGTGATATTCCTTTCTCTAAGCTTGCGCTTGACCTCCACAAATTTACGTCGTTAGCGCTGAACCTCAGCCGAGAAATCAGAATAGAAGGAAATTCTGTGATTTTCAAAGAGCAACTCACCCTTCAACCTGGCCATATGGAGAACTGCATCTCGATCCCTATAGTTGAGAAGTTTAAGGATTAATTGATGCGGAGCGGTTCCTGGTGGTAGCGGACCTGTTGGAATACTATGAGATCTTTCAATAGTCAATGACAAAGAAAGACTTGTAGTGCCAACATGTTCCTTTATCCATGCTTCCATATATTGTTCAGGATCATTTCCCTGCTGCCTTCAGGTAGGCCGACCACCGGATATTATTACACCACAATCTATTCTCCAGATCATCGACTTTTGATTGCAGTGACCTAACCTGGTTCTTTAGGTCATCAACCGCTGTGGCAATCAGAGTAAGGGTATCCTCAACATTTGACACCCGTTGTCAGACATCAGCTATGTTTTCCCAGCATGTTTTGTTGGTCAGCTCTCAATAGGTTAATCTCTAGTGTTGAGCGAGCACCCCGATGCTCGGGTGCTCGGGTGCTCTGACCGAGCACCGCCGGAGGCTCGAGTGCTCGGCCGAGCACCCAAGCCCCATTGAATCCAATGGGGCGACACGAGCATTACACCAGGCACCCCCTGCTCTGATGAGGGGAGGGTGCCTGGTCAATGCCCCCCTTCATCTCCACAATGCCCCTCTTCCACAATGTCCCCCTTCCACAATGTCCCCCTTCCACAAAGTGCCCCTTCATCTCCGCAATGCCCCCTTCATCTCCGCAATGCCCCCTTCATCTCCGCAATGTCCCCCTTCCACAATGTCCCCCTTCCACAAAGTGCCCCTTCATCTCCGCAATGCCCCCTTCATCTCCGCAATGCCCCCTTCATCTCCGCAATGTCCCACTTCATCTCCGCAATGCCCCCTTCATCTCCGCAATGCCCCCTTCATCTCCGCAATGTCCCCCTTCCACAAAGTGCCCCTTCATCTCCGCAATGCCCCCTTCATCTCCGCAATGCCCCCTTCATCTCCGCAATGTCCCACTTCATCTCCACAATGTCCCCCTTCATCTCCGCAATGCCCCCTTCATCTCCGCAATGCCCCCTACCTCCAGTCCCTGGTGGTCCAGCGGAGCGTCTGCAAGATCTGTGCCTCCTCCGGCACAGATCCCTTCCACCCGAACATGGCGGGCGAGCACATGGCGGTACTCGTACGAGTACCGCCATGTGCCGAGCAGAGCGATGCTCGAGCCGATCCGAGCATCGGCCGAGCTTGCTCGCTCAACACTATTAATCTCCACTTGTACTGAGTCGATTTTATTGGTTAAGACTGCTTGGCAATTAACTATTGCTGCCATTATTTCCATAAACTTTGAAGTGGATGTCTCTTCAGAGGCAGAGGAGTGTACAGGAGATGCAGAGGCAGAAGGTGCTTCCAGCAAAGCCACCATTTCCTCTTCCGCAATAGCCTTCCTAGCGAATTTACTTAATTTCCTTCCATAGTCTGCAGATTTCCTAAGCATGATGAGTTCAACATCCAGCTCAGGCCAGACTCAAATAATCAGAGTGTAGATTTGAAGAGTCAAGGCCGGAAGAAGTAGAAAATTAGTAGACAGGAACACCAGACCTTAGAGTTCAGGCATTACTAGAGCCAGCCATGTCAGCAGGGGCAGTGATGAGGTATTTATTGAAGGTTTTGGTCTGCCCAGTACCCCGGACCCACCTCGTTCTCACAAGGGACCGTAGAGGTTTCAGATATACATGGGAAATGCAGGGGAACACACAAAGGGGAAAAATAACAAACAGGGCGGTGATTCAAAATCAGCAGTAGTATCCTGAATAGCAAGAGAGGCCAAAAGGTTGGTAAAGCGCCAGTGTTCAAGTTACTCTCTCAGGTGGCACCAAATGTTAAGATGTCTGAGCTTAGAGGAGGGTACCAGTAACCTCTAAGAAATACATGGGAAAGATGAGGAGGCACATACACAGGAAAAAAAACCAAACAGGGGGATGAGTAATCACAGGATCACACAGTAGCCCTGAGGAGCAAATGCAAGCAGCAAGGCAGGATCAGGTAGTTAAGTAGAGCAAGGATAGGCTCTCCAATGATATCCTCAGTATTGATGTGGGAGGTTAAAGAAGCACGGCCCCAGGACCCAGTGTGTATAATCAACAAACAGGCTACGACTGGATATGATGGAGCCAACCCCTCAGACATTCAGAGAGTTAAAAAGCACACACTGCAAGCTGCTGTTTGTAAAATTGTCTATTTGACTGTAAATCACTAAAATGTATTTTGTAATACATGTGGAGAATGTTCTATGCAATTCAAATTGTTTACTTATTTGTGCAGCTTGTAATGAGTGTCAGTATCTAAAGAAATCAATTTATTACAGTAAGTACCCACCAGAGGAGGGCTGACCTGGGAGGCAGGGGGGCAATTGCCCCCTGGGCTGGTGATATGTCTGGCCTGGTAGCCAGGCCACTGCACCTCACAAAATCTCCTGATTGCTGCTGTAAATGGAGCTACACTAGTGATACCACAGAGCTTACAATTGAAATTGAGCTACATAACTTATACCACAGAGGTACAATCCAAATGGAGCTAAACTAGTAGCATAAACCATTTCCTTTGTAAGCTCTATAGTATCACTAGGTAAGCTTTACTTAAATTGTAAGCTTTGCAGTAGTGCACTAGTGTAGCCCCAGTTCAGCTGTAAGCTATGTGGTATCACTTAACTTACATCACAACATTAATGTCAATTGTAAAATTTTAAAAAAAGGGGGTGGGCTGGAAAGGTGGTCTCGGACGATAATAGAAATGGGCCACTTGAATGCATTTGCCCCCTGGGCCATAAGTTTACAGCCCTCCCCTGGTACCCACCCTCTTTTACTCATAAAGGCCTTTCTCATACATCTGACAGTTTGCAGTCACTGCTGCACTCATGAGGTATCTATCAAGATTTCTATTCTAATGAGGTATTTTCACATAGTAAATCTAAAACTAAACTATGGCCTTAAAGTACCAAATTGATAATTTGTGCAGATATTAAATATATAGTAGCCTTTTATTTTAACTTTATTTATGCTGGTGAGTAAGCATAAATAAAGTCTAACTGTGTATACCAGTGCTTTCCAAACCTATGCTCGGGCCATTTTATCAGGTAGGGATGGGTTTAAAGACCAGTTTTATTTTTGGGGGGAATTTTGAAGAGAAAACACAATTTTTCTCATTTTCACAGAAATTCCCTTCTGTAGAAAATCCATTAAAATGTCTTCCTTCTCACTACCGCCAATGAATTTCCCATAAGACCTTGAATATTTCTGCCATTTCTGTCTATGGTCATGAGAATTCCAGCTGCAATACTATAAAAACTGAACTTCCAACTATGCTGCAAGGTTTTAGTTATCATTCAGTGAGAATGGTCATGGAAAGTGAAAAGTGAGAGAAAGAGAGGGAGAGAGAGGGAGAGAGAAAACAAGTCAATTGGACGATTAGTAGCAGTTCACATGTGTTGCTGTTGTTATTTGCTGGACTCTATGTAAAATGAGCAAGATGAGTTGGAGGGCTGTTGCTGCTGAAGTGGGAAAATCCACAGCTGAAAGTAACGGCACAAACAGAAGTAATAGTGGAACCAAGCACATCAGATAATAATACTGCCACCACATCCTTAGGTACCTAAGGCATGTTTCTAAAAATTGGAACTTTTGATTTTCACCAGGTGGTTATGCACAGTAGTAGTACAGAGGTGCAGCTGCCTGAGCCTCCTGTGTCTGTGAGTATGAGACCAGGTGCATCATTTATATCACCAACTAGAGAGGAGGAAGAATCTTGTGATGGTGATGATTATGATGACAGTGAAGTTAGTCATGGTGGTGACAATGAAATTAGAGCATTCTTAGAAGACTGCAAGTGAGATTGTCAGATAGGAATGGATATCCCACCAGTGATTTTGTGGTGTTTGCTCATTTAGTTCCTGCTGAGTCTGAACAAAAAAATATCAAAGGATCAGCTTGCCTTGCCATACACCTCAGGATGCTAAAAATGTTTCCATAGCTGAGGCCTAGGGCAAGGTAAAGCCTTTAAAAAACTGTTAGAGCTTAGAGCAAGCCTATGGCAAGGTAAGCCTTGAACAGTGTTTTATACCTTATGATGGGCCAGTGGACTGTCAACTGACAGAAACATATGACTGCTGTAGTAGTGCATGTCTGACATCACATAGGTTGTAATTCATTACCATTCAATAAAAATAACTGACCACCCTGCAATGAGATGTACATTTTCCAGGGAGTGGGCAGTATGTAGATGTTCCCTTATATTCTGCATCCTTTTAGTCCCAACTATGTTTCATGTGTTGTTATTGCATGACACAATGTGTAATGTGTAATGATATATTTCTATATTCTCACATATGCTGAACTGCTGTCTCTGGTGGTACTGTTAATGGTAATATCAGTACCGAGGAGAACTCTGCGAGTGCCGGGGAAAAACTTGTGATATTACTAGTCCCCTGATCATGGATCTGAGCATAAGGCAAGGCAGAGGATGATGTCATCATTCTTCTGGACTGGTGGGGAGGTGGTTGACTGAACATGAACATGTATTTCAGTGTGGGATTTTGGGGAACATTGTCGTCATTGTTGGGGACATATAAGGGGAACAGTCACAGCATCTGATGTCTTGAAGGATGGTTTAACATTGTCAACATAAACCACAAGGTGCTTCATGAGAATGTGCTTCATAAGAGCAGATCTGTCAAGCTGTGATCCCTCCTTCCCCCTCTTCATAGTCTCTTCACATTCTTTTCACATTGCAGTTGTTGACAACTTCACAGTCCCTGTTCCACAAGCAACATATTTCTGCACCCATGCTTTTATGGGAGGTAGAGGAATAATAGGAATATGCTGACAGGACACGTTCTCCCTAGATACAAGTGGTGGTGGTTTATTGTAGTGCTACTGCTGTCTCAGCACTGGTTCTAAAAGGAATTAACACTATCATTTTCGTCTCATTGCTGGTGTTGGTTCAAACATCACAGTCCTTGGGGATGATGATACCAGTCTCACTACCACTTCTACTACTGCCAAGGACCATGATTCTGTGACATTTGATGGTCATACGACTTAGCAGGATCTATTTTAGCAAATTGCATAATGTCGCTGGTAGAGCAATGTTCCTGGTGGCTTCCCTTGCTGTAGGCCTGCCAATATTTTTCAAGGTTTATCTTGCCATGGTTATCTGTGCTACCATTTTTAATGGTTTTACCTTCAATAATAATTATTTTTTCAAAGATTAGCCAGTGAGTAATATATTGTTGAATTATTTAGTTTGCTATAAACCAGTAGTAAAATTTTTGAAAGCCCTGATGGCAAACAGTTCTCTAAAAGCCAATGCATGTGATGAGAGACTCGCTGAAAATGAACAATGCAGATATTTCTTGTTTTCCAAAGAGCTGGGGCTGGATTCAAATGCAGGAGATAATTGTTACCTCACATTTTATCAAAAATGTTCCTATTGAAGTCTATGGGGCTACCTGTAGATAAAAGCAGAGATAAAATTAACACCTGCATTTGAATCCAGCCCCTGGTCAGAGGTGCTCATGTACAAATGAGCCTGCCATAGAATTGAGCAGGCTCTATAGGAAAACTGCCCTACCCAGAGTACAATCTAGTTTAGCTCATTAATGCCTTTCACAGAAAGGAAATATCCTACAGCACATCATACAGATCCTACCAAAAAGGCAGTCCAGCCATGACGTGCCAAGCAGACAACCACAGACAGACTATTTTTTTTTAAATAATCTTTATTTTGACATGGAAAATACAATACAACATTTCTTTGTACAGTAATGCTTTCCAGTACAGTGTACATTCATACATTTAAAACAATAACATTCTTAATACCTGCAATGCAGTGCACTTTGGCAGCACACAGGTACATTTGAACTTTATTGTATCATCACTTTATGGAACTCAACACTTGTACTTTATTTCACTGTATTAAAGTCTCTGTGGGAATTTGCCTGGGGGATTGGGTGTGTGTGTGTGGGGGGGTATATGGAGCATGGGTCAGGGTGGGTCAGGGGGCCAAGGGGAGGTGATAGTGATTTTGAGCCATTGGAGGGGATGCTAGTCCTCCTCTTCAGGACTGTCCAAGATGAACCCCAGACATACATTTCATCCTTTTTGTTACTCTTAAGGTGACCAATCCTAAGGGTAATTTGCATATGCAAAGAGCTGGTCAGAGATAATCAACGAGGAACGATCCTGCCTTAGAACTGAGCAAGCTCTATAGGAAAAGTGTCCTGCCCAGAGTGCAATCGCTTGTTTTATGACTTATCATCTCTCAGAACCATAAAATTTTATCTCTGTAGGCCATTACATAGGAGGGCTTTCAATGTACATATCAGACTAATTTCTTCCAAAAAGGTGGTCCAGTTCTAAATGACAAGGAGTCTTGAACTCAGGCTAGTGGTACTCCAGTACACCAGCAGTTAACTACATGTTACAGAGGTCCTGAACAGTCCTGAATAGGAAGGAAAGGTAGAAAATATTACAATAAAATATTTGTGTCACACTGGTCCCAATTATTGTAAATGTTTTTATTTATTTGTTTATTATTATTTTTAAAGTGAAGAGCTTTTACAGATGAATGTTACATATTTAAACAAATAGAGAGATAGAGTCTCAAACAGAGATTGTTTTTAAATTCAAAGAAGCAGCTATTTTTAGGGTTTTTTGTTCAGGTAGGTTATTCCAGGTTTTTTTAGCTCTACAGGAGAATCCAGATTGACCACTGGCTTCTTTCCTGTAGTATAGAATACTGCATGAGTTGTTAGCAGTGTAGTGCAAGTTATAAATAGTATGGGGGTTTAACTTTGGCTGTAACAATTTTTTTTTACATTTAATTTTCATATTGTAAATTGTTCCACATACTGTACTGCTTAAGTAAATAATACATACATGCATTTACATACATCTGTATATGACTGTGCAAAAAATTTTTTAGCCAGAAAATGCAACACAATATGTGCAGTCAATAATGAAAGAAATCACCTACCATTTTGCTTTTCATCAAGTAAATATCGATAGCTGTTGGAATACTATAGAGTTAATATGCTTTTTTTTTCTTTCTGTATGGTTTTAAAATGAATTTGAAAAAATGATTAGGGGTGGTCGAAAAGTCAGAAAAATTACTCGTATGACTTTTCGCGAAAAACCAAAGATTTTTTATTTTTTCGTGAAAGTTTTCTCCTTTTTGCCACTGACAATAATTTTTCACCTATAAAAAAAGAGTAGTGCTAATATATAGGTACAGACAAAAAATCACTTCCGCAGCCTAAAATTCTAGAATTGGGCTTCTCAATTTCCTATCTAGAACAAAATCTAAAATATGAATTGACACCGAAAAGGAAAATTGTGGATGTATTTATGGACTGAAGAGGAAAACAATTGTAGTTAAAATGAGTTACATTTATTCAAAATACACCACATTGGATCCATAATAGGATGGATATGCCACAATAAAAAGCTATTATTTACAAGATATAATACAAACAATATAAAAATATCAAAAATAATACCAAAAATAATCTCATCCAATGTGTATTTGTCTGCAATCTGCAGCGTAACTAGTAATACACATTCTTCAAAAACTATCCGAACACCTCTCCCAAGAGTCGCACCCGAGCACGCCCTCTCCTGTGGGTTCAACCACATGTACCCGGGTCATTGTGACAATATTATAGATCTAATAAGTAATAAGTGATAATAACAGCAAGATCAGCAAGGAATTGCTCGGAATGCAACTGCCTGTGTCTTTCAAATCAAATCAGTCACAAAGAATGTTGGGGTATTTGCGGTCAACCTCCTTTGCTCCCTTCTCACACTTCCAGACACGTCCAAAACAGTGGTAATAACAGCAAGATCAGCAAGGAAATTGCTTGGACGTCAGCTGCCTGTGTCTTTCAATTCAAATCAGTCAGACAGAATGTTGGGGTATTTGAGGATAACCACCTTTGCTTCCTTCTCCCATGCCCAGACATGTTCAACACATATTTCACCCTTTGAGTGCCAGAGAGGTATGCTAAGCATTGCTTTGCAATGTGTTGTGTACCCCTCTGGCACTCAAGGAGATAATAATAACAGTAAGATCAGTAAGCAAATTGGACCCCAGCTGACTGTGTCTTGCCAGTCAGTCACACAAAATTTTGGGGTATTTGGGCTCCCCTAATAGATAGAACAAATGTCCTACCTAAAAGAGTTCCTAAACTAAGCTTCAATTCTCCTTTTATTTGCCTATCTTCTGTAGCTCAAAATTGTTCTGCTTTCTCCTCTCACAAACACAGAAAGGCATGATGTGAGAGCTTGACACCCTTTTATATGTCTGCAGGAAAAGAAGAGAAAACTACTATATGGTGGGGGAAATTCATTATCCCATTGATTTCAATGCAGTGAGCTAGGCAGGAAAACAACACTTTTAGCGGGACATTGTTTGGCCAGGCAGGACATGCAATTTATCGCATATTTTGGTTTGAGGCAAAAACTTTCACCCATACCTAAAAATGATAACAAATCTTATAAAGGAAGAAGACAGTACACATGGATTAGTGAATTTGTTTTGTAGTATCGTTGAGTAGTCTTTCTGTGGACACTCAGCTTCCTTATTTGCAAGTTAACAACTGGTGAACACGCAAAGCACCAAGGCTAATTAATTTATCTAATGACTAACAGAATAAAGATTCTCAAGCTGGTTTCTTGGAACCTCAGGGTTCCCTTAAGAAGTACCAAGGACTCCACTTAACACATATAAGATTTATCTTCTAACCTAGACACAGAAAATGAGACACAGTTCCCTGCAAACTAATAACTGATACATTTTATCCTAATAATTTAGGATAGTTAACTATACCAGCTAGAATTCAAATATATTCTCAATAGAGAGAGGCTGTTGTAGTGATTTTGAAAACTTGAACAATTAAAAAAATAAAAAAAATAAACCAACTGCATCATATTTGACAAATAAAGATTTTCATTTATTTCAATTAATCCCAACTTACCTTCTACATCCAGACAATCCTAATGCCTCCCATAAATGATACCCATGTGCCTTGGTTCAAGAGATAACATTTTCAATCAGTTTGGGATTTAATGTCCTTGGAGGTAGACATGAGGATCACATGACACAGCCTCCACCCACTGCATATGTTATTCTTAACCATTTAAGGACCAATGTGGTGTGCAGTGCATTACTTCACAACACATTATGTACCCACCATGGGCATGTCATCTGCAAAATTCATAGAGGCCATTAGAATTTTTTCATCATAGCAAGATAAGTGTGTGGGGGGGTTCTGTTTAAGGGAGGAGTGCTACTTCTCCTTAATTTTTCATCTGAAACCATATGGATCCACTACAGTAAAAAGTTGGAGAACTACTGTCATCAAATTACCTAAAGTGACCTATGCTAAAGATTCACAAGTATAGGTCACAATGTATAAATCTAGAGATAATGTATACCAAAGAAATAAATATCTAAACACATTCTAATTTAACTCTCAGTGTGTGATCAAGCAACAAATGTTGACAAGAAAAATACTTACAGAGAAGAAAATGAAAATGATGTTTTATTTATATATAAGAAATGGTGTGGCAATCCTTGGGCTTTAATCATAGCCTTTCAGTGGTGCAGAGCAATGCTAATTTGAAACTCCTCAGCCTCTGTCTGTAGTGACATTCTATACACTGTTGTACACTCGAGAGATGTTCTTCACACTCTAAAACTAATCTGCAGTTCTGTAGTTTCTGGTCATCTGAGCTGATGACTCCTAGTTGCCTCAGGCAGTGCACTGCTATGCTTAAATTCACTCACTGCTGAAGTTGAGGTACTTTGTAGAAATGGAGATATTCTGGGGCAAAACAATAGCTCCACAGAAAACCAGTAAAACATTCTCAAAATTCTTATTGATTTAACCCTTAACCCCTTATGGACCAGATGGTGGTTTGACATTTGTTGCACACACCTCTGGTACTCAAGGGGTTAAGGAGCAGAGGGGTGTGCGACACATTGATCTGCAATGCATTTCACAACTCAATGGTCTTTAAAGGGTTAAAGGGGCAGTTAATAACTTGAATGATGCATACAGCTCACAGCCCATGTATCACATTTGAGGCAAAAGAAGAGAAATTCTATAGAAAACCAAAGGCACCAGAAGGGACAGTAGTTTAAGTAAAGCCTTTAAACTCTCCAATTCCTGTTTTTCTGTGGGACTTATGTACTAAAACAAGTTCAACGTTAGAGATGTTATCACATTGGCTCTATAGAGTAACATATGATTTGGAGAGTTTATCACACTGTAAAGGTTAATCCTCCTTTATCTCATCTTAGTGCTATACCTGAGAACCATCTTGTTTGAATACCAGTGGTCCACTAATGTCTGGGGTGGGAGTGTCCAAATGACGTGGTTCGTGTCCTAACGTGAGGGGAATTTGATTCAGCATTGGTGGGATTGGGAGGAGGAGAAGTAGGGTTTGCCCTTAAAATAGTAGAGTAAGAGCAACAAGGTGGAGAGTGACCAGAACTGGCAGTGAACTCATTGAGACCTTATAATCAGCCTCTATCCCCAGAGGCCCAGTAATTAAGAATAAAAACCTGAGTCTCCGGTTCAGACCCGGAGAGATCCCAGTTATGTTAATTGCATCTCCCTCAAGTTCATCATCTTAGCACAGTGGTTCTCAACCTTTTTTTACTCAAGGCACCCCTAATAGTCAATCTGGAACTTTTGGGGCCCTAACATGTTTAATGCAATTTATCAATGGCATAATAAAGGGTACAGTTCATAAATATATAGATATTATTAGGCCTCATTGTCAGTCTTGATAGAAAGCCAGCACCCTGGTTGAGAATCACTGTCTTAGCACATCAGCCTTTGGGTGTTGCCAATATGCTTTGTTTATTGTAAATAAAGGTGGGAGTGAGTCTGGCATATTTCCATTATAATATTTTAGTAAAATGAAAAGCATGCAATCCATGAGAATTAACCTCAATTTAAAGCATTTTTGTTTTTTACCACGCACACGTTTTTTTGTGAGTGTGCACAGAAAATCTGGACTTTTGCCAAATGCAGCTTTAGCAGCTTGTCCTTCTCACCTGTGCTCAGAATAATAGAATGCTAGGCAAGAGGTAGAAAACCAACACATCATTATCATCATTGTAAATGTTTTGTAAGTTTATTTTAAACTGGCATAAATACCACCATTTGATGATGAAACACAAAATATTATTTCAAAATATATTATGTTTTTATTCTCAGCTGAGCATTATGGGAATTGTAATCCAAAAACAGCTAAAGTTTCACAGTGTGGCACCCAGGGCATAGATATGCACAAAACAGCAGCAATATTTCTCACTTTTGGGACAAAGACACCAATTGGGTCTTTCAAGGCAGATAACCCCCCCCCCCCCATTCATTTGGCTTTGCCTCTAGCACTAGAAAGGTTAACCCCTCCCTGCTATGTTTTGGGAGCGGGTTTAAATATAATGACAGTCTAGTGCGGCTAGTGAGCCTAGTGCAAGCAATAGTAAGTTGTCTACAAATATATATTTTATGAATTAAGACCATAGAATGAATACTATATTTTATATGATTGTCCCTTTTATTCATGGTGCTTACATAGTACAACTATGCTTTGCAATCATCATGAATTAGTGCTTTTCACAGTGTGCATATACTACTTCACATGATAAGAATTACACATTCATGTTGTACCATGCAAACACCATTCATCCAACTGTACATATATATAATCAATGTCTTCATAATCAAGTCAAACCATTGGGGCTATGAAGGTAGTGAAAATGATACTTTCTAACTGCCTTCAACGCCAAGGGAGTAAAGAAACAGGAAAGTTGATACATTCATGCATGGCCTGCATGTCCCCCCATGATGAAGATGCAGAATTAAATGAGAATCCAAACCTATACCAAAATCTTCATTAAATAACCACTTTAAATGAGAACTACACCATAAGAATAAGTAGTCCTTAAATTGTTTAACAGAATGATTTACCTAGGCATGTATCCTTTGCAGCAGTTCTTTATTTCTATATGCTTACAGTATTTTTGCAATTAAACCCTGTTATAGTATATAGTTGTACACTGGCATTTTCCTATCTGATAAAGGATTTACTGGTTCTAAAGAGTAATGGGTGGTGCTTATTTCCATAACTAATCTCATTCAGATTGTATCAGCTCATTAGAAAATAATTATTAATGGTACATTAAAAAGGTGCTTACTAGGTACAGGCAACCAGTGTAGCACACATTACACACACCAGTGATTCTCGACCAGTGTGCCATGGCACTTTGGTGTGTCACGTATATCCACTTAGGGTTCCCCTCAATTTGACAAAAGGTGAATACTGAATTTCCAGATATATACTTCTGGAAGTGTTTCTGCACAGTGTTTAGTTTTGTTATTCAGACTGTGAGACATAAAAAGAACTATATATTTATTCCTTTGTATTCTCCATTATGCGCTTGATAAATGACCTATAAAATATTAGGAGTGCCCTTACATTTCCAGACTGTATGTGAGGGTTGCCTTCAACAAAAAAAGGTTGAGAAACACTGCATTACACCATCAGTTTGCAATAATGCAAATGTTCATGTCAAAACGGAAGTTATGCATTGTGGTGCTGTGGAAATGATAGCTCATTCCGGGTGTATGTCAGAGGGAGTTAGTAGTTTTCCAATACCTAGAGCACCTAATATTTTTATTTAGAATGTATTTATCAAAATGTAAAGTGTAAACAGTATATTTTATATACATATGTTTTGAAATATTTATAGGAACATGTATGGAAGAGCAGTTGGAGTTAGCTGGCTGTGATCCTACTCAACCTTTCCATTGAAAAGTTCTGCCTCAGCTGTATGTGATGCAAGGCACAGTCCAATGCTATGTTAATTTCTTCCCCCTTCTTAATTCCTGGAAGATGTCTACATGCAATGTACTCTGCAGCCTCAGCTGCTTTATCACATAGAGAAAGAAGCTGCTAGAAATGTATTGCAGACCTCTGCAGCATCCAAGGGTTGAAGATAATTTACCTTGCACATCCACTTAGCTGGCTTTTCCTTACTGTGATTTTTGACTTGATAAATCACCTTAAAAATCATAAGTAGAATTAATCTACAATGGTTTTCCACTGACTCTGTTAGTTCCTGAGATATTCCCTTTAATCTGTCAGTGACATACCCTCCTTTCTTCTTTCAGTACTTCCTTTTACACCTACTAGACTTTTTCGATGCTGCACCCTGTCTCTGGAATTCTCCCCTCCCCCAGCCTCCTAAGATCTAATGCCAGATAACATATTTCTTGTCAACCTCCTGAACAACCTCATCTTGGAATTGCTCATCCTTCAGTTTTCTTCCAGTTTGACTGTGCCATCTTCTCTGTATATTTTTTGATGTCAGTGATTAGAACAGACCTAAATGAGTATAATAAACTAGTGCAAAAGTCCGTATACACGGGTCAAGGTCCGACGAGGTAAAGAGGCCAGTCCTGCTCTGTGTACTGCCGCCACCTCATTGGCGGCACAAGCGATGCAGTCATGAACAGTAGAGGCTGCTCCAACGCACAGAATGCTTCCAGCTCCCAGTCTCTTCTGCACAGGACTGCATCGGACAAACATTCTGGCCTTTTATATTATAAGGATAAGTAAAAAACATTAAATGGCATTAACAAGACACAGAGGAATATACCATTTACTCCCATGTTGCTCTTCCCCTGGCACAAGAAAATAATCGCAGATCACTTAGTACATAGTAATAGACAGATGTAGCACCAATAAATGCAGCTAAATCGTATATACATATACATATATATATATATATATATATATATATATATATATATACATACATATATATATATACACACACGCGCACGTCAAATAACACCATAACTTAGACTTAAAGATATAGTAATGTTTCAGAAAACCAGCAGCTCCAATTAATCTTCATAGTATTTGGGCCAAGGAGAATGTTCTTTCAATACTGTTTAAGCTGTACTCAGATGTGGAATCTGGTCCTGGGACCAGACAGGTCACAGCAAGGGACAATCTTACTTTGAGCATAAGGAAAACCCTGGCCCCCTTGACAGGTTTTTCCAGTTTTTCCTTATGCTAATTGAAGATATCCCTCTCTGTGATTCATCTGGACAGTCTTGCTGCTCTGAGGTGAGCAGTGTTACATCAGTAAAAGGGGCAGGAGGGGGGTACTTTATCATTCAATTACTCTTGAATTACAACTCTGACAGTATTGAAATAACACTCTCCATGGCCAAAATTCTATGAAGATTAATTGGAGCTGCTTTTATTGTGATAAAGAAATGGCTATGGTGGGGTTAGTAAATGTTGCATATAATGCTGCAGTGCTATGCCAGACTTGCAAATCTGTTTTTTCTGTATATCTATTTTATTTTATGCACTGTGTCATGGTTACAATGTGTTATTTAGGTATTTACTGTGCTGTTGTACACCACTATTTTCTTCCTAGAGCTGAAGAAAATGATACTGTTGTTTCATATTTGCCCAAAACAGGCTGTTTCACTAGACCAGAAGAGTGTTACAGTTCTATATTTCTTAACCCCTTGAGTGCCATAGAAATATCCAACGCCTTGCAATGCAATCAAAGGATTAACCATTATGCCTTCATTAACAGCAAAAATTGCTGGGATTTTAGCCATTGTGATGTTCATATACAAAGTGCCCAGAAATGCCCAGTCTGTCAGCAGGAGACCAGAGCAGTCTGTCTTGTGAAAGCCCAAGTCTCTTATAAGTGCAGAGAACCACCAATCAGTTCTCTGTATTTTTTGTTTATTTATTTTTTAAAAGTTATCAGCATACTAAGAAACAACACAGGATCACTGTTAGCTGTGACAGTGGCACTCCTGTGTGTGACCTGGAAACTGATTAATTAAGTTCCCAACAGAGAGATCATACTGGGAGAGCTCTGTGTGCACTCTCTGACCTGGTACCACGGAGCTTATATTAAAAGAGACAGGGACATTCTCAAGTGCATGCGCCAGATTAAGGGAGCATGCTGCTGTTACAGAATGTACCCCTTAAATAAAGCACACACACATGTATTTACAACAATAAATGGTACCATGTCCAGTTAACCCCATATATTTTTTTAAAAAAAATGAAGGCTGTCTTTGTAAACTTCAGAGCAAGTGGAATTTATTAGGACGGTTCAATGACTATGTCAGGTAATGTGTTCCTATCAGAATCATGAAATCTAGTGTGCATTTGTGCACTTCCTGATAAAAAGGGGGAAACCATGTTTAAAGGGATAGTAATGTTTCAAAATAAAAGCACCAATTAATCTTCATAGTATTTGGGCCATGGAGAGTGTTATTTCAATACTGTCATAGTTGTAGTTCTAGAGTAATTGAATGATAAAGAATCCACTTCCCGCTCCTTTTTACTGATGTAACACTGCTCACCTCAGAACAGAAAGGTGGTGTCCAGATGGCTTGCTGAGAGGAACAATCTTCAATTAGCATAAGGGAAAAAACTGTCAAGGGGAGCAGGGGTTTCATTGTACTCACAGTAAGAAGACTGTCCCTTGCTGTGACCTGTCTGGTCTATGAATCTGATTCCACATATAAGGGGAGGTGGCTTACATTAGGTAAAAGGGATGGGAGGAGGATACTTTATCATTCAATTACTCTTGAACTACAACTCTGACAGTAGTGAAATAACACTCCCCATGGCCGAAATGCTATGAAGATTAATTGGAGCTGATTTAATTTTGAAACATTACTATCCCTTTAACTGAAGCATGCTAGAAACCTGACATTTGACACAGTCATAAAGTTGAAAATTTCCCAGTTCATAAGAGAATAAAAAAGAAAACGAAGTGCACTTACCTCTCAAAGCACGTACTGGTCCAGGGCATTCATCCAGCAAGATAGGGAATCTCTCTCCCGTTTCCTTTTTCCTCCACCGAATTAGCAGTGGCTACCTCATTTCCCAAGGCCCTCTACACTTTCATCTCTTGGTCTTCCCCTTCTCTTCCATCTCCTTCACCATGTTGTCTGATCTGCTCCCCTTCTTTCCATGTCCTCATCCTAATCCTCTCCCTTCAACATTCTTGGTGTGTTTCCCAGTCCCTACCATAGGCCCTCTCTTCTCTTACCCCCTACTCTTACATACTTATTTTATTCTGCTTCATGTACATTTTCTCACCCTTTCCCCACTTTCCATTTGGCTCTCAGTGATTCATTCCAAAGTGATCTGAACAGACCCATCTGTTTTTCTCATCCTTAGAAACTCCATAATTGTTCTCTATTGTATTTTTGTTGATGTCACTCCATCATGCAGAATACATGTTACTAAGTAAATAGTAATAATTAAGCCCCATTAATTTTTGTAGCATTATTACACATGGATTACCTTGTGAATTATGCTTTATACCAGTACTGTTTAACTTCTTTGTTAATATAAAGGGCAAACTAAGAAGGCATTTCTAGAAGTCCAGAAACCCCCTTTTGAACTCACTGAAATAAATCAGAGAGACACAAATTTTTAGCACACCAATAATAAGAAATGACTGCTATTGCGAATATGTACATGAAAGGTGTGGGAAACTATGTTACTGTTGCTGAACTACAACTTCCATATTCTTCATTCAGCTTAGTATTGATATGGCACAGGTATACATATATTTAGAAACCCATCTCTGCCTCTAGATGTGGAATATTTTGAAATCATTTCTCCAGTTCCTATGTTATTCTAGGGAGCCAATGAACTAAGATTTTTCCAACTTTGGAGATCTTAGTGCATAGGTCATATAGAGTAACACTGGAACTGGAGAAGTGATAACACTGGAGAAGTCATTTCCACTTTATCACCTCTTTATCACCTCTTTATGTAATCCCCATCCAGGTATTTTTAAGCTTATGTGACACTCCATACACTCAAAATTTAATACAATTTGTATTTTTTCTTCAAATTATTCTGCCAACTGCAAAACGAAGGCTATCCAGATGCAATACTTCTGATTTAAAAAGGGAAAACACCACCTGTATTTTTATTTATTTATTGTATTAAATATAAAACATTTGTACTGACACTGCACCAGAGGAGTTGTTAGTTTCCAAAGAGACTTGGGACTTGGGCCAATCTGTATACAGTGCAGTCCAGCTGAACCATTACAAGCAAGCAGGTAACACCATTACATGTCCCAAACTGGCAACCAGTCCTGAAGCTTTAAGCATAATACCAGGGTCTTTAGCCCTCTTGGACAACACATAGAAATGACCCTGCATTGAACCTTGTTTGCCACTAGGAGACTTTCTGAAGTAGGGTACTAGAATATTGAGGCTGATTTACAAAGAGAGACATTTGAGCAGTTCAGGAGCAAACTGATCATAGGGGACAAATTAAAGTTCCTCAAATTCCTATTTATTTAAATTTGGGTTTTAACCTCATGAATACTAGAGAGACAGTGAGAGTTGGTCCAGGAGAGATATGACTTGCAGGGAATTAATGAGAACATATTCTCACAACCAAAATGTCAAATCAAATAGGCCTATAACTTGCACAATACACCAAAGTGTTTGAGAAGATTTCACTGGAGAAAAAAAATAAAATCTCCTACGTCTAATGGAAAACTGGTGGAGGACAGTACATTTACCTCCTCACACACTGTATTTAAAGATGAGAGTCCATGATAGATGAGGACCTGGAGTATGACAACTGGTTTGTCTGAATGTGGACCTTAGGAAACATAACTTTTTAACAATCCTACCTGACAGCAGGTAATCTCCACAGAATCAATCAGAATAACACAAATTCTTGCTGTAGAAGTTCAGTTTTTATCCAGAAAACATCTGAATGAGAGATACTTTATACTCACATGTGGTGTGGTCCTGCTAGAGCACCCTGTCCTGGGCTTCAGCTGACAAGAACACCTCTGCTTAATTATGCCTGTGCTGCAGCCAGATTAAATATTGCCTCCAACTGGCTCAACTGAAACTGAAATTGTCCCAAATCAGTGAAACACTGAGTAGGATATGTCACATGGAATGGCTGTGATATCTCATTACACAGCAGGGCAATTTTGAAAATGTTTTGGCTGTGTATTACCCGCAGGCTTGCTATTGGTCTACTGGTCTACCCACTGACACTTGAATTAGTCTCCTAGCAGTGATGATCACTCTACCTGGGTGGGGGAGCCCTTAATGCCTCCCATCCTATTTCTCCTTTTTAAACCCAACGTTCATCTAATGGTAACATGATGGCATAAATGGTTTTGTAACGGTGATATTGTTATCTTTTATATTGATGTTCTGAAATGTCAATTTGTACCTATTGTACATAATAAAAAAGACCCATTTAATCAATGTTTTTCCTCTATGGTATAGTTGGTTTGCTCCAAAATTACTCCAGTTTTAATATTATTTGGTTAAAGGCATCATTATGCCACTTACCCTCTACTTGGATGATTTCAAACTAGCTCTTATGTCTGTTTCCCTGACAGTACACAGTGGTATGACTTAATGTAAAAGTAGCTATTCTGTCATGGATTATCTATGTGCCACCAACAAAAGGCACATCATATTTGCTGGGTTAGAGGACAGAAGCAAATATTTCCCAAAAGGCCTTATTCTTTATTATATAATTTCATCTGAGCACAAACCTCTGCAGATGCTGAAAAGTGAACAATAATATATATATCTACAAAAAAGCTCAAAGAGGCACCATCTAAAAGCACAGTATCAATATTTTAATTGTCATGCAATAGTAAAACCACACTTACAAGATTGCAGATAATATACTCATATATCATCCCCTCATAGCGTTCCAGCACACTGATCCTGTTAATCTTCAGATCTGGAATCTTTGCCATCTATCTACACGCTCTCTCACAGTGTTAGTTTATCTCCATATGACAGCCGTCCCAGTCTGATGACATCATAGGCTAATCATCCCAGTTCTCATGCAGGATCGTGCAGGATCGCAGTGTGGTAACAGCTATCACTTTCCAAAGCTGCACCTCACTACTAAAGCTAGATATATCAAGAAATGGGGATATATGTATCCACTGCGATCAGTCTTGACACCCAACGCGTATCACGGAAATTACTTCATTAAACAATGGAAACAAAACATACCATTTGGACAGCTGCAAAGAGTTAAGAGAAATTGCAGCAAGGAAAGTGAATTTGAGGTAGAGGCACAGGTAGTAAAGTGGAAATTATTGGAGAACAGTTATGATGTTCAGTTATTGGAAGACACAGAACAAAAGGTAAGAAGTATTCCTAGGGAACAGCTAATTTGGTATAAAGAGAAAAATAGTGAGAGGAAAGAATGTATGCCATTTTTCGCCACCACTTATAATAAAAGTGCCCATATGATAGAAAAAATATTAAATAAGCATTGGTATTTGATAAAGGAAGATCCGGTGTTGGGGGCATCACTGGAGGATAGGCCAAGGGTGTTGTTTTGGAGAAACAAAAATATTAAGGAGATGGTGGCACCCAGTGATGTTTATAAAAAAAGTGCTTAATAAGAAGGAAGCCAATGGGGGAAACAAAGTATCTAGTTTTCTGAAGGTGGGGAATGGTATGTTCAAGTGTGGAGGATGGGCATGCACCACTTGTATGCATTACCCATTCTAAGGGAAGAAAGTTAAAAATGTTTTTACTTCTACAACTACTGGTAAAATATATACAATGCGTCAGTTTATGAACTGTGACTCTGAGTTTGTGGTATATCTGCTCAAGTGCCAATGTGGTATTCAATACGTGGGCAGAACTATTCTCAGACTCAGAGTTAGGTTCAGTGAACATCTAAGGAATATAATGAATCAGATGGATAAACACAGTGTGCTGCGGCACTTCCTAGAGAATAAAGAATGTAATCCAGAAGGTATGACAGTTATGGCAATTGAACAGGTGAAGATAAATAGGAGAGGTGGTGATAGAGTTTTGAGGTTGAGAAAAAGGGAGGCCTTTTGGATCCATCAACTGAAGACATTACACCCTGTGGGTTTAAATATGGAACTGGACTTGGTGGCCTTTATTTGAGTGTAGATATTTCTGCACAGGGTTAAGATGTATTTGGATTGAGCACATAGAATTACTCTTTTTGGGAATACCACTATAGGTAGTACATAACTGGAGGTATTGGGTAACTGGGAAAGAATGTGGGAGATGTCCCTGGATGAGAGGTTAAGATTGGTTTTAGATTCATTAGGAGATATGCTGATATATTTTTTAAGATTATATATTTTTTAAGATTAGGAATAGGTTTTAGGGATATATGTACATTGAGGTTGATTATAATGTGTATGAATAGATTAGTAATTGATAGTTACAAGTATAGATTTATAAGTATGGTATAGGAGGGGGTATGAGTTTTTATTGGCAAAGGAAGGGGTTAATAATCTTGGAAGTCTGATGGGGTATGTGTAATTAAGAAAGTGGATGTGATTGGCTTGGTGGGAGTTGAAGGTGGAGCAAGGAAGCTTTATATACCGACCAAGCCTTTCACATTATAACCCCTGAAGAAGCAGGAAGTAATTTCTGTGATACGCTTTGGGTGTCAAGATTGATCACAGTCAGTATATATATCCCCATTATATCTAGTTTTGGTAGTGAGGTGCAACTTTGAAGAGTCATAGCTGTTACCATACTGTGATCCTGCACAATCCTGCATGAGAACTGGAATGATTAGCCTATGATGTCATCACACTGGGACGGCTGTTGTATGGAGATAAACTAACGCTGTGAGAGAGCATGTAGATAGACAGCAAAGATTCCAGATCTGAAGATTAAAGGGAAAGGTGTGCAGGAACGCTATGAGGGGATGATATATGAGTATATTATCTGCAATCTTATAAGTGTGTTTTTGCTATTCCATGGCAATTAAAATGTTGATACGATGCTTTTAGATGGTGCCTCTTTGCGCTTTTTTGTAGATATCTGGGTCATTGTTGTATGAAGGAAAATCATGCTTAAGGCTGCATGATGACTTATTTCCAAGTGTGGATTGTGGACCGCCTCATCTCCATTTCATTTCGTCTTCATCATTGCATTTCCTCTGTGACTGAGCAACAATCTAGCCAAGTGGGAGTGGATTGGTATAATTCTATTCTGTTTTATATATCCATCTATTATATTGCTTGTCTGTCATTTGGGATTGAGGGATCACTGTATGAAGAGGATGGGGTATTGAAGTTTGTGTATTTCATACCTGTGTAGTCTGGAGTGTGATATTCTAGACCTGATTGATCGAGTGCCATTACACAGGGATGAGCGCAACTTGAGTATAGTAGAACAATAATATAGGACTGTGTTCAGAAGTGCAATTCTGGGGCAAACCAAATGTACTATAGGCATACCTGGGAACTTCCAGCTGAGGGCTTCCCGGAGGGGAGTCCTCTGTTCAGCAGGGGGTGACAAAAATGACGCTAATCGCGTCAAAAAGGGGCGGGGCTTGACGTGAGCCGGGGGGTGCTTAACCCTTTGAGTTTCAGAGTGGTACGGAATGCATTGCAAAGCAATGCATTCCTTACTACTCTGGCACTCAAAGGGTTAAAAATGTCACACAGAAGGCTGGGGACGGAGGAACAGCGGGAGAAAGAGTGTAAGTGGGTAGAGTTTCAATAGAAACTCCCCACGTCCGGAGTAATCAGCCTCTGCCCCGGAGACCCGGTAAATCTCTGTCAGAACCGGAGTCTCCGGGGCAAATCCGGAGAGTTCCCAGGTATGACTATAGGGGACAAATTAATGAACAACTTTCATTTTCTTAATTCAAGCATAGTTTTAAGTTATTTTATTGTCTAAAATCATTGTTGTCTCATCTCCTCATTATGAAGAAAGGCATGACAATGGGTTGAATACATCACTACTGATCCATATCTGTGTTGATACATGTGATCATTATGAAAGGATAAGTAAAGTTTTACTATGGACGAATATATATTGTAACACTTTTCCTGCCGTGTAAACCAATGGTATTCCCCCTGCTGGCAGCTGCTTTGTTCAAAAGTTATAATAGTTAAAACTGTGAAGAAGTAGAGCTGCTGTTATGATCACATTCTATGGAGATTGGTACCCAGCCATGTTGGCTGGAACTTTAATTCTACAAGAAAAGCAAGTTCATTGGGTCCACATTTCAGTCCAACCTGGACCTTTACAAAGACAATAATAGATACACAATGCCAGGCTTATTAACCCTCATAGCAGTGAATCTCCTCCCAAATGGTGCTGATGTCATCAACATGCCATCCAGCTAGTGACTGCTGAAGATGATGGCACCTCATAATGCAAACAGATACAAAAATAGTTATATGCAATGAGTATAAGGTAAAAACATAATGTATACAAGAGGAATGTTCCTAAAGAGGTCCCAACAACCATACAGGGTATGATAAAAATGCAAATGAGAGCATGTTCATCCAATACCATGTTACCTGTATAAGAAACAGTGTCAAAACATGGGGCTGCATAAGCATGCTCTTAACTTCAGCACAGTAAAGATTATATGATACAATGGATTAAAAGCCTGGCTTTCTGTATCTAGTTTTGTCTTAATAAAGGTTCAGATTGGACTAAAGTTGATCCTTTAACCTTGTCTGTCTCATTGAATTAAAATCATATGGGCAATGACCCATATTTCAAGTGTCGCATGTTTCATATTTTATTTTATTTTTATTTATTCATTTATTTAGAAGATGTTTTTCCAGAAAGAATACATAGAGATTTCTCTAATTTTCAAGTATATCCTGGATAGCTTTTACAGTTACATAGTTACACAAATCAAGAAATATTATATAAACGCACACAAACATTCATATTAAAAATTATATAAGGTTACATATTGTTTTTAGCTATAAAGAAGCAGTATTTTTAGGGATTTTAGACTGGGAGAATATCTGATTTCTTTTCGGCAGGTTATTCCATGCTTTTGGAGCTCTGAAGGAGAAGGCAGATCGACCAGCTTCTTTCTTGTAGTGTGATATACTCAGTGAGTTGCTAGCAGTGGAGAGGAGGTTATAGTTAATATGGAGAGCTGGAGTAAGCATACTGCTCAGGTAGTCTGATAGCCTTCCAGAGAAGTGGTTATATACTAAGTAAGAAAGGGGAGGTCTACATTGAGTGTTAACCAGTTTAGTTCTTTAAGAGTATAATAATGATGGGTAGTGTAATTACATTGTTGAATAAAACAGCATAATAAATTATACAGTGTAAAGTTTACCAAGATTGATTTGTGGAGTGGGAGCATATACTATGTTTCCATAGTCTATGACTGGCATGAACATCTGTTGAACAAAATGTTTCCTTACCAGCAATTATATCACTCAGTGCAGATAGATAGATCGATAGACTGACAGATAGATAGATAGATCGATCAATAGATAGATAGATAGATAGATAGATAGATAGATAGATAGATTAATAGCTGTCCCTGTCAGATTGATACATTGATCATTATTAATAAATAATTCTGATTGCCATCAAAAGTCCCTTGGGTGCTGCCCATTCCTTCCTTCTTCATGGTTATTAATATGGGATTGTGTACCTGGGCACTTTGCATTTTGATGTATTGTCAAAGTGAGTGCTTCCACCCCTCTGATGTAAATATATATGTAATGTACCAGCTATTGCCAGGTTAGCCTCCTGTCTCACTGCTGAGAATAATGGTTGTGTCATGCATGTTAGTGACGGAACCAATCTTAATGTCTAGAACTGTGAATAAGTGCTCTGTAAACAGTGCAAAAACATTGAGCTAGATGTAACCTTGTCACAAGCTTTGGACTGTAATTAGTACAGTAAACGCCTAACATCTAGAGACCTCTCCACTGAATTGCTTCTCGGTACTTTGAGGACATTCCTCATTTAGAAGGTGTTAGACTGCATTTCTAACTTTCAATATAATAAGTTTTAAGGGCCACATGCACAAAATAATTCTGTGGCAAATCAACTGCAAAATAGGGAATAAATCAAAATTTCCAAATTCCCATTAATCTAAACGGTACTTTAAATGTCTTGAATTCTGAAGAGATTTCTCCTGCATTGCTTAGCAATGCATTTGAGACTTCCTTTCAATTCAGTGTTAAAACCCCATATTAATCAGTGTGCCCCATGGAGCAATTGGTTTGCTCCAGAGTGTTCAATTTTCTTTGTGCATACTGCTGCAGATTATTCTCTGGGATACTTGCAATCAGCATCCATTGGCTCATTCATGTAATCACTAAGATGAAACAAGTTAAAGATGTCATGGCAGAAGATGCAGTAGGGCTCTAACAATGTCATTTTGATGTTAACATGTTTACACTTTGGCTTATTCTTTAGTATCCTTTCTGCAAAGACAACTTTGCACTCCTAAGATTTTGCCCACATATCAGGGTGATTCGTCTGTTACTCTTAGTAATTTTGGTTGCTCACTAGGGCATTATGTGCAGAAGCCCCTGAGCATTGTTTTTTGTCTGCCTCTTTGAAAAGAGTAGTGAGGAATTTTAACTGCCTAATGAGGTGGGTGAGGCTACTCTGAACAGAGATCCAGGTGGAACATTTGACAGATTGGCCAGGTAAAAGACAAAGACTCCGCCTTTCCATGCTTAAATCCAGGTGCATATATAAACTGAGTTTTAAATAAATGATGTGACAGACAGTGAAGCTGAGAAACTTCATGACTACTGTTGTCTCTTTCATAAGAGTTCTGTCTCATTGGGGTCTAAACAAGGGGGTGTACAGAGAAACCTGGATCCAGAAAAGAGGAGACCACCTCTGATTAACCTCACAGCAAAGATGTTGTATCTGGAAAACAGTGCTCAGGCTCAGTATAGTGAGGTAAGGTATAGATTTTTTATTATTATTATTTTTTTATTTTATATATATATATATATATATATATATATATATATATATATATATATATAGATAGATAGATATAAATATATATATATATATATAGACATATTTCTTATTTTTAATATATGATATTAATTTTGGAACAATGATGGAAGATTATAAATAGATATTTAAATGCAGAATTCATATTTAATACAATTATTAATTTTATATAACATTTTATTGGGAAAACTTTTTCAGTTTGAGACTTAATTAAAATAAAAGTAAGCTTTAGCTGGAAAAGTAATATGTAAATTATAATTGTTTTCAAGCAAAGTACTTTTATTTGCATCTATTTTATTTATTTGCAATGGTATGACATTTTAAATCGTAGTGTAAATAATTTTAATAATGCAAAACCTCCTTTTCTTGTGACTAGCGTTTCAAATATGTGCATATCACTGCAGATCTATCTAGGATTCATCTGATCGTTAGCTTTTAAGCTTTGTGGCTAATGTACTAAGCAGAATTTAATTCTGTATAGAACCAGCTACATTATAGGGGACAGGTAATCATCCCCATTTATTTAAATTGCACTTTTAGCCCCCTCGAATGCTAGTGAGGTCTCCAACACATCTCAAAGCAATATGTTGGAGAGCTCTCTAGTATTCAATGGGTTAAAAGGTAAACCCAGTTTAAAACAATGGGGGTTTTGGGAATGTTTCTCCATTCCCTATGGTGCTGTTTGTTTGCCTCAGAATTGTTCCACATTTATTTGTTCATATATGTGGCTGAATTAATGGGATTCCGTTACATACATCTACAAACACAAGTAAAGCTGTAAATCAGTACTGCTTTATGCTATGTTCAGTGAAAATTCAGATTCTTTTATAAATAATTTAATTGCAAAATGTTGTTTTCATTTCAGAGAATGACCTACAAAGGCACATTTTGCCAGATTAGAATAGCTAGAATTTCCCAATCCCAGTTAAAGGACTTGCATCCTAAGGCTTGTTGTAGTAGACAATAGATAAACCAATAGAAAGTCTTTGGTGTTGCTGAAGTGAGGTGTTTAAGTAGATATTGTTACCTGAGAAGTCGTGTGACCTGAGAAGTTTATTTTTCTTGGCTTTGTCAAGTAAATAATTGTTTTTTTTGAGTACATAAAGTCTGATTATAAAAATGATCAAACAAACCTTTTCCTTAACTCGGTTTATAGATCTGGAAATGTTCCAAACATTCATGTATAAATTGTCGGTGTTGACTTTCCTTGTTCTAGAAGGAGATGGTAATAGATATGTAGTTGAGGTCAGTGTTTTCATAGTATGAACCATCAGCTGGAGATGTCCTGCAGGGTGCAATGAGGTGTGGAGCTGAATGACAATCTTTTCATGCAGCTGATTAGGGGGTTTTAAATGCAATCATTAGAGATTATCTTTTGTGTCACCTTATGCCTCACCAGTTCTCTTGTGTGTAGATTGTATTCTTTTCTTTCAAACACAGGATTTTTTTTGGGTGAGCACTTACTGGGTGTGTTCAAAAACTCAATTCCCTGGATGCTAAAGAGGTCTCCAATGTATTGTGGAAACACTAAAAGGCTAACATATTAGATAAACTGATGTAATTCTGCAGCAAAAGAACTACACTATAACTTTTCATCTATTTAACTGGGGTCTTTTAATCTCTTGAATGATCCATTGAACTCAGTGGGAACTTTGGGAATTTTGTATTTCTCCCCCATGGTGTAGTTGGTTTAAACCCGAATTTCTCCATCACTCATACACACCATCATTCATCGAACTGCAATCTCTGCATTTCAGTGGGATTTTGCGGTGATAGACATTAGAAGTTGCATGCACCTCTTCTTATGTACTGGTCATTGCTTTGAGTGTCATGGCTAGAATGTGTCCTGTTAATCCAAATGGGAACAAAATGGCTATGTTTTTTTGGCATTATATGTGAGAAACATTATTAGTATTTTTGCTCTTGTTTCAGTTTTTGTCAGTTCAGTCATCAATATCATCTGCATATTATATATAAAAGTCTAAGTTGTTTCTTGATTGCTGTCCACTCCTACCCCGGGCCAGCATGGGGTAGGAGACTGACCACATGCAGTGAATTAGTAGTGCTAATTTGCACAGGAGTGGGCGGGGGGAAGCGAGACTTGCTACTGCAGAGATACACGGTGTGGCCAATCGAATGGGCAATGTCATGCACAATTCGCTAGATAAAACTATGGTTAGAAATGGACTAATTCATTATCACATCTCGCCAGGAGGCAGATGCACTAAGGTGTGATGACTTCTTTGGAGATCTTAGTGCCTAGGCTTTACAGAATAACGTAGGAACTGGAGAAGTGATATCACTGGAGAACACATTGAGGTTGATGTATAACTAAAATCTGGAGCAATTCTTGTGCAAACCAGCTGCACCACATACAAATTTCCTTTGATTCAAATGGAGATTTTAAAACTTTGAATGTTATAGAGGTTCCCGAAACATGGCAAACAATGAGTTGGAGACCTCTCTAGCACTTAAGGGTTAAATGCCCCTTTTAAATCAATGGGTGTTTTGATAGTTTGTATTTGTTATCTATGGTGGTATTGGTTTTCTCTAAAATTATTAAAATCATTCTCTGTTCATCAGTCTCAATAAGGAGATTGTAAAATGCTTATGCATAGTTAGCTCTATGATGGTATATTTATTCCTTGCATTGGATCAAGTATTCTATGAAGAGTCATTAAAGACCATTTCAGAATTCCAATACACAACCATTTTCTTGCCTAACCTAAATTAGGTTTAATTCCTAATTGTTACCTTAATATTTTGTCTGGGAACTAAGTTTATGTTTGTCATCCTCTGCACTAACATGATTCTTAAAACATTTGATATTAAGCACGAACAACGCCCTTTATCACTAATCAGTTTGCAAACTGAAGAAATTCACATAAGAGACTGATGTACTAAGATGAACTTGAGCAAGTGTGAGGAAAACAAATGAGATCATAGGGGAGAAAGAAAATTCCTGTTGACTTAAAGGGAGCTTTTAAACCTTTGTGTGCCAGAAAGGTACTCAATGCATTGCAACACAATGCGTTGGATACCTGTTTGGCACTCAAAAGGTTAAGGAAGCCAGTATCAGCGTGTACATCTTTGACTGAAATAGAGGTCAGCAAAGCATTGTGAAGCAATGAATTGGAGAAATCTCTGGCAATCAAGGGGTTAAATGCCTCAATTCAGTAGGTTGGTCTTCTTATGCGTCTCTTATGATTCAGCTGGTTTCCCCTAAGATTCCTCCGGTTCGTCTCAGTGCATCAGTCTTAGTGTACTATATACAGAATGACACATGATAGAGTATCACAACAAACATTACTAAGGATCCATTTTAGAGAGGATCCATGTTTATTGTAAGCAGATATTGGCTGGGAGCATACACACTTTCTTATTTATATTTCTGCCAACCTAATCCTGGAGAAAATGGAGGCTACTGAGTTCAAAATGGTGTAAATCTAGATGAATCTGACTGCACCATATGGTACAAAAATGATTCCCCATATTTCCATTGATTTAAATGGGGCTTTTAACACTTTTAAAACAACAATCAGATCAATGCATTGCTGAACTCCATAGCATTCAAGAGGTTAAAAAATGTAAATCAATTAGCATACTTTATTTCTTCCCTGTAGCACCGCTTTCTGTCAAAATTACTGCACTTTGATTTAAAGGCTGAGGCTCCAAAAGTTTATTGAATCAGCTGTACATTAAGGAAAACACAAACACCCTGCTGTTCTTAACCCCTTAAGGATCAGAAGGGTGTGCAATGCATTGTAAAGCAGTAAGTTGCACACCTCTCTGGACCTTAAGGGGTTACATAATTTAAAGAGAGTGTGATGTACAGTAAAGATATTCTGGAGCAAGTCGAGTGCTGCTTATTGAGCAAGTAAACATTTCCATTGCTAGCATTCAAGAGGTTAAAAGCACAATTTAACCATTTAAAGTGTCAGTAACCCTTATATATGCAGAGATGGGTTGAAGGAAACACTCCATGAATTGAAGCTAACGCCCCGGGGCTGGGTTCAAATGCAGGTGCTAATGTTATCTCAGCTTTTATCTCCAGGTATCCCCATAGACTTCAATAGGAAAATATTTGATAAAACGGGAGGTAACACTTATCTCCTGCATTTGAATCCAGCCCCCAGTGCACAGTCCTCAATAGCAGTATGCAACAAGAAGAAAGTCATCCCCAGTGGTGTCAGTGTTTCTGTCCACACCTGGACCTTTACCGAGGCCTCTACTGATACATCTAATGAGACTTATAAGCCCTCATCCCACAGCAAAAGCACAAAATCATAATAATATATGTAACTATGCAGCAAAAAGTTTTTGATTGTTTTCATATTTTGTGGGTATATTATTTTTTTTATGTGTATTTTTTTCTTTTTCCTTCTTTTCCATAATGTATTAATGTTCAGACAACAATACAAACCATTCTTGATTTTAACCCCTTGTGGACCAAGGAGCTAAATAGGCTCTTCATGTCAATTTTACGTGCCAACAAAAGTTGTTTGCCACTAATGGTTTGTAAGTTGGATCATATTCACAAACACCATTGTCTCCATTCCTATGCCTTGTGGTATTAATCCACTGATAACAATAGATCATTCATATATTAAACTGCAATACCACATATTACAATTTGCAAGGTTAATGACTCTTCAACCTCACAAGGAAACTGTAATGTGTTTGTAAGCTTGTTCTTTATTGCTACACAAACAATGAGGTTATGATTTGTAATATGTGACAAATAATAACCAATTATACTAATGTCAACACTCATGAGCGCATTAACATATTCAAGATTGCTCCCTGTCACATGTCTTACCTCTGGTCACACACACATTCACTGCAGTAAGACACTAGGGCCAATAGTTTACAAAAGCAAACTGGAGTTACTCTGGAGTAAACCACCAGCACCATAAGGGACAAATAAAAATTCCTGTTAAAATAAATTGAGTTTTTAACCCCTTGAATGCATTGGAGAACTCTCTACCATTCAAGGGGTTAAAGCAAACTAACTGCACCATAAGGGACAACTAAATATCCTCAAAACTGTTGCAATGAGAGCCCTGGAAAACACAGAATTGAGAGACCTCAGAAAGTGAACATAAGACTAGATTTTAGGCCTTAGAAAACAAAAATAGATATTTTACAGAGGTTAGCACTGAGTACGAGGTATTTCAGAGCATATAACCCTGGATCATTTTTAGGTGTAAGTGTTCCTTTAAGGTAGCACTAATGTCCAGAGGGAATAAGGGAGGGGAAGAATTTAAGTGATATGCTCAGGTTTCAACCCACATGCCCACGTTTGTTTCAACACTGGAGAACTTTATAAAGAAACAATCAGGTAATAGTAATCTTAGTATACCCCTATGCAGTCTACCATTGCCATCATTTGGGTTCTTGTTTATCCTAATGTTCAAAAGAAACAGTCAACAGCTCAAATTGGTCATCTGTTGGGAGTGATATTTTATAGCTTAGTGTGAGTGATCATGTCATCTCCACCTCTGTTTATGTAGGAAGAAAAAGAACTGTAGTGAAGAAGGGAGAATTGTGACTTGCGAATTAGTGGAATGAGCTGGGAGACAGAATAGGTGTGTGTTTGGGGGGGGGGGTGCTGGGAGGGTTATGAATCAATCTGCCTATTTCATAGTCTGGACAAAACAAGATACATCACATAGATTTGGTAATTATGGAGTTGCTACTGGACAAAAAACTTTACATACATTTGAGTCCCAATCCTACAGAGCTCACAATCTAAATATTGTACCTTAGACACCGGGAGATAAATTATCTTGCCTAAGGACACAAGGAAATGGCATGGGAATTGCTTAAGACTTAGTAATTGTGTTAATCATCTGTGTCTCTCCCAAATATTAACCCTTTAAGGACCAGATGGCTGTATAACACATTGCAAAGGAATGCATTACACAACTCTCTGGTCCTTAAAGGTTAAAGAAAAGAGCTTGTTGTCTGGAATTAGTGTTCTTTAATTCAGTGTTTTTAGGACATTTCAAAGTCAGGAACACTAAGAAGGGCCACTATTAAGGTCCAAGTCAATATTGTTTATTGAAGCACAGGGCCACCTTCCAGGAACCAACATTGACTTTGCCAGTGACTGACACATGCCCAAGGACTGGTGGTTGGGAATAATTGCTTTTCCTTCTTTGTCGTGAACCACTTTTAAATATTTTTTATACTTAAGTTTTAGGGCTTTACAAAAAAAAAAAAAAAAAAAAAAAAAAAAAAAAAAATATATATATATATATATATATATATATATATATACAGGGCTCAAAATTTCCACTCGCCACTAGCCAATGGCGAGTGAAAATGTATCCCTGGCAAGGAGAATTTCAGCCCTGGTTGGTATGTTATGTCTTGCAGTGGTGAGTAACTTTTCAATTCTGGCTAGTAGCAAAAGACTTGAAATTTTAAGCCCTGTATATATATATATATATATATATATATATATATATATATATATCTTTGGATATATGCCTTGGGTAGATAGGATACGCTAGGAAAGCTAGTTTACTGGTAAACATCCTCATCCTCCACCCAAAAATGAATGTGATCTAGCATCTAGTGTTTATTAGCATTTATACAGAGCCAAGACATACTCACCAATACATTAGTGCAACAGCAAGCCATTGACTTCCAGAAATTCTGGAAATGTCTGTACAGCAGGCCATAGAAATTATCAGTTGAACACCAGATAAATTATGTTTTCCTTAAGAAATTTCTATCTAACCCCTTGGTTGCTAACAAAGACTTTACTGCTGGGCCTTGCAGTGCACTGGAGACATTTTTGGCATCCGAGGATCTAAAATATAATGCTAGACACATCTGCACAGCACATTAACCTCTTTAACACCAGAAAAGGGGTGAACAATGCATTGTGCACCTCTTCAGATCTTAAGTGGTTAATAGAACATAGACTATCCACTGTGACAGTGATTCTAACTGGATCATTCAATTCTCAAAAATTAAACTGGACACAAATATAGCGCCTGAAAGTGTAACACTATGAACCTTAAGCAGAAAGGAAACACTGAGCAACAGTGGGGCAAACCAAATATACATTAGGGGATGAGGGGGGGAAATATTTCCGTTGAATTTAAAAGTGGCCTTTAACACTTTGAATGCAAGAGTAATGCATTACATACCCCTCTGGCACTCAAAGGATTAATCCCTTGAATGCTAGAGATATTTCCTGCTTTTTAGCATTCAATTATTCTTCCTGGTGAAACATTTTTATAAATAAAAAAATAAAAATAAATATATATATATATATATATATATATATATATATATATATATATATATATATATAGCAACCACAGAGCTTCCCCCTATGCCCATTTGCGTATGTGCCTGGGTACAGAGGAATGCAATGCTCAGAAAGCTCCCCCCCACACAGACTCCCACACAGCCTACCAGTTGGAGCTTATAATGCAAATAGGTCATCTAAATGTACTTTGTACATAGGTGTGAAGCAGATTCAGGACCAGTTCTTTGTGCTTATTTAATCCCTCAGTAACCATTATGCTGACAAACATAAGAGGTAGTGTGGGCCCAGAAGTTCTTACAGTATAATAGTTTTTACTTTTCTATTTCAGGGGTTGCACAAGTAAATGTGAATTTAGTAGCTCCTTTGTGCTGCCACATAAGACAGATGGAGGCAGCGCTCAAATAATGGTGGCAAGGCGCTGATTTACTTGTCTCATCCTCTCATTTGTTTCTTTCCTCTGCTTTTGTGTTTTGGCTGCTCATCTACTGAAGTCAGGCTTTAAAGTCTGCTAGAGCAAATCGTGGGGGAAGATTAGGGATATGGGTGGGGGTCTCTGGGTGAATTGAACTGCAGCTTTCAAAGCACTTCCTTTTTATTATTTGGGCAGTTATGGGAAATGCTTGTGAAGCTAAATTGCAGGTGGGAAGTACATGGAAGCCTTTCATCTCTATTCTTCTCTTTCTAATGCATCTTGTTTGCTTGATACATCAGTGCTATGCTGTAGCAGTTCTAGGTGTTGGGATATTTGTATCCTAGCCCTTTGAGCGTCAGAGAGCTGTGCAGTGTATTGTGGAGTAATGTAACACACACCCTTCTGATATTCAAACTCATATAAAGTTCATTTAGCATCATACAAAGAAACAGATTATTAGAGCATTATTTTTCATGTATTTCAAGGCTAGAATAGTCATTTATGTGACATTGTTCTGAAGGAAGGAAGTAAGTGAATGAAAAGAGCAGTTTGTGTTTTTCATTTTAGTAATAATAATAACTAGTATTTATATAGCGCCTTTCTTCCAGTGGGACTCAAAGCACTTTCAGCACATGCTCTCAGAACTAACCAAATCAGCAGCTGAAATAATAGATGTTATTATTACCCAATCAACGGTACTCATTTTATATACCTAGGAAAATTAAAGGGCTGAGTTGACCCTGCTGGGTTTTGAACCTGTAACCTTGCGGTTTGAACCTGTAACCTTGCGGTTTGAACAGGCTCTATAGTCAGGCAATTTACCACTAGGCTATCTCACCAGCTTATAATTTTATGTAAAACACTGGCACTCTCATTGCTAGGAGAGTTAGTTTTTCAAAAGTGATTACAGCTTGTACTTTTTTTTGCTATTGTTATCCTTTGACTTTCAGAGAGGTAACCGAGTATTAGAACGCAAGGGGGGGGGGTTATGCACTAAGGAATGATAAAGAGGTGCTAATGTGGAGAAGACATCCCCAGTGACATGATTTCTCCAGTTCCTATGTTATTCTATAGAGTCTATGCACTAAGATCTCCAAAGCTGGAAAAATCTTAGTGCATTGGCTCCATAAATTATCATAGGAACTGGAGAAGTGATATCACTGGAGAAGTTACTTCCATGTTATCAGCTCTTTATCATACCTTAGTGCATAACTCCCAATGTGTTGGATACCTCTCTGTTACTCAAAGGATTAAAGGGATAGTAATACTTTATTATTACTAGCATTGTTATTCCCCATATTGTAGATATTTGCAAAATAATTGAATTGCCCCCAGGTTCATCTCTCAAACCTTTATGATTTCAATCCCCCCTCGCTCCCCCTTCCCTAAAGTCAGCATTGTACTGACTGCAGGGGAAGTCTGTTGTACGACAGGCTTGCAGCTCTGCAGCAGAGCCGAGATCGTGTTATTGAAAAATAATTATTTCACTGAATGGTCTTCTACATGTGCTTGGTTTGCAGAGCCGCATGATGAAAGTCAGACCGGATATCCCTGCAGTCAGCACAACGCTGACTTCAGGGAAGGGGGATGGAGGGGGGGACTTTGGCTTCGGTTATCTCTCAAACCATAAAGGTTTGAGAGATCAACCTGGGGGCTATTAAATTCTTTTTTAAATATCTACAATATGGGGAATAGTAATATTAAAGTATTACTATCCCTTTAAACTGACATTCTCTACTGTGGTCACCAGGTGTTGCTGTTCATATTACTTACAATGGAGAACCAGAGTCTGTGACTCAAGCTCTCCCATAGACTGCATTATTAATACTAAAATACACCTTTTAGATATGTGTACTGTTGTTGTTATCAATTTGATTACAACAAAAATAAGTCTGAACTGTCAAAACGAATGAATGAAAAACTGTAGTTGGGATACCCTGGTTTTATTTATCAGGGAAAAGTACTATAAGAAAAGTTTAAAATTTGCTAGCTGCTTGGGTGCTAGAGATGTCTTCAATTCATTGGGAAGCAATGAGCTAAGAGGCGTCTCCAGCATCCAGGGGCCAACACAACACTGATTTTGGCATCTGTCAAGAATGTAAATATGGCAATGTTCCTGTGATGAGAGATCCTCAGTATTTTTCTAAAGGCTCATCAATATAGTTTTATTTAATGTTAAAAGTGCTTCTTCAGTGTAACTGAAGTATATACTTTCGTTGTGCCCTGAAGGGACATTTCTATGGTATGGAATGTGTAAGGGAGCGTCTGGTCTTTGCCCTTTTAAATTTCAGCCTTTAGGGGAAAGAACAGGATAACAAATACATCCACAATAGAAAACAAGTAGCCCTGAATGTAAACCGATCTGATAAATGTACAATGGGGAATGTTTTGGCAGCAGGAATGTCTGGTTTAGATAAAAAGTAATTTTAAGATTATTAACGGTGATTTCCAACACTCTTAGTCCTTTAGTATACCAACTGAAATCTAGGGTATAATTGTTGCCAATATAGCCCCAAAAGCATTTGGAGCCATATGCACCATGGGCGTCCCCTACACGTGCTCCCTCCATGTAAACATAGGGGCTGGGCTGGCTGGCATGGGGGTCATTTTATGGCTTTACTCTCCCTCGGAAAACATTCTGCGTGTGCCCCTGATATGCACACAATAAGGGGAAAAATTTGGGGGCAAACCAATTGTACTAAAGGGTACAGTATTTTGCATGCATCTAACTTCATTAGTTAATCATCCTACTGTGTCTCTGACAGTTTAAACACTTGCACACACAATGAGGTGTGTATGTGAGAAAAAGATTGAGAATGTGGGTTGTGAGTGAAAGTGACTGAGTTATGTCTGGCTGCCTGATCACACATTGAATTGATACTATTACAGGATGCTGCACAGTTATCATCATACCTGGGAACTTTTGAAACAGGGTTACCCGGAGGGTAACCCTGTCAGTGCCGAATTGGGAGGAAAATGACACGATTCGCGTTATAAAAGGGGCGGGGCTTAGCCACGGAGGGGGCGGGACAAAAGAAAAAACAAAAAAACCCTTTAAAATGTATCTAAGAGGGCGGGGAGTGGGAGGAACCGAGCGGGATGGAGCACAAGTGGGCAGAGTTTCTATTTAAACTCTGCCCACCCGGCGATCCACACATTGCCCCGGAGACCCGGCAATTCAGTCTGAAATCCGGAGTCTCCGGGGCAAAACCGGAGAGTTCCCAGGTATGGTTATCATCAGTTCTATGTCTCTCTGTTCTGGGAAAGAGAAACATTGTATCAGTGTTGTGCTTAGTGATAAAATGTATCCCTCTTTCTTGGCAGAGAAAGCCAAAACTGCAATTTTTCAATCTAACAGTACTGCTGTATATTTAGAGAAAAATGGACTCTTGACCCAAGGAAAATTGTTCCAAGGGCCAAATCCAGTCTGAAGTCTGCATTGTGACCATTTCTGTTATAGGGCCGTAAAGAAGCAGAGTAATTCTGGGAAAAGCAGTTGTACCATAGGGAATTAATAACATTTCTCCACATTTTGAGCAATTTTAATGGAGCTTTGAACCAATGCATCAGTAACCTAGTATTCAAAGGATTGAAAGCTGCCTTTAAAATTATTGTGAATTCCATTTGTCCACATTGGTGCAGCTGATTTGTACCTGAATTGCCCCACTTTTTGTGGCTATGGCCCACTGTCTTAGACAATGTAGCACTGAGCTCTGTTAGCCAACAGAATGTGTTAGACACTCCCATCACACTTAAAGTGTTAAGGTGATATGGATCCCCAGCAGGTTAAGGGTTAGTGAGTTCCAGACAGCTTGTTTATTCTGTCATGAGATATTCACCTGATTCAGATGTACAATTTTACACGTCCACACCCCTCCCCATACCCTGTCTCTCTTGTTGACATTTCTTTTGTTCGGCCAGCAATGTGAGAGCGTCTGATGCTTTCCTCTCACTAGATATTAGTCTTGTTGGCAACAGAGGTGTTTCAGCCAACCTGCTACAACGTTATGTAAGTTAATATCCAAGAAATTTTCCAGGAATCTTCCACATTTTTTAGTTTTAACCTGAAGGTTAAGAATGTCTCCTTGGATTCAGTATCTTGTTGCTTTCACTTGAGACCTGTAAGCTAAAGTGACATTTTTACATTCTGAATATTCCACACTATACTTATCTCATTGGAACTGCCCCCAATTGGGACTTTATGAATGCATTAATATAAACCATTTCTATTACAACAGTTACTGCATTTCCATGTTTTCTGCAACATGTTGAGACTATTAATAAAATATAATTACAATAATATTCCATTCTTCCTCCATGTGGGGCTGTTTTTATGTTTGTAGTACACCATTAAAGGCAATTTAGATTCTTCTAAGTCAAAGTGGAGTAATTCTGGAGAAAACTAGCTGTCCCATAGGGAATAAATTAAACTTCCTAGGTATTTAAACAGGACATTAAAGGGATAGTAATACTTCGTTTTATCTTTATTTTATTTTGTAGGCATTAAAAAAACATAAAGAACGATAAAAGTCTTCTCTCTCAAACCTTTATGGTTTGAGAGATATTCACAAACAAAGTTTCCCCTCCCACCGCTTTTGCCTAGTGTAAGCCATCTCTTCTCAGATGTGGAATCCAGTCCATAGACCAGACAGATAACAGAAGGGGACAATCTTCTTATGAGAACAATGAAATCCCTGCCCTCCCTTGACAAGTTTTTCAGGTTTTTCCCTTATCTTAATTGAAGATTGTCTCTCTCTGCAGTCTACCTGGGCACCTCCCTTCTGATCTGGCTGAACAATGTTAAAACAGTAAAAAGGGTGGGAGGGGGGTACTTTGTCATTGAATTACTCTTGAACTACAACTCTGACAGAATTGAAATAACTCTCCAAAGTCCAAATACTATGATGGTTAATTAGAGCTGCTTTTATTATGAAACATTACTATCCCTTTAATCCCTCTTGAATGCTAAAGAACTCTCTAATGCATTGCTTGACAATGCATCGGAGACATCCCTATCATTCCATGTACTAAAGTGGGCCTGTTGCTTTAAGATGTTTAATTCATGTTCAAGAGAATTAAAATTTCCCTATATGATGTAAATTGTAATCTAAATAGATTTTGAGAAATTATTCTATGCTAATTCTGTGCTGGACTTCTATTAGCACACACACTGTCCAATGAATGAATCTAAGAAGAGCCCACACACTCAATACATTCCTAATAGCACAGCAAGCAATATATTTGGGCTGAAATATAACTAATTAGTATACTGTGCAGTTATTCAACATAAAATGATACATCATGTCATTTTTAGGCCTCGTTTAAGTTAATTTAAATTGTTTTATTCTCTTTTTGGGACAATTGGGTTATCTAATAATTGCTCTGCTTTTTACATTCTCCCTTAGTATACTAGCCCAGGGCTGTTTTTTATATATTTTGACTTCTAACATCTATTTTGGGTGTCAGAAACTTGACCCAATGTGTAGCATGAGGGTATGCTGTGTAGACCAGTGGCTCCCAAACTTTTTGACATAACACCGCTTTTCATTTTCACTAAATTGGGATGCTCCTAACATTGAAATAAATTACACCCTTACCATGTGTATCCTATATAATAATTCATTTGTCAGAAGCTGTCTTGTGCAGTAGAGACTGCGCGCGTTCGGGCAGTCCTACTGTGCATGAAGCGGCCGCTTAACCCTTTGAGTGCTAGAGGGGTACGCAACGCATTGCTTTGCAATGCGTTGCGTACCCCTCTAGCACTCAAAGGGTTAACATTAACCGGACCTTGCCCTGTGTACATGGGCTTTTACACTAGTTTACATTATAATTCATTCTCATTGTGTAATATATTTTGAAGGAACTAATTCAGTATACATCCTTTTCTTTGCCACATACATTTTTACAAGACAGTGTATAGGTATCACCAGTTCTCAACTGTCAGCTGAACCAGCCTTCAATAGTTTAGATGCTATTTTGTTGCATAGCAATGCAGAGCTTTGTCTCTGAACCAGTTTTCTGCCCCCATGAAAGTGTCTCCCCCCCCGCACACACACACTCAGTGGGGAATGCACCAGAGTTTTAAACTACTGATCTAAAATGGTCTCATTGTTTTCTCTGGGAGGCTATCCATACAGCTTGTACAACTGAAGACTAAAATCTTAAGCTTCAGTTCCATTGTGTGGACAATTCAGACAGCCCCTTAACTGACTATTTAGATGGAGGGGGGGTTATACATGAAGGAGTGATAAAGAGGTGATACATAATGTGGAGATGACTTCCCTAGTGATATCACTTCCCCAGTTCTCAAGTTATTCTATGGAACCTATGGACTAAGGTCTCTAACCAGATAAATTTTAGTTCATAGTCTCCATAGAACGTCATAGGAACTGGAGAAGTGATATCACTGGAGAAGTTATCCCATCTTTATCACCTCTATCACACCTTAGAGCATCTTCCCCATGGTTTGCATCTCTGTTCTTTTCTATTGAAGCTTATTATATGTTTTGTTTTGTTAATTTGTACATTATCATCAGAATTACTTTCAGTCCATCACACATCTGATAAAGATAATCTAGCCAGTTTCTCTTTGTTAGACCAATATTGCACTTGTATATACTGAATAAAATGTTAAAGGGACAGTAATGTTTCATAAAAACAGCAACTCTAATTAATCTGCATAGTATTTGGACCATGGAGAGTGTTATCTCAATACTGTCAGAGTTGTAGTTCAAGAGTAATTGAAAGATAAAGTTTTCCCCTCCCGCCCCTTTTACCTAGTATAAACACCTCCACTCAGATGTGGAATCTGGTCCTGAGCCCAGACAGCTCCCAGCAAGGGGCAACCTTCTTACTGTGAGAACAATGAAAACCCTGCCCCCCTTGACAGGTTTATCAGCTTTTTCCATTATCTTAATTGAAGATTGTCCCTCTCTGCAATCTACCTGGGCACCTTCCTGCTGCTCTGAGCTGAGTGTTACATCAGTAAAAGGGACAGGAGGGGGATACTTTATCATTCAATTACTTGAACTACAACTCTTACAGAATTTAAATATCATTCTCCAAGGCCCAAATACTATGAATATTAATTAGAGCTGCTTTTATTATGAAACATTACTATCCCTTTAAGCCCCATGAGCAATATAGCCTTAGTTTAGGGCTAGATCACAATAGAAAAGTTGTGAAAAACTTGAATCATTTCTCATAATCTTGGAGGATGCTGATTCACACTTCCCATTTGGTAACGCAAGCTCTACATCATTGTTCTTTCAAGCCATCATGATTGTGCCCTGAAATGTTGGGTGTGTTTATCAGTACATAGACATCTACAAAAAATAATTTTGTCTTCTGACATATGCCTTTTAACCACTTCTATGTTTGATAACATTTTAATGACATTTCCCAGGGCACAACTGCATGGGCCCAGCAATTATATGAAGGTGGCATTTGACAGGCATTTATGCCAGTTCAGTGAAATATTTATCTCACCAGTTAATTACTTGATATAATTCTATGAAAAAGATCCCCACTTCACTTCTAATGCCATCTTACCCATAAGATTGAAGCATGACAGCAATTTTGTCATACAAATTAGGACACATTTATTATTGTATCCTTCTTGTGACTTCCAGCAAATAACTGCCTCTTGTCAGTTCACAGACACATAAAGAGAAGTACATTCCTGACTAGGAAGTATCATTGATTAATGGCAGCTACATCTGTTTTGATAAATATTGAAGAATAAAGACCTCACTTTGGATATGCTTGCTCTTATGTATCAAATCAAACTACAGCAATTCTGGGGCAAACCAAAGGAGACAGAGGGGAGAAATAAAGAATTCCATGAATTTACCATAAAATCTTGTGTATAATAAGCACAATTTTGCCCTGCTTGACCTAATGTGAAGTGGGGTGTGTGTATTATATACGAAAGAAAAATATTAAAGAAAAAAAATCCCATTGCAGCACTGCTTCCCTCCCTCCCCGCTTACCTATAGCCTCCTGTAGTCCGTCCAGATTCGCTACTGGATCTGTAGTCTATCCAGATTTGCAGCCTGACAGGGTCCCAGCAGGCGGCTTGCATCTGCCGCCCGCTTCCACCATGACCATGTCCAGACCAGTTCTTGCTAGCCAATGGTAATGTCTTGCAAGTACATGCACTATGCACTTTGGATCTATTGTATTGCCCGGCGAGGACCTTGCGGTAATCGCAAGACACTAAAATTAGCTATCAAGAAGAGGTCCTGACAGGGCCATGCTGGAAGTGGGCGGCAGATGCAAGCATGCCACACGCTGGGACTCTGTCAGGTGCCTCTATGAATTTTTACAGTGGTGTTGTTGCTACAGCATAGTGTGGAGGTTTATGGTCATCTTGGCCATACTTGTCCATAGACTGCTGTAGAAACAGGACCACCATAACATTTCAGTGACTGGAAGTGTTGCACACACAAAAAATGAATTTTTGAGCTGTGATAACTTTTGAATAAATACATATTATTTCCATAATTAACATTACTTTCACTTTAAATTAATGATTTATAGCTTGTTCAGTAGTGGGGTGAAAAGTTACATTCACTGTAAATAGGACAGCTAATTTAATCAAACTTATAATCTTACCTCCTAGGGGTACAAAGTGGAAAATAGGCATTCTGCTGATTATACAAATATTATTTTTCATTTCTGATTTCTATGGAACTTAATCTTATGTTTTTCCTATTACGAGCTATGTCTTGCATCTATAACATAAATTATTCTATACACTGTATGAACATCAAGTGTTGATTTCAACTCATTGTCTCCTGCCTGAATGTGAAAAAAAGATTATTCTAATAACATTCCATATCAAACCTGCAGATCCTAGATTGTTACTGTTTGGGATCAGTAAAGGTTATATGCTGTTTAAGTGGGTACATTATATTAATATTAGCCATGGGAGGATTTAAGATGTGTGTCACCACTTATGTGGTTCAGGGTTCAAAAACTGCTGTGTAAAATGGAAGATGTCATTCCTCATAACACAAATACATACTCCAGATCACAATCTGTGTTTGCTATGCAAAACTCAAGCTTCATAATGGCTACAAATGTAGAATGTTCTTGTTTGTACATTTTGGGGTTTTCTTAAAAAACGTAGGATCGATTTCTGCTTTTGAGAAAAAAAATATAAACTGAAAAATCACATTTCATTTTATGAATGTGAAGATCTAATTTTGTCAGCAAGACATGCTCAAAGATGTATCCATTTGGTCTCAGGAAGGCAGGCAGTGCACTGTAGGCTGCATTAGCAGCAAGGAAAATGATTTGCATACAAGTCTTTATTTCAGAGTCTAGGATAAAAAATGTGAACACAATCAGAAAACCCCAAAAGAATAGGAATTTGTTATTTAGTTAGCCCATACTTTGTTACTAGATTACAACATGCTGGAGTGAAGGTGTTAATCTTCAAGTGAAATTTGTTTTAGAGGGCATGTATGTACTTTTTTTATGTAATGTGTTCTAAGAGGCTGTATTCAAATGATGATTTTGGTTCAAATAATATCAAGCAAAAATTGAGTAGGCATCAGGGGAAGGGAAATTACTGTAACATTGACTATGGCATATATCTACTCTTGTTTTTTCACTTTGTGATAGGGCACACTAAATAGTCCCATTGATTTAAAAGGGTCTTTTAACCTCTTGAATGCTTGAATACATGTTAGGAGTGAAACAAACATTCATTATATAATATCTATATCACTAGTAAGTGATTGAGTGAGGTACATCACAAATATATTTAATAATGACATCTAGTACATATTTGAGATACAGTAAAATCTTGGGTATAATACACATCTATGTATAATATTTGTTAAATAATACACATTAATAATACACATTAAGAAAAACATTAAATACAAATGTATAATGTAATCCTACACTTGTAGACTGTGTCCACCCTCAATCTCCTTATCCACATACCTTAGGCTGTGACCTTTCAAACTTATCCTGAGATATTCTAAATATTATCCATTAAAGTCTCCAGAGTGTAGATTATTGGTGACATGTCCCTACTTGCTGTAACTGAGAGGTGCTGTAATCAGTTCTCAGAGAACCCTTGCTATCTCTCAAATCCAAAATCTCACTGATTTATTGCATACAAGACAAGCAGAACATCTTTGTCTGAGTGTTCCCTGGTATGCTTATCCATCTCTTCTGCCTTGATCTCTCTCTATCCCTCCCTCCCTCTACTCGCATGAATGTTTAAGACTCCTTTGAGAGACAGCTGCCCACATCCTTGGTTACATCTACCTGTGGCCATGCAAATGTTCTATGTGCTGTTAAGGACCTTTAAGGTCCTGGATGGCCATGTGAGTTTCTATGTACAGAATGTGTCGGAGGGGGTCTCAAGCATTCAGGTAGGTAGTAGACGTGAGGGGAGAAAGAGGGCAGGAAGGCAGCTAGGCAAGTGCTGATAGAAGGTTTTTTTTATTTGTGTATAATACTCATGCCGTATTTCATCAGATATTAATTTTTTTAATAAGAAAATACATCAGATTTGTCTTCGGTTTTGTCTTCACATCTTATATTGACCTTAAAATTTATTAAAAACAGTTTTACAAGTTTCTTGTGTTGGTGTGGCAACAGGTAGAGTCTTTGCTCTCAATTTCTTATACTTTACTTCTCAGAGCACGCTTTTCTTTCATATTTACTTCAGTGTGGTGGGACTTTGATCAACTGTGGAGGATTAGATTGAAGGAAGGGGATAATGAAGTGGAAACCAGTTGAATTTAGAAGCACCAGAGATTATGGTTAAATAAAAAAATTACATATATATTTTCAAGTTTTGTGGTGCCACCGTGTCACATAGGATTCTCAGCGATAAGCTCCCAATATTCTATTTAGTAAGAAAAGTATTTTTACAACAAGGAAGATATGCCCTTTTAAATTAACTAGTAGAGCCTATAGTGTATATAATCTCATCCTTTACTTCTGTTTTTCTTTTAGCCACAGTACACAAACCTGGGGCTCCTAAATAGCATGGAACAGCAGATCCAGAATGGTTCTTCTTCCACAAGCCCTTATACTACTGATCATGCTCAGAACAGCGTCACAGCACCATCTCCGTATGCTCAGCCAAGCTCCACCTTTGATGCCTTGTCTCCTTCTCCAGCGATCCCATCAAACACAGATTATCCTGGACCTCATAGCTTTGATGTTTCATTTCAACAGTCCAGCACAGCAAAATCAGCCACTTGGACGGTAAGCGCGACATAAGGTTTTCAGGGAAAAGTAATGCTCCTACTAATTTGTTATAAAGAATAATGGCTCCAGCATTATATTTTGCATGCTTTACTGTGAAAAAGGGTGACATCTAATTCTATAATTTTACATGCTTAAACCACTAAGGGTGGGCAATCATTGACTTTCCAGCTATTGAAGACTATAGCTCCCATCATCTCCAACAAGCCAGTGGCTTAAAGGGATAGTAATACTTCATTTTATCTTTATTTTATTTTGTAGGCATTAAAAAAAACATGAAGAATGATATAAGTCTTATCTCTCAAACCTTTATGGTTTGTGAGATATTCACAAGAAAAGTTTCCCCTCCTGCCCCTTTTACCTAGTGTAATCCATCTCTTCTCAGATGTGTAATGCAGTCCATAGACCAGACAGATAACAGAAGGGGACAATCTTATTCCTATGAGAACAATGAAAGCCCTGCCCCCCCTGACAAGTTTTTCAGGTTTTTCCCTTATCTTAATTGAAGATTGTCCCTCTCTGCAGTCTACCTGGACACCTCCCTTCTGCTCTGGCTGAGCAGTGTTACATCAGTGAAAGGGGCAGGAGGGGGATACTTTGTCATTGAATTACTCTTGAACTACAAATCTGACAGAACTGAAATAACACTCTCCAAAGTCCAAATAATATGATGATTAATTAGAGCTGTTTTTATTATGAAACATTACTATCCCTTTAAATTAAACTTAACATAAATGATACCCTTTAGTGAGACTGATGTAATATGAAAGTGGAGAAATACATTCTGGAAGAAACCAGCTGTACAGGGACCAAATACAAATTCTCATTGATTTAAATGTGACTTTCCACCTCTAGAATACTAGCGTGATCATCAACACAACCTTTAATATATTCAAAGGGTTAAAATATGTATTTAAATCAATGGGAATTTGGGGGATTTGCATCTGTTTGCCTATAGTGCAGTTGTGTTTCCCCAAAAATTTCTCCACTTTTATTAGTAAATTAGCCTCATTGTCTTCTTACTCTTTGTCCTGCAGTGACATAAGAGGTGTGTGCTTAATTTTTTATATGCAGTAATTAATTCATGTCACTTTCTTGATTCACAACTTACATGACTGGAAAGATAACTTTTCTACTTGTGACCCAATACATTTTAATTACTAGAAGCAACACCCTTCCACGAGACCAATATTCCAGAATCACATTTTCTTTCCCAGTTTAAATCATCATCAACAACAACATCATCATCATCATCATATTGCATTTGTGTCTAAAAAAGTAAGGTATTATTTATTTGATTTAGTTTTAGAACTCTCCAGATTCTCATTGAGGTCCATAGACAAATTTGTAGATGAAGTTATTACTTGAAATATAATATAGGCCAGTGTATTTATTTAGAAACAGATTGCTCCGTAGGTATTATTATTATTTATTATTCTTTATATAGCGCCAACTAATAACGCAACGCTGTACAATTGGAGTTAAACTGAAGATATTTGCAATTGTGTGCTTTTATATTTATGATCACCTTCATAGTGAAATGCAGCTATATGGCCTACTCACAAAGCTAGATTTATAGTTTGCTTTCAATAAAAGCAGATCATAAAGCTAATTTTATTTTATATACTGATATCTCCCTGTTGAATTTTAATTTCATATTCTGTCAGTAGAGTGTTCCTGTTATGTTTGTGGATGTTTTAATTCCAAAATTGGCTATTTTCTCATTTTCTTAATAGATTTAGCACACTGTAACATGTAATTTTTATTTTTGTTAAAGGGATAGTAATACTTCATTTTATCTTTATTTTATTTGGTAGGCATTAAAAAAAAACATGAAGAATAATATAAATCTTATCTCTCAAAGCTTTATGGTTTGAGAGATATTCACAAGCAAAGTTTCCCCTCCCGCCCCTTTTACCTAGTGTAAGCCATCTCTTCTCAGATGTGGAATTTGGTTGTAAGACCAGACAGATAACAGCAGGGGATAATCTTCTTCCTATGAGAACAATGAAAGCCCTGCCCCCCTTGACAAGTTTTTCAGGTTTTTCCCTGATCTTAATTGAAGATTGTCCCTCTCTGCAATCTACCTGGGCACCTCCCTTCTGCTCTGGCTCAGCAGTGTTACATCAGTAAAAGGGGAGGGAGGGGGATACTTTGTCACTGAATTACTCTTGAACTACAACTCTGACAGAATTGAAATAACACTCTCCAAAGTCCAAATACTATGATGATTAATTAGAGCTGCTTTTATTATGAAACATTACTATCCCTTTAAGTTCTACATTAGTAATAAACACTGACACATATAAACACACACACACACACACACACACACACATAAACGGTCTTTGTCACAAACACACACTTTTAACACATACAATCACTCACATATACACTTTCTGAAATGCACATACATAAACATACACAAGGCCTCTTTCACAAGCATACACACACATGTGTTCCCACATACACTCACTCACATATACACTTTCTCAACCACACACACACACACACACACACACACACACTAATTCTGCTTACTCTTTAACATTTTGATGAGGTCAACAATAAGTGGAGTTCTGAAGCTTCCAAACCATAGAACAGCACATGACATTAGAAAGAACATGTAATCAGTGATGAGTTATTTACTCTGAGCAATGTGAGACAGTGACAGTCAACTGATTCCCATGTACCTCATTCACATTATCTCCTCCCAAACAGACAGAGATGAGACATCTCTGAATGTGCTACACCTCAAATTGTTCTGCACTCACCAATAACCCACCCTCTGGAGAAAGGTTCAACAGCTTGTACTTTTTATTTACCTTTTAAACATATCCTATAATAATGTGTGAGTGGTTGAACCTGTTCTGCATGACAGGAGCATAAATACATAAAATAATAATCCATAATACGTGAAGAGCACATTAATTATGATACACTGAAATCCCTGGTTGTCTTTTAGAGCCTATATGACTTGTATAGTCCATGTCAACTCTTCAAGGTTATACCTAGCAAGATAGGAAATCATTTGGATGAAGTGTTTTCAACTGAATGGCGTAAATGGGTAATTTTGGTGTAGTGGTGTAGTGCTAATAATTGCATCATAATGATATAGTACAAAAAATGTCTAATTAAAAATGTATTTCAGCACAAAAACTTTATTAGTGCAGTATTTTCATGGCATGTACCTTTTATGGCAGAAAGAGTGGTATTGTTGGTTATAGATGGCCTTTGTCACTGATAAGAACACGTTAATAGCAAAAGTGCCATAAAATGCACATGCCATGAATATAATGTGGCTACAAAAGCAAATCTGCTCTGTAATGACCTTTAAGCCTTTAAGGGTCAATTCATTGCACACTCCTCTGGTTAGTGAAGGGTAAAATTAAGCATCTTCCAGTAGTGAAAGTATGTTTGTTTTACTGAGCGAGAAAATCCCTACAAATTATATACTTTCCTTTTAATATGTTATGCAATGTCCATAAAATATTAATTAGTATATGCATCTTGTACAACTTTCACTAGTAGCACAGCTCAAGAACATTATATGAATAGATTTTTAATTATTCACTTGTCAAGTTGTCACTATGAATCAGTTATAAGTGCTAATTGCCATCAAGCATTACTGGTCACCTCCAGTGCACTATTTACTTGTATGATTTATAGCTATCTGATCCATTTAGCTACATTTATGCTCCTTTCATGGAAATACTAGTTGCTTTGTTAACCATTTTTGAAATAATAATAAATAACACGATAGACAGGAAAGTAATTTATATGTAAAAGCAGAAAGGTGTTCCATTTGGCCAAGATGGATTTTTTTCATGTTGATCAGGTTTAAGCCAGTTCTTCAGGTGAACAGTCTGTACTCATTTGATGCAATAATGACTTCAGATGAATAAATTATATTTTAATGCTATTTAAATCACATTGTCATTAATTCATTTGACTTTAGTAGACCAGGTGGCCAAAAGCTGTGACAGTATCATGATAATGAAAAGAAGAAAAAGAAATAAGATCTGTGATAATGCTTGTTATTGCTATTTGTAGGTGAAATCAGAGCCATTTTAATAATAAGGTGTAGTGGGCAGCTACTACCCTCCCAAATAAAAGAAACAGTCCATCATACAACACAGTGTGGTGCCCTCTGTATCTCCCTCTCTGGGAATTTGGGGCATACAATACAGTTTGCTCAGTGAAGTTGATATTCAATTGAAAACAAATAAAAGCATCCGTTGATTTAAATGGGACTTTCACCCTTTCAAGGCTAGAGCAGTCTCCAGTGCATTAGGTTGAGCATTTCATTAGACTGTGCCAAAATATGGGGTATGTACATTTCTGGAAACTCTACCAATCTGCCCTGGGACTCCAATTTCCAGAGTTAATTTCTGGTTCTACAGAAACAGAGGTTGGTTCTCCAGATTCCTAAGTTCAGGGTTTCTTTGCCCACTTCCTACATATTGTCAGGGAATACACTGCCTTCCCCCCTTTTAAGTCCACTCACACTGGTAGAGTTTCCACCCATATTATGACATGAATCATATCATTTAAACACTCCCAACCCCAGCTCTTCTTGGTACTACAGGGCCCGAGGACTAGAAGGTTTTAAGTATGGCTATGCATAATCTATGCCCTTGTCAACTAGGCAGGGCCGGCGCAACCTATAGGCGAGGTAGGCGCCAGCCTAGAGGGCACATGCACTGGTGGCGCAGAGGCAGACCAGAGCCATATGCACGCATCTCGGTGCCTGCTGTGTCTGACTGGGAGAAGTATGGACAGTATTACATCTAATGCCGTCCATACTTTTCCTAGTCAGACACAGCAGAAGCCGAGGTGCACCGTCCAGTACCTTCCTAGCATGCTGAATGATGTTCACTGTCAGTCGCACTGCAGCCAATGAGAGAGGAGTGATTTGACAGTGATTTGGTACTCCTCTCTCATTGGCTGCCTGTGCATGTGATGCTGTGCTGTTGCGCAACATCGCATGGTCTGGAGACCGGAGCAGTGACACAGGAAGTTGGCAGCCAGGAGGAGACAAGAGACGGAGTCATTCAGAGTGACAGACTAGCAGCGAGGACGAGGCTTGAATAATACACCAGGTAGAATAGATAGGTATGCTAATGAAGATCAGCAAACAAAGCTAAACACACATTACTCAATTGGAGCCCATTGCACACACATAGTGGAAACCACTGCACACACCCATCGAAAGGTACAAATAAAAAGTACACTTAAAAAAAGTCCTCACTTTGACCAGAATAAGATATGATTGATGCAGTTATGATCTTTATGTATGTTAGAGACTTCTCTAGTGTATTGCTTCACAAGGAGCATCCAAGGGGTTAAAGAGTCTATAGTGTATTGAGTGTGAAAAGACCACAAATATAGCATATAGACTGAGGAAAGAATATCTCTCATCCCATCGGTGCACCTCAATAGAAAGGAACCTACATGGAATGCTTCACCTCTTTTTTACATTTATTTGTCATCTATGGCGCAATTAGTTTGCACCAGAATTACCTCATTTTGCTTTTATACCCTGTGATTACATTACTATTTAGAGAACAGTGGTCCACACTAATAAAAGAAAAATGAATTTATTCTGGAGTAAACTGACTGCACCATAGGGGGCAAATGAAAAGTCCTGTTGAATTAAATTTGGCTTTTAACACATTGAATACTAGAGACCTCTCTAGCATTCAAGGGGTTAAAAAGCTCTTTTCAAGTGCATGGGAATTCATTTTTACTTGTCCCCTATGGAGCAGTTGGATTACGCCAGAATAACTCCAATTTGCTCTTATAAATATGGACCACTGTCACTCAAAGGATAGCCATTATTGAATAGCAGTGTAATATATTTAACTGAAATGTCACTGAATATATTGCAGGGACAGTCATTCTTGGATAGTACTTTTAGGCAATATAACTCGTTGAGGTGCATCTTGTAGAGAAGCTCTTCTCATTTGAAACGTGTTATTTATTTATTTACGATAATGGCCCAACAGTGCATACCTATGTCACTTATTAGATTGCAAGGTAGCAATCATTAAGGGAGGTGGGGTATAAGTGGGTGGGATATAAAGGGGTGGAGCCAAGAGGCAGCAAAATTAGGTTTTGCCTAGGGTGGCAAAAACCCTTGCACCAACTCTGCAACTAGGTGCATATACCATAAATCTGACTCAAGCATATAGGGGCACAAGAAGAAGTTTACTATATGACATGCTTTAAAATGGGTGCAGAGCATGCTCTTCTCCATTTTGTGCATCTGCCTCAGTATTTTGCATCGCTACAAATATAAGCACAAAAATAGGTCTGGGCTAATGATATTCAGAACTCTGGTAGTTTCTCTTTGTCCGCTCTGGTACAGACTCACTCTTTTGTCAGCACTGAACCATTAAAACTTCATATTCCACCATTCATGCATGAAAGCATTTCCTACATTCAACGGATCAATTCTGATGTAAAGTAACAGCATAAATTACTAAATTAAAAATTAATTTGATTTACATGTGAATTATAATACATTGGTTACTTGAGAGGTCCCCTATGCATTGCGTATAAAGGGTTAATTTTATAAATATAGTTCAGTTATTTTACTAATTTCTTCACATTTTACTTCATACATATTTGCCATTGTACTCCAACACCTGTTAGGTTTCTGCTATAGTAGATAGAAGATGAACATTTCCCATCATCCAGACTAATGAGACATACCAGAAATGCTCCCATGTATGGCACACCTCCCAAGTGTCCTTCTTTGAAACCCAAATCCTTCTGTTCCTCTTTCCCATCCTTGTGTCCCTCTCTTTTGGAGATCAGACTGTGTAGTGTGAATGTAGAAGTGTATCACATTGCTTCACATTATTTTGGTTTAAACTTCACTATACAAGCTTAGTTATGTGCTAAATCATTTATTGAGTTACACAAACTGGAATCAATACGGTAGATGTCCTTCCCACTATCCAGGCCCCCAGCAACACCACCTAAAACAAAAGTGTTCCTCTTTGGCCACTTCAAATGTTAGATATGTTATGGTGAAAAGCAGTTATCAAAAATAATGGAAAAAGTGTCACTAAGCACTTTCATCCTTTGACATGGTGCAGTGTTCATATTTGACCAATTTCTTGGCATTCCACCACTTCATACGTGTCCCCACTGTTGTTCAAATGAGTCATCTACATAAAAGTAGGCTTCAGCCATTCTCACTGTTTCACTCTACACTACTTAATTATTTTTTATTAATATTGTGAATTCTTAGTGCTTTATCTTTCGTGGTGGAGATAGATTTTGTGGTGGGTGTTTATGAGGCTGGTGTTGTAAAGCAAAGTGGATATTAATTAAATGTAATCACTATGTAGTCAAGTAAACCCAACCCTATTTCATGAGAAAAAAATGAAACGTGAAGCCTGGATTAAAAAATGCTTTTAGTGCATAAAAAAATAAAATAAAAATGAAATCACCGTGTGAAGAGGAACAATGAACACAATCCAGTGCCTGTGGCAATGTAACAAGGAGACTCAGCTTCAAGATACAAGCCAAGTATAAACTTCAGAAAGAACAAACAATTTATTTGCCGCTCTTTTATACTTTAGAAGAGCAGTAAACTTTTTTATATTAAAAAATATGTAGAACTCTTCCTGCTGAATACAGCATGGCTACTTCCAGTGGTGGGAAATGTTTTGTTTGAAAGTTTTTGCAGTTCAAATATATAAATAAATATATTTATTTATTTCTTCCCAGGATCAGCACTCACATCTTCATAGGTACAACTGCCAGGGTGCTTGGACATATACTTTACAACCTTCACAAAAGACCAGCAGTCACAGAACTTTTAAATAAAAATACTTCTTTATACTTCTTTACTTATTCAATGTTTCTGTCCTACATGTAGGACCGAAACGTTGAATAAGTGAAGAAGTATTTTTAATTAAAAGTCCCGTGAGTGCTGGTCTTTTGTGGAGGTTATGTATATATTTTTTTTTCTTTAAATCACACTGTTAGAAACAGAATCAGCTGGTTGACTCACTTACTGAGGCTTTCCATAGTAAGTGACCAGGAGAGCACCTCTGATGACCACAATATAATTTTGCAGTAATAATAAAAAAAGTTGCCATTGTAAATCACTGCTACTTTAAGAAGCTCATGTGGAAAGCAAACGGAACATTTCTATAGTAAAACAAATTGCACGAAAACCCTAAAAACCCCATTGATTTATATGGGGCTTTTAAACCTGTGAATGCTATGGAGGTCTTAAACACACAAATACAATGCAAAGATCTGGAGAGCTTTCTACCATTCAAATTGATAAAAGCACAATTTTAACCTTTTGAGTGCCAAGCTGTGGAAACTTGAAGAATGGTTATGTGTCCCCTATGGTACAATTGTTTTACTCATAAGAGAGATGTGCTAAATATGACAAGCTTAGTTGACTTGACAGAAGCCTTTTTTTTCCCATCACCACAATAACTATGGTTGTAAAAATCAGTTGCATTCATGTTTCTGTCACATTTAACCCTTTGATTGCCATGATAATGATCAATGCATTGTTCAGTCATGAGTTGCTTGTTCAACTGACTGTTGAAAGGGTTAATTGTCTCTTTTTATGAGAGAGGAGGATATTACCTTTTCCGTCTGCCTCCTTTTATGTCAGCTCAGTAAGCTTTTTAGCTGTCATGTACAGGTGGTCGCAACATTAACTCCTGGCTTTCAACTTGCCATAAAAACAAAAACACCTGTTTTGGGGGTTTTTTTTGTCCGTGTCCAAGTAATAATTTAGAGATTTACCACCAGTGTAGAAGATGTTGTAACTGTCATCAAGATGAAAAGTCTTTCCTTTCATCCCATCGCACAAGACAATATAATGCTGTTGCAGAGGGCTGAATAGCATGCTGTTGTTATAGTGATTTGTAGGCCTTAACCCTTTGAGAGCCAGAGGATTATACAGCGCATTACTTTGCAATGCTTTGACCACCCCACCCCTGGCACTCAAAGGGTTAAGGAAGACAAGCGATTCTTGGTCAAACCACGAGCACGAAGTGAGATTAAATGATTTCTAAATTTTCTCTTGACTTGTTCTGCAATGCGATAGACACCCCTCTGGCCTTCAAAGGGTTACATCAATGTGAATTTTTTTTATTTGCCCCCTCTGGTGGATCTGGTTTGCCACAGAATTGCTCCTCTTTTATTTTGTGCATAAGGCCCACACGTCCAGTGCTCTTATAATTGACTTACTTTCTTTATGTTTCTCCAGTCCCAGCCAGAACTCTAGCACTGTATTGTATACTTATCCTTTTTGTGCTCTCTATGCCTCCCTTCACAATTTTAGACAATAAGCTGTAGAGCAGGGATCTCACTTCCAGAATGCACTTTGCACAGCACTTGTAACCCTGTACTGTCTAAACCCTTGCTGCCAGTGGCATAAATATAGGAGTTGCACCTGAGACCGGGCCTCTCACTCCAGGGGCCCAGACTCCCCCTGCGACCCCCTCGTCTGACACCCGCAATTAAGTAATGCAGAGTGCTGGGGCTCTGCATTACGAGAGTGCCTTCTGCCAGAAGGAGATCAGTATTCCCTCCGGTAGACCGGCACTCTCATAATGCAGAGCGCTGGGAGATGACATCATCTCCCAGCGCTCTGCACTACTGAAGAGGAGCACGTGGGAGAAGAGCTTTGTGCTGAAAGAGGCACAGACCTGTCCTCTGCCTCTGTACCACCAGGGAGGTAGGAGATTTAGGGGCAATGTGGAAGGGGCATTGTGGAGATGGGGGCATTGTGAAAGGGGCAATGTGGAGATGGGGGCAATGTGAAAGGGGCAATGTGGAGATGGGGCCATTGTGGAAGGGGCAATGAGGAGATTGAGGGGCATTGTGGGAGGGGCGATGTGCGGATTGAGGGGCATTGTGGAAGGGGCAATGTGGAGATTGAAGAGCAATGTGGAGATGGGGGGCAATGTGGAGGTGGCCAATGTGGTCGGGGGGCCCATGGCAATTCTTGCACCAGGGCCCTGTGGCTTATAGTTATGCCTCTGCTTGCTGCCCTAGGCCCAAACATATACCTGCACCCCACCACTATGCACTCTGTCACTTTATCTGTCCCATTTCTCTAACGACTGATCCCTGAAGCCAGTAGCATGTCACGTATATCTCACTGTAAATTAATTCTGTTACAACAGTGCAAAGTAAACAGAGGGGTCTGTGGGCCTGTTCTTTGGCTACAGAGTCATGAAAATATAATTGCTGCATAATATTAAACAATTAAAGTATTAGTAATGTCCCAGAAAAACTTGTTATAGTTTTGTAGAGGCCGAAAAAATAAACTTAATGGTGCAAACGCTATGGTTTGAGAGACATAAGCATTGAAAGCCCCCCCCCCATCTCCTGATGTCAGCTGTAAAGCTGACAGCAGAAAATCCGTGTCAGCTGACACGAGGAGGCTCTGCAGCAGAGCAGAAAAATTAATTCATTGAAAGGTCTACAAAGCGTGCTTGCAATTGCTTTTGCAATAATGCAATTTTGGCTCTGCTGCAGAGCCGCAGGCTGATTCCCAGACCGGGATCTCCTTTTGTCAGCTAGACACTGATGTCAGGAGAAGGGGAGGGAGGGGGAAATTTCAATGCTTATATCTCTCAAACCATATTAGTTTGAGATATAGGGTTTGCACCATTAAGCTTATTTATTCGTCCTGTACAAAACTATAACACGTTTTTCTGGAACATTACTGTCCCTTTAAACAGGCCATTGCTGACAAATAGGATACTCCATAAATCTGCTGCTTTCGGCCCAGGCCTACTTTGCCTAGTCCTAAATGACACGTCTCTGGGAATTCTCTGGATCTGTCCCGCATTCTCTGTTTTTTTCTAAAGAGTTAACCCTTTGAGTGCCAGAGAGGTAGCCAACACTCAACAACGCAATGCTTTGGATACCTCTCTGTCATTCAAAGTGTTAATTCCTGGGTATTGGGGGCAATGGCTGATTCTTTGGCCTACTTCCCTTGCTTATTCCTCCAACTTTCTGCCTATTTTAGGTCAAACCTCACTTATCACCTCCCAATTCCACCCACCCAGTTTAAGCTCTGCCACTTTATAATCCAAATTATGACATCTGGACACTCCCATCCCCAGTTCATCTTATTATTCTGGGGCCGGGGGACAAGGGTTTCAGGAATTTAAATATATCACTTGACTCTAGTGCATTAAAGGCACTGAGTGACATGTACAAAAGGGTTGTGCTTCCAAAATCTGTCTGAATGTCCAGTTTTGTTGCTATGACTAGTTGAGGATTATGGAATTTTTCGCTTAACAAGCTGGAGAGCCACAGTTTCCTTGTCGTGTTTTAACCCTTGTTAAATCTGTAATGCAGTAAATGGAGTTAGTATGGTTGCACTTTCAAACCTTTTAGATGCTGGGGACATCTCCATCAGATTGTTGCTTGTTACTTTGTAGTTGTCTCAGTCATCCAAGACAAATTGAAAGTGACCAGAGCCATGCTGAAGCAATGCGATGCACAAGCCACTGTTCCAGAAGGGGTTAAATCATGTTTATATTCTGTTCTATGGACCCGTACAATATCTTGTCCTAAGTTGACCTAGACATTTCACAATAGTAAACTTACAGAAGAGGGTGTACTAAGAAGAGATGAAGCAACTCTGGAGCGAACCACTTGCATTATAGGGGACAAATAAAACTTCCCCAAATTCTCATTGATGTAAATGGAGCTTTTATCACCTTGAAAACAAAAGCGGTCTCCAACACATTGTTTTTCATTCAAGAAGTTAAAAAAAAAACAAACATTTTTTTCAAAAGGCATCTTCATTTCTCTCCTATGGCTGTTGGTTTGCCCCAGAATTTTTCTAACACATATTGGTGTATCAACCTTAATGTGTTCATTTGTATATCGGAACCAATCAAATGGGAGTGAGAGAGGTTAACCTTCCCCCCCACATTCCTATTGATTTAAATGAGATGTTTAACCCTTTGAAAGCTGTAGAGGTCTCCAACGCATTTCTTTGCAATGCACTGGAGACCTCTCTAGAGTACAACAGAGAGCAAAAGACACATTTAAATCAATGGGAATATGTATTTGACTTCCATGATGAAGTTGGTTTTCCCCAGAATTACTCAAGTTTTACTTAATACATCAGCCTTAAAAAGTCTACAGCATTGTAGTTTGTGACCCGTGGACTCAAGTGCTGTGTTTGCTCTAGACACAACTGGAAATATATTTTACAATTCCCGTAGCAAAGCATTTTATTCCCGTATTATGAAAGCCACTCCTCAGTTCAGCTTCAGGCAAAGAAGAAATGATGTGATTTGGAGATGAATGTTCTTGTTTGAGACAAGATGTAGCTTGCAGGAGAACATCTGCAGCCAGCCCATTCCATAAGTGATGGGGCCAAGACTTGTTTGCATCCTGAAGCCTGTCTAAGCATGTCTAAGGCAGCCAAAAATGTCTATTGTCACAGAGAGAAGAAATACATACAGTGCATGTTGATTTATGAGATGAAAATGAATGTTCAATCCATTAATCAACACATTTGGCAAGTCCAATTGCTCAGGGGTTTTTCTGTTTGTTTGTTTTTTTTTTTCTTTTGAAAGTGAAGGGGTGAGAAAGGTAGATTTCATATTTTGCTACAAAAATGTCCATATGTACAAATATAAATGTAGAGCAAGTCTCAGACAAACCATATCTACCACAGGAATCAAGTACAATTCCTACTGATTTAAATGGGGTATCCCTTGCATGCTATAGAGACTCATCGTCACACACACGTGCACTAACAAAACATGGAGCATTTTTGAAACACAAACTGTTCCAGAGTGAACATATCAAAATTCCCCAAATCCCCACTGATTTAAATAAGGCGTTAATCCCTTGAATGCTAGAAGCAATGCACTAAAGACCTTTCTAGCATTCAGGGGAAGTTTTTAGTTGTTCCTATGACGTCAGGAGGGTCTGATAAAGACTAACATTATTTGGTAGCAGGAAAGCTATAAAATTGTCAGTCACTGGGGTATGAGGCAAAGGTTGAACTTGATGGACTTGTGTCTTTGTTCAACCTAACTTACTTTGTTACTATGTTATATAGCTAGTATGCTTTGGAATTGCTTTACATTTGTTTGTTACATATGACCCATGCAACAAGAACACAGATGTGCCAAATTCTGGTTTTCTGTGCACATCTGCAATAAATGTGTTATAACCCTTTGACTGCCAAAGGTATGCATCTCAATGAATTTCATACCTTTCCTAAGAATTTTAAGAGCCAAAATCTCTAAATAGAAAAAAAAAACAATCATCACTATCATCAGCAATCATCACTGTACTCACAATTGTTATAACTGCCATAACTGCAGTCACTAGTGCAGACAAGGGAATCTCACGACTGCTCCCACTCGGTCAACATGCAATACACTGCAATCCAAAAAACATTGTCACCACACACCAGAATAGAGTAAAACAAAAATGAAGCAAAGACCACAGGTCATTGTATCAGAAGATAGTAAATACATGCTATATATGCTCACATATATGTCATCACTGACTGTAGAACAATCTAGCTGGTAGTAAGTGTGCAGGGTACTGCTCAGAGACACAGCTCCTGAGATGAAGTTACCAAAAAATAATTGCAGAATTCTGAATCCTCTATTTGCTCAGAGTGTTTGACAAGTTTGCTATTTTAATAAAACGTATACATATTAATTGATATAGTGGATCCAATGTTTTATAATTACTTTTTGGTTTCTTCATCCCAGGAGGTGATGCTTGTTACCAATTAGATTGTTCTATAGCCTGTGATGACATATATGTTCTATTCATTATTTTCTGACACAATGAACATTGTTCTGCCCCTCTTTTTGTCTTTTCAAAATTTCTAAATAGTTCTTTAAACTTGTCTTATGTCAAAGTCATTAAATCAAATACAATTTCCAATGTTGACTGAATATTATTATCATTAGTTTATTATTATTTATTTTGTTTATTTTTGTAGGGTTCAGATTTTCTGTTTCCATAGCATTTTTTCAGCTGAATCTTGACTTATATGTAATCATGTCCAATTTAGAAGGCAGTGTTTCACAACCTGTGGTACTATTAATCCAGGGGGTATTTGGCACACTGGCTGGGGGTATCTGCCACAGGGAAGACTTGACCACTGTATGGATGAGCTAGGCTGTATCTCAGCAACATTATAGGTACTGTGACAGTGGCATGAGGGCCAGATCATTACATCTGTACTGTGGATATGTTCTCCATATTAATAAACATTAAGAAACAACTCATAGTCCTCTTTTGGCCATTAGCACAGACAAAGAATAGGTAGGAGGCTCACTGGGAAAGGTCTTGCAGTATGCTGAGGGAATCACAAGCACTGGATCATGGAGAGGAGAGCATCCTAAATAGCTAGGTGTATCCATTACCGATGACAGGTGTATCGAATTTTAGTTTTTGTACTTTTCTATACTTATGATACTTTTATTCATTTGTAAATATCAAGTCAATAAAAAATTAGTTTTACAGTACTTACAAACATTTTAAGTACTGCAGGGGTACTTGTTACCAAAAAGGTTGAGAAGCTCTGCTGTAAGGGAATGAGTAGCTAAGCCTGAGCCACATGAAAATGGGGTTCGGGCACTGACTTCTTACTCAAAACACAGGGATCAGGTACAGTCTGCTATTCCCAGTGGCATCAAACACACTTCTTATCTGGACAATTGTTTTGAGGTTAATTTGGTAATTTGCAGCAAATATAGTGGTTATTTTATTGCTGAACTAGTTGAAGAGCCCGTGTCCATGGGCCACAGTGCCACCCAGCAATGGCTATGGTGCAGTCATGCACAGTAGAGACTGCCGTGCAGCGGCTGATATAGAGTGGGGTGTTCCGAATTCAGACCGTGGTCCTCAGTCTGAATTCGGAGCCCCGCTCTGTTATCAGCCGCGTCGCGGGCAGTCTGTACTGCGTATGACTGCAGCCGTCTCTACTGAGCATAATGGCTTCTGACAAACACACACTTAGCGAATTATTATATAGTATGTTATTTTCAAATAGAACACATTTTTCTTAGAGTCATTTAACCCCTTTGTGATCACTGACGTGCCAGGTCCAGCACTTAAGGACCAGTGACAATCCTGGCATGTCATGGAGTTCAGGGCTCCTGCCGCGGATGCATGCCACTCTGGAAGCCCTAAACCGGAAGTTAAAAAAAAAAAAGTCCGGTGATCACCAAGTGCCAGCCACACATGCGAGCGCCAGTCCTTAAGGGGTTAAACATATCCTATTGGTTTACACCTGTGATCGATGCACAAACTGATTAATATATCAACTATAGCAAGAGTAATAACATACTGCATGACTTTAAAGGGGAACTACCACCCCTCAACAACTTACGCTTGAGTGGATGTTCATCTGGCGACTAGCTGCTTAGTAGCGCTAGTCGCCAGAAATCTTACCCGGTTCTGCAGATATCGGCTTTTTGCCGATGGTGACAGGAGCAGGAAGCACGGATGTCTCGTCACAGTGATGTCCGTGCGCCTGCTCTGTCAGTCCCTTTCGGAGCCAAATGGCTCCAAAAGGGACTGACAGAGCAGGCGCACGGACGTCACTGTGACGAGACGTCCATGCTTCCTGCTCCGGTCACCATCTGTAAAACGCCGATATCTGCAGAACCGGGTAAGATTTCTGGCGACTAGCGCTACTAAGCAGCTAGTCGCCAGATGAACATCCACTCAAGTGTAAGTTGTTGAGGGGTGGTAGTTCCCCTTTAAATGTTAATCGTTGGACCTCCAGCTGCTTGAAACTACAAATCCTATCACCTTCAACTAGCCAAATGCTGGTAGACAATGATGGGTGTTTCAGGCCCTAACAAATGGAGGTGCAATGATTAACTTCTCCTCTTTACAGGGTGCATAACCTGGCCTACATCTGTATACTGTTTAATTCCATCTCTGGTGTGTGTGTGTATGTGTTTGTGTTTGTGTGCGTTTATGCATTGGCATGTGTGTCTTTGATCTTTTTAAGTACTCTGTAGAAAATGCTGCCAACATTAAACAAAACTAATACATTTACGTTGTGTGTAAACATGCATTGTGTGGTGTCTTGCCTAATGTTGCAAACAACCAGTCTGTACTTTGCCTATAGTGTGTTGTTCTTGGAGATACTACAGTACTTTGAAATCTATTAGTACCTCCTTCTCTGAAATGCTTTTATTTTGCTCTGTGGAAAGTCTTGTGATACATTTGGGCTTGGTACCTTACATTATTGTCTCTTGTCCTAAGGCAAACATATGTCTTTGCCATGCCCACCTTCTGTTCCTTTCGTATTACTATAGCTGTCTAGACACATGTGAAAAGCATAACAAGGGTGGGTACAAGACGCACTATGCTCACATGACAATAAAGTAAAACTGGTGGGAAAGATGGTTAACCCCTTGAGGACCAGAAAGTTTGACTTATTGATCTGCACACCCCCTCTGGTCCTCAGTGGAGTCCTTTCTTATTGATGCCCAGGCTCCTCCTGGTTCATATAATAACCACAGCATTACTCAGTCATTTTTCACTGTCATTGTAAATGAAGCAAGGTGTGCAGTGATGAAAGCAGAGCCTTTATGGCACTATCATTACAGTACAGTACAATGCAGTATAGAGCTATATGAGTTACAGTATTATTCTTGTCACTACTACAGGTTTTCATATAACCATATGCACAATTTGGAGCAAAATTCTCATTCATTTAAATGAGGTTTTGAACCCATTGAATTCTAGTGAGGTCTCCACCACATTGTAAGTCAATGAGTTGAAGTCGTGTTTTGCATTCAAGGAGGAATAAGCCACATTTTAATCAATGGAAATATTGGGAATTTTTACTTGCTTAGTTGTGTATTTGGCTTACTCTGGAATTGCACCATTTCCTTAGAACTTCAGCCTCTGTGATTTTGTTGGTCCACATAGGAACACAGATCACAAGAAGATCAGCCGCTAGTACAAATGAGTCAATTGGTATGGCTGAGTAACTAATTGACTCACCTGTTCTTAGATAAGGATATTCAGTCAATAGTTTTCTGGCATTCAGTACCACTAGTATAAATATGAAAACTCTTGGCATCCTTCAGTCGAGTACGATTCTACCTTTTAATCTTTCTGTGTTACTTGTTATGATTTATCTAAACACAGCTGGAACTGAACTCAAACAAAGGGTGGCAACGTCTATGTTTTGAACATTACATCTATTGAGACCAAGCTTTCTAAAGAGAATTAAAATGCTTAACGCCTAGCTATTCTCTTTGTTTATCTTGCAGTTGCACAGTTTACCTACTCCATAAAGTGTGTGCAAATGGACAAATGCTTTGTTTTCATTGTTTGAATATATTAACTTGCTATGGCGGCTGGGTGTGGTATTTAGAGCTTCAGAAGTATCAAAATGTGACTTTTAGGCCATATGCATGAAGAACAGATAAATTCTGTGGTAAATCTACTTTATCATAGGGGACAACTAAAAATTCCCAGTTCCATTTTGTCTCATAGTTGGTTTTAACCTGGATAATACTTGTTAGGTCTCCAATAGCATTACAAAGCAATTAATTGGAGACCTTATTAGCATTCAAGGAGCTGAAAGCCCCTTGAAGATCAGTGGGAATTTTCATTTGTCCCCTATGAACAGCCATGCTGCCATCCCAGAATTCCTTGATGTTCTAGGATCATCACCGGTGTTAAATCTAAGGTTTCTCTATATACATTTAATTAACCTCTGAAAACCACCGGTCTGGGGAAGTAACCTTCCCTTAAGAACCACTTTGACTGTTGCCGGCGCACCGCCACACATGTAATTGATTATGTGTTCCAGCACTCAGAACTGGGGTCTGAGAGAGACTGCTCCAGACTTGGAGCAGTCAATTTCAGACCCCGTTAATGCTTAGAGTGCTTCTGCAGGAGCGCTGTAAGCACAAAATATATGACGTGCCAAGGAAAAAAGACTGTGATGTTCCTGACACGTCACCAGTCATTAAAGGGTGGAAGTAGCATTTGTAGAGCTAGCTGATAGCTGGGTAGAAGGGAATTGGGAGTTGAAATGAAGCACTTAAAATGTTTTTTGAATTGGATCTTCATTGGCTGGATTTATTACAGGTGTTAAATATTGTCACATGGTTTTCTCTCATAAATTCCTTTTAAAGACTATGGAAATATAATCAGTGCAATGGAATCCAACCCAATATGTTACTGATACTAGATGGGACAATTGGTTTTCTGTCATCAAATTCTATGGAATCTATGTAATAAGACATCACTATGACAGCGCAATGAAAGTCAGCTGTTATACTTTATTTCTTGCCAGCGCTTTCAACTACTCCATATATTTACCCTGTGTGGAGACAATGTAATGGTGCAGTAATATGTTATCCCTGCATCATAAAATCAACAGACGTGAGTAGTGGTTGCTTTCTGCTCCTGTCCTGAAGCCAAATATCTCTTCACCCAGTCTTAAGTGAACCAAAGTGATGTTTGGCTGCAGGAGCAGGAAGCAACCACTGTTCAGGTCTGTATGTTTCAACAATACAGGGATAACCTTGGTCCAAGTAAAATATTCAGTTATAAAGTGTTTTAAAAGAAGGAGCACTTTATTATGAGCTAAAACAGCATCAAATACATGGAACTAAAATAAACAAATAAATAGTAATGCACCATATATGTTTTTTCCTGGTTCACTTCATCAATAATTTACTTGGTATAAATACAGTGCCTTTATAGGGGCATCCAATACAGAGCATGCTTTCATGCAACACACACACACTTCTCTCTCAATGATCTCTCTCAGACGCTGCCTGCTTACAGTGAACCGGGACCTCTCTATGGTAAGCGACCAAATGTCAGTGATCCAGCATGAAAGAGTTAAAAATGGGCAGGGCTGTATGGTGCATCTGGTATTCCAATGCGGCCATGCAAAAACAGTCAACCATTTCAACTCTTTCAGTGCTGGGTTGCACTGTACTCTGCATGATCATCCTGCTGTTTATTAATTGAGATGTGCAATGGTAACTCTGGATTACTTTCCTTTATCAGAATGCTCCACATTGAAGGACAGAAATTGAGACAAAATGATTTTGTGTACCCATAAAATGTATGCTACTTTTGGTTAAAAAACAGAAATAGGTTCTGTAGGTAGTTGGTTTTTTTTTTTTGTTTTTTTTTTAAGTGAAATGGTTATTTATAACACTTAAGCACATTTTTAGGTTTTTCGGGAACACATGCACCCCTCATCTCAATCTATGCCCCTACATTTTGCCATTAATGATTTTGCATTGACATTGTGAGCATGCACATTTGGAGTACATCCTATATAATAATTCGCTAAAATGTTTGTCAGATGCTGTCAAGAGCAGTACAGTTGGCTGCGTGTGCTGCAGTCATGCGCAGTACAGACTGCCCACGCTGCGACTGATAACAGAGAGGGCCACAGAGAGGACTTCGGTCTGAATTCAGAGCGGCCCTCTCCATTATCGGCCGCGGTGCTGGCAGTCTCTACTGCGCATGACTGCACAGTGCCCAGTGCTGAGTGGCACTGTGGCCCGTGTACACGGGCTCTTCAACTAGTTCACATATAAATGAAAAAAAGTCTGGATGATCATGGGCAAAAGATCAGATATTTTTTTGTGTGAAAGTATTTTACCAGGAAGAATGCATTGAGACTGTCATTTTCAAGTATGTCCTGGACTCATTTTATCTACCTCAGAAGGGTGAAATGCTGAGCTGACCTTGCTGGGACTAGAACCTGCAACCATGCAGTTTGAACAGATTCTACATCTGGTGCATTAACCAACTGAAATTTAACCCCTTCTATGCTAGAAGAATACCAGGGATTTTTCTTTCATCTAAATGGTTAAAAGACATTTCAGTATGTCATACTGAAGTACATTAGGGAGACAAATTAATTTGTTCAAAATAATGTAAAAACTGTTACATTAAAAAATAGACGCTATGCAAAATCTCTATGAAAACCTGTAGTACTGACAAGACCTTACAATTGAATGTTGTAAGAAATTAGCAGGACTAACATGTGTGTGTTTGTGTGTCTGTATTCATGTATGGGTATACTGCAGATGAGACAGATTTTGGAAGTTTTAAGACATGACGATGCTTGTAAAATATGCATCAGGCAAGACCAGAGGCGCCGGGAAGCTTGATTACTGTAGAGAGTGCAGTTGAGACTTGCCTTTCCACTGTGGCCTGCAGCATTGTGTAGAAATGGGGACGCTACAACTCGTTCCAAAACCCAACCTGATCAGACCTGCCCAGTCTTATGTTGGGAAAAAAAGTGTTTGAAGTAAACAGGGAAATTACTCACCTTGATGATGTGTTTTACTGGCAATGATAATACTCTGATAGACTGATATAGCTGATTTCACCATGTGATAAATTATATAATGTGATCTAGAGTGGGACTGATTCTTACACACCCCTGTGTAAAATACACAACATTTTTTCACTGTATTTTTCCATGCAGGTTGGGGGGAATTCCACATTTACACCTAGAGTTGAGAATATCTATAGAATATCTATACCATGCTTTATCTTATACAATACTAGCAACAAATGATGTTGAACTGATAGTTCTATGTTTTGTCTTTGGTTGTATGTTCATTACATATGGACGTTTCTCCTTTTAATTGAGATATCTGTAGCTATACAATTGTCCTGCTCACCCCCATAGGAGGGACAACCAAGGTTAAAGATAATCTTGGTCAATCAATGGGAGCCCTGGAAAAGGAAGGAATGGCTGTTTCTTTAGAGCATATGTAAGATTAGATTTTGGATTTAGATTTTGGGCCTAAGAAAACAAATTTAGGTTTCTTTTTTTACAGACACAAACAAGAAGCATCATTTTTTAAAGGGGATCTATCACCCCTATACAAGTTTCTTCTAATTGCTAGGTTATATAGTGATCATTCAGAGTATTTTATTATTTTCATTGTTAAAAAAGCTTTTTTTTTGAGAAATATGAAGAATAAACATTACCCTGACCCCACTACCGGGCAGACTGCGGGTACGCAATCTGAGCCGCAGCCTGCTGCTCTGCCTGTGATCCCCTCCCTCTATCTAGCCTCCTCCGATGATGGAGGCTGCCAATCTGTAAGCTGCAGCAGTCTCATTGGCTAGATATCGATCTTTACCAATGAGACCGCTGCAGCTTACAGACAGACAGCCTCCGTAATTGGAGGAGGCTGTATTGAGGGAGGGGAGCAGAGGCAGAGCGGCAGGCTGCAGCACAGATCGTGTACCAGCAGTCTGCCCGGTAGTGGGGTCAGGGTAATGTTTATTCTTCATATTTCTCAAAAAAAACCTTTTTTAACAACGAAAATAATAAAATGCTCTGAATAATCGCTATATAACCTAGCGATTAAAAGAAACTTGTATAGGGATGACAGATCACCTTTAAGTGTATATAACCCTGGTTCGTTTTTAGATGATAGTGTTCATTTAACCATCTGATTGCCAGAGGGAGGAGCAACACATTGCAAAGCTCCCCCTTCAGATTCTAAAAGGGTTAAGGACAGAAATGGTACAATCTTTTTTTCTAGTGTTAGGGGGTTGTACAATGTTAGAAACCCCTCTGGCATTCAAGGGTTAAAGATATGAAGTGATATAAAAATGGCTGATTTATACAATAGCAAGATAAGATCAAGATATTTTATTTACAGACATAGATATTAGACCCCCGCAAATCATTCTGTGAAAATAGTACATTTTTTCAACCTGCTAGTCTTAGTTGAGGATTGTATCCTAAGAGGAACTGGATATGTTTTGGAGCAAATAAACTGCAGTGTATGGTAGAAACAAGGGTTAGACACCTCCCCGCCATTCAAGGTTTTAGAAACCCCATTTAAACCAAGAAAATCTTTATTGCCCCCATGGGAAAATTTGTTAGTTCTGGCAATGCTCCAATTTTCTTCCCTTGGTCATAATTTGTGCATGCTTAACCTTGTTTAGGGTCCTAATAATTATCCACTGTAACCATTGTAACCATTTGTCTCTGCAAACGCATGTAAACATCTTTAGCCTCCAATGGGGTTAAAAGAGATGCATAAAAAAAAGCAAAAAAAAGTTACATTTTAACTATGAACTGTCTTGGAGTATGTAATTTTCATAAGTGTTGAAATTAAAATGTAATATTATAAGTGCCATTGGGCATCATGTACACAAGAAAAGAGGTACAATTCTAGAGCAAACCACCTGCATCATAGGGGCAAAAGATTCCCATAACTCCCATTGATTGATAGAGAGGTCTATCTCATTGTGAAGCAATGCTTTTGAGACATTTCTAGTAATCATGGGGTTAAAATCTGGGGAATTTTTGGTTGTCCCCTCTGGTGCGGTTGGTTTGCCTTTATACCTCATTAACCTATTGAATATGACCCCTAGTCTTGTGTCTTTTCATATTGACACATGTATTATAAACTGGAAATAAAAATGTGTAGCCTTAAGGTACAAAGTCCTACTTGGACAATTATCAGCATAACATTTTGTGTAATCCAGTCTTTTGTGAATGCCTAAAGTCTTAAATTGTCTTCCCATCATAGTTGTTGCATTCCTAGGCAGATGCCAGTGATTATGTACTAAACCAATATGGGTTTATTTTCTGAAAGAGGAAACATAATCTGATGATTGAGTTTCTAGCATTAAGTTTAATCTCTGGAATTCAGACACTTTTATGGATTTGTGTAATGACTTTACTACATTAGGAGCTGACCAAAGCTTAAAGAAATAGTAATACTTAAAATGTAAAAAAAAGTTGTAGGGTTTATCCCCCTGAGTAAAACAAGATTACTTCTACTGCTGAAAGGTGTTTCATTCAAAAGTTATTAATTTTCAAAGTTGAATTTTTTAGGTGCAATATCACAGTGACCTGAAATTGTACAGTGGTGCTGTTGCTACACAATCCTATGGACAGCTCTGGTCCAGGGACCATAAATATCCATAGGATGGTGTAGCAACAGCGCCACTGTACAATTTCAGGCCACTGTGATATTACACCTAAAAAATTCAACTTTGAAAATGCGAGACAGGTCTCTACTGCATTGTGAAGCAATGCACATACCTGGGAACCTGCAAGGCCAAGTTCCCTGAAATATCAAAGAGGGGTGGGGATGGAACTATTCAAATTATGTGATTTGTGTCATGATATGGGTGGGATAAGGAAACAGAAAGGTGGACTTTGTGCTGAAATGGGTGAAAACGTAGGCAGAACAGGTAAGGTATGAGTGGGAGTGGGTGGGGATATAGAGGAGTCATTCAAAGTGATAATAACTTTAGGAGTAGGATTGGTGGATGGGTTAAAGGGATAGTAATACTTCATTTTAACTTTATTTTATTTTGTAGGCATTAAAAAAACATGAAGAATGATATAAGTCTTATCTCTCAAACCTTTATGGTTTAAAAGATATTCACAAGCAAAGTGTCCCCCTCCCGCCCCTTTTACTGATGTAACACTTTTCAGCCAGGGCAGAAGGGAGCTGCCCAGGTAGACTGCAGAGAGGGACAATCTTCAATTAAGATAACAGAAAAATCTGAAAAGCTTATCAAGGGGGCCAGGGATTTCATTGTTTTCATAGGAATAAGAGTGTCCCCTTCTGTTATCTGTCCAGTCTATGGACTGCATTCCACATCTGAGAAGAGATTGTTTACAGTAGGTAAAAGGGGCGGGAGGGGGAAACTTTGCTTGTGAATATCTCATAAACCATAAAGGTTTGAGAGATAAGACTTATATCATTCTTCATGTTTTTTTAATGCCTACAAAATAAAATAAAGTTAAAACGAAGTATTACTATCCCTTTAAAGAGGTGAAGTTCTGCTTTGGATAGACTGAGTTTTAGCTAACCGCACAACACACAGGTAAAGACTGCAGAGGAAATATGTCTGGCGGGAAAGTGAACAAAGTTGCAGGTATTGAAGAGCGCTAGATGACAGAGAGGAGATGAGATTTGAAGTAGGCTTGTTTGACAGAATAAGGGTAGAGCATTATGAGCATAGCTGGAAGTCTTCTAAACATAGCATTAGATCTAAGAATGATCATCCTGATTCGGTGGTCCACTGAGTGAGACCACAGAAAGAAGTTAAGGTGAGGAGGCTAGAAGCAGGGGATGTTTCAGGGATATCCCTAGATATACTGAAGTCACCAAGAATGAGATTGGGAATATCAAATGAGGGAAAAAAAGGGAACCAATCAAAGAATTGATGACAATTGGGCAGGAGAACCCAAGGTGGGGGAGGTGATAAATTACAGCAACTGCAATGACAATGCAGAGAAGAGGTAGGCTACAGTACATGGACTTCTTAGTTAGATTATATAAAGTAGTTACCTAAACAAGAAAGAATTTGCTTTTATTTAATGGCCTCAGTGACAAGGGTAGGGCAGGGGTCATGTGTTTCTTGAAAATGCTTAAAGCAAGGAATTCAACTAACTCAGGAGGTCCAGAAGGTTACTTAGGTTGAAAAAGGTATGATTACTCTTCTTAGGCAATGACTACCAGGGCTGAAAAATATTACTGATACATTACTAGTCAACCTCGTGTTCTACAAATAGAAAGTATACTTTTTCAATTCTCTACTAAATTACTTTTGTTTTAGTTTTTATTGTCACAAACTAATGGAAATGTTTAATGTTCACACATTCAAATTAGTTAGAATGTTACACACTTTAATATTTTCTAATTAGATATACTTTTTAGTCAGGGTGTCCACATTTCCTTTCTGTCATTCAGGAATGCTACTAAGATGTGGCAGAGTACTTCTCCACCATTCTAAAGCTCCTCCATGGGTGGGGTGCTGTGATATCAGGTAACCCAGAAATTATGTCACTGGACATAATTGGGCAATTTCCTTTCATTGAAGCAACACAGTGTTTATACTTCTGCCCTTTCACTGCTGTGATAGAAAGTGACTTGTGGTGAGCTACAAGAAAATGGACTGCACACAGTTCTTAACAATAAAAGAAGAAATAAGCATTACTGTTTCATGCCAATCAGGATCTGCAGTTTCTTGTAGTATAAGGCTTGGGGCTTGACAGCCACTTTGTTGTAGTTCAGCACAGGCATTGTGTTCTATCACAGCAGTAAGTTTGCAGTTCTCTCTCTGGTGGCTTAGACTTCTGTGCTTTGGGGCCTTCATTCTGGGACTATGGGTTCTCCCTGAAGGGGTTCCCAGGATGTGGGACACACATTTTAAACATGAGCAACCCAGAAGACATGGTCATCTACAGTATTTTGTCAATTACAGGCTCAAATAATTTCCTATATTTGCAGACTATAAGGCTTGCTTTCTTATTTTCAAAAATATTGCCTATGAGAATGTATAGCTTATAATCCACAGAATACCATACCTAACAGCGAGACATTTTGTTATTCTCCTTCCCTGTGCTGATTTGTTGCTATCTCACTTGTAATGTTGCAGACAGACAATGGAGATGATGAGGGATACATTTAATGACAAGCACAATTCTGATGCAAACCAGCTTCACCAACTGCTTTGCAATATGTTGTAGACCTTTCTAGGATTCAAGGGAATAGAAGCTCCATTTCAATTCATGAGTACTTTTATTTGTTCTCTATGGTGCACAATTGCTTTACTTTTGACTTCATACATATCCCCCGATGTATCAGCATTTCTCAGATCAAATGTTAAAGGATGAACGCAAACTGAAAGCATAGTAACGTTTCCCAGTGATATATAGTAAATTGCACTATTTGATATAAGTTTGATTCCCGTGTAACATATATTATATTATATATACATTATATATATTACAGCATATTCTTCTGTGCTGTACAATGGAGTGAAAAAACAATGACAGTAACATTAGTAACAATAATTGCAACAGACACAAAACAAGAGGTAGTGAGGCCCCTGCCCCCATTTATAATCAGAAATTCTCTCTCTCCCCATTAAAATGCTAGAATTAAGTATTTTATTCAATCAGCATCAAGGTGGTGTGAGTGTGGAGGGGGTGGTTATTAATAAACTATAAGATCCCATTGTGCCTTTTTCTGCACACCACCAAGAGGTGCTAAAGAGGCCTTCACCTCAGAGCTGCACTGCACACTTTAATAGATCCACTGCTCCCTCATGCCTTGGAGCAACATCATCTTGACAGCATTATAATTTCAAATAAGCCACTCTGTGTTTAAACCTCAGCATTTAAATATTTATCCTCCAGAACATAAGGAGGATGATACAACTATAACTGCAAAATCTCTTTTTTACATTGCATACAATTCTTTGCCAGTAAAATGATAACCACAGTTTAATGACTAGCTGGAAATGTTAATGTAATGTTACAACATCATAACTGTAGTGGGGATTTTAGTCAACGTTTTTACCTCTTTTAATGTTTTAGTAAATAGTATAAATTCATAGGACTTTACATATAACATCAAAGTGGAAGAATTCTGGTGCAAACCAACAACACTATAGGGAAAAAATAAAAAGACTAGTTGATTTAACTAGGGTTGTTAATCATTTGAATGACAGTGCGGTAGCCTGCAATAGAGGGATTAAACCCCCCCCCCCCCATTTAAATCAATAGGAATTTAGTATTTTATTATTTGTCCCCTAGAGGGCAGCTGGCTTGTTCCAGAACTGCAATAATTTTCTTTTATTCCAAAGGACCATGTCCCATATTTATACAATCAAATTGGAGTTATTCTGGAGTAAACCAACTGCACAGTGGGGAGACAAATAAAAATGACTTTTAAGTTAAATGGAGCTTTTAACCACTTGCATTCTAGAGTGGTCTCCAATGCATTGGAGACCTCTCTAGCATTCAAAGGGTTAAATGCTCTATTAAAGTGCATGGGGTTTTAGGCATTTTTATTTGTCCCCTATGATGCAGCTGGTTTACTCCAGAATAACTCCAACTTGCTTTTATAAATATTGGCCCATATTCCTTACTTAAACCTAAAATAATCAGATTTTAACATATGAACACCCCCAAAGTACATGGAAATGTAAACTGCCCTAACCACCTTATTCCTCCTTTGCGACTTAAATTATGGTTAAAACTGCAAGGGTTAAACAGCACAAACCTGGTTAATGAAAGGAAGTCAGGTCTTACCATTCCTTAACCCCATGAATGCTAGAAACATCTCCAATAGAGACAAAAGAACAGCAATTCCCATTAATTTAATTGGTGCTTTTAACCACTATAATGCTAAAGGGGAAGAATAGGGCCAACACAAGACCGTTTTAACCACCTGCCATTGCCCTCAGACCTATAGGACAGAGTTCCCATATCTTCCCATAGTAAAGGTAATTCTCTGTAGTGAGTAGAGCTACATGTATTCAAGGGGTTAAACTCCATTAAGTCAATAGGAATTCTTATTTGTCCTCAATATAGTGGATTTCCCTGGAATTGCTTTTGGCCAGTCTAATCCATTATTAGTACACAGTGCACACCCCCATTACCCAGTGAGAACTACAATGTACACCAGTGCACCAGTGTGGTATGCTCTCAATGTACTTGCAGTGTACACCAACATTTCAGCATGTTATACTCTGTATTTACTCATTTGCAGTGTACACCAATGTACCAGTAAACTATGCTTTCTATGTACCCCTGTAGTGCACAGCAATGTACCAGTGAGGCATGCTCTCTATGTACCCATGCAGTGTACACCAATGAACCAGTGAGGTATGCTCTCTATGTACTCATACAGTGTACACCAATGAACCAGTGAGGTATGCTCTCTATGTACTCATACAGTGTACACCAATGAACCAGTGAGGTATGCTCTCTATGTACCCATGCAGTGTACACCAATGAACCAGTGAGGTATGCTCTCTATGTACTCATACAGTGTACACCAATGAACCAGTGAGGTATGCTCTCTATGTACTCATGCAGTGTACATCAGTGTACCAGTGAGGTACGCTCTCTGTGTACTCATGCAGTGTACATCAATGTACTAGTGATGTATGCTCTCTATGTACTCATGCAGTGTACACTAATGTACCAGTTAGGTATGCTCTCTATGAACTCATGCAGTGTACACAGGGCCGGATTTACTGTTAGGCAGAGTAGGCATCTGCCTACAGGCGCACCCCATAGAGGAGCGCCTGTGATTGGGACCATTTAAAGAAAAAAAAAGTTGCCTCCCTGCCCGCACTAACCCCCCCACTGCCCTGAAGGAGGGACAGACCTGTAGATGCTGCGCTCCCTTGTAGGCTCTTTAGTATTACAGAGAGCTGGGAGATGACATCATCTCCCAGCGCTCTGCATGAAGAGAAGACCACTCGAGAGCTCCAGCAGCTACAGGTCTGTGCCAAAGGAGGCACATACAGACCTCTCCTGCCGCTGGACCACCAGGGAAGTGGTAGGAAATGGACACTGGGGGTCAATGTGGAAATGATGGGACAAGATGGATCTGATGGGGGGCAAGATGGAGATGATGGCAATGTAGAGTTGATGGGACAATGTATGTAGGGGTAAGTTGGAGCTGATGACAATATGGAGCTGATGGGGGGCAATATGTAGATGAAGGGGGCAATGTGGAGCTGATGGGGCAATGTGAGGGTAAGTTGGAGCTGATGGTGCAATATGGAGCTGATGGGGCAATAAGTATCTGATGGGGGGGCAATATGGAGATGATGGGGGTAATATGAGGGTAAGCTGGAGCTGATGGGGCAATATGGAGCTGATAGGGGGCAATATGGAGCTGATGGGGGAAATGTGGAGCTGATGGGGGCAATATGGAGCTGACAGGGGACAATGTAAGGGCAATATGGAGATGATGGGGGCAATGTGGAGATTAGGAGCATTGTGGAGGTGTCCAGTGGAGATGGCCAGTGGGGGAGGTGGGGCGGCGCTTCAGATTTCTGTGCCTACAGGCTCCTGAGATGTAAATCCGGCCCAGAGTGTACACCAATGTACCAGTGAGGCATGCTTTCTATGCACTCATGTAGTGTACATCAATGTACCAGTGAGGCATGCTCTCTATGCACTCATGCAGTGTACACCAAAGTAGTGAAGTGGTGTTCGTTCAGTTTAGTGATTTAGCGAAGAATATGTTCAAATCTACCTGCACATCTCATATGCTATTGTTGGAGGCCTCTGTAGCAGTTAAAGGTTTAACCAACTGAGTGTCAGAGGGGTATCCAATAAATTGCAAAGTAATGCTTTGGTAACCTCTCTGGAACTTAAAGTGTTACATGCTCCTTTCAGATTATTTTTAAATATTATTTCCCCATGGTGCATAGGGCCTTGAGTTTCAGTGGCAATTAAAAAATAAATAAATAAACAAATAAATACATAACCCCCCCCCCAAAAAAAAAAAAAAAAAAAAAGAAAAAACCCAAAACACACAAACAGTGGGCCATATGTACAAAAGAAATGTAGTGCAGTTCTGGGGCAAACCAATTTCTCAATGGGAGTCAAATTAAATTCCTATAGACATGAATGGATACTTTAATTCTCTTGTATGCTAGAGAGGTGTGAATTCAGGCAATGTCTACATGTCCACTGTGAGGCTTTGTCTCAGTATTGCACCACACTGCTTCTTCACACAGTCCAATATGTTAACTAATAGTGCTGCTTTGGCTTATTCCATACTCTCATCAAGTACACTTAACCTCCAATTACTCCATTTGCCATATATATATATATATATATATATATATATATATATATATATATAATTTTATATAGCCAGATGGCTATACCAGCACATTAGAGGGGTTACAGATGAGCATTAGCAGCGGTATCATATAATATAATAGATTCATGTCATCTCTGTTTTTTTTGTAATATCCAAGTGTCTCCATAGAGATTATACTTGTACAGTTCTACCCTGTCTCTGTTTGTTTAGCTGGTTGGCAGTGATGTGAGAGGCAGAGCCCCCTTGTATTAGTACTAAGGAGTGGGACGCTTTCTGGCTTCTTAGGAGACACATTCCTCTTGCTTAATGGACTGAATGGGCTGCTCTTTCAAAGAGTTTTCTTTCTTCCCCTGCTCTGTCCTTATATGTAGCCTAGAGGCATGCATGCCAGAGAAGTTAAAGAAATATGCAGGTTACTCCCTCCAACCCTTTTTTCCCTTTTAATTTCTATGTAAACTGAACTATGTTTGACTAGAGATGGTTGTCAGTTTTCCTTATTATTCTACCATACTGGGGCAGTGTGGCTGGAACGTGGCCCAAAACCTCAGGGTGAGGCAGAGCCCCCAGGGCAAGCAGCCAGGCAGGAGGTGCTGTAATTATAGGCACACGACTGCCCGATCCCTCCCTCCAGCTCACACTCAGGAGTACCAGAGAGCAATAAATAACAGATGGACAGGCTTCTATATATCCTGTATCACGTATTAGGCTTATACTCTGCAGGCTAAGAGGTGTATTTTGAAAGCTAAAAATGTGCAATTTTACAGCAAGCTGACTGTTTAAAGGGATAGTAATACTTCGTTTTAACTTTATTTTATTTTTTAAGCATTAAAAAAACATGAAGAATGATATAAGTCTTATTTCTCAAACCTTTATGGTTTAAGAGATATTCACAAGCAAAGTGTCCCCCTCCAGCCCCTTTTACTGATGTAACACTTCTCAGCCAGGGCAGAAGGGAGCTGCCCAAGTAGACTGCAGAGAGGGACAATCTTCAATTAAGATAACAGAAAAACCTGAAAAGCTTGTCAAGGGGGCAGGGATTTCATTGTTTTCATAGGAATAAGAGTGTCCCCTTCTGTTATCTGTCTGGTCTATGGACTGCATTCCACATCTGAGAAGAGATTGTTTACAGTAGGTAAAAGGGACGGGAGGGGGAAACTTTTCTTGTGAATATCTCATAAACCATAAAGGTTTGAGAGATAAGACTTATATCATTCTTCATGTTTTTTTAATGCCTACAAAATAAAATAAAGTTAAAACGAAGTATTACTATCCCTTTAACAGAATAATTTAACTAGGTAGGTGTCCTTCATACAGTAATGATCTCTGTAGTAGATTACTGCCAGTTTTTCAGTTTAGAGAAGTAATAAAGACAAGTGACACAAGCCATTTAGATAAAATGAAGCCGATTGTTTGTTGTGAAGAGATATGGCCTAAAGCAGAAATGGTCAACATGAAGCTCTACAGCTGTTGGGGATTACGATTCACATTATCTCTGGCCTGCCAGCAGCTGACCAGGGATGATGGGAGGTGTAATCCCCAACAGCTGGAGGGCCACAGCATGTCCATGCCAGATCTAGAGGCATCAAAGGTGATCACGCCATCACTATGTACAAGTAACTTCACAATAAAACAATACAAATATAGATATATCTGACTGCTGCATAAATAAAATCTATGTGGATACATTAATCTGTTAAACAAATTAAGAACCACTTATCTCTAGGTTATATTTCACCTTCAGTGTATTGTATGTCCTTTCCACCTGCCCCCTTCTCACATTGCCTTGGGCGGTACTTTTGAGAAGTGCTGTGTAAGTGTAAGGAGTTAGAGTACGATTCATGCATTTCATTGTAACATATGTATTTCAACTGGAATTTTATTTCATACATATGGTGAACATATTTTTGCTCTTCATTAAATAAACTCCATTGAGTCTAATATACTAAGAAGGAGCAATTTTTGAAGAATCCAACTACACCATATGGGACAAATTCAAATTCTGAAAATTGCAGAAATGTATATTTATTTAAATGGTGTGCTTAACCCCATTAATGCTGGATAGGTCTCCCAACATTGCAAGGAACTCACAGCATTCAAGAGGTTAAAAGCCCTTTTCAAGAAGTGAAAAAAATGTATTTGTCCCCTAAGGAATAGTTTATTTATCCCAAAATTCCTCCACTTTTTGTGCATATGGCCAAAAACATCTGCAGTATTATTGACATCAGCATTTTAGGGTTTCATCAAATTGTACCTAGGGATATATATATCTTTTTTTCTGCTCAGCTTAATTACAGCTGGGCTATGCATATGATTACCAGACATAGCATGGAATTGTGCAAATCGTGCATTCTGCCTGCAAGGGCCATAAAATGAGTGTGATGCACAGTGCAGGGTGGGGCCAGTCTACACTCTTCCAAGCATTTTAAGAGTGGGACCTCACATGTCTGATGTCAACACCTCTGGGTGCGGCTGGGATGGAATGTGCCGCTCCCAGCGTTGGCCGCCCAGGTTATTAATCTCCTTTGAGTGACAGGTGGCAGCAGGCAGCTTACACGGATGGAGTGGGAGGGTACAAGAGCAGGATGTAAGACTGAACAAACACTTCACCATTCTCTTTCTAGTCCCATTCAGAACCCTCTATCACATATATTTTCAAACTTTAACAATGGGTAGAGTGGCCTAAACTAATTTCACCCCTTGCAGACATAAGATTACAAGTCATTCACTTTTGTCTAGTGTTTATAATTGTAATCTCTTGGATGCTAAAGACATCTCCAACATAATTCTACATAGGGAAATAGAGACATCTCTAGTACCCAAGCAAAAAAATATTATGACATGATTTTATATTGAACTAATCTATCCAGTGCAAATAAAAATTGTACACCTGTTGTATACAAGGGAACATATAGTAGTTAGAGACCTATTTTGCCTATTTTATAAATAATCTAGAATTAACAAGGTTCTTCTCATTGTTTGATACACATTGATCTAAATAGCAGTAACAACTAAGGGCTGGATTTAAATGCAGGAGATAAATGTTACCTCCCTTTTTTAAAAAATGTCCTATTGAAGTCAATGAGGATACCTGGAGATAAAAGCAGAGATAAAAGTAGCACCTGCATTTGAATCCAGCCCTAAAACTCTAAGCAAATATTGCATAGCCAACAGGAATAAAACATTAAATGAACACTAATGTACAAACAGAAATGACCCTTGTATGAATGAGTATGTTATAGCATTCATAGATATATACAGTATGTACATAATGAAAACATTGTGTTACCTTAATAGGTTAGATCTGGATTTAGTTTTTAGTATGGGGAAGCTATTTTCTTTTGCACTCTCCATACCCTGATCAGGAGGCGGTACATAAAGTGTAGAGCACAGGTAGTCAACTTTTGAATGTCATGGTGTTGGAGAACGGAGAGTACAACTCAGATTATTGCCAACCAACCAGTGGCTAGTTACGGATGATGGTGTTTGCAGTCCACAAAAGCTGGAGATTCAGAGACTGACTACCCCTGGTATAGGATATTTTAACAGGTTTTGAGTTCACAGAGAATCATCTCATTGAGCCAGCTAAAAATCACTTTTGATCACAAAGAACAAAAGGTTAGTTCAAATATCAATTTTTGAAAACCCAGTAATATCCTGGTACATGATTATGTCAGGTAAGCATGACTCAGCAGGTTCTTACTAGTGCTAAAGGAAGCAGAATCAAAATACAGGATTATCAAGTGAGCAATACTTATCTGTCTCACGTTCGGTATCGATCATAACTGTACAGTAATTGGGTACATTTCAAAAACAGCAGTAATTAAACAAGAAAGATCATAAGATTATTGAGTTTATACACCAAAATCTAGAATTGTAGTAAAATAAAATAGATTAGAATAATCACAAACAACATGCTATTAAACAAAGAAACAGTGAAACACAATTCTCAGTTTAGTCACGGAGAGAAAAAAAAACCTTTAAATTACAATTAATACATTATACTAGATTAGTATGTTTGGGTGATCAAAATAAACCACTGATAAGGACCTCTAGTTGATATACATATATAATATTATCAGTGTAAATAGAAATCTATAATACTAGAGATATTACAGTTAATCCTAATTTTGTGCTACAGCCAGTCTCAAATACATAGCAAAATAGTGGTGAGTGGAGTTACTCCTGCCTAATGCTGTATCTAATTGTGAAATTTTCATATGCTCCACCAAGATGTCTAGCAATAGTGTTACTCTCTTGAAGCACTTCTGTAAGGTTAGAACTGCAAACAAAAAGTACACATGAGCCCATGTTAGTGACAAGTTTAATCCTTCATGTAGCAAGTTAATTTTTATATATGATTCACCTTTCATAACCTGACTACTGCACAAGGAACAGGGAACTAAGGACACATATTGAGAGGACTTTGAGAAGCCAGACAGGTGTCTGATGTTTGAGGCTGGCATGCATGCTCATTGTAATGTATGAATTCACAAGCCCATATGCCAAGACTCTGTAATACAGTATGTCAACTAAGGCAGGTGGTAAGGGTAGAGTCATATTCACTGGAATGTTCTTTTAAAACATGTTATTATTATAGTTCCTCAATCTGCTGTTGTTCTTCTAAGTCACCTACCTGGAGACTGCTTATTTAAACATGACATTGTTGATGAACCTGAAAAAATGAGCTGAATGGTGATTGCATGCTAGGTAACATGAGCCTGAATTGCAGTAAAAGAAATACTGAATATCACTTACAAGATATCATTCCCCAGGCTATATTTTTTTTACTATTTGTTCTTATAGTCTGAAACACAAGTATTGGGACATAGGCTGGTAATGGCATTCACTTACTGTTTTTATTGTGATGATTTCAGTGAGGGCAGGTGTTGCTCAGAAGAAGTGCCTCATGAAGTAAGAATGAACATTAACATTGTAATTTAACTTGTATTGTGCACATTTAACCTTTTCTAATTTATCTATTTTCCACATAACTACAGGGAAAAATAAGATCTCGCCAAGTTTATTTTCCTAAATGAACTCTAATTCAAAAAGACAACTTGCTCTTATATGAAACATTTGCAGCTATGTAAGGAAAATAAGGGAATCCATCAAGTGGATGATTTCCTTAAGCATTAGTCATACACAGATTCCTCAGTGACCAGATTACATTTGGCCCTTGCACATTCATCAGTGAGTATATAGATCCAGCAATCCCATCTGACAGCTTCAGGCTGGGGGTGTCCATGGAGAAGAGCAGGCAGAAAGAATATCTAATAAGCTGTTCATCTCACACCTTTGTGAATACTGGTCTATATGTTTTATACCAAAGATGTGTTTGTGTTCTGAGGAAAACTATTTCCTTTGCTGAGAAGACCATGCTTTGGTATAGTAAGGCTGGTGTACTAAGAGCAATTTTGGAACAAATCAAATGCACCATATGGGACAAATAAAAATCCCATTGATGTTGAATGGAGATTTTAACCCACTCATGATGAGTTTTTTACCCATTCCATGCTACAGAGGTCTCCAAAGCACTGTAAAGCATTTCATTGGCAAAACCAGCAGCATTAGAGAGGACACATTTTTACATGTTTCATATACTGCAGCTGGTTTGACCCAGAATTGCTTATAAAATATTGGTTTCTCTACGTTCAAGAGCTGAGTGTGCAAAAGAGAATTGTTCCCCTCAAACTGCTAACTTTCATATCTAATCCTAAAATAACGTCAATTAAATTAGAAAATGGACCCCTTTAATAATTTACACAGATCAAAGTATTTAGCTGTGCAAAGAGCTGGAAATCAGTAGTGTCCTCAGGGACCATATACAGGCCGGTATTTAAGGAGGCGTTACTCAGTGGTGCAGGCATTTCGACAAACCCACCTGTGCTGAAGAAAGGTTGTTCTTAAATCATGGCCTGCATGTGGCCCTGAGGACAGGTTTGGACACCATTGGGTTACAGTCTTTTTGTTAATCCATTTAGTGCTTGAGACTCAATGACTCACTTGTGTGTAAGAGGTATACCTGCCCTGTTGTATAGCAATGGTGCTACAGATGTTCTGTAGAAAGTAAGTGTGTAGGTATTATAGGTTTGTATAGATATCATTTCCCCAGCTGCCTGATTAATTCTTTCTTCATTACCCTGACGCATGTAAGGTAGAAACTCAATAAAAGATGTTTCGCAACCCCTAGTTTTAAATATATTTTTCTTTTGGCAGCATTTCCTATATCCGGAGGCTACTTGAAACTATTGTGCTTTAATCCTTTGCCTGAGGGCACATAAGCTGGATTGCACAATGTTTGAAAGAGCACTTATATTACCTTTAAACTGCAACTGGGACTCCTGTACTGTTAACTTTCAGCATGTTCAGTATAACATATCTAGCACTCTTTTACATCAGAATAACCATACTGCTTTTAACTCGTTGACGCTGGCACATGACAGGCCACCATGTAGTGTTCTATGTGTTCACAATCATGTTATTTTATTAGTTAAAGAAGTCATCGCCACTTTATTACCGCTTAATGAATCTCCCCCTATGTCTTGAAGAAAGGCACAAGGGCAAAATTCATGCGTACCATTAGGATTTGATAGTGAGTGGGGGATTATTGTTATTTTTCCTTTAATGCATATAATCCTTTTATTACTTCATTACTACTAATATTTTATCTGGAATGTCACAATATATTTTGATTAAATGGAAAACAGCTCATTAAAGCCAGCACTCCCCTGCTTGTTCTAGATTTCATGGATAGAAACAACTGTGCTGAAACCATAGTCTTAGTTTCATTGTCAGATGGGAGAGATGGTCAGTGCATACCTAGAACATACATTCCTGGGCTATTACAAGTACTGAGGCAAAAGTCCTTAAAATGACAAAGTGGAGCCATTTTGGGGGCAAACCATTTGCACCATAGGAAGCAAATAATAATTTCCCAAACTCTCACTGATATAAATGGGGCTTTTAACCCCAGAATACTAAAGAAGTCTCAAGCGCAATTGCATTGCAGTGTTTGGAATCCCCTCTAGCATTCATGGGGTTAAAAAAAATATATTTATCTCCCTATTGTGCAGCTGGTGTGCCCCAGAATGATTCCACTTTTATATTCAATATAACTGTCAAATTGGAGATATGGTCAGAGAATACCTAGAACTGGGTTCTCATTGTGCATCATATTAACCCCTTGACTGCCAGAGAGGTATCCATCGCATTTCATTGCCATGCGTTGGATACCTCTCTGGCATTCAAAGGGTTAAAGGAGTGGACAGGTCAGGAATGACTAAAGAAAACAACAGCATTAGCTACAACATGAACAATTAAATGACAAAAAGTCATCAAGGGGATATGTTATTTCTCTCCATCTTCCAGATATATCGGATACATAGTTGAAACTAAGATTTGTAAAAGATATTGTGTACCCTGTAACAAAATATTTGTGAGACGTTTAGCTGCAGCAAAAAAAAAAATATATATATATATAGATATATACCACAGAGGAGAAATGAAAATGCTTAATAATTTAAACTGAACTTTTAACCTGCTGAATGCTAGAGAAGTCTCCAAAGCATTATTTTGTATTGGAGACCTTGCTAGAGTCAATGCGTTAAAGTCCCATTTAAATCAATGTAGGTTTTGATATTATTTGTTTCTTAACTGTAATGTACAGCTGGATTGTTCCAGAACTGCACCTGTTTTAGATTACTGAATTTGGAACTTGGTTTGTTATTGTTGATCAGGTTCTAGGAAAGATACAATGGTTGTGATGATTGTACAGTTTTCTATGCTTAACCCTTTGAGTGCCAGAGGGGTACGCAACACATTGCTTTGCAATGCGTCGCTTACCCCTCTGGCACTCAAAGGGTTAAAGGAATAAAGCTGTGCCTAATGGAATGATCAGTTATAAAGTATACATCTTATTTGTTTCAGTATTCCACAGATCTCAAGAAGCTTTACTGTCAGATTGCCAAAACATGTCCAATTCAGATCAAAGTGATGACTCCCCCTCCTCAAGGAGCTGTAATTCGGGCAATGCCAGTCTACAAGAAAGCAGAACATGTTACAGAGGTTGTAAAACGCTGCCCGAACCATGAGCTCAGCCGAGAATTCAATGAGGGTATGATCAAATAATTTGATGAGGATTAATTGAATGTTAAAAACCTGTTTTCATAGATGGGCAAAAACTTCTGTACATGATTTCTTACCTCTCTTTGCTGTCAGTGCAACTGGAGAAATGTACCTTGTACAGTGTAAGGCCTCAAGTATCTGTTGATGTGTAATGAAAAAGAGGAAATGGGCAACAATGCAACAAGTTTCTATTGTAGAATGTAACTAAGCTTACTTGTTGATAGCAAAACATCCTTATCGTTTTCTGACTGTTTTGTGTTTTTATTTCACAGGACAGATAGCTCCTCCCAGCCATCTGATTAGAGTGGAAGGAAACAGTCACGCTCAATATGTGGAAGATCCAATCACTGGTAGACAGAGCGTTCTAGTACCTTATGAACCACCACAGGTAAGAATTACTTTTTAAGTCCCAGAGACAAGTGGTCTTATCATAAATGCTATTTTGTTGTAAACCATCAGTACCATACAGGGAGAATGGGGAAAGATAAAAATGTAGTTAGGTCTCCTGTGCATGGGAAGCAATGTGTCTGGGACCTCTCTCGCATACAAAAGGTTAAAACACTCTATAAATCAATGGAAGTCTAAGGGAATTGTATTTGTTTTCTGTGGGGCTGGAATGTAATTAATATTCAGAAATAGGCCATAAAAGTCTTCACCATAACTATGTTTTCATCTATTATTATTATTGGACCAGAAATTGTAGAATTCAGAACAGCAAGGTGGTGTCCTTCTTTACTCCATTTATTAGGAAAAGGAGGAACCCCTTGTTCACATGGAATTAATTTTAGGGATCCTATCACAAAATATATTGTATTTGCTTGAATTATACTTACATTATCTTTTACTTATTCCTCTGTTTTTGTTTTGTTTTTATTCTTATAAATTGTCATAGGTTGGTACAGAGTTCACAACAATACTGTACAATTTTATGTGCAACAGCAGTTGTGTTGGAGGGATGAACCGGCGACCGATACTGATCATTGTAACACTTGAAACAAGAGAGTGAGTATACACATTTCCATTTCTTCTGATGCATCACATAGTCTATAACAATAAGCACCAATTTATACTTTATTGTAACTACAAATAAAAGTACAAAGTCAAGCTGCACACTTTAATGTGATAATGCCAAAACAAATCTGTTTCCCTCTTGTAGTGGACAAGTGCTGGGCCGTCGGTGTTTTGAGGCTCGTATTTGTGCTTGCCCTGGCAGAGACCGCAAGGCAGATGAGGACAGTATCAGAAAACAGCAAGTCTCAGACAGCACAAAGAATGGGGAAGGTATGAAGCAATGTAAGTTGATACAGGATAGCTAGTTTCAGAAGGCAATCTCTGGAGAGCATTTTAACAAGTGAAAAAGTTATCAGACAGTTTAATAGACTTCGTCATAGATGTTAGAGAGATTTTACTCACAGTATAATATTCCCACCATTTAGCACATCTTCCCATCTGTGTCTTAGCAGCAAGCCAGATAGGTCATTGTACTCAAGAATAGTTTGGAGTAAAATTACATAGGAGACATTAGCCACAGCCGTTATGTACATACAACAAGGTTATTTTTAAAAAGCAGGAATTAATAAAGTGAACATTTAGCAAAATGTTGCTGTCAGGTAATTGAATAGCACTACATAAATACAAAACAGATACGTTACACTGAGATAGTGTTTATAATAAGAGCATGTGAGTACCATGATTTAGACAGATATTGAAAATTTCTGGTTCTATCCAAACTGATTCAGAACAAATGGAGATATTGACATCCAGCAGTCCAGAAAGTAGTAAAGTTCTCATACATTGATGAGAGTATAAAGGTAGTGACCCACACAGAAACTTATTTGGAATGACACTGAAGTATGTAAATATAGTCTTTTTTTATTTCCCAGATACCATGTGATCACTTTTCCAGTATGCTGATTGGCTAAAATCACAAATGAAACAAGAAGGGAAACCTCAGTTTCACAAAATGTATTTTGAGTCTTGAAAAACGTTTTTATTTGAATAGTAATTTTATAAAATAGTTTTGCTAGTCCAAACACATAATCTAGAGGTGTGAATTATTGGGATGTCATTAGATTTCTCGTGTTGACATTAGAGCAGCAATCCTTCCAAAGACTGAAACTGAATCATTGTTCCCTCAGCACTCAAAAGATTTAAACCCGAAGTCCTTTTGTACAGACTCTCTAATGTATATAATTTAATGTAAAATGAAAATGTGTCACAGATATGCTCTGTTTAAAAATATGGGCCAAAATGTCTCTCTTATTATATGGTCCTTAATTGCCTACAATTTGAAGCAATTATTTTTTACTGCATCCTGTGACATCCATTAAAGGAAGGATTTATTAACTTCTTGCATGGTATCTCGAATACATTGCAAAGGAATGTGTTAGTGATGTCTCTAGCATTCAGTTTGTTAAGCCATGACAGTAGCTTAGCAGCTAGTTTCTCAGCACTCTGAGCACAAAGAAAGTGAATGTTTGGAACCATTCATTGTCCCAGATTGATGATGGAGTTAAAGGGAGCCTTCTTCTCATTGGCTAACGTTGTATTTGCAAGGACCCTGAGACACAAGCACTAATAACAAATGCACCTTTGGTCCTCAACCAATTAAAATAAACGTAGAGAGAAGTTTCTACAATGATAAAATAGCAATTTGACCCTTAGTCAATCTAGCTCTAACTTTCTGGAAAACCTCTTCATTTGAAAGAAATGACCTTAAAGGAGAAGTAACACAGACTAATAATAACTTTCCCTTACTTATGTTCATAAAATCTTAACAGCCCCCCATGCATTTTGTCTTTGTGCCTTTATTCAAGGTATAACATCTTCAATTAGTCCTTGATGTCATCGTGTCCATCATGATGGTTGCTGGCAGTTTTTTTTTAATTGAAGAAGGCAAAGTACATGAGAATTTTTAACCCGTGAAGGAGCAGAGAGGTCTGCAATCATTGCACATCTGTCTGGTCCTTAAAGGGTTACAATTGCCATGAACAATGAGCAGAGTTTGTGTCCTGTGGACCTTCCAGCAGCTGTTATGTCCTCCTCCTTGGACAAGACAGTCAGGACTGACTGAAGATGTTATATTTTGAACAGTGGCACAAAGGCAAAATTCATAGAGGCCATATGGATTTTCTGGCCATAACAATTTAAGTGGACAGTTATTATTAAAACTTGTTAGATCTCCTTAAAGACCTGAAGTTTTTTCAGCTCACAAAGTTGTAAATAATTAATTTTTTTCCTCCAGCTTTTCGGCAAAGCACTCATGGTATTCAGATGACTTCCATAAAGAAACGGCGGTCTCCTGATGATGAAGTGTTGTACCTACCGGTGAGTTTACTCCTATTTCCATTTCACTTCTCAGCTACAGAGTCAGAAGTTTCCCCTCTCAACCATATACAAATGAGACTACTGTTCCTCAACATGCTATGCTTTCTTATTTACATATTTTACTATCTTTTTATTATATTTAAACCTTTTTACCAATCTTCATTCTGTTTTTTATTTGATCATGTACTTGGTCTATATAGGTAAAAGGAAGAGAAATTTATGAAATGTTGTTAAAGATCAAAGAATCTTTGGAGCTCATGCAGTTCCTTCCTCAGCACACTATTGAGACATACAGACAACAACAACAGCATTTGCTACAGAAACAGTGAGTATATAATCATTCAGTAATTTGTGCAAGGAAGACCCTAAGTCTTGGGTGGTTGATGTATGACCCTCAAGCTGCTGCCAAACCGCAACTTCCATCATTAACCACCAGCAGAGGCTGACGGGACAATGGGAATTGTAGTCTGGCAGCAGTTGGAGGGCCTCACTTAGAACACCACTGATGTAAGAACTAGAGGTCTCCTTTTACATACCCCAATCATAACATAAAAGTGCATTTGCTTCAAAAATGCCTAAAACGTGCATGCTTTTTAGGTTATATTTCAATGGCTGCATTGCTGATGTTTCTCTGCTCTTTCTAATATACTCTCATATATAAAGTAGTTAATGTTGTTGCTATATATTTGTTGAGAAGTATATTTTTATAGCCTGGGAGGAGAGATACATATATTATAAATTAATTGTATTTAGAATGTACTCCTTTTCTGTAAGTACAGGATAGAAATAATAAAAGGTTTACAATTTCAAAACCCTCCCAACACACACACACACACACACACACACATTTAGTCTGTAGATTGAGGAGGAAAATGAAAAAAATGCATGTTATGACTATGATTGTTATTAGCTGTGCTGTTTTATTGTTAAAAATACATCCCAAACTAACTGTCACACAAGACTACGTGTCATAAAAGAATACGTGTCATAAAAGATTTGAGAATAAGGTTTATTCTTTAAGGGAAGAATCCTGGGATAGCATAAATTTTCACAGCTTTGGCTTTAAGGCATTTAATACATGACACTAAATCATTAAATTGCTCAGGGACAGAAGCCTACAGAGCAACATGACTGGTCCACGAAATACAGGGAGGAGTGACACCTTCTCCATACAACAGTGGCAAAAAAGAATGCAGAACAGCCCCAACTACATGGAACACAATCTAAAGCATTCTCCAATAGAACAAGATGTCAGAGATGAGAATTACCTTAATGAACGGTACCCACTTCAATACCATCATTTAACTCTTGTTAGAGAATAATGTAAGAGTGACTTATGTGATCCCTGCTAGTACTGAAGGTACCTGCGATGTATTGCAAAAGAACATATATTAATGGACTCTTTAGTAAGGATGGGGGTCTACATATGAGTTGCATATTACAATATTAATGTATAGCATATTACAGTATTAATGTATTGCATCGTTAGACTTTTCTCCACATTCACCCACAACATTTTAGTATATATATATATATATATATATATGTAATCTTTTAATTGATTGGATGCTAGAAAATGCTTTGGGGATATAGCTAGCACCCAAAGAATTATTATAACTTTATTCCAGATTACATTTCCCAGTGTGGTATATTTTGGATACCATTATTTATATATCAATTCTCGAATTCAGAAATCACATCCAAAGTCACTAATTACGCAGCATTTCATTTAAAATATGAACATCCACTCCTAGAGTCAATTTTAGAAGTTAAATTTTGTCTTTATTAATATTATCAGATCCTGGGATAGACTCTATTGCAGGTGATAAATGTTACCACCTGTTTTATCAAACATTTTCCTATTGAAGTCTGTGGGGAGACCTGGAGATAAAATCAGTGATAAAATTAGCATCTGCAATAGAATCCAGACCCTTGTCTTTAGAATAATCCACTTTCTAAGGCTGTGACACAGCTATAACTGACCTGCAGATTATTGAGTGATTACTCTTAACAGATAAGTTCATTCCACAATACAAGTGAATGTGATATAAATTACATGTCATCAATGCATCTTAGTCTGCTAAACTGCAGTTTGCCTTTCCCTGGAATTGTTCCACTGAATATTGTTATTTTTGCTATAAATTGGACGGAATAACCACTTAGAGTAGTGGTTCTCAATCTTTTTTTGTTTGTGGCACCCCTAACATGTAATCTAGAACATTCGGGGCACCCCTAACATATTTAAAGTACTTTATCAAATACATAAGAAGGGTACAATACATAAATCTACAGTTATTATTAGGTCTTATAATCTTAATAACAAAACTAAACATATTGTGCAAAACAATTTCTATAAATCTTTATGTAAAAGTCCATTTTTGTTAGTCTTCATAGAAAACATGGGCACCCTAAGTTGATGTTCACGGCACCCTGGTTGAGAATCACTGACTTAGAGGAAGTAGACATCTCATGTTAGAGAAATCCCTAGCATCCAAGAGCACATTAACCTATTTTAGTTTTGATTTTTAGTCATGTATCCAATTGTTTGTGACATTTACTGGCTCATTCATCTATGATTTTAGACAATGTGTTTATATTTTTCCCTTTTGTTCTCGTCCATGCTAATTAATTTGGGTAGAAGCAGATTTAAAAGCAGGTTGTTATAGATTAGAGCTGGGGTAGACAGCTTTTAGCAATTCCAGTTCAAGTCGCAATGGTTAATCGGGAATCATGGGAGTTGTAGTCCCAGATGCCATAACAACTGGTGTTCCCAAGGTTGCCTACCCCTAGATAAGTATAGCTGTTTCATACTACCTTCAATGTTTGATTACTCACTAGTTTGTTATATTCTTTGATCTGATTTAACCCAATGAATGCTAGAGAAGTCTATAGAATCCAGATGGTTAAATATTCTCAAATGTTCTTCCCTTTTTATGTCAAAAACCATGCAATTCCAAGAACACAGTTTTGGAACATATTTTTACAGTTCTCAGAAACTATTTTGCAGTGGATGTGCTTTGCATTTTGCATAGCTACAAAAACGAAGTGATAGGCCTATAACAACAGTGTCTGCAGTCTCACAGCAAATGCTTTGTCACACACAAAGGGTGTAGTTATAATAATGCTGACTTCTCTGCTGTGTAAACAGACATAATCTTTCTGGTGGCACCAAAATGGATTTAAAGTAGAATTGCCAGAGCCCCTAATGCTTAACCCTTTGAGTAGCAGAGGGATATAATAATAATAATAATAATCTTTATTTATATAGCACCAAATTATTCAGCAGCGCTTTACAATAGGGGATAGACATATAGAGATATTAAATAGTACAAATCATATGTGGAGAACAGAAGGATCAGAGGGCCCTGCTCGTGAGAGCTTACAGTCTAGAGGAAGGTGGGTAGGACACAGAAGGTGTAAGTACTATTGGGTGTAAGTTTCTCCTGCCACATAAGCTGCCGGTCAGTGGGTGGGAGAGAGAAGTGCGAGTGAGTGCAGTGGTCCAGGGAATGGTTGGCTCTTGGTGATAGTATTTATGGAGGTAGTTGATATGCTTCCCTGAAGAGGTGAGTTATGCAAATCATTGCTATACCCTCTGGAACTCAAAGGGTTAACAATGCACATATCAAAGAATAAACTGTAAAAGTAACAGATATTGGAGCTTATGTGTAAAGTAATAAAATGTGTATCAATTCTAGGGCAAACCAACTGTGCCATAGAGCACAAAAAATCCTCATTGATTTGAGTAGGTCTTTGAATCCCTTGAATGATAGAGAGCTTTAGAACTCACTTAAATTGATGAGAATTTGTAGAAGGTTTATATCTTCTAAGGTGCAATTTCTTTGTTCTACAATATTCATGGCCCATATTTTTAAAAATGTCCCTAGTTTTCAGATAGCTCTTCATTTATCAACATACAGCATTTCTTTCTCATATAATAAGATGATTTCTTACCTTTTTGCTTCCTACTACAGTATAGTCTGCAATAGATACCACTTGCTACAGTGAGATTTGAGTTTGAGAGTAGTTACTGCTCATAACTGTCAAACAGTACAGAAAGCGATAAAAGTCGAGGTATGCATTAATTAGTTATAGTATATCTTTGAGTCCACCTTGGAAACCCTTGATAAATGTTTAATTGACCAGTGTCGGGGAATACTCTGCAGCAGGTGTACAAATAGATATTTACCGCTTTTGTCAGAAGAGAAAAGTAAGCTCATTGTATCTTGATTTATTTTACTGGACGGATAGTATAGTTCCTAACCTAATGGTGCAAAAAATTGTCAGACCTTACTGGTTCTGTTAGGGACACTTGTAATTATCTATGACAAACTTTAGTTCACTAAAAGGACTCACTAGGTACATTCATCCTGCTAGCTTGAATCTGTATAAATCACATATTGGAATTTAGAAATAAATATCTGTAAATTGAGTTCATCATCGTCAAAAATTTTATTATTGCCTTCAGTTCTGATGTTGAGGCTGATATTCAAAGGAGAACTAGAGCAATTCTGGGGCAAACTAACTGCACCATACGAAACAACTCAGCATTCCTTAGTCAAGCAAACAATGTTAAGATGCAAGTGATCACCACCTTTTCCCAAATAGCTTAGGTGTTTTGCAGAAATAATCTGGGAGATTCACATCATCATGCATGAAGGAGGCACTGTCGTTTTAATGCACATGGTCTAAAGAAATACTGACAGTGTTTTCAAAAGTGTCAGTTTAATGCATATTTTCTTTTCCTATCTCTGTCTTTCATGTCTCCCATTTTGCATGTCTGATTTTCTTTAATGTTCTTTCCTTTGTTTTGTTTTTTCTTCACTCTAACCCCCGCACCTCTATGATCACAGTGTGGCTGCTCAAATTTCAGCTCACCCACAAAGATAACAAAACCTGCATCTTTCAATGCACCATTAAGGTGTTGGAGTTTACAGCACTTCAGGACGTCTGCCATTATCTGAAGACGTGGGCTGTTAGGTATCGTTTAACCCTTTGGGTGTTTGACTGTCTGACACTCAAAGGGTTAGCTTATATAGTACCATAAATGCGGTAGATACATAATACAATAATCATTTATGGGAAAGATTAGAAACTAGGAGAAAACAGAACTTAAAATGATGACAACCCATCTCCACTAGCTTCCAGTCCATTAGGTGGAAGAAAGCGTCTGAATGCAGCGGTGGATTTTAATACCTTATAAAATAAATGCTAGTGGGTACCTATCTGTTCTACAAGAACTGAAACATAAAAAAAGAAGAGAACCAAAACATAACAGCCAAGGAATTAGCAAAAGATCAGGAGCTTGGGTCCACCTCAGAGGCGTAACTAGAAGCCTCCGGGCACTGGTGCAAGAAGTGCCACAGGCCCCCCACCACCACCACATTGGCCCCCCTCGACCACACTGACCCCCTCTACAATGCCCCTCAATCTTCACAATGCCCCCATCTCCTACCTCCCTGGAGCTCCCGCACGGTCCTCATAGTAATGCAGATTGCTGGGAGATGATGTCATCTCCAGTGCTCTGCATTACTAGAGCGCCGGAGGGAGATTGAGGGCGCCAGGTGGAGGAGTCGCAGGGGGTGGTCGGGCCCCTGGAGTGACGGCCCCTGCGACCCCTATAGTTACGCCACTGGTCCACCTAATACATTATTATGAACTGTGCATCCCAATTTTCACAATTTCATTAAGGGAGTCTGGCACAATGACATGGCCCAAGCTGACAACATGACCTACAGGTTTACATTTGAAGACTAGAGTATAAGTCATTTATATCACAATGTAGCTAAGCACCTGGAAACAACAAGTATACAGGTAGACAAATAGAAAAGTTGGTAGGTCAGGGGAATTAAACCAGAAGTAGGGCAAGCGGAATGCATGAACAATGTTCTGTCTGGTGAGATAAAATGCCCCCAGATATTCCAGTAATTTAAATGGCAGGTCCCTGTGCTATTATGCTTGGCTTGAACATAAGTTAAACTCCAGGCATTAAGATTGTTTTGTTACTGGAGACATATCAAGATGGCAAAGTAGAGGAAGCATTAGATTTCATTCTACCTTCAGCATGCCGCTCATCCTGCATTCATTGAATTGGCTTGAATTTCAGGAAATTACAAAGCTGGCACGTGTAGTAATGCCAGCATTGTAAGCCTTTGTTTTTAGATCTTTGTGGTACACTTGCTCCCTCACGTCCAACTTCCCAGAAAGGCAATATTGTATGATTATTTGTTCAGTGTGTGCCAGTTATCTCAGAAACAAGTGACAGCTTTCAAAATGATCCAAACCAGGTCAGTGGCTACATACAATGGAGCAGAATGTTTCCATCTGTGTTTCCCTTTATTACCATCTGAAACTGAGGCTTTTGTAGACTTCAGAGACTGTACATACCTGCCTATGAGCAGAATGCAGATATATTTATTGAAGAACCAAACTCAAGTATTACACTGAGTACTATTCTTTTTAAGCCCTGCTTGAAAGTCACACTCTGATCATAGAGGTATCACTGCATCTACATCTCCTTCATGGTCTTCATCTGTTGTTCTTTTCTTCTTTGGTTTCTTTTCTGCAGTCTCCTAACGACCTGCTTCCGGAATGAATTCACAGAGCCAAGGGGAGATCTACTGAAAGACAAAGATACCTTTCTAAAACATTCCACATTCCCCAACCATTCAGTGTATCCATGACCCACATTAAGACTGTGTCACTTTGCTCAGCCCATGCACAAGAGTTGAAAATGTTCTGTTTAGTCCTAGAGATACTTATGCTGTTACATTGATAAAATGACATTTTCAATCATGCATTTTACTGCATATACATATATGGACAAACAAATACATAAGGGACTTTAAAAATGACCCCTATATAAAAAAGGCTCCCTTATGTACAGATATATCCCCCACAATGCATTATTGCTTGTGTTTTTGAAACTATTATCAGCTATGTTAGAGCCATACACTTAATTAAATGTATTTATATCTGAACCCCTTTGGATACTAGAGAAGTCTCCCAACATTGTTTTACAATGCATTGGAGACCTCTATGGAATCCAGGGACTAGCATATCAATGTTCTCTTAATAGATGTATATGAAAAAAATCATATATAATAATTCGCTAAAACGTGTGTAACAAAGCAGTCATGCACAGTAGAGACTGCTGCATGTGCTGGACGCTCTGTATCAGCCGCGGCACAGGCAGTCTCGACTGTGCATGACTGCCCCGCGACTGGCTGGCAGTGGCACTGTGGCCCGTGTAATGGGCTCTTCAACTAGTAAATAGATAAATAACTATACAATAAAGGTGCCATCATTACTATACTGGCATTTGGAAAACTCATGTTGTAAACTGAAGGCAGATGATTTTTAAGGATTTAACATTCCTTCATAACCCATGTTAATCAGACAGAAGCTCTGCCTATAGTATTTATTTCCTAGGTGTTGCATTGGAAACACCAGAACAATATATAACATTTGAAGTATAGCATGAAATGGCACGTTAAGTATTGGCTGCTAATTTCAGTGTAGCTTTCCTGTCACATATGTAGCATTTTCTGAAGGGACTCAAGCACTGCACTGCCACTTTGGCAGAATCCAATGCCCCTTGCCTCCCCTTACTCTTTGTAACATTTTCTGATGTCTGATTTATGTTGGGGGTACTTGCTATGTTGTTTTTTTGAGCGGGTCTCAAATGTATCAGTGATTTTTATTTTGTCTTTTAAATAAAATGTATGCATATAAAGAGAATAACAAAATACAAGTAGCTGGAAAGGAGAAAATGAAAATTGTCTTTGTCCAGCTACTCAAGCTTATTTAATGCTGGTCATATGAGAATGTAGAAAATTATAAATGTAGGTGCCTGCTGGACGGATGTAATTAAAAATAAATTTTGTAAGCGCATTGTTTTGTTTTAGGCCGTTACATGCATCATTTATCCCATCTCAAGCCTTTCAAGCTGCTTGGTTACTGTACATCAAGTGGACATTTATAGACATACATTTCTATCATAATATTAATAATCATAGTGATTGACTAGTAGAGTACCATACACTGGTTCTCAACTCAAAGTTGTCCCTGGTTTGAGCTAAACTATAATTCTATATCACAGAAAACTGTATTTGTAACATTTAGCCTCTGTCCTTCCAACATTACAACAAAAGAAGGTTGGGCAAAGTGGAACAAAAAACGTTTTTGGCTGTTCTGTATTGTAGACATAGCCACAATAGAGAAGTACATGGGTAATTGACCTACAACAGCCTGCTAAATAACAATAGAAGGCAACTTAAAAGGATAGTAATGTTTCAAAATAAAAGCAGCTCCAATTAATCTTCATAGTATTTGGGCCATGGAGAGTGTTATTTCAATAATGTCAGAGTTGTAGTTCAAGAGTAAATGAATGATAAAGTATCCCCCTCCCGCACTTTTATTGATGTAATGCTGCTCACCTCAGAGCAGCAAGACTGTCTGGATGGGTCACAGAGAGGGACAATCTTCAGTGAGCATAAGGAAAAACCTGTCAAGGAGGGCAAGGTTTTCCTTATTCTCACAGTAAAAAGATTGTGCCATGCTGCGATCTGTCTGGTCAAGGGACCATATTCCACATCTGTGGGGATGCAGCTTACCCTAGGTAAAAAGCGGGAGGGGGATACTTTTCATTCAATTACACTTAAACTACAACTCTGACAGTATTGAAATAACACTTTACATGGCCCAAATACTGTGAAGATTAATTGGAGCTGCTTTTATTTTGAAAGATAACTATCCCTTTAAATTGTGCATATTTGCAAACTTCATTAAACTGCTTAAGCACAGTACTACCAAGAGACCAGCATATGTATAGTTTAGGAAATGTTAATATTTTTATTACTGGATGATAATCTCTTTTAGTGAAGCACCAAATGCCAATTATGGTTTGTATTGCACTGAGAGAGATAACTGCAGAAATATAAATATCTCTTAATCTGAACACCTACTGGCCTCTGGACAAGCAAGATAAACAGGCAATTCTGAATTATATTTGCAAATATGCAAACAGGTCAAGGTGACATGCTTAACTCTTTTAGTGCCAGAGGGGTATGCAACACATTGCTTTGCAATGCATTGCATTCCCCTCTTGCACTCAAAGGGTTTAGGTCAAGAAACTAGAGAAAACCAACTGCATTATAGGGAACAAATAAAAATGTTCAAATTCACATTCACAAATGGGAAGTTTTACTCCTTAAATACTAGTGAGATCTCCAAAGTAATGCTTTGGAACCCTCTCTACCAGTTAGTGCCTTAAAGGAATAGTAATGTTCATACCTGGGAACTCTCCGGATTTGCCCCGGAGACTCCGGTTCTGACAGAGCTTTACCGGGTCTCCGGGGCAGAGGCAGATTCGTCCGGATGTGGAGAGTTTCTATTGAAACTCTGCCACATCTGCTTTTTCTCACGTTGTGCCTCCGTCCCCAGCCTTCTGTGTGACACATTTAACCCTCTGAGTACCAGAGTGGTACGGAATGCATCGCTTTGCAATGCATTCCGTACCACTCTGGCACTCAAAGGGTTAACACTCGAGCTAAGCCCCGCCCCTTTTTGACGCGATTAGCGTCATTTTTGTTACCCCCTGCAGAACAGAGGACTACCCTCCGGGTAGCCCTCAACTGAAAGTTCCCAGGTATGGTAATGTTTCACCAAGAAGAGTAATTGAATTATGAAGTATCCCCCTCCTGCCTCTTTTACCTAATATAAGCTGCCTCCCCTCAGATGTGGAATCTGGTCACTTGACCGGACAGCTCATAGCAAGAGACAATCTTCTTGCTGCGCGCATAAGGAAAACCCTGCCACCCTTGACGAAGGAGTGCAGGTTTTAACTTATGCTCACAATAGATTGTCCTTCACTGAGATTCATCTGGATGGTCTTGCTGTGCAGTGTTATGTCAGTAAAAGGGGTGGGAGGAGGAAACTGTAGCATACAATTACTCTTGAACTACATTTCGGACAGTATTTAAATAACATGGCCAAAATACTATGAAGATTAATCTTAGCTGCTTTTTTTGTGAAACATTACTATTGCTTTAAAAGCCCCAATTAAATAAATGGAAATATTAATCTGTTCCCTATGGTACAGTTGATATGGGCCAAAATTATCTAGTTCCTCTTAGTACCTCAACCTCAATAAATATAATTGATGGCTCATATATTATGTATGACCTGCCTGATTTCAAGCAGCGATATATCTGGAGCTGAGAAGCACAATCACTTCTCTCATTTGCTCACAAACAAAATTAATTTGTTGAACAAAAAAATGAATTATTCCTTTAACTTTATAGATATTCAATACCATTGTTTAAATTGTCAGAACTAGGAATGATTAGAAAACAAATACAATTAAAGGAAAAGTAACACCTTCTGATAATAACCCCCATTTACCTTATCATGGCCATAAAATCCTAACGGTCCCTATGAATTTTATTCTAATGATTTTGTTCAAGAGATAACATCTTCATGCAGTCCAGAATATCTGTTCCATGGAGGTAGACATGACAGAAGCAGGCAGAGTACATGAGCCATCCTCACCCTTAAAGACCAGAGCGCAGTTGGTTGGATGTGTTTCTTTCCTGTTGTCCTACTAGTAACTGTTTCATGACTGCCTCCACAGACATGACATTCAGGACTGACTGAAGATGTTATCTCTTGAACAAAGGTGCAAGTGCAAAATTCATAAAGGTATTAGGATTTTATGGCCATAGTAAGCTAAGTATTGGTTATTATTAGGAAGTGTTACTCTTCTTTTAATAACACAGGATTGTAGTTATTGGAAGTACTCACTGATGTACATTTGCCCTTTTCACTTTGGGCTTTATAACTCAGTCCAAAAATAATTTGACCTTCTTTATAAAGTTGTGGTCTTGTTAAAAAAAAGAAAAAATATCTATATTCATATTAATTTTGCTTAGTAAATCTCCACTGGGTTTCCCCTTGGCATCCTCTTGAAGTGCTGTTTCGAGTGGCTGCGTGTTCTTAATTGCCAATAAATATTTATACAAGTTTATCTTGGACATCAGGCTTGCTGTCTTTTTGTTCTCTTTCCTGTTCCTTTTCTTATGTATTTCCTTATTGGCACCCTGCACAGGGTTTCTACAAGGGTCAGTGATTTGAAAGAGCTGCTGTATATTAATATAAACATTAATCTCATTGCATTCAGGGCACTATATTTAAACCAGAAGTCTTAAAAAGATAAAGGCCACTTTATTACTTAAGAATACCACATCTCTTACTTAACCTTTTAAAGACCTGTTGGGTGTGCACTGGTCTTTTAACCCATTGTATGCTTGAGACGTCCCCAGTGCAATAATTTGCATACAAGGGATTATCTAGGCAGAAATACCAACAATCCCTCTATTTGTGTATTTTATAAATGAACACATTTAGTTTTAGCAGTCTTTTTTAACTTACATTTTTCAAGCCTTTCAAAGCTAGAAATGTCTCCGACACATGCCCTGGAGACATCACTAGTATCTGAAATGTTAATCACAGACTCTTCTTCACCCTCTGCACATAGCGGCCTGTTGTGCACTCAACGGGGCTTGTGTTGCTCATGACCTACTTAAACATATCCCCTTGTGATGTCATCATAACTTGAGTATAACAAAATGTATGATAGAAGTAAGAGATAGTGCATTTTAGATTATTAATAGACTATTTCAAGGTTGTGAACCCTCAGACTGTCTTTTTAAACCTTCAGATTGACTTTACTTTACTCTGACTTCTTTTGGTTTATGAAGGTTATGATGAGCAATGGTCCTAGTGAATTCACAAGGCAGAGAAGGACATCCAGTGCTTTTTTTTACTATCTTGGTGACACATTTTGATGGAAGTTGGGCAGAAACAACAGAATAAAATATATAAAATATAAATGAACGTGCTGTAGAGGGTCAGAAATCCAAAAATGTAACTGCCTAATGTACCTGATAATATAAAATGATAAATCTAAAACAGTGGATTGGAATTCAAAGGATTGGCAAAAAAACTGAATTTTTATGGTCAATGTTTTGGTTAAAACCAATAGTCTTAATACTCCCAGCTAGAGCTGAAATTTGACTTTGTGGGGAGAGATGGAGAGAGAAGAGTAAGAGAGGTGGGAGAGGGAGACAGAGAGAGACAGAGTGAGAGACATTACCGAAGCAATCTCACGTATTTAAAGGAATAGAACCCCTTTTTTGGCTATACATATTCTGGAAGTACATAAAATGTAAAGTCAAATCGCCGTTACTTTTTCTTCATCTTCACCAAATTCTACCCTAACAGTGAGCTCCCTTGATCTGATCAGAGAGCTTTCTGTCATGGAACATGAAAGCATGTCTAGCAGTACAATGTAAAAAAGATTCATAGTTCACAGCATTGTTCTTTAAGGAAATTATATGATATGATAAGGCACATGAAAGAGTGTTAGTCAATATTTTATCCCTAACATATTTTTTTCAGTCAAAATTTTGAACAACACATTTTACTTTAATTTAATCCTCTCTTTAACTCTTTGAGTGCCAGAGAGGTATCCAAAGCATTGCAATGCATTCAATACCTCTCTGGAACTCAAAGGGTTAAGTCTCATGAGAATGTGCCTGTACCTCACTCAGTCTATACCATATGTGCCATTTCCATCACAAAAGTCACACAGGCTGTCTTCTGGATCTGCGAGTTTTACCAGCCCTTACAATTAAAGTTCAAATTAATATTAATACACTAATTATTACAAAAGTGTGCTCTTTAATATATATTCAGGTTTACTCTGTGTAATACTGTCACTTTAATGTAATGATGAAGCCCCTAAATTATAACTTGAATGTATCCTTCTATCTAACCATGATCATCATTTTAGTGAACTGCAAATAGCAAACCAACAGCTTCATAAAATAATTGTTGACTATCAATTGTTAGTTTTCGTCATATTTTTCTGTTTCAAAAGATATAAATTTTACTCTTTATAATCATGTTATACAAGCTTTTGAATTTTGATTTAATATGATTTTCAGTTAATTATTCACCCCCCTGACCATACTGTAATGACATTTCTGGATTTTCAGTTTTTTTATTTTGTTTTTTTTAAGACAGGGGTTAATATCTTTATTGTCAGCCTTTGTTGCTGAACAATATGATGCTGTTTACTTAAATAAATAATGATGAACCATAACAAATTAAGTTAAAGAAAAATAACAGCTCTATTAATTAAAAACTGAAGCTATGGTTTGCTTCCAGTGAGTCACTAATACCTTGCAGGTATACTATAATGACCTATAGGAATATGTCACTGGTGTACAATAATGACATATAGGAATATATTACAGGCATTTATTAATCCCAAATAGGAATGCATTGTAGCTGTACAGTAATAAAATAAAAGAATATACTGCAGGTATACCTTAATGAGTTATAGAATTGCATTCCTGGTGTACAGTAATGACATATGGATATGCTGCAGGTGTACATTAACGACCTGCAGAAATTAATTTGTGGTGTACACTAATGACATATAGGAGTGTATTGCAGGTGTACAATAATGACAAAGGAATACATTCTTGGTGTATAATTATGACATATAGGAAGATATTTCAAGTCTACAATAATGACACGTATGAATACTTTCCTGGTGTACATTAAGGTTATGCAGGAAATCATTGCATTTGTACAGTAAATACACGGTAATACATTACAGTTATACAGTACTGACATGTAGGAATATAATGCATATAGTGTATATGTTGTAAAGTAACAATATATAGGGATAAATAAGAAATAAATGCTGATGAACAATGATGAATATAGGAATCTATAGTAATGACACATAGGAATATATTGTCCATCTACAGTACTGACATGTAGGAATACTTTTTTGGTGTGCTGTTTTGAGGAATGGAGATATATTATAAATTTACTATTTGTTACCCACCTCTATGTAAGTAAAAATAGACTTTAACTTCAATCAGTAGAATTCTACCTTTTTCCCATTCATCCCTTTGTATACTGTCACATTCTGAATGGACAGCTGACTGATAAATCACAGACAAATCACAGACTCCTCATCTTTCCTGCAAATTTTCCCAGCTTTCTAGTACTGGTGTCAACAGCACTGTTCAATGTACCGTTTGATATCTTACCACATAATCAAAACATCAGGGAACTGAGTCTGGAATCTGAGGTGTGTAATTTAATCTTTAGGTCCTGGAGTCATTCAGGTAAATAAGCCTGAGGCGACATGCTCATCACCTCCTACACTTGGCAAGCTGCCGTATACCTTGAGGGAAGTGTGTGATCTTATCTCAACACATACCTGCCCAGGAGATATGTGCACTGATACTGAAATCAGGAGAGGAGCAGTGCAAAAATTAAAATAATGTAATCACTTCCTTTGAAAAGGAAAATGCTGGACATTGTCAGATGTTCCTTCTTGTAGATAGAGAGGAACTTGCTTGTGTTCAAAGTAACATCCAAACAAACTTCAACCCTGTGAATCCCAGAGGGTTACGCAACACATTGAGACGTAATGCGCTGCATATCCCTCTGGTACTCATAGGATTAAATCAACAAGGTCACTTAATTTCTAATGAACAGCAAATTAATTCAGTGTTCATGTATCAGCCAGCAATGATTAAGGGTTGTTCCACTCAGCCCTGTCACTCTATGGGTTATTATTTGAAAAACAATAATGAAAAACGATTATATGTTTGCTAAATATCTATCCAAATTACTGCACTATCAATTAGACTGAAATGTAAATGGAAGGGGGTAGCCACAAAAAAAGAGTAGACAACTTGTGTTTCTAACAGTAGATGCAATAAAGCTTAGGGATTTTGTAAACAGTATAAAAACATGATCAGATAAAATCTAGTGATAAATGTATTTATTAGCTAAAATACATTCAATAAAATTAAATTAAATATGCTATGAAGAGTCTGTTTTTAAGGAGATAATTTGTGTAAAATTTCTATTCAATGACAGTACAATGATCAGTAAGTGACTTGGTAGTATGGCTATTTCTGATAAATGTCTAACTATTTTTGTATGTTTTTCTATTGCTGCAGAACTACATTGCAAGGGCAGTCTTCATATGGATCCAATTCACCTCCTCTCAGCAAGATGAACAGCATGAACAAGCTGCCCTCCGTCAGCCAACTAATGAATACACAGCAGAGGAACTCACTTACTCCAAACGCCATGTCTGATGGCATGGGAGGAAACAGTAAGTACCCTTACATTCTCCAACCTAACAACCCTTTGGTTCTCTGGAATAAAGCACTTAAAGGTTTTGAAAGTGAGTCGCTGTTGAAATGTATTGCTAATGTTTCAATCTCCAAATTTAAGCCTCCCTCAGGAACATCTGTGAAGTCAGTTTTTGGAAACCATTTGGCATATATAATATTATAAGAAACATTGGTTTCACATTGACAGGCAAAGGCAGTGAACCCAGAATAAATTCTTAAAGCAACAGTGCAGGTTGTTGTGAGATCCATGCTTTTGCATAAGAATATCAAAAAATGGTACTGTCTTAGTTCTTTTGCCATACACACTTAGCTGGTAAGTGAAGGGAGTGCGCACAAGGAACCCATGTATTCACTCTGCTGTCTAAGTTAGTCTTCTGTCTGGAAAACATGTTACCTGAAGTAACATGAGATGATTGTCCCCTTTTAAGAGTTGCCTATACTTTACCCTTCCTGTTTGTTTGCGCCTTCCTACACTGAGATCATTTAAATTAACTAGAATTGTAATCTGTTTTCTATGGTGCAGTTGGTTTGCCCCAGAACTGAACCACTTTTCCATATGGCGAATAGCTTCATAATACTTCTATTACCTCTCAGAGGTGGCAGATTCTAAAGTAATCCTTAATCTTTGGAGACCAGAAACCAGGCATCAGTGCAGACATCTTGTCTGTGCGCCTGCGCTGTCAGTCCCGGTCTCCTCTAAGAAGCATTGCACTGTGCCACAAGGTAACTGGAAGGGACTGATGGCGCAGGCGCGCAGACAGCACTAACCTAGCCATCAGTCTCCGAAGATTAAGGATTGCTTTAGAATCTGCCTTCTGAAAGGTAATAGAAGTATTATGAAGCAAGTCACCATATGTTTAATTATTGCAGGGTGACTTTATACAAAGTGAAAGTTCCACCTTAAGAGACACAAAATATAGTAACCCCTTGAGAACCATTAAGGTGGGCAATGGGTAAATGACATGTTGTCCCTTTGTATTGGACATTCACAGATCTCAACATAGGTACTGCTTTAAAAAAGAGAAACATAGAAATGTGATTAAATTCACCCCACCCCTTGAATTAAGCATATGCACTTAGCCAACTTTCCTGTCTTCAGTAATCAAACAACAATCTGTCCTGTGCCCCATTGTGCTTGACACAACTTTAACCCCTTAGGGACCCTTGACGTACCAGGACCGTCACGGTCCTTGAACTACTCAAGGACCGATGACGGTCATGGTACGTCACGTACTTTTTACTTACAGCGCTCTACCGGGAGCGCTGTAAGTAAAAATAGGGCATGAAATAGACCGATCCAAGATCGGAGCGATCTCTTTCAAGCCCCATAGTGACGCGCCGATACACGTGACAGGTCACGTGTACCGGCGCGTCAAAGTGCCCCTATGCGGTCGTTATGGGACGGAAATGTCCCATAACCTCCGGTCCTTAAGGGGTTAAATAAATTAAATACTATTATAGTTATTTTTTATTTAATAAGACCAATCTCTAGGTTCATAAGTGTGCTGCAGCTCTAGTGGCTGAACTATCTATCTTTACATAATTGTTAATATGGACAAACATCTAGGGGCTGGATTCTACTGTAGGTGCTAATTTTATCACTGCTTTTATCTCCAGGTTTCCCCCTAGACTTCACTAGGAACATTTTTGATAAAACAGGTGCTAACATTTATCATGTGCAATAGAATCCAGCCCTAGATCTTTTCATTTATTAATATGCATTACTTGAAAAAGACTGAGCCAGTTTGTCCATCTCCCCCCCCCATTTCTGAGAGAATTGCCACAGGGAACCTCACCAAATTATGGTCAGGTTCTTTAGTTAGATTTGTTTACAGTAAACACCTAAAAAGGGAGTGAATGAGGTATCAAGTATTCCATTTTTCCTTGGGCTCTCAGCCCAGGCACCCAGCAACTTTCATTAACAGGAATAACACTTTAATTGTGAATCTTTGTTATTTGCCTTCATGTTATTTGGCACAGTGACAACAGAATAGCAATGGACCGGAGATCTTTCTAGCATTCAATGGTTAGAAGCCCTCAGTAACTTTCTGTGTAAGCGTTTCTCAGCCTTGGCTAAAGATGATATATGCAGTAGAACATGCAATGGGATTGTGTGATATAAGTCTGGTGTAATAAAGAAAGTGTCTGTAAAATTGTTGCAAAGCAACATAAAGATGGGTATACAGAAACATTTAGAAACATTTTTTTTTCAATCATTCTACTTTTAACCCTTTGAGTGCCAGAGGGCTATGCAGAGCAATGCATTGCATACCCCTCTGGAACTCTAATGGATAAAAGGTGGCCTAGAAATGAATATGGTCCAAATAAAAACAACATATGTGTCCACAAATTCACACTCTGCTCCAAAATAAAGGCAGTTTTAGTGTTAAATCTTAATGCCAGGTATAACCTATTCTTAATGCAATTCTTAAGCAATAGAGAGTATACATGATGTATGAGAAAAAAAAATATTGTCTTTAGCAAATTTCCTCAAAGACATGTTTATAAAGTTTATTTCTTTGTAAATATGACCTGTTTGTGAATTTTAGCTACAGTTCTCAAAAATACTTTTGCATCTCCTGCTATGTGTTAATGTAACACAAGACATTTTCTCTCTTCAGTTTACAGTAAATTCTGTTGCCATATTCATCTTTCTAAATTTCATCAGCGGTTGCCAGATGTGTTGGGCTAAAGTTCTGTGTGAAAATATCATATTCAGTATTACTCTCACTTGATTGCCCTGCAGACTTTAAGCTGACACCTATTATGTCCATAATATGAGGTTTCCTCAATTCCATTAGTATATATATATGCTGCAGTCTTGCCACAAGCTGACAACTTAGATCGTGATGGCTGAGCAAGCAGTCATGTATGTTCTTCTAACCCATATTCCTACAGGATATGTTTTCACTGTTGTATTAGTTTTTTTTCTATGAACATTTTTTTACATTCCATTTCATTAGAACATTGTGATGATAGATCACTGCATTATCTTGATTTTGTGTCAGCTGCTCGTTATTTTCATTTTGTAATCATAAAACACCACTGAATACAAAGAAATAATATTGGTTAGAAGTAGTCTGAATCCTTTGAGTCAGACCTCCAGTTATTGTTGGCATAAAAGTTCCATCATTCTCAGATGGTTATCTAAGGGTGATATAAATTGTAGTCTCACACCCCTTTTTTAATTAGTGCTTCTCTCCTTAAAGGAGAAATATACTCTAGGAATAAGCTTCTCTTAGTTTGTTTAACAGATTAATTTACCAAGGCTGGTGTCCTTTATGTGTTTCTATCTATATATTTTTCGTATCATTTCAGTTTTCTGTATATAGTGATCTCCGATGAAGTCTACATCTAGGTCATACCTCTTCACAGGTATCACCTATCACCTTGAATTTACGTTTGCATGTTTGAAAAGTTATTCAAAACTGCATAACATAATTTTAGCCAAAACATCAACAGATACATAGTTTAGGAGATACTGATACTTCTAGTGTCGAGCTCTATGAGTGTAGTGCCATAGGGTAATTTATGCAAATTAAGTCTTCAGGGCAAAACAAAGATTAATTAGCATAAGGTGCTACACTAAAAAGACTTTCACTTTTTCAGGAACAAATTTATTTCAGTCTCCTGGACTGTACATCTGCTGATCTTTTTTGGCTAACACAATGCATAAGCAGTTTTGAATGAATTTCTTAAATATGCAATATGCAAGTATGTATATGTGAGCTTAAGGTGACAGTTGCTCTCTTTGTGCATGTTGACTTGGACTTAAGTGTATATATTATATGTTTTTGCTGATTGTATTTTTCATTAATGCACATGTAAGTGAGTCATCACGTATTCATTGTGCTTGATTTTCTCTAATTTTTAGTTCCTATGATGAGTGCACACATGCCAATGAGTGGTGATCTCAATGGACTTAGTCCCTCTCAGACATTACCACCGTCCTTATCCATGCCATCCACATCACATTGCACTCCACCCCCTCCATATCCCACAGACTGCAGCATTTCCAGGTAAGTACACAGTTAAAGACAACCTATAACTAGCTGAACCAAAATCCTGTGTTCTCTTAAGAAACTATATATAGGGGTGACATTTATTCAGAGTCTTATCCTCTCTGATTAAATTGATCCCTATATTATCTATTTAGTTAGGCTAATGGGTTTCAGTATTTAGTAATCCATAAAAGTTTTGATGTTATTGCCTGCAAGTTATCTTAACAATATTTGTGCTGGACACAGTAGACATTATGTCAGTCAATGTGGGATTTTAAAGTGCATCAATTATATTCAATTCATAAGCTGCCAGAACACAATATTTTATAAGTTTCTTAGCTCTAATCCTAGAGACACATCAGCTGGTCAAGTTCTTTTATTAAGCACTTGTATTGTTTTTATGTGAAATAACCCATTTATTACCCAACCATGCTAAAGTAAGTATATGTTTAAAAGGCAACCATTATGTTTTACTAAGTCAGGTTTATGGGTGCAGACTTGGTAAAAAACCAAAGCATAGCTGCAATGTGCCATTGATTTCTATGGGTTACACCTTCTAACATTAAGGCATGTATGTACATGCCATAAATCATGTGCACAAACACATACATTCAATTACACATGCATATACCACACATCCACACTGGGTGTATCTCTATGAGGTGACATCCACAAAAACTGCTTTCCTGCAGGAGGAAAAGCAGGCCCTCCATTTGGGGAGTCAGAAAACTGAATTTATTGGCCGGGAGAAATCTGGGGCTAAACATGTAAATCTTTATTTTAAGTCACTGCCTTCATCGACTGGGCCAGCAGTATTGATATACTTTAGAATTGGGTTTGATATCTTCTCAGCTGCAATACATGTGGACTGTGCACTCGATCCTAGGAGATTTATTTGTAAGATTTCAAAGTTTCACAGTTCAGTTTCCTCCTGGGATCATCCTGACGGTTAAGGGACTCACTTTTCTGACTCTCAATAGGCTCTCCAGCTTATCTTCTGTGGCTTCCTTGGCAGGTCTGCACCCTCAGGAGCAGAATGGCCAAGAGGTCACTACAAAATGGTAGTTACCCACTAAATCTGACCTATTGCTGTGTCCTGAAGTCTTATGCAAATCACTGATTTAAATCTTACTGCAGCATATAGATCAAGAAAAGTTTAAACAATATGAAACAACGAAGTTGTACCTTATGTGCCAAAGAGAATAACCCACTGAAATAAATGTGGATGTTTCTTTGATATATGTGGTACAGCTATTCTGCTCCTCATTTACTTAAATGCTGTCATGATTTATATGCCCTACTGTATTTAGATGTTTGATAATCATTTGATGTAATAACTGAAATATTTTCTACTTTGCTTTTTTATCTCAATGTAAGTGATTATTTTGTGAACAGAAGTTCTCAGTAAGCTAATTTAAGACCCTTCATGGAATGGTCTTAGAATAGTTTTGCTTTGTTTACCTATACAGTATAGTTACCTTCATTTCATTAAACTCAGTATAGTCAGGTTGTTTTATAAATGTTTAAAAGTGCCTTCTGCATCTTGCATTACTCAAGATCTAAAACATTCCTAGTTACCAAAAGAGTAAAAAGTAGGTTTTATGTGTTGACAATGAAGAGTAAGGGGTTGTATTTTGCACCCCCTTACAGTCACCTGGGCTTGGATTCATCCCCCTCCCCTAATCAATTTGTGCATGCGTATGGACAAGTAAAAGAAAGACGTGAGGTGAGATAACACTGGTTTTACCAACTAAATCCACAGTCCTTTACTTAGTCTCTGTTTGGGAATGCTCATGGCTAATATGGCAGCTTTCTGGGTATGGTTTGCTAGTCATGGGGAAATAGACCAATTCATTTGTAAATAGTGAGAAATAACTAGTGCCAATATAGTCTTCCACTTTTAGCTACATGAATAGGTTATTTGCTTAGCCAGTTGCTACACTATTTGTCCTATACTTGCAACACACCTGAGGAGGTTATGCGCTAAGGTGTGATAACGTTGTGTTAAAGAGGATATAACTTCTGCATTATAATAAACTCTCCAGTTTCTTTGGCGCCTATGCACCTATACTTCTCTAGCTTGAGAGATCCTAGTCCACAGAATAAGATTTGGAGAGTTTATCTCACTGGGAAATTATTTCCTCTTTATCACACCTTTGTAACATCATAGAGCATCTCTCACCAAGAGGCTATAGTACTAAGAACTTGAGTAATTATGGAGCACACAAACGGCATCATAGAGGACATAAAAAATCACCTGATTTCCATTGATTAAATTGGGATTTTAATTCAATTGAAAGCTACTGGTCGCAAGTATGTTGCTTCAAAATGAGAGTCCTCTCTGATATTCGAAGGGTTAAAAACCCAATTTAAATCATAATCAATTTTAGGAGTGTTTATTTTCCCCCATTGTGTCACTTTAATCAATGGAAATATATATTTATCACAAATCAATACTAGATAGTGGCTACTCTGTCCATAATCAGTGATATCTTGTAAAACATAACACATCTTAATTGAAACATTTGATCTGCACCTCAGAGTACTATTTGTAGAAACACAAACACACTTAACATGATAGACGCCTGGGATTCCTTAATTATTAAAAATGTATCCCACTTATTTTAACTATATATATATAGATAGATACATACATACAGCAAAGTCTCTGGTACATATGGAGCATCCATGTATTCATACTAAGACTAAGTATGGCTGACAGGTGAAACACATCAAATCTGGTAATACCTTCCCTGTATGTTTGCATCAGACCCTTTCCTTCCTGTATGTATATATACAGTTTTTACATTTTTTTGGTAAGTACATATAACCATTTTTTAATAGTTGGGGAATATTTAGTTGTCCCTTATGGTGCAGTTTATTTGCTCCAGAAGTAATCAACTTCTACTTAGAGCATCAGCCACTGACTGGTGTCTCCTGGCTCTCAAATTCATCTGCCATTTTTTTAACAGTCTTAAATCATGTGTTAGAATATCAGTCTGATGAAGAATTATAATTAGATTTCATTTTGTATTAATGTAGTACTTACTACTGATATGCCAAGAAGTGACACTTAAGATGTCCTCTCAAAGTAAGGACATAACTAATGTTAATGTTAAATCCAACTTTACAGATTTTGTATGAATAATTGTTAGCAATTATCAAAGAATATCATTAGAGTTTATTTTTGTAAAAACATTCAGTAATTGTGTTTTATTAACCCTCCCATTTTCTCTCTTCTCTCTAGTTTTTTAGCGAGATTGGGATGTTCATCTTGTCTGGATTATTTCACTACCCAGGGCCTGACCACCATATATCAGATTGAACACTACTCCATGGAGGTGAGGGCCCACATTCTGCTCATACTCCTAAAGTGCAGTTCTGGAGGATAATTTTGAGAAAAACAACTGCACTATGGGGGCAAATCAAAAAAATCTCCACATATTGATTTAAATAGGGATTTTAACCTCTTGAATGCTAGAAAACTCTCCAATTAATTGCCAAACAATGATTTTTCTAGCATTAAAGTTAAAAGGGCCATTTAAAGTATGAATTCGTATTTGTCCTCTATGGTAATAAGTGCTTAGCGAGCTCAGCTGCACCTCACTAATGAGACCCTGCGTAGGACACCAGTCCAACCTAGCTGACCATATCCCACCAACAATTTGCATATGTTGATTATGTTTGGGCTTGCTCACCAATGGTAATAGGGGAATCCAGACATGGACCCCTTGCTCATGAGTGCCTAAAGAAATCAACTGCACCTCACTGATGAGACCAAGGCCAAACTGTATATCTGGGGTTGGTTGCTTCTCTTGTTTGGAGAGGAATTGCCTGGTATTTCATGGCTGACATGTCATCTGGGCAGAACCAGATATATGCTTCATGATATTTTTTTCTCTATATATGACACTTGTGAGTTATAAGAGGTTACATCCTGGGTAAAATGTTGGTTCTACCTAGTTGAGCATCTCTAACCACCAATCAGCACCTTGCATTTGTCCCCAATTATGTAGTTGTTTTGACCAAGAACTGTTCTTATTTTCTTTTCTAAAAAGGTGCCATGCTCTTAATCAAGCAACAATTGTTCAGCTCTAGGTTGCACCAAACTAGGAGAGCATAGTACAGTGGGAGACTGATGAAGCCTAGAGAAATGCATATATATTAAATACAATTTTTTGTAAATTCAGAGCAAAAAAAACAGCACTTGAGCATTTGTTATACTTTTGGTGCAATTGTTTTGCTTAACATTCATTAAATGTTTTCCATGACAGATATTAAACAAGGATTTGTCTAATGAGTGCATGAGAACATCTGTCATTTCTTTCACAATTCTGCTGACATTTTTCCCCATGGAGATTTAGAAGAATTGTTAAAAAAAAAAAAAAAATTAGAATAACCTTTGCTACATCCGTATAATTAAAAACTCCCTGGTCATATTTAACTACAAAGCTGTTGCTTCCTGGTATATATTTTTTACTTGTACCCCCCCGCAATAGGTGATTATTGACATCTCAGTGTTATTACTATTCTCCCACAAATTACCAAGTTGAAATTTGCATTTTACACCACACCACCAGCCAAAGGTTGATCATTGGTCAGCGCAGAACCCCAGACCCACCTAACTGACTATAAAGTGACCTTTTTCTACTAGCAACATGATTATGAATCATATTTTAAACCCCCAGACACACACACACACAAAAAACCTTAGCTTCTTCTTAGTAAATAGTTATATATAATTGTAGATGCCAAGAACCAATGGCAATTAAAGCAAATAAAATCTTTCTTTGTTTTTAAGGACTTGATCAGCTTGAAGATTCCAGAGCAGTTCCGGCATGCAATCTGGAAAGGTCTTATGGAACATCGACAGATCCATGAGTTTTCATCTCCTCCCCATTTGCTCCGAACCACTAGTAGTGCTTCCTCAGTCAGTGTGGGAGCTAATGAATCTAGAGGGGAAAGGGTCATTGATGCTGTTCGCTTCACTCTTCGGCAAACCATCTCATTTCCACCCAGGGATGATTGGAATGACTTCAACTTTGACATGGATGCCCGCAGAAATAAACAGCAGCGTATTAAGGAAGAGGGTGAATGAACATCTCCTTGCATCTTAAACAACATGTGATACTGCATCCCACACAGTACCTGTTCTTCCTGGACGAGGAGTGGGTAGACTGAGATGGTCCTTTACCTAATGCTTGACAATAACACAATTGTAACTGCCACTTTTATTTCTTTGTTATTGCTTTTGTAAAGCCAATTGTCATTCAATTCTATGTTAAACATTTTCCTCTTTTCCAGGCAGGCACAGAAAAATAAGTTGCACTTACTAAAATCTTTACTTTTTTTTATAGATAACTAAATTCCAGTCTACATTTAGTTACCTTGAAACTCATCTGTTAGCTCCATGAGTCCTAGAGGGGTGACCATCACATTATGACACCCTTGTGGCACTCAAGCCGTAAAAACTGTACTTGTAAAGCTCTGCACAATAGGAGTGAGAAAATTAAAGGATTTCACCAGAGTGGTTTAGCCAGTTGAACACTTAGCCCTGGACAGTTAGTGCAGGTATGTGTTTGAGAGCACTTGAGTAAAGTTTTTTTATTTTGTATACTCATGGTCCCATTATGTATGTGTGTGTGTGTGTTTGTGGGGGGGTGTTCTAAGGTGATATAAACTTACCTGTGTGATGAAAGCTTAATTTCCTGTGCAATGGCGCCAATGCACTATGATAGCTCCAGCTAAGTGAATAGGCTCTATAAGATAACAGGAATTTGAAAGTTTATCACACTGTAGAGTTTATCTCACCATTGCCTCATCTCAGTGCATCTCCCCACAGGTGTTAATAGATGGTTAGTGCCCCGCAGTCCAGGAAGCACTTTGGTACTCTTAGAAACACAACAGATATCAGTCACAAGGTAAAAACAAAAGAAGATCAATTGTTACTGGGCAAAACTGCCCTATAAGAAACATCTAAAATGCCCATTGATTTAAACTGAATTTTTAACACCTTAAATGCTAACATTCAAGGGGTTAAACCCCCAATTTACATAAATGGAAATTTGTATTTTCCCTTATGGTACATTTATTTGCCATAGAGTTGTCCACTTCATTGTAAATATGGCCTGCAGAATGTAAATGTTGCTCTGCTGTACTCTCAGATAGTAGGGGTTCTCAACATGCCATATTTCCTATAGAAAGGAAACAGTAGATAATATACTGCCTACCAGAAAACACATACCTATATACTTGGGTTATCAGAAAACACATACCTTTTCTAAGTTCTTTGAGACAGACTGACATTTACTCCTTTTATCTAATAGCTTTGCACCATCCACTCTGTATCTACTGCCACGGGTACTTGGGAAATGTGTGTTCCTAAACAATATATTTGACTTCCTGCTGATGCTAAGAGGTTTAATAACTCTTGGGTCCAGTTAACTTATTACAGTATTTAACCTTTTGAAAGTCATTGGAGTGTGCCCACACCTTGGCACATTTAGGGTTAAGCCCTGCAAGCTGTTATCTTCTTCATTTTTCTAAATAATGACATTTGTAGGCAGTTATGGTAAACTTATGCAAATCCAAACATACAAATAGTAACAGTAAAAAAAGAAAATAAGGAGAGGCACTTTTGCTTATTTTCTTCATTATTAAATGAGGTATTATTTGACAAGACAGTAAATTGGAAGTAGGTTGTTACTATACTGGTCCAAAGGATAAAGCATATATGTCTCCACTGAACGGTATCACAACTTACTTCAGACTGTACTAACAGTAAGCTGAACCTAGCTTGTTTATCCCACTGTATATAAAATATCAGTAGCCATGGAAGTCATATCATTTCACTTTACACAGAGAAGGGTCAGTCCTCAGGACCACCTACAGTGGATGTTTTCAGGATCTCTACACATGAGCACTAGTCGGTCAGTCAGTCAGTGGCTTGGCTACTGTGAGAGTTGAACTCATGTTAATAATAAGAAATATTCCTCTCTTTCTAACCTGCGCCAGAATGATACTGATGTGCAAGCAATGACTACTTTTCTTTAACGTATAACCCATTATCTCTACACTGCCATAGCTCAGACAGAGGGAGCCACTGAAATTCCACTAGCCTGGAATGCATTGTAAAGTGTACATATATATATATGTTTATAAATATTTTATATTTGTGTAATTATGATTTCCAGTTTATCATGCCTTGATTTTTATTCTCTTTTTTGGGATAGCAGGTCTTCCAAAATATAAGGTACAAATCAAATATATTAATATAATTGTTATGTTTTCACAGAACATTGTAATAATTATGCTGTTTATGTTACAAATCATTTGAGGTTATCTTTGTTGTGTACGGAACGAGGGCCTGTGCAACCACTAGTCAAGTTAGGCAAAATAGGCAGCCTTCTAGGGTGGCAGATTTAGAGGGGATATTTTTATATAGCTTGGCACACACCCCTGTCTCTTTCGCCTTTTTCTCATTTTTTTAATGAAATAAAGATAATTATTACTGTCAAATTTATATTCATACTAGGGAACAATTCATTCTGAAAGCTCATTAAACATTTCAGTTTAATTGTAACTGGGGTCAATTAGTTACAAATGTTATTTGGGGAAGAGGAGTCAGTTGCCAACCTTTTGTAGTGCCAACTACCTTTGCACCGGTCCTGTACAGAACATCCAACCCATGTCCTAGATTTCATTTCAGTTGAGTACAGATAAAAGCTCTATTATTGTCTGTAGCAGAAATTACAGAAAAGCCTTTAAGCTATTTTTATGAAAACTGCTGTGCTATTATGGACCTCACAGTTACAACTCTGGATTAAGATGAATGATTCCTATAAAACCGTTGCTTTTGGTTGTAATGTTGCAGTTCATTTTTTGCAGAAGAGATAGCCAAACTGTGGCTGTGCAGCTGCTGAGGATGGGAATTGACCCAGAGGGAGATGCACTTAGGGGCGATGTTAAAGCGAAGTGTGGTGATCCTTTCGCCATCTTGAATACGATACATTTCTCCATATGGACTAAGAATTAGCAATGTAATAGAATATAGGAATGTCATAATTTTGGAGAAGTGTTAAGGAAGGAAAGTTGAGATATGGCAAGGATGAACTCAGATTACTACACCACAATCACCACTATTGCTCCTTTAACCTTTTCAGGGCCATAGGGATGTGTACTACACACTATTGTGGCACCAAAAGGGTTAGAACATTAAAAGCCACATGCCACATTTGATTTATAAAGTGAGAGAATGAACAGCCTCTCTGCTATTCTTTACTTACTGAAACAGCTGATCAGCAAGCTATTTTCCAGTCACTGGGTTCAGGTAAACAGTGACCTCACAACACAATGCACTCAGTTGCTCCATAGAGAACTATATGAAGATCTCAACTTCGCCAGCCTCAGGTTAATGAAGTTGGGACTGTGAACACCAACAGTATAGACAGCTATCCGAACTTAGTGCATGTGTTGGAGTGCCACATTAACATATAAACACCCACAGGAATAAAACAATGGCTTATTAAGCTGCATTTCAATATGCAGGTGAACCATTGAAATAGTCACTTACTGTAAAACTATAAACCTGGAAGAGGTATGGTAGATTCATGGCAATAAAAGCATATTTGTGGAGTAATCTCAAGGATGTGATGGTAATCACATAGAAACAGGAGGTTTCAAAAAACAGAAGCCCCACTAATGAGGCACACTTTTTGTATTGTGTGAAAGATGTGATGGTGACATCTTAATGCATTTATCTAGCTGTGATCAAAGCAAATACTCCATCATATTACCAACCTGACCCCTTATCCACCCTTTGCGCATCCCACCACAGACAGCCACAAGTTGTTATCATATTTAAAGTGGACCTGTCATCGTAAGAAATGTTTATTTCATTTTAGGTAGCATATTATCAAAACAAACTCTTTTAACCCTCTACAAGTGCCCTCATATGAAAAGAGGTCCCCTAACTCACCTGCTGTCTGTTGGTTTGCTGTCCAGATCACCAATCTTTGAACAGCTTGATGATGTCAGCACCTTACTCAGCTCTCCTGGAAGCTTTTTTCTGCATCCATAGAAGCCCCTTAGAAGCTCTATGTTGGAAAATCCACCATAGAATGGGCTTTCTTGGAGACAGGAAAAAGCTCCCATGAAGACAGAATAAAGCATTGACATCACCCAGCCATGCGGATATCTGTGATCTTCACAATTTACCAGCAGACAAATGGAGAGATGGGAGAGTTGTGAGCTATGGAAGCCTTGTTCCAACAGCTCTGAAAGCACTATTAGTGGGTTAAAAGTGTCTTGTATTGATCTAATACCCCCTTAAAGAGAATTAAAAGCCATGCTGGGCCAATAAATCACACCGTGTGCTATAAATGTATCTTACCATATACCACACACACTGGGAACATTTCTAATAACACACAGAGCGATATATTTCTTCTTGAACATAACTAATTAGTGTACTGTGCAGGCAATTAGCATAAAGTGCCATTAAAGGGTAGTTTCTCAACAAATGGATAGTACAACATTTAGTTATGTTGTAATTCTCTGCAAAACAAAGTAAACTAGTCAGATCCACTTTAAAGATGTTGTCTGTTTGTCTCTCAATCATTAATACATATTTTATTATCCATGTATAAATATAATAGTACATGAGCTGACTATGCTGTGAAAACAAACGTTAACAGCCTTATATAGAGAGCAAAAGATTGACAAATCTGGAACAACCAAACTACATCACAGTGTCAAATAATTTACTAAATTCCCATTGGTTAGACTTGTAACTACTGGAATGCTAGAGAAGTCTCCAATGCATTGCTTTACAATGATTTGAGAGCTCTGCAGCATTAAAGGATTTAAAATCTCCATTTAACGCCTTAATGCCTGATGACGTGTCAGGACCGTCACGACTGTCCAGGCTTTAAGGACAGGTGATGATCCTGGCATGTCATGGGCATTTGTGTTAAAGGAATAGTAATACTTCGTTTTATCTTTATTTTATTTTGCAGGCATTAAAAAAACATGAAGAATGATATAAGTCTTATCTCTCAAACCTTTATGGTTTAAGAGATATTCACAAGCAAAGTTTCCCCTCCCGCCCCTTTTACCTAGTGTAAGCCATCTCTTCTCAGGTGTGGAATCTGGTTGTAAGACCAGACAGATAACAGCAGGGGACAATCTTCTTTCTATGAAAACAATGAAAGCCCTGCCCCCCTTGACAAGTTTTTCGGGTTTTTCCCTTATCTTAATTGAAGATTGTCCCTCTCTGCAGTCTACTTGGGCACCTCCCTTCTGATCTGGCTGAACAGTGTTACATCAGTAAAAGGGGTGGGAGGGGAACACTTTGTCATTGAATTACTCTAGAACTACAACTCTGACAGAACTGAAATAACACTCTCCAAAGTCTAAGTACTATGATGATTAATTAGAGCTGCTTTTATTATGAAACATTACTATCCCTTTAACAGTGTGGCTGTAAGTGCTGTGAATGCAAAAGACATATCCTTAAGGGGTTAAATAAACCAGAATTTGTATTTCTTAGTCCATGTTTCAGTTGGTTTGCTCCAGAATTGCTCATGTTTTGCTTTCTACATAAGGCCCTAAGTATATTTGTAAAAAATATTTTTGATTTTTTTTAACCCTTTGAGTGCCAGGAGTTGATCAACACATTGCTTTGCACCTCCCTGGTACTCAAAGTGTTAAGGGGGTGTATTCTTATTTTACACTCAGTAGGAGTGAATATACAATGAAAAGCACGGTGCCATAAATGAACAATTGCATCAGCTTCTGTTACCTGCACTATGAAAACTGCAGCCTAAACATTGATTTTCCTATGAAATGTGTTTTTGTTGCTGTTGTTTGTTTTTGTTGTTAGTTATTTTTATGTAAATATGTATGTTTTATATGGTGGTGAAAAGGTTCATCTACAAATATACAGTTTATTCATTGAACAGAAAAATAAAAGAAATTTCAAAGAGGAGTTAACATGATTTTTTTTTCAATACAATATACATATTTTAACATTGCCGTACTGTAGAACTAACACCTAAAAATGATCTGAAGTTACATACATTTAAAGAGTAAGGCTCCTGAAAAGGAAATGGGCAGGCCACATAGCAAGAAGACCATGGGAAAGATGCACTAAGCTACGATACAGAGGAATTGACTTCTCCAGTGAGATCAGTTCTCCAGTTCCTGTGTTATTCTTTGGATCCTATGCATTAAGATCTTAAAAGGTGGAGAAATCTTAGCGGATTGGCTCCATAGAATAACATAGGAGCTGGAGAAGTGTTATCACCGGAGAAGTAATCTCCACTTTATCACCTCTTTATCACTCCTTAGTGCATAACACTCCCCTTATGATAGATGGACCAAATGAATTCCACTTGATACTAAACACCCAAGAAGACGAAAGACAATATGAGTAGATGAAATTACCAAATTTGTTGGTACACAGTGGCAACAAAAGGCACAGGACCAAAGTTGTTGGAAGCTTGCTGAGGAGGCCTTCATCCTGTAGTGGATCGACAATTAGGGATATGCGAAAATGTTTGCCTCAAACTAAAATCGATGAATATTGGCACTTGCCACTTGGCAAAAAATTTCCTGTGAAATGTGCAGTTTTTCTGCTTTTTTTCACTTAGCTCATTCCATTGAAAGCAATGGGACCATTGAATTTACACACAACACATAGTAGATGTTATTTTGTTTCCCAAAGGCATAGTATAAAAGGGGCATGAGGGTGCCTGTGTTGGTGGGGCGTGGGAAAGAATCATTTGAACATGAAATGGTTTTTGGGGAGTTTATTTACTGGGCCTGGGGGACAGTTAATAAAAAAATAAATACTAAATACAATTAAAAAAAAACATTAGACATGGTATCAAAGAAGTCTGAAGAGGGTGCCTGCATTCATGGGTGGAGTCTGGGGAAAGAATCAGTTGAAAATGGAATTTGTTTTGGGCGGTTTGTTGACTGGTATTGGTGGGAGAGTTAAATAAAAAAATAAAATAAAATAAGAATTTTGTATGTAACGTGATAGAGACAGGTACCCCCTGACATAAGCTGTCACTGGAGTAGACTGATACTTGACTTGACAGAGTATTTTGTAGATGATGCTTTGTAAGATTTGTTGTTAGAGGCCCAAGCCCTGAGGAGACATTGATTTGTTGGACTTAGATTTGTTTGTCACAAGCCCTAAGGAAACATTGATTTGTAGGACTTGCTAGAAACAAGCCCCCCAAAATTACTTTTTTTAGGCTTTTTTTTTGTTTGTTTTTTTAAGCACAAGCCCTAAAAAAATGCCCTACTGTCCTAGTGCCAACAGGTCATGCCATGTTGGCCATTATCAAATGCCCTGATATAGATGTGAAATTTGCGACTGCAGTTCTTGCTGCTACTGCTGAGTTTTTTAAGCAGCTGGATGATTAGGCAGCGTAAAAGAAATGGGATCAACAGCTGCAGTGATATGGGTGATTATGATCATGGTTCCAATTGCCACTACTAGCTCCAGTGATGTGCCTGAGGCAGTAGCAGCACCACAAGTAGCCCCACCACTTCAGGTATATGGCAAATAATTTTCTCCACCTGCCCCTCCTCCAAAATCATGGGTTTGTTGTGACTAGAATAGAAATGTTTTCCTTGAGAGCAGGAACTGTGCCTCTCATCAGCAACTGCAATGTGCACAGTGTGTGTGTGTGGTAAATAACCCCTGGCACAACTTTGTCGAAGCACCATGACATCAGAAACCAAGTACTGCTGCTGTCACTATGCCCCTTGTCCACATCCCACTAAGGACACCTCACAACTTGCTGACAGTTTAATAGTAATGAGGAACCCACCCTGCCACCAACTTAGTATATTCTGCGGGATGGAATCCCCTTAGATGCTGCTTGATGCCCTGCTTGAGATTCTCCTCCACCACAATGCCATGTGTGGTCAGTGCACCACACAGTGTGCAATAGGTGCACATGAACTGCCATATTCTAACACTTACAGAGTGGCTATAACTTGGCGGGGGAGGTAACGATGAGGTGGATTGGCAGAAGATATAGATACACTAGAGCAAGAAGGTAATGGTGAGCTAGTTGTTTCTCTTGTCATCAAACTTCCAGCCTCTTCCTGGGTTTCTCTATTCTTCCTCCTCTTTGATCTCCACCTTGCCTCTTGTTGCTTTTCTGGAGAGTCAGGGGGTATAGCAACAGCGGTGCTTGATTTCTGTTTTGGGTGTTTGACTTTAACATGTTTGACATAAATGTCATGGTGTCTGTGTTTCATTTGTGTTATCAGGGCAGATGTGCCAAGGTGTGTTCCCTCCTTTACCCTTCTCACTGACTTGTCACAAATTGTGCACCGTGCCATTGTTAACTGCACTGTGCTTGCCCCAAGAGAAAATTAGTCCCACACCCATGACTTCAGGGGGGAGGGAACAGGTGGCAAAGAATGGCTTCTTTCTTCTTGTCCTCCACATTCCCTTTCACTGGCTGGGGCAGAGAATGATGTTGCTGCTATTGGTGCTACTGCTTCTGAATCAGCACTGCACTAGGACCAGGAGTATTGCTACTGCTGGCAATTGGAACCTGTCATAGTCCCGCATCACTTGTTGACACCATTTCTACTGTGTCTACGGTGGTCTGTGGCACACTAGCCTGCTCCTCAGCATCCTGCTGCCCTTGCAACTCATAGCAGCAGGAATTAGAACAGTTGCAAATTCCACAAATTCCAATAGCTCACTGCTGTTGGTGGTGGTGATGCCCATCCCCATCCCTGTCTCCCATTCCTTCACAGTAACTAGTAATATGATGATCAACCCCTCATTCACTCCTAACAATAGCAACCTGCTGGACCTTCTTAGTAGTAGTACTAGCACTGGCGGGACTGCTTGGGGATGGCAAGTGGGACTAAAGATCCCCTGCTGTCACACTTGGCATCATCATCTCCTTCCCCCTCCTGATAATTACAAGACACACTGGCAGCAGGTTCAGCACTGACAGCAGGTTCAGCACTGGCAGCAGGCACAGCATTTCTGGCAGCAGGCACAGGTAGCTGATATGTCCTGCTCTCACTACTTCCCTCTTCTTCCTCCCTTGATATTAATTCCTCCAAGATCCCTAGGGGTGATTTAGGGGGACTGGCCAGCATTGGGTCTGTAGTGGTGACTTCCTCCTCCTCCTCAGTCTTACTGGAGGGTCCTTCCAGCGCCTCCTTTTATTATTTTTAAACTTACTCATAGCGATAACAGTCACTATGAGCCTCATCTGCCTCAATGTTGCTATAAAGATCACAGCAGAATGGCACAACATGCCTCTCTAACTCTGTAGCTGCTTCTATTGTGTTTCACTTCCTGGAAAACTTTACTTTTTATAGCAAAAAGTTGAAAAACATGTTAATCAATGGACAAAAACTTTCTAGCCATTGAAAAAAAATGAAGAATTAATTGCCAATGGAAGAAAAATTTGAAGAGGACAACAATGCATTTTTCACAGATTTTTATGCAGGAACACGACCCCTATCGACAATGGCTGAAGATGATGATGATGATAAAAGGAATAATATACCCTCAAAGTGTAACTTCACTAAAATAATGGCCAAGTGTTTCTAACTAAAAACCATCATGATCCTGTAGCTCAGGGGTTAATACCCAGTCTCGTTTGACTGTATAGAGTAAAACTCAGAGTGAGGGAAGTAGCTTCCACTTATGCACTGATTGGCGACTGGCATTGTGGGAGCTGGGATTGACCAGATTTAGGGCTCAATTCTATTAACGTGCTAAAACTGGCGTTACAAGAAAAACAAGCGTGAATTTTGTAAACGTGTTATGTCGGCATTCTGTTGCAGAATTACAGTAAAACAAAACTGGCACAGACAACACATTTCAGAGCACTAATAAAATTGGTGTTGTCTGCTTTTATTCGACTACCGTCTACAAAAAATTGTGCAAAATTTCAAAGTCCAAGGAAATAGGTGTACGTTTGATGACAGAAAGATCAAGTTCAGTGTTAGATGTGTTCCCCATATAACGTAGAGTTCCCCTTTCAACATATTAACCCCCCCCTTTAAAAGTCGACTACAGTGATTTTCTTTCACCACATTAATTCAACAAATATTGTTCATATTTGGCAATTTAACCCTTCCCCTTCCAAATCTGACTTATAGTGCTTTCTTTCACCAGATTAATTCGATGAATATTGTACATCTGACATTTTAACCCCCCTCCCCTTTAAAATTCGACTACAGTGCTCCCATGACTTTTTCTCTGCATTTAAATTTGACAATGCTCTTCTCCTATTTTTTATGACATGCCTTCTATGTATTTGTATTATATAATTAACCCTATGAGTACCAGAGAGGTAGCAACACATTGCAATGTGTTTACTGTCCCTCTGGTACTCATAGGGCTAATAGGAAACCTGTATATGTATAAAAAAGGTGTTTGTTTTTATTATATATGTAAATTGTGTGAAAATGGTTTTTGATTTAAGTATTTAATTTATGTGTAACATAATGTTTTACTTAATTATATATGTCATTTCTATTAAAAAATTACCTCAAGGGGGGTATCGTGACCCCTCATAACATCCCCCTAGCATGGGGTTGACAATTGCCCCTTTATTAATTAAAGCGCATATGACCTATGTTTCACATAGGTCATATGCGCTTTTTATAATTAATTAAAACATTCAGACCTCCAAGGGGGCACCAGGATCCCTCCTGATAGCCCCCCTCTCATGGACCATATATCCAACAGGATAGATGATCCATGGGGTGACCCCCAAAGGCATTTTCTTCCTTCTTGATGCTGCCGGCTGTGTATAAGCCACTGCAGTATCAAGCGTTTCTGTAGAATGAAAGAACCCGGTCACCGGGTTTATTCTTAAGATGTGCATCGCTGCAGTCCCATCACTAACTCAGTCACCCTGTGTGACCCCAGTGACTGAGTTAGTGATGGGACCGCAGCACTGCGCATCCTAAGAATGAACCCGGTGACTGGGTTCTTTCATTCTGCAGAAGTGCTTGGTGCTGCAGTGGCTTATTGTCACGGTTCCCCAGAGATGTTCAGGAGTCAGTACAGTATAGTTAAATGCAATTTATTAAAATATAATTAAGGTAGAACACAATAGCATAAACAGAATAAGCAGGAACAGGCAGAGGGTCACAGGCCAGCAAGCACTGCTATCAGAAATAGTAGGCTGCCAAGATGGCCTACACTGCTGGAGACTAGGCCTCAGCCACTGGTAGTCACTGCTGGAACCAGGCACAGGAACTGGAACGGAACAGGAGCAGGAACAGGAACACAGGATCTGATCTGACGCAGAGAGGAGGCTACCTGACTCACACCTGCAGTCAGTCTGTAGCAGAGGATACCTGACTTACGCCTGCAGACAGAATTGATAAAGGGGAAGCTTGACTCACGCCTGCAGTCAGTTAATAGCTCGTCTACTAGAACCCCAGGTCCGCACCACATTGGGCGTCTGCTAGGTACAGGGGAATAACAAGCGAATCGTCAGACAGAGCCACAGGTCAGCACCAGAGAGGGTAGTCAGCCAGAGCCACAGGTCTGCACCAGACTGGGTGTCCACTATAAGGATAAGGCAGGAGAATAGTCAGATAGAGCCACAGGTCAGCACCTGATTGGATGGTCAGACAAGCCAGGTCATACACAGATCTCAAGGACACAGAACTGCTTAGTACAACAATGCAAGGGCAACTGAGTCAGGACTCAGACTGCCCTTTAAACCCCTCCTCAGGATGTAGGTAAGAGGAGCAGGCTCAGAGGAAGGAAGTAGGTAGGAGGAGACTACAGGAAGCATGGCATAAAACAGAGGCCCGCTACACTATGAAGCCTCGCGCCTGCAGATGAGGCATCTTGCTCTGATGCATCCCACAGTTGCCATCCTCCTGCATCATCCATGCAGCATGAACAGCCTCTGAAACCAAGGTAAGCTGTGACAGTTATACAGCCGCTGGCAGCATCAAGAAGGCAGAAAATGCCTTTGGGGATCTCCCCATGGAGCATCTATCCTGTTGGATGTTTCCACAGGACTTGTGTCAAACAAGTGTAAGTCCTACAAATCAATGTTTCCTCAGGGCTTGGGTCTCTAAGTCCTACAAATCATCCACTACAAAATAATCTATCCCATCACGTGTCAGTCTGTCCCAGTCACAGCTTACATCGCTATCCTTTTGAAAGGTCCTAGCTAATTGCATTGAAATCAAAGGGAACACAGGCATTGTATAAAAGAAGTCTGAGGTTGCCAGTGTTGGTGGATTCTGGGGAAATAATCAGTTGAACAGTGCATTTTTTGGGGTTGTTGTTGACAGGGATTTTATGTACACAAATTCTCCCTACAGCCAAGATAACCTTTCAAACTTTAACATGACCTCCATCCTTACTGCTGCCAGAATACTTTCACGTCACTATGTCTTGGTTGACAGGCTCTCAATTGCTAGAGCTTGAAAGATTCTAAACATTCACAAAGGTTGAAAACTATTGCCCTGATTGACGAATATGCCTCCTACAAGAGAATGTCAGCAGTCTTATCAAATTCAGTGAATAAGCACAACACAATCTGGTCTATCAGGTACTCATCTGCGTATTCTGCTCATGCTCTTTCTAGGCAGCACAATCCTGAATGTAATTGTGTATTTTTTGATATACAGGTTTATTAACTTCCAATAAATGTTTTCCTTTTTTGTCTTCTCTTTCTTTCACTGTGATGCAATATACCTATCATTCACCAGTTGTATTCCATTGTGTGTAAACTGATCTCTAATTGATTCCACAATGTGTCTGTTTTTCCCTTTGAATTATTTTGGAAAAACCTGCAATAAAAATTAAGTTTAGAAAAAAGAACAAAGGGCTTGCTTATTTTTATTCTTAATCCTTTACCAGTGGGGTGTACAACTCATTGCTTCCTAAAGTGTAGTCTATCTCTCTGGTGTTTAAAAGGATTAGTGCTGTTGTTATATTTCCATGAATTTCTGTTGTGGAATTACTCAACACATATTGTACTGCCATCTAGTGGTGCAATATGGATATAATGATTAAAGGTTAATTTTTCATATTTGCAGCCCATAATACACATTTGTTTTGCACCATATAGCTCTGTAGAAACCCCAGTCATCAGTGATCTTTCAGGTTACATGCTGATGTTTTTACATTTCCCACAGAGTACACTTCCATGCAGGATCAGAATATAACTTTTCTGGTAGTTACATCAGTCACCTGACAGCCGGCCAGAGGAGGGAATTTCCACTCCCTGATCTTGTGGATATTCACTGCACTTCATGTGTCTGACAGGTGAATAAATCCAGGGTATTAAACAGTTGATTATGCAGATTACACTGTGGGAAATAGGGTGAGGCTACCTCATTTTATTTGTCCAGAACCACACATCAGACTATTGTGTTAGAAACATATTATTTAATTGCCACCCAAGCCTCAGGCTAGTTCCACCTCACTCCATTGTAAAATAAAGAGCAGTTTGATGTAGCCAAGATACCAGCTCTAATATTGATGCTTACTGTTTTCTAAAAAGAAAAAATAATTTTAAAAAAATTAGAAAATCTCCCCTGAGTTTTAATTTTGTGCTTCCATATTTAGGCACACACTACAAGCTAGTGCAATCACTGAGGCTGAATTTGGCCCTCACGGAATTCGACTGTTGTCCCAGTCTGTTCCCCACTGATTTAAATGGGGATTTTAACCTAATAAATGCAAGCGTGATCTCCAACCAACTGCCTCACAATGCATTTGAACCTCTAGCATTCAAGGGGTTAAAAGTCTTTATAAGTTTTGTTTATTTGCTATGGTGCAATTGGATTAATCCAACATTTTACCTCACAGCATACTTCCTTTCACATAACGCACCATTTTAAAAATGTTAGTGTTAGAGGCTTAGAGCGATGCTCAGCTCACTGTGAAGCAATGCAGTGAACCACTTTATAACATCAAACGTAATAAGCTGTTTTTTCAAACTTTAGATAGAATTTTACATTTTAATATGCAGCCTTTGGGGGATTGAGAGCCACATATGAAGCCCTTGTAGTCAATCTTGTCACTTGTCTTTGAGCTTATATGTGCACTTAAGTATAATAGGGATACAACACAGCAATACTCAATGACCCTTAACATGACTTGTTTTAGGAATATTTCCTGATCCAAGAAAATTATACTGAGATGTTTTAAATCTGGCCACAAGGACACATATGAGATAGACCGGATGCATGGGGTGACCTTGAGTATGCCTATGGATTTTGAATGGAATTTTTGATATTTAAACTAGTTTTATGTACATCCTTAAAAACATTTCTAGAGTATACATTTACTAATTGTCAGTGTGGTATATGTGTATCCCTTTAAGCACCAGAGCAGAGCACAATGCATTTCAGTCCTCTCTGGCATTTATAAGGTTAACATACAAATTAAGGGTGTGTGGCTGATCATGAACCTAAACAGATGCATGGCACCTGGTTCGTCTAAGTAATATATAGAATTGAGTGCAATCATTTTATTAGCTGTAACAACACAGAACAGACTAAGTCTAGAGACACCTGGAGAATAATTTTTCTACCACTTTTTTGATGCAGATATTTTTATCCTTTCCAGGCCTTTGGGCCTACCTTGGCTCTCAAACCAGAGAGTAGTGTTTCTAGTTTGGCAGGGGCTAAAAATCCTGCTCCATCACTAAGCTACGTCTGGACTCCCACAGGATGTGTTGTGTCCTGGGGAACCTCTCTGTTAAATCTGGGAGGCATTGTAGTGATAACAGGCCTGAAGAGACTCAAATTCACCATACCTATATTGCAGCCAAGTGACACTCCTCCACTGAGCTCCAGTGGAGCTCCATCTTTTAGTACAGACTTCCTTGATTGCAACTATTACCATCTCTGCTGAGCGGGTGGAACTTGGGTGTCTACAGGGGTGACCCACTCGCTATGAAATTATGCCTGCCACCAAAACCCTGTTCACTTCTCAGCGGGGATTGGTTTGATTAACCCTTTCAGTGCAATGCTCTGCATACCCCTCTGGCACTCAAAGGGTTAATCTTCATGAAGATGATGGCAGTTAAATGTACCCTGAGCCCAATTATGAAGAGCAGTGATTTACAAGATAGGAGCAATCTAACCATGTATCCTACCTTGTTGAGAACCAAGCTCTAAACTTACCTACAATATATTTGTTGATTCATCACATGCTCATTTCAGACTCCCATTTCTTCTCACTGTTGTCCTTTGAGTACACCCACCATTCCCCTTCTCCTGCCTGGATATGAACACTAGGGCACAGCCAAAAAGGATAAAAACTCCAGGCAGCAGAGAAGATTTTACCTGAAGCCTTAGACCGGAGTGGCAGGAGCATAATAATTGTTCCCATCAGTCCAATCCTGTACTTTTCTGGCAAACACCAAAGGCAATCTTGAGGGGCCAAATCATCTTGTTTGTAGCTAAGAAGAAAAGAAGATGTCACACAAAAACTTGCTTTTCTCCCAAGTGATTTATCCAAAGCTTACAGTAGGGGTTTTAAGGCATAATTCTAATACTAATAAAAGAAAATATAAATCCATTAAAGAAGCCTATGAGGCAATCCTTTATGAAGCAGCACAATTTCACTCAGCATTCCAGTCTTCCAAATGGTTTCAAAATGCAGTGAAGCATAGCAGGCTCCTGTCCATGCTGGTCAAGAAGGTGAGTGGGTGGGGCTCATTAGTTGCTATCTCTGGTGGCCAGGGACTGCTCACTGATCAATTTATAATTAATAGGGAATTTTCTTCTTATTACAAAACTCACTTTTTCAGCACCCCATACGCCTCTTTGAGCTCCAATTTTCTTTACCAAACTAACCTACCCTTGCTGTAACAAGTTTTCTGTGATTTCCTAGGTTCTAGGTTAGGCAGGTAATCTCAGACTATAAAAAAGGTAAATCGTCTTGTCCCTTCAATTGCATTCTTTCCACCATCACTTGAATACTGATATCTCCAGAATCATTGTACTTCCCAAGACAGATAGGGACCCATAACTTGTTTCTTTATACCATCCAATTTCCCTGTTAAAGACTGATTTTAAGATTCTTCATTAAATCAAGGCAAATAGACTCTGTTGTATCATTGCCACTCTAGTTTCATCTACAAGAATGATTTCTTACATGGTATGCACTCTGTGGTCAATGTCTATAAGGAAATAGCTGCTACCCTTAGAACTAGGGACTTCCCAGACACCCACAATATGTTATTAAGCCTTGATTTTGAAAACACTTTCAATACAGTCTTTTGCCAACATCTGTTCAGGGTCTTAGAATATCAACGCTTTGGTACCACAATATTAAACTTATATAGAGTTACCCAATGGTAATGGTAACCAACAATAGTATTAACTTTTCTCATTTTCCTGTCCTGCAAGGTACTAGACAATGCTGCCCCTTATCTCTGCTTCTCTTTGATCTGGCCCTAGATCTTCTCCTTCGGAATTTCAGTTCTGGCAAAGAGACCAAGGTTACAACTCTTGCATACGATATGCTGCTCCTTGTTAACAACTCTAACATGTTTCTCTCTCATATATTTAACAAACTAAGTGAATTTAGCAGGGTGTCATGCCTCAACGGTCATTTAGACAAACTGGAAGATCTTTGGCTTATGACCGGCAGCATTCAGGACTACGTTGTTAAATATCATTCAAATGGGCATCAGCTTCCATAAAATATCTGGGTATTTGCATTACTAAAACATTATTGACTTTTACAGCAAGAATCTCATGCCTCTGGTCAACACCATGTTCATTGATTTTATGCATTGGAAGAAACTACTATATCCTTTGTAGACAAATTAATTGAATACAAATGAAAACCTTTCCATATTTCCTCTATATGTTTCCCATTTACCTCACCTGATGGGGCATGGACATAGCATACCAAAACTTTCATTTGGAATAAGAAGAGACCTAAAACTGGGCTCAAAAAAACCTAATGGAGGTTTCAGTCTTCCTGATTTACATCTCTATAACATAGCTAACATGGCCATATATGCTAAAGACTGGATTGGCACAGAGACCAACATTTTAATCCACATATAAATCTTAGATATCTACTGCTTGCACCCTCTTCCTTGATTCCTTCTCCTTGTCTATCTAATTTTTAATACTATAAAAGTTTGCCAAGACATTTAGAAACTTAACTCTCACTCCAAATGGTGAAGATCACCAGCTAACTCCCCTCCAGGAATCACCTTCAAAAATAAAGCTGAAACTTATAATGTGGAGGGTAAAACAGAACACCCTTTATTGGTTATATACACTTCCAGCCACTTTTATCGAGATTAGAATGCAAACTATGGCTTGGAATAGTGTTGGTATGCTGGACCAATCAGGGAATGGCCTACATTTTTAGGCACTCTTATCAAGATAAGCATCCGAATTAGGTGGTGCAACAGTGGTGTCCCAGTTGACTAATCAGGGGAAGTTATTTAATATCCACTCAGAATGCATCTTTTCAAGCTATGCTGATGAAGGAAGCAAAGCAGGAATCAATCAAGATTCCAACCATTGCTTTCTTGCATCAGCAAAGTTGTTAGCTGAGCATTTCGGGAAACATAGAAAATACACCAAGCTTTAACACAAGGTACACAGACATGGAGTATACTGTAAGGAGGACATTGCAGAAAGTTGTAGGGTGCTGCGCTTAACCTATATTTTCTCTGCATTCTGGTTGCCCACTGCCAAATCCCTTTACATGACTTACAGTATAATATCAAACACACACTATTACAATATACATCACGATAAGCAACATTTCAAATGTTATAATCCTGGAGGTTAATGTCAGCACACTGGTCTGTGCTGATTCCCCCACAAGTGCCCTAAATTACTCCACGTGGTCATATCTATGTACACAGCATGCACGGCAAAATACAGTACAGAGGTAAATAACACAAGGAACAAAACACAAAATGTTCACCAAATTATAACATAAGGGATACAACACAGTGGACAACCATTTTGCAATAGGGGATACAAGGGGCTCACATCCTGTTTTTCCACAAGTACAATAAAGAAAGGTACATCTTTATTATGCATATACCATAAAGTGTACAGAAATATTAAAAGTTTGATAGTAAATATAATTAGTAAATCCTTTATAAGTATCAGAATATAACTAGAGTAAAAACCCATGTGCACGGGCCGTGGAGCAGTGAGGTAACGGCAGTAAGCAGAGCAGGACCAGCCTCTTAACATTACCGGGACCTTCTCTGCGTACTGCCATTACCACACTGCTCCATGCGATGCAATCGTGGGCAGTAGAGACTGGCCAAATGCGGGCAGTCTCTACTGTACATGATTGCATCATGACAAACTTTCTGGCCTTTTATTATATAGGATAATATGCTTGCAGTAATTATATCAATGCTTACGATTAGCCTTGACTAAAGTATTTTTATTTTCTCTCTATGTTTCTAAAACACATCATACCTATCATCTTATATAAGCTAACTTATCACTACACTTTTCCAAACCTTTTCTCTTAGTGTAGCACATTGCACTAGGTTACAGTTATCATTAACAAATTTGTGTGTTTTGTTATCTGCTTAAACAAGTTTAAAATTACTTTTACTTTGTGCAAGTAGTGGCACAAAAAATGGTCTGCTAACAAATGGCATATTAGGCAGGAGATACTCTATAGATAAAATTATATGGTTAGGTTTCTAAACAATCCTAGACAATACATGCCCTTGCTAAGTGTAAATAACATTTCTATGCAATAACCTCCTCCACACATTTTGCTATAAAAAAATCAGTATTTTAAACAACATATTGTATTTAACTATTATGTATCCAGAACTTAGTTTTATTTCCAATTTATTATCAGATGAATCATTATCAGTGATTACCTGTTACAGTTTATTTAAGAACATTTTATTAAATCATTATCCAAGGCAGCCAAAAGACAATTTTATACCATCTTTAAACAAACTACATGGTTGAATGTTGGTGGGATGGGAGAGGTGTTGGTGATGTCCCACACCTGGCCTTGCCCTCATCTGTGCCCTTACCTTCTCGATGCTATCACACATACATGTAGTCAAGTCTTGCTATTATTATATGTCCCATTTTGTAAAGTATCATTTATTGGCTCTGATAACTTGAATATATTCTTTATTTGTAGTCGGGGCTTCCAGCAATGGAAGTATTGATGTGTAGTTGATGAAGGTGTGGAGCCCCTGGGTACATGGAGTCCCCAAGTAGAATCGACGGGGTAGGCCAGATTAGTGGGCCAAAAAAGGAGAACCAAAAACGTATTGAATGATGTTTATTGATTTGTCTTGAACAGTTTAATGTGATAATGATACAAGTGCCTGCCAGATTTCGCTGGAAGGTTTGGGGATGTATTATGAAAACCAGGAAGACAGGCATCTCCTGAGCTTCTGGATGATGTGTGCAGGCACGTTGTGTTTAGATGCGGCTGAAGCTGCTCCAATTCTGAAGGAGTGTCCAGAAATTATTGGGGTTGTGATCTAGATGGGTGATGATGGAACAAATAATTTGAATGAAAGTGGATGCCGTAAGAGGGTCTGTAGGGTTTGGCAGTAGTGGGCTATTGTCTGGGCTATTGTGTGTGAGTGAAGCTTGGCGTTGTAAGGGGGTAAATAAGCACCATTTGTCGAGTTTAGTAAAAATCTGAATGAATGAACCGGAACCTGATTATTCTGTCTTTGAATGGGAAAGAAACAGGGTGCAGTGGTCTGAGTGGAAAGTGAAGTTCGATTTTTTAATGAAATGGGATGACTTGGAGTGGGAGGTGAATTCTCTTGGCCTTAAAAAAACAAAAAAGGCTAAGCTGATAGCTGCAGTTTGAATGATGTTGGTAAAAAGGATGAAGGAGCAAAAGGCTGGTTGCGTTTGGTCTGGCTGATAAATTGGAGAAGAGTGGACCAGGCTTGTTGGCAAGTTTTTCTTGTGTTGGGGCTAGGACTGTGTAGATGATCTGGTATGCTTGTGAGAGGAATGGGCTTAGAGCATGATTAGAACTGCGTAGATGATCTGGTATGCTTGTGAGAGGAATGGGCTTAGAGCATGATTAGATCTTGAAAATCTTTTAGAATAAAATTAACAATGGTGTAGTCTAGATGAATCCAGATATCTTTGAGATAACACTGTACCAGCTGTTATTTGGATGCGTCTACCTCCAGAACAAATTGTAATGATGAGTCAGGAAATTCTAATACGGGGGCAGTGGTGAATGCCTGTTTCAGAGAAGCAAATGCATGGAGAGCCGAAGCTGACCAATTCTAGAGATTAGCCCCTTTTTTGGTTAGTGCTGTTATGGGAGAAATAGTCCATGAGAAGTTGTGGATGAATCGTAAATAGTAGTTTGAGAATCCTATGAACCACTGAATAGCTCGAGTATTTTTTGGAATAGGCCATCGAGATAGACAATGACATGAGTAAGAAGTATATCTCTGAAGATGTTATTCACAAACCCTTGGAACACTGCCGGAGCATTACATAAGGCGATTGGCATTACCAGGTACTCGTAATGTCCGTAGTGAGTATTAAATGCCGTTTTCCATTCGTCCCCTGTTCTTATTTGGATTAAATTGTTTGCTTCACGTAGATCCAACTTGGTAAATATAGAAGCCCCTTTTAGTTGTTCCAATAATTCAGGAATTAAAGGGAGGGGGTAATTATTCTTAATAGTTATTTTGTTCTAACCCCGATTGTCAATGCATGGGCGAAGTGACCCGTCCTTTTTCTAGACAAAAAAAAATTCCTGCCCCTGCTGGGAAGATGAATGACAAATTAATCCTTTCGCCAAATTTTCCTTGATGTATGAGGCTAGAGCCTGATTCTCTGGTGGGGATAGAAGAAATGTTTGTCCCTTAGGAGGAGTGGTACCAGGAAGAATATCAATGCTGCAGTCAGTTTCTCAATGTGGAGGTAGGAAAGAACATTGTTGGATAGAGAACACTGGACTTAAATCCCTATACGGCAGTGGAATAGGAACCTCTTGGGTAGTTTACTTCATTTGCAACATGGCCTTTACGGGATGACCCTGGATGATGCAAGACTGCAGACAGTGAGGACTCCAAGTCAAGATCTGGCCAGTATGCCAATCAATGGTGGGGTTATGAACCCTTAGCCAAGGGAGACCTAATACCACTGGGGTATAAGGAGCTGATATGACATCCAGAATGATAGTCTCCTGATGAGAGATACTCGTGGTAAGAGTAATAGGTGGTGTTTTGAGCAGGATATTCCCTGTTCCCAATGGTTTGACATCTATAATATTAACCATCAGGGGAATATTCTTGGGGGGGGGGGAGATGAGATTCTTACTTAGAAGGTTCCTTCCTTTTCTCTCTAAGTGAAGGAGTTTCCCGGGCATCTGGGACATTGACAGAGGAAGTGTCTTTTGATGCCACAATATAGGCATAGACCCAAGGATCTCCGGGGGTTCATCTCCGTGTCAGACAATTTAGAGACTCCTCCTATTGCCATGGATTCTTCAGGTACTGATGATCCGGTGGCCCCTGGGTGGGAGGGAGGTAAATTTCTTGTCCGGTGACCTTGGTCTTTCTCTATCTGTCTTTCCATCATCCTTTGGTCGAGTTCTAGGCAGACGGAGATGAACTCTTCCAGGGGGTCCAGAATTTCCCTACAGGTTACACTACCACCCTTAAAAAACATTGTACCAAATAATCCCCCATCTGGCGACTAGCTGCTCAGTAGCTCTAGTAGCCAGAATTCTTACCGTGTTCATGAGAATGAGCCACTACTCCGTGACTGACAGGCAGGACGGAGCATAGACATCTTTCCATAGTGACGTCCGCGTGCCTGCGCTGTCAGTCCCTTTTTGAGCCGAACGGCTCCTAGCAACGCATTGCAGAGCAGTCCTGCCTGCTCCACCAGCACTCCACTGGAACTCATCCTGTTGCCTGAAGGATAATTACCTAAGGTATCCAGCGCATTGCAGAGCAGTCTTGCATGCTCATCTCGCCTACCTGTGTGCTGGTTATTCTGGATTTAGTTCTGCTTAGTGGGTCTTATTCTCCCCTGGTACTCCTTCCCCCAGTGCTCAGTATTTCTATCCAGGTCAGGGTCCCGGCTCAACTGGGATCAGACATCTGGCTTCACGGCCAGCATCTTTAACTCGGCTTCGGACGCTGCTAGGAAATACTGGGACTGGCTACATACTCAAACAATGCTCTCTAGCGCCGTACTCAAGCGTCATCTGACTGATTACTACCATGGAGTTAGAAGAACCTGAAGTGTCCATGACACTCAGGCTTGTTAGAGCTACAAACTCTAAAGATCCAGTGATTTGTTGGACTCAGGTTTGTTAAAGGTACAATCCCTGAGGAATGAGTGATTTGTTAAACTCAGGCTTGAGAGAGGCACTTAGCACCAAGGAATCAGTGATTGTTGGACTCAGGCTTCTTAGAGGCACAAGCCCTGAGGAATCAGTGATTTCTTGGACTCATTCTTGTTAGAGGCAGAAAACCTGAGGAAACAGTGATTTGCTGGACTAAGGCTTGTTAGAGGCACAAGCCCCAAGGAAACAGTGATTTGTTGGACTCAGGCTTGTCAGAGACAGAAGCCCTGAGGAACCAGTGATTTGTTGGACACAGACTTGTTAGAGTACAAGCCCTGATGAATCAGTGATTTTTGGACTCATTCTTTTTAGAGGCACAAGCCCTGAGGCACAAGCCCAGTGTAGCTATTATCCAGACTCCATTTGTATGTATGGATATTACATTAAGTAACAATATTAGTGATAAGAGTAACAGGTGCAACGGTGAGCTCCACATAGGATCAGCATGTTGTATGGGTGCAGGCTTGTGATTAACCCTTTGAGTGCCAAAGTAGTATCCAACGCATTGCAGCTTACTTCAAAGGGCTAAGTGCTACGTGATGGAAGGAGAGTTAGACTGTCTCTGTGCCAACAGTTATTTTAAGCCAGTACTCTTTTTATACTTTTAATTTGCTCATTCAGGAGCTATTGGTCTGATAAGTGTGTGTGTGTGTGTGTGTTGTGTGTGTGTGTGTGTGTGTGTGTGTGTGTGTGTGTGTGTGTGTGTGTGTGTGTGTGTGTGTGTGTGTGTGTGTGTGTGTGTGTGTGTGTGTGTGTGTGTGTGTGTGTGTGTGTGTGTGTGTGTAAGAAATAAACTTGCTGTTGTGAAGTAGTAAGTTATGTCTTCCACCATACCTGGAACTTTGTGTGCCACTGGGGGATATAAATGAGTCAATTGGTGTCAGAAAATTGGTGGGACTTACTCATGATTAGGGGTGGGACTTAATGGTTTGTTATAAAAGTGCCCTTGAAGTGGTACAAACAGTGTGGTAAGGGGGAGAAGTGGAAAGGAAATGGGAGGAATAAGCTAGGAAGGAGGAAGAGAAGACAAAGGCAAACCCGGAGACTTCCTTGGTCTGGTTTGCACTATGAAGTGTAGCTTTCAGATAAAGTATAAACATGCTGGTAAAAGCATTTATGTTGTAGAGAAATTGAAAGGGGCTGATGGTAAATCAATTGTATTTATGATCAATACGATGCGTACAGCATGACATGCAAACAGTTAAGCATTTGAGGGGTAGGCAACATACTGCAATGTGGGCAGCTGTAGGGAATTGCAGACAGAGTTCCATTTTGCACTTTGCAGGTGCCAGAAAAGAGAAGTTGGTGTTGACGCATTGTGCTATTCAATGCATTCTGTTTTGGCTTTTATTGGGAGTGTGCAGTTGTGTATAAATCGTACATAATAATTTGCTAGGATGTTTGTCACGATGCAGTCATGTGCAGTAGAGACTGCCCGCATTTGGGCAGTCTCTATTGTGCATGATTTCATCTTGTGAGTGAGGCAACGCAAGACTGCATCTCGTGGAGCAGTGAGGCCTCTTAACCCTTTGAGTGCCAGAGGGGTAAACAACGCATTGCAAAGCATTGTGTTGCGTACCCCTCTGGCACTCAAAGGGTTAACATTACCCGGACCTTGTCCCGTGTACACGGGCTTTTACACTAGTATTTTATATTTGACATGACCCCCTGTATTTTAAAAAAGGAGATTTTCCTTGTGAGTTTAGTAGGAAGTCATATAGGTGCAGAGGGGAGGGCAGCTCCTTGTTAAATATTATGTCCCTGGACTCAGCAGTGGTGGCGGAGGGAGCATCTCTGTGGCCAGGTGTTCAAAGGTTTTAACTGGAAGTAGGTGGCTGAACTTAACCCTTTGAGTGCCAATGCACTGAATACCTCTCTGGCACTCACAGGTTTAATCATGGTGGGAGGGAAGGTGGTATCCATGGCTCGCTGAGGGCGTTCAGGTGGAGAGGAGCAAGAAGGAAACAAGATGTGGCCTGTTGTAGAAAGAAAATTATTTTTCAGTACAGTACACTTGCATATCATCTGCACTGTCACATGGTACAGTTGCATATTCTGCTCAGATAACACAGTGCAGCACTGGGGGGACAGTCATAGAAGTACTCACATGCCGTGCTGGCAACTCGTAATTGAGGAAAGACTGGTGATCCTGGGCTTGCAGTGTCCATGTAAAATAAAAGGCTCCAAAACCTTGCAATATGCTCAAACCTTGAAAAGTGAAGAGTCTATAAGGGTTTAACCCTTTAAGTACCAGAGGAGTTTGCAACTCATTGCAAAGCAATGCTTTGAGTACCCCTCTGGAACTGAAAGGGTGAACCTTTTCAGTGGCATAGGAGTCTGACACCCCTCCCACCCTTGTACGTTACCTCCCTGCACCTGCAGCAGTATGATCCCCCAGGCAGAAGACATTGAAGGAGCAGGAGCATGTTTTTCTGTAGGACAAATCTGGTTGAACCCATTGTGTGTGTGTGTGTGTGTGTTTGTGTGTGTGTGTGTGTGTGTACGCATATGTGTGTCGGCCATTTTGTTTCCCAGATGGATACCGAGGTAGGGCCAACTGCTTGCAGAGATTTTGACAGGAGTGCCCACTCCTGTCAAAATCACCCCCTCCCTCCCCGTATCTCCAGGAAAGGCAATATGGAGGAGATTTGAATATCTCCTCCTTACTGCCATCCCTGGGTGTGTGTGGAGATGTAGCTTTTCTCTTTTATATATATAGCTATATCAAACTGTTTTTGATCACTGTCTGCCTCTTCCTGGGAAGGAAAAGATCAGAACCACAACTAGTAAATCGCCATGGGACAGTGGTTTTGCAGCAAGATTCACTGCCACACACACAAAAAATTGGTGCTCCAAATCCCACAGACAATGCTGTGCAGCATTGCAGCATTCACAAGTGTATCTATATATAAAGCCTCATCCTACTTAACCTCTGAAATGAAGGAGATGATTGTGGGTCAGGGTAAATCATCATCAATTGGCAAGATTTGTTTGTGTGTTCTGCAGTACTTCTGAAAGGATGGAATGGGATACATGGAGTATGATAATGCTCACATTTTCTTTTAAACTTGTTTTTAGACTTATATATTTAATTGCATGCCATAGATAACACAAATCATCTGAGTTATACACTATAACATTACATTGAAAAACATTTTTGGAGCATTCATACCTGTAAAATACTTTGTAATTTACTGAGATATACAAAAGTAATCCTGCAGCAAAGGTACTGTACTAAAAGGTACAAATTAAAAAAAATCTATTGACTTCCCCACATGCGCTGTCTGATTGCCCCTCCCCCCATACCTTTTATTTTGTGTAGTGAGTGGCTAACTGGAGGGCACCACTACTGCTTGGCTGAAACCTCAGAATTATCTGGTAATGAGGGAGCCAATGGAAATGCTCCCCTGCAATATCTCAAGAGGAGCACAATACAGAGGTAGTGTCCTCTGGTTAGTCACTCACAACAGAAAATAATTCTAAAAGGGCACATGAAAATTATAAATATATATATATATATATATATATATATATATATATATATATATATACACACACACACACACATGTCCACCTCCACACAGATACAGACATATATACATATACATACATATACATAAACACACACATATATCTCCACAGTCACACCCCTGCTATAATCATATTTGATCAGTTTGACTTTCTTACACATGGCCGTGGATTGGTTTTACTGGTGCATCTGAGACAGAAAGGAGCATGCTAGTTCAAAGAGAAGGACAGGACTGAGTTGTAGGTTTTGACAAGATTGTTAGTGTCAGGATTAGTGGTAATGGATGAAGGTCCTGTAGCCAGGGAGCATTGCAGAGCAGTGAGATTAAGTGATTTGAGGTTACATGTGAAGCGGGGAGAGGAAGCAGGGATTGCTGGAGGTGTATAAGCGGTGCTGAATGTTAGAAGATGGTGGTCAGATAGTGAAAGAGGGAAGTTATTGAAATCCAAGAGTGCAAAGCCTATAATGAACACAAGGTCTACGAAGTGACCATCCCTGTGAGTACTAGCATCTGTCCACTGTTGTAGTCCAAATGCAGATGTTAGAGAAAGAAAGATGGATGCCCAAGAGACTGAGGGATCATCCAAATGGCAGTTGAAGCCCCCGAGACGAAGAAAAAGGTGTGTCTGATGACAGGGAAAAGGAAAGCCATGATTCCAAGTCAGAAAGAAAGTTTGATGGTGTATAGGTGTTGGTAGGTGGGTGATACATAATTGTAACCTGTAGAGAGACAGGAGCAAAGATACGGACAGCATGCAACTCAAAAGAGGAGAAGCAGAAAGAGGCGGGAATAGAGAGTGGTTTATACTGGCAGTGTTTAGAGAGTAGCAGTCCCACACCTCCCCCACGTCCACATGAGCATGGAGTGTGAGAGAAGGAGAGACCACCATAGGAGATTGCTGAGTGAGAGAGCCAAGTTTCAGTTAGAGCAAGTAAATTTAGGGAGAGGGAGAAAAATAGATAATGCACAGTGCTGTCATAATAAAAGATTAATTTCCCAAACACTACTTTACAGAAAAAATGGTTAGTGCAACAAATATATTCTCTATGAAATGTAAATTTGATCTTACACTTTAAACCAGCCTCATAGTCTTCACGTAATACAGTGTATGGATGCACTCTATTTACAATTTCTATAAAATCTCATCCCAGTTCAAGTCTATCATTTCAGCTGCTCCATGACCTTTTTCTTAGTAACTCCAGATAAGAATAAAAACAGTAATTATACATGATAATAACAATGCCTTGTGTAAGCTGGTCTGTAATCATTGTTATGTGGATCAGTGTTTTTCCAGTTGAACCATTTATAATCTAGACAAGTTTAGCATGTTCTATCGAAAGCACATTTATGAGTATGCAGCACACAGCTAATTTTATATACAGCTGTTTAGTAGCAGCTCAGGATTTCTTCTTGTAGTAAGATTTTATTTAACATCTTACTCTGCTTTTTTCAAATATACCAAATTTGCTTTTCTCTTCCCAGGCTGTCTTATTTGCATTACAGTGATGTAGAAAAAGATTGGGATCACACCCTTCAGATGAAAACAAAGAGGTAAGTGAGTCACTAGACAACATATTGACCTCAATACAGACATTGAGGAAATGATCATGATAGCAAAATTGTGGCATGAGGTCACTGCTTTTGAAAGTGAATGGGGCAGCATTTATGTGGAAGGGAATATAAGCTCCAATGTAAAGATTAAACCTTTAAAGGGATAGTAATGTTTCATAATAAAAGCAGCTCTAATTAATCATCATAGTATTTAGACTTTGGAGAGTGTTATTTCAATTTTGTCAGAGTTGTAGTTCAAGAGTAATTCCTGCCCCTTTTACTGATGTAACACTGCTCAGCCAGAGCAGAAGGGAGGTGCCCAGCTAGATTGCACAGAGGGACAATCTACAATTAAGATAAGGGAAAACCTGAAAAACTTGTCAAGGGGGGCAGGACTTTCGTTGTTCTCATAGGAAGAAGATTGTCCCCTGCTGTTATCTGTCTGGTCTATGGACTGCATTCCACATCTGAGAAGAGATGGCTTACACTAGGCAAAAGGGGCGGGAGGGGGAAAATGTATCCTTCAATTACTCTTGAACCACAACTCTGACAGTATTGAAATAACACTCTCTATGGCTCAAATACTATGAAGATTAATTGGAGCTGCTGTTTTTGTGAAACATTACTATCCTTTTAAGGACCAGAGGGGTGAAAAACGTATGGCACAAACCTCTGATCCTTAAAGGTTTAGAATAAACAGTGAGACAGTCGTTGGTTGATGATGGTGACTGCAGTACTACAATCCCTATTCAGTTGGACCTGTTCCCAATACATGTAATGTTATAATAAAAAGAGTTGGAGGACTTACTGTACAAACACAGATTCAGGAGATGCTTTATTTTAATGTTAACAATTAACCTGGAAAAATACAATTTGTGTGATCATCTTTTTCTTATGTGGGTGATAAAATATAAAAAGATAATATGTATCATAAAACTCTAGGGGCTGAATTTTTAGACTTAAAGGGATAGTAATGTTTCAAAATAAAAGCAGCTTCAATTAATCTTCATAGTATTTGTTCCATAGAGAGTGTTATTTCAATAATGTTAGAGTTGTAGTTCAAGAGTAATTGAATGATAAAAGTATCCCCCTTCCACCCCTTTTACCTAGTGTAAGCCACCTCCTCTCAGATGTGGAATCTGGTCTTAAGACCAGCCAGCTCACAGCAAGGGACAATCTTTTTACTGTGAGAACAATGAAAATCCTACTTCTCTTGACAGGTTTTTCCCTAATGTTAACTGAATATTGTCCCTCTCAGTGTCCATGTGGATACCACCTTTCTATTCTGAGGTGAACAGTATTACACCAGTAAAAAGGGGCAGGAGGGGAATACTTTATCATTCAGTTACTCTTGAACCACAACTCTGACAGTATTGAAATAACACTCTCCATGGCCCAAATACTATGAAGATCAATTGGAACTGCTTTTATTTTGAAACTTTACTATCCCTTTAACATTGCTCTCATTTTCACCAAATCATCTTTTGGCTGTCAGTTAAGAAGGAAGTAGGTACAATTTATTGCACTTATTTTCTTAAAAATCTGTTTCCAGTATTGCAACATATTGTGTAATAACCATATTTTTTCAGATGTGAGTGGGAAGAACGATACTATCACACTACTAGTTCCCATCATACTCCTACTGGTGCTATGGCAGATCTGATAGCTGGTGAAACAGACCACTTCATTAAAATGCAAAAGGGAGTGAATTGAAGATCAGGATAGGCGTGTACAAATCAGGATCTGTTTTTGTGTGCTTTGTCATAATAGTGCCTATGTACCAAACTTTTAATGCCAAAATAATTGTTGCTTTGTTTCAAGGGGCAGAAGTATGGGAGTGAACAGGCACTTTGGGGCATGCTGTTCTCCTATTTTTATACCAGTCAGTAACAAGGTACTGTGAAAATCGTGGTAAATTCTTCTATTTTTTATGCCTGCTTTAGGGGTGGAGTTAGAGCTTTTTTAATTGAAGGTCTGTACTGGCAAGGATGTGTTTACTAGTATTTACTAAAGGTATCTGTACATAAGCACAGGGAGTGATGCTAGATTTTCAGGCTTATGAATACACTCTGCAAATATATATATCATGTGACAAAAGAGTTACTTGTTTTCCAAATCCCCCTAAGATTTGATTGAAATGTAAAATATTGTACAGTACATTTGGCCTGGATTTGAAAATAGTGCTGTGAGTTACCCACCAAGCACAAGAAGCACTATGATCTGCTATTAGGTCCTGCAAGGACATATGATTCAGTTTGGGCCCAGTGTCTGCTTTTCTGAACTATATTAGAGGACATGTTTTGAATTATAGCTTAATTGAGAAACATCCCCAAGAACACGATTTCATGCAATACTATAGAAAGGTCCTGATATCTGATATAGAAAGTGAAGGCATTGTTCATGTATGATACATTTTATAACATCCCTAATAATGGGCTTTTATGCAGAATACAGAAATCTCTGATAATTTGTTGGTCTATATTTTAAAGGGATAGTAATACTTACAATGTAAAAAAAATATTTTGTAGGGTTTATCCCCCTGAGTAAAATAAGGGTTCTACCACTGCTGAATGGTGTTTTATTCAAAAGTTATTTCATATCAAACTTGAATTTTTTAGATGCAGTATCACAGTTCATCTTCATAGGATGGTGTAGCAACGGCGCCACTGTACAATTTCAGGCCACTGTGATACTGCACCTACCAAATTCGTGTTTGAGCTGAAATAACTTTTAAATAACACACCTTTCAGCAGTGGGAGTACCATTGTTTTATTCAGGGGGATAAACTCTACAACATATTTTTTTTTTACATTTTAAGTATTACTATACCTTTAAAAATACATATTTTGCATACGTGTATGTAACACAGAAAATTTTGTTTCACATTTCTCATTTGATTTTATTATGCATGCAGGGCCATGATCCCTTGCATGACTTCACTTGGGTGTGCAGAACGCCAGTTTTGGTGCCTTTCTTTTTTATGGCATTAATGAGGGGTGGTCTTTCTGTTGTTTTATATTATCCTGTGGAAGGTTCTTGTAACTTGTCTGAAACATTGATAATAACAGTCTTATTACTTCTCGAAGACTCATGTTTGCTCCTGTACTTTGCATATTCATCTATCTACGCTACGAACGTCAGCATCCATGAGTTTTTACCAAGCTATACTGTGTGTGGTGCCATCAGCCAATGTTGTGGCCCTACTTGGAGGGAAATATTGACTATCCAGCTCTCAGCTGTATTTTGTTTGACATGCATGCACCTTATGTGCAGTCACTGGTATTAGAGACAAACATTTGTCCATTGTCACTGAATAAATAATTATAATATATAGTTCAAGTAATGTAAATAATGATGATTGAAATATGTACTATATTTAACCTATAACTAGTGATGAGCGAGCGTGCTCGGCCGATGCTCGGATCGGCTCGAGCATCGCTCTGCTCGGCACATGGCGGTACTCGTCGAGTACCGCCATGTGCTCTCCCGCCATGTTCGGGTGGCGGGGATCTGTGCCGGAAGAGGCACAGATCACAAGACGCTCCGCTGGACCACCAGGGACTTGAGGTACGGGCAGAGCCGGATCATCCATTAGGGCAACCTAGGCTACTGCCTAGGGCCCAGGGCAATATAAGGGGCCCTGGTTGCAAGAAAGGAATCACAGACAGAGACCCTGCTGTTGCTGCCACAAACATCTTGTGTCAGATGCCCTTTTAGTTCCGTTATAACCAAAAAACCAGTACCTGCTAACAGCACTCTGTGTCAGAAGCACCAGATAAAAAGATGTGGGGCCCCAAAATGCTACCTTGCCTAGGGCCCTATGGAGCCTTAATCCGTCTCTGGGTACGGGGGCATTGCGGAGATGAAGGGGGCATTGCGGAGATGAAGGGGGACATTGTGGAAGAGGGGCATAGACTCTATGCCCCTCTTCCACAATGTCCCCCTTCATCTCCGCTATGCCCGTCTTCCACAATGTGCCCCTTCATCTCCGCTATGCCCCTCTTCCACAATGTGCCCCTTCATCTCCGCTATGCCCCTCTTCCACAATGTCCCCCTTCATCTCCTCTATGGCATAGAGGAGATGAAGGGGGACATTGTGGAAGAGGGGCATAGCGGAGATGAAGGGGCACATTGTGGAAGAGGGGCATAGCGGAGATGAAGGGGCACATTGTGGAAGACGGGCATAGCGGAGCTGAAGGGGGACATTGCGGAGCTGAAGGGGGCATTCGGAGATGAAGGGGGCATAGCGGAGATGAAGGGGGCATTGACCAGGCACCCTCCCCTCATCAGAGCAGGGGGTGCCTGGTGTCGCCCCATTCATTCCAATGGGGCTCGGGTGCTCGGCCGAGCACTCGAGCCTCAGGGGGTGCTCGGTCAGAGCACCCGAGCACCCGAGCATCCGGGTGCTCGCTCAACACTACCTATAACAAAAGCTCCACAGCAAGGGAGTTTTTTAATATTCCCTTTGGCTTAATTTACTCTTTAACCCCTTGAACACTAGAATGGTCTGCAAGTTATTGAAGAGGAATGAGGGGTCGCTAGCTCTGAACATGTTAAAAGCCCTTTGAAATGAATAGAAAGCTGATGTTTATATAGAGACAAGTTAAAGAGCCCGTTACACGGGCCACAGTGCCACTGCCAGCCGGTCGCGGGCGGAGCGTCCAGCTCTGTATCAGCCCGTGGCGCGGGCAGTCTCTACTGCGCATGACTGCAGCACATGCAGCAGTCTCTACTGCGCATCATTGCGTCGTTACACACGTAATAACGAATTATTATAAAGGATGTATTGGTTTTCAACAGGCTGCAGGTGCTGAATGCAAAAATGGCAAATATTGTGATGGCTGCTAATGAACATTTTCCTCAAAGTCACAGACATCTATTATAGTCTAAGGCATTTTTATCAGATTCCAGAATTCATCTGTGCATCAGATGCAATGTGCTAGCATTCGGGAGTCCTGAAGAGTGATTAGCTGTAACGGAATCTAGGCATTAGACTGTCTTGATTTAATGTACCTATTTGTTACTCTCTCTCCCACCTCCTTGATGAACATGATTGCATCCCATGGATCATGCTACTTTTCAAACCCTGGATGACAGAACATTCTCCAGTGCACTTTGAAGCAATGTACTGGAGACAGCTCAAGCATCCAAGCAGCTGAGAGCTTATACAATTTGTAATATTTTAATTTGCCTTTCTTGTTTTCAGTATTTGAACTTGTGTTTTGATGGTACCTTGTGATAGTAAGCAGAGAGGCCCTTATGCACAAAAGAAAAGAGGAGCAATTCTGGAGCAAACCAACTACAACATAGGAGAAAAATAAAAATTCCCAAAGCTCCCATTGATTTAAATGGGGCTTTACACTTCTTGAAAGCTATTGAAGTCATGTAAACCTCTCTAGCACTCAAGTAGGGAGATGCACTAAAGAGTGATAATGAGGTGACAAAGAGGAGATGACTCCTCCAGTGATGTCTACGGAGACAATGTACTAAGATTTCTTCAACTTTGGAGATCTTAGTACATAGGCTCCATAAAATAACATAGGAACTGGGGTTTTCTACACTTTCTCACCTCTTTATCAAGCCTTAGTGCATAATTCCCAAGGGGTTAAAAGTCCAATTTAAATAATGGGAAATTGCATTTGTCCTATGGTACAGTTAGCTTGCTCCAGCATTGTTTCTCTTTTGAGCATAAGGCCAAGGGAGTTTGGCAAGTCTCTCTGCCTTCCTATCCCCTCCCATGTTATTTTGTTACAGTGTTCAAGAGCATGAGTGGGGTGGGGGATCTGTCACAGTAAAGCTCATGAATATGCACATTCCTTCTAGTAAAGCATGCTAAAAATCTGCTATCTTAACTGCCCATTTATATTTTTAGTCTCAAAGTAGTTAAGCTTTGGGACAATGTTATATAATGGTAAAATCCCAAACAATGTCCTTCAACGCCATGGTCTAGCTTAATAACTTAACCCATAGGGGTATGTATCACATTGAGAAGCACAGCAATGCACACCTCTCTAATGTTTAACCCCTTTAGGACTGGCACGCACACGCGTGGCCGACACTTAAAGACCACGGAGCACTTTTTTTACAATCTGATTCAGGGCTCCCTGCCGGTTGCACGTTCACGTACAGCATTGGAACTTTAGGTACGTTGACCCCATGATGTACATCTACATGCTTGGATCTTAAGGGGTTAAGAGGTTAACAAAAATGTACAAAGAAAATCCTACAAGTGTGGCAGTTGCTGTAAGCCAATACACATTTCATAGAACAATCTTCACACAAAAGTTATAGCCCATAAAGCAAATCACTGCTCAGAACACAGTAATTTAAATACATGAGGGAATTGCAGCATGAAACATACTGCTACTAATTCATCTAGATTGGATGGAGCAGCATAATATGATCCACAAAGAAACTCTGCCTGTTTACTGATGAAACATATCGAAAATATCATTGCCTGGCTTTGTGAATTACAATGGGAATGGATGGCATGTGTAAGCAAACATGGCAATTCTATCCATCACTATTCAGTGGCATCAGTGTCAGATAATACCAGTGTCAGCAAGTAAGGTGACAATGCTCTTGCTATGCCCATCTGCTACTTGGCATAGAAGGGGTAACAGAAGCCAGTTTTACATAGCAGTTTTCACATGACAGAATTAAATGACCACCTTAAAGTGATAGTAATGTTTCACAAAAACAGCAGCTTCAATTAATCTTCATAGTATTTGAGCCATAGAAAGTGTTATTTCATTACTGTCAGAGTTGTTGTTCAAGAGTAATTGAATGATAAAGTTGCCCCCTCCTGCCCCTTTTACCTAGTGTAAGCCCCCACTCCTCAGATGTGGAATCCAGTCCATAGACCAAACAGCTCACAGCATGGGTCAATATTCTTACTGTGAGAACAATGAAAACCCTGACCCCTTGACAGGTTTTTCAGCTTTTTCCCTTATCTTAATTGATGATTGTCCCTCTCTGCAGTCTACCTGGACACTCCCTGCTGCTCTGTGGTCAGCAGTGTTACATCAGTAGAAGGGGCGGGAGGGGGATACTTTATCATTCAATTACTCTTGAACTACAACTCTGACATAATTGAAATAAAACTCTCCAAGGCCCAAATACAATGATAATTAATTAGAGCTGCTTTTATTATGAAACATTACTATCCCCTTAACCCTAAGTTACACTGCTTTAAAAAATAAGATTCTTCAGTTCATGTCTTAGGTACCTAAAAGAGATCTATGGCCCATATTTAATAAGATAAAGTGTTACAATTCTTGAGCAAAATCACTGCATGATAGGGGAGAAATGAAAATCCTCCATGGTTAATAGGGCTATTACCTCTTAATAGAAAGGTCCACAGACCACTATTATTCAATGGTTAACCCTCTGAATACCAGAGAGGTATCCAATTCTTTGGATACCTCTCTGGCACTCAAAGGGAAAAAAGCCTCTTTTAAATCAATTTGCATTCATCTCTTAAGGTACAACTGCTTTCGCTTATTGATTTTGATCCTATATTTTGTGAGGTTAACTATGGAAATGTTGCCTAATGTTTAGTGTACATCCAAATAGTGCGTTAATAATGTTGACTGCATTGCTGAGCATCTGTTTATTAACCATGGAAACAATGAAGGCGCAGTTGTTATGTCACGCATCGCTAAAGCTCCTTTTTGTAAGCGAGCTTCAATTTTGCATTTGCACAATCATGTTCCAGACAGAGCAGCAGTGAAGGCAAAATGATTAATAGGAGAGATGAAAGAAAGGGCTCTGACGACCCAGCAAAGCACCCAAGAACTTGTGGCCACAACATCAGAAATACCCACACCAGCTGTTGCTGTACAGCTCCCAAAAATTTAAAGCAAACAATAAGACGAGTATGGCAAAACATGCAAACACTGGTATGCAGATAGAACTTTTAAATCATGTCTAGGGATAGGTGAAAATTTTTGCCTCAAACTGAAATTAGGCGAATAATGGCACTTTCCGCTTGGCAAATCATTTCCCGTGAAAAGTACTGATTTTCTGCTTTTTCCCGCTTTTTTCACCTCATTCCTTTGAAATCTATGGGAACATTGAAGTTACACACAACACATAACAAATATCATTTTATTTCCCAAAGGCATAGTACAAAAGGGGCATGAGGCCTATGTTGGTGGGGTGTGGGGAAAGAATCAGTAGAACAGGAACTTTTTTTTTTTTTTTTTTTTTTACTGGGATTGGGGAGCAGTTAATAAAAAATAAATCCAAAATACAATTTAAAAAAAACATAATACATGGTATAAAAGGGGTCTTAGGATGGTGCCTTTGTTGGTGGGTGGAGTTGGGGGAAATAATAATTTGAATGGGGAATTTGTTTTGGGTGGGGTTTCTTAACTGATTTTGGGGGGACAGTTAATAAAAAAATAAATCAATAAAATAAAATAAGAAATTTGTATGTAAAGTGATAGAGACAGGAACCCCCTGACATAAGCTGGCACTGGGGTGGACTGATACTTGACTTGATAGAATATTTTGTAGAGGATGATTTGTTAGATTTGTTGTTAGAGGCCCAAGCCCTGAAGAAACATTGATTTGGAGGACTTAGACTTATTAGAGGCACAAGCCACAAAGAAACATTGATTTGTGCGACTTAGACTTGCTTGGCACAAGTCCTAAGAAAACATTGATTTGTAGGACTTAGACTTGCTTGGCACAAGCCCTAAGGAAACATTGATTTGTAGGACTTAGACTTGCTTGGCACAAGCCCTAAGGAAACATTGATTTGTAAGACTTAGTCTTATTAGGAAAAAAACACATTTTTTTTGTAGGACTATATTTTTTTTATCAAAGCACAACCCCTGAGAAATAAAATGCCCTACTGGCCTAGTGCCAGCAGATCATGTTGACCAATGGCCAGTGGCCATTGTCAAATGTCCTCCTCCTGAGTCCATAATTGCTGAATTTGTAACTGCTGCTGGATGATTAGGCAGCTGAAAGGGAATGGGATCGATGATAGTAGTAACATGGGTGATGGATGATGAAGGTTCCACTTGCCACAACTATATCCAGTTTTGCGCCTGAGGTAGTAGCAGCACAATAAGTAGCCCCCAGTCTATGTGGAGAAAAGAAGAAGTTGGTCAATAATTCTTCTCCACCTGCCAAAATTATGGTTGTGTTGTTATTAGAATAAAACATTTTCCCTGGAGAGCAGGAACTGTGGTTCTCATCAGCAACTGCAAAGTGCACAGTGTGTGTGGTAAACAACATCTTGGGGCACAACTGTATCCAAACACCATGACACCAGAACCCAAGTCCTGCTGCTGTCACTATTTTCCCTTGTCCAGACCCTGCTAAGGATGCACAACAACTTGCTGACAGTTTAATAGTAATAATGAACCCTCCCTGCCAGCATCCTAATATATTCTGTGGGAAAGAATCTCCTCATATGCCGCTTGATGCCCTGCTTGAGATTCTCCTCCACCACAATGTCATGTGTGGTCAGTGCACCACACAGTGCGCAATGGGATCACATGAACTGCCAAATCCTAACATCTTCAGAGTGGCTATCACTTGGCAGGGGAGGTAACGATGAGGTGGATTGGCAGAAGATCTAGTTACCCTAGAGGAAGAAGGTGATGGTGAGCTAGTTGTTTTGCTTGTCATGGAACTTTCAGTCTCTGCATGGATTTCTTCCTCCTCTTGATCTTTGCCTCGCCTTTTGTTGCCTTTCTGTAGAGTCAGGGGGTACAGTAACAGCGGTGATTGATTTCTGTGATTTCTGTGATGGGTGTTTGACATAAATGTCATGGTGTCTGTGTTTCATGTGTGATATCAGGGAGGTTGTGCCAAGGTGTGCTCCCTCCTTTTCCCTTCTCACTGACTTGTCACAAATTGTGCACAGTGCCGCTGGTGATGACTGCACTGTACCTGCCCCAAGAGAAAAATAGTCCCAAGCCCATGACTTCTCCTCCACATTCCCTGTCACTGTCTGTGGTAGAGGATGATGTTGCTGCTGTTGCTGCTGCTGCCTCAGAATCAGCACTGAAACTAAGACCAGGAGTATTGCTACTGCTGGCAAGTGGAACCTGTCCTAGTCCTGCATCACTTGTTGGCCCATTCCCACTGTGTCCACGGTGGTCTGTGGTACACCAGCTTGCTCTCAGCATTAGAGCAGCCACAAATTCCACAAATTCCAAAAGCTCATTGCTAGTAGTGGTGGTGCTACCCATCCTAGTCCCTGTCTCCCATTCCTTCTCAGTTTCTGATAAAAAGGCCATCATTGACTCTTCCATCCCAGCTTCTCCACCATCATCATCACCACCACCACTAGTCCTTAACTGCTGCTGCTACTGCTCTATTACAGACATCTCACTGCTGCTTAGAGGAGGTGATAAGCAATGTGACAGAGGGTCCCTAATGTCAAACGTGGCATTTCTTTTTGACCTGAAGAAGGCAGACTGGCAGCAGTAGCAGCAGTCACAGGCAGCTGCTCTGTACTCCTGCTGGTGGTGTTGGTATTAATTCTATGCCTGCTCTTCCCCAAAACCCGTTCTGGCCTCTTCAAGATAATGTTCCACTTGGACACTGTAGTGAAGGGAAGGGGAGGAGGACTCCCAGAGCCAGAGAAATTGTGTGGGCTCCCTTGATCACTAGTCTGAATGCTCTCAAATGCTTCCCCTACCACCCACCTAACATTAGTCCCACCGACTGCTTCACCATCACTGTTACTACTACTACTACTACTACTAACACCATGCACATCAAGTTCAGCCCAGAGTCTTCCTCCTCAAAGTCACCGGTAATATGATGAATTTGATTACCTCCTCCTGCTTCACTTTTAACAGTAACAAGCTGCTGGACCTTCTTAGTAGTAGTGCTAGCACTGACAGGACTGCTTGGGGATGGCAAGTGTGACTTAATGTCCCCTGCTGTCACACTTGGCATCATCTTCTCCTACCCCCCTCCTGAATATTATAAGACACACTAGCAGATTCAGCACTGGTGGCAGCAACTTCAACACTGGCAACAGACACAGCACCGGTGACACTGGCAACAGGGGCAGCGCATCTGACAGCAGGCCGTTTTGGTGGCAGCAGGTTCAGCACCGGTAGCAGGCACAGTACTGGTTTCAAAAGGGACAGCACATCTGCAGCAGGCACAGTATTGATGGCAGCAGAGACAGCATGTCTAGAAGCAGGTACAGGCAGCTGACCTGTCCTGCTCTCACTAGTACTACCCTTTTCTCCTTCCCTTCCCATCCCCTTTTCTCCCTCCTTTCCCATTAAATTCCCCAAGATCCCTTGGGGTGATTTAGGGGGACTGGACAGTTTTGGTTCAGTAGTCCTCACTTCCTCCTCCTTCTCAGACTCAGTGGACACATAAAGGTCCTTCCAGTTCTTCCTTTTATCAGTTTTAAACCTGCTCATAATGATAGCAGTCACTATGAGCCTCTCCTGCCTCAACTTTTCCAAAATATTACAGCAGAATAGCACAGCACGTCTGCCTCGCTCTGTAGCTGCTTCTGTTGTGTTTGACTTCCGCAAATACATCACGTTTTTATAGTGAAAAGGCGAAAACCACGTAAATCAATGGGCAGGAACTTTCTAGCCACTGAAAAAATGGTGAAAAATTTTGGACGATGGGTGAAAAATTCAAACATTTTAATTTCTAGTTTTAAAGCGGATTTTCCCACAAAAAAATCTGACAACAACTTGTACAGTTATGACAGATTTTGAAAATGCAAGCCTTGTTGCCTTTAATCACATTTTACCAGATTGTTCTCAACAGGGATGTCTTTTTTTCATTATAGCCAACATATTTGGTGCAAAATTCAACAACTGCAGAATATGCATTGAACTTGCAGTACCTGTTGATGCTTTCTTTTGTTCCAGCAAATGATGTTGTTGTATTTTTGAGAGTCTAATTGATTTCAGGTTTTTAGTTGAAAATAGGGAAGACCTACAGATTTTGATTCATTATTTTGGGGATACATGGATAGGAAGACCAAGCAGAAGAGGAATAATGAGTAATGCCCTGTTTGATGTTCAACTATGGGTCTGTTATGAATGAGTAATGCCCTATTTCATGTTCAACTATGGGTCTGTTATGAATCTGCATTGCATGATCTTCCTAAAACCAATAATGAAGTGGAAGGTTGTCATAGTGGATTCCGTCAACTACTTGCAGTGTACCACCCAATAATTTAGAAGTTTATATATACGTTAAAGATAAAACAATGCTTGACACAACTAAAGTTGAAGCAATTTCTTTCTGGGTAAGAACAGCTGCCAGGAGAGAAATGCCACCAAGACACTGTCAAAAAATTACAACTTTTTTTGCTGTGAACAAATCCTTATTGCAGTACATCAGAGTATATTTGTGTACATTGCACATCTACAGACACGCAATCATACAAATGAACATGTATGTGTGTGTGCGTGTATTTTTGTGTGTTGTGTACATATACACATCTACAGACAAACAAACACAAAAACAGACAAATGCACATGTAAGTGTTTGCGTATTTGTGCAAATGTGTTTGTGTATGAAAGTCTGTATGTTTGTATCTGTATTTAGGAGTGTGCATACTTTGCTGTGTGTGTGTCTGAACATGGATCAGGAACAAGGATAACAGACCCATCTTCACAGAATTTTCCTTGCAACTTTGAACCACTTTAGATACTTTTTACTAAAGACCTTAGTACCTTGCAAATAAGAGACTTATAAATATGTGTGCATTTTGTTCAGAGGGGTGTAGATGGCATAAAACCAAACTAGGAAGCTGCAGGAAAGCTAATATCGCTGAGGGAATTCATTTGGCGGGAAGGTGGATGAATTTTTTCCTCAAATTAGGTTTTTCACTCCCACTGGGTTTTCCTGATTGCATCTTGAACATGAAGAAAGAAGGATATAGAGAAAGTAATGAGTTAAATAAGATCCACCCAGGATAACTCATCTCATTCTGACATGAGAGATCCAAGTGATATGAAACCCACGGCAAAAGAGACTAGTTCGGTACTGTATTCTATATGAGGTATTTAGAAGTACTTGAAACTCAATTTTATGAAACTATTCCATTAAAATAATTCAAATAATCATATGTGAATTCACATGTATTAAAAACATATTATATTTGAGTGTCTGTGAGTGGCATTTTATTTTCTCGATCAGAGCGTGCGGATATGTCAGCAATGAGGAAATATTTGTGTAATAATGGTACCACAACATGTCTTAATAACCAAGTCTCCGTGTACCAAATCCCTAAATACGAGATTGTTTATTTATCATCTTAATATATAGATAAATCAATGCTGAGTGTAAAAAGTCAATTCACTGCAGGCGACCTGAATATCAATGAACACTGTCATTTTGCTGGTTGAATCCTGCATGTTAATTTCCCATCTCGTATGGCTGAGGAGACTATTATTATATTAAGAAACGTCACTGCAGGAACCCTGTTATATGTTTTTTCACAGGTACCCTGCGTATCAATAGATATGCAAGTTATTCAGCCCTATTCTTTCCCAAGTCCTCGAGAATTTTTCTGAAAAATTATCAGATACTGAACTGCAAGTCTCCTGCTATTGCAAATATTGCAGGTACCCTGTGTATCTGAAAGTATCAAGCTAAACCAGTGGATAAACTAGTTATTCCATATTCACATTCAAGTAAAGTATTCAGATAAAGATACGATACCTCTCTGCAGGTGCCCTGCTATTCACGTATAGTAGCTATAGTTTAACAGCTCGTATACTGACCCACATTATTTATTTGCATTTATTGTGGCACAAAGATCTCATGTGACTATCACTTAGTGATCTTTTCTTTGGTCACTAGCAATCAGTGAGTGGTTAATGAGATAGAATTATCTCATCACTTAGGACACATACTACTATGAAGATGGTTCCCACTGTATCACTAACGGTGCACATACTTTCAATGGTCGCCAGCACTTGATAATTAGAGACCGGCCCCCACTGTGTCCCTCTAGCTGCACGATCCTTGTAGTAGTCACCAGCTACAACTATTTATTAGTTTTAATAGTCACTAATAAATCCAATTCGCTTATCTCCAATATAGAACGTACTTAGATGGAGCCTGCTCCCACTTTCTAACTAATGCTGTACGATCCTTTCAATGGTCACCAGCACTTAGTATGTAGAGCCTGATCAACATTATATTCTTATTGCTGCGCAGTACTTGTAGTGGTCGCCAGAAATTAACTCATTATTTATACAAATTTATACAAATCCACTTCACTGAGCTCAAATGTTGATCGTGCTTCGTGCACGTTATCAACTCTCCTCGTGGAGCAAACAATAATCCCTGGTCTTGTATATCGCCATCAATATAATCGAGCACTCACAGTACACCAAAGTAAAAAGGATACTAAAGTACCCCCAAATGGCCCAACGCGTTTCACCAGAGCATTTGGCTTCGTCAGGGGAATTTTGAGAAGTGAGGCACTGTTTAGAGCGCCTTTTTAAACCTCATTGTGAACAAAACTGAGACTTGAATGTAACAAAGACTCAGCTTGGATGTTGGCCATTTTTTGGTTGCATCTATCGGGATACATCGCTGTATCAAATGTATCTGGCTGGCTGTTCATAAATGAATGGTTTAAACATGTAGCCTTCATTTAGTCATGCTGGACTCAAAGTAGTTAGTTTGTAAATCTAGAAGGCCTCAAGTTTCAACAGTTTTTGGTCAAAGTCCCCTTTTCTAGGGGATGGATCAACCTTTTCAATCTCTACGAAGTTGATCACCTTACTGTCATTTGAATGTTTATTCAGAACATGTCTAGCGATTGTGGTGTCATGTTTGTTTCTGACATCTCCCACATGTTCTAGGATTCTCTCTCTGAATTGTTTTGCAGTTTTGCCAACATATTGAATTCCGCAACTGCATTGTAATAAATATATAATTCCAGATGTATATCAGTTAATAAATCCACTAGTATAATAGATGTTACCCCTTTTATCCTTGAAAGCAGCTGTCCTTGAGACATAGGGACAAGCCTTGCACCTACCACATTTATGAGTGTCATTCAATGTGTTAGATGATAAATAGTTAGATTTCCACTTTTCCCATTAGAAGTGACTATGGACCACATGATCCCTGATATTCCTGTTTCTCCTGAATGTTAATTTTGATAATCAGGTAAAACTTCACCCAGATCTTTATCAAGGTGTAAAATAGACTAATGCTTGGATAGAATAGATTTAATCATATGATGTTGATTAAAGGCACCAAGCAAATGAATATCTTTAGAGCGATCTGTTCTTTTGTCCTCCTTCTTAAATAGGAAGTCATTGCGATCACTTAAAAGAGCTCTCTGATACGCTCTCTTGAGTGTTTTCTTACTATACCCCCTTGCCAGGAAGCACCCTTGAAGTTTTTTTGCCTCCAACTTAAAATCTTCCACTGTGGTACATAGTCTCCTAATACACAAATACTGGCCTGTTGGTATACCCCTAATTAAAGGTTTAGGATGATGGCTCTGGGATGAAAGTAAACTGTTGGTAGCTGTTCATTTCCTAAATGAATGTGTCATGATGGTATTGTCATTACTTCTTACCAGCAAAATATCCAAAAATGATAATTCATTTTTTTGTATATCAGCTGTAACTTTTACATTAATGTCATTATTGTTTAATATACTTACAAAACTGTTGGAATTCACCAGTCGTACCTGTCCATGTCACGACCACATCATCGATGTATCTCAACCAAATCCCAATTTTGTCAGTATATTGTAAATGATCTTCAGTAAAAACAACCTTACATAGAGGTTGGCGTATGAGGGGGCACAGCAACTACCCATTTCTGTGCCACTTATCTGTTGATAATATTGTCCATCAAAGGTAAAGTAGTTGTACATTAGGACGAATCTCAAAAGTCCCAATACAAACCTATTGTGATTATCAAACTGGTTACTTCTCTTCTCAAGAAAACCCTTTGTAGCTTGGATCCCACATTCATGATCAATACTGGTATAAAGTGATTCCATATCCAAGCTTATCAAATATTAATTTTCACCCAGTGGTATTCCCTACAATTTGGTAATAGCGTCCTGCGAGTCGGTAAGGATGTGACAAAACTTCTCAGAATTCTGTCTACATATACTGATACTCGCTCACTCAGGCAACCATTACCAGACACAATGGGCCTGCCTGGAGGTTTAGAAGGATTTTGTGTACTTTTGGCAAACAGTAAAAGGTAGCTAATGTTGGATTTTGTGGGAAAAGATATTCTTTTTCCTTGTCGCTAATTACCTTCATCTGGGTACCACAAGTCTAGTATAGTTTTAAGGACTGCTTTAAACTCATTTGTGGGATCCACTTGAAGTTTCTTGCAACATGTTTTATCATCCAGGAGTTTCTTGAACTCATTAACCCCTTAAGGACTAGCGGTCCCGGGGTGTGTGGTCCTTTAAGGACCAGATAGGAAACTTTGACGTGCCGTCCTACGTGACTGATCACGTGGTGCGGCATGCCAAACAGGGGACTGAAAGAGATCTTTCCGTTCTTGGAGCGATCAACTTCAGTCCCCGGTATTACTCATTGCGCTTCTACAGGAGCGTGGTGAGTAAAAGTACGTGACGTGCCAGGACTGTCACTGGTCCTTAAGTGCTGGACCAACATGACGGTCCTGCCACGTCAGTGGTCCTTAAGGGGTTAACATTGTAGCCTGTATCCATTACTACTATGTTTCCCCCTTTGTCTGCAAGTTTTATAACAATTTGACTGTTCTATTATAATACAGAGAGTGTTTGTCTTTCTGAGTAAGTAAGGTTATCAAAACTGACTTGATTATGGGGGTTAGTGGTTAATATTTTTCTGTGCAATTCTTCAAAATCTTTGGTAACTTGTTCACAAAACACTTCTACATGTGGAGACACATTTCTGGATGGAGTGAAGCCTATATTAATTTTAAGATCAGTGAAAGGTCCCATCATTGGGTGTTTTCTAGATCAGTGTCATCCGATAGAGACAACAGATCCTGTAAAACCATTCGATCATGTATGTTAAAAGATTCACAAGAGTTTTTATTTGTGAACAAATGAAGATACAGTTTCCTGCAGAATAGGTTAAGATCTGTAACCCATTCAAACAGGTTCATGTTTCTTGCGGGACAAAAATTCAGGCCTTTTTCTAGTAATTTGCATTGTGGATCTGATAATGTTACTGATGATATATTATGTATCTGCATTTTATCAGTCTTCTCTATCTGCATTTACCCCTATATCCCCACTTGTCTCTGTCTTGTAGCTGTGGGAAATACCCCCGGCTGTTGTCTGGGTCCCTTATACCTGCCCTAAAATATGAGGGGGAGGGGGACCATTCCATCTATTTTTGTTCCTTCTCTGTCGCTGTTGGCGATTAGTAGCACTCTTTTCACCTGCACTATCAGTTATTAAATCCGAGGTAGATTCATTGTTTTCAAGATTAGAATCCTTTTTTTGTAGAATTTTATATTGATCGGCCTTTTTTGAATCAAAATCTTTTTTATCTCTTTGAAACTTACTTAGTTTATGATTTTTCAAATCGTTGGCCAATTTGTCCAAATTTGACTTTAATTTCTCCTCTAACTGTACAAAATCCGTATGTGTCTATGTGTTTCTTCTCCGTTTTAATAATCAAACCTATCAGGTCTAGTGAACATTTAGTCAAGATGTCAGTCCATTCCTTGACAAAATCATCATCAAATAAATGTGCAGCAGGACTTATATTTGTCCTAAGACCTCTTGGAATTATTTTATTAGACAGATAATTTTCTAAGCCACCACATCCTGGTCTGCTTTTGCATGGATTTAGTCAAATCTATGAAATCATTCTGGATGTTACACTCTATCTGGGTATTCTGTGTTAATGGTGTCAAATCTCCAGATAATTGTTCTGCCTCTTCTTGCCATTTTGAGAAGTCAATAGGATTAGACAGGAAACCAGCCATTTAAACTAAAGATTCTGCACCTGAATCCTGATTTTATCAAAACAACAGTATGGGAACTAAAATCCCAATAATCTTTAATGCTTAGAATGTGCTGGCGACCATTGAAGGGATCATATAGCATTAGTGAGAAAGGCTCCATCTAAGTACATTCAATATTGGAGTTAAGCGAACTGGATTTATTAGTGACTATTAAAACTAGTAAATAGTTATTGCTGGCGACTACTACAAGGATTACGCAGCTATAGGGACACATTGGGAACTGTCTTCATATTAGTATGTGTCCTAATTGATGAGATGATTCTATCTCATTAACCACTTACTGATTGCTAGCGACCAAAGAAAGGATCGCTTAGAGATAGCACAAGGGATCTTTGTGCCACAATAAATGTAGAGAAATAAGGTGGATCAGCATTTGAGCTGTTAAACTATAGCTACTATAAGTCAATAGCAGGGCACCTACAGTGAGGTATCGTATCATTATCTGAACACTTTACTTGAATGTGAATATGGAATAACTAGTTTATCCTTTGGTTTAGCTTCATTCTTTCAGACAGGCAGGGTACCTGCAATATTTGCAATAGAAGGAGACTGATAATTTTTCAGAAAAATTCTCGAGGACATGGGAAAGAATAGGCCTGAATAACTTGCATACGCAGGGTACCTGTGAAAAAACATATAACAGGGCACCTGCAGTGATGTATCTTAATATAATAATAGTCTCCTCAGCCATACAAGATGGGAAATTAACATGTAGGATTTAACCAGCAAAATGACAGTGTTCATTGATATGCAGGTCGCCTGCAGTGAATTGACTTTTTACAATCAGCATTGATTTATCTATATATTAAGGCGATAAATAAACAATCTCATATTTAGGAATTTGGTACACAGAAACTTGGTTATTAAGACATGTTGTGGTACCATTATTACACCGAATATTTCCTAGTTGCTAACATATCCGCACGCTCTGATCGAGAAAATAAAATGCCACTCACAGACACTCAAATATAATATGTTTTTTTTTTGTTTTTTTCAAAAGCTTTATTGAGATTAGAAATAAAGTACAAGAAATGATAACAGAAAGGTAATACATAGCACAAAATGATAAGGAAACAAAGTATACAGGAATAACTTTCCATCTCCATTGGGAAAAAAAAACTGCATAATCTAGGCACTTTGGGAAGTGTAATACAAAATGCACTAGAAATATATAAATAACCTGCGGAGGACTCTATATTATAATATCCTACATTGAAACCTTCTCAAGCATGGAGGTGGAATAATGTGGATTAAGGAACCTAAGTGAAGTGTATTGGGTGTATAAGTGTTAGAGGAAAGTAAATAATTTTCATCAATAAGGTAGGTAACGGTATGTAAAGGTGTATATGATGAGGCAATAGAATATTGATTGTGTGGAGAGTGGAAGTATTTGAAGTGACCAGTCGGAAAAGGGGCAAGGTAGAGAAGGAAGGACAATAGAAAAGAGGGTAAAAATATAATATGTTTTTAATACATGTGAATTCACATATGATTATTTGAATTATTTTAATAGAATAGTTTAATAAAGTTGAGTTTTAAGTACTTCTAAATACCTCATTTAGAATACAGTACTGAACTAGTCTCTTTTGCTGTGGGTTTCATATCACTCGGATCTCTCATGTAAGATTGAGATGAGTTATCTTGGGTGGATCTTTTTTAACCCATTACTTTCTCTATCTCCTTCTTTCTTCATGTTCAAGATTAAACCATTGTGACTTGCGGTACGAATCATTATCAACACGCACATTCTAAGCATTTTCCTGATTGCAACCAGGAACCATAGGACAAGTGAAAGTTGGGGGATGTGGTAACATCCTGTACATGATAAGAGGTAATGGGTATTGTGATGAAAAATTGTAGTCTGTTGCCTTGGTGTAGTGGAGATGAAGGGATTGTCATATGGTTGTGTGAATTGCTGGTTTGCTTCTAAATAAATATTCCTTATAGTTGCTGAACCTTGATTGTGTATTTTGCTGAACAATGCATTTGGTGCTGTTGTGGCACTGAAAGGGTAATAGGTCTGTGGGATTTCCAACTCATTGCAATGCATTCAATACCTCTTTCACAGTCCACTTCAAGTGCAAGAGAGGTATCCAATGCATTGCCTGCTGAGGGACTGCACCCTTGCCTCTGTTGTAATGAATTTCTCCTTAACGCCACCCGCTGTTTCCTGTGGAGGATGAGGAGAAATATAAAAGGCAGTGGTGGATGGGTGACTCCATATCACGGTGCCCGTGATCCTCCTCTGTCACTCTTTGCTGTGGTGCGCTCCCATTGGCTGAGCTTGTTTGGCCCGCCCATTATGGCCTTTTTATACCTGGCCTTTGGCACCTGTCAGGTGCCCTTTCGTGGTGTTCCTGAGCCAGTGTTGCTGTTGCTGTGTTCCAGTGTTCCTGCTTCCTGTGTACCGACGTGGCCTGTCTGACTACGCTCCATGTTTCCTGCTCCGTGATCTGATCCGGCCTGGCTGACATTCCTGTTTCGTGACCTGACCCGGCTTGTCTGAGAATCCTGCTCCGTGATTGACCCGGCCTGGCTGACATTCCAGTTTTGTGACTTGATCCGGCTTCTCTGAGTATCCTGCTCAGTGATTGACCTGGCCTGGCTGACTTATTGCTCCATGACCTGAACCAGCTCGTTACTGACCCTGCCTCTGTTCCTGCTGTTTGCTGCTTGGTGTCGCCTAGGCGACATTCTGATTTCTCTTGTGCTGTGGCAGGGCTGATCATGTCATTGCCTCCTGTGTACTGGGCCTCTCCATTTCCTCTGCTGAGCCTGCTTACTCCTCAGAGCACTGTGCAGTACGTTAACACTTGCAGAGCCGTGTTTCTGTTAGCTGAGCCTCCACTAACACTTGCAGAGCTGTTATCTCCATTCCCTGAGCCTCCGTTAACACTTGCAGAGCCGTTGTCTCTGTTCACTGAGCCTCCAGTAACACTTGCAGAGCCATTGTCTCCATTCACCGAGCCTCCATTAACACTTGCAGAGCTGTTACCCTGAGTCTTCCGCTACACTTGCCGAGCGTGGTGATCTTGCAGCGCCTGTGTAGGTGGCTGTGGCTCTTTCTGTTTGCATTGCAGTGTAGTTGGTCTCCGTTACCGCACCCGCGGGAGACACCATTGGCTCTAGCTCTTGCAGTGTTATTAGTCTCCGATACAATGCCCGTGGGCGCTATTGGCTCTAGCTCTTGCAATGATAAGTCTCCGTTACAACTCCCGTGGGGGCTATTGGCTCTAGCTCTTGCAGTGATTAGTCTCTGTTACTACACCCGTGGGGGCTATTGGCTCTAGCTCATGCAGTGTAAGTTGTCTCCATTGCAATGCCCGTGGGGGCTTGTGGCTCTAGTATTCCTCTCTCTTGCAGTGCACTTGCTCTCCGTTTATGCACCGGTTGGGGTACCAGTGGCTCCAGCTCATCAACTCTAGCAGAGTATCTGGCTTCGGTTCTTGTCCAGCATAAGCAGTAGTCTCTGTTCAATAAGACTGCAGGTGTTTTCTCATCTAGCACCACTTACTGCTCCATTACCACCTTATGGGCGTGTCAAACACACCACAACAGAGACTGATTGATTTACATGTACTTTAACCATTGTATACCCTTATGTTTCTATACCTGTCCTGTGACAGTATATGTATATTTATTTTCTCGGTATACTGGGCCTGAGAAGGCATCTATACGCCACTGTTCTTTCAATTATTCTGTATTGCCTATAGAGGACGGTCTTTCTTGTTTTATTAATAAAACTGTGTTTTATTCTAACCTGCTGGTCTGAGTGTCCTACAAAACCGTTACACTCCAGCTCCATGAAAGAACTCTGGGGGCCAGGAGAGTGGTGAGGGCAGACCTCTTGCCCTGAAAATTCTGATGCAGAATCTAGAATGAAAAATTTGAATGTCTGAATATCTATCTATACGTATAAAAAAGGAACAGGTCATGTCTGCGACTCTGGCACACACACCCAGGGGTGGAAGTTAGGAGCAGTTATTCAAATCTCCTCTACACTTGTTCTCCCATGGGTTCATTCATAGGGGCAGGGTGATTTTCACAGGATGCTTCCCTGGCCACTCCTGTGAAAATCTCTGCAAGGAATTTTGGCAATTCAAGCATGCCGGCTGCTGCTTCTGGAGGTGTGGGGGGGGGGAGGTCTATGTTTGCAGGTGTATTGCCATTAGGTCTTCAACATCTCACAAGGTATGACTCACAATAAGACAAAGAAAAAAATATACCCCCCCCACTTACCTATTTCAACACTGTTGCCCTCCTCTCGTATCTAAGAGGTTAATTTATATGTCCACAGGGCAAATGGAACAACAATGCCATGTTTTGCTGTCAAACTTGGATTCACCGGGTAATGCCACAATCTGCCACAGTGATAAAAAGTTGTATGTTTTTGTTCATAACCCTTTATGGACCAGAGGGGTGTGAAACACATTGTGAAGCAGTATTTTTGCACACCACTCTGATGCTTAAAGGGTTAGAAAAGAAAACAAAAGGAAAACTTTATTTTAAAATAGCAAAGTCATTGAATTCAACGTGATTCTTCAGAGTTGCTGAGCCCATGAGAATCTAAGTACTATGACACATTCAGAGATCATATTGTTTTAGGGTTCACTTAAGTTGGCCAGATTGTAAATACACAAACCTACTTCCTAAAGGTGTGGTGGATTTAGTCTCATGCTGAACAAGTCAGACAGGAAAGAAGCTTGTTTTCCAGTAACTTATTGATGGGACAGATTCACACAGCTGGATCTTGCCCAACCTGAACGTGCGTTTCTGAAACAGAAGTGTGTTGCTGTGCCACTGTTTAGCTGATTTGCTATGTGGAAAGTTTTCTACTTTGACAGACAAGTACATATTGGACCTAATGTATCAGATTAAAGACATGCAATGCTATAGCAATCCAACTGCACTGTACAGTGGAATTTATAAGTCCCATTGATCTAAATGGGGATTCTAATCTCTTGATTTGGAGACCTCTCTAACATTCAAGGGGTTAAAAGCCCCATTTGAATCAATAGGAATTGACAGAATTCTCATTCCAAACCTATGGCACAGTTGGTTTGTCCCAGAACTGATGAATACTGAAGACCCCATCTCCAGAAGGATATAGATACTCTAGAGAAAAGGGCTACTAAAAATGGTGACTGGTTTACAGGAAAAGACATATCAGGATAGACTAAAAGATCTAAACATGTATAGCTTGGAGGAGAGAAGAGAGAGAGGGGTTATGATTAGTGATGATCGAGCACCCCAATGCTCGGGTGTTCGGGTGCTCTGGCCGAGCACCCCCGGAGGCTCGAGTGCTCGGCCGAGCACCCGAGCCCCATTGAAGTCAATGGGAGGACTCGAGCATTACACCAGGCACCCCCTGCTCTGATGAGGGGAGGGTGCCTGGTCCATAGGAAAAGGGCAGAAAATGATGGAAACCCCACAGAAATGGTTCAGGGACAGCATAGGGAGGATGTCTGGATGCATCTTGGACTCCAACGTCGCTGCTGGGAACGATGTTTCGCCCGGAGTACGCCATTTTTACAGACTGACCGTAAAACACACAAAAAGGAAGATAAAAAGGACTTTAGGCGAAAAATTGTTACCAAACAGTATTTGCTGTATATTTACTTGTATATCATCTGCAAATTCTGCAAAAAATTTCATCGATTTTTCTGAACTGGGGCCATGATTAAGAGGGAAACGTGCGCAGAGTAAAGCAGGTGTTCAACGTGGTTATGGCCCGGGTAAGGTACAGCATTCAGGAACGGAGGCCGCAGCTACCACAGGTTTTACAACATGTCCGTTTGCCCTTGTTAAGTCCAAAATTTATAGTCGGAACAGTGGGGTCTGATCCATTCAGTAAAAGTGACGAAGTGACTTAGTGGATGAAGCCAAGAACTACCTTCTGCTCTGTCGAACACCCCAGCCCTATTTAATTCAATGGGAGGACCTGAGGCACTCCGATACAACCTGTATATCACAAAATGGAGGGCCTCATTCACATTGTGGTACAATAGTTCAGGTAGTGGTCCAACACTCATAAAGCCGATGCACTAAGTGAAAGGGCTGCCAAAAATTAGACTGAAATGTCACTCCAATACACCCTTTATTACACATAAAGGAGGGCATCATACACACCCTTGAAAAATTAGGATTAATAGCCTGCTGGTGACCCTCTAAAACATTAGGGGCGAGGGCATGCCGCTAAGCTGACCATCTAAAACATTAGGAATGAGGGTCTGCAGCTGAGCCGACCATCTAAAACATTATGGGTGAGGGTCTACTGCGGAGCTGACCATCCTAAACATTATATGCGAAGGCCCGCTAGTGAGCTGACGCTATAAAACATTATATAAGAAGGCCCGCTGGTGAGCTGACCTATACAAAAAGTTGTCAAACAGGGCCCGCTGGTGAGCTGGCCCTATATAAAAATTATATCACAGGGCCCGCTGGTGAGCTGGCCCTATATAAAAATTATATCACAGGGCCCGCTGGTGAGATGGCCCTATATAAAAATTATATCACAGGGTATATGGAAGAGAGTCAACCATATACCCGTTTTTTGTGTGGAAGGGGTGAATGGGAATACAGAGTATTCCCATCATTGTAAATAACATATCTAAAGTGACTTTATGTTCACTCGGGGCTTTCCTCCAGTGGAGTGGAGAAGTCAGGGGAAATCCAGGCCTTGTTAATTTTTATAAGTGTCAACCTATCAGCATTTTCGGTGGAAAGGCGGATACACTTATCTGTTATGATGCCACCAGCAGCACTAAATACCCGCTCAGACAGAACGCTGGCGGCAGGGCAGGCCAGCACCTCCAAAGCATAGAGTGCCAGTTCATACCACGTGTCCAGCTTGGACACCCAGTAGTTGTAAGGCACAGAGGGATCATTGAGGACGCTGACACGGTCTGCTACGTACTCCTTCACCATCTTCCAAAACTTTTCCCTCCTTGTGACACTAGGCTGCGCATCAGGGTGAGGGTGCTGGCGGGGTGTCATGAAGGTGTCCCACGCCTTGGAGAGTGTTGCCCTGCCTTTGTCGGAACTGCTGTGTGCTCCCCTTTTCTCCCCTTCTCGGTTGGCCAAGGTAGCACGTACTCTGCCGCCAGCGTTGTCAGATGGAAAATTTTGGAGCAATTTTTCAACAAGAACCTTCTGGTATTGCACCATTTTGCTTGTCCTCTCCACCGGAGGAATGAGAGATGAGAAATTCTCTTTGTAGCGGGGATCCAGAAGGGTGAACACCCAGTAATCCGTGTTGTCTAAAATGCGTATAACGCGTGGGTCACGGGAAAGGCAGCCTAACATAAAGTCAGCCATGTGTGCCAGAGTACCAACAGGCAAGATTTCGCTGTCCTCACCAGGAGGATGACTCTCAATCTCCTCATCCTCTTCCTCCTCTTCTGCCCACCCACGCTGAAGAGATGGAACTAAAGTTCCATGGCTACCCTCTGTAGCGGAGGCAACCGTGTCTTCCTCCTCCTCCTCCTCCAATTGTCGCTGAGAAGACGAAGTGAGGGTGCTCTGGCTATCACCTTGTGTAAGCTCTTCCTCCCCCATTTCCACCTCTTCCACATGCAAAGCGTCGGTTTTAATTGTGAGCAGCGAGCGTTTCAGTAGACACAGAAGTGGGATGGTTACACTGATAATAGCGTTATCGCCGCTCACCATCTGTGTCGATTCCTCAAAATTGCGTAAAACCTCACAGAGGTCTGACATCCATTCCCACTCCTCACTTCTGATTAGAGGAAGTTGAACGGAGAGGCGTCACACAGCAGCCGGTGAGCTGGCAATTGTAAGCGCTGCTGCAGCTTCAACAGGCCGGCTGAAGCTGTTGATGACTTACGGAAATGTGCACACACGCGGCGCACCTTGGTCAAGAGATCATGCAAATTGGGGTAGGTTTTTAGAAATCGCTGAACCACTAAATTAAATACATGCGCTAGGCATGGTACGTGTGTGAGCTTGCCGAGCTCCAAAGCCGCCACCAAGTTACGCCCATTATCACACACAACCATGCCTGGTTGCAGGTTGAGTGGCGAGAGCCACTGCTCGGTCAGGTGACTAATCCCCTGCAACAGCTCTGAGGCCGTGTGCTGTTTGTCCCCAAGGCAGATCAGGTTCAGCACGGCCTGTTGACGCTTCCCCACTGCAGTGCTAAACTGCTTCCAGCTACCGGCTGATGGGTGAGTGGCGCTGCGCGCAGAGAATTCGGAGGTGGAAACGGAGGAGGAGGAGCCAATAACGTAGGTGCTGGCGGAAACCCTGATGGAGGTAGGGCCCGCAATCCTCTGCGTGGGTAGCACCTGTGCCATCCCAGGGTCCGAGTCGCTCCCAGCCTCCACGACATTCACCCAGTGTGCCGTCAGGGAAATGTAGCGTCCCTGGCCACAAGCACTTGTCCATGTGTCAGTCGTTAAGTGGACCTTCCCAGTAACTGCGTTGGTCAGGGCACGGGTGATGTTAAGGGACACATGGTGGTGTAATGCGGGGACGGCACACCGGGAAAAGTAGTGGCGGCTGGGGACTGCGTACCGAGGGACAGCTGCTGCCATCAGGCTGCGGAAGGACTCAGTCTCCACAAGCCTAAATGGCAGCATTTCGATGGCCAGTAATTTGGAAAGGTGTGAGGTTAGTGCTATGGCCTGTGGGTGGGTGGCTGGGTATTTTCGCTTGCGCTCAAATGCCTGGGGTAACGACATTTGGACGCTGCGCTGGGACAGGGAAGTGGATGTGGTCGCTGATGGTGCTTCAGATGGTACAGGTGCAGGGCGGGAGGTATGCGGGCCTGCGCCTTCGACAGGCGATTGGCCGGCACCGAAAACAGGGGAAGAGGAAGCAGTGGTGTGGCCTGCAGACACAGATTGGCGATCCGGGCGTTCCTCCCACTTATTACGGTGCTTGGATGCCATGTGTCGGATCATGCTGGTGGTGGTGAGGTTGCTAGTGTTCATGCCTCGGCTCATTCTGGTGTGGCACAGGTTGCAAACTACAATTCTTTTGTCGTCCGCACTTTCCTTAAAAAAACGCCATACCACGGAACACCTAGCCCTTGGCAAGGGAGATTTACGCAAGGGGGTGCTCCGTGGAACATTTGCGGGCCGGTTTGGTGCGGTCCGCCTTCTTTCTTTAGCCACACCACTGCCTCTTCCAGCCTGTTGCGGTGCTGCAGATGGCTCACCCTCAGGACTGCTGTCATCGCTCGGCTCTCCACCTTCCCAGGTGGGGTCAGTGACCTCATCGTCCACCAAGTCCTCCTCCACTTCCTCACTCTGCTCATCCTCCTCATTTCTTGATCCCACCACATACTCAGTCATTGACAACTGTGTATCATCCTCCTCATCAAGGTCTTGAGACAGTAATAGTGGTTGATTTGATGGCAACTGTGTCTCATCATCATCATCAACCACTTCCTTTGACCTTAAATGCCGTTCCCCTCTGTCATCTTCTTGTGATTGGGTACCCTCTAGAGGTTGTGAATCAGGGCACAAGATCTCATGTTCCTCTGCAAGCGTGCTTGGAGAGAGGTTCAAATGAAGGATTGGTGATGACACGAGCTCCTCACTATATCCCAGTGTGGGATCACTTCTTTGGCCAGACCCTCTATGGTGGGAGGAAGGATGATCAGGGTGAGGATTATGTTGACAAGACTCTTGGCTACTGAGAGTGGACTTGGTGGAAGACAGGGTGGTGCTTAACCGACTGGAAGCAGTATCAGCTGAAATCCAACCCACCACCTGTTCGCAGTGGTCTGACATCGAGACTGATGTCCTGCGACGCCCTGTAAACTGAGACATGAAGCTAGGTATGGTGGATGTCTTTCTTTCTTGTGCTCTGGCACCAGGCACAGTTTCTACGCGTCCTGACCCGCGCCCTGAACTATCAGGATCACGTCCACTTCCCCGTCCCTTTTTACCCGCCTTCTTCATATTACACGGAATATGTGCTGCTAATCTGCAACTTTGCACACTAAACAGAATGTGCTGCTAATCTGCGGCTAGGCACAGTGAACGGAATATGTGACGTTTATTTTTTACACTTTGCACACTAAACAGAATGTGCTGCTAATCTGCAACTTTGCACACTAAACAGAATGTGCTGCTAATCTGCGGCTAGGCACAGTGAACGGAATATGTGACGTTTATTTTTTACACTTTGCACACTAAACAGAATGTGCTGCTAATCTGCAACTTTGCACACTAAACAGAATGTGCTGCTAATCTGCGGCTAGGCACAGTGAACGGAATATGTGACGTTTATTTTTTACACTTTGCACACTAAACAGAATGTGCTGCTAATCTGCAACTTTGCACACTAAACAGAATGTGCTGCTAATCTGCGGCTAGGCACAGTGAAAGGAATATGTGACGTTTATTTTTTACACTTTCCACACTAAACAGAATGTGCTGCTAATCTGCAACTTTGCACACTAAACAGAATGTGCTGCTAATCTGCGGCTAGGCACAGTGAAAGGAATATGTGACGTTTATTTTTTACACTTTCCACACTAAACAGAATGTGCTGCTAATCTGCAACTTTGCACACTAAACAGAATGTGCTGCTAATCTGCGGCTAGCCACAGTGAAAGGAATATGTGACGTTTATTTTTTACACTTTCCACACTAAACAGAATGTGCTGCTAATCTGCAACTTTGCACACTAAACAGAATGTGCTGCTAATCTGCGGCTAGGCACAGTGAACGGAATATGTGACGTTTATTTTTTACACTTTGCACACTAAAAAGAATGTGCTGCTAATCTGCAACTTTGCACACTAAACAGAATGTGCTGCTAATCTGCGGCTAGGCACAGTGAACGGAATATGTGACGTTTATTTTTTACACTTTTCACACTAAACAAAATGTGCTGCTAATCTGCAACTTTGCACACTAAACAGAATGTGCTGCTAATCTGCAACTTTGCACACTAAACAGAATGTGCTGCTAATCTGCAACTTTGCACACTAAACAGAATGTGCTGCTAATCTGCGGCTAGGCACAGTGAACGGAATATGTGACGTTTATTTTTTTACACTTTCCACACTAAACAGAATGTGCTGCTAATCTGCAACTTTGCACACTAAACAGAATGTGCTGCTAATCTGCAACTTTGCACACTAAACAGAATGTGCTACTAATCTGCAACTTTGCACACTAAACAGAATGTGCTGCTAATCTGCGGCTAGGCACAGTGAAAGGAATATGTGACGTTTATTTTTTACACTTTCCACACTAAACAGAATGTGCTGCTAATCTGCAACTTTGCACACTAAACAGAATGTGCTGCTAATCTGCGGCTAGCCACAGTGAAAGGAATATGTGACGTTTATTTTTTACACTTTCCACACTAAACAGAATGTGCTGCTAATCTGCAACTTTGCACACTAAACAGAATGTGCTGCTAATCTGCGGCTAGGCACAGTGAACGGAATATGTGACGTTTATTTTTTACACTTTGCACACTAAAAAGAATGTGCTGCTAATCTGCAACTTTGCACACTAAACAGAATGTGCTGCTAATCTGCGGCTAGGCACAGTGAACGGAATATGTGACGTTTATTTTTTACACTTTGCACACTAAACAGAATGTGCTGCTAATCTGCAACTTTGCACACTAAACAGAATGTGCTGCTAATCTGCAACTTTGCACACTAAACAGAATGTGCTGCTAATCTGCAACTTTGCACACTAAACAGAATGTGCTGCTAATCTGCGGCTAGGCACAGTGAACGGAATATGTGACGTTTATTTTTTTACACTTTCCACACTAAACAGAATGTGCTGCTAATCTGCAACTTTGCACACTAAACAGAATGTGCTGCTAATCTGCAACTTTGCACACTAAACAGAATGTGCTACTAATCTGCAACTTTGCACACTAAACAGAATGTGCTGCTAATCTGCGGCTAGGCACAGTGAACGGAATATGTGACGTTTTTTTTTTAAATTTGTGCCCCCCCCAAACAAAATATAACTGCTGCCCCCACACACAACAGTCCTAAAAAGGACTTTTGGGTCTTTATATGTTGTTCCAACACTTTTCTTCTCCCTACACTGACTTTCCCTTCCTATCCTCATCTCTCCCTGGCTAAGACTGAGCCGAACTCGCTGGTCAGGTGCTATACAGCACCCGATCACGGGTTCTGGCCAGCCAATCAGTGTAATGCCAGCAGCCAACATGGCTGCTGGCATTACACTGATGTCAGAGCCTCCCCACACGTTTATTGGCTGCGCAGCAGCCGCGAAACGTGTGGGGAGGAGACCCGAACATGGCGGGCGAGCACATGCGCTACTCGTACGAGTACCGCCATGTGCCGAGCAGAGCGATGCTCGAGCCGAACCGAGCTTCGGCCGAGCATGCTCGCTCATCACTAGTTATGATAGAAATATTCAAATACATGAAGGGATTCAAAAAAGTGCAGGATGGAAGTATATTTCAAAGGAGTAAAAATGTTAGGACAAGAGGCCATAGTCTAAAACTAGAGGGACACAGGTTTAGACGTAATGTAAGAAAGTTTTACTACACTGAGAGGGTAGTAGGTAAGTGGAATAACCTACCAGCAGAAGTGGTAGAAGTTAATACAGTGATAGAATTTAAGCATGCATGGGATAGGCATAAAGCTGTCCTTAACGTAACAAAGGACCAAGGACCAAAAAAGGTTTGAGGTTTTTACAGTAGGAAAATGGGCAGACTAGATGGGCTGAATGGTTCTTATCTGCTGTCAGATTCTATGTTTCTATGAGTAAGCTTGATTAATAAGGTGTGACTGTCTGGAGAGAAGCCTTTTATTGCCCACAGGTGTCTAATAACACATAATGTTTATTAAAATAGTGTTTAGTAACACTTCTCTAAGCCCAGATTAACCCTTTGAATGCTAGAGAAGTTTCAAAAACATTGCTTTGCGATGTGCTGGAAATGTCCCTAGAATCCAAGGGGTTAAAAAAACTAATGGGATGTTTATTCATCCCAACGTCACATAGAATTAGGGTTGATAATTACTTCATACTATGCATATCTAGATCTTCCTTAGCAAGTATCACTTATGTCTCTGATTACTTTAAAGGTGGATAATAATTCTTCTCCTATTGTTTCTCTATAGATTTGACAGTTAACCTGGAGGACCAAGTTTTTACTGGAGAGAGCCTCCTTCTCATGACTGAAGAGTCCTGTCTGGCCTTGCAAGTGTTTTTAAATTGGGCTGCTTACATCCCACTCTCTTCCAGCTACTTCCTATTACATTCCTCCAACATTTCTCCTTTGCCTGACCTGTTCTCCACCCACCTAGACAAAGCACCCCCAAATGGTATAGGTGTACCCGCCTACCTTTTAGCATGTCTAAGTGAAAACAAAGCAAATTACTCTTACATATCTACTGTACCTATTCTCACGTGTTCTTACTGTATGGCAAGTATTACAGATTATTTTCTTTATATAGAGAAACTCCTGTTGAATGCCATTGCAACTGTGAGTATGGGTAAGGCTAAAGTCTATGCGTACCATTAATTCTATAAAACCTACACTGCAAAATACAGTAGAATTACTAGAATTGTTATGCAAAATAGTGTACAATGGCAGACTACATCAGCACACTTTAACCCTTTGAGTGCCTAATGTGTATGCAATGTATTTCTTCCCAATCCGTTGAGCACCTCAGACTATTAACTATAACATACTTGTGTAACATTGCTCATTTTCATAATCGTGATTTTTCCAAATGTTGCCTTCCTGATATTGGCTACAGAGAGTAGAAAAAAGTGTCACTGACATTCAGAGAATATGGTTGCACTCTAATTGTTCATTCTGTTGAATGCTTCCAAACTATAGTAAAAGATTACTTTCCTACTGCCTACCTCAGTGTGTGCTGTGGTTGTTGGGGATTTGCTAGGCTGCAGCTGACTTTAGGTCAGTGGTTCTCACACTTTGTGTTGTGGTGGAACCTTTTGTGTCAAATTATATCCCCATGGAACACTAACAATCACGTAGTTTAACCCTCTTAGAAACCAAGGGGTTAAAGGAGCAGTAAATGGTTTCATGAAAAAACAAATTTTGTAGGTAATTTCATGCAAAGCAAAAGTACTCTCACTGCTGAGAAATGCATCTTAACAGAGTTAATACTGTTTAAACTGTTGTTTTGTTATATTAGCAGAGCCCTTTAATGACCAGATTTCAGGGAATTGTACTGTTGAATTATTTGTGAGAGCTGAGTCACTCAACAGGGGAGAGATGCACTAAAGTTTGATGCAATGGTGAAATGTGTCAGGCGATGTTTGGAGATTACTTCTCCATGGAAAATAAGACATATTTCACCATATGCACAAAATAATTAGGTATGCAAGGGAATCGGGTGGTGACTGCTCATGATATATAATGTTGGAATAAAGAAGGCAGTGTGTTTTAATGGTATGTCTGTTGTTAGGTTAATAACCAGGCTGCTGTGAAAAATGAAGAACTATTCTCCACTTTGGATTATGGAAATCTGTTCCCCACTCTGAAATACGGCAAACTGTTCTCCATTTTGAAATATATACTGTTCTCCAAGACTGAGAAATGCATAAAAAGATATGGCAAAATCAACAATTCACCAGTTTCAGGGCGGTAAATTTGTTTTTGTGAGCTCTGACAGCATCACTAATTATTGGTTCTTAGTACATATTGTGAGCAGTCAGATTTAAATATAAGCAATCCTTTGGCAATGTTAAAATGGCTGATTAAACCAAATATACATTGGTTAAGATACCTTGTTGCATACCATGAGATGAATTCTGCTCCAATCCACCAAAATATTGCCACACTGGATCTGTATCAAGGTTTACTGTGTCTCCCCCAGGTCTTTCATAGAATGTTATAGTAACAGTTTTATCATTTCTTGTAAGTTTGAACTCTCAGAAAGTAATTAATCCTTTACTCAGTTCCACACACTTTGAACTGTTATAATTTCTGAATAAAATAACTGCCATCAGTGGGAGAACCATTGCTTTATACAACAGGAAAAGTCCTATAATACAGGTTTCATTAAAAAAAATTGCTGCTCCTTTACTGTATCAATTCCAGGTTTATGAGGATTCTAGTTGGTCCAAACAGATTAAGTTTAAAATATAAGGGTAAAATGTATTGGGTATTGGGATATTATGTAATTGTATCTTATATAAAAAGACTAGATTATGATATATATTACAATGAAAAAGGTAACAAAAAACATAGTTAAAATGTTTCAATCTTCTTTACATACATTGACAGTCCCAACAACACTCCAGCCTTCCTTCTCTGTTGGCTGTTTGTCACGGATTACTGTCCCGCACCCATTACGCTACGCTGTGATTGGGAATATAGACTCTATTACACTATGCTGTCCATCATTATGACTCACATCTCTCCACTTCCTCCTGTCAATCTTCCTTGTCTATCATCATTTCGTCTCTTTCAACAAACCACATTGGTCTGCCTGCCTTTTTATACCTGGCCTGAACGCCTGGAAAACGTGCATTTCTCAAGCTGTATTGTGTTCCAGTGTTCCTACTTATGATTGATTCCTGTGTATAACTTTGGCTTTTGTCAGACCATGCTCCTGCTTGTCTATAAGACTCCTGGCTTACAAACCCTGGCTTGTCTGACTTCTTCTGCTCTATCGCTGGATATGACCTTGACTGCGTACAACTCTATCTTCTTTCCGACTCCTGTCTTCGACCTCAACTTGATGCGACTACGTCTCTTCTCCGATTCCTATCCTGGCTTCAGCCTCTCTGTGTAACACTAAGTCTTCTTTCTGACTCTTGGCTTCGACCTTGGTGTGTGCAACCCAGTCTACCCTCTGACATCTGTCTCTGACCTCGGCTTGTACGACCCAGTCTGATTCACGACTCCTGGATCTGCCCTCAGCGTGTACAACTAAGACAGAGTCTTCTCTCCGAATCTTGGCTGCCTCTCTTGCCTTAATACTTGCCAGTCTACAGTTATCATCTTACGACTGTCCTCCTTCAGCTGGCTGCAACACCTATTGACACCAAAGAGCCCATTCAGTGATGTGTCCTGTACCCATCCTGTCTTCTGGCTTCGCAGCCAACAACTTTAATTCCGGCCTAGGCCGTAGCAAGGGTACATCTCCACACTGCCCAAATTCCCAAGCTATGCTCACTATTGTTCGGTCCCTAGCTTCCATATGGGCAATCTGATGCTGCTCTCCTTTTCTTCCTAAGTCTGACACTGTTATGAAATTTGTTCTGTGGAACCGATTGTATCTTTTTAGGGAATTCTAGATTTCACAGAACCCAGTTTGACAACCACTGCTTTAGGCTATTTTGTGACATTAGCATTGTCCAGTATGAGCATTAAAGGACGTGTAATAAGACATCTAAACTGTCACAAAAACAGTGACAGTGCTCCAATTCAGAGACCTATGACTTTTTATTTAATCTATTACAAATAGTATATATAACAATGTATTACTAGAGGACGCACTTCCACTTCTACCTATTACCAATAACAAATTGTTTTGTCATGCTTTCAAGTTTATATATCACTTATTGCCCCAATTGCTTGCACTCACCTATTTGAATCCTGAAGAAACTTCTTACCTTGAAAGCAGAATTGTCATAATATATGAAAGGACTGTCCAAGTTCCATCCTCAAGTGCCACCAATAATAAAGGATTTAAGGATTTCCCTGATTAAGTACAGGTTCGTCAATAAAATGAATGAGCTACTGATTAAAGGGTAACTACCACCCCACCTAAAGTTTCCCCCAAAGAATGACCCATTTGGCGACTAGCTTATCAATAGTACAAGCCACCAGAATTATTACCTCCTTAGAGAGAAATTCTGCTTCTCCTGGGACTGACATCCAGGAAACAGAGCAGACATCTTTGCACAGTGATGTCTGCATGCCTGCACTGACAGTCCCAGTCTGCTCTAGGAGGCATTTCTAAGTATCATACGGTACTGAAAGTGACTGACAGCATAGGCGCACAGATGTCACTATGCAAACATGTCAGTCCCAGGAGCAGCAGAATTTCTCTGTAAGGAGGTAATAATTCTCAATAGCACTTGTCACCAGATGGGTAATTCTTTGGTGGAAACTTTAGGTGGGATGGTAGTTCTGCATTAACTCACTTGTGCCTAATCAGGGAAATCTTACATCCTGGCCTGTTGGTGTCACTTGAGGATTGAACTTGGACAGCCCTAAAATATGATATAGACCAGTAGGTGGCAACTGGTGGACCTGGAGTTGAATGCAGCCCTTACAGTCTTGTCTTGTAGCCTCTAGTCTTTTCTCTGGTACATAGAGAAGAGAAGATCATTTCCCTCCCTCACAAAGCAAACACACACTTTAGTTTTAACTTCAAACAGACCACATCCACTTTCTTTTGTCTCAAAGGACGCCTCCCCTTATACCATTTCACCTTAACCTCTTGGGTTGCTAGAAAGGACTCCAGTGCATTATGAAGCAATACACTGGAGACCTCCCTAGCATCCTATAAGGTAATCTACACTTTTCAACCCCTATAAAGTATTTTTATGCATACAGTGTGGCCCTTTGATAGATTTCAGAGTGAATCAATTTACCTCTCACCGATATAGACAGAAAGGGTTAGGGGGACTTGCTCTGCATGCATTTTCTTTCTGTAGATACCATGTGGAGAAGTATTACATTAGCTGTTACAATCCACTTTTATAATGTTTAAAGGATATTCTTACAAAGGATCTTAAGTCATCTACCTGAGAAAATGTACTCTACAACCTATATAGGGGGCTCATTTCTCACCCATAATTTATTTTTTTTTATAATGCAAGCTCTTGCAAATCCACTAATTTTCCTCTATAAATATATAGCAGTCTCAAAGGGTAGTAATTTTAGAATGAGTCGACAATGGAGAAAAGAAAGATATGCTAGAAATTCAGTTACGATGATAAGCAATTTTATGATATAAAGTTAGAATCCAACAGGAGAAAGTCTTGCTCTGCATCCTGGGACTTCCCAAGCAATAAACTCAAAAAAGAACAGACACCTCATTGCACTCAGTTCACAGAATGTCTATATGTAGCTTGCTGTACCACAGGGGATACAAAAATTGCCCCTTATTTAAATAATGCTTTTAAACCACTGAATGCAAAAAAGGTCTCCAATGCCTTGTAAACCAACAGTGCAGTGATTCACAATGCATTGGAGGCCTTTCTAACATTCAAGGAGTTAAATGTCCAACTTAATATGAAGTTTTACTTGTCCACTGTGGTGGTGTTGGTTTACTGCAGAATATATGTTATCAACCAGTTTCAGCCTTCTCAGCTTGAAGTATCTCAGAAGTATGTAACTATCACAGTCTCCCTAGGTTGTCTAGTGCTCCTGTGCTTCTTCTTCAGCCAGCATGGGCGACAGTTACTTCCGCATTCCTGACGTTCACTAGTGCGGGCGCAGTGATGTGCACTCATTTATTGGCAAGTTCTGATTGATCTTATTAGTTCCCACCCTGAGAGCTCCTATTTAAACTTCCCTGGGCCTAGGAGTCATTGGCCTTTCGTGGGGTTCCTACTAGTATCTCTGGCGTTCATCCGTGCTTGGCTTCTGAATCCGCTCTGTGTATTACCCGGCTTGTCTGACTACCCACATTGGTTCTGACCTGTGGCTCTGGCTGACTACTCGCTCCATACATGACCCCATCTTGTCTGACTACCCACATTGGTTCTGACCTGTGGCTCTGGCTGACTACTCGCTCCATATATGACCCCATCTTGTCTGACTACCCACATTGGTTCTGACCTGTGGCTCTGGCTGACTACTCACTCTGTGTATGACCCCAGCTTGTCTAACTACCCACACCGGTTCTGACATGTGGCCCTGGCTGACTAATCGCTCCGTGCATTACCCAGCTTGCCTGAACACCCTCATCAGGGTTACCCGTGGCTCTGACTTGCCCTTCACTTTGTGTTGCCTTTGGTTGTCTATACCTTGTTTTGGAGACTTGAGCATTGTTGCCTCCGCTTCATCCTATGCTCATATTCCATTCCTGGCACCACTACAGTAACAGCTTGGTCCCTAGCAGGTGCTAGAACTCTAGGTGATTTCCTATCATCCTACGGTTTAGCACTAGTAGTGCAGGCCTTGCCACAGTGCACAGCCCTGGGTAGTGGTCTGTGTACTGCCGCCCGGTGGTCTGGGGATATTGTGTGTATTCTTATTACTTTGTGTATTATCAATAAAGGTGGTTTATCCATTATACTTGTGTCTGTCCTACTCTGCCTTGATTACCGTGACAGTAACTGACAGCCACGAAATTTGTGTGTTGCATGCTGAGCCCCTATACTGGGCTTTTAAGTTTGAAACAAGGTCTGAGGAGACTGTACTGCACAGGGCAAGAGACTGAACTGTGAGAATTCAGTCTAGCAGTCTTTTTTCGTGGGACCAATGAGGGATCCCCTTGAGTCTCTGTTAAGGCCCCCATTCTGTCCCCCAAGGATCACAATGAAGACCAGCTTTACTAGCAGATCTGCTATCTGCCAATGCTGCACAATTCTCATGATAGTTGCCCTTTACTTTCAAGGCAACTGTGCTATCAGGAATGGCAACATGATCTTATAAAAAGTTGGACTATGACATTCATGTTGAACATGTTGGATCAACGGGGGTGTTGTTGGCATGGGCTGGACTTGATGGACGCATGTCTTTTTTCAGCCTTATCTACTATGTTACTACGTTATGTTACTATGTATATATAATGTAGGCACTTTCCAATTGCTGTTTTCACTAGGCAATGGGTGATGGTGAATCAATTTATATATTCCAAATATCAGAGCGATGCTGTCCATGGTAGGAGTCTAACCCATCATTTATTACACATTGGATTAAAATATGCACCATTAGGTTAAGACTATCACTATCACTGACATTTATAAAGCAACATAAGGAACATTTGTCTATTTAATTACCTTGAGTAATTTTTCCATATTTGTCAGGTTTTGAGTAGGAAAGTGAATATAGATGTAAATGAAACAATATTTTACACATCTAGGACCCCATGTTAAAACATGGCTGTATGGAAATTGTAATCTAAATTTAAAGGGATAGTAATGTTTCACAAAAACAGCAGCTCCAATTAATCTTTATAGTATTTGGGCCATGGAAAGTGTTATTTCAATACTGTCAGAGTTGCAGTTCAAGATTAATTGAATGATAAATTATCGCCCTCACTAGTGTAAGCCACCTCCCCTCAGATGTGGAATCTGATCCTGGGACCAGACAGGTCACATTAAGGGACAGTCTTCTTCCTGTATGCATAAGGAAAACCCTACCCCCCTTGACAGTTTTTTTCCTTATGCCATTTGAAGATCTCTCTCTCTGTGATCCATTCATATAGTCTTACTTCTCTGAGGTGAGCAGTGTTACATCAGTAAAAGAGGCAGGAGGGGGATACTTTATAATTCAATTACTCTTGAACTACAGCTGTGACAGCACTGAAATAACATTCTTCATGGTCCAAATACTATGAAGATTAATTGGAGCTGCTTTTATTGTGAAATATTACTATCCGTTTAAAGCCAATTTCAGTATCACTATTTGAATGTTCAAAAACATGATGTTATTTTTGCAAATGTTACCGTATAGCACTGTTTTGCTGGGATATGACAGAAAGAAACATTCTTTGAAAATATGGAGGCTTTATAAATACAGCTTTAGTTTTTATACAGAAGACTTTTTGGAGGTCATTTTTGGAGTAAAAACCATGACTTTGACTTGCCTTCTATCTGGGGCTGGCGCTCAACATGAACAAGGCATTCTCTACTGGGTGGTGGGCTGGCATCAGGAGGGGATGGCAAGCACTGAAAATTCAATGTCTGCACTATAACATGTACCGCAGAGAAGCTTGTGTTGACATTGGCATCATAACATATAAGCAAGATTTTCAAAAAGGACATTGATTTACAATGAAATGCAATTATGACTTGATTTACCATCCTCTTTTTTAACCTGGGATCAGGGATCTCCCAGGAGAAAGTTCTGTTTTAACTAATCTATGGCTGAAAATACAGTTTTTATGGAAAACATGCATTCCATGTGTACTGCTATGCTTATCTGAAGGGTGATTAACATAGGATGCATGCACAAAATAAAAATGAAACACATTTTGGAAAGCCAATGGTAATTTACACTGATTTAAAGGGAATTTTTATTCCCTTCAATGAAAGGGGTCTGATTGCTTCACTATAAATTGTAGACCTCTCTACCATTCAAGGAGTTAAAACTACCATTTAAATCAATTACACATTTGAAGCAATGCTAACAGTTGTGATAATACATATTTGTATGCATCTCCTTTCAGAATGGTAATTATTTTATGAATATCTGCCCCGGATGCATCCTTTGATTGTGCTGTTGGTGTTTCCATAGCAACTTCTGGAACTGAAAAGGATATAGTAATGCTGAATATTGAGAAAATATATATATTGTAGGATTTATTCCTGCTGAGTAAAACATGGGTTCTTCCACTATTGATATCTTATTCAAAAGTTACTGCAGTTCAATTTTGCATTTTTTCTGTGCAATACTCCCATTGTAAAAATGTTAAGGTGGCACCTTTGCTACAGATGTCTATGGACACCTATGGTCAGCTGACCATACCCCCCTCCATAGAATTCTCTAGGAACAGTGTCACTGTAAAACTTCAGGCCGTGGATGTACTGCACCTAAAATATTACATTTTGGGCTACAATAACTTTTGAATGAAACATCTCTTGGCAGTATGAGTACACTTATTTTACGAAGCATGATTAATACTGCAGTATAGATATATTTTTAAATATTAAACACTACTGTCCCCTGACCTTTAAGGCCATTTGGGGAATCAGTGTTTGGCCCTTTGTGAACACTTTTGCCCCTAAGACTTAATCCAGATGTCCCAAAGAGTTTTAGAGGGAAAACTGGCCATTATTGGGAGTAACACTTACAAATGTCTGTGACAATCTAATCTCTCAAAAACATATTCGCAAAGTTTTTTGAACTGAATAATAAATGATTGGGAGACATTTTTGGCTGCAATGTAATCCTAAAGAGGAACTTGCAGAACTATAACCATAAGTATTACTGTCTAGATGTTCCCAATTGAGGACTCCCTAAACTTCCCTGGTTTCAGTAATTACATTTTAAAACTCCCTGATGTTGTGTAATAGTACCTTGTGGCTGCATAATTGTCTTTAATCCTCCCTGTATCCCATAAACATTAATTATTCCACACCTGGAGAAACAAGGAAATCATTCTGCTCTCGTACTTTGAAGACTCTTTGGGGCATACATTTTTAAGGAAAAACTGGAACAATTCTGGGGCAAACAAACTGCACAACAATTGTAAAATTAATCCACTGCAGGCTAGAGAGGTCTTCAATGGATTGCTTTGCAATATCTTGGAGACCTCTCTAGTATCAAAAAGGCTAAAACCCCATATGTATCACTGGTAATTTTTATTTGTTATATATTATGCAGTTGCTCCAATTTTGTCTTTATACATGTGCACATTTAGATATGTGAAGCTGCTTTTGGCCCTGCATGTGGGACTACAACAGAGGTAAGAAACCTTAAGCTCAGCAGATGTTGGTGGCATTAAACTTTTGAGTGCCAAAGAGGTATCCAATGAATTGCAAATCATCATTCCAAATATCTCTCAGCCAGGTAACGGATGATGGGAATTGTAGTCTCTACCAGCAGGAATACCAGAAGCTTCCTACCCCTGGAGTATGGCTTTGCTGTGGGAGACCCAGAACATAGAGTCCCCTTACAATGTGAAGAAAGTACCATATCTCCACTGCAGCCAGCTGGTGATAGTCTCTAACGCCAGGGGCTGCAAGTGATTGCTGTAGTGTATATCACAGGACACTTTCCACTAGTGTAGACTTTAACTCCTTAACCCTTTAACGTCCAATGCCATGCCAGGACCGTCACGGCTGTCCGGCACTTAAGGAACAGTGATGGTCCTGACACGTCATGGAATTCAGGGCTCCCTGAGCCATAAGGACCCATGACGTGTCAGGACCGTCATGGAATCCAGGTCTCCCTGTGCTGCTGCACGCCATTCGGGGAACCCTGAAACGGATGCTTTTCAGGTCCGTGGTCCTAAAGTGCCGGCCGCATGCGTGATTGGCCGGTCCTTAAGGGGTTAATGCCAGCAAGCCCCTCACTCCAGCCCCATAGCATGTGCAGGGAAATAACAAACATTTACATAATTTACTCTATGCCTTGCTTAGTCAAATAGTGTAAGCAAAAGCATAGAAGAAAGGAATGCCTCCACAAACACCTATAGACTGCTCCATTCTACTAGGATTCTGGGTGTACATTGCATAGCAAATTAATGTTAGGAAGTCATAGCGACAGAACGCTGATTCCAAAGCCTGTTTTTGCACAGAATTATAGTGATACATACACCCCCAATGTCTGTTAGATTCAGGGATGGGGATTGTTTAAGATGCTGGGAGATACTGCAATACAGTGAAGTGCACAGAATGATGATATGCTATTGAAATCACCGGCAAATGTAAGATTTCCAGGGAGGTTCTGGAAAAGAAAAACAATAAGTAAATCATATCAATACCTAGCTTTTGTTTTATAAAGTGCTGCATGCAAAAGTTATTGCAGCTGACTTCGCATAGACCTGGGGTAAGCAACTAACAGTAATACTCTGCTGCTGTTGGACCACAATTCCCATCATCCTCAGATAGCCTAACATTTGGGAATGTTTATTCTTCCTTAATGTGCATTTGGTTTGTCCCAGAATTGCTCCTCTTTTGAATAAGGTCTTTACTAGTAAATTTAAAGACACAGAAAAGAACAAAAGAAAGACACACACATTTTGTAGACAACAGTATTTGTTGATCTCATAGTTTTCCATTCATCAATTAAATTATGTTTTATGCTTTGTACAAAAATAAAACAATTCTTATAAGATTATTAATAAATAGTTTGTTAAATATCTTTGTTATAGTTCATCCCTGGGGTTAATATTCAGCTCTTCTCCGCCTCCTCCACTACGACTTTCCTGGTCCAACGTCCGCATGACCTCATCTGCCTGCAGCCGTTCCTGAAAGAGAAAACATGGGGTGTTTAAGCAGTAGGCTTATAATTAAAGACTTAATGATGAATTTAACATTTTGGGTGCCAGAAGGGCACATAATGCATTATACAGCAATGTTTTGGACGCAACTCTGGCACTGAAATAGTTACAGAGGTCTTTTCTTGCATTTTTAATTTACAGAATAATTTATAAACGTATTAAGATATAGAACAACTTATGTCATTTCAGATGGCTAAGTTGTAGATAATGGTCTGGAGCCCTCTAGTGTAGGATCAGGTGTACTGGTTGTTTTGTAGAAGATGCAGTGGTAGACATTACACTAAACCAGGGGTAATCATTCCATTGTCAGACCAACATCTGTTGGGGACTGCATCTTCCATAATCTCCACCCGATCGACCAACCAACCAATACTTGGCTGGGGATGACAGGGGTTGTTGTCCACAGCACCTGGAGGTCCAACAATTTACTACATTAAATATATCTGCAGGGCAAACTGATGTGAATATAGTAAACTGAGAATGATGGGATTATAGTTCAACAACAAATGCAGGGATGTGGGTACCCAACCATGATTTAGGTGGACAACTAATCTTATGGAGGGACACTAGCAATTTTTATGTATTTATACAGAGTTGATGAGGTTGAAAAAAGTTCCTTAACTCCATAATTTGCTAGATATCCTTTTTTTATTCAGATTCAAACAAAAGTCCATTGTCAATTAATCCAAAAGGGTGTAAAAAATCCTTCCTAACTCTAAAAGACTAGCATCTGTCTGGATTAGCATACTTCCTGCATTGAGACCAACTGCCATTATTCTTTATAATGGTCTGAGCTAAAAAGGTATTCAGCACATTTGCCAACACATCCTTCCAAGACTAAGAATTCCACATCTTTACTGCCCTTACAGTATAAAGTCTCTGACTTTGGTAATGTCCTAATGGATGTCCACTCGTTTTTTGTGTTGTGCTTTGAGTAAATATATAGATTATTATCTTCATGTACAACATTTTCACTTGATAATTTATCATTTACTATTTGATTTTGCAATTGTCCTCATTTTAAAACAAAATACGGAAGACCTTATTCATCACTAAAGAGGAGTAATTCTGACAGAAATCAAATGTACCAAAGAGTTGAAATGAAAATTCTTCACACTCACAATGATTTAAATGGGGATTTTAACCACTTGAATGCTAAAGGAGTCTCCAATGAAATTCTCCACATTGAAGGGGTTAAAAGCTCTATTTAAATTAATGGGCATTTTAATTTTCCCCCTATGGTGAAGTTAATTTGCTCCAAATCTGCATGTTTTTAGTCTGATGAGTAAAGTGGTGAAAATCATAATAACAGGAAATATTTTTTCTAGTCCAGTGGTGTGTAATGGAGCTGAATGACTTACCAGTTCTCTGTACATTGGATCCAATGTGAACCACAGAGCCACTGCACACCTCTGTCCTTTGGTAACTGCTCTGACTCCATGGGGATTTTCCCCTCCGGAAGAGAACCCAACCAAACGGCCACACCTAGGCTTTATGGATGCCTGAAACAGAGCACTTAGTTGTCAAACAGGATGGAAAAAATCACTAAATGAATATATACAATGCAAATCTAGTAATTATTGGGTGAGACAATGGTGTAACTGATTTGAATCACAAGGAAGAAGTAAAGCAAGAGCCATCAGTCTTTGGCCCTCCGGCTGTGAGAGACCAACTCTCATCTTCCCCCAGACAGCTGGAGTAGACTATCTAACCCTGGATGCTAAAGACAGCTTTAATGCATTGTTTGCACTGTTTTACAATTTGTCAGAGAGGTCCTTCTTATCAGAGTGTCTTCATCTACCTAAACTTGCATAAAGGCTTAGACTAAATTGAAGTTGTTCTGAGTTACAGATACATATGTAAAGTATCATCCTGAAACGATCTCATACAGAGCAACCATTTCCCATGCACAATGACTAGGTATGCTGTCTGAGTAGGGCCAAATGGTAATTTTACTTAGCATGTCATGTTCAGTATTATGTAATAAACGATAGGAAATAGATGGCAGAAAGAAAAGATATTTAGAGGGACAACAATTTAACTAATGCAAAATCTAAAGGATAGGCCAATAGTGCAATTACGGTAGACAGTAAGAGAGAAGGTAGAGAAAGGGGGATTGATACAGAGATAAAGGAGAGAAGTATACACATACAGACTGAGAGGGGGACATGGATACAGAGATGAGGGGCATAAATGTAAACACACATACAGACAGAGGAGGCGCTATATACAGATATGGGAGCAGAAATACACACATACAGTCAGACTGAGATGGGGAGACTGATACAGAGATGGGGCAGAAATATATACATTCAGACTGACAGGGATGATAAATATAAATACAGTGATGAGGGACAGATAAATATATATACTGAGAGTGGGAGATAGATGGAGAGATGGGACAGATATTTATGTATAGAGACCCATTGAGCTGTGGAGGTTGATACAATGATGGGGGCAGAGAATTATACATACAGACATGCTGATAAGGGTAATAAAGTGATGGAGGTAGAGATGTTTGCATACAGATGGGGGACAGATACAGAGATAATGGACAAATATATATATATACATATACAGACAAACACAGATAAAGAGAAGATGAACAGAGATATATACATATAGATAGACTGAGAGGGGAGATAGATACAGAGACAGGGGGCAGAGATTACACACCTATAGACTGAGAGGGGGAGACAGATACAGAGATGGGGGACAGAGATTACACACCTATAGACTGAGAGGGGGAGATAGATACAGAGATGAGGGACAGAGATTACACACCTATAGACTGAGAGGGGGAGATAGATACAGAGATGGGGGACAGAGATTACACACCTATAGACTGAGAGGGGGAGATAGATACAGAGATGGGGGACAGAGATTACACACCTATAGACTGAGAGGGGGAGATAGATACAGAGACAGGGGGCAGAGATTACACACCTATAGACTGAGAGGGGGAGATAGATACAGAGACGGGGGGCAGAGATTACACACCTATAGACTGAGAGGAGGGAACAGATACAGAGATGGTGGGCAGAGATTACACACCTATAGACTGAGAGGGGGAGACAGATACAGAGACGGGGGGCAGAGATTACACACCTATAGACTGAGAGGGGGAGATAGATACAGAGACGGGGGGCAGAGATTACACACCTATAGACTGAGAGGAGGGAACAGATACAGAGATGGGGGGCAGAGATTACACACCTATAGACTGAGAGGGGGAGATAGATACAGAGACGGGGGGCAGAGATTACACACCTATAGACTGAGAGGGGGAGATAGATACAGAGACGAGGGGCAGAGATTACACACCTATAGACTGAGAGGGGGAGATAGATACAGGACAGGGGGCAGAGATTACACACCTATAGACTGAGAGGGGGAGATAGATACAGAGACGGGGGGCAGAGATTACACACCTATAGACTGAGAGGGGGAGATAGATACAGAGACGGGGGGCAGAGATTACACACCTATAGACTGAGAGGAGGGAACAGATACAGAGATGGGGGGCAGAGATTACACACCTATAGACTGAGAGGGGGAGACAGATACAGAGATGGGGGGCAGAGATTACACACCTATAGACTGAGAGGAGGAGACAGATACAGAGATGGGGGGCAGAGATTACACACCTATAGACTGAGAGGGGGAGATAGATACCGAGACGGGGGGCAGAGATTACACACCTATAGACTGAGAGGGGGAGATAGATACAGAGACGGGGGGCAGAGATTACACACCTATAGACTGAGAGGAGGGAACAGATACAGAGATGGGGGGCAGAGATTACACACCTATAGACTGAGAGGGGGAGACAGATACAGAGATGGGGGGCAGAGATTACACACCTATAGACTGAGAGGGGGAGATAGACACAGAGACGGGGGACAGAGATTACACACCTATAGACTGAGAGGTGGAGACAGATACAGAGATGGGGGGCAGAGATTACACACCTATAGACTGAGAGGGGGAGATAGACACAGAGACGGGGGACAGAGATTACACACCTATAGACTGAGAGGGGGAGATAGACACAGAGACGGGGGACAGAGATTACACACCTATAGACTGAGAGGGAGAGACAGATACAGAGACGGAGGACAGAGGTTACACACTTATAGACTGAGAGGAGGAGACAGATACAGAGACGGGGGACAGAGATTACACACCTATAGACTGAGAGAAGGAGACAGATACAGACATGGAGGATAGAGATTACACACCTATAGACTGAGAGGAGGAGACAGATACAGAGACGGGGGGGCAGAGATTACACACCTATAGACTGAGAGGAGGAGACAGATACAGAGACGGGGGGGCAGAGATTACACACCTACAGACTGAGAGGAGGAGACAGATACAGAGAGGTGGGGCAGAGATTACACACCTATAGACTGAGAGGGAGAGACAGATACAGAGACGGAGGATAGAGGTTACACACTTATAGACTGAGAGGAGGAGACAGATACAGAGACGGGGGACAGAGATTACACACCTATAGACTGAGAGGAGGAGACAGATACAGAAACGGGGGGGCAGAGATTACACACCTAGAGACTGAGAGGAGGAGACAGATACAGAGATGGGGGGGCAGAGATTACACACCTATAGACTGAGAGGAGGAGACAGATACAGACATTGAGGATAGAGATTACACACCTATAGACTGAGAGGGGGAGATAGATACAGAGATGGAGGATAGAGATTACACACCTATAGACTGAGAGGAGGAGACAGATACAGAGATAGGGGGCAGAGATTACACACCTATAGATTGAGAGGAATAGACAGATACAGAGACAGAGGACAGAGATTACACACCTATAGACTGAGAGGAGGAGACAGATACAGAGATAGGGGGCAGAGATTACACACCTATAGATTGAGAGGAGGAGACAGATACAGAGACAGAGGACAGCGATTACACACCTATAGACAGAGAGGTGGAGACAGATACAGAGATGGGGGGAAAAGATTATACACCTATAGACTGAGAAGAGTAGACAGATACAGAGACGGGGGAAGAGATTACACACCTATAGACTGAGAGAAGGAGACAGATACACAGATGGAGGACAGAGATATTAGACTTACAGTGATTGTTTTTGCATCCATTTCTGTGAACACAAATTCTCCTCCCTCGAAATCCCCATTCAGGTAAAGGAGAGCACTGCAAGAAAGAATATATTTATTAGTAAATAACACAAAGACATAACTAAACCATCCAAAATACATCTTATAGGCTACAAGTGGGTATTATGCATCTTATAACAATCTGTTGTCTATGTTCCCAAGTTTGTTTTAATACACAGACTTTATAGACTCAGTAAACGTTTTATTGGATTGCCAAATTACTTAGTAACTTTTATATCGTATCAGAAAATCCCTATGGAAATCAGATGTTTATTCTGCAAGTGTGATACAGTGATACAGTCACATACTGTACATACATATGTGCCTCAATGGCTAGATTCCATACTACACAGTAAGTATCTAGATCATCATATTGTCCCTAGAAGACTTCATATGATAAAGCCTATTTTGGTGATACATAACACCCAAATATAGTGACACATAACCTTAGACTTGTCTTCTTTTAGCCTGATGCAAGTCATTGGTGGACCACTATTACCCACTATCTTCTAGTACTGAAAAGAGTGTTGTACTGAGCAATAAGGAATTTCCCCTTCCCGAAAGATGGTGATTGTTTCTATGTGTCTGTGCAGCTACAAGGCTCCATAAGAGATGCTGTAAGAATCCAATTGTTCAGAAGGCAAGTGATCACAGTCCCCAGAGAGACACTCAAGTCATACACTGCTCTAGACTTCCAAGTACTACTAGGTACATCAGGCTCATACGCTAAGAGGAAGGTCAATATGCCGCTGTATTACATGAATGGGATACTTGCTACTGTATGTATTAAGTGTTTTACTTCCATTTTAACAATTAAATGTAATATACTATACTGGGCTCTCCTCTATTCCACAACTTCTGCTATACATACACTAAGTGAGATACAAAGAAGCACATGGAATCTTATGTGTACTCTAGTAACACTCAATGTTATTCAAAGGGCTGTTCCTGGCTACTTAACTATGGGCTTTATGTTCAAAAGAAAAGAGGACACATTTTGGGACACACCAACTGCACCACAGAGGAAAGTAAAAATTCCCCAAATTCACATTCTTTAAATGGAGATTTTAACCCCATGAATGTTCGTGACGTCTTCAACACATAATCTCCCCTATTTACATCCATTGGTTTGTGCTCTCCAAACATAAAGCTAATAATTTGCTTTGTCTTCTCTATATCAGGAGTGAGGAGTCACAACTTGATCCTCTTGTTTAGGTCTGATCAATCCTTTAAAACTGAGCACCTTTTTTGTTTGTTATAAATCGTTTATTGAAGAGTATAAAAAGAAAACAACATTACATTAGGACATGAGAAACATAGAGCAAATGGTATTGCATAACATATGCATTGACAGAAATCAATAAGATTGAACTGGAGCGGCGTAATCAGCATGAAGTAAGCCGAGGGACAAGGAACGTCGAGAGGTAGGGTAAGCAGAGAGAGCAAGGGGGAGAGAGAAAGAGGTGCATGGTCAGACATAGTGCGTACTCCAATCTCGGCATGAGACAGTAAGTCCAAGTGAAATCTATCAATAAAGAGATAGTCAATCCGGGAGTATGACCTGTGGACCGCTGAATAAAAGGAGAAGTCACAGTCAACTGGGTGGAGAGTCCTCCAGGAATCAATCAAGTTATGGAATGCAAAGAGCTTACAGATAGCTCTCAAAACAGAGTATTTAACAGATGAGCAATCCAGACTATGATTAAGTGAGACGTTAAGGTCACCCCCTAAAAGTAGAGTTCCAGATTGAAAGGAGTCCAGACGCTCCAAGGTCCCACTGAGGAAGGGGAGTTGGCCAGTATATGTTAGCCAAAGTGTAAGGGTGTTGTCACAGAGTACCTTTGTGAAAGATATACCTACCATCTGGATCCTCCATGAGTGTCCAGGGTACGGATCTATTAACCAAGACTGCTACTCCCTTAATCTTGTCATCCACGGATGCTAGCCAGGATTGGGTAAAGTGTTTAGAGACTAGCTGGGGGTGTCGGCCACGTTCCAGGTGTGTGTCTTGGAGAAAGACAATACGGGCCTGTAGCCTTGTAAGCTCCTTAAACATCAAGGAGCATTTGGTAGGGCTATTGAGACCCTTAACATTATAGGACACAACTTTCAGGTCCATCATAATCACCTATATGGGAAGATAGTGTGCAGAGTACCCAGGGAGCAAGATACTACAATGAGAAACAAAGTGGAGAGAAAAAAAAAAAAACAAGGGTGGGGAAGGGGAGAGGGAAAGTAGTCGAGCATCAGAGAATGCAATACGAAAAAGATGATGTCCCAAGGCTGAAATAAGTTGTGTCCTGGGAGGTCCCCCCAACAAACATGAGAAGACGTCCCAGGAGGGAAAAGCGACATGGGCCCGAAGGCCAGGGGTGGTGCAAAGCATCAAAAACAGCCATAAATAGGGGCTGAAAAGTTTAAAATACCAGCTAAAGGTAAACGGTACAATCATTACAATTTTTATTCATAAAAGAAGAGCATCATAATATATCAGTAAGTAGGCATAACTCACATAGAAACATATGAACCAAAACATTATAAAGAGAAAGAAAGAAGACCTCTGAGAAGTCTTAACTAACAAGCCCACAATACACACAGCTGAGGAAGATGGCCGGGTCGCAGTAGATACGGATATAAAAGCAGGATCTAGTGAACGGAAAAAGTACCACAGTCTGGATAAGAGTTCATCACCTGTGTGCATAGTAGATCAAGAAAGGTACAATACAGATATATCAGAGACCCAGAGCATGGATACCCATGGGGAAGTGCCCAAAGCAGAGGAAATTCTATATGTTACCTAGAGGCACAGGTAGTGCATCTACAGAGCAGCCTATGATGGAAGCATGGGAGCTATGGGTAGGGTCGCAACTAAGAGGTCAATAAATCCATGTAAATCTACCAGCATAAAAAAGTGGCAGGGAATTAGAGGTGGCCACAGCCATAGGCCAGTCTAAGAAATGGCGAGAAGCATGGAAGAATAACCACAAGTCTATGCTATAGTATGTAACGGGGTCATCGTTCTGGGAAGGGGAGCAAACTAGGGCAAGGGGAGTGCAGCGGGAGACTGCAGGGAACAGGTCAGAAACCAAATATCTATTCTCTGGTATACAGTCCTAGCATTAAGACTATACGAAGGTGGTGGCAAATCCCACAGTGACCAGCAGGATAACTGTTAGGAAAACACATAGGCAATGGAAGTACAAAGAATCATCTCAATACAATATGGGAACAAGCATACACTAGGCAACAAAAGTCATTGCGACCCAAAAGAGGTAAGTCCCACGGGTCAATAAAGGCACAAAAAAGGTATGCATAGAACTTATCTGTGTGTATAGAATATGAAGGTCCTTAAGATACAGCATAGTTCACCGGATCACAAGACCCATCCAGAGATTGTTTATCCCTGCGTCTTTTCAGTGAAGGTTCGCCCACAAGGTGCTGTTGGTTAGCCTCCAGAGGGATGTTCGAAAGTTTCCGCGGTTCGGGAGGTGCAGAAGGCGTACAAATGCCTAGAGACATGCAGACAGTACCTATTTCCTCTGAGTGGCGTATAGGCATGGAGCGACCCTCGTGTTGGACCTGAAGGTGGAATGGAAAACCCCATTTATAGTGGATTTGCAACCCTCTGAGGAGGTCACACAGGGGCTTCAAAGTTCTATGTTGCTGCAACGTGAATGGAGTAATATCCTGGTAAAACTGGATCTCACAACCGGCATAGGTGATCTTATACATTTCCCGAGCTTTCGCCATTAATATCTCTTTATCAGCAAAATAGCGTAGTCTACACACAATGTCCCTTGGCGGGTCAGAGGGAGCACCATGTGGTTCCAGCGCCCTATGTGCTCTATCAATGGTCAGAGTCATCAGGCAGACTCAAAACATGCGCAAACAATTTTTGCAAGAATGCAGGTAGGTCTTTAGAGGCAGTAGACTCTGGTACTTTGCGAATCTGGATATTATTTCTTCTACCTCTATTTTCTAGGTCATCCAGTTTATATTGTAGGGAAGTCAAAGATTCATGCTGTTCCGCAATCACTTGCTCCAAATTGTGAAATTGGGAGTAGAGATCTTTTACAGATTCTTCCACAAGGTGTATGCGGTATCCAAGAGATCGGACTTCTTGTTTCACCTCCGCTATGTCAGCCCGCAGGGTGCTTTTAATATCCGCAGCAAGGCTCAGCAAGTCCGCTTTGTTAGGCGTCGAGAGGAGATCTGATGGTGGAGAGGAATCCATTTGTGGAGCAGGACAAACAACTCTGTTGGTGGTTACAGGTGAAACCACAGTGATTTGGCGCGAAGGAGAGTCAGACTGAGAAGTAGGTTCCACTGGTGCAGATAAGGTCTGGGTGTGATGCAGCAGAGAAGCTATATCTGCTGTATGAACGGGCAGAGGTGGTTTCTGTTTTGGTTGGCGTTTTGATTCGCCCGGCAAATGGTGCTTATGTTTCGGCATCCGTACCCAATATAGGTACAAAGTAAGGCAAATGCAGGGAAATCAGGGCTGATGAAGCAGAGAAAGCTAGCGTAGAGAAGTTAGATGCTCAGGAGCAAGCTCAACATGCTTCCATCTTGCAGGCGCGCAAGCTCCACCCCCTGAGCACCTCTTTTTACTGTAAAAAATGTACCCCCTATTTATAAATGTGTGCACCAAACAAAGGAAGGTCTACAGATTCTACCAGATTGCAAGCCAACAAGACAGCCCTTTGGGGCTCCCTAGAGGTGGCAGCCCCCCATTTCCCAGACATGCTCTAGCTCATTGCAGTCGCACCATTTGCATGTTTACTTGCAGCTTGGGGATCTAGTCTACTTTACTTTGGGATTGGATCTAGATGGGACACACTTGGACCCTGTCCCTTTATAAGGAATACAGAAACTATCTAGGGCTTTTTTCTCCTCTTCTCAAAGAGAAGTTCATAGTCAGACACAATGACCCATTGCTTTTCATTTAGTGGTTTTATGGGGTACCTGTAATCTCTGTATGTATATGCTGGAGTCTCTTTCCAACACTCATTGGCCTCTGGATCCAACAAACAGTTATCTGCGTGAATAGGGTGGCTTAGATCATTCCGATTATCCTGCTGGCCTGCAAATATGGCAAAGGATACAAAAGAAATAAAGGAACATATCAGTATGGTGCAAGACTCTCGTTTAATTAAAAGCATTATAGCTTTTGTTTTTGTGATAACATCAATGTATCAAAAGAAACACTGCACAGTTATATACAAGGCATAATTGATGTGTCTCTCTTGTCTCTCATTCACTAGCACTCTGGCTGCAGATGTTTTTTTATGAAGATTTTTTCCTTTTTCAGTTGCTATTGCTAATTGTGTGTATAGAGAGAGAGAGAGAGAGAGAGAGAGGGAAAGAAAGAGACACTATTGAAAGAGATACACTCCCACATTTCACACCCTTGGAGCTTTAGTACATACGTTACTTTTTAAATTGAATTATCTTCTTTTTGATACAATACGCAAAAAATGGTGACTGATCCAGATTACTACTGCATGATACATGTCCCTTATGGAGTTTATAGGTAATTACTCCCTTGCAAACCAGTAATTCAGTACTTCTTATAATCCCTATGACACGTGTCTGTTTGAGCTGGATACCTCTCTGGCATTCAAATGTTTAAAACAAAAATTTGGGGAAAGTAATTGGTATCTGTGTGCAACTGGTTTTCTCCTTAACTGCACTTGTACCTTAGTGCATGAGTCTCACTGTGTAAGATATGTGACTTCTCATTTGCCTTTGATAAATGTAATTTTAAATGACTGAAGCTGTGTATATCACCAGAACTGCTTCTTAACTGAAAGCTATTATAAGTTAACAATGTATTTATTTTGATTTACTGTTGATACAGGCAATCTGGTAAACAATCATAATGTACCCAGGAGCACAGGGATAAGACAAGGCCAGGACTTACCCTGCAGGGCTGTCCTGCATACTAGGTGTGTATAGGAGAAATACAGTGTAGTATTCAGCCTGAAATATGACTGGACGATCCTCCGAGCCTTTTCACTAACATCATAAAACAACCGAGCGCTCTTCATGGGGATTCGGCCTTCATAAGCAAACTTTGCAAGAAAGGAAAACAAGATTACCTTTTTAACCCCTTGTTTGCTAAAAGCTTTCCATAGTACTGCAAACCAATACACTGTAAATGTTTCTAGCCTCCAAGGGATTGATGTAAACTTTTCAGTTTGAACATCTTATAAGTAAGAAAGTCCTGCATATTTTATTATGGAATGTCAGTGAGAGATGAAGTGCAATATAGACAGACTAGTGTAAAAGCCTGTGTACACGGGCCAAGTTCCAGGTGATGTTAAGAGGCCGGTCCTGCTCTGCTTCCTGCCGCCAACGCAGTCATGCACTGTAGAGACTGTCTGAAAGCACAGAATGCTCCCAGCACATAACTCCCAGCATTCTGTGTGTTTGGGCAGTCTCTACTGCACATGATGGCTTCTGACAAATATCCTAGCGAATTATTATTATTATTATTATTAGGAAACATTACAATAGTATATTATGTCCAGCTTTAGCTAGTGTTGGGTAACTCTACATGTGCCAATGTGACAGTCAACAAGAATCCACTAAATAACTGAATGCTGCTTTGATGAGAATATCTGATTAACCCATTTGATGCTAAATAGGACCCCAGTAACTGAGGAATTCTATTATATTTAATAGGTTAAATACACATGAAGTGTTCAAGGGCCGCAATCTATAACCTTCTTAGTACTATAGGGGTGTGCCATGTATTGCAGGGCAATCTATTACACACTCTTTGAAGCCAAAAAACAGAAGATTTGCTCTAACCCTTTGAGTGCCAGAGAGGTAAGCAACACAATGCTCTACTATGTATTGTGTACCCCTCTGTCACTCAAATGGTTATACTACCTCAGTGTCCCAGAGCTACCAGTCTTATAGATAAGTGTAGTTCTACCATTTGCCATTAGAAGATGCTGCTGTATCTCAGGCTGTCACATTCTGAGTTTCAACAAATAACTTACTATGGAGTGCTGGCTACAAATAACATATACCAGAAAACACTATGATTATTTTATCATGTAAGTTACCACTGTAGTTTAGCACAAAGAGAGAGAAAGTGTCTTGTTTTGCAGCCTACTCACACATACAGGATATACATACCTTCAATGCTTTTAGAACTGTGGCCCCTTCAAACTTTTCATTTGGTGTATGAGGGGAAGTCTTTCCTCTGTATCCATCTCCAGCCAGTGCTACAGTCTGATAAAACAAGAAGGTTTGACTTAGTAAGAATGAAGAGTATGATATGGAACTGCAGGCAGAACTGAACAGTTTGACTACAGCACAAAACCAGAGAAGATACTGATTCAATGCATTGGGTCTCATTCACAACTCTAAGGCAATGGTTAAACTCTGTTCCTTAGAATCTTGGGGTTCCCTGAAGGACTTCAAAAGTTTCCATGCATTAGATATCATTACAATTACCTAGTAGCACTTACGTCATAAATTGTATCCTAATAATTTAACATTCAGAAGGTTTTAATATTGATATTAAAGTGGTAGTAACCTTTTATTTTGACTTTACATATTATACATTAGGAGAAAATGTAAAGTGAAATTGACTATAAACATTTTTTTATCTTCAACTATTTTCTTTTTTTTTTTTTTTTTTTTTACAATTTTATGTTCCTGACAGTAAACTCACTAGACCTGTTTGAAAGCAGGAATAGTGAAACAATGTAACATTATCCCTGCAGTACTGAGCATTTTGTATTTAACAGACTGAAGGCAGTCTTTTCTACATTGTAACACTATATTTTTTAGTTTGTATCTTCTTTACTTTGTATCAGTATAATTTATTTCACAAGACTTGACATAAAACTTTCTGTAAACAGATCTATGGAGCTCACTATCAGGGGCATGAATGTGTAAACAAAATTGGTGAAGATGAAAAAGTATAGGCAATGTGACTTTCCATGTTATGTACTTTCCAGAATATATAAAGACAAAATAAAAGGCTACTGTCTCCTTAACCCCTTGAATGCTGGGGAGGTTGCTAAACATTTCAATATAGTGCACTGGAGACCCCTCTAGCATTAAAGGGGGCTAAGCCTATGATTGCCAGACAGGTATCCAAAGCATTGCACTCCAGTGAGTTGGATACCTGTCTTGCATTCAAAGGGTTTCTTTGTTAACCCTTTGAGTGCCAGAGGAGTACGCAAAGCATTGCAGAGCAATGCGTGAGTACCCCTCTGGGACTCAAAGGGTTAAGGCTCCACAGAGATTGTGAGAGTAAAATGTTCCAGGGCAACTTCTTAGACATTGTTATAATGTCTAACATCTGATAAACTAGAAGAAAATAAGCAGATAGTATCATGTCTTCATATGTCACATACGTACTAAATTTATATGTGTTTCTAATTAGTTATTTCCACAACTCACATTTCTTTACCAAATATGGCAAGAAATTCAGACTATCCCTCAGTAAAACTTCAAGGTGGCAGCCCGATCCCCAGTACAGGTCATAAGGTCCATGGTTAAAAAGAAAGGCCTAACGGGAAACAGACCGACAGCACAACACAGGGGGCTAAATAACATATTAAAGTTAGTAAGTTGGTGCCTGCTAGTCAATAAAATTAATTTCTACATATAGGATTCCTGGAAGCTACAGTTCTTGCATGTGAGACTCTCATTGTGCCTTAGACATACATGTGCAATAAATATAATTAGGAAATATCTAGTTGAGTTTAGCATAATAGGTTTTCATACACATTATGTGTTTCACCCTTTCAGTGCCAGGGGCTCTGGGAATTATTTGTATCCTGGTGGCAAGACAATTTTCAGCATTTTGCTATCCATCTTGTTTAGAAATGATTCTTGTAGGCAAATTTCTAGTTATAGATAAGAAAAATATATACAGTTTTTGTTTCAGATGTCTCACTGCTTCTAATGATAGGTCACTTTTCTATCCCTATCCTGTTGAGCACAAATTCTCCAGAATGTGGCATCTTTTTTTTTTTATTTTACATTTCCACCCCTTAAAATGTACTAAAAAACGGTGTCCTTTCCTGCTGTATTCATTAGCTACTCCTCTCGCTAGAAAAATATCACTCGATTGGCATGAATAATGTTGGAGTATCCGGAAGCACAAAACTATACTATAACTACAATCATAATTTTTCTTACATTTTTTCAGATGTGACTTGCTTGCACTAAAATGTTTGTAACAGCTAAAGAAATGAAGGCAAAGCATACAATTTTGGAAATAAGAATAAACTACTGAATACAATGAGTGGTCACTTGCATTTCTATCCCTAGCCTGGTTTGTACAAATGTTTTCTGAATTTGGAGAAAATACCACATTACAACCTATACCACTAGGGCTCTTAGACCCTCAAATTATTAGAACATTTAACATCACATGCACTTGCAATATCAAAAGGAACCTTGATACCACAAAGGCCCTCAAGACCACAAGGCCTACAACATCACCAGGCCTTCAAAACTACATGGGCTCCCTATTCCACCAGGGCTCCTAACACCATAATGCTTCCAAATAGCGCAAAGGCTGCTAAGACCATAAATCCTCCCAGTACCACAAAAGCACCTCAAGGGCTCATAACATCCCAAGACCTCTTAACACCACCTGTTCTACAAATACCACAAGGGCTCCTATTACCAAAAGGCCTCCCAATACAGCAATGGCCCACTGTACAACAACGGTCCCTCTGATACTGCAAGTTGTGTGAGGTTATTTAGAGACTTACATTGGCAACTCCCTGAAGCTCCTGACATTCGTCCTCAGATATAACATTGTCCAGCTGAACTCTCTGGGTGCCATTGAGATAATCAGAGCTGTGCACAAGTTTTACTTCATCATACAGCAGAGGGCCTCCTGCATGGAATAATTTGGAAAAACATTAATATATGGGTGGATATACAGAGTTTTTTAAAGAGTAATTTAAAATAATAAGCTACTACCCATGTAGCGGAGCTTAAACCATTGATGAACATATTAGCTATATACATAAGAAATCATGGAACCTTTTTCCTTAACAAAATGTAATATAAATTTTTGACTCATCAAATTAGCCACTTATTGAAGATATAACAGCCGAACATACATGTGGCATTCTTTCCACAATGGAAATCAAATATTGTTCTGAAAGTTCTTCCCAACACTGTTGCAGAAGTTCCCACAAATATGTTGCACTTGTAGGTTGTTTTGCTTTCACCCTTCACCCTTCAATAACAACTGGAAAAATGAGGGTATTCTAAAAAATTTGACTGGTAGTTATATATATATATATATATATATATATGTCGAGTGTAAATCATATTAAGCTTTAAGGACCAGAGAACACAATACATCAAGAAACACAGTGTTGCATGCACTCTTCTGGTCCTTAAAGGGTTAACAGAAGTCAAAAGTATTATTCTGCTACCATAGACAAGGGTTATCACATATACTTGTGACTGTCCTTACTGGTACTGAAAAGGGCTGCATTGTGTTCCAGGTGATGAATGTTTTATATCACATCACATATTCCTATTGATGTCTATGGAAAAAAAAACGAAATAAGACCAGTGATAAAGTTATCAATCGCGGTGGAATCCAGCCCACTGTAATACAAGTAAAGTCAACCACAATCATAACCCAGTCTGATATCCTGTACTTAGTCATTATTTAACACTTTTAGTGCCTTAAAGGTATCTAGCGCATTGCGTTACAATGCATTAGATGCATCACTGGCACTCAAAGGGTTATAAAGGGATTGGAAATAAGGTCTATGATCTACTGCATAGTACATTGTAATTTCCTCATCATTAACACATATTGCCTTCAAAACTGATTTAAAGGAGCAGTAAATGATTTTTATTCAAAATCTATATATAGGACTTTTCCTGCTGAGTAAAACAAGGGTACCCCCACTGCTGTCGGTTGTTTTATTCAAACTCTTCAAATAACCAGGAAGTTAATTTACTGTACATTCACTTCCTGTAAGTTCTTACTGACAGGAAGTGACTCGACAGTTTCTATCACATTCTATGGAGAACTGTAAGTCACTGACTTTGCATTCCATTAGAATATAACAGAATAACTAATTAGAATTTGACCACTAGAGGGCACTACTAATGTAAAAAAAATGGGTTTAAACTGTAATAACTCTGGAAATATACATTTCTCAGCAGTGGGAGAGTCCTTATTCTACTCATCAGGAAATTACTTACTATATATTTTTTCATAAAAACATTTACTGCTCCTTTAAGGGTAAGGAAAAAAAGAAAGAAAAACCAGAACTACCACTATGGTGCAATAGATTAATGACACAGGGTTTTATGTCTATTCCCAATTGTACAGCTCTGCAGTTGGCGCTATATAAATATAGAGTAATAATAATAATATTACATCCTGTTGGTAAACAGCCTATAAATGAAACTTTTCACTTGAAATTACATTTAGGCTTCTGTAAGACAGGAGGAGTCCATCACTGCTCCTCAAGCTACTGGAGATTACAACTTCCATCATCCCCAACCAAATGGGAATTGTATCCCCCAACAGCTCAAGGTCCAATAATTGACTACCCATTTCCTGAGGGCAAATGTGGTAAATTCTGGAACAAACCAACTGCAAAGAAGGAAAAAAGAAAATTCCCCAAATTTCCATTTACATAAAAGGGGGAGTTTAACCCTCTGGGTGCCAGATATGTATCAAACTCGTTGTGTTGGATACCTCTATAGCAATCAGAGGGTTAACATATTGAATGTCAGAGAGGTCTCTAAAGAATTACAAAGTAATGTGCTGGAGAGCAATGGATTTTTATTTGCCTTTCATAATGAAGCTGGCTTCCCTAGAGTTGCTTCAATTGTTCATCATAGAATATCAACCTCAATAATATGCTACACATTAAGACCACCAGATGGCGACAAATAGTAACTTAAAAGCAAATTTGAAAGACTATTTTCTATTATACAGGAAAAGTAGGATGAGATGCTTAACTTTTTTCCCAAAGCCCTATAAATTAAAAATACTCATCTTTAAGAAAAAAAAATACTTTTGTACCTTTTGTTTCTAGACTAATTTCATCATGCACAAATTGTTTCCTCCGATACAGTCTCTGGAAGAGATGTAATTTGGCTACCTCCCACAGTGCAGGCTAGGGAGCATGAATATAAATCATTCTTGTGTTGTAGCAAGTGAGCCCCTACACTGATTTATTGATTTATTTTTCTTACTTTGCTGAATCTGCTGTTTTTACATAAGACCTGTTTTTACAATTTCTACTATGGCAATAAGGGTGGTAAACACACAGCTTTAATTTTAGTGTATTACCATATGAAAATAAAGGCCGGAGTCTAATTAGCATATTGTACTGCACTAACGGAGGTTGATGTTCCAAGTGGAGCAGAGCTATTCTGGGGTAAACCAACTGCACTGTAGGGGACAAAGAAATATTCTCAAATTTGGGTCTGTTAACCCCTTAAATGCTAGAGAGGTGTCCACTGCAATTCTTCACAATGTGCTGGAGATCTCTACAGTATTCAAGGGTTTAAAAGCATCATGTAAATACAGGGTCATTTTTATTTGTCCCCTATAGTGCATTTGGTTTGAACCAGAATAGCTCATATTTGCTTTTAGACAAAAGGCCCAGAGAGGCTGATGTACTAAGAACAACTAAAGAAAACAGGCTGTACCATTTCAGATTGATTAAAGCTGGGTTTTTAACTCCTTAAATGCTAAGGATGTCTCCAATGCATTGCATAGCAATGATACCTGGGAACTTTTCATTTTGATCTCTCCGGAAGGGGACTGCTGTGGTGTCGCTGTGGGAGATATATGATGTAATTTGTGTCAAAAAGGGGTCGGGGCTTAATCGTGAGTGGGTGTGGTGCTTCCCAGACCTGCAAGGAATGGTATCCTTTTAAAAGGTCACACGCGAAAGAGAGTGCAACCTTTTAAAGTGTTAGTAATGTCCCAACGTCATTTGTAGAGGCTAAAAAAGGCTAAAAATTGTTCCTGGTTTGCAAGCACACATTGTAGATCATTCGAATGATGTAATTATTTTAAAAAAAAACGTGATTGTGGCTCTGCTGCAGAGCCTCCGTGTTGGCCGACATGAATCTCCTGCTGACACCTTTACAGCTGACAGCAGGAAACATCAAACTTTGAATTCAAGTATCTCTCAAACCATAGTGGTTTGAGAGATACATTTTTTGCTTTCAATTAAACTTTTTAATCTCTACAAAATGTGAAAAATTTTTTGGGGGGTATGGCACTCCGTGTGTTAATGATGCTGATATACTGAGTAAAACTGTAACAAATCTGGCCCAAACCAACTGGGGACAACACTGCGTACCCCTGGCATTAAAAGGTTTAATTTGTTTTCATTTTCTTGCACTCACTCTGTAGCTCACATTCGTGCTTTTAACAAAGAGCTGGAGCAAGAAAGCACGAGTGTGAGCCACAGACGGATCGCAAGAACATGATGACAAATTAAAAAAGGGGCTAGCTAGTCCAGGGCAGCATGATAGGATTCACCCAGAGCAACGTGCGACCTTTCAGCACTCGACATGACAATCTCACACTGTTATGCAGTGCGAGAGTCTCATATCTACATTTTTATTATGGCGCCATGGTAACCTCATTTGGTCGCACACTCTTTCTCGTGTGACCTTTTAAATTTAAACCCAAGGAATATGCTGGGAAAGGAGAAGAAATGGGAGAGAAGGCGGAGAAATGGAAGAAAGAGACGGGAAGGAGCAGATGTAGGTAGAATTTCAAAAGAAACTCCCCACATCCGGAGAATCAGTCTCTGCCCCGGAGACCTGGTAATACAGGGGCAAATCCAGAGTCTCCGGGGCAAAACTGGAGAGCTCTCAGCTATGACAGCAATGTACTGGAGAACTCTCTAGAATCAAGAAGGTTAAAGGGATAGTAATACTTCATTTTATCTTTATTTTGTTTTGTAGGCATTAAAAAAACATGAAGAACGATATAAGTCTTATCTCTCAAACCTTTATGGTTTAAGAGATATTCACAAGCAAAGTTTCCCCTCCCGCCACTTTTACCTAGTGTAAGCCATCTCTTCTCAGATTGGGAATCTGGTTGTAAGACCAGACAGATAACAGCAGGGGACAATCTTCTTTGTATGAAAAGAATGAAAGCCCTTCCCCCCCTTGACAAGTTTTTCAGTTTTTTCCCTTATCTTAATTGAAGATTGTCCCTCTCTGCAGTCTACCTGGGCACCTCCCTTATGATCTGGCTGAACGGGGGGGATACTTTGCTTGTGAATATCTCATAAACCATAAAGGTTTGAGAGATAGGACTTATATCCTTCTTCATGTTTTTTTAATGCCTACAAAATAAAATAAAGATAAAACAAAGTATTACTATCCCTTTAAAGCTTAACATGCAACAGTGAGACTATTTTATTCTTAAATTATTATCAGCTGGTTTGTTATAATTGTTCCAATTATTCTTAGTGCATCAGCCTCAACATCCAGGACTGATAGTACAAATATTAAGTAAACTAGAAATCTGTTGGCCTTCAGGCCTATGAGGTATAGGCAATTTAGAATTACTTTTACAGATATGGAAACAAATCAAAGTTGCAGGTAGACTTTAAAATTATGAGATAGAGTAAAACATTATCCTGAGACATAATCTGAGGTGGACTGATTACAAAAAACATATATATGTATATCATGACGAGATCTGATGGATATCTGAATTCTGGAGAATTTCTAGTATGTTTAGGTATCACCATTATTATATTCACTTACAAACAGTAAGTATGCAGGCCACATATTGCCAGCCCTCCCCTGTGTATACGTAAAATCTCAGGTATAATACGCACCTGTGTATAATACGCAGGTGCAAATTATACCCAAAATTTTGGGTAAAAGTGTAGTTCCTATGTATAATCCGCACCCCCATCTGGAGGCAGCGGGCAGCATCCCTGCGCTCACCGCCCGCTTCCTCTGTGCAGAAATACTGTGTAAAAAAAATTAAATGCTCACCTTGATAACCAGGATTCCCCCTCTGTACTTCTAAGCAGCCGTCAAGCAGAGACAGCAGGCGGCATTCTTGCACTAGCCGCCCGCTTCTTCCTCTCCCTGAACTCCTTTGAGCAGCCCTGTCAGGACTCACAGCTGCCTCCATAGAGGTTGCTGGACATATTTTACTTTAATTTTTTTTTTACTCGTGTATAATACGCACCCCCCACTTCACATAAGGTAAAATGGGGTAAAAATGTGCGTATTATACCCGAGATTTTACGGTAACACTAATTCCCATAAATTAAGATATTAATATGCAGCCAAGGGTATTTTTAGGTTGTTTGGGCGATGACTATCCTTTACACCAGGGCTGGGCTACCTGGGGCCCTCGAGCAATTAACAACTACAACTCCCATCACTCCCTGCCATCCACTGGCTGGCTGGTTACATAGTAGCATAATAAGATAGTTAATGAGGCTGAAAAAAGATATGCGTCCATTAAATCAGCCCACGCAAAACCACCCCTGTTGATCCAGAGGAAGGTAAAAAAAAAAAAAATTTAATCCATTCTCAATTAGGCCCCAAGTAAGTAAAAAATTCCTTCCTGACTCCAAATGGCAGTCAGCTATTTCCTTGGATCAACATCCTATCTGCTTTGAAGCCAACTGTCATAACTATCAATATTGTTCTGTGCTAGATAGGTATTCATTACTTTTTTGAAAGCAGTTACAGTATCTGCAAGAACAGCATTATGAGGCAAAGAATTCCATAACTTTACTGTCCTTACTGTAAAAAAATCACTACCTTTTTTTTAGTCAGAAGTTCTTTTCCTCTAGTCTTAATGGATAACCTCTCGTTATTAGCTCACCTCTTTGAATAAATAATTGGAGAGTTCTTTGAATTGACCTTGAATATACTAGATACATTTGTAAATGGTAATCATACCACCTGTTAACCCCTTACCCCCATCACGCATGTGGCTGGCACTTAAGGACCACGGACCATTTTTTTTTTCTTTTTTTTTGCGAATCGGATTCAGGGCTCCCCTAACGGTGTGCAGCAGCACACTCCATGACAGTCCTGGTACATCATGGGTCGCCGACCCATGACATGCCTGGATGGTCAAGTGTCCTTAAGGGGTTAAAGTCTCTTCTCTAACGTAAACAAACCCAGTTTGGCTAGTCTCTCATTATAACTCAGATCCCCCAATCCATTAACAGTTTTGTTGCACGTCTCTGGACTTTTCCAGGTCAACAATGTCTTTTTTAAGGACTGGTTCCCAAAACTGTACTCCATATTCTAGATGAAGCCTTACCACTAATTTATATACAGGTGGAATTATATTTGCATCCTGTGAATCTACACCTCTTTTTATGCAGGATAGTACCTATTTTTGTTCTTGCAGCATCTGAGTGACTCTGCACACTGCTGTGAAGTCTATTGTCTATCAGTACTCCTAAATCTTTCTCTGATGAGGATTCCCCAAGTTGTTTCCCATTTAGTGTATATGAAGCAAGTTTGTTTCTACAGCCCAAATACACAAACTTACATTTATCTATCTGTTTACTTAACCCTGTTGCGACCACTGACTTGCCAGGACCATCATGGTGGTCCGGCACTTAAGGACCAGTGACGGTCCTGGCACGTCATGGAGTTCAGGGCGCCGGTCCTTACGGGGTTAAGAACACATCATAAAAACATGAAATTATTTCTGCATTTATTTATATTCCAGCTACATCTTAGGGAAGACTGTCTATATCTTAATAAGACACATCTAAATGATAAACTAAACCGCCATCTGGAGGACACATGGTTAGCACAGTAGTGGACTTTGGAAATCAAGTCTGGGTGCAGACCTACTTCACCTGCTTGTACTGGGTCCCTTTGTACTGGGCTCCAGAATTAGAAGTGCACAGCAAGAGAATGACAAAGAACTCTGCTTTTAGTACCTTCTGGTAATATTTGATATGTTTATCACAGAGTTCTGCAATACTCACCTTCCCTAAGCTCTCGGTCAATCCTCTGAATGGCCTTCTTCCCTGATAGCATTCCAGTGACATCCATCAGCTCGTGGTGAGTACCTAATGGAAGCCTGGATGCAGCAAGACAAAGAAAATCCTTCTGTTACCCACTTGTCTCCCACACATGGCCATACTTAAGAAGAATGATGTACTGAGAAGAACTGGATAATTAGGTAGCAAGCCACTGCTCCTAGGCCCTTGCAGATAATAAAAAATATAAAACATATCCAAAATGGTCACGATTCCAGTTTTCAAAATCCTCCATATTACAGTTGGTTTAATAAAGATTTTACCCCCCCCCCCCCCAATCTGGTATCATTCTCCTTCTTCATAGACCTTTCTAGCATTAAAGGTGTTCAAGGGGTTAAATCAATGGGAATTTGGGACATTTGTTTGTCATGTTTGGTACAGCTGATTTTGTTCAGAAAAGCCCTAGTCCCTCTTAGTGTGCATTAGTCAGCTTCTGTCAGCCAAAATGTACATTTTCGTGAAGTACTCATTAACCTTTTGAGAGCCAGAGAGGCATCCAATGCATTACAATGCACTGTGTTGGTTACCTCTCTGGCACTCAAAGGGTTAAACAATGAATATCATTAACTCTGGCAGATCCTTCAAAATGTGAGTGCCATGGATTGGTTCACCATGAAAACCTGCACTGCTGGAAGGCTGAGGACAGAACTGAGCTCCCATGAAACCTGCACTGCTGAGAGCCTGAGGACAGGACTGAGCTCCCATGAAACCTGCACTGCTGGGAGGCTGAATATACGACTGAGCTCCCATGAAAACCTGCACTGCTGGGAGGCTGAGGACAGGACTGAGATCCCGTGAAATCTGCATTGCTGGGAGGCTGAGTACACGACTGAGCTCCCATGAAAACCTGCACTGCTGGGAGGCTGAAGATAGGACTGAGCTCCCATGAAAACCTGCACTGCTGGAAGGCTGAGGACCGGACTGAGCTCCCATGAAACCTGCACTGCTGGGAGGCTGAGGACAGGACTGAGCTCCCATGAAAACCTGCACTGCTGGGAGGCTGAAGATAGGACTGAGCTCCCATGAAAACCTGCACTGCTGGAAGGCTGAGGACCGGACTGAGCTCCCATGAAACCTGCACTGCTGGGAGGCTGAGGACAGGACTGAGCTCCCATGAAACCTGCACTGCTGGGAGGCTGAGGACAGGACTGAGCTCCCATGAAACCTGCACTGCTGGGAGGCTGAGTACACAACTGAGCTCCCATGAAAACCTGCACTGCTGGGAGGCTGAATATACGACTGAGCTCCCATGAAAACCTGCACTGCTGGGAGGCTGAGGACAGGACTGAGATCCAGTGAAATCTGCACTGCTGGGAGGCTGAGTACACGACTGAGCTCCCATGAAAACCTGCACTGCTGGGAGGCTGAAGATAGGACTGAGCTCCCATGAAAACCTGCACTGTTGGAAGGCTGAGGACCGGACTGAGCTCCCATGAAACCTGCACTGCTGGGAGGCTGAGGACAGGACTGAGCTCCCATGAAAACCTGCACTGCTGGGAGGCTGAAGATAGGACTGAGCTCCCATGAAAACCTGCACTGCTGGAAGGCTGAGGACCGGACTGAGCTCCCATGAAACCTGCACTGCTGGGAGGCTGAGGACAGAACTGAGCTCCCATGAAAACCTGCACTGCTGGGAGGCTGAAGATAGGACTGAGCTCCCATGAAAACCTGCACTGCTGGAAGGCTGAGGACCGGACTGAGCTCCCATGAAACCTGTACTGCTGGGAGGCTGAGGACAGGACTGAGCTCCCATCTGTAGAGCTTTCTCTTTCTGGAAAGTCTTCTGGTAGAACTAAAAGTACTGGTACTGTGTGTGTGTGTTTATACACCAGGAGTTATATTCTAAAAAGAAAGGTACCAGCATGGGTGTCTGTGGGGGGGGCAAGAGGGGGCACTTGCTCCCACCCTGGAAGCACACCAGTCAGAATGAGGCAGAAGAGAGGGAGCGTATCATGCCACTCTGTTGTCCACTTTTGCTCCCTTATGCCTTTTCCCCATTAAGCCCTTGCGTCTCCTCTATTCCCATCTCATAGTTGCGTATAAAGGCAACGTGGAGTAACATAGTAACATAGTAAATTAGGTTGAAAAAAGACACAAGTCCATCAAGTTCAACCTTCGCTTCATACCTCAGTAACTAAGAATTTTATAGCTTTCCTGCTACCAATTAAATTAGTCTTTATCAGACCTTCCTGATCTGCCTACTGATAAACAGTATAACTCTGTATGTTCCCTTTTGAAAGAAATGTATCTAATCTTCTCTTAAATGTGTCCATTGTATCTGCCATAACTACCTCCCTGGGCAATGAATTCCACAATTTGACAGACCTTACCGTAAAAAAACCCTTCCTCTGCTGAAGTTTAAACCTCCTTTCCTCTAATCTCAAGAGGTGTCCCCTGGTCACCTGAGCAGGCCTTGGAATAAATAGCTCACCGCAGAGATCCTTGTATTGACCTCTCATATACTTGTACAATGTGATAAGGTCTCCTCTTAGTCGTCTTTTCTCTAGAGTAAATAAACCAAGTTTGTTTAGTCGTTCCTCATATGTCAAGTCCTCCATTCCCTTAATTAATTTTGTTGCTCTCCGCTGTACCCTCTCTAGTTCTAGTATATCCTTTTTCAGAACCGGTGCCCAAAATTGCACTGCATACTCAAGGTGAGGTCTTACCAATGATTTGTATAATGGCAAAATAATGTTATCCACTCTTGCTTCAATACCTCTTTTTATGCAAGACAGGACTTTGTTTGCCTTTGCTACTGCTGTTTGACACTGGTCACTGTTTCCAAGTTTGTAGTTGACAAGGATACCCAGGTCTTTTTCTAGCAACGAGTCACCTAAAATTATTCCATTAAGTTTATAAGTAGCCTTGGGATTGTTTCCTCCCAAATGCATGACTTTACACTTCCCCACATTAAACTTCATATTCCATGTTTGCCCAATCTGACATTGTATGTAAGTCCCTCTGTAGAGAGAAAATATCCTGTTCTGAATTAATGACTTTGCATAATTTAGTATCATCTGCAAATATTGATATTTTGCTTTCTATATCTATTTCCAGGTCATTTATAAACATGTTAAAAAGCAGCGGACCCAATACTGAACCCTGAGGTACTCCACTCTCCACTTTAACTATACTGGAGAATTTTCCATTTACAACCACACACTGTTCCCTATCCTTCAACCAGTTTTGTATCCAATTGCAAAGGTTATCTCCTAGCCCCAATTTCCTTATTTTATACACCAGCCTTCTGTGTGGTACTGTATCAAATGCCTTTGCAAAGTCTAGATATACTACATCTACTGCCTTGCCATTGTCAAGGTTGCTGCTTACCTCCTCATAGAAGCTGAAAAGATTAGTTTGGCATGACCTATTCTTCATAAAACCATGTTGATTTGTGCTAATGATCTTATTTTTTGTGTTGTAATCCTGAATATAGTCCCTTATTATGCCTTCTAATAGTTTTCCCACTACAGAGGTCAAACTCACTGGTCTATAATTCCCAGGTTCTGTTTTAGTTCCCTTCTTAAATAGAGGCACTATGTTAGCTCTTCGCCAATCCTGTGGCACTGAGCCTGTGGTAATAGAATCTTTAAAGAGTAAATATAGGGGTTTTGCTAACACTGCACTGAGTTCCTGAAGAACCCTTGGATGTATACCATCAGGACCCGGTGCTTTGTCGGTCTTAATTTTGTTCAGTCTTCCCATGACATCTCCTTGAGTTAACCCAATATCTATTAATTGTATTGTTTTATTTGATACTTGCGGAGGCTCTTCTACCATTCCTTGCTCCCTTGTATATACTGATGCAAAGAAAGTGTTTAAAACATCAGCCTTTTCCTTATCCTCACTAACCAACTCACCCATCTCATTTTTGAATGGTCCAATGCACTCCCTCTTAAGTTTTTTGCTATTTATATATTTAAAAAACTTTTTTGGATTAGTCTTGCTTTCCCTTGCAATTCGAGTTTCATTATCTATTTTTGCTACCCTAATTGCCTTTTTGCAATCTTTGTTGCTCTCCCTGTATTTTAAGAAAGATTGTTCAGTTCCTTCTGACTTAAATAATTTGAATGCTTTTTTTTTCCTTGCCATTTCCTTCTTTACATGTGCAGTTAACCACATTGGCTGTGACTTACTTCTTTTGCACTTGTTCCCCATTGGTATATACAGTTGGGTACATTTCTGCAACCTAAATTTGAATTCTGACCATTTTTCCTCAGTATTTTTGCCTTTAAATAACATATCCCAGTCTATGCGTTGCATTGAGGCCCTTAACAATTTGAAGTTTGCTTTTTTAAAATTAAGAGTTTTGGTTGAACCTATACATTTTTGCTTTGCCAGACAGATCTCAAATGTAACCATGTTGTGATCACTGTTTCCCAAATGTTCTCTTACCTTAATATTGGATACCATTTCTGTGTTATTAGTGATCACTAGGTCCAATACATTGTTATTTCTTGTCGGCGCTCCCACCATTTGTGACATGTAGCTTTCATGAAGCGTGTTCAAAAACCTGCTACCCTTAGCACTCTGACAGGTCTCATTTTTCCAGTTGATATCTGGATAATTAAAATCTCCCATAATTATAGTATGCCCAAACTGGGCAGCTTTCCTCATTTGCAATAGCAGTTGGGCCTCATCATTGTCATCGATATTTGGTGGTTTGTAGCATATGCCCACCAACAACTTTTTTTTACCTTTCACACCACATTTAGTCTCGATTTCTACCCACATGGACTCCACAGTTTGGCCAGTATCCTCACTAATATCACCTCGCAAAACTGGATTTAGCTCTGTTTTCAAATATAAACACACACCTCCACCTTTTCTATTAATTCTGTCTCTTCTAAACAGGGAATAGCCCTCTATATTTACAGTCCAGTCATGTGCATCGTTCCACCATGTTTCTGTTATTCCAATTATGTCCAATTGCTCATTAACCGCCAGCAATTCTAGTTCTCCTATTTTATCTACCATACTTCTTGCATTTGCTAGCATACAATTGATTTTGAAGTCTTTACATATATTAATCCCTACATGCCTTTTTTCTTCACCTTCATTTACTAGGAGTTCCTCCCTACTGACTAAATGTCTCCCCACCCTTTCTCCACCCCCCTGGTCATTTACTTGGACCCAGTTCCTATCTGCTCTATCTACCCCATTTTTGCTATCTATACCCACCCCCCCTTTCCTAGTTTAAAAGCTCCTCCAAGCTTCCTAGCATTCTCTCCCCTAACACAGAGGCTCCTCTACCATTTAGGTGCAATCCATCTCTCTTCCATATAGATTGTACCCAAGAGCAAAGTCTGCCCAGTGTTCTAAAAACCCAAAACCCTCCTTCCTACACCATTGCTTGTAAACACCTCTCCAGCATTATAGGGGTTAAAAGCCCAATTTATATCACTGTGAATTTTGAAAATATTAATTTGTCCCCCACAGTTCAGATGCTTTGCTACAGAATTGCATAACACTGACTGTAACTCTTTGTATGTCAGAGCGGTGCACACTGCACAACACATTGGTTTGCATGGTCTTGTGACCTTGTTGTCAGCAGCATAGACCAAATGGCCTTAACCCTTTGAACGGCAGTGGGATGTGCAATACATTGCAAAGCAATGCAGTTTGCTCCCCTCTGGCACTTAAAGGGTTAAAGTATGTTATGCATTTCTGATGCAAGCCATCTGCACTGTGCGGGGCAACTTAATATTTCCCAAATTCACATTTATTTAAATTGGGCTTTTATCCCCTAAAATGCTAGAGGGGTATTTTTATTTTCCCCATTGTGCAGGAAGTTTTATCTATAATTGTGTCACTTTATACATAAGGGACACTGAGCTTTTCATAACTTAGGCAAGGTGGATCAATTTTGGAGCAAACCAGCTGAAATAGGAAAAATAAAAATGTCCAAAATGCACACTGATTTAAGTGTGGGTTAAAGGTGTTTAACCCCTAGAATGCTAGCAAGGTATCCAAAACATAGCTACACAAAGCATTGGATACCCCACTAGCACTGAAAGGGTTAAAAGCCTCATTGTACCTATTGTGGGGTCCCTGACACTTGCACTTGTCCCAGGCTCTATGATTTCTGATGGCTGCCCTGACTGAAGACACAAACAAGTAGAGGACTGCTGGAAAAAGCCATGGGCAGATCTTCCTATTGGGGAATCGGGTATCACCCAGTGGGCTGTGTAGTCATTCTCCAGCTGGGGAGATCACAATGCTTTGCTCACCCAGAGCAATAATGGCCAAGTCTCATCCCTCTCTAGCTCCCACTCAGTGCAGGGGTAGCCCTGTAGTTTTGGCCGAGTCTGTCTCATCCCTCTCTAGCTCTCACTCAGTGCAGGGATAGACATGTAGTCTTGGCCACATCTGTCTCATTCCTCCCTAGCTCCCACTCAGTGGAGACATAGCCCTTCAGTCTTGGACAAGTCTACCTCATCTTTAATTTGTTGTTGCAAACACCAAATATGGTTTCTAGAGTCTAAATGTATGTTTGTGCATGTCTGTGTGTGTGTGTGTATGGATGGGGGCGGTACATGCTCCACCTCATTCTGCCTATACCTCTTCACTGTGGATCGGGGTAGGGATAACATTTTGCCCCCACTCTGGAAATATTTCTGTGGATGCCTATGGGTACCTGGGGACTTATTCATGAAGTGGTGAGATTATGGAGTAACCCAGACTGCACTATGGGGTGGAAATGAACATTCTACAAATTTGTAGAATTTTCATTTTCACCCTGTGGTGCAGTGGAGTTGCTTGAGAACTGCACCTCTTTAGCTAGATGAATAAGCTCTTAACCCCTTAATGGCCGGCCGATGGGTGCGGCGCGATCAGTTAAGGACCACAGAGCATTTTCTTTTATTGCTCCTTCCCGTTCTGGACTCCCCGAACGGTGTGCAGCCACGGGGGGAGCCCGGAATTCCATGACGGTCATAGTATGTCATGGGTCGTTCAGTCAGATTGACCCTTGACGTCCTATGACCGTCAATGGTCGTTAAGGGACATACAATGCATTACAGATCTTTCTTGCATCCAAGTAGCAAAAAACCCAATTAAACCAGTTTTTATGTGGTGCATAAGGTGCCCTTGGCTTGCCCTATATTTGTCTTTGAACGTATCGCTCTCATTTTTAGCAGGTAACCTTCATTCTTGCACATACCTGTTTTCATCTTGTCGATCTCCACCAGTTAACCAGAAGTCCTGTAAAATGATAACATTGTTACATTTGTCCAGATAACTCATTTGTTTATATTCAGTTCTGAGATGCACATTCCCAATCTATTACTGGAGAGCAGTTATAAGTAATCTGTTGAATCAGTCCAGCTATGTGTGTTAGCGGACTTACACTAATGATTGTGCTTTTCTCATGCTCTTTCAGGGCCTCCCAGCAACACATCCAGCTTCTATAATTCCACCCCAAGGGTATTATTATTATTATTCTTTATTTAGATTTCCTTCCTCTAGACTGTAATCTTTCATGAGCAGGGCCCTCTGATCCTTTTGTTCTCCACATTTGATTTGTACTATTTAATATCTCTGTATGTCCATTCCCTACAGTACACCACTGTGGAATTAGTTGATGCTATATAAATAAAGAATAATAATAATAATAATAATAATAAGTGGCTACTTATTCCACAGCTCCGTACACTAGAAAATAGACATACACAGACATTAAACTGTACAAATGGAACAGAGAAAACAATAGGACCAGAGGGCCCTGCTTGTGAGAGATTAGTACAGGAACATAGGCTGGGACACAGAAGGAGTAAGTGCTATGGGGTGTAAGAGGCTCCTGTTCCATGAACTATGATTCATTGGGTGAGGGATAGAAGTGGTTTTCAGCTCAATGGTACAGTCAGGTAGTGGTTCTGTTTATGAGAACAGTGTGAATAGTGAGGTTTTTATAGGGTTGTAGGTGAGAGAGTAATGTAGAAAGGGAACAAGAGTCAGTAGAGGTTGGACAAGTTGTTGTTCTGGCTTTGTTCATAAATTTTATGGTGTAGCTGATTGACTTCCAAAAGAGGTGAGTTTTCAGGGAGTGTCTACAGATCTGATGGCAGGGGGTGAGTCTGATGGGATAAGGATCAGGTGCAGCATGGGAGAAGTCCTGTAGGCGAGAATATGAGGATGCAACAAGAGCTGCAAAAAGAAGAAGATCCTATGCAAAGCAAAGATGGGGAGTGTATTTGGAAACAAGGGTGCAGTGCTAGTAAGGGCTCTGTACGTTAGCACCAGTATTTTGAATAGCATTCTAAAGGATAGTGGGAGCCAGTGTAGGGATTGGTTGCTGCAATAACACAGCTAGTTTCTCCAGCATATAGAGGTGAGTTACAACATACATATAAGTTTTAGTGATTTTTCTTCTTCCTATTCCTATTCTCTAATCAGTCTGCACACCTCTCATTTTCTTAGGTATACACTAGTTTTTCTCAGGGATCTGAGGACATCAGTATAGGGATGTGCCAGTCTCTGGTATTGTTTTTAAAGTGCATAATCTGCCTAATGTTAATTTACTAAGCTATTTATGTCTAACATTTACCACTTATAGTCAACTAGATAAAAAGCCCGTGTACACGGGCCACAGTGCCACCCAGCAACCTCGGCTGGTTGCCGGATCCTGCTTGTCACTGGCCGTGCTGCAGTCATGCACAGTAGAGACTGGTCGCACTGCAGCTGATACAGAATGGGTCCCAGGATGGTGCGCAGAGAGGACTCGGTCTGAATTTGGAGCGCCCTATTCCATATCGGCCGTGGCACAGCCGTCTCTACTGTGCATGACAGCTTCTGCCAAACATCCTAGAGTATTATTATATAGGATTACTCCAAAGGGACAATAGTTTAGGAGTGTACGGCATATCAGGGAGTTCCATTCCTCTGTACCTTGCTTTGAGTTCCATGCACATTGCTTAGATGGAATGGTTTGACCATACTCTATTACCTTTGCATGTTATGGGGAAGGTGTTTGGGGCCTGCTGGCATTAAAGTCCTTAAAAGTGTGGTGTAGTATGCATTGAAGTAATCAAATGCTGTGATACATACCCTCAAGTGCAGATATGGAACTGAGGGCTAATGCAATAAGAACTGTGATGGTGGAGCTCTACATTTCCCATAGTTCCTCCTGTTCTGTTACAAACCAACTGCTTTGTGGGGGAAAATAAACATTCAGATTGATTTAAATAGGTATTATTAACCACTTTAATGCTATAGAGGTCTCCAACACATTGTTTCACAATGCATTGGAGACCTCTCCAGCATTCAAGGGGTTGAAAAAACCCCATTTAAACCAATGGGAATTTCAAGAATGTTCATTTGTTTAGTGCAGTTAGTTTGCACCAGAATTGCTCCACATTTTCTTTAATACATTTGCCTTACAGACACAGATGTACTAAGAACTGAAGCAATAAGTTATATATATATATATATATATATATATATATATATATATATATATATATATAGCTAGCTAGAGAAGTAATCATTGGTTCACTATGTGTTGGGGATCTGCCTAGCATTCATGGTGTTAAATGTCTAACTTAACCCTCTGTGTGCCAAGGAGGTCTCCAATGTATTGCGAAGCACTCAGAGCTTAAATCAGCAACAATTTCAGAAGTTTTTATTTAACGCAATGCATTCCATACCACTTTGGCACTCAGAGGGTTAACCCTCTATTGTGTAGTTAATTTGCTCCAGAATAGCTCTAGTTTTTCATATATCAGCCTCCTTCTGTTTTGTCCTAGGCACACACACATGACAGTATGTACAACACTAATTATATGCTCTATTGAATAGCTAACAGCATTAAAGCCTAAAGTCAGTAACTAGGGTTTCCACTTACCACCTTTTAATCATATAATCTGAAGACAGATAATAAATGTTTGGCCCATCTTGTCTGCCCATTTATCTTACTGTAAAAACCCCAAAACTTATTTGGTCCTTTGTCTTGTCGTGTATTCAGAAGAGTCTCATGCCTTTCACATGCATGCTTAATTTCCCCTCACATGAACATCTACCACTTCTGCTGGTAGTCTACTTCATTTATCTATCACCCTCTCAGTTAAGTAAAACTCTCTTACTACATCTAAGCCATTCACCAGAATATCTATATCTTGCTGAAGATGGGATCTCCAGTACTGTACACATTGCTCTAGATTAGGTATATCCAGAGATCTGTAGAGTGGTATGACCACCTTTTGTTTGCTACTAATGTCTCTACGAAACAACCCAGCACCCTAACTAGCATTCCCCACTGCTTTGTTACATTGCCTGCCTATATTTAAGTCATCAGAAATAATTACTTCCAAATCCTTTTCCTCTGCTGTCACTTACTACATAGTACCCTTGATATTATACTCTACCTTTACATTTTTACTTCACAAGTTCATTATTTTACATTTATCAACATTAAACGGTGCCACACTCTTGGTCCATTCCTCTAATTTACCTATTAATTTGCCATCTGGCTTATTCCCCTAGGAATGTCTACCCTGTTGCAGATTTTTAAACATCTACTACTGGGATCAAAATCTAACTTCACACACAGACATTCCTAAACCCGAACTATTATGCTATTTATTCTATATCTGTTCTATATCTGATCTCTCTGTTAAACGTAGTGTGATAAGCCACAGTTTTGGTGGTCAGATTTTTAACTTTATAATTCTTTCCAATGAGAAGCTTAATTTTTGCCCTATAAGACTGTTTCAAGCAAACAATGTATCAGGAACCTCTCTAGCATTCAAAATATTAAAAGCCCCATTTAAATAATCAGGCAGCTGAAGGACCAGCCAATTAAAATGAGTGCTCTGTTGATAGAAGTTTGCTCTAAACAGTGGGAGCACAAAAGCATGAAACTGAATCTGTTCAGATTTCAGAACCTCTGAAACCCTGGCAGTGCTGACAAAACTAGACAGCGGAGCCCAAAACCGGACTGTCCTGGTCAAAACCAGGTGGCAACCCGAATTGGAACTGCACCAGTGAATTAGTATATTCCTCCCCACAACAATTACTTTTAACCCCTTGAATGATCGAGCACCCAAGGGATTAACAAATACACCATAGAAGACACAAAGCAAATTATTCACACCATCGGAGGAATGTAGCGTTCACCAGTACACCAAAGAGAAAGGCAAAAAATGAACATGGTTGCACTTCAAGGTATGTACAAGCACATACATTGCCCACGCTCCTTTATTATTAAGACTTTAAAGGGCAACTAACTTCTCCTAATATTAAACCTCACTTACTTTACTATGGCCAAAAATCCTAATGGTCACTGTGAATTTTGCTCGTGACTTTCTTTAAGAGTAAATATCTTTAATCAGTCTTTGATATCAAGTCCATGGAGGTGGACATGACAGTTTCTATCAGAACCACATGACAGAAACTACACCTACTGCACATGATAATCTTAATTAAGGACTAGTGGGGTGTAGAAAATATTTCTTCAACATCCAGGACTGACTGAAGAGCTTACCTCTTGAACAAAGCCATTAAGATTTGTTGGCCATAGTAAATGTGGTTCCTATTAGGATGTGCTACTTCTCTTTTAACCCTTTAAGGACCCATGCCATGCAAGGACGGTCACGCTGGTCCTGCACTTAAGGACGATTTATGGTCCTGGCATGTCATGGAATTCTGTGATGGCAGAGTGGCTGTACTCTGCTCTGCCATCCAAAAATACTATGCAAGGATAAAAAAAATAATGTCATGATCCTTAACGGCCGCCCCATGTCAGATCGGGTGGTCGTTAAGGGGTTAATCCTGTGACTAATCCCTAAATGCCAACCCTATATCATGCAAAGGAAAACTAACTAATGTTCCTCCAAGTTTCCACTGCTACTTATGAATATATGATATTAAAAAAGACAGAAAGGAATGGAATGTTCTGAAACTCCCATTCACTCCCCCACTGCCCTCCCCTTAGTGCAAAGGAGTGACTGGAGGAATTTTCAGTCTAGATAGCTCAGGCAATAGGCAATGTAGCACCAATAAATTGGTTCCATGGACTATTTTAGTATGGATTCATAATATTAAATCCACATAATGTTTCAGTTTATGTTTATAAAAATAAATGCTCAGTAAAATTACTTTTCACAGTGAATATATCTGTTATAAAAAGACTAGAAGCTTAAATATTAAATACATGTATTTCCATAAGTCGTGGTTTTTACTCTGCAGTGCCAGCCAAGCTGTGTTACACTGAGTGTTATTTGCTGAATGAAGCGAGAAGATCTGGTTTATTACAGCCAGTTATGCTCTGCTGATCAAATAAAAACAGTAAGATTTGAACTATTGAGCTAAATCATGCGTTGGTGTCGAGAGGCCCTACTTCGTCTCCTTTCTTTAGGGATGAAAGCATTTCAATACTATTTATATGAGTTTATTTTGTGGAAGAATTTGAGTAGTCATTATATATGGCTTGAACATTCTTGGAACAATGTTACCAAATGAGCCATGATACATCATTCTTCAAAAGGCAGCATTTTCATATCACAGACAATGCTTAGAGGAGGGGTCAAAAAGGATTTTATGCTCTGGACAGATATAGAGCCTCTGTTTGGCTTCATTTAGATATAATGTAGCTTGTATTTTACTACAAAAACCTTGCATATGGTGAATGTAGCATATACCCCTACCTCCCAATTGTCCCTCTTTAGGAGGGACAGTCCATCTTTAAGTCCCAAATCCCCTTGTCCTTCTTTCCCACCCTGATGTCCCTCATTTTAGGAGATCAGATTGCATGGTTTGTATATAAGTGTATCATATTGCCCTACAGCAATAAAACACACATTATTGTTTGTTTAAATGTCAGTATATGTTTATAAATTAGTCTGTGTAAATAAAATATGTTGGTCTTATTATAAGTAATTTATTAGGTTACACAAGGAGGTGTCAATAGTCCATGAAATAGCCTAAACATTCTTGGTAATGTTCTGCCCACCAGACACGCCCCCAGCAACATCCCGTAAAACACAAGTGTCCTTCTTTGGCAATTTGAAATTTTGGGAGGTATGTATGTCTAAAAGAAAAAGTGGGTCAAACCAACGGCACCATAAGGAACAAATAAGCATTACCATTGTTTTAAACATAGAAACATAGAATTTGACAGCAGATAAGAACATTTCTGCACATCTAGTCTGCTCATTTTTCCTACTGTAAAAACCTCCAGCTTTATGTGGTCCTTGGTCTTGACTTATGTTCAGGACAGCCTTATGCCTATCCCATGCATGCTTAAATTCTATCACTGAATTAACTTCTACCACTTCTGCTGGTAAATGATTCCACTTATCTACTACCCTCTAAGGTGAAGTCTAATTGTCTTATATTACATCTAAACCTGTGTTCAACTAGTTTTAGACTATGGCCTCTTGTCCCAACCTTTTCTACTCCTTTGAAATATACTTCACTCAGGTACTTTGTTGAATCCCTTAATGTATTTGAATGTGACTATGAAAAAATATTCTCCATTTAAATCATCACACTAGGCCCTTAGTAACCCTCAGTGTACTTCCCCCACATACAGTAGTGACAGCAGATAAGAAGCACTTGGTCCACCTAGCATGCCATTCTGCATGGCTTATATGATCAGATCAGATCTGTTGTTTCGCCTTGCATTTCAAAAAGAGTCCAATATTGAACTCCAAAAATGCCTATCAATAGGTTAATCACTGGATTCCCAGCTAATGATTACAGCAGGAAAATATGGGTTTCTTCAGTGTTGGCTAGAGAAGAAAACAATTAAAAGAAGTGGAAGTGCAGTGATTTCTGAATAACATGAGTACCACAGGTGACTCCAATGCACTGGGTGAGATGCACTAAAGTGTGATAAAGAGATGGAGATGATTTCTGCAGTGATATCACTGTCCGAATCCCTCTGTTATTCTGTAGTCAATACACTAAGATCTCTCCCTCCTAAGAGATCTTATTGCATTGGCTCCTTAGAATAACAGAGGGATTAGAGCAGTGATATCACTGGAGAAATCATCTCCACAACATCACCTCTTTATCTCATCTTAGTTCATCTCTCCCATTGTGTTGCAGTGCACTGGATACATCTCTGCCATCCAAACAGTTAAAAAAAACTCCCATCCAAGACCATCACAACTTCTTGTCCTTTAAGGACCAGTGACAGTAATGGCACACCATGAGTTAAATTATCATGCCTGGAGGCTGAAGCAGACTGCCCCAAGACAGAAGCAGTCGGTTTCACCCTTTCCTTCGGCAAGCTGGTACATGTGATCTCTCATGTGTGCTGGCTCAGCATATAAAATGGTGCTGGTCCCTCAGTGTACAAAACCTCTGGTCCTTAAGGGGCTAAAAATGGCACAGTATCTGAATTAACATAAACTATAAACCTGTGGAGCTGGTGTACTAAGTAAAGTGGACAATTCCAGTACAAACCAGCTGCACCACAGGGAATAAATAAACACTCCAATCCTTCCAATTGATTTATATGGGCCTTTGACCCCAGGAATGCTACAGAGGTTTGCCGGTGCCTTGCTTCTGTAAAATGATGGTGACCTCTCCTGCACTGAAGGGGTAAAAAGCCCAATGTAAATCAATGGAAATTCTATGCTGTGGTGTAGTTGATTTGCCCCAGCATGGCATGACTTTTCTTATTATTTCAGCTTATGCTTTTGTGTATGATGATAACCTGTCTAGAATAGTGATTCCAAAACTGTGGGCATGCCCTTGGTAGGGACGGACATGAGGGGAGGAGGAACATATGGGGGGAGGGGCCTGGGGCAAAACATCCGGGGGGACTGTTATACAAGCACAGTCTACCATATTTGTGCTCCCAATACATGAAATGAATGCAAATATATATGTGTATATATATATATATATATATATATATATATATATATAACTGCACAAATTGACATGGGTACTCACTATCCAATTTAATACAATTGGTGCACGTCCCATAAAAAGTAGATAATCTCCAAGTATACGTAGCCTAGGTATGTCCCAGCATCATAAGAGACAGCATTCAGTCACTGTCTGAGTGCTGTCTCTTACGATGCTGGGACATCCTTAGGTTGAGTATACTTGGAGATTTTATATATATATTGGTTTGGTCTGCAGCAAAGACAAGGATGTGTGCTGATTAACCCTTTGAATGCCAGAGATATTGCGTACCCCTCTGGGGGTAATTCAGCAAGCTAATGTGGTACAATTCTGGGGAGGACCATCTGTACCTCAGGGAAAAAAAGACAATTCTCTATCACTGATATGGTGCTTTTAACCCCTTGTGTGCTACAGAGGTCTCAAACACATTGCTTCTCATTGATGAGACCTCTCTATCATTCATTGGGTTAAAACTCCATTTAAAACAATATGTATTTGGAGAGTTATTCTTTGCCCCCTTTTGTGCTGTTTGTTTCCCCTAAATTCTTAAAAAAAAAAAAAATAAAAATATATATATATATATATATATATATATATATATATATATGGAATGGGTGAAAACAATTTTTATAAAAAAATATGAGAGAGGTTTGGCAAACCCCAAAGGGGAAGCATCATGTTAAAATATTTGGGTGCCACTGGCCTAGAAGGAATACAGCAGTATCATTCGAGTAGGTTTGCCCCCTGCTGGCAGCACGTTTCTTACCGGCTCGTTATATGTAAATCCCAGGCCCGCAGCTGCAGAGTGAAGGATGTCAGATTCCAGTTTGTACTGTTGGATAAATTGCAGAGCTTCCTAAGAAATGGGTGAAAGTATAACAAAATCTTAACTTTGACATTGACAATAATATAATTATTTTTTCATATCTTATGTAAACTCATCAAAATTTAGGCAAATTAAACCAACCCACAGCATTCAGTTTAAAATGGGTCTTCACATCTGTTGATACAGTCCTTTGTCAACAAACAAAAAATTGAAATCAGAGATTGAAAGGGAGACATTTACTGCATGACCATCAGCAGATCTGTTCCCTTCCAAAACACACGTCAAATATAATTACTACTATGGTGCTTAGCATGTAGTACCCATATTATCACGCTCATACTCACTTGTCTGGGTTGGATTTCCTCTGCATCCAGATAATTAGGTAGCAGACTTTCATAATAGCTCATGTTTTCAGACACATCAGTGTCTCCCGGATGGAAGAGCAGATAGGACTTGGCACATTCTAGGGCTTTCACATACTCACCAACTGAAAGGAAATCCATTAAGATTTAATGTTTTCTTGGAAAATAAAAATCACACTGGCTTTGTAGAAACCACATACTGAGATTGATGTAGTAAGAAGAATTTATAAGCTGCACCATAAGGGACAAATACAGATTCCCTAAACTAATTTAAAAAGGGCTTGTAAACTCATTGTGCTGCAACGTATTGGACACAGAGTTAAAAGTCCAAATTAAACCAACTGGAGTTTCCATTTCCTGTATAATGCTGTTGGAAATATCACTGTAGAAAATATGAATTCGCTTTCAAAATCACCTATAACTATGTTAGCCATCTTAATTTAAAATGATAGTCTGAGGTATTTAGTTTTATTTAGTTGTTCTTTTATGCATATGAACCCTTTGAATGCCAGAGGGGTACGCAATGCATTGCTTTGCAATGCGTTGCGTACCCCTCTGGCACTCAAAGGGTTAAACAATACTGGCCAACACGTCAGTCATATAACATTCGACACTGCCCCCCCCCCACAACTGCCACTCCCAGCCAGCCAGTACTAGCTCGTTTACACAAATTGACAAATAATATAGCTAAGAATTTCATAAGCTACTGTTTGAAACAAAAAATGGCTTACATAAATATAGGTTATTTGGAAATATGTTTCAAAATCACCTGTTTTACTCTAAATAGGACATTAAACTTCTTGAATGCAAGTAAGGTCTCCAGCTCATTGGATTACAAAACACTGAAGCATCCCTCTCCCCAACATTTTAAATGGCCAAGAGGGACACTTTTGTTTTAGGTGGTGGTTATAGCGGTGTGGCTGGGGGAGGAGCATTTCCAGGAAAATGTGTAGGTTATTTCATCACCTACAGACATCTCTTTGTGCAACTCAATTAATGATTTAGATTTAGACCAAAGTATATTTATTTACACAGACTAAAACATAAACACACCTTAAAGGGATTTTTATTGCTGTGGAGCTATGTGATACATTTATATACACACACCATAAAGTCTGTTCGGCTATAAAGAGGGATGCCAGAGTGGGAAAGAGGAACAAAGAGATTTTGGTTGGTTGATGCAGAGATGTTAGTAGGTGTTTATCGATAGACATTGCTGCAATATATATAGCAGGGTTACCTCTGTAATAGCTGAATTGTAGGAAGTCATAATGAAGGGGAAGGAAGTTCTCAATAGGTGACAAGCGTCCTGGACGTGTGGCAAGCTCCCTCACACACTCATGTTCACAGGCTAAGATCTGGATGTAGTGATCTGCATACAAAAAATACAAATAGTTACACCAGCCGTACTTTATACATACATCTTAGTCTCAGTGCACTGCAGAAAGTACCTTCTGCTGTCAGATACTAGTGAATTCAAAAAATCTGAACATGGTCAGAAAGGGTGTCGGCCAGGAAACCTTGCATGAGTGATTAACGTTTCTGGGGGATTTCAGTGCCACAGTTAAATCTATTATCCCTTTCCATGTCAGGGGGGATATAAAACACACTGCTTTCTAATACCATGCACTCCCCCGGAACTCAAAAGTGCTAATAATACTATCACCTTGTAAAACAGTTTGAAAAATGGATGCCTTCAGAACTTCGGTTTTTTCATCTTCAGTAAGCGATAAAAAATGACACTTTCTGAAGAAAATACTGTATATTGCATACTATAAGATGCACCTGACTAAAGGAAGTAGCAGGGATTTAGAAGAAAAAAATATTTCAACTAAATAATTTATTGCATACACCAATTCGGCCAGCTCAAAAAGGGACTGATAGCGCAGGCGCACAGACGTCACTATGACAAGATGTCCGTGCTTCCTCCTACTGTGAGCCTCCGAAAAACTGGAAAATCTTTGAAACCAGGTAATATTTCTGGTGACTAGCGCTACTTAGCAGCTAGTCACCAGATGAAGAATTAATTAATGTAAAGTTATTGAGGGGTGGTAGTTCCCCTTTAAGAGAAAACCATTATGCAGACTATTCAATGTGTGGCTTCCATAGAGTTTACATAGACAACTCCACAATTTACACAGTAAATCGGGCTGAAAAGTCAACAAGTTCACAAGGCCATCAAGTTCAACCTTACTACAAAATCCTTCCCGACATCAAGATAGTTATTTATTTATATAGCAGACCTTCCTGCTATTACATACTATATATATTCCCTTCTGCTAGAAATCTATCTAATCATCATTAAAATGTATCTATTGTATCGACCATTACCACATCCCTGGCCAAAGAATTTCACAATTTAACTGACCTTACTGGTAAAATCCCCCTTCCTTTTCCGAAGTTGAAACCTCCTTTTCTCCATTCTTAAAGGGATAGTAATACTTCGTTTTAACTTTATTTTATTTTGTAGGCATTAAAAAAACATGAAGAATGATATAAGTCTTATCTCTGAAACCTTTATGGTTTAAGAGATATTCACAAACAAAGTATCCCTTCCCTGTTCAACCAGATCAGAAGGGAGATGCCCAGGTAGACTGCAGAGAGGGACAATCTTCAATTAAGATAATGGAAAAAGCTGAAAAACTTGTCAAGGGGGGAAGGGCTTTCATTGTTTTCATACAAAGAAAATTGTCCCCTTCTGTTATCTGTCCTGTCATACAACCAGACTCACATTTGAGAAGAGATGGCTTACACTAGGAAAAAGGGGCGGGGAGGGGAACTTTGCTTGTGAATATCTCATAAACCATAAAGGTTTGAGAGATAAGACTTATATCATTCTTCATATTTTTTTAATGCCTACAAAATAAAATAAAGTTAAAACGAAGTGTTACTATCCCTTTAAGGGGTGTCCCCAATTATTTAAACAGGCCTTGGAATGAAAAGCTAGCATAGAGAAATCCATGTATTCTCCTCGCAGATACTTATAACATATAACAAGATCCTGTCTTAGGGTTCTTTTTTTTCTTCATTTTCAAAAGAGCTTTATTGAAAATAGACAAGTAACAATAACAAAATGGAGTCCATCCAACAGGTACAAAAGATATGTGGGCATCAAGGACATAGGAAACAGTGTCACGTAGCGAGTTGTTAAGTACAAAATATATTTCAGGTATGGCAAACACAGTCATTACGGTACAATGTTCAGGAATGTAAACTTAAGATAAGTGCTTTTAGCCAAGAGCAAAGATAATAAGAATTTGGATGCAACTCCAACAGCTAGGACAGGAGAAAAGGAGAAAAGAAATTGGGAAGATGAGCAGAGAAAAGGGAGAGAGAAAAATAAAAAAAAAAAAAAAGGAGGGGGGAAGGAAAGGTGGGGACATGCAAAGCACGGCTTAATTTGTTCAGGGAGACCATAATCCATAATAATGGCTACGGCATAATATTCAGAAGAGGCACGTGGAGAAAAAACTATCTACTCTATCTGGATCTTCCCCATGTGTAACTAGATGCATTCTCATCAGGGAGATTTGGGATCTTACACTAGCCGCCCACTCTTAGATAGTGGGGATAATACATCTTTCCATTGGAGAGCTATGAGAGATTTAGCTGCTAATAGCATGGTGCGTAGTAGGCATTTCTTCAGGAAAGGACGTTTGGGGAGGTTCAATAGGAACAATGTTTGGCAGACATCTCTGGAAAAGGGAACATTCAGGCATTGTATGATAGAATCCATACATGTCGCCCAGAACGGGCGGATTTTGGAGCACGTCCACCAGATATGTAAAGGGTTTCCTCTCTCCACATGGCAACACCAGCACAAAAAACTAATAGACCCAGAAATTGCGTGGAGCCTGGAGGGAGTCAGACACCATCTGGAAAGAAATTTGAAATGAGATTCCAACACGGAAACTGATATGGAGGTGTTGGAAGCCTCCTTCCAAATGCCCTCCCAGTTTGCATCAGTTATTAGTATACCCAGTTCATGTTCCCATGTCGTTGAATATTTTGGTTTAGAGGAAATGTGAACGTAAGACAGAATGGAATATAATTTACCCAAAGGTTTTTTGGGGGACAAAAGGATGGACTCTAATTTTGTAGGTGAAGAAGTCCACACAGCTTTCAAAGAATTACGGTCCAAAAATTGCTTTATGCGAAGGAACCTCCACATCTCTGAGGCTGGCAGATCATATTTAAGCCTTAAGTCCTCAAATTGGCACACCTTGCCTCTATCACAAGATTGTTCAGTCATAAGAGTTTGATTGTCACCCACTGAGGAAAGGAAGCAGAAGGGAGAGAAAAGGGAGAGTCCAGAGAAGGAGAGGGAGAGATTGATTTATCCTTGTTGCACAAGGACCAGACGGAGAGAACATGAGCTATGATAGGGTGAGAGGAGAGTGACCTGGTTCTAATATTGGAGGGTAGAAACACCTCAACTAGAGGATCCCCTAAAAAAGCAGAGTCACTTTCGATACATACCTAAGCCTTGTCGACACTACTATGTGTCCAGTCTATTATGGACATGAGTGCTGCTGCGTGGTAGTATTTTACGAAGTTAGGGAGACTTAGGCCCCATTTAGATTTGTGCCTATAGAGACATCTTTCTGCTATCCTTGGAGGTCTGGATCGCCATAGAAAGCGACAAATAGAGCAGTGAAAAAGCGTAAAGAAGGAATATGCATTGGCAATATCTGGAATAAGCAGAGAGAAATTGTGGGAGGACATTCATTTTAATCACATTGATCAGATCATACCAGGATAAGTAGAGTGCATTCCATTTGTCAAGAACGCGATTAACCAACTTTAGAAGCGTAAGGAAATGGAGGCTAAATAAAGATCTAAAAGAAGAAGATAGATTGACCCCCAGATATTTGCGAATCCGACCAGCAGAAGGATGTGTTGAAGTGAAGGCAGTATAAAGTGGAAGGTGACAAGCCAAAGCCCAGAGCTTCGGATTTTGATTAATTTTAAAATTAGAAAGTCCCAAAAATTCATCCAATTCCACAAGTACCGCTTGTAAAGAAAGTTCCGGATTCTCAACAGTGAGAAGGACATAATCAGCAAATATAGCTAATTTATATTCCGAGGGACCTAGTCACACCCCTGTGATACAATTGTTCAGCCTGATGTGTTGAGCTAAGGGCTCCATAGTCAAAATAAACAGCAAAGGAGAAAGAGGGCAGCCTTGCCGTGTCCTATTAGAAATATTAAAGCGATCAGAGAGGAGACCATTCACTCGTACCCGGGCATTAGGGGTTTTATAGAGAGAAAAGATAGAGCGAACAATAGTTGGACCGAAACCAAAGGCTTGTAAGGAACGTTCAAGAAAAAGCCAACTGACCCTGTCAAATGCCTTTTCTGCATCAGTGGACAGGAATACAGCAGGTACAATTTGCCCTTGTAGAAAGTGGATGATTTTCAACTGTTTATGAGTATTGTCACGTGCCTCCCGGCCTGGAGTAAAGCCTGCCTGATCTTATGTACTAAAGAAGATAAAAGGGGTTTTATCTGTTCTGCCAATATTTTGGTGTATATCTTGATATCTGTTGTTGTTAAGCAATGAAATCAGCCTATAACTTTCACAACATTGTAAGTCTTTACCAGGTTTGGGAAGAATCATAATATGAGCTTCGGCTAGTGATGGGTGTGAGCCAATCTCATCAGGGAGAGCCGCAAACACTTTAGCTAGAAGGGGCACAAGTTTATTTTAAAAAGTCTTGAAGAATAAATGAGAAAGACCAGCTGGTCCTGGACTTTACCCAGGTGGAAGGGATCTTATGGTTTTGCTGATTTCATAAATAGAGACAGGAGCCTCTAGAGTTTCATAGGCCAAAGCTGAGATCTGAGGAAAGTGGGCAGATTTGAGATATGAAGAAATGCGAGATTCTAAGTCCGGCAGAGGAGGAAAGTCTGGGCTTTGTAAGTTATAGAGGGATGAATAATAATCCTTGAAGATCACCGCAATTGCCGATTTGTCATAAGTAAGAGAATTCGAGGTTGAGCTTATTGATAGGACATAATGGGACATATATCTGGAATGTAATTGGTGGGCTAAAAGTGATCCCATTTTATTGCCCTGCTCAAAAAACCTACATCTGGTCTTGAAGAAAAGGCGCTCCATCTTTAGGTTCAGCAAGGATGAGAGTTGTGACCGAAGTTGGATAAGACGTAATAAATCTTGATCAGTATTAGATAGTTTATGCTTGGTCTCCAGCAAAGTGATATCATTCAGAAGTTGAGATATTCGAGCCATACGTTTTTTTTTCGAGTGGAGGCCAGTTTAATAAAGTCTCCTCTAACGACACATTTATGAGCTGCCCAGACAGAAAGGGGAGATGTGATACCATCAACATTGTCAGTGATATAGTGGTCTAGAACCTCATTAATAAATGTCACATTATCCTGATATAATAAAAGAGACTCATCCAGATGCCAGTGGGGGGGAGGGGAGACAGAAGTGGCCGTTCGCAGATCTAGTCGTATGGGGGCATGATCAGACCATGTGATATTATCAATTGCTGCTGCTTCCAATAGGGCCAAGGAATCATGGGAAATGAAGAAATAGTCAATTCGGGAATAAAGGTTGTGAGGAGGAGAATAAAAGGTGTAATCCTTGTGAGTGGGGTGACATATCCGCCAAATGTCTAATAGCTTAAGGGATCGAAGAGTATGTGCGATCGAGCGAATCAAAGATCTGGAATAGGATTAGTATCCAGAGGAGCAGTCCACAGTAGGCTGCAAAGGAACATTCAAATCTCCCCCCCACCACCAATATCCCCTCTCGGAAAGTATCCAAATTTGTCTAGTACAGATGTCAGGAAAGAAATCTGAGCCGTGTTAGGGGAGTATATGCAAGCAAACATATAGAGCTGAGTGTCAATGGAGCTTTTCACAAAAATGAAGCCACCTTGTGGATCTCGATAGGAAGATGAGAGTATAAATGGTACCTTTTTATGAAACAAAAGTGCCACCCCCGATTTTTTCTGGGAAGCAGAGCTCAAGAAAGTCTGTGAATAGAATCTGTTTATAAGCGTCAATTCTCTAGAGCGTTTAAAGTGAGTTTCCTGGATAAAGACAAATATCCCCTTTAAGGCGATGGAATTCATGAAGCACTATCGATCTTTTGGCTGGAGAGTTAAACCCCTTGGTCTTAGGGTTCTTTCTCTACAGCAAATAAGCCAAGTCTGACTACATGTTCTTTATAATGCCATTCCTCCAATCCCTTAGTTAATGTGTTTCTCTTCTCTGTACAATCTATCCAATTCTATAATTGGTGCCCAAAACTGCACTGAATATTCCAGGTGAGGTATTAACAATGATTTCTACAGTATCAAAATTATGCAATCTACTCTTGTGTCATGTATGATAATATTTTGCTTTATCTAGGATAATATTTTGTTTTCTTTTACTATTGCTGATCACTACTGTCAAGTTTGCACTACTCTCAGTTCATTCTCTAGAAACAAGTCTACTATAATGTTTAAGTTCAAAAGTAGCATGACTTTGTCTCAATTTCCTCCAATAAATCTCATTCAATTTGTATGTCATTGTATATATATGAATCTGAAGAGAACATACTGCTCTGAATTTATTACCCTGCATAATTTAGTGGAATGTGCAAATACTGAAATTTTGCATTTACACTACAAGCAGTGGACAAAGTACTGAATCCTGAGGTACTCCACTCTTAGCTTTAACTGTATTGGTGAATATTCCATTTACAGCAACACAATATTCCCTATCCTTCAGTCATTTTTGTATTTTCCCCTAGGCCCAATGCCCTTATTTTATAGGAAAGCCTCCTGTATGGTACTATATAAAATGTATTTGAAAAAATCTAAATATACTACATCTACTATTTCACCATTATCATCTTCATGAGAGCATAATAGGTTTGTATGGCAAGATCTAGTCAACATACAACCAAGTTCATTCCTGAAATCCTGACTATACTCCTTTAGTATACTTTCAAATAATTTCACAATTAACAAGGTCAAACTTACAGGTATATACTTATCAGATTCTACTTTAGCTCCCTTCTTAAATAAAAGCATAACATTGCCCTAATTCCTACCTTGTGACAGTAATATGATACGGTGATAGAATCTATAAAAATATAAAGAGACTTTTAAAATTAAAAATAGTGGTCTTACTAACACTGCACTGATTTCCCTAAGTACCCTTGGATGCATACCATCAGGACCAGGTGCTTTGTCAGGCTTAACTTTGTCTAGTCTTCGCTTGACCTAGTATGATGTTTATTGCACTTGTGGCACATCATTATAGCACTCAGAGTTAAAAGTAGGTAATCCAGTATTAGAGGGTGTGTAATATATTTATAACACACCAATCTAGCACACCTGTGTTTAAATGTATACAAAAGATGAAGTGCACACCTGTCTAGAATTTATATACACACTAGAAAACAAAAAGTTAAGTGTTTTGTCCCAGGACATGGTATCCTCTTAAGTGCTGTTCAAATTATGATTTTCACTCCCATGTATCACTGCAGAGAGAAAATTTCCATATTTACACCAGACTAGTCCCACCCACAGAAAAATAGTGAACTGAATCACCACTGAGAGGCCACTATGCCTTAGAAAAAAACACTTTATTTTGTTTATTTTCAGCAGGGTGCTCATCACAATCTCTGCTTGTGTATACATACACCTACAATAATAAAGTGTGTTGGAGACATTTTGAGTTCTTTCTGCTAGGGCATGGAGGGGGGTTGCAGTTAGCAAGAGTATGGGATGCTATAAGAGACAGGGCAGGGGCAAAAATTTGACTCATCATAAGAATCATTGCAGCCACTGACTGGTTGCTTCAAGTGAGGCCTTTTGCATGTAGATGTGGGAAGGTTAGGGGCCTTGGAATGCAAGACCCAAATGGTTGCTGGTAGTGGCAGGAGGGGGATCTTAAGAAGTGCTTTTGACAGTGGCATGGATGGGATGGAAGTCACATGATGGCTGCATAATTTTAGTGAGGGATGTAATTGAGCTTTGCAGCTTGATGGTAATAAGGAAGGGTCTGCTTTGTCTTTCCTGTGGGAGGTTGGAAGGAAGGGTGGGCTGGAAAAATATTGCTGCCTGGAGGTAGGAGAGGGATAGGAGAAAGGCAGAAAGAGGGAAGGACAAGAAAGCAAACACTTTAAATTAATTTGAGTGTGCAAAGCACAGAGAAGTGATGTGCTGCACAACACGTGGCTCCCAAAAACTTAAAGGAGCTATGAGGACAAACTGGAGCTTATGGTTAGAGTGGGGTGCTGAGAGAAGGAAAGGTGTGGGTATGTTCAGGAGTTCCTCAGGACAACAGAAAAGCTGCATAATTCTTAATCTACAGCAATATTTTCTAAAGACCACCGGGTATTTGTTTTCTTATTCATACTATAAGATGCAGAGAATTTATAGGGCACTTTTCTAACAAAAAGTATGTCTTAGAGTCTACAAAACACAGTACTTGTACCCTGAGACAACATAATATTATCATGTAAATACCTATTTCATGATCTTAGGTTCTGTTTTTTCTTCAAGTACCAGTAGACATACATTAGAATAAGTAAAACTAGACCCATTTATCTGCTGCTAAATGTAAAATATCTGTTCATAACGGGATTTCATTACTGTGTTATATAACACAGATTTTAAAGCCATAATACAATTAAATGCAGAGAAATGCAATTTATGTTCAGCTCAGTTGACAGTCTATGTATTCCAACCTTTCCTTACCCTCAAGAGACTGCAATTAAAACAAAAAGCTATTCACCAAGTTGTTTCCAGATGCTGATTTCTATACTAGTCAATGGTCTCAGGTACAGCACGATATGAGCCATAGCAGGAAGATAATAAATCACCAACTAAAGAGGCAAGCAGCACTGTCTTTTATAAATCTGCTTTGGATAATTCATTATATGTCCATTACACCACATAAGTATAAACATATATCATTCAAGTAAGCAAACATTCTAATGGGAATATCATGAAAATTTGCAAATATAGTAATTGTAAAATAAGATTTATATACACATATAAACAGTGGAAACTGCATACACAGCTGCCCATTCCTTCTTCATACCAAAGCTAGTCACACAGCTTAAAGCAGTGGTGGGCAAATATAAGGTCCAAAGGCCACATCTCTAATAGAAATGTTGTCAGGGGGCCTGTTTGCACAGCCCATGACTTTACCCCTGCTGCGTTAGACCAGGCCCAGCAGTGTCCTTACAGCTGACAGTAATTGGCACTACCATAAATCCAGTTTATGAAGTGCAGTGCCTAGAGCTGATATTTGATGCTGCTCTCTGATTCTCTCCTAATATTAATGCTACTGCCAAATCCTTGGCTCTCTCTTATATCCTCTATTCCCCCATAACTAAAATTCTTATACAAACACTCATTCTAACCTGTAAGGACTATTGTAACCTTCATCTCTCTTGGCTTCCTGCCTCTAAACTCCGTATACTTTAATCCAAACAGAACACTGAAGCACAATTCTCACCAAGGTCTGTCCCTGACCCTCCTCCTCCAGTGTCTCCAATAGCTGCCTATCAAACTCTGCATACCATAAAAAAATCCTACTTTTCATTCAAGACCATTCTCTCCTCTACCTCCTCCTACACTTTAACTTTGATCTCTTGTAATAACCCATATCTCCCCTTATGATCAGCCATTGACATTCTTTTCTCAGCTCCCTTTGTGTATACTACACTCTTCCATATCAAATCCTTTTCTCTTGTTGCTCCTTACCTGTGGAATGCTGTATCTCCCAGCATGCACCATTGCACTTCTGTTGAAGTCTTTAAGTCTCACTTAAAAATCACAACTCCTCAACAAACTAGAAGGCACTGACTTTCTTTTACCAAATCACTTATAATTTATCTCTTTTTACCCCTGACTAGAACTTTTATGCTGTATTCTACACTTAACCCTTATGTACTCTATATGTCTCTTATTCACTTTAGATTGTAAATGTTCGAGCAGGGATCCCATTAAAAGTGTTTCATTTTGAAAAGAACCTGCAACTCTATATTGCCTAAACCTTTCATTTGTAAAATGATGTACACACTTGTGGTTCTATATATAAATAAACATATTCACTGAAATCCCACTCTCTGATACCTGAGTGAAAGTGACAGAGGGTTATATCAAAAGTGACAGAGGCTGTTTCTTGTTCTCCTGATTAAAAGTTGTGTTATTACTTTTAATTAATAATAATTCTGCCTCTCTTTGCACTGATACAATTGTGCATTTATATCAAACTAGTTGAAGAGCCCGTTACACAGGCCACAGTGCCACTGCCAGCCGGTTGCGGGGCAGTCATGTGCAGTAGAGACTGCCCGGGCTGAGGCTGTTACAGAGCTGGATGCTTCAAAGGAGCGCCCACCTCTGTATCAGCCGTGGCGCGGGCAGTCTCTATTGCACATGACTGCGTTGTTACACACATTTTAGCTAATTATTATATAGGATATGTGGTTTGCAATAAGTGTATCATTCTACCTTTGCATGGAAAGCCAGAAGTAATATTTTTTCTGTATAGCAGAATTGCTGTATTTGAACATCAAGCCAGAATCAAGCACCAGATACATTCTTCCTGTGGTTGGATCTGGAGTGGAACATATTTTGTCCATCTCTGGCTTATAGGTAAAAAGTGATACCGTGTTTGCCATGGAAAATGCAGGACACTGGTAGAGTAAAAATTATATCTTTATTGTCTCTATAGTGCAAGCTTTCAAGACCACTTTGGTCTCTTCATCAGGCATGTTATAAAATAAGAGCTGAATACCGCAGGCACTTTCAAACACAGAAAGATGTGGGAGTACAAACTGATGATCACTGTGGAATTTATATCACATAATAAATGTATTTTACGTACAAATCTAATATACTTTGCTATTTTGCTTAGAGATTGGTGACAAAAGTCTCACCTTCAATGGAATAGAAAGTAATCAAGAACTTGCATTTCCCATTAGATTGCAAGGTCCTGTCACCATGGGTAACAGACTGTATTGGTATGTAATAATGTTTGTACCTGATAATAATAGAATAATAATAATAAAAAATTTTTGGCTTCTTTAGAGATTTTCTAGATTTTTTGATTGGGCAACCCCATGAGTTTAATTACCTGTCTTCTATGACTATAGCCAAGGAAAAACTAGGAAGTTTATTCATCTGTTCAGATTGATTTAGTTTAAATTCCAGACATAATGCAGTGATTACAAACCCTCAAGATATAGGAGGCAATCTTTGGACTGTTATTTTCTTGAAATGCTATTGATATCTTGAGATGCTATTGATCACGATACTGCTCTTCAACAAAATAGGATTTTAGTCTTACCTGTTAAATCCTTTTCTCTTAGTCCATACAGGTTACTGGTAACTTTGGGTAGGCGATCAGCCCCTTTAAATAGGCAGGAACAATTCTGAGAAGTGACTGCTGGGGGGGAGTCTACCTCCTCTCCTTAGCTTGCAGCTAGCCAATCCCCTTCTAGTAAAATTTGAAAAGTACTATTGACTAGATAGTAAGAAGGTAAAGGAAGACTGCTGTGAGCATGAACCCGAAAGGACCCCCACGTTCTGCCACAGGAGAGCCAAGCATGGTCCCTTGACAGGGTGGGAGAACAGTAACCTGTATGGACTAAGAGAAAAGGATTTAACAGGTAAGACTAAAATCCTATTTTCTCTGTCATCCAATACAGGTTACTGGTAACTTTGGGATGCCCAACCATTGAGTTCCCTAGGGCGGGAAGAAAGGCAAGGACCAGGCGCAGTCCCCCAAAGTCACCAGAGCACCAATGAACCTACAGATCAGGAAGAGTTCAACAATAACCGCAAAGTGCCAATGGACACTGAACAGGGGTATAAACAAACCCCAGGAACCATTACACAGCACACTGAACTAGAGCCAACAGGGCTCAAAAGTGGAAGAGTACTGAGAGACAAATGAGATCCTAGACAGGCAAGGCTGATTCCTCCCAAAACTGGCATCAGCTGATGCCAGCACATCCACACGATAGTGTTTAGAAAAAGTATACACAGACGACCAAGTGGCCACCTTGAACAACTGATCAACTGAGGCCTGATTCTTGTAGGCCCAAGAAGCCCCAATAGACCTCGCAGAATGAGCCACATTCTGAAGTTCGTAACCCTTACAAATCGTGGACTTGATCCAAGAAGCAATGGTTACCTTGGAAGCAGGCTTCCCTGCCCTAGAACCCTCAGGAATGACAAAAAGAGTGTCGGACTGCCACACGGCCTCAGTGCGATGCACACAGAACTTGAAACAATGAACAACATCCAACAGATGAAGATCCTTCTCTTTATCAGAAGTAGGTTAGGGCTGAATGAAGGAACCACAATCTCCTGATTAATGTGGAACTCAGACACCACCTTCGGGAGAAACTCCTGTGAAGTGCGAAGCACCGTCTTGTCCTTGTGAAAGACCAAAAAGGGTGGTCTACAAGACAGGGCATGCAGCTATGCAACTCGGCAAACAGAAACTATTGCCAAGAGAAAGGCCATCTTCGACCTCAGCATACGTAGAGGAAGGGCAGACAAAGACTCAAAAGGCAGATGCAGAAGTACTCCTAAAACCAAGTTAAGGTCCCACTGAGAAGCAGGGGATTTAAACAATGGAAGGGTATGAGCAACACCCTGGAAGAAAACCTTGACATCAGAAATGATAGCAAGACGCCTCTGAAAGAAGACAGAGAGCGCAGAAGTCTGAACCTTAAGCCCCTCATCCACACCATCCTGGAGGAAGGAAAGAACTGTAGGGAGGTCAAAATCCTGAATCAGGTCTTTGTCAGCACAACAAGACAAAAAGGTAGACCAAACTCAATGGTAGGTCTTAGAGGAAACAGGCTTACATGCACTAAGCATATTAGCGACCACACCAGAAGAAAAACCCTTCTTCTTCTTCTTCAAAATTGAGGATTCAGTCTCCATGCTGTCAAAGCCAGACGATGAACTTCTTTCTTGCTGAGGTAACCTTGCAGAAGAAGATCCGGACGGGAGGGAAATCGAAGAGGTTCTGCCACTGAGAGGTCCAGTAGCTCCGGAAACCAAGCCTGCCGAGGTCATTACTGAGCAATCAGAATGACTGGGCAGTGCTCCAGTCCTAGTTTCCGTAGCACCCTGTTCAACAGGGGAATGGGAGGAAATAGGTATGCCAGAGGAAATGTCCACTGGATTGAAAAGGCATCCACTGCCAGAGCCAGGGGATCCACCCAGTGAGAGCAGAACGTTGGAACCTTCCTGTTGTGCCTGGTTGCCATCAGGTCGATGCATGGAAGATCCCACTGCTGGATGATGAGGTTGAACACTTCTGAATGTAGTTCCCACTCTCTGCTGTCCACCATGTACTGACTGAGGAAGTCTGCCAGAACGTTGTCTACACCAGGAATATGAACTGCGGAAATGGCAGGGACATGCTCCTCTGCCCATGATAAAATAGCTTTGACCTGCAGCCAAGCTGCAAGACTTCTTGTGCCGCCTTGCTTGTTGATGTAGGCTACTGCTGTGGCATTGTCTGACTGTCCCCTACCAGGCAATCCTCCAGTTGCCGGGTCCAGTGTTGTAGGGCATGAAATATCGCCCGAAGCACCAAGACATTGATGGGAAGGAGAGATTCCTCCTGAGACCACCGGCCCTCAACACTCAAGTGCCCCAGCACCGCCCCCCATCTGGAGAGGCTGGCATCCATCGTTACTGTGGTCCAGAAGGGCACCAGGAACGGTCTGCCTTTCAGGAGACTGTTCAGTTTGAGCCACCACAAGAGGCTCTGCTCCACATGAAGAGGGAGAGATAGGGATCTTTCCAGGAGATCTGGTCGACCCCTGCATGCCAGGATTAGAAACCTCTGAAGTTCCCTGGTGTGAGCCATGGCAAACGGGACTGCTTCTACGGTGGAAATGAACAACATCTTGGCTGGAACTGGATCCTGAGACAGGATAGCCTGGACCTTCAGTGCTATCTGATGAGCCACTTTGTCCGTGAGAAACACCATCCCCCTCTGAGTGTCAAAGAGGGTGCCCAGAACGACCACCCGCTGGGAAGGGACAAGGTCTGCCTTGTTCAGATTGATGATCCACCTGTGATGGGAGAGAGCATGAATGCAGTCCAGTACCTGTTGATGAAGGAGTTCCAGAGAAGAGGCCTTCAGAAGGAGGTCGTCCATATATGGAGTGACCCTGATGCCGTGCTGATGTAGGACAGAAATGAATGCTTCCAGGACTCTGCTGATGACTTGAGGAGCCGTGGTCAGGCCAAAGCGGAGAGTAGAAAACTGGAAATGCCCTCGGTCGCAGGCAAAGAGGAGATATTGCCGACTCTCTAGATGAATGGTGATATGTAGATAGGCATCCTGGAGATCCAGAGAGGCTGGAAATTCCCCAGGGGACATGGCCACTATCACTGTGCTTAGTGACTCCTGGCGGTATTAGGACTGAACCACAAAGGAGTTGAGATCCTTCAAATCCAAAATGGGCCGACAGCTGCCGTCCTCCTTGGACACCACAAAGAGGTTGGATTAGAATCCCAAGCCCCTCTCCTGAGGAGGAACTGGTTCCAGGACCGCCTTGTCCAGAAGGCCTTGAATGGCCTCCTCGAAAGGGCGGTGCTTTTCCGCTCCCAAGTGAGAACGAGAAGAGAAGGACCTGGAAGGAGGAAGGGAGGTGAAGGGAATCCTGTACCCTGTAGCCACCACCTGCAAAACCCACGGGTCTGCCACAGAGGCCTCCCAAGTCGAGAGGTAGTGGCGTAAGCGGCCACCTACCTGCAGGTGGGGACCCAGGTTTGGCAAGTCATGCAGAAGTAGGTTTGGAAGCCTTGGGCTTCGAGGAGGACTTGGGCCTCCATTGCTGCTTAGGCTTGGATGAGGAGCATGGAGCCTGAGGGACCATCTGGGTCTCTTGGCGCGAGTACGCCTGAAAGGGATGAAAAAGCCGATTCCTTTTTCACAGGCACCTTCTTCCTTAGGACCACTGGCAAATGAGTACTCTTTCCTCCAGTGGCCTCGCTGATCAGATCAGTTCAGGCCCAAAGAGGGAGGTGCCACAGACTATGTGCAGCGTTAAACAAGGCAACAGAAACATAATGCTGAGCCTCAGCAATGTTGGTCAGAAGCCGCAACATGTCAGCAGTAGGGGCCCCCTGATGGACAGCTGAAGCGAGCTGTTCAGTCCAAACAGCCACAGCTCTATTTACCCATGTTGCAGCAAATGTAGGGCGAAGGGCAGAACAAGCCATCGCAAAAATAGCCTTGAGAGAGGTCTCAAGCTTCTTGTCAGTCCAGTCTTTCAGAGCAGATGCGTCAGCCACAGGCAAGGCAGTGGACTTAGAAATCTGGGAAACAGGGGCATCCACCTTGGGGGGATGTACCCAATGTGTAAGAGCCATTTCAGAGAATGGGTAAAGCTTAGCAAACTTTCTAGATACAGATGGTTTCCTGTCTGGAAATTTCCACTTCTCAAATACCAAACAGTCAAAGGTGGGGTTAGGTGGAAAACACGTATGGGGCCTAACAGGCTCCTGGAACACATCAGAGGGGTCAGAAGAAACCTCCTGCACTAAGGGAATGTTCAGAGTGGTCAACACAGCACTGATCAGACCCTCAGCCGAGGGAATGGGGTCAGCCTCAAAGGTGTCCCCAAAAACTGATAAAAGAACAGCTGAATAGTCATCATCATCAAAGTCCACCAATAATTCCTCCTCAGAGGAGTCAGATGCATCAGGTACAACCAGCGGTTTAGGCAGGGAAGATCTGATAGGGGCGGGGGCCTGCCACGTGTGGAAGATCCCCTGTAAAGTGGATGGAAGGAGTTGTAAGGTGGACCGGAGGTCCCTGGTAGTAGCCTTAAACTCTTGCATTCATACTGGCTCTAGTGCATGGCTGGAGGCCCCTGCAGGGGATTCAGGGGCAGCGGCGTATGCTGGGCAAACATTACCTGAGTATTCTCTAGGTAACTCTGAGTGACAAGAGGAGCAATGAGCAATGGGGGACACAGACGCCCCAGAGTCCTTAGTCTTAGGTTTAGCCCCAAGGTCTAACGGAGTAGACATTCTCACAGAGTCAAACAGTCAAAATATCAAAACACCCACAAAACAGTGTGTATGATAAATAAATTCACCGCAGAAATGCTAAATAAGACTTTTCTGGTAGGCGAAGGGCTAAACTGCGGAGGAGAGAAGGAGAGTCCAAACCCTGCGTAGGATACTCGATCTGCTAATACACAAAATGGCTGCAGCAGCAGGAGCCAATCAGAAATGAAAGCAAGAAGCAAGACTCATGGGAATCGTAGTTTCGCTAAAGGAGTACCCCAACAGTGCTCGAAGGCCCCCAACATGCCCAGAACATTGACCGGATGACAGAGCAATAGCAAACCAACAAAATGAGCCATCTCTGACCTTGCTACGTGGAGCGGCTGAAGAGATTTGTCCCAAACTGTAAAGTTCCATAGAAGTGAATGGAGCAATGGCATCTATGCGGTAAACATGCGCCTTAAAGGAGCGGAACTCAAAGTTAAAGAGGTGAAGACCAAAATGTAAAACCACTCAAAAGCCCACTAGAGTAAATAAGTAGACCCAATAAACACTGGTCCCAGTAGGAAAGACAGAAACTTGCTCCAAACACTTCACAGACATACAGATAAACTCAATGAATGCATGAGTATGTAATAGGAACTCCAAATGAGACCCCTGTGCAGAGGGGATGCATGGGGCATGTGGACCTCAGCATTCAAAGGGTGCTCAACTTTTTCAGCAGGTCTTCTGTCTTCAGATTACCATATATCCAGGAGAAGCCTCAGTGGGCAACTCCTGGGGAAAGAACTTGCAGCCAAGATTTTCCCCCCAGGGCTTAGGTCTACAAAAGCTGTCCACATTTGGGTGATGAGAATTGTCAGTGATGGTAATCCACTCAACGGTGGTATCCCATATCTAACAGAAAAGTAATAAAAAAGCTAAAACTATAGCAGAACTGTTCTCTTGCCTTGTGTCTAGACCAAGGAACAAATCTTACTGGAAGGGGAATGGCTAGCTGCAAGCTAAGAAGAGGAGATAGGCTCCACCCATCAGTCACTTTTCAGAATTGTTCCTGCCTATTTAAAGGGGCTGATTGCCTACCCAAAGTTACCAGTAACCCTTATTGGACAACAGAGAAATATACTTTCTGGCATGTGTCAGCTGTAGAGAGTGCTTGGTGAATGAACATATTTGTAGGGTCTAATGTAATAAGTATCCTCTCAGATAAGAAAAACATATGGTGTCTGTAGAGGAAAATGTCAAAGCTGTGGTCCACACCTCCACTGGTCCTTCATAGTACTAGGAATGAGAGAAAACTTTTGCCCAAAAAAGAAGTGAGAATAACTGCAAATGTTTTGCTTTCTGTGTGAATATTTATCATTTATCCCACTGAAACTAACAATATTTTAACTCTTTCTTTCTTTTACCTTAACCCCTTAATTGCTTCCGGTTTTAAATGTAAACTAATTAAAATGTAAGTTTTACTTAATAGGAGTGCCATTTATGCAGTTTTCTTTTCTTTCGGGGAATTCTTTTCCTTGAAAGAATTTTTCTTTTCTTAGTATTAATTATCTGTAGGCACCCAAGGTTAAAAATAAGAGATTGTTGGTGCGGGTAAATTCTTTTCTTTTTTTCTGTGGGAATACCCATAAAAACTGCAGTATTCCCACAGTGACTCCCAGCCCTATCCCACTGCACTGGAAGCCATAAAACAACATCAGAATCACTACAGAATCACCCATACTGACCTCCAGCCTCATCCCACTGCACTTATATCCATAAACACACTAGCCCCCCTAGCTTTGTCCAATGGATACCATAGAACCACACATACTCACCTCCCAACATTGTCCCACTGTACTGGTAGACGTGGAACAACGCATACTAACCTTCAGCCTTTTCCCACAGCACTGGTAGCATATCATGACAGCCTAGTTCCATGGTAGCCACAGAAACACACATACTGAATATGAATGAATAAACATTCGGAACAAAAATTACTTACCTCCCAACCTTGTCCCACTGCACTGGTAGCCACAGAACCAAGCACACTGATGTCCAGCCTTGTCCCACTGCATTGGAGTAGACAACACCACACACAAACTGAGTCTAACCCCCTCCCCACACAGGAACCTTCAAAGTTCTCGTGGCACGTTTCTTGGATTTAGAAAATGTTGTTGTGCCTTTAAGCACAAAAATGTTTTTCTGATCTCTACATAGTAAATTATGTAGAGCGCTGATTAATAGAAGAAACTGTGTAACCCTCTGGGAGGTGTCTCAGTCTACCCATATTCCCTACTATGGATCAGAAAAAAAGGGAACAAAAAGAAACAAAATGTAAAACAGATCTTGGAGACGAAGGGTATGGTGTAAGCACTGGGGAGGTGGGAGCTGGAAAGGCAAAGATGGAGAATATGGAAAAGGGTAAGTAGGTGTTACAGCTTACCTTGGTTTCAGCATCATCTGCAGGTAAGAGGCTTCAAGCATGCAGCAGGCCTCTGTTTTATGTATTTGCTTCCTGTAGTCTTCTCCTACCTATTTTCTCCCTCTGAGCTGCTCCCCCTACCTACTTCCTGAGGAGGAGTTTAAAGGGCTGACTGAGTCCTGACTCAGTTGCCCTTGCATTGTTGTACAATACAGTTCTGTTTCCCTTTGGCTCTGTGTATGACCTGGCTTGTCTGACAATCCATTCTGGTGATGACTGTGACAGAACTGTGGTGACTATGGGAGATATTGGTGTGTTAGAGACTATTTCTACCCAAAAGACTAACATCCATAGAGTTGCTTCCAATACATTTCTGGAATGTAGAGATGGTGGGGGGTTGGGCGTTGCTTCCACTCTACTCCAGGTATGTGCTAAGGAATGTTAATTGATTCCTGCTGTGCTTCCTTGACCAATCAGAGGAGGTTATTGATGAGCCAGTTAAGAATGTATGATTTCAAGTCTTAATCTGCATTCTTATCCTGATAAGGATGCTGGTGACTGATTGGTCAAGCATAGAAACACTGTCCCAAGTATTCATTTGCATGCTGATCTAGATAAGAGTCTCTGTAGTGTATATAAGCTGTGTGTTTGAGTCAATAAAAGAGAGTTCTTCCCTTCATCAAGTCTCGGCTGATGTTTGGGAACAGGAGGGTCAGTTTACTATTGGAGTGTTATTCTGAGGGAGAAGGGAACTATAAAAGAGGTATCCAGCTTATGATACAAGGCGTCACGTTACAACTGGTGGCAAGCGGTGGGATTCGGCTTATCCCAAGGAACTGAAACTGAGACCAGCATCCAGGGGGAGATATAGCGTCTGGCTTGACCCCGGTCTCAGCAACGCAGAGAGCATTGGATGAAACATCAGCAAAACTGAGACTAGCATCCAGGGGGAGATATAGCCGCTGGCTTGACCCCGGTCTCAGCAACCGAAACTGAGACCAGAATCCAGGGGGAGATATAGCCGCTGGCTTGACCCCGGTCTCGGCAACAAAGCGGGCAGTGGATGGAGCAGTGCTACGACCGGCTGAAACGTAGCACTCTAAAAGACTTGCTGGAAGCAAAGGGACGAGTGGCAAGTAACAAGCCAAAATCCGTTTTGATAACAGAACTGATGGAATCGGACCAAGCCAGCACCGCATCCCCCGCAAGCATGGAGGAGACCGAGTTCCAGAAAGATGTAAAATGGCAAATTGCGCTACTGGGACCAAATCCGGCACCAGAATTGGTCGTTCAAATCATGGCTCAAGCTACAGAGGCGCTCAAATTCCGGGCCTCGGGGCATGTGGGGGAGACAGCATCCGTTACCGGTTCAATAATCGGGAACCATTGGAAGCTACCCTATGCAGCATTTAAAGCATTCGTGGATGGGGAGGATGACATTGACGATTTTTTGGAGGACTTTGAAAGGCAATGTGGCATCCAAGGACTAGAGCCCGAGTACTGGCCCTCCATGTTAAGTGGCAAACTCAGCGGTCGAGCCGCTGCCGCTTTCCGGGGGATATACCCCAGCATGACCTAGCCTGTTATGAAAAAGTAAAGGAAGCCTTGCTAGCCCGCTACGCCGTAACCCCAGAAGCTTACCGCAGGAAATTGAGGGGGATGCGGAAAGGAGCTAAAGATTCACATGTGGAGTGGGTTTATCGGATGCACCGGGCTGCCTCCAACTGGTTGAAAGGGTGCCAAGCAAAAACCTTGGAAGATGTTCTGCAAATATTGTTGCTGGAACAATTTTTTGACATGGCAACGACAGAGGTGAAAGAGTGGGTAAGGGATAGAAAACCCATGACAGTGGAAGAGGCTGCCAGGCTGGCGGATGAATTTATGGATGGCAGAAGACCAGAGTCAGCTGCACTCAAAGTGCCTTTTATTCCAAGACCAATAAACCAGACCACATCAGGGAGTACACAGTCTCGAGCAGTGCCCCAGGGGCCGGTACCCAGCCGGCCGGTCAACCGCAGGCCGACAGGAGTGACTTGCTTCAACTGCAACCAAGTAGGACACTACCAGAGTAACTGTCCCAAACCTGCCCGAGGCACTGGAGCTAGAGGCGCTGTCCACTGTTTACAGCAGGATACCCTGCTGGGGGAAGAGGAGTTGGGGTTGGTGCTACATGAAGTAAATCCCTTGCAAGCAGCCAGGGATAACCGGGCACATCACCGACAACTTGTGCAAATTAACGGCCAGTCTGCTAGGGGTTTGCGAGACACTGGGGCTACCCTGACGTTGATTCAACCGCACCGAGTCAGGAATACAGACCGCACAGGGTGAACCGTGGCCGTCAGGGTGGCTGGGGGTGCTATCCACAAGTTGCCTACAGCCTGAGTGGACTTGGATTGGGGAGCAGATTCCCGCTATGTAGAGGTGGGAGTCATGCAGGAGCTACCAGCTGAGGTACTGCTGGGAAATGATTTGGGGGACCTGACGTCCCAGTTTGGTCCCCGCATCGAGGAAGCCGCTCACCCAGTGACCACCCGCTTACAAAGTCGAAGGACTGATCCCTCTCACAGTGAAGAACCACAGGTGAGAACACCATCCCCTAGCCAGACAATTCCAGTCCCTCTAGCCTGGGGTAACCCTGAGGACTTTAAGGGGGAACAGCTAGCAGACCTGACGTTAGAGGGGTACAGGAAGAGGGCAGACACTCCGAATGAGGGGGAAGGGGGTGAAGCCATTGAATGGCATCATGGATTACTCTACCGAGTATCCGGAGGAGAGGGGCCAGGTTTGGCACAGGTTCCCCGCCGGCAGTTAGTTGTTCCCCAAAAATACCGCAGGGAATTACTTCACCTCAGCCATGATATTCCCCTGGCAGGCCATTTAGGTTTATGGAAAACAGGGCACCGATTAACGCAAACGTTCTTCTGGCCTGGAATCTCCAAAGATGTACGAGAGTTTTGCAGGACCTGTGAGGTGTGTCAGAGAGTAGGGAAAAGGGGGGATCGGGCCCCGGCCAAACTGCGCTCGCTCCCTATAATTGAGGAACCATTCCATAGGGTAGCGGTAGATCTGGTAGGGCCCTTAAGTAAACTCAGCCCCTCCGGCAAAAAGTTCATCCTCACCATAGTAGACTATGCGACAAGGTACCCGGAGGCGGTGGTGCTAGCCAACACTAATGCAGAAACTGTGGCTGAGGCTCTAATGAAAGTATTCTCCCGAGTAGGGTTCCCTAGAGAGATTTTGTCAGACAGAGGAGCCCAATTCACAGCGGAGGTTACCCAGCAGCTTTGGCGCCTATGTGGAATAAAGCCACTGTTTAATTCCCCCTATCACCCACAAACAAATGGTCTCTGTGAATGTTTTAACGGCACGCTCAAGCTGATGATCAAGACCTTCACAGAAACCTATAAAAACTGGGAAAAGTTTTTACCCCATCTACTATTTGCGTACCGAGAGGTACCCCAAGAATCCACCGGTTTTTCCCCCTTCGAATTGCTATATGGCTGGCGCGTCCGGGGCCCGCTAGACTTGATCAGGGAGCATTGGGAGGGAGATGTAGGAGCCGATAGGTTGCCTATTGTATCCTATGTCTTGGAGCTGAGGGACCGGCTACAACAACTCACGGCATTCGTCCGTGAGAATTTGCAGGCGGCCCAAAGGCGCCAACAACATTGGTATGATCGAGGTGCCCGAGACCGGGTCTTCCAGATTGACCAAAAGGTGTTAGTCTTGAAGCCAACCCGGCAAGATAAACTCCAAGCTGCATGGCAGGGTCCCTACCGGGTAGTGGAACAAATCAGTGACACTACCTACGTGGTGGCCCGGTGCTCAGATGAAAGGGTCAAGCGGACTTTTCATGTGAATATGCTTAAGGAGTTCAGGGAGAGACCAGAGGAAGTGGCGGCCATATGTGCGCCAGCCACTGAGGACAGTGAGAATATGCCCCTCCCAGACTTATTGAGTAGTACCCCCAGCACACTACAGCAAGTGGTTTTAGGGGATAAACTCACAGAACCCCAGAAAACTCAGGTGACCCAGTTGCTACAGGAAAGAAGCGATATGCTGTCTGCCACACCGGGATATACAACCTTAGAGGTCCACAAGGTGGAAACACCTGGTCAGGAACCCCTGCGGCAAAGACCCTATCGTATTCCTGAGGCAGTTAGGGACCACCTGAAGACAGAGCTAAGGGAAATGTTGGCCTTAGGGGTGATAGAACCGTCGCAGAGTCCGTGGGCTTCACCGGTAGTCCTGGTGCCGAAACGAGACGGCACCACACGCTTCTGCGTGGATTATCGTAAGCTCAACTACGGGACTACCACAGACGCTTACCCTATGCCCCGGGTAGACGAGCTCTTAGATAGGGAGCTATCTGTCCACACTGGAGGGAGGGAGCTATCTGTCCACACTGGACCTGTGCAAGGGGTATTGGCAGATCCCCCTGGACCAGGAGGCCATCCCAAAATCGGCTTTTGTCACCCCATTCAGCTTGTACCAGTTTAAGGTCATGCCATTTGGGATGAAAAATGCCCCCGCAACGTTTCAGCGGATGGCCGACCGACTCCTGGAGGGTCTGCAGGACTTTGCGTGTGCGTATCTGGATGACATAGCCATATTCAGTCGCACATGGGAAGATCACCTCGGGCACTTGTCTGCAGTGTTGGACCGGATTAGGGAAGCGGGACTGACCTTATGGGCTGACAAGTGTAACCTCGGCTTGGCAGAGGTGCAGTACTTAGGACACCGGGTGGGTTCAGGGAAACAACGACCCAAGCCCGCCAAGGTAGAGGCCATAGCCAAGTGGCCCCAACCCCGAACCAAGACTCAAGTACTGGCATTTTTAGGGACAGCAGGGTACTATCGGAGGTTTGTACCCGACTATAGTGCCATCGCCAAACCACTAACAGACTTAACCAAGAAACACCTCCCCAGACAAGTACGGTGGTCCCCAGACTGTGAGAAGGCTTTTGAGCAACTAAAGCAAGTGCTAAGCGCCGCTCCCATATTGGCTGCACCTGACTCATCTAAATGTTTCTTTGTACACACAGATGCCTCAATGTTCGGGCTGGGAGCTGTTCTAAGCCAAGTGGGAGACGACGGACACGAACACCCGGTGGCCTACCTCAGTTGGAAACTGTTGCCTAGGGAGGTCAGCTACGCCACCATTGAAAAGGAGTGCTTGGCATTGGTATGGGCACTGAAAAAACTCCAACCCTACTTGTACGGTAGACAGTTTACATTAATCACGGATCATAACCCGCTGGTTTGGCTAAACCGGGTAGCTGGAGACAATCCGCGACTTCTACGCTGGAGCTTAGCCCTCCAGCCCTACAATTTTTCCCTGCAATATCGTCCAGGGTAACAAAACCACAACGCCGACGGCTTATCCAGACAAACGGATATGGAACCACAGGCAGAAAACCCCGGACATCCCTAAATTACACCTGACTGGTCTAATCGGGTATCCCGGACATGGATACAAGGGGGAGATATGTGACAGAACTGTGGTGACTATGGGAGATATTGGTGTGTTAGAGACTATTTCTACCCAAAATACTAACACCCATAGACTGAGTTGCTTCCAATACATTTCTGGAGTGTAGAGATGGTGGGGGGTTGGGCGTTGCTTCCACTCTACTCCAGGTATGTGCTAAGGAATGTTAATTGATCCTGCTGTGCTTCCTTGACCAATCAGAGGAGGTTATTGATGAGCCAGTTAAGAATGTATGATTTCAAGTCTTAATCTGCATTCTTATCCTGATAAGGATGCTGGTGACTGATTGGTCAAGCATAGAAACACTGTCCCAAGTATTTGTTTGCATGCTGATCTAGATAAGAGTCTCTGTAGTGTATATAAGCTGTGTGTTTGAGTCAATAAAAGAGAGTTCTTCCCTTCAAGTCTCGGCTGATGTTTGGGAACAGGAGGGTCAGTTTACTATTGGAGTGTTATTCTGAGGGAGAAGGGAACTATAAAAGAGGTATCCAGCTTATGATACAAGGCGTCACGTTACAATGACCTGTGGCTCTGTCTGACTACTGTTTTGCCTGCTCCCATTGTGTAGTGGACACCCAATCTGGTGGGGACCTGTGGCTCTGTCTGACTACCTGAACTGTGTATGACTGGCCTGTCTGTCTGGTGTTGACCTGTGACTCTGTCTGACCATTCTCCTGGTGCGTTCTGATTTTGCTTAGACATCCATTCTGGTGCTAACCTGTGGTTCTGGCTGACTAACCGCTCTGTGTATGACCTGGCTTGTCTGGCTACCCACTCTGGTGTTGACCTGTGGCTCTGTCTGACCAGTCTGCTTGTGCATTCCGGTTTGGCTTAGACAGCCTTTCTTATGCAAACCTGTAGTTCTGGCTGACTACCCGCTCCGTGTATGACATGGCTTGTCTGACTACCCACTCTGGTGTTGACCTGGGGTTCTGTCCACTGCGCATCCAGCATACCAACGCTTCAGTGGATAACCTATCTGGTGCAAACCCGTGGCTCTGGCTGACTATCTGCTCCGTGTATGACCTGGCTTGTCTGACTATCCTTTCTGGTACTGACTAGGGGGCTCTGTCTGTTTCCTCCATTTGTGGGTCCCCACTCCACAGACACCCATCCTAGTGCAGACCTGGGGCTCTATCAGACTCCTAGACTGACTGCAGGCTGAGTCAGTGCTAGCACTTTGGGTGCTCCAAATTACCTCTAGGCTCCAGTGGTCTGAGGCCTAGTCTCGGACAGTGTGGTGGATCCATTGGCGGACTGCTATTTCTGATACAGTGCTTGCCTCTTTGATCACCCTCTGTGTGTTTTCTGTTTACGTGCATTACTGTGATTATTCTAATAAAAGATTGTTTTACTTTACTGTACTGACTCCTGGTTTATTCCTGGGAACAGTGACAGTAGGAGAAAGACTGTGAAGAGGAAGGGAGAGTGGCAGAGGTGGTACTATGGAGGGGGAGAACAAGGAGATAGCTAGAGATGTAGTGGGCAGAGACACTACTCTCATACTTTATTTGAGTCAGGATGCTACCAGGGCTGTTTTCTGGCTTCATGTGCACACTTGTTAATTATATTTAACCTTGCATATGTGTTCCAGTTTTAAACATGTAGAGTACTGATTTCTGGTGTAAACATACCTAACTATCCAGTATATACCATATAAAGCTACGCATTCTAGGTGGTTACCTTCCACCTCACGCTGGCCTGCCAACTTCAAGTATGACAGTCACTGGGCTATGTGGTGTCATGCATGCTGGTCTGAGGAGATCCTCTCCAGTCCTCCCACTGGGAAAGTGGACTTTGGGGAAGGGCAATGGGGAGGAATAGGGAGAGGTGTGGTTCTGTGCTTAATGCTGGGAGAGCCTGGAATTATCTTATTAAAACGTGACTGGAGGGGTAAAAGTATTACAAAGAATAGGATGGGAGTAGCTGGGCAAAGGAGGAGGAAGAAGAAGAGAAGTGAGGAAGGAGTAAATAGGCGTTATTTTACATTTATTTTTTAGTTTTTGTAAAGCCCTTCCCTACCATTCTTTGATGGTGAGGGAGGAATATTATGTGAACCTAGAAGAGTTGTGCTTTTTCCTGACAGCTTCCCCTGTTTGTAAATGTACAGTTACTGTAAAGCTTAAGTAATAGCAGTACAGAAGAGACGTAGTGACCCAGAATATTCTCTTGTTTGCCCATCATGGCATGAGGAATAGTTATAAGGGAGTTAGGGAATCCCCCTGAATCCTTGTCTTTGGTTTTCTCCATACGACCCTTGGTCAGACATGTCCAGAGAAAGTACTTAAAACTAGACAGAAACTAGTTACAAATAACACCAGTGATACAAAGGCCCCAGAAAGCACTTATCTTGCATTCAAAGGGTTAAACTGGAGAGAGAGAGAGAGAGAGAGAGAGAGAGAGAGAGAGAGAGAGAGAACAGGAGAGTCAGCCTTTGCATTGTATAAACAATGGAGAAAATTACAGTAGAAAATAAATAATAAAGCTATCTACGAGAGAAGTTTTACCCATGCCCCAGATAATTTTTTCTGTCTTAAGTGCTCTGCTCTTGAGGATAAGGGAACTTTACCCCATGATTCTTATGTTCATATAAGACTTAAGAAAAATTAGTTACACAGACACAGAATTAGAAATCAGTCTGGTATAGAACTGTGTGTGTGTGTATGTGTATGTTTGTATTTTGGCAGAAAACTATGCTGACAAATTCAGACTTGATAGAATAAGGTCTCCTCAGATCAGTGTTGGGCTAGGCATGAAGAATGTACAAACACAGAGAGATCAAATATATTATAGTGGATTGTTAATCCAACAGTAAAGAAGCTAATTAAATAGTACTGCATTGTTTCATAGTAAAATATAAATTCTAGCAGATTGGCAGGTACATTTGTGAAGTCTGAAGCAGCAACCCCAAATTATGTTTTCTATAAATGATCCAACAATAATAATGTTGTTAAATAAAGTTTTAAGGTCCTTATTTTGCCCTCATGCCTTTTTTCAAGTGATAACATTTTCAATCAGTTCTGGACGTTATGTCCATGGAGACGAACATAACTGTTACTAGCAGGACCAAAAAACCTCTACTTTGCTTACTGCATGTGGTAATGTTAACCCTCTAAGGACAAAAGTGATGTGCAATGCATTAAAACCCGTTAACGACCGGTGAGAGCTGTACGTAAAAGCTGGGTCTGAAAATGACTGCTTCAAGACCAAAGCTGTCTCTCTCAGACCCTTGCTTGGTGTGCAGGTAGACGCAAAAGGTCATGTGTGCTGTCGCGTCAGCAAGGATCAGAGGGGTCCTTAAGGGAAGGTAACATCCCTGAACCATGAGTCCTTAAGGGGTTAAAAATTAACTAAACTCAAAGTATTAAGTAAGCTCTGCCTTCAGATTTCTTTGGTCATGTCAATGACGACAAGTTAAACTAAAACTTTAAGCAACTTTTCATCTGAAACTCAAAGCTATAAGATCCTCAGCACATTGTTTCTTATCTTCAGAAGTTAATGTACAGTGCACTGTGCACCCTCTGGGTCCTGAAAGCAGCTGTTAGTGTTCATAGTGACAACTGGCAATATGACAAAGATCTGATATAATGAGCACACTAAGGGAGATATTGGTAGTCAGAATGCATAATGCATCAACCCAGTGAATGCTAGAGAGGTTTCAAGCCCATTTAACCTTTTGAGTGCCAAAGCAATGCATTCCGTACCACTCTGGCACTCAAAGGGTTAATCCAAGGGGATAATGTTCTTAGAATGCTAAACAACTTCAGAGTTCATCACATGTATCGTTCACCATGGAAAGGAAAATAAAACTATTAAAAGATAGAGTCTAAGGAAGAACAATATGTATTCATGTCATTCACATGCACTGCCAAAATTAAAGCTTCTGAGAATGTAGATTCAGAACATCTGTGGAATATCGTTTAGATAAAAAACAGTGGAAAGTGCCATTGTGTGGAGTGTGTGAGAAGCAGAGGACATTTCATCATGTTTATATACATGACTGCATACAATCTAGATCAGTAACAAACACAGGCAAATATTTCCTGATGCTACATCATTAATTTATTATATTCTTCACATGTTCCTATGGCTTTATCTAATACAGGGGTAAACAGACTTTGGGCTCTAAAGTCATTGGGGATTACAACCCAACATCCCCAACCAGCCAGTGTACATCTACCCTTGTATAACCACACAAAGGAAAGTGACTGTACCATCAGATATATAGTGTCCAATGTACTAAAGTGTCCTGGGCACAACATAATTAAAAACAAAAACTCTATGAGAGATATGAATGAAAGCAAATGTTTAGTAAATCTGGAGCAAAACCCCCTCTAGGGGAGATGTGAACATGTAGACTATAAAAAACATTTGTAAGAGCTAAACGGGACTGGAGCCCGCTTTAGAACAGTGCGCAAAGCTTCTTCCATGTTTAATAGGCCACATTGTGCCATGTGTATCAAGGGATGGGCAGCAGTGAGGGAGAGTTTGGGCATTTTGAGGTGTGTCACCTATCTGCACTAAGGAGCATGTTATGTACAAACTATGTGCAGAAGGCAATAGATGTGAAACGTCCTTTTTCTTGGCCTAATCCAAGGGTGGCATGAACTGGATATATGCTTACATGATGAACAGCTGATATGTATACAATGGCATCTATACATTGAGCAGGTGATATACAGTGTGGCATCTGTACATTGAGCATTTGATATGTATTATGACATCTGTACATTCACATAGGGATAGGAGCTTGTTTAGATTTATTATATAGGGGCACATACAAAGGACGACACCCTCGTTTTGAACATGTCTTTTAACGATTTCATTGATGTTTTCCATTTGTATGTTTATTGCTGGTTAGTTAATCATTTATTAAATATTTGGTTTGATGCAAAAGATGCAATGAAACACATGCATTTTATAGGTGTAATTCTGAGGCAAAAATATTGCCCTATTTGTGTGAAAGAAAATAATTCCATTGAGCTGAAATGGGATTTTTATTTAGCACAAAAATGACAATTTAATTTTGCCTCACAATTGTTCCACTTATGGTGCTATTTTGGACCGAGCAGTCTTTTGCATGCAATCGCCTTACAATAAAGCTGTAGATCACTAAAGCTGCTTTATAATAGTAATTCTCAAACCTGTCCTTAGGGACCACAAACAGGCACTGAAGTCTGAGAAAGGTGTGAGAAAGAAAGAACTTACCCAGTGTGATTAACTCCAGATAAACAGGTCTAGAGGGTTCTGCATTGCACAGGACTGGAAACTGTCTAGCATGATCCAGCACAGATAAAATGTGATGGCATTGGAAGCCTGTTTTCAGAACCCTGATCAGCTCTCCTGTTGCTTTGGTGGAGCTCTGGCTTAATAGGAAGATCTTCTCCCAGGAGAGATTTGCCAAAGGGCAACTGATGAGAGCTGACCGTTAAAATGTAATGCATTGCCATCCGAAGGATTGGAATGAGCACTTACACAGGACGTGCAGTGATCAGTGACAGAGCACTGTGGTATACGCACATGCCAATAGAAGTATGCTGTCTGATACAGAGTGCTTCCCCTCTTACTAAGAAACACATTGTGAATGGTTTTCAATAGTAAGATCAATTTTAGTGATACAAATGTGAAACCTATGAATAGCTTCCACAGATCTGACATTTAAAATAATACCATTATACTCCTGTCCATGTCCAGATTGAGGGAGGGGGCTGTAAGTAACAACCTGAACGCCTCATGAAAATTATGTGTAGAAATAGTAAAGAGCCGATTATAAAAAATAATAAAAATATATAGTCTAAAGAGGCTGATGTTCTTTTGAGAAGTGGAGTAATTCAAATCAGGAAGGTCTGATAAAGAGTAACTTATTTGGTAGCAGGAAAGCTATACAGTTCTCATGTCACTAGAGTATGAGGCAAAGGTTGAACTCGATGGACTTGTGTCTTTATTCAACCTAGTTTACTATGTTACTTTGTTAATTATGGGGCAAACCAACTGCAGCATAATGGAGAAATAAACCTTCTCATTGATTTGAATAGGCATTTAAACCCTTTTAATGCATTAACATAGTAACATAGTAGATAAGGCTGAAAAAAGACATGCGTCCATCAAGTCCAGCCCATGCCAATAACACCCCTGTTGATCCAGAGGAAGGCAACAAAAAAGCCCTCTGGAGCAATTTCCAATGTAGGTGTGTGTGTGAGTGTGTCAAATAGTTCCCCGGCTCAATATCCTATTTGCTTTGAAGCCATCTGTCATAACTGTCAATATTGTTCTGTGCTAGATAGGCATCCATTGCTTTTTTGAATGCAGTTACATTATCTGCAAGCACAGCATCCCGAGGCAAAGAATTCCATAGCCTTACCGCCCTTACTGTAAAGAATCCCTGCCTGTGTTTTAGTCAAAAGTGCCTTTCCTCAAGTCTTAATGGATGACCTCTTGTTCTTAGCTCAGCTCTTTGCATAAATAATTCATTGGATAGTTCTTTGTATTGACCTTGAATGTATTTGTAAATGGTAATCATATCACCCCTTAGACGTCTCTTTTCTAATGTAAACAAACCCAGTTTGGCTAGTCTCTCTTTGTAACTCAGATCCTCCAATCCCTTTATCAGTTTTGTTGCACGTCTCTGCACCTTTTCCAGTTCAGTAATGTCTTTTTTTAGAACAGGTGCCCAAAATTGTACTCCATATTCTAGATGAGGCCTAACCAAGGATTTATACAGAGGTAGGATAATATTAGCATCCCTTGCTTCTACACCTCTTTTTATGCAGGCTAGTACTCTATTTGCTCTTGCAGCAGCTGAGTGACTCTGCACACTGCTGTGAAGACTATTGTCTATCAGTACACCTAAATCTTTCTCTAATGAGGATTTCCCAAGTTGTTTCCCATTTAGAGTATATGTAGCAAGTTTGTTTCTACAACCCAAATGCATAACCTTACATTTATCTACATTAAATGACATCTGCCACTTTTCTGCCCATTCACTTAGTTTATCTAAATCCTTCTGTAGGGAAAAAACATCGAGCTCTGTATGTATTTCCTTACATAGCTTAGTGTCATCAGCAAAGATTGAGATGCTACTTTCAATTCCCACTTCTAGATCATTAATAAACAAATTAAAAAGCATTGGGCCCAGGACTGAACCCTGCGGTACCCCACTTATAACCCTAGACCAATTTGAAAAAGTTCCATTTACAACAACTCTCTGCCATCTATCATTTAACCAGTTCTCAATCCATGTACAGATACCACCACCCAAACCGAAGCCTTTTAATTTATGCAGTAACCTGTTGTGAGGCACTGTGTCAAAGGCTTTTGCAAAATCCAAGTATACTACATCAACAGCAATTCCCCTGTCCAAATTACTACTCACTCTTTCATAAAATGCAAGTAAATTAGTCTGACATGATCTGTTCTTCATGAAACCATGCTGATTCCTACTAATGATATTGTTTGTCTTCACATAGTTCTGAATACTATCAGTTAATAACCCTTCTAGTATCTTACCCACTATGGAAGTCAAGCTCACAGGTCTATAATTTCCTGGTTTGGATCTTGCTCCCTTTTTAAACAATGGAACTACATCAGCTTTCCTCCAATCACAGGGCACTATGCCTGATGAAAGCGAATCAATAAATATTAAGTATAATGGTTTTGCTATTACTGAACTAAGTTCCTTAAGTACCTTTGGGTGTATACCGTCCGGTCCAGGCGCTTTATTCACTATAACCCTTTCCAGTCTCTTTTGGACCTTGTCCTCAGTAAGCCATGTAGATGTTGGAGGAAATTCCATGGTTTTGTCTGTTTGCCCATAGCTTGTCATTTCTGCTTCCTTTGTATATACTGAAGCAAAGAATGTATTTAGGGTCTCAGCCATAGCTTTATCCTCACTAATCAATTCACCTGTTTCAGTCCTAAGAGGACCAATATCAACCTTAACTTTTTTGCTGTTAATATACTTGTAGAATTGTTTAGGGTTTTTCTTGCTCTCGTTTGCAATGTTTCGCTCATTTTCTATTTTAGCTAGCTTAATTGCTTGTTTGCAGATTTTATTACATTCTTTATATTTTTTAAATGATGCATCTGACCCATTTGACTTAAACACCTTAAAAGCCTGCTTTTTATTTCTCATTTCCCTGCTAACCACATTATTAATCCACATTGGTTTTGCTTTACTTCTCTTGTGCTTATTCCCCAATGGTATATATTGACGTGTATATTTGCCCAAGAGCATTTTAAATACATTCCATGACTCTTGTGCATTTTTATCTTTGAAAATTACATCCCACTGGATATCCTTTAAAGCTTCTTTTAACTTTGTAAAATTAGCCTTTTTGAAATTGAATGTTTTGGTTAAACTCTTGCTATTGGGTTTCTCATAACAAACTTCAAAGGATACAATATTATGGTCACTGCTGTCCAAATGTTCCCTTACCTGCACACTGTTTACAATGTCAGAATCGTTTGAGAGCACTAGGTCAAGCAAGGCCTCTTTTCTAGTTGGCTCCTCTACTAGTTGGGACATAAAATTATCATTTATCATACTTAGAAAAATATTTCCCTTTGTTGTGCCTGAAGTCATATTGCTCCAGTCAATTTCAGGGTAGTTGAAATCTCCCATTATAATTACCTTTGCTGACCTAGCAGCCTTTTCCATTTGCAGTAAAAGTTGGGCTTCCTCCAACTCCCCAACATTAGGTGGCTTGTAGCAAACCCCCACCAATATCTTTTTATTATGTGTGCCCCCAGTGTGTATTTCAACCCACAAGGCCTCTACCTTTTCATTGGACCCTTCATTTATATCTTCCCTTAAACTAGGTTTTAAGGCTTGCTTTACATATAGGCATACCCCTCCTCCCCTTTTATCAACCCTGTCCCTCCTAAATAGTCGCATTGGCGACCTATTTAACATTCAAGGGGTTAAAAAAAAACATTTAAATCAATTGACATTTTAGGAATTTGTATTTGTTCCCTATGTACAGTTTGTTTATCAGAATTATTCTAGCTGTTTATAGTAACTCAGCCTGAAGGTGCATCTTGACCAGCCAAATATAACTAGGGGTATTTTAAAACAACTGCACTCACTGCATGCAGTCATGGGTGGAATGAAGAAAAAAATCTTTTGTGTATTTATTCTATAAAACATAAGGGGTTATATATTTACATATGTACCAAAAGATATATTAACCCCTTAAGGACAATGCGGTCTGTGGGATGGGGCGCTTTGGAGGACCAGGGCACATTTTGTTTCCTTGGAAGTGTTCAGTGATCGCATTGCTGTGTACAGCCGAACTGCAATCACTAACTTCCGTGAAATGCCAATAATGCCACTGATCCTTAATGCCTGAACAGCCATGACGGTCCTGGCAAGTCATTGGGGGTTAAAGGGTTAATCTAGACAGAGAAAACACTCTGGGCTCATTTATACCAGCACAGTGAGAAAAATAAATAGAAGGGATTTAGAATCAAGTTTGACTTTGTGCAATCAAAATAGGAAGGTTAATTATTCAAAAAGTATTTATTTTAGTGAAAAATGCATAACATAGAGGCAAATATTGCTTCTTTGTAAAACAAACTACCACTACAGTCACAGTTGTACTTAACCCTTTGAGTGCCAGAGGGGTACGCAACGTATTGCTTTGCAATGCATTGCGTACCCCTCTGGAACTCAAAGCATTAAAGTGTTTCCTCCCCCTTTTGCAAATGGCCCCATTGAAAAGCTCCACTACAAAGCGTTAGCACAACCCATGAATGACTTGTAAAAATGCATTTACAAAAATAATGTTTAATGTGATAGTAATGTCCAATGTTATAATGCTGTGTTTAGAATCGGAATACTAACAGAGAATGAACGAGCACCTTTTTTAAACAAAAAGTTAATATATATTGTTATTTACCTCAGTAAAGTTCATGGGCAGTTGAAATGTGATGGCCATTTTGGATTTTCCCCTTGTTCATGCAGGTTCATGGCATTCACCTAGTATCCTGTGCACTCATCAAGAAATACCTGATGGGAGGGGGTCTGCTCGCAGTGGTCACGTGCACAAAATAAGATCCGGCTATGTCGAATACAGCCTCAGTGTCACTTTGTAGACTTTCAAGGGGGCTGGGATTCTCTTATACAGCCACATACTTTTGGTCCCTTGATGTGATCCATCTGGTCATGCGACCAGTTCTCAGATCTCTCCCATAGGAAACTGAAGTGTGAAAAGGGGCGGTAGGGGAAGACAATATCTCGAAATAGACACAACAGGTAAATGCTTTACCAAAAGTAATTCATAGCTTTACATGATACACTTTACAATATAATGGAAAACTATTTCTGGACATTACTATCTTTTTAAAATGATCCAGAGACAAGGGATCTCTACCATTAAAAATATTTACTTTTCTGTTTGTGTTAGTTTAGAATATGAAGTCCCAGAAGGTAGCTTTTTTTTAGTCTTCTTAGCTTCCAAAATAGAGAATAGTATAATGCTAGTTTGCTAATTCCAATGAAGGATTAAAACATTTCTCTTTCATTTAAATGGATGTTCCACAGGGATTTGCTACGGATTCCTCTGCCAAAAAACTGTGTTCGATGCTGAAATGCCGTATAAATATTTCTCAAAGTATAAAGCAGATCATGATGCATGAGCCCTCTCTAGAAAGTATGGCCAAATAGCTCCTTCAGCCAGCTGGCTTATAACAGCTGCATTTTTATGCTTTTGCCATTTAAGAACAATTTTAGTTTATGGGAGTAAAGATTTTGACTAGTAGTGTGTGGGCTAAAAGCCAAATCCAATTCACTAGTGGCATGGAATACACTAAGGATTAGCTATGCAAGGAAATACATTAGTACTGGTTTAATTTGCATAATGAGATAACTTTTATGTTTATTTGAGTTTTTCAAATGATCTGTAGTATAGCTCTCTGTGGGCCCTTTATTATATTCTACAAGGGTTTCTACTATGATGCCAATGGCAACATATAATATAAACACAGAATCCGCATAAATGAAATTACTATATCTGGCTCATGTGCAAGAGAAACACTTTGCATCACAATATTACTATAGTGCACCATTCACTAATGCTGAATAATAGAATAACGCTGGTACAGTAAAAAAAAAAAAATAACTAGATGATGTCATCTACTTGAAAAAATGTACAATGGATATTTTACTCCCGTTAGGAGCACCTACACTGACATTCAGATTTATCATTTCCACAAATGTCCGTGCCATGAAATAATACAGAGATCAATGCTGTTAATCATTCAACTGCATAAAGCATGTGCCAGAATTTCCACCTGTCCGAGACCTAATTTATGACTTCTGAATGGTGTATTGTAACTAATGAATCCCATATGCAGAATGGGTGATATGAATGACCATATAAGGGCTTGTTGAACAGCATAGGTTATAGCTGCCTTTGATGTCAGTAAGGAATGAACATGAACAATTACAATGTGTTAGGTTGTATGCTTATCTTATGGTTGTATTTAATTGTCAGATCGCCTTACAAGAGATTTCTTTATTTTTTCCTATCCAATCGAATATTTATCAAATATCGAATATTCATCTTATTTTTAATAATCTCTCATCCATTAGCAACACCCTGTGCTTCCAATAAAATCACATTAATCCTTTGTCATTTCCATGCCTTGAGTGGAAGACATGATCTCTTTTCTCCTGCTCTGTACACTTACTGGTTCTAACTTGAACTTGGCTGTCTCAATCGGACTTGGATTTAGAGGCAACACTCTCCTATTGCAGTCTGTCTTTTTCAAACACTCACCATCAACATGGGTGATTCATGGGACTGCATCTCTATAAACTAGGGCTGTCCAAGATCAGTCTTCAAGGGGATGACTAACAGTCCAGGATTTAAGGATTTCCCTGATTAAGCACAGGTGAGCCAGTCAAAATGAATGAGCCACTGATTAACTCATCTGTGCTTACTCAGGGAAATCCTTGCATCCTGGCCTGTTGGTGGCCCTTGAGGCCTGAATTTGGACAGCCCTGCTGTAAACAATTTAATTACAAATCACTCTATTCTCCCACCTTATTCTCCTTTGACATTGTGCTTACTAGAAGCTGTGTACTTTCTGATCTGATCTCCCCTTTTCCACTATCCGATCACCATCTTGCATCATTCATTACTTCTTGTACTTCTTCCCCTGCCTCCTCTCCCTGCTTCATATGTAACCTCAAGTCACTTAATCTCAGTGCTCCCTGGCAACTGGACTTTCATCCATTCCCACTAATGGTGACACTAACAGCCTTGTCAACACTTACAGCTCAATCCTGTGTTTCACTATGATCCTGCAAGCTCCTCTCTCTCTCTCTCACTCTCTCTCTCCCCACTGCCCCTTTAAATCTAATACATGACAGTGCCTTGATAAAATCACCAGCTTCCTCGTACCGTTCATCAGAACAATTCTGGAGAAAGTAAAGCTCACTGGCAGACTTTCACACGTTTTTCACAATGAACTAATACGCCTAAAGACAATCACTTCCATCTCCTCTCTATCAATGACTCCCTCCTCTGCCCTCCATCTGCCTCATATCCAAATTTGATACCACCACAAAAATTTGCTAATTTCTTCCAATCCAAGGTAGATTTCATCCTGCAAAATATCCCCCCCTTTTAAGTACCTTCCTACCTCCCCATTCACATCCTGCCATCCACATCTTAAACCACAGAGCGTGATGCTTGGCCACAGAGAAGGCCGAGTCCTTGCTACAGACCCCAACAGTATCAAAGACCACTTCAGCAAAGCAAACATTAGCTTTAGGGGCCTTTTAAAGCAATGCCACCAGGTCTTCCTTACTGACATGGATGTCATTCAAAAGCTGACCTTCCCAGATATTCATAACCCTAGCTACCCAAAAAAAAAAAAAGGACAAAAGATGGCACCAGAGGCCATAAAGTTCATCTTCAGAAATGAGTCCAGGCTTTTATCCATCTGATACTTAAAGGCCGCAGCATCTGTGTTCTTGGCAAGGCGAGAAATCAGAGTATCACCAACAGGAAATGTAGCCCAATGCACTAAGGCCTGAACGAAAAGTGATACAGATTAGAAATGTGAAGATTAATGATCAATCTCCTATCCTCCAGGATACCAGGTCCAAGAAATGGTGAGGGAATAATGGAAATCTCCTTTCTGTATGTCACAGTGTGACTTACTTCGGGCGGCGGGTCGAGGGAGCCGGCCTCTTCCTTATCCCCTCAGGCTGTCATGCCACATCTCCGAATGCTGCTTACTCCCACATTCCGTCGGCTCTGACGAGTGGGCGCACTTTATCTGGTAGTCCTCCAGTGACGTCTCACGCCGCTTTTAAATTCACTTTGGGCTCGTTGTGTGCTCCAACTCCCTGCCTAATGGTAGTTAAAAGCTGCCTGTATAACTTGCTCATTCGCCTTTATGTGGTGTTCCAGAGCAGCAAGCTCCTGTGTCCCATATCTTGTAGTTTGACCCCTTGGCTTAGCTTCCGTTCTCTCCGATGTGTCCAGTCCCTTGGCTATTGTCTGACTACCCACTCTGGTATTGACCTGTGGCTCTGACTGACTACCCACTCTGTGTTGACCCCTGGCTATTGTCTGACTGCCCACACTGGTACTGACCTGTGGCTCTGGCTGACTACCTGCTCCGTACTGACCCCTGGATACTGTCTGACTACCCACTGTGGTACTGACCTGTGGCTCTGACTGACTACCCGCTTCGTGTTGACCCCTGGCTATTGTCTGACTACTGACCTGTGGCTCTTGGTGACTATCCATTCTGGTTTGACCTTAGGCAAGTCTGACTACCGGATTTGGGTTCTGTTTGTTTCCAGTTACGCAGGGTCCGCTCCTGAGTAGTATTCGTGGATATTACTACTCTAAGAGCTGACTCCTGTACTCTAGGGTATCTCATTTGGGGTTAATTACATTCCTATCTGTATTACTATTCAATAAAGTTGGTGTTATTTTACCATACCTGTGTCTTGATTCTCTTTGTACTACCGTGACACTATACCTCTTAAAAATGTCAGGTAAAGAGGAACTGGACTCCAAGGCCTCTGAGACATGAAGAGTCAGAGAGGAGCTAGATTCATCTCAGTAATAGTCCCCAAGGGAAATAGACAAATCATCTATCTATCTATCTATCTATCTATCTATCTATCTATCTATCTATCATCCACATCCATCTCCCCTTCCTCATCAGAGGAATCCCCACCAAAGAGAGGGATCAAGCACCTACTGGTGGGGGGGTGCAGGGTGTTCAACAGATCAAAAGCTCAGGAACTCTTGAATGGATGAGGGGGATAGAGGTGACACAAGCTTTACCTCAAACAGGTTTCTGATCAGCAGATGTGGGCCCCAGTGGTGGAATAGGGGCCACAGTGCAAGAGGAACATAATGTAACAGAAATCCCCCTTGGAAACCCAGTCTGTCATGAGGCGAAATAAGTTAAAGGGGTTAGAGGACCACCAGAAACCTTAAAGATGGGCTTGCTCATGTGTCTGGTAGGTACAGTTATAGTCAGAAGACCTCCACAGAATAGTAAATAAGACAAACAGCATATACACAAACAGTATAAAGACAAGGTAAAGGTGCTTAAAAGTATACAAAAACACTTGTTTGATTGCAAGGGATTAAAGTGGCAAACAAGAGGGAGAGACCAGCCACTGAGCAGCCTCTGTGGCTCTCTAAACAGCATCTACCTTTTAGGGGGGTTTAGAGATAGTGTACCTCACAAGAATCACAATGAACCCACCCACAGCCACCTAGGTGTAACTGGGGGCAAGGTAAGCGTAAGAAATCCATAATAATCCTACACTCAGGCACCCAGTCTTAAAGGGGTTGCAGTCCAAATTTTATAAAAATAATGAGTAGACTCAAAAACCCCAGAAAAGCAAATCAATAGAGATGCCCACTGCTTTAGGAGGACAGTCCTCCGAGTGGAAGAAATGTGCCCAAGTATGGAGGAAGGCAGTGCAGGGGATAATTGCCCTTGCAATGTTATAAAAAACACTAAGACCTCTTTCAAACTTGTCAGAATTGCCAGAACATACTTAAACTAATAGCAAATATAGAATGGAGAGTGCAAATGAGGCAACAGTCCACATGAAGAAGTGGATGCCAGATAACAGGGACACACTTACTGGACCAAAGCACTCAGCAGGTTAACTTATATGAAAACTTCATTCCACAGGCTCCCATTAATGAATGAAACAAAGCTTCTGAGAAGCTAAAGTGAGGCAAAGGCTGATAAATCAAGCCACCTTCCAGAAGGTTTGTGGTCATGGAAAAATAATATGCGTGCTAGAAAATCCATGAAATAGGAAGCCACTTAATGAGGGATTATACAGCCATACATTAAGTAATAGAAATAAAAAAATGGCTAACTAAAAGAGCTGTGCCGGTGTTACCTCCATGATTGTGAGGTCACTTTAAACTAAGCTCAGCAGGTGATAAGTGTAAGGGAGGAGGGAGTCTCCAATTCCAACTTTCCTGGGCTATTATTACCATCATTATTTTTTTAATTAATGTAGTAAACATTATCTCCCTCACGCAGGTACATTTATTTGTATTTTGGTACACTATAATTTCTGCACATTCTTTAGAACTAGATTTAAACTTTATACTCACTGAAACGTGATAGATTTCATGCTAGCCTACAGATTTTTATTTGATCTACTTCTTTACGAGACAGGCCTGTTCTTTTTGCCTAGCCAAGGTATTTTACCCTTCTCTGTGAATTTGAACAAAATGTTCAACCACATACTAAGCCAACACAAAGCAAAACATAAGTCATACACTTTTTGTATTTCTAAATATCCTCTTTTTAACTTGTTGAAAATCTGGAAAAAGTTTAATCTAGCTAGTTCTCTATTTCTTAGTTGCTGGAATGAATCCTGATTCTCAGACTATCCTATTTTCATGGTGCAGATCAAAGAATAAGCCAGTAAACTTTGTAATGGATGAAATGTGTAATTAGTTTAGCATTAGGTGAAACATAGCATTAAACAGGCATGCTATCTGGTAAACAGCTTTTGGTGGCTGACATTTACTAAGAGGTGAAAAAGTAATTTTATGAGAAGACATACCTTTTTTTAAAGGGATAGTAATGTTTCACAATAAAAGCAGTTCCAATTAATCTTCAAAGTATTTGGACCATGGAGAATATTATTTCAATATTGTCAGAGTTGTAGTTCAAGAGTAATTGAATGATAAAGTATACCCTTCCTACCTCTTTTACTGATGTAACACTGCTCACCCCCAGAGCAGCAAGACTGCCCGGATGGATCCAGAGAGGGACAATCTTCAGCGAGCATAAGGAGAAACCTGTTAAGGGGGGCAGGGTTTTCATTATGCTCACAGTAAGAAGATTGTCCCTTGCTGCGAGCTGTCTAGTCAAGCGACCAAATTCCACATCTGAGGGGAGGTGGCCTACACTAGGCAAAAGGGGCAGAAGGGGGATACTTTATCTTTCAATTACTCTTGAACTACAACTCTGACAATATTGAAATAACACTCCGTGGCCCAAATACTACGAAGATTAACTGGAGATGCTTTTTTGGTGAAACATTACTGTCCCTTTGAGGAACAGTAATGCTTAATATTAAAACAATATATATATATATATATATATATATATATATATATATACTATAAAATAAAAGGCAAAATGTATGTTTGTCCCATGCAGTCATGCGCAGTAGAGACTGCCCAAATATCTGATGCAGTCATGCGCAGTATAAACTGCCTAAACACGGCAATGCAGACCATGCGCAGTACAGACTGTCCAAATGCAGGCCAGGTGTATGTTTGTCCTGCGTAGTCATACACAGTAGACACTGCCCAAATGCACAGAATACTGGGAGGCCCTGACCTGTATTGAGGGTTGAGACACCAGCATATATTAGCTCCCAACATTATAAGCAGATGGAGATCATAAACCCATCTCATCTCGGGATTCCTTTTGATGGATCTTCTAAATGTGGAAATGTAGATATAAAGTGCAAAATGCTCTTCTTCCAGGAAATGTAAAATTTATATTTATTAAAATTTTACACCAAAAACCAATGTGCATTTCACGCCTCAAATGCCACTTTATCAAATTTATGGTGCAAGCTAAAACACATATTTATTAAAAAATTATACACCAAAAACCATTACCCGTTTCACTGCTCAAACTATTGAATTAGTCAACGTGGTCAAAAAGACGCATCTACTATAATCGCTGCCTTCAATAAATGAACCCTGTCACCGGGTTCATTCTTAGAAATCAGCTCTGCACTCTGATCATTGTATCAGTCACCCGGTTTGACTCCGGTCACCAATTCAATGATTACAGCACAGAGCTCCACTTACTAAGAATGAACCCAGTGACAGGGTTAATTCATTCTACAAGCGCTTGATGCTGCATGTGGCTTATACAGCCATCGGCAGCATGAAGAAGGCAAAAAAATGCCTTTGGGGTCTCCCCATGGATCATCTATCCTTTTGGTGCCCCCCTTTAAGGTCTGAACGTTTAAATTAATTTAATGATAAAAGCGGCATATAACCTATGTTTCACATAGGTTATATGCCCATCCTATATAATAATTCGCCAAGTTGTGTGTAACACCCGACATACGCAGTAGACACTGCTGCGCGTGCGGCAGTCATGCGCAGTAGAGACCGCCCGCGCCACGGCTGATACAGAACTGGGCGCTCCGAAGGAGCGTCCAGCTCTGTATCAGCCGAGGCGCGGGCAGTCTCCACTGTGTGTGACTGCCCCGTGACCGGCTGCCAGAGGCTCTGTATCAGCCGAGGCGCGGGCAGTCTCCATTGCGTGTGACTGCCCCGCGACCGGCTGCCAGAGGCACTGTGGCCCGTGTAACGGGCTGTTCAACTAGTGATGTAATAAAAGGGCAATTGTCAGCCTCATGATAGGGGAGGTGTCATGAGGGGTCATGATACCACCCTTGAGGTCTGATGTTTAGTATAATACAGTTAAACAAGTATTTTAATAAAAATAGATTTGTCACACACACACACAGACACACATATACAGGGAAGGTATACAGCCCATACCTTGCCTATTAACCCTTTGAGTACCAGAAGGGTAGTAAACACATTGCTAAGCAATGCCTTCCTACCTCTCTGGTACTCAAAGGGTTAAGTGTTGAATAATGAACATGTTCGTCGACTAAATGGCAGTTCCTGAGGAGAAATTCGAATGGAGTTAGGATGTCGAATATATGCAATATATGTTGACATACCAAGGGGGGGGATATGTCAAAGGGGGGCATTGTGTAGTGCTTGGTGTACTGTTTCAGTTTATTGTAACCCTTTGAATGCCACATCCCTATGGCATTCAATGCTGTCCATGGTGCTGAAAGCCTTCTCTGTATTCCTCTACTGGCTGGGTAAGAAAGCACAGAGAATGCTGTTCAGAATTGTCGTAGTGTTGGTGATGTGTGAGGGGAGGAGATCCCTTCCACACTGACAGCACTTCAAAAATCCTCTATGCTAATAGGGACCTTCTCCAACCCTCCCCTTCCATCCGACAATTTTGGTGAATATGTCGATGTGTGTGCAGATTGAATTGTCAGAGTGATTCAACACATCGACAATATCATACCAACACCACATCGACTTTTAGTGCATCTAGGCCCTGGTGTATGGAAATTACATCACCTTGACCTTGCTCAGTGACAAATGAGAGACTATAAATCCCTTTAAAGATGCACAAATGGTTAAACCAGGGGTAGGCAATCTTTGTCTTTCAATGTTTTGGAGGCTATTAACTATCACCATCCCCAACCACAGGGAGATATAAATTATTCTATATTCATGTAGAGAATAAAAGGAAATGGGAGAAACAACAGTGAATGCCCCTGTGTAAATCAATTCAACTGAAACACTGGACCATCACCAACAACTAATGCGTGAGTACTCACAAAAGGACTAGTTGGAAAAACGAAATACACCACCTCCAACTATTCAGACAGCTGGGGAATAGATATTTGCCCCCAGATACAGTGCAGAAACTTCAGAGTTTCTACACTCTCGATTATGCTCTCCCAACAATCCAAAAAGACACCAAACAAAAGGAAGTGCTAAATAGTGAAATGTCATCACATGCTGTTCATTAAAAATTACAAAATGTACTCACATAATATATTGGTCAGAAAACTGATATCAGACAGTCTGACAAATGCGCATACAGAGATAACAAGCCAGTCTATGTTCAGTTTAACTCTTGCAGGAACGTTTCTCCAGTGATACTGAGGTGAGGACTCCAAAATCAATTTAAATGTATTAAAAATGCACATAAAAATGTACTTATAAAGGCTTGAATGCATCAGTGTGCTGCAGGACCTTCAAGACACAGACTTTTCAACCCACAATTAAAAAGTTATTGAGACTATCAAAAACACTGCCCATGCCCTTGCACCTACTGTGAAACAAGATACATCAAACTGAAAATTAAAAGAAACAGTTTCCATAATGAAAAAAGCTATGAGAAAGAAAGCAAAATGGTAATATCAGAAGCATTCCAGAATCTAAAATTCTTATACCTAGACACTGGCGTAGCCCTGACCCTCCTTGGTTTAAGGAATGGCTGGACCTGGTCAGAAAACAGTTCTCTTTACTCTGTTTGTCACTTATAAAATGGTGTAAAGATCTAGATAAAGCAACACTCTTTTTCTCATGCTGCATGACTACCTAACCGATCCCCCACCTTAAAAGTCACTATCCACTCTGATCCGATTCCCCTCCTGCCCATTGATCCTCTTCCGCTCCTGAATCTGATTCCACTCTCCTCCTCTCTCCTTCATTGCCCTTCACTCACTCTTCCTTCTACCCAGCTACCCCCCCCCTATTTTTCTTTATACTCATCTTCTTCTCCTCTTCCTCTCCTTCTCTCACCTGTTATTTCATCTTCTAGTTAATGTTTCTTTTTCTACACTTTCACTAATAATAGGATTTTAGTCTTACCTGTTAAATCCTTTTCACTTAGTCCATACAGGTCACTGGTACCATGGGATGTGTAGTCCCCTTTAATAGGCAGGAACAATTATGCAAATAATTTGCAAGGGGCGGAGCCTCCCCTCTTACTTAAGCCACCTTCTGGCCAGAGCCACCCATATTGATTTGAGACCCTAAACTGACCCCAGGTAAGCAAAAAGAAAGACTCCTGTGAGCATGCCCGAACGGTCTCCCACTGAATGCCACAGGAGAGCCAAGACTGGTCCCTTGACAGGGTGGGAGACCAGTGACCTGTATGGACTAAGTGAAAAGGATTTAACAGGTAAGACTAAAATCCTATTTTCACTGTCGTCCAATACAGGTCACTGGTACCATGGGATGTACAAACATTGAGCTGATCCAGAGGCGGGAAGTAAGGCAAGGACCAGGCGCAAGGCCCAAGTCACTAGAACTGTTAACCAGTTGATAACATAGCCCAAACTGTAAGTGTCAACGGACACCAATCAAGGGAACAATCCCTGAACTTAACACAGCACACGGAACACGAGCCAACCGGGCTCAACAGTAAGGAAGCACTAAGGATCACAGAGCGGAAGACCTACACAGGCAAGACTGCCTCCAGGACCTTCCTTCCAAAGCTGGCATCAGCCGATGCCAGTACATCAACTCGGTAGTGCTTAGAAAAAGTGTGCACAGAGGACCAAGTGGCCGCTCTGCACAGTTGATCAGCAGAAGCTTGATTCTTGTAGGCCCAGGAGGCCCCAATAGATCTGGTGGAATGGGCAGTCACCCTGAAGGGAACATGCTTATTCCTCAACTTATAGGCTTCACGGATGGTAGCCTTAATCCAAGAGGCAATGGTAACTTTGGAAGCCGGTCTTCCTGCCCTAGGCCCCTCAGGAATGACGAATAGAGCGTCAGACTTCCTGATAGACTCGGTGCGATGAACATAAAACTTGAGGCAACGCACCACATCCAACAGATGGAGATCTCTTTCCTTGTCAGATGAAGGATTAGGGCAGAAAGAGGGAACCACAATCTCCTGATTGATGTGAAACTCAGACACAACCTTGGGTAAGAATTCCTTGGTAGTGCGAAGCACAGCCTTATCCTTGTGGAACACCAGGTAAGGAGGTTTACAAGACAATGCCTGTAACTCTGCCACCCGGCGTACTGACACAATAGCCAAAAGGAAGGCCATCTTCCAAGTCACAAGACGTAATGGAATGGAAGCCAAGGATTCAAACGGTGGTCGCTGAAGAACTCCCAGCACCAAATTGAGATCCCACTGGGGAGCAGGACTCTTGAAGGCAGGTCGAACATGAGTCACACCTTGGAAGAAGACTTTCACATCAGGAAGGATGGCAATCCGTTCCTGGAAAAACACAGACAAGGCAGAGGTCTGAACTTTGAGGGAACTCAGACTGAGCCCCTTGTCCACACCGTCCTGCAAGAAGGCCAGGACAGTGGGAAGATGGAAGTCAAGAGACAACTGCTTGACAGAGCACCATGTCACGAAAGTTGACCAAATGCGATGATAGATCTTGGAAGACACAGGCTTACGAGCACTGAGCATCGTCGACACCACAGAAGGAGAAAAGCCTTTCTTAGCTAGAATCGAGGATTCAACCGCCATGCCATCAAACGGAGAGAGTGAACATCCTCTTTCCACAGATACCCCTGAAGAAGCAGGTCCGGACGGGCTGGAAGTGGGATTGGATCCTTCACTGACATGGCCATCAATTCCGGAAACCAGGACTGGCGAGGCCAGTTTGGAGCAATCAGGATGACAGGACAACGTTCTCGCTTCAACTTCTGAATAACTCTGATCAATAGAGGAAGAGGGGGGAAGATGTAAGCCAGGGAGAAGTCCCAAGGGATCGACAAGGCATCCACCGCTAGAGCAAGGGAGTCCCTCAGACGGGAGCAAAACACCGGAACCTTCCTGTTGTGTCTGGTAGTCATCAGATCCACCACTGGCATCCCCCACCGTTGAGTGAGCATGTGAAACACCTCTGGGTGAAGAGCCCATTCTCCGCTGTCGACGGTGTGACGACTGAGGAAGTCTGCCATGACGTTGTCCACGCCTGGAATATGAACTGCAGAGATGACAGGCACGTGATCTTCTGCCCAAGACAAAATATCCTTGACTTCCCACCAGGCGGAACCGCTTCTTGTGCCGCCTTGTCTGTTGATGTAAGCCACCGCCGTGGCGTTGTCGGACTCTACTCTGACTGGAAGACCGGTCAATTGAGACTCCCAGTGCCTCAGGGCCAGCCGGACAGCTCGAAGTTCCAGAACATTGATGGAGAGCATGGATTCCTCCAGACCCCATTTCCCCTGAGCACTGAAGCGACCCCAGACTGCACCCCAGCCCCGAAGGCTGGCATCCGTTGTGACTGTGGTCCAAAGAGGAACTAGAAAGGATTTCCCTTTCAAGAGATGAGAGAGATCTAACCACCAGTGCAGACTCGACTCGACATGAGGAGGAAGAGAAACAGACAGATGTTGATGATCTGGATGATTCCTGCACGTCTGGATCACAAATCTCTGAAGATCCCTGGAGTGGGCCATGGCAAATGGTACTGCTTCGATCGTGGAAATGAACTTCCCCACTAAGGACGACAACTTCGGAACTGGAATTTCGTCCATGTCCAGAATCCCAGCCACTCTGACGGCTATCTGGTGAGCCACGACCTCTGGAAGAAACACCATGCATTGGCGAGTGTCGAACAGGAGACCCAGGAACAGAAGCCTCTGAGAAGGAATCAAGTCCGACTTGTCCAGATTCAGGATCCATCCGTGACGGTTCAGGGTGTGCATGCACCTCTGCAACTGCTGGTGGAGAAGCTCCGCTGAGGAGGCCTTCAGTAGGAGATCGTCCATGTAGGGAGTCACTCTGATCCCATCCTGATGGAGCACCGCTATCAAGGAGCCCAGCACCCGCTGGAAGACTTGAGGAGCTGTAGTCAGTCCAAAGGGGAGCGCTGTAAATTGAAAGTGTCCCCTGTGGCAGGCAATCCTGAGATACTTCCTGCTCTCTGGATGAATAGGGATGTGAAGATAAGCATCCTGAAGGTCCAGGGAGGCAAGAAACTCCCCTGGAGACATCGCTGCAATCACAGAGCGCAGGGACTCCTGGCGGAAGTGGGAAGTCACCACATAGGCATTGAGATCTTTGAGATCCAAGATGGGACGGGCTCCTCCGTCCTTTTTGGCTACCACAAACAGGTTGGAATAAAATCCTGAACCTGTGTCCCCCTGCGGAACCGCCTCCAGGACCTCTTTGTCCAAGAGATCCTGAATAGCGTCGTCGAACAGACGCCTTTTTGAGGGTTCCTGAGAAGGACGAGTAAAATGGAACCGAAAAGGAGGAAGGGAAGAGAAAGGGATCCTGTATCCCTCTGACACCACCTGAAGAACCCATGGGTCCGCCACTGACTCCTCCCAAGTCCGGCGAAAGATGCGGAGACGACCGCCTACAGCCGGATGCGGACCCGGGTTCGGCGAGTCATGCCGAAGCAGTCTTGGAGGTCTTGGCCTTGGAGGCAACTTTGGGCCTCCAGGACTGTTTGGGCTTGGAGGAGGAGCGCGTAGTGGGAGGACCCGTTTGGGCCGAGGAGCGTGTCTCAGTCTGAAAGGAACGAAAGGACCGATTGCGTTTGGCTGGAAACTTTTTCTTAAAGACTGAGGGTAGAAGAGTACTTTTACCGCCAGTAGCCTCACTGATCATTTCTTTGAGCTCAGAGCCAAAGAGCAAATTCCCCTGAAAGGGCAAGGAAAGCAAGGCTTTCTTAGAGGCTGTATCAGCAGACCAAATTTTCAGCCAAAGAGCGCGTCTAGCCACCACAGAAGAAGTGGAGGCCCTCGCCATCATGCGCACAGCATCAAAAGCAGCATCAGCAACATAGTTCTGAGCTTCAGTGATATTAGCAAGAAGCTGCAACTGTTCAGATACAGGCGCATCCTGGCGAACCGCTTCAGTCAGTCGTTCAGTCCAGGCTGCAATAGCCCTATTAACCCATGCCACAGCAAAGGTGGGGCGCATGGCAGTGCCAATAGAGGCAAAAATAGATTTAAGAGAGAGCTCTAATTTCTTATCCGTCCAGTCCTGCAAGGCAGAGGCATCTGAGACAGCCAAAGCAGTAGATTTGGATAGTCTAGACACAGGAGCATCCACCTTGGGAGGATGAACCCATTTTGCCAGCTCCGCTTCGGGAAAAGGGTAAAGTTTGGCAAACTTTTTGGAGACAGAGGAAGATCTATCAGGATTCTTCCATGCCTCAGAAACCAGACGGGCAAGAGTAGGGTTAGTTGGAAAACAAACAACAGGTTTAGATGGCTTTTTCTGAAAAACATCAGTAGGATCATAAGTGGATTCCTGAGTCAGAGGAAGGTTGAGCGTATTCAGAACCGCTCTGATCAGACCCTCAGCCGAAACTTCAGGGTCACACTCATAGGGGTCCCCAATGGACCTGTTAGATTCAATAACAGTACGTTCCTCAGCATCAGAATCCTGCAAAAGTTCTTCTTCAGAAGAATCAGTGATATCAGGAGCTCCCTGTGGCTTAGGCAGGGAGGTCCTGATAGTAGAGGGGGTCTGCCAGACCTGGAGAGCCCCCTGTACCTGAGAGGGAAAGAGTTGAAGCGTGGATCTGAGATCCCTAGTGGCAGCTTTAAACTCCCTCACCCAAGATGGCTCAATAGCGTGGCTGGGAAGCCCAGGGTTGCTATCTTTATCAGTACAATTAGGGCATAGATCCCCCACATTATCGCAATCCAGCCCAATGTGGCAAGAGGAGCAAAACGCCATGGGGGTAGAAGACCCCCCAGCCTCCTTAGTCTTGGGTCTAGCCCCTAGCTCCAGTGAAGTAGACATGCTCACAGCGTCAATATACCCCACAAAAAACACTATCACCCAGAAAAGTGTTAAAGATTAAAGTTTCACCCCAGAAAAGGTCTAAAAACGGACTTATCTGGCCAGCGAAGGGTTAATCTGGTGAGGAGAGAGAAGGCTCGGTCCCTGCGTAGTGTACTCGCCTTGGAAAAGTACCACAAAATGGCGGCCGTCATGACAGCCAATCAGAAACGAGCGCGAGCTAAGCGCTCATGGGAAATGTAGTTTTCCTATGCAAGTACCCCAAACAGTGCCCGAAGCCCCCCTGAACCCCCTACATTAATAAAACACCAACCGGATGATAGAGCAGGAGCCTAGCATTAAAATGAGCCCACTCTGAAGTTGCTGTGACAAGCGGTTTCAGAGATATGTCCCAAACTGTGAATTCCCATAGAGAGTAAAGGAGCTCTGCTGCTGAGCGGGAAAAGCCGCGCTTAAAGGCGCGGAACACCATTTTTAATAAAGTTTAGTAAAACATTAAAAAGTGCCCAAACAAGCATGAAATACATGAGAAACATAAATAAATGAATACCCAATGCTCCAAAACTCAGAGAATAACACAGAAATTGCATAAATAGAGATAATGCAATAAAAACACCCTATGAGTGCTGGAGTGTATTAAAACTCCCAAATACAAGCCCATCAAAGGGACACTGTGGGGACAAGTGGACCTTCAGCACTCAATGGGTGACTCACCTTTCTCGCAGACTTCTGTCTTCAGGTGACCATGATAGGGAGGGAAAGAACCAGAGGTAAATTCCCCAACAGGGGAGCTGCTTAACACAAGCTGTCCCCTCATCAGGTATAGGTCCACAGAAATCCCTGGAAGCTGCACTAGCCACTTCGGGTGAGGGCATTCACAGCCATGGTCACCCTCCTAATGGTGGTATTCCATATTTGAAGAAAAAATAATAAAACTCTAAGAAGCATAGCTGTTCTCTGCCTGGTGTGCAAGCACACCAGGAACAAATCAATATGGGTGGCTCTGGCCAGAAGGTGGCTTAAGTAAGAGGGGAGGCTCCGCCCCTTGCAAATTATTTGCATAATTGTTCCTGCCTATTAAAGGGGACTACACATCCCATGGTACCAGTGACCTGTATTGGACGACAGTGAAAAAGCTTTTTCAATACTCCAAAAAAAAAATGTGCACCTTTTGGCTTCTTGGTCTGACTAAAGTAATGTAAATGCTTAGCTACTACAGAAAAAATACAGTCCTCTCACACGGTACAAAAATATTAAAAATGAAAACTCACAAAATCTGGAGCTGCTGCAGATCCTCCACTTATATGTATATAAATATATATATATATATATATATATATATATATATATATATATATATACACACACATAGCTCCTAGGTTCCCATAAATAACCTATTAATTAGATGTTTCACATAGTAGCCTATAGGGAAAGGTGCATCTACCAGCAGTGACAGTACCCTTGTTTTAGTCAGCAGGAAAAGTTCTGCTTTTTTAAGACTAAATTAATAGGTATGTAATATTTTTTTTACAGGAATATTTTTATAGTCGTTATTATACAGTATACATAGAAAAAGCATTGTTTGGATTGTTTCGGTCCTCTGCACTTATGCTTGGTACTGTGTTAGCCATATAAAATGTAGGAGACTAGTAGAGTAAAAATGATAACTTTATTGGCTAAATGAGTGGCTTTGGATACAAGCTTTCAAGGCATAATAAGAATCTTGAGAACCAGTAAAGTTATCATTTTTACTCTACTAGTCTGCTGCCTTATACTGGTAGTCACAGAAAAACATATAAAAACATATACACAGTCTGCAACTCAAGTTCCCTCCTTCACCATTATAAGAGTTGTTTGTTAAAAACCCTTGTACTTCGTCAAAGACCACTGGGATTCCACTGACCCCAGGAACACTGATCTAAGGAACACCATACAGCATATTTACGTTTACTCCATCCCTCAAGACATAGTTTACTATTCAAGAAAATAACTCTTCATACAACATAAAATTATTATTTCTGTCATTCACTCATGCAATGTAATTTCTTTACCTGCGATGGCTTCGTAGAGTGTTGCACTATATTCCACATACTCGTAGTCATCAAATCTCTGAGGACCCCAGCACATTGCTTTGCACTCTGTGTCGGCCCGGTAATACCCTTTCAATGCTTCCTCAAACCGCTCAATTGCAAGACTGTATTGTTCTGTATCATACAGCTTCACCGCAGAGTGATAATCTTCCTAAATAACAGGAGAGATTCAATTGTCAAGAGCATATATAGTTGCCAGGCCATGCCAAGTCAATGACCCAGTATCATTTTATTGTGATATTACATGAGAATATCAGAGTACTACAAAATTAAAATCCACCCCTAGGGCATTACAGCATTACATTTCACCAACAGGGCACTATACTATTACATTCCACCAACAGGGCAATGCAACATTATAGCATGAAGTGATCTAAGGCCTTATTAATCAAACTAAAGAGCTGCAATTCTAGAGGAACCTGGGGTGAAAATTAAAATTCTACAAATCTATAAAATTTTCATTTCCAGCCCTGTAGTGCATAATCTCACCACTTAATGAGTAAGTCCCCTGGTACTTTTTATTTCAGAATATAACTCCTGATGCATAAACACGTACAGCGCCACCACTTCTAATTCTAGTAGATATACAATAAGACAAGAGAAGAATCTCCAGATAGTGAAAGCTCTATTTATCCTCTCCCACAGTTGTGCAGGTTTTTAGAGTCTCATGACATGAACATAGGTGAATCAATCAGTGGTTCACTTATTTTGAAGGATCTGCCTGAGTTAACAATATTCACTGTTTAATGAAGGATTTCCCGAAAACACAGAGTGCCAGAAGCGCTTGCGTACATGTATGGACAATCCTGTTCTATGGAGCCAGTTCACTTACACACATAGCGGTTTCCTGAAAGTACATCCAGTTACAGAACTCTGTTTGGTTAGGATCCATGTTCTAGATGTGGTTATTTATATGTGGAACAGGCATCAGCTGTAGGACTGTCAATGCAAACCTACTGTATTTGTGGTTTCAGTTAATACAGTGGCACACTTATTTTATTGAATATTAATATTAAAACAGTATAGCAAAAATGAAATCTTGGCAACTTCAAAAATATATTTTTTTGAATAAAGCACCTAACCTTCTGAGTGCCATAGTGGTGCCCACCAGGGCCGGATTTACATCTCAGGGGATAGGCATAGAAATCTGAAGCAGCACCCCCCCAAAAAAAAAAAAAAAACATTATGCAGTAAACATCCTCGGTGCCACTTCCTTTCTATAAAGGCTAACAAAACAGTGAATTTAGAGGTTCAAATGTATAGTTATGTAGTTATGGGAATTGTAATGCAAAATATTTTTGCTTTTCATATGCTGATTATAAGATCTAACCACAACAATATATGTATTTATAGCCTTAATTTCTGCTTGCCAACTGACATAAAATGCCTGTTTCTCTAATAAATGCCAGTATCCAGTTGGTTTGTCTAATTCTTAGGCTTTTTAGTGAGCACTATTATTAATTAGGTACTGTATATGGGACTAGTACATAGAAACCAGTAAGATAAGGTCATATTCTTATTACAACTGCGGGGCAGATCCAGCAAGTGAGGAGGCAGGAGTAATGCGCCTCCGTTACTCCAGCTTCTGATCTGCTCTTCAATTTTTGTCAATCACTGTCACATCTGGCCGTGGAGCGCAGGTACAGCAGTAGGCAGCATGAGGATGATATGTGCACCTCCTCCCATCCCCCGTACTCGGCACTCCAGCAGCTTTGGCCTACCGGAGATGAGAGATGCATCATAAGGCTGTCTAATTAAAATTAAAAAAAAGATCCCAATGACAGGCGCCCCTCTGTGGGGTGCGCCTTTAGGCAGATGCCTACTCTGCCTTATTATAAATCCGGCCCTGGTGCACAACCCTTTGTAAAGTGATGCACTGGACATCTCTTTGGCACTGAGCAGGGTAATGAAGAGGTCTACAATTGTTCTAGTAAAACAAAATGTTACTGTCTATATTCCAAAAGATTGTATAACTGTATCTAATTTAGAAACCATGTGAAGCCCTGACTTAACCCCTTGGATACTAAATGGTTCACATTACATTGGCGACATCTGTAGCATCCTAGGATTTAAAATAAACACAATCATTTTTACATTCGACCAATAAAAAACTTTACAGATATTAGAGTATAAAATTAGCTATTTAAATATGATTTTACAAGTAAGCAAGCAGATACTGAGCTAATGTAGACCTGTCACCCTAAGGAAAAATGTGTGAATTTTAAAGATAATTAAAACTGCCTATATTTTGTAGTAGCCATTTGCTTGTAATATAAATAGCTTTCACAACATAACCCTCTGAGTGATAGAGTGGTACGCAATGCATTGCTCAGCAATGGGTTGCGTACCCCTTTGGTACTCAAAAGGTTAACCTTTATTTGTAGGTGGCACAGTGAAGTACTTTATGCTAAACAGTTTCTGTGCTAGGCCAATATTATTATATTATAATATATAATATATATATTTTAAGTCTCAACGGAATCACGACTCAAGTGCCAAAACATTCACCGCTAGTTCTAGCGAGAAGACTAGCATCATGTGTGCCTTTTGTAAGAGACATGGTCCCATTCTTCATAAGTGTTGCAAGATTATGGAAAGACCAGTTGAAAAAAGAGTGAAGTTTGTACAGTCAGAGAACTTGTACTTTGGTTGTCTCAAAACTGGTCAAAACTCCAAAAGCTGCACCTAAATGTGAAAAGCGTCACCCAACATGCCTACATCAAGATAGGGAGAATAAATATAAAAAATAAAGAGTTGGAATCAATCAAGAGCAGTCAAAGGCCAATCAAGGACCTGCAGAAAGAACAGCTGAACCACAGAAGATCCAAGAGTTTAAGCAAGTGATTTCCAACAGACTTGTTCAAGAAAGGAGTAACACTCATACCTCATCAATTATTCCAGTATATGTCTCAACAATAGCTGAACCGAAGAAAGATATTCTAGTGTACGCCTTGCTTGACACCCTGAGTGACACTATTTTTATCCTAAAGGACATAGCTGAAATACTTAATATTAAGAAAGAGACGGTCAAACTCAAGATTTCTACAGTAACGTCTAAAACAAAGGTTGTGTCCAATCAGAAACTGAATGTACTATAGGTAAGAGGCATCGAGTGCAAAATAAAAATCAAACTCCCAACAACCTATACCAGATACTACATACCTGCCAATAGATCTCATATACCCACATGTGACACCGCAAAGAACTGGCCCCATCTAGAACATCTGGCAGATGAAATGTCTCCTGAACTTGACTGTGAAGTAGGTTTATTAATAGGCTATAACTGTCCTCAAGCCTTACTGCCAAGAGATGTTCTAAGCGGTAACGAAGACCAGCCATTTGCACAGAGATCTGTGTTGGGTTGGAGCATCACTGGATACAATAACTCTGACACTGTTTATGAAGATGAAATTGGTGTGACTCATAGGGTCATTATGAAGCAAGTACTACCAGCTCACCATGCCTCTCATTGACTCACCGTGAGGGAACTTGTAGAGTTGAATTGGTTCATTGGACCAAATTTTCTATGGCAAAGAGAACTCCCTAAAGAAGAAGACATTAAGGTGGGAGAGACTGATGATGGAGACCTGGAGCTCAAAAGGGCACAGGTACATACGACCAAGGCAAGGGAGGAGAGGTCTCTGTCAGATCACCTACAAAGGTTTTCAGATTGGAAGAGGGTAGTGAAAGCCATAGCTAGACTTAAACGTTGTGCAAAGTGTGTGAAAGGTTTGAAAGAAAGATCCAATGAATCAACAACGCTTGAAGAAAGGAAGGATGCTGAACAATTCATAATTTGTATAGCCGAAGAAGAAGTGTTCAGTGATTAAATCAAGTCCCTAAAACAAGGAAAAGAAGTTAATTCAAATCAGTCGAAAAAACTAAGTCTGTTTGTTGATGACCATGATATCCTAAGGGTGGGAAGAAGATTGACAAAAGCGGCTCTCCATCCCCATGTGAAACACCCAGCCATCTTTCCAAAGGGGCATCATGTATCTCGTCTACTCATAAAGCACTTCCATGAAAGGATGCATCATCAAAGTCATGGCATGACCATCAATGAAATCCACTCCAACGGCATTTGGATCCTGGGATGTAGTGAAGTATCATCTCTTATTTACAAATGCATTAATTGTAGGAAGTTAAGAAAATGCAATCAAAAACAGAAAATGGCCAACCTACCACCAGAAAGGAAGGAAACAATCCCTCCATTTACCTACAGTGGTATGGATTGTTTCAGACCATTTTATGTTAAAGATGGAATGAAAGAGCAGAAAAGATACGGACTCTTGTTTACCTGCATGTGTTCGAGAGCTATCCACCTTGAGGTACTAGATGATCTTAGTACTGATGCCTTCCTTAATGCGTAGCGTTGTTTTGTTTCTATACATGGCAATGTAAGTTAACTCCATCGTGACCAAGGTACCAACTTTATCGGTGCAAGAGGAGAATTCATGGGATTGATAAAGGGAATAGACCAAAAGCGTGTGAAAGAGTTAGGCTGTAGCAGTGTCATGACCCCACCTACTTCCAGACACATGGGTGGTGTGTGGGAGAGACAGTTTCAGACTGTGAGGAGTGTTTTAACATCCATCTTAGACCAGTCTGCCAATAGACTGGATAGTTCATCCTTAAGAACATTTATGTACAAAGCAATGGCAAATAGTCAACCATTAACCTCAGAACACATCAATGATCCAGTGGGACCAGAATCATAAACTCCAAATCACATACTAACAATGAAGTCCACTATCATCGCACCACCACCTGGAGAGTTTGTAAAAGAAGATCTCTATCTTCAGAAGAGATGGAAGAGAGTTCAGATCTTAGCAAATGAGTTTTGGACCAGATGGATGAAGGAATATCTGTTGAACTTGCAACAGAGAAGTAAATGGAATAAGAGCAGATGAAATGCCAAGATAAACAACATTGTTCTACTCCAAGATGACTTAGTATCACAAAATCAATGGAAGTTAGCCAAAGTGGTAGAATTCTTCCCTGGAACTAACGGCAGGGTCAGAAAACTGAAACTTCATGTTAGTGACACAACAATACATAGCAAGGGAGCACGCACAAGTAGGCCAGTTTATCTAGAAAGACCCATACAAAAAAAAGTGTTATTACTTGAAGCTGATTAACCCCTTAAGGACCCTTGATGTACCAGGACCGTCACGGTCCTTGAACTACTCAAGGACCGATGACGGTCATGGTACGTCACGTACTTTTTACTTACAGCGCTCTACCGGGAGCGCTTTAAGTAAAAATAGGGCCTGAAATAGGCCGCTCCAAGATCGGAGCGATCTCTTTCAAGCCCCATAATGACGCGCCGATACACGTGACAGGTCACATGTACCGGCGCGTCCAAGTGCGCCTATGCGGTCATTATGGGACGGAAATGTCCCATGACCGCCGGTCCTTAAGGGGTTAAAGGAAGTAAGGGTAATTTAACTGTACTTGCTTAATGTATACAAAATGTTTTATAAGTTCATGTTGTGTTATTTGTAATAACTTATGTTTCATTAAGAATCACACGTTGTGTGATGGTGGGAGTGTATTTGCATTCACAAAGTTTTATGTGTCTATAATGTTTACTTCCACTAGATGGCATGTGTGTTTAATTGATTTTGCTCCTGCATTATTGCATGCCACTTCCTGTTTTATCACAACAACAAAGAGAGTAACTGTCAGTTTGCGAAATACTGACCAACTCAAGGTGCTTGTATACAGCTGAAGAATCCTGCTATATACTGAAGAGATTGAATAGTGTTATCATTGCAAGGTATAAAGTTTTTCTGTATATATAAGCCATTTAGGGTTGCCACCCAGCCTGTATTTTACCGGCAGGCAGGTAAAAAATTGGCTTCTGTCCAATGTTAAGTCTATGGAAGGAATGCCATGGCTGGTTTTTTTTTGAAGAAAAGGTGGCAACCCTAAAGCCATTTGACTAAGAATCTTTAAAGGGATAGTAATACTTCATTTTAACTTTATTTTATTTTGTAGGCATTAAAAAAACATGAAGAATGATATGTCTTATCTCTCAAACCTTTATGGTTTAAGAGATATTCACAAGCAAAGTTTCCCCCTCCCGTCCCTTTTTCCTAGTGTAAGCCATCTCTTCTCAGATGTGAATCTGGTTGTAAGACCAGACAGATAACAGCAGGGGACAATCTTCTTTGTATGAAAATAATGAAAGCCCTTCCCCCCTTGACAAGTTTTTCAGCTTTTTCCCTTATCTTAATTGAAGATTGTCCCTCTCTGCAGTCTACCTGGGCACCTCCCTTCTGATTTGGCTGAACAGGGGGGGATACTTTGCTTGTGAATATCTCTTAAACCATAAAGGTTTGAGAGATAAGATTTATATCGTTCTTCACGTTTTTTTAATGCCTACAAAATAAAATAAAGATAAAATGAAGTATTACTATCCCTTTAAGATACAAACTCCTCTCTTACCTCACAAGCAGGCAAAACTGGTATGTAGATTTAGTTATGAGTTTCAAGTCATGCGCTTTTTCTATGTAACTGACTATGTGTCTGATGATTTTGTCTTTCATACTTGTCCTTTTATTTAGTTCTACAGTGTTGGTGTAAATGTCAGTGCTGTAACTTGATGTATACATTAAACATCTGTGAGAAAAAGGAACCTTGGCTTTCACTGTGACTAAGAGCGGTATACATACATTGTCGTTCCAGCAAAGTTTAACAAATGGAGCCAAAACATTGACACTGTATATGTCATCTTTGTGTGTGTCACTGGGTAATAAAGGGGATGTATCCCTTTATACTGTAATTGTTTTACCATAATTTTTGTTACTAATGTAGTAATAGGACGCTGTTTGTTTTTTTAATGTAAGTACTTCTAAAGATATTGCTTCTTCAAGCTTTGCCAATCAGCATAATGTACCATGCTGATTCTTCGGCAAAGTTCTCCTTGACTGTCTAATTCTCCTCCCACCTCCCTCCCAGCTGCCCCAGGGAGCACATTCACTCTTCCCTTCGGGTGCTGTGAATAGCTTCTATTGTTATATCAAACTCCTGTTAGCATTATACTGAGTTTGCAACCTCAGTATAATTCTAACTGGAGTTTGATATAACAATAGAACCTATTCACAGCATACTGAATGGAAGAGTGACCTCAGTATAATGCTTACTGGAGTTTGATATAAAGATAGAAGCTATTCAGAGCATACTGAATGGAGGAGTGAATGCACTCCCTTGCGCAGTTGGGAGGGAAATGGGAGGAGAAGAAGAGCTGTGTTGTGCATATAATGCGGAAGGGCACAGTACAGAACATTAAATATCTTTAGAAGTACGTACATTAAAAAAACAACAACCAGCTTTCCTATTACTACATCATTAACAAAAGTTATGGTAAAAAAATTATATACGGTGATACATCCCCTTTAACTATAAAGTATTTATACTGATACTAAAAACCAAACAAATGGAAGTATACCCACTGAGGATTTCTATATTGTACTTTAGCTGTATCGCTTAGTAAATGTGCTATCTATTCCAGCTTGAGGCTTGTGAGTGACTGAAAATCACACACCTACACAGAGAAAAACAGATCTGTCTTTTACTGCACTGGAATATATATGTTGTATTACATTTGTTCACAGATCTGATAGAATGTATCAGTTTTCTCTACTGAGGTAAAACTGTTGCTCAGAAGCACAAAGAACAGCCAGCTGGACTCAAAGGCTGGATCTAATTATTCAAGTCATATTCAGGCCACATTATGCCCATATATTGCTTAACATATTAGAATAGAGACTGCAGAAAGACTAATGGTCATACTGATGGGTATAATGAGAAAGCTTTTAGGAGACATAATCTATGGAGGCTCTTTTCCAAGTCTGCAAAGTTTTTAAAGGAAACTATGAACTTTTACTAAATCTGCTCCTATGGAACTAAAAGTGAGGGGCTATGCTGTGCAGGCCCAAAATGGATCCTGTTATCTGTTTGGTGGGATACAGAATTGAACCCCCTTGGTTGCCAGGAAGTTTTTAGTTGAAAGTCATTAGTTATTTGTGCTGTCCCATAGACTTCAAGGGTTTGGTTAGAAAACTTGACCCTAACAGTCTATACACACCCGACATGGATCCATGTGACAAACTGTGAGATTTTAACCCTTTGAGTTCCAGAGTGGTACAGAATGCACTCTTGCACTCAAAGGGTTAAATCACACATTTTGGTAACTATCATAGGATTAGCTAGGGAGAACTGAGAGTCACTTTTTGCTTTATCCCCACTCAGCTCTTCTCCTGATATGATTGGACTGGCAATGCAGCTCCTGCTTGGCAGGTCTGATGGAGAGCCACCCAAAGGGAAATTATCATAAGATAGTATAACTTTAAAACTTTGATTTGAAAAAGAAACAATATCCACAAAACAACATTTATCAAGTGATATTTCCAGCATCCAAGCCCGGACTTAGAAGAGAGATTTATCTCCTCTCCATGATTAAGACAGTGGTAGGAACAAATTGCTCTTTTCCTTCGGCACTTCAAGGACAATGTGAAAGGGGGTTTACAGCTGGCCAGAAACCCAAGCTTGCACTCTACTGCACATATGAGATCACAGGGCAACACATATTTAGCACCCTAATAAATGAAATTGTGATACCAAGCATGAGCAAACTGTGGCTTTCTTCCAGCTCTTGTTGGACTAGAACTGCCATCAAGAGAATTGTAGTTCAAGAAGAACTTGAGAAAGGCTGCAGTTTGCCCCAGAAGAAGACAAAATAAATTCTACATATTGGCATTATATATGAAATCCTCGGTTTGTCCCTGCATCTGGTAACTAAGACAAGTTGTGAGATAGAATGGAGGAAGAGGGGGGCAGAACAGTTAGTTGTTTCAAATAAATATACTTTTTCTTGTCAGCCTTGCCTTACACTCAGTTTGGAGCAAACCAGAAGGTTCCTTTCCACATATACTTATGTTTTCTTCAAGAATACAAAGACAAATCTAAGAATACAAAGACAAATACAAAGTCAAATCCTTTAGTTCTGTGTGCTCTCTCCCTGACATAAGGTCTATATTAAAGGAAAACAAAGACATAACATTTAGCAAGATCAATGGGCAAATACTCTGAATACATCAGAACACGACAGTTTTAGAAACTAAAGAATATAAAAATACATCCCCATTATCTTGGATTTAATGAAGTTTCATGTGATCTATTAGAAATATTATGATTAGAAACATATGTGCAATGCTGTTTTCTTTCAAAATCATCTCCCCACTGTGTGACTAAGACACACTACTCTACAACAAGGGTGATACAGAGACAGGCAATTAGACTGAGATATGGTATCACTGACTATGTAATAATAAGCAAATAAAAAAGGCCACCCACACTTACCATATGAGAGCATCGCTCCCTGTCGACCAGAGGAGCATCTGACTTGCTTTGGTAGTTCTTCAGATTTTCTTTCCCTTCCCTGTGCTCGGGGTTTGCCATGAAGAATGTATGAGCAGCTTCTGCAGCCTTATCCACCTGGTTCAACTAGAAAAAAAACATATAGTGTCAACTGTGGTTCCTTCACCAATCAATGTGATATGTGATATTGGCTGATTTAAGGTGGACCTGTCACCTTAAAGTGACACTATCATTTAGAAAAAACAAGTTTGGTGGTTTTAAAAAAGCTTTCAAAATTATTTACATGTTGTATTAGCATTTTTTTCCTTTAGAATTAGTTATTTAGTAATTATACTAATTCATACTAATTAATGGCTGTCTTAGTTCTAAATTAGCTCCCCTGAGCCCTATCAGTGATAGCGGAGGTGTGAAATGTATTGCTGATCATTGTCATAAGTGATGAGGTGATGTAAGACTAAGGGCCATATGTTCAAAGAAGTTGCGAAATAGCTTATGTCATTTGTGACGACTTTTCAAAGTACAGTGTCGTTGGGATCATTAATATTTTCAGAGCGTGTCGGTTGTGATTGGAAATATGTCGTTTGTCCTGACTGAAATTGTCGTATGGAACAACAAAAAAATGTCTTAACTAAAGACAAAAATGTCTTAAAAAATGTCTTAACAGCAAAAATGTCTTTAAAAATGTCTTAACTAACGACAAAAATGTCTTAACTAAAGACAAAAATTCTCACATTCAGAACACATTCCCTCCACTTTTTTCTTAACGTACAAATTTTGTCTTTTGAAAGACATTTTTTTGTCGTTAGTTACGAAAAATTTTCTTTTCCTCTATACGACACTGGAGAATAGTTTGGCCACGCCCTAGACACGCCCCTTTGCCCCTCAATTCTGGAGTTGTGTCGTACACAACGGACATTACTAGTTTTTTGTCGTATACTCTATAGAAAATATGTCGTTCATGCATTCAAGGACTTATTTTTGTCTTTCATACAACAATTTTATGTCTTTATCCCTTTGAACATACGGCCCTAAGACAGGAAGTGCCTAAATGGCATGTGTTAAATTGTCATAATACATAAATCTAAACAACTCAAGCATTAGTTTTCTAAAAAAAAAATGTCTAAAGCAACCTACAGGTGATTTTGAACCCTATTTCAAAATCAGCAAAGTTGTTTATAGATAATAATGGCCCATTTAGCTTACATTAAATATAAGTAAAAACTACAACAAATGGGTCTGGTCTCAAAAATAACTATTAGCATACTTTGGTGGGAATTAACATAAAGTGCCATTTTTTTTTTATTTTTTATTTTAACAGTCTTTATTGAAGAAACAAAGTTTACAAACAGTGTAAAAGAAAAGCATTGAGGAAATACAAATGCACAACAGAAAGGTACATAGCACAATATCAAGGATCAGCACATAAACCTGAGAATAAGGAAACTAGACTGAATACTACGGAAAGACAAAATAACCTGCATACTACCATATAGGGCAATATTAATGAGAGAACGTAGAGGAGATTACAGAGAAAAGAAAAGTGCCATGTTTTACCACCAAAATATGAAAGTAAATTAAAAAAAAATAATAATAACTTTACAGAAATATGGCTAAAACAATATATAGACATCTTTCAATTCTCTGTAGTACCCACACTAAACAGAATCGGAGCTAATGTCGAGTGTAAAATGAATAGTATACCTAGGGCATATGCACAACAGAAAAGGAAATAATGTTCTATGTATGGTTAATGACAATTTCCGGTCCCATCTAGCCACTGAGAAAAGAGGCTTTTCTGTGGTCTCATACAGCTCTGAAATAGTAAACATTACACAGGTCAGGGAACACTCAGGCAGCAGTGACCACAATGTAATATCGTCTGAAAAATGTTTTGAGAACCCCATTAACATGGGTTTAACCAAAACATTCAACTTTAAAAAATGCTAATTTTATAATGATAAAACAGTACAAAAAAACAACTCAGTGGGATGTAATATTCAAATACAAAAATGCACAAGAAAGATGCAATTTGTTTAAAAATGAACAAGAAAAACTTGTTTAAATGCTCTTAGATAAATATACATATCAGTACATAGGATTGGTGAATAATACAAAAGGAGCAAATTAAAACCAATGTGGCTCAAAAAAAGAGGTTTGCAGGGAAATGAGAAATAAGAAACATGCTTCTAAACTGTTTAAATCAGAAGGACCAGATGCCACATTTAAAAAATGTAACAAATGTAATAGAATCTGCACACAAGCAATAAGGCTAGCTAAAACTGCAAAGTAGAAAACTATTGCAAAAGAGAGCAATATAAATCCTACACAATTCTACAAGCCTCTTAAACGTCTTAAAAGATAAAACTGAGAAGGGGAAATTAATTAGTGAGGCTAAGGATATGGCTGATTTATAGGACTTACACTTGTTAGAGGCCCAAGTCATGAAGAAACATTGATGTGTATGACTTAGACTTGTTAGAGTCCTAAGCCCTGAGAAAAAATTGATTTGTAGGATGTTGGCTTCTTAACGTCACAAGCCCTGAGGAATCACATCAGAGATCATTTTTATCACTCAAGCTTGTTAGCATCACAAGCACTGAAGAATTATATCAGAGATAATTGTTATCACTCACGCTTGTTAGCAAGCCATAAGGAATCAGTGATTTGTAGTAGTTAGGACTGTTAGACAAGACTCCCCCAATTTTTTTGTTAGGCCTCTTGTTTATGTTCAAAGAACAAGCTCTGAGGAAAAAAAAATGTCCTACTGGTCTAGAGCCAGCAGGTCATGTTATGGTGGCCAGTGGCCAATGGCTATTGTCAAATGTCCCGGTGTCATTGTGGCATTTACGACTGCTGTTCTTGCTGCTGCTGCTGCTGCTGCGATTTGTTTAAGCAGCAGGATGATTAGGCAGCCCCAAGGGAATGGGATCAACAACAGCAGTGATGATGATCATGGTTTGAATTGCCACTACTAGCTCCAGTGATGTTCCTGAGACAGTAGCAGCACCAAAGCTCTCCCCCACCACTTCAGGTATATGTGGAGAAAATAAGTTGGCCAATAATGCTTCTCCTCCTGCCCCTCCTCCAAATTCAGGGATTTTTTTTCCCTTGAGCGCAGGAAATGTGCCTCTCATCAGCAACTTCAAGTGCACAGTGTGTGTAGTAAATAAGGGAAGGAATGGGCACATCTGCACTCACATCAAACACCTGGCACAACTCTAACCAAACATCATGACGCTTTGGGTCCCAATATGAAATCATCCCACCAGAAGCTAAGCACTGCTGCTTCTGTCACTATGCTCCTTATGCGCTCTGTGCTAAGGACACATGACCACCTACAGTTTTAATAATAATGATGAACCCTCCCTGCCACTAGCCTAGCGTATTCTGCAGAATGTAAAATTATAACTTTTATAACTTTTGCATAACAATTGAAAGAAGTGGGAGTATCATTGTTTTATCAGTTCTATAACACAGGTTTTCATAAAAAAAAAACAAAAAAAAAACACCTTGTTTCACCTTTAATAAACTCACTTGTGCACACTTAGGGAAATCATAAATACATGGCCTGTTAGGTACCACTGAGGAGAGGGCTAGGAACCTCTTCATTGTTTTCATCTTCAATTACTCTTTTCTAACTGTATAACTGTCATCACCAGGATAGCTAGGAGGCAGACTGAAGTTAACAAAAGTATTAATAAAGTCAGAAAAAAAAAGATTTATATTTAAGTATGGGGAAGGCGACTTCTTGTTGCACTACAATTCCTTTCTTCCTCAGCTGACCACTGTTTGGCTGTCCATGGACAGTCAGACATCCTCCTGTTTTTTCCCATAAAAAGTATGTAGGCTGTTTGTAAGCCTGTTTCTTAAATTAAACTGAAAGGCTGGTTAATGTAGAACACAAGACGTTTCCTGAGTTAAACTAGAGGATGTGGTCTAGATGACTCTGCTCAAAATATTAACTAATACTGTCTTGAAAAGTAATTATCTCAAGTTTATCTTTTGACCAGGCATATGGAGTCTCCCATGTCCCCAAGAGGTTTAATTTGGTATGTGATGGTATGTAAGGAAGGAAGTTGTTCTGCTGCTATGTTCATTCTAGAAAAAGAGAAGCTTTAGAAGAAAAAAGATGGATCATTATTAACTATGCATATGGGTGACTAGAAAAAACAATACTTTTGTTGTTGGAATATTTTATTTTCTGGAAAATTATTTACTAAGCCTTCACATCACTCTCCTGAGCAGGCTTCAACATTGAATCCAATTGCTAGCCTCTTTTACTGAATTGCATGTTTCAGTATGAGGACCAGAGAAATCCAGTTAACAGCACCAACCTCAATATCTGTATAAATTATGTCATGATGTCATACTTGACCCGAGGAAGACAGGCAAGGTAAACCTGTGCTGTTGGACTACAACCCTCATCACAGAAATCAGAGTTTTGGTTGGTGCAAGCTATGATCCTCTAGATCAGGGGTAGCAAGGGCCCGAAACAGGTCAGGATTTAGGGATTCCCCTGATTAAGCACAGGTGAGTTAATCAGTAGCTCATTCATTTAGTTTGGCCCACCTGTGCTCAAACAGGGATATCCTTAAATCCTGGACTTTTGGTAGCACTTGAGTACTGAACTTGGATACGTCTACTCTATATGTTGTTCCATCATTCTCAAGGATGGGAGATGTAGTCTGACAACAAATGGAGGGATGCAGGTTGCTCAAGAACAGCTGGAGCACCACGTGTTAGGCATCTCTTTCTCCAAAATAAATAAAAGATATTTCTGAAATATTTTTCAGAAATGAAATAAGGGGCAAACATCTAAAGCAAAAACTTTGATAACAAATAAGAACTTTTTGGTTTACATTTGCAGGATACTTTAGAAACAGAAACTCTTTCTAAAACATATTTATCTCACATACAGCTGTAATCAAAATTATTCAACCCCCTTTGCAAATCAAGTTTATTGTCAAAATTTACAGACTTTCAGCTGTTTGCAATGAACACATCAAGCAAATGTTTCAAGTGGTTTCCCCAAATTCAACTGAAAATGCAACTGATAATGACCTTTCCAGTCTCAAAATTATTCAACCCCCTGAATATAATCCCTCACAACAGCACAAATATGCAAAACAGATGTTGTCTCAAGCACAGCTGATGCAACTAATCAAGGGCTTTATTAGTTGCACCAGGTGTGCTTGAGCTGGAACACATGAAATACCTGAACTGGCTAAGGGTTTGTTAAGTGTCATGTTTGACTGCATGTTAGAAATATGGCTAAGTCAAAAGAATGGTCCAGAAAGATAAGAGAAGTGATAATTGCCCTTCACAAACAAGTAACAGGATATAAAAAGATAGCGAAGGCACTGAATGTTCCTAGAGACATCGCTGGAAGCATGGTTCACAAGTTCAAAGTCAAAGGAACAGTGGTTACACTACCTGGATGGGGCAGAAAAAGAAAGCTATCAAAGGCTGCAACCAGATTTACGAGAAGGCAGGTTGAGAAAAACCCTTGAGTGACTGCAAAAGACCTACAGCAAGACTTGCTGGCAACAGACACTGAGGTTTCAGTGAGCACAGTAAGGAGCATACTAAACGCAGATGGTTTCCATGCAAGAACTCCAAGACATACACCACTACTGACCCAAAAGCACAAGAAAAGTTGGCTTCAGTATGCTAAAAATCATATAAATAAGCCACAGAAGTTTTGGGATTCTGTTCTGTGGTGTGAATAAACAAAATTCGAACTTTTCGGTTTGATGGATCAGCGGTATGTCTGGAGGAAGAAGAATGAAGCATATGCTGAAAAGAACACTCTGCCTACAGTTAAGCATAGTGGTGGCTCGGTGATGCTCTGGGGCTGCTTTGCAGCATGTGGAAGGCAAGATGGATTAAATGACGTATCAGGAAATCCTAGGACAAAAGGTCATACCATCTGTGAAGAAGCTGAAGCTTGGGCGTCATTGGACCTTCCAACAGGACAATGATCCCAAGCATACATCAAATTCCACCAAGGCTTGGTTGCAGAAGAAGTCCTGGAAGATTCAACAGTTGCCATCACAGTCACCTGACTTGAACCCCATAGAAAATATCTGGTGGAATTTGAAGAAGGCGGTTGTAGCACACAAACCTAAGAATATTACTGAACTGGAGGTCATTTTTCAGGAGGAATTGGCTAAGATTCCTCATGAATGCTGCCAGAAGCTGGTGTCTGGCTATGCATCTCATTTGTAGCAGGTGATAAAAGCAAAAGGGTGCTCTACTAAGTACTAAAGATACTTGCCATGAAGGGGATGAATAATTTTGAGACTGTATAATCATTATAAGTTGAATTTGGGGAAACCACTTGAAGCATTCATTGTGTTGAGCTATTTCAATTGCTTTTGTTTGATTTGTTCATTGCAAACAGCTGACAGTCTGTAAATTTTGATAATAAACTTGATTTGCAATGGGGGTTGAATACTTTTGATTACAACTGTATTTACAATTGCATTTAAGGGTAAAAAATAATGCAAATCAGTAAATTTTCTTGTTTATGGTAGCCGGTGAATTATCCATTTACACTTTGGCAGTGGAGATAATGCAAAAAGCAGATATTTGATACATCTTGCCACATCTTTATGTGCAGAGAAAAAAGTAAAACAGGAGCCCACCATCCCTTTCTTTGATATTAAGTGGGAAAGTCATAGTATTTTTACAGTTGCAGTTTTTCCATCAGGTGTAATGCTGAAAGAAAGGTTTTCATAAAGAGCAACTTGTTTCCTGATGTTACATCATCACACAAGGATTTTCTTATTGACGGGTGACGTTCACTTAGAAAAACATTCCCCTTGAGCTGTGCATTCCAATGCAGTGAACTATTCTATACTGTTCAGTGTTCCACTAAGAAAGTGGTGACTTCAATATATTTGCAACATTTTAGAATACTGCTTCAGGGCTTAAATATTCTTTCAATCTTTCCAAAAAGGTTTCCTTCAGTAACATTATATCTGAGAAGAGCTGAACTAACCACTATGGATACCTAATTGTACTTCACTGAAAAGAAAATGTCTAAGTAGCCAACAAATAAAAAAACAAATGTTATAAAACAAAGCTACTAGCTATTCCCTCTACCCACAGACAGCTGTTTGGGCTTGTCTGCTGTCTGCCTGACAGCAATGAGTAAGGATGATTAATTCATGCCACACCTGTGGAGAAGAAGGCATCATAAATCTGTGTGCTCACAGGGTCACCACCTAAGATGCCAGTGATGGAGCCATTTTAACCCTTTGAGTGCCAGAGGTGTATGCAACACAATGTTTTGTACACCCTTCTGGAACTAAAGGGTTAATGCTGTGGGGGCTTACATTTGTAACTGGACCAGAACCCTTTCACAAAGTTGGGGTAATGCTTCTAAGATGGCTGTTATGACAATTTTAGGCAGACTTTTTTTCCCTGAACCTTTTAATGAACAGAGTGGTGTGCAACACACTGCTTAACAATGCATTTCTGTCACTCACGCAGGGAGTAGGGAACTGCCTAGACCTAGCACTGGTTCAGTAGCTTAGGTGCATTGCTACAGAGTGAGGTTTGGGTTCGGTGACGTTGTTCCAGGTACGTCCTTGCTGCAGCTGAAGCTGGGTAAATGTGCTGATCACGAAACCAGATTGTTCTGGCACTGGACAGCGTGGAGAACCAGTGCCAGAAGATGACTACCGGAACAAAACTGGACCAGGAACCAAAGAAGAGAACAGCTGTGGTCAGGAGGGAGCAGAGGTCAGTATCCAGGAATCACTACAGATAAACCGTGGTCAGGAGGGAGCTGAGGTCAGTAGCCAGGAGAGATAAGCCATCATTATGAGGGAGCTGAAGTCAGTAGCCAGGAGAGACAAAAGATAAGCCGTGGTCAGGAGAAAGCCAAAGTCAGTAGCCAGGAGTCACTAGAGATAAGCAGGGGTAAGGAGAGAGCCAAGGTCTGTAGCCAGGAGACACAATAAGCAGGACAAGCTGAAAAACCACCATATAGCTCATGGAAAAGGTACTCTTTGACTCGGGTTGCCAGTTTAAATAGTCAGTAAAGCCAATAGAGAAGCAGCCAGAAAGGGGCTCGATCCAGAGCTAGGCTCAATAGAGCGAACCCTGCCCTATAGGAGGTCAAGAAACTGGAGGTATGTCTGTAAGCAGGCGAGGCTGAAGTGAGGAAGAGTTGGTACTGCACAGACTCAAAAGCCCGATGGAATGTGCATGCACTGGTCAACGAAGCGGCCATGAGGAATGCGAGCCCAGGGGAAAGCGGTGACAGTGTCATACCACTCTGGTACTTAAAAAGTTAATAACTTTATATTAAAAGGTTTTTCTTCATCACTTTGCATGCCAAAGTAGTGTTCAAGGCATTGCTTTGCAATATATCGTGCACCCTTCTGGCACTCAATGGATTAAAATAATAATTTAACTCTAAGGGTGCCAGAGCAGTAAACAATGCATTACTCCGTCCTCTAGAACTCAAAGCATACATTCTATTGTGTTTAACCACTATGTTCACTCACTTGAAACATGGCAACAATACTAACAAATTGTATTCACCCATTCTACTAAACTGCACAGTCTTTCATCCTGTGAGGTTAGGGAAGGAACAATTAAGGACTGTCCAAATCATATGTGATTTTTTTAAAGGGACAGTAATTTTTCACTAAAACAGCAGCTCCAATTAATCTTCATAGTATTTGGGCCATGGAGAGTGTATTTCAATACTGTCAGTGTTATAGTTCAAGAGTAATTGAATGATAAAGTATCCCCTCAATCCCCTTTTAGCTAGTGTAAACACCTCCCCACAAATGTGGAATATGGTCACTTGACTGGACAGATCACAGCAATGGACAATATTCTTACTGTGAGCATAAGGAAAACCCTGCCCCCCTTGACAGGTTTTTCAGGTTTGTTCGTATGCTCACTGAAGATGGTCTCTCTCTGTGATCCATTTGGACAGTCTTGCTGTTCTGATGTGAGCAGTGTTACATCAGTAAAAGGGGCGGGAGGGGGACACTTTATCAATCATTTACTCTTGAACTACAACTCTGACAGTATTGAAATAATACTCTCCATGCCCCAAACGCTATAAATTAATTGGAGCTGCTTTTATTGTGACACATTACTATCCCTTTAATGCCCATGTGGTCTGACCATCCATTGGAGGTTAAGATGTTATCCTTGTTAATGATCAGTACATACTGATCTGCATTTAATATATACAGGAATGTTGCAGCAGCTCCAACTGCACTAGGGGGAGATATTCACTAAGGTGGGATAAAAAGGTGAAAATTCTCCAGTTATATCACTTCTCCAGTTCCTATGTTATTCTATGGAGCCTATACACTAAAGTCTGTCCCACTTGAAAAATATTAGTGCATAGGCTCCATAGAATAACATAGGAACTGGAGAAGTGATATCACTGGAGAAGTCATCTCCACATTATCACCTCTTTATTACACCTTTTGTATCTCCCAAAGGTGCTAATCACCCAGTTGAACAGTCTGCTTAAGGACTTTTGCGCTCTTTTTTGATAATTAGTATAGCTTGAAAAAAGATATTTTAGTGTCTACCATGTCTTACACCTCCTATTCCCATATGTACTTTAAACCTTGGTTTTGTGGGCCATGCAACTATGTACAACAGTTGTATTATCACATCCTGTATAGGGAAATACATAAATGAAAAGAAGTGACACCTAGAAATTCACTTATTTAGTATTGCATTGGTTTTAAATGATTAAGCAGTTCATTTTAAGGGAATAGCATAATCTATGAATTTGAACAAAATATTTAATCAAACAGTTCAGGACATGTTTGAGAGCCCCTTTAGAGAAATATTGGGTGTGTGAGATAGAGTGCAATTTTTTCTCATTTTCTCTTTAGCTTACTAATTAAGGGCGTTCCAAAGACTCGGATGCCTTTAATTTTGCCCTTCAGCTAATGTTTGTGAAAATATTTTTCCTTTCCCTCGCAGCACACACACACAGACACACACACACACACACGGAAGCCAAGATTTATGTCAGTGCTATCCAAGTTCAGTCCTCAAGGGCCAACAACAGGCCAGGATGTAAGCATTTCCCTGAAAAGGGATAGTAAGGTCCCCCAAAAAATAAAAGCAAATTGGTAGAAACAATAAAAAAAATACTTAATGCCCTTATTGCTATCTCTCAATCCTTAATGGTTTGAGAGATATAAGAAAATAAAGGTCTCCACTACCTCCCCTTTCTCATACGTCAGCTGTATAGCTGACGCATGAGATCCTGGTTCCGGGATCACACGGCGGCAGGGCAGGCGCTAGCATAAGGCGGCTCAGGCAACCGCCTTAGGGCGCCGCAGTGGAGGGGAGCAGAAACGGGGAGAATTATTTTTTTTTTTTATCCATTTATTTATGTTTTTTACTGTCTCCCCACTGCCCGCAATGATGACAGCCATGACCGCATCACACGCAGAAATACCGCATGGAGCATGCTGGTGTTTTCCTTCCTCTGTTCTGAGGCCAGACTGAGGAAGAAAACCCCAGCATGCACCACACAGCGTCTCCAGGCTGTCATCAGTGCGGGCAGTGAAGAGAAGAAGAGAAAGAGGCATAAGGAGGTACAGGGGGTGGGAGAGAAAGAAATACATAGGGGGAAGAAAGAGAGGTACGGGGGGGAGAGGTACAGAGGAGAAAAAGAGGCACAATGGGGGGGGGGAGAAAGAAGTACATAGGGAGGAGAAAGAGAGGTACAAGGGGGGGGAAGGTACAGAGGGGAGAATGAGGCACAAGGGGGGGAGAGAAAGAAGTACATAGGGGGAAGAAAGAGAGGTGCAAGGGGGGAGGTACAGAGGGGAGAAAGAGGCACAAGGAGAGGAGAGAAAGAAGTACATAGGGGGAAGAAAGAGAGGTGCAAGGGGGAGGAAGAGTTACAAGGGGGGAGAGGTACAGAGGGGAGAAAGAGGTACAAGGGGGAGAAAGAGGTGCAGAGGGTGAAAGAAGTACAACTGGGGAGAAGGAGAAGTGCGAGGGGGAGAAGGCACAAGGGGGTAAAAGAAGTACATGGGGCGAGAAAGGGAGGTGCAAGGGGGGAAAGAGGCACAAAGGGGTGAAAAGTACATGGGGAGAAAGAGAGGTGCAAGGGGGGAGAGGTACAGAGGGGAGAAAGAGGTACAAGGGGGAGAAAGAGGTGCAGAGGGTGAAAGAAGTACAAGGGGGGAGAAAGGTGCAAGGGGAGAAGGCACATGAGGGTGAAAGAAGTACGTGGGGTGAGAAAGAGGTGCAAGAGGAGAAAGAGGCACAAAGGGGTGAAAGAAGTACAAGGGAGGCAAGATGGAGAGAAATATATTATTTCTAGCCCCTTGCCTCTTTATCCCCCCCTTGCCTCGTTCTCTTTTTTTAACTCTTCCTCCCTCTTTCCCCTTTATCTTTTTCCACTATGTTTCTTTTTACCCCCTTGCCTCTTTATTCCACTCATTCTCCCTTATTTTTCCTCCCTCTTTATCCCCCTATTGCTTTTGTCTCTCCTCTTGCATCCTTCCCTTGCCTCTTTATCCCTCAACTTGCCCCTTTCTCTTTCTCCCCCCTTCTTGCCTCTTTCCCCCTTGCGTCTTTATCTCCCTTCTTTATCCCTCCTCTTGCATCCTTGTTTCTCCCCCTCTTGCCTTTCTTTTTATCCCTCCTCTTGCGTCTTTCTTTCTCCCCCTCTAGCCTCTTTATCCCTTCTCTTGCATCCTCTTTATCCCTCTCTTGTCTCTTTATTCCTCATCTTGCATCCTCTCTATCCTCTTCTTGCTCCTTTTTCCTTCCTCATGCATCCTTTCTATCTCCTCTTGCTCATTTATTCTTCCTCTTGCATCCTCTCTCTTTCTCCCCTTCTTGCCTCTCTCCTCTTCTTTCCTCTCTCTTTCTCCCCTTCTTGCCTCTCTCCCCTTCTTTCCTCTCTATTTCTCCCCTTCTTTCCTCTCTCTTTCTCTCCTTCTTTCCTATTTCTCTCCTTCTTGCCTACCTCTTTCTACTCTTCTTGCCTTTCTCTTTTCTCCCCCACTTGTGTCAATGTGGAGGGTAATGAGGGAGAGAGAAGGTGGCAATGTGGAGGCCTGTAAGGGAGAGTGGAGGCAGCGAGAGGCATCCAAGAGACATCCCTGTGTCACCACGCTGGACTCTCTTGAATTTTCAGCAGCCATTAAGCACCTAGTGCTCATGGAGGAGCTGAGCCAGGAAGAAGAGGAGCACAATATCAGCAGAAGGCAAGACACCACATACCTGTTTTATTTATGTGAATAGAGGGCAGACTATGACAGTGCTTAGCTTTGTGAGACACAATCTTTCAGTGATTGTCATAGTATTAATTGTAATATCTGGTGACCTGTTATTTGATTACATGTAATATTAGAATAAGAGTGATATGTTTTCATACTACATTTCATAAGGGATAATCACCAATAATGTTTAAGTCGGTCAGTTGTGTAAAATTTTGTGCCAGGGCCATTTTTAGGGTAGGGCACAATGGACACCATGAACAAGGGGGTATTATCATGCATCAATCATTACCCATGCTGAGGGAAGGGACATTTAGTGTCAGAGAGGAAAACTGGCAGGCCTGGAGATCATTGTCTGTGAAAGGTGTGCTCACACAGATTAGAGATGCAGTATAAAGTCTGGAACCCAGATCATGAGAGGGTCCTGGATTGCCCACTACTGCATACATTTGTCCCACAAAACTGTATGCATTCCCAGGGTACCCAGGCTGCTACTCTTAGGCTGCTGAAGGCTCCAGGGCAAGAGTCTGTTCTCCTTGTGATGTGGCCTTCAGTGCATCCATTGGAAAACCTGAAGCTTTATTTGGTTAAAATTTAAGTTATAAAGTCTGGGCTGCAGCTACGTCCGCATAGACTTCAGTTAGTTGCTCTGCCTCTGCTCCCCTCCCTCTATCCAGCCTCCTCTGATGATGGAGGCTTCTGCCTGTAAGCTGGAGCGGTCTCAGTGGCTAGATAGCGATCTCTGCCAATGACAGCGCTCCAGCTTACAGACAGAAGTCTCCGTCAACGGAGGAGGCTGGATAGACGGAGGGGAGCAGATCGACAGACTGCAGTCTAGGCGGAAGTAGCTTCAGCCCAGACTTTATAACTTAAATTTTGACAAAATAAAGCTTTAAAAAAAAAAAAAAATTAACACAATTTTAGTCAGATTTTTACTATATAACCTATTTAGCCTAAGTTCTATAGAGTTGATACATTCCCTTTGAACTGGACCTGTCACCCTAAGACAAGTTTACTTTGTTTTTACTTAGAATAAAAACACATCTATATGTTGGGCTAGTCATTTTTCTGCAAAATAAACCGTCTTTTGAGAAAATAACCTTTGTGGTTGGCACAGTATGCTAATTGTTCTATTTAGCCCTTAGCATTTCAACACATAGGGACTCAAATGGTTAAGCCAAACGCTGCTCACTGTGCTTTTCCAAATTATTCTAGTGTGCTGACACTGACCAGATTTATTCATAGCACACAGTGTGGTCATTTTCCCACAGCGCACAGACCAATAAGCATAAAGGGCCACCAGCAAACAAAGGTTCATTTTTCAAAACCTATTGATTTACAAACAAATGGCTAGTTCATCATATATTCAGATTTTTAACCCCTTAAGACCATGGGGCATTTTTTTTTTTGCCTAAGGGATCCCTGAATGGCGTGCAGCTGCTTGGGGCTCCCTGAATTCCATGGGGCGCCAGGACCTTCATGGGTCCTTAAAGGGATAGTAATGTTTCATAATAAAAGCAGCTTCAATTAATCTCCATAGTATTTGAGCCATGGAGAGTGTTATTTCAGTACTATCAGAGTTGTAGTTCAAGAGTAATTGAAGGATAAAGTATCCCCCTCCCGCCCCTTTTAATGATGTAACACTGCTCAGCTCATAGCAGCAGGGTGGTATCAAGTGGATTGCAGAGAGGGACAATCTTTAATTAAGATAAGGGAAAAACCTGAAAGACTCGTTTTCATTGTTCTCACAGTAAGAAGACTGTCCCATGCTGTGAGCTGTTTGGTCTATGGACCAGATTCCACATGTGAGGGGAGGTGACTTATACTAGGTAAAAGGGGCAGGAGGGGGAAACTTTATCATTCAGTTACTCTTGAACTACAACTCTTTAACGGAAGTTTTCCAATGACAATCCTGGCAGATCATGGGTTCTTAAGGGGTTAATTATTATTGCAATGTGTTGCATACCCCTCTGGTCCTTTAACTCTTTGCGTTTAATGCAATGCGTTGAATACCACTCTGGCACTCAAAGGGTTGAAATATTACTTAATGTCTAGGTGAAAGGTTCACAGCTTTGCTTCTCAGATGCTGCAGAAGTCCAGGATTTAGTGAGACCTTGGATATGTTTTCCCTCAGCCATTTACGCATACTTCCCAAATGTCCCTCTTTAGGAGGGACAGACCCTCTTTTAGACCTAAATCCCTCTGTCCCTCTTTCCCACCCTGATGTCCCTCTTTTTAGGAAATCAGATTGTGTGGTGTATACATAAGTGTATCATATTGATCTACAGCAATTAAACATCAGTATATGTGTTTATAAATTAGTCTGTGTACATAAAATACTTTGGTCTTGTTATAATTCATCTATTAGGTTATACAAGGAGGTGCCAGTAGGTCATTAAGTAGCCTAAAAATTATTGGTAATGCCTGCCCACCAGCCACTCCCCCAGCAACACCCCATAATACAAAAGTGTCCCTCTTTCTCAATTTAAAATGTTGGGAGGTATGTTTACGTCAGTGTTTCTCAATCTGTGATACAAGTACCTATGGGGGCACTTTGGACACAGGCAGGGTGTACTTCCAAATGTGACATATGCCAATGTCTGACTCTCAGCAAAACTATTCAGGCTGAGACAGAAGTTGTAGTTGTATAATGTGGCTGAGGGCATTTCTGCTATGACTGTACTATGGGCATATTCTTTCAATTAATAGTCCTTAAAGGGTGAAATAACTGCCATTTGCCTTCATATGACTAGAAAATTCCAATGGCCGTCTGATTTTTTTTCCAAAAGAAAACATTTTCAATCATGTCCGAGGAGGTGAACATTACAAATGCTTTCAGGACCACAGGACATAAACTTTACCCACTGCATTTGGTAACCATAACTATTTAACCCTTTGAGTGCCAAAGGAGTATGCAAGAAAATTTTAAATTGAGTCAATAAAAGAAAGAACAGTTATACTCTCAACAACACCACTTATATAAAAAAAAGCGTCCCTCCTTTCCTGTCTGAAATGTTGGGAGGTATTGCACCCTGAGTCTCTTTCAGTTATCATTTCTCCTATAGTTAGGTGCCATAATCTAATTTAAGTGCCGCTATCTGTAGAATGGTTCACAACACTATCCTCTGGAGCCCTTAACAAGCCAAGTCTATAGGAATTCCATGCTTTTGCACAGGGGAGTTATGGTAATCATTTGATTAACTCACCTGTGCACAAGCTGGGAAATCCTAAAGACATGGGATATTGCAGTTCCTGAATAGAGAGTTGGGAAAACTGCTTTAAGACATTCACTTGATCTAGTAATAGGATGGCCTGTGGCAATTTGTGAATATCCTTAAAATATGCAATGCTGGTGAAAGTGGAATAAATATGAGGCATATTTGCTTTTAAGCCATTTTGCATTCTTGAGAAATCTCTAGAGTATTGGAAAAAGTCATCACTAGCATTCAAAAGGTTAAAGGTACCCATCTGAAGAGGATCTTTCACCTTTCCAGGTCTTAACCTCAGTAGAAGCATATACCTTGACAGGATTTGCATAATACCCCCCCCACACACACACACTTTGGTGAAAGCCAATATGTTCTGTCAGCCTCAGAAGGAGAAGTGAGGTGGAAGGAGACATTTCTAGGACAGTTGAGTGAGTAACAGGTGTGCCACACAAGTCAGAAAGCTCAGTTCCAGTGAGGTTAAAGTATCTCTAACTACTAAACTAAAAACTCTAAAACCATTACACCGACTGAAGACACATTTTAAAAGCTTTCTATTGACAGATTCAGTTGAAATTAATGTCAATTTGGTTATATTTGTTCCCTTTAGTGCTCTGGGGTTGCCTCATAAATGTTCCTCTTTTGTCTTATATATATATATATATATATATATATATATATATATATATATGTGTAGAATAACAAACAAAATAAAAAAAATAAAAAATATATATATATATATATAGAATAACAAACAAAATTAATATCTTGTAATACCTTTTTTATTGAACTAACAGAATTATGGATTGACAAGCTTTCGGGATAAACTCCCTTTCTCAAGCCTAAAGCATTTCATTTAGACTTGAGAAAGGGAGTTTATCCCGAAAGCTTGTCAATCCATAAGTCTGAGTCTGTTAGTCCAATAAAAAAGGTATTACAAGATATTAATTTTGTTATTTTACATCTACATCACTGGACTAATATGGCTACAATCTTAACTATATATATATATATATATATATATATATATATATATATACCCCAAAATGTCTAAGAGGTAAAACTGTAAATCGGAACTAACACCGCTAACAAACGTTGTCTGTAATAATTCCCTCTCTGGCGACTAGCTGCTTAGTAGCGCTAGATGCCAGAATTATTACCTCTTCATGGAGAAATTTGAAGTGATCCTCAGCTGACAGGCAGGACGGAGCTCGGACATCTTGCCCTAGTGACGACAGCGCAGGCGCGCGGACGTCACTAGGGTAAGATGTCCGCACTCCGTCCTGCCTGTCAGCCGAGGATCACTTCAAATTTCTCCATGAAGAGGTAATAATTCTGGCGACTAGCGCTACTAAGCAGCTAGTCGCCAGGTAGGGAATTATTACAGACAACGGTTGTTAGCGGTGTTACTTCCACTTTAATTGGCACTATAAATTGATAAACTAGTACTCAGCAAGCTATGTTCCAAGCCACAAACTCATAATGCAGAACATTCCCATACATCAGGTCCATGACTAGAGACCTCACTGAAGGTTGCAGCTGGTGAAATTATGCAGTAAAAGTCACGTCGGGAAAAAAAAAGCTATTGAAGTTTCTGTTCCCATAGGTATGATATATCCAACAAACTGATGATGATTTTCTACCTGACATCTTTATATTTCTATTTTTTGTTGGAGGCAAATAAATGAGTGAAATTTTTATGATCAACCTGCTCTCAGCAGCCCCTGTGCTATAAGGTTCTCAGCCATAATACAGAAACATCAAACAATACCAGAAAAAGTCATTCAACTGCCAGAGGGAAGTCCAGTACATTTCTTTGCAGTGGACAGACCCTAATTACATACTCTATAACGTAAAACATGATTCATTGTGTTCTAACATTATTAAGTATTCAAGACAATTATGTATAAATCCTAAACTGTCAGTACCAAGTAGAAATTATTCTGTATTTGTAAGCACAAAAGGCTGTATTAATATTAGAAACCATATGAAATTCTGGAGCAAAACAAGTTCACCATAGAGGACAAATGAAAATACCTAATTATTGAAATGGAGATTTTAACCCCATAAATTCTATAAAGGTCTGTAACACAGTGTTTTGCATTTAAGGGGTTATAATACATATTTAAATAATGGGGATTTTTTGTCTCATATTGCAGCCGTTGGTTTGTTCCAGAATAGCACATCATCAGGTTCCTGAATACAGGATAAAGTGCTCTGAAAATCAGTATTTGGTGACCTGTAAGCATTCCAGGCACTGTTGACTACACCTGTTCCTCAGTTGGCCAACATAAGATGTTGACATATACTTAATTAACTTTATATAGTTCACAATATCAAATGTATTTAATTTGGCTATTGAGGGGGCCATATGCACATAGTAAGTGGAGAAATGCTAGGGTAAGACGACTGCAAATAAATGCATATTGCATAAAATGTGCAATTATTTGAGCAAGTTTGTATTTCATGAGCTCACTGGTATCAAAAATGAATAGTTTAATATATATTTCCATGAGCAAGTCCCTCTACTATTTATTTCAATTTCTTTCTGGGTGTCATAATAATATTTCATAGAGAACCAATGTGAGAATAAAAAAGTAAACCCTTCTACTCCCAATTAATCTCATTCATGTTTGGCAGGGTTACTCAAGCTTTATTTTGCTGGGCCACACTAAATGTTACTAAAACCATGCTGTAGACTGGGATACTAGTGAGTTCTGGGGAGGCTTCTTTTGCCTTTCTGAATGAAGTAGCCATCTCCATAACATACTGCAAAAAGTCATGGCTAAGTGGACACCATCTCATGAGGTCCAGCAGAAATAATAGCTTTGTATAAACTGATTTCAGGTGAACCCTCAAAGACTATGACTAGGACCATGCAGTTACCCTACCTAATTTCAATTTTATGTTAGGAAATCAAGACATACACTACTGATACTGTACAGTCTTGATATACAGTTGCATTGATTAAATATCTGACAGTAGTACCCAAACTACTATACTATTTAAGATCCCTGGGAGAGGATCTCCCCACATGTGTTCCAAAACGTCCAATCCCAAGAAATGCACTTTATTTGGAATGACAAGTGTACCTGCATTTGGCAAACTACACTTACTATGGATAGCAGTTCTAGTGTCCCAGTTTGAAACTGTATTATAGAGCAGCCTGGCTGTCACAGACATGCTGGAACTACTTGACTCAGCTCCACCCAAGGGGGCAGCTCTGGAGGGCTAGGTACAGAACATTCTAACATGCCATATTGTTTTTGGATCCCTTCATCCCGGATCAACACAACACATCACTTGCTAAATCCCTTATCCAATTTTAGCATTCAAAGGATGCTGCCATCTGTCCCATTTTCCAAGAATTCTCTTGGAACTTTGTGGAATGATAGGACACTTACAGTATACCACCTTACAAGAGATACAAGAGAGGATGGCTTCCTCTCTTGGAAATCAGTCCAGAGGAGATACAACCTACAGGAGACAGATGAATGTTCCTTCTTACTCTTCACAAACAGAATCTTTCAACGGATGGGTAAATACTTGGCTCAAGGAATTTGAGCAACTGGCACTAGGTACATGTAGGAGACGGGGCTTGGTCTATCACACTTACACAATACCGGTAAAGAATAGTTGACTCACTCTTGTGGGTTGCATTTGTAGATGGGAGTCTGCTTTGGATGAAAGCCTGGATGAGGATTAATGGGAAACAATTTTTGTGATACATGTAGATTCCTGAAAGTGGGGGTTAGGGATCAGACTTTTAAAACACTGCACCATTCATATTTGACTCCTGAGAAACTTCAGAATTACGTACACCATTGTAATAGACACTGCAAAGAGCCTGGGAACTTCTAGTACAACTTTTGGACTTATCAAGAGAGCAACAGCTTTGATGATTGGGCCAGACCATAACCAGAGGGTTACTTGATGAAGGAGCTTTTACCCTTACGTGCTGGTTGGGTTTGCCAGGCTGCCCTGTCCTGCATCTTGTTCACTATACCACGTGACTACTTAACTACCTATGCTCAGTAGACAGACTTACAATAGATCATTTCAGTTAAGAAAACTGGACACAATTGCAAGTTTGAACAGGATTTACCAACTTGAGTGGTTAAGTGCAATAACTCATCACAGAGTTGATCGTTTCCAGACAGAATGTTAACACTAAAGAATCTTTGGGAGCTCTACAGGGATGGTAGAACCTAATTATTTCAATATGTTGAGTAAAACAATTGTATTTCCACTACTAATAGATGATTTGTGCAAGAGTTATTACAATAAAAACTGTAACTTTTTTTGCTGGTAGATAAGCTCCCTGGTGATGTGGTTACCACTGCAGTCTACAGACAACTCTGGTCACACTAACAGGCTGGAGAGGACCAGAAGCTGAGTGGGAACTTTCTGCCAATCAAGTAGCTTGCATGTTAATATTGAAATTTTATCAAGTCTGCATTCAGGGAACATACAATGTGGATGAGAGTAACACCTCCTAATCATAACACCTACTTGAATTACTATTGCTTGAAAATCATAATGTCCGGTACATGATTTTTTCCCTTTGTTCATGAGATATCATTTTCAGTCCTGAATGTCATGTCTCAGATGTGGACATAACAGCTGACAGCCGGACCACCCACTCCACCAAAGGTACAAGGGCAAAATTCACAGCCATTAGGATTTTCGGGCCATAGTAAAAAACATATATGTTGTATAAGAAATATATTATCTAATGTTAGAAACAATGGATAATATATTTCTTATATAACATACATGTTTTTGGCACTACATTCTTTCTATATATTATCAGACATTAAACAAATTGTTTTCTTCTGTATACATAAACAAAGACAGGCTGTGGACAAACTGGGAAAATCACAAAATCCTTCCCACCATGGACAAGGCTTACCAAGGACAAAGTCCAAAAGAAACTAGAAAATGTTATGGTAATGAGTATGGGACCTGGAATTGATGGCATTCACCCAATGCTTAGTTCATTGTAATTAATATTTATTAATTCACTCTTAACAGGAATCATGACCTGTGACTGTAGTTCATTGTAATTAATATTTATTAATTCACTCTTAACAGGAATCATGACCTGTGACTGTAGAAAAGTAGATGTCCTTCAGTTATTCAGCTTATAAACCGTGGAATTATATACCTGTGAATTTGACTTCTTTAGTGGGTAAGATATGAGAAGGATTCATTCAAAACTATATGACAATTTATAACATTACTAGTTGAACAGCCCGTTACACGGGCCACAGTGCCTCTGGCAGCCGGTCGCGGGGCAGTCACGCGCAGTGGAGACTGGCCGCGCCACTGCTGATACAGAGCTGGACACTCTATCAGCTGTGGCGCAGGCAGTCTGTACTGCACATGACTGCCACACGCGCAGCAGTGTCTACTGCGCATGTCGGGCGTTACACACAACTTAGCGAATTATTATATAGGATTAGTAAGGTTTGGCATAGCTTTCTAAAGAATAGATCATATCAAACACATTTATTTGCATTCTATGAAAGGATAAGTGGTAACTCAGACAAGGGTATTGCTGTTGAAGCCTTTGATTCTGTGCCCCACAACAGGTTACTGTATAAAGTAAATGTTTGGGTTTGGCTTCAGAAGTGAAATCTGTGTATGGATAGAGAACTGATTACATGATAGAATACGCTGAGTAGTTATAAATGGAACTCTTTCAATCTGAAAGCTGAAAGTGGAATGCCTCAAGGTTCAGTCTTGGGACCAAAGCTTTTTAATTTGTTTAAGTAGTGTCTAAATCTTTACTGATGACCCTAAACTGTATAAGCAAATAAATTCAGAGAAGGATTTTCTTTGTCTGCAGAAAGATTTGGATTTCTGGATGGATATAAAAGTAGAAAAAAAAGTTTAATGCAGATAACTGTAAGGTTATATCTTTACGCTGCAGAAAGGTGCATGTTACATGTACACTAAATGGAACCTACTTGGGGAATCCTCTTTAGTGAAATAGTAAGACAATAGACACTAGACAACAACAGTGTGCAAGGTCACTCAGCTGCTACAAGGGAAAATAGGGTACTACCATGCATAAAAAGGGGTATAGATGCATAGCATGGAATTATAATTTTACCTGTTTAGAAATCCTTGATACAGGAAAAAAAGTTTTTTTTATTATTGTATATATTGTTTGTAACATACCATTCCTGAGGAAATGGCTAAGGTGTAAAGAAATGTGTTACTTCATATTATTACTTTGTATAATTTTTTATCATTACTGCAATTTATTTTACAGATTTAAATGCAAGCTTTCAAGACCTTAGGTCTCTTCCTCAGGCATGTTATACAGATAAATATGAAAACATCTCTCTTAAATACAAGTACACATCACATTGTTTAGCATGGAAATCAGATAACAGAATGCAGTCCAGATCCAGATATCTTTGATCAGTCAATGGTAAATTGCCCTCTTCCTCTGAGGCTTTAGAGGTATTTACGATGCTCTTGGGTCTGTGGAAAGGTCAGTCAACTAAATTATATTTTGCAGGGTCAGGCCTGGTTAGCACTTGGATGGGAGACCGCCTGGGACTACTAGGTGCTGTAGGCTTTTGCTTAGAAATTATATTTTGTCATAAATTCCTTATCCCTGTTCAACCCACTACAAATTGCATTACATTTTAACATTAATTTTACCTCCCATACCTTTCTGTCCCTCTGAGTGCGAAACAGTCCCATCAATACAGTTAATTTAATATCCTTGACACTGTGCCCATTTTGGCAAAAATGTTCTCCCACTGGTGTCTCTGTCTTTTTGTTATTAACATTGGATATGTGGGAATTAAATCTCCTATGTAGTGCTTGTCCAGTTTCTCCCACATACAGAGCTGTTGGGCATTTTGCACACATGATAAGGTATATTACATTGGATGATTTACAGGTGAAGGTACCATTGATCTTATGGTGTAACTGGGTGTTTGGAATTGGTATGTTGTCCGTGGTGTAAATGTGTGCACAAGTTTCACATCTCTTTTGTAGGCAGGGAGATGTGCCATTTTTTGTTTTTACACCCCAATATCAACCTAACACTCAGTCACTCACGCACAAGCATTAACTTCCTTGACACAAGTATCAGTATTCAGAAAAACTCCATCCACACATCCCTATACCGCAAACCAACAGACAGACCAACATACCTGAAAAACAATAGCTTCCATCCAAAACACACAAAGAACTCCATCATATACAGCCAGGCCATCAGATACCACCGCATCTGTTCTGACAGGATGGACCGTGACAAGCACCTCCAGGAACTCAGAGGAGACTTTATAAAACACGGTTACATCGCAACTATTATTGACAGTCAGATACAGAAGGCTACCCAAATACCAAGAAAAAATCTGTTACACTACAAAGAACAACATAAGGGAAACCGGGTGCCACTGGTGGTCACTTACCACCCCCAAGTTGAAGTGCTACGCAAAATTTCAAGAGAACTTCAAAAGAAATTACATACAGATGAAAGACTCAAAAACATATTCCCACAGCCTCCCTTACTCTCATTCAGACAGCCTCCAAATTTGAAACAACTGATGGTGAGGAGTGCCCTGAGTAAAAATACAAAAAATGGCACATCTCCCTGCCTACAAAAGAGATGTGAAACTTGTGCACACATTTACACCACGGACAACATACCAATTCCAAACACCCAGTTACACCATAAGATCAATAGTACCTTCACCTGTAAATCATCCAATGTAATATACCTTATCATGTGTGCAAAATGCCCAACAGCTCTGTATGTGGGAGAAACTGGACAAGCACTACATAGGAGATTTAATTCCCACAGATCCAATGTTAATAACAAAAAGACAGAGACACCAGTGGGAGAACATTTTTGCCAAAATGGGCACAGTGTCAAGGATATTAAATTAACTGTATTGATGGGACTGTTTCGCACTCAGAGGGACAGAAAGGTATGGGAGGTAAAATTAATGTTAAAATGTAATGCAATTTGTAGTGGGTTGAACAGGGATAAGGAATTTATGACAAAATATAATTTCTAAGCAAAAGCCTACAGCACCTAGTAGTCTCAGGTGGTCTCCCATCCAAGTGCTAACCAGGCCTGACCCTGCAAAATATAATTTAGTTGACTGACCTTTCCACAGACCCAAGAGCATCGTAAATACCTCTAAAGCCTCAGAGGAAGAGGGCAATTTACCATTGACTGATCAAAGATATCTGGATCTGGACTGAATTCTGTTATCTGATTTCCATGCTAAACAATGTGATGTGTACTTGTATTTAAGAGAGATGTTTTCATATTTATCTGTATAACATGCCTGAGGAAGAGACCTAAGGTCTTGAAAGCTTGCATTTAAATCTGCTTAGTTAGCCAATAAAAGGTATCAGAACTATATTTGCCTCCTGTATTTATACGGCTAACACGGTACCAACTCTCATCTGTTATCAAAATGGAAGATACCCCAATGTACCGCACACAAATGAATATGAGAAACCTCCTAAAGAAACTTGCACAACTGGATAATGACATCTTCTTCTTGACTACATGCAAAAAGGAAAATTTAATACCTAAAGGCCTCATGCTGAAAAATCCTACACTGGACACATACAACAGCAGGTTTGCACAGCAACTATGTACCAGGACTTCCCAGAGGCTACGCAACAACCTTATTGGGATCTGCTACAACAGGAAATCAAAGATACAAGCAGAAATATCAGCTCTAAAGGAACAGCTTGGACCAGACACTGAGGACATGCAACAGGCCCTTAAACAGTACTACAGGAAACTACAAACACTCCTCATCAACACCAAGAGGAAGAAACTACAGAGACTGAGGTGCAAAGCAGGTTTACCAGCAGAATCTGTAAATTAACCGGAACAGAACTGCGTTGTGAACCTTTCCAAATATAAGCCAAGCAGAGAGGAAATATCTGTACTTTCAAAGGGCCTGTCATTCTGTCCCACTAAACCTGTGGACAGGGTAACACTCTGCAGTGACATGGAGGAGTTTTTCAGAAAACTCAGACTCAAGGAATTATTCCATGACAGAATGGATAATAATTATAACACCACAGAGCTACATCACAACGTCAATGCACCCACAAAAAGATCCACCTGGACTCCAAAACCAGGAAGTAACCCCACACTGGACAGATACATAGAGAGTTTCAGGAACAGAGTCACTACAGAAATACTGGAAAGACAATGTGAACCAGCACCCAACCTAACCCAAAAGGAACAAAAAGCCATACAGTCACTTAAGAATAACCAGGACATTATTATTAAGCCTGCAGACAAGGGAGGAGCTATTGTTATAATGAACACTGTGGACTACATTCAAGAAGCAAATAGGCAACTCTCTGATGAAAGATATTATGCAAAATTACAAGAAGATCCCACAAAAAATTATACAAAACAACTTAACAGGATCATAAAAGAACTGCCCTCCAACACTGAAGAACAGATAAGGCCCCTAATACCAGCAGATCCAAAAATAGGCTCCTTCTACATGCTACCAAAAATACACAAGGAAGGAAACCCAGGAAGACCCATAATTTCAGGGATTGGTACACTCACAGAGAATATATCTGGCTGGGTAGAAAATACCCTGAAACCCCTTGTAAAACAAACACCCAGCTTCCTTCAGGACACCACGGATCTTCTAAACAAATTAGCTGACTTGGGGCCAATTCCAGAGAGCACCATCCTGGCCACTATGGATGTAGAATCCCTTTACACCAACATTCCACACACAGATGGCATAGCAGCATGCCAGGGATATCTGGAACAAAATAACACACCCATGGAACCGGTAACAAAACTCATACAGTTTATTCTCACCCACAATTACTTCAAGTTTGGACAGGACCTCTACCTTCAGAAAATGGGGACTGCAATTGGTACCCGAATGGCACCACAATATGCCAACCTGTTTATGGCAAAATTGGAAGAGGACTTCCTGTCCACCTGCCAGATTAAACCCCTGGTCTACCTCCGCTACATAGATGATATTCTTATCATATGGACCGCCAGTGAGGAGGAACTTCTCAAATTCCATGAGAATTACAATACATTCCACCCCAATATCAACCTAACACTCAGTCACTCACGCACAAGCATTAACTTCCTTGACACAACTATCAGTATTCAGAAAAACTCCATCCACACATCCCTATACCGCAAACCAACAGACAGACCAACATACCTGAAAAGCAATAGCTTCCATCCAAAACACACAAAGAACTCCATCATATACAGCCAGCCCATCAGATACCACCGCATCTGTTCTGACAGGATGGACAGTGACAAGTACCTCCAGGAACTCAGCAGTTACAGCGCAACTATTATTGACAGTCAGATACAGAAGGCTACCCAAATACCAAGAAAAAATCTGTTACACTACAAAGAACAACATAAGGGAAACCGGAGAACTTCAAAAGAAATTACATACAGATGAAAGACTCAAAAACATATTCCCACAGCCTCCCTTACTCTCATTCAGACAGCCTCCAAATTTGAAACAACTGATGGTGAGGAGTGCCCTGAGTAAAAATACAAAAAATGGCACATCTCCCTGCCTACAAAAGAGATGTGAAACTTGTGCACACATTTACACCACGGACAACATACCAATTCCAAACACCCAGTTACACCATAAGATCAATGGTACCTTCACCTGTAAATCATCCAATGTAATATACCTTATCATGTGTGCAAAATGCCCAACAGCTCTGTATGTGGGAGAAACTGGACAAGCACTACATAGGAGATTTAATTCCCACAGATCCAATGTTAATAACAAAAAGACAGAGACACCAGTGGGAGAACATTTTTGCCAAAATGGGCACAGTGTCAAGGATATTAAATTAACTGTATTGATGGGACTGTTTCGCACTCAGAGGGACAGAAAGGTATGGGAGGTAAAATTAATGTTAAAATTTAATGGACTGCATTCTGTTATCTGATTTCCATGCTAAACAATGTGATGTGTACTTGTATTTAAGAGAGATGTTTTCATATTTATCTGTATAACATGCCTGAGGAAGAGACCTAAGGTCTTGAAAGCTTGCATTTAAATCTGCTTAGTTAGCCAATAAAAGGTATCAAGAACTATATTTGCCTCCTGTATTTATACGGCTAACACGGTACCAACTCTCATCTGCAATTTATTTTTACATATATCTTTTTACTTATTATAATAAAGGATTGGATTTTTTTTTTTTTTACATGTGATACTGGCGTTCTTGTTATGAAGAGATGTTCCTTCTAAACGCACAAGTTTGAGCCTTAAACAGGGCAGGTTGGTGTTATATTCCCACCAGCAATTATAGATGGCAATCTTGACTACTGGGTTATTGAGTCATAGTAAGTGGTCATTTCATTATTTGATGAAGCCCACAGTGTGTCTGGCAAAATGTGTTGGCTGAAACAGAATGGGACACCTCATTACTAGGCCATTATCAAGTCTGAACAGCTGATGTATCAAGATGACATGAGTTATGATGCTCTTTACATGACGTGTGGAGAACCATATACTTTACTCTGATGGAACAATAGAGGTTGTATACTTGAGATTTGCAACTTGTGAGTGGCACCTAAGTCTTGAGAACAACTCCGGAAGTTGATCCAGGATATGACCTTTATGGGGTGAAGACTGGTGAGATACTTTGTTTTATATTGTCTATGTGTCAGTGATTTTATGCTTTATGCTTTTTTTGGACTGGACTGCAAGACTCATCTGCAGGCATACCTTGATTATACCTCATTACACCAGTAACTTTGTGTTCATTTTTCACTGGATTTATTGATTCTTTTGACTGATGCATCATGGACTGCCATTTTTTCCATTGACATGAACTTACATTTCACATCTTCATCTCATTCACTTTTTATCATGTCATGACTTATGAGACTTTTTTACATATATTTTTATTGGCGCCAGTTTTAGGGTGTATGTGTTTATCACGGTGCCTGTGATTCTATATGCGACATTCTTACTTCCGGGTTTGTGTTTGGCTGTCTCTTATGGGTGCTAGCTGGCTAGCCCCTCCCAGGGCTAACCTTTATATACGCCCTTCTGTCACTAGGCTGGTGCCCTTCCGTGGTGATCCTGACCTTACGTTATTCTGTGCTCCTGTTCCGTGTTGATCCGGTTTCCGTCTGACCTTGCTCCTGTTCTGCTCCTGTGTACTGATCCAGGCTTTGGCTGACTACCGCTCTCTGTGTACCGATCCAGGCTTTGTCTGACTACCGCTCTCTGTGTACCGATCCAGGCTTTGGCTGACTACCGCTCTCTGTGTACCATTCCAGGCTGTGGCTGACGTCCGCTCTCTGATACTGATCCAGTCATTGACTGACTTACGCTATTTGTGTTGCCCTCGCTATTATTGTCAGTCCTCTCAGATTTGTTGCCTCCGGTTGCGCGACTCTCTGCCTGTGTATCAGTGTGGCTTCTGTTCCGTACACCCAGCCTGTACTATCCTGTCACTAGCAGTTACCATTGCCTACCCACTATATGCTCAGCCTGTGACTATCTGTGGCCTCCGTTAAGTACACCCAGTCAGTGCTATTGGGTTACAAGCGGTTACCGTTGCCAGTTCATTACCTACACGCAGCCTGTGATTCCCCGTGGCCTCCGTTAAGCACACCCAGTCAGTGCTATCCGGTCACTAAGAGGTTACTGTTGCCAGTTCATTACCTCACGTAGCCTGTGATTACCTGTGGCCTCCGTTACGTACACTCATTCTGTGCTGTCTGGTCTAACGGTTATCGTTGTCAGCTCATTTCACTCACTCAGTCTGTGACCTGGTAGAGCCTCCTCAGTTCCTTATTGCACCAGATATCAGGCTGCCTTACCCGGTATTCGGTAAGGCTGGTAGAGCCTCCTCAGTTCCTTGTTGCACCAGATATCAGGCTGCCTTATCCGGTATTCGGTAAGGCCGGTAGAGACTCCTCTGTTCCTTGTTGCACCAGATATCAGCATACCTGGGAACTTTCAGCGTTTCACCCTGAGACTCAGGGTTTTGACCCAAATCTCAGGGTCTCAGGGTGAAGGGCCAAATTCTCAGGGTGAGGAGAGTCCAGGGTTATCTACTACATGATCTACACCAAATAATTGCTTCTACTGTCTTTCAATTGGTGCTATTTCTACCAGAAAGGAAGACAGAGAAGTCCTAGTTGTCTTATGTGTGATTAGGCACTGATGTCTTTAATTTGAAGCATGTTAAAAGTTCCTTGTGGACTGACTGCATCATCTCTGGATTAGATCACTTATGGACATATTGCAGAGAATGTATTTTCTGGGAAACGTAAAGGGTTATAATTAGTGTTGAGCGAGCATGCTCGGCCGATGCTCGGATCGGCTCGAGCATCGCTCTGCTCGGCACATGGCGGTACTCATACGAGTACCGCATGTGCTCGTCCGCCATGTTCGGGTCTCCTCCCCGCATGTTTTGCGGCTGCTGCGCAGCCAATAAACGTGCAGGGAGGCTCTGACATCAGTGTAATGCCAGCAGCCATGTTGGCTGCTGGCATTACACTGATTGGCTGGCCAGAACCCGTGGTCGGGTGCTGTATAGCACCTGACCAGCGAGTTCGGCTCAGTCTTAGCCAGGGAGAGATGAGGATAGGAAGGGAAAGTCAGTGTAGGGAGAAAAAAAGCGATTGTGAAAAAAAAAGAACCAAAAGTCCTTTTTAGGACTACTGTGTGTGGGGGCAGCAGGTTATTTTGTGTGGGGGGGGGGGGGAAAAAAAAAAAAAACATATATTCTGTTTAGTGTGCAAAGTTGCAGATTAGAGCACATTCTGTTTAGTGTGCAAAGTTGCAGATTAGAGCACATTCTGTTTAGTGTGCAAAGTTGCAGATTAGAGCACATTCTGTTAAGTCTTCAAACTAAAATATCAAAGTCACATATTCCATTCAGTGTGCGTCGCCGCAGTTTAGCAGCACATTCTGTGTACTGTGCAGAGTTGCAGAATAGGAAGAAATACTGTTAAGTCTTCAAACTAAAATATCAAAGTCACATATTCCATTCAGTGTGCTTCGCCGCAGTTTAGCAGCACATTCTGTGTACTGTGCAGAGTTGCAGAATAGGAAGAAATACTGTTAAGTCTTCAAACTAAAATATCAAAGTCACATATTCCATTCAGTGTGCTTCGCCGCAGTTTAGCAGCACATTCTGTGTACTGTGCAGAGTTGCAGAATAGGAAGAAATACTGTTAAGTCTTCAAACTAAAATATCAAAGTCACATATTCCATTCAGTGTGCTTCGCCGCAGTTTAGCAGCACATTCTGTGTACTGTGCAGAGTTGCAGAATAGGAAGAAATACTGTTAAGTCTTCAAACTAAAATATCAAAGTCACATATTCCATTCAGTGTGCTTCGCCGCAGTTTAGCAGCACATTCTGTGTACTCTGCAGAGTTGCAGAATAGGAAGAAATACTGTTAAGTCTTCAAACTAAAATATCAAAGTCACATATTCCATTCAGTGTGCTTCGCCGCAGTTTAGCAGCACATTCTGTGTACTCTGCAGAGTTGCAGAATAGGAAGAAATACTGTTAAGTCTTCAAACTAAAATATCAAAGTCACATATTCCATTCAGTGTGCGTCACCGCAGTTTAGCAGCCTATTCTGTGTACTCTGCACAGTTGCAGAATAGGAAGAAATACTGTTAAGTTTTCAAACTAAAATATCAAAGTCACATATTCCATTCAGTGTGCTTCGCCGCAGTTTAGCAGCCTATTCTGTGTACTCTGCACAGTTGCAGAATAGGAAGAAATACTGTTAAGTTTTCAAACTAAAATATCAAAGTCACATATTCCATTCAGTGTGCGTCACCGCAGATTAGCAGCCTATTCTGTGTACTCTGCACAGTTGCAGAATAGGAAGAAATACTGTTAAGTTTTCAAACTAAAATATCAAAGTCACATATTATATTCAGTGTGCGTCACCGCAGTTTAGCAGCCTATTCTGTGTACTCTGCACAGTTGCAGAATAGGAAGAAATACTGTTAAGTTTTCAAACTAAAATATCAAAGTCACATATTCCATTCAGTGTGCGTCACCGCAGTTTAGCAGCCTATTCTGTGTACTCTGCACAGTTGCTGAATAGGAAGAAATACTGTTAAGTTTTCAAACTAAAATATCAAAGTCACATATTATATTCAGTGTGCGTCACCGCAGTTTAGCAGCCTATTCTGTGTACTCTGCACAGTTGCAGAATAGGAAGAAATACTGTTAAGTTTTCAAACTCAAATATTAAAGTCACATATTCCATTCTGTGTGCGTCACCGCAGTTTAGCAGCCTATTCTGTGTACTCTGCACAGTTGCAGAATAGGAAGAAATACTGTTAAGTTTTCAAACTAAAATATCAAAGTCACATATTATATTCAGTGTGCGTCACCGCAGTTTAGCAGCCTATTCTGTGTACTCTGCACAGTTGCAGAATAGGAAGAAATACTGTTAAGTTTTCAAACTAAAATATCAAAGTCACATATTCCATTCAGTGTGCGTCACCGCAGTTTAGCAGCCTATTCTGTGTACTCTGCACAGTTGCAGAATAGGAAGAAATACTGTTAAGTTTTCAAACTAAAATATCAAAGTCACATATTATATTCAGTGTGCGTCACCGCAGTTTAGCAGCCTATTCTGTGTACTCTGCACAGTTGCAGAATAGGAAGAAATACTGTTAAGTTTTCAAACTAAAATATCAAAGTCACATATTCCATTCAGTGTGCGTCACCGCAGTTTAGCAGCCTATTCTGTGTACTCTGCACAGTTGCAGAATAGGAAGAAATACTGTTAAGTTTTCAAACTCAAATATCAAAGTCACATATTCCATTCAGTGTGCGTCACCGCAGTTTAGCAGCCTATTCTGTGTACTCTGCACAGTTGCAGAATAGGAAGAAATACTGTTAAGTTTTCAAACTAAAATATCAAAGTCACATATTCCGTGTAAGATGAAGAAGGCGGGTAAAAAGGGACGGGGAAGTGGACGTGATCCTGATAGTTCAGGGCGCGGGTCAGGACGTGGAGAAACTGTGCCTGGTGCCAGAGCACAAGAAAGAAAGACATCCACCATACCTAGCTTCATGTCTCATTTCACAGGGCGTCGCAGGACATCACTCTCGAGGTCCGACCACTGCGAACAGGTGGTCGGTTGGATGTCAGCTGATACTGCTTCCAGTCGGTTAAGCACCACCCTGTCTTCCACCAAGTCCACTCTCAGTAGCCAAGAGTCTGGTCAACATAATCCTCACTCTGATCATCCTTCCTCCCACCATACACGGTCTGGTCAAAGAAGTGATCCCACACTGGGATATAGTGAGGAGCTCGTCTCATCACCAATCCTTCATTTGACCCTCTCTCCAAGCACGCTTGCAGAGGAACATGACATCTTGTGCCCTGATTCACAACCTCTAGAGGGTACCCAATCACAAGAAGATGACAGATGTGAACGGCATTTAAGGTCAAAGGAAGTAGTGGATGATGATGATGATGATGAGACACAGTTGCCATTAAATCAACCACTATTACCGTCTCAAGACCTTGTTGAGGAGAATGTTATACAGTTGTCAATGACTGAGTATGTGGTGGGATCAAGACATGAGGAGGATGATCAGAGTGAGGAAGTGGAGGAGGACTTGGTGGACGATGAGGTGACTGACCCCACCTGGGAAGGTGTAGAGCCGAGCGATGACAGCAGTCCTGAGGGTGAGCCATCTGCAGCACCGCAACAGGCTGGAAGAGGCAGTGGTGTGGCTACAGAAAGAAGGCGGACCGCACCAAACCGGCCCGCAAATGTTCCACGGAGCACCCCCTTGCGTAAATCTACCTTGCCAAAGGGTAGGTGTTCCGCGGTATGGTGTTTTTTTAAGGAAAGTGCGGACGACAAAAGAATTGTAGTTTGCAACCTGTGCCACACCAGAATGAGCCGAGGCATGAACACTAGAAACCTCACCACCACCAGCATGATCCGACACATGGCATCCAAGCACCGTAATAAGTGGGAGGAACGCCTGGATCGCCCATCTGTGTCTGCAGGCCACACCACTGCCTCCTCTTCCCCTGTTTTCGGTGCCGGCCAATCGCCTGTCGAAGGCGCAGGCCCGCATACCTCCCGCCCTGCACCTGTACCATCTGAAGCACCATCAGCGACCACATCCACTTCCCTGTCCCAGCACAGCGTCCAAATGTCGTTACCCCAGGCATTTGAGCGCAAGAGAAAATACCCAGCCACCCACCCACAGGCCATAGCACTAACCTCACACCTTTCCAAATTACTGGCCATCGAAATGCTGCCATTTAGGCTTGTGGACACTGAGTCCTTCCGCAGCCTGATGGCAGCAGCTGTCCCTCGGTACGCGGTCCCCAGCCGCCACTACTTTTCCCGGTGTGCCATCCCCGCATTACACCACCATGTGTCCCGTAACATCACCCGTGCCCTGACCAACGCAGTTACTGGGAAGGTCCACTTAACGACTGACACATGGACAAGTGCTTGTGGCCAGGGACGCTACATTTCCCTGACGGCACACTGGGTGAATGTCGTGGAGGCTGGGAGCGACTCGGACCCTGGGATGGCACGGGTGCTACCCACGCCGAGGATTGCGGGCCCTACCTCCATCAGGGTTTCCGCCAGCACCTACGTTATTGGCTCCTCCTCCTCCGTTTCCACCTCCGAATTCTCTACACGCAGCGCCACTCCCCCATCAGCCAGTAGCTGGAAGCAGTGTAGCACTGCAGTGGGGAAGCGTCAACAGGCCGTGCTGAAGCTGATCTGCCTTGGGGACAAACAGCACACGGCCTCAGAGCTGTTGCAGGGGATTAGTCACCAGACCGAGCAGTGGCTCTCGCCACTCAACCTGCAACCAGGCATGGTTGTGTGTGATAATGGGCGTAACTTGGTGGCGGCTTTGGAGCTCGGCAAGCTCACACACGTACCATGCCTAGCGCATGTATTTAATTTAGTGGTTCAGCGATTTCTAAAAACCTACCCCAATGTGCATGATCTCTTGACCAAGGTGCGCCGCGTGTGTGCATATTTCCGTAAGTCATCTACAGCTTCGGCCGGCCTGTTGAAGCTGCAGCAGCGCTTACAATTGCCAGCTCACCGGCTGCTGTGTGACGTGAGCACGCGCTGGAACTCCACCTTCCACATGTTGGCCCGGCTTTGTGAGCAGCAGAGGGCAGTAGTGGAGTACCAGCTGTTACACGGTCGTCGCCTCTCCGTTCAACTTCCTGTAATCAGAAGTGAGGAGTGGGAATGGATGTCAGACCTCTGCAAGGTTTTACGCAATTTTGAGGAATCGACACAGATGGTGAGCGGCGATAACGCTATTATCAGTGTAACCATCCCACTTCTGTGTCTACTGAAACGCTCGCTGCTCACAATTAAAACCGACGCTTTGCATGTGGAAGAGGTGGAAATGGGGGAGGAAGAGCTTACACAAGGTGATAGCCAGAGCACCCTCACTTCGTCTTCTCAGCGACAATTGGAGGAGGCGGAGGAGGAGGAGGAGGAGGAAGACACGGTTGCCTCCGCTACAGAGGGTAGCCATGGAACTTTAGTTCCATCTCTTCAGCGTGGGTGGGCAGAAGAGGAGGAAGAGGATGAGGATATTGAGAGTCATCCTCCTGGTGAGGACAGCGAAATCTTGCCTGTTGGTACTCTGGCACACATGGCTGACTTTATGTTAGGCTGCCTTTCCCGTGACCCACGCGTTGTACGCATTTCAGACAACACGGATTACTGGGTGTTCACCCTTCTGGACCCCCGCTACAAAGAGAATTTCTCATCTCTCATTCCTCCGGTGGAGAGGACAAGCAAAATGGTGCAATACCAGAAGGTTCTTGTTGAAAAATTGCTCCAAAATTTTCCATCTGACAACGCTGGCGGCAGAGTACGTGCTACCTTGGCCAACCGAGAAGGGGAGAAAAGGGGAGCACACAGCAGTTCCGACAAAGGCAGGGCAACACTCTCCAAGGCGTGGGACACCTTCATGACACCCCGCCAGCACCCTCACCCTGATGTGCAGCCTAGTGTCACAAGGAGGGAAAAGTTTTGGAAGATGGTGAAGGAGTACGTAGCAGACCGTGTCAGCGTCCTCAATGATCCCTCTGTGCCTTACAACTACTGGGTGTCCAAGCTGGACACATGGTATGAACTGGCACTCTACGCCTTGGAGGTGCTGGCCTGCCCTGCCGCCAGCGTTCTGTCTGAGCGGGTATTTAGTGCTGCTGGTGGCATCATAACAGATAAGCGTATCCGCCTTTCCACCGACAATGCTGATAGGTTGACACTTAAAAAAATGAACAAGGCCTGGATTTCCCCTGACTTCTCCACTCCACTGGAGGAAAGCCCCGGGGGAACATAAACTCACTTTATATATGTTATTTACAATGATGGGAATACTCTGTATTCCCATTCACCCCTTCCACCCAAAAAACGGGTATATGGTTGACTCTTAATCTTCTCATCCTCCTCCTCCTCTTCCATATGCCCTGTGCTATAATTTTTATATAGGGCCAGCTCACCAGCGGGCCCTGTGATATAATTTTTATATAGGGCCAGCTCACCAGCGGGCCCTGTTTGACAATTTTTATATAGGTCAGCTCACCAGCGGGCTTTCTCATATAATGTTTTATTGGGTCAGCTCTCTAGCGGGCCCTCTCATATAATGTTTTATAGCGTCAGCTCACTAGCGGGCCTTCGCATATAATGTTTAGGATGGTCAGCTCTGCAGCAGACCCTCACCCATAATGTTTTAGATGGTCAGCTCAGCGCACGTTTCCCTCTTAATCATGGCCCCAGTTCCGAAAAATCGAGGAAATTTTTGGGAGAATTTGCCTTTGCGCACGTTTCCCTCTTAATCATGGCCTCAGTTCAATAAAATCAAGGAAATTTTTGGGAGAATTTGCCTCTGCGCACGTTTCCCTCTTAATCATGGCCTCACTTCAGAAAATCAAGGAAATTTTTGAGATAATTTGCCTCTGCGCACGTTTCCCTCTTAATCATGGCCTCACTTCAGAAAATCAAGGAAATTTTTGAGATAATTTGCCTCTGCGCACGTTTCCCTCTTAATCATGGCCTCACTTCAGAAAATCAAGGAAATTTTTGGGAGAATTTGCAGATGATATACAAGTAAATATACAGCAAATATTGTTTGGTAACAATTTTTCGCCTAAAGTCGTTTTTATTTTCCTTTTTGTGTGTTTTACGGTCAGTCTGTAAAAATGGCGTACTACGGGCGAAAGATCGTTCCCAGCAGCGATGTTGGAGTCCAAGATGCATCCAGACATCCTCCCTATGCTGTCCCTGAACCATTTCTGTGGTGTTTCCATCCTTTTCTTCCCTTTTCCTATGGACCAGGCACCCTCCCCTCATCAGAGCAGGGGGTGCCTGGTGTAATGCTCGAGTCCTCCCATTGACTTCAATGGGGCTCGGGTGCTCGGCCGAGCACTCGAGCCTCCGGGGGCGCTCGGTCAGAGCACCCGAACACCCGAGCATTGGGGTGCTCGCTCATCACTAGTTATAATTTCAATTATCTCAGGGTTAGCCCATTTTGAAAGTTACCAGGTATGGATATCAGGCTGCCTTACCCGGTATTCGGTAAGGCCGGTAGAGCCTCCTCAGTTCCTTGTTGCACTAGATATTAGGCTGCCTTACCCGGTATTTGGTAAGGCCGGTAGAGCCTCCCTATTGTATTGCTATTTGTATGCCCTGTCCTGTGTCAAACTTTCTTACTGCTGTTTGTAGAGTTTGGACCCGTGAGGGGCCTTGTTGCCCTTTATTTTGACTAATTAAGCTTTTCTATTTTATCCTACCCAATTGTCTGAGTGTTTAATAAAACCGTGACAGTGTCATATCATTTGCATGAATTGATTCTGGACACGTTATTTATCCTGGGGCTGTTGATTTATACGTTTATATTTAGATGAGTGGGGATGGGATGAATTATGCACTCAGTACTTTTGCATCTATGTTTTATATATCTTATACAATAAATTGTTTATTTTTTCATATTTTTGATTGTTATTTTGAAACTATACAGATTGGGCCATATTTAACCCTTTGAGTGCCAGAGGGGTACGGAATGCATTGTTTTGCAATGCATTCCATACCCCTCTGGCACTCAAAGGGTTAAGATCCTTATCCTTTTTTTTCTTTTGGTTGGTTGCTAATTATATTTATAGGCTTTATGGCACCTCATGAGAAATTTTTTTGGGTAATGGCCACTTACATGTAAATGAGTTGTGCTCCTATTTGTATTCATATTTGTGATATCCTTTGCCTTGGGATTCCGTGTTAGCAAAGTAGTAATGAATATCTTTCTTGCACAGAACAATCTTGGGATTTAGTATATGATGTTAATCCAGGGAAATATCTGACTGCTTTTTTTTTTTTAGTCAAGAAGAAATATTTGTACCAGTTTGGGGCTTAATTGGAAATGGCTTCAATAGGGTTTTATGCCTTCCTCTGGATCAACAGGGGTGATATGGCAGTGGATAAACTTGACTGACAAATGCCTTTTTTTCTTTCTCATCCAGTTTGTTCACTAACTCTCTCATAGCGGTATATAATCTTTGCCTGTCCAGTTCATGGGGGCAAAATGGTTGCATATCCATTGTCTATCAAGTAATGAAAAGCACATTCAGTACCATTCATTGATTAACCTCTACCACCTCTCCTGTGAGACCATTTCATCTATCTAACAACCTTACTGTGACATTTTATATCCTTCCATTTTCCCTAAGCATTCCAATGTCTAGCTTCAGAGTATGATTTCTTCTTGTAGCATTTCTGTGAATATGTAACAGGCTCCTTTCCTGTAGTTGGTCCAGTCCCCTCTGCATTTCATACATCTGTTACAGTCATTTATATATCTAGTTATTGCTTTGGATTTGCAGCTTGGAAACTATGCTAAATGACTCCTTAGTACTTCTGCTCCCCCAAGCAAAGGAGCTGAGTTTGTGTCAACATCAACAGAATGTGGTCGTTTTATACCTACGCCTTCAGATTCCAGAGAAAATATATATATATTTTCCAGTAAACATGGTGTGTACCAATTTTCTTATGGGCAAGTAAAGTCTTCTGATGTTTTATAAATACAGATCCTGACAGCAGAGGAAGGGGGTGTCATGGAAAACAGAGCAGCAAATAAGTCCTACTAAAGAACCAGTGAGCACTGTTGAAATGAAGAAAAACACCTTCAAAGCCTGGAGTTAAAAGAACTCTTAAATTGAGACATGCCCAGTTTTGATTGACTTAACACATCTTCTAAGGCTGCATGATGAAAGGCTCATTGATCCACATGGAAGAAAGATGAATGGAGGGGCGGATAGGACAGACATCCTTTCATTGCTCCCATTGGTACATATGGCTGTTCTTAGTCTTTGGGCTGACACATAGTTTCCAAATACATTTAGAGAACATAAAGTAAAGTCAGTTTTTCAGCTGTTCTGTGATGCAAACCAATGAAGGGCAGTGTAACATACACACACGGATACACAAACAGGTACTCATACACATATGTACATACACAGATATATACATACATATTATGGCGCAAACAACAACACGTAGAGGGATATATACAAATTCCCATTGATTTAAATGGTGCTTTTAACCCCTTGAATGCTTGAAAGTTCTCAAATGTATTGTTAAGCAATGTGTTTGAGACCCCTCTGGCATTTAATGGGTTAAAAGCACATACACACATATACAAACACACACTCACATGTACATGCACACAATGATACACAGAAACAGACACACCGACACACAGAAACAGACACACACACACACACACAACAGCACCTACACATACACACATTTATACAAACACACACATACATACATACACACATGCACATATACATCCACTCAGACACACATGCATACAATACATGCAAACACACACATACATGCACATACACAACCACTCAGACGCACATATATACACACACATGCACATATACATCCATTCAGACACACATGAATATACACATACATACAAACACACTCATACACACATATACATACACACATATACATACACACTAGGGTGACCACGGGTCCCGGAACGTCCGGGACTGTCCCTGATTTCAGGGCTATGTCCCGCGTCCCGGGTCATCTTCAACCGGGACAATGAAGTGTCCCGGAATGAAGCCAAGCCGCCCTGGATGTCAGCCTGCAAGCGGTGTGTCACATCATGGACGCCGCTTGCAGGCTGACATCCAGGGCAGCAATGCAGCTGAGCCTGATCTGGAGGCAAGCGCTCTAGTAATACAGAGCGCTGGGAGATGACATCATCTCCCAGCGCTCTGCATTACTGAGCACAGCGCGCGGGAGCTTCAGCTCTGTGCCGGAAGAGGCACAGAGCACTTTCCACGCCGCTAGACCACCAGGGACTCAAGGTAAGGCATGAAGGGGCAAGTTGCTGTCTCTACTTCCAAGACTCACTCCCTGCTTTCCCCCTCTCATACCCAACTGTATTTTCTGCTTTGTAGTCCCAGACCAAACCCCCGGCTTCCCTCTCATGCCGGCTCCTCACTCCATGACTGCTCCCCCTTCTCTAGTTACAGGCCTCACTTCCTGCACCCTCTCTGTAGTCCCCAGGTTCCCTCAGGCCCTCGGTCTCCCTTCCTACTCCCCTTGACACAGGCCTCAGTCCCAGACTGGTTTCCCGGTGCTAGGCCTCAGTCCCCGGGATGTCCTGTACAGGAGTTCGGCCAGTGCTGCGAGTTGTCCGGCTCGGTGTCATGCCCTATACAGAGGCTCTGGCGGTGCAGCAGCGCATTGTCCAGGGCCTGAAGTCGGAGCCTCCCTCTGCAGAGCCTGGCTGCCGGGGCACCCTGCTCCTGTGCCAGCACCAGGCCGTGTACACGATAGGGATCCGGAGAGGCCAGTACCCAGCCCAGGAGGAGTAGGGTGACCACGTCCCGGAATGACAGAAGGGAAATGTGGTCACCCTAATACACACACACACAGAAACAGACACACACACACATATACATTCATACACATATACACTGAAACAGATACACACACAGAAACACAGACACACAAATAGACACGCGTACACAGACACACACACATAGACATGCATACACATATATAATCATACAAACACCCCACCACACACACACATATGTACATACAATCAGACACACGTGCATAGGCAGATACATATACATACTCATGTACACACACATACATGCACATATATCCTGGAACAAACAAACATCACCTAGAGCATGGGCATCAAACGTGCAGCCTGTGGGCTAAATACAGCCCACCTGACCCCAGAGTGCGGTCCACCTAAGATCTTTAAAATAAATACTTTTTAGCTAATTAACTAGCACACATGAACTAGTAGTCCATTAGTACTTACTTCCCTATCTACCAGTAATGTACAGTTCAAGAATAGATGTCTGTTAAATATCTTATAATTGACTTTATCAATGAATAAATAAATCCATATTTTCGCACAGCTAACAGGCTATATTTAGTTCACCATCATTATCAATAATAGAATAAAAAATAATTTGACTCTTGCATTTACGGCTTTCTGATCATGTGGACCACAACTGAAAAAACTTGGGAAGCCCCTGACCTAGAGGGATAAATACACATTCCCACTGATCTAAATAGGGCTTTTAACCCCTTAATAATTTGAGAGATCTCCAAAGCATCATAAATGCTATGTGTATGAAGGCATTACAGTGAAACCGAATAGAGGTTACAAAACATGAATCAAATGGTATGAGCCTCCAGCAAGGGTTGGCAACCTAAGGCTCTTGAGCTATTTTTGGACTATAACTTCTGTTAGTGAATGATGGTAATTGTAGCACAAAAACAGCTACAGGGCCTCACATTGCTTGCTCCTGCAGTAGAGACACAGGCAATGTGAAAGCCTTGTCCCAAAGAGCTCACTATTTCATAACAATTTCTCTTACTTAAAGGGATAGTAATACTTTAATATTACTATTCCCCATATTGTAGCTATTTGAAAAAGAATTGAATTGCCCCCAGGTTCATCTCTCAAACCTTTAAGGAAATGCAGGGACAAAATATTTACATTAGGGATTTTTGCTATATCATTTGATTTAGAACAAAATACAAGACCTTTGGGCAACTGTCAAATCACCCTGAAAGAAGACACGCTAACCCAGTGGCAACCTTTGCCTTTCGAGCTGTTGGAGACCACAACAGTTACAGGGCAGCACAGTGGTTAGCACTGTTGCCTTGCAGTGATGGGGTCCTGGGTTCAAATCCCACCAAGGACAACATCTGCAATGAGTTTGTATGTTCTCACTGTGTTTGCGTGGGTTTCCTCCGGGTACTCCGGTTTCCTCCCACACTCCCAAAAAAAAAACATACTGATAGGTGAATTTAGATTGTGAGCCCCAATGGGGACAGGAACCAATATGAGTGTAAAGCGCTGCGGAATCTGTGTGCACTATATAAATAAAGGATTATTATTATTATTATAGACTATAACAGCTGGAGAGCCAGAGGTTGCCTACACTTCTCTAACATAACATAATGTATTCTGGTTGGCTACATTACCCTTTTGCACCAAAGTAAAGTTGAGTGATTCTAAGGCAAATTACCTATACCATAGGTACAAATAATAAAAGTCATCATTGATTTAAATGGGGACTTTAACCCCTTGGATATGAAAGAGTTTTCCAATGCATTGTGCAGCAATGTTCTGGAGACCTCTTCCACATTCAAGGATTTCAAATCCCCATTTGCATCAATTTACACAGTATCACAGTAAATTAGTTTGAAAAAAGACAGTCCATCAAGTTCAATTTTTGCATCATAACCCAGAAAAATAATGATTTTATAAGCCTTCCTGCTTCCAAAATGAGTATTAGTCTATTTACCGGAACATCCAGTTTTACCTACTAAGTTACAGTATAACCTAGCATATAACCTAGCATGTTCCCTTATGCAAGAAATGCATCTAATCTTTTAAATGTATTCAGTGTATCTGTCATTACCACCTACTTAGGCAAAGAACTTCACAACTTATCAGAACTCACTGTAAAAAAAAACCTTCATCTGCTGAAGAAAATTATCTGAGATGAAAGAGAATGAGAGAAGAAATTATATAAAAACTCAAATAATCCACATGAAATATATATGAATATAATAAAATGAAAAAGATACAGTGTAGACAATGCAATCTTAATTACTTGAAGCTTGCCCACCCACCTCAACTGCTTGAGCAAACATACATGTGCTTCCTATATACAAACACACACAGACACATAATACACACATACACACACAGATACCCCATACACTCAGGGTGTGATCGTGTGACTGCCAGCAACTGCACAACAGTGTGAGCTATTACGCAGCACAGATATAGGGAGACCCAGTCACCCAAATTCCCTCATAGCCTGGCACTGGATCCACTCCCAGCTCTGTAGTTATTCTATGCAACATTCAGTAGGCAACATGAGACTCTCACGCTGTCATGCAGTGTGAGATTCTCATGTCACCATTTTTAACCAGGCAACATGGTTAATATGTCAAGTCGTCACACAGTCTTTTGAGTGCGACCTTTTAAAAGGATACCCATACAGACTAACACACAGATACTCCCCATACAGAAATACACATGCAGATACTCCTATACAAACATACACACACAAATACCACATACACACGTTCACACAGATATACACCATACACACATACATATGCCCTCCGTTCACACACAGATATGCCCCGTACACACAAACCCACATATATCCCCCATACAGTTATCTTCCATACACACATGCACGGATACCTCCATACAAACACAGATACCCCCATACACACACATACACACAGATATCTCCCATACATAAACAAATACACACATATGCACAGATATACACATACACACACACACGCACACAGATACCCTCATAGACAGATATCCCCCATACATACATACATACACAAAGATATCCCCCATACATACATAAACACACAGATACCCCATACACACAAAGAATCTCCCATACACAAATACACACAGAGATATCTCCCATACACACAAACACATACACACATGCACAGATACACACACACACAGGCAGATACCCCCATATACATATATACCACATACACATACCTGGGAACTCTCCGGATTTGCCCCGGAGACTCCGGTTCTGACAGAGCTTTACCGGGTCTCCGGGGCAGAGGCAGATTCCTCCGGATGTGGAGAGTTTCTATTGAAACTCTGCCACATCTGCTTTTTCTCCCGTTGTGCCTCCGTCCCCAGCCTTCTGTGTGACACATTTAACCCTCTGAGTACCAGAGTGGTACGGAATGCATCGCTTTGCAATGCATTCCGTACCACTCTGGCACTCAAAGGGTTAAATCCCCCCCAACACTCAAGTTAAGCCCCACCCCTTTTTGACGCGATTAGCATCATTTTTGTTACTCCCTGCTGAACAGAGGACTACCCTCCGGGTAGCCCTCAACTGAAAGTTCCCAGGTATGCCCATACACTAATACACAGATACCCCCCACACACAAATACAGAAACAGTAAGCAGTAAGTGCTGTTTTTGGACCCCCCCCCACATACACACGCACATATATCCCCCATACACACACACACACACATATACCCAGTTAAACACGCTCATGCACACACACGCATAACCCCCAAATATACATATAACCCTCACGCATATAAACCCACACACACATACATATAAATCCCAACAGAATGCACACACACATAAATATACCCCACAAACACATACGCACACAAGCATACACACTCACAGGGTAGGGGGAAGGTTGTTTCCTTGCATTATTTTCAAGGCAATTCACACAATAAAGGGGTGATGAAAGGTTGTATCAGATACCCCACAGCCTGCCAGTCACATGACTCCCAAAATGGTGGATAGGAAGTTCAAAGGCCTACAACTTTCTTTCAAACTACCGCACCCCTAAAATCAAGGATGGGAGAACAGTCAGATACAGACATTAAGGAACATTCAAAGGACCACACCTCCATAGACATTTAAAACAAGAAAAAACTTGCCTTTCAGGTGTTTAGAGAGGACTACTGTCTGCATTACTGCAGCACCACTAGTGTTAGCCCGTGTACACGGGCTTTAAAACTCTAATAAACTAGCACCTAAAATATATGTGTTACCCTTTTGAGTGTCAGAGAGGTACACAATGCATTGCAGAGCTATGCTTTGCTTATTCCTCTGGCACTCAAAGGGCTACCTCTTTGAGATCCTGAGGCTGATGTACTATGTACTGAACTACACTATAGGGAAGACATAAACATTCCAACTGATTTAAAGGGGAACTATAACCCCAAAATAGTCTCCCCCTAACAATTAGTCATTTAGCGATATGCTTAGCAATTTTAGTATTAGCCATCATAATTACCGTCTTAGTGAGAAATCCTACTTCTGCTGAGACTGACGGCCAGGCAACAGCGCAGACATCTTTGCTTACAGACGTCTGCGCACCTGCACTGTCAGTCCCAGTCTCCACTAGGAGGCGTTGCATGGTACCTTTCGGTTCCAGAAGGGACTTACGGTGCAGGCGCCTCTAAAACGATGTTGCCTGGCTGTCAGTCTTGGCAGAAGTAGGATTTCTCTGTAACGCGACAATTATGCTGGCTAATATTACTTTTGTTAAGCTAATGCTAGATACCTAATTGTTGGGGGAATACTTTTCTGGGGTAATAGTTCCCCTTTAAATTGGGATTTTAATCCCTTGAACTCTAGAGATTAAGTTGCAACTTAAATCAATGGGATTTTTGGATAATTATTCCATTTCTGATCAGTGCATTAGCCTTTCTAACTCTGATCTGGGTTCCATCGCAGTTTATAACATTACCGCTAGTTTTACCTACACATTTGGCTTAAACCTCAACAGGAATCTTTGATTTCTTACATTTATTGCGTGCAATGGAATCCAGGCTTCTCTAAGCAACAGTTCATCTGTATCACCTTAAACAAGTAATTGCTGTCAAATGTTTCTAGTCAAATAAGAAAGGAGGCAAAACGCAATACAGTGCTTGACAGGTCACATCTGGTCATAACTGTTTGAACTGCGAGGATGTGAGCTAGAGATTATGTCAGCACTGCTGAACTGCCTTTCCAGTTGTATGAGCCAAAGGGGAAGCCAATATGAAACAAATCAAATGCTTTTATAAACAAGGGACCCAGTGAATGAACATGAGCTGACGTCAGGCATCCTTATCTACCAGTTAGAAAACACTGAAAATACCACGGTGTTTGAGAAGCTCAGCTACACAGTCACCGAGTTAATTTTCTGTAGTAAGTATGTTAATTGTAATTAATTAATTTCTGAGCAACATGTATTTATAACCAGGCTCTTTGGATCGTTGTTTAAGCAATATAAAAAATCAATCAATCAATCAATAGAATATTAAACAATCATAAATAACAATCATTCTAGATTAAAGGAGAACTATAGCCAGAGAATAAATGGCTCTTAATTTAACATAAATTACCTAGGTAGTTGTCTATCACAGTTAATTACTTCAGTTTACTGTTTTTATTTGCTGTTCATTTATCCATGGGGTTCAAGTAATCCTTTTATATAAAAGGCCAGAAGTATGTTTGTCAGATGCAGTCATGCGCAGTAGAGAATGCCCGAGCGGACCAAACGAGCCATCTTCCCAGCCGCTCTCCCAGCCCTGTGTGCCCGGTGTCCATCCTGTTGTGTGAGGGAGCCCTGACCGCAGTCGTGCGGTGTCTAGCTGAGCCTGGAGGTGAGAGGCACGTTCAAGAGCCCCCTGCTCTGGGTCAAGGCTCTCTCCCACACACAAACCCAAGACTGATGAGGCAGAGGTGCGCTCCCTCTCCTCACACTCTGCTGTTACTGAGGCAGCAGGTGCAGGGACTGGCGGGTGCATGGCTATCTTAACCATTTGAGTGCCATTCACTTTGGCCCGTATACATGGGCTTTTACACTAGTTTGAAATAAAGGAATATTTCAGTGCAATTACGGAACTCGGATGTGTTTAATCTAGGCAATTGTACAGTTTTACTCTACATACTGCACATATCTTGTGGAACATTTTAATTTCTACAAATCAACTTCAAATGGGTACTTAGACTATAACATTTTTCTATGGAAATAAAAAAGCCACAATTTCATGTCTGCCAGGAGCACTGTAAAGACTCTTTGTGAGCCCTTTCTAAATTCATTTTCCAATTACAGCTATTACATGAAATCACTTATGAACCATACAGAGAACTGCATTATATCATTTAATAAAGATTTCTTTATTAGGACAAGCATTACATTTAACCCATCAGTGTTCCATTAGAAGCTGCAATGGGTGGGGCCTTTCTGGCACTCAAGGTGTTATCCCAGGGTAAGCAACCTGTGAATCCCAAGGTATAGAGAAAATACAACTCCCATCACTCTCAGTCATGTCCCTCTGTTTTTTTTTGTTGGGGTACTATTACCTTCCTCCTCATTTTGCTAGGGGCTGGCTAAGGAACAAATGGTTGAGTTATCCCATTTGCAATAATTCATTGTGACCATTTTTCAGAGAAAGAGAGTTAATATGAGAATAGTGGAGTGGGTAAAATTAGAACTACTAAGACTAATAGTGTTAATAACTGCTAATCCCACCTCAACAAGTAGCAACTTTGTAAGCTCACAACTCCCTGTGCATCTCCTCTCAAAACAAAATGCTGGACGTTCAAGAGAGGTAGCTAATTATTCCTACTGGCTTCTGTAATGTCATATCTACATACACAGCCAATAAGAATGAGGCTGCGATGACAACCTCAGTCCTAACGGGAGCTGTGACTAGAAGCTTGTTGTGATTGTGCACAATTTATGAAATGCATTTATAACATTGTTGCTCCCAGTCACAGTGATTAAAAAGTGAAAGATTAATCTTTAGAATAGTTTTCATGTTATCCGCCCTTTAAATGTTCCCTAATTCATTCGCAAATAGGGTCATAAAGATATTTATTATGACACAGCTGTAGCCCACATTAGTGTATCACCCCCATTTACAAAGTCAGAGTTCTTTATATCGTGCTATATAGTTTCTTTGGCATGATGCAATTAACTATACACATGTGCAGTCACAGGTGATTACAATGAACATCAAAGTGAAGAGCATCATGTGATAGCCAATAAAAGATGATCATACAACTTGCTACCATGGTGATTTCCTGAGCTACATAAACCTTCTGAACTATACAGATACAAGCTATATTGGTCGATTTGCACTTCCAACAGCTGCAAACTGAAGATCCCAAAAGATATTATTTCCCTCAGGAAATAAAATGGTACACTTGAAGGAAATATGGCCAAAATGTATCCTGAATATCATAATGACAAATAATCAATTAAGAGTTGTAATTAGGATGAAAAAGAGGTGGAACCGCAAGCTATTAAACTATGGCAAGTGTTTGTGGCTGTAAATTACATTTTTTAATAATAGCCAAGAGTGGGTCAAATTTGTGAAGATGAGCATCATACAAGAGCTTCATAAGAGATCTGTTAGAAATCTTATGTCAGAGGGGAATTGAGACATCAATACATACCTGAAAGCACTATGACTTGATTTCATGAAACCACAAAAAGACAGAGCCTTGTATGACAATAACCACTGGTGTATATGTTTATTTATAAGAAATCATACAGCATGACACACTTTGAGTTTTATTTACTTGAACTGGCCACTTGATATCATCTGGTAGAGTTCTGTATTATTCTAGCACTAAGCAAATATATTTCCCAATGTATAGCCAACTTTGTTACTATAAATATTAAAGTGGCAATAAAGGATCAAAATAACACAGTTTTAAAGTTTTGTTTTTATTGTTTTTACTGAAGAAGTGGTCTGTGACCAGGAAACACATTGAGGCTTTTTTTATACCAATAAATATTTATTTTCAATATTCTGGTCTGCCCTACATTTTCACTGAGAAGGCTATTTTACGGATAATTTGATGTGCACCTCTATGGTTCCATTGCAGGGAGAACCAGCATTATCATTCCCAGTAGCCTTTAGAACAGTATATACCACCATAGGCCATTTTTTGATCTATTCTGTGAGTACTGTTTTCTTTTACCAGCTTGATTATTGTTACTAAAATTCTGTCAGGCCACTCTCCTCACATTTGTTGTGTGTGGTTGACAGTTTAAAACTATTCCCAGTGCCCTCACAGTTGTGGGATTAGAGTTGACATAGCCTAGAACTCCCCAGTTCCCTCTCTGTTACAACGCTAATCCCAGAAATCTGCAGGGCTGGGTGACATCAGCCAGAGTTGGCCTAAGATTAGACTGAGGAAATATCTGCTGACATATGTTTCACAGGATAGACTAATACCTCAACATCACTAATGCTTGGAACACCTGTTCTGGATAAAAAATAATTATCTCTGGAGTTGCAGGATCCCTTGTTTGAGTACTTCATCAGATCCGTCAGTGGATGAAGCTGATCTGCCACTCCAAACACAGGATCCAGTTGGCGGAAACAACTTACCCTTCATCAACTCCAGGCATTTTTATTTCTCTGATTGGTATTTAACCTTTCCATTAACCCTTCCATCTTATCTGTATGGACCTCACCATTTTAATCAGAACTGGCTGCAAATGGACTATATATCACTTAGTCTGGTCAGAGAACAAAACTGCATTGTGCTTCATCTAGACGTCTTAAGTTGTCTGATTGCAAGTCAATGGAAACTCACAATACCACCCTGCCACCCATTTGAACTTACAGTTATATCATAAAATGTATCTACTAGTTTTCTTACTTTTGTTTTTGCTCAAAAACAGGTCAAAATTCTTCAGTTCTCTCACCTGTTAATCAATATCTATCCATCCATACCTTCTACATTGTCCAGTGCTTTGTTCTCATGAGTTGTTTTTTTACCTGCACTCTTTATATCCATTTACCTAGAAATTACCCATACCTCTTCATGTATATATATCCTAAAGCAGGACTGTATATGTGAAGAGGTATCTAAGTAGTTTATTGGTACATGGATATAAGGCAGGTGAGATCCACCTGCCTTTTCTGTCTGCAACTCTCCTTGTAGCTTCAGGATATATCTCTCCCAGCCTTGGTCCCCACTGCATTCCCACCTGTGTCCATCCTAGACAGAGTTCTACCTGCTCTTCTTGTGGGGCAGAGCCCAGTAACCTACTGACCATTCCCTGCCTCCCTCCATCCCCTCTGCCATTCTCATGCGCATTATGGAACTCGTTCTTTAGGTAACAAATTCCATGCAACTCATGACGTCTTCTGATCCAACTCTGTTAGATATAATTTACCTATCTCCATTGTCTCCAGCTTTTTGAAATTTGTCTTTCTGTCCTCAGACTCTCGTACATTACTCCATGGCAATTTCAACTTACACACTGATCATTCATTTTTATCCTGTGCTTCATGCTTTTTCTCTAACCTTTTCCAGTGGCCGTCAACAGTGGACTGCTGCCAGCACTCACATGGAAAACCACTCTCTGAACCTAGTATTCACCAAAAACTGTTCAGTTTTTAACTTTATAATTTCCTCCTTTCCTCTCTCTGATTACCATCTTATCTCCTTCATACTCTCTTGCATACCTTCCCCCCACCAAAAAAAAAAAAAAAAAAAAAACCTCTCTTCACAAGGAACATAGGGATGGCAAACTTTGTTTGTGTTACAGCTTACCTTGTTTCCAGCGATGCTCGGTGTCATTCCACACGTCATCTGCAGGCGCAAGGCTTTAGAGTGAAGCAGGCCTCTGTTTTATGCCATGCTTCCTGTAGTCTCCTCCTACCTACTTCCTTCCTCCGAGCCTGCTCCTCCTACCTACTTCCTGAGGAGGGGTTTAAAGGGCAGCCTGAGTCTGACTCAATGGCCCTTGTGTTGTCGTTCCTAGCAGTTCTATTCTTGGGCTCTGTTTATGACCTGGCTAGTCTCACATCAAATCTGGTGCTGACCTGTGGCTCTGTCTGACTACTCTTTGATTATCCCTTTAGTGGACACCCAACCTGGTGCAGACCTGTGGCTCTGGCTGACTACCTGAACTGTGTATGACCTGGCTTGTCTGACTACCTTCTCTGGTGCCGAATTGAGGCTCTGTCTGACTATTCTTACGTTCGTCCCTTGTACTTAGCAGACCCCCTAATTAGTGTGGACCTGGGGCTCTGGTAGACTAGCTCTAATACTGACCACAGGCATGGGTCAGGTAATGCTCCATACTGACTGCAGGTGTGGGTCAGTTTTTGCTCCATACTGACTGCAGACGTGAGTCAGTACTCCAGCGACGTTCGATCAAGATCCCGTGTTCTTGTTTCTGTTCCTGCTCCTGGTTCCTATCAAGACTACCAGTGGCTGAGGCCTAGTTTCTAGCAGAGTGGTCTAGCTTGGCAGCCTACTATTCCTGATAGCAGTGCTCGCTGGCTTGTAACCCTCTGCTTGTTCCTTTTGTATATATTGTGCACTAATTTTCTGTTTTCAATAAATTTGCATTTAACTATACCGTACTGACTTCTGAACATCTGTGGGAAACCGTGACAGTTTGGCTCTAAAAAGCAAAACAGGTGAAAAATGTAACGTCCCCCCGAACTGCAAATTTTCTGCAAAAATTGCATATTTTTCAGTTTTCTCTCCCGCCGCTACCCCCACTGTACTGTTAGCCATCGAACCACACATACTGAACCCCTGTTTTTTTTTTCACCGCCATAACTATAGTACAGCACAAACTTACACCCTAGCCATGTCCCACTGCACTGGCAGTCATATAACCACACATACCAACCCGCCTTGTTACACTGCACTGGTGGTCAAAGAACTGTACACACTGACCTCCCAGTCTTGTTCACTGCTCTGGTAGAACCCCAAATGCTGAACTCCCATAAGTCCCAGCTTTGTTCAGCTGTATTGGTAGTAACAGAAAAACACACACAGTCTGCATGGCTTCAGGAATTCTTGGATATAAACACCTAGCTTGTCATCACCTTCTGACGCTAGGGTCTGGCCATGGAAGGACACTGCAACATCTTCTGGTGATCCACTGCTGTCATCGTTACCCCCCCCACCAGCTGATAGTGATTCTGTAGATGTGAGGATGTAGCAGTTCATGTCCACCCATTGCACATTGTGTAGTGTGCTGACCACTTATTGCAGTGTGGTAGAGTATAATCACAGGCATGGAATCATGCAGCCTTTAAGGGGATTCCACCCTGCAGAATAAATAAAACTGGTGGCATTGAGGATTAATCATTATTATTAATGAATCCTGCAATTCTGAGTCCACAAAGTAATCACAAACAACACCACATTTCACTCATACTGTTCACTTTAACCCTTTGGGTGTTAGAGAGGTTCCCGATACATTTCGTCCACCCCTAATTTTAACTATATTATATGGCCATTTAGTGAACTTCAGGGTCAAATACATATGATGAATCTGGTTGACTATCACTGAACTATATGCATTATATATGCATGCATCACAATACTTCATTGTAAATAGGTAAAAGGTGGTTCTGTGTTAGCTGTAGAAAAAGCAGGAGACTGGTAGATTAAAAGTGATACCTGTACCAGATAACTGAGTAGCTGTAGAATGCAAGCGTTTAAGATATCTTAGGTCCCTTTGTCAGTCATGATGAAGATAACTAAGTTGTATTGAAAGCACGCATTCTAAAGCTTCTTAGCAAATAAAGGTATCACTTTTATTCTCCCAGTATCCTGCCATTGTAAGTAGTAGCTCTGTTTACAATGACTTTAACAGAATGCTATTTCACTAAGGGTTGTCTCTCTCCTTTTGTTGCTACCATAGCAAAACAATCATAAAATGTTTCTGAAAAAAATAACAGAAAAGGCCAGAAAAGTTTCCAGGAACTGTCACTGCACTCTTACTCAGAAGAATGTTTGTTTTTTTTAAGAGGCTTACATAATTGTGTACAGAATCTTCCTTTATTGATGAGAGTTGGTTTGATACTCTATATTTGTTCTGAATAATAAATAATATCTTCTTTTCCCAAATTAAAGAGGTGAGTGAATGTGAGTGCCTGCAAGCATGTTTGACTGTGTGTGTGTGGATGGGCATGCATCCATGTTAGTAGGTTAAACCCACTTAGGTGGGCTTAACCCTTTGAGGACCAGAGCCTAAAAGGGCACTCGCTTCTGCCTTAGGACAAACACCTGGCAAATAGTCATCTTCATCCAAGAAGTCACTGTAACCTTAGACTCAACATGGCTCCACACAAGGGCCCTCAGGAATGACAAAAAGTTAATCAGATATTGCTGTGTGCAATGAACATAGTACTTCAAGCAACAAACCACATCCAAGAGGTGAAGCTCCTGCTCTTGTCTATTAGATAAAACTGGCCAGAAAGATGGAAGAACTATTTCTTGGGTGATGTGAAATTCAGAACCAACCTCAACGAGGAACCCTACAGGAGGGTGGAAGACCAAAAAGGGAGGCTTACAAATGAATGCCTGAAGATTGTTCTCCAGCAGAACCAATGTAATAGCCAAGATAAAGGCAGTATTGAGCATCAAGAAATGCATGGAAACCAAAAACAAAGGCTCAAAAGAAGTCATCTGAAGCACTCCAAGAACCAGGTTGGGATTCTGAAAGACAGGGTAGGCATGAGCTTCCCCTTTTACAGTAGTGTGCACATTAAGTAGTAAGGCAATATACCGCTGGAAAAGGACAGGAAGAGCTTAAATCTGAAGATTAATATAACTAAGACCAAGCCCTTTCTGAAAACCATCCAGCTAGACCTTTAAGCCATGAAGTCTGATACATGGCCACAGAGTAAGCTGAGACCTTTCCAGTAAGCAAAGTGACATCCAAGGCTGATTCCGAAAGGTAAGCATTAGCTTCAAGGAACTTGGCTATAAGGACCATCAGGTCCTCCTTGGATGATTACACTTGGACGGCAGGCAAAAATTGATACCCTCAGACTGCCATAGCCCTAGTGACCTATGCAATGGCAAACGCAGGGTGTAGGGCTGCAAAAGAAGCCAACAAAAGCTGCCTTCAAATCCAGGAGCTTGTCTGCCTGTTCCTTGAGAGCCACAGCATCTGCTAGTTGCAAAGCAGTATACTTGGCTAGGGGAGAAATCGGGGGCCAACCACATGGGGTGGTGGCCCACTATATTAAAGCACCAGCAGGAAAAGGTACTAAAACAGATATACGCCAATTAAGGAAGATCTGCTGTCAGGCATTTATCATTCCTCCAGGAGCAACTTGATGCTGATGCCGCTAGCATCTCTAGGACTTTCCAAATAGACCCTTCAGGATAAAACCTGAGATCTTCCTCAAAACTGTCCTCAACAGACAAGAAGGAATCTAGGTTTTCCTAATCAGTTTTACCTTTCCTTAGCGGAGAAATCCTCTATAACATGACTTAAACACCATTTGGGAGGGGCAAGGTGTCATATGGGCCAACAAGCTAAAGACCTTGAAAAGATAAAAGGGATACAACTTAACTATGGAAAATAGGGCCCCAACTCATGCAGGCCTCTGTTCAACAGGCGAGGGCTCCAAAGCTAGGGTAGGGGCCACAGAGCAAGAGAGACACAAAAAACTAGAGCAGGCTAATTCCCAAGAAGCCTGATCTGGCATAAGGGGCAATGGGTAAATGGGTTTAAATATGTTGAAAGGGACCCCTAGAGACTTAGTAACCTTGGACTTGCCACTGTCTCCCTCAGATTCGGACATAGTCAGGAGACCCCCAACATAGAAAAGCAAATACAATCATTGTAGTAGAAGATAAAAGTACTTAAACATTCTTATAAGTACTTATCAGACTGCAAGGGATTAATCTGGCAAGCAGGAGTCATCCTGTAGGAAACAGAATGCAAAAGGGACTAGCTAAGAACTTTGCCCTTGCTTCTGGAATTTTCAAACTGGGAGTGTCTGGGGGAGGTAAAGTGGTGTAGGATGAGAGTCTCTTTCAAAGAGATCTTTTGTCAGTGCTCTTCTCTCATGAAGGAGGTGGCTTCACCCCATGTTTCCTGTGTTCCATCTAATGTAAGAGAAAAGCAGTTATGGACAGAAATTTGGGACAGACGGATTCAAAGAACAGACGTGAAGAGCACGGTCTGCCACATTTGCATTTGTGCATGTTTTTGGCAGATAGCCAATATAAACTGGTATGTAGAAATGTATGTAACAAAGAAAAAGATGCATAATAAATTGGTTTATTTAGAATACATAACAAATAAGTAAAACACAAATGCATAATAATATAAATACATATGCATCTAACAGACAAGGATGAGCAAAAAGACCCATTTTGCAAGAATTTTCAAGGGAAAAGGAACAGACAGAAAATCCATTAAATGTCTGCCTTTTCACTACCACCAAAGAAAGTCCTGGTTTTTCTTGTCTTGCATGTATTACGTAGTATCTTTCATTCTTAGTCTAGTCTCAACTCAAGTAGGATTACCTGTGATATCCCAAACTGACTGAATACTTCATCTCTTAAACCAAGGCAAAAGGGCAAAATTCATAATTTATAATGACTATTGCAATTATCTAGTAAGAGTATCATAAGTGGGGGATTATTATTTCCAAGTGCTCCTGTTGTTTTAAGATGAAGAGGTGATTATAGACCTGGTAAACAAGTGGAATATGGTAGATACTGCAGGTGTGTGGAAATGCTTCCCCCTTATAAAGGGAATTGTTCTTTTACAAAGCCCATGATTTTTGTGCTAGTCTGGATTTTAACCCTTTGCATGTTAAACAGTTGTCCAGAACGTTGTTTGCAATGCAATAAAAATATCTTGAATATAAGGGGTTAATTAGGGTTGCACCGTTACCGATACTGGTATCGGAGGCGATACCAGCATTTGCGCAAGTACTTGTACCCGCGCAAATGCGGCCGATGCCAGCACCGATACCCTATGTCAGGGTTGGTGCTGCAGAGAGGGAGCCCGGGGAGCTGCTCACAATGCTCCCCGGTCACCTCTCTCCCTCCTGCAGCGTCGGAGCGTTGCCGCGGGTTGCTATGGCAACGCTCCATCGCTGACCACTGTTGGGGCTCGCGCAAGAACAGCAAGCACCCGGCAGAGGAGGGTAAGGCAGGAAAAGGGGGATCAACAGCGGAAGATGGGGCATGAAGAGCGGGTGGTGAAAGAGGCAGAGAGGGGGGTCAAGAGGGAGAAAAATAGGCAAAAGGGACTAAGGGAGAAAAAAAGAGGCAAAAAGAGGAAGGATCAGGAGACAAAACGAGGGGGGCCAAGAAGAGGCAAAAGGAGGGGGTGATCAAGAGGGAGAGAGAGGCAAAAGGGTGGGATCAAGAGTCAAGAATGGGGACAAAGGGGGATCAAAAGGGAGAGAAAACGCCAAGGCAAAAGGAGGGAGCTCAAGAGGGGGAGAATGGAATAAAAGGTGGGAATCAAGAGGGGGAGAAAGAGGCAAAAGGGGAGAGTCAAGAGTTGGTGTGTGTATGTATGTGTGTGTGTGTGTGTGTGTATATATATTTCAAGAACTCACCGATACTATATATGCTTTAGGTACTTGGAAAACTAGCAAATGACCGCAAAAAAAGTAACGGTAATTGGTATCGGTGAGCACTTGAAAAAAGTATCGGTACTCGTACTCGGCCTTAAAAAATTGGTATCGGTGCATCTCTAGGGTTAATAACTAGCCTGAGGGAGCTACCATCACTTCTTACCCACGCAAGTGGCAGCTCCATTCAGCATCTAAACATTTCAGTCACACTATGCAATTATTCGCTACAGAACAATGTGACAGACCCTTTCAGGGCCCAGGATGTCAGTGGTTTCCTTCATGAAGGGAGACACTGTGCTATAATAACAGGCAAGCGATGGGTGTTAATTTTCCTTTAAGTGTTAACTGTATTGTGTGAGAGTTTAAAAAATGACAAACTACAAGGTGACATAAGGACACATACTCTCCCATGGCATATCCTGAAGACCATCTGGGAAGCATTTTCTCTGCTTCCATCTTTCCATAAACTCCAAGGTACAATTTATAGAGCGCTGACAAAATAGATCATGTCCTGGCAGAAATATCCTTTCTAACTATTTTATTATCCTTCTGCTCTTAGTTTTTGTAAAGCCTCAGACGTGCATCTGCCAAATTGGCAGGAATGGATGAACTTCTAGTGACAAGGTATTGCAATGGAAAAAACAAGGATGGAGTGGGAAGAAAATCCAGTCATTCTGCAATTTTAGAGCTGTGAGATCATTCTATGGATGCTGGTTCTTCACCTTGGATCATGAAACCTTAGAAAGACATTGACCTGCTTAATACAGAATATGATTGGTCGCATTCTGTAACAAACAATACTAGTACAATGTCTTAAAGCAATATAGAAAAAAGATGATCATCTATTAGGCTGTTTAGATGCTAGAAATGTGTCCAGCACATTACTTCACAATATATACTGGCAATGTCACAAAAATCAAAGGTGTTAATATCCAATATAAAAATATTAAGTATTCAGTAAAAGTTTCTTATTTACCATTTAAATTGTAATGCTTTCATTCCTAATGTGAATCCTAATGCAGCCACCGAGAAAGCACTAATGGTAATATGTTCAAAAATTTGTGGTAACGGAAATTGCATATAATCAGTATAAAAATGTTCTATTGCTATGGTCTGTTAATTCTTAGACATATTACCTTTATTTTTTTTTTCATCCAATTCTGCCATCTCCATCAAAGGGAAAAAGTAGACTTACAGGTGGGTATTGTTTAATCTGCTGTCATTTTAAAAGGTATTTAAAAGGTATTTAGCTGTCACATTTTTCCAACAAAATAAAAGTGGTCTAATCTTTAAGAAAATTTTTGTTAGCAGATAAAAGTGAGAAGCAGCAGTATGGTTTTAAGTAGTTAAAAAAAGTCTTTATTTCTTTGAAACTGTTTGTTTCAAAGACAAATTCAAAAACATTATGAATATTGCCGTTAGAAATCCTGACATTATAAAAGCTCTTTTTACTGCCATTTTTAACTGTTTATTATACATTTTCAGACATGACAGACTTACCTCTGAAAATACTGTCCTTTTAACACCAACTCAAAATCTGACAATTTTTTATGGTGACTTTTTTAAACATTGCGCCTTAATTGTCCACAATTTTTGAAGCAGCCTAACCTTATGATATAGTGAATGTGTGGACTTCTTAAAACTTTGTGGATTCATTTTACTGGAAATAAAATGATAGCTTGGAAAACTTGTTAAAGGGAAACTACCACCCCACACAATCTTTACCTTCACTAAGTCCCCATCTGGCGACTAGCTGCTTAGTAGCACTAGTCACCAGAATAATTACATTATTTAATATATTTCTCCTCTCTTCCATGAGCGACAGGCAGGACGGAGCGCGGACATCTTGCCATTGTGACGTATGCACGCCTGCGCTGTCAGTCGCATCCGGAGCCAAATGGCTCCTAGCAACGCCTCCTAGACCCGGCTGGGACTGACAGTGCAGGCGCGCGGACGTCACAGTGGGAAGATGTCCAAGCTCCATTCTGCCTGTCGCCCATGGAAGAGAGGAGAAATCTATTAAATAAGGTAATTATTCAGGCAACTAGCTCTACTAAGCAGCTAGTCGCTAGATGGGGACTTAGTGAAGGTAAAGATTGTGTGAGGTGGCAGTTCTCCTTTAAGAGCAACTACTGCACCAGAGAAAGAAAGAACACTGAAATTATGGGTAGAATGTCATTCAAATTGTTAATATCTACCTATTTTTACATAGGGTTAGGGAATGATTTTAAGGGGATGTTATGGAGTTTCAGCATGCCTTTTAATATAAATAATGGGAAAACAGTGCTCATTCTATAGAGTAAAATAAACGTACGCCTAGTGTTGTAAATAAAAGAACAAAAAAAAAAAACATTTTATGTTTTGGTTTGAGCTGGAAAAGCCTTGGAATATTTGAATTTTCATAGGAAAATGTCACTACAAAATAAAAGTGTTACCTTTATTAACTGTATTACATTTCCTGCCAAATAACAACGTAAATCTGCATTTAGAGAATGGCTGCATTTAAGTGATGCAGACAGCTTATTTTATGCTTTATCAATTTGCTCATTTATCAGTGAAATTACAAGTGTAGCATGGAATGGATTTGCATATTTTTGAAGACAATTTTATTGATATCAATGGGAAATATTGAACTGGTACTTTTCATAAGTATTCTGATTATTCATGCCTGGTATACCAATCATTCTTCAATGTACTGTACTGTTTCACATCTTTAGGAATTAGAAAATTGTACACTGCTGATTAGTGTGCAGCTGGGACCATTATTAATCTAATAGGATGGTTCATCAAGTTGATTAAAATTGAAGCAGTTTCCACCTTTCCTGGTTTTATGCAAAAATTGGATCTATTTGCCTTTGTGGACAAAAAAATTGACACTATCTGGAACATTAGCTTTTAGCTATTAAATTTCTTACATGAATACTCCACAATAATACAACTTTGTATTTTACAGGTTATAATAGTGGGAGAAACCACCCTACTGGGTATTCAAAGAGTCTTACATTCGTTAAGTAATAACGTATTCCCTGATTTGACTTAGAAATAACAAAAAACCTTGTTATGACCTGAAAACACACATTTCTGAGATACAGGATCTTTCAGCTTGACTAAGTCTTACGTTTCATTTATACTCATTCTGAAGAAAAGTATATGTCCTCAGAAGTTGTTGCAAAAATTGTGTCTCAAAAAATTTTACAAGTGAATTCATCGGAGGAAACTGAAGGGTAACCAAAGTCAACTCGTTTGCAACTGTTCCAAATAATCTGAATGGAATGGCAACTCTGGAAAATAATCAGCCCATACATGGGAACTTTTAAAATACGCTCACTCTGAGAGCTTTGGAAAATTAACCCTTAATGCTCCCAAGAAAGTAGACTCTAGGTGCTATGTCAATGTTTGCTCTAACCCAGATATGATGCAATCAGTCCTCAAGGAAGCTTTCACATGCTATAGTTCTGCCATATCACTTCTTAAACACTCACAAGACAAGCAAGACTTCTTCCTCTATCTTGGGTGAATGAATAAAAGGTGGTATCACTTTAGGCATAGAAAAAGCAGGAGAATAGTATAGTAAAAATGATATATTTATTGGATAACTGAGTAGCTCTAGGATGCAAGCTTTCAAGAATGAAGCTTCATTTTTATTATGCCTAAAAGAGAGACCTATTTGTTTTGAAACCTTGTTTCCTAGAGCCACTCAGCCAATAAAGGTATCATTTTTACTCTACTAGTCTCCTGCTTTTCCTGGTAGAAATTTCACAAATGTGGACATTAAATAAGCAGTAAATTGACGTACATTATATAGTAGGAAACACCACCCTGAGAATTTAGGCCTTTAACCTGTGACTCTGAGATTTGGTTCAAAACCCTGAGTCTCAGCATCAAAGCATATGAGTTCCCAGTTATGAATCAATCGTGCTATTCCAGTGTGATCCCAGATGTTCACTGTAAATTCATAATGTGTATGATGATGTAAGGAAAGGATCATCAATTTATACTGTTTATTTTCAACATCACTTGATATTAGTAATTTCACAAGATGTTTCCATAACAAAGTTATCAACATTAACAATATAAGGCACTATTCAAATGAAAAATAACAACTGCATACATTTTATTATACAAAATAAATGTGTGTGCATTACTTTAAATGCAAGGGCATAGCGTAGTAAGATAATAAGACCCACATGTCCTCTACAGTACTGCTTGGCTGCACCTTGCTATTCTTATTATATAGTTAAAAACAAAACAACTTCCCTTAAACCACAGGAAAGTCTTGGTTATTCATTATTATCTTAACTATAGTTAATTTATTGTGTACCAGAATGTTCCACAGTGTTGTATATTGGAATGACAAACAATAAAGGCAGCACTGTGCAAATCAGGTACTGAAACAGAAAAAAGTCAGTGAGTTTGTGACAAATAAAGGAATAGCTGTATCCAAGAATCATAAATACCCATATTATGCCCTGCTGTATAGACTGTAACTGAACATCTTACTCTGTGTTTGCTAAATGAGATCAATGTAAAGCATGCAAATTTTTACATAGTTACATATAGTAACTTAGTTGACGAGGCTGAAAGAAGACATGCATCCATCAAGTCCAGCCTATGCCAAAACAGCCCTGTTGATCCAAAGGAAGGAAAAAAAAAGCACTGAAGCCACTTCTAATTAAGCCCCAAGGGGGTAAAATTAATCCTTCCTGACTCCAAATGGCAGTTCCCTGGAACAACAACCTATCTGCATTGAAAACATCTGTCATAATTCTCAATATTGTTCTGTGAGAGATAAGTATCCATTTTTTTTAAAGCAGTTACAGTATCTGCAACATTCCAAAGCAAAGAATTATATACTTTTACCACACTTACTGTAAAAAATCCCTGCCTTTGTTTTAATTGAAGTCAAAATTTTAATTCTTAAAGCTGAACTACCAACTTAAAGTTACCCTGCAATAATCAGGCAGATGGTGACTAGCTTAAAGGGGAACTACCACCCCACATAAATTTACATCCCAAGAATTTCCCATCTGGCGACTAGCTGATCAATAGTGTTAGCCGCCAGAATAATTACCTCCTAACAGAGATATTCTACTGCTTCCGATACTGACAGCCAGGAAACAGTGCAGACGTGTTTGCACAGTGACATCTGCATGCCTGTGCTATCAGTCCCAGTCCGCTGCTTGGTACTTTAAGGTACGGAAGGGACTGACAGTGCAGGCGCGTAGACGTCACTATGCAAAGATGTCTGCACTGTTTCCTGGCTGTCAGTATCGGGAGCAATAGAATTTCTCTATAAGGAGGTGATTATTCAGGCGACTAGCACTATTGATCAGCTAGTTACCAGATGGGCAATTCTTGGGATTTTACTTTATGTGGGGTGATAGTTCCCCTTTAATAATAGTTATCTTACCTCTAAAAACTACATAATGCTACAGAAAGCCTTAACTCTCTGAGACTGGAAGCCAGGCATCAGCTCAGACATCTTGTCTGCACGCCTGCTCTGTCAGTCCTGGTCTCTCTTCAGAAGCATTGCACTGGCCCGAAATGGCAACGGAAGGGACTGATGGAGCAGGCACGCAGACTGCACTAACTTGGCCATCAGTCTCGGAAGATTAAGGATTTCTCTAGCATTGTGTAGTTTTTAGAGGTAAGGTAACTATTATTAAGATAGTCGCCATCTGCCTAATTATTGCAGGGCGACTTTAACTAAGTTGGTAGTTCCACTTTAAATTCACACCTATTGGATGTATGCACATGTAATACAAAACAAAAATGTTATAGCTGTTTGAGGGCCAGTGAAGATACCTCTCTGGCACTCAAAGGGTACATGGTTGCATGATTTGTCTGCTGGCATTTCTTAAAAGTTTCCTGGAGCATAGACTTTTTGCTTGATGAATGCTGGCAAGCTCATATATTTATCTGCAATGTGTGGTTAATACAGTACTATCTGTGCCATCTGCAGAGCAAAACATTGGATGCCCCTCTAGCATGCAAAAGGATAATAAGTAAATATGTATGAGACTCATAGATTAATTACAGATTTTCTATATAATTCTGGAGGAAATAGAGGTGGAAACTAGGAACTTGCACAGGATCATAAAGTAAATGAGACATATGGCAGCACTGCAGATAACATGGGGACAGCCAGGTTAGGAAAATGCCAAACAGCAGTAAGTTTCTTGATATTAGGAAGTGAATGCTAAGTGATTTGTGTGGTGACTTTGCATTATGGGAAAAGGGCTAAATCAAAACAGGTCCATGGGCAGCAATTCCTGATTTTGAGAAATTAATGACAAGAGCATTTATGTGGGAAAAGAGTACTAAAAGTTGTGAAAATCATATCTGCGAGCAAATGGCAGAGAAAAAAGCTATTGAAGCACAAAGGGATCAAGTGAAGAAGACACATGTGTGAGTCTCCACTGTAGAGGTGGTAACTGAAGACTACATCTGTTATTGATTAACTAGAGCTGGATTGGGCAATCTGAGGACCTCACCATCATCACCAGCCAGCCAAAGGCCAAAGCAGATGAATGCAGGCGTTATGGTTCAGCCCCAGTCTAGATACAATGGAGTGACATTGGAGCATATGTGTAAAGGTAAAGTGGCACTAGTCTGGAGCAAAATAACGGACCTGTGGAGTGTAAAGCCTGACATTTATTTGTTTAAAATATCATATTTTTATTATTTTAATCTCCAATTATTGTATTTGGAGGACTTTTTAATAAATATATATATATATATTGCAACATAAAAGCAGCAAAGTGGTGACATCCATCGATTCAGTATCCAGTTCCCTGAGCAGAGACAGGGTATTCCCTCTGTAAGCCTGTTCAGCTGTGGAGTGATATAAGTCTTTCCACAGCCATCATACTTGTGAGTATATAATAAATTGAATATACTCTATTGAGTTTGTAATAAGGATAATAGGCACTATTAGGCGCCCTCTTTTGTTTTTTTCTATTTACATGTGCTACATACTCTTGGAGTTGTTTTGAGAAGCAGCCTTGTGAAGAACAATTATACTGCTGTGTGGGGGAGGGCGTGTGAAAATATCCCCTAAGTGTATGCGTCAGCTGGCATTTATTTGTTAAGCTGACCTCGCCAAATTGTGAGTACAACTTAAAAAGGGAAAGTATGGGTTGATCCCAGAAGTTTTTGCACTCGGAACGCCTTCTGTTTTTGCCTTTGCTAAAGCCTGAGAGGCGGCATCATAAGCTACTGTGCAGATCAGCTTTGCTAAACCTTCCGATGATCAGTGGGTTTTATGTATGAAGCCAAATTCCCATTCGTTAGAATTGGAATGCTAGACAGGTCTCCACAGCATTGCTTCACAATGTTTTGGAGAACTTTCAAGCATTTAAGGCATTAAAAGCTGCTAGTTCAATTAGTTTGTCCCAGAATTGTTCCTATTTGCTTTTATGCAAGAGGCCCTGTGAGTGCTCCCAGAGGAGCTTACTTGGTTTTCATAATAGTTGTGAGAAGAAATATATAGGGCAATGAACTGAGATACTGTTGGACCACAACACAAAAGTGGGAAGGCAAAAGAATGATCTCAAGTCTAGCCCAGACATTTCTTGTTCCCTTACTGCTTTAACAGCTATGAATTTCGCTATGAGGATAAGAGAAAAGGAAATGAGTTGCAATTTCATTAGCAGAAAAACGGAAAATCTTAAAATGAAAAAAAAAACTTGTTTATAAACAATGTTATCTTCCCTTTATACATATTTTAATTAATGGACTAGGCTGTTAGATAAAACTGTTAACGTTATTCTTTGAGCTTTATATAATAATGTTGTGAAACAATGAGACAGGTGACTGAAGGAGCAGAATGAAGTTACATTACAGGTATGGGTTTAGAACAGTGGTTCTCAACCTTTTTTCAGTCAAGGCACCCCTACACACTGTTCGGAATTCCCGGGGCACCCCTAACTTCTCAAAAGTTGTATAAGAGTGTGTAATGAAGAAGATATGTATAAGAGTAGTTACTTTTACCTCCCAAATTCAGAATAACATAATGGAGCATAGCAAATATTAGTTATATATTGGGGATAAGTATAACAAAAAACTCCTATTGATTTCTCCCCCATGTACTTCTTTCTCCCCCATGTACTTCTTTCTCTCCCTTGTGCCTCTCTTTCTCCCCCATGTACTTTTCTCTCCCTTGTGCCTCTCTTTCTTCCACTTGTGCCTCTCTTTCTCCCCCATGTACTTTCTCCCCCTTGTACTTCTTTCTACCCCATGTGCCTCTTTCTCCCCCTTGTACTTCTTTCTCCCCCTTGTGCCTCTCTTTCTCCCCTATGTACTTCTTTCTCCCCCTTGTGCCTCTCTTTCTCTCCCATGTACTTTTCTCTCCCTTGTGCCTCTCTTTCTTCCACTTGTGCCTCTCTTTCTCCTCCTTGTACTTCTTTGTCCCCCTTGTACTTCTTTCTTCCCCATGTACTTCTTTCTCTCCCTTGTGCCTCTCTTTCTCCCCCATGTACTTTTCTCTCCCTTGTGCCTCTCTTTCTTCCACTTGTGCCTCTCTTTCTCCCCCATGTACTTTTCTCTCCCTTCTGCCTCTCTTTCTCCCCCATGTACTTCTTTCTCCCCCTTGTACTTCTTTCTACCCCATGTGCCTCTTTCTCCCCCTTGTACTTCTTTCTCCCACTTGTGCCTCTCTTTCTACCCCATGTACTTTCTCCCCCTTGTGCATCTTTCTCCCCCATGTATCTCTTTCTCCCCCCTTGCACCTCTCTTTCTCCCCCATGTACTTTCTCCCCCTTGTGCCTCTCTTTCTCCCCCATGTACTTTCTCCCCCATGTGTCTCTTTCTCCCCCCTTGCACCTCTCTTTCTCCTCTTTGTACCTCTCTTCCTCTAGACTGTCGCTCTCCTTGTCACTGCTGCACTTGCTGCCGGTCACCTGTGGCTGGCTGTCTCTAAGTTCCCTCCTACCCGCCCGCATCATCACGCGCCCCTGCAGGCCGTGATGACATACAGACAGAGAAGAGGAAGAGGGCAGAGGCACCGGAAGAGAAGCGCTTGCTGCCAGCAGACTGATCGTTACTGTCTGGCTGCAAGCGCTTCTCTTCCGGTGCCTCTGCCCTCTTCCTCTTCTCTGTCTGTATCACGGCCCGCAGCCCTAAACGGTATACATTCCGCGGCACCCCTAGAGGGTGTCCGCGGCACACCAAAGTGCCGCTGCACACCGGCTGAGAAACACTGGTTTAGAAGGTACAGGCAGAGTAAAGAATCCCTGTAGCTATACCAGGCATGTCACACTCAAATACAGTTGAGGTCCGCAACATTGGCTGCTAAGTCCTGCATTTGTGTGTGTCTCTGTGTGCAACATTGGCTGCTAAGTCCTGTGTGTGTGTGTGTGTGCAACATTGGCTGCTATTTCCTGCGTGTGTGTGCATCTGTGTGCAACATTGGCTGCTAAAGTCCTGCATATGTGCGTGTGTGTCTGTGTGTAACATTGGATGCTACATTCTACATGTGAATATCTATATATACACTAGTAAACGCTGCACAGCGATGCTCATGTGAAAAGTTAAAGAGTGACAACAATGTAGTCACTTTGTGTAGCAGAAGTGAATGAGCTGTTCTTCCTGTAATCCTTGAGGGAGATGCACAAAAGAGATCTGTGTCTGTTGATGTGTGTTGAGCACATTGCCTTGGCAATAGAGACATACATCACCATATGCACTAAGGATTGGGCATGCATGGGGAGGGGGAACAACTGTTATCATTAGTATATCATTCATAAGGGGGCACCAAGAACACCAGCAGCCCTCAATCAAACCTTTCAGCAATGCACTCAATACCTCTCTGGCACTCAAAGAGTAATTTAGTGATGAAATTAATAGAAGGACCTATTGACAGCTATTCATGTAATTAAAGAAATGACTTAGAACAAGGCCAAAGTGTTTTACTTGCACATACTAATTCATAAACATGTATACTAAAGTTTAATAAATCATTAATGTGAGTTTTATTGCTGTGAAGCTATGTGATCAACTTATATACACATATATTTACTTGATCTCATTGCTCTCTGTAAAGCAGGAAATCGATTGCAGGTTTTATTATTTTTTTCAATATGCAAAACTTCCCTACAAACACATGCTTCCCATCCATTCACATAGCCAGGCACAATGTGCAAGGACAGTGGTGCTTAGCATCAATGGTCTTGCAAGGAGTCTAGCAATGTGGGCAGATGGCCACAGTGCTGTCAGATGTAGACCCCAAGGCATTTCAAATGGCAATCTTCCTATCCTAGGCTATATAACTAAGACATGCATTAAAAAAGACACATTGCCCGCTGTGATGATGATGATGATGCACTATTTAACTGCCTTCGACACACACAGACATACAGTAACGCAAACTCAGACAGTGCCCTTGCTATTGAGGCTTCCTTTCCCCTATCCTTGGCCAAATAACCTATCATGCATAAGCTCTCACTAATGTTAGAGGGCACCCAACTCCACAGCTCTGTTTGTATTCTGTTGTTTGTAAGACAATTGAAGGGCTCAGTCCATGGTGGGGGTTGGAATGCTGTTGCCTTGGTGACTCTGGCATCGAAAGTATGGCAAGTAGTAGGGTTTCATCATTTCCTCCACAGGCGCTTGCTCAGTGTAGAGAAATGACTGGGGTAGTCAGTTACTGCCATTCTCTGGTGACTCAGCATATGTGATCACTACTACAGCGATCACCAGTGGAGCCACATGACTAAGACTATGTATGTAAACATTGCTTCTTTCATTGGTCTCTGCCGTTCTACTCCTCACTGTAATTGCGAGGAAGAGAGAAGCAAGGAACTGAGACCCAAAGAGGGGACATGTTTATTTGATATGGCGGTGCTGGGGTAGGACTGGTGGTTAAAGCATGCTTGGTTACTTCATGACCTCTCTGTGTAGCTGAATAAATAATTTAGAGCAAGTATTTTATTTACGCAGACTAAGTAAACAAACTATAATGTGAGTTTTTTTGCTGTGGAGCAATGTGATACACTTATTTACACACCACACAGTAAAAGAGTCATACCAGGGTGGGAAAGTAGGACACAGGGATTTTCATTTCTGAGGGATAGTACCCCTAAAAATCAACACTTGGAAATGTACTAATTAAGCACAAATTATCACAGGAAAACCTATACTTTTCAGTTTTTTATATTGTTATCAAATAAAATTATGGGTTATATATATAAACTAGCTAAAGAGCCTGTGTACATGGGCCACGCCCAGTAGAGACTGCCTGTGCCGTTGCTGATACAGAGCACCCCGTTCTGTATCAGCCTCATCGCGGGCAGTCTCTATTGCGCATGACTGTGTCGTTACAAACTTTTTAGCAAAGTATTATATAGGATATGGCATCAATTGACAGCGCTAGTTATCCTTGAAAATCAGCATATATAAATTGTGGGTGTACTAAATAAATCAGAGGATAAACATTGTTAGACAATGACATACTAAAAAGGTAAAAAAAAAAATCCATGGTATACAAGTGGTTAATCTGTGCTTTATAGTACTATGTTAGTAAATAAACCCCTTTAGCAATAAAAATATTACTGTTATATGTATAATAAGCATAGCAATTGTAATTTTTCCATGGGACTGCCTTCCACTTTTAGGGACATGGCAAGGATATTTCACACTCCGTCACATTCTGCCAAAAAAGTAGTTTGGATTAAAAGTCTGGATTCTTTCTGTAGTTTTTACAAACCTCCTGGCAAGAGAAGTTAAATTAAAAAAAAAGAAAAGAAAAAGAAAAATCAAAACACTACACTCTGACCTTCTCAGAGTAACTTTGCCAAGAAGTATGAAACACAGAAGCATTTCTGTCACACAGTTAGCCACCATATCGTCAAGAAGATTGTACAGTTCAGCGGTAAAAGGTAAATATTGTTTATACTGCTTGTATTGACAGAAAAAGGATGTCTTAATCATGTGTGATTAGTGCTCACTGCTCTTGTATTTTTATTTTATCTCAGCCCATTCACAGATAATCATGACAGTCAATGGGAGCCCTGGAAAAGGTAGGGATGTCTAGTATTCCAGAGCATATGTAAGACTAGATTGTAGACCACAGAAAAGAAACAGATAATTTTTACAGACACTAACATAAATGTATAGACTTTTTATTGAAATGTTGTGCTTATAATAGTGTGCTTCAAAACCACGACTTCCAAATGTCACTGGTGTGAAAAGGGCATATTTAAAATTTCACCCTAAAAATGTCACAATCAAAGTATTTTAAGTGTACCCTAATCTAAGGCTTGCCTGACTATCCTTTTTGGTGCTGACTGTTTCCTCCGTGTGTTGGTCCCCACTCCACAGACACCCATCCTAGTGCGGACCTGGGGCTCTCTCAGACTCCTAGACTGACTGCAGACTGAGTCAGTGCTAGTCCTTTGGGTGTTCCGAATTACGTTGAGGCTCCAGTGGGCTGAGGCCTAGTCTCGGACAGTGTGGTGGATCTATTGGCGGACTGCTATTTCTAATACAGTGCTTGCCTCTTTGATCACCCTCTGTGTGTTATCTGTTTACGTGCATTACTGGTATTATTCTAATAAAAGACTCTTTTACTTTACTGTACTGACTCCTGGTTTATTCCTGGGAACTGTGACACACACAGAGACTGACTCTAACCTAACAGTTATTAACTTAAGTTAATCTAACAGATACATACCAGGCAACATGGTGAACAGCAACATAATGCTGCACTTTTTTGATGCCTGCAGCGAGGTTAGCACACTGCAATGACTTTTACCACATAGGCATGGGCCATTTCAGGAGGATATCAAGTGTATATAACCCCATTTAATTTTTAGGAGCTTATGTTCCTTATATATACATACCTACAAAGAAAATGCATACCCTGTATGAACAAAGGTATCTTTTCAGACACATGCAAATTTACTCTAATTATATCACTTGCAAACACACAAATCCTGACACATAGATGCTACCATATGAACATACATGCACCTTATACACAATGCAAGCCTCTGACACACATCTTGCTCCCACACAATGCATGATCCACACACACCAAACACTCATACAATACAGGATGCATCTACACCCATACAACCTCCAAATAATTCATGATCCATCTATACACAAACATATGTCTTCCACATAATTCATTACTATTCATCATTGTCAGGCCCTCTGATCTTATCTGTGAAGGGGAGCTATGGTGACCATGGATTTGCAGGTAAATATCCAGAGGTACAGAACACTTGCAGGCCTCTAGCTATTGTTGAAAAAACGTATATTATCCTCAGACGGCTGAGGGTGATATGATCTTTAGTGTAACAACCTTAAAGTCAATTTTTCCCACAACTATTTCACACAACAAACCTCACAAAATAAGAATGATGCTGGGGAGTGAGGGTATATACTTCAAGTGCAAAAGGAAGAGCTGTGTTCAAGCAAAGATTTATCACAAACAGTCCGGCAGGCATAGGGCTGAAATTAGTTTCCATAAGCTTCCATTGATTTAACCCTCTGAGTGCCAGAGAGGTGTCCAAAGCATTGCTTTGCAATGCGTTAGATATCCCTCTGGCACTTAAAGGTTAAATGGGGAGTTTAACTCACGGAATACTTGAACACTAAAGCTCCCAGGACACGGCTGAAAACTTGAGGAGCTGTAGTCAGACCAAAGGGAAGAGCTGAAAACTGAAAGTGCCCTTGGTCACAGACAAATCTGAGATACTGCCGGCTCTCTGGATGAATGCCGATATGTAGATACATGTCATGAAGATCGAGAGAGGCAAGAAATTCTTCCGGGGACATAGCAGCAATCACCGTCCTTAGGAACTACTGGTGATAATGAGTCCTGATCACAAAGGAATTGAGATCCTTCAAATCCAAAATCGCCATCCTTCTTGGAGGCCACAAAGAGGTTTGAGTAAAAATCCATACCTCTCTCCTGAACTGGAACAGGCTCCAGAATGTCCTTGTCCAGAAGGGCCTGGATAGAGCCATGGAACAGACATCGTTTCTCTACGCCCTGGGGCGTATGAGAGGGTAAAAATCAAAAGGGAGGAAGAGAGACGAAAGGGATCCTGTAGCCTTCTGCCACCACCTGTAAAACCCACGGGTCCTCCACTGAGTCCTCCCAAACGCTGTGGTAGAGATGCAGACAGCCACCCACAGCTGAGTGGGGACCTGGGTTCAGGGAGTCATGCCGAAGAAGGCCTGGAAGCCTTAGGCTTGGAGAAGACCATGGGCTTCCATTGCTGTTTGGGCTTGGAGGAGGCACGCGGAGCTGAAGGAACCACCTGGTTCGCCGGACGTGTCTCAGTCTGGAAGGAATGAAAAAAACATTAAGCTTGAGAGGCGTTTTCTTCCTGGGGACCAAAGGCAGAAGGGTACTTTTACCCCCTGTGGCCTCACTAATCAGATCCTTAAGATCTGGCCCAAACAATGATGTGCCTTGGAAAGGCAAGGAGAGCAAGGCTTTCTTGGAAGCAGTGTCATCAGACCAGATCATGAGCCAAAGAGTTTGTCTGGCAACCACAGATATGGTGGAAACTCTTGCCACCAGACGGATGGCATCAAATAAGGCAGCAGAAACATAGTGCTGGGCCTCAGAAATGTTGGCAAGGGAGCCGCAACATATCCAAAGTAGGAACACCCTGACGAACAGCCAGAGTGAGCTGTTCAGTCCAGACTGCAATGACCCGGTTCACCCCTGCCACAGAGAACGCTGGATGCATGGCAGTACCAGCAGTGGCAAAAATGGACTTGAGGGAAACCTCAAGTTTCTTGTCAGTCCAGTCTTTCAGAGCGGACGCATCAGAAACTGGCAAGGCAGTAGACTTAGATAGCCTAGAGATAGGAACATCCACTTTGGGGGTATGAACCCACTGAACAAGTGCCGCCTCAGAGAAGGGGTAAAGCTTGGCAAATTTCTTGGAAACAGAAGGTTTCCTGTCCGGAGATTTCCACTCATCAGACACAAGGCGGTCAAGAGTTAGGTGGAAAATAAGTAAGGGGTTTCTTAGGCTCCTGAAAAACATCACAGGGATCCGAAGAAACTTCTTGGACTAAGGGAATGTTTAGAGTGGTTAAGACAGCCCTGATTAGGCCCTCAGCCGAGGGCTCAGGATCAGCCTCAAAGGGGTCCCCAAAAAACTGAGAGGAGCCCAAAGCAGAACATTCCTCAACATCTGAATCCACCAAAAGTTCCTCCTCAGAGGAATCTGATACATCAGGTACTCCCTGCGGTTTTGGCAGGGAAGATTTGATAGAAGAAGGGTTCTGCCATGAGTGGAAGACCCCCTGTAACTGGGATGGAAAGAGTTGCAATGTAGACCGAAGGTCTCTAGTAGCAGCCTTGAACTCTTGCACCCAAACTGGCTCTAATGCATGGCTGGAGGTCCCTGGGAGAGACTCAGGGACATCAGAACATGCTGGACATAAATGACCTGAGAATTCTATAGGTAACCCTGAATGACATGAGGAACAATGAGCAGTAGGGGACACATAGACCTCAGCGTCGTTAGTCTTAGGCCTGGCCCCAAGCTCCAACGGATTAGACATTCTCACAGTGTCAAAAATGTTTAAAGTATAAGGAATCACCCAAATATAGAGTGTAAGATAAAAATTTCACCCCAGAAATCGCTATAATACATTTATCTGGCAGGCGAAGGGTTAATCTGCAGAGGCGAGAAGGAAAGTCCAAGCCCCGCATAGGACACTCCTTCTAGAAAAGGCACAAAATGGTTGCCGCGACGGGATCCAATCAGAAACGAGCACGCGAAGCAAGCGCTCATGGGAAATGTAGCTTTCCTAGAAAAAGTACCCCAACAGTGCCTGAAGCTCCCTGAGCCCCTTAACACACTCAAAACATTAACCAGATGACAGAGCAAGGGCAGACAATTAAAATGAGCCATCCCTGAAGTCGCTACGTTGAGCAGTTGCAGAGATATGTCCCAAACTGTATAGTCCCATAGAAGTGAATGGCGCAATGGCGTCTATGTGGTAAAGCCACAATTTTTTTTTAAAAACTGAAACTGTGAATTAAAAGTACATGAAACATCACTAGAACATGTTAGAAGACCCAAAAAACACTGAACCCAGTAGGGAAAGTGCCAATAACCCCCCAAAAGATGCAAAACCAGCAGCTAAATGGTTGAGTTACCACATAAACTTGCTCCAAAACACCCAACAGACATACAGATAAACCCAATGAGTGCCAGAGTGTGCAACAGGAACTCCAAAGGAAAACCCCTGTGTGGAGGGGCACTGTGGGAAATGTGGACCTGCAGCACTCAAAGGGTTGGTCACTTTTCCTGCAGATCTTCTGTCTTCAGACTACCATGTTTTAAGAAGAAGCCTCGGTGTGCAACTCCTGAGGAAAGAGCTTGAACCCAAGATTGTCCCCCAGGGTTTAAGATCCACAAAAAGCACCTGGATACTGAGCTAACCACATTTAAGGGCATTGTCAGTTATGGTAATCCACCTAATGGTGGTATTCCATTTGTAACAGAAAAATAAAAAAATAGCTTAAACTATAGCAGAACTGTTCTCCTGCCTGTGTCTTCACCAAGAAACAAATCTTACTGGAGCTGGTTGGCTAGCTGCAGCCAAGGAGGGAAGGTAGGCACCACCCCCTGCATTCTATTCTAGACTTGTTCCTGCCCAATTAAAGGGGAGGATCACCTAACCAAAGTTACCAGTAACCTGTATTGGAAGACAGAGAAATGCTAGTTTATGCCCCACCCACAAGCTATGCAATACCACCTAAACAGAAGTCTTCCTCCTTGGCCATTTGAAATATTGGTAACTAAGTTGATAGAAAAGGCCTCAAATCCAAACACCCCTATAAAAATTAAATACAACTATCTGTTAGTGCTTCTATTATAAATGCGGGCCTAATTATTAAGTTGCAAGAACCAAACAACATTCATATAAATTTTCTATTGATAATAGAGTAACTTCCTTTGCGTTAAAGGGTTTTTTTTTTGTTTGGGATCCACAAAGATTGTTTGTAAAATTAAATGGTTGTTTCATAGGCAACCACTGCGTTAGACCATACTGATTTTTAACTCACAGCAAGAACATTTTTTTTTCAGTTGCTGTGCACAGTTACAGGAAGTTATAAATACCAAATCAGTGAGATTGATGTGGTAAGAACAATTCAAGCCATTCTGTAGCAAAGAAACAGCACTCTAGGGGTAGGAGTTCTATTCATTTCAATAAGGCTTTTAATCCCTTGAACACTAGAGATGTCACCAATACATTGCTTCACAATTCAAGAGGTTAAATTCCCCATTTAAATCAATGGGGATTTATAATCATCTCCAGTGGTGCAGTTGGTTTGACCTAGGAACTGTGTCTATTCTTCTTAGCACATCAGTCTCTGAGAAAAGAGCTTCACAGTTCTCTATGGCATGTGGAATTTATGATCAAATTAATTTAGCAGACTTCCACCTTGATTTTCAGTTAGTAAAGCTGAAAACTTCACTCAGAACTGCCTGTGTGTTATATTAGCCAGTGGTTCAGGTCTTAATACTTGTATGTGTGAATATGTGCGTGTCTCTTAGTGCTAATTAAGGACTGTACTGCACTGACAATGTAATGTAAGTAGCATAAATAAACATATGGTACTGAACTCACACAGCTCACCACACAGAAATAAAAGTATCACTGTCTAAACCTTGCAGCTGCTGGTCTTTTTGCAATCACGATAGTCATTCCTTAACCCTTCGAATGCCAGAGGGATATACAACACATTGCACAGTAATGCACTGCATACCCCTCTGGCACTCAAAGGGTTAATGAAATTTACCAACTTGAACTCTTTGTGAAAGGCCCACTTACAGTACTAAAAATTTGTGTTATTTTTCTTTTCTACTATATTTTGAAAAAGATTTTGCGGCTATACCCGGCAAGTGGCACTTTTTCTTAAACCTAATAGTAAATTGTATTAAATTGTCTTTAGAAGCAAAGTGTTACAGAATAAATAAGTTAACTGTAATTTTCAGCTCCATGAAATGTTATAAACTTGATGGATACCCCTTTGATAGTCAAAGAGTTAACTCTGAGTGCCTGAGGCATATTCAACACCTGTTGGATACCCCTCTGGCACTCAGAGTTTCAAATCATATAACTAATACTGGGATTTCTGCAATGTTGATCACATTTCACCAATAAGGTCCTTTGATTAGAGTCTAAAAATAATATTTACAAAACCAGTTATCAAAAATAATTGAATCCCAAATTTCCATCCACTATCACTTATGAGAGATTTGATGAAGTATTATTTAACTTACTTCACTATCACTTATGAGAGATTTGATGAAGTATTATTTAACATTTTTGAGTATACATTGGACGCATTTACTTCACTATCACTTATGAGAGATTTGATGAAGTATTATTTAACTCCTACATTTTTAAAACTTTTTATTTATATGCATATTGTATTGAGTATATACTAGACAGAGAAATTGAAGGAGTGTATAATATTCTGTCTATTTAAGGGATATGGTGATAATGAAGGAGTTTTTGTAGTATGATTTATTAATCTTTCTGATGGTAGCGCCGGAACTGGTTTTGTAAATATTAGTTTTATTTTCAGATCTGATAGCAGAGATCTTGTTCAAGGCTGCAACCATTTAAGAAAGTAACAACCCCGTATCCATATAGCGCCACCAGTTGTGTGTATAATATTAGAGTCTAAAAATGTCTGGACTACAGACACAGTGGGGTGAATGTGCAAACATGATTCCTAGTTAACGGCCTCTAGAATGGGTTGTCCTACACCTGAAAAATATTACTAAGCAGCTTAGGCCTAAAATACTCCCCATAATGTTTCTTGCACCTAGAGTAGGGCAATGGGAAGTCTACAGGAATTCTGGGACATGCCTTTCCTCTGTGCCTGGTTCTACATGATGCATTAAAGCAGAACTACCACCGCACAACATCTTTAGCTTAATTAAATCCCCATCTGGCGACTAGTTGTTTAGTAGCGCTTGTCTCCAGAATTATTACCTTATTTAATAGATTTATGCTTTCTTCCATAGCTGACAGAAGCACGGAGTGCGGACATCTTGCCATAGTGACGTCCGCATGCCTGCGCTGTCAGTTCCTTTTTCTCCTAGCAACGCCTCCTAGAGTCGGATGGGACTGACAGTGTAGGTGTGCGGACGTCAATATGGCAAGATGTCCAAGCTCCGTCCTGCCTGTCACCCATAGAAGACATCTTAAATCTATTAAATAAGGTAATAATTCTGGCGACTAGCGCTACTAAGCAGCTAATTGCGAGATGGGGACTTAATTAAGCTAAAGATGTTGTCAGGTGGTAGTTCCGCTTTAATAAGACATAGTGGAAATTGCCATAATGTTACTCCATTTCCCAGCACATGCTATGAAGCATGTTACAGGACTTTCTGGCATTAAAGTCCGAACAAAAGCAGATTGTGTCCTCTCGTATGCACTGCAGTGATCATACGCTCTAAAGCATACTCTGGAGTACAGTCACTGGCATTGGAGGCCAACAGAGCTGCACTGGTGGATCATAAATTTACCTCAATCCCACTTGGCTAATGATCACAAAGAATATAATGGACACTGTAAGAAGCTGATATTGAAGAAATGATTATATCATATGGTGTGACATGAATTGAATGTGTATACAGAATACAATGAAATACCAAGATGACATTTTATGGTTTAATAGAAACCTTTAATTGCTCCATAATTTCACTACTACAAATATACAATGCAGTGAGGTCATCTGGCTGTTATTTTTACAAGGGGGGGTTGTCAGTGGAGTTGTTAAGGGAGAGAATAAATCTCAATGGGAGTGAATAGTCATGGAAAAAGTGATGAGAGTCTCTGCATCTGGCTGGCTGTGTCCCTTAAACAGAGGCCAGTGTCTATCCTGAAGAAACAACCATCTAATTCCCAAGAGCCGGGAAGTTAGGATTATCAGAAAATACACACACAATATTCTTGGAGATACACTCTACTAGGGGTACAGTTCTGGAGCAAACCGACTGCATCATGGAGGGGATGAATATTCTCTTTGATTTATTGGGGCTTTTAAAAGGACACTATTACATACCTCCAGACATTTAAAATGGCCACAGAGGGACACTTCTAGTTTAGTTCATTTTGCTATGGGCGAGACTGGTGGGCTAAGCATTACCTATAATTTTTAGTTGCCATCATGACCTATTAACGACTCTTTATGTAACAGGAATAAATGATTTGAAGAAAGCCCAAAGTATATTATTTACACAGACTACTTTATAAATACGTATTCTAAAGTTTAACCTTTTGAGTGCCAGAGAGGTGCGCAATGGGTTAAATAAACATTAATGTGAGTTGCTGTGGAGCAATGTGATATACTTATATACACACCACACTGTCTGATCTCCTAAAAATAGGGAATCTAGTGTACGAAGGTGGGACAGAAGGATCTTGGTCTCAAAGAGTTACTGTCCCTCCTCTAGTAGGACACTTGGGGCATATGCTATTACATAAAAACTGTCCCTCCTAAAGCGAGATATGCTATCAAGTAAAAACAAGTCTGGGGATTTTGAAAGAATCTTGTGAATCAAATATATGCAATAATAGCCATATTTCTATTTAGAAACATGTGTCTGAGTTATTTAGATTTATAGAATATGCCAATTAAGTTAAGCAAGCACTTCCTGACATAGCCATGTATCTCTAACCTGTCTTAGCGATGAAAGTTTAGGTGTCAATTAGTGGGGTGGTTCTAATATCGGGTTAAGACAGGAAGTGCCTGCACAGCATACCTTAATTAGAATAAGTTATACATTTAAATAACTCAAAACACTAGTTTTCTAATAAAAAATGACTAATGCAACATATACTTGAATTATTTTTTAAACTCACCAAAACTGATTTTTGGTAATAGAGTCCCATTACTCCAATGATAGAGGTATCCAAAGCATTGCAAAGCAATTAATTAAATGGGGGCTCTTAATGCCTAAATGCCAGATAAGTCTCCACACTTTGCTTCACAGCGTGCTGGAGACCTGTCTAGCATTCAAGGGGTTAAAAACCTCATTTAAATCAACAGCATTCTTTATTCTTCCCATATGTTGGTTGGCTCCACAATTGTTCCTCTTTTGTTTTGTGCACAAGGCCCAAGTTTGTAATGTGACTGCAGGAAAAATAAAACTGCTAAAGAATGATTCCCTCGGCCCCAGAACCTTAGTTTATGAACTGTTAGGAGCAATAAGCATATGGCTCTGGATCCAAAAATATTACATACAATTAGGTCATATCACTGAGAAACATTTAGATTACAGTTTTATTTCATTCCAAATTCTTTGGAAACAATGGGCCTTATTCATTCAGCTAAAGAGGTACAATCCTGGACCAAACAAACTGCACCATAGAGAGGGAATTAACATTTCCACTGATTTAAATTGGGATTTTAACCCTTTGAGTGCCAGAGAGGTATCCAACGCATTGCAACACAATGCATTGGATACCTCTCTGGCAATCAAAGTGTTATTAATCCCTTCAGTTCTAAAGTGGTCTACACTTCATCACTTTGCAAAGTTTTGGAGACACTGCTCAATGCATGTGTGTCCTATGTCTCCCCCCTTTAGGGTGACCACATTTCCAATCTGCCATTCCGGGACATGTGGTCACCCTAGTGAGTCCCGGGACTGAGGCTCCGTCCGGCGCTGACCATCTTTCTGAGGCTCTGTACTCTGTACCAGCCTCAGAAAGATGGTCAGCGCTGGCGGGAGACAGCTGCGAGACTCACTCACAGAGTCAGCATACTTGCACCATCACAGCTGTCTCGCATGCATCAGTCCAGCCAGCCAATGAAATGTATTTGCTATATGGTCCTCATTGGCTGGCTCAGCCAGCCAATGAGGACCATATAGCAAATACATTTCATTGGCTAGCTGGACTGGTGCATGCTGCGCTATGTAGGTAGGCTGTGGGTGCCGGCTTTGTTGCTCCATTCCGGGACTCTTTGTTGTCCCGGTGGGGGGTGACCTGGGACGCGGGGCACAGACCTACAATAAGGGACAGTCCCGGGCATTCCGGGACGTGTAGTCACCCTACTCCCCTTCCTTTCCACATGTGGCTCTCCCTCCATTTAAATGGCTACCCCTCCTCCATGTTTCTCAACTCTTCATGATCCACCCCCACCCCCGTGTATTTTGTTGTACTCCTCTCCCTTCCTCTCACCTATTTGCACACAGGTAACTCATTGCTTCTCTTGCTAGTATCAAAAATCATTATACTGTGAGCTCCTTTACTTGTTTTTTTCAACGTTGTTGTTTTTTCAGTTCATGCTACTGTGGGATTTATCACATTTTACAAGGCACATATTACTTTCTGATGCATTTTTTTTTTAACAGGCCTGATAACTGTAGCCAGTTTTAGCCATTCTTTATCTTTAAATATTTTAGAACTTTTACACAAGAGGAAATTAAAAAAAGAAAAATGCCGGTAAGCACATATTATATTAATGAACTAGTGTAAAAGCCCGTGTACAAGGGCCAAGGTCCGAGTGATGTTAACCCTTTGAGTGCCAGAGGGGTACGCAACGAGGTACCCATCTGGCACTCAAAGGGTTAAAAGCAGAGAATGCTCCCAGCACAGAACTCCCAGCATTCTGTCCGTTCAGGCAGTCTCTACTGCACATGACGGTTTCTGACAAACATCCTAGGGAATTATTATATAGGATATAAACCCTTTTCAGCATGGGGGAGAATGTGTTAAAACCGCATCTAATTCTAGACTCTAGAATCTAGAGGATGAGGTAAGGAGCTGTTATGTTTATGCTGATCCCCTAGGAGATCCTTCATTACGTGCGATGTTACACATAGTACAGCTCTTGTTAACCTACATTACAGAATAATTCAAGTACAGTCTCTCTAGAGCCAAGGCAATGGAAGAAATCCCTGGAAAATATGACTAAATCATGTAATAGAGCAAATGACAGTAAGTTTAGGGAGTGTAAAAGATGAATAGCAGTTACAATCCCATTTGCTACAAAATACCAGACCCATCTTTAAGCAGTTTAGACCAAGACAGCGCAGCAAAGCATTCTGAAAATTATTTACATCCCTAGATCTTTGACAGTCTCGGTCTCTGTTAGATATTTATATATAAAATGAATTGTGGCTACAGATACCTTCATTTAGTCAACACTGTAACTGCATGTATTTAAAGGGATAGTAATGTTTAACAAAAAAAAGTAGCTCTCATTAATCTTCATAGTATTTGGGCCATGGAGAGTGTTATTTCACACTGTTAGAGTTGTAGTTAGAGTGTAATTGAATAATAAAGTATCCCCCTCCCACCCTTTTTACCTAGTGTAAGCAACCTCCCCTTAGTTGAATCTAGTCCCTTGACCAGACAAATTGCAGCAATGGACAATCTTCTTACTGTGAGCATAAGGAAAACCCTTCCCCCCTTGACAGGTTTTCCCTTTTGCTCACTGAAGATTGTTCCTCTCTGCAATACATCCAGACAGTGTTGCTGTTCTGAGATGTGCAGCGGGAGAGGAATACTTTATCATTCAATTAAACTTGAACTACAACTTGGACAGTATTGAAATATCACTCTCCATGGCCCAAAAACTATGAAGATTAAGTTGAGCTGCTTTTATTGCGAAACATTACTGTGAAGAGGATCACAAGAGCACTAATAAAGCGCTAAGTGAGGGTTCTTCCCCTTGTCTCAGAGAGTGTTATGAGATATAATTATTCCCTATTCTAAATATGGGTGCGTAATATCTCAAAGTTATTTCTGTAGACAGGCCTTATACAAGGACAATAAAAGAGGATCTCAGAGTCTGTGTATGTATTATGCAAGAGTTTATTGGCTATCTAGAAAATATCAAGCAAATAAGCTTATCAATAACACAATAAACAAGTTACATTACATTACAAAATCCAACTAGCAGAGTGTAAGAGAATTACATAATATTGCTTGCCATAATATAAAAGTCACATACCAGTCAGCCTCAGTCAGCGAGAGTGTCAAAATGACCTGATCTGTCCGCCACTGACCATAGGGGTCCTGTCACTCATTATATATCCTTTCTCTTAGCATGAGCTAAGGGGGTAAAGAGCATGTGTTTGGCTCGTGCATGGAAAGACCATATTTGGGGACGGATGTAACACTTAGTTATTGGACCTGTTGCTAGGGTCCTAGGCAGAAGTAGCTAACGGTATATTTCTGTTATCTATAGGCCCGGAGGTGAAAAGGACAACTGTCTAACCGTTTGTTTCCTTTTCTAAGAGTCATAGGAGATGTGTGGTGATTATCAGTTAGGGCAGACAGTTATGTGATAAAATGTCTGTCCAGATAAAGTAAGAATATGTTCTAGCTTTCTCTGCCATGGCTAGAAGAATAAATGTATATAGTAACCCTTTGTGTGCCATGCAAGAATAGTTATATGCAGAATACAATAGGGTTATGGGTAGAAAGTATATATGTCACATAAAAGTTGTAGGGGGCTTATTCCCCCGCAACATTACTATCTGTTTAATGGAGCTGATCTTTTATTCTACATTAAGAGACAACCTCAGAGCATGATATAAAAGCACTAGAGACTATACAGGACATGAGACAAAGCCTTATAGTAGAAAAATATAGTGTAACACACATACAGTAGGACAAATTATCTATGGTACTGGAACAGATACTTCACTCCTTTAAACATATCTTAGTCTACAGAATGGGTGGGTAACTATTGTCTAGCTGAGGAAGATAGAATTTGTAGTACAACAAAAACTGGAGTGTTTGCAGATAACAGTTGCCCACCTCTGGTAAGTTTTTCTCATCAATCCTATTCATACACAGAAGAGTGACTTATTTCCAATAGGTATTTACAAACAGTGATGCTGAAGTACTAGAAGTGGTGCAATGCATCATCAAACCAACAGCGCAAATAAAACAAACATTGCTTTAAATGAGGCATTTATGCTAGAGAAGTGAGTCAATGCAAGGGATAAAATCTGGGGAATTTTTATTTGTTCCCTATAGTGCAGTTGGTTTGCACCAGAATTGTACCACTTTACCATAGTACACCAGCCTAACTATGTAATGTGTCTTAGAAACGAATACGGTGGTCAGCAAGGATTCACAGCTGATGAGAAATTAATCTGATGAGGTCTGTGTGGACATCCTTAACCCCTTAATGACCCGTGACGGTCCAGAACCGTCATGGCTTGTTTTGCATTAAGGACCCATGACGGTCCTGGACCGTCATGGAATTCCGAGACCGGAATCTAATACAACAACAACAAAAAAAGAAGCTCCATGGTCCTTAAGTGACGGCCGAGTGTGTGTGCGGACGGTCCTTAAGGGGTTAAAGGAATAGTAATGATTTATTTTAACTTATAATGGCATATCCCTTTGTGTGCCTGAGGTAGGGTGACCAGACCTCACCTTTAACAAGGGACACATAGGAAATAGGCATATTTCAGGACTGCAATGAAATCAAAGCAGCCCTGAAGAATGCATTTTTTATATACGTCCCCGGTTGAAGGTGGTCTGGTCACCCTAGCCAAAGGGGTACGCAAAGTACTGCTCTGCAATGCATTGCATACCCCTCTGGCACTCAAAGGGTTATTAAATTAATATATTTTTCCTGCTTGTTTTTATGTAATTATTTGTACTTGTCTTTGATTACTAGTTCAGTTCTAAATTTCCTTCCGCATTCAGAGATGTGAGTGCCCACCTGTGTTCTGGAACAATGTCAGCTACAGCTGCAAAAGATCATAAAACAGGGTTAGTCAATTGTTGAAATGCCAGCTGTTCAGACTGCATGAGAGTTGTAGTCCCCAACAGGTGAAGGTTCAACAATTGACTATCCCAGTCATAAGAGATTTGTCTGTGTGTGACTGTTTATGTTCATCAGCTATTCCATGAAACATGGAACTGAGTATGAATAGAGAGCAACTTTACTTATGATCTTTTTCAGACATATCTGAGTCACAGACTAAGACTGCATATAAAGGCCTTATATAGGGGTCGCATATAAAAAAAAAATGATGAAAAGAAAAAAAATTTGAAGTCGCTTATTCAAAATAAAAACAAAGATGCAGAGATATTAAGAAGGAAGTACAATTCTAGGGCAAACAAACAGCACCATAAGGGACACATTAATTCTCATTAAACTACACTCCAGGAAGCCTCCATTGGGCTAAAGAATCTCATCATGAAGGCATCACAATGCTTTGCAATGTGTTGGAGACATTCTTAGAATTCAAGGGGGTAGATGCACTAATGTGTGAAATAAAAGTGATAAAGCGCAGATGACTTCTCCAGTGACATCACCTCTCCAGTTCCTGTGTTATTACCACCATAGAATAACATACTGGAGAAGTCATCTCTGCTTTACCATGCCTTACTGCATCTCCCCCCATAGGGTTTAAACACTCATTTAACCCTATGAGCTCCAGAAAGGCATCCAATGGTTAACTGGCACTCAAATGGTTGACTCAGCAGAAATTCTGGGCTTTTTATGTGTACCCTATGATGCAATTTGTTTGATTCCCTTTTATTAAGTATATCAGCCTCATGGAATTAAAAAAAACAGCATATAAAACAATTATATATACAACATTAATGATACTGTTAACCCACTGAGTGCCAGAGAGGTATGGAATTCATTGCAAGTCAATGCGTTCCATAGCCCTCTGGCACTGAAAGGGTTAATTAAAGTTAAAATAACACATTACCATTGCTTTTAATTCTAGATTAAAAAAAATAATGATTGCACATAATGCAGCATTACAATATCTCACAGATGCATGCAAAGACAATTCATCTTAATATAAGCTTAGATTGTTTTGTCCATGTAATTAAAATCTGCCTATATGTTGTATAGGCCATTATTCTGTGAACAGTATTTGAGAAAGTAACTGATATTTTGATGACATAGCAGGACAATGTATGCTAATTCCATGCACAATATGCTAATTAGATTAATTTAAAGGGACAGTAATGTTTCAAAATAAAAGGAGTTCTAATTAATTAATTTTTCTATCATTTGGGCCATTTTGGGGTCCATTTTACTGGTGTAACACTGCTCACCTCAGAACAGAAAAGTGGTGTCCAGATGGCTTGCAGAGAGGGACAATCTTCAATTAGCATAAGGGAAAACCTGTCAAGGGGCGCAGGGCTTTCATTATTTTCACAGTAAGAAGATTGTACCCTGCTGGGAGCTGTCTGGTCAAGAGACCAGATTCCACATCTGAGGGGAGGTGACTTCCATTAGGTAAAAGGGGTGGGAGGGGGATACTTTGTCATTCAATTACTCTTGAACTAAAAATCTGGCGGTATTGAAATAACACTCTCCATGGCCCAAATAGTATGAAGATTAATTGGAGCTGCTTTTATTTTGAAACATTACTAGCCCTTTAAGGTCAAACTTGCCACTAGTTGTGCTATTAGAAATGTCCCGCTGTTCCTAGATTCATCCATAGAACACAAAAGATGGATATGTATAAATTCACAAAGCTAGATATACAAAAAGGACCATCACTATAACCTCACCACAATCTATCAGCTGAAGGGGCGAGACAGATACTTTAGCTTTGAAATTAGTATACCGACCAGTTTTGGTATTTATGCATATAATGCAACACACAAAATGCACACACAAAATACATTATTGAGTATATCAGTCTGATGTTTCCTAATACTTTCTATAGCCCAGTTAAGCTATTCTGTATTTGATCCCAAGCAGATCTTGATTTCCAGTTTAGTTGTGCCACTGGTCCCATATGTCTTAGGTCCTCCAGTACATTGGGGGTTATGCACTAATACATGATAAAGAGGTGACAAAGTGGAGATGACTGTTCCAGTACTATATTCTATATAGCCTATGCACTAAGATCTCCAGAGTTGGAGAAATCTTAGTGCATTGGCTCCATAAAATAACATGGGACTTGGATAAGGGCTATCACTGTAGAAGTCATCTCTGCTTTATCATGTCTTAGTGAATTTCCCCTTCATGTCTTATGTAAAGACAAAAAAATAAAACAGGGAAGGGATGGGCAGTGCAACATACACACTCTAAGGATACTACATATTAGCATACATGGGAACACTTTCAGATCTGCCCTGTCTAGCAGGGAAGAGTAGGCTAAGAGCTTTGTCTTGCTTCCTTCTCAGAAAGAGAACTGTTAAAACTGGACATGTCAAGGTAGGGGTAAAGTGACTACGGGAGTAAGTCTCCATTTCAGAGAGCTCTTTTGTCTGGGTCCTATCCTCCTGAGAGAGTGGACTTTGCCCAGTTGCTCTTGTGTTCCACATAGGACATAAGTGAAATAACATTTTTCTATTGCGAGTTTTAATAGGAAGACCTTCACATATAAACATGAATTTTGGAGTTTTAGAAAGGTGACAACTAAAGTTAGATCCATATACATTTGCTAGAGCAACACAGAAAAAAATACACTCCAGGTCTTTTATCATTCAGTTTATTATAATTTAAATGCAATATATAAATATAATATAAATATATATATATTTATTTTGCATTCTTGGAAAAATTTCTTGGTCATGTTAAGGGATAGCTCCAAAACAACGGTAACTTTTGAAAGTGAAGGGTCTGTTGAAAAAACTGTGTAACGTGTGTGGGTTGTTCACAGAGAAGTTCCTACAACTATCATTTGCCTGTTATCTGCAACAAATACATGAGGTGAAAATATATACTTAGTACAGAGGGGTGAAATGGCTTATTATAAAAGTGGTTAAGGCAATTATTGGATCACCTGCCGTTGGATAATACAACTCCCATCATACACAGTCAGCCAACGGCTGGTTGGGGATGATGGGAGTTGTAGTCCCAAACAGCTGGAGGTCTAATTGACTATTCAGGCTCTAAGGTATAACCAGTTTAAATGCTGCTGTGTTCTGGATCAGCCAGTGTCCATTTTTTTAAATATATTCACTGCTGATGGCTATGGAAGGGAATATAATTACACGCCATATGATCTTTAGAAAGATTATAATGCGCTGCTGCAATGGAGATTTCCATCAAATTGATTTCAATGCCACTTCCAGTACAGAGTCAGTAGCATGCACCCAGAGGATTAAAATGTCCAACTGTGATCCTGAATTTGGCTCAGACAGTTGGCAGTAGAGCTACCCTCACAGACTGTGTGACATTGCTGAATCATTGAAGCAGTTTACAGATGGTAGGTATTATCAATAAGCTCTCCTAACCATAGTCTCATTAAAACATGAGACACAGGCATATGGAAGTGATCCACAGCTGTCGTTAACAATATTTCAGCAAAAATATCTGTGTGTAGTGATTACACTTGATTAGATTTTGTGACACACCAATAACAAGGTCAATTATGAATCAAGCACTGGGACAACGCATTTTCTTATCAGCTTTATAAAATCTGACTTGAATATGAAAGATTTAACCTACTGAATGCCAGAGTGGTGTCCAGCTCATAGCATATCAAAGAATCACCAGGCCATAAAAGGAAAAAAACCTGTTACCAACAACTACAAGGTTATTCTACTCGAGAAGGGCCAGTAATTAGATAATGACTTCCTGAGTAATTAATGGGATACACCTACCCACATTGACTAGGTATGTAGCAAGAACTATTCAGACAGGTGGTGGCCTATATCCTGAGAAAAGAAGAGTTTTGTATACTAACTAATAAATCCTTTTCCCTTAGTCCATGTGAAACAGAGGAACCATGGGTAAAAGCCACCATCTTTAGAAGTGTAGTAAAAGAAGGGGAACAAACACAACAGGATGCCCTTGTGTACATCAATTTAACAATATTATGGATGACCACCTTCACCCTATGGGTGCGCACTGACAAAGGACGTGTTGGAAAGGGACGTTTGCCTAATCCAACTTCAAGAATGAGTAGGATGATAGACTGCTCCTAGAATCAGTGACTTGGCACAAACAGGCTGCTCTCTCTCTGGAACGCGCTCTCCCCACAGAGTTAAACATAATCCGATAATCACATAACCAATAGGCACATAAAACAAAAGAATAGAGCCAGCACCCAAATAGTGTACTTTGTTACCGTTTCAATAACATAATAAATAAATGTAGTTTCACTCACATTTGGATGTCGCCAGGAGGCTGTTATCAACCAATCTGACTGAAGAGCTCACAAAGAAATTAACCCTTCTCCATTAGGGTGAAGCCCCGTGCTACTTAAATTGGATCTCCCTCAAATAGTATTCCCCCATGATCTAGATTATAGTGAACTTGTCACACAGTGGTCAGACGGAGACTTAACCCCTTAACAACCGGCGGTCCTGGGACATTTCCGTCCCATAAGGACCGTATAGGAGCATTTGGACACGCCGGTACACGTGACCTGTCGCGTGTATCAGCGCGTCATTATGAGGCCTGATAGAGATCGCTCCGATCTTGGAGCGGTCAATTTCAGGCCCTATTTTTACTTACAGCGCTCCTGGTAGAGCGCTGTAAGTAAAAAGTACATGACGTACTATGACCGTCATCGGTCCTTGAGTATTTCAAGGACCGTGACGGTCATAGTACGTCACATGTCGTTAAGGGGTTAATATAAATTATTCAGCTTTAATGAAAACCATACAATAAATGATTCAAAAGGCCTTTTAATCCATTTATTTTACCTGTAAACTGTACTTTAGCTTTCACAAAGCAGCTGGAGCCACGAAATGCATACGCATTGAATAGCCTTGTTATTGTTAATTTTATTATGGTTTTTATTAAAGGGACAGTAATGTCCCAAAAAACAATATAGACTTAAAAAAAAAAAAAAAAAAAAAAGCTCCAAACCCGATCTCTCAAACCGGTATGGTTTGGGTTTGAGAGATATAGGGCTTCAAAGTCCCCTCCTCCCTCCCTTTATCCTGATGTCAGCTGTAAAGCTGACAGCAGGAGAATTGAGTCGTACTACTCAAAAAGGCTCTGCAGCAGAGCCGAGATTGCGTTATCCATAAAGAATTCATTAATTGGAAAGATCTACAAAGTATGCCTGGTTTGAAAGCACACTTTGTAGACATTTCCAATGAATTAATTATTTATCTCGGCTCTGCTGCAGAGCCACCTGCTGGTCCCCTGACCAGGATCTCCTGCTGTCAGCTAGACGCTGACGTCAGGAGAAAGGGAGAGAGGGGCGAAATTTGAATCCCTATATCTCTCAAACCATAGCGGTTTAAGAGATCGGGTTTGGAGCATTTTTTTTTTAAGTCTACAAAACTGTCCCTTTAAAAGCTGAATCATTTATATTAAGCCTCTGCCTGACCATTGTGTGACAAGTTCGCTATAATCTAGATCGGGGGTGAAAACTATCCAAGGGCGCTCCAGGTTAAGCAGCACTGGGCTTCACCCAAACGGAGATGGGGTAAATTCTCTGTGAGCTCTTCAGTCAGAGTGGTTGATAACAGCCTCCTGACCACATCCAAATGTGAATGAGACTTAATTTATTTATTGAAACAGTAACAATATTACAGTATTTGGGTACTGTCTCTATTCTTTTGTTTTATGTGCCTATTTGTTACATGATTATTGGATACCACCTCTAGGAGGGCAGGGAACTTCAAAAAAGGTCCTTCCTGCTACTTTAATCTGACATTAAGCTCAGTTTTAACATATTGCAAAGCCAAGATAAAGTAAAACAGAAGTGAAAGAAGAATCCCCTGAACAGAAAACTCAAGAGGACCCCATGTCTGGGTATCAAACCAGTGTTTTTCATCCAAGTAGGAGTCCTGTGTTCCACATGGACTAAGAGAAAGGATTTATCTGTAAATAGACAAAACACCAAGATTCCAGGGAGGGAAAAAAGCCTTCAAAACATAGTTCTCACAGAAACAAAGTGGTACAACATGAACCTCAGGTGTCAATGGACACCAGCACTGCAAACCAAAGAACAGGCAACTGGACAAAGGTAAATCAAGAATGCACCTATAGAGATACCTGTAGGATCTTTAAGCCCAAAATGTCTTGGGGTAAAGCCAGTACATTAACACAATACTGTTTGACAAATGTATGAAGGGATGACCACAATGTAACCTTACAGAAGTGTTTAGCAGAGGTCTGATTCTTGAAGGCCCAAGATTCTACTTAATCCAAGAAACCACTGTCATCATACACACAACATGGCCTGCATGAGGGACTTAGCCATGACAAAAAGTGAATACAATTTCCAAAAAGGAGGTGTGCCATGAACATAGTACTTCATGCAACTAACTACATCCAAAAGATGAAGTTCCTGCTCATGTCTAGTAGAAGGAGCTGGACAGAGAGAAGAAGTAACGATTTCCTGGTTTAAATGAAATTCAGAAACAACCTTAGGAAGGAACCTTATGTGAGTTTGCACTACCACACTATCAGGGAGGAGGACCAAAAAGAAATGCTTACAAGATAGAGTCTGAAATTCAGCCACCCACAGAACAGGCACGATAGCCAGCAGAAACACTGTCTGAAGAGTCAAGAAGCACAGTGAAAGCGAAGCCAAAGGTGCAAAAAGAGGCTTCTGAAGCACTCCCAAAAGGAGATTTGAGTCTTACTGAGGAGTGGAATCCCAAAAGTCTGGTTACACATGAGCCACCCCTTACACAGCGGTATGCACATCAGGTAATAAGGCAATATGCCTCTGAAAAAGGAAAGACAGAGTGGAAATTGGAATTATAATAGAACTAAGACCAAACCCTTGTTGAACACCATCCTGAAGAAAGACCAAAACCACCATAAGCTGAAGAGGCTGTGGTAGCGATGCCTGGTCCTCACACCACATATACAACTGGGACCATACCATGTGGTATGCATTGAAAGAAACTGCCTTCTGAGCCTGTAGCATGATAGCAATAACAGAGTCAGAAACCCCCTTCTCCTCAGAATGTTGGCATCAAGAGCCAAGCCATCAAAGCCAACTTCTCCATCTGCGGATGACACAGTGGACCCCGAGTCAAGAGATCTGAATGCAAATGAAGCCAAAACAGGGCAATCAGAATCTCCATCCTGATATTCCTTAGTACCTTGGGAATCAGGGGAAATGGAGGAAACACGTACGCCAGGGAAAAGCCATGGAATGACCACTGCGTCCATCAAGAGAGTTTAAGGATCCAGGAACTTGACTTGGTGATCTAGAAAACTGGCACAGACCTGAGGAAGCAAGCGGTTCAGCAAAAAGGCCACCAGATCCATTGTCAGTGAACCACATAGGCGAACAACAGAGTTGAATACAGTCTGATACAGTGATAAGGAGAAAGCCCACTGAGGATCAGCTGGGTGTCTGAACACGAAGCCGCACTTCTGGTTCCTCCATGATGGTCGATGTACGCCACATCCGTTGCATTGTGAGACTGGATCTGCTTTGTGAATGCCTGAAGAGACTGGGACCAATGATTCAGGGCTAGTCTAACTGCCTGAAGTTCCAGAATACTGATGGACAGAGGGCTCTCACCCTGGTCCAAAGATCCTGAGCAGTCTGAGGACCTAGTGCAGCACCCCATCTGTCGCGACTATGACCCAATTTGGGATCACCAGTGGTAGTCCCAGTGACAGATGAGGCCTTTGAAGCCACTAACAAAGGTCCACCTTCATCAGGTCGGATGGACATGGGAGAGATGACACTGTTGTATGGACACATTTCTGAGAATTCCAACTCTAGGTCCCATGTATGAAATTGAACAAATGTGACTGCCTCCAGAGTGGAAACTAAGTAGCCCAGTACCTTCATGTACTCCCCCACAGTTGCAGAAGGTTGACATATTGCCTGAGGCACCTAATGAGGCTACAGAAACTTGTCATCTTGCAGAAAAACCTTTCCCAGAAGACTGTCAAACTTCACACCAAGAAAGTGAAAGATATGGGTTGGTGGCAGAGATGATTTCTTGAAACTGAGAACCCCACCGTGTTGCTCTAGAATGAACACTCACGTCTGAATCTTAAAGGGATAGTAATGTTTCATAATAAAAGCAGTTCTAATCAATCATCATAGTATTTGGACCTTGGAGAGTGTTAGTTCAATTCTGTCAGAGTTGTAGTTCAAGAGTAATTCAATGACAAAGTATCCCCTCCCACCCCTTTTACTGATGTAACATTGCTCAGCCAGAGCAGAAGAGAGGTGCCCAGGTAGATTGCAGAGAGGGACAATCTTCAATTAAGATCAGGGAAAAACCTGGAAAACTTGTCAAGGGGGGCAGGACTTTCATCGTTATCATAGGAAGAAGACTGTCCCCTGCTGTTATCTGTCTGGTCTAGCAACCAGATTCCACATCTGAGAAAAGATGGCTTACGTTAGGTAAAAGGGTAGGGAGGGGAAAACTTTATCCTTCAATTACTCTTGAACCACAACTCTGACAGTATTGAAATAGCACTCTCTATGGCTCAAATACTATGAAGATTAATTGGAGCTGCTGTGTTTGTGAAAAATTACTATGCCTTTAAAAAATCACATTTGTTTTGGACAGTCCTTAATTGTTCATTTCCTGACCTCACAGGAAGAAGGACTGTGCAGTTTAGTAGAATGGGTGAATAAAATGTGTTAGTTTTTGTGAAACATTACTATCCCTTTAAGGAGCAAAGTCCCTTCCGAAAGAACCTTTAGTAAAAGGTCATCCAGATAGGAAGTCAAGGATATCTATAGAGAGAAGATGTTAGCCACCGGGGCTGTCATGAATTTTGTACAGACCCACAGAGGAGATGCCAGCTGAAAAGGTAAACTGAAAATGGTGACCTTTGAATGCAAACCTGTGGAAGCATTGAGGATCTGTGTAGATAGGAATATGCAAATAAGCATTATTTATGTTTAGAAAAGCTCAAAACTACCCTGGACACATGACAGACATGGTGGAGCACAAGGACTCCATCTTGAACCACAGAGAGAGTACAAAAAACTTGAAATGCTTGAAGTCCAGAATAGGATGCCATCTGTCATATTTTTTGGAGACTAAGAAATGATTACAGAACAATTGGGGGGTCTACTATGGGGTGGGGGGCCCAGTGTGATACAGCCTCAGTAGAAAAAGGGCACAGAAGAGAGATACACTGATTTAAAGGAATAACCTCCTGTCAGGCGTCTCCATTCCTCCAGTAGTACTTCATCTAAGGAATGGTGAGAAGGAAAAAGGCAATCTTCTTGTGTTTCTTCAAAATATCAGGGGAAAAGGAACTAGATTCAAAGGCCTCCAAGACCTTAAGCATTTCCGGGGCTGCCTGGATAAGACCCTCAGTGAAAGAACTGGGGTTTTCCTCAGAGACCCCAGTCCATCCTTATCTGTTTCACCAACTTTAGTGGAGGAATCCTCAACTATGGGGGCATCACCACTGTAAGATGACTAACATACCTTTTGGGGGGAGGCCAGAGTTGAGTAGGGCCCACAGAACAAGAGGGACAGAGTATCAGAAAATTTCCTAGGAAAAGAGCCTTAATGCATTAGATGCAATGCGTTAAAGGGATTAAAAGGACCTCTGAAACCTCAGTAACCTTAGACTTGCCTATATCTCCCTTAGGCTCTGGCATAGCCAAGAGACCCCCTTAAAGCGTAAAGTAAAACAGTAAAAGTAGAAAACATAGAATAAAAGTACCTATATAGCTGCAAAAGTACTTATCTGACTTCATGAGGTTAATGTGGCAAGCAGTGATGTGAGAAGCCATGCTCTGTATTGTGAGTAGTATCCAAAATAGGAAGGTCAGCCTGGGACCACCTCTTCCCCTGCCAAAAATCCCAGGAAGAAAGGGCTTCTGGGAAATGTAGTTTCCCAGTTTTAAAAATGGCATGATGGCTGTCCATCAGCCACTAAAACATGTCCTCAGGTCCCTTGTGCTTCAGTAACTATTGTGGAATGTTAGAATCACTACCAGCCCCATTATAGCCTCTAAAACAAAAACAGAGGCAAGAGAAGTCCCAGACAAGCATTCTATGTTCCATCCACAAAAACAGAGGCAAGAGAAGTCCCAGATAAGCATTCTATGTTCCATCCATTGTGCACCCTGCATGTGCCCATTCTTAAAGGGCTAGTAATGTCTAACATTTACTAACCCTAATATTGAAGGTATTAAAAAGATAATATTAATGTGCCAAGTCGTATCTCTGAAACCTTTATGTTCTGAGAGATATAAGCGCTGAAAGTCTCCCCCCCTCCCCTTTTCCAGACGTCAGCATGTAGCTGACGTCAGGAGATCCCGGTCCCACACCACCCAAGTGAATACAAATTCAGTGTTGGCATATGGGTCTTTTTTTTTGTTTAAGATACATTTTTTTTAAACGTTATTTTTCAGTGTAAAGAAAAATGAAATCCCATTTTTTCTAAAGGAAACATTTTACAGTATTTTTAATACTAGTGTTTTCAAACAGCCTGGCAAGTATAGTAGTAAAAATAGTATTCCTGACCTTTAGTAAATTGCAGCTGAGGATCTATATCAGTAGTATTTAACCCCTTGGGTGGTAAACACAACTCCAGCGCATTGCTTTACTATTCGTTGAAGATGTTTCTAGCATCCAAAGGGGTTAATTCACTTTGGTGTACTTGAATTGTACACAGATAAAATCACAACTGTAGGCCTTTCAAAGTACTTGTTTGAGTATTTTAAGGTTTGTGTAGTAGCATACAATAGTAGCCCAAGGTAACTTTTTTTTTATTGTTTTAATTTACTTTTGACTTAGCAAAACCTTCCAAACTCTAGAACAGTCTGTACAAAAGCATCTGTCTCTATATCGTACATTAGGAAAACCACAAATATTTTATTTGTGTTAGTATTTCTCGGCTCACAACACGCTTATTCTACATTTATTTATATAAATTTCTCTCTCAATTGGCAACAGGAGCTTACAATAACCAGCTTAACCACAATCCTGTAAGGAGTAAGGATTGCATTACATGGAGGTCTGCATTCATAGGCTATGATGTAACTACAAGAATCACTGGAAGTCAAAGGGAACAGTAAATCAAGAGAGGTAATACATAGATGAGGATGATGGGAGATGTAGTATAACAAAAACTGGAGAATTACAGGTTACCTTATCGTGAATGTGTAATGTGCACAGAACTAATGTAAGAGACAATGTACTGTAGGTCTCCCACTAAGAAATAACTGCATATTTACATATGATTATTATTCCTACCACCCTCTTCCAAGATGCATATGTGTTACATTAGAAACATGTTTAATTTAATTCAATACAGGCAGGAATTCAATAATATAGTAATCCCATTTGATGAATTACTTTCCAGCATCATGCTGTTTAATAAAGGATTAAATGTAAATAAAGCCCAAAGTATAATCAAATGAATGGTCCATATTTTGAAAGAACCCCTTCTGCTAGAAATGCCTCTTGTAGCTCCGGAAAAGGTAATTTAATATTTCTGTTGTTTTTTTCATGAACAATTATTAGGAGTGTAACCTCTGGCATCCAAAGGGTTAAACATAAACACTACATACATATTGCTCTCATTAGTGGTTGCTCTGGGAGAAACTCTAGAACACAAATATAGTTCTTTGATTATATAAATATCTCAAAAATTTGCACAACAAAAAAGCACAATTAATGGGACAGGAAGAACGGAGAATAATAAAATCTAACAAAGTGCAACACACAATGACTTGGTGACAGTATTTGTTGCACCATATGTATCAATCCAAAAGTGGTGTAATTATAGGACAAACCAAATTTGCCTCATAGAAATGGGGGATATTTAACTCTCTGAATGCTAGAAAGGTCTCCAATACATTGTGACGCAATATGTTGGAGACCTTTCTAGCATTTAATGGGTAAAAAGTCCCATTTCAGTCAATGAAAATGTTGTTATTCGCTATTTTGTTCTTACACATAAGACCCACTGGATTTGGTGGGGAATTGATTTTACAGTCTTCCAGACAGCACACTTATATGGATGAATTGACCTTGACATGGAAATGTGACCTTGACATGGATAATTAGCTAAACTATATAACAAACAGAAGCATAGTAAGTTGTTTGTGGAATTAATTCCAGTGACCAAATAGTCATGACCATCCACTTAGAGAACTAGTTTATAATGCTAAATGTATTAAACTTTAGGTAACTACAATCTTATTTATAAAGTGATTTAATGGAATCCCAAACACGACAAGGGTTTGACCTCCGCTTTAATCACCAGTGCGCTGACATGGTCTAGTTACCTTAGATAACCTACTTTAGATATGGAAAGACTGGTAACACTGTTCCTTTCTTCATGAGGGCATGATTTCCAAAACATGCTGCCAACATTCCACCTCAGTAGTGGTTTTAGGAGTGTTTTTGAACTATAACTGTAAACACTGTTCAAAGTGCCAATAAAAGAAATTGAGCCTTAGGCTGGAGGGACTTATACAACATCTACAGTCCCACTTCTAAACATAGAACCATATACTTTGACAGAAGAAAAGAACCATCTGGCCTACCCAGTCTTCTCATTTCCCTACCTAATTAAAATACACAGTCTCACATGCCTCTCAGAATAGGTATGTCTCTACAATATTTTTGAATTCCCTACCAGTATTTGTCCCTGCCACTTCTGCAGCTGAAGCTGATCCATGGGTCTATACCCCATTCCATAAAGTAGTACTTAACACACACATTACTTTTGAATTTTCCACCCTCTAATTTTAGATAATTGTTACAAAAACATAAGCTAAAAGATTTCACAGCCCGCACCCAATTTTGTCTGTCCCACTCTGCCCCAGGTGAAAATTCAGATGCAACTAGGTAAGAAGAATATCCACCAATGAAATGTCTAGTGGCTTTGTGGTCAAAGTTCTTTGTGTGATAAGATTTCATGGTTTCCATAAAGATTTTGTAGTGATGAAGTAGTGATGATTATGGTTAATTGTATAACCTTCAATACATGATTTCCTTTCTGCCACTTGCAAGAGCATGATTTAGATATTATACATTGTATTTGTTTCTAAGTATTGTCCGTCCAATTAAGTAACTGTTTGGGAGGAAGGAAGCTATATAAAGGAGAGGGAGTAATGGCTCTGGTGTGTTATATGTCTTGGAGAAAGGTGATATAATATTTTTGTGGCTCTTTCATGAGCAATTATTAAAAGTTTAACCCTTTGAGTGCCAGAGTGATACACAACGCATTGCAAAGCAATGCGTTGCATACCACTCTGGCACTCAAAGGGTTAAACACTTTGTATTGCTTTCAGTAATTTTTGCTCTGGGAGAGACTTCCAAACACATCAGATGATCAAGGATGAATGTTCATATAACTATACACATCTCAATTGTGCTGTCCCTAGATGGACATTATTGTCACCTTCTTTTATGAAGAAAATGGAATGGTGGAGAGCTACACCAATTTAGAGAGTGTGTGCGCATTGCCGGCAGTATTTGAATTAATATTCATCCTTGGTTGCTGAGTGAGGACATCAATGTTAAGTGATGTATGCTTACAAAGGTTTTTTGAAGCTTCATGAAGCACAATTTTATTTATCCTTTATCCACCTGCTTCAAAAATCTTAGTCAATTACTTGCATGAAGCCCTGCCTGTCTGCCCTTAATCTCCTGCAACCTGTGTGTATTACATGCTATAGAATATTTGGTGAAATAATACTGTCCATGACCCACTTTTCAACCAATGATTAACCATTAACATCATTGTGTAACATTATGTTTAACATCATTCATCATTATTTGCCAGTACTGCGGCCACAGTTCTTTTCTTTTTCTTTACTGGAATTACAAACTCACAGATTATCCACAGTTATAACAGTTTTACTTTGTCTGTCAATGAGTGCCAATTAATTGGCTATGATAATTAGCGGATGACTACAATACAGCCAGTTGGATTACTTCTAACTCTTAAACTTATTTATATGTAGTTACTTTTTTATGTTTGTTTTGAACTGAGTGTTATTTTGGTTGATAGTGCTATTTGTTTTGACTGAGTGCCAGTTGGGTGCACAATATATTGCTTTGCAATGCACTGTAAACCCCTCTAGCATTCATAGAGTTAATGTATACCTTTTTCTTTTAGTTTCTATGTGTGCATATGGGAGCTCTGTTCTTGTGTAGTTGCAGCGGAAGTTTCAGCTAGAGTGACATGTGACTGCCATTGTCTAGTACCTGGTGCCGACTGTGAAACCATTTAGAATAAGTTTGGGGCATTGTTTCAAGCTGTTTATTTTATGGCTTTTCACGTATAGTAAAGTATTTTTCTATTTTTGCTATGTGATCTGGGTTTTTTTTTTACTAAGCAAAAGAATGGAGCTAAATGTGCTTCTTTTTGATACTTTTTCCATTTGATTAGGACTTAAGTTTGGTGCTTATTTCCCTTTTAGCAGCCTATTTTACTGATCTACATATTGGATTTGCTTTTTTCTAAGTTTAGATCATGGCCTCTTGTTCTATCATCCCTCTTTTTCTGAAAAATGGGGAGCATAAAGCTGGATAATGGAATTACACAATAACGGAGAACAATCTGTTGGAAAATATATGTGCATTTGGGTGGGAAGGATGGCAGTCAGAAAATCCAGCTCCATAACGGTCAATGATTCATTGAATTGAACCCTGGGACCCACATTATGAAATATTAAGTTAGCAACTATTATTCTAAATGTACATTTATTGAATTATAAGAGCTAGAAAGTCCAGTATTCCCTGTTAAGTACTAATTCATGTAGAGTAGGCCTCCTTCTCTTGGTGAGGAGGGTGCCAGGTTGCTCCACTTTCTTTTTGACCCATTCTGCAAATTTCTGTCCTCATGCTACTAACTCACTCCCACATAACTCTGCTCATCCCCCTCTCAGCCCTGACTACGACATGTTGTGAATACCTTCACTTTTAAGCAACCACCAAAAAATTGTTTTTAGTACTCTAAGTGTTCCCAGGTATTATATTATATTTATGTATTTATTTATTGCTTATGCTGTTTTTGATGTACTCTAGCCTTGATACCAAAAATGAATGGACATGACTAATACTGCCTATTGTTCCTCCCTTAGAAACTGAACAGGAACTCACAATATCAATATATATATGTGAAAATGTTGTGGAAAAGAAGCACTTGAACAACTGCAGAACTGGACAGGTTGCTGGTTAAATAATCACTGAATAACATACAATAGGCATATAAATACATCCATTGAACAGTGACCAGTCAAAAAACTGCCAACAACAAGATTCAAAATGATTGGCGGACACCCCTGATGGCTATTGATGTCACCAAGGGGAAACCCACTCAGATCTAATATAATACTGGTTAATAAAAAATGGTAGCAATAAAGCATGGGACTCCCCTGCTGATAAGCTTAGCAAAGTAAAGGGAAAATTAATAAACAATACAGTATATACACTTCAAAATAAGCAGACAAGAACCATATAATTCTGGAAATATACATGCATCGTTGAAAAAAATTGATAAAGTAAGTATAAGCATGGGTCCGTTCTACGGGTGAAGGCGAGACACCACCACATCTCGCCGCATAGGAGTTACACAAGCCTCAAGCATATGAATGAGAAAATAAATGAAAACTCAAATGTAGGAAACCTAAAAAATACCTTATATAGAAAAGATATATAAATTGAACCAAAATAATGTCCCAGACTGAAAAAGACAATGAGTGCTAGCTGGTTATAGCGATAACAAGTAACTATGGTCACTGCAGAGTATGAGATAAATATTAGGCTTACATAAAAGTGACACCCAAAGAAAATAATCTGTAAGAAATAAAGATTAACAAAAAGTGTAAAGTGATGTGGTTTATATGAGCTAAAAGAGTGTAATGAGAGGACAATAGGAAAAGCAACTTACATAGAAATCAGACACCAATGCGTCATGTAGCGTGCCAAGATCCATAATATCATATAACTTGGGTAATTGGTTGATACTATGTATCTATGGTTAATCTGGATGAAAGTGAGCTGAGAGTGCAAGTATAGTGGCCTGAGAAGTACAGGCAGATTTTATGTAATACCATCAGGGAGGCATCTGGCTGGCCCCAAATTTATTCTGCAGCATGACAAAGACCTCAAACATACAGCCAAAGACATTAAGAACTATCTTCAGCATAAAGAAGAACAAAGAGTCCTGGAAGTGATGGTATGGCCCCCACAGAGCCCTGATCTCAACATCATCAAGTCTGTCTGGGATTACATGAAGAGAGAGAAGCAACTGAGGCTGCCTAAATCCACAGAACTGTGGTTAGTTCTCCAAGATGTTTGGAACAATCTACCACCTGAGTTCCTTAATGAACTGTGTGCAAGTGTACCTAGAACAATTGGTGCAGTTTTGAAGGCAAAGGGTGGTAACACAAAATATTGATTTGATTTAGATTTTTCTTCTGTTCACTCACTATCATTTTGTTAATTGATAAAAAAAAACTATTGTCCTGTTTATTTTTGAAAGTATTCTTACTTTACAGCATTTTTTCACACCTGCCAAAGACTTTTGCACAGTACTGTATATTTTGCTACTTGCGTCTCTTTAGCCAATCAAGATAACATATTACAAACAACATCTGTTTTTCTTGCCAAATACATTTTAGTTAATTTATTTTATCTAGTAAATGCCTGTCACTTCTTTAAAGTGCTATGCTCTTTTCAGTGTTAAATGGTACATCAAGGTATTATGTCTATTAGACAGTGCCAAGTATGGGTCTAACATCCAGAAGTATGTAAATATGCTGCTGGATTTGCTCCAAGGTGGAGAGAAGAATTTCAGCTAAGTAAAAAGTGGTAATCAACAAAGTAAAAAGCAACCAAAGACATAAGATGGAGGGTGTATTAAGCAATGTTTTTACAAATGAAGATGATTCTGAAATTCAAAATTCACTCTATGTTAATAACTAAAATACATATAACTGCACTGAACGAGTTCACAATATAATATAAATGTATGCGCTTTGTAATTAACTATATATTAGATGAGAAATTATGGAAGCGCTCACTGAAAAATGCCCAATTGCACAATCCCAATTTTTTAATAGTTGATAAAGAAAAAAGGCTAAACCCCATTCCAAAATGAACATTTTTGTAGTTCCACCAACTACAGTTTTTGTTTCAAGAGGAACTGGTGTAGAACACTTTTACTTTTAACCCTCTGAGTGCCAGAGGGGTAGGCAATGCATTGCAATCCCCCAAATAAGCAATAAGCAAAACCCACAGACATGCTTCAGATTGTACTACATCAAAGAGAAATTGACAGACACTAAATTTTACTGTCCTGACTGCCCTTCACAACCTGGGCTCTGCATTCGCAACTGCATTAAGTAGCTTCATGTAGCTACAATACAGTATTGCTGTACCAGTTGCCATTTTATTATTTGCCCACTTTTTTCCCTCCTGCTTTTATTATATTTTTAACCCTTTGAGTGCCAGAAGGGTATGGAACGAATTGCATAGCTGCCGACCGCTCCGTCTGGAACAAACTGTACGAGCCAATTTAATAAAAATGATTATCCTCCCAAAATCCTATATCTCTTCAAGGCCCTCCCCATCCATATAGATATACATAGAGATACATTACAGGGTATACGTTCCTCCTTTGTCTGGAAATATAAGACCCCAAGGCTAATATGGAAATGTCTCATTCAACCTCCATCTCACAGAGGTTTAGGGATGGTGCACATACACACCTATTATAAAGCGGTGACTCTGACTTACCTAATCAAATACAGGGCATCGTCTCAGAATGAATGGATCCTCTGTTCAAGCTTAAGGTGGCCATCTTTGGACCTCTCACAATTACTCTGATTCTCCCCTACTTACATCCCTCAAATGATGAGAAGCGATGTTATTTGGGGACTCCTTCCAGAGATTTGGGAATCTCTGAACATTAGTTTTCGCCTTTCCCCTTTCTCTTCTCATCAGCTGTCCATAATTTGGAAACCAGGCTTTCCTCCCAGTCCCCTTGATGACTCCATTGTTGTCTGACGCACACTGAACGTTCATACTTTAAGTTCTTTGATACCAAATGACAACTTGTTAGCGGCCATGAGTTAAGGACCACGGAGCTTTTTTTTAAAATCCGATTCAGGACTCCCCAAACGGTGTGCAGCCGTGTGGGAAGCCCGGAATTCCATGACGGTCCTGGTACGTCATGGGTCCCTAAAGCAAATCCAGCCATTATGTACCAGGACCGTCAAGGGTCCTTAAGGGGTTAAGGTGTGCACCTATCATCTCTTAATGTGGGACTATCACCTTGAATTTTCTTTACATAGTTGAAAACTGCCTATGTGTCATGTTAACCAAAATTCCAGAAGATGTATAGTTTATTTGTGATGGGTACATATTGTGTACATGTTGCTTTATGTGTCCACTGCTGTATGTTCAAAAACAATCATATTGTATTATAGACTTGTTCTTTCAAATCATACAATGTAAATCTCATTATGTGTTTTTAAACTTATAGTTTATAATGTATCAGTCTGTGTGGCTATATGGCCCTGTTGCAGCTGGGGGATAGATGATTGGTTCATTTGAATCTTAAGCTGCCAATTGTAGCAGTTTTCCAATTAGCCCACGAGCATAAATGTTCTTGTGATTTCGGGCACATCAGTTTTTGTTTTTACTTTTATCCTCCTGATGTGGTATGTTAACCACGAAACATGTTGAGGGATTTTTTTGTTTTTAAGTAATATATTACATAGAGTTTTTACATCATCTGGTCTGCTTTGATAAATTTGTATCATGGAAAACGGTTGTCACAACAGTGGATGCTTGTGAATTGGGTTCTGTTGTTAGAGAACTAGTATCACCATTCCCTGCTGGCCTTAAAAACCGGGATACATTATTTGCAACCGGTCTTGGATATTTTATGTGAGTATCTGTTTGCAACATTTAAGATACATGTTTAACATTGTAAAAGTGCGCCTCTCCTCACATTCCTGTCTGTTTTGTGTTTTCAAGCCCCGCCTGGAGGTCGTGGCTCTAGAGTGATTGAGTGGCCTGCTTCAAATAACAGGCGTTATTTGTCATTGGTGTACAATTATCTCTTTTGTCTTATTATTTTAGGAGATATTCACACTTTTATATCTTGGAAAACGTGAAAGTGAACATTCCCTGGTATAGTACTGTGGCTCATTAGCATATGAAACATCACTGAAAATCTTCTTTAGCAATGTCAATGAAAAGCTTAATTAACATATGAAACATCATTGGTACTACACGAGTACCTCAATTAGCATATATTAGCATATGGTAACAAGTATGAATTTCTCCTTAACTGTACATTTGCTGGTCTTTTGGATAAGATGACACCTACACAGTTTTAATGGAGTTTTCTAATAAGCAAAGACATATTCCACCTTTTTTAAAGTGATAGTAAATTTTGTACATAAATTCAGCTTCAATCATTCCTCATAGTATTTGTACCATGCAGAGAGTTATTACAATTGTGTATGTTGTGTAGTTCATGAGTAATTATGTTATAAAATGTCCCCCTCCCAGCCCTTTTACATATTGTAAGCCGCCTCCCCTCAGATCTGGAATCTGGTCATTTGACTGGACAGATCAGCATTTGGAAAACCCCACCCCCCTTGATGAAGGAGGGCAGGTTTTCCCTTATGCTCACAGAAGATTGTCCCTCGTTGCGTTCCATCTGGACCAGCTTGCTGCTCTGAGGATAGTAGAGTTATGTATGCATGAAAGAGTACGCAAATTTTAATAACGCTCTGCATGGTAAAAAAAAAAAAAACTATGAGGAATGATTCAAGCTGAATTTATGTACAAACATTACTATCCATTTAAGAATTTGATGCCCGCAAGGCATTTATACCTACAGCATGCACAGAAATATGGCATAAAGTTGGACCATGTTCTCCCCTCCTTGCTTAACCCTTTGTGTGCCAAATAGGTGCCAATACTAAAGAAAGGCTCCCACAGACAGCCCCATAGCCCTCCCTTGTTGTAAGTGGAAATAAGAATTTTCATCATAATTAGCTTAGTAAATTGACATTAGGCAGGCATGGTGCTACAAACTCTATTTAAGTGTCTATATTAAGTATATTCTTCCCAATATGATTCAAAAATACTGCAATTGAAGAAAAGAGCACTCAGTGAAGAATAAATGTGTTTTGAAAAGAAGATAAGATATGTGCTTTTACCACTAAAGATATTATTGTAAAGATTACCTTATTTCACAGCTTGATTGTAGCAAGAAAATTATAGCATACATTTGAAAACACAATTATGTAAAAGAGGACTCTTTTGTGTTGCCTACCAATTTTACAAAATAACATTTATGAATAGGTCACACATAACCAAAAGTGACCAACTAGAATTCTTGGCTTCAGACGCTATACTTGCACAGCACAGAACCAAGACTGTTCAGAAAAAACAGACAAAGCTGTGAGGAGGATTTCAGTGAATACCCTAGCTGTATTACAGTGGTGAGTGGGGTGACAGCATGGAGGGATAACCAACCATTATATGTAACTGAGGGCCTTATTCATCATACTACCAAACCAACTGACCCATATGACGAAAGTGAAAATGTTAGTTGATTAAAATTGGGCTTTTAAACCCTTAAATGCTAAAGAGATCACCAATGCACTTCTTTGCAATGCTTTGGAAATTTTGCTAGCAATCAAAGCGTTAAAGGCCTTATTTAAATCTATATAGGGACATTTTTTATTTCTCCCCTGCGGTAGAATTGTTCCAGTTCTTCTTAGTACAATTGTGTGTTGCACAATAGCATAGGACGTATAATCTAACATAAGTAACTAGCAAAAGAAGCATTGTACTGAGTGTGCAAGAAGAGGCAGGTTGAAGGGTCAGTAAGACAGAACAGTGAGTGGTGTAATTCTATACATGTGTGACTGCTGTATAAACGAGCCTGAAGGAGGCGGATCCCGGCTCATAGCAAGTTGTTGTGCAGTCCATGACCCTGCTTTGGGTATTTCAGTGCAGCAGGTGTGATTGGCTCCTTTGGGAAGAGGTCAGGGCCCACACCTCGATTGAGAAGCATTTCCTGGCTGAGGCCAGGAACCTGATGTGGCTCCGGGAGGGATTTAAAGAATAAGGGTAATCAGCATTACAGGGAAAGTTTAAATAGTGTAGATTCTGGATGTATCAGCATTTTCAGGGCTAGGGTAAATCTCTTTACATGTATGTGTGTGTGTGTGTGTGTGTGTGTGTGTGTGTGTGTGTGTGTGTGTTAGGTGTTCAACCTTTCTTTGAGACTAACAGTACTATATCCATTGCATACAGACACTCTAATAAAACCTGTCTCCATTGCATTCCATTCACTGGCCACTCATGTTAGGTCCACCCCAGGGTGTGTTTGTTTGGTAGGTTTGTATCACGGTGCCCGTGATTTGCTGCAGTTACTTGTCTGTCACCAGTAGGGGGCTTCTATTGGCTGTCTGCAGATAGCCCGCCTCTTATTGACTATTTAAACCTGGATTGGGCACCCTTTGAGTGCCCTTTCGTGTTGTTTCTGACCTTCTTGCTATCACTATGCTAGTGATAGCTGGGCCTCTGTTCCAGTGTTCCTGAGTTCCTGATCTCTACTGTTCCAGTGTTTCCTGCATACTGAAGTACTTCCAGTCCTGGTTCCGGCCTAGTCTCTGGTGTTGCAGTTCCTGCTGAACTTCTCTGCTGTTTTCTGACCTGACTGATCGTTGCTGGTTCCTGTCATCTCATCACCTGTCTTCAGTATCCTGGCGACCTTCTGCCTGGTCGCGTTGGTGACATTGCTACAATTCCGTGTTGGTCCCAGCGTGCGGACGCTGGTTTGCTCCCAAGCCTTGCGGCTATACAAACTCGCTTGTTACACCAGTGTGCGGTCACTGGTTTGCTCCAAAGCCTGTCAGCTATACAATTCTGTGTTGGTCCCAGCGTGCGGACGCTGGTTTGCTCCTAAGCCTTGCGGCTATACAACTCACTTGTTACACCAGTGTGCGGTCACTGGTTTGCTCCAAAGCCTTTCAGCTATACAAATCTGTGTTGGTCCCAGCGTGCGGACGCTGGTTTGCTCCTAAGCCTTGCGGCTATACAAACTCGCTTGTTACACCAGTGTGCGGTCACTGGTTTGCTCCAAAGCCTTTCAGCTATACAAATCTGTGTTGGTCCCAGCGTGCGGACGCTGGTTTGCTCCTAAGCCTTGCGGCTATACAAACTCGCTTGTTACACCAGTGTGCGGTCACTGGTTTGCTCCAAAGCCTATCAGCTATACAATTCTGTGCTGGTCCCAGCGTGCGGACGCTGGTTTGCTCCTAAGCCTTGCGGCTATACAAACTCACTTGTTACACCAGTGTGCGGTCACTGGTTTGCTCCAAAGCCTTTCAGCTATACAAATCTGTGTTGGTCCCAGCGTGCGGACGCTGGTTTGCTCCTAAGCCTTGCGGCGATACTACTCACTTGTTTCTCCAGTGTGCGGTCACTGGTTTGCTCGCTAAGCCTAACGGCTATACTATTCAGTGTTGTTTCCAGCGTGCGGACGCTGGTTTGCTCCAAAGCCTTGCTGCTTAACGATTCTGCTAATTTGCCAGTTCCATCTGACTGCTGCTATTATCTCTGGGCTGCCCTGCCCGGTATTGGTAAGGCCGGTAGAACCTTTTGCCACATTCCATCTGAGGTTGCCTTACCCGGTATTGGCAGGGCCGGTAGAGCCTACATTGTGTATCTATTGAGGCTGCCTTGCCCGGTAATTTGGTAAGGCCGGTAAAACCGTTATGCTATTCCATCTGCAGGTTGCCTTACCCGGTATTGGCAAGGCCGGTAGAGCCTAAAGACTGTCCTGTCCGGTATATTGACAGGACCGGTAGAGTCTGCCTTCTGTCTGTATATATATATGTATGTTAATGCCATCCTAAGTTATCATTTATTATTTCAATAAAATTGATTTTTTTTACCTAAAACTTGTGTCTGAGAGTCATAATAAACCGTGACAGTACGAAAGGGCCATGACCTCAGACAGCAAGGGTAAAGGTAACGCACAGAATATCCATTGGAGGATGGATGTGCTCGAGCAACGTTTGGATCAGTTGGCAGTTGCAATTCAAACGATCCTTGAACGCACGGTACCTGCTGACCAATCTAGCTCTAGCCCGGTGGTCTCGCCAAGTCAGACACCGGAAAGTGATACCAGACCCCTAGGGGGTACTGTTAAAGGGTTAACGGCTTCTGCACCCTTGCCGCTAAGATATGATGGTGACCCTAGTCTCTGCAGAGGGTTCATCAATCAACTCGAAATCTTTATGGAATTGACGGCACACGCATTTCCCAATGATCGTAGTAAAGTGGGGTTCACGATATCACTGCTCACTGGCAGAGCATTGGCTTGGGCTAACCCCTTGTGGGAGAATGCTAAACCTTGTACTAAGAACTTTAGTGAATTTGTGCGTTCCTTTCGAAGAGTGTTTGAGCCTCCTGGTAGAACCACCTCTGCTGCCAAACGCCTTATGGAGATACAACAGGGCAGGCGTACAGTGGGCGACTATGCCATCGAATTCCGCACATTGGCAGCAGAGGTAGGTTGGAATAACGAGGCATTATTGGCAGCCTTCTCTCAAGGCCTGAATGACCACATTAAAGACGAAATTGCTGCTAAAGATCTACCTATTGATCTAGATGATTACATTGAGTATGTTATGATAATTGACTCCAGAATACGTGAGAGATCAATTGCCAGAGATCGTAAGTTACGGTCAAAAAATAATGAGCCTAGTAGTATGTTTTGCCCACCCATCCCTCCCTTGGCATTGAAGTCTAGTGAACCAGTACGGGAAACAAGTGAACCTATGGAAATAGGCTTCACTAGACTATCCAAGGCAGAGAGACTATATCGCAAAAAACAAGGGTTATGTTTATACTGCGGTAAAAAAGGGCACTTGCTAAATTACTGTCCGGTACGTCCGGGAAACGCACACACCTAGGGTATCTTGGGGGACAGGCCCTAGGTGGTGTACAATCGTCCCCAGTGTCGGGCATAATGAAACCCACCATACAGGTGGTATTGTCTTGGGCACAACGCTCTGTGGAGGTTTTGGCCTTGGTTGACTCCGGTGCAGCAGGGTATTTTATGGATAATACCTTTGCTGAATTGCACGGAGTTCCACGCATTGAAAGAGAAAACCCCTTGACTATTGAAGCGATTGATGGTAGACCCTTAGAACCGCCTCAGGTTATATTTGAAACTATGCCATTGTCTATGACTATTGGGGCACTTCACAGAGAAGAGCAGCAGTTTCAACTGATTAATTCCCCGCACCATGCGGTGATATTGGGATTTCCGTGGTTACAGTTACATAACCCACAATTCGATTGGAAAAAGTGTGAAATTGCTGCTTGGTCCCAGTTTTGTATGGACAAGTGCGTCATCCAGCCTATTAAGGTCATGTGCACCTCCTCTGCTATGCCGGATGTGTACCAACAGTTTGGCGATGTTTTTAGCAAAGGAGAGGCTAGTATGCTACCCCAGCATAGACCTTATGATTGTTGCATTGAATTGCAGCCTGGTGCAGTACCTCCGAAAGGACGCACTTATCCATTATCTTGTGATGAAAATAAGGCTATGGAGGATTACATTTCTGATGCCCTTGCTAGAGGGATCATACGTAAATCTACCTCTCCAGCTGGGGCTGGGTTCTTTTTTGTAAAAAAGAAAAATGGCGAATTAAGACCATGCATTGACTACCGGGGCTTGAATAAACTAATGGCAAAAAACGCATACCCAATACCACTCATCACCGAGCTTTTTGACAGGCTTAAGGGCGCTTCGATATTTACCAAGTTGGACCTACGGGCCGCTTACAATCTGGTTCGCATTCGAGCAGGTGATGAGTGGAAAACTGCCTTTAACCCCTTAAGGACCGGACATTATGGGACATTTCCGTCCCATAACGTCCGCATAGGGGCACGTTGACGGGCCGGTACACGTGACCTGTCACGTGTATCGGCGCGTCATTATGGGGCTTGAAATAGATCGCTCCGATCTTGGAGCGGTCTATTTCATGCCCCATTTTTACTTACAGCGCTCCCGGAAGAGCGCTGTAAGTAAAATGTACGTGACGTACCAGGACCGTCAAGGGTCTTTCAAGAAAGTTTACCCTTGACGGTCCTGGTACGTCAAGGGTCCCTAAGGGGTTAATACTCGAGCTGGGCACTACGAGTATCTAGTAATGCCTTTTGGGCTGTGTAATGCACCCGCAGTTTTCCAGGAACTGATAAATGATGTTCTGAGAGATATGTTACAGACATGTGTTGTGGTGTACCTCGACGATATACTGATTTACTCCCAAAACATGGCACAGCACATCAAAGATGTATCCACAGTCTTGCTACGACTCCGTGAGAACAAATTATTTTGTAAAATGGAAAAATGTGAGTTTCATAGTACCAGTGTGCCATTCTTGGGGTTCATAATTGGCAATGATGGCATTGCCATGGACAAAGAAAAGTTGTCAGCTGTCCTACAATGGCCAAAACCCAAGGGTCTTAAAGCCATACAGCGTTTCCTGGGTTTCGCTAATTATTATAGGAGGTTTATTAAGAACTTTTCTTCCATTGTCAAACCTCTGTCCGATCTTACGCACAAGGGTGCTAATCCTTCTTGTTGGCCGGTATCTGCTGAGAAAGCCTTTGAGAATTTGAAGCTGGCATTTGCTGCGGCTCCTGTGTTATCCCACCCCAATCCTTTACTTCCATTTACGTTAGAGGTTGATGCCTCAGATATTGGGGTCGGGGCAGTACTTTCGCAGCGACACGAGAAAGGTGGAACTCTCAGACCTTGTGGGTTTTTCTCTAAAAAGTTGACTGTCACTCAAAGCCACTATGAGATAGGTGACAGAGAATTATTGGCCATTATCCTTGCTCTTAAGGAATGGCGTCATTTGCTTGAAGGTACTAAGAATCCTGTCTTAATCCTAACAGATCATAAGAATCTGACCTATCTCTCGGAGGCCAAGAGATTGTCCTCTCGTCAGGCCAGGTGGGCACTGTTCCTGTCTCGATTTAATTTCATTGTATCATATTTACCAGGGTCAAAAAATATCAGGGCTGATGCACTGTCAAGACAATTTGAGGCCGACAGTGACAGAGTGGAAGCACCAGCTCCTATCATCCAACCTGATAGAATACTGGCTACTATACGCACGAGTATCACTTCTCCTCTAGGGGAGGAGATCCTGGCCTCTCAGGGGTCCGCTCCCCATGAAACCCCAGTGGGCAAATGTTTTGTCGCTGAATCATTTCGTACTAGGCTGCTCGAAACCTACCATTCCTCTAAGGCTGCGGGACATATTGGTAGAGACCAATTGTTATGGTCCCTTTCTCAGTTATTTTGGTGGCCTTCCATGAGAAACGATTGTGCCGAATTTACGAATGCCTGTGCCACCTGCGCCCGCGCTAAGACCCCGAGACATCTCCCTGTGGGCTTGCTTCAACCGGTGCCTAATGGCGAACGCCCCTGGTCTCATGTTTCCATTGATTTTATGGGAGAGTTGCCTATGTCGAAGGGGTACTCCTTTATATTCATGGTGGTGGACAGGTTTTCTAAAATGGCTCATTTCGTGCCCCTCCGTGGTCTTCCTTCAGCGAAGGAATTGGCAATGGTGTTCGCCAGAGAAGTATTCCGGTTGCATGGAGTGCCTAGGGTACTGGTGTCTGACAGGGGGAGCCAGTTTGTGTCTAGATTTTGGAGGGCATTTTGCCAACAGATGGGCATACAGCTGTCCTTCTCCTCTGCCTACCATCCCCAGACCAATGGAGCCGCTGAACGAGCTAATCAGGGCTTGGAACAATTTCTCCGTTGTTTCGTTACTGACCATCATGATAATTGGTCCGACTTGTTGCCTTGGGCAGAGTTCGCCAGGAACTGTGCGGTCAATTCTTCATCTGGGAGCTCTCCGTTTCTGATTAATTATGGGTTCCAGCCCTGTTTGCTTCCAGACTCATTTCGGACGCAACAGATTCCAGCTCTGGATGAGCATATCGAGCAACTCCGTTCCACATGGGCACAAGTTCAGAGGGCACTTGGTCAGTCATTTCAGCGTCATCAGCGCCATGCTAATCGCAGAAGGCTTCCAGCGGTTTCCTTTCAGGTTGGGGATAGAGTATGGCTTTCCTCCAGAAATCTCAAGCTGCAGGTTCCGTCTAATAAGTTGGCTCCTCGGTTTATTGGTCCATACAGAGTTATTCGCAAAATTAACCCTGTCTCCTATGCACTAGACCTACCTGCATCCATGCGTATCCATAATGTGTTCCATGTGTCCCTTCTTAAGCCTCTGGTTTGCAATCGCTATACTACCACACCTGTGGTGCCAGGACCTGTTGAGGTCGAGGGCCAGGAGGAGTACGAGGTTCAGAGCATTATTGATTCCCGTAGGCTTAGAGGAAGGGTGCAGTACCTGGTACATTGGAAAGGGTATGGTCCTGAGGATCGATCATGGGTGGATAGTACGGACCTTCATGCACCTAGGTTAACTAGGGCCTTTCATGCCAATTACCCGCAGAAACCTAAACCCTATTCTAGGAGAGGGGGTCTTTGAAAGGGGGGTACTATCACGGTGCCCGTGATTTGCTGCAGTTACTTGTCTGTCACCAGTAGGGGGCTTCTATTGGCTGTCTGCAGATAGCCCGCCTCTTATTGACTATTTAAACCTGGATTGGGCACCCTTTGAGTGCCCTTTCGTGTTGTTTCTGACCTTCTTGCTATCACTATGCTAGTGATAGCTGGGCCTCTGTTCCAGTGTTCCTGAGTTCCTGATCTCATGTGTTCCTGAGTTCCTGATCTCTACTGTTCCAGTGTTTCCTGCATACTGAAGTACTTCCAGTCCTGGTTCCGGCCTAGTCTCTGGTGTTGCAGTTCCTGCTGAACTTCTCTGCTGTTTTCTGACCTGACTGATCGTTGCTGGTTCCTGTCATCTCATCACCTGTCTTCAGTATCCTGGCGACCTTCTGCCTGGTCGCGTTGGTGACATTGCTACAATTCCGTGTTGGTCCCAGCGTGCGGACGCTGGTTTGCTCCCAAGCCTTGCGGCTATACAAACTCGCTTGTTACACCAGTGTGCGGTCACTGGTTTGCTCCAAAGCCTATCAGCTATACAATTCTGTGTTGGTCCCAGCGTGCGGACGCTGGTTTGCTCCTAAGCCTTGCGGCTATACAACTCACTTGTTACACCAGTGTGCGGTCACTGGTTTGCTCCAAAGCCTTTCAGCTATACAAATCTGTGTTGGTCCCAGCGTGCGGACGCTGGTTTGCTCCTAAGCCTTGCGGCTATACAAACTCGCTTGTTACACCAGTGTGCGGTCACTGGTTTGCTCCAAAGCCTTTCAGCTATACAAATCTGTGTTGGTCCCAGCGTGCGGACGCTGGTTTGCTCCTAAGCCTTGCGGCTATACAAACTCGCTTGTTACACCAGTGTGCGGTCACTGGTTTGCTCCAAAGCCTATCAGCTATACAATTCTGTGCTGGTCCCAGCGTGCGGACGCTGGTTTGCTCCTAAGCCTTGCGGCTATACAAACTCACTTGTTACACCAGTGTGCGGTCACTGGTTTGCTCCAAAGCCTTTCAGCTATACAAATCTGTGTTGGTCCCAGCGTGCGGACGCTGGTTTGCTCCTAAGCCTTGCGGCGATACTACTCACTTGTTTCTCCAGTGTGCGGTCACTGGTTTGCTCGCTAAGCCTAACGGCTATACTATTCAGTGTTGTTTCCAGCGTGCGGACGCTGGTTTGCTCCAAAGCCTTGCTGCTTAACGATTCTGCTAATTTGCCAGTTCCATCTGACTGCTGCTATTATCTCTGGGCTGCCCTGCCCGGTATTGGTAAGGCCGGTAGAACCTTTTGCCACATTCCATCTGAGGTTGCCTTACCCGGTATTGGCAGGGCCGGTAGAGCCTACATTGTGTATCTATTGAGGCTGCCTTGCCCGGTAATTTGGTAAGGCCGGTAAAACCGTTATGCTATTCCATCTGCAGGTTGCCTTACCCGGTATTGGCAAGGCCGGTAGAGCCTAAAGACTGTCCTGTCCGGTATATTGACAGGACCGGTAGAGTCTGCCTTCTGTCTGTATATATATATGTATGTTAGTGCCATCCTAAGTTATCATTTATTATTTCAATAAAATTGATTTTTTTTACCTAAAACTTGTGTCTGAGAGTCATAATAAACCGTGACAGTTTGACAGTATCTCTGCCCAGTTTCCTGCAGGTCCACCCAGTCCCAACATTCCAGCCCATTTAGTTTTAAACCCCACCTCAAAAACCCACTTACCTCAGACTAAGCCCCACCCATATGATGCACTAATTGTGTCAGTTGGACTTACCCCAGTGGTGGTCTCTGACTCATTAGTAACCTGCTAACCCAATACTTCCCTAGGAGCAGGATGTGCACCTCTCAACTTCCAAAGACCTCAATGGTTGGGAGTTGGCAATGGGTCTTTGACAGGAAGAGTAGGTGAAGTTTCTGGCTCCCTATTTAAACAGGAGCCAAGGAGCAGCAGAAGTCAGTTTTACCGTTCAATGGGTTGCAAAATACAGACTTTACTAAATAGCCAAGTCTGATCCCAAAGGTGTATATTTTGGACAATATGTTCAAAATAAAAGTATAATAATTCTGGGACAAACCAATTGTACCAAAGGGAAGTAATATTCCCAAATTCCCATTGTATTAAATGCTAGAGATGTCTCCAACACATTGATTCGCAATGCAATGGGGTGTACTCTAGCATTTAATAGGAATTCTTGATTGTCCCATATGGTACAAATATTTTGTCCCAGAATTGCATCACTTTTAATTTGAACATAAGACCCTTAGCAATGATAGATTTTGTTTCAGGAAAAACGGTATTAACAAAGATATCAGTACCATGATATTAATGTTTACACCTTGGCTGCTAGAACGGTCTCCAGCACATTGCTTCCCAATGTACTGGAGAACTCTCTAAACACCCAAGCATTTAAATGAGAACTAACACCTCCACCCACCTGTGGTCTGGGCTTAAAGCAGGGTAAAGGAACCACAGAGAAGGTCTGTGGCAAAAATACAGCTGATGAAAACATAGGAGTTAACTTGTGACAGTGAGTCGGAATGGAGGGCTCACTGTTAAATAGTGACTAGTGATGATCGAGCACCCCAATGCTCGGGTGTTCGGGTGCTCTGACCGAGCGCCCCCGGAGGCTCGAGTGCTCGGCCGAGCACCCGAGCCCCATTGAAGTCAATGGGAGGACTCGAGCATTACACCAGGCACCCCCTGCTCTGATGAGGGGAGGGTGCCTGGTCCATAGGAAAAGGGCAGAAAATGATGGAAACACCACAGAAATGGTTCAGGGACAGCATAGGGAGGATGTCTGGATGCATCTTGGACTCCAACGTTGCTGCTGGGAACGATGTTTCGCCCGTAGTACGCCATTTTTACAGACTGACCGCAAAATCTGCAAAAAATGTCATCGATTTTTCGGAACTGGGGCCATGATTAAGAGGGAAACGTGCGCAGAGGCAAATTCTGCAAAAAATGTCATCGATTTTTCTGAACTGGGGCCATGATTAAGAGGGAAACGTGCGCAGAGGAAAATTCTGCAAAAAATTTCATAGATTTTTCTGAACTGGGGCCATGATTAAGAGGGAAACGTGCGCAGAGGCAAATTCTGCAAAAAATTTCATAGATTTTTCTGAACTGGGGCCATGATTAAGAGGGAAACGTGCGCTGAGCCGACCATCTAAAACATTATGGGTGAGGGTCTGCTGCGGAGCTGACCATCCTAAACATTATATGCGAAGGCCCGCTAGTGAGCTGACGCTATAAAACATTATATGAGAGGGCCCGCTAGAGAGCTGACCCAATAAAACATTATATGAGAAGGCCCGCTGGTGAGCTGACCTATACAAAAATTGTCAAACAGCGCCCGCTGGTGAGCTGGCCCTATATAAAAATTATATCACAGGGCCCGCTGGTGAGCTGGCCCTATATAAAAATTATATCCCAGGGTATATGGAAGAGAGTCAACCATATACCCATTTTTTGGGTGGAAGGGGTGAATGGGAATACAGAGTATTCCCATCATTGTAAATAACATATTTAAAGTGACTTTATGTTCACCCGGGGCTTTCCTCCAGTGGAGTGGAGAAGTCAGGGGAAATCCAGGCCTTGTTCATTTTTATAAGTGTCAACCTATCAGCATTTTCGGTGGAAAGGTGGATACGCTTATCTGTTATGATGCCACCAGCAGCACTAAATACCCGCTCAGACAGAACTCTGGCGGCAGGGCAGGCCAGCACCTCCAAGGCGTAGAGTGCCAGTTCATACCACGTGTCCAGCTTGGACACCCAGTAGTTGTAAGGCACAGAGGGATCATTGAGGACGCTGACACGGTCTGCTATGTACTCCTTCACCATCTTCCAAAACTTTTCCCTCCTTGTGACACTAGGCTGCGCATCAGGGTGAGGGTGCTGGCGGGGTGTCATGAAGGTGTCCCACGCCTTGGAGAGTGTTGCCCTGCCTTTGTCGGAACTGCTGTGTGCTCCCCTTTTCTCCCCTTCTCGGTTGGCCAAGGTAGCACGTACTCTGCCGCCAGCGTTGTCAGATGGAAAATTTTGGAGCAATTTTTCAACAAGAACCTTCTGGTATTGCACCATTTTGCTTGTCCTCTCCACCGGAGGAATGAGAGATGAGAAATTCTCTTTGTAGCGGGGGTCCAGAAGGGTGAACACTCAGTAATCCGTGTTGTCTAAAATGCGTATAACGCGTGGGTCACGGGAAAGGCAGCCTAACATAAAGTCAGCCATGTGTGCCAGAGTACCAACAGGCAAGATTTCGCTGTCCTCACCAGGAGGATGACTCTCAATCTCCTCATCCTCTTCCTCCTCTTCTGCCCACCCACGCTGAAGAGATGGAACTAAAGTTCCATGGCTACCCTCTGTAGCGGAGGCAACCGTGTCTTCCTCCTCCTCCTCCTCCTCCGCCTCCTCCAATTGTCGCTGAGAAGACGAAGTGAGGGTGCTCTGGCTATCACCTTGTGTAAGCTCTTCCTCCCGCATTTCCACCTCTTCCACATGCAAAGCGTCGGTTTTAATTGTGAGCAGCGAGCGTTTCAGTAGACACAGAAGTGGGATGGTTACACTGATAATAGCGTTATCACCGCTCACCATCTGTGTCGATTCCTCAAAATTGCGTAAAACCTCGCAGAGGTCTGACATCCATTCCCACTCCTCACTTCTGATTACAGGAAGTTGAACGGAGAGGCGACGACCGTGTAACAGCTGGTACTCCACTACTGCCCTCTGCTGCTCACAAAGCCGGGCCAACATGTGGAAGGTGGAGTTCCAGCGCGTGCTCACGTCACACAGCAGCCGGTGAGCTGGCAATTGTAAGCGCTGCTGCAGCTTCAACAGGCCGGCTGAAGCTGTTGATGACTTACGGAAATGTGCACACACGCGGCGCACCTTGGTCAAGAGATCATGCAAATTGGGGTAGGTTTTTAGAAATCGCTGAACCACTAAATTAAATACATGCGCTAGGCATGGTACGTGTGTGAGCTTGCCGAGCTCCAAAGCCGCCACCAAGTTACGCCCATTATCACACACAACCATGCCTGCTTGCAGGTTGAGTGGCGAGAGCCACTGCTCGGTCTGGTGACTAATCCCCTGCAACAGCTCTGAGGCCGTGTGCTGTTTGTCCCCAAGGCAGATCAGCTTCAGCACGGCCTGTTGACGCTTCCCCACTGCAGTGCTACACTGCTTCCAGCTACCGGCTGATGGGTGAGTGGCGCTGCGCGCAGAGAATTCGGAGGTGGAAACGGAGGAGGAGGAGCCAATAACGTAGGTGCTGGCGGAAACCCTGATGGAGGTAGGGCCCGCAATCCTCGGCGTGGGTAGCACCTGTGCCATCCCAGGGTCCGAGTCGCTCCCAGCCTCCACGACATTCACCCAGTGTGCCGTCAGGGAAATGTAGCGTCCCTGGCCACAAGCACTTGTCCATGTGTCAGTCGTTAAGTGGACCTTCCCAGTAACTACGTTGGTCAGGGCACGGGTGATGTTACGGGACACATGGTGGTGTAAGGCGGGGACGGCACACCGGGAAAAGTAGTGGCGGCTGGGGACTGCGTACCGAGGGCCAGCTGCTGCCATCAGGCTGCGGAAGGACTCAGTCTCCACAAGCCTAAATGGCAGCATTTCGATGGCCAGTAATTTGGAAAGGTGTGAGGTTAGTGCTATGGCCTGTGGGTGGGTGGCTGGGTATTTTCGCTTGCGCTCAAATGCCTGGGGTAACGACATTTGGACGCTGCGCTGGGACAGGGAAGTGGATGTGGTCGCTGATGGTGCTTCAGATGGTACAGGTGCAGGGCGGGAGGTATGCGGGCTTGCGCCTTCGACAGGCGATTGGCCGGCACCGAAAACAGGGGAAGAGGAGGCAGTGGTGTGGCCTACAGACACAGATTGGCGATCCGGGCGTTCCTCCCACTTATTACGGTGCTTGGATGCCATGTGTCGGATCATGCTGGTGGTGGTGAGGTTGCTAGTGTTCATGCCTCGGCTCATTCTGGTGTGGCACAGGTTGCAAACTACAATTTTTTTGTCGTCCGCACTTTCCTTAAAAAAACGCCATACCGCGGAACACCTAGCCCTTGGCAAGGGAGATTTACGCAAGGGGGTGCTCCGTGGAACATTTGCGGGCCGGTTTGGTGCGGTCCGCCTTCTTTCTTTAGCCACACCACTGCCTCTTCCAGCCTGTTGCGGTGCTGCAGATGGCTCACCCTCAGGACTGCTGTCATCGCTCGGCTCTCCACCTTCCCAGGTGGGGTCAGTCACCTCATCGTCCACCAAGTCCTCCTCCACTTCCTCACTCTGATCATCCTCCTCATTTCTTGATCCCACCACATACTCAGTCATTGACAACTGTATATCATCCTCCTCATCAAGGTCTTGAGACAGTAATAGTGGTTGATTTGATGGCAACTGTGTCTCATCATCATCATCATCCACTTCCTTTGACCTTAAATCCCTTTCCCCTCTGTCATCTTCTTGTGATTGGGTACCCTCTAGAGGTTGTGAATCAGGGCACAAGATTTCATGTTCCTCTGCAAGCGTGCTTGGAGAGAGGTTCAAATGAAGGATTGGTGATGAGACGAGCTCCTCACTATATCCCAGTGTGGGATCACTTCTTTGACCAGACCCTCTATGGTGGGAGGAAGGATGATCAGGGTGAGGATTATGTTGACCAGACTCTTGGCTACTGAGAGTGGACTTGGTGGAAGACAGGGTGGTGCTTAACCGACTGGAAGCAGTATCACCTGAAATCCAACCGACCACCTGTTCGCAGTGGTCTGACCTCGAGAGTGATGTCCTGCGACGCCCTGTAAACTGAGACATGAAGCTAGGTATGGTGGATGTCTTTCTTTCTTGTGCTCTGGCACCAGGCACAGTTTCTACGCGTCCTGACCCGCGCCCTGAACTATCAGGATCACGTCCACTTCCCCGTCCCTTTTTACCCGCCTTCTTCATATTACACGGAATATGTGCTGCTAATCTGCAACTTTGCACACTAAACAGAATGTGCTGCTTATCTGCGGCTAGGCACAGTGAATGGAATATGTGACTTTTATTTTTTAAACTTTGCACACTAAACAGAATGTGCTGCTTATCTGCAACTTTGCACACTAAACAGAATGTGCTGCTTATCTGCGGCTAGGCACAGTGAATGGAATATGTGACTTTTATTTTTTAAACTTTGCACACTAAACAGAATGTGCTGCTTATCTGCAACTTTGCACACTAAACAGAATGTGCTGATTATCTGCGGCTAGGCACAGTGAATGGAATATGTGACTTATTTTTTAAACTTTGCACACTAAACAGAATGTGCTGCTAATCTGTAACTTTGCACACTAAACAGAATGTTCTGCTAATCTGCAACTTTGCACACTAAACAGAATGTGCTGCTTATCTGCGGCTAGGCACAGTGAATGGAATATGTGACTTTTATTTTTTAAACTTTGCACACTAAACAGAATGTGCTGCTTATCTGCAACTTTGCACACTAAACAGAATGTGCTGCTTATCTGCAACTTTGCACACTAAACAGAATGTGCTGCTTATCTGCGGCTAGGCACAGTGAATGGAATATGTGACTTTTATTTTTTAAACTTTGCACACTAAACAGAATGTGCTGCTAATCTGCAACTTTGCACACTAAACAGAATGTGCTGCTTATCTGCGGCTAGGCACAGTGAATGGAATATGTGACTTTTATTTTTTAAACTTTGACACTAAACAGAATGTGCTGCTTATCTGCAACTTTGCACACTAAACAGAATGTGCTGCTTATGTGCGGCTAGGCACAGTGAACGGAATATGTGACTTTTATTTTTTAAACTTTGCACACTAAACAGAATGTGCTGCTTATCTGCAACTTTGCACACTAAACAGAATGTGCTGCTTATCTGCGGCTAGGCACAGTGAACGGAATAAGTGACTTTTATTTTTTACACTTTGCACACTAAACAGAATGTTCTGCTAATCTGCAACTTTGCACACTAAACAGAATGTGCTGCTTATCTGCGGCTAGGCACAGTGAATGGAATATGTGACTTTTATTTTTTAAACTTTGCACACTAAACAGAATGTGCTGCTTATCTGCAACTTTGCACACTAAACAGAATGTGCTGCTTATCTGCGGCTAGGCACAGTGAACGGAATATGTGACTTTTATTTTTTAAACTTTGCACACTAAACAGAATGTGCTGCTTATCTGCAACTTTGCACACTAAACAGAATGTGCTGCTTATCTGCGGCTAGGCACAGTGAACGGAATAAGTGACTTTTATTTTTTACACTTTGCACACTAAACAGAATGTTCTGCTAATCTGCAACTTTGCACACTAAACAGAATGTGCTGCTTATCTGCGGCTAGGCACAGTGAACGGAATATGTGACTTTTATTTTTTAAACTTTGCACACTAAACAGAATGTGCTGCTTATCTGCAACTTTGCACACTAAACAGAATGTGCTGCTTATCTGCGGCTAGGCACAGTGAATGGAATATGTGACTTTTATTTTTTAAACTTTGCACACTAAACAGAATGTGCTGCTAATCTGCAACTTTGCACACTAAACAGAATGTGCTGCTTATCTGCGGCTAGGCACAGTGAACGGAATAAGTGACTTTTATTTTTTACACTTTGCACACTAAACAGAATGTGCTGCTTATCTGAGTTTAGGCACAGTGAACGGAATAAGTGACTTTTATTTTTTACACTTTGCACACTAAACAGAATGTGCTGCTAATCTGCAACTTTCCACACTAAACAGAATGTGCTGCTAATCTGCAACTTTGCACACTAAACAGAATGTGCTGCTTATCTGCGGCTAGGCACAGTGAACGGAACATGTGACTTTTATTTTTTACACTTTGCACACTAAACAGAATGTGCTGCTAATCTGCAACTTTGCACACTAAAAAGAATGTGCTGCTAATCTGCAACTTTGCACACTAAACAGAATGTGCTGCTAATCTGCAACTTTGCACACTAAAAAGAATGTGCTGCTAATCTGCAACTTTGCACACTAAACAGAATGTGCTGCTAATCTGCAACTTTGCACACTAAACAGAATGTGCTGCTAATCTGCGGCTAGGCACAGTGAACGGAATATGTGACGTTTTTTTTTTAAACTCTGCCCCCCAAAACAAAATATAACTGCTGCCCCCACACACAATAGTCCTAAAAAGGACTTTTGGGTCTTTTTGTTGTTGAAACACACTTTTCTTCTCCCTACACTGACTTTCCCTTCCTATCCTCATCTCTCCCTGGCTAAGACTGAGCCGAACTCGCTGGTCAGGTGCTATACAGCACCCGATCACGGGTTCTGGCCAGCCAATCAGTGTAATGCCAGCAGCCAACATGGCTGCTGGCATTACACTGATGTCAGAGCCTCCCCGCACGTTTATTGGCTGCGCTGCAGCCGCGAAACGTGCGGGGAGGAGACCCGAACATGGCGGGCGAGCTTCGGCCGAGCATGCTCGCTCATCACTAATAGTGACAGAAAGGGAGAGATTCATTATGATGATAAAGAAGTGTGTGACTTAACTAGTGTTACAGTACCTTGTTTTCAGCGCCGCCGCTTCAGCGATGCTCGGTGTCTTTCCACTAGTCATCTGCAGGAAAGAGGCTTCAAGCATGCTGCAGGTCTCTGTTTTATGTGTGCTTGTTTCCTGTAGTCTCCTCCTCCCTACTTCCTCCCTCTAGCTGCTCCTCCTACCTACTTCCTGTGGAGAGGTTTAAAGGGCAGACTGAGTCCTGACTCAGTCACCCTTAAGTTGTTGTTCTGAGCAGTTCATTTTTTGGTATTCCTGATTCCTGTGTATGATCCGGCTTGTCTGTCCATCCATTCTGGTGTTGACCTGTGGCTCTGTCTGACTATTCTCTTTGGCGTTCTGATTTGGCTCAGATATCCTTTCTGGTGCAAACCGGTGGCTCTGGCTGACTACCCGCTCCGTGTATGACCTAGGCTTGTCTGACTACCCACACTGGTGCTGACCTGGGGCTCTATCCACTGCGCATCCAGCATTCCATCACTTCAGTGGATATACTTACTGGTGCAAACCTGTGGCTCTGGCCGACTACCTGCTCCATGTATGACTTTGGCTCATCTAACTACCCTATCTGGTGCTTACTAGAAGGCTCTGTCTGTTGGCTCAGTTTGTTAGTTCAGTTATTCAGACATCCTTCCTAGTACTGACCTGGGGCTCTAGCAGACTCCTAGCTACTGACTGCAGGCTGAGTCGGTATCTCTTGGGTGTTACCTTACCACGAGACTCCAGTGGGCTGAGGCCTAGTCTCAGACAGTGTGGTGCAGAGATTGGGAGACTGCTATTCCTGATACAGTGCTTGCTGTTTCAATCGCCCACTGTGTGTTTATTTATATATCGCATTACTGTCATTATTCACATAATAAAGGTTCTATTAACTATACCGTCTGACTCCTGGTTTTGCTTGCCAGCCGTAACAACTAGTGAGTTAAAGAAAAAGAAAGCTAATCTAAAATGTGCTTTGGATCTGCTAGGTACTTAGAGAAACAGGAGTGCTGGTGGCCTAATGTTTATTAATGTGAGTGGGAACTGCATTCTTAGAGGCAGAAGATGCTGTACCTATTCTAAAAGAGGGCCTGGATATTCCTCGGAATTGAGGTCAGATGGGTCAAGATATTCTAATATATCTTATGAATATTGGCACCATTTATCTTACATGGGTTTTAGACTGAGACAGGTGAAGGGAAAAGTGATTGGAGTACTTAAATAGGTCTTATTTATTAAGGAAGGGGCCACAGGTGTGGAAATGTGTGGCATATGATGAACCCAAAGAAAGTCAGGTACATAGCAACTAGAAGGATAACATTAAAATTGTGTTTAAAAGGATCAGAGTGCAAGAAATTAGAGAGTTTCTTATATATGTGACCATTTATAGGAACGCGGGCATGCTGTAGGGTTTGAAAACGCCTTTGAGAAATAATTTAATATGGGGATAAGAAAGGATAAAGGGCAGGCAGGGATAAGAAAGAGCAATGTGATGCTGGATGCCTGCATTGTCTCAATGGAGTATGTATGGTTCTGATAAGGAATTTGTTGAAACCTTTCCAAAATGTGTAGTAAGACCTCTTGGTGTTGGGGGCTACAGCTTACTGGATGATGGCATATGAAATGTTGAAGTGATGATTCAGGGTTAGGATCTGAATTTTGAATGAATTTGGGACTGATGATGGTTGCCTGAAAATTAGGGAGATATACCAATACCAACCAATACCAGAGGCGGCTCTGCAGAAGTGCTGAAATCTCATTATAGAAACAGAAATCCTTCACTAAAATGGTCTTCTATGTGTGCTTGCAAACCAAGCACTCATAGAAGACCATTTTAGTGAAGGATTTCTGTTTCTATAATGCAATCTCAGGACTCCTGCAGAGCTGCCGCTTGCTCAGCCTCTGTTAAGAAGGTAATGGGCATATGTTAGTCCTATAGCCTCAAAAGGAAGGTAAGGAATGTATTTAGACCTACAGATGCTGACAAAAGTATCATTTGTTTATCATCACTAATAAGATCCAGGCACAGCCTAGTTATCAAAATCAAGGACAGCACTGCAGTGACTTATGATCCACTTTAATAATGGATAACTATAAGGATTCCAAAGGAAACCACCAACATTTCTAAAGACACTGGTTACAAGCTACTTTTTGGCAAATGTTGAAAATACTGAAATGAAAACAGACAGTGCAGAAATGCAAGATGTGTCCTCAAATGACATAATGGTTTTTGTAATGCAGCAGCAAATTAAATTTCATCAGAGTGTCAGAAAGGAGCTCCTGCTTAGTGCTTAGCGTTTCATGTTTGCTTCTGATTAAAATCACACCAGATTCTTGTGGTCATTCTGTGTTTTTCATTCACATAAATGTGCTGATGTTGGCACATTAAGCTACTTGTTCCTACTGCCTCAAGGCCTGCTCTTAAAATTAATATTCTTTAACATAATGTTATAGCAACACATGAGATGTTGTTGCATAACTTGTCTAGACTTAACTTGCTGCACCAATATTGTCCATAAGGATTGGTAAATTACATAATGAGACTGGAAAACGCACTTACTACTGGGACTAACGTGATACTATGGAATGTGCATATCCTGCTAAGCAAGTGTTTCTGATTGGATAATGAATCTATTTTTCATTAGAACAGCTACTGTATTTTCCATGAGCAGGAGAAGGAAATATGCAGGGTATCATTGCATGCCAGTAGTGTGTTTATTTAGGAATAATTAAGTCAAATATGCTTTATTGTAACTTGTTATAGAACAGGCTCTTTTCAATGTTGTTGAGGCTCTGTGAATGCCTTCCCCAAGTGGCTTAAATGAACATGAAACTTAAAATGCAAGTTATATATAAAAGGGTAGATGGAATTTCTATTCATACCCCAAAAATGTTTTTAAAGGGATAGTAATGTTTAGTTATTGAAGTAAAATCAAGTCTTCTTTATTCTTTTTTATAATGATTTGTATCAAGAAACCATTATTAAACGCTGCTAATAAAGTTTCCCCCTTCCGCCCCTTCCACTTACTTCACAGCCTCAGCAAGCCAGCCTGGACAGAATGCGACGAGTGACAATCTTCTTCCAGCATAAGGAAAAACCTGCCCTCCTTCGTCAGTGGGGCAGGCTTTCCCTTATACTGAAAGTGGAAAGATTGTCCCTCGATGCAACCCGTCCGGTCCGCGGACCACATTCCAGATCTGAGGGGAGGCTGTGGAAGTAAGTCGAAGAGGCGGGAGGGGGAAACGTTAGTAGACTATAAATGGAAATTAATACCATAACTTTTTCTTGATACACATCATTATAAAAAAGAATAAAGAAAATTCTATTTTACTTCAATAATTAAACATTACTATCCCTTTAAATAAACCTGATTTACCAAGTAAATAATATCTGTTGAATCTTGTTCCCTTTACTGTAGCAAGTAAGGCAAGCAGTGATTAGATAAACACTCACACAACTGTGAGGGGAATAAATAGCTGACATGAAATTACTTTAGCTGGGCATTCATTGTTTGTAACATTCCCCAATATATATGTGTTTCTATAACTAAAGAAAATTTGAAGAAACTCTATATAATATACATTTAAATGTATTGTGTTCCAAGTTGGCATTTGCAAATTGCTTTTGTTGCTTGTCATTTTTAGCAGGTCCAAAGTTTAGACTTTGATGTGCTCTGCTCGGGGCCATTGGACTTTTTAGTTTAAGTAATAGAAGTGATAGGCCAGTATTGCCTGTAAAACTACTCTTGTACAAAAGAGTATTAAATTCCGTAAAACTATTGATTTAAATTGTGTAACTCATGACAAGCTTACACAAACATAGTTACCCAAACAGTGGCTGTATAGAACACAAGTAAAGCTTTCCATACATGTATTAGAAAATGTAATCAACGATTCATTTGGTAAAGTGCAATAAAATATGTTTGCACATGTTGACAGGTAGTGTCGGATGTTAATGTCATATGACCCCCTTTTGAGTTTAACCCTTTGAGTGCTAGAGGGGTACACAACACATTGTTTTGCAATGTATTGTGTACTCCTCTGGCACTCAAAGGTACTATGAGGTGTAAGATACAGAGGAAATGAGGAATGTAAGGAACATGAGCCCATATTTATAAAATCAACAAGTTATTCTGGAGTAAACCTACTGAACCATAGGGGACAAATACAAATTTCTATAACTTAAACTGGGTTTGAACCCAATGAATGTTAGAGCGGTCTACAATGCATTGAGAAACATTGTGAAGGGGTTAAAAAACTCTATTCAAGTTCATGAGAATTTAGGAGTTTTTATGTGTGTCCCTATGGTATTGTCAGTTTACTCCAGAGTAACTCCAGTTTGCATTTAGAAATATGGGCCATGATCATACCTGGGAACTTTCTGTTACAGAGTCTGCGGGGTGGGGGTGGGGGCTCCTCTGATGCAACTGGTGGATGTAATGGATGCGAATTGTGTCCAAAAAGAGGCAGTACTTACCCATGAGGGAGGGCTAATGCACACATCATATAAGTGGGAGGAACAGGGTGGGGAAGTAGGAGAAGTGGGTTGGAAGTGGGAGGAGTTGGGTGAGAAGAAGCCAAAGTGGGTAGTTTCAGTAGAAACTCTTCACATCCAGAGAATCGGCATCTGAAACAGAGACCCGGTAATGCAGTGTCAAAACCGCAGTCTCTGGGGCAAATCCGTAGATTTCCCAGGTATGGCCATGGTTTCCTCCAACTTACTAAAAAAAACATCTCAAGTTCTAATAAGGTACTAAAAATAGAGTTAAAGCTTAAAGCTCAGTATTTTAATAGTTTATCACTGCTGCTCCCTCCTCCTACCTATTGACTGTAGAAGGTGTGATAAGGTGGACAACTAAGCCATCAGCACCAGCACTGGGAAGAAGAAGCACACTGTGCACTTACAGTTGTATTTTTATAATGCTGTTGCCCTCCATTTTTTATTGTTAGTTGCCCATTAGTATATGTACTGTAACTCTGTAAAATCCATGGATAAACGTAAGGAAAAAAATAGATTATTTTTACTATGCCAGTACAACTTCTTCGACTGCCTCTTAGGAATATAATAGGACCCCATATCTTCCCACCAGGTAGCATGTTTTAGAATAGCAGAGGCTGGAAGTAGAGAGGGAGAGAGAGTTAGAAAGGCAGAAAATTAAAAACAAAGCTGTTTTCAGTGCTGCACAATGAATGGCAGGAGAAGCTGAAGTGACACTGCTGATGCTACTGAATCAGATGTGGAGGAATCCAGCAGCACCAGTAGTAGAAGGAGCCCACTTCCTTCTGTCCACACGCCCTGCACTGTCTCCCCCTCTTTCCTATGGATGTGGGAAGTGTATTAAAGAAGGGGTAACTGGGCAGCAGTATGAGCAGCACAGGTCAGATACCTGTGCCTGCTGCTGTCATTGTACCTCCATCTGAAATGATGGCACGTAAGACAACAGGGGACCCTCTGTCACCTCCAATCAGTCCCACAGAGCAACAAGAGACTGGTGGAGATGAGAGTGAGGGTGGTGGAGGACCTAGTGCTGAGGAAAGTATGAGTGTGTTTTTGGCAGAAAGCGATAATAAATTGGAGAAAGAGATGGGCATCACCACCACCAGTATCATTCTGGAGTTTGCTGCTGCTGTAATTTCTACTGCTGAGTCATCAGAGACAGACATTTATCTGCCTTAGCTACAGGATGATGATAAGCACGCTACTGTGCCACAGACTACTGTGGCCTCCAACTGACTGGATTTAGAAAGCAGTGATATGGGACTAGAACAGATTCCACTTGCCACCAATACTCCTGGTCCTGGCTCTAGTTCTAGTATTGCTGTTGAGGCAGCAGTAGCACCTTCCCCAGTTAGAGAAGGTGATTCTGGAAGAGAAGAAAAAGTCCATTCTTTTCCACCTCTCCCCTCATTACATTAAAGCGGAACTACCACCGCTAAGCAACTTTGTTTCTAATAATTCCCTATCTGGCGACTAGCTGCTTAGTAGTGCTAGTCGCCAGAATTATTACCTGGTTATGGAGAAATATGCATTCATCCTCGGCTGACAGGCAGAATGGAGTGCGGACATCTTACCCTAGTGACGTCCGCGCACCTGCGCTGTCAGTCCCTTCCGGAGCCAAATGGCTCCTAGCAATGCCTCCTACAGCCGGCTGAGACTGACAGCACAGGCGCGCGGATGTCACTAGGCTAAGATGTCCACACTCCGTCCTGCCTGTCAGCCAAGGATGAATACATATTTCTCCATAACCAGGTAATAATTCTGGCGACTAGCACTACGAAGCAGCTAGTCGCCAGATAGGGAATTATTAGAAACAAAGTTGCTTAGCGGTGGTAGTTCCGCTTTAATGGGGGTGGGAATATTTTATCCTTGGGGTAGGCACAGTGCTGTCATCAATGAGGAGGTAGTGAAAAGAGAAAAGGACAGAATGCACTTTGGCAGATCTGCTCTAATAAAATACACGCAACACAAACATGTGAAAGACACATTAAAAAAAAAGAAAATAGAGAGCCGCTGTCACTGTGCCCTTTGTTCCTACCCAAGGGCACAAAGAATCAGGGAGAAAATTTCAAAGGAAGACAAGAGAAACCCAGCCTGGAAGTTCTATGACATGTAATAGCTCAAATGGTTAATGTACTAGCTGTAGAATCTGTTCATACCTCAGGGTTGCAGGCACTAGTCCCAGCAGGGTTATCTCAGCCTCTCTTCCTTCTGAGGTAGACAAAATGCGTAGCCAGGAGATACTTATAAACAATGTACTCGTGCTGTAGTGGGGTCCAGGTGCAGAGAAATGTACGCACTCTCATCTACCATCAGGATGCTCTGGCGTACCATCTTTGTCTCAATACCTACCCCACCAGCTAATAGCGAGTCTGTTGATTTGAGTATCTGGCAGTTTATGTCTACCCACTGCACATTGTGTGGTGCACTGGCCATCAAATGTAGGTTATCATGTAGCACTGCAGACATTCCATTCCACTGAATATGCTAATCTGGTGGCATGGAGGATTCATTATTTTTATTTTCTTGAAATCATGTGACCTTAGCGGAGAGGACAACAGTCATAGTGACAGAACAGTACTTGATTTCTTTGGGGATGGTTTAACACTGCTGACCTATGTGTCTAGGTGGTTGATTGAAGTTGTGCCTGTTGCTTAATATAAATGCAGCTGTTGTGATACTTCCCTGCCCTTCGCTGTCAAGGAAGACTTAGAGAATTAACAACTCTTACAGGTACAAGTAAAATCAACACCACTTTATTAAGAGAATACAGGAGAATGGTAATAGGCACTTCCCCAATCTCCCTGGGGGTCAGGCATGAGGACAGTGCTGCAGTCCACTACCAGGAGCTGATGCTGAACTTGGCCAGACTCTACGAACAGACAGAAAGCGAACCAGTAAGGTCAGCTGAACCGCTAGAGACAGCATGCAGTGGTAAGCGACACAATACTAAGGTACAGAATACTGGAGGCCCAATACCCTAGAATGCTAGGGTCACAGACACACACCCTAGAACGTTAGGGTCCGCAAGCAACGGTAGGACCAGGCGCTGATGGACTATGGACTTAACCTACCCTGACCAAGGACCAAGACTAGGAACCTGCATGGAGGGAGCCAGACCCTAGGGAGAGCCAAGGTCATACACAGAATGGGTAGTCAGACAAAGCCAAAGTACTTAGCATGGAGCGGGTAGTCAGACGAGCCACAGTACTTAGCATGGAGCAGGTAGTCAGCCAAGCCAAAGGTCATACACGGAGCGGGTAGTCAACCAAGCCAAAGGTCATACATGGAGCGGGTAGTCGGACGTAGCCAGGAATCAAGCACGAAGCGAATGGTCAAGCAAGGCCAGAGTTTCAGGCACAAATCGGGTAGTCAGACAGAGCCAAAGGTCATACACAAATCAAAATCAGCAGCCAGAAACGGATCACAATGGAAGACTAGAAGCGCTCAGGTACACCACAAAAGGGCCATGAGGCTAGGACAGGAAGAGAAGGATCACCATCATTTATTGAACACATTGCATCAAAAATGGTTGCAGTCAGTTTTTGGAGTACCACTTTACTAACACGTCACTGTACGTCTCCTACTCATTTCACACTACTCCTGTCTCTAGAACATTTGTTGAACATTATTAAACTAGAGTGTATTTTGACAGTGACGCACACAACATATCTGATTGTGTGTGATGTCTTGTCCTTTACAAAAAGAGGATTTTAGTCTTACCTGTTAAATCCTTTTCTCTTAGTCCATACAGGTTACTGGTAACTCTGGCTAGGCGATCCGCCCCTTTAAGTAGGCAGGAACAATTCTAGAATTGTATGCAGGGGGTGAAGCCTACCTTCCCTCCTTGGCTGCAGCTACCCAACCAGCTCCAGAAAGATTTGAGACACTAACTACTGACTAGATAGTAAAGGGAAAGAAGACTCCTGTGAGCATGACCCCAAAGGACCCCCACGATCCGCCACAGAAGAGCCAAGCATGGTCTCTTGACAGGGTGGGAGACCAGTAACCTGTATGGACTAAGAGAAAAGGATTTAACAGGTAAGATTAAAATCCTCTTTTCTCTGTCATCCAATACAGGTTACTGGTAACTCTGGGATGTCCAACCATTGAGTTTCCCAGAGGTGGGAAGTAAGGCAAGGACCAGGCGCAAGGCCCCCAAAGTCAACCAAGCAGAAATGAACCATAAGATCATAGATAGCCCAACAAACAATGAATTGTCAACAGACACGAAACAGGTGTAACAACATCCCAAACTGTTACACAGCACACTGAACTAGAGCCAACAGTTCTCAAAAGTGAAGAAAGCACCAAGAACCGAAGAAGATCCTAGACAGGCAAGACTGCCTCTACGATCTTCCTCCCAAAGCTGGCATCAGTCAATGCCAGCGCATCAACAAGGTAGTGCTTCGAAAAGGTGTGCACAGACGACTAAGTGGCAGCTTTGCACAACTGATCAGCGGAGGCCTGATTCTTGTAAGCCTAAGAGGCCCCAATAGAATGAGTAGAATGAGCTGTGACCCTGAAAGGGACAGGCTTCTTACTCAGCTCGTAAGCCTTACAAATAGTGGACTTGATCCAAGAAGCAATAGTCAGTCACCTTGGATGCAGGTCTTCCTGCCCTAGGACCCTCAGGAATAATGAACAACGCATCTGATTGCCTGATGCGATATACTACCCAGAGTTACCAGTAACCTGCATTGGATGACAGAGAAATACTTTTTTAAAATTGTTTTATTTTTTAAATTAACTGTCCCTATCACCGTCTACACAAAAAAAAACACTCCCCATGCAACTGATTCTTCCCTTCATAGCCTGTAGTCAGTGTCTTAGAGCTTAACTTTCACCAACTATAAAGTCGCCCTGCAATAATTAAGCAGGTAGCGACTAGCTTTATAATATATATGTTACCTCTGAAATGTAGCCATTATTAAGACTGACGACCAGGTTAGTGCAGTCTGCACGCCTGCTCCTTCATTCCCTTCTGGTTACCATGTAGCACACTGCAGTGCTTCTCAAAGGAGACCGGGACTGACAGTGCAGGCACGCAGACAAATGTCTGCACTGATGCCTGGCTTCCGGTCTCCTACAGTAAAGGATTTCTTTATAATGGTACATTTCAGAGGTAACATATCTATTATAAAGCTAGTCTCTACCTGCTTAATTATTGCAGGGCGACTTTAAAGAGGGTGAAAGTTCTGCTTTAAGAATTTCAGCTGCTGCTACCTCTCTCTCTCCCCCAGTGTCACTGCAGTATTTAATTTATTTATTTACTTTAAAGTACAGATGACAACAGACATTACTAAATCTTGAGTCAATGTCATTTGAAATTGTCTGTCTATGTGTCAGTCCACTAATTATTCTCAGTCAGTGAAGGAATTTACATCACCAGCCTGTCGCTTCGCCGTCACATAAAATTGTGTGGTATTTTGGGTTAATTTCCTTTATGCCTTCACCCCTCCCCGACTCCACCAACTCTCGCTCACTATCTCTCTCTCTAAAAAACACAGAATGACATGCTGCGGGAACCTGACACCCCCTTTATTCTATCCATACTGAAAAACAAAGGAAACTTTCCATGTGCATGTGTGTATGTGGGGGGGTCAGTCTTACCATTGGTTTCAATGTAATGAGAGGAAAATCTGCACTTTTCACAGGAAATTTCCTGAGATGTTTTGCCTGTTTTGCTTTTGTGGTGAAAATATTTGCCTAACCCTACAATAAAGTGCATCTTATATTCTTCTATATTTAATAGGTTATAACACAAGTTGCAAAAACAAACAAAGATAGGAAATAAGCGCTTAGATCTAATAATATAAATAAAAAATATATATAAAATATAAATGGCACAAAGATATCAGCTAAATATATTTATTCTAAACAATAACAAATTATAAAATAGTTATAAACTACACATAATAAGTATACAATATTAAATGCAAATATACCAGAAATATCTAAACAATAATATCTAAACAGCAATAAAAAGTCCCAAATAAGTCTCAAAATAAGCAATGAAGTAAGATCTATCTTCAGACTGATAATAAAGGGAAGGATAACATGCAGCTGGATATCTGTTGTAAATTACTTCTGAAGCCAGTTCCTTTGTTGTATGCAATGATTAAGCAGATGAAGGTAAGGGCAATATATGGTTAATTCAATAGAAACAGTGTACGCTTCAAACCCTTCTGTTGCGGACTCACTGTCAGGGCGCGAGCAGGTAGCGGATTTCCCGGTATCAAATTGTGTACTTCCCGGGTTTATGATCCTCTCGACTTTTCCCCCTCCACTCCTTTTACACGGGCAAGTATCTTTGTTCCCCCCAGCTTATGAGCGGGTGCTTGTGAGGTCCTTATAAGATCTTTCTCTCTATTTGCAGGTATACTGAAGTGATCTGATGATGTAACCTGCTCAGGTAGCAGGTGTTGCTCTTTTCCTTGAGATGGATGTAGGCTTAATCCCTATATGGAAACTCACTTACAAGCTATTAGAGCTTTTAGAGCTGCACAAATATCCCTCTATCCTCGTAGGGACAATGATAATAAAAAGTCACTTGCTGGTACAGTAATATACAGGATGAAATTCTGACGCGTTTCGTGCTAAAACTATGAGCACTTCTTCACCATATTTTTTGCATTTTATAACACAAGTTGTATAAAGTGTATACAGTGTTTCAATACTAAACAGACTACCTGACCTTGAACAGAAAGCTCCTTAAGGTTTGTTGAGATCCCATATCCCAAGTTCCTATAGAGGATTATGCTTACTAATTTCAATGGTAACAAAGATAGCAAAATGAATCAGATTTCTGACCCCTAAAATGGATCTTGAAGATCCTAAAATGGATCTTGAAGGTTCACTGGCTGTCATTTCTTTGTCTGACCCCAGACGTAGAGGATCCACTACAGGTAATAAATGTTTTTCATTGTATTTACTTCACATCTTGCTGTTTTATGGGGTCATTTGGACATACAAGCAGTGATAAAGTTATCAGCTGCAGTGGAATTCAGTCGTGAGTGAGTTGTAATAATTCCCTATGAATACAAATAGGTGGTTCATCCAGACAGTGAATAGATTGCCATTTCACCGTTGGCTAGAACAAGCCACCACATTAAGATAAATTTAACAGTTTCTTCTCTAGAGGTTTTGTTTGCCTTGTTCTGGATCAATATAGAGGTTATCCTGCAAATACTGATATGTAGCCTGCTTTTTAGAGGACATGATCTTGCTGTAGTGTTTTCAGGAATTATTCTGGCTCCCCACACTGAACTATAATCAGACTTTTCCCAATGGAATGTAACCTTTCCCTTTTCATCCATTTAACCCTGCTCTGCTTGAAAGAGCAGCCTGATTTCTCTGCCCGACTACATTATGTCCTCACAGAAGGTTCAGATTTGCTGTAAACTCTTGTCAATTATGTAAGCACACTATCAATGTCTTTCAAATCCATCATCCATATCAAAGACATTTTCATTTTTGTTTTCCTTTTTGCGTGGGCTAGTTAATGTTTTGTAACTCTGTCCATTCTAATAATATTAAACATATGATATATAACAAAAACTTCAATTTACATCATAATTGCTGCCAGACTTTAAGGTATGCAATCTATGTTCTAGATTTATATAAGCATGTGTACATTATGTGCATACCACAGTTTTTAACTCAAGGGACCCCCCACATACTTCCTCAAATAAGTCAGTTACCAAAAGCATTTTATACAAGTAAAATCTTCTACAGAGGGGGTGGAGAACCTCCAACTGTTGTTGCACTACAGCTAACCACTAGCTGGTGGAGAATTATGGGTGTTATAGTCCAACAGCAGCTGGAAGACCATACTCTAGTTCTGCCTACTCTTGTTCTGCAGGATTACATCACATGGATTTTACTAGAAATGCAACTTACAAAGTCAATATATAGAGGACAATTTAATAACCAAAAACACATCGGGATACTGAATGCATTTTAAATATTCAATACTAATATAGAAAAAAGAGGATTTTAGTCTTACCTGTTAAATCCTTTCCTTTTAGTCCATACAGGTTACTGGCAACTCTGGGAGGCGATCCGCCCCTTTAATAGGCAGGAACAATTCTAGAAGTGTATGCAGGGGGTGGAGCATACCTTCCCTCCTTGGCTGCAGCTCCAGAAAGATTTGAGACACTAACTATTGACTAGATAGTAGAAGGGAAACAAGACTCCTGTGATAATGGCCCCGAAGGACCTCCACGGTCTGCCACAGGAAAGCCAAGCATGGTCCCTTGATAAGGTGGTCCCCTAGAGAAAAGGATTTAACAAAATCCTCTTTTCTCTGTCATCCAATACAGGTTACTGGTAACTCTGGGATGTCCGACCATTAATTTTCCCAGAGGCGGGAAGAAGGCAAGGACCAGGTGCAAGGCCACCAAAGTCACCAGTGCAGATATGAACCATCACATCAGAGATAGCCCAACAAAAACTGAAGTGTCAATGGACACTGAACAGGGGTAACTACACCCCAGGAACTGTTACACAGCACACTGAACTAGAGCCAACAGGGCTCAAAAGAGAAGGAAGCACCAGGAATCAAGGAAAATCCGAGACAGGCAAGACTGCCTCCAGGATTTTCCTCCCAAAGCTGGCATCAGCCGATGCCAACACATCAACACGGTAGTGCTTCGAAACGGTGTGCACAGACGACCAAGTGGCCGCCTTGCACAGCTGATCAGCAGAGGCCTGATTCTTGTAAGCCCAAGAGGCCCCAATAGAATGAGTAGAATGAGCTGTGACCCTGAAGGGGCAGGCTTCTTCCTCAGCTCATAAGCCTTACGAATTGTGGACTTGATCCAAGAAGCAATACTCACCTTGGATGCAGGTCTTCCTGCCCTAGGACCCTCAGGAATGACGAACAATACATTTGATTGCCTGATAGACTCAGTGTGATGGACATAAAACTTGAGACAACGCACCGTGTCTAAACAGTGGAGATCCCTCTCCTTGTCACAGGTGAAGTCAAGGCAGAAAGAGGGCACCACAATCTCCTGATTGATGTGGAACTCAGAGACCACCTTCAGCAGAAACACCTGAGAAGTGTGAAGCACTGCCTTGTGCCTGTGAAACACCAAATAGGGTAGTTTACAGTGTAAAGCATGCAAAGCCGCGACACGGCGAACAGACACAATCGGCAGGAGGAAGGCCATTTTCCACGTCAAGAGGAGTAAAGGAATAGTAGCCAAAGTCTCAAAAGGGGGACGTTGAAGAATGCCCAAAACCAAGTTAAGATACCACTGAGGAGCAGGAATCTTAAAGGCAGGACGAGCATGAGCAATGCCCTGGAAGAAAACCTTGACATCAGGAAGGATGGCAATGCGCTTCTGAAAGAAAACAGAAAGCGCAGAAGTCTGAACCTTAAGGGAACTCAAACTGAGGCCCTTGTGCACATCGTCCTGCAAAAAGGCCAGGACCGTAGGCAGGGCCGGCGCCATCTATAGGCGAGGTAGGCGCCGGCCTAGGTCGCACATCTACAGGGAGCGCAGTCAGAGCAGAGCCGCATTCACTTGGTATTGAATGCAGAGACATCTTTGGCTGGTAGTGTTCAGGCTTTGCTAGATAACAGCAGCCTCCTGTGCTGGACGCTTCCCCCTGCATCTCATGCACAGCCCAGAAGCCTCTATATAAGCACTCTGCTCTGCTTTTCTGGTGCCAGACACTGCCTGACCTCCCTGTAAGCTTGCCACCCAGCCGGTATTTTACCGGCAGGCCGGTAAAAAATTGGCTTCTTTCCAATGTTAAGTCTATGGAGGGAATGCCTTGGCCGGTATTTTCTTGAAGAAAAGGTGGCAACCCTACCTCCCTGGGTGCTCCGTTTAACAGACTGCAACAGCCAAGTTTTAGGAACACTAAGCTGCAATAGGACAGACTCTCTCCTCTATGGTTTGTGCCAGCAGCACATTCTGTACAGCTCCCCCTGGTGGCCAATAAAAAGACAGCCACATTTAACTTATAGCTAACCTGCCTGCAATACTTCTCAGATCACTACAGAATCCACTTGCTGTTGGGACAATGACATTGCCTCTACGGGTGAGATGTTTAACCCTTTGAGTGCCAGAGGGTTAAAGAGAAACTGCAACCTAAGAATAAGCGGCTCTTAACCCTTAACCAGGTATTTGGTCCTTTATGGGTTAATATATCAGAAGGACTTACTTAGGTGTCTCAAACTGAAGTCAGTTGTTTCTCTTTGTTTGCAATTGATCTCTTTTTTTTTTTAGTCTCCAGTTAGTTCAATCTGTTTCAGTCTGAAAACAACTAAAGTCCCCTATTATACATGCAAGTCTGTAGAAGCCTGTTGTTTAATGTGAAGGGGGTGGGTGTTACCTAGAGGCAAACTTCAACAGAGATCAATGTTGGAAATTCCAGATGTAATGTAAAAAATACATAGCTAGATACCCTTCTACTGTATGAAGGAAACCTACCCAGGAAAATCAATGTGTTAAACACATTTAGAGTACCTTATTCTTAGGGGAAACTTCCTTCCTGTTTTTCAAGGGGTTAAAGTCAAATATGGATCAATTCTGGGGTTATAGGGAACAAATAAAAGTTCCCATTGATTTAAATTCAGCTTTTAATATCTAACACTCAAAGGGTAAAAAAAACCCTCACTGAAATGACTGCCTTGTTTGTGTGTGTGTTTATGATTATGTATGTACAACGTCTGTGTAAGGGTGTGTATAATGTACGTGTGTGTGTCTAAGAGTGTGCATATTGTATAGTATATACATATTATGTATGTACAATGTCTGTGTAAGGGTGTGTATAATGTAAGTGTGTGTGTGTGAGGGTGTGTATAATGTAAGGGTGTGTGAGGGTGTGTATAATGTAAGGGGGTGTGTGTAATGGTGTGTATACTGTGCGTGTGTTTGTGTAAAATGTACGTGTGTGTGTGTGTGTGTGTAAGTCTGTGTAAAGAGATAAGCACACACAGACACACATACTGACACACATAGAGATAAGCACACACACTGATACACATACAGACAAGCATACACCTTGACACACTTATACACATATAGAGAACACACACTCTGACACACTGATACACATATAGAGAAGCACACACACACTTACACACTGATACCCCTACAGAGACTTACACACACTGACACACACACATATAGGGAATACACACTGACACACTCATACACATATAAGGAACACATGCAATGACACACTGATACACATATAGAGATCACACACTTTGACATACTTATGCACATATAAGGAACACACACACATTGACACATACACATATAGGAAACACACACATTGACGCTTATGCACATATAGGGAGCACAAACATTAACACACTTATACACATCTAGTGAACACCCACATTAACACACATAGACATATAGGGAACACACACATTGACACTTATACACATACAGGGGCGGGGCGTAAAGGGACGGGACACAAGGGACAGAGTCAAGGGGAGGCAAAATGAGGTTTTGCATAGGGTGGCAAAAATCCTTGCACCAGCCCTGACCGTAGGCAGATCAAATTCCTGAGACAGATCCCTGTCAGAACACCAAGACAAAAAAGTCAACCAGACACGATGGTAGATCTTGGAAGAAACAGGTTAGCGGGCACTGATCATAGTAGCCACCACACCTGAAGAGAAGCCTTTCTTCTTCAATATTGAGGATTCAATTTCCAAGCCGTCAAAGCTAACCGGTGAACATCTTCCTTCCACAGGTAACTCTGTAGAAGATCTGGATGGTAAGGGAGCTGAAAGGGCTCTGCCACTGACAGATCCAAGAGCTCCGGAAACCAAGACTGACGAGGCCAGTACGGAGCAATCAGAATAACTGGACAACACTCCAGTCGTAATTTCTGTAACACCCTGTGCAACATGGGGAGGGGAGGAAAGATGTAAGCCAGAGGAAATAACCAAGGAATGGACACTGCATCCATTGCCAGAGCTAGAGGGTATCTCCATCGAGAGCAGAACCTCAAACCTTCTTGTTGTGTCTTGTCGCCATCAGGTCGATATAAGGAAGACCCCATTTCTGAACAATGAGGGTGAACACCTCTGGGTGCAGCTCCCATTCTCCCCTGTCCACTGTGTGTCGACTGAGGAAGTCCGCCATGACATTGTTTTCCCCTGGAATGTGCACTGCGGATATGGCAGGAACGTGTTCTTCTGCCCAGGACAAAATAGCCTTGACCTCTAACCAAGTAGCAAGACTTCTTGTTCCGCCTTGCTTGTTGATGTAAGCCACGGCAGTGGCATTGTCGGACTCCACTCGGACCAAACAGTCTTCCAACTGAGATGTCCAATGTCGAAGGACATGAAATATCGTCCAAAGCTCCAATATGTTGATTGGAAAGAGGGACTCCTCCGGAGACCACCAGCCCTGAGTGCTGAAGTGGCCCAGGACCAGCCAGAGAGGCTGGCATCCGTTGTCACCTTCAGCCAGAAGGGTACCAGGAAGGACTTGCCCTTCAGCAGGTTGGAAAGGTCGAGCCATGATGACAAGATCAGTTCCACAAGAAAAGGAAGAGAAGCAGACGTCTTCAGAAGATCCGTTTGACCATTGCACACCTGGATCACGAACCTCTGGAGCTCCCTGGTGTGCGCCATGGCAAACGGAACCACTTCTATGGTGGATATGAATTTCCCTACCAGAGAGGATAGCTGCTGGACTGGAATGCTCCTGAGACAGAATTGCAGAAACCCTGTGGGCAATCTGGTGAGCCACCTAGTCCGTCAGGAACACCATGCTCTTCTGAGTGTCGAAGAGAAGTCCCAGGAAGACCAGACGCTAGGATGGGAGAAGATATGACTTGTCCAAGCTGATGATCCGCCTGTGATGGGTGAGAGCCTGAATGCAGTGCTGAACTTGCTGATGAAGAAGGTCCGCAGAGGGGGCTTTCAAAAGCAAGTCGTCCATGTATGGAGTAACTCTGATGCCGTTCCGGTGGAGGACGGATATCAAGGCACCCAGGACACGGTTGAAGACCTGAGGAGCCATCGTCAGACCAAATGGAAGTGCTGAGAACTGAAAATGTCCCCTGTCGCAGGCAAACTGGAGGTACTCTGGATGAATGGCAATGTGTAAGTACGCGTCCTGAAGATCCAGAGAAGCAAGGAATTCCCCCGGGCACATGGTGGCAATCACCGTGCAGAGAGACTCCTGGTGATATGAGTCACAAAGGAATTGAGATCCTTCAAGTCCAAAATAGGGCGACAACTGCCTTCCTTTTTGGCGACCACAAAGAGGTTTGAGTAGAAACCCAAACCCCTTTCCTGGATAGGCACCAGCTCTAGAACATCCTTGTCCAGAAGAGCCTGAACAGCACTGTTGAACAGACAGCGTTTCTCTGCACCCTGAGGCGAGTGAGAAGGACGAAAACAAAAGGGAGGAAGAGAAATGAAAGGGATCTTGTACCCTTCCGTCACTACCTGTAAAACTCATGGGTCCGCCACTGAGCCCTCCCAAATGCTGTGTCGTAGACGACCACCCACAGCAGCGTGTGGACCTGGGTTCAGCGAATCATGCCGAAGAAGTCTTGGAAGCCTTGGGCTTGGAGGAGACCTTGGGCTTCCATTGCTGTTTGGGCTTGGAGGAGGTACGTGGTGCTGAGGGAACCGTCTGGTTCGCCGGATGTGTCTCTTTCTGAAAGGAACGAAAATACCAGTTACGCTGAAGCAGCAATTTCTTCCTGGGAACCAAGGATAAGAGAGTACTCTTAGCCCCTGTGGCCTCACTGATCAGATCCTTAAGATCTGGCCCAAACAAAGAGGTACCCTGAAAGGGTAGGGAAAGTAAGGCTTTCTTAGAAGCAGTGTCAGCAGACCAGATCTTGAGCCAAAGAGCTCGTCTGGCCACCACAGACATGATGGAAACCCTATCCACCAAACGGATGGAATCAAATAAGGTAGCAGAAACATAGTACTGTGTCTCAGAAATGTTGGCAAGAAGGCGCAACTTATCTGAAATAGGTGCATCCTGATGGACAGCCCGGGTAAGCTGTTCAGTCCAGAGCGCAACGGCCCGGTTCACCCATGCAGCGGCAAAAGCTGGACGCATAGCAGAACCAGCAGTGGCAAAAATGGACTTGAGGGAAACCTCAAGTTTCCTGTCTGTCCAGTCCTTCAGAGCGGAGGCATCAGAGACTAGTAAGGCAGTAGATTTAGATTTAGGAAACAGGAGCATCCACTTTGGGGGGATGAACCCACTGAGGGGAAACTTCCTTCCTGTTTTTCAAGGGGTTAAAGTCAAATATGGATCAATTCTGGGGTTATAGGGAACAAATAAAAGTTCCCATTGATTTAAATTCAGCTTTTAATATCTAACACTCAAAAAAAAACCCTCACTGAAATGACTGCCTTGTTTGTGTGTGTGTTTATGATTATGTATGTACAACGTCTGTGTAAGGGTGTGTATAATGTACGTGTGTGTGTCTAAGAGTGTGCATATTGTATAGTATATACATATTATGTATGTACAATGTCTGTGTAAGGGTGTGTATAATGTAAGTGTGTGTGTGTGAGGGTGTGTATAATGTAAGGGTGTGTGAGGGTGTGTATAATGTAAGGGGGTGTGTGTAATGTTGTGTATACTGTGCGTGTGTTTGTGTAAAATGTACGTGTGTGTGTGTGTGTGTGTGTGTGTGTGTGTAAGTCTGTGTAAAGAGATAAGCACACACAGACACACATACTGACACACATAGAGATAAGCACACACACTGATACACATACAGACAAGCATACACCTTGACACACTTATACACATATAGAGAACACACACTCTGACACACTGATACACATATAGAGAAGCACACACACACTTACACACTGATACCCCTACAGAGACTTACACACACTGACACACACACATATAGGGAATACACACTGACACACTCATACACATATAAGGAACACATGCAATGACACACTGATACACATATAGAGATCACACACTTTGACATACTTATGCACATATAAGGAACACACACACATTGACACATACACATATAGGAAACACACACATTGACGCTTATGCACATATAGGGAGCACAAACATTAACACACTTATACACATCTAGTGAACACCCACATTAACACACATAGACATATAGGGAACACACACATTGACACTTATACACATACAGGGGCGGGGCGTAAAGGGACGGGACACAAGGGACAGAGTCAAGGGGAGGCAAAATGAGGTTTTGCATAGGGTGGCAAAAATCCTTGCACCAGCCCTGACCGTAGGCAGATCAAATTCCTGAGACAGATCCCTGTCAGAACACCAAGACAAAAAAGTCAACCAGACACGATGGTAGATCTTGGAAGAAACAGGTTAGCGGGCACTGATCATAGTAGCCACCACACCTGAAGAGAAGCCTTTCTTCTTCAATATTGAGGATTCAATTTCCAAGCCGTCAAAGCTAACCGGTGAACATCTTCCTTCCACAGGTAACTCTGTAGAAAATCTGGATGGTAAGGGAGCTGAAAGGGCTCTGCCACTGACAGATCCAAGAGCTCCGGAAACCAAGACTGACGAGGCCAGTACGGAGCAATCAGAATAACTGGACAACACTCCAGTCGTAATTTCTGTAACACCCTGTGCAACATGGGGAGGGGAGGAAAGATGTAAGCCAGAGGAAATAACCAAGGAATGGACACTGCATCCATTGCCAGAGCTAGAGGGTATCTCCATCGAGAGAAGAACCTCAAACCTTCTTGTTGTGTCTTGTCGCCATCAGGTCGATATAAGGAAGACCCCATTTCTGAACAATGAGGGTGAACACCTCTGGGTGCAGCTCCCATTCTCCCCTGTCCACTGTGTGTCGACTGAGGAAGTCCGCCATGACATTGTCTACCCCTGGAATGTGCACTGCGGATATGGCAGGAACGTGTTCTTCTGCCCAGGACAAAATAGCCTTGACCTCTAACCAAGTAGCAAGACTTCTTGTTCCGCCTTGCTTGTTGATGTAAGCCACGGCAGTGGCACTGTCGGACTCCACTCGGACCAAACAGTCTTCCAACTGAGATGTCCAATGTCGAAGGACATGAAATATCGTCCAAAGCTCCAATATGTTGATTGGAAAGAGGGACTCCTCCGGAGACCACCAGCCCTGAGTGCTGAAGTGACCCAGGACCAGCCAGAGAGGCTGGCATCCGTTGTCACCTTCAGCCAGAAGGGTACCAGGAAGGACTTGCCCTTCAGCAGGTTGGAAAGGTCGAGCCATGATGACAAGATCAGTTCCACAAGAAAAGGAAGAGAAGCAGACGTCTTCAGAAGATCCGGTTGACCATTGCACACCTGGATCACGAACCTGTGGAGCTCCCTGGTGTGCGCCATGGCAAACGGAACCACTTCTATGGTGGATATGAATTTCCCTACCAGAGAGGATAGCTACTGGACTGGAATGCTCCTGAGACAGAATTGCAGAAACCCTGTGGGCAATCTGGTGAGCCACCTCGTCCGTCAGGAACACCATGCTCTTCTGAGTGTCGAAGAGAAGTCCCAGGAAGACCAGACGCTAGGATGGGAGAAGATATGACTTGTCCAAGCTGATGATCCGCCTGTGATGGGTGAGAGCCTGAATGCAGTGCTGAACTTGCTGATGAAGAAGGTCCGCAGAGGGGGCTTTCAAAAGCAAGTCGTCCATGTATGGAGTAACTCTGATGCCGTTCCGGTGGAGGACGGATATCAAGGCACCCAGGACACGGTTGAAGACCTGAGGAGCCATCGTCAGACCAAATGGAAGAGCTGAGAACTGAAAATGTCCCCTGTCGCAGGCAAACTGGAGGTACTCTGGATGAATGGCAATGTGTAAGTATGCGTCCTGAAGATCCAGAGAAGCAAGGAATTCCCCCGGGGACATGGTGGCAATCACCGTGCAGAGAGACTCCTGGTGATATGAGTCACAAAGGAATTGAGATCCTTCAAGTCCAAAATAGGGCGACAACTGCCTTCCTTTTTGGCGACCACAAAGAGGTTTGAGTAGAAATCCAAACCCCTTTCCTGGATAGGCACCAGCTCTAGAACATCCTTGTCCAGAAGAGCCTGAACAGCACTGTTGAACAGACAGCGTTTCTCTGCACCCTGAGGCGAGTGAGAAGGACGAAAACAAAAGGGAGGAAGAGAAATGAAAGGGATCTTGTACCCTTCCGTCACTACCTGTAAAACTCATGGGTCCGCCACTGAGCCCTCCCAAATGCTGTGTCGTAGACGACCACCCACAGCAGCGTGTGGACCTGGGTTCAGTGAATCATGCCGAAGAAGTCTTGGAAGCCTTGGGCTTGGAGGAGACCTTGGGCTTCCATTGCTGTTTGGGCTTGGAGGAGGTACGTGGTGCTGAGGGAACCGTCTGGTTCGCCGGATGTGTCTCTTTCTGAAAGGAACGAAAATACCAGTTACGCTGAAGCAGCAATTTCTTCCTGGGAACCAAGGATAAGAGAGTACTCTTAGCCCCTGTGGCCTCACTGATCAGATCCTTAAGATCTGGCCCAAACAAAGAGGTACCCTGAAAGGGTAGGGAAAGTAAGGCTTTCTTAGAAGCAGTGTCAGAGCATCCACTTTGGGGGGATGAACCCACTGAGCAAGCGCTGCTTCAGAAAAGGGATAAAGCTTGGCAAATTTCCAGGACACAGAGGGTTTCTTGTCCGGAGATTTCCACTCCTCAGACACAAGGCGGTCAAGAGTGGGATTAGGTGGAAAGTAAGTAAGGGGCTTTGCTGGCTCCTGGAACACATCAGAGGGATCAGAAGGGATCTCCTGAACTAGAGGAATGTTAAGAGTAGTTAAGATGGCCCTGATCAGGCCCTCAGCGGAAGGCTCAGGATCAGCCTCAAAAGACTCCCCAAAAAACTGAGAGGACCCCAATACAGAACACTCTTCAATATCCAAATCCACCAGCAGTTCCTCCTCTGAGGAATCTGACACGTCAGGTACTCCCTGAGGTTTGGGCAGGGAAGACTTGACTGAAGAAGGGGCCTGCCAAGACTGAAAAGCCCCCTGTAACTGGGATGGAAAGAGTTGTAATGTGGACCTAAGGTCCCTAGTCGCAGCCTTGAACTCTTGCACCCAAGCTGGCTCTATTGCATAGCTGGAGGTCCCTGGAATGCTGCCAGGGACATCAGAACATGCTGGGCATAAATGACCTGAGAATTCTCTAGGTAGCCCTGAGTGACAGGAAGAGCAATGCGCAATGGGGGATACAGAGACCCCAGCCTCCTTAGTCTTAGGTCTAGCCCCAAGCTCCAGCGGTATAGACATTCTCACAGTGTCAAATAACCTTACTGTACAATAAATCAACCAATTATAGGGTGTGGGATTAAAGTTTCACCCCAGAAATCGCTGAAATAAACTTATCTGGCAGGCAAAGGGTTAATCTGCAGAGGAGAGAAGGAGAGTCCAAGCCCTGCGTAGGATTCTCGCCCAGAAACGCTCACAAAATGGCTGCCGCAGCGGGAGCCAATCAGAAACAAGGGCGATAAGCAAATGCTCATGAGACGTAGTTTTTCCCAAAAAGTACCCCAAACAGTGCCCGAAGCCCCCTGAGCCCTCCAACACACTAGAAACATGAACCGGATGATAGAGCAAGGGCAGACAAGTAAAATGAGCCATCTCTGAAGTCGCTAGGTTAAACGGTTGCAGAGATATGTCCCAAGTCCCATAGAAGTAAATGGAGCAATGGTGTCTATACGGTAAAGTGCACCATACACAAATTTTACAAATTTAAAAGTAAAACAATAAAATGTGCAAAACATCAATGGAACATGTAAGGACACCCAAAAAAAACACTATACCAGTAGGAAAAGTGTTAGAAAACCCCATAAAAAGTGACAAACCAGCAGCTAAAGGGTTAAGTTGCCACATAAACCTGCTCCAAACACCCAACAGACATACAGATAGACCCAGTGAGTGCAGGAGTGTGCAATAAGAACTCAGTGAATACACCCCTGTGCGGAGGGGCACTGTGGGACAAGTGGACCTGCAGCACTCAAAGGGTTGCTCACCTTTCCTGCAGATCTTCTGTCTTCAGATTACCATGTAGTAAGAAGTAACCTCAGTGGGAAACTCCTGGGGAAGAACTTGGAATCAAGATTTTTCCCCTCAGGGCTTAAGGTCCACAAAAAAGCACCTGGATAGTGAGCTAGCCACATCCAAGGGTATTGTTAGTTATGGTAATCCGCCTAATGGTGGTATTCCATATCGAACAGAAAATAAAAAAAGATTCTAAAACTATAGCAGAACTGTTTTCTAGCCTGGTGTTGTCTTCACCAAGGAACAAATCTTTCTGGAGCTGGTTGGCTAGCTGCAGCCAAGGAGGGAAGGTAGGCTCCACCCCCTGCATACACTTCTAGAATTGTTCCTGCCTATTAAAGGGACGGATTGCCTCCCAGAGTTACCAGTAACTTCTATTGGACGAGAATGAAATACATTTAAACAAAATTAATTACTCTTATAAAGTAACATAGCTCCAGAAAAAAGTCTCAATGCATCTTATGTAATATGTGTTAATTTTTTGCACATGATGTGACTGTTAAAGGGGAAGTATACCCCAAGGATACGGTGCTCTTAATATAATAAAATGATTTACTGAAGTTGTGTCCTTCAGAGAGGAGTCAAGAATATTGCTATACCTTTTTTGCATTTGATCTCTGTTGTTGTCTATTGGTCGTTAGTGTTATGTTGTGGCTCTTAAATTACTTAGAAAGGATTTAAAGCTAAGAGAGTGAGAGACACCAAGAATGAACAATGCTTATCTGCTTGTTCTTTGAAATGGAACCCATTCTAGACCAGTCTGTTGAGTCTTTGCTCTTTTGCACTATCAGAGAGGAAACAATTGCACATAAAAATATATGTATGATTCCAACAAATACAGTTCAGCCATGAAATGGCAGGCAAATCCTTCTGTATCAAAGTATCTGCAAAAACATTATATAGTTAGAAATAGATACTTTATTTTGTTGGTACCCTTGTGTCAGATGAGACACACCCAGCATTTCAGAGCTAGGCTGTCCTTATATGCAGAATATGACTGACAGATTTATTCCTCTGTAATAGGACAAGAGAGCAGAATATATGATAGAATGCTCCTGAATTGGTACCACATCACAGAATAAGCTATTACTATTTGCATTTTCATTGAACATATTCACTGTTTTGGTTTTAAGGATTTACCTAGGTATCTGCCCTTCATCCAGCAGTCAGGAATATACCTTTTTACATTTTTGCAATAGCAAGACAGTTGCATTTTAACATAAAAAAATGCTTATATCATTCTAAAGAACTGTGAGAGGAACATTTCCGTCTTTGTTTTCTCATTCAGACTGTAAATACCTAATATTTATTGTTAGGACAAAGGCAATCTAAAATAGACCTCATTAAATCTAGGCAAGTGCAAAGACAATGCAAGCAAAAATGTCATGAACATACTGCAACATGAAGGTCTCATACCTAAGCAATACTTCTGTTAAACAAATTAAGATGTATTCCGGTAACAAATCACTTTAAGATCAACAAAGGTGGGCACCAGTAGCTTTGTATTTAATAGGATTCATAAATCAAACACGCAGGCTACACCTGGGTTACAACTTTCTTGATGGAAAGACACTTCAGTCAGTACAGATTTAATCTTAGTTTCTGGAAGATGAGTAGCTTGTAAGCAGACTGGAGGTAGACATAAAATTTCAGGAGAAATTTCAGTTTGGCCTGCCCTCTGCGACTACTTTCTCCTAAGGCCCAAGGTAAATACTAGCTACACTAGGCCTTAGCCTTGTATAAATAATCCTTTCCCTTCCTAACAAAGAAGTGATTCCCATTTCATAAGAATAGAAGAAACTAACATGGTGTAATTAGAGGTCATTTCCAGAATAAAAAATATGTAAGATAGAAACACCTGGTGATCTTCATCTTTTTAAAAAGTATTGTAAATATCTATTTTTCAAGGAAACACATTCTTAATGAATTCCCTTTGAGCCATGGACAATTATTCCAAACATAAATTTTCACTGGCTTTTTCTGTGTCAGAATTGTAAATGTTAGAGAGGTCACTACATGTATGAGAACTCTCAAACACGCAAGGGTTTCATTTTGGAATTCTTGAATTTCCAGACGTGGGGAGGGCTGTGTGTGCATTTCAACTGTTGTTGGTCTACAACGCCCATCACCCTCAGCTGGCAAAGAGCAAATAAGAATGATGGGAACTTTAGTCCAAAAACAGCTGGAGAACCTCAAACTGGCAAACTCAGCTCTAGGCCAATTAGAAGAACTTAGAATAATATGATGTGAAGTTACATAAAAGAGATCCAAGATGTTAGCAATTAAGCACAATCATTATTTACTGATTGTTGCCATGAATAATAAATATGCTGCTCAAATTACCATTCAACCAGAACTCCCAGATTTCCTATGGTCTAGGTAAACCTCATCTTGCTAAGGAGGTCAGCAGTACTTTGTTTTGCAATTGTTTTCTGGCCTCTCTGGAATCAAAGGATTTAATGGAGAACTTTATGTGCATCCTTCTCTTTTTGGAAATTCCCATCATGCTAAGTAAAGAAATAAATAATTACTAGTTTTAAAGCCCGTATACACGGGCCAGCGCTGGCAGCACTGCAGTTATGCGCAGTACTGACTGTCATAACGTGCCGCGGCTGATACGGAGCAGGGCGCTCCGAATTCAGACCGTAGTCCTCTCTGTGCACCTTCTGGTGCAAAGAGAGGACTCTGTTCTGAATTCGGAGCGCCCCACTCCATATAAGCTGCGGCGCAGGCAGTCTGTACTGTGCATGACCGCAGCCCGCGTAGCTGTCTCTACTGTGCATGAAGGCTTCTGACAAACATACTTAGCGAATTACAAATATAGGATGCACTTAAAAAGATTACCATTGGACATCATCAATTAAAGATGAAAACTCCCAAACAGGCCCTCATACACTATCTCTTTATATAAAGTGCTAGAATGCGAAGCTCCCTGTGCGCAATGCAGTCATGCTGGGAGCATTCTGTGCATTCGGGAAGTCTCTACGGAGCATGACTGCATCTCGTGTGCTGCAAGTAACCCTTTAAGCTCCAGAGTGGTGCCCCTCTGGCACTCAAAGGGTTAACATAACTCGGACCTAAGTTCCTGTACACGGGCTTTTACACTAGTGTTATAAATTTGTACCTTAGCAAAAACGCACAATGTGGAGCAATTCTGGGGCAAACCAACTGCACAAAAGGGGATAAATAATGTAAATGGGGCTTTTTATAATTTAAAGTTTATTTATATGCTTTAAGACATATTAAAGCAAACCCTTTGAGTGCCAGAGGGGTACGCAACGCAATGATCTGCAATGCGTTGCGTACCCCTCTGGCACTCAAAGGGTTAAAATCACCACAGAGGACAAATACACATTTTCAGAATTCTCATGAATTTAAATGTGGACTTTAACCCACTCAGTGTTGGATAGGTCTCCAATACATTATGAAGCATTACGATTGAGGCAAAAACAAATATAACATAAAATACAGATTTACCTGGACTAAATAAAATATAAACATATACACAATGTTATACCCAACTTTATATACACATGCATATAGGGCCATCACATTTTTGGGGTCAATGGCATGTAAAGGGTTATTTGGGCTACCCAATTGTTTATACATCTTATGGTGCATTCATTTGTTTAAGCCCTTAACGTCCACGGTCCTGGGAAGTAACCTTTCCTTAAGGACCACTTTGAGGTTTCCGATGCGCCGGTACACTTGACCTGTGACGTGTACCTGCACGCCTTGCTGGGGACTGAGAGAGACCGCTCCAGTCTCCCAAAGGAGAGCTGTAAGTAAAATGTACATGATGTGCTATGACCGTCACCAGTCCTTAACCCAAAAACCGTGTGACATCATAGCATGGCACGTGGGCATTAAGGGGTTCAGTATTACTGTAGCATGTAAATTGTATCACTACAGCATGTTATTTGCAATTGGTGGCATACTGGCCATTTTGTAGATGTTATCCTGGTGGTGTCAGAATATAGGATCTAGTAAGTTGTAGTTGTTATTATGGTGAATGTTTCCTTACAGTGTATATTCTGACAATATTTATTATATACATTTATAGGCAATATTTGGGCTCTTAAGAGTTAAACACCTACTATGGCCCATTGTCAGCTGTAGGTGATTGCAATCAGCTGGCCATAGGTCAGCATGGAAGGAAACCAGAGTTTAACTACCAGAATACAACAGATACTGTAGCATACATACTCCCTAAACAAGTACAAAAGTATAAAATGTGTTGAAGAAAGAGAGACAGTCCGATTTTATCCTTCCCTTATTGTTCATTCTAGTCATACTAACATTTAGGCTATTATAGGTCTATTAGTCATATAGTGGATATCCTTATATGGCCAATAATTAGGCATATAGTGATAACTTTAGAAATAATGCTATTATCGAGTATAACTACCACATTATGAAGAAACTCTTCTTCTTCTGAGACTGGGGGCCAGGAACCGCGGTGACATTAGCTTAGAGACATCTGTGTGTCTGCGCTGTCCTTCGCGGTCTGCCTCATTGTACCTTAGAGTACCAGGAAGGGACTGACGGGGCAGGCGTACAGATGCCTCTAAAGCAAGAAGCCTGGCCGTCAGTCTCGGAAGAACAAGGATTTCTTGAAAACGCAGTACTTATGCTCGATAATAGTACCATTTCTAAGGTTGTATCTATGTGCCTAATTATTGGGGGGGCTTTATTTAAGGGGGATAGGTCAGCTTTAACATTATTATTGTTATCCTTTATTTAAATAAATTTAAAAAACATATTTTTCATTACTACACAATATAATAACCCAAATCCCTGGACTTTTAACCCATTGAATGCTAGAGAGGTCTCAACACATGGAGAACCAAAGATTTACAGACCTCTCTAGCATTCAGTTGGTTAAAGCCCTTTTACATCAATGGGCATTTCATTTCTCCCTTATGGCGAAGTTGGTTTGCCCCAGCTTTGCCCTCTTTCTTTACGCATATGGTCCTAAAGGTATTAGCCCCTTGGTTTCCAGAGACTTCTCTAGAATTCTAGGGGTTAAATGTCCCATTTATAACAATAGGGCTTTTTGAAATGCTTTATTTGTTCTCTATAGTACATTTAATCTGCAGTGTGTCTAAAATCTCTCTGGCATAGAAACCTTTAATCTAGTTATCTGAGATAATAATAATAATAATGTAGACCTTGCCTGAGGTGGATGTAATAGTGACCCCAATTACATTACTGATGGATGTCATCCTTTGATAGAAATCACTGTCCTGTACTCTGTGATCCCACAGATTTGAAACAACGTTTCCTCGGGGCATGTTTAATCATCCTCGATATTTATACATGAATATTTCAGTTTGAAAGATGTTACTCAGACATGTAGAATTAATATGTGACTCAAGGGCAAAACACACCTAAAATTACAAGTCTGTGATGCCCGATACCAGAAAATCACTGTGGACTTATCTTGTCAGAGGAAAAATGACTCCATAATCTCATACTTAGCTATTTACACAAACAGATTTAAGTAAAAAAATGCATATATATATATATATATATATATATATATATATACATTCACATCACAATTCTACTCCTGTAAAATATTATTACTGATTGGTAAAAATAGACTACACAATGTAACAGCCTTAACCCTAACAAGTGAAAGTACTGTACATCACTGTTCATTTATTCAGTTACTAGCTATGTGGGATGGCGGTGCCCATTATGTTATGACCTTTGGGCGTACATGTCTGAAATGTACAGACACTGATACACACAGGCAGATGCAATACACAGGCAAACATGTATGTGTCTCCATGTTCTGCATTGCATCTGTGTCTCACTTTTAGTTTTGTCAGTGCATGTGTGCGCATTTCTGTGTGTCTGCATGTCTGTGTGTATGTATGTTCCATGTGTGTCTGTTTATCACTGTGCGTATGTCCCTCTCTGTGCGTGTATGTGTGCATGTGTCTTGCATATGTGTGTTTGTTCGTGTGTCTGTTGCATGTGTGTGTCTCTATGTGCATGTCTGTATCTCTCACTGTCTGTATATGTCTGCCTGTGTGTTGCATATTTCTGTGTGTATGTGTCTGTACATTTAACAGACATACACACAATGTTCTTAACATGATGGGCAACGCCTTCCCACACTGCTAGTCTATATACATATTATTGAGAGTGTGTTTTTGCTATTTGTGTGAGTGTGTGTATGGCTGTAGCTTGTGGCACAAAGTATATAAAACAGCTCTTCTCTGTAGATAGTGATGAGTTGGCAATGACATTTGAATGATAGCAATCTAGGGTGTTTACAGGGAAAGCTTGTAGATTAGGAAAAGGTGGAGTCTGCAATAAATTCTGTGTAGCCTATCATCCCTGGAGAGATCTACAATACAAGCATTGCACCACCACTATAAGATCACCACCACCAAAACAGAAGACTAAGGAGGTGCTGCTGTGTTTATTAACACAGCTAAATACATAGAAGAACGAAGTGTGATAGCTCACAGGCAGTACATTTTACAAGGTAATACCCCAAGATCTATAAACAAATTAAAGACTAAATACTTAAAATGTAACAGAAAAACGAATAACCGATAGCCAGAAACTGGAACCTTTTACTTGTATCCACAAATTCACAAACCATGAAATTCAGGCAGATGCATCATAGCAGGTATGAACACACTTACAAAACAAATATCAGGTCTTAAATATCCTCCAACCTTTAGTCAAAAGTACTGTTAGTCTGATACAGAATGCCACATACTTTCTCAACAAACTTCCACCTCCTCACATACTACTGATTACCATGGATGACAAATTTCTATACATCAATATTCTTCACAAGGATGGTATAGATGCATGCTACAAATTCATGACATTCTCCCTAAATATGAAATTCAGTGCTGAAGTTGTGACTAACAGGTGTGAACTGGTACCATGTTAGCCTCCTGTATTTCTACAGTGAAAGCTTAATTAATTTCTCCCAACATTCAAATTAGAAATGGATTATTCTGCAGACTCCGTAAAGTTTGAAGACGCTACAGTATCATTGAAGAGGGGAAAACACTAAAAATCGAAATACAAGAAACCCCACAGACTGATGTAAATACTTCCACAACTCCAGACTCTACAAACTACTAAAAAAAGCCATTGTATACAGCCAGGCGACCAGATACTACAGAATATGCTCTGACAATAATGAACAGAAAAAAATCCTTCAATCTCAAAATTTAAAAAAAAAGGGTTAAAAGCAAAAGACCATTAACATAACAACCAATTCTGTATTTAGAACACCACAGAAACATCTGCTGCAATATATGAAGAAAAAACACACATGCCAACCACTAGTAGCCACATACAACCCAGTATTAGAAGATATGCAAAAAAATAATCAAAGATTTAGAATCCATTTATAGTATTTACCAGTCCCTCGGTAGCAAAGGCTAGAGAACAAAGCTATGGAGCAGTGCTAAGGTGTGGCGTTTAAAGGTGCCACCCACAAGGTTGGATTGCCCAATTCTCGTGGAACCAGAACCAGACCAGGACAAGCACACCTGGAACCAACAGATTGTTGAAAGAGTGTAAGTATAGCAAGTAAGGACCCGGTGCAGGCTGGAGGAAGATAACTTGAAATAGCCAAAATCGAGATGATGCTGTTCAAGTGCTGGACTCAGCATACCAGATGTACTTAATAGGTACACAGATTTGATTATGCACAGTACAGTGCTTAGTAGATCAGATGAGTTTGAAATGCTCTGGTCATTCATTTCAAATTGACACAGAGTTGGATGTTGTAGGATAGATGAGCAGGATGAGAACTCACTTTGATTATGCACAATGCAGAATTCTGCAGATCAGATGAGCTGTTCTGGTGATGCATTAGATTGGCACAGCATTTGATGCTGTTGATCAGCTCTGATTATGCATGTTTCGGGGCTCCATACATCAGATGAATATGAGTTGCTCATATAAATTAAACTAGTATACCCCTGATCTCACTCTCGGTGTGTGTATTAGTATCAATATATCCACAATCCCCACATATATATTTTAGTTAGAAACAAAAAAACATTATATATTGAACCATATAAAATATGTTGGTACCAATATATCAAATATTTTTAGTTATATCACAATATCAAGAGGTCCCCTTTAACCGGGGATAGTCCTCTAAAAAACAGACTTTTCTTGATCACTCAGAGTCCACATGTATAGCTTGTTCCCAAGACGTTGAACAGTTCTCCAATACCATGTAATAAAAGAAAGAAAAGAACAGCGCAGTCCACTCTGAGTCCACATCCGCCCAGCTTTCCTCCTAACAATTGAACACGTCAATCCATATTGTCCCTGACGTGTTCTGTGCGTTCCACTGGTGGGACTCACCGTGATTCTTCAAGATACACCTCTAGTAACCCTCAAATACTCCTAGAGTATGTATTTATATGGACGGTTTGTCCTCCAAGGAAGATCCCCTCAAGCTACTGTCCCGTCCAAGTATTAGATTGTTAATGGGTGTTCCAATAGCGGGTTCCTCCCGGTACAAAATGCCATAAAGCACACACTCTATGCTCTCTAAGTCCAAGCTATGTGAATATTAAAGGGATGTGTTCACCAAAGAATAATTATAATATATACTATCCCAATATAAATAATATACACTATCCAATCACCTTTTCTTCCATGTACTTCCACCCCACATATATCCTAGTCCATATACCTGGACAAACCATCCATATAAATATGTGCTCCAGGATAATAATTTCTGATACCTTAAAATGGGTGTGAGTATTTGAGGGTTACTAAAGATGTATCTTGAAGAATTCCAGTGCGTCCCACCAGCGGAAAGCACTGAACACGTCAGGGACAATATGGATTGATGTGTTCAATTGTTAGGAGGAAAGTTGGGAGGAAGCAGATGTGATGTTGCGTTAGCCGGCAGAAAGTTAGTCGGTAGAATCAAAGTATGCACCCTAAGGGTTAACAGTAACATGAAAAGTTTTTGCCGCCAAAATTTCCCGAACAAAGGGAATGGAGAGCTGTGTAAGAACTTCCGGTGGTGAGTCTATAAGTGGCTGTGCTTATACATTGTCAGACCGATTCCCTTGAGAAAGTAACCCAGCGTTACGAAACGCGTTCAGAGAGTGTCATTGTTAAGTGTTTTTAATGAAGACGGTTGTATTTGTTGTATGTATACGTATTTTAGAAGAATAAATCTTATGATTTTTCTAAATAATTGAGAGTCCCCCCTCCCTGTCTGGAAAGTTAAATATCCTCTTACTGCCTATGATCTGGGATCCTTAAAGTAGTGTCCAGCAGATACACTAATACATCAGAGGCCCAAAAGGTAAAGTATACTGGAGGGAAATAACCATAATGGAGGTAAAAGTTTGACACCAGAGGTGAAGAAGATCGGGGCGACTGTGGAGAGTGACCAGGACTGGAGGTCAGATCCAGTAGAAGTGAGCATTCCTAGAGGCAGGTTTAGCCTCTATAAGATGTGAGTACCCTATAAGGGGGATTTTGTTCTGTTTTTATCCAAGAAAAATAATTGTAAGAATACTCACTCAGAGTGGACTGCACTGTTCTTTTCTTTGAGTTGCTCAGATGTCTTGGATTGGCTTGGCACAGGGCGGACGCTGCAGATCTGATGAACTTGATGGGATCGCAGCTCCAATTGTATGCATTGTGCAAGGTACTGTACATCAGAATAAGAATGAGGTGCTCTGGCAACTTGGATCAGACAGGCACAGTGTTGGATGCTGCACATCAGATGAACTTGGTAGGATCACAGCTCCCATTATGCACAAAGCAGGGGTCTGTAGATTAGATGAACTTGAGGTGCTCTGTCGACTTGCATCAGAAAAACATACTGTTGAAATCTGTAGAACAGATGAACCTGGTAGGATTACAGTTCCAATTATAAACAGTGCAGGGCTTTGTAGATCAGATGATCTTGATGTACTCTGGTGACGAATCAGATTGGTACAGTACTGTATGCTGCAGATCCGACTGGTAGGATCACAGCTCCAATTATACATAGTGCATAGATCAGAGGAGCTTGAGGTGATCTGATGACTTGAATCAGATTGTCACAGTGCTGGACATGATAGATCAGATGAACTTTATAGGATCACTGTTAGGATTATGCATGGTGCACGGTTCCAAAGATCACACGAGAGCGAGAGGTAACTAAGCCTGAGAGCAATCCTGGGAACAATAGATAGTGTGGTACAAGAAGATAGAGTGGTGGGTCAGAGCCAGGTGTGCTACGAGTCGTAAGATGAAAAAGAGCGCTTGTCAGGGTATAAGCCAAGGTCAGAACCAGGAGATCAGATCACAGAGGCAGGATAGCAGAGACAAGGTCAATAAACAGGCTGTGGGTCAAAGCCGAGAAATCAATATGCAAGCCATAGTTGGTATACACGCTAGATCTGGTAAATGGAAGGCAGGCAGAATAGATGGATAAGAAAGAAAAGTGAATCCAGAGGTAATGTCAGAATACAAGCTACAGTCAGCAAAGGCAGATAAGGCACAAGAAAAGTCTGGAAGCAAGGTCAGGAATTAGGTCATGGTCAGCTAACAGGACATTAACTGGAATGCCAAACAAACAAGAGACTAGCTTAAAGGGATGTTAACTTTTTATACAGTATGATTGAGTCTTCTATATATATTTCTATACAGACTGGTAGCTTTATAAGAATGCATGTTTACCTTTTTACTTTTATTGTATAATAAAGTTTCCCAATCCCACCCCTTTCACTTACATGAAGCAGATTCAGCAAAGCCTTCCAGACAGATCGCTACGAGGGACAATCTTCTTTCAGCATAATGAAAAACCTACCGTCCTTCATCAAGAGGGAAGGGTTTTCCTTATACTGAAGGAAAGAAGATTGTCCCTCGCTGTGATCTGTCCGGTCAGATGACTGGATTCCAGATCTGAGGGGAGGCAGCTTCATATAAGCAAAGGGGGTGGGAGGGGGAACTTTATTGTGCAATAAAAGTAAAATGTCAAATGTGTGCATTCTTAAAAAAGCTACAGCTCGGTATAGAAATATATATACAAGATTTGACCTTACTATAAAAATTAAACATTACTATCCCTTTATGGAAACCACCTCAAATAATTGGGCCCAGAGCGTACCAAACAGAGGCTATTTAAGTCAATAGAGACCAATATGATAAGCGAGATGAATAGAGGGGCCGAGTCAGACAGTACAAGAATGCTGCCACCATTATCACTGATAATGCAAAATTAAAGAAATATTTTTGAAACCTCCAATCCTCGCATTCCAGCAGCATAGAAACCTCAAACAAAAATTACTAAGGAAACTTTCCAGTGACAGAACAAATGGATTCAATATTGAAACTGGAAATACGTATCTTTATTTGCTAGTAAAAGATAAACATTTACAAATGTAAGTGTACCTTTAAGGGCAATTGACTTTTGTGAAATGGTAAGTGAAACTAACAGGGATATACAAGGCTTTTAATTTGTGACATATAATGAAATACATCAGCAACTGCTCCAAATGTCTAAAAATCCCAATCTGTTAGCAAGTACCCTACCATGCATCAACAGCACACAATAAAAACATTGCTGGATAACAAAGGACAATTTAGTATAAGACAGAAGAAAAAATGTTCCACAGAGGAGATGCTGGTTAAAATTAGTGAACAATTCACCAGCTTTGTTAATTAAATACCATGATTTAAATGTCCTCCCTCCCCACAGAATTTATGTTGGCAGAAAAATGTCACTGCTAGCCTTTGCCTAATTATGTATGAACGATTTCTAATTAAACTGCAATTGTCAGCCTATTACAGAACCATCTGGCAAGCAAAATACAAAACTGCATTTACTTCCCACAAAATTGTGCAACCGAACAGTTGTTCTGAATTTTGAAATTATTTTATTTCTTGGAAACTGGTTTGTTTTGTGCTAGGTCTTCATTCTTAATTCATCACATTGAAACCTAATATAAAACAGCCAGCTGTAATTCAGCCCAAACTATATTTCACCTGCAATAAAATGACCTGGGTCAATATCCTGCAGTCCAGCAATATATGTTGAGTGCCAACCAGCAACCCTTTGAGTGCCAGAACGGTATGCAACGCATTGCAGAACAATGCGTTGCATTCCCTACTGGAGCTCCAAGGGTTAAACATCATATACATGCTGGACGTTTTCTTGAATACCTCTTTTATTCTGTAGCTATTTCACTTGAGCTGCCCGTTAACCTTTTAATGAACACGAGTGTGCGCAATTCATTGCTTCATAATGGGTTCCAGTGATCCTTTTACTGTATGGGGTGGAAGATGGTTTGCCAGACATGTGACATGTGAAAGGCGAGCCATTTTGGTACAAGCTAAATATGAATAGCTGATCCCCACATATGACTCCACTAACTGGATTGCTCATGGGAATATTTTAATTATGCAGTCGGACGTGAAAAATCTGCACAGCGGTCTCATAGACTGCATGCTGATCAGCTTTTCACTCCGTTCTGTTTGATATACTATAAAGTTGCAGCATAAAGTTTTGGGTCTGAATCATGTGAGGTGACATTTACTTGAAAGAACAGCCCTGTAGACAGCAAACTGATCGAATTTTTGGAGATTAGTATCATTTGAAACACTACTAATGTCACCTGTGTGAAACTAGACTCATTCTGCACTGTTTTTAAGCTGACCAAACCTCCCCTTTAAGGCAGGACACTTATAATAATGCATACTGAATGGTTCACTTGATTGCAGAATCCAGAGCAGCCCTGCACACTGCTTTTATCATCGTTGTCCTGTTCTAAAGGTATAGTAATACTTAAAATGAAAAAAGAAAAAAAATACATTGTAGGGTTTATCTCCCTGAGTAAAAGAAAGGTACTCTCATTGCTGAAAGGTGTTTATTCAAAAGTTATTACAGCTCAAACTTGATTTTTTTAGGTGCAGTATCAGTGTCCTGAAATTGTACAGTGGTGATATTGCTCCATCATCTTATGGACAGCTCTTGTCAACTGACCATAAGTCTCCAAAAGATGGTACAGCAACAGCACCACTGTACAAGTTCAGGCCACTGTGAAACTGCAACTAAAAAAATTCCAGTTTGAGCTGTTATAACTTTAGACACCTTTCAGCAGTGGTATTACCCTTGCTTTACTCAGGGGGATTCACAGAGACTGATGGAAAATCTCCCTGTGATCTCCCTGGTCCTCTGGACCACAATGAATTAACTACTGAAGGAAAATACAAGAAGTCAGTCTGCAAATTGAAGAGACAGACTGCTCCAGGGAGCATCTTCCCCCTCTTTTTAAAGGAATATGCTATTTATAAATGGCACAATGGAAAATATACCTTCCAACTGTGTGCACAAAAGAGTTTTAAGTATGCCTTTCAACATCTTGATTACATGGCATGAATCCAGTACATAGTGAAATAATGTATTGGTGACATCTGAAGAGTTCAATCCAAATTAGTATGAATTTGCCTTTGTCAATATGGTGTTGGTGGTTTGATGATAATTGCACAACATTTTCATTGTATATACTGCCTAATATCTATAAGGCTACGATCAGTGGTCCTGTTTACATGGGATAGTTTCACAGCACATAATGCAATCTATAGCAGAAACTTGGATGCACGTTTAGGTTTCAACATACACAATTGGCCACTGTACAGATCATTCTGAGTGACTCTGGAGACTAATGCTGTTTGTATGACCCAATGACTTTCCACCCCATGTGGGCATTGGCCAGTAATATCTATCCAACACCCATGTGGGTCAGCCTTGTGACACATCTCCAACTTGCCTCCATTTGAAAGAATGTCCGGGGGAATGCAGGACATTGAAGTATGAGCTAAAACAGACCACAGCTAAGTCTCTTTTGTGAACACAGCCTGAAAGTGTAAATAGACTCTACAGTGGTTTGCAGATTATTCAAGCAGAAAGGGCATTACAGTGGTGACCTGGAACTTTGCTCCATGCAATGCTCTATTAAGCTGAAGGCTGCCGTAGAAACATGAGTGTTTTCACTGTCAATTCTAAGGAATTCCTTTTCCTATTAGTCATCTTGGGCATCCCCCTTAAGTGCAGTGAGAAAGGAAGCCAGATGGTGATTATATCTGTCACCTATTGCTTCAGCTGGTGATTTCATTTAGCTGACCAGCTTAACCCTATGAGTGCCAAAGTGATGTGTAATAGATTGCTGACAATATGTTGCATGCTATTGGCATTCAGAGAATGGACAGTTTTTTATAATAAAATGCAGAGCTTTCAAAATGTACAAAGAGAGATCGGACTGGCATTGATGGATTTATTTTTTGATTATCTACAATATTACTTTATATTTATACAAGATATTACTAACTCTTTAATTTTTATTTTCACTATTCTGCAAATGCATTATACTTACTTTTCATAAATTGGTTTTCATCTTCATTTATGGAAAAACTATAATATTGGCTTTACCTATTATGCACCAGCACAATATGTAGATTCAAAGTAATGTGGAATTGTCTTTTTAATATGTTTAAAGGAGCAGTAAACTTTTTTTATGAAAAAATATATATTGTAGGGATTTTCCTATTGAGTAAAATAAGGGTACTCCCACTGCTGAGAGATTTATATTTCCAGAGTTATTACAGTTTAAATCCATGTTTTTTTACATTAGCAGTGCCCTCTAGTGGTCAAATTCTAATTAGATTTCCTGTTAGATTCTAATGGAGAGGAAAGTCAGAAAAGTCAGAGACATACAGTTTTCCATAGAATGTGATAGAAACTGCCCGTCACTTCCTGTCAGTTAGAGCTACCAGGAAGTAAACACAGTAAATTCACTTCCTGATTATTTAAACTGCTATAATTTTTGAATAAAACATCTAACAGCGATGGGAGTGACCTTGTTTTATTCAGCAGGAAATTCTCTGTAAAATATGTGTTTTCATAAAAAAAGTTTACTGCTCGTTTAAGAAGGAGCTACCTAGGTAGGTGTATTTGTGAAGAGAAAACAATTACATGTTTTTAATTTGTATCTGCATTTAGCTCTGTTGCAGTCGACTGCTAGTTGTTTCAGTTTACAATCTGGTAAAGACTAGTGACCTTTAACCCCTTAAGTACTGAGCTGTCAGGGAGTTGGTGGCTCTAGAGAATCATGGTAGATGCCATCCCAGAATTCCATGACTTGGCAGGACCGTCACCTTTCCTTAATGTCTGGACACGTGAGACGGCACAAATTATTAAGCTGTTAAGAACAATTTTGGACTACTGGAGCATATTGTTTGTCGTGAATAGGTGTAAACTAAAGGCAAAAACTGCAGATATAATGAAAAAAGTGTGTATTTTGTATAAAGGACACCTCTGCTTTAAACAAATGAACAGCAATATTGGTCCCATTTAAGCACTCATCACTGCCCCCTTGAAAAAAAAAATAAGATCAGTTAGTGATGCTGGCTGGGAGTATAGTACATTTAAATCTATGTTATCTCTTTCACTAAAATCTGTAATATAAATCATGTTGGATTCTGGTAGATTAAAATGATACCTTTACTGGCTAACTAAGAGGCTCTAGGATGCATTTAAATTCCACTGGAAGTGAAGTCTTTATCGCCATTGTCTTGTTTAAATTATTCCCTCAGCTTTAGTAGAGGCATCCCTTTGTTGCTGCCTATAGTGTTACTAGATTTATTATCATTCTGCTCCAATATATTAGGTGGTTAAATCTATGGAACATATGAGTTAACTCTTTGAGTGCCAGAGGGTATGTGCAACCCATCGTTTGCAATGCATTGCATACTCCTAGCACCCAAAGGGCCCAAAATATGTTTATTATGTGGGATAATGCGACAAAAGTTCCTTGTCATGCATCAGGCCACAGGTCAGAGTGCTAAACTTGGTTATCATCAATTTATATTCCCAGATCTTTCCATCTCTCTGTGTCTTAAAAATTCCCCATCAGTACAGACACCCTGAAATCTTTAATGTTGTGGCCAGTTTTAAAAAATTTGACCCACTGGGGTTTCTCGTATGTTGTTCACAATGGACCTATGAGAATTCATCCATTTTCTTATATTTTGTTCTGCCTCACCTACATGTAATGCTGTGTTGGGACATTTCACACATATGATGAAGTAGACAACATTAGCTGATCCACAGCATAATTTGCCCTTGATGTTGTAGTTTTAGTGGGTGTAGTATGGGCACCTTATATGTGCTACATATGAATGTACACGTTACACGTCTTTTTTAGGAAGGGAGAAGTACCATTGTCTGTTGATTTCCTTACAATCCTCTTTACCAACAGTTGTTTCAGGTCGGGGCTGTATAACGCCATTGTTTTTCACTCATAATGTACTCTTTTTCTGCTGTTTTAGCTGCATAAGAGCAGGAAGTAACAGTACTACATCAATTATTCTCGCTTGTTCATGTATAAAACGCAATGACTTTGTGGGTGGTTGCTTCACTCAATTGACTCACCATGGCTCTCTCTAGGGGCTCAGGTCTAAACAGTCTTATTTAAACATTTGGTCAAGACTAACATAATATGCTAGCTATAAGGCTATTTTGAATATAAAACAAAGTCAAAGATGAAACAATATTATTCCCTTGTTGTCCTGGGGACCTCTCTACCACCCAAGGGATTAAATTAGTCAAGTAAGGAAAGACTGGGTTATTCTGGTAACTTCCATTTTTCCTCCAGGGCATAAACCTACTTTCTACCAATTTCTTCTCAGTTGCATGCCTTACTGCTTTACTTTGATGAGTCCATTGATACTTTGAGTGGCCCTCTGGTACTCAGAGTGTTAATGTATGTGTAAGGTTCTATTATACACCCCCTGCTCTCATCTCCAGGTCTGAAACAAGTAGAGTCAATCCATGTGATTCCTTGAGAAGGCAATTGCATCAGAGATGTGGGGTGGGCAAGCCCACAACATGTTCCTGCAGTGTTACTGACTCAGCATTGTGCACCAGACGGATGCTGACAGGTCCAAATAGTTTTCTCTGGTTCCTGCCAACTACATGAGCAGGCACATCACAAAATGTTAGATGGGCAAGGAGAGTAAACGCTTGTCTGCTCTTCCACAAACATATCACTTATTTCCAACTTGAACAGATCTTTTCATGTAGAGACATGGACAGAGACAGATGCCAATAAGAGAGAATACATTGCTGAAAAAAATTAAACCTACCAGAAATAGGTCTCTAATTAAAAAGGATAGGTAGGGCCTGGAAATAAGGCCATAAAATACTGTAGATGAAATAGGAAGCCAGCAGGCCTTATGTTAACAGACTGTACTTATTCCCGAAGCTGTTGTACTAAGAACTGGTGCAATTTTGGGGTAAATCAACTGAACCATGAGGGACAAATAATGATTTTCCAAATCATTCAGATTTAAATGGGGCTTTCAACTTTCTAGCATGCTGCACAGGTCTAAAATCTGACGGCATTCATGGTGATAAAATAAATTAAAATTTTGTTTATTCCCTTTTTGGATAGCTGGTTTTCCCCAGAATTGTTCCAGTTCTTATTAGTACATTAGCTTCACATCTACACTGACACCCTCAAGGACGCAATTAGTTACACCGAGGGACGGATTTCCCAAAATGCAGAGTAGGTAAGTCCCTTGAAGTCCACATTTTGAGAGTAGCCTCAGCTGTGCTGACACCCACATTCTTCATTGTGGGTGTGGCCAGAGCAATCTCAATTCCCTGCACCAGTTTATATACCCCTTTACAGACTATTGTTTAACTCTTTGAGAGCCAGAGCAGTTTCACAAAGCATTGCTTTTCAATGCATTGCATATTCATCTGGCACTCAAAGAGTTAACCCCCTGGATGCTACAGAGATCTTCAAAGCATTAGCATCCAAGGGGTTAAAGCATTTTTTTTCTAGATCCTTGCCTGTTCTAGGCCAAGGGTATTTTCTGTGCTAGCTAATAGTGGATGCGTCTGGAGGTGGGGGGAGTGGTCATGGATAAAGTACCTACAGTGCCTTGCCTAGGGGTTCCTGGGATGTAAATTCTTCCATGATTACACTGGCAATTACAAGATACAGATATCGACAAAGGCACACTCAAAGACATGTGGGTGAATGCACAAAAGTGATTCCATACTAAATCAGGTGTTAGAACTGATTTTTAGGCCATAAGCCTGCCCAGCACTAGTTTTCGAAGCTATGTATGCCAAAATTCCTGCCCATAATTTCACATTTGCAAAACGGATGGCAGCATATGGGCATTTTGAGGCATTCCTTTCCTCTATGAGTTGTTTAATGCTATGTATTAACCCTTTGAGTGCCAGGAGGTATGCAATTCATTGAAAAGCAATGCAATGCATACCCTTCTAACATTCAAAGGGTTAAACAATCCCTAATGGAAATGGCGTGATTTTACAGAATTTCCTTGCACAAGATGTGGGGCTGGAGTCTAGAACATGCTGGCATCATAGTGCTAGCTATGGCACAGTGTGTCAGCTGGTATGCACAACAGCAGTCATGCTGCGTACTGTGAGGTACTGCCACTGGTGGAGTGAGAGTGAGCGATAGAGAAGAAGAGTGAGAATGAGATACATGAAAAAGAGAATTTGGGGGATGAAAAGAAAAAGAGCTAGGACTTACTGCATGCACTGTTGTCAATTTTATACCTTCCCAAGGAGATTCTGTTAAGAACCCCTGTTAGACCCTGATGAAAGCTATCAACTGTAAGACCAGGGGAGGGCTGGCCTGGGGGGCAATTGCCCCCTGGGCTGGTCATATGTTTGGGCTGGAAGGCCACTGCATCTCACTAAATCTCCTGATTGCTGCTGTAAATGGAGCTACACTAGTGATACCACAGAGGTACAATCTAAATTGAGCTACAGTAGTAGCATAAACCATTTCTCTTGTAAGCGCTATAGTATCACTAGGTAAACTTTACTTACATTGTAAGCTTTGTAGTTTTGCGCTAGTGTAGCCCCATTTCAATTGTAAGCTATGTGGTATCATGTGACTTACATCACATTAATGCCAATTTTAAAATTAACAAAGGGGGTGGGCTGGGACAGTGGCCTGAACTATATTAGAAATAGGCCACTTGAATGTATTTGCCCCCTGGACCACAAACTGCCAGCCCTTCCCTGTGTAAGACCATGGGGGAGTTACCCTAAGAGGTGATGAAGTGGAGATAACGTCTCCAGTGATGTCACTTCTCCACTTCCTATGTTATTCTATGAAGCCTATGCACTAAGATTTTTCATGTGGGAGATATATTATGCATAGGCTCAAAAGAATAACAGGAATTGGAGAAGTGATATTACTGGAGAGATTATATACGCTTTACTACCTCTTTATCACGCTTTAATGTAAAACGCTCTCTCTTATAGGAAGAAATAAACATCTGTAAAACACACACACTTTTCTCTTTCTTTTACTGGAATGAGTTATGTTTAACCCTTTGAATGCCAGAGAGGAACACAATGCATTGCAAAGCACATGATAAACACTTCCCTTTTACAGTAAATAATTTGTCTAACTTCTTTTGTGCTTATTGTGACTAAATATGCCTAGAACTAAATGCATGAATCCATAACTGGTAAGACCCCTTTACAAGGGATGTGCATATGACATAAGGGCTCAGCTAAGGGGAAATAACAGAATCCAGTGTGTGAGATGTATTCAGCCAGGATTTGTCGCATAATAGAAAAGGAACATTAAGGGACTGCTGCTATCTGCTCATCCCCATTTACAAATGTATCTGGCTTTTTTTATGTCAGCTGGTATGACTTTCCTTTCATTTCACCCAATCATGGAATATGAAGTAGTCTATCTCACACAAATTAACCCCTTGAGGACCAGAGGGGATTCGTAGCTCATTGATTTTCAGTGTGTTAACTGAAACATTAGCATTTATCAAGAGAGAGTGCCATATGTACAAAATAAGTGATGCAAGTCTGGGGCAAAACAACTGCACCCAAAGGAGCAATTAATTTTCAAAATCTGCATTGATTTAAATTGATTGATGGAGAGGTCTCTGGCATTCAAGGCAGAGCTCCACCAGGAGAGCTATAAGTAAAAATGAGGCCTAAAATTGACCGTTCCAAGACCGGAGCGATCTTTTTCAGGCCAAAAAACAGTGTGTCGATACACGTAACAGGTCACGTGATTGGCAAGGATCAAAGCGGTCCTTACGGGACAGAAATGTCCCAGGACCGCTGGTCCTTAAGGGGTTAAGTCAATGTAAATTATTATTTGCTCCCTATGGTGCTCCAGAATTGCTCCGCTTTCTTTATAAACATAGCCCATAATGTGTGCTTTAACATGCCAGCCTGCTATCAGGAACCCTCAACAGAGCTGGTATAATGATGCATATCTCTGCAGCAGGCCTAGTATTATTATTATTGTAATTTTCATTTATTTATAACTAGCAATATTGGCATGGCTTTGCCCGTGTGGTTAATAAATCAGATTGAATTAAAAAAAAAGTCTCATGCAGTTGTATGTATGACTAAATAAACATAGAATGTTCTATAAATGAAGTGTGTTTTGAAGACAGACACTATAGAAGACATCCTAAACAGGAGTAGCCATTATGTGTGTCATCCACTGCAACCCAATGCATTGGATACATGAGTGGTACTAATAGTGCTAAAAAACTAAAAGTGGATTTACATGAAGGACTAGTTACTCTGACATCAGGCAAATCCAGAAAGGAGGTAAAGTTTTTAATGACTGGCTTGTTGAGTTTTTATTGCATAGCCCTTTCAGCTTCAAAAAGGTGTGCAACGCATTGCAAACCAATGTATTACACAAATCATCATTGAGAGTAAGTTTGTGTGTGCGTATGTGTGACAGCATATGTGAGCGAAAACATGTGAGCATGTGCGTGTGTTTTATGTGTAGTATGTGTTTTGCATACTGTGGATATTGTTTTGCGTATAGTGTTTTGCATTTTGCATATTGTGTATAGAGTTTTGCATATAGCATCTTGCACTTTGAGTATAGCATCTTGTGTTGTGTATAGCATTTTGCATTCAGCATTTGTATATGGCATTTTGCATATAGTGTATAACATTTTGCGTATAATGTTTTGTGTACTGTGTACTGCGTATAGCATTTTGCATATAGCATAACAACAGCTTAGCCTCCCAAGATCTGCCTGATCAATCACAGTTATTATGATTGAGCTGCCTGTGTTGTTATGAGGCATTCCAGGCAGCCTAAGTTGTCAATACGCCCTGAGGACTGGAGCCAATGATCACTGGTCTATAAGACTGCAAAATTAAACAAACTAGAAGTAAAACTACAACAGAGATCAATTGCAAAAATAAATAAATAAATATTATAGAGGACACCAACATAAGCAAGTGCCTCGGCTAATTCATACGTCAGGACTTCTGTGGTTTTCTGTCTGTTATTGGATGGCAACTCCTGTCATCCTCAGATGGCCAATGAACAGATAATGAAAGTTGTAACCCAACAGAAGCAGGACTTCCAAAGCGTGTTCTTCCTTTCTATAAGTGTTTTATTTGTTCAGACTTTCTACTATAGTATACAGTAAAATAATTGAATGTACAGTTAGGGGCATGTATCAAAGGTCACTAAGTTGGAGACACTAAATGTAATGTAATTTGCATGTGCAATTTTTCATTTGCATCACCTTGCTAAATTCAAGCATACATTGATCCATAAACATCACAATTTCCTTCAAAAAGACAGCAACAATACCAATGATTCATGTCATGCTTACAGTATTTTCTCCTATAAAGTGGTGCAAATTCTTTCCCACTTCATATATTTGGTAGAACCAGGACTTTAGTTGTGCTATCAAAATTTCCTCCACAGTTGTTGATAATTCTGTGGAATTTGATTGTGCTATTGCTATTTCCATCTTATTATCTTTATCTTAGCTACTCTTACTCCTTTTCCCCCAGCTGAGTGTGATGTACTGTGGCAGGGGTGGGCAAGCAGAGGCCGTCTAGCTATTGAAGAGTACAACTCCCTTAACCCCTTAACGACCGGCCGCGCACACATGCGGACCAGGACCGTCATGGGTCCTTAAGGGTATAACAAGCCATGACAGTCCAGGACCGTCATGGGTCCTTAAGGGGTTAATCTCCAGCTAGCCAATGGCTGGATGATGGAAGCTGTATCCATCAACACTGGAGGTCCTTAGCTAACCCATCCCTGTGTTATGGAGAAGTGAAGCAATACTGAAGCAAACCAACAGCACCACAGTGAACAAATCATTTCTCGAAATGTTCTTAATTTAAATGTGGCTTTTAATGGTTTGAATGCTACCACTGTCTTAAAAGCATTGCAATGAGATCTCTCTTGAATTCACATTAAGCTAAAAGCTCAGTTTAAATCAACTGGATTTATTTCCCTTATAATTCATTTGGTTTGTGCTAGAATTGCTCAGTGGATGCAGTGAACAACCTTGTCCATCAGATTCCTTCCCACCTCACTGCCTCTCTCACTCTGGTGTTTTGAACTGTGATGTAATACAGTACAGTTTTAAATCTCCCAATTTATATACTTACAATGTACCTGCATTCCTGGGGCAATTCAATCACTAAGATGGCATGGCGGAGGCATGACATGGGCTACCTACACTGGCAACCGGATATCACTTACACCTATTTGGGTCAGCCATTCATTTGATGTTGCAATGACTACTGCAACATTCACTTTGCTAATGGAATAGATCTGCAGTGCTGCCTATAGGTAGCATAGCATATCAGAGCTGTTGACCTTCCTTGAGTAAACTGCATTGATGCAGGAAATTTGCAACAAGGGCCATTGGGTTGTGTCATAACCAGTTTGAATAGCAGAATTAAAGCCAATGTGTCCATATCATGTCAAGGCATGAGCTGGGTTTGTGTAATTTGTTTGTTTGTTTTGTATTTGGATGTTATTTAAAGTGCACCAGTCCTAGGCCATAAAATTAGCTGAGTAGATAGGAATCACCAGAGCAGGACATATAGAGTGCCATAAAAAAGATATTGGGCCCTCTGCTTTGATGGAGTTCATCCAGGGGACAGACACATATTATGAAATAGGGAGAACATTTATATATACTGTAAAATGATTCACTAAAACTATATATTTAAAATGCCCAGGATTTATCCTTGTGGTGGGTACCAAACTTGTCAGGGGAAGGTGTTCCTGCTATGAGTTACAAGAATAGCCACTTTGCAACCAGTTAGACCCAGCATGTTTGGTGTCCAGATATTCACACAGATATGAGGAATATGATTAGTATAACATTATAGAGGTATGCTGTGGGTTGCATGTTTTGGGAAGCCTTATGATTCCTGACAGGTCTGATTGAGTGGGCCGTAAACTGTCAGGCCAAACCCCTAACCCTCCCAGGTAACACCCAGGGGGTCTGGCCTCTTAGAAGGAACTGTGGAAAGTATTTAATATGGGTGTTTGGATAAAAACCTTGAATTTCTTTGTAACAACTGAAGGGGGAAATACCATCTGAAGTTCCCGCAAGGACTCTTAAAATATTGGTAATTGTATTTAAGGATTTCTTGTATTTCTCCCATTTTATTTTATGGACTGTTTTGCCTATGTGTAATCTTTATTTCTGTATGTCCTTTATTTCTGTATTTTTATACCCAGCACTGTGAAGCCTTTTTTCGTATTAAATGTTCAATTAATCAGCTCTTGTCTCTGTTCTCTAATATGAACTCACTTCTCTGAAGGAAGCTCAGGTAGCACACATTACTAAAGGGTTAATTATATATATCTGATTATTAAGGTGATTTTATACTGGATTCTGTTGTGTTTGGGGTAACCGAAGACGCCAAGATATAAAGTCTTGGTGGTGGCACCAAATTGTAGTACTGGGGTGATAGTGCAGGAGGGATTTCAGGGGGTAATTTGGTGGTTGCTAGGAATAGTAACAGGTAACCAGGGGTCCGGCATTGTTAACCCTTTCACTTCCACACTCTCCCCACTGTCTCAGCAGGGCCTATAGCCTTCTCTTGTGACAGTCCAATTCACTGGTGTTTACAAAATGCTGTGCTAACATTGCTAGTGTGTGCTGAAATTGTATTACAAAGTTGCAAGTTAAAAAAAAAACAAATAGAAGCTACAAATAGTGATACCATGAAATGACATTCAAAAGTGTATTGTATTCCTAATAATGTAACGTTTTAGAATCTCTTTCCATTACATCTGGTGTCATGGTAGGTGTTCCCTGGAGAGATCTGAGAACAAACTCTCCCATAGGAAAACTTGTCTAATAGTTCCATCCCCTTGTTTGAAAATAAGAAGGCAGCTTGAACTTTATGTGCAGCACACAGGAAATGCTCTCAGCGGAATCATTCAACATGAAACAAATCAGAGTTGATATGAAACGGAATACACTTACAAACAGCAACAAAGCCCATTATATAAATACTAGTTTGAGAAGTATTTGCAAACAGACATCATGGGGGAGCAGAATCTAAGAGGACTTGAATCCTCACTTTGACCTTATATTCCAACTTTCCTTCGGTGAGTGACTTTTGTAACACATGAATCACTTGCTCACATGTCAGCCAAAAGACATTTTAACTGCAGTTTGCATTCTTTTTCATAAGATATTTAACCAAGCTAGTAACTCTTTCATTGCCAGAGGGTAAAACATCTGACAGATTGATTTTTACTTGGTCCAGTCTTGTCTTGGGTAAAAAAAAATCCAATTGTTTTCTTGTTGTCAAAGTTAACTTTTGAGGGTCAGTGGGTACTGTAAATCATTGCTATACCAACTGGCACTCAAATGGTTAAAGTAAATGTACGCCCTCTGAAAATAAATAAATACATAAATAAAAGTTAGGGAAAGACACTGGTTAGTTTAACCCTTTTATGTACCTGGGGCTGGATTCTGTTGCAGGTAATAAATGTTAACACCCATTTTATCAAGCATTTTTCTATTGAAGTCTATGGGGAAACCTGGAGATAAAAGCAGTGATAAAATTAGCACCTACAATAGAATTTAGTCCCTGATGAGTATGTAATGCATATATTTGTAAACTGTTGTGCACCTATCTGATGCATAACCTCTTAACGACACATGACGTACATGTACATCATGACGTTGAAGTCCTTAAAGGACCAAGGACGTACATATATGTCATGGAATTCCGGGCTCCCCGCGCAGCTGCACGCCGTTCGGGGAGTCCGGAATCGGCCAGTCCTTAAGGGGTTAAGAGGTTAAACAACTTGTTCAAAATCTTCTCCAGGCATCTTCATAATCATAATCAGTGGTGGGCAACCTGAGGCTCTCCAGCTGTTGATGACTACAATTTCCATCATTCCTGGACAGCCATTGCCTGGTAACTGTAGTCTTCAACAGCTGGAGGCCACAGGTACCTATCACTAATCTAGATCGCAGGTTCTTGACAGCAAGGTCTTCTCCATCATTTGCATCTGTTTGCACAAATGTGTCATTTCCGTGATGAATATTCCCTAAATGTACTGTGTTACAGAATATGTTGATGATTTATAAATGAATAATAATGATAATAATATTCTAATTATTAGTTATTTTAAAATGTCAACAATTCAGAGTGTTGAACAACAGAGAAGAAGACATGCAATATTGTACAATTGGAGGGCACATAATTCAAATTACAAAAAAACAATTCTGTCTCAATACATTTTACAGTCTGGGGAGACTTGATTCAAAGGGGCATTTGTATCAATGTGTCATTGATACAACCTAGGTTATAAATGCTGTTATAAATTAATTTTACCTAGTTACCATACCAAATACTGTCAGATGTAAAATACAGATCAAAAGTGAACTCCCAAAAAATGTAATAGCAATTTCTTGAAACATACTGTATGTATCAAATATATATAGTAAAAATAGACAAAATATAAATCATACAAGATCAAGCTCCTAAAAAAACACAGACATATTCCCCTTGTATACGGTATATCACAATCTCATAGAGGTTTTTATTTGCAAACTGTGATTAGTTATCAACACTGCTTTATCCCTGTGAGTTTCAGAGGAGTACCCCTCTGGCAGTCAAAGGGTTAAAAGAATGTGTATCCCAGCTGCAGAGTCTGACTCAGTTGGAAAGGTGAAGTAGTGGTGCAGTCAGGACTAATGTCTTGGAATGGCCTCATGCTCAATTGTGTGAGGACTACGCTTAACCAAGTTTTGATTTCTAAAGAGAATGGCAATAAGGATTTAATTAAATAAAGGACAGTTAAGCAGGCAGGTCTGCATTCTCAGCCCACCCACACCCACTTACATATATGGAATAGAGCAGGGCTGTCCAAGTTCAGTCCCCATGGGCCACCAACAGGCCAGGATGTAAGGATTTCCCGGATTAAGCACAGGTGAGTCAGTCACAATGAATGAGCCATTAATTAACTTACCTGTTTTTAATCAGGAAAATCCTTACATCCTGGCCTGTTGGTGGCCCTTGAGGACTAAACTTGGACAGCCCTGGACTAAAGTAAAGTGGTAGCTGCTATAGGGTGCTATCTGGGTGGAGATTCAACTGACAAAAGGAGTAAGAGATTAAAATAGCTGGACTATTGTGATGAATGTGAAAAGTGCTTTGGGGGGTGATGTGAGGATAAACACATATTGCCCCATCATGAGGAAGGTAAGGAGAGTGCAGTGAGTTCAAGCCACATAGCAAAATAAAGTATGAAACAACTGTTACTGAGAAGGATGTAATATATCAATGTTTGTCATCTATGGTTCTCAACTACCCCTGAAGGCTTATAACAATGATGACATTATGAAAGTGTTTTCAAAGCTGTGCTAATCACCAGTAAATACCACAATAAGCTCACTGTCAGACTATTAACATTTATAATTTTAACATCTTATTTAGCAGACTGATATGGCTTGCTACAACTTCTGTGTGTTCAGAACAAAGTTGATCTGCTCTGGTGGTTGTAATACTCATTTCCACCTTCGTTGGCCAACCCCATACTCATCAACCAATCAAATAATTGGATGCTGACATGGGCTAGCCATTAGTCACACTCCCATCTCATGCCACCCCCACCTAGCAACAGGGTAACAGGAGGAACACATGGTAACATGGGTGACTTGAACAGCCTAAATTGCAGCTCATTCCAGTTTGCCAGTGTGGAAAATTCTTGTAAATAAAAGAGGGGAGTGGTACAGTGAGGTGAACAAACATGGGCAGACTGGAGGAGGAAACTGGGGGAGGTATCTGGAGACAAGAGTAGAAATCAAAGGAGTTGTAGCAGTGTTCAAAGCTTTATATATTACCAGTATTTAAATGTACTTCTAGAGTATATAGTGAGCTGATTGTTAAACATTTGCTTATATACTGAATGGCTGGCAATGGGGTGTAATGTCAGTAAAGAATGAACAAAAGTAACATGGCAACAGCATTATAAATGGCATTCAGTCATGCCAGAGGGGATTGGAATCATCAGTCTGAGATTTGTTTCTGTCTTGAAGAAAGTACAGATTTGGATAGGATAATTTATTATTTTTAACATGTATAAATAACTCTAGCCTTCGTTCAGCCTTCTCCCTTTTCTATTGAAAAATCACAGATTGCATTCACTTGTTCCACTTGCCTTTTAAAACCATCCTGTGGTTTACTAAATTGTTACCTAGGATTCAAAATGTGCAGCAATGGCCCACGTACTGGAGCTAAGAATAAAAGAGCAGAAATCGCTGACCACATCTACCAACATGTACCACCCACATTTAACTGAGGGCTACCATTAAAGTATTTTGCCTCTTTTTATTGCATATGATTTTATTTGAGTATGTTTAAAAGGGCAGTGATTTGAAGGAGCTTTAGACGTGAAGGAAGTTAACTGGCAATTATAGATAAGTTCCCATATCTTAAAACTATGCCATCCTCTCTTAATCCACCTGCATATCCCCAGGATCTGAAGGCCTGGATGAGATCAGAGCTTTACTCAGTGCTTCTGAGAGAAAGCAACATTTATATTATCTCCACTAAACAATCCTGTCAGAGAAATCACCAACAATGGACTTCAGTAGAGTGGACAGAGATCTCAAAGAAGCACCAAGAGAATTACTAATCAAGCCCTACATATCACTGAGATCAAAAGAAAAAAAGAGTGTTGCAGACTTTTACACTATGGAAACCTGATTCCCATAGCTCTCAGGTAACTTCCTATACTCATAAAGGCCTTCCACTGTTCCTTAACTGCCCTTTAAATAATTGCCAAAGTTTGAAATGCAGTCTTAATAAGTCTAGCCCTTATCAATACTGGGGGGTACAAATCCACCAACACAGCTCTACTTGCGTTAGCCTGCAACATCAGTGGATAGTTATGTCCTAGAGCATATGAGCACTTTAGTGAATACCAGTGCATACGCTCCTTCATCACTAAGACTGTCCGCCCCATAGCATGCTCTGGAAAACCGAATAAAAGAAAGCCACTGCCTCTGGAGCTTTTTTAATGCGTGGTATTATGATCTCTTAATAATCCCCACTTACCTTATTATAGCCTGAAAATACTAATGGCCCCATTAATTTTACCCATGTGGTTTAGATCAATATGTAACACTGACAATCAGTCTTGAATATCATGTCCATGGAGACAAATATGACAATTGCTATTTCAAACTGGAGCAGGCAGAGTGCACAAGCCTACTTAGCCCTTCTGAGCGCCAGAGAGGTACAAATGCAATGCAAAGCAATGGCACTCGAAGGATAAAGGACCGGAGTGCTGCGCAAAAGCACTGAATTGTTAAAAGAGCAGTAAACTTTTTTTTAGGACAAAATATATCTGGTAGGGCAATTCCTGTTGAGTAAAATAAGAGTCCTCCCACTGCTGGGATGTATATGTCCAGAATTATTACAGTTTAAACCAGTGTTTTTTACATTAGTAGTGCACTCTAGTGTTCACATTCCAATTCTTTTACATTATAATGGAGAGAAAATTCAATTACATACAGTTCTCCATAAAATGTGATAGAAACTGCAGAGTTACTTTCCTCCCAACATTTCAAATTTCCAGAGGGACACTTCTGTTTTAGGTGGAGTTGCTGGAGGTGAATTTTTAGGCTATTTCATGACCTATTGACACCTCTTTGTGCAACCTAATAAATAACTTATAACAAGACCATAGTATTTTATTTACACAGACTAATTTACAAACACATATACTGACGTTTAAAAAACATTAATTTGAGTTTTATGGCTGCAGAGCAATGTGATACACTTATATACATGCCACACAGTCTGATCTCCTAAAAAAGAGGCACATCAGGGTGGGAAAGAGGGACAGACGGATTTGGATCGAAAGAGTCACTGTTCCTCCTAAAGATGGACACTTGAGAGGTATGCACTTCCTGTCAGTTAGAACCTTCAGGAAGTAAATGCACAGTAAATTCACTTCCTGATTATCAGAACTTTTATAACTTTTGAATAAAACAACTGACAGCCGTGGGAGTGACCTTGTTTTACAGAGCAGGAAATGTTCTATAACACAGGGTTTCATAAAAAAGTTTACTGCTCTTTTAAGACTACCATGTGCACTAGACAGTGTTTGTGTCCTGTGGTCCTGCTACCTAATTTCATGTCTTCCTTCATGAGCAAGTCATTCAGGACTTTTTAACAAAGTTATATTTTCAATGAAGTAGCAAAGGACAAATTCAGAGGGGCCATTAGGATTGTATGACAAAAGAAAGGTAAGTGGGGGCTCTTATTTTTTATTTTCCCTTTAGGTCTTTCAGGAAAGGAATGCCCCTAAACATCGAAACACTGCTCCACAATTCTGCCTTTGGTGCAAGTGGCATTAAGGGGGATCAGTTTCTGTGTACATAGCTTAGTAGCTTGGCATTAGGCAGGTATAGGGCTACAAACTGTATTCCAGCACTGAATTTAGCATGGAATCAAGTTGGTACAAACCTACCCCCCTGACTAACATCACTGGTCAAGTTAACGCGGAACTTTCATCAAAGTTACATTTAGCCCCAAATCCTTAATATGTTAGCGAAATACATATAAATACTTGTAATTTCCAGTATAAGTCCGGCATAAGTAAGAAACAGATCTTTTTCAGCAGACAGGCACCGACTGGGATCTTGGTGTAGGAGCTTTCTGTGCCTGCGCTGTCAGTCCGTTCCGGTGCCTTAAGGCACAAGGCTTCCAACTCGCCAAGCGTGGAGCTGAAGTGGATGGACAGCGCAGACTCAGAGATGCAATATGTCTGCACTGTTGCCCCACTGCTGCCTGCCAAACTAGTTTTATTTTACTCTAATGCCGGACTTATGATGCAATTTACAAGTATTTATACATATAAAGCTAACGTATTAATGATTTGGGGCTAACTGTAACGTTGATGAAAGTTCTACTTTAAGTAAAGGAAGTATATTAAAAGGTCAAATTAACTGTTGAGTTAATTAGAGGAAAAGCACAGCAAGCATGTACAGTAATACTCCTGTTGGTTTAACCCCTTGAGTGCTAGAGGGGTATCCCATGCAATGTGTAGCAATGTGTGAAAAGCCTCAAAGGCTTAATGGAGAAGTAACACCTCCACATAGTAACCTCCCCATCCCACACACACACAAAGACACTTACAGAAGAACTTTCACCTTTAATACACCGTGTCTCCTATGATTAGTCTAGTAAAATGGTTTGTAAGCACACACTTTATGAGATACTAGTTGAAAAGCCTGTTTACACAAGCCACAGTGCCACCCAGGAACCAGCCAGACCCTATCTTGTCACTGGCTGAGATGCAGTCATGCGCAATAGAGACTGCCCACGCTGTTCATGACTGCAACAGTCTCTACTGTGAATGATGACTTCTTAGTGAATTATTATATAGGATTTGGTCACGTAGCCTCTTCCGCATTCTGCGGCACAGGGTAACGTTGTCACAGCAGAGCAGGACTTCACAGTCCTCAAATTCTCCTCCCACCTCCCTCCCAGCTGTCCCAAGGAGTGTACACTCTTCCCTTCATATTCATGTGAATTATGTCTATTGTAACAGCAAGCTCGGTTTGTCATTATAATGAGCTATGAATTTTGCCCTTGTCCCACTGTTCATGAGACAACATCTCCATTCACTCCTCGGTGTCATGTCCATTGAGGTGAACATGACAGTTGCTGATAGTTTTTCCAAACTAAAGGAGGCAGGTATCATAAGCCTACTAAACCCAAAGTGCTGAACAACCCCATGGTCCTTAAAGGGTTAAGATTATCATGTACAATGGGTGGAGTTTGTGTCCTGTCATGGCTGCCTCCTGTACCAGACACAATGATTGACAATGTTACATTTTCAATCAAAGAATGAGGAAGAAATTCAAAAGGACCCATTAGGATTTTCTGTCCATAGTCATGAACGTGGGGGATCATTGCTAGAAGGTGTTACTTCCCATTTAATGGTTTTACAAAATAAACATAATTAAAAGAGAAATGCACTACCCAAACTCATTTTTTGTAAAGCATGTTCAGAATTTTAACCCTTTGAGTGCCAGAGAAGTACACAACGCATTGCAAAGCAATGTGTTGCGTACCCCTCTGGCACTCAAAGGATTAAAAATGTGAAATTTGAAATACTTGCAATGCATTGGAGTTACCTCTAGCACTCAAAGGGTTACAAGCCCCACATTATAGTTTGTTTGCCAGAGCTGTATCCAGTGAATTAAACGCTGGTGATTATTTGTTTCTTGTGGTGCAGTTGCTTTGCACCTGTATTACTGCGCTTTACTTTGTACATATGGCCATAGACACATATCTACATTCATGCATAGACTAAGCTATTCAGGACAGGGATTCCTTTCTCAATATTTTCTTTGTTTTTAGGAGTGTATCACCTTCTCATACAGTAATGTGTGTTTTAACATCAGAGGCGTGTAATCCTGTGTTTAATTCTATTATTCTTGTAAAGTGTTGTGCAATACAAAAAAGATACAGTACATAATAAAATATTAAAAGCCATATGGTCGCAACAGAATCAAGGCTTTCTGGGGCAAACCATTTGCACTATAGGAGAGAACTAAACATTCCAAAAATTCTGATGGATTCAGATGGGAATTTTTACCCATTGAATGCCAAAGAGCTCTCGAACGCATTGCTAAGCAATGTGTTGGAGATCTCTCTAGCATTCAAAGGGTTAAAATCCCCATAAGAATGTCTACTTCTCCCCTATAGTGCAAATGGTTTACCCCAGAACTCCTCCACTTTTATTGTGAACATACAGCGCCAAGAAGTGGAGCAATTATGGAGCAAAGTGAACCCCCCCCCCCAAAAAAAAATGGACTTAATCCTATGAGTGCCAGAACAGTATCCATCTCATTGCATTACAATGGATTGGATGCCTCTCTGACATTCAAAGGGTTAAATGAGGCTTTTAACCCCTTATATGCTAAAGAGGTCTCCAATGCCTTACTTTGCAAAGTGCTGGAGACCTCATTAATAGCTCTCACCCTTTAAGTGCCAGAGGGGTGCATACATTTTAAAAGCACCATTTAAATCAATAACCATAAGTCACCTCTATGATGCAGCTGATTTGCCCCAGAAATGATCCACTATTAAATGAGCCTCTGAGTGTTCAAGCATGTAATAATTCAGTATTAACCCTTTCAGTGCCAGAGGGCTACTCAACGCATTGCAAAGCAATGCATTGCGTACCCCTCTGGCACTAAAAGGGTTAATATGAATCTTAATAACGAAAATATAAAAAAGGAAAGTTTCTAAATGCACAAGTGTACCTTACTCTACAAATTATGATCATTTCAGAACCAGCAGTTCCTCAGTTTATGGCATTTTTCACATTCCACAGTCTGGCCTGTTAGTGACATTTATAGCACTTGGCCACATGCAAAGCTCCAAAATGATATATTTCTGAAACTAGATATTTTTTAGACTTCTCTTTTTCAGTGTTTGAAGTTACTGTGATGTGAGTAGTGCTGGTGGACGTGTGCTTTTAATTAGTTATTTGGGTGATAGCTCTGTACTACATGTTCAGAGTAGGTAAATTCAAACCCCCTTCAAGAAGTATTTTATAGAACACTGCTGTGATGTGTTCTGGCTTTTCAGAGGATTTAGTGCAACAAGTTCCAGCTTCCCTTACAATCAAAATAACTGCATTAACAATATATTTAAATTCAGCAGAAATGTTTTAGTCCACCTACTGTTCATATACTGCCAGGGAGCAAAATTAAAGTGACACTAACATGAACAAATTGGTTTTATTAGTGCTTGTAATCCTGTACCATGAAATAAGGCAGAAGTAGCTGATATTTGCACCTCCATCTGTTGGGGACTACCCATCATCCCCAGCCTGCTGTGAGCAGTTTGGAAATGTTGACTATCCCAGAAGTAAAGGTACCATTGCAAAAAGGGTTTCTGGTTCCATGGTGTTTCTGGATCCATGCTGGCTGCACTCCTCTGGGCTGGCAATAGGGGGAGTTATGTAAATTCCTCCCTACTGCAGCTGGCAGGGTCCGCACATAGTACCAGCTCTGGGTCAGTGATCTGAACAGTTAAAAGATGTAAGGCGAACAGTATAGGGACCCTGCACCCCCAAAACATAAACATTCCCCAGGCTCCGCTGCTCTTTATATGAAGCATGGTTCTCCAGGGTCATGGAGTCTTCCTTCTGATTCTTAGTACTCAGAGTCTCTATGAAGATATGTACTCTCTGCTGATGAAGTAACCACTGTATTCTGCTTCCCATCCAGTGATACTGAATGTGCACTGGGTGGGGTGGGGGCTGTTTCATGACTTCAGGTGGTGAAGTTAGTAACTTCATCACCAGTTAAATACAAACAAAACAATGTAACATACATGTACAAACTGTAACAAATGTAGAGAGGGCATATTCCTTTAAATACAGAAGTTGCCACTGTAACTTTTGTTCCATGAATGACATCTTTAACCCTTTAAAGAACCAGATGGGTGGTGCAACAGATTTCACACCCGCATATATACCACATGTCCCTTTATGGGAGGAACAATTCCTCTATTCCACTTTCCCACCCTGGTGATCCTCCTTTTAGGAGATCAGACAGTGTGCTGTGTATACAAGTGTATCACGCTGCACCACAACAAGACTCACATTAATGTTTGTTTAGACTTCAGTATCTGTGTTCTTAAATTAGTTTGTGGTAAATAAAATACTTTGGTCTTATCCTAAATCATTCATTCAGTTACATAAAGAGAAGTCAACAGGTCACATCAACCCATATTTATAAACTGGAGTAATTCTGTAGTAAACCAACTGGACAATAGGGGACAAAATTAAAATTCCTAAATTCCCAAGAATTTGAATATAGCTTTTTTAACTCAATGATTGCCAGAGAGGTCTCCAATGCATTGCTTCACAATGTACTGGAGACCTCTCTTTCATTCAAAGGGTTAAAAGATGAAATTAATTTAACAGGATTTTGTATGTGTCCCTTATGGTGCAGTTGGTTTACTCCAGAATGGCTCAAGTTTGCGTTTATAAATATGGGGTACAGTAACTTATAGAGTCTTTTTAATGCCCTGCCAGCCAGTCACGACCCCCACAACACCACCTATAACAAGTGCCCTTCTTTGGCCATTTGACATTTATTGATAAAAATCTAAAGTGTAATGTTACATGCATTCCCAAGCACATATGAACTCTAGATGTGGAAACAGCTTTGCCATCAGAAAAGAAAAGATAAAAGGTAACTAATTGGGGACAAATCAGTTTTTTAACATATCACAACATTAAGCAGTACATGTGCCAAGTGAAGGTACAGTTGCATTAGTGATTTTTAAACACTATTATTGCTACCTCCATCCTAGAGGATTATGGTATATTACTGATAGTTTAGAAACCAATTGCATTTGCACTGCCAAAGTCTTATTTTAAAGGTAAGTTTGAGCTGTATGCACAAAGAAATGGGGAAAACAAAGTTCATCACTGGGGAAAAACAAAAATCACCTCAAATTCTCATTGATGTTTTGGTGAACAAACATAATTGCTCCACTTTGTTTGTACCTTTACTTCTAGAATAAAAATATTAAAATATTTAGGCTTCTTTTTCTTCCTGATGCACCACTACATAATCACTTTATAAGACTAAAAAAGTACTAAAGTGTGATAAAGAAGTCATACCCTGGAGATAAACCCTCCATTTCCTGGGCGGTTATCCACTACATTGTGATAAAGAGGTGATGAAGTGGAGATCACTTCTCCAGTGTAATCACTTCTCCAATTTCTATCTTATTCTATGGAGCAGATGCACTAAGGTCTGTCCCACTGGAGAAGCGAGATACACTAAGATGTGATAAAGAAGTGATAAAGTGGAGATGACTTCTCCAGTGATATCAGGGGAGGGCTGGCCTGGGGGACAATTGCCCACTGGGCCGGTCATATGTCTGGGCTGGTGGGCCACTGCTCCTCCCTAAATGTACTGATTGCTGCTGTAAATGAAGCTATACTAGTGATACCATAGAGCTTACAATAGAAATGAAGCAACACAAAAGATACCACAGAGCTACAATCCAAATGGAGCTACACTAGTAGCATAACCCATTTCCCTTGTAAACTCTATAATATATCTAGTGTAGCTTAACTTAAATTGTACACTTTGTAGTAGTGCAATAGTGTACACCCATTTCAACTGTAAGCTCTGTGGTATCATTTGCTTATGTCACAACATTAATGACAATTTTAAAATTAACAAAATGGGTTGGGCTGGGAGTGGGCTATCCTGATTTATAGAAAAGGGCCACTTGACTGAATTTGGCCCCCTGGGCCACAAGTGGCCAGCCCTCCCCTGAGTGATATTACTTCTCCAGTTTCTATGTTATTCTATGGAGCATATGTACTAAGAGCTATAAAGTTGGCGAAATCTTAATGCATTGGCACTACAGAATAACACAGGGCTTGGAGAAGTGATATCACTGGAGAAGTCATCTCCACTTTATCACATCTTTATCACGCCTTAGTGCATCTCCCCCGAGAAATCTTACTGCATTTCTTGATAAAAAGCTTGAGTATTAAGATTAAGTATCTCTCAAAAGGTAATCTTGCCTAAGGTACTGACCCTTAATGACAGAGGTGTATGTGCTGACAATAATATCACGTATACTATATAGCCATTAGACTGGAATGCTCCCAGACTGTACCTATGCAGCACGTATGGTAACCATACAACTTTGGTAAAGTCCCATATATATTGAGACAAAAAAAAAATAGCCGCCCAACAGATAGAGGTGGTCAACATGTGGCTCGGCAGTTGTTTTTTGGCTACAAATCCCATCATCCACACATGGCCATTCTGTGGCTTTCCAGCCGCTGATGGACTACAAATAGCACTCAGCAACTGCTGCATCAGGATGCTAGTATTCATAATCCCACAAAGCTGGAGAGCTGCAGGTTGCTCATCTCTGGTACAGGGAATAACGTGTATAGAGAACCTAGCTTGCCCCGCGACAGGATGGCACGCAGCCTTACCTTAAAGTATGCCCTCTGCAGGAAGTTGTAAGGAATCCTCCGGTAGAATTCACCCTTGATGTCCTCGTTGACTCTGTGCCTGGACACTGCCCCCAGACTTCCCTCTTCGCATTGCTTCACACAGACTGAACGGGACAACATGACCGTGAAAAAGCTCAGGTCCCAAAATTTGGGCGTCAGCTCCATGGGGTACCTCTGCATGCAGCTCAACCTGCAGTTGATCTTGGTCTGTCTGAGCTGAGAGTAACTGCTGATAGCCATTTCCATGTAATAAACTACTTTTTGGAAGTCATTCCTGTAATATGCTTCTATGCCACTATCGTACAACATGTCATAGGGTTCCAGACTCAGGGAGCAGGAGTGCAGGAGAGACAGGAGTACTAGGACCAAAAGCTGTTTGCAAGCCATGTCTGCTCTAACCCCTCGCCCACAGTGATTGAATCCCTCTACACAGGGGTCTGTGATTCTCCTCTGAGCACCATGTGCAGCTCTGACTCACGCACTGAGATCCAGCCGGCAAGTCTTAAAGAGACAGACAGGAATTTAGGAGGAGTCGCAAGTAGCTGCAGCAGGAATAGAGGCACTAATTTAGTTATCCATTAGAGGAGCAGCCAACATCTAGCCGGTGGGCTGTCTGTTTACAGCCTCCCTTGAACGTTTGCCAACCTCTGTGCGTGTGGGGTGGTGGTGGTAATGAACTTTATTTACACTTAAATGATATTGCTATAAATCCCTGTATTAATGTGGAGCAAAGGGAATGTTGACTCAAGTGAAGGAATTATTCGATTTGTCATCCTTTCAGTCTGATGTACTAATAAGAACTGGAACAACTGCAGAGCAATATACATTCTGCAGCAATGTGCTGGATATCAGTCTGTCACTCATAGCGTTAATTCTTAGAATCGTCAACTCAAAGCAAAGTGTTGGACACTTCTTTTATTCCAGGGGTTAAAGGCCCCTTTTTAACCAAAGGGAATTTGTATCTGTCCTTTAGCACAGCTGGTTTGCTCCATTTCCTAGTCTGAGTATCTAGGTACTGCGTTTTTTAGCAAGTTTTCAGCTTTTTATTGATATATGTATGTCTACACATGAGTCCTTAAAGATAATTCCTATAAAATATGGTAAACATTAAATGAGGCATATACTTAAAGACAAAAGTTGAGTAATTATAGGGCAAAACAACTTTGACATATATAACAAACTAGCCCTACAGTCATGGCTTTGCCCATGTGTTTAGAAAAAAAAAGTGACCCACAGACACACACTATATTTACCTGTCACATACAAAATGTACAAATTGGAGGTTGTAGATAAGGTATTGTTTATATATCTGTGAATTTATTTATACTCATTACCCATGAATGCATTTCACACAAGTGCAATCCCCAAAAAGGTAAACCTTTGAACGTAAGTGGGGTGTGTATTGCAGACTCCTGTGATATTCAAAGGGTTATGCCTATTCAGGTCTTCAGCCACCTTGCGCGCGCAGAAAAATGAATCAGGGCATGGTCACTTCACACGTACACAGGGCTGATGCAAGGATTTATGACACCCTAGGCAAAACCTCATTTTGCCGCCCCCTTGGCTCTGCCCCTTTATAAACCCACCCACTCATACTCCACCTCTTTTAATGATTCTTACCTTAATGATTTGTCTCACTATATTAACCCCTTGAGGACCAGAGGTGCATGCAACACATTGCTTTGCAATGCACATACCTCTGGTTCTTAAGTGGTTAGTAAAAGTTAAGGGCTGACTCTGCACCTCCCCTATTATAACTTTAACCATATCATAGCCCATAAGCACTCAACTAAGGCCCACAGACACTAGCCGAATCCACAGCCTCCAGTCCATTGTCTGTCACTGATAGGAGCTGAGAGACAGGATACTGGTTTGCCTTTAACCCCTTGAGAGCCAGAGGGGTTCTCAACGCATTGCTTTGCAATGTGTTGTGTACCTCTCTGGCACTCAAAGGGTTAAATGACCCTCCTGTCAGTGCACCTTCTACTAATGTATTGAGCCCAAGCAGCATAGCCTGTGTCTTGCTGTAACAGCAAGTTCATTAGCATAAACAGCAGTGATGTCTCTCTTCAGCTTAACGTGGAGCGCACAGGAGATTTCCATGTGAACCGGTCCAACTGCCCGGGGGGGGGGGGCATTTAAACATGGGGGCCCCCCTCCACTACACTACTGCCTCAGTCCCTTCCTGCACATCCACCTCACCTCACTGCAGCTCCTGCACAGCTCTCCAGTATCCACCACATGATTGCCATGCTGCATCAAGTGAGAGCAGGGATGTTACAGGCCCATGCACAGGGCCGGCCCAAGACATTGTGCTGCCTGGGTCCAAGGTTGAAATGCTGTCCCCCTCCCAAAACACGCCCACCAAAACACCCATACGCTCACTTTTAAACACATATACACTAACTCTCGCACACTTGCAGGCTCCCTTTCCCTCCCAAAACCTATTTCTTCCCTCCCACACACACCATCCACTCCTCAGCCCATCTTTCCCTACTGCAGTCCATCTCTGTCTTCTTCCACTCACCCCTCTCCTTTGCCCATCTCTTCCCCATGTAGGTCCTCTTTCCTACATATGTTTGCTGCCCTGCCACTTCGCCTGTCACGTTGCAGTAAACATGGAGTGAAGCACAAAGCCCTGAATCTGTATAGGGTTAAAGGGGAACTACCACCCCGTAAAAACTTAACCTGGATTGATTCTTCATCTGGCGACTAGCTGCTTAGTAGCGCTAGTCACCAGAAATATTACCCGGTCTTGAAGATTTCGGCCTTTTTCTGACCGTCATTGGAACAGGAAGCACGGATGTCTCGTCACAGTGACGTCCGTGCGCCTGCGCTGTTAGTCTCTTTTGAGCCGGCCGGGTAATATTTCTGGCGACTAGCGCTACTAAGCAGCTAGTCGCCGGATGAAGAATCAATCCAGGTTACGTTTTTACGGGGTGGTAGTTCCCCTTTAATGAAAATGAAAACTACATTTCTGTGATCAGATATAAGGAGGGCCATTAGTTATTCATACAGGGAGAAATGTATTTAAGGATACACTAGCACAAATGATAGCCATGTGTCGTTACTTATCACCTATGATTCAATAGGAATGGAATAGGTTAAATTATGCCTGTTTACTAATCACACTTGCTTAAAGGGATAGTAATACTTAAATATTACCAATCCCCTTAATGTAGCCATTGTAAAAAGAATTGAATTGTCCCCAGTGTCATCTCTCAAACCTTTATGGTTTGAGAGATAACCATAAGCAAAGTTCCCTCCTCCCTCCCCCTTCCCTGAAGTCAGCATTGTACATACAACTGGCTTGCTAACCTAGCCAGTAATAGCGCACAAGTCAGCTTGCCACAAAAAGTAAATGTTAAATGTTAGATAAAAAACATTGATAACACCATCAAATGTAATATATTCTATATATGTTGTACGCCTGCATTTATTGTAACAGTCACAAATTTGATAAAAAAAAGTTTTACCAGCACACTATTCCCATGGGTGATCACATAACAGCATAGCTAGTAGATCATAGTACTAGGTAGCACACCACCAACAGAAAACCGTGTACAACTGATTTAAATGTGTACTTTTACAGTAGATTAGACTTTAGACTCAAACCTAAATAGGACACAGTATCATAAATTTGGGTAACAATGACATGTTGGGAAGTTTATAACCTATTAATCTTTTAAAGGCAATCACTCAGAAAACGGGGTTCAAATAAAATTCTAAAATCAGAAAAAAAAACCAGTGACAGCAGGTTCAAAGGACAGGGAGCCTCACAATCAGGGACTGTTGGCAGGTATGCATTCATTTATACTGTCATGACAATATCCTATATTATTATTTGCTAAGTATGTTTGTCAGAAGCCGTCATGCACAGTAGAGACGGCTGTGCACACTGCAGTCATGTGCAGTACACACTGCCCACACCATGGCTGATACAGAGCGGGGTGCTCCAAATTCAGACTGGAGGCCTATGGTCTGAATTCCGTGCGCCCCACCCCGTATCAGCCACAGCACGGGCAGTCTGTACTGCGCATGACTGCAGTGCCACCAGTGTTGGCCCGTGTACACTGGCTTTAAAACTAGTGTGAATATAAAATAAAAATAATGAAAGACCTTTTCACATAACATTCTGTCACTCTGCACTCTGGATGTGAGTTGGAAGATGATGACCACACAGTAACAAGGTCACAAGTGTGATGTTTTTATATAGTTAATCTACCTAAAGATGCCCTGCAACCCCCTCTGGCCTAGAAAAAGGGAGGAAACCCAGTCAATGTGCATCAACTGTGCAGTAGTTTATGGCCTCTACCAGCCCCCCCCCCCCACACACACACACACACACAAATACTTGTACTAGTCATATATACAGAGATTTAAAAAAAATAGCAAAAGGATTTGAAGGCTAACCTTTTCATTTTTAGTGAGACAAGCTCTACGCACAATTTTTGTTTGTCATTTTATTACTAATCATACAGCACTACGTTTTTGCTATATAAGATGCAACATGATTGATCTTTGTGTTTTAATTGAACCAAACTACTTAAGAGTGTGCTCATTAGATTAGTCAGTGGAGAGTGTGGTTTTTAGGAATTAATCCTCACATTTGGGACCCATGTGGAAGGTGAGAATGGCCTGAATTGGGAGTGCCTTGCTAATCACATGTGTGTAGAGAAGTGGGAAATTAGAATTAGAAAGTTGTCTTGTCACAATAGTAACTGTCATTGTTAAAATTGTGAAGAAGGTATAGATCATTTCCCAGAGACAGAACACAGTGCTTTTGTTAGCAAATAGCATAATTTCCCCTATTTTCTATTACTGTATTTGTCTGGTTAGTAAAGATGGGTGCAGTATACAGACACCAAAACAAATATTTCCTAGTCATATTGCGTGGATAGAGAAAGAGGAATTCCTGCTCTGGATAGAAATGTAGTAGCTGATAAGGGCCTTGGTTGCAGTTGCAGAGCAAAATCGGGGTCAAACACAGGAAGAGGAAAGTGGTGAAAGTCAATATGTTCATAGACATTGCACACAGTCAGTCACTGAGGACTCTAATTTATGTGATCCTCAGAGTGCTATGGACTTTTTTTAATCCGCAAACACTGTTAATCCTTCAGTGCCAACTGCAACAACCTGAAGGAGAACACCAGGCAGTGCAAATGCAGCATGCAGCAGAACACCAGGCAAAGAGAGAGGTAATGGAGAGGGGCTGAGATTGATATCATTAGGTACAATTGGCTCTGCACCAGAGAGACACTTTTGCACTTCCCAACAATGAGTGCAAATCCCTCCAAACCACTTCCTGAACATTTTTTGTTATGGAGAAAGATGGGTACTTTGACACATTTCTGACTGGGCTTTAAAAATATGTGCATACTGTATCACCGGCTTTGTGAGAAATGGGAAAACTAAATAGTATTGCTCAGGAAGTGTTTGGTTTCCTTCCTGCAGAGCAGGATGGGAATTATAAAAATGTTAAACCATTTTAATATCTTAGGGTAGTGGGAGAGACAGTGCAAATACTAAGCTAAGTGTAGTATTGATGTGAGATAACGTTTTAATATTGATAATGGCAGTTAAATTGAACAATAACAACAATAAAACAGGATAAGAATAACATACAATAATATGAAATCAAAATACTAAAATAAACTAAATGCAGAGAACAATAATCCTCTTGATTTTCTCCTGGTTCAGCCATATCACATCACTATTTATTTGCACATTACTATACCAATGTCTCATCATATCTCCATTAAGACCAGCATCCATCAGGACCAGCACTGCAGGTGAAATGGACTTCATCTACAAGACTAAGAAAAGAACGCTGTTCCAGGGAAACAGTTAGTTGGCTACTAGAGGAAGGGACCTCTTACATGCATAAAGTCCAAGATGGGCAAAATGTAATGCAGTGATTGTGGTTTCTTTTTAATTATTTTTATTATAATAAATATACTACACTTAGATTGGATCTTATCCTCTCTTGTGTTTTGTCTAGCTTTGCACTTCGATAGTAGATCATAAAAGTTAATGTAATTGCTAGAAAGGGATTGTGAAGTCAAAGTCTCCTTTGCTCAAAGCCATGTTACTCAGAAATCAGTGTACAGTACATTAAAAGCTTTTGTGTTCCTAAACTGGTGACATTACAGACAATATAATGTGAAGTGTTAAACTGCCTCTACTTTGGTTGTACCCTACACTGATACAATTATACTTTTATTGTGAATAATTGCACTATTCAGCATAAGAAACTTGTTTCTAAACGTCTACTATTAGAAAAAAAAACATAGTTTACATCTCTCTGATAACGTAAAGGGAGAGCACAACTGTATATAGAGGTGTGCTCACATACGTATACATCAAAGATATCTACTTTCCATGGTAAATTTTCAGTACTGGCACTATAATACCTCCAGCCTAGTCAACTGGCAAAAAACTGGGCACTCTAACTCAAACACTTTCGCTATCATGTGGTGCACCCTAATTACATCCTTTTGAAATGTTGCAAGCATAAGAGCATGCAACATTTAGGCACTAAAACTAGGTTGTCGGCTTCAAGAGCGGCATATAAGAATCTCGCACAAATCAAAAGGGCGAGATTCTTATGGCTACCCGCACTACCACATTCCTTAATGAATTAATAATATCAGCTCCTGCACAGTCTTTTATTGCTTGTTTGTCCTGTCCAACCTGCACTCCGGCTGTCTCTCCTGGGCAATGAAAGTTAAATGTTTTAAAATACATCATGATGTACTCCCACACTGCGCCCACACCAAGGTCATTTTAACTTTCATCGCCCAGGAGAAATGAAACATTTGCTTTGCAAGATGTGTGCATCACATATTTCATATGCATTCTAAGCTGATTAAAATAGCTTTGCTTATCCCTATTGATTAACCCTGCACTACCCCTAATTACAAGACTGTGCTGGTGCTGGTATTATTAAATTATGAATATATGCGGTACTGTGGGCAGTGGCAACGTTTTACTAGGTGCCATAAGAATCTTGCCCTTTTAATTCATACGAGATTTTATATGACGCTCTTGAAGCCGGCGACCTAGTTTTAGTGCCTAAATGTCGCAGGCTCTTATGCGTGTGATATTTCAAAATTAAACCATTGCAGTCATATTACAGAACGCAGCATGCAGCAGAACACCAGGCAGAGAGAGAAGTAATGCAGAGAGGTTGATATTGATATCATCAGCTACAAATGGCTCTGCACCAGAGAGACACCTTTACACTTCCCAACAATGAGCGCAGATCAAAAAACAGAAAAAAAAAAAAAAATCAAAAAAGTGTTACTAGTGTTGTTATTTTGACCCTACTGTGGGCCTTTCTCAAGACAGTGTGACAAACATTCAAAACCTCCAACCTTTAAACATCAAGACTAAACCACGTGTGTTGCAAATAGACAGTTGCCTACTTGGCTAGTAAAAGTGACGGCATCACACATTTTAAACTGTAACAGTAAAACACAAGTGTGTAATATACTTTGAAATATGTACAGGATAGTAAGCCATTCAATATTTACACATATAATAACTAGACAAAGATTGCAGTCTCTCGGTTATTCATATGCTGTTACAAAGCAAAAGCCAACACTCTGACGCATTGCTAATGAGAATTGTGTAGCAGTGGAACGTCCAACAGTTAATGCACATTGACCATCCTATATGCTAGAGATAAATAAGCAAGAGCAAACGAAAAGTTTTTATGCCCCATCAGTAGTAGTAGGTACCAGGATCTGCTGATCCGGGTAGTTGGTACTGTCTTACAGCCTTATAACATTAATGAGAGGAGCCAGTACAATTGTATTAACACACAAGAGTCTTAACATACACAAAATAGAAATGAATGGAATGTACTTGCTTAAATTCTTAGAATGCTGGAGAACCTCTGTATGATTATTGCAGTGTGCTGAACTGAATACAATGTTGCCACTCCTAGTGGCAATAAGTGGGAACTCCCGATTAATGAGAGGATGCAATTCATAACAAGTCTACCCTGTTATAGGGCTCCACAGCTCTGCTGAGCAGGAGTCTGTGGTAGAGCCCAGGGGTCATCAGAGGACAGGACTCGTTATGAATTGCATCCTCTCATTAATCAGGAGTTCCCACTTATTGCCACTAGGAGCGGCAACATTGTATTCAGTTCAGAGGAGTGGAAGCCCTGTAATAACCATACAGAGGTTCTCCAGCATTCTAAGAATTTAAGCAAATACATCCATTTGTTTTTATTTTGTGTATGTTAAGACTCTTGTGTGTTAATACAATCATACTGGATCCTCTCATTATCAATATAAGGCTGTAAGACAGTACTAATAACCCGGATCAGCAGATCCTGGTACCCACTACTATGGATGGTGGCATAAAAACTATTAGTTTTCTCTTGCCTATTTATCTCTAGCATATAGGATGGCCAATGTGCATTAACTGTTGTATGCTCCACTGCTACACAATTCTCAATAGCAATATTTCAAAGACTGTCGGCTTTTGCTTTGTAACCGCATATATGATCTTTGTCTAGTTATTATATACTAGTTGAAGAGCCCGTGTACACGGGTTACAGTGCCACCCAGCAATGGCCACGGTGCAGTCATGCACAGTAGAGACTGCCCGCGCCACAGCTGATACAAATTCAGACCGTAGTCCTCTCTGCATACCGAACACCCCGCTCCGTTATCAGCCCTGGCGCGGGCAGTCTGTAGTGCGCATGACTGCAGTGCGCTCAGCAGACGGCTTCTGACAAACATACATTTAGCAAATTATTATATAGGATGGAAAAACTGAATGACTTACTATCCTGCACATATTTCAAAGTATTTTACACACTTGTTTTTTACTGTTACAGTATGCAATGTGTGATGACGTCACTTTTACTAGCCAAGTAGGCTAGCGTCAATTTGCAACACGTGGTTTAGTCTTGATGTTTAAAGGTTGGAGGTTTTGAATGTTTGTCACACTGTCTTGAGAAAGGCCCACAGTAAGGTCCAAATTTCAACACTAATAAAACTTTTTTCATTTTACAAAATTCCTGAGAGTGCCTGTATTTGATATCAGATTTATTTTGATACCACTTCACATATCTACTAACATTTAGCAAGAGCACCCAGGCATTACCTGAGAGTTTAGGAGTGCCCATCATTTTGTTACTCAACAAGTCAATTAAATATAATGAACATTAATATTATGAAATAACCCAGCATGCTCCCCATGTCTGGTAATAGTCCAGTCTCCCCGAAGAAGGTACCAGGTCACCCCCAACTCATATCTTATCAAAGTAGAATTATTCAAGTCCCATGAGACACAAGCAGACGCTCTGCTCAGCGACAAAACACAGACTCCATCCAAGAGACCATATACCTCCACAGGGCAGACCCGGGTGCCTCCCTTATGACTTTGCCTTCCCAGTCTACCTGCTCCATGCCCCCTCCTCCACCAGATGTTCCATAGAATGACTTGCAGTGGTCGCACTGTCACGGTGCCCCCTTCATATGAACCCCCCAACCAACAGGGAGAGCATCCACTCCACCCCACCAGATATATCTATACCTACCATTACTGGCACAGGAAGAAGTAGGGAGGAAAGAGGAAAAAAAAAAAACACCCCTCTCCCCCTATACATCTCTCAGTCTCCTGCCTCCACGTCAGGAATCATTCTTCCCAGTCATCAAAACCACAACCCAGCACTAAAGCAAAGCATATACATGTTCAAAAGGATGGGGTAAGGGTAGGGGAAAACAGGGAGCACCAAGGAATACAAATCACATAGCATGGACATGTAGCAATCAAGGTCCCATTCCAACCTAGGTGGGACCTGGGGTCTCAATGGGGTCACAGGAGCATCACCTACATCCTGAGTCAAACTAAGTGTCCGTGTAGTAGGAGTTTACACCTCCCCATGGGCATCACAGAGCCTGGAATGGAATGAACATCCCTCTCAAAGTCACCATTCCTGCAAGGGACTGTTCAGCTACCGCTGGGAGACTCCACAAGGAGAAGCACATTGGTTAACAAAAGAACCTGTCATCTGATGGGGGCTCTCAACCCTTCCTCTTCATAAAACTCAACGTTTCTGAAGTGCACCTGTCCAGTTTCAGCCTATTGCTCTGAAGGTTAGTGGGTTTCCACTCAGTTCTGGGCTTCCGTATCCGAAGTGAAAAATGTTTTATTGCCGTCATGTACAGTTCTCAGTTTGGCTGGTATATCATGGAGAAAGGAATATTTTTGTTGTGCAGCTTTCGCTAGGGAAATTTGGTTGCTGATGATGGATCTCAGCATAGAAGTCAGGGTAGAATGAAATGTGTGGTTTATCAAATTCTATGGTACCTTTCACTCTTGCCATGCGGAGGATCAGATCACAGTCTCGAAAATTCCACAGATGTAGTAACCAGCATGAGGGGGTCTTCAGTGGTCAAGACTCCGCATATCTAACAACTTTTCTCTTATGTTTTGATGATCTGCTCTTAGGAGGTTGATCTCCATCTGTACAGAATCAATCTTATTTGTTAGTACAGCTTGGCAATTAGCAATTGCTGACATAATTTCTGTAAATTGTGAGAAAGTAGTGTCTTCGGACTCGGATGTATGCGCAGGAGATGCAGATGTTGAGGGCGCCTCCAGTAGGCCTACCATTTTCTCCTCCGCCATGGACTTCTTGACAAATTTGCTACATTTTTTCTTAAATTCTCTTAATTTTTTACCCATAATCTTGCTAGAGTGCAAGTACAGTTGTAAGCAAATCCAATATTATTCAGGTTCAATAGAGACAGTGCAGTAGAAAACAAACAGTGTGCAGACGCAGTCAAATCGCGTGGCTAGTAGCTATCCTCCAACATCACATATAGTGTGTATTGTGACGCTCCATTATGTGCATGCTCTCAGATCTCATGTGCTAAGTGAAAACCAGAGAGGGGGTAAGGGAACCCACACCCCACAGCAAAAAGAAAACAACAAACAGGGAGGTGTGGGAACAAAGGCAGCACCCCAATAGGAGCGGAGGCAGCAGTGGCTTACAGTGAGGACAACTGGCAAAGCTATATTATAGAAATTTGTAGCCAGCATGGGACCATAACCCTGATATGGGCCAGGGAAATGCCTCCTATATATAGGATGTAGTATATCTGAGGCCTGCAAGGGTGGGTGTCAACGATGTTCAAGAGAGGTTGTTTTTTTCTTCTTCTCCTTTTGATACTTCACTGTTACATTTCATCAGCCTTGACACATGGGTCTGCAGTGGCAGTATAAGAGGATGGGAAACTCTAAGCTTGGTTTAGTGTGGTCAGCACCTCAGTAGTGATGAGCGAGCACCCCAATGCTCGGGTGTTCGGGTGCTCTGACCGAGCACCCCCTGAGGCTCGAGTGCTCGGCCGAACACCCGAGCCCCATTGAAGTCAATGGGAGGACTCGAGCATTACACCAGGCACCCCCTGCTCTGATGAGGGGAGGGTGCCTGGTCCATAGGAAAAGGGCAGAAAAGGATGGAAACACCACAGAAATGGTTCAGGGACAGCATAGGGAGGATGTCTGGATGCATCTTGGACTCCAACATCGCTGCTGGGAACGATCTTTCGCCCGTAGTACGCCATTTTTACAGACTGACCATAAAACACACAAAAAGGAAAATAAAAACGACTTTAGGCGAAAAATTGTTACCAAACAATATTTGCTGTATATTTACTTGTATATCATCTGCAAATTATCCCAAAAATTTCCTTGGTTTTCGGAAGTGAGGCCATGATTAAGAGGGAAACGTGCGCAGAGGCAAATTCTCCCAAAAATTTCCTTGATTTTCAGAACTGAGGCCATGATTAAGAGGGAAACGTGCACAGAGGCAAATTCTCCCAAAAATGTCCTTGATTTTATTGAACTGAGGCCATGATTAAGAGGGAAACGTGCGCTGAGCCGACCATCTAAAACATTATGGGTGAGGGTCTGCTGCAGAGCTGACCATCCTAAACATTATATGCGAAGGCCCGCTAGTGAGCTGACGCTATAAAACATTATATGAGAGGGCCCGCTAGAGAGCTGACCCAATAAAACATTATATGAGAAGGCCCGCTGGTGAGCTGACCTATATAAAAATTGTCAAACAGGGCCCGCTGGTGAGCTGGCCCTATATAAAAATTATATCACAGGGCCCGCTGGTGAGCTGGCCCTATATAAAAATTATAGCACAGGGCATATGGAAGAGGAGGAGGAGGATGAGAAGATTAAGAGTCAACCATATACCCGTTTTTTGGGTGGAAGGGGTGAATGGGAATACAGAGTATTCACATCATTGTAAATAACATATATAAAGTGAGTTTATGTTCCCCCGGGGCTTTCCTCCAGTGGAGTGGAGAAGTCAGGGGAAATCCAGGCCTTGTTCATTTTTATAAGTGTCAACCTATCAGCATTGTCGGTGGAAAGGCGGATACGCTTATCTGTTATGATGCCACCAGCAGCACTAAATACCCGCTCAGACAGAACGCTGGCGGCAGGGCAGGCCAGCACCTCCAAGGCGTAGAGTGCCAGTTCATACCACGTGTCCAGCTTGGACACCCAGTAGTTGTAAGGCACAGAGGGATCAGTGAGGACGCTGACACGGTCTGCTACGTACTCCTTCACCATCTTCCAAAACTTTTCCCTCCTTGTGACACTAGGCTGCGCATCAGGGTGAGGGTGCTGGCGGGGTGTCATGAAGGTGTCCCACGCCTTCGAGAGTGTTGCCCTGCCTTTCTCGGAACTGCTGTGTGCTCCCCTTTTCTCCCCTTCTCGGTTGGCCAAGGTAGCACGTACTCTGCCGCCAGCGTTGTCAGATGGAAAATTTTGGAGCAATTTTTCGACAAGAACCTTCTGGTATTGCAACATTTTGCTTGTCCTCTCCACCGGAGGAATGAGAGATGAGAAATTCTCTTTGTAGCGGGGGTCCAGAAGGGTGAACACCCAGTAATCCGTGTTGTCTAAAATGCGTACAACGCGTGGGTCACGGGAAAGGCAGCCTAACATAAAGTCAGCCATGTGTGCCAGAGTACCAACAGTCAAGATTTCGCTGTCCTCACCAGGAGGATGACTCTCAATCTCCTCATCCTCTTCCTCCTCTTCTGCCCACCCACGCTGAAGAGATGGAACTAAAGTTCCATGGCTACCCTCTGTAGCGGAGGCAACCGTGTCTTCCTCCTCCTCCTCCTCCTCCTCCTCCTCCGCCTCCTCCAATTGTCGCTGAGAAGACGAAGTGAGGGTGCTCTGGCTATCACCTTGTGTAAGCTCTTCCTCCCCCATTTCCACCTCTTCCACATGCAAAGCGTCGGTTTTAATTGTGAGCAGCGAGCGTTTCAGTAGACACAGAAGTGGGATGGTTACACTGATAATAGCGTTATCGCCGCTCACCATCTGTGTCGATTCCTCAAAATTGCGTAAAACCTCACAGAGGTCTGACATCCATTCCCACTCCTCACTTCTGATTACAGGAAGTTGAACGGAGAGGCGACGACCGTGTAACAGCTGGTACTCCACTACTGCCCTCTGCTGCTCACAAAGCCGGGCCAACATGTGGAAGGTGGAGTTCCAGCGCGTGCTCACGTCACACAGCAGCCGGTGAGCTGGCAATTGTAAGCGCTGCTGCAGCTTCAACAGGCCGGCTGAAGCTGTTGATGACTTACGGAAATGTGCACACACGCGGCGCACCTTGGTCAAGAGATCATGCACATTGGGGTAGGTTTTTAGAAATCGCTGCACCACTAAATTAAATACATGCGCTAGGCATGGTACGTGTGTGAGCTTGCCGAGCTCCAAAGCCGCCACCAAGTTACGCCCATTATCACACACAACCATGCCTGGTTGCAGGTTGAGTGGCGAGAGCCACTGCTCGGTCTGGTGACTAATCCCCTGCAACAGCTCTGAGGCCGTGTGCTGTTTGTCCCCAAGGCAGATCAGCTTCAGCACGGCCTGTTGACGCTTCCCCACTGCAGTGCTACACTGCTTCCAGCTACTGGCTGATGGGGGAGTGGCGGTGTGTGTAGAGAATTCGGAGGTGGAAACGGAGGAGGAGGAGCCAATAACGTAGGTGCTGGTGGAAACCCTGATGGAGGTAGGGCCAGCAATCCTCGGCGTGGGTAGCACCCGTGCCATCCCAGGGTCCGAGTCGCTCCCAGCCTCCACGACATTCACCCAGTGTGCCGTCAGGGAAATGTAGCGTCCCTGGCCACAAGCACTTGTCCATGTGTCAGTCGTTAAGTGGACCTTCCCAGTAACTGCGTTGGTCAGGGCACGGGTGATGTTACGGCACACATGGTGGTGTAATGCGGGGATGGCACACCGGGAAAAGTAGTGGCGGCTGGGGACCGCGTACCGAGGGACAGCTGCTGCCATCAGGCTGCGGAAGGACTCAGTGTCCACAAGCCTAAATGGCAGCATTTCGATGGCCAGTAATTTTGAAAGGTGTGAGGTTAGTGCTATGGCCTGTGGGTGGGTGGCTGGGTACTTTCTCTTGCGCTCAAATGCCTGGGGTAACGACATTTGGACGCTGTGCTGGGACAGGGAAGTGGATGTGGTCGCTGATGGTGCTTCAGATGCTACAGGTGCAGGGCGGGAGGTATGCGGGCCTGCGCCTTCGACAGGCGATTGGCCGGCACCGAAAACAGGGGAAGAGGAGGCAGTGGTGTGGCCTGCAGACACAGATTGGCAATCCAGGCGTTCCTCCCACTTACTACGGTGCTTGGATGCCATGTGTCGGATCATGCTGGTGGTGGTGAGGTTTCTAGTGTTCATGCCTCGGCTCATTCTGGTGTGGCACAGGTTGCAAACTACAATTCTTTTGTCGTCCGCACTTTCCTTAAAAAAACGCCATACCGCGGAACACCTACCCCTTGGCAAGGTAGATTTACGCAAGGGGGTGCTCCGTGGAACATTTGCGGGCCGGTTTGGTGCGGTCCGCCTTCTTTCTGTAGCCACACCACTGCCTCTTCCAGCCTGTTGCGGTGCTGCAGATGGCTCACCCTCAGGACTGCTGTCATCGCTCGGCTCTACACCTTCCCAGGTGGGGTCAGTCACCTCATCGTCCACCAAGTCCTCCTCCACTTCCTCACTCTGATCATCCTCCTCAAGTCTTGATCCCACCACATACTCAGTCATTGACAACTGTATAACATTCTCCTCAACAAGGTCTTGAGACGGAAATAGTGGTTGATTTAATGGCAACTGTGTCTCATCATCATCATCATCATCCACTACTTCCTTTGACCTTAAATGCCGTTCACATCTGTCATCTTCTTGTGATTGGGTAGCCTCTAGAGGTTGTGAATCAGGGCACAAGATGTCATGTTCCTCTGCAAGCGTGCTTGGAGAGAGGGTCAAATGAAGGATTGGTGATGAGACGAGCTCCTCACTATATCCCAGTGTGGGATCACTTCTTTGACCAGACCGTGTATGGTGGGAGGAAGGATGATCAGGATTATTTTGACCAGACTCTTGGCTACTGAGAGTGGACTTGGTGGAAGACAGGGTGGTGCTTAACCGACTGGAAGCAGTATCAGCTGTCATCCAACCGACCACCTGTTCGCAGTGGTCGGACCTCGAGAGTGATGTCCTGCGACGCCCTGTAAAATTACACATGAAGCTAGGTATGGTGGATGTCTTTCTTTCTTGTGCTCTGGCACCAGGCACAGTTTCTCCGCGTCCTGACCCGCGCCCTGAACTTTCAGGATCACGTCCACTTCCCCGTCCCTTTTTACCTGCCTTCTTCATCTTACACAGAATATGTGACTTTAATATTTGAGTTTGAAAACTTAACAGTATTTCTTATTATTCTGCAACTGTACAGAGTACACAGAATAGGCTGCTAAACTGCGGTGAAACACACTGAATGGAATATGTGACTTTAATATTTGAGTTTGAAAACTTAACAGTATTTCTTATTATTCTGCAACTGTACAGAGTACACAGAATAGGCTGCTAAACTGCGGTGAAACACACTGAATGGAATATGTGACTTTAATATTTGAGTTTGAAAACTTAACAGTATTTCTTATTATTCTGCAACTCTGCAGAGTACACAGAATAGGCTGCTAAACTGCGGTGAAACACACTGAATGGAATATGTGACTTTAATATTTGAGTTTGAAAACTTAACAGTATTTCTTATTATTCTGCAACTGTACAGAGTACACAGAATAGGCTGTTAAACGGCGGTGAAACACACTGAATGGAATATGTGACTTTAATATTTGAGTTTGAAAACTTAACAGTATTTCTTATTATTCTGCAACTCTGCAGAGTACACAGAATAGGCTGCTAAACTGCGGTGAAACACACTGAATGGAATATGTGACTTTAATATTTGAGTTTGAAAACTTAACAGTATTTCTTATTATTCTGCAACTGTACAGAGTACACAGAATAGGCTGTTAAACGGCGGTGAAACACACTGAATGGAATATGTGAGTTTAATATTTGAGTTTGAAAACTTAACAGTATTTCTTATTATTCTGCAACTGTACAGAGTACACAGAATAGGCTGTTAAACGGCGGTGAAACACACTGAATGGAATATGTGACTTTAATATTTGAGTTTGAAAACTTAACAGTATTTCTTATTATTCTGCAACTGTACAGAGTACACAGAATAGGCTGCTAAACTGCGGTGAAACACACTGAATGGAATATGTGACTTTAATATTTGAGTTTGAAAACTTAACAGTATTTCTTATTATTCTGCAACTCTGCAGAGTACACAGAATAGGCTGCTAAACTGCGGTGAAACACACTGAATGGAATATGTGACTTTAATATTTGAGTTTGAAAACTTAACAGTATTTCTTATTATTCTGCAACTGTACAGAGTACACAGAATAGGCTGTTAAACGGCGGTGAAACACACTGAATGGAATATGTGACTTTAATATTTGAGTTTGAAAACTTAACAGTATTTCTTATTATTCTGCAACTGTACAGAGTACACAGAATAGGCTGTTAAACGGCGGTGAAACACACTGAATGGAATATGTGACTTTAATATTTGAGTTTGAAAACTTAACAGTATTTCTTATTATTCTGCAACTGTACAGAGTACACAGAATAGGCTGTTAAACGGCGGTGAAACACACTGAATGGAATATGTGACTTTAATATTTGAGTTTGAAAACTTAACAGTATTTCTTATTATTCTGCAACTCTGCAGAGTACACAGAATAGGCTGCTAAACTGCGGTGAAACACACTGAATGGAATATGTGACTTTAATATTTGAGTTTGAAAACTTAACAGTATTTCTTATTATTCTGCAACTCTGCACAGTACACAGAATAGGCTGCTAAACGGCGGTGAAACACACTGAATGGAATATGTGACTTTGATATTTTAGTTTGAAGACTTAACAGTATTTCTTCCTATTCTGCAACTCTGCAGAGTACACAGAATAGGCTGCTAAACTGCGGCGAAGCACACTGAATGGAATATGTGACTTTGATATTTTAGTTTGAAGACTTAACAGTATTTCTTCCTATTCTGCAACTCTGCACAGTACACAGAATGTGCTGCTAAACTGCGGCGAAGCACACTGAATGGAATATGTGACTTTGATATTTTAGTTTGAAGACTTAACAGTATTTCTTCCTATTCTGCAACTCTGCACAGTACACAGAATGTGCTGCTAAACTGCGGCGAAGCACACTGAATGGAATATGTGACTTTGATATTTTAGTTTGAAGACTTAACAGTATTTCTTCCTATTCTGCAACTCTGCACAGTACTCAGAATGTGCTGCTAAACTGCGGCGACGCACACTGAATGGAATACGTGACTTTGATATTTTAGTTTGAAGACTTAACAGAATGTGCTCTAATCTGCAACTTTGCACACTAAACAGAATGTGCTCTAATCTGCAACTTTGCACACTAAACAGAATGTGCTCTAATCTGCAACTTTGCACACTAAACAGAATGTGCTCTAATCTGCAACTGTGCACACTAAACAGAATGTGCTCTAATCTGCAACTTTTCACACTAAACAGAATATTTTTTTTTTTTTTTTTTTTGTTTTTTTCCCCCCACACAAAATAACCTGCTGCCCCCACACACAGTAGTCCTAAAAAGGACTTTTGGTTCTTTTTTGTCACAATTTTTTTTTTTCCTCCCTACACTGCCTTTCCCTTCCTATCCTCAGCTCTCCCTGGCTCAGACTGAGCCGAACTCGATGGTCAGGTGCTATACAGCACCTGACCACGGGTTCTGGCCAGCCAATCAGTGTAATGCCAGCAGCCAACATGGCTGCTGGCATTACACCGATGTCAGAGCCTCCCTGCACGTTTATTGGCTGCGCAGCAGCCGCAAAACGTGCGGGGAGGAGACCCGAACATGGCGGGCGAGCACATGCGGTACTCGTACGAGTACCGCCATGTGCCGAGCAGAGCGATGCTCGAGCCGATCCGAGCATCGGCCGAGCATGCTCGCTCAACACTACACCTCAGCAGTGCCTCAGTCAGGTGACTGCTCAAATAGTACCTGATAGCTCAGATCATGAGGTGAGGAGGAGGCACATTTGGTATCGGGGGAACAGGGTGGCCTTTTGGGAGAGAAGTATAATGAGTAAAAAAAAATAAATAACAATCAGGGTGGTGTCTGGGGAATGGGGAGGGGAGATGCCTGTCGCCAGTCCAAAGTGAACAAAAGTAAGAGGAAGTCCTATCTTCTTCTCCTCAACTTGTTTTGTCTTATTCTCTTCCACACCTCCCCTATCCCCTCCCCTACTTGGTTTCAGGGGTCCAGAGTGCAGAATATAAGCCTTAAGAGGCAGCAAATTGTGGTAAATCCGGTCAAAGGACTCATAGATAGCACAGGGTGGAGTACTACATGCCCCCCCCCCTTTTTCTTGTTTAAGCCTGCTTGGTCTGGGTCACTCGCTGCTGCAGCTGATCTTGTATAGGCAGGCTGCACCTCAGTGAATTCACCCACACGACCTCTCCAGCCCCCTGTGACACCACCAGGACAGCGCAGGGCAGGCAAGCAGTCAGCAGTTTTATTTGTTCCCTAAGGTACAGTTGGTTTACCCAGAATTGCTTAACTTTCTTAGTACATCAGTCCTATTGTCAAAGAATAAAACACACACACACTATCACACATGGCATTATAAACTGTCATAAAAACATACACACACAAACACACAAACACACACACACACACACACACACACACACACACACACACACACACATACACGTGCTCAGTCTGACATCCCAACAGCTATAGAACCACAAGTACAATGTTTGACACCCCAACCTTGTTCTACTTTCTCACTGGTAGCCACAGAACTAAACATACATATATGTCCCACATTCTGTAGGTAGTAGTAACCTTCAAACCAAATATAATTATGTTCCAATATGAACCATATTCCTTTTAATATAAAATCCTTCTGTATTTCTGGCATATCATCTGTTCAGTCTAGATGATATTTACTGCTCGCATACCTTTCAGTTGTTCTATACATCAAATGTGGGCCATATATAATCCTTATTACAAACAAAACCTTACATTTTTCCAGTACATGGGTAGATTCATTAGTATACAAAATAAATTAGAGTACATATCACTGTAGGTGAAAAGCTATAAACTGAGACATTTTGCTAGTAAGGGAATCTATTTTTATAATAGCAACAATTTTTTGTTATGTTTTAAAAATTCATTACTAACCCTTTAAGCAAATAAGTTAACTCAATAACATCAAATCAAGACACGTGATGGACAAGGCACCAACTTTCTCTCAATCTAAAATCCAGCACTATGGTACTCTCTATCCATTCCATATTTTCTAGCTTATCCTCTCTTTCCCTCAAACACCCTATCCTCTATTTCCTCTCTTTTCTCTCTTATTTCTCTCTTGGTCCCCTCCCCTGTTGCTTTAGAAAGCCATTGATAGCAATCACTAAGTGTTATCAATTCTCTAGAACCTAGTTAGGATAATATGAAGGAGCCCTTTCCATTATAAACCCTGAAGATCATCATCTGCTAGCACAGAGTAAGTCAACAAAACCATTATAATTTGAAAGGTATGACCAACAAGACATGATCCTGTCTTCTAGTACAACTAACCAACGAACACATTCTGAATCATTAATCAGTCCACCATATAGATATTTATTTATTTATTTATAAAATGTTTTAACAGGAAGAATACATTGAGATTCCTCTCATTTTCAAGTATGTCCTGGATAGTTTTCAGTAAAAGGTTACATATTTACACTAATTGTGAGACATTATATACAAACATACAGAAATATAAATACTTATTAAATAATGGGATTATTTACAGTTACACACTGTTTTTAGATATAAAGAAACATTTGCTTTTAAGGATTTTAGACTGGGTGCAGATGTGATTATTTCCGGCAGATTGTTCCAGATTTTTGGAGCTCTGAAGGAGAAGGCAGATCTTCCTGCTATGCAAACCAGAATCTGGTAACTAGTAATAATTCAATATATATTTTGTACAATGGACTTTAATAAGCTAGAGAAAATACCACAGTAAATTTTGCATAGGGTACATCTAACATTAAAAAGGAGAAAAGAGGAAAAGAAAATCTTCATGAGAATGATCTACTGCCTCAAACCAGGCACCCTTTTAGACCATTCTCATGAAGATTTTCCATGTGTACACTGCTATTTCAGCTTTCCAGACGAGCCGTCTGTTCCCGCCAACAGAATCTAAGTTTGTCAGCTATAGTGCTGATGTGGCTAAAAGGGGCGGGAGGGGGAAACTTTACAGCGCTATTACAATAAAACTTTACAATAAAAGTTATAGCAACAGGACTTAGATTCCTTTGCTTTATTTATTTAATAATTACAATAGTAAGCTTTGTTTACACAAAATATTACTATTCTTTAAAAATTACACCAACTTTAAAGATAGATTTTTAGTCATGTGACAAAATGGGTGTCACAAATAAACAAAATGCTGTGTTCTAATATTTTAAAAGGATAGTAATATTTCATAATAAAAGCAGCTCTAATTAATCATCATAGTATTTAGACTTTGGAGAGTGTTATTTCAATTCTGTCAGAGTTGTAGTTCCAGAGTAATTCAATGACAAAGTGTCCTCCTCCCGCCCCTTTTACTGATGTAACACTTTTCAGCCAGATCAGAAGGGAGGTGCCCAGGTAGACTGCAGAGAGGGACAATCTTCAATTAAGATAAGGGAAAAACCTGAAAAGCTTGTCAAGGGGTTTCATTGTTTTCATTGTAAGAAGACTGTCCCCTGCTGTTATCTGTCTGGTCTTACAACTAGATTCCCCATCTGAGAAGAGATGGCTTACACTAGGTAAAAGGGGCCGGGAGGGGAAACTTTGCTTGTGAATATCTCTTAAACCATAAAGGTTTGAGAGATAAGACTTATATCATTCTTCATATTTTTTAATGCCTACAAAATAAAATAAAGTTAAAATGAAGTATTACTATCCCTTTAAAAGACTGTATCCCTATTGGTGATTGATATATTTGTTCTGTGTTCACATACATTTACAAAACAGGCCCCAAAAGTGGAAGTACCCAGATGTGTCTTTTCATCTTGCCTGGTATTACAAGACCAAAACTCCCCATTACATCACAATAATCCTACTCATATCTGTCAATCATGTTTGATTTCCATAAGAATTCCCTAATGCTGGATAGCTTTCTTAGGTCCCTGCTATCCTGGCATTTGCTGAAAGTGTTAAGCCTTTGAGTGCAGAAGAGGTGTGCTTTGCAAGGAACTGGATACCCTTCTGACATTCAAAGGCTTAAACTGTATCTTAACCCTATACCAAATTGACACACTATCTACTAGATCATAGTCAAAATCCAGTGGAACTATATTACTCATCTTTAATAGAACTTACTCATCTTTCATTTTACACATATGTTTGTGCGATGAGTTAAATTTAGTAAAGGAAAAATTGTAAATATGCAAGAAAATGTAATTCTGTCATATCTGCAATTTGCTTATTTATCAATAGTGAGGTATGAACTTGTACTTACTCATTTGTCAATAAACTTGAACACACATACTCAACTCTAAGCAAGTCAGCTGTGCTATAAGGGACAAACAGACATGGGAGATGGGGGCATTGTGATGGGGCATTGTGGAGAATGATGGGCATTGTGATGGGGGCATTGTTGAAGGGGTAATGTGGAGATTGAGGGGCAGTGTGGAAGGGGCATTCTGGAGATTGAGGGGCAATGTGGAGAATGAGGGGTATTGTGGAAGGGGCATTGTGGAGAATAAGGGGCATTGTGATGGGGGCATTGTGGAGAATGAGGGGCATTGAGATGGGGGCATTGTAGAAGGGGCATTGTGAAGATGAAGGGGCATTGTGATGGGGGCATTGTTGAAGGGGCAATATGAAAGGGGCAATGGGGAGATGGAGGTATTGTGGAAGGGGCAATGTGGATATGGGGGCATTGTGGAAGGGGCAATGTGGAGACTGAGGAGCAATGTGCAAGGGGCATTGTGGAGAATGAGGGGCAATGTGGAAGGGGCATTGTGGAGAATGTGATGGTGGCATTGTGGAGAAAGAGGGGCTTTGTGATGGGGGCATTGTGGAAGGGGCATTGTGGATGGGGCATTGTGGAGAATGAGGGGCATTGTGGAGATGAAGGGGCAATGTGGAGAATGAGGGGCATTGTGGAAGGGGCAATGTGGAGACAGGGGCATTGTTGAAGGGGCAATGTGGAAAGGGCAATGTGGAGGTGGCCAGTGTGATTGAGGGGGGCCAATGTGGTCGGGGGGCCCATGGCAATTATTGCACCAGGGCCAGGTGGCTTCTAGTTACGCCTCTGCATGCAGAAGCTACAGGTAGGAGATGGGGGCATTGTGGTCAGGGGGGCCATTGTGGTGGGAGGAGGGCCAATGTGGTGGTGGGGGGGCCCGTGGCACTTCTTGTACCAGGGCCCAGAGTATTCTAGTTATGCCTCTGGTTGGCTACCTTTCTGGCACTCAGAGAGTTAAAACTTTGAGTGCCAAAGGGGTATGCAGTACTTTGCTTTACAATACATTGGATATCGCTCTGGCACTCAAATGAAGAGTTCCAGTTCCATAGCCAGTCTGTCTGATGCCCTTGATTGCAATAGTTGTTATTCTGTGCTGAGAAACAATACATAGCAATGCCCTGGAGACCTTTCCAGCATTCAAAGGGTTAAATATTCATTTAAATCAATGAGAATCTGGGGACTTTAATTTGTCTTCTATGCTGCAGTTGGTTTGATCCAGAATTGTTTCTCACTTTTGTGCACATGGTCCAAATATGCAAATACCCCTCAGGTTCTGGAAATTGTATGTGTAATTCAGTGGGAGAGAACACATGCATACATCTTTCCTGGTGTAGCATTCACATGTACACAATACATAAGTGAAAGCAAATCACTCACTGATAAATATTAGAAAAACTGGAGTTAATCCAGAATAAACCAACTGAACCATATAACATTCCCAGAATTTCCTTTCATTTAAATGGGACTTTAAACTTCATAAATGCTGCAAAGGTCTCTACATGCATTGTGAAGCTAACTTTCCTAGGGTGAAACGTATTGCTCAAATGATCAGGAAAGTTTCTGTGTCTCCTATGGCACAGTTATTTTGCTTCACAATGTCAGTGACCTCTCTAGCATTCAAGGGGTTAAAATCCCCAATTAACTAACCCCAGCTGTGGGAATCTGGTTACGAAACATTCCAAATTCTGATGCTCTCTCACTGTTGGAGGCCTTCAGCAGGAGGCTGAAATGCACTCCTGCCTTGTACTTCCACGAACTCCAATGTCGTCTTTTCCATGGGGCTATGTCCCCCATTTGCTTGCACACCGAGTAGGTCTGTCTACATCCAACAACTTTTCAAGAAAAAAGAGAGTGGAAAGTTTGTATTATGAACCGCAGATCTTAAATCCCTTAATATGAAACAACACAAAAAAGAAGAAAATACTAGTGTAAATTCAGAATAGTCTATTAGTATTATTATAGGCTATATCTGGATAACAATAGGCAGAGATCAGTTCAATTCAAGATAATGCCCATATGTATTAAATACCAGTTAAAAATCATCAACTTTATTATTTAAATTAAAAACTCTTGATAGTGTATTTCCCTTCACAATGGAATAGATAGATAATGGGAACCTCTAAAAACAGTGAACCCAATGGCCCACAAGGGTTGGTACAAATCTCAGGGATGTGGGAAATCAGACCTGTCTGTCAGTAAAACAATTGCTATGCAAAGGAGTCTTACACGTCTCTGTTAACACTCTAATTTCGTGTTTTAATTACTGATGCCTATACCGATGTATATCCTGTCTACACATCAGGGATTTGATGATTTATTGTTCTATCACCAAGATCCCTTATGGGTGCTGTTATACAATCAACACCCATTGATTGAAGTGTTGATAACAAGTATATTCAATTGTAATTGTGTAACCATGTACACTGGTAGGCTTTATTTTATTATACACTCTAAAACACCACAATATAGAGGATGAGTACGATTACAACCTCTAAAGATGTATAACGTAGTGATTCAGTAACTAAACTAGTAAGTATAGAGCGTGAATTTTCTGTTCATAATGAACTTTCAGAAGCTAGGCAATCATCTCAGTTCGTCAGTATGCTTGCAACAGAGTAGCAGCTGAGCTGTAAACTAGTGAAAGCGTCCCATCACAAAACACTGATCAAAACTGATCTAAAATGTAGCAATCCGTATGCACGCCAATCAACTAATCAACATGTAGCAAGGAGTTGTCCTAGTAACAAACACCCAGACTACATGTGAGACGAGACGGATCTCTTAATCCGAAGATCTGCTCTCGTGTGCTAGGCTAGTATTCAAAACCACGTCTCCGTGTTAGACGCTTGGAAGATGGATACCGCGTATAGAATCAGCTATCTCGCTGCCTCTTGTAATTTCCACTGACTACCTAACTAAAATCATTTTCCCACATAGTATCCCCCCAAACAATATAGAATCGCCCAACGCGTTTCACCCTGCGGCTTCGTCAGGGGAAGTGTTACCAATTGTGTAAGAGACCTGGTATTTAAACCTTATTATCTGGGCGTGTTTAGAGAACGTCATCTGACATCATCCATCAATCAGACGGGTGTTCTGTTGGTAATATACTTGACTCCATAGACTGCATGCCAGCTATAGGGAATTCCATTGTTCCTATTACTGTTATCAGACTATTTCACAAAAAGCACCTTAATTCACAGGAAAGGAGGACAAAAAGTCATATCTCTGAAAAAAACACCACACTAGCTATTCCAATAAAAGTAGTATGACATATAAGTGATTTTTAATTTTAATTATTGAAATATTAGTTTTTAATCATAAAATAGCAGCATCATCATGGATACAACATTTGCAATTATCCCTATATAACTGTTAGCTATATTATATATAATTTATAATTTATAGCTGAATCCAAACTAGTGAATAAAGAATATTATTAAATGATGTCCAATTCATATGGTTTATTGGTTGTTAAAAGAAACAGTTTTAAGTTGTTAGAAGTACCAGAGAGAAAACCATATACTGTTAAATTGAAAGAAAAATGTATTTACATACTAAGATAGATAATAATTCATACCATCTTAATCTTTTATGAAGGGAGTAAATGTGAACCCTTGTCGGGTCCCTCGCCGTCCTTGCCAGTAGCTCTACTGGCTTCAGGACGGCTGGGCGCATGCGCGCGTCCTCACGCATGCGCAGTGGCAAGGCCTGACGTCGGTCGTCGCACCAACGTCACTCCTTGGGCGCCCGGCGTTCCTCTTTAAAAACTGGCGGCAACCGGGACTCGGCGCTCAGTTGTCGCTTGAGTCCCGGGCGGTCTACCTGCCGCAGTTTCGCTTCCCAGCTCTTCCTGCTTGCAGACTCTGCAGTCCTCCAGCCAGCCTTCACCTGGGGTCCTCCTGCCAGCTCTTTCCTGGGGTCCTCCTGCCAGCTCTTTCCTGCAGTCCTCCAGCCAGCCTTCACCTGGGGTCCTCCTGCCAGCTCTTGCCTGGGGTCCTCCTGCCAGCTCTTTCCTGTGGTCCTCCAGCCAGCCTTCACCTGGGGTCCTCCTGCCAGCCTTCTCCTGGGGTCCTCCAGCCAGCCTTCACCTGGGGTCCTCCAGCCAGCCTTCACCTGGGGTCCTCCTGCCAGCTCTTTCCTGTGGTCCTCCAGCCAGCCTTCACCTGGGGTCCTCCTGCCAACTCTTGCCTGGGGTCCTCCTGCCAGCTCTTTCCTGTGGTCCTCCTATCCTATCTGTATCTTCTGCCAAGCTGCCATTCTACAGACCTTCCTCTTGGACCTTGCATTGGATCTCAGGTACTGACCTCTGGCTTGTTGCACTGGACTTGCATTATCTCAACCTGTACTGACCTCTGGCTTGCTACACTGGACTTGCATTATCTCAACCTGTACTGACCTCTGGCTTGCTACACTGGACTTGCATTATCTCAACCTGTACTGACCTCTGGCTTGTTACACTGGACTTGCATTATCTCAGCCTGCCCTGACCTCTGGCTTGTTACACTGGACTTGCATTATATCAGCCTGCCCTGACCTCTGGCTTGTTACTCTGGACTTGCATTATCTCAGCCTGCCCTGACCTCTGGCTTGTTACACTGGACTTGCATTATATCAGCCTGCCCTGACCTCTGGCTTGTTACTCTGGACTTGCATCATCTCAGCCTGCCCTGACCTCTGGCTTGTTACTCTGGACTTGCATCATCTCTGCCTGCCCTGACCTCTGGCTTGTTACACTGGACTTGCATTATCTAAATAAAGCTAACCTTGGCCTATCTACTGTTTCCCTGCATTCTGGGTTCCTTATTTGCTTATCTTAGATTATATAGCTTCCTGCCAATCTCTGGGTGGCTCCTCCCACCCAGAGATAGGCTTCAGCAAGCTTACATCCTTACAGTAACAACTGAGCCACAAAACTGTTATGGAACCCGCGGGGTTGCTCGAAGCCTTAAATACCCTGGGTAGTCGGATAGCTGCTCTCACTGCTTCTGTACAGGAGTTACAGGCCAACCAAACACATCTCCAACAGCAACTACAGGACCTTCAACCAAGTTTAACCCAAGCAGCAGGTGGTTCTACACCACCTCTTCCTAGCCTTGAGATGAACTCTGCTCCAGAACCTCGTGTTCCCCTGCCTGAAAGATTTTATGGGGATAGAGCCCGGTACAGGTCCTTCATCACGGCTTGTGAGTTACTGTTCTCAATCAACCCACGTACCTATGCCTCTGACTTCACCAAAGTACGTACTACCATCACATTGTTAGGAGGAGAACCACAGGGCTGGTCCCATCACCTCTTACAGACCAACAGTCCTGTATTAACTACATGGCAGGCTTTCCGGCAGGCTATGGATTCATTATATGATGACCCTTTTAAAACGGCCTCAGCTCAAGTAGCATTAAGGTCCCTAACTCAAGGGAGACGCCCAGTTGAGGACTACGTTGCTGACTTCCGTCGTCTGTCAATTGATTCAAAGTGGAATGAAGCTGCGCTCATGGATCAATTTCGTCTGGGTCTATCTGAAAGCCTGAAGGACGAACTGGTTAGAGTACCTATACCAGTTACACTAGACGAGATCACTCATCTCTCCATACAAATTGACCGCCGCTTGAGAGAACGGCGGCGTGAACGCTCTGCTACTTCTTCTCCTCCCCATCGTACTCCAGCTTCATCTCAACCACCTGCTACCGTCACCACCACAGAGGAGCCTATGCAGCTGGGTGTTCTACGGGGACCTCTATCTAAAGCTGAACGAGACCGTAGACGCCTTCTAAATCTTTGCCTCTATTGTGGAAAAGGGGGTCACCATCTCAGGACTTGTGATACCAGACCAAAGCCTTCCCAAGGTAGGCATTTTTTACCTGCAACATCATCCGCTTCTATTCCGTTGCCCACTTCTTCTTACATATCCCTCTCTGTTATTCTACAGTGGAACACCCAGCAGAGTGAGGTATCGGCCATCATAGATTCCGGAGCCAGTAGTTGTTTCCTGAGCCAGGAGACAGCTTTATCCTTGGGCATACCCATCAAACGCAAAACCCAACCGTTCACGCTTCAGATGGCGGATGCAAGCTACCTACAGTCAGGTCCCATTCTTTATGAAACTTTACCTCTGTATCTTCTCACTGCTGTAAATCATAGAGAAGAAATTAAATTTGAAGTTGTTCCATCTCTTTTGTTTCCTCTTATTTTGGGTCTTCCATGGCTACAAATTCACGACCCCCATATTGAGTGGTCTTCCAAGACTGTAACCTTTCTTTCCACCCACTGTAGAGAAAAATGTCTTATCAAAACAGAGCCTAAACTATTGACCTGTGTTACAACGTCAACCATACTCATGGTCTATCAGGACTTCTCAGATGTGTTTGATAAAAAAGGGGCTGACCTTCTTCCACCTCATAGACCATATGATTGTCCTATCGAACTTCTCTCTGGATCTACTATCCCCTATGGACATATATATCCTCTATCCGGACCAGAACTGCAACATCTTAGAGAGTACATCTCTGAAAATCTGGAGAAAGGATTTATTCGACCTTCCACTTCTCCAGCTGGAGCTGGGATTTTCTTTGTACCCAAGAAAGACGGTGGTCTACGCCCCTGCGTAGACTATCGGGAACTCAATGCCATTACTATTAAAAATCGCTATCCGTTACCACTGATCCCAGAATTGTTTGAGCGCATGTCAACTGCAAAGATCTTCTCAAAAATCGATCTACGAGGAGCATATAACCTGGTTCACATCCGCAAGGGAGATGAATGGAAGACCGCCTTCCGAACCAGATATGGACACTTTGAATACACCGTGATGCCCTTCGGGTTATGTAACGCTCCCGCAACATTTCAGCATTTCGTAAATGATGTTTTTCGGGATCTTCTGGATCAGTTTGTTGTCATTTATTTAGATGACATTCTTGTCTTCTCACATTCACTACAAGAACATCGCAGTCATGTCAGGAGAGTGTTAACTAGGCTTCGTACACATGGTTTGTACGCTAAATTGGAGAAATGTTCTTTTGAAGTGTCTAAGATCGAATTCCTAGGTTTCCTTGTTTCCCCAGGGCAGTTAGAGATGGATCCTCGTAAGATAACAGCTATACTGAAGTGGCCCATACCATCTGACAAGAAGGCAATTCAGAGGTTCATTGGTTTTGCCAACTTCTACCGACGCTTTATCCGGGATTTCTCAAAATGTATTTCACCACTCACATGTTTAACCAAGAAGGATGCCAGTTTTCAGTGGACTCCTGAAGCTCAACAAGCTTTTGACCGTTTAAAACTTCACTTTACGCAAGCACCTATTCTACAACAACCTGATGTTAATAAACCTTTCTTTTTAGAAGTTGATGCTTCCAATATCGCTACAGGGGCAGTACTGTCACAACATATGGGCATTAAAGATCGTTTACATCCAGTAGCCTTCTACTCCAGGCGTCTCACACCTGCCGAACAAAACTATGATGTGGGCGACAAGGAATTGCTCACTATTAAATGCGCCTTGGAGGAATGGAGACACTTATTAGAGGGTTCAGAGTATCCTATTACAATATATACAGATCACAGAAATCTAGAATATCTCCAATCAGCCCGCAGACTACGACCTCGTCAAGCCAGATGGGCAATGTTCTTTGCACGATTCCAACTACACATCACCTACAGGCCAGGCTCAAAAAATTTGAAAGCAGATGCCTTGTCCAGGATGTATACGGTACCTTCCAATACTACTACACTTCCTGATACAATTTTGCAACCACGTCAATTCCTCCTTATCACCACCAATTTACTGGAACATATCAAACAAGCCACCACTCCGTCTCCTCGTTTGATACAACTACACGCCTTAACCTTCACTGATGGCCTATTGTATAAGCAAGATACAGTTTTTGTCCCTGAATCTGTCCGTCAAGAGACTCTTCACCAGTTTCACGATCTTCCTGTTGCAGGCCACGGGGGAGTCCAAAAGACCTTAGAAGCCATTCAGCGGTATTTCTGGTGGCCAAACTTAAAGCAGGACGTCAATCACTACGTATCTTCTTGTGACACTTGTGCCAGAGCTAAAAGCCAACACACCAAACCATCCGGTTTGCTCCATCCTTTACCCATACCTTCTGGTCCTTGGAGAGATGTAACAATTGATTTCATTGTGGATTTACCAGGTTCAAACCAACATAATACCATTATGGTCGTAGTAGACCGATTTACTAAGATGGCTCATTTTATCCCAAGCAAAGGTCTACCTTCAGCCAGTCAAACCGCTTCTTTGTATCTGCAGGAGATCTTCCGTCTTCATGGAGTACCACAATCCATTACTTCAGACAGAGGTTCCCAATTCACATCAAAATTCTGGAGAGCATTTTGTGCCGGTCTTCAAATTTCCAGTAACCTATCTTCAGGATACCACCCACAAACAAATGGGCAGACAGAAAGGACCAATCAGACTTTGGAACAGTACTTACGTTGCTTCTCTTCTCACTTACAAGATAATTGGTACCACTTACTCCCCATGGCAGAATTTGCTTATAATAATCATTATCACAGTACCTTAAAAAACTCTCCTTTCTTGGCCAACTATGGATACCACCCGGCAGCTCTACCAGGACTCACCCCCATCACTCCAGTCCCAGAGGCTAATCAACGAATACAACAATTACAGCAGTCTCATCATGTGTTCAGTCAAATTCTGAGATCTGCACAGCAAGACTACAAACGTTATGCTGATAAACACCGACAGAAAGGACCTGAACTACAGATGGGGGATAAAGTATGGCTGTCCTCTTCACATGTTCGCCTTTCTTGTCCCACCAAAAAATTGGGACCTCGCTTCTTGGGACCTTTTTCTATCACTCAAGTCATTAATCCAGTAGCATATCGTCTGGCACTACCTACCTCATACCGGATTCACCCAACGTTCCACATCTCTCAATTGAAGAAATGGATTCCCAGCACGTTTCCTGGTAGAGAACCTTCTAGACCTCCTCCTGTTTCCATTACAGATCCTGATGAGTTCGAGGTTCAGGAGATTCTAGACTCTCGTTTTTGTCGAGGCCGTTTGGAATACCTAGTACATTGGAAGGGGTACGGCCCTGAAGACCGCTCCTGGGAACCCGCAGGCAACTTCAACACCATGGCCTGTATTCGTAACTTTCATCGGAGTCATCCAGACCGACCTGCTGACCTGACCACCCGGAGGTTGGTCGTAATATGAAATATTAGTTTTTAATCATAAAATAGCAGCATCATCATGGATACAACATTTGCAATTATCCCTATATAACTGTTAGCTATATTATATATAATTTATAATTTATAGCTGAATCCAAACTAGTGAATAAAGAATATTATTAAATGATGTCCAATTCATATGGTTTATTGGTTGTTAAAAGAAACAGTTTTAAGTTGTTAGAAGTACCAGAGAGAAAACCATATACTGTTAAATTGAAAGAAAAATGTATTTACATACTAAGATAGATAATAATTCATACCATCTTAATCTTTTATGAAGGGAGTAAATGTGAACCCTTGTCGGGTCCCTCGCCGTCCTTGCCAGTAGCTCTACTGGCTTCAGGACGGCTGGGCGCATGCGCGCGTCCTCGCGCATGCGCAGTGGCAAGGCCTGACGTCGGTCGTCGCACCAACGTCACTCCTTGGGCGCCCGGCGTTCCTCTTTAAAAACTGGCGGCAACCGGGACTCGGCGCTCAGTTGTCGCTTGAGTCCCGGGCGGTCTACCTGCCGCAGTTTCGCTTCCCAGCTCTTCCTGCTTGCAGACTCTGCAGTCCTCCAGCCAGCCTTCACCTGGGGTCCTCCTGCCAGCTCTTTCCTGGGGTCCTCCTGCCAGCTCTTTCCTGCAGTCCTCCAGCCAGCCTTCACCTGGGGTCCTCCTGCCAGCTCTTGCCTGGGGTCCTCCTGCCAGCTCTTTCCTGTGGTCCTCCAGCCAGCCTTCACCTGGGGTCCTCCTGCCAGCCTTCTCCTGGGGTCCTCCAGCCAGCCTTCACCTGGGGTCCTCCAGCCAGCCTTCACCTGGGGTCCTCCTGCCAGCTCTTTCCTGTGGTCCTCCAGCCAGCCTTCACCTGGGGTCCTCCTGCCAACTCTTGCCTGGGGTCCTCCTGCCAGCTCTTTCCTGTGGTCCTCCTATCCTATCTGTATCTTCTGCCAAGCTGCCATTCTACAGACCTTCCTCTTGGACCTTGCATTGGATCTCAGGTACTGACCTCTGGCTTGTTGCACTGGACTTGCATTATCTCAACCTGTACTGACCTCTGGCTTGCTACACTGGACTTGCATTATCTCAACCTGTACTGACCTCTGGCTTGCTACACTGGACTTGCATTATCTCAACCTGTACTGACCTCTGGCTTGTTACACTGGACTTGCATTATCTCAGCCTGCCCTGACCTCTGGCTTGTTACACTGGACTTGCATTATATCAGCCTGCCCTGACCTCTGGCTTGTTACTCTGGACTTGCATTATCTCAGCCTGCCCTGACCTCTGGCTTGTTACACTGGACTTGCATTATATCAGCCTGCCCTGACCTCTGGCTTGTTACTCTGGACTTGCATCATCTCAGCCTGCCCTGACCTCTGGCTTGTTACTCTGGACTTGCATCATCTCTGCCTGCCCTGACCTCTGGCTTGTTACACTGGACTTGCATTATCTAAATAAAGCTAACCTTGGCCTATCTACTGTTTCCCTGCATTCTGGGTTCCTTATTTGCTTATCTTAGATTATATAGCTTCCTGCCAATCTCTGGGTGGCTCCTCCCACCCAGAGATAGGCTTCAGCAAGCTTACATCCTTACAACCCTTCATTCAGACCTAATGGTGATCTTGTTTTTAACATAAATATCCATTGGGCTTTAATTCTCAGAAGCTTGCTATTGATATCACCCTTTCTTTGACTGGGAAAAATCCTAACAATGCCCATGAATTTCATACACGAAAGATCTCCTTTATGAGCTTCATTAATGTGTCTTGCTATAGGTTTATTTCTTTTACGACGCACATCACCTACACGTTCCAAAATTCTGCGTCTCAGTTCTCTCTTGGTTTTCCCCACATACTGTAAACCACATATACATGACATTAAGTATACCACCGCTGTGGATTTACAGTTGATAAATTGTTCAATGACATAATCTTTTTTCGTTTTGTAACTCAAGAATTTTTTTGCATTCTCTGTAAACTTGCAAGCCGAACAATTGCCACATTTATAGAATCCTTTAATGTCTGACTTCAACCATGTTACAGATTTTCAACATGTATAATGACTCCTGACTAAGAGATCCTTTAAGTTTTTGCTACGCCGATATGTTACTCTAGGATAATCACCTACTGCTTCTTTAATGTCTGTATCTTCCATGAGGATATTCCAATGTTTATGCAAAATATTTTGAATTTGCCTGTGTTCATAGCAATAAGTGCCAATTAATCTTATTGTAGATGATTCGTTCATTTCTTTAGGCTTTCTTGAGGTTTTAAGTAACAAATCTCTGTCAGCCGACAGAGCCCTCTGATATGCTTTCTTTAACACTTTATTGCTATATCCACAATTTTTAAATCTAAGTTGCAAAAGTGCTGCTTCTCTCTTGAAATCCTCTATGGTACTACAGATCCTCCTCAGGCGTAAGTATTGCCCTGTTGGTATACCATTTTTTAATGGTTCTGGTTATCCACTGTCTGGTCTCAAGAGACTATTTGTTGCGGTGCCTTTTCTATAGAGGGTGGTTTCTAAACCTCCATTTTCACCTCTTTTTACTTTAACATCAAGAAAAGACACTTCATTTTGGTCCAAAGTAGTAGTGACCCTTAAAGGGATAGTAATACTTCGTTTTATCTTTATTTTATTTTGTAGGCATTAAAAAAACGTGAAGTACGATATAAGTCTTATCTCTCAAACCATTATGGTTTAAGAGATATTCACAAGCAAAGTATCCCCCCCTGTTCAGCCAGATCAGAAGGGAGGTGCCCAGGTAGACTGCAGAGAGGGCCAATCTTCAATTAAGATAAGGGAAAAAGCTGAAAAACTTGCCAAGGGGGGAAGGGCTTTCATTCTTTTCATACAAAGAAGATTGTCCCCTGCTGTTATCTGTCTGGTCTTACAACCAGATTCACATCTGAGAAGAGATGGCTTACACTAGGGAAAAGGGGCGGGAGGGGGAAACTTTGCTTGTGAATATCTCTTAAAGGTTTGAGAGATAAGACTTATATCGTTCTTCATGTTTTTTTAATGCCTACAAAATAAAATAAACGTAAAACGAAGTATTACTATTCCTTTAAATTAATATCATTGACATTTAAAGTATCTGTAAACTCTTTAAATTCCATAGTTGTGCCAGTTTGAAGCTCCGTTTGAAGAACTTACAAAATTAATGACAAAACAAACTAGAATTTGGTGGAAGGTGTCAAGATTGGAAGGCTATGTTAATAACAAATAGTCCCTAGGGGTTTGCAGAACCCTTTAATTCCAGCAGCTCATTTAAATAATGACACCTTCCTAAGTAAATGGTATGATATACTAACTAGGAGTTCAATTGAACTTATGGAGCTAATAACTGACACAGAAAAGGAGGAATTGAATAGAACTAATACTGAAGTTGAAGAGATATTGAAGGGGGTACTTACTAGAAAAAAGGAACCACAATTTCAGAATTTTGAAATAAAACTTAAAGGGATAGTAATACCTAAAATGTAAAAAAAAATATGTTGTAGGGTTTATCCCCCTGAGTAAAACAAGAGTACTCCCACTGCCGAAAGGTGTTTCATGCAAAAGTTATTAATTTTCAAAGTTGAATTTTTTAGGTGCAATATCACAGTGACCTGAAATTTTACAGTGGCGCTGTTGCTACACCATCCTATGGAGATTTATGGTCCTGAGACCAGAGCTGTCCATAGGATCGTGTAGCAACAGCGCCACTGTACAATTTCAGGCCACTGTGATATTGCACCTAAAAAATTCAACTTTGAAAATTAATAACTTTTGAAAGAAACATCTTTCAGCAGTGGGAGTACCCTTGTTTTACTCAGGGGGATAAACCCTACAACATATTTTTTTTTACATTTTAGGTATTACTATCCCTTTAAAGAAAGTAGTGATAAACTTGCGGTTGATTTAAAAAATAGGAAATTTAAGAAATTCCAGAAGGACTTCAATGAAGGCAGAGTATATAGAGTTAGAATCACCACAGAATCCTCTAATAGGGACATACAATGGAGTGAATCAGATTCTGAGAGATCTGAATCAGATAAATGAAAATGAACAGAAATCAAAGATCAATAGAAGAGGCCCCAAAAGAAATAATAAAAAATCTACAGACAATAGATCTACTAATGAAGCTTCTTTTTTAGGACAGGGAGGCAATATAAGGATACCTCACTTACGTGACAGGGCCAAATGGGCCTACAAGATGAGTCAGAGATAATTAACAAACAGGATGATTTACAGGTTATAAACCTTTCTGATTTCCAATTAAAACAAGAACATATGAAGCTACTGGAAAAGGGTCTATCTTTTTGTCCAATATCAAAATTCAATTATTTCGAATGGGTGAAGGATATTCACCTGTTCGGACGGAAGTTAGTATTAAAATTTTTTTTTAAGTGTACCTCTCAAAAATGGGATTCTAGTGATCACAAGACACTAAAAAATCTTACAGCACTTTTGGAGGATAATGAGGTAGACACTGGAAATGTTTCTTTCAATTTAACAGTATATGATTTTTGCTCTGGTACTTCTAACAACTTAAAACTGTTTCTTTTAACAACCAATAAACCATATGAATTGAACAGCATTTAATAATATTCTTTATTCACTAGTTTGGATTCAGCTATAAATTATAAATTATATATAATATAGCTAACAGTTATATACGGATAATTGCAAATGTTGTATCCATGATGATGCTGCTATTTTATGATTAAAAACTAATATTTCAATAATTAAAATTAAAAATCACTTATATGTCATACTACTTTTATTGGAATAGCTAGTGTGGTGTTTTCTTCAGAGATATGACTTTTTGTCCTCCTTTCCTGTAAATTAAGGTGTTTTTTGTGAAATAGTCTGATAACAGTAATAGGAACAATGGAATTCCCTATAGCCGGCATGCAGTCTATGGAGTCAAGTATATTACCAACAGAACACCCGTCTGATTGATGGATGACGTCAGATGACGTTCTCTAAACATGCCCAGATAATAAGGTTTAAATACCGGGTCTCTTACACAATCGGTAACACTTCCCCTGATGAAGCCGCAGGGCGAAACGCGTTGGGCGATTCTATATTGTTTGGGGGGATACTATGTGGGAAAATGATTGTAGTTAGGTAGTCAGTGGAAATTACAAGAGACAGCGAGATAGCTGATTCTATACGCGGTATCCATCTTCCAAGCGTCTAACACGGAGACGCGGTTTTGAATACTAGCCTAGCACACGAGTGCAGATCTTCGGATTAAGAGATCCGTCTCGTCTCACATGTAGTCTGGGTGTTTGTTACTAGGACAACTCCTTGCTACATGTTGATTAGTTGATTGGCGTGCATACGGATTGCTACATTTTAGATCAGTTTTGATCAGTGTTTTGTGATGGGACGCTTTCACTAGTTTACAGCTCAGCTGCTACTCTGTTGCAAGCATACTGACAAATTGAGATGATTGCCTAGCTTCTGAAAGTTCATTATGAACAGAAAATTCACGCTCTATACTTACTAGTTTAGTTACTGAATCACTACGTTATACATCTTTAGAGGTTGTAATCGTACTCATCCTCTATATTGTGGTGTTTTAGAGTGTATAATAAAATAAAGCCTACCAGTGTACATGGTTACACAATTACAATTGAATATACTTGTTATCAACACTTCAATCAATGGGTGTTGATTGTATAACAGCACCCATAAGGGATCTTGGTGATAGAACAATAAATCATCAAATCCCTGATGTGTAGACAGGATATACATCTATATAGGCATCAGTAATTAACACACAAAATTAGAGTGTTAACAGAGACGTGTAAGACTCCTTTGCATAGCAATTGTTTCACTGACAGGCAGGTCTGATTTCCCACATCCCTGAGATTTGTACCAACCCTTGTGGGTCATTGGGTTCACTGTTTTTAGAGGTTCCCATTATCTATCTATTCCATTGTGAAGGGAAATACACTATCAAGAGTTTTTAATTTAAATAATAAAGTTGATGATTTTTAAATGGTATTTAATACATATGGGCATTATCTTGAACTGAACTGATCTCTGCCTATTGTTATCCAGATATAGCCTATAATAATACTAATAGACTATTCTGAATTTACAATAGTATTTTCTTCTTTCTTGTGTTCCTTCATACATCCCACAACTGTCCAAAATGCCTGGCTCTTCAGGCCTTCTTAATGCAAATGCTATGGCAATATCCCACAATAATCTCTTTCTGGCTGTCTTTCTCAAACTATGTACTGAAACCGACTGCCTTGCAGCTGCGAATGGACTCCCCTTCATTTCTCATAGGTATTTACGGTATCCTTTTAAATGGTCGCACGCAAAAGAGTGTGTGACCATATCTCGCATTAAAGGGATAGTTATGCTGCAGAAAAAAAATAGCTCCAAATAATCTTCATAGTATTTGGGCCATGGGGAGTGTTATTTCAGTACTGTCAGAGTTGTAGTTCAAGAGTAAATGAATGATAGTATCCCCCTCCCGCCCCTTTTACCTAGTGTAAGCCACCTCCCCTCAGATATGGAATCTGGTCTCTTGACCAGACAGGTCACAGCAGGGAACAATCTTCTTTCTGTGAGCATAAGGAAAACCCTACCCCCTTGACAGGTTTTTCCTTATGCTTGCTGAACATTGTACCTCTCTGTGATCCATCTGGACAGTCTTGCTGCTCTGATGTGAGCAGTGTTACATCAGTAAAAGGGGTGGGAGGGGGATACTTTATCATTCAATTACTCTTGAACTACAACTCTGACAGTGGTGAGTAAAACACAGAACTGAGGTCTCTCTGTAAGAAAGCTTCTGACACCTGTATGAAATTATGATTTTCACAGTGAAGTAATTATTCAATGGATGTTTGAGAGCATGATATCACCTGTACTAGAAGCCATTTATGCTCTGCGGTCCTCTGCACCAACGTGTGATGTTTCATAGCACGACCTGAGAATCTCGCACTTTAATGAAGTGCAAGATTCTTAGGTTGCCATTTTTAACAATGCAACATGTTTAAAAGTGAACCAGTATTTACCACGCTCCTGACCGATTACATGGACCTACACTAATACTCATTGACATTCTTACCCTAATTGCTATAAAAAGTATCTTGACTCACTGGACCACGGCTACTCCTCCTATGATACATGACTGGTTTGACAAAACTAATCACTTCCCCAAATTACTCTGGCTTCTAGTCACTCATGACAAGGAACATGACGGGGAGAAATTTTTTGCCATTTGCGACCCCTTTATTAAAACTCTATGAAGGACTCTGAAGCACAATTTTATGACCGCTACAGATACACCATGGAAGGAGACAGAGGAACTTCGAAGTGAAGCAGCGGTTAGGTAGGATACCTGCAAGCGGAGAGCTGGGGAGATACACGGGATCCTAGATCCAAGAGACCCTCTGATTTGAAGCTTACATGCTTCCAAAACTTATGAAGGGCAAGGGGGGCGGGGATATGTTCTGTTTACGAGTTCCAGGTTTCTCTTCTACCTGCCAAGGGCTGTCATGTGCTGTTGGACGATTGGGCCAGGGGGGGGAGCAATGACGTCTGTCAATATTGGGAGTACCTATTTCCTTCCTACTAACCTCTGCCATTTGAATTGGATGTACTATCATTTTAGTCTTGTGTCCTGGCCTTTATTCATTATTTATGATATTGTCCTTGTATGTTTAAATGAAAATGCAATAGAAAGTTTAATATATATATATATATATATATATATCCTATATAATAATTCGCTAAAAGGTGTGTAACGATGCAGTCATACTCAGTAGATACTGCTGCACGTGCTGCAGTAATGTGCAGTAGAGAGGGTCCGAAGGAGCGTCCAGCTCTGTATCAGCCACGGCGCAGGCAGTCTCTACTGTGCATGACTGCCCTGCACAACCGTCTGGCAGTGGCACTGTGGCCCGTGTAACGGGCTCTTCAACTAGTATATATATATATATATATATATATATATAAAGCCCCATTTAATCACTGGTACTTTTTAGTTGAGATATGGTGTTTGCCCCAGTATTCCTAGTATACCAATTTCACTTTACCCAACATTAAGTAGACTTACTGCTCTGAATCAGTTCTTTTCAGGAATTTTATGGTTTGAATTCATTTGTCTTACTCCCTGAGTATAGCAATTACAATGCAGGAAGAAATGGACAACAACAGCTTCCAAGATGGAAAGTAAGGTACCAGTGTGGGCTGGAATGGAACTCTACAACTACATATAAACCAATTAGCTTCAGGCAGTCAAAAGTGTAAAAAGTACTGGAAACAGTGCAGTGAATGTAACTCTCAAATTCCACTAAATAACATACTCTGTATTTGGCAATCAGTCACTATGCCTGACTATTAGCTACATATCCCAGATTTCCAACATTTAATGCTGCTTGCACTGGGGCAGTCTTTGGGCATTTGAAGGAGTTATTTTCCTCTACGCCTCAAGGTACATGTACGCCATATCTCTGCCCATGCTATGGGGCTGTTGGACTGGGTTTATTAGCATTAAAGTCATAGCATTGGATTAAACCATCCTGGCATTATCGTTTGTTGTAATGCATTCCAAGAAGTGCTGCAATTGGACATAGCGATTAATGCTAGTGGGACTGCACTAATGAATTCATACATTGCCTCTGTGGGTCTAATTCACAAAAAAAAAGTGGAGAGGTTCTGTAACCATCCAACATGCATCATAGATGAGAAATAAAAAATGTAATGTGATTATCAGTTGAAGCTGAGGGTGAATAAAATGTAATGCATACCACTTAACCCCTTTGAGTGCCAGAGGGGTACGCAACACATTGCGTTGCAATGCTTTGAGTACCCCTCTGGCACTCAAAGGGTTAATTCCCAAAATGAATCAATTCAGAGATGTAGTGCACACTGATATTGGTGCACTAGGAAGAACTCTTGGGGCAAACCAACTACACCATAGAAGGCAAATCAAATTCCCATTGGAAAGCAATGCATTGGAGAGCTCTCTAGCATTCAAGACTTAACCCTTTGAGTACCTCTGGCACTCATAGGGTTAAAAATTGTAATGTAAATCAATGTCATTTTTTTGTCCCCTCTGGTGCAGTTGGTTTGCCTCAGAATTGCTCCAGTTCTTCTGTGTGTACAGATGAAATATTAGAAAGAGCTGATACTAGACATGCTTTCAGTGTCTTGAGAAGTGGTTTATTTTTTATGTACTATGCTTATTTCTGCACCACATATGCAGTCTTACATTTAAATGTATTGATCATTATCCACTATGTATTCACCCTTTCCCACAATATAAAATATGAGACATGATTTATTCATTAAGTCAGGCTCCAGTCTTCTAATTCTGGAGATTATTAGATTGTGTGTATTGAAATGTCCAGCACATTAGCCCTGAGGTCACCTTGCAGTCTTACTGTACTAAGATTGGATACAGAAAGCTGTCTAGGAATGGTATTTATTCATGGTTGATACCACATTGACAATAGTTTTTATCTCAGGAGATATCACTGGTTCTTTAAGAGAGCAAAACAAACCTGTTCCTGTGGTGTGGGATGTGAATGGGGTATTTTAACCCGTGTCCAGGCATGATGTAACTGAATGTAATCTTGGCTATATATGGAAATGTAGAGGAAAAACACACAAGAAGCTCTACTTTGATACCAGACAACCTCATAAAGCAGGATTGGCAACCCAATGCCCTTCATTTGTTTACTATAACTCCCATTATCCCTTGCCACACATGACTTGCCAGGAATGATGGAAATTGTAGTTCGAAACAGCTGGAGTGCATAGGTTGCCCATCCGTATCCTATGAGGACAAACAAGGTTTTCAAAAAGCCATGATCTGCAAACCCTATGGTTCAAAAAGTCATCATAATGAAAAACTTGTCGGATCATGACTTGGTGGTAAAAGAAGAACAATATTTTGAGAAGTAAATCCGTCACGTTTGAATTAAAAATGACAGTAAGAAAATCTCATTGAACAGTGCCCTTAAAAATTCTTATCTTAAAAATTGTCTTTCATTTTGTCTTTGAAACGAAAATGTCAGGAAAAAATGATGTTAATCAGAGAAAAAAAAATTATGTTCAAACGAATATTTTTTTCTGAAAATACCTTACATTATGACGGAAGATTAAACCTAACCCACTTTTAAGACTGCTTTCTCCCTTTGATGGAGATGGCGGAATTGGATGCAAAAAAATTACAGAAACATGTCTGAGAATTGAAGGATCATGGTGTAAGAGCTTTTTTTTCTGATTACAGACAATTTCAGTTATCACCACTTTCTGAACATCGTTTTAGGGATATGGATTGCCACCTTGCAACACCTGATGGAATTGGCAGGCCTCCTGGAAATGTGCTATGAAGCTTTTTCCTCATCACACCACATAGGGAAGGAACCTTATCAGGCCAGCAGCAGTCACTTGACTGCTGAATACCCTTGAGTTATAGACTCCTTATCTAACCAGTTTGTGGAAGTGTGAAAAAAGCAGGAATTCTAATGGTGTCTTAAGGAAATGAGTAGGGACAAAGGTGAAACAATTTTGTCTTTGTAAGGCAGAATGGGTATCCTGCATTATCATCCACCCTCCTTACTCAGTGCTATGAAAAAGCTTTATATCATTGTTCATGGAATATCTCTGGAAGACCTGTCACTCCAGTCAGCTGTTTCTTGGTAGAAATCCACCCAAAGTATAAAAACATAGTGAGGGTACTGCATAAAAATAAACGCAGTTTACAAAGCTATTGGGGAATTAAAACAGGGTACAGGGTAGAGACATAGTCAAACAGAGCCATGGAGAGCCAGATGTGGACTCAGGACCATCGACACATAGCTGATAATAACTTTACATTAAAAATTAATAAATACTCCTTGTGGCCACCCATGAAAACATCAGGTTAGGTCAAACCTTAAACCATGGCTACATCACTAGTGCATGCATGTCAATGCAAATGACAGAATCTCTAGGTAGCCAGTTTTTGCAAATCCAAAATTTTTTAGCATTATGCTACTGAGACACAAAAATAACCACCCCAACATTTTTCAGCACCATACTACTGAGCCAAATAAAATTTAGCGACTGCAAAGTCTGTACACATTAATAAAGAATAGTGGCAAGAGAGGTAAATGACACATTGATAGAAAGTTAACCAAGCCTTAGTTATGTGTAGATATACTATAGTTCTTACACTCTTGTGCCAAGGATATGTTTATATTTTAAATCTATGACGGGGTTAAATTCCAGGGAAGGTTAGATGAACAATGAAGTGTGAGCAAATTCTGGAGGGTATCTTGTTAGACTGAATATTTATTTTAGTTATTGACTTAAAATATATAATTTTATTTCCTTTCAAAAATAGCTGCCTGTCTTCCTTGGTGGAGGGGGAAAATATATATATATATAGATAGATAGATAGATAGATAGATAGATAGATAGATAGATAGATATATGTAACCAGCTAGGAAGCACTCTTACTAAATAGTCTGTTATCCTAGGTGCTGTAGCACATGGGAAATCCAATTTAGGGGAAGAAAAGATTCACCATCAGTCTCAGGACTTCTTGAAAGATGCAATTTTATTCAAACAAGTGTCAAAGTTTCAATGTGCTTTCCACATTTTTGTCAGGACCAAAGAAGTGATCCCATCCCCCTTCTTTATATACCCAAACACTAGAGAACACCCGCCAAGTTCATCTGAACGTCATAACTGACGTCATCACGTGTCCCCCCACCAATCTAGATGTATAAGCCTGTGTATATACAGTATGGAGTGCAACATCAAGTGTGAAGCAAATAAAGAGGATTTAAAAGTGAAATCAAAGTGGAGAATATACAAAATTCAGCACATGAACATATGCTAGTCAAGATCCCCGCAACTGTTATATTAATAGAACTACAATGTTACAAACAGTAGTAGTAGTGGACCCAGTGGCTGTCACTTGTCCATACACATAACTAGTATTGCTGAGAACTAGGCTGAGCAGATGTATTTGTAACCGGCAAGTATACCATATCTTCCCGTGGGACATCCGCACATCTCAACGCATGCTATGTGTTATCTTGTAAGTGAGAATAACATCAGGGACAGATTTTACTAATGCATCTTAAGTCGTGGTAGCATGAATCCACTGTGGGATCAGGATATGGGATGGGCTATCAACAGAGACACTACAGACTCCCTTCATAAGCGCATAAGAAGAACAGTTTGGTGTAGTCGTGTCTAGAGGTGAAGGGTAGCCAAATGGTGAGGAACCTAAGGTAGTGTAAACTGAACAGATCCCAGAGGTTGTCCAGGTGTCGGTCTGAAATCACTGACATTTTTACCATATGTCCCAACAATGACCCAGAGGTTATCCAAGTTACTACGGGAACACAAATTAGACCCTGTATAAGTAAAAACCATCGTGAACCCCAACACAGAAAGGAGTCAGGTTATCTCGGGTCACACATTCAGTGGCTAAAAGCAACAAAGATACAACAAGATAGACAGTAGGCCACTAGGGGAAGTAATTAAGCTGTTGAAGACTGTAAACCAAACAAGAAGAAACCAGCTAGGATGCAATATTGCCATGTCAGTAATAGATGTCTTACATTCATAACATGTAGGCAAGTGATGTGGAATACAGCAGTATACCGTAGCAGAAAATGGAAAGAATACATTGCCAATATTAATAAAAACAGGAATAGGATAGGACTTCATTGAGGCCATTAGGAGATATTAGGTGGCATTTAATGTATGTATCCAGTATGCCTCTCTCTGCAATAAAATACAGTCCCTGTTGCCTCTTAAATGGTGGCACTTGATCTGTAAGTATAGTCTTAAGGTTAGCTAGTGTCCACTCTCCAACTATTGTCGAGCAACAGGCTTATCTGAGTATTTTTTCTCAAATGCCTGTCTAATACTGGTCCTGTGGTTGGCCATCCTCTCCCTGAATGTGGCGCTCTTTTTGCCAGTGTAGTAGAGTCCACAGGGGCACATGAGTAAATATACCACAAAGTCCGAAGTACGCGTCAGCCTGTGTTTAATTTTTATTTTCTTATTTGTATGTGGATGTCTTAATATCATGGTATTACAAGTAGTGCAGTTCGGGCATCTAAAGCTTCCTCCTTTACATTTCGGTAACCATCTATCCTTTTCTTTGTTTGCAAAAATCCCCTTCTTTTCTTAGGACCTATCTGTTTTCATCAATATTTCACACAGTCACTTTCCCCTCCTAAAAGCAACATCAGGGTATTGTCTGTGGAAATGATGGTCTAGAATTTCCTAATAGTCCTACTGATTTTAATTCTTTGGGCAGAATGGTCAGAGACAAATGCTAAATTCTCCTTCTTTGTGTTAGTGTCAGACTTCTGTAATAAAGACTCTTGTGTCAGTCCTTCACATCTGTTAAGTTGGTCATCAATCAGTTTCTTTGCTATAGCCCCTCTCCAGGAACTTATTCTGCATCTCAGTGCAGGGAAGCCTATCAACTACCTCCATAAACATTACAACCAATAACCAACCCTTCCTTGGACCACTGCAATCAACAGCACTTCTCTCTCAAACACACTGACTGGCACTGCTGTTCATGTGGCAGGAGGCACTTACACCCAACAGCACTTACTATTCTCCTTCTGTGTCCAGCCTTCCTTCCTCTAGGCTGTAAGCTCTTAAGATCAGGGCCCCCTGATCCTTCTGTTGTCCACAGAAGGATCAGAGGGAGGCAGTTGACTGATTGTCGGCAGAGAGTGTTTTTCAGATCTTCCGTCCAAAGGATGATCTGTACCGTCCTACGTCTCTTGGATCAATCGGTCCTGGTTCTCCTCTACGGGATGAGGTGACACGGTGGTGTCTCGTTACGTCAGCACCAGCGTGAAGTCGATATGGTCCAACCAAATATAGGTCAGGTGGATGCTGAGTGGTTGTAGCTTCGGTAAACTCCACGCTGCAGTGAGCCGTGCAGGGCAGTGCTTCGAGATGTATTGGAGTCTCAGAAGTGCCAGAAGCCAGGCTAAAGTGTGTAGCTCAAATGAATAACTGTCCACAAAGTGCGGCAGCACTATGGGAAATATAAAATAATCGGGCAAAGTATCGAAATCAAAAATAACAATGTGTGTCACTTCTGAGACTCCAATACGGGCCATACATAAAGGAGATTTGAAGTAAGGGTACATCTGTACCACCCGATATATTTTTACCATATTTGCTCCATAGATGACATTTGGCTCTATTATGACTTTTTTCTTGTAAGGGCATTCTCATTTCAATACTATTATTCCCTAGATTATATGACCATTTGCTTACTGTTTATCAACATTATGGGTCTTTAATTAGTCCATTGTATAGTTTTGTGTCTATTATTTTTATCCCATATATCAATATATTGTATCACTATTATCCATTCCTGTGTTGTATTTGTATTATATATTTATCTTTTCTTCTTTACATACTACACTTAGTATGTGATTATTATTTCTCTTTTTTTTTCCTTCTCTTTTTTTCTTTTTTCCAATTGCGCTGATCCACTCTCCTCAGTCCCTGCACTCACCAGTGTCTGTGTTGCCTCTGGTAACCCTTTATATCTGGGTCCAGTCTGTACCACACTTTGCCCACATTGCCTCAGTTCACCCTATTGGCTTAGGGTCACTTTATTGCCAGTATCTGGTGTCTGTTGCCTCTGTTAACCCTAGCATGCTAGCGCTCCTTCACTGCCAGTATCCTGTCTGTGTTGACTCCGTTTACCCTAGCGTTCTAGGGTTCAGTCACTACCTAAGTCACAGCCGTGTTGCCTCCGTTAAACCTAGCGTGCTAGCGTCCAGTTGCTGCCAGAGTCCATTCAGTGTTGCCTCCATCAACCCTAGCGTTCCAGGCCTAGCCATTGCCAGAATACTGTATCTGTTGCCTCGATTAACCCTAGTGTTCTAGCGTTCAGTCACTGCCAGAGTCCTGTCCATGTTGCCTCCGTTTACCCTACTCTCCTAGTGTCAGTCCTCTGCCAGTGTCTTGCCAGTGTTGCCTCAGTTGACCCTAGAAGTCTAGGGCCTAGTGTCCACTTGTACACTATTTGTGCTGCCTCCATTATCCCTAGTCCACTAGGTAGGTGCCCTTCTGTTACCCATCGCCTGTGTCAGCTATTGCGGTGTGGGGCTGTTGAGGATATTATTGTTCTGAAGTTTGCTGTGTTTCTGCTTACAAGTCCAAGATCATGATACTTATTTTGCTTACTATTTCTGTGTGTTTATTTTTTGCCCTGTCCTGCGTCAGATCTGGGATGTACATGGTACAGACTTTATCTGTACCTGAGAGGGGCTAGTGTGCATTATTTTTCAATAAAGCTTTTACCCTTACCTAACTGTCTGAATGTTATTTACAAAGAGTAATAAACCGTGACAGTGTGCAGTGCTCAGAGACATGGCCACGGTAAGGAAGGCTGAAACCCGACCACCACTGAACAAGACACATAAGTTGAAATGTCAAGACTGGGCCAAGAAATATCTGAAGACAGATTTTTCAAAGGTTTCATGGACTGTTGAGATGAGATTGACTCTTGACGTTCCAGATGGATGGGCCCGTGGCTGGATCAGTAACGGGCACAGAGCTCCACTTCGACTCAGATGCCAGCAAGGTGGAGGGGGGTACTGATATGGGCTGGTATTATCAAAGATGAGCTAGTTGGACCTTTTCGGGTTGAAGATGGACTCAAACTCAACTCCCAAACCTACTGCCAGTTTTTAGAAGACACTTTCTTCATGCAGTGGTACAGGGAAAAGTCTGCATCTTTCAAAAAGACAATGATTTTTATGCAGGGCAATGTTCCATCACACGCACTGAAGTACTCCACTGCGTGGCTAGTCACTAAAGGCCTTAATGATGATAAAATAATGACATGGCCCCCTTCCTCACCTGACCTAAACCCTATTGAGAACTTGTGGGCCCTTCTTAAATGGCAGATTTATGCTGAAGGAAAACAGTACACTTCTCTGAACAGTGACTGGGAGGCTGTGGTTGCTGCAGCACAAAAACAGATCAAGAAACTGACAGACTCCATGAATGGAAGACTTATGACTGTTATTGAAAAGAAGGGTGGCTATATTGGTCACTGATTTTTTTTGGAATTGTCAAAATGTTTATTTATAAATTTTGAGTTGTTTGTTTAGTATTCTCAGTTTAATAGATGAAAATAAACACGTAAGTTGGGAAAATTATCGTTTTTCATTTAGTTGCATAATAATTCTGCACACTAATAGTTGCCCAATAATTGTGCACACATAGATTTTCTCCTAAGAAAGCCAAAGCCTCACTTTTACTTTCTTAAACATTCAGGTTTAAGGTTTCTTAACAACATTTTGGATTGACGGAGAGGACTATAGTTGTTCAATAATACATTTAATCCTCAGAAGTACAATTTGCCTAATAATTGTGCACACAGTGTATATATAAAGTCTAAAACTTATTTCCCCAGACTTCCCCAGCACAGAGATAATAACAGCTAGATCAGCAAGGAAATTGAACCACAGATGTCTGTGTCTTTCAATTCAAATCAGTCAGACAGAATGTTGGGGTATTTTGGATCAGCCTCCTTTGTTCACTTCTCACATCCCGAGACATCTTCAACACAAAGATAATAACAGCAAGATCAGGAAGGAAATTGCTTGGACCACAGATGCCTATGTCTTTCAAATCAAATCAGTCAGACAGATCAACCTCATTTGCTCCCTTCTTACACTACCAGACACATCTAACACAGAGATATAATAACAGCAAGATCAGCAAGGAAATTGGACCATGGCTGCCTGTGTCTTTCATATCAAATCAGTGAGACAGAATGTTGGTGTATTTAAGGTCAACCTCCTCCCTTCTCACACACCCAGACTCCCCCAGCACAGAGATAATAACAGCCAGAACAGGAAGCAGCTTGGATCAAAGCTGTTTATGTCTTACCAGTCAGTCACACCAAATTCTGGGGTATTTGGGGTCAACCTCCTTTCTCCTTTCTTCTCCCCCAGAGTGCCCCAGACTCCAGCAATACAGAGAACAAATATCCTACCTAAAAGACTCTCTAAACTGAGCCTCAATTCCTCTTTATTTGCATATCTTCTCTAGCTCAAAACTGTGCTGCTTTCTCATCTCACAAACACAGAATGGCATGCCATGATAGCCTGACACCCTTTTATATGCCTGCAGGAAAAGGAGAAAAAACTACCATGTGGTGGGGAGAAACTCCCATTGATTTCAATGCAAAAAGTGGGAAAACTGCACTTTTTTCGTGAAATTTTTTGACCAGAAAATGTTCACATAAAACCAAAATTGGCGGAAAATGGCACTTCCCAGTGGGTAAATAATTTCCAGCAAAAAGTGTAATTTTCCTACTTTTTATATTGAAATCAATTGGAATTTCTCCCACGACATGGAAGTTTTCTTTTCCTGCATATGTGAAGTTTGCAGTTAATAAAAATAAATTAATAATAAAAAAGACATGGTATAAAAGGGGTCTAATGAGGGTGCCTGTGTTGGTGGAGTCTGGGGAAAGAGTCATTTGAACAGGGATTTTTTTAGGGGGGTTGTTGACTGGGACTGAGGAGACAGTTAATAAAAAAATAAATTAATTAAAAAATGGTAAGTAATGTGAAAAAGACAGGGACTCCTGATGTAAAATGTGTCCGGGACAGACTGATACATGGCAGGATAGAGTATTTTGTAGAGGATAATTTGTTAGAGACCCAAGCCTTGAGGCAACACTGATTTGCAGGACTTATAGTTATTACAGGCACAATCCCTGAGGAAACATTTATTTGTTGTAGGACTTAGACTTTTGTTAGGCCCAAGCCTTGAGGAAATATTGATTTGTAGGGCTTACACTTGTTTTGCACAAACACTGAGGAAACATTGATTTGTAGGACCAAGGGCGAGATGTTCAGAAAGTAGTAGTAACTGAAATTGTAATCAGAATAAAAAAGTTCTTACGTCATGGTCCGTCAGTTCTCAAACATGTTTCCATCATTTTTTGCATCCAATTCCTCCATCTCCGTCAAAGGGAAAAAGCTGTCTTAAAAGTGGGAGTGGTTTAATCTGGCATCATATTATAAGGTATTTTCAGAAAAAAATATTCATTTCAACGTTACTTTTTTGTCTGATAAACGTCATTTTTTCCTGACAAAATAAAAATGGTCTAAACTTGGAGAAGACAAATTAAGTTATTGTTAGCAGGAGTGAGAAGCAATTTTTCTTTTAAAAGACAAAAAAAAAGTATTTTTCTTTGAACTTTTTCATTTCAAAGACAAAATCAAAGATTTTTTTAAAGGCAATGTTCATCAAGATTTTCTTACTGTCATTTTTAATTCTTTAGACATATTTTCGAACATGAAGGATTTACTTCTGAAAATATTGTAGTTTTTTTACCACCAACTCATGATCCGACAATTGTATCATTATGGCGACTTTTTGAACATCTTGCCTTTAGACTTGCTTTAAGCCCATGCCCTTAGGAAACATTGATTTGTAGGACTTGGGCTTGATGTTAGAGGTCCCAGCCCTGAGGATTGATGTGTAGGACTTAGACTTGATAGGTGCAAGCCCATAGGAAACATTGATGTGTAGTACTTAGACTTATTAGATTACCATGCCCTGAGGAAACATTGATTTGTAGGACTTAGACTTTTTAGGCACAAGCCCCGAGGAAACATTTATTTGTAGGATTTTGGCTTGTTAGCATCACAAGCCCTGAGGAATCACATCAGAGAAAACTTTTATCACTCAGGCTTATTAGCATCACAAGGCCTGAGGAATCACATCAGAGATAATTTTAGCACTCAGGCTTTTTAGCATTACAAGCCCTGAAGAGTCAGTGATTTATATGACTTAGGCTTGTTATAAACAAGCCCCACCAAATTGATTGTTTTTGTAGGCCCCTGAGTTCAAAGAACAAAGCCTTGAAAAAAACAAAATGCCCTGCTCGCCCAGTGCCAGAAGGTAGTCAGTGGCCGCTGGCCATTGTCAAATGCCCTGGTGTCATTGCCGTATTTGCGAAAGCTGTTCTTGCTGCTGCTGTTGATTTGTTTAAGCAGCAGGATGATTAGGCAGCCCCAAGGGAATCGGATCAACAACAGCAGTGATGTGGGTGATTATAATTATGGCTTGACTTTACACTACTAGCCAGGGTTCACCTGAGGCAGTAACAGCACCACAACTAGCCCCCACCGCTTCAGATATATGTCGTAAAATGTAATTTGTGAATAATACTTCTCATCCTGCCCCTCCTCCAAAATCATGGGTGAGCTGTTCAAATAGAAAACAAAAAGAATAGAAGCGCACACGCTCTAAGTGTAGACTGTAATTGCCAGATAAGGACCACCACCAAACAGTCACCTATATATAGGTTGGATTGGTTACTCACATGTAAAAGAGGCAGTAACCAGCCTCACAGTATAAGAGCCTCCACTGGATCACCCCTAGTGCGGGTATCTGTAATCCTCCCTCCTTCTTCATCCTGTGTTCCTCCAGCTAGGGTTCTTACTCGTCACCTCATCCAGAGCAAATGTAGTCAATCTCCAAGTAGTATACCTTGGCTTTAATGGAGTCCGCAATACAGCTCTATATCTAATGGGTGACCTAGTGCCCTAAACTTCTATACAGCTGGACTATAAGAAATATGGGGAGTGTTATATACAGATATGCAACTCTATATATGGACCGTACACTGGAACCTAGCATCACAAAAACGATTTATTCCAACAGATTAGTAAAGAACATGTAAAACTGTATAAATACAATGATACACACAAATTGAAATATAAAAAAAAAATATACATGCAGTGAAATCGCTATATACCAATAAAAAATCGCTATAGCGAATATCATAAAAAACTACTCTGATATGTATACCCTACATGTTACATGGTATACTACCACTTTCAGTGTATATATATATTTTTTAAATTTCTGTATATCATTGTATTTTGGTGGGGGAGATTATGATGAATTACATGGTTTGACAGAAGATTTGGCTATGTCTTCCCATGGCCAGAACCTAGCGCAAGAAGGTGATGGTGAGCCAGGTGCTTTGCTCACCAGAGAACTTTCAGGCTCTGGATGGATTTCTCTTTTCTTCCTCCTCTTTGATTTCTGGCTTGCCTCTTTTTACCTTTGGGGAGAGACAGGGGGTAAGACAACAGTGAAGGCTAATTTCTTTGGTGGGGATTTGGCTTTAACATGCCACACAAAAATGTCATGGTGACTGTGTTTCATATGTGTTATGATGGTGGATGTGCCAAGGTTCATTCCCACCTTTCCCCTTTTTCACTGATTTATTACAAATTGTGCTCAGTGGCAACACGAATGACTATACTGTGCCTGCCCCAAGAGAAAAAAAGTCCCACACCCAGGTCCTCAGTGGGGAGGGGAAAGGTAGAGAAGAATGGCCTCTTTTTTCTTCTCCTCCACATTAACCTTCACTGTCTGGGGTAGAAGATGATGTTATTGTTATTGTTGCTGCTGCCACAGAATCAGCACTACAACTAGGACCAGATTTATTCCTGCTGGCAAGTGGAACCTGTCCCAGTCCCACATCACTGCTGCTGTTCAAATTCTATTCCCACCGTGGCCACGGTGGTCTGTGGCACACTAGCCTGCTCCTCATCATCCTGCTGCCGTTACAACTCAGCAGCAGTAGGAATTACAGCAGCAGGAACCTAGGCAAATGCTGCAGTCTCACTTCTAGTGGTGGTGGTGGTGATGCCCATCCCCATTTTTTTCTCTCAGTCTCCCATTCCTTCTCAGTTTGGGATAAAAAGGACATTAATGTCTTTTCCACCCCAGCTGCTTCACCATCACTGTCATCATCATCACCACCACTAGTCCCTCCTCGCTGCTGATGATGATTGGTGGTTATAACAAATGTGACAGAGGGTCCCCTACTGTTATACTTTCCATCTCTTCATGGGAAGAAGGCAGACTGGCAGCACTAGCAGCAGGCACAGGCAGCTGATCTGTGCTGATGGTGATATTACTGCTGCTAACCGACAGTTCTGCCTTCCTCGGTATCATGTCCCAGAGGGACAAAGTTGGGGGAAGAGGAATCACAGCATCAGAGGGATGTTGTGGACTACCTTTACTGCTATATATATATATATATATATATATATATATATATATATATATATACTATTTTTTTTCAAGAATTATGGAAGTGAAGAAATATATGTGTGTGCCTTTTATTGCTACAGAGAACACTTCAACAAAAACAACATGCCAATAACCCATTGGATGCTGGAGCTGAAGAGCAGTGTATTGGAGATGTCTCAGTATGCATATACTTACTGATGTCTAGCGCAATATCTTGTACTTAAAGAGAAAAACAAAAATAAGGTTCATTTATATCAAATACCTTTTTAAAGTGAGGATCTTAAAAGGTGTATTTGTTCTTTAAATTCCTGAAAAAAAATCAGTAAACATTCAACATGCAGAGGAATGTTTTTTCTGGAATAACTTGGCTGTTTTTTCCTCTGTGCTGGTCCGATGGCCAAACAAACTGGAACTTACATGATGAAAAGCAAACTAAAAACTACAAAATTTAACTTGTGGCTTCCAGAGAGATGGCTGACCCACTGCAATGCAATCTGTACACTGAAAAAGCAATCTTCAAAGTACCAGTCATATAAAGGATAAGTCAGCTAAGCATGCAAGGTACAATCTATATAGACAGTGAAGAGAAATGAATACACAAAACATACAAGTGCCACTCAGTGTGGTCACAAAAACATGAAAACAAACAAAAACATCCTTTGAGTCCAAAATTGTATTTTTCAGTACTATTTTGTTTTTACCCTTTAATCTCGTGCGAGGTGGAGACATATCCAAAGCATTGTGTGGCAATGCATTGCATAGCTCTCTGGCACTTAAAGGGTTTAAGGACCAGAGCGGTATGCAATTTATTGCAGTGTAATTCACACTTCTGTGGCCCGTATCAGGTAAAGTTCACCTCAAAGAAAAGGAGAAAAATATTATAGCATATCTTTTCATTTTGCAATTAAAAAGAGATAGGCTGGTGTTAACAGAGTATGCATGACAACAAAAACAAAACTGCTTAAGTGCTTGTCAGCCACAGTCACATAATTAGAACAATACAAGGGAAATGAGATCCGTTTCAGTCCTCATGGACCACTCAGGCCTGGTTTCTGGTAACTACTGTAGAGTGGTCACAGTCATCCTAAGGAAGCTATAACAATCCTAGGATCTGTTGGAGCTGTAAATGAGGGACTCCGTTGTAGATTCGGATCTTTTGTAGTCATTGGGGGTTCACACAGTATGTACTGTAATGACAGCCACCTGCAAATTTCCAAATCTTATATGGGGTTTTATTTGCAAACTATGACTAGTTGTTATAATTTCTTTATAAGAGTCATACATATGAGAGTCTCAGTGAATAAAAGTAATGTTTTATTATAATAACCTGTGAACGGTTATGCCTCCAACAGTGGATTATAAATATACATATATTTATTTATGTTTCTGCACAATTGTGGGATTTCCACATTGAGTACCAATTATTGCATGTTGAATATTTTTATTTTAAACATTTGTCAATAGCAATAACAGGTGTTTTCTTTCCTAGCCCTGAGCTGTTTTGTCTATGTATCTAAACCCTTTATTACATTGGGTTCCTTTGGCACCAAAGAAGTGTTAAAATAAGTGCAATTTTGGATAAAACAGCTTCACTACAGTGGAAAAATGAACAATTTAATAGGGCTTTTAAACGCTGATGGCAAAAAGTAAATTTTTTCTCAAGAATATTTGAGAAAAATAAAATATCTTAATCAAAATACATTACACTACATGACAGTGTAATTTTAAAATAAAAATAAACAAGACAAACAAGATTGAATGTGTGTGTGTAAATACCGAATAGTACTGTATGGTGCCTGTGTACTCTGAATCCAAATACACTATTACTATTGAGAATGTAATTTTAAAATTATGTTTATAAACATAAACTGTGATGACATTAAATTATAATCAGCACTATTCAACAACATAAAGGTAATTAAAAAAATTAACTTCAGAATTTAATGTGGGGGATGTGGATGTTTGTGAATATTTGATGATGATGGTGGTGAGATGATTAATAGAAAGGAATTCTAGGCAAATTATTTGCAGAGTCATGTTTGATTCCAACATAACTGTGTCCTATTATGTGTCAATCATTCATCAATATTCATAGTAGCACTGGTCCCAACTTACATAGATGATGATGGTAACTGTGAAAATGACTCCTCCTCATCATCAATTCTACTGTTATTACATGTGCCGTATGCTTCAGTCTTGCTTTCATTTTAACTTCTACTACATGACATATGTATGGTATTAGATGCTGGTTAATTTTTTAGAAATGTAAGTCTACCAATGCTGCTATTGGATAGATGTATCCTACTCTCACTAACAATTTAACTAGCTGCACTGAAAAAACACTCTGACTGAACAATTGCTGGTGGGCAGCTAAGGGTTTCCACAACAATACACATGAGTACTGGTCACACCCACTGTTCTGTTTGCCAGTACTCAAGTTGGATTATGTCTTACTGGCCTACTAGTTAATTAGATATAAAAATAGTTTTTTAAAAATGTCAAGTGGGCTGCACCCTTGAGTTAGGCAGGCCACATTTGGCCCATGGGCCACTCATTGGATGCCCCTGTTCTAGAATATAATTTTCCTGCAGTGGGGGCCTCTCCATGGAGATAGATGGTGTTTGTGTGCATCAGTTACTAACCATATTCTGGAACCAAGCCCTCAAGAGATGCGCTAGTACCACCACGACCAACACCGCAAATTATAGACTGCCATACCCGAGACACATTAATTACTTTATGCAAAATGATACAATGTTGTTGGTGGTGGTGCTAATGCTGCTGAGGGTATAATCATTTTTGTTTACATCCTTTTGAAAATGTTTTCTAGTATTTTCTACCCTATGTTTCTCCTTATCATATGTCACAGTTCAATCTACCACTCAATCTATAACTTTTGTATTCTTTCATGGAATCTGATTTCTTAGAGTCCTGCTGCTCATGTCTTGACACAAATCCAGAAATTTTATTTTTAAAGCAGGGGTCTTGCAATGTAGCTAAAATGTATTCCCCCATTGCTTTTAATGTAGACTGTGTGAGGATCCTGCTAAAAGCATACTAAAGTTATTCTCCAACTGATTCATGTCGGTGTTATTGATCTTCATTTCTTCTGTAATAGATTAGTGTAAGTTTCTCACTGATTCCTGCACTAGCACAACTGACTAGCAAGTCAGCCTTCTCAAAAGGCTTCAGCAGCGCACATACACCAAACATTTGCTGCCATTGATTAGGCGCTGAAGAAGCTCCCTCCAAAATCTTCTGGTTAAGCACTGCATATTAAGTAATGGCCTTGTTCATCTGTTCATGCAAATTCTCCAGCACAAGGCTGGGATCTCCATTTTAAGCTGGTAATTGTGTAGGTGGTTAAGCTCTCAAAAGCCATTTAATGTATTACATGCACTATGGAACCAGCTAAAATGTGTATACATTTTGTGGGCAAAATATAGAATTTCTTTAATGGTTTTATATTCTGAGAAGAATCAAGTAAAAATTAGATTTAGGGCATGGTTACAGAGAGGTACATGTGCCATATCTCAAGACAGCTGTTGTGTTGGAGCCATTGCCAGCAGAGAAAAATCCAGCTTCCAAGTTGCAGGGTAAAAGCAATTCAGCTGTTCCTTACTGGAGTTTGTTTAACACAACTGCAGCTTTGTGTTATTGCCTCTCAAAACTATGCATACGTACAATGTTATGCTAATGCTATAGGCTACCCTACTGCTTCCCTTACTTGTAGTGCCAGGGGCAACATTAGCAGTGATCTACATACTACTGCCCACTGATGCAAAAGATTCCCAGCAAGCAATGACAGTCATATACTCTATATTATATCCACTAATAAATATATCTTTAGTCAGGTGAACTTTCTTCAAGTAAAGTTTCCAGCCATTTGCCTACAACACCAACCTTATGCTTTTACAAATCTGGCACAGCCATCCTTGAGCATTAACTGGGGCTTATGATATTCTAGCTGGCTGCAATATATGACATCAGTTCTATAAAACCTCTTCTCTACAAAAGAACAGGGCAGCATATCAACCACCAGCATTTTGGAAAGTTTACCATCCCTGAGGTCTACTTATGGATTATTTTTGTGCAGTTTTTGACTCAGTAAGAGTTGACTGGCTTCACGTAGAGGAACTTTGTAATTTAATTGCTTTAACAACATGACTACTACTAGCGGTGGAAGAGTAGGTGGTAATGGCAGTGGCTTTGATACGTATGGGCACTCTATGCCTCTTGTCACTTTCAACTGACTCAGTCATCATTGTTTGCCTTTACACAAGAGCAGTAGGAGACATGGGTATTATTGAGGAAACTATTATCCAACTCTCTGAGATACCTTCAGCAAACATTTAGGAGTGTTTCTATTGCTGCTAGTCATCTCACCTCTGATGTGCTGCTGGTGTGTATGCTAATTAGATCTGTGGTTGTGCTTCATTTGGCATGTTAGTGAGGATTTTTAAAGAAGTGGTGGTTTGGCTTTCCACTTGCTCACATTCTATTTACAGAGGCAACAGATAGCAACATGTTTAACTTTTGGATTACACGTGAAGAATCTCCATACTGTAGATTTCATACACTGAGGGTCCTGAGGGACTACTATAATAGGGGCTAGATGTTGCAGTAGTACTAGTTGTATGTTGTGACATGTTAGAATCCTTGCATTTTTAACCTGAAGCAGAAACACTCATATGTAGACTAGCAGATGTGATGCTGCTTAGTAAATAATGAGTGTGACTGGGTGGGGTTTGGACTTAGAAGCAATGATGCTGATGATGATGACCAATATGATAATTGTGTATTTAAAGTCATGTTTACTTGTCCAGTTGAAGGTTTTGAAAATATTGTTACTTTTCAGTGGTGGAAGATTAAACCATTTCCCTGTCACTCTTTATCTATATCATAAGAAGGGGAGTGGAGGGAGACAGTCTAGCTCTGAACATCAATAATTAGGGCATCAGCAACATCATCTGCTTTCTCCCACATATGTTCATATTCTTATAGGTTTTTTGAAGTCTGAAAAAGTGTCTCTTTTCCTTTTTCCCTTTGAGTGGTTTAAAGAACATTGATAACAGTTATGGCAGAGTGTTAATGTCACTGTTTTACACAGCATTTAGTCTCATTTCTAAATCCTCTGCTATAGCAGTAACACTAGAATGTGACTCTTTGTCATCTTTAATGCTAAAAGATTCAGTACTAGTATTGGTAGTGGTAGGAATTGTCATGTAACTTTTACAACAGCCACCTCAGAAAGACAAGGATCATTTTTTTTACATTAGCAGTGCCCTCTAGTGGTCAAATTATAATTAGTTATTCTGTTACATTCTAGTGGAGAGGAAAGTCAGTGACTTACAATACTCCGTAGAATGTGATAGAAACTGCTGAGTCATTTCCTGTCAGTTAGAACTATCAGGAAGTAAACACATTAAATCCACTTCCTGGTTATTTCAGCTGTTATAACGTTTGAATAAAACAACTAACAGCAGTGGGAGTGACCTTTTTTTACTCAGCAGGTAAAGTCCTATAACGTAGGTTTTCATAAGAAAAAGTTTACTGCTCATATTTTCTTACTGTAGTAATATATATGCATAATTTAACTGATATTTTTATTTTCTTCCTACTGTATATACTTTCCTTGAATCCACTATTTCAGTTCTTCTCCTACTATTACATTCAGTGATATATGAGCATCCCCTGGCTGAAGACTGTAAAAAATGTCTCACTCAATAATTTCTTCAGATCCTGTCCTTTACTCTTACCCTCTTTATTGGTATCCTATTGAAATGTTGCCTTTTATTTGGTGACCAAGAAAACAGTGCATTCATAATGTCACATGGTTCAAAAAAGCGCCAAAGAATCTCGCCCGCATGAAAATGGGAAAATGGTGAGATTCTGATATTGCAGGCTTAAGTGGACGTGATGTATAGTTCAAAGCCCTGTGTCTGTCCTTTTCATTCCTTTGTTGACTTCCTGTTTCTCAGTGTTGGTGCTGTCTCTCCATGCGGACACAATGGGAAGGGCTCTAAACCTATTCCCTAAATCAGCATCATTTAGAATGCCAATAAGTGTAAACCAAGCACGTTTGTGAATTATGGGGTTTGTAGAACTAATGATCACACTCATTGCACCACCCAGTCTAAAACAAATTGGACTATAACTCCCATAATTCACAAAGTGATTGATTTACACTTACTGGTATGTTAAATTACGCTGATTTAGGGGATACGTTTACAACCCTTCACATTGTGTCCGGCTCAGCACGGGGGAAACTGCACCAACAGGGAGAGATGGGAAGTCAGCAAAGGAATGAAAAGGATAGACACAGGGCTTTGAACTATACATTGTGGCCACTTAAGCCTGCTCTATCAGAATTTTTTTCCATAATTAAGCTTCTTTATTCTACATAAAGGTATAGTAACTCTTAATATGTAAACAATAATATTTTGTAGGGTTTGTTCTCCTGAATAAAACAAGGTTACTCCCACTACTGAGAGATTGTGGCTCAAACTTGAATTTCTTGGTAGACTATCTCAATGACCTGAAGTTTTACAGTGCCTCTGTTCCTACATCAGCCAACACACCTAAAAGATGCAGTGCTAGATTCTGTTGCAGGAGATAAATGTTAACACCTGTTTTATCAAACATTTTCCTACTGACGTCTATGGTGAAACCTGGAGATAAAAGCAGCGATAAAATTAGCACCTGTAATGGAATCCAGCCCACAATATCTTATGAATAAAACACCTCTTAGCAATGGTAGAAATGGGAGTACCCTTTTTTTATTCAGGAGAATAAACCCTAAAATATATTTATTTTTACATATTACCATCACTTTAACAGCTGGCTCACTGGAATAGCCGGACTGTGAGACATGCGCATACACATACACAAATATGTACACATAAGTGTTACTATTCTGTGCAGATACAAATTGGTCACAGATTGTTTTCAGACAGTAGGTATAAAATTCTAATATCACTAAAAGGGAAAAAAGATAAAAGCAAAATTACTGAAATATGGAAGACACACACAAATGCAAAGGAAGCTAGAGGGTAAAATATATTAAAAGTTGTATTTACATATTCTGCTATTAACTAAATATGCTATAACACTGTCTGTGCTAAATAAAACTTTCCAGATATAGAGCTTAGGAAGCTCCCACCATCCAATAATTGATCATATGGTGTACAATTCACATCCCTATGGGCAGCGGTGTCTGTAGAAATTTTTCCGGGGGGGGGCAAAGCCATAATGCGACCCCCAGGCCAGCCCAACCAGCCCCTTTGTTAATATGGAGCGGGTAATTGTGTGTGGAGGTGGCAAGTGCAAGTGCATCTGCTGTCTCTCTGCTCTTTAGCAGACAGGAAACTGTCATCTGGCTCCATAGTCAGTTATAAGATGAGTCCAACATCTCCACCCTCATGCTGGTGATGTTGGGACTGTGAGCTCCAACAGGCTGGTATCAGAGCTTCGTGTAAGTGTCTAACAACCACATTAACATATAATCACATTTATATGAATTTAACTTACATTTCCATATGCAATTGAGCCATTGCTAATTAGCGCAAAATTGGAAGCCTGTCAAAGGCATGGAGTATTCATGGCAATGTCGGTACATTGTGCTGGATTCACAGGAATATGATGGTGAAGACATCTCAGTGCAATGCGAGTCATGCTCTTTCACAAGCACCAATTTAAACCTTTGAATTCTGGAGGGATATGCACCTCATTGCAAAGCAATATGTTGGACACCCTGCTAGCACTCAAAGGGTTAAGAGTTATTTAGCATTTAATAATCTCACTGCTACCATGTCTACTTTATAAATCTAACTGATCTCTTGTACTCATCCAAAAAAACCTTGGAATTATTTAAAGGGGAACTACCACCCCACATAAAGTTTCCCAGAAAGAATTACCCATCTGGTGACTAGCTGATCAATAGTACTAGTCGCCAGAATAATTGCCTCCTTATAGAGAATTCCTACTGCTCCCGAGAATGACGGCCAGGAAACAGCTCAAACATCTTTGCATAGTGATGTCTGCACGCCTGTGCCATCAGTCCCTGTCTGCTTTAGGAGGCATTGCTTCGTACCTTAAGGTACTGGAAGGGACTGATGGTGCAGGCGCGCAGATTCTTCTAAACAGCTGTTTCCTGACTGTCAGTCTCAGGAGTAGTAGGAATTCTTTATAAGGAGGTATTTATTCTGGCGACTAGTACTATTGGGCAGCTAGTCACCAGATGGGTAATTCTTTGGGGGAAACTTTATGTAGGGTGGTAGTTCCCATTTAATCTGGTCGTGTGTCTCCTTTACAGCTCCCAGAAACTAGATCCATAGATTTTCAAGGTGAGAACAATTTAATTTAACCACTAGTGGACAAGACGGGCACACAACACTTTGCCTTGCAGTGCATTGTCTACCTCTTTGGTTGTCAAAGGAATAAATTCTGAAAGTGTATCCTGCAATGTTTATGTGATACAAATCAACTCTCTGAATAATGGGATCATCACCCCAATGCATAGCAGAAAAGAGTGGCTGGATTTATTCAAGACATAATAAATAGGGTAATTTTTTCTCAATGGTATGAGACATGAGTTGCAAATTAATTTCATCCATCAACTTGAAATTAAGCATTTTGGAGTAAACACTTTAAAATCAGTAAGTAAACATCCTGTATTACACACTATGTTTATAAATGAACTGAAGTTTATGTGAGAGCCAGGGGAGATGAACACAGGCTTTCCAATTTGAAAATGAACAGAGTACTAAATGCTCAATATAGATGTGTTAGGAGTCTGTTCCTTTCCCATTCTGATGCATCCAGACATCTTGTCCATCGGCAACTACTGGTTACTGATTTATCCTGAAAGAAATCACAAATCATGGTTTAGCTGCAGTTTGTTTGGCTAGAGTAAAGAAAATGTGCAGCTGTTCACAAACAGAAATAAACATTAGAATGCCAATAAAAGCTTCTGTGTTTGTTCCCTTGGATGTCCCTGGGGGATTTCTTAAACTTTTAACCTGTTAGCCATCTCTGCACTTTGATGTATTCACTGGAGCATATAAGTGTTTTAGTGTATGATGATGCATGTGATCTACCAATGTTAACTGATGAACTCCTCCCCTATATCATGTGCAGTGAAATAAAGTTACATCAATTTCCCCTTTGCCTTGTTTAGTCTTTATCTGAACTTCCCGTTCTGCCATAACCACATCCTTTGGCCAGGAATTCCACAATTTAACAGACTTTACTGTAAAAAATCCTTTCCTCTGCTGAAGTTGACACCTCATTTCCTCTAATTTCGAGGGGTGGTCCCTGGTTATTTGATCAGGCCTTGGAATGAACTGTTTAGATGCTTCATATGATTAATTTGCTGTACACTGCAATACTTCAGGTAGGATGAAATGTAGTTCTTTATTATGCATGGCTCTGATACACAGCTTCCATGCTGACCTCCATTTTACTTACTGAACATAACTGTCTGAACCTCCTCTAGCTCCCCCTGCAGGTTGATCGCATACATTGCTACATCATTTCTCTTTAACAAATATCAAACAAAAAACAATTCTACTAATAATAATATAAGATGCAAACTTTGTAACATATATTATCAAGCCAGTATTGCAGGTTAACCATTGTCACACATAGTCTTTGAGATGCTCTGGTTTTTGATTATTCTACCCGATCTGGATATGTATAGTGTTTCTGCGTTGCTTTCTGATACATTGCTGTCATCTGCCTCTTGCGGTTCATTGCCCAAAGATTCTAGTGTTGCTTGTTGCTCCACATGTCACTCTGCTGTTGAACTTGCTTCTGGAGTTTTGCAAGTTGTTTTCTCACCTGGTACACTAGCTAGTATATCACCATCTGGTACTTCACTGGACATTTCTCTTGTTTTCCTGAGGTGTCTACAATTTCATCAAAGCAATTGCCCTTGGTCTTTTTGTACCAGATATGAGCGGTGACCCAATTGCTAATATACTTTTGCTTTTTTTCAGTATTTATTGTATTTGTCCACTGGCTGTATCCACACATTGTCACCCCTGTGAAGGACTGGCAGTAATTTCAATACAGTTCCTGTTGTCTTTGGTTTTCCTGCATCCTAGCCTTGGTCTGAAGCACAAGTTTGGGTTTCAGTAGTTTTTCTCTCATTGGAAACAAAGTTTTTGTTCACCTGCTCATAAGCTTCTGAGTAGAACCACTGGACAAGCCCTGTGTTGGAGTATTACGGTGATCCAATAAAGCCAAGAATATGTCTGTCCCTGTTTGTTTTGCCTTTCACATTATTCTCTTTATGGTTTTTACCGCAGACTCGGCCTTCCCATTACTTTGTGGGTACCCAGGAGATGATGTCTGATGCTCAAATTTCCAGCTTTTGCTGAAATCTTTAAACTCGTCTGAAGAAAACTGTGCTGCATTTTCAGAGAACACAGTATCTGGAATGCCATAGCTTGCAAATCGGGCTTTCAATTTTTTGATGACTGTTTTGGATCTAGTATTTTTCAAATTGTCCACTTCCTAAAAACTGGAAAAATAGTCAACAGTTATTAAAAACTCTTTGTTATCCCAAGTGAACAAATCTGTGCCAACTTTTTGCCAAGGTCTTTCTAGAATCTCATGCGGATGCAATGTTTCTTTAGTTTGCTTGTCTTCGCAAGACCGACATATACTACATTTCTCTATAAAGGTTCTTAGTTGTTCATTCACTCTTGGCCAGTACACACATTCTCATGCTCTTCTTAAGCATCCTTATATGCCTATATGTGAACAATGAAGTCTGTGCAGTATGTCCTTTCTTAGACCTTCAGGAGTTACAGTTCTGTCACCTTTAAAGATTATTCCATGCTGTATGGATAGCCCATCTGTGATATGGAAAAAAGAACAAACATCAACTGGAGTATCCTGCTTAGATTTGGGCCAACTTTGTAATATAACATCTTCTAGAATTTGCATTGTTCTGTCCTTGTCTGTGCTTGTCTCTATTGACATTAGCCTCTCTTTTGATAAGGGCAAATATTCTATAATATTGACCATCTTTATGTCTTGGTATAGATCTGCTTCCATTGTGTTTGGCAGATAAGCCCTACTGAGGGTATCCACAATAAGTAGGTCTTTTCCTGTGCAGCAACAAATGTTAAATTCACATTTTTGAAGTCTTTGCAGCATAAGCTGCAGCCTCTTTGGGGCAGTTAGTAATGCTTTCTTTGTAATTACTTATGATCTGAATGCACTATGACAGGTTGACCATAAGTATACTGATGACATTTTTCCATTCCAAACAACACAGCAAACAGTTCCTTTTTGATTAGTGCATATCCACATTTTGCTGTTAGTGCTCAGCTTGCAAATGCAGCAGGAATCGTTTTCTGTAATAGTGTCACCCCAAGGCCTTTCTCAGAGGATTCACATTGTAAAACAAGGTCCTGCTCAGGGTTATAATATTTCAAAACTGCTGTTTCTGCTATTGATTGCTTTATGGACTCAAAGGTTGGTTGCTGTAACTCTGTCCATTCCCATAGTGCCATCACAGTCCCCTTAGGGATCCTGTGCTTCCTTCCTCCATGGTGTGTCGGTCGGCATGATTACTTTTACTTCCGCATTACTGATGTGATGAAACAGGCACTGTCACGGACGCCTGTTTATGGGCCTATTCTGTTTTGCCTAATTGGGTCCCGCCTTCTGCTGATCCTTTATATACCTCGTTGGGCCTAGGAGTCATTGCCCTTATGTGGTGTTTCTGCTAGTATCTCTTGCGCTCTGTTGAGTCACATGCCTATCTGAGAATCTGCTACGTGTATGACCTCGGCTTGTCTGACTACCCACATCGGTTCTGACCTGTGGCTCTGGCTGACAAACTCGCTCAGTGTATGACCCCGGCTTGTCTGACTACCCACATCGGTTCTGACCTGTGGCTCTGGCTACTGACTTGCTCTGTATTGTCCCCGGTTTGCCTGACCTCTGGCTCTGGCTACTAACTCTCTCCGTGTAGTCCCCGGTTTGCCTGACCTGTGGCTCTGGCTACTGACTCACTCCATGTAGTCCCTGGTTTGCCTGACCTCTGGCTCTGGGTACTACTCACTCCATGTAGTTCCCGGTTGTCTGACCTGTGACTTTGGCTGCCTACTTGCTCCGTGCACTCCTAGCTTGCCTGACCTGTAGCTTCTGTATTCCGTGTCTCTGGCCTGATCTCACTCCCTGTTGCCTCCGGTCGTGAGACCCGGAGTGGTGACTTACGCTATATACACTGTGCACTCTGGCGTTCCACTCGAGCCTCTTTTCTAGTCTCGGGTAGGAGCCTGGGTCCTATCATCCTGTGGTCTGGGGTTGTGTGAGCTATCTATTATTGCTGTTTATATTAATTAAGGTGGTTACATTTTATATTGTGTCTGTCCTTCTTTGCCTGAGTACCATGACAAGTGCATGCTTTTATATAAAAGTTGTCTTAGTGGTTCACACGTCTCGGACAGATGACTACAGAATTTTGAAAGGTAATTAACCATTCCGAATAAGAGATGAACCCCACTCACATCAGTGGATGGAGGCATTCCCCAAATTGCCTTGACCTTTTCTGGGTCTGATTTTAATCCATGAGAAATTAGTAAATGTCCAAAGTATGGTACTTCTTTCATTTTAAGTTAGAATGTTTCCACGTATAGTTTAATATGTTTCATTCTACATCTTTCTAAGAAGATATTAATTTTTTGATCATGGTCCTGTATTGCAGACTCGATATTTTCCCCTTCGCCGATCACAAGTATCATCTGCTATTGTTTTGATTCCTGGCAGTCCCTCCAGAGCTTGATTCAGCTTCTGTTGAAAAACTTCAGAAGAAGTACTTATTCCCATGGGCATTCAAAGCCACCTGTATCACCCAAATGGGGTTGCAAATGTTGTCAGGTAACTATATTTTTCATCCAGTTCTACATGCCAAAATCCATTTTTATATTGCATACTAAAAATATTTTTGCCTGTGATATTTGAAAGCAGGAAAACTATATCATTCTTATGTCTCTGAGTTATGCGACAAAGGTTGAACTTGATGGACTTGTGGCTTTTTTCGACCTAACTTACTATGTAAGTAGCATTGGGATTTTTTTCTTCCCAAATGCATGACTTTACACTTTCCCACATTAAACTTCATATTCCATTTGTTTGACCTATCTGCCATTTTATGTAAATCCCTCTGTAGAGAACACCTTTCCTGTTCTGAATTTATTACCCTGCATAATTTAGTGTCATTTGCAAATATTGATATTTTGCTTTCTATATATATTTCCAGGTCATTTATAAACATGTTAAAAAGCAGTGGCCCAAGTACTGAACCCTAAGGTACTCTCCACTCTCAACATTAATAAATTGATTCTAGTACCAGTTTCAGAAATTAATTATATTAGTAAATCCACTATTCCACTATTAGCGTCACTAAAAGAAACATGAATCCTAAAGTACAGCTTGTTCCTTTATGAAAGATTGTGTGATGTGCGTTAAGTAAAAGTGCAGCAATTTTTAGTTAAAGCAAGTGTTCCATAGGCATTCAATAAAAATTCCCAAATCTCACATTGGTTTAAATGTTTGGTTTTTTTTTAAACCTAACCCCTTCATAAAGATTGTAGCATAAGAAGCATGTTTAAAGTTCCTTCCTGATGAAGCAGTTATTATCACTGTGTTAGGGGAGTCTGGGAAAGAAACAGCAATTTAAATGTTCTCATTTTTCGCCAACTGGCAAAAATTATTTGCCTTTTTTTTCAATGCCTAGAAAGTTTCCACTCATTGATTTACATGTTTTTCTCCTTTTCGCTATATAAATGTTATGCATTTCACAAAGTGAAACACAATAGAAGCAACTACAGAGCGAGGCAGATGTGCTATGCTGTTCTGCTGTGATCTTTTTGCAAAATTGAGGCAGGAGAGGCTCATAGTGACTGTTATCACTATGAGAAAGATTAGAGCAGTGATTCTCAACCAGGGTGCCATGGCACTTTGGTGTGCCACGAACTTCTACTGAGGGTGCCCCATGTTTTTTATGAAGACTGAAAAAATTGGATGTTTAAATAATGATTTATAGAAATTGTTAAGCACAATATGTACAGTTTTGTTATTATGATTGTAAGACCTAATAATAACTGTATATTTATGTATTGTACCCTTTATTATGCCCTTGATAAAGTACATTAAATATGTTAGGGGTTCCCCGAATGTTCTAGATTATGTGTTAGGGGTGCCCCGAACAAAAAAAGATTGAAAACCACTGGATTAGAGCTAATAAAAGGAGGAACTGGAAGTACCCTTATGTGTCCACTGAGTCTGAAGAGGAGGAAGAAGTGAGCACTACAGAAGCAATGCTTTCCAGTCCCCCCATATGACCTCTAGGGATCTTGGGGAAATTAATGTCAAGGGAGGAATAAGAGGGTAGTAGTGAGTGCAAGACAGGTCAGCTGCCTGTGCCTTCTGTCAGGCGTGCTGCCCCTGCTGCCACCATTGCTGTGCCTGCTGCCAAATGTACTGCCCCTGCTACCACCATTGCTGTGCCTGCTTCCAGAAGTGCTGACCCTGCTGCCATCATTGCTATGTCTACTGTCAGACGTGCTGAAGTGAAGGAGAGGGAAACCATCATATTACTCGTGACTGTGTGGAGGAATACTCAGGGGCTGAAATTGATGTGGTTGGTGTTGGTAGTAGTAACAGTAATAGTGAGGCAGCTGGTGGGAATAGCATTAGGAGAGTGGTAGGGGAAGCAATTGAGAGCATCCAGATTAGACAGACTAGCGGCCAAGGGAGCCCTGTCATGATTCTCCGGGGTTTCCTGTCTTTACCAGGTATTCTGGTTCTCTTACCTGTTTCTTGTTTTCCTCGCCTTGTTCTAGTGACGTGCTTGTCTGGGCCTATATCAAGCACTGACACACTTGTGTCAATGTGCGATCAAAAGTATCCATTCTTTGAAGTTTGTTCCTAGTGTTTCCAGTGCTTGAGCCGGCTTTCCTCGATTATGTCTCTTGTCTCCTGATTCTGCTATGACTCCTGTGTTGGATTTGATCTCGGCCTGTTATTCGACTATTCTTCTGCCTGCTGATTCTATGATGTGCTGCTGATCCAGTGTTTGAAAGAGGCAGCTATACTTCTGGTAGGTTTAATACACTGATTCCTGAGTAGCTGTCTGTGTCCTGGGTGGTTATCCTGCTCTCAGGATTCGTGGCCTGCACCTCTACCCACCTTTGGCCACAGCAAGACCTCCTGGGAGTAGCCACCGACTACTAGCACCCTTCTCAAACCTGCAAACTCTTCTGGCTCACTGAGGCCAACCTACTAAGTATTCCATGTTATCTCCTGTCATTGTATATTCTATTAATATCAAATCACAGGCTGCTACTTCTTGTGGGGATTCCCTTCTGCAAGGTGTTCTCATGCAGCTTACATTGGGCGCTCCGGTCAAGAGTCTTACAAGCCTACACCATTCCCCTGACACTGGAAGTCCTGTCTCCCCCACAGCATTGAGCATGTGGAACATAATCCTGCAGAAGGCAGAATTGTTACCTAGAAGCAATAATACCACCACCACCAGGATTACAGATCAGCTGCTTGTGCCTGCTGCTAGTGCTGCCAGTCTGCCTTCTTCAGGTCACCAAGAAATGACAAGGGTGACATTAGGGGACCCTCTGTCACATTTCTCATCACCTCTTCCAACCAGCAGATGTCTGTAATAGAGCAGCAGCACAAAGGGACTAGTGGTGGTGCTGATGATAATGGTGGAGAAGCTGGGGTGGAAGAGACTGAGAAGGAATGGGAGACAGGGATGGGATGGGCATCACCACCACCTGCATCAATGAACTTTTGGAATTTGAGGAATTTGCAACTGCTCACATTCCTGCTGCTGCTGAGTTGCAATGGCAGCAGGATGCTGAGGAGCAGGCTATTGTGCCACAGACCACCATGGACACAGTGGGAATGGGGTCAACAAGTGATGCAGGGACTACTAGGACAGGTTCCACTTGCCAGCAGCAGCAATAATGCTGGTCCTAGCATCAGTGCTTATTCTGAGGCAGTAGCTTCAATATCAGCAACATTGTCTTCTACCCCAGAGAGTGAAGGGGAATGTGGAGGAGAAGAAGAAAGAGGCCATTCTTCTACACCTTTTCCCTACCCCCTGAAGTCATGGGGCAGGAACAGTGCAGTCATCAACAACAACACTGTGCACAATATGTGACAAGTCAGCGAGAAGGGGAAAGGAGGGAACGCGTCTTGGCACAAGAGCCCTGACAACACACATGAAACACAGACATCATGATATTTATGTCAAACATGTTAAAGCCAACACGCACCACATAAATCAAGAACTGCTGTTGCGGTACCCCCTGACTCTCCCAAAAGGCAACGAGAGGCAAGGTGGAGATAAAAAAAGAGGAAAAATAGAGTAACTCAGGCAGAGGCTGGAAGTTTGATGATGAGAGAAACAACTAGCTTTCCATCACCTTCTTCCTCTAGGGTAACTATATCTTCTGCCACTCCACCTCGTTCATCGTTACCTCCCCTGCCAAATGATAGCCACTCTGTAGCTGTAAGGATGTGGCAGTTTGTGTCCACTCATTGCACAATGTGGTGCAGTGACCACACATGGCAGTGTTATAGAGGAGAAACGCAAGCAGGGTATCAATCGGCATCTGTAGAGGTTCCATCCCACAGAATATGCTAAGATGGTGGCAGGTTCATCATTACTATTCAACTGTCAGCAAGTTGTCATGTGTCCTTAGCGGGGTGTGGACAAGGGGCATAGTGACAGCAGCAGTACTTGGTTTCTGGTGTCATGGTGTTTAGATAGAGTTTTGCCAGGTGTTATTTACAACACACACACACAGACACACACACTGTGCACATTGCAGTTGCTGATGAGAGGCACAATTCCTGCTCTCAAGGGAAAATGTATAGTCTACTAACAACACACCCATGATCTGGAGGAGAGGCAGGTGGAGAAAATTTATTTGCCAACTTCTTTTCTCCACATATACTAGGTATGGTGCTGCTAATGCCTCAGGCGCATCACTGGAGCTAGTCATGTCAAGATGAACTTTCATTTACTTTTACTGTTACTGCTGTTGTTGATTCAATTTTCTTTGAGCTGCCTAATCATCCTGCTGCTTAAACAACTCAGCAGCAGCAGCAAGAAAAGCAGTCATTAATTTCCCATCTACATCAGGGAATTTGACAATGGCCACTGGCCTACAAAACATGACGCAGTGGCACTAGGCAAGTAGGGCATTTTTTTTCCTCAGGGCTTGTGCTTTAAAAAAAACAAATAAAAAAAAAACCACAAGAAAAAAAACATAGGCCTACAAAATACAATTTTTGGGAGTATGTTTCTAACAGGCTTAAGTCCTATAAATCAATGGTTCCTTAGGGCTTGTGCCAAACAAGTCTAAGTCCTAGTTAATGTTTCCTCGTTTCCTCAGGGCTTGGGCCTCTAACAACAAATCTTACAAATCTTCCTCTGCAAAATATTCTGTCATGTCAAGTATCAATCTACCCCAGTGGCCCCTTACGTCAGGGGCCACTGTCTCTATCACGTTACATGCAAACATCTTATTTTGTTATATTTATTTATTTTTTTAATTAACTGCCCCCCTAATACTATTCTACAAACCCCCTGAATAAATTAACTGGTTAACTGATTCTTTCCCCAGACAGTACCCACCAACACAGGCACCCTCCTCAGACCCCTTTTATACCATGCCTTATGGGGTTTCTTAATTGTATTTAGGATTTATTTTTTATTAACTTCCCCCCCAATCCCTGTAAACAAACCCCCTCCAAAAAATATTCCCTGTTCAACTGATTCTTTTTCCAGACTCCACCAACACAGGCACCATCATGCCTCTTTTATACTATGCCTTTGGGAAATAAAATACTATTTGCTATGTGTTGTGTGTAAAACCATGAATGAGCTAGGTGAAAAAAGTGGAAAAACTGCAGTTTTCATGGGAAATTATTCGCCAAGCGGGCAGTGCCATTATTTTATAGATTTTCTGTTTCAGACCATTTTTTTGCCCATTCCTACACATTACCATCTGGTGACGAAAGCTTAGGAGTGCGCCGAAAAACTCAGAGGAACCATTGCTATCTACCAGGTTGCTTGGTGGCAAGGGTTGTGCACCAGGTGTCACCACCATTGTTGGTGAAGGTTGCTCTTGCTGGGGCTCCACTGCAGTGCAGCTGCTGGTGGTGTCAGTAGCAATGGCACTGCTAACAGCCGGTTCCTTTCCTTCCATTTCGGCTAGTGATAGAGCAAGTGGCCTACTCCCCCCTGATGAGGATTACTCTCCTCCAGTTCCTCCCCATTCCTGTCCAAACCTTTCTAGGTTTTCATGATTGAGCTTGTCTCTTATTATGAAAAAAATATATGTTATAAAAAAAAATACGTTTTATTAAACATTATTATTAGAAAAAAATATTAAATGGGGCAGTACTCCGTGTCCACGTGGAAGAAAAAGTCTAATTATTGACAACAGGACCACATATTAATTATTATTATTATTAATCTTTATATAGTGCCAACTTATTCCGCATCGCTTTACAATAGGGGATAAACATATAGAGATATTAAATAGTACAAATCATATGTGGAGAACAGAAGGATCAGAGGGCCCTGCTCGTGATAGCTTGAGTGCAGTGGTCCAGGGAAGGGCTGGTTCTTGGTGATAGTATTTATGGAGGTAGTTTATATGATTGCCTGAAGAGGTGAGTTTTCAGGGAGCGTCTGAAGATCTGAAGACTAGGGGAGAGCCTGATGGGGTGGGGGAGGGAATTCCAGAGCTCGGATGTAGCACTGGAGAAGTCCTGTAGGAGGGGGTGGGAGGATGTAAAAAGATCTGTGGAGAGGAGAAGGTCATGTGCAGAATGAAGATGGCAAGTGGGAGTGTATTTGAAAATGAGAGATGAGAAATAGGGGGATAAGGTGTTAGTAAGGGCTCTATAAGTTAGCATACAAATTTTGAATTTAATTCTATCTGCTAATTGGGGCCAGTGTAGGGATTGGCAGAGGGGACTGGTGTTGGAGAAGCGGTTGGTGAGGTAGATTAGTCATGCTGTGGAGTTCATTATGGACTGTAGTGAGATTAGTCAGGTGAGAAAAAGGCCAGTTAGTAGTGAGTTACTAGTGTTTGGATTCAAATTTTAGTAGTGTCTTGGGTGAGGAAGGGTCGGATTCTAGAGATGCTGTGGAGGTGGAGGTGGCATGATTTGGAGATTGACTGGATGTGATGAATAAAGGATAGGGCGGAGTCAAATGTGACCCCCAGGCAGCGTGCTGTAGGGGTTGGTGTGATGGTAGTGTTGTTGACAGTGAGGGTAATATCTGGGTTAGGGCTGGTAGGAGAGGGAGGGAAGATAATTAGTTCTGTTTTGCCAAGGTTAAGTTTGAGTTGACAGAAGGATATCCAGGAAGATACAGCAGACAGACAGTCAGATACCTGGGAAAGGAGGGAATGGGAGAGGTCTGGGGAGGAAACATAGATTTGAGTGTCATCAGCATAGAGATTATGGTGAAACCCAAAGGAATTTATTAGTTTCCAAGGGATGCAGTGTAAATTGGGAAGGGCAAGGGACCCAGGACTAAGCCTTGAGACACTCCAACAGACAGTGTGGGGGGGAGTGGAACCAGATTAGGACACACTGAAGGAGCGGTTGCAGAAATATGATGAAAACCAAAAGAGGGCATTGTCACAGAGACCTAGAGAGTGGAGGGCTTGGACGAGGAGTGGGTGATCTACAGTGTCAAAGGCAGCTGACAGGTCCAGGAGAATGAGTAGGGAGTAGAGGCCTTTTGACTTTGCGGCGAGCAAGTCGTTGGCCACTTTAGTGAGGGCAGTCTCAGTGGAGTGATGAGGACGGAATCCAGATTGCAAGGGATCAAGCAGGGAATGGGAGCAGAGGAATTTAGTCAGCTGGTTATATGCAAGACGCTCAAGGAGTAGGGAAATGGGCCGGTAGTTTGACAGTGAATTTGGGTCCAGGGAGAGTTTCTTTAGGATGGGTGTGATTACTGCATGTTTGAAAGAGGATGGGAAGGTGCCAGTTGGCAGAGAGAGGTTGAATAAGTGAGTAATGGGCGGTGTTAGTAGAGGTGAAAGTTCTTGAGTGAGCCGAGAAGGGATTGGGTCAAGAGGGCATGTGGTTAGGGTTGAGCGAGTGAGGAGAAGGGAAACTTCATCCTCGGTAACGGGTGAGAAGGAGCTTAGTGTGTATGTGGGGGAGGTGCCAGGGCTAAGCTGGATGGGTGGAAGTGGAAGTGATGATAAATCATGTCTGATGGAGTCAATCTTGTCCTTGAAGTGGGTGGAGAGATCTTGGGCAGAGTGGAAGATTTTTCATTAGTGGGCATAGAAGTGACTTGAAGGCTGAGGAAAGGCTTTTCAGGTTGGAAGAAAGATTAGAAATTAGAGAGGAGAAGTATGGCTATTTGGCCAGGGAGAGGGCAGAGCTATAAGAACAGAGAATGAATTTGTAGTGTATGAAGTCAGCTGTGGAGTGCAATTTCATCCACTGCCTTTTGGCAGTGCATGAGCACCATTGAAGTTGTCTCATTTATCTTGTGTGCCAGGGTTGTAGTGGGGTTGTGCGGGGTGATGTAGAGTTGCAGGTGCAGCTGTGTCAAGTGCTGTTGTAAGAGTGCTGTTGTAGAGAGTAGTAGTTTGTTCTAGGCAATCAAGTGTGAGGATGGGGTTGAGAAGAGGTTGCAGGGAAGTGGAAAATTGTTGCTGGTCAAGAGTATGCAGAATACTTTGCATGCTTTTGATCATGGTGGGGGGATGGATGTACATGGTATGATGAGGTTTCTGGTGAGGAGGTGGTCAGAGAGGAAAGGGGACATTAGAGAAGTTGGAGACCGAGCAGAGGTTAGTGAAGATCAAGTCAAGGGAGTGACCATCACTGTGTGTGGGAGAGCTGGTCCACTGTGATAAGCCAAAGGAGGTTTTTAAAGGGTATGTATTACCTTACTAAAAGTTTGCCTTAATCTCTTTCTTTTCGCTACTTTAATAATACTGTGTTTTTTTTTTAAAACTATAGAAATGCAGTTTGAAAGCTTAGTTTTCCCAAGTGATGCCTTCTCCTCATTCTGTTTGTCACCATGCGAGCTGATGAGAATACAGGAGAGATCCTCCTCGACTCTGGTCTGTCGTAAACTGCAGCATTCTCATTGGCTAGATATCAATCTCTGCCAATGAAAGTGCTCCAGCTTACAGACAGACCAGCGGGGAGGAGGAGGATTTCTCTTGATGCCGATCAGAATGAGGAGAAGACATTCCAGGGAAAAACTAAGCTGTCAAACTGCATTTCTATAGCATTTAAAAAAAACCCAACAACACAGCATTGTTAGAGTAGCTGAAAGAAAGAGATTAAGGCAAACTTTTAGTAAGGTGATACATCCCCTTTATGGAAAGGAGTTTGATGGCGGGGGGGGGGGGGTGTTATGGTTGTCAACAGGGATGTTGATGTCCCCCAGGATGAGAGTGGGAACATCAGAGGACATGAAATGAAGGAGCCAGGAAACAAAGTGATCAAGGAATTGTGCAGTAGGACCAGGTGGTCTATATATGACAGCACCATGCAGGGGGAAGGGAGAGAAGAGGTGAAGTATGTGAGCATCAAAGGTAGGGAAGGAGAGAGAGGGAACAGTGGGGATTACCTGATACATATGGTTAGGGGACAACAGGATGCCTACTCTGCCAGGCCTAGGTGTGTGGGTGAAGTGAAGGCCACCATGTGAGAGTGCGGCAGTGGAGGCAGTGTCTGATGATGTGAGCCAAGTTTCAGTCATGGCTAGGAGGTTTAGGGAGTGAGAAATAAACAGATCATGAACAGCTGTTAGTTTGTTTGTTACACACAGAGTGGGTGTTCCAGAGACCAAAACAAAAGGTGGGGTAGGAGGCTAGATGACATGGTACAGTTATTAGGTTGTGGATGTTGCATGTGTGAGTGGGTGTTGCTTTACAGGAGAGAATGGAAGAGGGGCCTGGTTTAGGTGAGATGTCTCCTGCAGCGAGCAGGAGGAGAAGGGACAGGGAGGTAAGATAGGAGTGAGATTTGAAGCAGTGGGGCTTTTTGGCAGCAGTTGAAGGAGATGGTAGTGATAGGGACTGGAGGAATGAGAAAAGTTCATGGGAACAGAGAAGTGGTGAGGGAAGAAGTGATGGTGCATTGTGGATGGAGTACACTTAATGTGGACACAGGAGGAGGAGTATCTAAGGCAGGTGAGAATGGCAATGAAAAACCAAGGAGCCAAATTGGCCATAGTAGGGTTAATGTGTGGGGAGGTAGAGGAGTTTGTGCTGGGGTGTAGGTGCCAGGGAGGATGTGGAGAGTTAGTTGCAGAGTTGAAGTAATTGATTAGGGTTGGAGTCAATGCAGGGTTAAATGAAGTCATCCATTGATGATCAGTAGAGGTAGATGTTGCAGTGGTTAATGCTGGTTTGAGAAGAATCAGAGACAAGTTTTTTCCACTTCAGCAGTTTAGTGGTTAACTGTGCTGTTTGCAAAATCAGTCCCGGGTAATTCTGGTTACTTGCATTGGGTGTTCAGCGGTTTTGATAGAATGTGCAATGTTAGTGCTTTGTTTCTATGCTCTGAGTCCAGCATGAGTTCTTTTCTTGATAACAGACTGTCATCAGTCCATCCTCTGTCCAACTCAGTCTAACTCTTTTATGGAGACTTGAGAACCAGCACTTAAGAATCAGGCACATTGCAGCAGGCACACTGCTAGATTAGAGCCCTTAAAGATCCTAGTTGGACAGAGAAAGAGAGCTGACATATGAGAGGCAAGAAAAGACAACTTAACAAAATTGATTCCTCCATCATTCCATGCTTCCAATCTCAGCCTCCTTGCTCACCCTCTCCTACGCACTTGTTAGATGCAAAGGTGCCATCTTTGCTGCCTCAGAAGGATTGTTATCTCCCTGAGATGTGGCTACTGTTAATTCTCCGAGCAACACCCGCAATGAGAAATCAGCTCAGACAACCCTTCAAGCCACCTACAAGGATCTCTCTCAAACAGATCTCTGACAGCTCCTTACAGATATTCCTTCCAAGGCAGATTTTAGATCATTCCTAGAGGAGATGAAACCGTGAAGTCTGAAATAGCAAGAATGTGTGCAGAAATTAACCAGCTCAATCAGAGAGCGGCCTTCATGAAAGAAAATAGAGTCATCGCTGCTGAACATGTTACAAACCTCAAACACCTCATAGCGGAACAAAAGAATATGATAACACAGCTACTGCAGCAAATTGAGGACTTAGACAATAGAGGGAGGCATTGTAATATAAGAATAAAAAATCCTGAAACTGTCGTCCCTAATGATCTAAGATCAAGGCTGATTTTTCTGTTCTGCTCCCTCCTAGAGGATAAACCCAACTTAGAAATCAACCTAGTACGGGTGCACAGAGGCCTCAGGCCTTAGGAGAATGGCACAACAAGAGACATCATTGCATGTTTCCATAGAGTGGAGGTGAAGGACATCATCATGAAAAGAAGAAGAGAGAAAGGCCTTATCCAATGTTCAGAGGTAAACATTCAAATGTATAATTTATAAACACTCTCAGACAACGCCATGCTATCAAGACCCTCACTGACTATTTGAGGCAATCACACCTCAAATATAGATAGGGATTCCATTTTTCCCTTTCTGTCTCCCTCCATGGGATTACATCCATTCTCCAGATGAAATCCCACCTTTCTGCTCCACACTGGGGATATCCCTTCCTATCAACCCTCCGCAACCTACAAATCCACAACTACCTAAATCACAAAGAAGGATGGAATGGTCACCTGGATCACCTTCATTAAAGAAGAAATATAAGAAAAACAGAGATGAGAGATCCTTCCCGTCAGCCCTCAACATCTGAATGGACTTGAACTGCAGGGGCGTTATGTGTGATCTTTGCTTGCAGTACCAGATACCATTCTGGTGAAATTCCCTATTCTGAACGTTTCTTTTTTGATGATCTTTTGTTGTGCAACATCTACCAGTTCTCACGCTGATCAGTCTGTAACTCTTTAAGTTCTTTATACTCTTGTAATATGTTCCTGCTGCCTTCATCCTTTGTCTCCACTGTCCCCTCTTCCTTCTGTCTCCATCTGTACCGTTCCCTACTTTCACCCTGGATCCCTCTTCCCTTCTCCCAATATGCAGATTGTTGTTTATATTTAAGATAAGTTTCATGACATAGATGAGTAGGGAAGTGCTGTGTACTGGCCAAGTTGCCTTTACAACCAATCAGAAATGGGCTCCTCTTCTTCATTTCGGTACTTCTGCATGTGGGGAGGTAGACTCTTACATCTCTTGCTGGGGCAAGATATGTAAGAGTGCTGTTCAGTATTAGTTAATATAACTCACTTCCAGTACCTCTCTTAAATAGGAGGTTGATGTTTCTTTATTTGCATATCTTTGTCTTCTACTATCCAATCTACTTACTAGAAACTTTACAGTTATTGATTATCATGTGAAAGGGGAGCGACACTGTCACAATGGGAGTTTCATTTCTATACAATGTCATCCACCTGGACCTCACATGTGATTTACAGCATTATCCTTTAATTATTCCCCAATTAGATGAAGTTCCATTGAGCATTAACGTGAGGTAGTTAACCTCCTTTTTGCGCCTTTTTGACGCTCACATGCACTTCTATGATAACTTATTTAGATTACTTTTATCATACTGAATCTCACCACCCCAGATGTTCTTACATCACTGTATGTGGATATTTTAAATAGCTAGTCACTCTGTTTTGAAGCAACATCCTATGCATTTTAGTAGTGGCGTGAGATGATCCTTTGTATATAGATTTGTGATCTCTATAAAACTCTATCCTATAACTCTTTTGTGGTGGCTTGGCTCCTTGACCTCTAATAAACGTTACATACTTTCTATGAAATGACTTGGACACAGGGATTGTTGCTTATTGTCCATCGGGTAGCAACTCTAGCATCATCTCTAAGTATTGTGACACAGTGCTACTTCTACCTACATTGGTCAAATGCTGACAACGATTATAGTACCTGGTTTACTTTATTGATATGTTACTAAACCTTGAATTGTTATACCTTTACAGCAGGTTTGGTTTGTTTATTTCAATGGCTCTACACCCTAGGTACTATGCCATCTAGTTACATTAATGGTACACCATATACTCTCCTAAGACAAAGTACTGAAACATGTGGAGTAGGGCAGCAATATACACAGAAACAACCTCTCTTCTACTTCAATAGCACTGCGGTCTGAAGAAACCAGATAGCTATAAACCTACCTCCGCAGGCATTATCTCATCTTCCTATTTCTCCCTATCCAGTTCAGAGAAGCATAATTACTCCCTTACCTCTTTTAACAATAAATTCTAAGAGCAACAAGACCCATATGAGTTACAGCCTATTCCGAGTTTCTCTCACTCCCTATCCAAGCATTTGATAAATAACAAATGCTTCCCCATTTCTTGCTTCTATGTAGTTAAATACATTAAATCATCCCCTCATCCTTTCAACTCCCCTATTAAACAGATACCCCTACTTATGTAGAGAAACACTTGCTCTATTCAGATAGCATCATTAACATCCCTAACTGCTCCAGGCTTTAGGTTAACTGGGAGACCTACTACATATTCACAATTACCTCAGGCATTCTTATCTCCAGGTTACTCTCTGAGGAAATTATTGTGCAATAGGTCAGACACATAAGCATTGTCCACTTATTTGTCAGGAGAAACATACATGAGAGCATAGGTCTTCAAGTTCCTAATATGCTCCTCTTCACCCTCTTGTGTTAAGCCATCGCCCTATGCATTCCCACTACCTACCATTTACCTTACTGCAATTATACCCTTGTCTTACCTTGCTCTCCTTCACTTACTGAAGTACACTAATAAACTGATCTTAACATAGCCCCACTTTCCTACACGACAAACAATCCTGCCCCATCATGCTAATCTATATCTTCCACTGGGGTACTCACTACTTACTCCTCAGTAGCCCCACCAGCAGACTCCTCCTACCCCCAAAGGCCTTATGGCACTATCAACACTTAGATTCCACCTACTCTTACTTCTTAGGCTTCTTACAACATGACTACCACTACTACCTAAGAGGTAGAAGATACAACCAACTTACTCTTTCCTTTCCCTCCTGCCTGGTCCCCTGCCCCTTTCTTTTTTTTTTTCTCCTACCCCCACCTGTCCGTTCCTGGTGGTCATGGCCTGGGACACTATTTTGATAGTTCTCAACCATCCATCAAAATAATATCCCTCAATGTCAAAAGTCTCATCTCCCCTGGAAAACATTTGATAGCTCTCAGAGAGTTTCACAGGTTAGAGGCAGATATAGTATTAGTACAGGAGATGTATTTTCATTCTGAAACATCTTCTAAGTTCTTAAATAATAAATATTCATAATGTTCTTCTCCTCAACTCCTGAAAAGAAAAGAGGAGTAGCTATTCTTCTGAAAGCTAATCTCCCCTGGACTCTTACCAAACAGATGACAGCCACTTCCTTCTATTGCAAAGTCTTTTACATAATAAACCGTTTACTATACTGAATGTATATGGCCCTAACTCCAGTCAAACAACTTCCCTGCACAAACTCCTTTCCCTTCTCTCCACCAAAACAGAGGGCAGAGTGATTATGGGAGGAGACTTTAATATAGCTGTGAACCCAGTCTTGGATTATCCAACTGGTAAATTTCACTTCAAACTTTCAAATATCCGCTCTCTTCGAAAACCTTTAAATTATCTCAACCTGGTAGACACTTGGAGAACCATGCACCCTCTGAATTGTGATTATACCTTCTTTTCTCATCCACACTCCTCCTACAGCAGGTTAGACTATCTGTTTATATGCCAAAATCTTCCCTCTTTAACTCACAGGTCCATCGATCCCTCTTCCTGAACGGGTCATTCATCAGTTTCTATCTTGTTAAAATTAGATTCCACACGTCCCCAGATCTGAAGGTTGAAAGAATCTCTTGTGAAAGATGTTCACATATCCAAATTTGTCTAGAACTCTATACAGGAATATTTTAACTGACACCACTGAGCTACAGCCCCACTGGTATGGGAAACCCATAAGTGTATTCGTCAAGGACATTTTATCAAACTTGGATCAAAACAACAAAGATAAACTGAAGTGAATACTCACAATTAGATCTCTTAAATCACACTACAAATAATCACTTGCCTCAGCAGAGCCTACAAAACTTCAAAAAGACAAATCCCATTTAAATGAAATTCTCCAAGTTCAAGTTCGCAAATCTCACATGTGGCATAAATATCATCACTATTTATCTTGTAACAAATGTAGCAAATACCTAGGTCAATTGATCTGAATGCATAGGCACACTATGGGAATATCACAAATCTGAACCTCACCGGGGACCCTAACAAAACAATACTCCCTGATAGCTGAAGCTTTTAGAACCTACTATCAGTCACACTATAACCTTAGGGATAACTTTGACTCCGCTTCTTATAGCCCCCCCCACCAGACTGTAAGACTTTTGACATAAGGCCAACCGCCCAAAACCGTCTCCGAGAGGTGTTGGAGAGTGACATAATGGAGGAGGAAATCATTTTGGTTACTATAGCTCCTTCTTGGCAGACCTATCCCCATACTTACTTAAATTTTACAATGTGATATTATGAGGCCAACAATTTCCTACATAATCTCTCTACACTCACATCGTCGTTATCCTTAAACCAAACAAAGATCCTAATGTATATAGTAGTTATTGCCCGATTTCTCCTGTAAACGTTGATATTAAATTATTTTCCAAAATACTTGCCCACCCATCTTAAACCCTTCCTTTTGGAGCTCATTCACTCTGAACAAAGGGGCTTCATTACCCATAGAGAATTGAGTCATAACACCGCATTTTTTGTTTTTTTTTTCAAAGTATTTTACCAGGAAGAATATATTGAGATTGTCTCTCATTTTCAAGCATGTCCTGGACTCATTTTATCTACCTTAGAAAGGTGAAAGGCTGAGCTGACCTTGCCGGGACTTGAACCTGCAGATTCTACAGCTAGTGCCTTAACCAACTGAGCCATCTCTCCAGTCCATCTCCATCTTTCACCTAGCTAACAAAAGTTCTATGGTTTTCCTTTCTACCGACTTGCAGAAGGCCTTTGATAGAATTTACTTAATCTACCTTACAGAAACTCTTCGACACATATGCCTTGGACCCCATATGTTATAAAGCATACTGAGCTTATACTCCCATCCTTCATCCTCTGTGCTAGTCACTGGGGTCATATCAAAACCTTTTACAATAAGAATGGTACAAGACAGGGATGCCCTCTCTCCAATAGTTTTCATTTTAGTTCTAGAACCACACCTCAATATCGTGAGGTACAATTCCTCAATCATCAGTCGTCAATCAGGCAAATATAAATTCAAAACCGCAGTGTTTACTGATGACTTCCTTTTTTTCTCACCTCTTTAGAATCCTCTGTCCCATCCCTCATAAAGATCCTCGAAATCTGAAATCTTAAATATCAATCTTCTAACAGAAATATCCACTAAACTCCAGCAACAATTTAAATTCCTTTGGTCAGATCACTCAACTGATTACCTAGGGATAGTGCTTTCACATGCTATCACACTCTTAACTAATATTAATGTTGGCCCCCTTATTAAATGTATCCAACAGGATCTACTAAAATTAAATCTACTAACTATCTTCTGGATAGGCAGGATTAATGTTGTAAAAATGGTAATTCTTCCAAACATGTTATACCTGCTGAACTACCTGCTGATCAATATATACCATTACCAACTCTATATTGATACCATGACTTCTCTCATTAGCTCCTTCATCTGGTCCCATAAAAACCCTAGGCTTTGCAACTCGATCCTCTCAGACCCAATAGAAACAGGAGGCCTTGCCCTTCCTGACCTAAATCAATATTTTCATGGTTCAGCATTAGCAAACATCTTTGACTTCCATCACACATCTCCAAAACACTGGACTAGCGCACTTAAGGATGTGTTAGTTCAGTATGACCTAATTACTGTGGTCCTCAAACTGGTCATTAATCTTACAATCCCATACACATCCTATTATTGGTCGTGTTCTCAAGATCTGGCAGAAATCTAATCACAACCTTCATCTGTCTCCATACCCTTTGCCTCTCAAATCCTTATCCGGTAACCCTGACATTCCCCAAGGACTTAACAATCCCTTGATCATATCACTGAAACTCAGAAATAAGGATTCCATCTACTCTTTAGCATGCTCCAACAACAAGTTGAACTATCTAGCATCTCTTCCTGTTTTTAAGAAACGACAGTCACACTGGCTGACCATATTCCAAATACAACACTGGATTGAGAAGGAAACAAAATGGGGGCCCCTAACCAAGTTTGAATGTTGTTGGTTTATGATTCCGAAGAATTTACATCCTCTTTCATTCTGTCATAATTTACTTCAAGATGCCCCCACGCTACAGAAACCCTATTTTGTTCTCAAATGGGAAAGATAAATCTCCTTAGAGCCTTAGCAGAGGTCACATATCTTTAGAATCAACTTCAAAATGGCCAGTTATTCAAGATCTAGGGAACTGAACTATAAAATATTAACGGAATGATATATGATCCCTTCGCAGATGTCTCGTTTTGCCCCTTACATTTTCTTCTTTGTGTTGGTGATGCATATTGTACCCGTATCCCCCTGTAACCCCCCCTTATACGGAATGTAGACATCTCTTGTTGAACGCAGCTAAATTGTTGATTCCAATATAGTGGAAGACTATGACTCAACCCTCATTAGCCAAATGGGTAGATAAGGCTACTTCTGTACTAGAGATGGAGAGATGCCATGTGTTCTCCTCAAACCACCTCCCTATGTTCCTCAAAACATGGTCCAAATGGTCTCTTTCATATCTGGTTCCATAATAACAGAACAAGGTTTCACAAACCACTATCTTCAATTATTGAGACCTTGGCATTGGTTTTACCTCATATTAAGCCTTGTGGCTGTAATTCACAGATTTTTTTATTCCAAGGGTTGTTCCATGGACAACAAGCATGGATGGACTGTCACCCCCATGCCCCCTTTTTTTCTCCTCTCTCTCTTTCTCTCCTTCCCTTTCACTTGATATCCCTCAATGCCAACCCACCAATATAATACTAGTGTACACAGATCCTATCCAACATTATAGCAAACTTCCATTTGACCTTCTCCTTTAGGTGATCTCTCACTGATAACCTAAAATAATCCCTATCCAAGTGCCCTGATAGTCCAGATCCACTCACCATTTGAACTTTTAGGTATTATTAAAAGTATGTTCCAGAAAAGTTCATATATTTGACTCAAAAGTCCTTTCTGTGGAGTTTTAGCATTAGTTGTAGAAGTACGAATAGCTCTTGTAATCTAAAATCAGAAATACATTTTGTTTAAAAATAAATAAATAAAACAATATTGAAGGTAAAATAATGATAAAAAAATGAAAAAAGTCACTCTCACTATACACTTCACAGACCCCAACTACACCAACACTAACTCAGTTTTAATTACCCTCACGGTCACAACCCTAACACTAACTACATCTCAATGTCCTTCACTTTCCTAACACTAAAACTTGCCTAATCCTCACTAACCTAACCCCTAACTCATGCATGGTTCACGCAGTACAGAATTCACAAACTACATTTTTTTTTCTTCTCTCCTGGAAACACCTCTACACCCTTCTACTAATAAAACCCATACTGAAGTGCCGGAAATTCTTGGCTTTTTATAGTGTAGGTCAGCAGGAAATTAGGGTTTGTTTTCTATGAGGTGAGAAATTCCCACCTCATAGAAAACAATAGTATAAGGAAGTGGAAAATTCAAAGTTTTTTCAGAATTTTGCTTGGGAAAAGCAGAATATTGTCTCATTTTGGGAAATTTCTTGCAGGAAAAAAATGGGACTTTTCACCTATCCTTTAGGCAGGTACCGGAACTTGAAACCTGACTACAGCCATAAAAAAGTGGGTAATTAGAAGAAAAAAAGGCATTATTCTCCACCGCAGGAATGTTTTCTACAACCATATAAAAGACTGTCAGGCTCTCACAGCAGCCATTCTGTGTTTGTGAGAGGAGAGAACAGCATGTTTTTGAGCTAGAGAAGATAGGCAAAAAAAAGGGGAACTGAAGCTTAGTTTAGGGAGTCATTTAGGTAGGACAATTGTTCTCTGATTTGGGGAGTCTGGGGGCACTCTAGGGGATAAGAAGGGAGGAAGGAGGTTGACCCCCAAATACTCCAAAATTCCATGTGACTGACTGGCAAGACACAGGCACTTCAAAAATAAACAGCAAAAAGTAGAAGGGAGAAAATATACCGACACTTTACCTATCCGCAAAGAGAGACCAGTTCAATACTTTTTCAATTGGGACTCAATCTTGTCCTCACTATAATACTACACAGATGACTAAAACTATAAATCTTTATTAAATGTTCTACTATTAAAAACAACATAACCCATTGTCTGTTAGACTAAATGGGTTCTAAAAAACCCCATCATACGGGAGTTTAAGAGGGATATATACTGTTACGGGTCCCAATGGTTCACTGTGTCTAATCACACGGGTTTTCAATCACCCCTATTTTGATTTGTACGATCTTGATTACTCAAAAAATGGACCACGCTAATTCGCCATTCAATATTACCTAGCAGAACTCACCAGCACTATAACACTACCACATCTACCTAATTAGTAGATATTTAAGCATTCTTGTTTGTTCTCTAAGTGCTAAATCTGTCGGACATGTAGATATGCCTCCCTGATTAAGTCGTGTTTCACTCTATTAGCATAAATTGGGTATGTCCCATATTTAATACCGAGTGAAAGACTGACTGTTAAATCTCTATCTGTTAGCACCAATTATAGCCTAAGTCGTGTTTCACTCTCTTAGCATGAATTGGGTGTTAGCCCACATTCAAAACCGAGTGAAAGACTGAGTGTTGAGAACGCTAGCTATTAATACAAATAACGTGCGATAATTCTATATACGGTTCCGTGGACCACAATAGCATTGCTGCTATAATATAATAACCATCCTTGATGGCCCTTATATACCCTCTAATCACATATAAGCCGTACGTGTTTCGCTGGTCATGCCAGCTTTATCAGGGGCATATAGATAGTCGCCGCTGCTTACGATGTGGTATATATAGTATTTGTAAGGGATATGATGTCATACCGCCCATTTTTCAAATATGTCAATGCTCCATTATGATTGGTTCAATGTCAGCCAATTCTTGTTCACATCCATTTCAGACTTCCTAACGATTAACCCTTTCCTACCTTTTACCGTTAGGATATGTTGGACATCAAAATATATAACCAATACAATGATGTAACCTTTTCTAAACGCTACTACCATGACATTTGAACAGTTTCCTAAGATATATAAAAGCAGCAAACTGTAACGTAGCACAATTCCATTTTAAACGGATTCTCAGATCTTGTACTTTAAAGAACATTCTGTGCTCTTTGATCATGTCTTGATTTTGCTGCTTATCTTATCATCGAATGCAGTGCAATCTGTTTTCGTTTTTTAACCCTTGAATGCTGCTGCCAAGGCATTTTAGCTTATTCGATTTCCTCAGATGTATAAAGGCATCAACCTGTCAAATAGCACAGTTCCATGATACGGATTCTCAGATCTTAAATTTTTAAGAACATTCTGTGCCCTTTAATCATATCTTATTTTACTGCTTATTTTATCATCGAATACAGTGCAATCTGTTTTCATTTTATAACCCCTTATTGACTCATTAACCCTTACATGAATCTATATCAATTCATCAAGACACAGGCAGCTAGGGATCTATTTGCTTGCTGATCTTTCTGTTATTGTCTCTGTGCTGGTTGGGGAGGTCTGCGGAAAGACGTTGTTGATTTTGTTTTTCAGTTATAATATTTTTTTGGACACACTGTGATAAGACAACAGGGTGGATGTTTGGACAACGTAAAAAAGTATAAATAAAAAAATAAAAAAAAATAAAAAAGAATAAAGAGCTAAATATCTTAGGTGACAGTGACAGACAGCTGACTGGGCATAGGCAAGGCATCATGCAGCTCCATCAGTTGTGTTGTGTACCATGCAGTAAAAAACACAGTTGTGTAATGTCCAGCAAATGCACAAGCAAAAGGGGGAGGGGTGAAGCAGTGCAGGGACGGGAGAGTAAAGTAGTAGTTCAAAAACTGACTGCAGAAATGGTTGTTGCAGTGTGTGCAATCAATAATGATCCCTCTACTCCAAGGGAGGATGCAGTTTGTCAAGGTCCCAGCAAAACTAGTTCCAGCACTACCAGTAGAACCATATAAGAAGAACACTGAAGACGACAACAAGTTGCATTCAAGTCTTGATGATGCTGGCAATAGCGTAATAGAGGAAGGTGTAGCAGCTGAAGCGCCTGCTGCATCAGATAGTGAGACAAACCAGCACCAAAACACCCATCCTCAAAGTAGTAGGGAAGATTGTTACACTAAAAGCAAAAATAAATTGTCTGAGACCTCTAAATGCTTAGAGGAATATAAGGGTAGTAGTGGGCAAGAACTGTCAGGTGATGCTGATGCTGCTGAGGATGACCTAATGATGACTGATGATGATGCAGATCTAGAATATATCCCTCCACCATCCTTCTCTTGTTCAGATACAGATAAAAGTGAGAGTGCGGATGATGACAGGGCTATAAGGTTAGCAGAAAGTCAAACTCTGAATCTTCCATTACTTTTAAGGAGCACTGTGCCTGTCTATAAACTCTTTGAGAAAGCCATTGGAAAGTCTGACTCTGGACAAGCAGCTATCATCAGCATCATCATCTCTTCAAAGTCCAAGTCCCACTCAGCCAAACACACCTGTTTTGAGTACCCAGCAACAGCAACACAGGTTAACGTCCACAAAGTTAGATATGACGAGTGCCTCTGCTGCTGTAAGTGCAGCACCTTAGATACCTAGTAATAGTGGCAGTAGAACTGCATCAACAGCTAGCACCGGTAGTAGTAGTAACAGAAACCACACATGACAGACAGAACCAGGACAAATATATTAATAGCAGCATAGATGAGGAGGTGGAGGAGGCATGTGAAGAAGGGTTGCCACCATCTACCCCAGTTGGGACCACTGCTATGACCGATAAGTAATGTGTGTCAATAATCTGAGAAGGAGGATAGCGTAAGACAATGGTAAAAACAATATACATACATTAATCACACCATGCCAGTCCCCCACCACCACCACTACAATAGACATCTGCCACATTGTAGGTTGTACTTTATTTTTTTTATTACTTGATATCATCTTGAATATGTGCCAGTGTCACTTAAGCAGGAAGTTAGTGTTGTGGGCAAAGGACAAATGCATTCTGCATGCTAACACATTTTTCAAGCCATATGTTGCTGTAGGACTCACAGCTTTGACTTTCAGACACTTATTTCTAAACTTCAGCCCTCACAAGAAGTAATATTACAGTAGGAAATGTAGTACCTACAGGAAATATAGGCGGAAAATATGTTAAAATAGGCGGAAACATTCTTAAAATAGGCAGAAAGAAAGACATTTTTGCATAGCCGGAAAGTTTAAATTTTTTGCTGAAAAAGCAAAAAATTGTTATGTTTTTGCGAAAAGTCATGCGTGAAATTTTCCACACTTGTCGCCTATACCTAGTTAATAGATGTAATTACCCTCAAATTAAAGCTGACAGCCTTCCCTTTATCCTCTTAGTTGTTACTTAACTTGAAATTTGTTCCTGAGCCAAAACAACAAATCTTGTTTTACTGTCCAAATAATCATAGTCTGCAATTACATATAAAAAAATTATAGTCAAGGATGCAAAACTTTGGTCTGAAGATGAATTGTAGGGGGCAATAAAATAAATAAAGTCTCAAAACAGCACTTACAAGGGTGAAACATACTCTCTCTATCTCTCTATTATAAGATGGACACTGGCTATAACATAAAGGAAGCAATAATGGACGATATGAAGGAATCAGATTTTTTATTTTTGATTAGCAAAAGACTAACAAATTCAATCGTAAAAGTATTTCTGAAAGAATTGCTTACTGTGCTATCAAACTAAATAGTCACTATGTTCTTCAAATCATTTAGATTAATGCTTATACAATTAGGAACAGCATGAAGGACAACAGCTGAATGCAGTTCCAGAGGGTGAAACTGTGCCAGGAGATTTGGTAGAAGGAGAAGATACTGCAAAACAGCATTGTCTATAACAGGAAAGTAAAAACTTTGGTCTGAAGATGAATATCAACAAAACACAAGTCAAGTTTAACAAATGTACCATACCAAGGAAAATCATAGTAGATGGACAACGACTAGGAGACATGAAAAAGTATGTTTACCTTGGACAGGAAATGTCAACAGATGGAAACACCATGATGGAAATTGATTGAGGTATAAAATTGGGATGGCAAGCATTTGGGAAACTTAGTAGTGTTGTCTTTAAGACAAATTTGCCACTCTGCCTCAAACAAAACATTTTTGGCCAATTTGCCTCCCAGTTCTTAAGTATAGCTTTGACACATGGACACTGCATGCCAAAGCCATGTCTTGCCTAAAAAAGAGATAATGAACCAAGAGTTGATACCAACTATTTGTACAGTGCAAAACGATATTAAGACCTCATCTTGAATATGCAGTTCAGTTTTGGGCACCAATTCAGGAAAGAGGATTTTCTAGAACTGAGAGAGTACAGCAAAGAGCAGCAAAATGAATTAAGACATGGAGAACTTGACATAAAAGGAACGTCTAGACAAACTTGGTTTATTTACTCGATAGAAAAGATGACTATGAGGAGTTCTAGTTAGAACTTGTAAGTATTTATGAGGTCAAGGCAAGGGTCTTGTCAAATAACTAAGGGCCTGTCAGGTACCCCATTCGGCAGCTGCTCAAGCCGACCGCATTTGTCTTCAACGGCTCCAGCCGCATTGTCCACTGCACACTGTGCCTCCATGGCTGAGGTCTGGTGCAACTCAGCCGCCTGCATGGATGTGCACTCCATTTAAAGAGACAGCCACCTGTTGGCTGCTCCTCTTCTTCCTCCCTGTTTTCCCTATTTAAACTGCCTGGACACAGGGCTTAGTTGCCCTTTTGTTGGTGTCCAATGCAGTTCTTGAGTTTGGGCTCTGTGTATGATCCGGCTTGTCTGACTAACCGACCTGGTGCTGACTTGTGGCTCTGTCTGATTACCCGCTCCATGTATGACCCTTGGCTTTGACAGACATCCATTCTGGTGCAGACCTGCAGCTCTGGCAGGCTACCCGTTCCATGTATGATCCCTGGCTCTGGCTGACTACCCGCTCCATGTCTGACTATCCATTATGGAGTTGACCTTGGGCTCTGTCCACTGCGTATCCAGCATACCAGCACTTCAGTGGACATCCTATCTGGTGCAAACCTGTGGCTCTGCCTACTGACCCTCCCCATGCATGACCCCTGGCTTGTCTGACCAGCCAATCTGGAGCTGACCTGTGGCTCTGTCTAACTAACCTGTGTGTGGCCTTCCGTTCAGTTAGATAACCAATCTGGTGCAGGCTTGTGGCTCTGGCAGACTCCTTCCTAGTACATTCCCAGTTGCCGGCTCTCCCAGGTGTGGACCTGGGTTCTCCTCATGTCTGTCTGGCTTCTCCCAGGTGCGGACCTGTGGTATTGCAGACTCTCCTAGTTCCATTGCTGGGATACAGCTGTATAGAGAACCACATGGTAGCAGGCTTCTATTCCTGGTTTTTGTCTCTTGCTCCGTTGTGCGCTTCTCTTTTGTCTCGTATATTTATATACTGTCTTGTGACATTTCTGTATTGTTGCTGCTTAAATAAAGTTGGTGTTACCTTGAAGTACTTGTCCTGTGTTTCCTTGCCGGGACTGTGACAGTACGAAAGGGCCATGTCTGCGGACGATACTGGTAACCCTTGTTTACAGAATATCATGACCTGTAACGGTTTGTTCTACACACAGACACAGTAGGTTTGGATAAAACACAGTTTTATTAAACAATTAAGATCACAATAACCCTCACAGGTCCTGTAATATATACTTAATATAGTACAGCCACTAGACAGGTTATACAGAGGTAAGCCCACACAGGTCCAGTATAAGTAAAGAGTCCATAGAACATTATACTAACACAGGTCAGGCAGATCTGGAGTGAGTCCCAGTATATCGGTACTGCATGGGTTAATAGCAGACAGAGAATGTTGACAGGCCCATGTGTGGTAAGGCCTATTAAGGAGCTCAAATAGAGGTGAGAGCTTTAGTACAAGTAACGCCCAAGAATATGTATACCAGACAATTGTGGACGGCCTTAGCAGTAATGGAGGCTGAGCAACTTGAGCACTGCTGTAGCAGTAACGGAAACTAGGCAACATGAACACTGCCGTAGCAGTAACGGAGACTGAGTGACGTAGACACTGTGTAGCAGTAACGGAGACCAGGCAACTTAAGCACTGCCGTAGCAGTAACGGACACTGAGCCACGTGAGCGCTGCTGTAGCAGTAGTGGAGACTAGGAAACTGGATACTGCCATAGCATTAACGGAGACTAGGCAACTGGATACTGCCATAGCATTAACAGAGACAGAGCAACTGAGGAGCTGCCGTGGCAGTAACGGAGACTGAGCAATAGGGGCACTGCAGTAGCAGTAGCGGAGACTGAGCCACTTGAGCACTGCCGTAGCAGTAACGGAGACTAGGCAACTGAACACTGCCGTGGTAATAACGGAAACTAGGCAACGCGAACACTGCCATAGCAGTAACGGAGACTGAGTGACATAGACACTGCCGTAGCAGTAACGGAGACCAGGCAACTTGAGCACTGCCGTAGCAGTAACGGAGATTGAGCCACGTGAGCGCTGCCGTAGCAGTAGTGGAGATTAGGCAACTGGATACTGCCGTAGCATTAACGGAGACTAGGCAACTGGATACTGCCGTAGCATTAACAGAGACAGAGCAACTGAGGAGCTGCTGTGGCAGTAATGGAGACTGAGCAATAGGGGCACTGCCGTAGCAGTAGCGGAGACTAGGCAACTGGACACTGCCGTGGCAATAATGGAGACTAGGCAACTGGATACTGCCGTAGCATAAATGGAGATTTGAGCAGCCTGAGCACTGCCGTAGCAGTAACGGAATCTGAGCAACTTACCCTGAGAGGCACCCAACCTGAAACGGTTCGTAAGCCAGACCAATAGGAATGTCGCCGGGGGACACGGAGGCAACCGAGACCAACTGTACAGCTGTCCACAGACAGCGAGAGTGAAGCACTACCCTTAACTGTAGACCGGTCAGGGCGTGCAGAGGAGGCAGCAGCCCAACCGGGCGGAATCACACAGAACAAGAACGTAGAACAATCCAAGTCGGTACATGGAGCAGGAACTTCAGCCAATCAAAGTCGGTACACGGAGCAGGAATGTCAGCCAATCCAAGTTGGTACACAGAGAAGGAACGTCAGCCAAGCCAGGTCGGTACACGGAGCAGGAACGTCAGCCAATCCAGGTCTGTACACAGAGCAGGAACGTCAGCCAAGCTGGGTCGGTACACGGAGATGAGAAGCAGAATGGTCAGGCAGTCCGGGTCGGTGCACAGGCAGGAAACAAGATGCAGAGTAGTCAGGCAGGCTGGGTCGATACACTCAGAGCAAACAATAATCAGGAACAAGCGCTGGTACTGGAACACCACGAAAGGGCATTGAAGATGTGCAAGAACCCAGTATTTTAGGACAATGCTGGGTGGGACAATCACAGTTCAGCCAATAGGTGTTAAGCAGGAGTATAGATTGACAGAATGTCGCCAAATAGCATGGGCACCGTGATATGACCAGGGTTGATGCACAGGATCAGCGTATTGATCACATGATGCTAGCATTGCAAACACTGTTGAATCACACGGCTCACCTTGACCGTTCTGTCCAACAACCGGTGACCTCCAATGCTGCTACCTCGGCACCGGTTACACTCACTACCCCTGATGCAGGCATTGTCAGGGGCTTTTTAAGTCATGCTCCACTTTCACAGCGGTGTGATGGGGACCCAGGTCTCTGTTGCGGGTTTTCTCAACCAAGTGGGGATACACATGGAGATGGTACCTCACAGTTTCCCTAACGAGAGCAGTAAAGTGGCATTCCTGATCTCTCTCTTGTCTGGCAAGGCCTTGGCCTGGGCTAATCCGCTATGGGAGATGGATAAGCCTATTATGTATAACTTCACAGAATTTGTGGGTGTGTTCAGTAGAGTTTTTGACATACCAGGGCATCAGGTCTCGGCCTGCAAACACTTAATGACCATCCGCCAAGTCGCTCGTACTGTGGCCGAGTACGCAGTAGAATTTCGTACTTTGGCGGCTGAAGTAAATTGGAACAATGAGGCATTGGTGGCGGGTTTCTCCCAAGGATTGTGCGATATGATCAAAGATGAGATCGCTGCCCGTGAGTTGCCGAGAGATTTGGATGATCCCATTTCCTTTTTTATCCTGATAGACACACATATACAGGAGAAACCCTCGTTTAAGGAACCCCTGCGTATGCTTACACCTTGTTTGGCACCAAGCTTTACTCACCCACCCATTCCTCCCTCTCCTCCCACACCTCCTGGGTTTGACTCCTCCGGCAGTGAGCCCATGCAGTTGGGGGCCACTCGCCTTACTGGGAAGGAGAGGGTCTTTTGGAGGAGGGAGGGTCTCTGTTTGTACTGTGGGAAACCTGGCCACCTAAGATCCTGAAGGGGACAGATCTTAGGTGACATCACCCAGTCCCCGGAGATGGTAAAGGGCAAACCTGTGTTGGAGGTTATTCTATCTTGGGCAAACACATCTGTATCTGTGCCTGCTTTGCTGTATTCTGGAGTGGCAGGTCTCTTTATTGATGCTGAGTTTGCTGGTAAACACGCCATTCCCTTGCAGTTTCATGCCTCTCCTTTGGCGATTGAAGCCATTAATAGAAGGCCCCTACAACCCTCCCATATTACTCAGGAGACGCTTCCTCTAACCCTGAGAGTAGGGTCCCTTCACACAGAAACCCTGCAGTTCCACGTTATTTACTCTCCTCATTATGCTATTGTCATGGGATTTCCATGGCTTCAGCAACACAATCCCAGGATTGATTGACGCAATTGTCATATCTTGTCCTGGGCCTCGAATTGTACTGACACCTGTCTCACTAGTCCTATGAGACTACTCTGTACTTCTGATCAGTTCTGCCCGAGAAATTTAGGGCCTTCAGGGATGTGTTTGATAAAGTACAAGCAGGAGCGCTGCCTCCTCATAGGTCTTATGACTGTGAGATTAATCTGATTCCAGGAGCAACTCCGCCCAAGGGCTGGGTATATCCATTATCGGTGGAGGAGACAAGGGTCATGGAGGAATACGTGTCCGATGCTCTCGCTAGAGGTATAATCTGCAAATCTACCTCACCTGCTGGTGCAGGGTTCTTTTTTGTCAAAAAAGAAGGATAGGGAGCTGCTTCCCTGTATTGATTTCCTACCTACCCTATACCCTTGATCACGGAGCTCTTCGACAGATTAAAGGGTTCTGAGGTGTTTACCAAATTGGACTTAAGGGCAGCATACAATTTGTTCCGTATTAAGGAAGGACATGAATGGAAGACAGCTTTTAACACTTGGAGCGGTCACTACGAATATCTAGTTATGCCCTTCAGGTTGTGCAATGCTCCTGCTGTCTTCCAGGAACTGATCAATGATGTACTAAGAGACTTATTGTAAACTTTGTTTGTCGTATACCTAGATGACATACTTATCCATTCCCCTACTTTGGAGACTCATCGTGCGGATGTGTCCAGGGCATGACAACTTTTGAGAGAGAATGGGCTATACTGAAAACTAGAGAAATGCGAGTTTCACAAGTCACAAGTGACGTTCCTGGGGTACATGATTTCCGCATCTGGTTTTTCGATGTACCCCCAAAAGCTATCTGCCATTTCGGAATGGACCCATCCAGTAGGACTAAAGTCGCTGCAAAGATTCCTAGGCTTTACTAATTATTACAGGAGATTTATGAAACTCTTCTCTTCTGTGGTCAAGCCGCTGACAGACATGACTTGAAAGGGTGCAGATGCCACGAACTGGTCTCCCGATGCGCTATTGGTCTTCGAAAAGCTCAAGACAGCATTTTCTATGGCACCAATATTGATACACCCTAATCCCGTCCTGCCCTTTACCCTGGAGGTTGATGCGTCTGAGGTAGGAGTAGGCGCCCTCCTGTCTCATCGTTCGGCTCCTGGTGAGGCCCTTCTTCCCTGTGGATACTTCTCTAAGAAATTATCCAAGGCAGAGCGCATTTATGACATTGGTGATAGAGAACTGCTGGCCATCATTTAGGCCCTTAAGGAGTGGCGCTACCTTCTGGAGGGAACCAAGGCTCCGATCCTGATCCTGACGGACCATAAAAATTTTACCTACTTGTCGGAGGCCAAACGGTTGTCTGCCTGCCAGGTCCGATGGGCACTATTTCTTTCCAGGTTCCACTTTATTGTGTAATACCTTCCAGGGTCCAAGAACATCCGTGCGGATGCACTATCCCGTCAATATTTTTCAGACTCTAAGGAGGAGTCCCCGCCTTCCCCTATCATTCCGGCAGATCATATTCTGGCCACTATTCGTACTAGTATCACCTCTCCTTTGGGAGAGGAGATTTTGACGGCCCAGGCTTCTGCTCTGGCAGAGAAACCTAGTGGGAGATGTTTTGTGCCAGTCCGGCTACGCATTAGACTTACCATACATCCAAGACCGCTGGTCATACGGGGCACAACAAGTTGATATGAGGTACCTCTCGATTATTTTGGTGGCCAAGAATGAGGAAGGACAGTGCAGCTTTTGTGGCAGCTTGTTCCACTTGTGCCTAAAACAAATCCCCTAGGAGCCTGCCTGTGGGTCTCTTTCAACCTATTCCGAATGGGGACTGTCCGTGGTCACATCTGTCTATAGATTTCATGGTTGAACTTCCTGTTTCCTCGGGTTACACGGTAATCCTAATAATAGTGGACAGGTTCTCCAAAATGGCATACTTTGTAACCCTCAAAAAATTACCTTCTGCACAGGTATTGGCGGAGGTTTTCGCAAAGGAGGTATTTTGACTTAATGTATACCTAAGGTGATTGTGCCTTCTCCTCTGCCTACCACCCTCAATCGAATGGTGCGGCCGAAAGATCTAATCAAAGCCTAGAACAATTCCTCCGTTGTTACATAAGTAACCATCACGATAATTGGGCTGCTTTGTTACCTTGGGCGGAGTTTGACAGGAATTGTGCCATTAAAGGGATAGTAATACTTAAAATGTAAAAAAAAAAAAATATGTTGTAAGGTGTATCCCCCTGAGTAAAACAAGAGTACTCCCACTGCTGAAAGATGTTTCATTCAAAAGTTATTAATTTTCAAACTTGAATTTTTTAGGTGCAATATCACAGAGGCCTGAAATTGTACAGTGGCGCTGTTGCTACACCATCCTATGGAGATTTATGGTCCCGGGACCAGAGCTGGGTTCTCAGCCAGATACGGTAAACAACAGAGCGGATTCTCAGCCAGGATACAGTCAGCAATGAAGCGTGGCAACAGGAACTCAGGAACAAACTTGTAATCAGGCAGGCCAGGTCATACATGAATCAGTATAAGCGCAGAATAGACTCAGGAACTCATACACCACGAAAGGGCGCCTAAGGGAGGACATCCCAGGGTATATAAAGGCAAACCCTAGTGGTAGCAATTAAGACCAGCCAATCAGACGGCAGCAGAGAATAATAATGTTGCCACTCAGCACCAGAAGCACGGGCACCGTGATACTGAGACTTTCGAGGCACAAGCTATTCCGGCTCTGGATGAGCACTTACAGGCTCTCCATTCCTCTTCAGTACAAATACAGAATGCCCTACATGGTGCAAGGCAACAACATAAGAAGCAGGCTGACCATAGGCGATTACCGGCTCTCCTTGTCCAGAAAGTTGTGGAAGCAATTGATGATATCACAGGGTTTTGATCCTGGAGGGCCTCGAGGCCTAAGTGACCTGTGTGCCAGTTCAATTTTCAGTGATGGTGCAGAGGGTTGTGCTCCCAACATATCTTTAAAGAGTTGTTGAAGCAAGGACAAGAGATCCTTGAGTGGAAATCCTTAATTCTAATGTTACAGTTCTAGAGTGGTTATCCAGGTCATTGAGTCTAGAGGACAAAATGGAGTTAGTATGATCCTGCTGTTGCATATACTGTTCAATTGAGTGGAGTTATGACCATGAAGCCTCTCGGTCATGTTAATGTATATAGTTCCTTTGACCCAGCTGGGCCACGTCTTTTTTTAAATCGGAAATTGTGGATTTAACGGTAGACTTCAAGTCCTGCTTTATTTCCAACAGAAAGCCTTTCATTTTAACCTTCCTTACAAAAGAGACCAAATCCAATTTCATTATAGAAGCAATGGATGTGCCATCAGGGCTATATTTTCCTTCTCGTCTGGGGTTTCAGATAAATAGGACCCTCTTGATCCTGAGGGCGAGTCTTCTCGGTCCTCTTGCGGAGTGTCTGCCACATAAGTTGTCAGTGGCGTTGTATCTGGTGACCAGCCTTTGTGTTTGGCTGGTAGAAAGTTCAAAATCCTTTTAAATCCTTTTGCCCTCTCTTCTTTGCCCATTTCATGGGAGCATGGAGAACCATTTATCCAGCAGGAAAAGCTCTCCGTTCAGGAATATAAGCTTAATAACAGCCACAGGTCTGTGGAGCATCCAAGTCAAGTATCCATCTTGGTTAGGAGCGAACTCCTCCCCTGGAAAGTTCCCATTTAAACACCCTATTAAAATTAATGGGATTCATGAGAATGTTATTTTTCCCCTATGGAGCAGTTATTGAACTCCAGTTTTGCACCTCTCCAGCTTGCTGAATAAGGCCCTAAGGGCTGAATTCTATTGCAGGTGCTAAATTTATCACTGGTTTTCGCTCCAGTTTTCACCATATACTTCAATAGGAAAATGTTTGCTAAAATGGGTGTTACCATTTAGCACCTGCAATAGAATCTAGCCCCAAAAGAGGTAAAAGCTGATTTGCTTGTCTGTCTGCTGTGGGGTGTGGCTGAATTGTGCTAGTGGAAGAAGCACTCCTGGCAGAGATGAAATGCTTCTTTGAAAATGTAATTGTCTTTGAAAAGTTTAACATTTGAAACATTATGAAATATTGGATTGTGAGTCAACATTCTTGGCCTATCTCGAAATCCTTAAAAAAATTTGATTAGTCTTGCCACTTTGAGGTGCTTCTGCCAAGTCACTGGTGCTTAGAGAGATTCTTACAGAATCTTAACATATCAAATTTATTTGGCCCTAGAGACACAGGGAGGGAGGAGTACCACAGAGCCCGGAATGTGGCTTACCTCTGATTGTTTTATTCCAATACACAACATTTGGAACATCTGGGCCATTGATGTTGGGAAAACTGTCAAGATATTAGTTTTGGGAATACTAATAATAAGATAAACATTATCTCAACAAATTGCTGTGAGCTTAATCTTTTTGTTTTTGCCTGGAAGCTATCTGAATTTCTGTCAGCTAAAAAAACTTTACAATGAATGACTGTTCTGTCTTGATTTGAAGCAAAGTTAACATGGGTCTATTTCCAAAACATGCCAATTCCTGGAGCCTTGATGTCATAGTTAACCCAATGAGGGTATGAAAAGCAAGGTTCCACATCATGTACTAAATAATGCTATAGAGCACTTCTCTAAGTGTAATGAATTCATTTAACCCTTTGATTGCCAAAGAGGTATCCAACACATTGCAAAGCAATACGTTGGATACCCCTTTGGCACTCAAAGGATTAATAAACATTTCAATAAAACTGCTAGCTATAAGAAATACACTCACAGCTAGGAGGCTGACCACCCTACATGTAGAGTACTGCTAGCTAATACTATGGGAGTCCATCAACTTGCAGTATCCTTTCCTATCCAATACACATGCACAGGTAGAGAGCAAACAGTAGTTACTAGCACATTGAAGTCACCCTTCATGTTTCATGGTGTAATAGACCATATCATTAAATAATGCTATGGCTGTGGGTATTTGGAAAACAGAGTACTCAGAGAATTCGAATCTTCACATCTTTATAAATACAGTCAGCAATCAATTATTTTAGCTAGAATCTCCAGGTGTCAGAATTCTCTTAGAGTCCCCCATTTGTTCTCTGGTGCAGTAATTATTGGAGATAATGTCAACTCTTTCTTCACACATGTCTAATTTTTACCCAAATAAGGGTAACATCCACTGTTTTCCCTCACAGCATACTTCACGCAACACTTAAAATGGTTCCTTTAACATCTTTGGTGATAGAGTGGTCTTCAACTAATTAGAAAACATGGAATAGGTTAATCTGCTTTTTTCAGCCTATCTTTAGAATTTTATACTATATTTTGATGCTCTTTGGGTGATTTCAGGGCCACATATGCAACCCTTACAGTATATATAGTTGTCTATTACTGTCTAGAGACTTATCCAATATCAATTGCAAGAGAAGATAAGTCAGTAGAAATATAGATGCAGTAAAAAAATGTAGATTGTCTGTCAACCTGATAGTTACTTTACCTTTGTATAGGCTTCTAATGCTATCTAAATGTAGACTATGTTCTTGTCATTCAAAGCTACTGTCTAAGGGCTCGATCCAAATGTTGGCATCGGCAGAAAAAACTGGCGACGGTGGTTTTGAAAGCCAGGTAAGTGATGCAAATGTTCCCACAGCTAAGAACTAATGGCAGTTTTGAAAACATGACGCTTGTCAAAATATAGCCCATTGAGGACAATGTAAAAGCTAACCCCAGAGCCATGCAAATGTTTGCGGTAGGGATAATGAGAGTTAAATTGTGTCACGGAGCACCGAGGGGACCAGGTGTGAAGCTAGAGAACGATGCTTGAGAGCAATGCTTGTGACCGGTGACAGTCGCCCCTGCCTCCTTGTTGCGGCTGTAGCCGAGTTAAAGGTGCTGGCCGCGACGCCAGATGTCCGATCCCAGTTGAGCCGGGACCCTGACCAAGATGAAGGCAAGGGAAGACTGTGCGAACCTGATCCCCTAGATGAAAGGAGAGGACCCTAGAGCAGAGGTTGAGGTGGAAAAGGCGGAGGAACAGGCAGAAAAGGCAGAGGGCAAGGGAACCCTGAACTAATCCCCCCTAAACTGGCACGGGCACCCAGAAAGCTCCTGCCGCAAGAGGACCTGAACCAAGACCACCTGGCACTGAGGGGACCCCCAGGAACGAAGGGAGGTGGAAGGGAACCACCAGAAATCCGGGCGAGGTCCTACCCAAACACCCTGCCAACCCCCCCAGGACCCCAGTCGGCGACCGGCAAGGCAAATGAGGCCACTAAACCCAGAGTGCCCCTATTCCCGGTCGACCAATCCAAAAGACTGGGACCAACCCCTGGCAAGCACCTGTGCCCAACAAAATCCCCGCAACAGAACAGAGGAACCCAGGGACAGCGAGAACCACCAAAAACCCAGAGGGTAGGCTCCAATCCTCAAGCCCCCAGCAATGTCCCTTAGCCCAAGACCCAACCTAAGGCTGCGTCCCAGACCCTCCACAGACAGTGGGAGGTCCCAGGCAGCAAGCAGGCTTCCACGCTCCACACAAGCCACAGAGCGATCCTACCTGGGGATGCCCCGCCCAGACCAGTGGGACACCACTCAGAGGAGAGCCCAACCGGAGGCCGGCAAATACCCCAGCTGCGGGGGATACCCAAAGGGTGGAATCCCCGGATAGGCTGCAGAAGGGAGCCGGCCGCGGGCTAAGGAGGGAGAGAGAGAAAGAGACGGGTCGGGCCAAAAGACCGCTCAAGGAGGCAGCTAAGAGGTGGACAAAGCGGGAGGAACGGAGGCCACCCTGGGTGAGCACCCAGCCGGGAGCAAACCAGGTCTCACAGCCGGAAAGCGGAAGTCAAAATTGAGGCGTCCAGGGAACAATCCACTGGGCGTCCCCACACAGACCGGGACAGGCAGCCAAAGGGGAGAAAGGAACAGAGGTCACCAAGGAGAAAACCACTTACCGGCAGCAGACAGAGGACGTGGCGGGCAGGCAGGATGAGGGGGAAGCAGGCCGGATCGACAGACGCCAGGACGGAACAGGAACCAAGTCAAGAAGCCACGGGAGGAACCGGAAGGGGAGAACTCTAAGGAGCACGAATAATCGAGCAGGTAAGGAATGGGCCGAGCAGACTAAATACCGCTAGATCAATGACGAGCACTCCCAGGTAAGGAAACCCACCAGGGCCAAAAATACAAGATAAGAGATGACAAATTGCAACATTTACCGCAAGAAATCTAACACCCATTTTTTTAGCCGCACAACACACAACTAAGAGTAGAAAACCACCATAGAGGAAAACAAAACAGAGAAGCAGCTCATTTAAGTACATAAACCAAGCATACAGAGGTAAAATTTTAACCCTTGCAATGCAAAGCAAATACACCAACAAGGCCTAGACCAGTGGGTTACAATCCTTCCATCCAAGGCACCCCTAACATGCAATCTGGATTTCTCAGGCCACCCCCTGAGGTTAGAAAGGGCTCAGTGAAAGGAACAATGAATGGGCACAATGAATGGATCGGATCACGGAGGTGGTACTCAGACAAGCCGGGTCAATCACGAACAGGAACGTCAGCCAAGCCGGGTCAGATCACGGAGGTGTTTCTCAGACAAGCCAGGTCAATCACGAGCAGGAACACAAGAGCGTAGTCAGAACAGGCCAAATCGGTACACGGGAATCCGGAACACAGGAACTCAGCAACAGCAACACTGGCTCTGAAACACCACGAAAGGGCACCTGACAGGTGTCACAGCCAGGCATAAAAAGGTCACCAGGGGCGGGCCAAACCAGCTCAGCAAATCAGAACATACCACAAGCGAGAGTGACAGAAGAGGATAACAGGCACTGTGATAGAGCCCAAGCTCTACACATCCATTTAGGTGCCTAGTCAGGCCACACACCCCTACCCCATTCTTTTAATGATAGCATTAATATCTTTATGGGCAGGGAAGGCTTTGTGTGGTCTTTTATATCCTTTACACATGACATCCTTGTTGGATCTTGTAAAGAATCTCCTCCACGGAGGTTCTGACTGCTTCAATTAACATATGAATACTATTATTGTCAAATATCTGTCTTCCCTGCTACTCTTTTAATAATAAACCTGAGAATCTTTCAAGAAAACTAAAGGTGGTGGTGGGTTCTGACACCCAAGGAAATGTCAGGACCTGCTTGAACCTGGCCAGGGGTTCTAAAAATGAAGTCTCTTGTTATCTTGTTATATGCTTCTGATACATGTGAGCATATAAGGAATTTCCCCAGACCTTTTATGTTTGATACATGTGGCACAAATTATATTGGTGTATACCTCTGTAAGCTCCATTTCACACAAATTTTCTTGGGGTAGGAGTGGAAACAGAATGTCAATACAGCTATAGGGATAAACATGAAGACAAATATTGTAAACTATATATGAAAGGCTCTCAACAATGCCCATAATTACCAAAGCAAATTAAAAAAGGTAGGTAGCATCAATTACTGAAGAGAGGTAAGAGAGGTGCTAGAGCTTCCTAACAACAAGCTGGATACAGGCAGGGAAGTGGCCACCAAGCAGACTTGAAAGCCCAAGTATGCACAGGCCTTTATGTGCTATTTCACTGTCTCCTTGCCTCAGTGGAGTCCAGGGGTTGTTGCTCATCTCACTGGAGCCTAGGATACCAAATCAGAGTCTCATCACCAAACGATGATTAATTTTGGAAGAAGGTCTTGATGGTTTGTATTTAAATTCAGCAGGCTTACTTGATCATAACACAGCTGAAGCTGCAATTCACAGACCCAGTGAGGCCCATACAAGTGGATGGAAAAGAGAGTACTATGACCCCCTGCCTTCCCGGATAACCATCCAGAGGGAAGGGGAAACAGAGGGAGGGGGAATACTGTGAGCCCAAAAGGGCTACCTTATAAGGGTCTCCCCAAAAAAATAGGATGCTGGCCTTAATTATTAGTCTTGTCCTAGAGATCAAAAACCTGTGAGGGATAGCTGGGAGGGAGGTCCTTTTTAAAATGTATTTTCCTGTCCTATCTGTAAGACAGTGCCTCTTCTACTGGTGTTCTACCAGTAGACGTGAAGAAGAATTATTTTTGTAAGACCAAATTTACTTTACTTAAATGTATTTGGGCATAAGTAACATGGAACGTGCAATAAATGACAGCTATTATGTGACCCTGAGCCCAGTAATCCTTTAGAAGTGCTTCTACTGCTGCTAGATGTTGCATGTCCCCATTCAGACCTTTAGTTGTGCTTCAGGTGGGGTCTTAATGAGGATGTGCCTAGATGGGATCCTGCTTTCCCTAAACTCTCATTTTTTTATTTACAAAGACATAGTAAGATTTTTATCTTTTGCATTGTGAGTAAAGTATCTCCATACTTTGGAATTCATAGGCTAATGGGTTCCTCTCTACTAAAGATTTTATATAAATTCTTAATAATTAGTTCACCACAGGTATGCATTTTGTGATTATAAAAGGTCTTAAACAGGTCTCATGTACAGTACAGTCCTGTGTCGTATTTAAAGAGAAAACAACTCACTTGACTAAGACACTGATGGGACTAATTCAGTGCATGAGTCTGTGCTTATGTATACAGGGAATATAATATATGTCACTTTGAATGGGGTGTGGTATACATAAAGCACAGAAAGCCATTTCAAAATCATGAGGTGACACTAGTACAACTTTTATAACTAAGCGGTGATAAAGAGGTGATAAAGTGGAGATGACTTCTCCAGTGATATCACTTTTCCAGTTCCTATGTTATTCTATAGAGCCTAGCCACTAAGATCTCCAAAGTTGTATAAATCTTAGTGCATAGGCTCCATAGAATAACATAGGAATTTGAGAAGTGATAAACTAGAGAAGTCATCTCCACTTTGTCACCGCTTAGTGAATCTCACCCAGAGAGAGTGTAACACTTCATTTGTAAAATACATGTTGTGGGGTTTATCCTCCAGAGTAAAACAAGGGCATTCACACTACTGAAATGAATTTTTTTACTTCAAAAGTTATTGCAGATCAAACCTGAATCTTTTAGGTGCAGTGCATCTCAGTGGCCTGACATTTTACAGTGATGTTGTTGCCACACCATCCTATGGACAGCTCTGGTTAGTTGACCATAAACCTTTATAGGATTGTGTAGCAATAGCATCACTGTAAAGATTCAGCCCATTGGGATACTGCACCGAAAAACCTGAAGCTCTGAATAAAACACCCCTCAGCTGTGGGATTTGTGAAATGCTTCTGCAAAGTTCCCAGCATACAATAAACCTCATGACTTGGTTGTGAGAGACACCCAGGGCTGTTTTAAGATTTTCTGAGGCAACTAGTGTAATTGTACCAGGATGCCCTCCCTCAACATAACATTTTTCCCCTGCGTATTATGGCCACAAATACCCACGGTCTAACCCACACCCCAGCTTTGTTCCCCTGTCCACTGGTAGCCACAGATCCCCCAATATAATGTATGACTCCTGCAGCCTTATTCCCCTGCCCACTGATTGTGACAGATTCCCCGTATCACTGTGTGACCCCACCAGCTTTGTTGCCCTGGTCTCTACCACTACATGCAAAAACAAATGAAGTTAGAATCAAGATGCTCTCTGGCAGGATGGCAGCCTGAATAAGCTCAGGGCCAGCAAGGTCCCCCTGAATGTAGACATTTTCAATCATTGCATTGATTTGATTATTTCCAGTGCTCAGTCCTTTATCAGGTACTCAGAAAAATCACTTAATAAGTAAATGGATGAAAATAAAAAAATCCATGATAGGCATGATGCAAATGAGTTCTCCCTCTTTATTGGTGCAGTAAATGAAAACTGTCAGGTACATAATATGGAAAATAAAATTGCTGAGTGTAGCAAAGTAAAAAAGATACAATGTAAAAAAGACAGAGAAACAATACAGAAAAGCCTGCCTCTATAGCATCCAGTCAGTGCTGGAATGAGACTACAACATTGTAGTCTCTCGGGAAGCAGGGGTCCAGGGAGCTCAATGTTGGAGACATAAAATGTAAAAATTCAAACTAGGCAATGATGAAAAAAACAAACAAACATATAAGCAATCTGGCTTTACATATTATGCTCAAATAAGTCAAATAAAAGGTTGTCTCTTTCCATAAACCTTGGAGTGCCAGAGAGCTATGCAACACATTGCTCTGCAATGCGTTGTATACCCCTCTAGTAATCAAAGTGTTAAATGGGAATAACCCAATGTGCTGTATACATCTCTAGCACTCAAAGGGTTAACCTCTTGAATGTCAGATAGTCTTCAATACATTTGCTTTGCTTCAAGGGCTTAAAAGGCATAGTTAAATTAATTAGAATATTTATAAATTGTATTTGCTCCCTCAGGTGCTGTTAGTATGCCCAGAATTGTTTGACTTTGAGAGTATACCCAGTGCTTCTCCCTGTATATATGGAGGTTTACTCTGTGTGGTAGTTAGTGCTGTTACTTCAAAAAAGAAAAGGCTTGTGAAAAAAATTGCCTGCCTGCTTTGCCTGCTCAATTGATGTTTTATTTGATTTATGCTAAGTTTCTGGCCTTCCAAAAGTACAAACACAACACACTTAAAATGCTTAAAGTATTGGAAATCCTACTCTAGCTGTCTTATTTCCAGGATTTGTGTTCTAATTCATACTGTTGTTTTCCTTTTTTCAGGACAGTTATGCTCCTCTTGACATTAATTATGGGAAGGTTTCTTATTGAATCTAGCATAGATGCGTTGGAGTACTGGACTCAGAGTTATTTATTTGTTTCTTTGTCTTTGAGCAGTAGAAATAGAAAATGCATCAGGGGAAAAACCAGAGTCTAGAGTTGAGGAACTAAATTGTATTGATGCAGTATTGGCTATTATGACATTGGATGTCAGAGAGTACAAGGATATATTGCTTGCAGTGCTATTTCTCTTGGTGACTCATCTGTTGTGTAACCTCTTGGTCATAATCAAGTAAAATGTTATCAATGCAAAAACACAAATCTCCTTGACATGCAGAGGGTACTCCTTCACATTAATGGGAAATGCACTGTACACTCTGGGCCTTAGGCCTAAAGAAATGGTGCACAATGAACCCATTAAGGACTAAAAGGGTACAGAACACATTGCGCAGCAATGTATTGCATACCCCTCTGGTTCTTAAAGGGTCAATGTGAAAACCAGCTGCACTATAGGTGGCATCCATTTCCATTTATTTAACCCTTTGTGTGTAAGAGAGGTATTCAACGCATTGCATTCCAACATGTTGGATAACTCTCAGGCACTCAAAGGGTTAAATGGGGGGGTTTAGCCCTTTGAGTGCCAGAGGGGTACGCAACGCATTGCTTTGCAATGCGTTGTGTACCCCTCTGGCACTCAAAGGGTTAACACGTTGAATGCCAGTAAAGAAATGTGTGGGAGATCTTTCTATCATTAAAAAAATTAAAAGCCCCAGTGAAATCCATGTCAATGGTTACAGTTCTATTTGCCTCTTGAGATGCAGTTGGCGTGCCCTAGTGTTGCTCCACATTGCCATTATAATTAAAGCCGTTTGCTTTGAAATGAGCTGGATGCAACTCTAGCACAGAATACAGATATGTAATTTTCTCAAAATGTGTAAGAAAATGAACTTAAATTATTCAGTGCAGAATAGGATAGGACTGTAAGGGATCGTAGCAGAAAAGCAGACTGGAAGCCAGCTTTGTTTAACCCTTTGAGTGCCAGAGGGGTACACAATGCATTGCTCTGCAATGCAATGCGTACCCCTCTGGCACCCAAAGGGTTAAAAAGAAAGGTAAGCTTTTATTCAGCCAGAAACAGGAGAAACCAAAGGGATTTAAGCATAACTTGATGTGTTTTTTTTCCCCACGGAAAAACAAAATGGCACTCAGTCCAGGTCAATTCCAGTTTTCAGGTTGTATATTAGCTGCTAGCAAGATTGAAAGCATCATTCCCTGACAGACAGACAGATAGACACAGATTGAGTTCTCAGATACATACCTGATTAATGAGCAGATGATGCAGCTCATTAACCCAGCATGGATACAAACAGGTCTTAATTGTGTAGTAACATTTAACCTAACCTGATTACACCCAGGTGTTAATCCTGTTAGAACTAGTATCCCTGTTACATACTGCAAAGGGCCGTAGGCTGTTACTTGAAGGTCACCCCTAAGCCGACACAGGGTACTCCAAAAGGAGCTGGATTTAATAGACTCAGTTGGCCACCGGGAAAACAGATGAGGACTGCCACATTTCTTTTTAAACAGAACGAGCCACATAGACTTTACATAGAAAAGTAGTCACTTCTCTGATTGTCCAGGGATTGACCAAGACCCATTTAAAGGGCCTCCATAACGTTTACATGGAGAAAAGTGGGCAGCCTGGTAATTAACTGCCTCTCAAGATGTTGCTCCCATTGTATCTTGTCACGCCTTTTCCTATTGGCTAGGAATTGGAGCGGCAAGATTAAATTATGTAAAGTGCCCTTCCTTTGTGTACAGCCCCATTGTACCGTTTGTTCTACTGTTTATGTTTCATTGTTTAAATGTGTATAGCAGCCAGACACTGTTGTTTTCCTCAGTATGTCTTTTGTACTACTCCATTGTTCATTGTACACTGATTCTGTTTAAAAGAGCTGAACTTTGCCAATACATTTTGAGTTTGTTTAATAAGAAGGTGTCCTGTACTGTTATTCTTGGTTGGTTTAAAGGGTCCCCTTGACTCCCATCCAAGACCTCCACATTTCCAGCTAATTTTCCTGAGATCCATTCGTCCATCTTCCTTCACTGTTCAGGCTACCCACTTGTAGCCACATCCAAGATGGAGAGACCCTGGAACGACGGCTAAGGACGACCTGGCATCCTTAACTTCTGTTACACGTACCTCCTCTGTTAGTGAGTGGCCCGGAATGTGCACAGTGGAAGCCCGACCCTCTACACTTTCTTCCAATAAAAAGTCTGCAGTGGCATTCTCCCTATTAGACCTATGCTGGACTTCAAAGGAAAAGGGTTGGAGGGCCATGTATCACCACTTCAACATTCATTACATTTAAACATGTAAGGGGGAACACTGTCCATGAACAGGGTTAAATGAGCTGAAGCCAAATAATGCCTCAATTCCTCAATGGCCTATTTCACTGCTAGGAACTCTTTCTCCATCACTGAGTACCAGGTTTCTGTAGGAAATAGGTTCCAACTCAGGAAGAGGATTGAATGTTCCACTCACTCCAGCTGTTGAGATAGAACTTGTGATTGAATTTCCCCTAGATCAAGATCTGAGGCATCAATCTGTACCACATATCGTTTTGTGAAATCAGTATTTTTAGGGCCGGACTCTCTGAAAGACAAAGATTAATCTCCTCAAACTTAGAAAAAAAAATCAAAGGCAAATATTAAGGAGAAACTTTCTGATAGTAACAAATCAGCCTTCAACTAACTTCATGGAAAATACTTTTCATGTATGTTAACTGTGCTTATCCTGGATGTCTCTAGACTCCATCCAATGTAAAGAATAATAAACAAAGATCAATAACAGTTAAATACTAGTCCAACAGAATGGTCCCACAGTGGTAAAATCAATAAAACTTTGTTATTAATAAAATTAAAATTGTTCATACCTGCTACATCACACACATTAGTAGTACTATAACGGTTTGTTTGACACACAGACACAGTAGGTTTGGATAAAACACAATTTTATTCAACAATGATAATAACAATAACCATTACAGGTCCTGTAATATTTATACAATATAGTACAGACACAAGACAGTTTATAATAAGGTAGGCCCACACGGGTCCAGTATATGCAGGTAATCCAGAGTTCAATATACTGACACAAGTCAGGCAGTTCTCGTGTGATTCTCAGTTGGACAGCACTGAGTGGGTTACTATTAGGCCGAGAGTACTGACAGACCCTAATAGTGCAAGGCCCTTTAAGAAGCTCAATCAAAAGGAGAGAGCACAAAATCGAGTAAGGCCCAAAAGTAATGGAGACCAGAAAAACTGGTGGACTGCCGTAGCAGTAACTGAGATTAAGCAACTTGTGAACTGCCATAGCAGTAATGGAGACTGAGCAACTTGTGAACTGCCGTAGCAGTAACGGAGACTGAGCAACTTGAGTACTGCCGTAGCAGTAATGGAGACTGAGCAACTTGGGTACTGCCGTAGCAGTAACGGAGAATGAGCAACTTGGGCACTGCCGTAGCAGTAACGGAGACTGAGCAGCTTGGGCACTGCCGTAGCAGTAATGGAACTGAGCAGCTTGTGGACTGCAGTAGCAGTAATGGAACTGAGCAGCTTGTGGACTGCCGTAGACTTAACGGAACTGAGCAGCTTGCTATAAGAGTCACCCAACCGAGGACTGCACGGAAGTAAGGACGTACCGAAATGTCGCCTGGGTGACAACAAGGCAACGGAGACCAGACTGCAGCGAGCTGTCCGGAGACAGCGAGGATCCTGACACCACCCAAACCGGAGACCGGATAAGGCATGCAGAAGGGGAACGCAACCACAGTAGCCCAGCCGGGCTGGAATCACACACAGAGCAGGAACGTCAGCCAATCCGAGTCGGTACACCAAGCAGGAATGTCAGCCGGGCCGGGTCGGTACACAGAGCAGGAACTACAGCCAATCCGGGTCGGTACACGGAGCAGGAATGTCAGCCAATCCAGGTCGGTACACAGAGCAGGAACGCCAGCCAGGCCGGGTCGGTACACGGAGCAGGAACGTCAGCCAATCCAGGTGGGTTCACAGGCAGGAATGAGATGCAGAATAGTCAGACAGTCCGGGTCGGTACATAGGCAGGAACAAGATGCAGAGTCATCAGGCAGGCCGGGTCGGCACACTGAGATCACAAGAATAACAGGAACAAGCGCTGGTATGGAAACACCACGAAAGGGCACTGGAGAAGTGCCAGAACCCAGTATTTAAGGACAAATACTGGGCGGCACAATGACAGTGCAGCCAATAGGCGTAGGCAGAAGTGGAAACTGACAGAATGTCGCCAAATAGCACGGGCACCATGATAAGTACAGAGAGGAGACTAACAGAGTGGATAGATAACAAGCGGTGCAAGTATATAGGTCAACTCATTTCACACCTTAAAGGTGCTTAATCATGACCACACAAAGAGGAGACCTCCAATGAACTGGTATATGAACATCTATGAACCAGTCACTAAGAACCAGAAAAAAAAAGCCAGCAAGTGGCTGAAACATTTGCCTCCTCACAGCCATTAACTCCATAAAGCAAACAATGGCAACAAAGTCAAATTTTACAAATATATAAATGCACACATCCCACATACATGTCTCAACTGTCTGCAATGCAGGAGCTCAAACCACCGCTGTCACAGGCAGGTCTGACATAGCTAGCGAACAAGGTGGATACTAGGGATGGGCGAAAATTTCCACCTCAAACTGAAATCAGAGAAAAATGGCACTTTCCCCTTGGCAAAAAAATTCCTGTGAAAAGTGCTGATTTTCCACTTTTTTTCACCTAGCTCATTCCACTGAAATCAATGGGAACATAGAAGTTACACACAACACATGGGAAATATTATTTTATTTCCCAAAGGCATAGTATAAAAGGGACGTGAGGGTGTCTGTGTTGGTGGGGAGTGGGAAAAGAAATGTTTTTTGGAGGGGTTGTTTACTGGGATTGGGGGTCAGTTAGTAAAAAATAAATCCTAAATAAAAGAAAAAAAAAAAACATAAGACAAGGTATAAAAGGGGTCTGAGGAGGGTGCCTATGTTGGCGAATGAATGAATCATTTGAACAGGGAATTTGTTTTGGGGGGGGTTTCTTGACTGTTATTGGGGGACATTTAATAAAAATAAATAAATACAATAAGAAATTTGTATTTAAAGTGATAGAGACAGGAACCCCCTGACATAAGCTGCCACTGGGGTGGACTGATACTTGACTTGAAAGAGTATTTTGTAGAGGATGATTTGTTAGATTTGTTGTTAGAGGCCCAAACCCTGAGGAAACATTGATCTGTATTACTTAGGCTTGTTAGAGGCCGAAGCCCTGAGAAAACATTGATTTGTAGGATTTAGGCTTGTTAGAAACAAACCCCCTCACAATTATTTTTTTGTAGGACTATGTTTTTTTTTTCTTTTTTTCAAAGCACAAGCCCTGAGAAATGCCCTACTGGCCTAGTGCCAGCAGGTCATGTTGGCAAGTGACCACTGGCCATTGTCAAATGTCTTCCTGAGTCCTGAGTTGCATCTGCTGTTCCTACTGCTTCTGCTGAGTTGTTTAAGCAGCAGAATGATTAGGCAGCTGAAAGGTAATGGGATCAACAATAGCAGTAACATGGAAGATGGATGACGAAGGTTACAGTGATGCTCCTGAGGCAGTAGCAGCACAATAAGTAGCCCCCAGTCTATGTTGAGAAAAGAAGAAGTTGGCCAATAATTCTTCTCCACTTGTCCCTCTTCAAAAGTCATGGGAGTGTTATTAGAATAAACATTTTTCCACTGAGAGCAGGAACAGTGGCTCTCTTCAGCAAATGCAATGTGCACAATGTGTGTGGTAAATAACATCTGGGGGCACAACTTTATCCAAACACCATGACACCCAAAACCAAGTACTGATGCTGTCACTATACCCCTTGTCCAGACCCCACTAAGGACACATTACAACTTGCTGACAGTTAATAGTAACGATGAACCCTCCATGCCACCATCGTAGCATATTCTGTAAGATGGAATCTCCTCAGATGCCGCTTGATGCATTGCTTGAGATTCTCCTCCACCACACTGGCATGTGTGGTCAGTGCACCACACAGTGTGCAATGGGTGGAAATGATCTGCTACATCCTATCATCAACAGAGTGACTATGGTGGGGGAGGTAATGATGAACGAGGTGGATTGGCAGAAGATGTAGTTACCCTAGAAAGTGATGGTGAGCTAGTTGTTTCACTCATCATGGAACTCCCAGTCTGTTCCTGGGTTGCTCTATTCTTCCTCCTCTTTGATCTCCGCCTCACCTCTTGTTGCCTTTCGGGAGAGTCAGGGACAGCAAAAGTGGTGCTTTAGTTCTGTGGTGGGTTTTTGTCTTTTTGATGTAAATGTCATGGTGTTTGTGTTTCATGTGTGATATTAGGGCGCATGTGCCAAGGTGTGTTCCTCCTTTCCTTTTTTCACTGACTTGTCACAAATTATGCACAGCGCCATTGCTGATGACTGCACTGTGCCTGCCCCAACAGAAAAATAGTCCCACACCCATGATAACTTCAGGGGGAAGGGAACAGATGGAGAAGAATGACCTCTTATTTCTTGTCCTCCACATTCTCCTTCATTGTCTGTGGCAGTGGATAATGTTGCTGCTGTTGCTGCTACTTACTCAGATTCAGCACTGCAACTTGGACCAGGAGTATTGCTGACGCTGGCACGTTGAACCTCTCTTAGTCCCGCATCACTTGTTGACCCCCTTCCTGCTGTGTTCACTGTGGTCTGTTGCACACTAGCCTGTTCCTCATCATCCTGCTGCCCTTGCATCTCAGCATCAGAAGGAATTAGAGCAGTTGCAAATTCCTCCAATTCCAAAATGTCATTGCTAGTAGTGGTGGTGATTCCTATCCTCATCCCTGTCTCCCATTCCTTCTCAGTTTCTGCCAAAAAGGCCATCAATGTCTCTTCCACCCCAGCTTCTCCAGCATCATCATCACCACCAGGGCCGGTGCAAGGATTTTTGTCTACATTGGCGAAGGTGCATTTTGATGCCCCGCCACCAGTCCCCTCCACTGAATGTGTGTGAGTTCATATATAATATATATATATATAATTCCTTTTGGATTCACACATGGTCAGGTTTTCCAATGGACGCACTGAAGGCCACATCACAAGGAGAGCAGACTCCTGCCCTGGAGCCTTCAGCAGCCTAACAGTAGCAGCCTGGGTACCCTGGGAATGCATACAGTTTTTTTGGGACAAATGTATGCAGTAGGGGGCAATCCAGGACCCTCTCATGATCTGGGTTCCAGACTTTGTACTGCATCTCTAATCTGTTTGAGCACACCTCTCACAGAAAATGATCTCCAGGCCTTCCAGTTTGCCTCTCTGACACTAAATGCCCCTTCCCTCAGCATGGGTAATGATGGAGGTATGATAATACACCCTTGGTCATGGTGCCCATTGTGCCCTACCCTAAAAATTGCCCTGTCATTTAAACATTATTGGTGATTACCCCTTATTCAATGTAGTATGAAAACATATCACTCTTATTCTAATATTACATGTAATCAAATTACAGGTTGCCAGATTTTACAATTAATAACATGACAATCACTGAAAGATTGTGTCTCGCAAAGCTAATCACTGTCATAATCTGCCCTCTATGCACACAAATAAAATAGCTATGTGCTGACTTGCCTGCTGCTGATATTGTGCTCCTCTTCTTCCTGGCGCAGCTCCTCCATGAGCACTGAGCACTAGGTGCTTAACGGCTGCTGAAAATTCAAAAAAAGTCCAGCGTGGTGACACAAGGATGTCACAGCACAATTGGTGTGTGGGGATTTTCTCTTGGATGCCTCTCGCTGCCTCTTCTCTCCCTCACAGGCCTCCACATTGCCACCTGCTCTCTCCCTCATTACCCTCCACATTGACACAAGAGAGGGAGAAAAGAGAAAGGCAAGAAGAGGAGAAAGAGAGAGGCAAGAAGGAGAGAAATAGGAAAGAAGGAGAGAAATAGAGAGGAAAGAAGGGGAGAGAGGCAAGAAGGGGAGAAATAGAGAGGAAAGAGGGGGAGAGAGGCAAGAAGGGGAGAAAGAGAGAGGATGCAAGAGGAAGGATAAAGGAGCAAGAAGGGAATAGAGAGGATGCAAGATTAGGGATAAAGGGACAAGAGGGGGATAAAGAGGATGCAAGAGAAGGGATAAAGAGAAAGGCAAGAGGGGGAGAAAGAAGGGGGATAAAGACACAAGGGGGAAAGAGGCAAGAAGGGGGGGTAGGCAAGAAGGTGGGATAAAGAGAAAGGGGCAAGTTGAGGGATAAAGAGGCAAGGGAAGGATGCAAGAGGAGAGACAAACGCAATGGGGGATAAAGAGGGAGAAAAAATAAGGGATAACGAGTGGAATAAAGAGGCAAGGGGGTAAAAAGATAAAGGGGAAAGAGGGAGGAAGAGTTAGGAATGGATTAAAGAGAAAGAGGCAAGGGGGGGAGAAAGAGGCAAGGGGTGGGATAAAGAGGCAAGAGGGGGAGAAATAATACATTTCTCTGCATCTTGCCTCCCTTGTACTTCTTTCACTCCTTTGTGCCTCTTTCTCCCCTTGCACATCTCTTTCTCACCCCATGTACTTCTTTCACCCCCTTTTGCCTTCTCACCCTTACACCTTTCTCCCCCCTTGTACTTCTTTCACTCCCTTGCACCTCTTTCCCATCCCATGTACTTCTGTCACCCCCTTGTGCCTTCTCCCCCTTGCATCTCTCTTTCTCCCCCCTTGTACTTCTTTCACTCTCTGCACCTCTTTCTCCCACTTGTACCCCCCCTTGTACCTCTTCCTCCCCCTTGCACCTCTCTTTCTCCCCCATGTACTTCTTTCACTCCACCCAGTGCCTCTTTCTCCCCCATGTACTTCTTTCACCCCACCTTGTGCCTCTTTCACCCCCATGTACTTCTTTCACCTCACCTTGTGCCTCTTTCACCCCCCATGCCTCTTTCTCCCCCATGTACTTCTTTCACCCCACCTTGTGCCTCTTTCACCCATATGTGCCTCTTTCTCCCCATGTACTTCTTTCACCCCACCTTGTGCCTCTCTCCCCATGTACTTCTATCACCCCTTTGTGCCTCTTTCTCCCCTTGCACCTCTCTTTCTTCCCCATGTACTTCTTTCACCCCACCTTGTGCCTCTTTCTCCCCCATGTACTTCTTTCACCCCACTTTGTGCCTCTTTCTCCCCATGTACTTCTTTCACCCCGCCTTGTGCCTCTTTCACCCCTCTGTGCCTCTTTCTCCCCCATGTACTTCTTTCATCCCGCCTTGTGCCTCTTTCTCCCCATGTACTTCTTTCACCCCACCTTGTGCCTCTTTCTCCCCATGTACTTCTTTCACCCCACCTTTTGTCTCTTTCTCCCCATGTACTTCTTTCACCCCGCCTTGTGCCTCTTTCACCCCTCTGTGCCTCTTTCTCCCCATGTACTTCTTTCACCCCGCCTTGTGCCTCTTTCACCCCTCTGTGCCTCTTTCTCCCCCATGTACTTCTTTCACCCCACCTTGTGCCTCTTTCTCCCCATGTACTTCTTTAACCCCACCTTGTACCTCTTTCTCCCCATGTACTTCTTTCACCCCTCCTTGTGCCTCTTTCTCCCCATGTACTTCTTTCACCCCGCCTTGTGCCTCTTTCTCCCCATGTACTTCTTTCACCCCGCCTTGTGCCTCTTTCTCCCCATGTACTTCTTTCACCCCGCCTTGTGCCTCTTTCACCCCTCTGTGCCTCTTTCTCCCCATGTACTTCTTTCACCCCGCCTTGTGCCTCTTTCTCCCCATGTACTTCTTTCACCCCACCTTGTGCCTCTTTCTCCCCATGTACTTCTTTCACCCCTTTGTGCCTCTTTCTTCCCCATGTACTTCTTTCACCCCCTTGCACCTCTCTTTCTCCCCCCCTGTACTTTCACCCTCTGCACCTCTTTCTCCCTCTTGTACCTCTTTCTACCCTCTGTACCTCTCCCCCACCCCTTGTACCTCTTCTACCCCCTTGCGCCTCTCTTTCTTCCCCCTATGTACTTCTTTCTCCCCCCCCATTGTGCCTCTTTCTCTCCTCTGTACCGCCCCCCCACCTTGTACCTCTCTGTCTTCCCCCTATGTACCTCCTTATGCCTTTCTCTTCTTCTCCACACTGCCCGCACTGATGACAGCCGGGACCGCATCACACGCGGAGACGCTGCGTGATGCATGCTGGGGTTTTCTTCCTCAATCTGGGCGCCAGTTTTAAAGCTGCACTGGCCTCCGGACAGAGGAAGGAAGACACCAGCATGCTCCACGTGGCTGCCATCATTGCAGGCAGTGGGGAGACACAACGTAACTAAATAGATGAAAAAAAAAATCTTCCCGTTTCGGCGCTCCTCCGCTGCAGCACCCTAAAGCGGCTTAGGCAACCGCCTTAGGGCGCCGCAGTGGAGGGGCGCCGAAACGGGAAGATTTTTTTTTCATGCTGCTGCTCAATTCCAGACATTTAACTGCTGTGACAATCAGTGTGACAGAGGGTCCCCTAATGTCACACTTGGCATTTCCTTTTGACCTGAAGAATAAGGCAGACTAGCACTAACAGCAGTAGCAGCAGGCACAGGCAGCTGATCTGTGCTCCTACTGGTGGTTGTGGTATTAATTCTGAGCCTGCTCTCCTCCCCCAACACCAGTTCTGGCCTCTTCAGGATCATGTTCCACCTGGACACTGTAGTGAAGGGAAGGTGAGGAGGACTCCCAGAGCCAGAGGAATGGTGTGGGCTCCCTTGACCGCTAGTCTGGGGCTCTCCAATGTTCCCCCTACCACTCCAGCTGCTTCACCATTACTTCTGCTACTACTAACACCAACCACATCAAGTTCAGCCAGAGAGTATTTCTCCTCAGTCTCACAGTCACTAGTAATATGAGGATATTGTTGTTGATTACCCCTCCTTCACTCCTAACGCTAACAAGCTGCTGGACCTTAGTAGCAGTAGTACTAGCACTGGCGGGATTGCTTGGGAATGGTAAGTATGATTTAAGGTCCCTTGCTTTCACACTTGGCATCAGTTTCTCCTTCCCCCCCTCCTGAGTACTACAAGACACACTAGCAGCAGACAAAGTATTGGTGGCAGCAGGTTCAGCACTGGCAGCAGGTACAGCAATGGTAGTTGCAGGTACAGCACTGGTGGAAGCAGGGGCAGTCCGTCTGGCAGCAGGTACAACACGTCTGGCTGCAGGTACAGTAATGGTGACACTGGCAGCAGGGGCAGCATGTCTGGCAGCGGGTACAATACTAGTGGCTGCAGGTACAGCAATGGTGGCACTGGCAGCAGGGGCAGCATGTCTTGCAGCAGGCACAGACAGCTGATCTGTCCTGCTCTTACTAGTACTACTCTTTTCTCCCTCCCTTCCCATTAAATTCCCAAGATCCCCTTTTTCTATCTCTTGTCCATTCGTCCTTTATGGGTATTAGAATAATTACTATGAATGTAAAGGGGCTCAATACCCCTCATAAATGAAGATTACTCTTCCAAGAGGCCAGAAAAACTGATGCACCAATTATCTGTGCCCAAGAGACTCACTTTGCTGCTGGCAAGGTTCCTTCTGTTCTTACTAGACATTTTAATACAGCATTCAATTCCACGGCCCCCTCTAAATGTGCGGGGGTATCTATTTGGTTTCATACCTCCTTGGATGTGCAGGTACATCAGGTCAGGAAGGACACTCAGGGCAGATTTCTTATTTTGGTAGTTACGATTAATAATATTCTCTATTCTCTGGTCAACCTGTACGCTCCTAATTCTGATTCAACCCAATTTGTTAAGAGGACTCTGTCTAAGGTGGAGTCTTTACTGGAAGGCTCTTTGATTGTCTGTGGGGACCTTAACACGCTGTCTGACCCTATGATGGACTCCTCCGCTAAGCCGTCGGGTAGTAATCTTAAAGCGCTGACATCTCAAAGTAAGCTTCTTTTGCAGACCTTGGGTGATTTCAGGCTATATGATGCTTGGAGGATCATTCATGGTTCGGCTAGGGACTATTCTTTTTATTCGAAGGTCCATATGTCTTACTCTAGGATAGACTATTTCTGCCTGGATAAGCAAACTCTTCAACGTGTCTGCAAGTGTGATATCGGGGTTATACATCGGTCGGATCATGCTCCGATTGTGTTGGAGTTGTCTGAGCGGTTTGACTATAGGGACAGAGGCCTATGGCGCATTAATGACTTCTTGCTTTCTAGACCTGAGACTCGACAGCATTTGGGGTCCTTGCTGTCCGAATACTTTGAATTGAATGAGGGACCAGATGTCTCATCAGAGATGGTTTGGGAGGCCCATAAGGCTGACATGAGGGGACATTGTATAGTGTTTGCGGTGGCGGAGAAGCGGAGGCGGGAAGGATGGTTGGCGAAACTTTTTCGCCAGCTAGCCTTGTTGGAGGCATCTCACAAAGCTAAACTCACAAGGGCAGGGTGTAGGAGTATATCGCTACTTAAACAGGAAATTTCTGAATTTCAATTATTTCACACTCAGCTTATGCTTAAGAAACTACAGCAGCGTTATTACACACAGGGTAATAAGGCAGGAAATCTGCTGGCAAGGAGGCTCAAAAAGCGAGATGCCAAAAGGGCGATTCCGTTCTCTTCTCTCCGGATGGCGCAAAAATTATGAATCCTGCTAAAATTCCAGAAACGTTTGCAAAGAATTACTCTTCCTTATATAACCTCCGCTCCAACTCCCAGACCTATCATCCGACCCCACAGGATATAGATTCCTTCTTACAGCGGGTTCATTTACCTCGGCTTACTCTGGCTCAAATTGAACTTTTACAGGCTCCAGTTTCATTTGAGGAACTTAGACCTCTTATCCGTTCTCTTCCTCTGGGTGAAGCCCCTGGGCCAGACAGCTTTTCCAATTCCTACTATAGGTCTTATGCTGACATCTTGTTACTCTGTTTGGTTAATCTCTTCCAGTCATACAGTAGGGCAGGTTCTTTTCCTCCGTCCATGTTGACTGCCCACATTGTCACTTTGCCTAAACCTGGCAAGCCTCCTACCCACTGTCCAAATTTTTGCCCAATATTCTTGTTAAACACAGATGTGAAGCTATATGCCAAACTCTTAGCATCCAGGCTCCAAACGTTTTTGCCTAATCTTTTGCATTATGATCAGGTTGGCTTTGTCAGGGGTAGGCAAGCATCCGATAATACTTGCAAGATTGTTAATGTTATTGAATCGGTTTCCTCTAAGGGCATTGGTAGTCTTTTCTTAGTTTTAGATGCGGAAAAGGCCTTTGATCGCCTACATTGGGGTTTTTTACATGAAGTGTTGGAGAAATTTGGTTTTCCTGAGGCATATCTCCAAGCTATCTTTTATTTATATTCCTCACCTTCAGCTAAAGTGTTGTTCGCAGGCTTTCTATTGGACTCTTTTCCTATTACCAACAGTTCTCGTCAAGGGTGTCCCCTTTCCCCAATTCTTTATGTTTTAGCCTTGGAGCCTCTTGCGGCTCTGATCAGATCCCATACAGGGATTCATGGTTGTAGGTATGAATCGATGGAAGTTAAGCTTGGACTCTTTTCCAAAGACATTTTGCTGGCACTGACTCGGCCCACAATCTTTCTACCGCCTCTCATGGAGGTTTTACATAGTTATAGTAGGGTCTCCTACCATAGGTTCAATCAGGCTAAGACACAGGCGCTCCTGGTACATATTGATGGGCCCACTCTCACTGAGCTATGATCCAGTTTTCCTTTTGAGTGGAGGGAGGATAGTTTTTCTTATTTGGGAGTACACCTGACAAAAAACCCTGAAGCACTGTTTTCAGCGAACTTGCGATGTTTATGGGGTTCTATCAAACAGGACTTACAATCCTGGTCCCCTCTGATGTTGTCATGGCTGGGTCATGTCTCGGCCATTAAGATGTCGGTTCTGCCAAAATTTTTGTATTTTTTCGTGCTCTTCCGATTCAGATCCCCCTGGCTTTTCTCACAGAGGTACAGTCCACGATTCAGAGGTTCATTCACGGTTCTCGTCAATCCAGGATTTCTAATAAGTGGCTTATTTTCCCTACGCGATTGTGGGGTCTGGGGATTCCCTCTTTCCTCCACTATTTCAGGGCAGCTAGGATGGCCCAGAATGCTCAGTACCATGTGGCCCCGGGTGTAGTGGCCTGGGTTGATATGGAGGATACACAGTTTTATCCCCACAGGGTGACATCTTGTGGCTCCCCCGCTCGCTCAGGCCTACTGGGCCTTTGGCTTTTACTAGTACTAAGATTTTGCTTCTTATTTGGTCGATGTATGCTGGTAGTGTGCCAGATCTTAGGCATCTGACTCCGGTGTCCCCCACTTGTACTTTAGATTTCATGATTCCCCATTCTGCTTTTGGATCGTGGAGCGCGGCGGGCATTTCTACCTTGAGCAACGTTATTGTCAATGGTTCATTGATGTCCTTTAGCGATGTTCAGTCCAGTTTTGGTCTCCCAAAGTCAGACTTTTACAAGTTTCTGCAACTCCGTTATGCAATGAAATTGTCTACTTGGTACTGGTCGCGACCCCTCTCACAGCGGTGTTTGAAGCCAAGATCCACGGCTGGGACATTATCACTATGTTACACTGCTTTGGTGTCCGCAGGTCGCCCCCAGAAAACTCCTTTTATGTTGGCGTGGGAACGGGACCTTGGTTGCAGCTTCACGTCCACTCAGTGGAATGAGGTGGTTTCTAATATCTCAAAATTTTCGCATTGTTATAACCACCTGGAACTTTCCAGGAAAATCTTATATCGATGGTACCTGGTGCCCTCATGTCTGGTTCGTATTTATGCCGCTTCTTCCAACTTATGTTGGAGATGTTCCTCTGGAGAGGGTACCATGGTACACATTTGGTGGTCGTGTCAGAAGTTGCAGCCATACTGGGTAATGGTTTTCAAGTTGCTGATGGACACCACTATGGTTCACTTGCCAATTTCCCCAGAGCTGGGGTTGTTTCATGTTTTTCCAATACAACTTCCACTTCACTTGCGGATTTTTTCTGGTCAAATTTTGCTAGCGGCAAAGTCTTGGCATGCTCCTGGAAGTCTCCTGATATTCCATCTTATGACACTTTGTGTCGTTTGATCACACATAACTTACGAATGGAACAATTGCATTATTCCTCGACTTTTCAAATGGACCTGTATAATTCTATTTGGTCTAGGTTGGAGCTTGGCAGACATCCTGGTTTGTGTGACAACTAAATGGTGATTTGACCCATACAGATGTGACGTTCCCCTTACCCGTCATGTGTCTTGATGTCTACCTAATGTTTTTTCCCTAGTTCCTTCCCTTCTCTGAATTTCTGCTGTCCTCTACTCTGTCCCTTTCTCTTCACTGTGTCTTTTCTAATTTTTCTTTTTCTTTTATTCCTACATCGTGGGTGCGGGGCTCATATAAGCTTTTCTCCCTATTATGCCTTTTGGTACAGTTCATTATGTGTATATTTGTTCGGAAATTTTTTATTGTGCCATTGTTGTACCTTTATACTTTGTCTCTGCTTCCGCGATGTCTGTTTTCTGTAACTATTCTTAAAAATTTACTTCTTAATAAAGATGATCTTACAAAAAAAAAAATTTCCAAGATCCCTTGGGGTGATTTAGGGGGATTGGACAGCATTGGTTCAGCACTGATAATCACTTCCTCTTCCTCCTGCTCCTCAGACTCAGTGGACACATAATAAGGGTCCTTCCAGTTCCTTCTTTTGCTGCTCATAGTGATAGCAGTCACTATGAGCCTCTCCTGCCTCAATTTTGCCAAAATATCACAGCAGAACAGCACAGAACTTCTATCTCGCTCTGTAGCTGCTTTTTTGTGTCTGCCTTCCTCAAATACATCATGTTTTTATAGCAGAAATGCCAAAACAACGTAAATCAATGGGCGGAAAGTTTCTAGCCATTGGAAAAATGGCAAAAAATGTGAAAATTTTAATCGCTAGTTTTACAGCAGATTTTCGTGAAATTTCTTGTGGGAACATGGCAACAACTTTTGTCCATCCCTAGTGGATACTATGTAAGGATCACAAAGAGAAATAATCACTATGGGGACACAAAAGGGTGAATAAAAAATAAATGTCTCTATATCCTGTACCTTACAATTCCATATTAATAATAGATCATCTATATATCTACCTAAGAATTCAAAAGGGACCCTGAAAGTGCTCCCACCTCCAAAGATGCAGGTCTTTCCTCCCACTAACCCACATAACGGTTCGCATAGAAGGGAGCAAATTTTGCTCCCATCGAAGTCCCGCATCTTTGGTGATAAATCCCCTCATCAAATTGTGTGTTAAATGATATTCAACAATAGGAACGCCTTCAAATCTTTAGAATAATTAATATAGTTATCTAGGTGGTATCTCACATGATTTAATTTTTGTATCACATTTGCTGTGTCTTTTAAATAGCTGAACAGTCTTAAAACCAAAGGTTGTAAATCGTCAACCCATTCACCTATTATTTCATTAAGGGACCCTATAGCTGCAACAATTGGTCTGCCCTCTCTGTGTTTCTTTGGAAGATTATGAAAAATGGGGGTAACCGGATTATCCACCAAAAGTAGATCTGCACCCCCATAGCTACAACCCTTGAGATCAGGGAACCCAAAAGGCAGGCAAAAGTACTGGTGGGGTCATTCTGAAACTTCTTATAGGCTTCCTGATCTCTTAGTTGTCTTATTGCTTCTAACCTTGGGGTGGGTGAAAAGTGAGAACTATTTCCTGCATGACGTTTTGTGAAAAAAGGATGATTTTTCACTTTTTCGTAAAAGTTTTCTCCTTTTCGCTTATGCAACATTTTCCTACTTTTCATCAATTCCAACAAAATTATTGCCTATGTTTCCTATGGTGCAACATTTCCCACCACAATATTACTTCTTCTGAGGGCAGCAGTGGAGAAATAAGAAGATGAAAGTCAAAGTTGTGAGTTCTACAGCAACATACGCAAAATGTGTTCCTGCTTAAATGACACTGGCGCATATTCATGATGATGTCAGGAAAGAAAAAATGTACAACTTACAATGTGATTGATGTGTATGGTAATGGTGGTGGGAGGCTGATGTGGTATGATTGATGTGTATATATATATATATATATATATATATATATATATATAGAGAGAGAGAGAGAGAATTGAAAAGATAGGAGGCAGCACCAGTGGGTCTTATAATGTGAAATTTATTAGGTAATAATGCACATTACCTAATGTATGTACATTATTACCTAATACATTTCACATTATAAGACCCACTGGTGCTGCCTCCTATCTTTTCAATTCTATTTATGTTTTGAGGATTGTGCACCTGGGCATATAAGCTAATTTAGTGTGAGTGCCTCCATCCCATATTTTAAGTATATATATATATATATATATATATATATATATATATATATATATATATGTATATATATATATATTCCTTTGAGTGCCAGACTGGTACGCAACGCATTGCTAAGCAATGCGTTGCGTACCCCTCTGGCACTCAAAGGTTTAAATATATATATATTCCTACAGCAGTTTTTTACCATTGCCAATTTTGTGTCAAATGTAAGCTACCCTTCTTCTCAGATTATTAATATACATTACTTATTGGTCATGGCAGTGGTCTCAAGTGTGGTAGATGGTAGCAACCCTTCTTCACATTCCTACTCCTCCCCTTCATCTGTGCTGCTGTTAGTACATTTGTCCTGGCCTTCTATGTCATAGCTTTTGGATCCTGAGTGAAATATCTCTGTATTGTGGACTTCATGGACTGAGGGGTTCCTGAGGGGCTGTTACTACTACTGGGCCTAGATGTTGATGTAATTCTACTGCTACTACTACTAGGTGTCAAAGGTGCAGTACTTCCAGCAGCAGCAGAGGAACTTGTCATAGCTAAGGTTGTGGATGTTAATAAACTGTGTTGCTGTTGATGTTGTGGCTGGTTATTTAACACAAGTGTGTATGGCTGAGCAGGACTTGGACTTGGAAGCGGCGATGATATTGGTGATGACAGACAGGATATGACTTGTACTTTTTGCCATCTTTGCTTGTCCTGAGTCAGAGTTTCCACTGGTTTTCTCAAACAGTTTATAGACAGACATAGTGCTCCTTTTCAGTGGTGGAAGATTGAGCCTTTGCCTTTCTGCTAACTTTCTGGCCATGTGATCATCTTTTTCGCTCTCAATTTCAGCTGTGACTGAACAAGAGGAGAATGCTGTATGGATATATTCTAGATCTTCATCATCATTATCAGTCATCATTAGGTCATCTGCAGCATCAACATCACCCACGGCTTCTTGCTCACTACCCTTATATCCTCTAAGCATTTGGAGGTGTCAAACAATGTATTTTTTTCACAAAGTTCACTACTACTTTGAGTACAGGTGTTTTGGTGCTTGATTATCTCACTGACAAATGTAGTACTTGGTTCAGCTGCTACACCTTCCTCCATTATGCCATTGCCATCATCAACAGTAGAATGTGACTTGTCATTGTCAGTGTTCTTCTTATATTTTTTTTTGTAGTCGCTGGTGGTGTTGGAACTTTTGGTGGGACCTTGACAAACTGCATCCTCCCTGAGAGGAGAGGGGTTATCATCATTTACTGGGCACTGCAGAAACCATGGCTTCAGTTAATTTTTGAACTACCAATTACTTCCACTTCCCTGCACTGCTCCACCTTTGTTTTTCGCTGTCCATCAAGTCTGCCTCTGTCACAAAACTCATGTCAGGCTCCCAGTCAGTTGTCTGTCACCTAATATATTTAATGCTTCAATTCCCCTTTATATGCCCATCTTATCTAGCTAAAAAACATGCTGCTTTGATCTCTCACAAACACAGAATGGCATGGTATGAAAGCCTGATACCCTTTTATATGCCTGTAAGAAATGTAGAGAAAACTTTCATGTGGTAGAGAAAAATGTTTCTTCCCATTGATTTCAATACAATGAGCTAAGTGAAAAAAGTAGAAAAACTGCACTTTTTGTGGGAAAATATTCACCAAGCAGGAAGTGCCATTTCTTGCTGACTGTGGTTTGAGGTTTCACCAATCCCTAATCTATCCTGCATGTTTCTTTATCCTGTAGCACTAAGGATCCCCCTTGTCTGCGTTCTTACATAAAAGTTGTTTCTGTTCCTTTAGATGTTTCAAAGCATACATTTCCTCCTCATCTAGTTTAATAAGCTCTTTCTCAACTAGTTCCTGAAAGGTATCTAAGACATTATCTCTAAACCCTGCTGGGTAAAAACTAAATATCTTATTTAAAGATAATTTATTTTTGGCAATAGCCTTTGGTTCTAAACTGGAACCTTCATGTAGAATATCCACCATATCCATAAACAACTGTGATCTTTAAATTACAGTTTGGTGGTATCTCTTTGTTCTATAGTAGAAGTGGCAGTAGTCACTTCAGACTGTAGGATGTCACCACTATCAACAGCATGCTTCAATAATTTATTTATTTTTTTTTTTAAGTACGTTTTCTTACAAATTTGTTTGCATCAAGAATGGTGTAAAAAAAAAGATGAAGTGCCTACTTGGAGTAAAATTCTGTTCTTTTTGTAGGACTTTTCTTAAAGGGGAACATTCATATCCCCAAAAATTTTCACCATTGGCTTTAAAATATAAAGCTATATCAGCACTGGCTTTATTAATTGTCTCCACTACCTAAGAGTGGAGATATTAATCTTTGAAATATGCCACTTCCGGGTCTGCGGCACCGTGTATGTGCGGCATAGAGCTGAAGGACTTCCCACCTCTCTCCCAGCAGCCCCTGGGGCGCGCGTTCGCGCTTCTCTTCGGAGCTGCATTTTTCTGGTCTAATGTGACACCGAGCTCCATTTACCATGCTACTGAGGTTGCAACCATTCTCTTTGCTTAAAATTTCCATCAAAGCACGGAAAGGCGTGAGGATTGTCACTACCTGTTCCATCGGGGCCCAGTCAGCCCTTCCCAGTGTTCTGTTACTGCCAATGAAATGGTGACATTATATTGCATGAATTGCCTTTTGTGCTCCAGAATATGCTCTAGCATATCTAAGGTGGAGTTCCACCTGGTCCCAACATCTTGTTTTAGGCTGTGCTTTGGGAAGTCTGCCTTTTTCTGTTCCTCCCTGATTAGCTTGCAATCTTTGATGCTCCAGTGGAAGTGGCCAGCAATTTGTCGGCACGACTCCAGAAGTGCTGGCAACCTTCCAGTGTTAGTGCCATCCTTGAGAGCAGCCTTAACTACAAGTTGCAGGACATGCACTGAGCAGCGCACACCCACATATCTGCCACCCCGGAGAGCTTTTATTATGTTAGCTGCACCATCAGTAACCACAAACCTCATTTGTGCCTGTGTGCCTGCCTGCTCCCCTAGCCACTGTACCACCATGTTCTGCAGTGCTTTGCGAATGTTATCTGAGGTGTGCTGCTGATCTATTACCTCAGCATGAAGGGGGAAAGAGCAATGCCCCTGCTTGCCTAATGCACCAGAACTTGTTGTTGGTAATGTTGTGTCTTGCAACACATTGGGCTGCCACCAATGCGTCGTCAATGACAGGAAGCCATGCTGGCCACTCGGTGCACTCCATGTGTCAGTGGTAAAGTGACTGGCCACCAGCCTTTCCTAACAGGTTCTTCAAAAGTCCAAAGCATGAGCGGTACAGTAATGGCACTATTGTTCTACTAAATGTAGTGCGGGATGGAATTTTATATTGGGGTGCAACAGCCTCCATAAGTTGTTGGAAGGGTTTCCTGTCCACCAAATTAAAAGTAGCACCCCCAACGGCTATGAGCTCTGCAATGAGGCGTGTAATTTTTCTAGACTGCTGTCTGCACATCCTCTTGGAATGCAACCCACCAAAATCTTCCAGTGTGGCCTGTATTGATTTTGGGATGGGCTGTGACTGTCTGCTGCTCTTACTAGGACCAGATGTGGCATTATCCTCATGCCCTTTCTCCTGCTGCCTAAGGGTGGTGAGTAGTGATGAGCGAGCATGCTCGGCCGAAGCTCGGTTCGGCTCGAGCATCGCTCTGCTCGGCACATGGCGGTACTCGTACGAGTACCGCATGTGCTCGCCCGCCATGTTCGGGTCTCCTCCCCGCACGTTTCGCAGCTGCTGCGCAGCCAATAAACGTGCGGGGAGGCTCTGACATCAGTGTAATGCCAGCAGCCATGTTGGCTGCTGGCATTACACTGATTGGCTGGCCAGAACCCGTGATCGGGTGAATGTAGCACCCGACGCGCGAGTTCAGCTCATTCTTAGCCAGGGAGAGATGCGCTTAGGCAGGGAAAGTCAGTGTGGGGAGAATAAAATTGTTGAAACTCTTTCAAGACCCAAAAGTCCTTTTTAGGACTGTTGTGTGTGGGGGCAGCATTTATATTTTGTTTGGGGGGGCACAATTTCCTTTTTTTTCTGGGGGGGATATTTGTAAGGTGAAATATAATACGAGATGCACAGGAAGTCAGTGTAGGGAGAATAAAATTGTTGAAACTCTTTCAAGACCCAAAAGTCCTTTTTAGGACTGTTGTGTGTGGGGGCAGCATTTAATTTTTTTTGGGGGTGGCAGAATTTCATTTTTTTGTGGGGGGGGACATGTTCTAAGGTGACATTGTACTAGGTGCACAGGGACAAATATTTCACAGTGCAGTGACAAGCTGACATATTCTGTTAGGTGCACAGGGCCAATGATTTTACAACGCAGCGACAAAAAGGGCCATTTTAAACGTGTGCCTAGCCATAGATTATTGTCACATTCTGTTTAGTGTGCAAATTCACAAATTAACGTCACATATTCCGTTCACTGTGCCTAGCCGCAGATTAGCGTCACATTCTGTTTCGTGTGCCTAGCAGCAGATTAGCGTCACATTCTGTTTCGTGTGCCTAGCCGCAGATTAGCGTCACATATTGTTTACTGTGCCTAGCCGCAGATTAACGTCACATATTGTTTAGTGTGCCTAGCCGCAGATTAGCGTCACATATTGTTTAGTGTGCCTAGCCGCAGATTAGCGTCACATTCTGTTTCGTGTGCCTAGCCGCAGATTACCGGCATATATTCCATTTAATATGAAGAAGACGGGTAAAAAGGGACCGGGAAGTGGACGTGATCCTGATAGTTCAGGGCGCGGGTCAGGACGCGTAGAAACTGTGCCTGGTGCCAGAGCACAAGAAAGAAAGACATCCACCATACCTAGCTTCATGTCTCAGTTTACAGGGCGTCGCAGGACATCACTCTCGAGGTCAGACCACTGCAAACAGGTGGTCGGTTGGATTTCAGCTGATACTGCTTCCAGTCGGTTAAGCACCACCCTGTCTTCCACCAAGTCCACTCTCACTAGCCAAGAGTCTGGTCAACATAATCCTCACCCTGATCATCCTTCCTCCCACCATAGAGGGTCTGGCCAAAGAAGTGATCCCACACTGGGATATAGTGAGGAGCTCTTCTCATCACCAATCCTTGATTTGAACCTCCCTCCAAGCACGCTTGCAGAGGAACATGAGATCTTGTGCCCTGATTCACAACCTCTAGAGGGTACCCAATCACAAGAAGATGACAGAGGGGAACGGCATTTAAGGTAAAAGGAAGTGGATGATGATGATGAGACACAGTTGCCATCAAATCAACCACAATTACTGTCTCAAGACCTTGATGAGGAGGATGATACACAGTTGTCAATGACTGAGGATGTGGCGGGATCAAGAAATGAGGAGGATGATCAGAGTGAGGAAGTGGAGGAGGACTTGGTGGACGATGAGGTCACTGACCCCACCTGGGAAGGTGGAAAGCCGAGCGATGACAGCAGTCCTGAGGGTGAGCCATCTGCAGCACCGCAACAGGCTGGAAGAGGCAGTGGTGTGGCTAAAGAAAGAAGGCGGACCGCACCAAACTGGCCCGCAAATGTTCCACGGAGCACCCCCTTGCGTAAATCTCCCTTGCCAAGGGCTAGGTGTTCCGCGGTATGGCGTTTTTTTAGGGAAAGTGCGGACGACAAAAGAATTGTAGTTTGCAACCTGTGCCACACCAGAATGAGCCGAGGCATGAACACTAGCAACCTCACCACCACCAGCATGATCCGACACATGGCATCCAAGCACCGTAATAAGTGGGAGGAACGCCCGGATCGCCAATCTGTGTCTGCAGGCCACACCACTGCCTCCTCTTCCCCTGTTTTCGGTGCCGGCCAATCGCCTGTCGAAGGCGCAGGCCCGCATACCTCCCGCCCTGCACCTGTACCATCTGAAGCACCATCAGCGACCACATCCACTTCCCTGTCCCAGCGCAGCGTCCAAATGTCGTTACCCCAGGCATTTGAGCGCAAGCAAAAATACCCAGCCACCCACCCACAGGCCATAGCACTAACCTCACACCTTTCCAAATTACTGGCCATCGAAATGCTGCCATTTAGGCTTGTGGACACTGAGTCCTTCCGCAGCCTGATGGCAGCAGCTGTCCCTCGGTACGCAGTCCCCAGCCGCCACTACTTTTCCCGGTGTGCCGTCCCCGCCTTACACCACCATGTGTCCCTTAACATCACCCGTGCCCTGACCAACGCAGTTACTGGGAAGGTCCACTTAACGACTGACACATGGACAAGTGCTTGTGGCCAGGGACGCTACATTTCACTGGGTGAATGTCGTGGAGGCTGGGAGCGACTCGGACCCTGGGATGGCACAGGTGCTACCCACGCCGAGGATTGCGGGCCCTACCTCCATCAGGGTTTCCGCCAGCACCTACGTTATTGGCTCCTCCTCCGTTTCCACCTCCGAATTCTCTGCGCGCAGCGCCACTCACCCATCAGCCGGTAGCTGGAAGCAGTGTAGAACTGCAGTGGGGAAGCGTCAACAGGCCGTGCTGAAGCTGATCTGCCTTGGGGACAAACAGCACACGGCCTCAGAGCTGTTGCAGGGGATTAGTCACCAGACCGAGCAGTGGCTCTCGCCACTCAACCTGCAACCAGGCATGGTTGTGTGTGATAATGGGCATAACTTGGTGGCGGCTTTGGAGCTCGGCAAGCTCACACACGTACCATGCCTAGCGCATGTATTTAATTTAGTGGTTCAACGATTTCTAAAAACCTACCCCAATTTGCATGATCTCTTGACGAAGGTGCGCCGCATGTGTGCACATTTCCGTAAGTCATCTACAGCTTCAGCCGGCCTGTTGACGCTGCAGCAGCACTTACAATTGCCAGCTCACTGGCTGCTGTGTGACGTGAGCACGCGCTGGAACTCCACCTTCCACATGTTGGCCCGGCTTTGTGAGCAGCAGAGGGCAGTAGTGGAGTACCAGCTGTTACACGGTCGTCGCCTCTCCGTTCAACTTCCTCTAATCAGAAGTGAGGAGTGGGAATGGATGTCAGACCTCTGTGAGGTTTTACGCAATTTTGAGGAATCGACACAGATGGTGAGCGGCGATAACGCTATTATCAGTGTAACCATCTCACTTCTGTGTCTACTGAAACGCTCGCTGCTCACAATTAAAACCGACGCTTTGCATGTGGAAGAGGTGGAAATGGGGGAGATAGAGCTTACACAAGGTGATAGCCAGAGCACCCTCACTTCGTCTTCTCAGCGACAATTGGAGGAGGCGGAGGAGGAGGAGGAAGACACGGTTGCCTCCGCTACAGAGGGTAGCCATGGAACTTTATTTCCATCTCTTCAGCGTGGGTGGGCAGAAGAGGAGGAAGAGGATGAGGAGATTGAGAGTCATCCTCCTGGTGAGGACAGTGAAATCTTGCCTGTTGGTACTCTGGTACACATGGCTGACTTTATGTTAGGCTGCCTTTCCCGTGACCCACGCGTTATACGCATTTTAGACAACACGGATTACTGGGTGTTCACCCTTCTGGACCCCCGCTACAAAGAGAATTTCTCATCTCTCATTCCTCCGGTGGAGAAGACAAGCAAAATGGTGCAATACCAGAAGGTTCTTGTCGAAAAATTGCTCCAAAATTTTCCATCTGACAACGCTGGCGGCAGAGTACGTGCTACCTTGGCCAACCGAGAAGGGGAGAAAAGGGGAGCACACAGCAGTTCCGACAAAGGCAGGGCAACACTCTCCAAGGCGTGGGACACCTTCATGACACCCCGCCAGCACCCTCACCCTGATGCGTGGCCTAGTGTCACAAGGAGGGAAAAGTTTTGGAAGATGGTGAAGGAGTACGTAGCAGACCGTGTCAGCGTCCTCACTGATCCCTCTGTGCCTTACAACTACTGGGTGTCCAAGCTGGACACGTGGTATGAACTGGCAGTCTACGCCTTGGAGGTGCTGGCCTGCCCTGCCGCCAGCGTTCTGTCTGAGCGGGTATTTAGTGCTGCTGGTGGCATTATAACAGATAAGCGTATCCGCCTTTCCACCGAAAATGCTGATAGGTTGACACTTATAAAAATGAACAAGGCCTGGATTTCCCCTGACTTCTCCACTCCACTGGAGGAAAGCCCCGGGTGAACATAAAGTGACTTTATATATGTTATTTACAATGATGGGAATACTCTGTATTCCCATTCACCCCTTCCACCCAAAAAACGGGTATATGGTTGACTCTTAATCTTCTCCTCCTCCTCTTCCATATGCCCTGTGATATAATTTTTATATAGGGCCAGCTCACCAGCGGGCCCTGTGATATAATTTTTATATAGGGCCAGCTCACCAGCGGGCCCTGTTTGACAATTTTTGTATAGGTCAGCTCACCAGCGGGCCTTCTCATATAATGTTTTATTGGGTCAGCTCTCTAGCGGGCCCTCTCATATAATGTTTTATAGCGTCAGCTCACTAGCGGGCCTTCGCATATAATGTTTAGGATGGTCAGCTCCGCAGCAGACCCTCACCCATAATGTTTTAGATGGTCGGCTCAGCAGCAGATCCTCATTCCTAAAGTTTTAGATGGTCAGCTTAGCGGCATGCCCTCGCCCCTAATGTTTTAGAGGGTCACCAGCAGGCCATTAATCCTAATTTTTCAAGGGTGTGTATGATGCCCTCCTTTATGTGTAATAAAGGGTGTATTGGAGTGACATTTCAGTCTAATTTTTGGCAGCCCTTTCACTTAGTGCATAGGCTTTATGAGTGTTGGACCACTACCTGAACTATTGTACCACAATGTGAATGAGGCCCTCCATTTTGTGATATACAGGTTGTATCGGAGTGCCTCAGGTCCTCCCATTGAATTAAATAGGGCTGGGGTGTTCGACAGAGCAGAAGGTAGTTCTTGGCTTCATCCACAAAGTCACTTCGTCACTTTTACTCAATGGATCAGACCCCACTGTTCCGACTATAAATTTTGGACTTAACAAGGGCAAACGGACATGTTGTAAAACCTGTGGTAGCTGCGGCCTCCGTTCCTGAATGCTGTACCTTACCTGGGCCATAACCACGTTGAACACCTGCTTTACGCTGCGCACGTTTCCCTCTTAGTCATGGCCCCAGTTCCGAAAAATCGATGAAATTTTTTGCAGAATTTGCAGATGATATACAAGTAAATATACAGCAAATACTGTTTGGTAACAATTTTTCGCCTAAAATCGTTTTTATCTTCCTTTTTGTGTGTTTTACGGTCAGTCTGTAAAAATGGCGTACTACGGGCGAAACATCGTTCCCAGCAGCGACGTTGGAGTCCAAGATGCATCCAGACATCCTCCCTATGCTGTCCCTGAACCATTTCTGTGGTGTTTCCATCATTTTCTGACCTTTTCCTATGAACCAGGCACCCTCCTCTCATCAGAGCAGGGGGTGCCTGGTGTAATGCTCGAGTCCTCCCATTGACTTCAATGGGGCTCGGGTGCTCGGCCGAGCACTCGAGCCTCCGGGGGCGCTTGGCCAGAGCACCCGAACACCCGAGCATCGGGGTGCTCGATCATCACTAGTGGTGAGTTTGACACTGGTATATGCAGTACTAGTAGTGCCACTTTCTGCACTTATCAACATTGACTTGTGGTAGTTGTTTTGGTGTTGGTTCATCCCGGAGGTGGTTAGATCACCCAACACCCTCCCACGGCTGACTTCCCTGCTACACAATTTGCATTTCAGTAGCTGGCTATCACCAAGTGCCATAAAATGGTCCCACGCTTTGGAACGACGAATGACTCTGGAAGGTGGTGGAAAAGAAGAAACTGAGGTGACATTTTCCTCATCTTCACATCCTGGAGCAACCTTACTTTGCTTTTTCTTTCTACGTTCCGTTACAGGATTACCAGTAGATCTAAAGATGGCAGCAAGGATATTGGGACCTGGGATTGGAGGAGGATAGTGGAGTAACAGTGGTACTGGTGGCGGAGACACTAGCAGCTACTACCTGGCTAGGAGACTCAAATGGAACTGGAGAGGCAGGTGTTGAGTTGTCAATAGAAGACACAAGTGTAACTGGAGAAACAGAAGGAGTACTATGGGAAGCAGAGGAATAATTAAGCTCAGGGTAATAATCAAGGGCAGTGGAAAAACCAAGCTCAGGGGACAAATCGTTCTTAGGAGGCCTTGATCCCTCAAATTCTTCTTCTAACTCTTGTAGGTTTTGACAGGAAGAAAAATTATCATCAGTAGCAGATTTTGGGGTGACCTCCTCAATTCCCTCTTCTGTCTGGTGACTACTGGGAAATGGTAAACTATCTCATGCAATAACATTTTCTGGAGTATATATGCTCTCAGTGGCAGTGACAATGGCGACAGTAAAAATGTTATCCAAATGCTGCAATAATTTCTGTTTGGACTGCTTACATGGACATTCGCTATAAAAATCCCACGTTGATACTCTGAAAAGTATTCAAACAAATTCCTAGTATTATTTTTAATATTTATCACAGAAACAAAGGTGACTCTCCCTTGCAGTGGCAATATGGTACTAGGCCTGCCTACTGTCACGGTTTGTTAAGACTCTCAGACATAAGGTTTAGGTAAAAACATAACTTTATTGAAAAGTTAAGGCAATCCCATAGGGTTTTCATACACATACAAACAATACATAGAAGCAAATGACAATAGATATAGGTTCTAACGGCCTTGCCAATAATACCGGGCAAAGCAACCCAGGCGACTCAGATGGAATAGAAGTAGTAGGCTCTACTGGCCTTGCCAATACCAGGTAAGGCAACCGTAAGATGGCAACGTACCGGTTCTACCGGCCTTACCAATACCGGGCAAGGCAGCCTGAGGGAAACACAAGGAGTAGGCTCTACCAGCCCTGCCAATACCGGGTAAGGCAACCTAAGGGTGGCAACATGAAAGGTTCTACCGGCCTTACCAATACAGGGCAGGGCAGCCCAAGAGGGGTGACACTACTGAGACCAATTGCCTGTCAGATGACAATGACAGTAGAATGGAAAAGTAGCGACGCGGTCTCACTCAAGCAGAAGTCTCATGCCCGTAAACTACAGGACTAACTGCTGTTAGGACTGGACAGCACACTCGGAACCTCCAAGTACCTGACTGCAAGTCAGGGAGTAAACCAGCGTCCGCACGCTGGGAGCAACTGACAGTAATGTGAGCCGCAAGGCTAATGGAGTAAACCAGCGTCCGTATGCTGGGACCAACAACGGTAATGAGCCGCAAGGCTTAATGGAGTAAACCAGCGTCAGCACGCTGGGACCAACAACAGTAATGAGCTGCCAGGCTTATTGGAGTAAACCAGCGCTCGCACGCTGGGACCAACAACAGTAATGATCCGCAAGGCTATATGAAGTAAACCAGCGTCCGCACGCTGGAACCAACAGCAGTAATGAGCTGCAAGGCTTAATGGAGTAAACCAGCGTCCGCACGCTGGGACCAACAACGGTAAGGAGCCGCAAGGCTTAATGGAGTAAACCAGCGTCCGCACGCTGGAACCAACAACAGTAATGAGCCGCGAGGCTAAATGGAGTAAACCAGCGTCCGCACGCTGGAACCAAAGAGCAATAATGTCGCCGGGGCGAAAGGAGAGCAATGTCGCCTCAGCGACTGGAGGCAGGAAACCACTGGAACCAGGCAGAGGATCAACTGGGTCAAGCACCGCTGAGTCGACTGGCAACCAGAACATCAGCGACCAAGGAGAACAACCGGAACCGGACTGGAACGACAAGCAGGCAGGAACACAGGAACGGTCAACTCAGGAACTCAGGACTCAGGAACTCAGTAACAGGCCCAAACAGCTACAAAAGACAGGACGGATTGGATGCTGTCAGAGACACCACGAAAGGGCAACCAAAGGGTGCCCGGACTGAGTTTATAAAGGCAATGTGAGGTGGGCTGACAGCAGACAGCCAATGGGAGCACCCTGCAGGTGATAGACACTGGATTTCAGCAATCATGGGTACCCCCGTTTCAAAGACCCCCTCTCCTAGAATAGGGTCTGGGTTTCTGACGGTATTTGGCATGAAAAATCTGCAGTAACCTGGGTGCATGAAGGTCCTTACTATCCACCCAAGATCGATCCTCAGGACCATAACCTCTCCAATGCACCAAGTACTGTACCTTTCCTCTAAGCCTACGAGAGTCAATGATACTTTGTACCTTGTATTCTTCCTGTCCCTCGACCTCAACGGGCCCTGGCATCACAGGTGTAGTAGTGTAACGGTTGCATACAAGAGGCTTAAGGAGAGACACATGGAATTCATTATGAAGGCGCATGGATGCAGGTATGTCCAAAGCATAGGAAACAGGATTCATTTTGCAAATAATTCTGTAAGGACCAATAAACCGAGGTGCCAACTTATTAGATGGGACTTGGAGCTTAAGATTCTTGGAAGACAGCCATACTCCCCCACTTCCTTCCCCAACTTGGAAGGAAACCGCTGGAAGCCTTCTGCGATTAGCGTAGCGCTGATGGTGCTGAAATGACTGGCCCAGTGCCCTCTGAACTTGTGCCCATGTGGAACGGAGTTGCTCGATATGCTCATCCAGAGCTGGAATCGGTTGTGTCTGAAAAGAATCCGGGAGCAAACAGGGTTGGAAGCCATAATTAATCAGAAATGGAGAGCTCCCGGATGAAGAGTTGACTGCAAAGTTCCTGGCGAACTCTGCCCAAGGCAACAAGTTGGCCCAATTGTCATGATGGTCAGTCACGAAACAGCGCAGAAACTGTTCCAAACCTTTATTGGCACGTTCAGCGGCCCCATTAGTCTGGGGATGATATGCAGAGGAGAAGGATAGCTGTATGCCCATCTGTTTGCAAAATGCCCTCCAGAACCTGGACACAAACTGGCTCCCCCTATCAGACACCAGTACTCTGGGTACTCCATGCAACCGAAACACCTCTCTAGCAAACACCATTGCCAATTCTTTAGCCAAGGGAAGGCCACGGAGAGGTACGAAGTGAGCCATTTTAGAAAACCTGTCTACCACCATCAATATGAAGGAATACCCTCTAGACCTGGGCAATTCTCCCATAAAATCGATAGAAACATAAGACCAGGGGCATTCACCATTAGGCACCGGCTGAAGCAAGCCCACCAGGAGATGTCTAGGGGTCTTAGCATGAGCACAGGTGGCACAGGCATTAGTAAAATCGGCACAATCTGATCTCATAGAAGGCCACCAGAATAACTGAGAGAGGGACCATAACAATTGGTCTCTACCAATATGTCCCGCAGCCTTAGAGGAATGGTAGGTTTCAAGTAATCGAGTACGGAATGGTTCAGCGACAAAACATTTGCCCACCGGGGTTTCATGAGGAGCGGAGGCCTTGGAGGCCAAAATTTCTTCCCCTAGTGGTGAAGTGATACTGGTTCGTATGGTGGCCAATATTCGATCAGGTTGAATGATAGGTGCTGGTGCTTCTTCTCTGTCAATTTCAGCCTCAGATTGTCTTGACAGAGCATCAGCCCTAACATTCTTAGATCCCGGCAAATATGATACAATGAAATTGAATCGGGATAGGAATAATGCCCATCTGGCCTGGTGGGAGGACAATCTCTTGGCCTCAGAGAGATGTCAGATTTTTATGATCAGTCAGAATTAAAACGGGATTTTTTGTGCCTTCAAGTAAGTGATGCCATTCCTTGAGAGCGAGGATAATGGCCAATAATTCTCTGTCACCAATCTCATAATGGCTTTGTGCTCCAGTCAGCTTTTTAGAAAAGAACCCACAGGGTCTGAGTGTTCCACCTTTGACTTGACGTTGAGAAAGTACTGCCCCAACCCCAATATCTGAGGCGTCAACCTCTAAGGTGAACGGGAGTAATGGATTGGGGTGGGATAACACAGGAGCATTAGCAAAAGCTACTTTCAGTTTTTCAAAGGCCTCCTCTGCAGCCGCTGGCCAGAGAGATGGATTAGCTCTCTTATGCGTGAGGTCCGACAGGGGTTTAACAATGGAAGAGAAGTTCTTAATAAACTTGCTATAATAATTGGCGAAACCCAGAAATTGCTGGATAGCTTTCAGACTCTTAGGCTTAGGCCACTGTAAGACTGCTGTCAACTTTTCCTTGTCCATGGCATTACCGTCTTTGCCAATTATAAACCCCAGAAACGGTACACTGGTTTTGTGGAACTCACATTTCTCCAATTTACAGAACAATTTATTTTTACGTAATTGCAGCAATACTTCAGACACATCCTTGATGTGTTGTGACAAGTCTTTGGAGTGAAAAAGTATATCGTCAAGGTAGACTATGACACATGACTGTAACATATCTCTAAGAACGTCATTGATCAGTTCTTGAAATACTGCGGGAGCATTACACACACCAAATGGCATGACTAGATATTCATAATGCCCAGATCTCGTGCTAAAGGCAGTTTTCCACTCATCACCGGCTTTGATACGAATCATATTGTATGCCGCCCGTAGGTCCAATTTGGTGAAAATCGAGGAACCCTTGAGTCTGTCAAAAAGCTCGGTGATGAGTGGTATCGGATAAGCGTTCTTTGCCATAAGCTTATTTAACCCACGGTAATCGATGCATGGTCTCAGTTCGCCATTTTTCCTTTTTACAAAAAAGAACCCGGCCCCAGCCGGAGAGGTAGATTTCCTTATGATCCCTCTATTAAGGGCATCAGAAATGTATTCTTCCATAGCTTGGTTCTCCTCACAAGACAATGGGTATGTGCGTCCCCTAGGTGGCACCGCTCCAGGAATTAACTCGATGCAACAATCATATTGTCTGTGCTGAGGCAAGGCGCCAGCCTCTCCCTTACTGAAAACATCACTAAACTGCTGGTATACGTCAGGTAGTGAAGGGGAAGTGCACAAGACCTTAACTGGATGGGTGACGCACTTATCCATACAGAACTGAGACCAAGCAGAGATCTCACATTTTTGCCAATCAAATTGTGGATTATACAACCGTAACCAAGGAAAACCCAATATTACGGCATGGTGAGGAGAGTTAATTAGTTGAAACTGCTGCTCTTCCTTATGGAGAGCCCCAATAGTCATGGATAATGGCATAGTTTCAAATGTAACTTGAGCGGGTTCCAGGGGTCTGCCATCAATTGCTTCAATAGCAAGAGGGGTTTCTCTTTCAATGCGTGGTACCCCATGCAATTCAACAAAGGTATTATCCATAAAATACCCAGCTGCACCAGAATCAACCAGGGCCAAAACCTCCACTGAGTGTTGTGCCCACGATAGTACCACCTGTATGGTGGGTTTAAGTGTGCCAATCACTGGGGACGATTGGACACCACCTAGGGCCTGTCCCCCAAGGTACCCTAGGTGTGTTAATTTCCCGGACATACCGGACAAGATCTTAACAAGTGCCCACTTTTACCGCAGTACAAACACAACACTCCTCGTTATTCCATCCTACCTCTGCTGCCAAGGTGCGGAATTCAATGGCATAATCGCCCACCGTGCGCCTGCCCTGTTGTATCTCCATAAGACGTTTAGCAGCAGAGGTGGTTCTACTAGGAGGCTCAAATACTCTCCAAAAGGATTGCACAAATTCACAAAAACTCTTAGTGCAAGGTTTAGCATTTTCCCACAGTGAGTTAGCCCAAGCCAATGCTCTACCAGTCAGCAGGGATATCATGAACCCAACCTTGCTGCGGTCATTAGGAAATGCATGTGCCATCAATTCCATAAATATTTCAAGTTGATTGATGAACCCTCTGCAGAGGTGAGGGTCACCGTCATACCTTAGCGGCAAGGGTGCAGAAGCCGTTAACCCTTTGACTGCGGCCCCTGAGGGCCTTGTATCATTCTCCGGTGTCTGACTTAGCGAGACCACTGGACTAGAACCAGACTTGTCAGCAAGTACCGTGCATTCAAGAATAGTTTGGATTGCAACCGCCAATTGATCCAAACGTTGCTCATGCATATCCATCCTCCAATGTGTCTGAGGTCATGGCCCTTTCGTACTGTCACGGTTTGTTAAGACTCTCAGACATAAGGTTTAGGTAAAAACATAACTTATTGAAAAGTTAAGGCAATCCCATAGGGTTTTCATACACATACAAACAATACAAATGACAATAGATATAGGTTCTACTGGCCTTGCCAATAATACCAGGCAAAGCAACCCAGGCGACTCAGACGGAATAGAAGAAGTACAAGAAAGAAAGAAAAAAAGGGTGGAAAAAGAAAGCCAACCAGCAGAAAAAACTGCCAGGAAGCACCACTCTTATCTCCTTAAAGAAACCCAATCATATAGGCACACTCTAGGCATCAAAAATAATAATAGACAATTTTATTAATAATACATAATACAAAATGGGCACATAAAATCAATTAAAAACAAAACTGTTCAGGAGTGTGATAATACACAAGCAGATGCTCCCTATAAATAATGAATCCCATACTGACACCATATCAAGCAATAAGTATCATGCATTCTTCAAAAATAGATACATAAAGCAGTTCACAGAATAGTATCGTAACAACCAATGTACCGTATTTAAATCTGCATCCGATAGGTTTGTATCACCCCTGACGAAGCCATCTTTAGTGGCGATACGCGTAGGGTGTTGGGAGTTCGGGAGTGACACTGGATTGTTTGAGAAGTTCCCTCATGTTTCTATTTCCCATACAGATAAGTACCTTTGCATTCAAGATCATTGGTTGTTACGATACTATTCTGTGATCTGCTTTATGTATCTATTTTTGAAGAATGCATGATACTTATTGTTTGATATGGTATCAGTATGGGATTCATTATTTATAGGGAGCATCTGCTTGTGTATTATCACACTCCTGAATAGTTTTGTTTTTAATTGATTTTATGTGCCCATTTTGTATTATGTATTATTAATAAAATTGTCTATTATTATTTTTGATCCCTAGAGTGTGCCTATATGACTGTGTTTCTTGAAGGAGATAAGAGTGGTGCTTCCTGGCAGTTTTTTCTGCTGGTTGGCTTTCTTTTTCCACCCTTTTTTTCTTTCTTTCTTGTGTTTCATGTTATTTACCCTTTAGTGCACCTCGGCTATTTTAGCTTTTTGACCTTAGGGATATTTTGCTATATGCAGTCAGTGCAATCCCATTTGTTCATGATTGGAATAGAAGAAGTAGGCTGTACAGGCCTTGCCAATACCGGGTAAGGCAACCGTAAGATGGCAACGTACCGGTTCTACCAGCCTTACCAATACCGGGCAAGGCAGCCTGAGGGAAACACAAGGAGTAGGCTCTGCCGGCCCTGCCAATACCGGGAAAGGCAACCTAAGGGTGGCAACATGAAAGGTTCTACCGGCCTTACCAATACCGAGCAGGGCAGCCCAAGAGGGGTGACTCTACTGAGACCAATTGGCTGTCAGATAGCAATGACAGTAGAATGGAAAAGTAGCGACTCGGTCAAGCGGTCTCACTCAAGCAGAAGTCTCATGCCTGTAAAGTACAGGACTAACTGCTGTTAGGACTGGACAGCACACTCGGAACCTCCAAGTACCTGACTGCAAGTCAGGGAGTAAACCAGCGTCCGCACGCTGGGAGCAACTGACAGTAATGTGAGCCGCAAGGCTAATGGAGTAAACCAGCGTCCGCACTCTGGGACCAACAACGGTAATGAGCCGCAAGGCTTAATGGAGTAAACCAGCATCCGCACGCTGGGACCAACAACAGTAATGAGCCACCAGGCTTATTGGAGTAAACCAGCGCCCGCATGCTGGGACCAACAACAGTAATGAGCCGCAAGGCTATATGAAGTAAACCAGCGTCCACACGCTGGAACCAACAGCAGTAATGAGCCACAAGGCTTAATGGAGTAAACCAGTGTCCGCACTCTGGAACCAACAGCAGTAATGAGCCGCAAGGATTAATGGAGTAAACCAGTGTCCGCACGCTGGGACCAACAACAGTAATGAGCTGCAAGGCTTAATGGAGTAAACCAGCGTCCGCACGCTGGAACCAAAGAGCAATAATGTCGCCGGAGCGAAAGGAGAGCAATGTTGCCTCAGCGACTGGAGGCAGGAAACCACTGGAACCAGGCAGAGGATCAGCTGGGTCAAGCACCGCTGAGTCGACTGGCAACTGGAACATCAGCGACCAAGGAGAACAACCGGAACCGGACTGGAACGACAAGCAGGCAGGAACACAGGAACGGTCAACTCAGGAACTCAGGAACTCAGGACTCAGGATCTCAGAAACTCAGGAACAGTCCCAAACAGCTACAAAAGACAGGACGGATTGGATGCTGTCAGAGACACCACGAAAGGGCAACCAAAGGGTGCCTGGACTGAGTTTAAAAAGGCAATGTGAGGTGGGCTGACGGCAGACAGCCAATGGGAGCCCCCTGCAGGTGATAGACACTGGATTGCAGCAATCATGGGCACCGTGATACCTACACAACTGTGAGATTGGCTGCATCACTCTGAAAAGTATTCAAACAAATTCCTAATATTATTTTTAATATTAAACACAGAAACAAAGGTGACTCTCCCTTGCTGTGGCAATATGGTACTAGGCCTCCCTACACAACTGTGAGATTGGCTGTGTCACTCTGAAAATTATTCAAATCACTAATGTTATTTTTAATATTTAACGCAGAAACAAAGGTGATTCTCCCTTGCAATGGTAATAAGGTACTAGGCCTCCCTACAGAACTGTGAGATTGGCTGTGTCACTCTGAAAATTATTTAAACAAATTCATAATAATTTTAATATTTTACACAGGAACAAAGGTGGCTCTCCTTTGTGGTGGCAATAAGGTACTAGGCCTGCCTACACAACTGTGAGACTGGCTGTGTCACTCTGAAGATTAGTCAAACAAATTCCTATTATTTTTAATATTTAACACAGAAACAAAAGTGACTCTCCCTTGCAGTGGCAACATGGTACTAAGCCTGCCTACACAACTATGAAACTGGCTGTGTCACTCTGAAAATTATTCAAACAAATTCCTATTATTTTTAATATTTAACACAGAAACAAAGGTGACTCTCCCTTGCCATGGCAATATGGTACTAGGCCACCCTACACATCTGTGAGATTGGCTGTGTCACTCTGAAAATTATTAAAATTCCTAATATTATTTTTAATATTTAACACAGAAACAAAGGTGACTCTCCCTTGTAATGGCAATAAGGTACAAGGCCTCCCTACACAACTGTGAGATTGGCTGTGTCACTCTGAAAATTATTTAAACAAATTAAATAATAATTTTAATATTTTACACAGGAACAAAGGTGACTCTCCCTTGCGGTGGCAATAAGGTATTAGGCCTGCCTACACAACTGTGAGACTGGCTGTGTCACTCTGAAAATTATTCAAATTCCTAATATGATTTTTAATACTTAACACAGAAACAAAGGTGAGTCTCCCTTGTGGTGGCAATATGGTACTAGGCCTGCCTACACAACTTTGAGACTGGCTGTGTCACTCTGAAAATTATTAAAACAAATTCTTAATTTTATTTTTAATATTTACCACAGGTACAATTATGACTCTCCCTTGCGGTGGCAGCAAAGTACTAGGCCTGCCTGCCTACATACACAACTGTGAGATTGGCTGTGTCACTCTGAAAATTATTCAAATTCCTAATATTATTTTTAATATTTTACACAGGAACAAAGGTTACTCTCCCTTGCAATGGCAATAATGCATTAATAAGGATGTCTGCCTAAACAACAACTGTCAGATTAGCTGTGTAACTTTAAAAAAAACAAACAAAAAAACAGCTCCTGACAGTGGCAATAAGGCACTAGACTGGCACTACAAAGGCTAATAAGGCACTAGACTGGCTATAAGGTACTAGACTGGCAGTAGACTGGCTAGTAAATTTGTTTCTCTTTCTGAGTTCCAACAACACACTAACAGGAAATGCAGGTTGTTGGCTGTCTGGGTGTCTGTGATGTCATTAGTCCAACCCCCATCATGAAACAAAGAAGCTAATTGGACTAGAGAGGGTAGGAAAGCAGCGCACGCCTCGAACTTCGGATCAGGTCTTGTTCGGATTCAGGTCTCTAAGACAAAAGTCCCCTTGCATTTCGACCAGCCCGAATGACGCTGAATGAGTCTTATTTGTCCAAATTCCGAATTTGGATGAACCTATTTGCACAAGTCTAATTGCCTTTAAGAAAAAGGTTTTCATATCTCTGTGTTGTTTTCCACTATACTTGAGTTTATACATTTTTAGGAGATATAGTTTACCCTACTGTATCTTTTTTGAGCTGGAGTAAACCTATATAGTATATGCGCTGAAGATTGTTTTATCATATTTTGATAAAATCTCTTTCTGATTGCATCTCCTACTTTCCTGTCTTGATGATCTATTTCTTGCTCACTTGTGGAGTTTGGTTCTGGTGTGTCCACCCTTCTATTCTGAGGTTTCTTTCTTAATTATTCTTTTAAGACCAGGTCCTTTTCATTATCGGAGTGCACAGTGTATGAATGTTTTATACACATGTTCTGGATGGCCATTTCGTGGAGGGTGTGTGGATACATTTGGAGAACTGGGATTCCTATAATACATCTGCAAGGGTTCTTTTTACTCACCCTTTTGTTTCCCCATAGTCATCCTTACATACTATCCACCTTTGTGTGCTATGTCCAGCCTGCCTGTAACTACAGGGGTTAGTGCTCCTGTGTTGCAGACAGTTAGGACATGTATGTGTGACGTGCATTTATATATATGTGAAATTTGATTTTGTTTCCCTTCTTTGCTTTAAGTGGGTAATGGTCGTGAGGAGGTGATTTTTATCAGCCACTTGCCGGCTTGTGGTTTTCCTGTTCTTAGTGAATGGTTCATAGATGTTCAAACACCAGTCCGTTGGAGATCTCTTCTTTGTGTGGCCATGATTAAGCACCGTTAAGGTGCGAAATGCATTGTCCTATATACTTACACTGCTTGTCATTTAGCCACTCTATTAGTCTCCCCTCGGTACTGCTTAAGTGTGTAATGTAGCATGCATGAACAATTTTAATTTTGTTATTAATAAAGTTTAATTGATTTTACCACTGTGGGACCGCTCTGTTGGACTACTATTTACAGGTGCTCTCAATGTTTGTTAATTTGCATTTCCTCAAACACCACCTGACAGTCTCTAGACCAGATCACTCTAGTGGAGACACTCGTAAAAGGTCAGTGAAGAGGCCAGTTAGAGTGGAGTAATGAGGAATGAAGAGCTAGTAATACCCTACTGGGTTTAGGGAGCATACCTGAATCTTTATTTTTGGGATTAGGACATCCCTTGGGGTTGCTGCTTTGTCCTCCATGGCCTGACTGTCCAACCCCCAACTGCATAGCTTAGGTATTTGGTTTCTACCTTTTCTAAAGAACAATTTCCTGGATTTGCAGTCAGTCTGGCTTCCCATAAAGACAGGAGGACTGCATTCAGCCTAATAATATGAGCCATCCAATGTTTACTAAAAATCACAATATCATAGAGGTATGCAGAGGCATACCCCATATGTGGGCATCAGATCTTATCTACGAGTCCCTGGAAAATAGCTGTTGCTCAGTGTAAGCCAAAGGGCGGTTTTGACAAATTGGTATACAGCCATAAGTTTAGAAAATGAAGTTTTCTGTCTGGAGTGCTTCTCCAAGGGAAACTGCTAATAGTCCTGAGATGAAATGTACCTTGCCTCACCCAGGGAATTGGGCAACTCATTAACCCAGGGCATTGAGTATGCATCAAACTGCAACTTGGCATTTTCATTGCTTCCACACAGAACCATTTCTTTCCATCAGGAAGGCACTAGAACAATGATGAATACACCAATCACTATGTGACTCTTCTATAACCCCAACCATAACATATCTTGGGCCTCTTTATGGACGCAGTCTCTTGTTCTCAGGCAACCTACAAGGGTGAGATTGTATTTTCAACACTGGCTCTGTTATGATCTTGTGCTTTATTAAATGATTGATCAGAGCTGGATTAAGACTCCACAGGGCCCTAGGCAGGATCTCAAATTGAGCCGACCCCACACACACACATGCAGGCACGCATCAAAACCCTTTGCCCTTGTGTTTAGAGGGACTAGTACTAACCTAAAAGACAAAATGAATGCTTTAAATATATTAAAAATGGACTGCAGCGCTTATAATTTGCCACACAAGTGATTCCAAGGAGCTAACAATTGAAATGGGGTTACTTAAGTGATACCACAGATCTTACAGCTGAAACAGGGTACACAAGTGATGCCACATAGCTTACAATCAATATGTAACTACATATTACATAAGTGATACCACAGAGCTTATGATTGAAGAGGGGGTACATTAGTGCTGCCACAGAGCTTTCAACTGAAATGAGGCTATGCTAGTTATATCAACCACAGAGCTTACAATTGAATGTTGCTACATAAGTGCCCACACCATCTGCCCCCAGTCTGGTTCCACTGGTAGTCTTAGCTTACACATACATTGTCTGTCTCCATCCGGGTTCCACTGGTAGTTACAAGCCCCCAGATACACTGTCTGCTTTTAGTCTGGTTGCACTGCTAGTCACAAGTCCCTACATACATTCTCTACCTGCCTCCCAAAGACACACACAAACACACAAACACACACACACACACACACACACACACACTCAGTCTCATATACTAGCACACATACACACTCAGTCTCATTTACTAGCACACACACTCAGTCTCATATACTAGCTCACATACACACTAAGTCTCATTACTAGCACACATACACACACTCAGTCTCATACACTAGCACACAGTGTCATACACTGTGTTAATGCTCATATACTGGGGTTCAGTAGCGTATGAGTGATCAACAAAATAACTGCAGATTCTTACTTGAATCTGCATTTGTACATAAATAGTACTAAACTCTTGCTTGTGTGTATATATATATATATATATATATATATATATATATATATATATATATAATTTTTTTTTTTTGAGCTAGCTATAACCATTCAGCTGCTGTTGTACTTCATTCTATCCTCATCCTCAGACAGTCCTTGGCTAGCTAAGGATTAGGGGAGTTGTAGCTGAACAACAACTGGAAGGCTACAGTTTTCCCACTTCTGCTTAGAAGTGGAGGTAGAGAAGGGGTTAATTTCATGTGGTTAGCGCTATGTGTAAGATTTTTCTTGGAGACTTGTGGCAGCAGGTGCACACTGGCCCCTTACTGTGTGCATGCACCTGACAGCTTCCCACAAGCCTTGCTGCCAGTGTGTACCTGCTGCCACAAGTTGCATCGCCTCCCAAGAGAGAGAGCGGGGGGGCTCTTCTATATAGCCCCGCCGCCACGTGACCATCTGTGTGCTGAGTAACATAGCCCCAAAGAGAGTCAGTTCAGCATAAATAATAAGGGAGCTGGGAGGGACTTGGGGAACACTGAATGCAGAGTCCAGAATGAGGTTTTCCAGGCCCCCTTCATTTGCCTGGGCCCTAGGCAGGTGCCTTGTGCACCTTGCCTGTGATCCGGCTCTGTGATTGATCCCTGGCTATTCTGATAAAAAGTCTTTGAATTGAGAGATAGCCTCCATGACATCCTGTCACTGTTCAGGGGTTAACTGTTCTCCTAAAGGAACCTGAAATAGCTCTGCCTGTCCCCCTTCAAGAAGTTGGGGCACCAGATCAGTGTCCTCTACTACTTGATCTATAAACAGAGACTCATCCATGGTTTAAGAAAGTTCAAATGGCTTGACCCCAGCCTCACTTTTGGTCTTCATATTGATAAGTTTACATCCTAACTTTTTCCAAAATATGTGCTTTGTTCAGAAACAAATCCCTTTTAAGTTCCCTGGTAAGAAAACATACTGTTTAACAAATTTTAGTGCCAGTCATCCATCTTTTTAAATTTGACAGTCTGTATAACTCTTTATGTTCTTTATCATTCAATGTTATTAAATTACCCATCACTGTGATATGCTTAAAGAACTAAATTGGTTAACACTCAAATCTAAATGTGCCCTTCACATTTCTTGCTTAGTATACAAACACTTCTCTGGAAAGCTACAAGACTACATGAGCAGTATGCTTACTGCAGGTCTCCATCCTCTGCTCCACTGCTAACAACTCACTAAGTATACCACAATACAAGAAAGAAGCCTGTCAATCTGTCTGTCACAGTCCTTGCCTCTATCTCTGTCTCCATTCCACTGTTGCTCGCTCTCCTGCTTCTGTCTCCCCTTGCCGCTCCGGTCCTGTCTTGTCGGGTTTCTGTGCACTCCCGGTTTTGGCACCATCTTGCCGATGATGTAATCTTCTGGCGCCCATATCTGGTGCGCTCCCCTTGCATTTAGTGCACTCTCACAGTGTTCGGAGTCTCACTGCTTGTGCGTTCTCGTCTTGCCTATTGTTCCAGCGTCCAGATCTCTGTGTACCGAACCAGCTTGGTCCCAGCTACTCTCTGCCAGCTCCCAGTATTGTTCCAGCATCCTGATCTCTGTGTACTGAACCAGCTTTGTCCCGACTACTCTCTGCCAGCTCCCAGTATTGTTCCAGCGTCCTGATCTCTGTGTACTGAACCAGCTTTGTCCTGACTTCTCTTTGCCTGCTCGCAGTATTATTTTCGCCCTGATCTCTGTGTACCGAGCCAGCTTTTTCCTGACTACTTTCTTTTGCCTGCTCTCAGTATTGCTTCACAATCTGTATCCTGCAGCCTGTACTACTCTGGGCACCTGCTTGCGGCCCACCAGTCTGTCAGAACTCCTCTCCAGTACCACTACACTAGGTCAGTGTCTTTTATCCTGGTTGTTCCATTCTCAGGTGTCTTGGTCTCAGGGGAGTTTCAGCTACTAGGTGGCCTCCGATCCCCAGCTACGACTACTACACTCCACACTCCAACCTTCACTCCCCCCTGCAGGGGAGCTTGTACTGTTAGTAGCGTTGCCACCCAGGTCTGGGTTCCGGCTCAACCGGGATCGGACATCTGGCTACGTGGCCAGCAACTCTATCCGGCCACGGCCGCAGCAAGGTCTCACTACTAACAGTCCCCATCCACGAGATCCGAACACTAGTGACGCTCCCCAGCACTCCCTTCCCTGCAGGAGGACGCTTGCGCCACCCTGTTCAAATCTCTGAGTTGTGACACTGCCTTCTCTTTCAGAGCTCCAAAACCCTGAATAACCTGCCTCCAAAAAATTTTGATCTTCTCCCATTCTAAAACCCTTAAAAAAAACCCAGTGTATATGTATATAACGTTTCTCTATTTGTGTAAATAGGTAACTTTACTGTAAACTCCAGGACATACTTGAAAATGAGAAAAATCTCAATGTATTCTTACAGGTAAAAATGTTTCTAAATAAATAAAAACAATTTATTTATCCTTTCTGGAACCGTGCTGGGCAATCACATAGTTCACTTCCCCAGTGTGTCCCAGGACAGCAAAAGAAATCTTCCATATCATTGACAATTTACTCTCACTTATGGGCATTTTGTCTCTAGGACCCTCTTTGATTGGAAGTACAGAACAGGTAGGGTCACCTGGTTCTCAGCTTCCACTAGCTGAATTGCCTGAGACAATTGATTGGGAGAATGATGTTTCACTAGTGCACGGGCAGAATTAACTGTTCCTTCATCATAAGTTCCATGATATCCTCTTTACTTTGCTGTCCAGGTTGGAGCCCTTGGTTGCAGAGATCTTGCAGTTGCTGTTCCACAGCCCGGGGTTTGTCTCAGCCACAAATGTGCTAACCTGAAACTGCTGGAGGTAGGCCTTTGTAGTAATCCCCAGTCAGTCAAGGATGTTGGCTTTGACTTGCTGAAAATCCAGTGTTTGCTCCATAGAGAGAACTTAGTATGGGGCCTGGACATCCTCAGTAAGCAGCAGGGGTGGTTGCCTAGCAATCCATGGCCCAGCCTTGTGCAGTGGCCACCCTCTCAAATGTCAAGAAGAAAGTATCTGGATCATCTGCTGTTTTCATCTTATCTTTCCTCAGTTTCATCTTAATAGTTATTCTGTTCAAGTTTATAACATAGTAACATAGTAATTTAGGTCGAAAAAAGACTTGCGTCCATCTAGTTCAACCTTTTCCTATTCCTGTTTACCATCGTTGATCCAAAAGAAGGCAAAAAAACCCCCTCAATTAGTAATTTAAAATTCTGCCTTGAATGGGGGGAAAAAAATTCCTTCTTGATTCCAAATGGCAATCAGATTTCTCCCTGGATCAACAAGCCTCAACTAAATATTCATCCCAATACTAACGTACATAGCCCTCTATGTTATGCTCTTTTAAATAAGTATCCAGGCCCCTTTTAAAGGCATCTAATGTTTTTGATAGCACCACCTCCTCAGGCAGTGAATTCCATACCTTTATTGTCCTTACTGTAAAGAAACCCTTCCGCTGTTGTAGATTAAATCTCCTTTCCTCCAGTCTAAGCGGGTGGCCCCTTGTCCTGTGTACTGTTCTGTTAATGAACAGGTCTTTGGAGAGCCCTTTGTATGGGCCCTGAACATATTTATATAGTGTTATCATATCCCCTCTAAGATGCTGTTTCTCTAGTGTGTACAAGTTTAACTTTTCTAGCCTCTCTTCATAACTAAAACTTTCCATTCCCCTTACTAGTTTTGTAGCCCTCCTCTGCACTCTTTCTAGTTCCATAATGTCCTTTTTCAGAAAGGGCGCCCAGAACAGCATATTCTAAGTGGGGTCTTACCATGGACCTGTAAAGAGGCATAATTATATCTTCCTCCCTTGAGTCAATACCCCTTTTAATACATGCCAATATCTTATTGGCCTTTGCAGCTGCCAGTTGGCACTGCATGCTACTGCTAAGTCTATTGTCTACCATTACTCCCAAATCCTTTTCATTTGTAGATTTCCCCAGAGAAACACCATTTAAACTATATGTTGCATTTTTATTATTATACCCAAAATGCATAACTTTACACTTGTCTATATTGAATCTCATTTGCCACTTGCCTGCCCAGTTACTCAATTTGTCCAAATCCTCTTGTAATGAAGACACATCCAGTTCAGACTTTATTACCTTACTTAATTTTGTGTCATCGGCAAACACTGATACATGGCTCCCTATGCCCTCTGGGAGGTCATTAATAAACAAATTGAAAAGAAGAGGACCCAGGACAGATCCCTGAGGTACTCCACTTACCACGTTTATCCAACTGGAGAACTTGCCATTTACTACCACTCTTTGCATTCTATCTTTCAGCCATTTTCCAATCCACATACAAACATTTTCCCCTAGGCCTATTTCATTCAATTTGTACAGTAACCTCTTGTGTGGAACTGTATCAAATGCCATGGCAAAGTCTAAATAGATCACATCAACCGCCGCTCCCACATCTATATTATTACTCACTTTTTCATAAAATGCGATCAAGTTAGTTTGACAAGACCTGTCTTTCACAAAGCCATGTTGGCTATTGCTAATGGTATTCCTGTTCCAGCAGAATTCTTGAATATATTCCCTTAGCAACCTTTCAAACAGCTTCCCTACCACAGATGTCAAGCTTACTGGTCTGTAATTTCCTGGCTGTGACTTTGATCCCTTTTTAAATATGGGCACCACATCTGCTTTACGCCAATCCATGGGCACCATACCTGAAATAAAAGAATCCCTGAAAATCAAATATAACGGTCTGGCCAGGGTCTGGCTTAGCTCTTTAAGTACCCGTGGGTGTATACCATCTGGCCCCGGAGCTTTGTCTACCTTAACACCATTCAAATGTTTTAACACTTTTTCTTGTGTTAGCCAGTCCCATGCTTGCTGTGACTGTTCTGTAAAAATAGTCTGCAGATTCTTGTCCATTGGATCTTCCTTGGTAAAAACAGAAGAAAAGAAATTATTTAAAATATCTGCCTTCTCTCTGTCCCCCTTGACCATATCACCTGTTTCAGATAACAAGGACCCAACATTATCAGACTTTAATTTTTTGCCATTAATGTATTTAAAGAATTTCTTTGGGTTGCTCTTGCTCTCCTTAGCAATATTTTTTTCATTCTCCAGTCTAGCTAATTTAATAGCCTTTTTGCAGGTTTTGTTGACATTTTTGTATACTGCAAATGCCTCTGCTGATCCCTCAGCTTTGTAATGTTTAAATGCCGGTTTCTTATTTATTTCATGAATTACTTTACTGGTTAGCCACATTGGCTTTAATTTGCTTCTTTTGTATTTGTTTCCAACAGGGATAAATTTATATGTGTATTGTTGCAATGTTATTTTGAATGCATTCCACTTACCTTCTGTGTTTTTTCCTGAAAATATTTTATCCCAGTCAATGAGACCAAGGGATGAATTAAATCTGCTAAAGTTGGCCTTTTGAAAATTCAGTGTTTTGGTGGGACCCATACTAAATTGCTTTTTTGAATTTATCTGAAACGATACCATGTTATGGTCACTATTCCCCAAGTGCTCCCTAACTTGGATGTTAGAGATAAGTTCTTCATTGTCAGTTATTACCAGATCCAGACATGCATTCCCTCTGGTTGAGGTCTGCACTAGTTGAGACAAAAAATTGTCATTCAACAGTTCAGAAACTTGCTGCTTTTAGCAGAATTAGCTGTTCCATTTTTCCAGTCTATTTCTGGATAATTAAAATCCCCCATAATTAAAGTTCTCCCTATTTGAGAAGCCTTTTCTATTTGCATTAAAAGCTTTGATTCTTCAAGGTCACCAATGTTTGGTGGTTTATAACAAATACCCACTAATATTTTTTGGCCAGTTTTACCCCCAGTGACTATTTCAATCCACAGGGATTCCACATGTTCACTACTGTCATCACATATATCTTCCCGCAATTGAGGCAATAATGCTGGTTTGACATACAGACAGACCCCACCACCTCTTTTGCGTGACCTATCTTTTCTAAATAACATGTAGCCCTCCAAATTGATTGACCAATCATGTGTGTCATCCCACCATGTTTCTGTTATGCCTATCAAGTCATAGTTTTCAATTTCAGCTACCAGCTCCAGTTCCCCTATTTTACCAGTTAAACTTCTGGCATTTGCAAGCATGCAATTTATGCCACTGCTATGTTTCATTTGTGATTTAATTTTGATGTGGTTTATAGGCTTCTCCCTATCATCTGTACTAACCCCGCCCCCAGATCCTCCCACCTGGTTATTAACTACATCGCCTTCCCTTTCTATACTATCCCAGTATTTATTGGTCACTTCCCCCTTCCTAGTTTAAAATCTCCTCCTACCGTCTAGTCATCCTCTCCTCAAGCACTTGAGACCCTCTTGCATTCAGGTGCAATCCATCCCTGCTATAGAGATTGTACCCCAAAGCAAAATCAGCCCAGTGCTCTAAAAACCCAAAGCCCTCCTTCTTACACCAAGACTTCAGCCATGCATTGAGCTCCCTAATCTCCCGCCGTCTCTCTGGCATAGCGCATGGCACAGGTAGTATCTCTGAGAATACTACCTTTGAGGTCCAATTCCTAATCTTACTGCCTAAATCCCTAAAATTACCTTTTAGGACTCTCCACCTTCCTCTTACTTTGCCCCTCCCAATAATCTGTCCACCCTGTCTGCAACATGCCGAACCCGGGCACCCGGGAGACAGCAAACCATTCGGTTGCTTCGATTAGAGCCACAGATTACCCTATCTGTTCTCCTAATAATGGAGTCCCCTACCACCACAACCTGCCTAGGCTTCACTTTCCTCTGGATTCCCTGTGTGCTAGAGGAGCTGTTCTCCCGGCTGTTAGGGAGAACAGTCTTCTCCAACAATTAAATAATTAAATAAGATTTAATAATTCTGAAATAAAGGACATTATACTGCAAATTCTGTTTAAACTACTGTGCTCCAGGCTGTATAACACAAATCTATGAGACATGGCAGAGATGTATGCTGTGCATGTCTGCTTGCTATTTGGAATATTTATGGCATGTCAGGCAGTGTCCTTGAATGAAGCACAGTCTTGTAACAGGAAACAGCTCTGTCATATTTAGCTAATAAGCCAGTTTGTTTTGGATCATGTCATTTTGGCTTAGGGGTGCTAAACTAACCATTCAAAAATTGCCAAGTTCATTCATTTAATGAATTCATGAAATAATACAGTTTAAATGAACTGTATGTGTGTATTCATAGCTTTATTAATATATTGTCATCCACATTGTTAAATCAATAGACACAATTACATGCATGATATATGGTGGAAATATATACTACTTATAACAAAAATATACTTTAGTAAACAAGTGCATAGACATACATACAATTTTAATAATATCTTTGATGCTTGAGAATTGTTCAGTGTATTAGAAACATATCCCTTAATAACTGTTCTAGTAACCTTCCACTATGTGAGTCAACTGTACAGGTCAATAATTTCTAGGCTTAGATCTTATACACTTTCTGAATTATATACTACATCATCTGTCTTCCGATTCCATGGCATTTTGTCTACTGAGAGCAGTCTTAGGAAGAATAAGAATCACAATTTAACTTGAACAAAGCTTCTTAAATAGCTTTGGATACATAAGCCATAAGGTAAACATTTTATTCATCTTAAGTATTTCCTATCTCTCAGACTGCTATGTGTCAGGAAATAATATGATGGATTTAATTTTGAAATTCTCTCTTTATTTGATATGAAAGTGTTTCCTTTGCCTGCCTGATCATTAGCCACTTTAATCAGCTTACCTGTCCCACTTGTCAAGGGCTCAGTATCTGCCTTCAACTTTTTACTGTTTATATATTTTATTCTCTTTTGCAACCATTTAAAATGTTCTATTATCTAATAGCTGTTTTGCAGATTTTATTGCATCCTTTATTGTTTTAAATGATACATCTGTTCCTTCTGACTAAAGGAGAATAAAAGTTGGTTTTAACCTGTTTCTCTTGTATTTGTTTGCCAAAGGTATTTATTGTTGAGCACACTTATCCAAAATATTTTTAATACAGACCACTTTTCATCTCTGTTTTATCTTTGTTACCTCCCAGTCAATGAGCTCTAATATAGAAACACAGAAGCTTAGATTTTGACCACAGACAAGAACCTTCCGGTCCCTACAGTCTGCCCATTTCCCTCTGTAATTAAAATACACAGTCTTCCATACTTATCAGAATAGATTTATGCTTGTCAGTCACGTTTGAATTCCCTAATAGTATTTGTTCCTACCACCTCTGCTTAGAGGCTGTTCCATGAACCTGTCACCCCTTCTATAAAGTAGTTATTAATATTATTTCTGAATTTTCCACCCTTATTATATTTAAATGTTTTTCTCATACCACCCCTTTCCTTCCTTTCTTTCAAACTATATATATATATATATATATATATATATATATATATATATATATATATTTATCAGGGTTCAAAATTTAAAGTCCTGAGCTACTAGCCAGGCCTGAAAATGTACTCACCATCAGTTTTCTTGCCTTTAACCCCACCCATATCCCCGCCTTTAACCCCACTCATCTCAAGTTCTCTTTGATGAAATGACACTGCTGCCCACACCCTATCCACCTCCACACCCTGTCCACACACACTGCCCACACCCACTCTACCTCCACACTCTGTCCACACACTGCCCACACTGTGTCCACCCTCACACCCTGTCCACACACACTGTTCACCCTCACACCCTGTCCACCCTCACCACACACTAAACTAAAACAATGTTTCACTATTGTTAATATATATAACATGTTTCATGGCGTTATACCGCCACTTTTTCAAACAAATAATGAACTATGTGAGGGTTATTCACTTTTTAGGAGGGATAGGGTTAATAAAATGGGAGGGGGTTATGCTTATATGTAAAGCATGACTCAAAACCTAGTATACAGGAAGAAATAAATGAAGGGTCCAATGAAAATGTAGAAGCCCCTAATATTGGGGAGTTGGAGGAAGCTCAACTTTTACTACAAATGGAAAAGGCTTCTATGTCAGGAAATTTAATTATAATGGGAGATTTCAACTATCCTAAAATTGACTTGAGCAATATGACTTCCAGCACAACAAAGGGAAACAATATTTTAAATATGAATGTATGATTAATGACAATTTTATGTCCCAACTAGTTGAGGAGCCAACTAGAAAAGAGGCCTTGCTTGACCTAGTGCTCTCAAACAGTGGGCAACAGTGAACACAGTATGGTATCCTTTTAAATTTGTTATGAGAAACTCAAAAGTAAGGGTTTAACCAAAACATTCAAATTTAAAAAGGCTAATTTTACAAAGCTAAAAGCAATATTAAAGGATAATCAGTGGGATGTAATCTTCAAATGTAAAAATGCACAAGAATCATGGAATTTGTTTAAAATGCACTTAGACAAATATATGCATCAATATACAGTATAACATCGGGGAATAAGCACATGAAAAGTATAGTGAAACCAATGTGGCTCAATAATGAAGTTTGCAGGGAAATGAGAAATAAGAAACAGGCTTTTAAAGAGTTTAAGTCGAACGGGTCAGATGCATCATGTAAAAAAATATTAAGAATGTAAAAAACTCTGCAAACAAGCAATGAAGCTAGCTAAAATTAAAAATAAAAGAAATATTGCAAATGAGAGCAAGAAAAATCCTAAACAGTTCTACAAGTATATTAATAGTAAAAAGGTTAAGGTTGATATTGGTCCTCTTAAGGCTGACACAGTTCAATTGATTAGTGTCACAGTTTTAATGAACACTCAGACAATTTGGTTAAGGTAAAATTCAGCTTTATTAAATAAATAATAAAGAACAGAAATGCCCTTCACAGGTCCAGACCCAGACAGTGACCGAGCACTTCTGGATCTGACACAGGTCAGGGTACAATCAGCAGCAAGCATACACAATAAATGCAATGGCAGAGTATAGAACAGGAACAGAAACTGGAACTGGAACAAAGCCTCAGCAGTACCAGCAAGGAAGTGCCCAAAAGCGGAGGTAAGTACTGCAGGGCAAAATCCCCAATGGAACAGGTGAAACAGAGCGAGGCAACAGGACTTGCCCAGAAGACCCAAGTGGCAGGTGCAGACTCTGTTTCTCTTACCTTTGTTTACATACATGCCACAGAATTCAGTTGCAGATAAAATTGAATGTTTTAGTTTTTCCCATTGTTTCTGCAAACCATGATACAATGTCTTTGTAACTGACCTGTGGCCTTTATGACAGACAATGGATGAAAGACATATTGTATTGGCCTCCCCTTTGTGTGAGCTGCCCGGCCTCCATACACAACTGCAGCCGGGTACCCAGAATTCCCTGTCTCCTGTAATAAAAGTAGGCAGCTCAGTGATTGTCCATTGAACTGTCAAAAAGTGACTTGAGAAATGAAGACACTGATGAGTACAGATAAAATGAATACATTTTATTGAAACACAATAGTAGCAGTAATGTACCTTTCACTTTCACAAGACCAGGGAAGGACAGTGTACACACTTCCTTCACCCTTCACTAGACAAGTGTGAGATGGACCCACGTCTGTACCCTAACCCTAGGGTAAACCCAGACAACAGGAGCGAGAAACTCCAGAATGCTTGAGCACCAAAGTAGCAACTCTAACACCACCTTCTCAAGACCAGGTGTGAGGACAGTCCGCAACACTTCCTCAACCCTTCACTAGGCAGGTATAAGCTAGTACACCTATGACCCATAGTAACCTTCACAAGACTAGATCTGAGGACAGTGCACGGCACTTCCTCAATCCTTCACTAGGCAGGTTAAAATAGCACGACTATACCCTACCGCTATGGTATACCAAAGGCAAGGTAAACTGCACCTAGAACTCTAGGTGAGGCAACAAACCAACCGAACCTAGACCGCAGAAAGTCAATGACAAGGACTGACTGGACAAGCACTGCTACAGGAGTAGCAAGCATGGTGATAACAGTAGGCCCAGGAAGCTGAGGATAATGATAGCCGTAGCTGGGTAGCCGAGGCTGACAGTAAACCAAGCCGGTAGTGCAAGAGAGGAGAAGGTAGTCAGAAGAAGCCAGGAGTCAGAGCCGGATTGAGTAGTCAGACAAAGCCAGGGTCTATAGCTGGATCCAGTGTAGTGCCTGCCAGTGTGTCTTATGATTCTCAGGAGGGGGGGGGAGATGATGCAAAGTGTGACAGTAGTGAGGAAGTCTCAGATACTTAAATTGATGTGGTTGCTGTTAGTGATAGTGAAACAGCTGGAGGGACTAGCGTGACGACAGTATATTCTCCTGCTGATGCTGAGGTGGTAGGGGAGGTGATGTGGAGCGGCAAAACTAGCTGTCAAGGGAGCCCACAACATTCCACTGACCCTGTGAATCTCTTCCCCCCCATGGCATTGTCCCTATGGAACATGATACGGAGGAAGACCGAACTGGTGGAGAGCAGCAGTAATATCTCCTCAATGAGCACAGATCAGCTGCATGTGCCTGCTGCTTGTGCTGACAGTCTGCCTTCTTCAGCTCAAGAAATAGCAAGTGTGGCAGTAGGGGGTCCTCTGTCACATTTATCATCACCTCCAACTGGTGAAACTGTAATAGAGCAGCATCAGCAAGGAGGGACTGGTTTTGGTGATGATGATTAGGGTGGAGCATCTGGAGTGAAAGAGACATTAATGGCCTTTTTAGGCCAAAATGAGGAGAAATAGGAGACAGATATAGGGATGGGCATCACCACCACCACCACCAGCAGTGAGATTAGAGAATTTGCAGAGTTTGATGCTGCAGTAATTTGTGCTGCTTCTGAGTTGCAAGGCCGGAACAGGCTAGTGTGCCACAGACCACTGTGGACACCTTGGGAATGGGGTCCTGCAGTAGTAATGTGGGATTAGGACAGGCTCCACTTCCCAGTAGCAATACTCCTGGTCCTAGCTGTAGTGCTGATTCTGGGGCAGTAGCAGCAACTGCAGCAACATCATCCTCTGCCCCAGCCAGTGAAGGTTAAGAATAAGAAAGAGGCCATTCTTCTCCACCTTTCCCCTCCCACCTAGGTCCTGAGTGTGGGACTATTTTACTCTTGGGGCAGGCACAGTACTGTCATCCTTGAATGCACTGTGCGCAATTTGTGACAAGTCAGTGAAAAGGGGAAAGGAAGGAACGCACCTTGGCACAACCACCCTCATCGCACCTATGAAACACAGATACCATGACATTTATCTAAAGCATGTTAAAGCCAAACCCCCATGAAAAATAAATCAGGCTATGCTGTTGCTGTACCCCCTGACTCTCCCCAAAAACAACAAGATGAAAGGTGGAAATCAAAGAGGAGGAAGAATAGAAAAATCCAGCCAGAGCCAGAAAGTTTGATGGACAGCGAAATACCTGGCTCACCATCACCTTCTTTCTCTAGGGTCCAGTTGCAGGAAGATCATGTAACTACATCTTCTAGCGATCCACCTCGTTTATCGTTACCTCCCCCACCAACTGATAGCCATTGTGTAGACTGTAGCAGTTCATATCCACCCACTGCACACTGTGTGTCGCACTGACCACACATGGCAATGTGGTGGAGGATAATCATAACCAGGACATCAAGCAGCATCTGAGGAGATTTCATCCCACATAATATGCTAAGCTGGTGTCAGGGTGGGTCCATCATTACTATTAAAACTGCAAGTTGTCATGTGTACTTAGTGGGGAGTGGAGAAGAATCATAGTGCCAGCAGCAGTTCTTGGTTTCTGGTGGAATGATTTTATATTGGGGACCCTAAGTGTCATGGTGCTTGGTTAGAGTTGTGCCAGGTGTTTGATGTGAGTGCAGATAGAAACATAGAGTCTGACGGCAGATAAGAACCATTTGGCCTATCTAGTCTGCCCATTTTCCTACTGTAAAAACCTCAAACCTTCTTTGGTCCTTGGTCTTTTCTTATATTAAGAACAACTTTATGCCTATCCCATGCATGCTTAAATTATGTCACTGTATTGACTTCTACCACTTCTGCTGGTAAGCTATTCCACTTATCTACTACCGTCTCAGTGAAGTAAAACTTTCTTACATTACGTCTAAACCTGTGTCCCTCTAGTTTTAGACTATGGCCTCTTGTCCTAACATTTTTACTCCTTTGAAATGTACTTCCATCCTGCACTTTGTTGAGTCCCTCTCTCTCTCTCTTTTCTCCTCCAAGCTGTACATGTTCAGATCCTTTAGTCTATCCTGATATTTCTTTTCCTGTAAACCAGTCACCATTTTAGTAGCCTTTCTCTGAATTTTCTCTAGAGTACCTATATCCTTCTGGAGATGGGGTCTCCAGTACTGTACACAATACTCTAGGTGAGGTCTATCTGTAGAGTGGCATGACCACTTCCCTTTTTCTTTTACTAATGCCCCTAGCTATACAACCCAGCACCCTGCTTGCATTCCCCACTGCTTTAAAACATCGCCTGCCTGCCTTTAAGTTATTAGAAATAATTACTCCCAAATCCCTTTCCTGTTCTCTCACTGACAGATGTGCCCATTGTTCTCAGTCCTTCCCTTATATACTACAGACACTGTGCACATTGCAGTTGCTGATGAGAGGCACTGTTCCTTCCTGCTCTCAAAGGTAGAAAATTATTTTCCAACAACACATCCATGATTTTGGAGCAGGAGCAAGTGGAGAAGCATTATTGACCAATTTTTTTCTTTTCTCCTCATATAACCAAAGTGGTGGGGGCTAGTTATGGTGCTGCTACTGCCTCAGGCGAATCACTGGAGCTAGTACTGGCAAGTGAAACCATGATGATCCTTCACTACTATCACTGCTGTTGTTGATCCCATTCTCTTGGATCTGTCAGATCATCCCAATGCTTAAACAAAATAACAACAGCAGCAGCAGCAGCCGCAAGAACAGTCGCAAATTCCGAAAATGACACCAGGGCATTTGCCACTGGCCACCATAACATGACTTGCTGGCTGCAGGCCAGTAGGGCATATTTTTTTTCTCTGTGACTGTTTCTAACAAACTCAAGTCCTACAAATCATTGATTCCTCAGGGATTGTGACATTAGCAAGCCGAATTGATAAAAATCATCTGTAATTCCTCCAGGCTTAGGACTCTGACAAGCCTGAGTGAAAAACTTGTCTCTGATGTGATTCCTCAGGGCTTGTGATGCTAAAAAGCTAAAGTCCTACACATCAGTGTTTCTTCAGGGCTTGGGCCTTTAACCATAAGTCTAAGTCCTACAAATCATCCTCTACAAAATACTCTATCCCACCAATTATCTCTCTGCCCCAGCCACAGCTTATATGAAGTAGTCTCTGTCTCTGTCATGTTACATACCAATTTCTTATTTTATTTTTAATTTTATTTGTTATGTGTTGTGTGTAAATCCCCATTCCCATTGATTTCAGTGCAATGAGCTAGGTGAATAAAGCGGAAAAACTGCACATTTCTTGGCAAATTATTCATATTCACCAAGCAGCAATATTTGCCTATTTTGGTTTGAGGTGAAAAGTTTCTCCAGTCTCTGCATTCAAGGTCGCCCCTTCAATCTACAGTTAGTATTTCTGTGTAGGAACTTAGAGTTTATGATAACATTAGTTGTGAGGTTTATTAAATAATTTAATCAGTGGTCATATGACTTTTCTATGTGACTCTTGCAGGCTGCCTACCCAGTGTTTGGTAAATGGTGAGTATATGATGACAGAGTAGACCATTGTGTGATGATGAATAAAATTGTTGTTGAGGACTGGCTGGGAAAGATGGGAATGATAGTTTCCAACAGCCAGAGCTTTCCCATTCTTGTGGTAGACAGATGATGGATACATAATGGAGAGATAATGTAGCTATGAGCAGTAGGATGATGACTCCCTAGTTAATAGCAAATCACAATGACTAAACCCAATATGTTATAAAGTATGTATCAGGTCTTGGAAACTCTTGGATTCAGGTACCTCTAACGGAACAGAGATGTGGGAAAAGTATTGCATTGCCTCAATGATAATAATAACAATGTGTATAAAGTTTTTCTCCTTGTTTGCTAGAGGTGTCTCTGCCTCCAAGGTATTATGAAGAAATGTGTTTTGCATGTTTCTAGGACTCAAGGGGTTAATGGACCTACTTAAAATCCTTAAAATCTGGCTAGTTAGCATTGCTTAGTGATAGGTGTTTCAAATCCTTCTTTGGTTCCCACATTCCCAAAGGGTGCTTAATTCTAAACTATTTTCTCCCATACACTTTATTTACAAAGTCAACAGCTATTAAGGTGGAGCATCAGTTCAATACTGACCTCTAGGGGATGTTGTGATGAACAACATTCAAATGTTCTCAATTCATCAATCATTTTTATCTAACATATTGTATGGTATTAGCAGTGTATAAAGACAATCTCCAAACAGTGACTTAAGATTTTTATGTTTTTCTAACTTAGCCACTGGCAGCTTTACAAGTATAGGTCAGAAGAGCAGCTATTGTGCAGTAATAATTTAAGGCTCCTACATAAAGCTTTTCTTTTCATATTGATGTTATTGCCTGAATACAAATATGTTAATTACTATGCTACCTAAAATATGATCTATTCATTGACTTTGCCATGCTACTGTCCTACATTTATCCAGTGATTGTGTTTGCCCTCTATTCCCTTGAATTCTGTCTTCCCTGTCCCCAACATCAGCTGTTTTCATCTCATTGTCTGCTTACAGCAGCATGTGCAGTCAATTCTCTTTATCTTCTCCTTTATTCCATTTGTGGCCATCCTGTGTCTTTAACTAATCAAATTTATTGCACCTGTTTATACATACTGTACTACTAGGGATGGGAGGAAAATTTTGCTTCAAAATCGAAACAGGCGACAAAAGGCCCTTTCCACTGTTTGGGAATTTTTTTGCGAAAAGTGATAATTTTATGATTTTTGTTGCCTTGATCATTGCATTGAAATCAATAGTAAGAATGAATCCCCACCCCCTAACTTGTAAAGATTCCCTTCTTTTCCCACCGGGATAGTATGAAAGGGGTGTCAGGTTCCTGCAGCTTGTCATTTTGTGTTTTTGAGAGAGAGAAAAAGCAGCCCAGTTTAGGAGCTAGATAAGATAGGTAAAGAAAGTTGAGTTGGAGTTAATTACGGTAGTCTCTTGGGTAGACAATTTGTTCTCTGTATTAAGGGAGTTTGACGACTCTGGAGTGTGTGAAGGGAAAAAGGAGATTTATCCAAAATACCGAACAATCTTGTATAACTGAGACATACAGATTATCCATGTTGCTTCCTGAGTAGACTGAGACTCTGTGATTGACTAACAGAATAATTTACAGACTTACTCCCAAGAGACAGACAATTACAACCGACACTGACTCCTACAACAGCCAGAAGAAGCTGGACCATCATATTATTGACTAAGATCTATCATCATCTTCTACTGTACTAATTAAGACTGTAGTTACACTTGGAGAGATAAAGTGAGATAAAGCAGCTGATGAAATCTTCTTGACATTAGCTAAATGCAGCTAGTCAGGTAAAGAGGGAGAGAAGCAGCTGCACTTGCAGGGAATGTGAGAGTTATTTTTTTTTGCTGACAGTGATAGAGACAATTAATAAAAAAAATAACAGAGACCTTCAGGGATCCTGATGTGAGCTATGACTGAGGCCGACCATGACAGATACTAGAGACAGAATCTTACATGATACAGTATTTTGTGAAGGACAAGACATCCCATGCAAATAATTCTGTTGTGTACTTTACTGTTAAAATACACGCTACTTTCATAATGTGCAGCTAATGTTCTAGAGGCAGGGGTAGGAGGAAAGGGGTAGGAGTAGTGCTTGGAGTGGGAAATGCTAGTAAAGTGGTGGTCCAAAAACTGACTGCAACCATGGTTGGTGCTGTGTGTGCAATAAATGATCCTTCTGCTCCTGAGGAAGCTGTTTGTGAAAGTGACATAAAACGTTCCATCAACACTGGGGGGAGAGATTCACTAAGCGGTGCTAAAGAGGTGATAAAGTGGAGATGACTTCTCTAGTTTATCACTTCTACAGTTCCTATGTTATTCTATAGCGCCTATACACCACGATATCAAAAGTTAAAGAAATCTTAGTGCATAAGCTCCATAGAAAAACATAGGAACTGGAGAACTGATAAACTGGAGAAGTCATATCCACTTTGTCATCTCTTTATCACCGCTTAGAAAATTTCCCCCAAGTAGTTTTAAGAAACCATTTAAACACTAAAGATGACACATTCTAGTGCTGATGGCATAGAGGAGGAGGGTGTAGCAGTTCAACCAACTGCAGCATCTGAGAGTACAAGAGTAACATTTGTTCTGGAAGTAGCAGCAAAAAAAAAATGAGATTTCAAAAAGCCTTCAAAATTAAGAAAGTAGAACTGAAGAAGCTGTGGGTGATGCTGGTGATTACCTAATTAATGATGATGATATTGATCTAGAATATATCCGTCCAGTGTCCTCCTCTCCTTTTTATACAGATGAAGATGACAGTGAGAGAGATGATGACCTGGTCATAAAGTTACCTGAAAGGCAAAACCTCAGACAAGGCTCACTATGCCTTTTATGAACTGTTTGCAAGATCAATTGGAAATTCTGACTCTGGAGGAGTAAAGATGCTTAAAAATACACACTCATCCTGTCAGCCATCATCATCATCATCACTGCTTCCAAATCTAACCCCCACCAAGCCACGTACACTATTGTTTGAAATCAGCAACACAGGTCATCAATATCCACAACCCCAGCTATGCAGAGTGCTTTCTGCTGCTGTTGAAAGTGCAGCACCTTTAGCATCTACTAGTAGTACAATTTCAACATTTATGAAGTCTACAGTATGGCGATACTTTGCTCACAATCCAAAAGCTAATCATATTGCTATCTGTTGTCTGTATAAGAAGCATTTGAGCAGTGGGAAAGCAGGCTCATACACACACATACACGCACCTAGGCACACCCTCGTTGAGATCCCAACTGAATTACAGCCATAGGTCTGATAGGGAGAAGTGTTATCAACATGTCAGAGGTGCCATGACTAGCAGCAGTAGAAGCACACCTAAAAGTTTACAGGGATATGTGGCACATAATAATAGTTATATAGTTATATAGATGTGATACACTAAAATTATTTGAAGCACCTATAGTGACCTTATATATTCAGTCAGTGGAACTTAAGGCAATCGCTTGACATGCTTTCATGCTTTCCTTCTTCTGGGGCAGATGAGCAAAAGAAGAAGAGTGGAAGCTCTTTGAAACATGAAGGGAAGTTATCACTAGCAAATACGAGGATGCAGTGAGCCGGCCCATGTATCATTAATGCAAATGAAGATGTCGGTGTTGTAACCCATTGAGTCTTACCATCAAGCACCCAAGAAAAGATTGTAGAAAGTATATAAGTGATGCACCACCTTATTGTATTCAGGATGTCTGAGTTGAGGATCAGGGATGTGCTTAGACCATAAATTATGTATCAAAAGGGAAGGAAAGAGAAAGTCTATTCAGCACCAAACCTAATCCTGTACAGGATTAGGTGTGGTGCTGAACAGACTTTCTCTTTCCTTTCCTTTTTTTACCCAAGAAAAGATAACTGGAGTGAAGAACCCATTAAAGAGTAAGATTTCCAGTGTTGTCCACTTTCAACATATGGAGTCTCCGGTCTTATTTGGGTTGCCTAGTAGCTGACAGTCAAGCAATTGACTTAAGTCCTACTGACTGAATATATAAGGCCACGTGCTATGCTAATTAATTAATGTCACAAATTTTCTGGATGGATTACATGATATTGTATAGATCACTTGGGAGGATACTTAGTTGACCAATATGTATCGTTAGGTGGGGATTTAAGTGACCAATTTGTGAGATCTACTATACCACACATGACTTTATTTTTGGAGTACATCAATTATTCTGCTTATCTTATCCATTACGTTAATATTAATTGCTTTAAGAACACATGCCCAATCACCACCATTGGGATTGAGTGATTTATTCACTTCAGTTTATACAAGTGGAATATATTGGATATATCATCATAAGATTATCTTTCTCTTTATTGTATATATTGTCTCACTATTCATTCTATTTTATCAATTAACTCATCAATACTACAAGATGCATCGCTTTAGCAATTCATCCATGTATCCACTTATTTTAACAATATTATAAATGAATGAATGAATGAATGATATGTTTATTTATATAGCGCCACAAGTCTATGCAGTGCTTTGAAACTTAAGGGTTTAGAAAATATAGGGTTACAAGTACTTTGCAAAAGTAAAACATTGAAAGTCATGTCCCTGCCCAAAAGCTTACAATCTAAAGTGGTAATGGGAGACATACAGAGTACATAAGGGTCAAGTGCTGAATACAGTGCCAGAGTTCTGCTTAGGATAGGGACATACATAAAGTAAATAATTTATAAATACCCTAAGTTATACAAAGTCAGTGCCTTCTAGCATGTTTACATTTTGTTAAGGAATTGTAGTTTCAGTTGTGACTTGAAGACCATAAGAGAGGTGCAGTGGCACAGGGTGTGAGAAAGAGCATTCCATAGATAAAGAGCAATGAGAGAAAATGGGTTGAAAAGTAAGAGGGCTGTGGACACAATAGAAGCTGATAGAAGACTGTCATTGGCTGATCGTAATTGGCAGGATGGGGTATAGTGAGGATCAATGTGAAAATGTAGGAATGGGTAGAGGGGAGAAGAGTCTTGAATGAGAGAAGCAACTTTTGTAAGAGATCCAGAGTTTCATAGGAGGCCATTGGAGATATTTAGGGAGGAGGGGGGCAGGGAAAAACCTAGGTGACATTAGGGTAATTCGTGCTGCACCATTCTGTATGGATTGAAGAGGATGGAGTTGGGAGGCTGTAATGCCAGAGAAGGTTACAGTACTCAGTGCGGGAAAGGATGATTGCTTGTGTAAGAATTTTAGCTGTGGAGGAACAGAGGAAGGGACGGATTTTAGATGTTACACAATAGAAAACTGCAGGATTTAGTGATGAAATTAATATGAGGAGTGATTGAGTGAGAAGTGTCAGTTATCACCCCTAGGCACTTTTGATACTGGATTTATGGTAGTGCCCTTCACAGTCCCCTGGGAGGACACTACTGGACCAGACCTAGGTGGGATGAGTATTAGCTCAGTTTTAGACATATTGAGCTTGAGGTCCCTATGAGCCATCCAGTCTAAGGTAGAGGAGAGGCAATCTGTGACTTTAGATTGAATATCAGAAGTCAGTTAAGATGCAGATAAATAAAGCTGGGTGTGATCTGCAGGAGTCTGAATTAGTTAATAAGATCACCAAGTGTTATTGTGTAAGAGAGAGCAGAAGCGGTCCTAGGACAGAACCTTGAGGAACACCAACAGAGAGGTGGACTAGAGAAGATGAAGAGGTGACAGGGGAAAAACTAAAAGATCGGTTAGTTAGATAACAGGATAGCCAGTCCAGTGATAAGTTACGGATTCCTAAAGAATGAAGAATATGTAGGAGAAACACATGATAAACAGTGCCAAAAGCATCCGCGAGAGAAAATAAGTACTGAATAGTGACCTTGTGATTTGTCACTGTGTAGATCATTGACCACTCTTGTGAAAGCAGTTTCAGTGGAGTGAGCAGTGCAAAAGCCAGATTGTAACAGGTCAAGCAGGTTGTGTGTGTTAAGGAAGTCAAGCAGGCAGGAGTAGGCCAGGCATTCCAAGAGCTCAGAGGTAAAAGGCAGGTGAGAAACCAGTCCATAGCTAGAGAGTGTGGTACTGCCAGAGGAATTGTTCTTGAGCATGGGTATGACTATGGCATGTTTGAAGTCATCAGGAAATGTAGTAGTGGCAAAGAAGGAGTTAAAATCTGTAATAGGATAGGGATTAGTGTGGCGGAGAGGGACTGGATGAGGGGAGAGGGTCAAGTGAACATGTAGTGGAGGGAGAGGAGGATAGGAGATTAGTAGGGATGAGCGAGCACCCCGATGCTCGGGTGCTCGGGTGCTCTGACCGAGCACCCCCTGATGCTCGAGTGCTCGGCCGAGCACCCGAGCCCCATTCAAATGAATGGGAGCACTCGAGCATTAAACCAGGCACCCCCTGCTCTGATGAGCGGAGGGTGCCTGGTCAATGTCCCCCTTCATCTCCGCTATGCCCCTCTTCCACAATGTCCCCCTTCATCTCCTATGCCATAGCGGAGATGAAGGGGGACATTGTGGAAGAGGGGCATAGCGGAGATGAAGGGGGACATTGTGGAAGAGGGGCATAGACTCTATGCCCTTCTTCCACAATGTCCCCCTTCATCTCCGCTATGCCCCTCTTCCACAATGTCCCCCTTCATCTCCGCTATGGCATAGGAGATGAAGGGGGACATTGTGGAAGAGGGGCATAGCGGAGATGAAGGGGGACATTGTGGAAGAGGGGCATAGCGGAGATGAAGGGGGACATTGTGGAAGAGGGGCATAGAGTCTATGCCCCTCTTCCACAATGTCCCCCTTCATCTCCGCAATGCCCCCTTCATCTCCGCAATGCCCCCGTACCTCCATTCCCTGGTGGTCCAGCGGAGCGTCTTCGGATCTGTGCCTCTTCCGGCACAGATCCTCTTCACCCGAACATGTCGGGCGAGCACATGGCGGTACTCGTACGAGTACCGCCATGTGCCGAGCAGAGCGATGCTCGAGCCGATCCGAGCATCGGCCGAGCACGCTCGCTCAACACTAGAGATTAGTCAATTCTTCCTCCGTGACTTGTGAAAAACAGTCCAGAGTGGAAGGAGGGGAATGAGGGAGGAAAGAAGGAGATATACAAGGTGGGATATTATACTGGATGGAGTCTACTTTAGTTTTGAAGAAATCGGCAAAGTTTTGTGGCTGTATACAGTTTGAGAGAAAGGCAGGTGGAAGGCATAAAAGTGAGTAAAAGGTTGAGATAAGGCAGTGGGGATTGGATTTATGAGTGCTTATTATTTGTAAAAAGTAATGTTTTTTCATCAGGGACAGAGAAGAGTTAAAGCAAGAAAGGAGGACATTGTAGTGGACAAAGTATGCCAGAGAGCCAAATTTTCTCCAGAGTCGTTCGGCTGAACATGTACAGGAGCAGAGGAAGCTGGTGTCTTTATTAAGCCATGGTTTTATGGGTGCATCGTAGAGTGAGAAGAGCATACAGGTTCAAAGAGGAGGACAGGACTGAGTTGTAGGTTTTGACAAGGCTGTTAGTGTCAGGATTTATGGGAATGGATGAAAGTCCAGTAGCCAGGGAGGACTGGAGAGCAGTGAAATTAAGTGATCTGAGGTTACGCATGTAGCATGCAGGAAGCAAGGATTGTGAAAGGTGTATAAACAGTGCTGAATGTTAGAAGATGGTGGTCGGATAGTGGAAGAGTAGAGATATTAAAATCAGAGAGTACACAGCCTCTAGCGAACACAAGGTCTAGGAAGTGACTATCCTTGTGATTACTAGCATCTGTCCACTGTTGTAGTCCAAATGCAGATGTTAGAAAATGAAAGCAGGAAGCCCAGGAAAACTGAGGGCTCATCCACATGGCAGTTGAAGTCCCTCAGAAGAAGAGAAGGTGTGTCTGATGAGAAGAAAAAGGAAAGCCACAATTCAAAGTCAGAAAGAATGTTTGAAGGTATATAGGTGTTGGTAAGTGGGCGATACATAACTGCAACCTGTAGAGAAACAGGACAAAAGATACGGTGAGCATGCAACTCAAAAGAGGAGAAGCAAAGTGAGGCGGGGACAGAAAGTGTTTTGTAATGGTAGTGTTTAGAGAGTAGCAGTCCCACACCTCCTCCACTTGGGGGTGGAGTGTGAGAGAGGGACAGAGCCGAGCCAAAGCATTGTGCTGCCTGGGTCCAATGACAAAATGCTGCCCCGCACCAAACCACGCCCACATTCATTATGATTAATGTGTGAGTTTAGAGTAGTTTGGGTGGGATATACAGAGCTTACAACTGAAATGGACGTATACTAGTTATACAACAGAGTTGCATGCAACACATTGTATTCCTGTTTTATTCTTAGCAACATAAACAGGTACAATTAGAGCCACATCCTCCATCCAGTCAGAGGCTTCAGTTTATGCTGTGATGGATGGGTAAGCAGTAGCACAACCTGACTGGCTGGTGATTGTGGGGAAGTACAGTATATATTACTGACGGGGATAAGGAGGAAAACTGTGTAGACTGTGCATAGTTTACATTTAACCCTTTCAGTGCCAGAGAGGGATGCAATGCATTCATTTGCAATGTGCTGTGTACCTCTCTGGCACTCAAACTGTTAAGGATTTAACAGCGTATTTGACTTGTCTACTCTTATTGAAGAATTCCCACCCCCTCCTTCACTAGAGATAAAGTTATCTGACAGGGTCCATTGACTCATTTTATTTACATTTTATAACAGCAGCTTATCAGGACTGGACTAATGGAAGCATTTTGTCCCTCTTCCGGCAGAGATAAAATACTTCTTGAAGGGGAATGATTTCCTAACATCCGGCAAGATAGTGAAATATTAACCCCTTCAGACTGCATTTTACCTCTGGAGGAAGAACAAAATGCCCAGGTTAGATCTAACCAGTGACGATAAGAAGCTATTACATAGTTTCAATAACATGATTGAGCCTCTTTAGGAATAATTTAACCTTTTTTGGAGGAGGGAAAGGATGCCTGCAAGTGGAAGAATGGCCCAGCAAGGAGGTGAAAAAGTGGGATCTTGAGAGGTGTGGATGGAAGGGGAGGGGGGAAAGAGAATGGGAGGGGAGAAGAGTAGATATGATCCTGTGCATTCTGGAAGATGGAGGGGTAGAAGAAACCTTGCCGGGTTATTGACTGGTTGGATGGAGAGAGGGAGGGGATGTATGGGACTGGCTGTTTTTTTTAATAATCTGACTCTGCTTTTGCTGGTCCAGATTAGGAGCCACGTTTGGTCCATCGTGAGCATCACTACCTGGAGAACATGCCTTGGGGAGGCAAATTGCCGTCCCTGGCAAAGTGCCGCCTGGGTCCCATGGACCCACTGGGACTCATGTAAGAGACCACCATAGGAGATTGCTGCCTCTAAAGCAGAATCAGAGCGAGAGATCCAGGTTTCAGTTAGAGCAAGTAAGTTGAGGGAAATAAGATACTCTATTAATTTATTAATTCATCATTTCATTTATTCATTTCATAACTTTATTCATCTTTTTCCATTTTTTCAGACATTCCTAATTTATTTCTATATACACATGGTGACACATTATTGTGCACAAGAACATTGAACATATATTCACACTTGGATACTTACTATATGGAGTGTTCATAAATTGCACGTCATGTTTATAATAGCATAAATTTATTTATAGAAGTGAATATTCACAGCTCAGATAATTATTTTTTTCACCATATATTTTTCATCTATATTTTTATATTTTAATGTATACATGGATGATTGCAATCAACACCATTGCTGTGTAGAGCTGCAGTTTGTGAGGGCAGCGTGGCATTGATAGAGTCTATTTCTCTCTGGTTTATATGGGAGTTTGATTAATCTGTGCCATGGCGACCCACTAGTGGTAGATGTGTGTTTCATTTTTTCATTTATGTGGATTATTGTCATTCATATTTATATAGTACATCTGCAGTTGATTGGAGCTGTGTGGCATTGAAAGCGTTAACTCTCCATGGTGTGTTGACCCTTTTATACTGCGCTGTTCCATTGATGGTAGATGTGGGACTTATTTTAGAGTTATATTTTATATTACTGTGTGGAGTGGGCCTCTGCCTGGGTGCCTGTCAACTTTGTCTAGATGTTTGTTGCGCCCACCTTGACAACAGCTTGTTGCACATAGAGGTTCATTTTGTTAGACATAGTGTTAGATATAGTCTATTGTCAATACATGTTGGTAAACAGTCCTATATGTGTTCAATTTGTATGATATTATATTTTATCTTTTTAAACAAATTCAATTAAATGGGTGCTAATGTTGAGGCAATAATGTATATCCAGAGTGAACGACAGCACACACAAGTTTTAGACGAAAATCAAATGACAAAATCAAGTGCTTATTGCATCAATGTTTCGGGTGCCTCATGGCAGCCTTTGTCAGGATAACAGTGAAGTAAACCAACCTCCCTTTTAAACCCTTAGCCCTAACGTTTCTGTGTGAAAACATAGCGCCTGTGATTGGTGCAATTAATCCCACCACATTGACCCCCAACACATTGACCCCCTCCACAATGCCCCCATCTCCTACCTGGAGCTCCCACGCGGTCCTCTTAGTAATGCAAAACACTGGGAAATGATGTAATCTTCCAGCACTCTGCATTACTAGAGCGCCGGCGGGAGATTGCGAGCGCCAGGCAGAGGGGTTGCAGGGGGAGTGCACGGGCCAGGTCTCAGGTGCGACCCCTATAATTACGCCACTGCCTAAAAGGATAGTCAATAGATTTGTTCATAACCCATATGTGAAGTTCGTTGCCAAGTATTGCAATCCAGGTATACAAGTCTAGTAGTGTTGATGGAATAAGTTGAGTCGGCATCCTTGAAGATCCTGTAGTTCCAACAGTCACAGTACAACTCCATAACTCCCTATACCAATCATGTTGCATGAAGGATCATCTCCTGGTGTACAATGTGGTTAAATGGGTCCGGTAGTACCTGTTATGCTAGATGTCAGTCATAAGAGGCATAGAGGTCTACATCATAAAGAACTTGCTGTAGTTGCATCAGTTAACTGTACAGATCCATATGGGCACCATGTTGTATGTTGCATGAATCTTGTATAGGTTGAATGAAGTCCCAGTCCGGTGGTACCAACTATGCTGGGCAGTATAGTCCTATTTGTACATAGAGGTCCACATCATAAAGGAAAGAGTACTTCTTTAAAAGAATGAGGCATAAGGTAATTTCTCATTAAACCCATGTGGTGCAACCATGTCCAGGTGCCGGATCCAATACATTTCTTGTTGTAGGAGTTTGATCTTCCTATTCCCACCTTTGATGGTGGGTGGTACATGGTCAATTATCATAGTTCTGAGTGATGGTAATGAATGCTGTCATGTGAGAAAATGCCTAGGAACCGGTTTGTCGGTACTGTCTGTGCTGAGTGCTGTTCTGATAGATGAATGATGATTAGCTATCCTTTCACTGAAGGTGGTTTCCACCTTTCCCACATAATACAAGCCACATGGACATATCAGGATATAAACAATGTATTCACTGGTTTATGTGGTTTTGTGTCTGATGTTGATTTTAGAGTTAATATGTGGATGACGGAAAGAAGTACCACTAAGCATACTGTTACAAGTGGTGCAGTTGGTGCATTTAGAACAACCGATTTTCTTCTGTGCACCCCGTAGCCAGTGCCCTTTGGTTTTGCTGGTAGCTGTATTGGAGACTGTTGGAGGTCTGTCTGGTTGCATGAGATGATTGCGCAGAGTTCTACCTCTCCTGTACGCAATTTGTGGTGGCAGTACATTGGTGAATGGTAATGTAGGGTCTGATGTTAACAGATTCCATTGTTTATGAATCAGTTTTCCCAGTGGCTCAATACCTGGTGTAAAGTTCATCACAAAAGCTAATCGTGTGTTAGTATCCTTGGGTAATCTTTGTAATAGGTCCGTTTGTTCATGCTCCATAGCTCTGTTGAGTTGTTCCTTGAGGATCTTATCATGATATCCTCTTAGTTTGAAGCTGTTCATCATCTCCTGTAGTTGTAGCATCGCTGCTTCTTGATTGTTGTTGTTTCTTATAACTCTCAGTAATTGAGAGTATGTGATGCCATTCTTCTGTGCGTTGGGATGACAACTTGTGGCATGTAGGGTAGAGTTTCTATCGGTCGGCTTATGGTACAAAGTGATTCCTAAGTACATATTTTGAATAAATACACTGACATCCAGAGAGTCAACTGAAGTCTGGCTAAAGCTATACTTGAAACAAATACAAGAATTTAGCTGACTGAGGGATGTGATCCATTCCAAGAGATCCAAACTGTTGCCCCTCCATATAAAGAACAGATCATCAATGTACCATTTATAAAACCTAATTTTGGGGTACTGTAAATTACTATTTTCATATTGGTAAATAAAGATGTTCGCATAGGAGGGTGCAGCATTGGAACCCATGGAAGTACCAGCTGTCTGTAGGTAGAAGTCGCTTTCATAACGAAAAAAGTTTTTGGTTAATGTCAGTTCAAGGAATTCGCACAGTAGTTCTATCGGGTATGTAATTTCTGTCACATGTTGTTGTAGGGCATTTCTTATTGCAATGATACCTGTGTTGTGAGGGATTACAGTGTACAAACTGTCTACGTCAATGGTAACCAGTAAATCTGATTTAGAAGAGACTTCTACATTCCGTATGCACTGAAGAAAATGTGTGGTGTCTTGAATGTATGAATCTATTTCTTGTACTATAGGTTGTAGGATGGTGTTAAGAAAAACAGCAAATGTGATATTTAGTGTTTAATTTCTTTTCTTTATCATTTGTAGTGGTGCTATTGTTCCTTATAGTAGCAATTTGTAGTTTTTTTTATAGTTTAAGGGGATATTTGTATCTTTCAATGCTATAGATGTGTCAGTGTGTATATGGCAAGATTTCCTTAGTTTGCAATTAAACCTATGGCTCCTACTGCTGTCATTCAAATGCAAAACACAGAGGAGAATGAAAAGAGTCATAGGGGGTTATTCACTAAAGCGTGATGAAGATGTGATAAAGTGGAGATGACATCTCTGTGATATCAGTTCTTCAATGCCTATGTTATTCTCGAGCTTTGGACATCTTAGTGCATAAACCTTATAGAATAACATAGGAACTGGAGAAGTGATAACACTGGACAAGTCATCTCCACTTTATCACCTCTTTATCACGCTTTAGTGAATAACCACCATAAAGTGCTTACATATGCCACTTCTATCACCTCCACAAGTTATGTTGTTAAAGCAATACATTTACACAGTTCTTCTGTTATGTACTACCAACACACACTTGGTTGCAAAGTTATGCTTAAAGAATGGAGTTGACATGCTGTCTAATTCTTTTGTAGAAAACAGAGGTTTTTAAATGACTGATGTATTGTGTTTAGGGATGGGGGAACTTTTTCGCCTCAAACCAAAATCGGTGAATAATGTCTTTTTCTGCTTGGTGAATAATTTCCCATGAAAAGTGCTGTTTTTCCACCTAGCTCATTCTATTGAAATCATTGGGAATATTGATTTTACACACAACACATAGCAAATGTTATTTTATTTCCCAAAGGCATAGTATAAAAGCTGTATGAGGGTTCCTGTGTTGGTGGAGTGTTGGGAAATAATCAGCTGCATATTGAATGTTTTTGGGGGGGGATTATTTACTGGGATTGGGGGGACAGTTAATAAAAAAATCAAAACTAAATGCATTTAAGAAAAATACATAAGAGATGGTATAAAATGCGTCTGATGAGGGTTCCTGTGTTGGTGGGTGGAGTTTGGGGGAAAGAATCAGTTGAACAGGGAATTTGTTTTGGGGGGTTTGTTGACTGGTATTGGGGGACCAATTAATAAAAAAAACCTAAATAAATACAATTAAAATTAAATAAGAAATTGGTACATAATGGGACAGAGACAGGGACAACCTGACATAAGCTGCGAATAGAGTAGACTGATAATTGACAGGATAGAGAATGTTATAGAGGAAGAAATATAGGACTTAGACTTGTGTTAGGCCCAAGCCCTGAGGATACTATCACGGTGCCCATGATTGCTGCATTTCCTTGTCTGTCACCAGTAGGGGGCTTCTATTGGCTGTCTGCATATAGCCCGCCTCATATTGCCTATTTAAACCTGGATTGGGCACCCTTTGATTGCACTTTCGTATTGTTTCTGACCTTTTTGCTATCACTATGTCCAGTGATAGCTGGGCCTCTGTTCCAGTGTTCCTGAGTTCCTGATCTCAACTGTTCCAGTGCCTCCTGCTTGCTGAGTTGTTCCAGTCCTGGTTCCGGCCTAGTCTCTGGTGTTGCAGTTCCTGCTGAACTTCTTCTCTGCTGTTTCCTGACCTGACTGATCGTTGCTGATTCCTGTCATCTCATCGCCTGTCTCCTGTTTCCTGGCGACCTTCTGTCTGGTCGCGTCGGTGACATTGCTTATTAGTCCCAGCGTGCGGACGCTGGTTTGCTCCAAAGCCTTGTGGCTATACGATTCGCTTGTCACTCCAGTGTGCGGACACTGGTTTGCTCCAAAGCCTATCGGCTATACAATTCAGTGTTGGTCCCAGCGTGCGGACGCTGTTTTGCTCCAAAGCCTTGCGGCTATACAATTCCCTTGTTACTCCAGCGTGCGGAAACTGGTTTGCTCCAAAGCCTATCGGCTATACGATTCAGTGTTGGTCCCAGCGTGCGGACGCTGGTTTGCTCCAAAGCCTTGCGGCTATACGATGCGCTTGTTACTCCAGTGTGCGGACACTGGTTTGCTCCAAAGCCTATCGGCTAGACGATTCAGTGTTGGTCCCAGCGTGCGGACGCTGGTTTGCTCCAAAGCCTTGCGGCTATACGATTCGCTTGTTACTCCAGTGTGCGGACACTGGTTTGCTCCAAAGCCTATCGGCTAGACGATTCAGTGTTGGTCCCAGCGTGCGGACGCTGGTTGCTCCAAAGCCTTGCGGCTACATGATTCACTTGTTACCCCAGTGTGTGGACACTGGTTTGCTCCAAAGCTGTGCAGCTATATGATTTACTTGTTACCCCAGTGTGCGGACACTGGTTTGCTCCAAAGCCTATCGGCTATACGATTCAGTGTTGGTCCCAGCGTGCGGACGCTGGTTTGCTCCTAAGCCTGGCGGCTTTTATGATTCATTTGTTACTCCAGTGTGAGGACATTGGTTTGCTTCTAAGCCTCGCAGCTATACAATTCCCCTGTTGGTCTCAGTGTGCGTACACTGGGTTGCTTACGATCTTGTCAATCTGCCATTATCATCCGATTGCTATTACTATCTCTGGGCTGCCCTGCCCGGTATTGGTAAGGCCGGTAGAACCTTTTGCCACATTCCATCTGAGGTTGCCTTACCCGGTATTGGCAGGGCCGGTAGAGCCTACACTGTGTACTTTATGGGGCTGCCTTGCCAGGTAATTTGGTAAGGCTGGTAGAACCGTTATGCTATTCCATCTGCAGGTTGCCTTACCCGGTATTGGCAAGGCCGGTAGAGCCTAATATATTTATATCTCAGTCTGTCCTGTCCGGTATATTGACAGGACCGGTAGAGTCTGCATTCTGTCTGTACTATTTATCATGATTTATATATGTATGTGATGCCATCCTAGTGATCATTTTATTATTTCAATAAAATTGATTTTTTTTACCTAAAACTTGTGTCCGAGAGTCATAACAAACCGTGACAGTTACATTGATTTGTAGGACTTAGACTTATTACTAATGACACAAGCCCTGAGGAAACATGGATTAGCTGTAGGAAATTAGATTTGTGTTAGGCCCAAGCCCTGAGGAAACATTGATTTGTAAGATTTAGACTAATTAGAGGCACAAGCCCTGATGAAACATTGATTTGTTTTAGAAAATAAGACCTGTGTTAGGTCCAAACCCTTAGGAAAAATTTATTTGTAGGACTTAGACTTGTTTGGAACAAGCCCTAAGGAAAAATTGATTTGTAGAACTTAGGCTTGTTAGAAACAAGCCCCCCAAAATTTTTATTTTTTGTAGGCCTCTGTTTTTTTTTCTTTTTTTAAGAACAAGCCCTTATATAAAAAAAATTCCCTACTGTCTTAGTGCCAGCAGGTCATGTTGTGTTGGCCACTCACCACTGTCAAATGTCCTGGTGTAATTGCAGAATTTGTGAGTGCTGTTCTTCTTGTTAAACAGCAGGATGATTAGGCAGCTCAACGGGAATGGGATCAACAACAGTAGTGATATGGGTGATGGTGATCATGGTTCCACTTGTAGCTACTAGCTCCAGTGATATGCCTGAGGCAGTAGCAGCACCACCACTAGCCCTAGGGATGGGTGAAAATTTTCACCTCAGACTTAAATCAGTGAAAAATGGCACTTTCCGCTTGGTGGATAATTTCCCCCGAAAAGTGCCATTTTTCCTCTTTTTCCCGCTTTTTCACCTAGTTCATTGTGCATTAAAATCATTGGGATGAAAGATTTTTCTCCACCACACGAAAGTTTGTGAGAGGCGATGGCAGTACATTGTTTGAGTCAGAGAATTTAGGGGAATTGAAAGTTAGTTTAGGGAATCTTTTAGGTAGTACATTTGTTGTCTGTATTAGGAGAGGCAGTGGGGCACACTGCAGAGAAGAAGGGAGGAAGGAGGTTTACCCCAAATACCCCAAGATTCCATGTGACTGACTGGCAAGACACAGGCAGCTGGGGACCTATTTGTTTGCTGATCTTGCTGTTATTATCTCTGTGATGGGTGGGGAAGTCTGGGATAAGAAGTTGTTGATTTTGTTTTTTAGCTATAATTTTTTTTGGACAGACTGTGAGAGTGATAAGACAGGGTGGACAACTTAAAAAAATAATAATAATAAATAAAAAAGAATAAAGAAATAAACAAAGAGCTAAACATATTAGGTGACAGTGACAGAAAGCTGATTGGGCTTAGGCAAGAGATCATACTCCATCAGTTGTGTTGTGTAGTGTAGAGTAAAAACAAACATTTCAAAAGTAAACCGTTTGTTCACACCCCCTCTTTTCTTCTATTCGCTAGCTCCACTTTTTATAGGGGCTAAGCCTCTTCAGCCTTGCCCAATTATTTTGAGTCCCTGTTAGAGAGAATACCTGTTGACCACCCTTGCTTACTGACCTTGCCTTTGACTCATCCTTGGTACTGTTTGTTTCCCATGTATGACCTGGCTCTTGTTCCTGACTACTCTCTGGTTCTCCCTTAAGTTCAGTTTAGCATGTGTGTGTGTATGACCCGGCTTGCATTCTGACTATTCTCCGGGCTTCTCCCTTTGGTACCGTTGTGGCCTGTGCGTGTTTGACCCGGCCTCATACTGACTATTCTCCAGAGATCCCCATTAATACCGTGTAGTGTGTGTGTGTGTGTGTGTATTCTCACATCCGAGGCCCGCTGTGCTATTACCTCAGCTGACTTGGCGGTTTGTGTCTTGCCAGAGCCTTCCGGTCATGTGACGTCTGCCTCCGTCAGTAGCGGTCATGCCCACTGAGTTTGGCCTCCCAATAGGCTTAGGGCAGGCTCTGAATGTGTTGCTGGAGCCTTCCAGTAAAGTGAATTTGATCCATCAGTAGTTGTCTTACTAGTTGAGTTTGGCCATCCAATAGTCCTCTGGCAGGTTCTGTATTGGCCCTCCTTCCTCACTATCTTGCCCACGTACTGAGCATCTTTTGTAGAGAAGTATCTGCCTTATTGTTCCATCTGCCTTTCCTTTGAGGAGGTGCTTCAGTGCGGGCTTACCTGCTTATTTGGGCCGATGGCTTAGGCAGCGTGTCTGCCATCTGAACCTCTGCTTTCCTTGTGAGGGAGTTCATAGGTGAGATATCAGCCAGTTAAGGCTGAACTGGAGTACACACTTAGGAGACATTCTGCTAGTCTCCTTCCCACTGTAGAGGAATAGTTGGGGTCTTATCCCTGGGCTGAGATTGGCCAGTGGTGTGTGTTGGCTCCCTGGGGACACCAAACTTTATATATATTGTGCCAAGGGATTGGTTCTCCCTGGGAAACTGACCGAGTCTCCATTTCCATCTGGCTGGGGATACATACACTGTCTGTATTGGAGGGGTGGCCAGTAACCTCTAGGCGCTGCATAGGTACTTCATTTGGTCCACCTATTGACGCTATACTATTGAAGCAGGAGAGAGAGAGAGAGAGAGAGAGATAGAGAGGGTTAGAGTCAGGCAGTTGATATCCATCCATTACTACACTCCTGGTGGTAGTTTAGTTGGTTCAACCCTGTTGGAGGTTCCAGTTGCTCCTATCCTTGATAGGTGGCCTTACCCGCCATTATACCCTTCTCAGGTAGGGATCTGGCTAAGCTTCACGGGAACAGCATATTCCCTTATAGTGCTAGGTGATCTAACCCATCATTTTCTACCTTCTGGAAGATTGTTGTCTTGGTGGCTATTTACTCATTCCTGCTGAAGTGGTATAAACCCACTGCTGCTTGTTCAGGGCAATCCCCTGTCCGGTATCCTCATTCCTGCTGGAGTGGTATTAGCCTACTGCTGCTTGTGCATTTACCTGACCAGTATCCTTCTCCTTCTCCTCTGCATAGTGATCCTATCACTAGGTCTGGACTCTTCTTCAGTGTATTTGGTATCCCATCCTGGCCAGGGCCCCGGCTCAGCTGAGTTCGGGCATCTGGCTTCGCGGCCAGCACCTTTAACATGGCCAAGTCCGCAGCAAGGGAATCAAGTAACTGACAGCACACCCTAACCTCTCTCTCTAGCTACAATCACTAGCAACAGTGTCCAGACCATATATACCTGTTACACCCCCTTTTTATTGCCCAGATCCCTAGTAAAGGTGTTGGGGGACTGTAGATTAATTGGGCAAAATGAAGTTTGCTCTCTTTAGTGCTGCTGCTGGATTCCTTCTCCTCTAACCCAAGAACAGCAATCCTCCAGCTTTTCCTACCCATCCCTAGCACTAACCCTTTACTTGCTTTGCAAGAGTTATTCCCAGTACCCAGAATCTCAGTCTATTGTCTGAGTGTCAGCATCCAAGCCTGAAATTTCATGATTTAGTAAAGAAAGTATAACTATATGTTTCCACCATCTAGCTACTTTATTAACTATGCACACAAGCTGTTCTCTATTTCTAGCCAGGATCTGGACTCCAGGGGCTCAATTCAATTGCCAGCGCTAAAAATAAAACTGGCATTGTTTCTTTTAAGTCAGGTTTTAGTATCCTATTACCAGACTTGTGAAAAAAACCCAGCGGTAATTATACTTACCGCCAGTCAAAAAAAGCCCATAGGAAGCAACTAAAAACAACGTGCAATTAGTATCCTATTACCCATGCTCAGTATTAGCGATTGTTTTGTTGTTACATCTAAGTCGGAAATTCTGCTCCTCAGAGGTTGAGGTGTAGAAGCCATAACGACAGTTTCAAAATCATCATTGTTTGAACAAAAGCAGTGCAGAATACAGTAAACAGTGTAGAAATCTGACACAGAGTGCTCCCCTTCGACATATTAACCTCCCCTTTTAAAATTCGACTCACAATGCTTTCTTTCACCACTTTAATTCGACTAATATTGTTCACATTCCACATTCAACATTTTAACCCTTCCCCTTGAAAATTCGACTACAGTGCTCCCATATGACTTTCTTTCACCATTTAAATTCAACAAATATTGTTCACATTCAACATTTAACCCCCCCTTTAAAATTTGACTACAGTGCTCACATGACTTTCTTTCACCATTTAAATTCGACAAATATTGTTCACATTTGATATTTTAACCTTTCCCCTTGAAAATTCTACTTAAAGTGTTCCTAAGACCTTCTTTCTCCATTTTAATTTGAATAATATTGCTCCCATTCAACATTGTTTATTCTCCTATTTTACTGCAAAATACAGACTCTTTATGTGTCACAGTAACTCCTGTACAAGAATGTATAATTTGCTGTGCAACGTTTGAAAGACCTCTCACTCCTACAATTTGATGGCTAAACCCATATGATGTGTTAATGCTACAGTAAGAAGTGATATTAACCCCTCCTTTATTTTGTGAGGAAGGTTACTAAATAAGTGTGACCCAATTTACATAACAATAAGTGAAACTATTCTAAAAGTTTCACTTATTGTTAAGTAAATTGGGTCACACATTCATTTAAATGGTGAAAGAAAGTCATGGGAGCATTGTAGCCGAATTTTCAAGGGGACGGGTTAAAATGTCAAATGTATATTTGATAAATTAATTTGGTGAAAGCAAGCCCTGTAACTCAAACTTTGAAGCTGAAGGGTTAAATTGTGGAATGTGAACAATATTAGTCAAATTAAAGTGGTAAAAGAAAGCATTGTAAGTCTACTTTTAAAAGGGGGGGCTCTATATGTCAGATTTTGATAATGTGGGGAACACATTTCTGTCGTCAAACATACGCCTATTCCCTTGACTTTTACATTTTGTGTGTTTTTTTTAGGCGGTAGTCGAATTAAAACAGACAGAGCCAATTTTGTTAGTACTCTGAAATGTGCTGTCTATGCCAGTTTTGTTTTACTGTGGTTCTGCAAAAGAATTCTGACGTAACATATGTTTGCAAAATTCAAGTTGCTTGTTTTTCTTGTAACACCGGTTTTAGCGTTGGTAATAGAATCAAGTCCCAGGTCCACTGGCTAGTTCTACAAATATCCCATTCCTGTGCTCTTCAGGTCTGTCATCCTAGTGTGGCTAGCCAGCTGTGACTATGACTGAAATTACTATGAACTCAGGGAAGGTTATTACAGTGGTACAACAAATAGGGGTAATTACTGATCAGTATTTCACCCAAATAAAAAAGTAGGGTATGAACTCAATGCTATAGCTTAATTATTTCAACAGGACTGAGTGGAGCAGGGCTCAGTGGAGTTGGTGTATCCAGGTAAGCTCATAGGCTTATATGTAAGTACAGAAACAGCTTGACTGTAGTGGGTACTTATTCATGAACATTTGTTATGAATTTCAACTTAGTCCCAACCACATTTCATTTCACACTTTCAGAACCTGAATTAAAAGTCATGTATAAATACAGTCAGGAAAATCTGGCCAAGTGCTTCACCTATTCCTTCACTTTCCCTGCTGAGTCGTCTATATTATTTGTATGAAAGAAAGATTAAGTTATTTACCAGCTGATTGACTACAATGTTTTAAATGCAACTGCAGTCAGAAACAGCCTCTTGTCTTAATTCCTGAACTGCTGGAAAAGTTGAGACCAGTCAATATTTTCACTAAGTTAGAACCTTGAGGGTTCAACAAGGGAATTCATTATATTTGACAAGGAAATTCATTATAGCTCACATGGACAACATAATAATTTTATCCAGCAATTTGCAAGAGCATGAGAGACAGGATCAGGTCATTTTGGAGTACTTACAAAACGTCAGTTATATATTAAACTTGAGAAATGAGAATTTGAAGTGATCCTTATGTAGTTTCTGGACTATGCAATTTCTTCATATGGTTTAAGTATGGATCCAATCGTGGTCACGCTATTATGGACTGACCAACCCCTCAAAATGAGATATACCAAGATTTGTATGGTTTGCATATTTCTATTATTTCATTAAAAATTATCTTTACTACAATAACACTAATCACTCATCTGGCCAAGAATGGAATGCCTTTTCTGTTTTTTTTCTGAAGCTGAAGTAGCATTTGCTCACCTTAGGAACTTGTTTACCACAGCTCCACTATTTATTCATCACAATCCCAAACTACCACTCATTTTTGTGGTAGTTCCTTCTGATACTGCATGAAGACCTGTTCTTTCCCAGATGGTGCAGGGCAGGATGTTCCTGTATTTCTGAGAATATTATTCCTGTAAGATGTCTCTTCCAGAACGGAATTACAATATTAGCAACAAAGAGTTGATAGCCATAAATTATGACTTCATGGTATGGAAACATCTAGTGGAAGGTATCCAGTTACAGACCATAAAACGATAATATCTTAGAAAAGTAAGATGTATTCTGCAAAAGAGAACCATTGGACTTTATTTTTCTCCAGATTCGGTTTCATCATCACCTATCAGTCTTGATCTAACAATGGAAACACAAATGCCTTGTCCAATATACAACAAGAACCTCAGTGATATCCTTCCTCAAAGGAATATCCCAGGAGTTATATACTGTAATGTCACACTAGCTAGTATAAAGAGAGGTTATGACTGGAGAAACACAACTTACCAACCTCCTACTGTATGTTCCTCTAATCTTTTAAAATTGTTATTGGATACATGAACACTGTGTACATTTTGGAATCTGCTCTCCTAGAAATGCTGTGGCTGATCCATGATTCCAAACTGGCAGACTACATGAAATCAAATACTAAGATCCCTGGTCTTATGTTTTCTGGTGACCAAAATACCAAACAGATGCCTCATGTATTGCTTATGCTCAATGCACTTGGGAATTTATCAATTTAGATTTTATTGTAAACCTAACATTTTAGTGGCAGTTGACCACCTGATAGAGGTGGCATATTTTTACTACACTACTTTCAGCATAAGAAATGGCTGAAGTAGTGTATACTATATAAATAGGGCAGCACTCTTGAAGATACAAAAAGTGTTTGGCTGGGTGTTACAGAGATGATAAATATTGGTGTTTCTCTCTTGTAAAAGCAGTACAAAGATAAATGAGTTAAATTACATTTTGCCACTTCATTTACAGTAAAACAAGCACTGCAGTGTAAGTGTGTGGGTCACTGTTATCAGTCTTCATTTTCCTATCTTTACATAAAAACATACACACCTATGCTGGCTTTCAAGATTATTAGGCATACCCCTTTCATCCAAGTAAAGGACCACTCCATCAGAAAAAATGTCACGTGTATGTACAAGGCTATATAACTCAGGTAGTCAGATAAAAAGGGATTGGTGTGTGCAGTTCATGGAGAGAATAGGTCAACAGTGAGGCCTAAGTGACACAGAGTGTGGGAAGAACCCAGATGTGCAGGTGTACATATCAAAGACATTGACTTATGTTAGTAGCACATAACATTGTATAGACTTCTGAGACTAGTAAAATAACTGATAATCATCCAGTCAATTGCAGTCCTGTGGCTAAAGACAATTTATCGATGCTTAGAGGCCACATAATGTAGATAAGAATTGTACAAAAAACCTCCACAAACCAGTCTGAGGCAACCAAAGTGTGTGTTGAGGCTGCACGGAGTAGCATCCCTGGGAAACACTTAAAGCACCTCATGGAGTACAATCCCTGAATACTTGAGGCTTTTCTGAGAGATAAAGTGGCTCTAACAGTGGCTCAATGCATACCAGTTTCTCACGGTAAATATTAAAAGCAGACAGAATCATGTAAGTAGCAATGTAAGGAGGCTGTATGATCATTCAAACATTCTGTTTTATAGGGCAGTAAAGACACAGTTCCTATAAAGAATGTTTAAATAATATAATAGAAGATAGTTTTTCCCTAGAGACCTTGTTAATAACTGACACTGTAACCATGTGAAAAGTAATGTGTTGCACACCCTTCTGGTCTTGAAGGGGTTAACAGATTTGAAGGATATATCTGCACCGTAAAACAAGTTGCAGTAGGTCTCTGTAATAAAAGTTAAAAAAAAATGCAAGAATACTGCCAGCAGGTGGAGCTGCAGGAGCATATTTCAGCTTTTACTGAAATGCCCTTTTCATTGGTAGTGGAATTTGTAGATGCTGGTGAAAACTTGTTTTAGCATTTATTTACTGACAAGAAGATACTGATGGTCTAAGATAAACTGGAGCAAACCAACTGCACCATGAAGGACAAACAGGAAAACTCTTACTGATTTACATGGTGGTTTTAACCATAGAATGCTAAAAGGTGCATGTTCTCAAAATATCCATTGATATAAAGAGGGTTTTAACCCCCAAGAACCCATGTATACTTTTATTATTTTTGACTCCCGAACCTTAAAGTCAAGATGGGGTGAGGAAAAGCATGTGTGTTCGTGTACGTATGTGTGCATGCATGTTTGTGTTTGTGACTGTATGTGCATGCATGTGTATGTGTGTGTGGTTCAGTGTGTTTGTGTGTGTGTGTGTGGTTCAGTGTGTTTGTGTGTGTGTGTGTGTGTGTGTGTGTGTGTGTCCAACATCCGCACACATTTCTAGGCAGGTGGCGACTAGCTTCATAAGAGTTCTCTTAGCTCTCACAACAACAGGATGCTAGAGAAATCCTTAATCTTGCGAGACCGGAAGCCAGGTATCAGTGCAGACATCTTGTCTGCGCTCCTGAGCTGTCAGTTCCGGTCTCCCTACAGATGCATTGCACTGGCCTGAATAGCACCAGAAGGGACTGACGGTGCAGGTGAGCAGACTGCATTAACCTGCCCGTCAGTCTTACAAGATTAAGGATTTCTCTAGAATTCTGTCGTTGCTAGAGGTAAGAGAACTCTTATAAAGGTAGTCGCCATCTGCCTAATTATTGCGGGGCGACTTTACTGCGCATGGTAGTTCCACTTTAAAATACAAAGAGCAAGACAATACATCTAGGATACAAAAACAGAGAAGTGTAAGGCTTAAGGGTATTTTGCTGACAATAGCATCAAGGGAAAGGGACTTGGGAGTTATTATTTCAGATTAATTGATCGTAGGCAAGCAATGCAGTAAAGCAGTTGGAAAAGATAAAATTATACTGAGTTGACATTACTAGCAGTAAGAGATATGTTTTAACGACAGTCTATAGATCAATGGCAAGAACTCTCAAAGAGTACTGTGTACAGTTCTGGATACCACATCAAATATTGTGCAGGGTATTCATGACAAATGACACCAGGATAGACTCAAAGACAATGTATTGCTTGTAAAAGAAGAGGATAGATATGACAGAAACCTTTAACTATATTAAGAGATTTCATATAGTTCAGGGAAGGGAATCTTTTAAAGAAAAATACTTATATCAGAACAAGAGTTATTAGATTCTATGGTTATTCTATGGTTATTCTATGGATGACGTGGAGCAGGCATATATTAGAGCAGTAGAAATTCCTAGACATAGCCTATTAAAATCCAAAAAACTAAAGTGCAGGAATTTGGTTGATTTGAATACTGGGGAGAATAATATTCCCAGAGATTTCGTGATATTGCTTATCAAATTAAGAATATACTTTTGAAATATTGTACTGTATTGTGTCATGATGAAGAAATTCAAGCATTTTGTCGGATGTAAGACCTTCCTTTGTTTTTAAGAGACAGAAGTATTGAGAATATGGTGTCTCCTAGTATGTTTTCGTCAAAAAAAATCAACCACTTGGCTCTCTTCTTTTGGTATGTTTGGATGTGTGCATAGTATGTGCATGTGTTACAGGTATATAGTGAAATCCAAAGATTTTAACCCTTTGAGTGCCAGAGGGGTACGGAACGCATTGCAAAGCAATGCATTCCGTACCCCTCTGGCACTCAAAGGGTTAAATCTACTACAACAAGAAAATATTTTCTATTAAGAGTTTCATTAATTGTAATTCTAAAAATGTTATGCGTTTGGTTATGTGCAAATGTGTCAATCAGTACGCTGGATGTATTATACATACTTTAAAATATAGAACAGCTGTTCATATTATTCACAAATATAATGCAAATAGTTCATTTTTTACCTTTCAGAACATATACATGGTTGACTTGTTCAGTTAGGGGAGGATACATGGTATCAGCTCTTAATAGAAGGGAAGCATACTGGATTTTCCACGTAGGTACTAGGATACCACAAGGTTTGAATATCAAGTGAAATCTTAGTTGCTATGTTGGATAGATTTATTGGTCTAGGTGAACATATTGATTGTGTCAGTCCTCTCCCATATATTCTGGAATAGTTTTTACTATTTTTATAAATATTAACTATAACATTTATTTAGGCATATTTTTATGTTTTCATTTTATTATTGTATTTATTTTTGATGGTATATTTTGTGGAATATTTTGATTGTTTTTTGTTCCCATGATGCTACTTCTATTAGTGTCTATATAAAGTTTTGTTAAAAATGGGCAGTCCTATCCTCTGATGAAGGATGCTTTTATGCTTCTGAAACATGTAAGGAGTGGACTGGCTTGATTACCATATGTAAGTTCTATTGCTTATATTCTTAATGCAGTGTTATTAATAAAAACCTAATTTTTATACTTCCTGTACTGATTCATTGTACATCACTTTAATTTGTCGGTAGTCTGTAAGCCAAGATGTTGCCTTTCTTTATTAATAACTGTTTTAAAATCATGTAGACCCGAGGGGTTCAGAACTTCAAAGTAGGACACCTTATCCCACTGTTGGCAGCAGGGACCCTTCCATTAAATTCCATGGACTACACTTATAGAGCCTGGGTGCAGCTTTCAGCCTAAATCTCTGATGTCTGCTGCAGATTGTGTCCACTTCTGTCTCTGTCTAGTCTTGGCCTTCTGGCTATAAGACCTGTACTTTCCAGCCTGAGCCGCTAGAAGGACTTGGTTTCCATGTCTACTATACTAACTTGGACTTCTGGAACATTCCATCTCACCTGCTGATTCAAGTCAGCTGCTTCCTGTCAGCAGATATTTAAACCTGGCTCCTTGAGGGCTCAGGTCACCAAGCTGGCTTCTTAGTTTGAACACTTACAGCATCATCATACTGTGTGCTGGCATTATGTGTAACACATGGTGTTCAACCCCTGGTTTGTGCAGGGCAACACTTGCTGAAATGATGAAGGAGATGAGGAGGCTGGCAGAGGCATCTGACTCAGGGAGCAGAAGGAGCAGAGACCTACAGCTTCAGTGGCAATGCCTGCAACTGTGGCAGGCACACAGGTAAGGAGGACAGGGGCTGCCATGTCTGACAGAAGGCAAAGTCTAAGTTCAGGGGCAGGAGAGCTCTTCCAATGTCCAAGCCAGGTCTGGAGGAAATGGTTAGCATAATGGTGCCATGGGAGTTAGTGCAGCACTAGGGAGGGAACTTCTTCAGGTGATAGAAGTAACAGGAACAATAAGCGGGAGAGCTCCAATGCATGTGGGCCTTCGGTGCACAGGGAGAGGAGTTATTCCCCAATTGCTACTAGCGTGTCCAGGTAGGTAAGAAGTTAACTTGAATTGAGTGAGCTCCTAGTAGTCTCTAGTGGTGGACAGAGTGGACAGGACAGCGGCTGGAAGCGCATTACTGATTTGGCACTTAGTGTTGGTATGCACAGTGGGTGGGTTGCTCACTTTGTGGGTGCAGAGGCTCCAGCCTTGATACTTGTGCTGTTAGGTTCAGCTACTGGATGCTGGAGTGCACGTGCAGATACGACTGCTATAAAAGTTTTTGTAAAGCTGTTTTTCTTTCAAGGGCTATCAGAAGCAGATGGTGCAGCACTAAGGTTTGCTCGGAGTACTCATCCAGGAGTCAGTGCTGGAGAATCACCCAGTATACCATCAATAACTACCTCTGGGGCCCAGTTTTCTTCAGGTATAAGACTGCCATATATCCCATTGCCACAAGGTTTAAGGGGGGAGGGGAGTCTTTCAGATCTCTAGGGCAACATGCAACATTTACTGGGGGTATGGCAAGATAGGGAACTAGGTGGCTCCATCATTGGAGCAGTGGGCTGCTTGGACCTGAGGTTTGAAATAGAAAATGTGACCAGGGGAGAGTCCACACAAATATTGTGTCTACGTCACCACAGACACATACAGAATGCACTAAAAAGTAATAAAACAGTAACTAGTCTATACATATTAAATAGCTGAATATGAACATGTGTATTACATATCCAATTTTAGTTGACAGACTTTGAAAAAAACTGAAGTTTTCTGAGATGTATTTTCATGAAAATCCAATAAAAAAACAGAAAAATACCCTCCTATTGTTTTCTTTTCTGGTTCAGGGATATGGCACTCAGAAAAGAGGGGGGCTTTGCTGTGAGTGCCTACTTGGGGGGATATTGTGGGGTTTCTCTAATAATGGCCATGGTGTTCAAGACTTAGGGGTTGGTTTTCCCAGGCGTTTTGGGTCAGGGGTTTGGTCCAGCTGCCCTTTAAAGACCTGTTGTATCAGATGTAGTGATGAGCGAGCATGCTCGGCCGAAGCTCGGTTCGGCTCGAGCATCGCTCTGCTCGGCACATGGCGGTACTCGTACGAGTACCGCATGTGCTCGCCCGCCATGTTCGGGTCTCCTCCCCGCACGTTTCGCGGCTGCTGCGCAGCCAATAAACGTGCGGGGAGGCTCTGACATCAGTGTAATGCCAGCAGCCATGTTGGCTGCTGGCATTACACTGATTGGCTGGCCAGAACCCATGATCGGGTGCTGTATAGCACCTGACCAGCGAGTTTGGCTCAGTCTTAGCCAGGGAGAGATGAGGATAGGAAGGGAAAGTCAGTGTAGGCAGAAAAAAAGCGCGTTTGAACAAAAAAAAGACCCAAAAGTCCTTTTTAGGACTACTGTGTGTGGGGGCAGCAGATATATTTTGTTTTGGGGGGCAGAGTTTAAAAAAAAAAACGTCACATATTCCGTTCACTGTGCCTAGCCGCAGATTAGCAGCACATTCTGTTTAGTGTGCAAAGTTTCAGATTAGCAGCACATTCTGTTTAGTGTGCAAAGTTGGAGATTAGCAGCACATTCTGTTTAGTGTGCAAAGTTGCAGATTATCAGCACATTCAGTTTAGTGTGCAAAGTGTAAAAACTAAAAGTCACATATTCCATTCACTGTGCCTAGCCGCAGATAAGCAGCATATTCTGTTTAGTGTGCAAAGTTGCAGATTATCAGCACATTCTGTTTAGTGTGCAAAGTGTTAAAAATAAAAGTCACTTATTCCGTTCACTGTGCCTAGCCGCAGATAAGCAGCATATTCTGTTTAGTGTGCAAAGTTGCAGATTATCAGCACATTCAGTTTAGTGTGCAAAGTGTAAAAACTAAAAGTCACATATTCCATTCACTGTGCCTAGCCGCAGATAAGCAGCATATTCTTTTTAGTGTGCAAAGTTGCAGATTATCAGCACATTCTGTTTAGTGTGCAAAGTGTTAAAAATAAAAGTCACTTATTCCGTTCACTGATCCTAGCCGCAGATAAGCAGCACATTCTGTTTAGTGTGCAAAGTTGCAGATTAGCAGAACATTCTGTTTAGTGTGCAAAGTGTAAAAACTAAAAGTCACATATTCCATTCACTGTGCCTAGCCGCAGATAAGCAGCATATTCTGTTTAGTGTGCAAAGTTGCAGATTATCAGCACATTCTGTTTAGTGTGCAAAGTGTTAAAAATAAAAGTCACATATTCTGTTCACTGTGCCTAGCCGCAGATAAGCAGCATATTCTGTTTAGTGTGCAAAGTTGCAGATTATCAGCACATTCAGTTTAGTGTGCAAAGTGTAAAAACTAAAAGTCACATATTCCATTCACTGTGCCTAGCCGCAGATAAGCAGCATATTCTGTTTAGTGTGCAAAGTTGCAGATTATCAGCACATTCTGTTTAGTGTGCAAAGTGTTAAAAATAAGTCACATATTCTGTTCACTGTGCCTAGCCGCAGATAAGCAGCATATTCTGTTTAGTGTGCAAAGTTGCAGATTATCAGCACATTCAGTTTAGTGTGCAAAGTGTAAAAACTAAAAGTCACATATTCCATTCACTGTGCCTAGCCGCAGATAAGCAGCATATTCTTTTTAGTGTGCAAAGTTGCAGATTATCAGCACATTCTGTTTAGTGTGCAAAGTTGCAGATTTGCAGCACATATTCCGTGTAATATGAAGAAGGCGGGTAAAAAGGGACGGGGAAGTGGACGTGATCCTGATAGTTCAGGGCGCGGGTCAGGACGCGTAGAAACTGTGCCTGGTGCCAGAGCACAAGAAAGAAAGACATCCACCATACCTAGCTTCATGTCTCAGTTTACAGGGCGTCGCAGGACATCACTCTCGAGGTCAGACCACTGCGAACAGGTGGTCGGTTGGATTTCAGCTGATACTGCTTCCAGTCGGTTAAGCACCACCCTGTCTTCCACCAAGTCCACTCTCAGTAGCCAAGAGTCTGGTCAACATAATCCTCACCCTGATCATCCTTCCTCCCACCATAGAGGGTCTGGTCAAAGAAGTGATCCCACACTGGGATATAGTGAGGAGCTCGTCTCATCACCAATCCTTAATTTGAACCTCTCTCCAAGCACGCTTGCAGAGGAACATGAAATCTTGTGCCCTGATTCACAACCTCTAGAGGGTACCCAATCACAAGAAGATGACAGAGGGGAACGGCATTTAAGGTCAAAGGAAGTGGATGATGATGATGATGATGAGACACAGTTGCCATCAAATCAACCACTTTTACTGTCTCAAGACCTTGATGAGGAGGATGATATACAGTTGTCAATGACTGAGTATGTGGTGGGATCAAGAAATGAGGAGGATGATCAGAGTGAGGAAGTGGAGGAGGACTTGGTGGACGATGAGGTGACTGACCCCACCTGGGAAGGTGGAGAGCCGAGCGATGACAGCAGTCCTGAGGGTGAGCCATCTGCAGCACCGCAACAGGCTGGAAGAGGCAGTGGTGTGGCTACAGAAAGAAGGCGGACCGCACCAAACCGGCCCGCAAATGTTCCACGGAGCAACCCCTTGCGTAAATCTCCCTTGCCAAGGGGTAGGTGTTCCGCGGTATGGCGTTTTTTTAAGGAAAGTGCGGACGACAAAAGAATTGTAGTTTGCAACCTGTGCCACACCAGAATGAGCCGAGGCATGAACACTAGAAACCTCACCACCACCAGCATGATCCGACACATGGCATCCAAGCACCGTAATAAGTGGGAGGAACGCCCGGATCGCCAATCTGTGTCTGCAGGCCACACCACTGCCTCCTCTTCCCCTGTTTTCGGTGCCGGCCAATCGCCTGTCGAAGGCGCAGGCCCGCATACCTCCCGCCCTGCACCTGTACCATCTGAAGCACCATCAGCGACCACATCCACTTCCCTGTCCCAGCGCAGCGTCCAAATGTTGTTACTAGTGTTGAGCGAGCACCCCGATGCTCGGGTGTTCGGGTGCTCTGACCGAGCACCCCCGGAGGCTCGAGTGCTCGGCCGAGCACCCGAACCCCATTGAATTAAATGGGAGGACTCGAGCATTACACCAGGCACCCCCTGCTCTGATGAGGGGAGGGTGCCTGGTCAATGCCCCCCTTCATCTCCACAATGCCCCTCTTCCACAATGTCCCCCTTCCACAATGTCCCCCTTCATCTCCGCAATGCCCCCTTCATCTCCGCAATGCCCCCCTTCCACAATGTCCCCCTTCCACAATGTCCCCCTTCATCTCCGCAATGTCCCACTTCATCTCCGCAATGCCCCCTTCATCTCCGCAATGCTCCGCAATGCCCCCTTCATCTCCGCAATGCTCCGCAATGCCCCCTTCATCTCCGCAATGCCCCCTTCATCTCCGCAATGCCCCCCTTCCACAATGTCCCCCTTCATCTCCGCAATGTCCCCTTCATCTCCGCAATGCCCCCTACCTCCAGTCCCTGGTGGTCCAGCGGAGCGTCTGTAAGATCTGTGCCTCCTTCGGCACAGATCCCTGCCACCGGAACATGGCGGGTGAGCACATGGCGGTACTCGTACGAGTACCGCCATGTGCCGAGCAGAGCGATGCTCGAGCCGATCCGAGCATCGGCCGAGCATGCTCGCTCAACACTAGTCGTTACCCCAGGCATTTGAGCGCAAGCGAAAATACCCAGCCACCCACCCAAAGGCCATAGCACTAACCTCACACCTTTCCAAATTACTGGCCATCGAAATGCTGCCATTTAGGCTTGTGGAGACTGAGTCCTTCCACAGCCTGATGGCAGCAGCTGTCCCTCGGTACGCAGTCCCCAGCCGCCACTACTTTTCCCGGTGTGCCGTCCCCGCCTTACACCACCATGTGTCCCGTAACATCACCCGTGCCCTGACCAACGCAGTTACTGGGAAGGTCCACTTAACGACTGACACATGGACAAGTGCTTGTGGCCAGGGACGCTACATTTCCCTGACGGCACACTGGGTGAATGTCGTGGAGGCTGGGAGCGACTCGGACCCTGGGATGGCACAGGTGCTACCCACGCCGAGGATTGCGGGCCCTACTTCCATCAGGGTTTCCGCCAGCACCTACGTTATTGGCTCCTCCTCCTCCGTTTCCACCTCCGAATTCTCTGCGCGCAGCGCCACTCACCCATCAGCCGGTAGCTGGAAGCAGTGTAGCACTGCAGTGGGGAAGCGTCAACAGGCCGTGCTGAAGCTGATCTGCCTTGGGGACAAACAGCAGACGGCCTCAGAGCTGTTGCAGGGGATTAGTCACCAGACCGAGCAATGGCTCTCGCCACTCAACCTGCAACCAGGCATGGTTGTGTGTGATAATGGGCGTAACTTGGTGGCGGCTTTGGAGCTCGGCAAGCTCACACACGTACCATGCCTAGCGCATGTATTTAATTTAGTGGTTCAGCGATTTCTAAAAACCTACCCCAATGTGCATGATCTCTTGACCAAGGTGCGCCGCGTGTGTGCACATTTCCGTAAGTCATCAACAGCTTCAGCCGGCCTGTTGAAGCTGCAGCAGCGCTTACAATTGCCAGCTCACCGGCTGCTGTGTGACGTGAGCACGCGCTGGAACTCCACCTTCCACATGTTGGCCCGGCTTTGTGAGCAGCAGAGGGCAGTAGTGGAGTACCAGCTGTTACACGGTCGTCGCCTCTCCGTTCAACTTCCTGTAATCAGAAGTGAGGAGTGGGAATGGATGTCAGACCTCTGTGAGGTTTTACGCAATTTTGAGGAATCGACACAGATGGTGAGCGGCGATAACGCTATTATCAGTGTAACCATCCCACTTCTGTGTCTACTGAAACGCTCGCTGCTCACAATTAAAACCGACGCTTTGCATGTGGAAGAGGTGGAAATGCGGGAGGAAGAGCTTACACAAGGTGATAGCCAGAGCACCCTCACTTCGTCTTCTCAGCGACAATTGGAGGAGGCGGAGGAGGAGGAGGAGGAGGAGGAGGAGGAGGAAGACACGGTTGCCTCCGCTACAGAGGGTAGCCATGGAACTTTAGTTCCATCTCTTCAGCGTGGGTGGGCAGAAGAGGAGGAAGAGGATGAGGAGATTGAGAGTCATCCTCCTGGTGAGGACAGTGAAATCTTGCCTGTTGGTACTCTGGCACACATGGCTGACTTTATGTTAGGCTGCCTTTCCCGTGACCCACGCGTTATACGCATTTTAGACAACACGGATTACTGGGTGTTCACCCTTCTGGACCCCCGCTACAAAGAGAATTTCTCATCTCTCATTCCTCCGGTGGAGAGGACAAGCAAAATGGTGCAATACCAGAAGGTTCTTGTCGAAAAATTGCTCCAAAATTTTCCATCTGACAACGCTGGCGGCAGAGTACGTGCTACCTTGGCCAACCGAGAAGGGGAGAAAAGGGGAGCACACAGCAGTTCCGACAAAGGCAGGGCAACACTCTCCAAGGCGTGGGACACCTTCATGACACCCCGCCAGCACCCTCACCCTGATGCGCAGCCTAGTGTCACAAGGAGGGAAAAGTTTTGGAAGATGGTGAAGGAGTACGTAGCAGACCGTGTCAGCGTCCTCAATGATCCCTCTGTGCCTTACAACTACTGGGTGTCCAAGCTGGACACGTGGTATGAACTGGCACTCTACGCCTTGGAGGTGCTGGCCTGCCCTGCCGCCAGCGTTCTGTCTGAGCGGGTATTTAGTGCTGCTGGTGGCATCATAACAGATAAGCGTATCCGCCTTTCCACCGAAAATGCTGATAGGTTGACACTTATAAAAATGAACAAGGCCTGGATTTCCCCTGACTTCTCCACTCCACTGGAGGAAAGCCCCGGGTGAACATAAAGTCACTTTATATATGTTATTTACAATGATGGGAATACTCTGTATTCCCATTCACCCCTTCCACCCAAAAAATGGGTATATGGTTGACTCTCTTCCATATACCCTGGGATATAATTTTTATATAGGGCCAGCTCACCAGCGGGCCCTGTGATATAATTTTTATATAGGGCCAGCTCACCAGCGGGCGCTGTTTGACAATTTTTGTATAGGTCAGCTCACCAGCGTGCCTTCTCATATAATGTTTTATTGGGTCAGCTCTCTAGCGGGCCCTCTCATATAATGTTTTATAGCGTCAGCTCACTAGCGGGCCTTCGCATATAATGTTTAGGATGGTCAGCTCCGCAGCAGACCCTCACCCATAATGTTTTAGATGGTCGGCTCAGCGCATGTTTCCCTCTTAATCATGGCCCCAGTTCAGAAAAATCGAGGAAATTTTTGGGAGAATTTGCCTCTGCGCAGGTTTCCCTCTTAATCATGGCCCCAGTTCAGAAAAATCGAGGACATTTTTTGCAGAATTTGCCTCTGCGCACGTTTCCCTCTTAATCATGGCCCCAGTTCCGAAAAATCGAGGACATTTTTTGCAGAATTTGCCTCTGCGCACGTTTCCCTCTTAATCATGGCCCCAGTTCCGAAAAATCGATGAAATTTTTTGCAGAATTTGCAGATGATATACAAGTAAATATACAGCAAATACTGTTTGGTAACAATTTTTCGCCTAAAGTCGTTTTTATCTTCCTTTTTGTGTGTTTTACGGTCAGTCTGTAAAAATGGCGTACTCCGGGCGAAACATCGTTCCCAGCAGCGACGTTGGAGTCCAAGATGCATCCAGACATCCTCCCTATGCTGTCCCTGAACCATTTCTGTGGTGTTTCCATCATTTTCTGCCCTTTTCCTATGGACCAGGCACCCTCCCCTCATCAGAGCAGGGGGTGCCTGGTGTAATGCTCGAGTCCTCCCATTGACTTCAATGGGGCTCGGGTGCTCGGCCGAGCACTCGAGCCTCCGGGGGCGCTCGGTCAGAGCACCCGAACACCCGAGCATTGGGGTGCTCGATCATCACTAATCAGATGTTAAAGTGGTTCAGATTCCCATGAAAGAAAGTGGGGTAGCTGCAGGCCAGTTTATATTGACTATTCTCTCTGGGGTCTGAGCATTCTGTGGTTCAAGGAGCATTGTTTGGTAGTATTTTTGGACATGGCTTATAGGACAGCATAGCTAAGCCTGGTTGGGTCTTTGGGACTCCACCTGAAGGTTGAGTTAAAGGAGAAGAGAAGAACATAAGAGATATTGCAAAATATCTCAGGTATTTGGCTATTAGATGAGAGCATTCTCAATTCTGGCTAGTGTGATAGTCGAGCATTTTCCTAACAATCGTTCAGGTCTCTTCTACTACCAGGATATGGTCTAAAATGCTTGTAGGATATATGACTGTCTCTCTTGTAGATGGTACAATGACCAGTTCTCCAAGCAAATGGTGGTTCTGTTCCTCAGGTACACCGGTTCTACATTGTCTTCAGTTCAATGGTACCTTCCAGGAGCTTCCATTGCTCTGGCTCCAGAATATCATGGCTGGCACTGTCTCATTTACAGATGGGGAAATTTCAGGTGTGTTTCTGGGAGTGCTTTTGGAGGGTGTCTCTTGTCTGTTGTCGATCTGGGGACTTGGAAGATTTGGGCTATTTCTCATGGTGGGCACAACATGCATTATGACTAGTCACTTGTGTGGGCACAAGTCTGTTTAGGAGGAATGAAAGACATTGTATGTGAGGTATGGAATTTCCAGGGTGATGTTGAAAGGGAGTATGGCTTTTATGGTTTGGTGTGGACATGAGCTGACAGGGGTTATCCTGCTACTAGTGAAGATTTTAAGGGTGTGTGATCAAGCCAACATGTGTACATATGAGTGTGCATACTTCTCTCACACCTTTACTTCAGCCTCTCATCCTTCTCTTATTTCACTTAATGCATCTCTCTGTTGGTGTCATGTTATGGCATAATTTTGTAAAGTTCTGTAAGTTTCATGTAATAATTTATCATTGTGCTGGTCTCTTGTGTTTGTGTCCCACCCTGTTTGTCTCTTTTAATAGTATGTGATGGCTTGTAATTGCATATTTCCCCTGTTGGCCGCAGTTAATGGTATATTGCCCTTCTAGTGCATGGCATATTGCTTTTGCAAATATCATTCGAGACTCTCTGCTGGTGTGTTAATGTGTATGCTGCAAAAAGAACATTACTGGATATATATCAAGGCAAGAGTGGAGTAAATATCTAATTACAAGTTTTCTTATTTGAGCAATCCACAAAGCAACATATTTAAAATTCTCCTTTTGCAATAAAAAAAAAATATTGGGGGAGAGCCCCCAAAGTTTCTAGAAATTATTTGCTCATCTAACACATGGACTGTCACTCTGTAAATCTTTATTCCCCTTTGGATTTTTAGGCTCTTTCTTAGGGATGGGTGAAATTTTTCATCCATAAAGGGGAAAGTGAGAAAAATGGCACTTTTTAGCATTTGTGGACACTCCATGAAAAGTGCATACACACTGACCCTCAACTTTTTCACATGACAACCACAGAATCACTCATACTGCCACCCCCCTCCAGTACTGACCAATTTTTCTTGACCCACGGTCTGGTAGCAAAAATGGGCAACATTAAGCCCTCTAGCTGCTGCCAGACCACAACTCCCATTGTTTAGAAATTGTAGTCTGACAGCAGCTGAAGAGACTCACATTGCTTTGGACCCCAGCCTTGTCCCATGATGGCCACAGAACCAGACATCCTAACTCTTGGCCTTGCCGTACTGCAATGGTAGCCATAGAACCACATATACTAATCCCCTGACTTGTCCAACAGTAGACACAGAGTCACACATCCCTATCTTCAGCCTTTTCTTACTGCATTACAACAGACAGAAGCACACATACTGCGTCTATGCCCTACTAATTTAAGGATCTTGCAGGAAATTATTTGGGGTTAGAGAACATAATTTGCATGGAAAAAGAGGAACATTACAATGTTTTCATGAAAATTCCCAGAAGGAAAAAAAAATTACTTTTTTACCCATCCCTACTTCTACACTCATGGTAACGTATATAAGTATAGTGAGAGGCTGGGTCAGGTTGCTCTGTTGCTCGGTACAAGTGCTGTCATGATACTTGGGGTAGTGTCATATATTGTGAACTTTAATACAAATGTTAGTATTAAAGCACATATAACATGTGCTTTCATACTAAAACTTGTTGGGGGAGAGTCACTAAGCAGTGATAAAGACGTGATAAAGTGGAGATAACTTTTCCAGTTTATCGCTTCTCCAGTTCCTATGTTTCTGTGAAGCCTATTCACTAAAATCTCCAAAGTTGAAGAAATCTTAGTGCATAGGTTCCATAGAATAACATAGGAATTGGAGAAGTGATGGATTTTTTTCACCATTTAGTGAATCGCCCCTGTTGTGTGTGTGTGTGTGTGTGTGTGTGGTGCCCCTTTAAGTAAATACTGCAATTGGTTTACCCCAATATTTCTTTCTTTTGGCTTGTGCATATGGACTCCTAGCTCATGAAATGGGGCAAATCCACTCCACTTCTTGTCTTAAAGAGCAACTGATAATCATCTGATAATTGCCCCATCATTAGATCTTCTCTACTGAGAAAAACTTACTGAAACATGATAACTGATCTTTAAGTCATTTTTAATACATACTAGCGAGTGTGTATATCCAATGCATTAGGTATCTCTGTGGCACTGAAAGGGTTAAATTGTATTAAGTGCAGACATCATGGTGCAGCATCAGGACCCCTCCTGATACCCCCAGCTACTGATCTCCCATCCGATTCAGCTGGCAGATCAATAGAGGCTATGTATGGGAGCAAGAGGGTTCCCCTGCTTCCATCCTACCTGAAGTAGCGAGTAGGAGCAGGCAGGAATGGGAAACCCTTTCACACCAGTCGTTACTTCAGGTAGGATGAAACAGGGAAGCCCTCTTGCACCCCTGCATTGCCTCTATTGATCTCCCAGATGAGTTGGCTGGGAGATAAGTAGCTGGGGGACATAAAGAGGGGTCATGATGCCCCATAAATGAGGCCCCCTGCCTCCTCCCAAGCCAAGGCAAGTGGCTATTCTTTTTTCAAAGTGGCTAAGCAGCAATGGTTGGTTGTGCCCCCTGCCACCTTCTCAACCAATCAGTATTTTTCTGCCATGCCCCCTGACAGCGAACCAGAGACACTTCAAATGTTTATTTGACAAACAAATAATCCTTCATCAGGAAATAGTAACCCCAATATAGGGAAACAGCCAAGTAGTGTGAATGACAACAAATCAAACACACCATCCCCAGTAAACCATATTCATTCCCACTAATTCAGCACTGGCAGTGAAGTGGAGAGAAGTACATCTGTTCCAGTATATCAATACAATGACTAGCTGCTATCAAGATATACTGTAGGTTCATGTACAGGCAAAGAATATGCACCTAACAATAGGAAACAGAAAATAATAAAAGCATGGTCATGCATAATATAAAGAACAAAATACAATCATAAGCACACCAATGATAATATATCTATGTCAGAAGGGTAGATGATTGAGAGATAGACTAGTTCAGGCAGATCGTGCTCAGAAATCTAAGGAATCTGCATTTTCTTTTCCTCTCCCAGCCTTCTGTTGCAGCTTCTGAAATTCCTGATCACACAGGAAACATTTCTACCATCTGCACTGGAAAACAACATAAGTAATATATGTATAGATAAAAAAGCAAAGGCCCATACTCAGGAAGATAAAGAAGTGCCACTCCGGAGCAAACAAACTGCACAATAGGGAACAAATACTGATAGCTAAACTCTCATGCACTGGAATACAGCTTTTATTAACCCTTGAATGCCAGAGGTCTCCAATGCATTGGGAAGCAATGTGTTGTAGTCCTCTCTGGCATTTAAAGGCTTAACCTTTTGAGTGCTAGAGGGGTACAGAATGCATTGCAAAGCAATGCATTCCGTACCCCTCTGGCACTCAAAGGGGGTAAAAGACAAATAAAATCTAAAAGGAAATTGTATTTGTCCCCTATGGTGCAATTGGTTTACCTCAGAATAACTCCAGTTTGTCTTGATAAATCTGGACCATGGGGCCCTATTCAGGAAGCTAAAGAGGTGAAATTATGGAGCAAACCAACTGCACAGTAGGGAATAAATAAAAATTCCCCAAAATACCCATTGATTTAACCCTTTGAGTGCCAGAGTGGTATGCAACACATTGCAAAGCAAAGGCACTCAAAGGGTTAAATGTGACATTTAACCCTCTGAATGCAAATGCATGGAGAACTCTCTAGCTGGTTAAAATCCAGTGGGAATGTTTATTTGTCCCCTATAGTGCTGCTAGTTTGCCCCAGTATTCTTTCTCTATTGCTTCCTGCATATGGCGCCAAAGACCCTATGCACATTAGAAAATGGAACATTTTCTGCAACAACATACTATGTAAAGTTAAACTGCCCATAATTATTTTATTTTTATTTATTTCCTTATTTTCATACTTCTATATACCTGACAGTGAGCTCTCTAAATCTGTTTCCAGAGAATTTTCTGTCAGAAACTGTGAACAATGTGATTCATCAGAAAACTCTTTGGAAACAGGTATCAGGGGAGCTTACACTTTACATAAAAGTGTAAAATAAATAGCTGAAGTAGAAAAATAAAAATAAAATTATAAGCAATTTGACAGCATATTATGTACCTAAAGCATATATTAAGTCAAAATAAATGGTTACAATCCCCTTTAAAAAATAAATTTCTCTATCATCCAGTACTGAACACAGGTACCACAGGTACCTTGGGAGGGCAGAACACAAGCCTCTCCTTCAGCTCAACCCTTGCCCCCACCTCCAGTTATTATATGTTCTCTGAGGTGAAAACATGGCCAAGACACTTCTCTAAGTTTTTAGACTTTTTAATTGTTTTTCTGATAGATATGGTGCTGTCAATATTCCCCCATTATCTGGTTAACATTACTGGGCTTCCCTTGGAGTGGATTGACCAGTGTGTAGGTGGTGTATGGACCCTTGCAGCCAGGGCTCAAGTCCTGCAGGAACGTGTAGGAACGGCATTCCTGTACATTTTCCAGAGCAGGAATGCCGTTCCCACTAGCAGTACTCCCCTGCCTGGCACCGCAACACAGTCTGGTCTGTGCCTTATTCAGCAGAGACCTGTAGCTACTGAGCTCCCTCGCCACTGTTGGCTCTTTAATAATGCAGAGTGCGCTGGGAGATGACCTCAGGAGGAGCTCCAGCAGGTACAGGTCTATGCACCACCAGGGAGGTAGGAAACAAACACGGGGCAAGTTGGAGCTGATGGGGGGCAATTTGGAGCTGATGAGGGCCAAAGTGGAGCTGATGGGAGCAATGTGGAGCTGACGGGGCAAAGAGGAGCTGGTGGGGGCAAGTTGGAGCTGATGGGGGCAAAGTGGAGCTGATGGGGAGTAAGTTGGAGCTGATGGAACAAAGTGGAGCTGACTGGGGCAAGTTTGAGCTGGTGGGGGCAAGTTGGAGCTGCTGGGAGGCAAGTTAGAGCTGATTGGGGCAAGGTGGAGCTGGTGCGGGCAAAGTGGAGCTGATGGGGGCAATGTGAAGCTGGTGGGGGTAAAGTTGGAGCTGATGGGGGGCAAGTTAGAGCTGATTGGGGCAAGTTGGAGCTGGGGGGGCAAGGTGGAGCTGATTGGGGCAAGTTTGAGCTGGTGGGGGCAAGTTGGAGCTGATGGGGGCAAGAAGGAGCTGATGAGGGCAAAGTGGATCTGATGAGGGGTAAGTTGGAGCTTGTGGAGGCAAAGTGGAGCCGATTGGGCAAAGTTGGAGCTGATGGGGGCAAATTGGAGCTGATTGGGGTAAGTTGGAGCTGGTGGGGGCAAGTTGGAACTGGTGGGGGTAAAGTGGAGGTGATGGGGCAAGCTGGAGCTGATGGGGGGCAAGTTGGAGCTGATGGGGGCAAGTTGGAGCTGATGGGGGAAATGTGAGGGCAATGTGGAGATGATGGGGGGGCAAGTTGGAGCAGATGGGGGAAATGTAAGGGCAACATAAAGATGATGGGGGCAATGTGGAGATGATGGCGGCAATATGGAGATGGGGGAGGAAAATGATGGGGGGCAATATGGAGATGATGGAGGCAATATGGAGCTAGAGGGGGAAATGATGGGGGGCAATGTGAGGGCAGTGTGGAGATGATGGGGGGCAATGTGGAGATGATGGGGTAATGTGAGGGCAGTGTGGAGATGATGGGGGCAATGTGGAGATGATGGGGGTAATGTGAGGGCAGTGTGGAGATGATGGGGGGCAATGTGGAGATGATGGTGGGCAATGTGAGGTCAATGTGGAGATTATGGGGTAATGTGAGGGCAATGTGGAGATTATGGGGTAATGTGAGGGCAATGTGGAGATGATAGGGGCAATGTGGAGATGCTGGGGGGCAATGTGGAGATGATGGGTGTAATGTGAAGCAATGTGGAGATGATGGGGGGCAATGTGTGTGCATGCATGCAACAGTGATAGAGACAAAGACACATGCAACAGACATATACACATATAGACACAAACTCCCACGCACTTGCACTGGCATACATAGAGTGAGGTAGACACACTCATACGTGCAATGATTACACACACACATGTATAGAGAGAGAAACACTTGATTTGAGCCATACATATTTATTTTGTGCGGGGGGTGTCTTGGGTGAGTTCCCACACTTTTTTCTCCAGGACTTGACCCCTGCTTGCAGCCCTGTGGAGAGAATCTTACAATTCACATTTTCCTTCCCAGCTGAGTCCTTTGAGGCTCTGCTTACTTCATAATGGTAACCTGAAGAAAGAACATTGGTGAGTAACCCTCTGAGTGTGTTGGTCCCCATTGTCCCTACCTTGTGCCTCGCTGCATTTGGTGTAGTTAACCCCTTCCCTTCTTTTCAGTCTGGGTTGGGGACTTTTCCTGGGCTTTTCCCTTTAGGGATCTGTGTTTTGGGTGACCCCACATGTTCCCTGACATCATTGTTTTTTTTTTTTGTAACTTTAAATTTTGTCTGTTTTCAGGTTCACAGCTCTTTTAAGAACGGTTCCCTTGCTGCCGCCATCATTGCTCCATTGATTTCTATGGGTGAACTTCATTAGGACATACAGTATCTCTGTACCTGTCTGACATACAGAAGTCACACTGGGCTCTTTCTGCTTGTCTCCTCGTGCTCTTTTAACCGGTTCATGTCTGTAGGAGTTGCTAGACAGCAGCAACAGAGAAGACTAAATTTCCTAAGTTTCATGTGCCTTCTTCCAATTTTCTGCCAGTTTTGCAGTCAACATTTTACTTCTCTCTTGCTTATCCTATGCAGAGGCAGACCTTGCTCTCCTTCTCCAGATTAACCCTTCATCTGCCAGATAAGTATTTTCTGGGCTTTTCATGGGTGAATTATTAGTCTGGGGGTACTAATAGACACTAATACTCTCAGGATGTAAGATTCTAAGGGGCATGGGGCTAGACCTAAGACTATGGTCTCAGGGGAATCACTGACTACCCTTTCTTACTGTTCCTCATGTCAAATGGGGCTCCCTACAGAGTATTCTGGATGCCTCTGCCCCTCTTGTACTGTGGCCCCTACTACTCCACTGGGCCCCTCCACCGCTGAACAAGAGCCAGTTTGGCTACAATCACTGTTGTCCACAGTGGCCCAACTTCCTCTTTCCATCCAGGGGGGTTTCAGTCCTGGAAGTCCCCTCACTATGTTCAGCTATGTGGCCTCCAGAGTATGCCTGAGCTCATTGGGGCCTCCTCTGTGGAGGAAAATCTGTGAGGAGAATATCAGGATTTGGATTCTTCCTACTCCTGTGGAGATTCTTATGAGGCTGACCCCCTTCCCTTGACTGAGGGACTTATTATAGGGCTGTTTTGGAGACCCTTCAGGTTCCTGACATCCCTGTTGAGGGGCCTTCTTCTGTGGATGTCTTCTGGAGGTGTAAGAAATCTTCTACTGTATTTACCCCTAATGACACTTGATCAGATACTTCTGGATGAGTGTAGAACCCCTCAAAAGAGGTTGTCTATCACCAAAAGATTTTCTAGACAGTACCCATTTTTAGAAGCAGCTTTGACACAGTGGGCTTCTCCTCTTACTGTGGATCACCCAGTCTCCAGGCTAGCCAAGTCTACTGCTCTGCCTTTTGCTGATTTTGTCCCCTCCAAATGGAGGCACAAAGGCCACAAACTGTGCCGGCCTCCCACTCACACCCTTCCATCAAGCTTTGAAAGCAGTGGCAACCCATGCAAACAGCTTCAAGCCAGTTCTGCACGACTCACCGAATCCTGGTAAGTCAGTTCCGTGGGAGGGCGTTTTAGCCTGTATTGGGATTCCTGAGACTCCTCAAGTCACGGAACAGAGGGTTTTACAGGTAATTTCATGAAGGTACAGAATATATTTCAGATTCCTTCTTCCTTTTTGTTTCTGCTTGTCCAGAGTTCTGACAGTGCAGACCAAATTAAAGCTGTTCTGGGAGGCAGTGAATTCAGTGATGGAAAAGAAGGTTCTAGTTCCATTATCTCACCTGAAGCAAAGTTCAGATTTTTATTCCAATCTGTTTGTGGTTCCAAAGAAGTATGGCAGCTGCCTTCCCATTTTGGACCTCAAGAGTCTCACTAGGTATGTGGAGGCTGCACACTTCAAGATAGAATCCTTGTGGTCTGTCATACCTGCACATTCCAATCCATCCGGACAGCCAACGCTATCTGCCCTTTGCCTTAAGCTCTGAGCACTATCAGATCATCACTCTGCCATTTGGTTTGGCCTTGGCTCCTTGGGTGTTTACCAGAGTCATAAGGGTCTTAGCTGCCTTTATTCACATGTGGGCCATTTCCATGACTCCTTATCTGGACAACATTTTGATCAAGGCTCCTTCAGAGGAACTCTTGACCCAGCACATCCAAGTATGTGCTTGATTTCTGGTCCACCATGGGTGGATCCTGAACATGTTGAGGTCAACTCTAGTACCGTCCCAGGAGCTGGTATTCCAAGGCATTTGGTTCGACACCCACCTAGAGAAGGTCTTTTTTCTGAAGGACAAGATACTGCAGGTTATGCAGGAGATATCTCAGACCCTGGAGTGGCCTTCGGCCATGGTAAGGGAGTACATGACAGTTCATTGCAGGCTAGTGTCAACTCTAGAGGTGGTGCCTTACTCTCAGGTGCACACCAGGGAGCTTCAGAGACATGTCATCCAGAATTGGTACAGGAATTCAGAACTTCTTTCACCTCTTTCTGGAATCTAGACTGGACCTGCAGTGGTGGTTGCTAGTGTTGAGCGAGCATGCTCGGCCGATGCTCGGATCGGCTCGAGCATCGCTCTGCTCGGCACATGGCGGTACTCGTACGAGTACCGCATGTGCTCGCCCGCCATGTTCGGGTCTCCTCCCCGCACGTTTCGCGGCTGCTGCGCAGCCAATAAACGTGCAGGGAGGCTCTGACATCAGTGTAATGCCAGCAGCCATGTTGGCTGCTGGCATTACACTGATTGGCTGGCCAGAACCCGTGGTCGGGTGCTGTATAGCACCTGACCAGCGAGTTCGGCTCAGTCTTAGCCAGGGAGAGATGAGGATAGGAAGGGAAAGTCAGTGTAGGGAGAAGAAAAGTGTTGTTGAACAAAAAAAAAGAACCAAAAGTCCTTTTTAGGACTACTGTGTGTGGGGGCAGCAGTTTATTTTGTGTGGGGGGGGGGGGGGGGGGGGGGAAACATATATATTCTGTTTAGTGTGCAAAGTTGCAGATTAGAGCACATTCTGTTTAGTGTGCAAAGTTGCAGATTAGAGCACATTCTGTTCAGTGTGCAAAGTTTCAGATTAGCAGCACATTCTTTTTAGTGTGCAAAGTTGCAGATTAGAGCACATTCTGTTTAGTGTGCAAAGTTGCAGATTAGAGCACATTCTGTTTAGTGTGCAAAGCTGCAGATTAGAGCACATTCTGTTAAGTCTTCAAACTGTAAAATATCAAAGTCACATATTCCATTCAGTGTGCGTCGCCGCAGTTTAGCTGCACATTCTGTGTACTGTGCACAGTTGCAGAATAGGAAAAAATACTGTTAAAGGGATAGTAACACTTCGTTTTAACTTTATTTTATTTTGTAGGCATTAAAAAAACATGAAAAATGATATAAGTCTTATCTCTCAAACCTTTATGGTTTATGAGATATTCACAAGCAAAGTTCCCCTCCCCGCCCCTTTTTCCTAGTGTAAGCCATCTCTTCTCAGATGTGGATCAGGTTGTATGACAGTACAGATAACAGAAGGGGACAATTTTCTTTGTATGAAAACAATGAAAGCCCTTCCCCCCTTGAAAAGTTTTTCAGCTTTTTCCATTATCTTAATTGAAGATTGTCCCTCTCTGCAGTCTACCTGGGCATCTCCCTTCTTATCTGGTTGAACAGGGGGGGATACTTTGTTTGTGAATATCTCTTAAACCATAAAGGTTTCAGAGATAAGACTTATATCATTCTTCATGTTTTTTTAATGCCTACAAAATAAAATAAAGTTAAAATGAAGTATTACTATCCCTTTAAGTCTTCAAACTGTAAAATATCAAAGTCACATATTCCATTCAGTGTGCGTCGCCGCAGTTTAGCAGCATATTCTGTGTACTGTGCACAGTTGCAGAATAGGAAAAAATACTGTTAAGTCTTCAAACTGTAAAATATCAAAGTCACATATTCCATTCAGTGTGCGTCGCCGCAGTTTAGCAGCACATTCTGTGTACTGTGCACAGTTGCAGAATAGGAAAAAATACTGTTAAGTCTTCAAACTGTAAAATATCAAAGTCACATATTCCATTCAGTGTGCTTCGCCGCAGTTTAGCAGCACATTCTGTGTACTGTGCACAGTTTCAGAATAGGAAAAAATACTGTTAAGTCTTCAAACTGTAAAATATCAAAGTCACATATTCCATTCAGTGCGCTTCGCCGCAGTTTAGCAGCATATTCTGTGTACTGTGCACAGTTGCAGAATAGGAAAAAATACTGTTAAGTCTTCAAACTGTAAAATATCAAAGTCACATATTCCATTCAGTGTGCTTCGCCGCAGTTTAGCAGCACATTCTGTGTACTGTGCACAGTTTCAGAATAGGAAAAAATACTGTTAAGTCTTCAAACTGTAAAATATCAAAGTCACATATTCCATTCAGTGTGCTTCGCCGCAGTTTAGCAGCATATTCTGTGTACTGTGCACAGTTGCAGAATAGGAAAAAATACTGTTAAGTCTTCAAACTGTAAAATATCAAAGTCACATATTCCATTCAGTGTGCTTCGCCGCAGTTTAGCAGCATATTCTGTGTACTGTGCACAGTTGCAGAATAGGAAAAAATACTGTTAAGTCTTCAAACTGTAAAATATCAAAGTCACATATTCCATTCAGTGTGCTTCGCCGCAGTTTAGCAGCACATTCTGTGTACTGTGCACAGTTTCAGAATAGGAAAAAATACTGTTAAGTCTTCAAACTGTAAAATATCAAAGTCACATATTCCATTCAGTGTGCTTCGCCGCAGTTTAGCAGCATATTCTGTGTACTGCGCACAGTTGCAGAATAGGAAAAAATACTGTTAAGTCTTCAAACTGTAAAATATCAAAGTCACATATTCCATTCAGTGTGCTTCGCCGCAGTTTAGCAGCATATTCTGTGTACTGTGCACAGTTGCAGAATAGGAAAAAATACTGTTAAGTCTTCAAACTGTAAAATATCAAAGTCACATATTCCATTCAGTGTGCTTCGCCGCAGTTTAGCAGCACATTCTGTGTACTGTGCACAGTTTCAGAATAGGAAAAAATACTGTTAAGTCTTCAAACTGTAAAATATCAAAGTCACATATTCCATTCAGTGTGCGTCGCCGCAGTTTAGCAGCATATTCTGTGTACTGTGCACAGTTGCAGAATAGGAAAAAATACTGTTAAGTCTTCAAACTGTAAAATATCAAAGTCACATATTCCATTCAGTGTGCGTCGCCGCAGTTTAGCAGCACATTCTGTGTACTGTGCACAGTTGCAGAATAGGAAAAAATACTGTTAAGTCTTCAAACTGTAAAATATCAAAGTCACATATTCCATTCAGTGTGCTTCGCCGCAGTTTAGCAGCATATTCTGTGTACTGTGCACAGTTGCAGAATAGGAAAAAATACTGTTAAGTCTTCAAACTGTAAAATATCAAAGTCACATATTCCATTCAGTGTGCTTCGCCGCAGTTTAGCAGCATATTCTGTGTACTGTGCACAGTTGCAGAATAGGAAAAAATACTGTTAAGTCTTCAAACTGTAAAATATCAAAGTCACATATTCCATTCAGTGTGCTTCGCCGCAGTTTAGCAGCACATTCTGTGTACTGTGCACAGTTTCAGAATAGGAAAAAATACTGTTAAGTCTTCAAACTGTAAAATATCAAAGTCACATATTCCATTCAGTGTGCGTCGCCGCAGTTTAGCAGCATATTCTGTGTACTGTGCACAGTTGCAGAATAGGAAAAAATACTGTTAAGTCTTCAAACTGTAAAATATCAAAGTCACATATTCCATTCAGTGTGCGTCGCCGCAGTTTAGCAGCACATTCTGTGTACTGTGCACAGTTGCAGAATAGGAAAAAATACTGTTAAGTCTTCAAACTGTAAAATATCAAAGTCACATATTCCATTCAGTGTGCTTCGCCGCAGTTTAGCAGCATATTCTGTGTACTGTGCACAGTTGCAGAATAGGAAAAAATACTGTTAAGTCTTCAAACTGTAAAATATCAAAGTCACATATTCCATTCAGTGTGCTTCGCCGCAGTTTAGCAGCACATTCTGTGTACTGTGCACAGTTTCAGAATAGGAAAAAATACTGTTAAGTCTTCAAACTGTAAAATATCAAAGTCACATATTCCATTCAGTGTGCGTCGCCGCAGTTTAGCAGCACATTCTGTGTACTGTGCACAGTTGCGGAATAGGAAAAAATACTGTTAAGTCTTCAAACTGTAAAATATCAAAGTCACATATTCCATTCAGTGTGCTTCTCCGCAGTTTAGCAGCACATTCTGTGTACTGTGCACAGTTGCGGAATAGGAAAAAATACTGTTAAGTCTTCAAACTGTAAAATATCAAAGTCACATATTCTATTCAGTGTGCTTCGCCGTAGTTTAGCAGCACATTCTGTGTACTGTGCACAGTTGCAGATTTGCAGCACATATTCCGTGTAATATGAAGAAGGCGGGTAAAAAGGGACGGGGAAGTGGACGTGATCCTGATAGTTCAGGGCGCGGGTCAGGACGCGTAGAAACTGTGCCTGGTGCCAGAGCACAAGAAAGAAAGACATCCACCATACCTAGCTTCATGTCTCATTTTACAGGGCGTCGCAGGACATCACTCTCGAGGTCCGACCACTGCGAACAGGTGGTCGGTTGGATGTCAGCTGATACTGCTTCCAGTCGGTTAAGCACCACCCTGTCTTCCACCAAGTCCACTCTCAGTAGCCAAGAGTCTGGTCAACATAATCCTCACTCTGATCATCCTTCCTCCCACCATAGATGGTCTGGTCAAAGAAGTGATCCCACACTGGGATATAGTGAGGAGCTCGTCTCATCACCAATCCTTCATTTGACCCTCTCTCCAAGCACGCTTGCAGAGGAACATGACATCTTGTGCCCTGATTCACAACCTCTAGAGGGTACCCAATCACAAGAAGATGACAGATGTGAACGGCATTTAAGGTCAAAGGAAGTAGTGGATGATGATGATGATGAGACACAGTTGCCATTAAATCAACCACTATTACTGTCTCAAGACCTTGATGAGGAGGATGATATACAGTTGTCAATGACTGAGTATGTGATGGGATCAAGACATGAGGAGGATGATCAGAGTGAGGAAGTGGAGGAGGACTTGGTGGACGATGAGGTGACTGACCCCACCTGGGAAGGTGTAGAGCCGAGCGATGACAGCAGTCCTGAGGGTGAGCCATCTGCAGCACCGCAACAGGCTGGAAGAGGCAGTGGTGTGGCTACAGAAACAAGGCGGACCGCACCAAACCGGCCCGCAAATGTTCCACGGAGCACCCCCTTGCGTAAATCTACCTTGCCAAGGGGTAGGTGTTCCGCGGTATGGCGTTTTTTTAAGGAAAGTGCGGACGACAAAAGAATTGTAGTTTGCAACCTGTGCCACACCAGAATGAGCCGAGGCATGAACACTAGAAACCTCACCACCACCAGCATGATCCGACACATGGCATCCAAGCACCGTAATAAGTGGGAGGAACGCCTGGATCGCCCATCTGTGTCTGCAGGCCACACCACTGCCTCCTCTTCCCCTGTTTTCGGTGCCGGCCAATCGCCTGTCGAAGGCGCAGGCCCGCATACCTCCCGCCCTGCACCTGTACCATCTGAAGCACCATCAGCGACCGCATCCACTTCCCTGTCCCAGCACAGCGTCCAAATGTCGTTACCCCAGACATTTGAGCGCAAGCGAAAATACCCAGCCACCCACCCACAGGCCATAGCACTAACCTCACACCTTTCCAAATTACTGGCCATCGAAATGCTGCCATTTAGGCTTGTGGAGACTGAGTCCTTCCGCAGCCTGATGGCAGCAGCTGTCCCTCGGTACGCGCTCCCCAGCCGCCACTACTTTTCCCGGTGTGCCATCCCCGCATTACACCACCATGTGTCCCGTAACATCACCCGTGCCCTGACCAACGCAGTTACTGGGAAGGTCCACTTAACGACTGACACATGGACAAGTGCTTGTGGCCAGGGACGCTACATTTCCCTGACGGCACACTGGGTGAATGTCGTGGAGGCTGGGAGCGACTCGGACCCTGGGATGGCACGGGTGCTACCCATGCCGAGGATTGCGGGCCCTACCTCCATCAGGGTTTCCGCCAGCACCTACGTTATTGGCTCCTCCTCCTCCGTTTCCACCTCCGAATTCTCTGCACGCAGCGCCACTCACCCATCAGCCGGTAGCTGGAAGCAGTGTAGCACTGCAGTGGGGAAGCGTCAACAGGCCGTGCTGAAGCTGATCTGCCTTGGGGACAAACAGCACACGGCCTCAGAGCTGTTGCAGGGGATTAGTCACCAGACCGAGCAGTGGCTCTCGCCACTCAACCTGCAACCAGGCATGGTTGTGTGTGATAATGGGCGTAACTTGGTGGCGGCTTTGGAGCTCGGCAAGCTCACACACGTACCATGCCTAGCGCATGTATTTAATTTAGTGGTTCAGCGATTTCTAAAAACCTACCCCAATGTGCATGATCTCTTGACCAAGGTGCGCCGCGTGTGTGCACATTTCCGTAAGTCATCAACAGCTTCAGCTGGCCTGTTGAAGCTGCAGCAGCGCTTACAATTGCCAGCTCACCGGCTGCTGTGTGACGTGAGCACGCGCTGGAACTCCACCTTCCACATGTTGGCCCGGCTTTGTGAGCAGCAGAGGGCAGTAGTGGAGTACCAGCTGTTACACGGTCGTCGCCTCTCCGTTCAACTTCCTGTAATCAGAAGTGAGGAGTGGGAATGGATGTCAGACCTCTGTGAGGTTTTACGCAATTTTGAGGAATCGACACAGATGGTGAGCAGCGATAACGCTATTATCAGTGTAACCATCCCACTTCTGTGTCTACTGAAACGCTCGCTGCTCACAATTAAAACCGACGCTTTGCATGTGGAAGAGGTGGAAATGCGGGAGGAAGAGCTTACACAAGGTGATAGCCAGAGCACCCTCACTTCGTCTTCTCAGCGACAATTGGAGGAGGCGGAGGAGGAGGAGGAGGAGGAAGACACGGTTGCCTCCGCTACAGAGGGTAGCCATGGAACTTTAGTTCCATCTCTTCAGCGTGGGTGGGCAGAAGAGGAGGAAGAGGATGAGGATATTGAGAGTCATCCTCCTGGTGAGGACAGCGAAATCTTGACTGTTGGTACTCTGGCACACATGGCTGACTTTATGTTAGGCTGCCTTTCCCGTGACCCACGCGTTATACGCATTTTAGACAACACGGATTACTGGGTGTTCACCCTTCTGGACCCCCGCTACAAAGAGAATTTCTCATCTCTCATTCCTCCGGTGGAGAGGACAAGCAAAATGGTGCAATACCAGAAGGTTCTTGTTGAAAAATTGCTCCAAAATTTTCCATCTGACAACGCTGGCGGCAGAGTACGTGCTACCTTGGCCAACCGAGAAGGGGAGAAAAGGGGAGCACACAGCAGTTCCGACAAAGGCAGGGCAACACTCTCCAAGGCGTGGGACACCTTCATGACACCCCGCCAGCACCCTCACCCTGACGCGCAGCCTAGTGTCACAAGGAGGGAAAAGTTTTGGAAGATGGTGAAGGAGTACGTAGCAGACCGTGTCAGCGTCCTCAATGATCCCTCTGTGCCTTACAACTACTGGGTGTCCAAGCTGGACACGTGGTATGAACTGGCACTCTACGCCTTGGAGGTGCTGGCCTGCCCTGCCGCCAGCGTTCTGTCTGAGCGGGTATTTAGTGCTGCTGGTGGCATCATAACAGATAACCGTATCCGCCTTTCCACCGAAAATGCTGATAGGTTGACACTTATAAAAATGAACAAGGCCTGGATTTCCCCTGACTTCTCCACTCCACTGGAGGAAAGCCCCGGGTGAACATAAAGTCACTTTAGATATGTTATTTACAATGATGGGAATACTCTGTATTCCCATTCACCCCTTCCACCCAAAAAACGGGTATATGGTTGACTCTCTTCCATATACCCTGGGATATAATTTTTATATAGGGCCAGCTCACCAGCGGGCCCTGTGATATAATTTTTATATAGGGCCAGCTCACCAGCGGGCGCAGTTTGACAATTTTTGTATAGGTCAGCTCACCAGCGGGCCTTCTCATATAATGTTTTATTGGGTCAGCTCTCTAGCGGGCCCTCTCATATAATGTTTTATAGCGTCAGCTCACTAGCGGGCCTTCGCATATAATGTTTAGGATGGTCAGCTCCGCAGCAGACCCTCACCCATAATGTTTTGGATGGTCGGCTCAGCGCACGTTTCCCTCTTAATCATGGGATATAATTTTTATATAGGGCCAGCTCACCAGCGGGCCCTGTGATATAATTTTTATATAGGGCCAGCTCACCAGCGGGCGCAGTTTGACAATTTTTGTATAGGTCAGCTCACCAGCGTGCCTTCTCATATAATGTTTTATTGGGTCAGCTCTCTAGCGGGCCCTCTCATATAATGTTTTATAGCGTCAGCTCACTAGCGGGCCTTCGCATATAATGTTTAGGATGGTCAGCTCCGCAGCAGACCCTCACCCATAATGTTTTGGATGGTCGGCTCAACGCACGTTTCCCTCTTAATCATGGCCTCAGTTCAGAAAAATCAAGGAAATTTTTGGGAGAATTTGCCTTTGCGCACGTTTCCCTCTTAATCATGGCCTCAGTTCAGAAAAATCAAGGAAATTTTTGGGAGAATTTGCCTCTGCGCACGTTTCCCTCTTAATCATGGCCTCAGTTCAGAAAAATCGAGGAAATTTTTGGGAGAATTTGCAGATGATATACAAGTAAATATACAGCAAATACTGTTTGGTAACAATTTTTCGCCTAAAGTCGTTTTTATCTGCCTTTTTGTGTGTTTTACGGTCAGTCTGTAAAAATGGCGTACTACGGGCGAAAGATCGTTCCCAGCAGCGATGTTGGAGTCCAAGATGCATCCAGACATCCTCCCTATGCTGTCCCTGAACCATTTCTGTGGTGTTTCCATCATTTTCTGCCCTTTTCCTATGGACCAGGCACCCTCCCCTCATCAGAGCAGGGGGTGCCTGGTGTAATGCTCGAGTCCTCCCATTGACTTCAATGGGGCTCGGGTGCTCGGCCGAGCACTCGAGCCTCCGGGGGTGCTCGGTCAGAGCACCCGAACACCCGAGCATTGGGGTGCTCGCTCATCACTAGTGGTTGCACATCGGAAACAATACAAACATTGGAGTTCGCACTGAAGTAACCCATTCTGCATTGATTGGATGGATTAAGCATAGTTTCTCTTTCTATTCCTTACTTCAATGTTACTGACCTTTCAAATGTCTACTATATGTGTTGTCCATTAACATATGGTTTTAAATGTTTTAATAAAGAAGCTTTTTTACTCCACTACTAAGTTGTGAGTCACATATTGCTTGCACATATTTGTGTTGTTTCTGATGTTAATATAGATGATTGACAGATACTTTTGTTTGCACGCAGTATCCAGTGCTGATTATCTTACAGACTTCTATATATTGATACATTGAAATGCTAAGTCTGGATATTCTAATGTGGTTGATGTATACTTTTGGAGCCGCCATTATTGTTACTGTTTTTTGTGTCTGGTTGCAACCGCACAACCTGATATATGGCAAATCCTTTGTGATTTCAGAATGGACTCTGGTTACGACAGATGCCATCCTGAGTGGCTGGGGTATGGTTCTGGGTCACCTGGGGATCCAGGGCAGGTGGACTGCGGAGGAGTCTCTTCAGTCAATCAATGTCCAGGAGCTCAGGGCACTCTTGTGTACTGGACCTCTCAGTTGAAGGGTCAACCAGTACGAGTCCAGTCAGACAATGCCATGACTGTGGCTTACATCAACCGTCAGGGGGACATTCCAAGTGCCACCGCCTGGTACAAAGTGAGGAACATTCTAGGTTGGGCAGAAGCCCATGTTCTGGCCATCTCTACTGTTCACATTCCAGGGGTAGAAAATGTGTTGGCAGACTTTCTAAGTTGCCAAGATGTGGATCCAGGAGAGTGGGAACTCAATCCAAAAGTGTTTCACCTGATTGTTTTAAATTAGGGACTGTCAACTATAGACCTGATGGCCACAAGGGACAACAGGAAGGTTTCATCCTTCTGCTCCCTGAGGGGGATCCTCTTGCTTTTGCCATGGATGCAATGTCAATTCCATGGAACTTCCACCTCACTTATGTCTTTCCTCTTATTCCTCTCATTCCTCAGGTACTCAGGAAGATCAGGATGGACAGTGCGACTGTAATTCTGGTCACTCCTTATTGGACCCAGAAGGTCTGGTTTGTGGATCTGGTGAGCCTCTCCATTCAGCATCTACTTCCACTTCCTCCCAGGCTGGACCTCCTTCTCCTAGGCTACTTATGGAAATAGGATGTGGAAAAGCTGGCTTTGATGGCATGGCTGTTGAACCCCTCATCCTGAAGAAGAAGGGATTTTTCACTGAGGTCATTTCTACTATGCCTGTCTCCTCTAAGGTCTATCACAGGGTTTGGTCTATTGTTCATTCCTGGGGTGTGGGCAGGGACCTGTCTTCACAGGACTTTATCCTTCTGGTGTTTCTATCCTTTCTCCAGGATAGTGTGAACAATGGATTCAATCTGAGTTCCTTGAAGTTTCAGATCTTGGCTCTCTCTGTCTTTTTCCAGAGACATGTTGCCACTGTCATTAATGTCAAGGTATTCCTTAAGGGAATTCAAGGCTCCCACTCCTCCTGGGACCTTAATTTGGCTTTGGGTGTTCAGCAGAGGCTTCCTTTTGAACCCCTTGCTACCTTCCCTATAAGTCAGCTGACAAGTATGATTGCCTTTCCACTGGCAGTGGTCTTAGCTGAGACCACTGAGTTGCGGAGTTGCTGTGTTGTAAGTTGCTTTTCCTGTTTTTTTCACAAGGACAAGGTTTTTCAAGCTTCTCGGGAATTTCTTCCCAAGGTAGTTTCTGAGCTCCACATCAATCAGGAGATTGGTGTGCCTTCCTTCTGTCCTCATACTAAATCTGACAAGGAGAGGGATCTCCACTTGCTGGACTTGGTGTGGTGCTATAAGACTGATTCTCTGCTTGTCATTCCTGAGGGTCCTAGGGCAGGCCAGGCTGCTACCAAGGTCACAGTGGCCTCTTGGATCAAGTCTACTATATGAAAGGTGTATGAACTCAGGCAAAATCCTGATATCTTCAATTTTACAGAGCATTCCACTAGGTCTGTAGGGGCCTCCTGGTCCTATGAGAATCAGGCCTCAGATGAGCAGTTGCGCAAGGTAGCAACTTTGTCCTTCTTACATACCTTTGCAAAGCAAAATCTTGTGGATGTCCAAACTTCAGCTGAAGCCAGCTTTGGCCGGAAGGTCCTTCAGGCGGTTCTGCCTGTCTAGGGACCTGTCTTTTTCTTGGTCTTACAATTGTTCGGGTGTTCTTATGAGACACATTGGAAGTTGTTATTGTGTGCTGTGCTTAGTGTTCTTTGACACTTATTTTGGTGTGAATAGTCTTAGGGAACTCCATCATAGTAGGGATAGGTGTGAGGTCTTTTCTCCTTCTACCCAGATGAGAAAATAGTATATCAGTCTTATCTGTTAAATCCTTTTCTCTTAATCCATATGGAACACAGGTCTCCTACCCAGCAAAAGCAACCTTTGTTGGTCTGGCCTGTTTGGTCGTGGGAATCCTTGTTTATTCTCACAGGATCTTCCTTCTTCTTTTCTTGCTGTGCCTGTTGTGTGGTTTTGGTCACATCATAACTGGAGGTGGGGCAAAGATTGAGCTGGTGGCGAGGCTGGGAGTCTTCACCTACAAGACCCTGTCTTTTGAGATGTGTTCTGCTCTCCCAAGGAGGAACTCAGATTCATGGTACCTGTGTTCTATATGGACTAAGAGAAAAGGATTTAACAGGTCAGATTGAAATCCAATTTTTAGTCATTGGGAGTTTTTTGAATTTTCGTTTCTCCCTTTTGGTGCAGTTGGTTTGTCCCACTATTACGCCACTTTTCTTTGTGCATTAGACCTCAAATAATAATTTAGTTTGTGTTATGAATGAATAGCTGTTGGTGAAGAATGTTCTCCAGCATCCAACGGGTTAAGCCACTGTGTTCTTGCCTGGGTATGCATTGCATATGTGCAATGAATCATATCTTGTAAAAGAAGACGCTGCTGCAGAAGCTTCAGAAGACACTGAACCACATGCACAGAAACAAAAGCGAGCAATTCACTGGCAAACCAGCTGCACTGCATAAAATACATTACAACTCTCACTGATCTAAATAAGGCTTTTTACCCCTTCAGTGTTTGAGAGTTCTCCAAGCATTCATGTCTCTAGTCGTTAAGAGGTTAAAATACTCAACATTTGTTCCCTATGTTTAATTTGGATTGCTACAGAATTCTTTTGTACATATGGTCAACTGATATCTCTTTATACCAGTGATATGACAGCATACAACAGAACTGAGCAATCTGAGACCCTCCAGTTGTTCTTGACTACAACTCTTATCCCTAGCCAGCTGTTGGCTATTCCAGAACAGTTGCATGGCCTTAGTTTGCTAACCCCTGGTGTCTGCTGTAGCCTTAGGGGTATGAAATGCTTGGCTCTACAGCTGTTGAGGAGTGGGGACTACAACTTATATCTTCCTAAATCAGCTGTTGCATATTTGGGCATGATGGGCAACAGCTGGAGAGCCAATGTTTAGCTACCTATGCTGTAGCCTCAGGCAGGTTATCCCTTTAGTGTAAGGGAGGTATCCAATACATTGCAATGCAATGTGTTCAATACCTCTCTGGCACTCAAAGGGTTAAGGAGGGACTGAACATAGCCTGCATATGGCACTCAGGTAGGATTTAACCATGTCAAACACTTTTAGCCTTTCAATAGGAATGATGTGCAATGGTTTGGTTTGTAGTAATGATATTGTTTACATTTCTGTGTATGCAGCATAGTCATATGCGTGGTAGTATGCTTCTTTAAATAAGTTCTTTTTTTCTGTATTGACATTTATGCACAAGCGGTAGCCCAAAAAACCCAACTTTTGAACACTCCTATGAAACCCTTAAGAAAAGCAATCAAGGGTTAACTAACTCCTTTACAACTGCTATATTTCAAAGGTCCTTTGAACTCATATAATGCTGTCAAAAACAGGTTGCTTGTTTTAAAATGCAACATCCTATTGCCTATGTGAAACTAATAACCACTACAAAGAAAATAGCAGTTTCTAGTATTTCTTTATGTTCTCTGGTAAAGTCACAGTATCCTTTCTTTAAAGTTGTGAAAGTTTTTCAAATCAGTGGCAAGCTATTTTGTTTGTCTCAGAGCTAGATTCCCAAAGCACCACTGGCCAGAACTGGTTTATGGTCTGGTCATTCAGAAACTTGGTACAGAAAGTATGTTTTTTACAATATACTTGATGCTATCTTTGACCTAAACTACAAATAAAAATCAATGTCTCCCAACCACAAACAATAACCAACACCATACATGACTCCTTTTGGAATAAGGGTTTAAATTTAATAGGATAAATTAAATATGATTGTATATATAGGATCATATAGACATATACATTTTAAGGAGAAAGGCAGTGTTTTCCATGTCCATTGTCCTATAATTTATGCAGCAGCAATATGGGGTATATACACAGGAACACACACACACACCCACTCCCCATTGCCTTCTACTTGGCTTAAAAGGCATACTATGATATTTTGCGTGATGACATAGGAGATAGGCAGGTACAAACCAAATAAATTGAATGAGGTGACTATTTAATGTGGAATCATATCCTATATAATAATTCGCTAAAACGTTTGTCATGATGCAGTCATGCGCAGTAGAGACTGCTACGCATGCTGAAGTCATGCGGAGTAGAGACTGCCCACTTTGCAGTCATGGTCAGTTCTGACTGCCCGAACGCGCCACGGCTGATACAGAGCGGGGCGCTCCGAATTAAGATCGGAGTCCTCTCTGTGCACCTTTCTGGGACAAGCTCCGTATCAGCTGTGGCTCATTCGGGCAGTCAGTACTACTCATGACTTCAGCGGGGCCACTGAGAAGAGAGGATCCGGCCACCAGCTGAGGTTGCTGGGTGGCATTGTGGCCCGTGTACACAGGCTTTTCAACTAGTTAGTACATGATTCTCTAGTGACTCTGAGGCTGATGTACTAAAGAATAAGGAGTGGATGAAAGGTCCCATAATGTTCCTGCAAAAAAAATCAGTGAAAAACACATTATTGTCTGCTTTTCAATGGATAAAAAGTTTTCACCCATTGATTAACTTTTTTTTGCACTTTTCTGCTATAAAAGCATGACATTTTCCAGGAAGTGATATACAATGGAAACAGTTACAGAGCAAGATAGATGTGCTGTATTGTTCTGGTGTGATCTTTTTAGCAAAAATGAGGCAGGAGAGGCTCATAGTGACTGCTATCACGATGAGCAAATTTAAAAATAACAAAAGGAGGAACTGTTAGGGCCCTTATGTGTCCACTGAGTCAGAGGAGGAGAAAGTGACCACTACAGCCCCAATGCTGGCCAGTCCCCCTAAATCACCTCTAGGCCTGCTGCCAGATGTGCTGCCCCCGCTGCCACCAGTGCTATGCCTGCTGTCTGCAGGGCTGGATTTACATCTCAGAAGCCTGTAGGCACAGAAATTTGAAGCGCCTTCCCCCCATGGGCCCTCTGCACTGGATACCTCCACAATGCTCCTAATCTCCACATTGCCCCCCTCATCATCTCCATATTGCCCTCACATTGCCCCCATCATCTCCATATATCATATTGCCCTCATATTGCCCCCATCAGCTCCATACTGCCCCCATCAGCTCCACATTGCCCTCACAATGCCCCCCATCAACTCCATATTGCCCCCATCAGCTCCACATTGCCCTCACAATGCCCCCCACCAGCTCCACATTGCCCTCACAATGCCCCCCATCAGCTCCATATTGCCCCCATCAGCTCCACATTGTCCTCACAATCTCCCCCATCAGCTCCATATTGCCCCCATTAGCTCCACATTGCACCCCATTAGCTCCACATTGCCCTCACAATGCCCCCCATCAGCTCCATATTGCCCCCATCAGCTCCACATTGCCCTCACAATCCCCCCCCATCAGCTCCACATTGCCCTCACAATGCCCCCCATCAGCTCCATATTGTCCCCATTAGCTCCACATTGCCCCCCATTAGCTCCACATTGCCCCCACATTGCCTCCCCCCGTTGTCCGTTTTCTACCTCCCTGGTAGGATATCTGTATGTGCCTCCTTTGGCACAGTCTTGTACCTGATGGAGCTTCCGCGCGGTCTCCTATTCAGGAATGCAGAGCGCTGGGAGATGATGTCATCTCCCAGCGCTCTGCATTCCTAAAGAGGCGACGAGGGAGCTCCATCAGGTACAAGACTGGGAGGGCGGGCAATGTGAGTGGGTGCCGCCTGTGCAGCCAGAGAGGTGGCTGTCTGACATGCTGCCACCAATGCTATGCCTGCTGTTTGACATGCTGCCCCTGCTGCCACCAATGCTATGCCTGGTGCCAGTGCTGCCCCTGCTGCCACCAGTGCTGTGCCTACTGTCAGATGTGCTGCCCCTGCTGCCACCAGTGTTGTGCCTGCTTCCAGTCCTGAACCTGCTGCCAGAGTGTGTTGTAATTCTCACGAAGGGGGGAAGGAGAATATGATTATTTTTATTAAATGCCCCCAATCCTAGTAAACAAACCCCCCAAAACATACCCTGTTCAAATGATTCTTTCCCCATTCTCCACCAACACAGGCACCTTCTTCATACTATGCCTTTGGGAAATAAAATAACATCTGCTACGTGTTGTGTGTAAATTCAGTGTTCCCATTGATTTCAATGGAATGAGCTAGGTGAAAAAAGCAGAAAATGACTTATTGCGGGAACTTTTTCGCCAAGAGGTAAGGGCCATTATTCACCAATTTTGGTTTGAGGTGAAAATTTTCACCCATCCCTACTAAATATATTCTGAAGCAAAGCAGCTGTACCATAGAAGATAATATATATTACTGTTTATTTCAGTAGTGCTTTTTCTAGAGAACTCTCCAACTCATTGTTGATGTGCTGTTAGTTTGTCCCAGAATAACACAGTGTAGTTGATAATTGTGCATATGGACTAGGATAGTGATTGGCTATTTTTCTATTCGTGCTCAGTATAACTGAAAGCAGTTTCCTGGTGACACTAACTGAACAGAATTGCAGATATTTTGCTGCATGATCTGTTTGCTGTCTTCAGTTATTTCATTTTTCATATTGTGATATATTACAACACAAATATTAAAATGTCTCTAGAGAGGCCTAGGGATATTTAATTTCATTATGCATTTGATTATTTCGATTTTAAGGCTATTATGCCTTAAAGCTTCCTTAAAACTTCATTTCCTTTTTTTCCACTATGTTTTTTCTTACAGTACCAAAGAGTACAGTTCATCTTCAAGGAGTGGCCTCAGTAAAGCTTCATATCTGGATCTTAGCATCTGCTTATTCAGATAAACTTCCCTTCCAGCTGAGAGATGCAGACTAGTTTCAGAAACACTGTTGTGTCTGGAAACTTCTCTGCATTCATGTATTCCCATAGGACAAATCCCATTTTATGGCAGGTGGTCAAAGGAGTAGAACAGAAGCAGGCCACCCATTCAGCCAAATAACTGTTAAACAGGAGGAACAACATGTTCTAGTCAGGAAACAATAAACAGTTCACTACCTGCAGTCTATGTGCCTTGTTCAAAAGGAAAGTAAAGTAATACGTGGGCAAACTATTCGCATTATTGTGGAAAATGAAGAACTTCAATTTTAAACCTTTGAATGCTATAGACATCTCCAACGCATGTATTGGAGACCTCTCTAGCATTCAAGGGGTTAACATACCCATTTAACTTAATGGGTACTTTTAGTCCCCCCCATAGTGTAAATAAATGGTTTGCCCCTGTTTTCTTCCACTTTTCTTTTGAACATATGACCCTAAGTCATTTTGTTATTCTAATAAATGAGGCACAATGATGCTGATTTACTAAGAAGAACTAAACTAATTCTGCAATTTACCAGCTGAATCATAGATGGGAAATAATAATTCCAATTGATTAAAAGGGGCTTTTAGTACATAAGCATCCCTGAGGCACAAAAGAGTAACACTTATTTAAAGTGGATCTGATCACCAGCATTTAGTTTAATTAAACGTGCATATTTACACAGCCTATACTTTGTGCCTTGTTTTTCAAATATTTTAAATAGTTTTAGGAAATATTGGTTTAGTTGATGGGAAATCTAATCTTAGCAGAGCTTTGTTCTCCGACCTGCCTGATAAAGCATGTATAATTACTCACACATACAGAAACTCACCTCTCTCTGCTGTGTCCCCAAGTGGCACAAATCCACAGAGGAGCCTTCACTGCAGTAATGAGAGATTGTTCCCGTTTACTGAGGTATATTTCCACTGGAATTGCTAGCTGTCAGAGGGGCAGGACTGTTCTGTTCATTGTGGGTTGCATCCCTTGTGCTTGCTGGCCTTGGCTGTTCTGGAGCCTCCTGTCTTCTGCACTCCCGGTGGTCTGCTATAGCGCATACCCATTTCCATGTTGTTTTGACTTCTAACAACTGGTGAAGGGGACGTAAAAGATGAGCTAAGTTCGCTAGAAATCTATGATAATAATTGAGAAGACCCAAATATGAATGGAATTGATGACATCTGTGGGATTGGAGCCTGGACCAATGCTTGGACCTTAGAGTGGACAGTGTGTAATCCAGTTTTATGTATTATGTGTCCACAAAATAATCATTTTGTTTAGAAAAATTCACACTTATCTAAATAGGTCCAGAATCCATGTTCTTGCAGTCTCTTGAGTAACGCCTTTTCCTCTTCTGTCTTTTCTGTCATCTAACTAGCTTTTAGTAAGTGGAATACCAACTAGAATAGTCTCTATCATTTTCGGCCAAATGGTAGGGGCAGAGTCTATGCCAAAAACTGTCCAATTATAGTCGTATAATCCCCTGGGAGTATTGATTGTGAGAAGTTGGCAGCTGTCAGGGTGTACGTCTATCTGTAAGTATCCTTGCTTAAGGTCAATCTTACAGAAGGTCACTACTGCAAAAGAGGCAAACAATTGCTCAAGAAGAGGTAGCGGATACTGATCCACAGAGTCTGATCTTCTCAGTCTTCTTAACCACCGGTATAATTTGTGAAGCCCATCCACTGGGGGGGGGGGGAGGCGGGACTGGCAAAATTATGCCTTCCAAGTGATTTATTTCATTTTATTATTATTATTATTATTATTATTATTATTATTATTCTTTATTTATATAGCTCCAAATAATTCCACAGTGCTGTACAATAGGGAATAGACATACAGAGGTATTAAATAAGACAGTCAAATGTGGAGAACAGAAGGATCAGAGGGCCCTGCTATAGAGAGCTTACAGTCTAGAGGAAGACTAGACTTTTGTTTTGAAAAAGAAGGAAATTGAGCAGGCCTAACGGCCTAATAAAGTTATAGGGTGAGGGGAGTGGTAGGGGAAGCAATTGAGAGCATCCAGACTAGGAAGAGGGTAGAGTGAAGAAGGCAGACTAGCAGCACTAGCAGCAGGGACAGGCAGCTCCTGGTGGTGGTATTATTGCTGACAGGCAACAATTCTGCCTTCTTCAGTATCATGTTCCACCTGGACAATGCCGTGGTGGGAACGGGACTTCCAGGGTCAGGGGAATGGTATGGGTTCCCTTGACCCTGGGAGCCCCCTTCCCCCCACGGCATTGTCCAGGTGGAACATGATACTGAGGAAGGCAGAATTGTTGCCTGTCAGCAATAATACCACCACCACCAGGAGTAGAGATCAGCTGTCTGTGCCTACTGCTAGTGCTGCCAGCCTGACTTCTTCAGGTCAACAAGAAATGGCAAGTGTGACATTAGGGGTCACCTCCTCCAACCAGTGAGATGTCTGTAACAGAGCAGCAGCAGCAAGGAGGAACTGGTGATGGTGGTGATGATGATGGTGGAGAAGCTGGGGTGGAAGAGACACTGATGGCCTTTCTTGCCCAAACTGAGAAAGAATGGGAATTGGAATTTGCGGAGTTTGCAACTGCTCTCATTCCTGCTGAGTTGCAAGGGCAGCAGGATGTTGAGGAGCAGCCTGGTGTGCCACAGACCACCATGGACACAGTGGGAATGGGGTCAACAAGTGATGCGGGACTACTAGGACAGGTTCCACTTGCCAGCAACAGCAATACTCCTGGCCCTAGTAGCAGTGCTGATTCTGAGGCAGTAGCATCAATAGCAGCAACATCATCCTCTGCCCCAGACCGCGAAGGGGAATCTGGAGGAGAAGAAGAGGCCATTCTTCTCCACCTTTCCCCTCCCCCCTGAAGTCATAGGTGAGTGGCTATTTTTCTTGTGGGGCAGGCACAGTACAGTCATCAACAACAGCACTGTGCACAATGTGTGACAAGTCAGGAAAAAGGGGAAAGACAGACACCATGAAATTTATGAGAAACATGTTAATGCCAAACAATCATCACAGAAATCTGGCACTGCTATTGCTGTACCCCCTGACTCTCTCCAAAGGCAACAAGAGGTGAGGGGAAGATCAAAGAGGAGGAAGAACTGAGAAACCCAGCCAGAGGCTGAAAGTTCAATGACGAACCTTCTTGCTCTAGGGTAACTACATCTTCTGCTATTCCACTTCGTTCATCGTTAGTTAACACGCCAAGTGATAGCCATTCTGGAGGAGAATCACAACCAGAGCATCAAGTGGCATCTGAGGAGATTCCATCCGGCATAACATACTAAGCTGGTGGCAGGGAGGGTCCATCATTACTATTAAACTGTCTGCAAGTTGTCATGTGTTTTCACATTGATTTCAATTAAATGAGTTTGGTGAAAAAAGCTGAAAAACTTCACTTTTCACAGGAAATTTTCCACTAGGTGGGAAGTAACATTTTTCTCCTATTTCTCTTTTGAGTCAAAAATTTTTGGCCCTCCCTAGTTGGGATTACTGAGGTGGAGGGAGTTGAGATGGAACTGGATCAAGTAGGTAAGTAGTGAGATGTGAAGATGAGAGGAGCTTGGTAACTTCAGCTGACACAGGAGTGAATGAATGGAAGAGACAATTGAGTGTATGGTGGGTACTGTACTGGAGATGTGGAGTATGTTTAGAAGATGGTTATTCTGGATTGTATCAGTCTTCTCTTTGAAGTAGTTGGCAAGATTGTGGATAGTGAAGGTAATGGTTGAGGTGGATGTCTTGGTCAAAGTAACAAGTTAAAAGTGGAGAAGTGTTGTGGACTGTATGATAGGATATAAGGAAAGTGAAATATTTGGCTAGGGTGAAGACAGAATTATAGGAGCAGAAGATGACTTTGTAGTGTACAAAGCCAGATTTTGAGTGTGGTTTCCTCCTGTTATTCTCAACAGAGTGTGAGTACCTTTGGAGGTATCATATAATGTTCCTTCCTTCCTTCCTTCCTTCCTTCCTTCCTTTCTTTCTTTCTTTCTTTCTTTCTTTCTTTCGTCCAATTTCCATATCTGTGTCAGGGGTATGATAATGAGCTACTGGTCATCAAATGTGATAATGCATTTGGATAATATCACATCATCTCAAGATTGACACTATTGCACTGTAGTTCCAAATGGTACAACATGTGTTTAAGCCTCATGCCACCAATACCAACAGTATGCACAAGGACAAGAAACTTCATCTGCCAAATCAATGGTCCTTAATATTTTAATTCAATATTTGACTGCTGTACGTTATCTAGGTATGTTCTTAAAAGACACTTATATCAAGAGCAGAGTCCTCTTTTAACTGCTAATATCCTATATAATAATTTGCAAGGATGTTTGTCAGTAGCTGTCATGCGCAGTAGAGACTGCCCGAACGCACAGAATGCTGGGAGTTTTCTGTGCTTTCGGCCAGTCTCTAAAGGGCATGACTGCGTCGATGGCAGGACGCAGAGCAGGACGACCTCTTAAGCCTTTGAGTGCCAGAGGGGTACGCAACGCATTGCAAAGCAATGCGTTGCGTACCCCTCTGGCACTCAAAGGGTTAACATCACCCTGACCTTTGCCCGTGTACATGGGCTTTTACACTAGTACAGGAATATTTGACAACCAACATTATTATGAGTTAGCATGGGTTTTATAAAGAATGTATCATATCAAACTAATTTACTTGCATTCTATGTAAGGGAAAGCAACAACATGGACAACAGGATTGCTGTTGATGTAGTATACATAGAATTTTAAAAAGTCTTTGACACTGTGCCTCACAAACTAAACTAAGAGGCGTTTACTTGGGAGGTGATATCTATGCATGGACAGAGGACTTGTTAAATGAACAAAGGAATGAAAGTAGTTCTGTATTTGAAACCTTTTCAAGTTGTAAGTCGATTGCCTCAAGGTTCAGTCCTGGACTCCATGCTTAAAAGCAGTGTCTCAATCTTTCCTTGTCAGACTAAACAATATAAGGAAATATATTCCAAACAGGATGTCCTTTTCTCTGTAGAAACAGTTTTCGATAAACTGAGTGAATGGGCAGAAATGTGTCAGATGAGGTTTAATATAGGTTATGCATTTAGGCAGCAGAAAGGAGCATGTTGTATGTACACTAAATGGGAAACTACTTGAGGAATCATGGCTAGAGAACGATTTAGACAGTAGACCACAGCAGTGTGCAGTGTTACTTACCAACAGAAACAGCCAATAGGGTAAATCATGTATGAAAAGGATAAAGATGCAAGGCATGGGAATATAATTCTACTTATTTATAAATCTTTGTAAGACCTCATATGTAATATAGAGTACAGTTTTCAATAAAAATTCTTAAAACATATTTTATTGAATTGTAAAAAGCACAGAGATGCGCAACAAAATTGGATAAATTGATAAATGGATTGGAAGATTATATAGTAGGGGTGTCAGATTGCATTACTAAAGGGCAGAGACAGTGCAGGTTTTTGAGATATCCTGGATTTTGTCAACTGGACTGAGCTATTTATGGCATCACCTGTGCAAAATCGTGAATATTCCTAAAACCTGCACTTTTAGGAATGCAGTTTGAGTCCCCTATTATAGACCATACAAAATGAGTTTGTTTACATTAGAGAAGCAACTTTTAAAATGGATATGATTACTATTTCAAAATATATTCAATGCCAATACAAAAAGATTTCTGTGGAAATATTTACTCAAGGAACTGAGATAAAAAATAAATAAGGGGTTATCCATTAAGACTAGAGGAAAGGCACTTCAACTAAAACAAAGGTAGGGATTTTTTTTACTGTACGGTTGTGGAATAATTTGCCTTGGGATGCTGTGCTTGTAGAAACTTTCTTGCTCAGAACAATTTTTTGGAGTCAGGAAGTATTTTTTTCACCCATTTGTCTTAATTGTGAATTGTTTTGATAGGGTTTCTCTCTTTTTTCCTCTGGATCCACAAAGGTAAAATGGGAAAAGCTAATCTTGCATTTTCTTCCACCACAAAAGCTGTTAAGGCCAGATACAGCATTTAAAGGGATAGTAATATTTAAAATGTAAAAAAGAATATGTTGTAGGATTTATCCCCATGAGTAAATTAAGGGTACTCCCACTGCTGAAAGGTGTATTGTTCAAAAATTATTACAGATCAGGCTTGAATTTTTTTAGGTACAGTATCACAGTGACCCGAAAGTGTACAGTGGTGCTGTTGTTACACCAGCCTATGGAGATTCATGGTCAACTGACCAGAGCTTTCTATAGGATGGTATAGCAACAGCTCCACTGTACAATTTCAGGGCACTATGATACTGCACCTAAGAAATTCTAGTTTGAGCTATAGTAATATTTGAATAAAACACCTTTCAGCAGTGGGAGTACCTTTGTTTTACTCAGGGGGATAAACACTATAAAATATATTTTTTATATATTAAGTATTACTAGCCCTTTAAAGATGAACAGTTCTGGAGCAAACCAGCTGCACCACAGAGGAAAAAATTAAAGCTCCCATTGATTTAAATTTGGATATTAACTTTTTGAACGCTTGAGAGGTCTCCAACATATTAATTTGCAATGTGTTTGCAATATCTTTAGCATTCAAAGGGTTAAATCAGTGGTCATATTTGAAATTTGTGTTTGCCCCCAATGTTGCATTTGATTTGCTGCAGAATTGCTAATCTTTTGTTTTCTGCATACAGCCCTTAGTATGGAACATGCAGCCCATAAATAAATCCCAAACCGATCATACCAGAAAGATAAAATTGTTAGCTGTGCTCTGTCCTGACACGCTTGGTTTGAAATGCCAGACATTCAGAATTTGCAATGCTCAGGAAACTGACAGAAAAATAAAAGCAGCCCTCAATTATGTCTTGAAGTGAACCAGTTGTGCAGCAGTGAAATCCATGAAAACAAACATGCACACAAAGCTCTATGGCTTTCACCTTGTGAATTGTGTCTAATTATCTGCTGGGTGTGACTAAATGTGGATACTGCTATGTTACACAAGGTAGTAATTTAATGCACTGTTAAACAGTTATTTGTAGGGGAAAAACACCTTGAAAATGTAGTGATGTGGAAGGGTTGTACCTCACTATAGGATTTTTATTGCACTTCGTTTCAGAAAATAAACTGTATATTTACTTTAAAATCAAATATTACTGTGCATGCGTCTTTCTTCTGGGTTATAGAATTGATTCATACATACAAATGTAGCAAACTTTAATGTATCTACAGTATAACAATTTTACAGAGTTCCATTGAATGGCAATGATGTAAATGGGACAGATAGAATCCCAATGAAAGTTCCATCTAACACTATTGTATATATGTATCTTTGTATGTATCTTTATTTCCATACACGTACACAGTGCTTTACAGAAATAGTAATAATACAATACAAAAAACAGGACTGGGTTAAGAACATCAGGCTAAAGTGTGATCATTTAATTATTAGCAGGGAGGAAATTGCATCAAAGGCAATCATACAATGAGAAGGGGACATTGCCACAAGGACCATACAATCCAATTAGTAATCATGACAACATGTGGAGACCTTGGAAGTGCAAGTACAAGTCTTCAGTAAAAGAAGTGCAGAATGATTCTAATGTGATTGTCAGTGGCACAAGGAAGATACTGTTACTGAGATGCCTCTTTGAGCAAGTGGGTTTCCTGGAGATGCTTGAAAGTGAAGAGTGTGGATGACTGGTGAATGGTGATAGGATGGACAAGCCAAAGTTGAGTGGCAGCCAGTGAAAAAGATATCAGACGAGAGATGGCTCAAGTTGTGTAAGGATTAGGGATGAGCGAGCACCCCGATGCTCGGGTGCTCGGGTGCTCTGACCGAGCACCCCCTGATGCTCGAGTGCTCGGCCGAGCACCCGAGCCCCATTCAAATGAATGGGAGCACTCGAGCATTAAACCAGGCACCCCCTGCTCTGATGAGCGGAGGGTGCCTGGTCAATGTCCCCCTTCATCTCCGCTATGCCCCTCTTCCACAATGTCCCCCTTCATCTCCTATGCCATAGAGGAGATGAAGGGGGACATTGTGGAAGAGGGGCATAGCGGAGATGAAGGGGGACATTGTGGAAGAGGGGCATAGACTCTATGCCCCTCTTCCACAATGTCCCCCTTCATCTCCGCTATGCCCCTCTTCCACAATGTCCCCCTTCATCTCCGCTATGGCATAGGAGATGAAGGGGGACATTGTGGAAGAGGGGCATAGCGGAGATGAAGGGGGACATTGTGGAAGAGGGGCATAGCGGAGATGAAGGGGGACATTGTGGAAGAGGGGCATAGAGTCTATGCCCCTCTTCCACAATGTCCCCCTTCATCTCCGCAATGCCCCCGTACCTCCATTCCCTGGTGGTCCAGCGGAGCGTCTTCGGATCTGTGCCTCTTCCGGCACAGATCCTCTTCACCCGAACATGTCGGGCGAGCACATGGCGGTACTCGTACGAGTACCGCCATGTGCCGAGCAGAGCGATGCTCGAGCCGATCCGAGCATCGGCCGAGCACGCTCGCTCAACACTAGTAAGGATAGGAGAGAAAGAACACTTGAGAAGAACACAAGTGATGGGAAGGGGTATAACGGGAGATAAGAGCAGATTTGTAAGAGGGTTTTGAAGAAGAAAGAGACTTAAAGGAGAGGAGAAGAATTTTTTAAGAAATACAAGACTTTTTAAGTAGCCAAGAGAGGGATTTCATGAGCAGATGAGAGGGAAGGTATCAGGGAGCAAAGGTAATTAGTTATTCTTGCAGCTGAATTGAGAACAAACTGAAGAAGACAAAGACGAGAGGCAGGAAGACCAGAGTATAGAAAGCTGCAATACTTGAGTCTATCTTTCTTACCCCTGATTATACCACTTGAAAAAGACAACTTTTATCTATGCTTGTCACAGTGAGCATATAACCACTAATTGGTTCATGTGCACATGCACAGCAGGTACCAGTGAGTGGTAGGCATTAGTGATGATCGAGCACCCCGATGCTCGGGTGTTCGGGTGCTCTGGCCGAGCGCCCCCGGAGGCTCGAGTGCTCGGCCGAGCACCCGAGCCCCATTGAAGTCAATGGGAGGACTCGAGCATTACACCAGGCACCCCCTGCTCTGATGAGGGGAGGGTGCCTGGTTCATAGGAAAAGGTCAGAAAATGATGGAAACACCACAGAAATGGTTCAGGGACAGCATAGGGAGGATGTCTGGATGCATCTTGGACTCCAACGTCGCTGCTGGGAACGATGTTTCGCCCGTAGTATGCCATTTTTACAGACTGACCGTAAAACACACAAAAAGGAAGATAAAAACGATTTTAGGCGAAAAATTGTTACCAAACAGTATTTGCTGTATATTTACTTGTATATCATCTGCAAATTCTGCAAAAAATTTCATCGATTTTTCGGAACTGGGGCCATGATTAAGAGGGAAACGTGCGCAGATTAAAGCAGGTGTTCAACGTGGTTATGGCCCGGGTAAGGTACAGCATTCAGGAACGGAGGCCGCAGCTACCACAGGTTTTACAACATGTCCGTTTGCCCTTGTTAAGTCCAAAATTTATAGTCGGAACAGTGGGGTCTGATCCATTGAGTAAAAGTGATGAAGTGACTTAGTGGATGAAGCCAAGAACTACCTTCTGCTCTGTCGAACACCCCAGCCCTATTTAATTCAATGGGAGGACCTGAGGCACTTCGATACAACCTGTATATCACAAAATGGAGGGCCTCATTCACATTGTGGTACAATAGTTCAGGTAGTGGTCCAACACTCATAAAGCCTATGCACTAAGTGAAAGGGCTGCCAAAAATTAGACTGAAATGTCACTCCAATTCACCCTTTATTACACATAAAGGAGGGCATCATACACAGCCTTGAAAAATTAGGATTAATGGCCTGCTGGTGACCCTCTAAAACATTAGGGGCGAGGGCATGCCGCTAAGCTGACCATCTAAAACATTAGTAATGAGGGTCTGCTGCTGAGCCGACCATCTAAAACTTTATGGGTGAGGGTCTGCTGCGGAGCTGACCATCCTAAACATTATATGCGAAGGCCCGCTAGTGAGCTGACCCAATAAAACATTATATGAGAGGGCCCGCTAGAGAGCTGACCCAATAAAACATTATATGAGAAGGCCCGCTGGTGAGCTGACCTATACAAAAATTGTCAAACAGGGCCCGCTGGTGAGCTGGCCCTATATAAAAATTATATCACAGGGCCCGCTGGTGAGCTGGCCCTATATAAAAAATTATATCACAGGGTATATGGAAGAGGAGGAGGAGGATGAGAAGATTAAGAGTCAACCATATACCCGTTTTTTGGGTGGAAGGGGTGAATGGGAATACAGACTATTGCCATCATTGTAAATAACATATCTAAAGTGACTTTATGTTCACCCGGGGCTTTCCTCCAGTGGAGTGGAGAAGTCAGGGGAAATCCAGGCCTTGTTCATTTTTATAAGTGTCAACCTATCAGCATTTTCGGTGGAAAGGCGGATACGCTTATCTGTTATGATGCCACCAGCAGCACTAAATACCCGCTCAGACAGAACGCTGGCGGCAAGGCAGGGCAGCACCTCCAAGGCGTAGAGTGCCAGTTCATACCACGTGTCCAGCTTGGACACTCAGTAGTTGTAAGGCACAGAGGGATCATTGAGGACGCTGACACGGTCTGCTACGTACTCCTTCACCATCTTCCAAAACTTTTCCCTCCTTGTGACACTAGGCTGCACATCAGGGTGAGGGTGCTGGCGGGGTGTCATAAAGGTGTCCCACGCCTTGGAGAGTGTTGCCCTGCCTTTGTCGGAACTGCTGTGTGCTCCCCTTTTCTCCCCTTCTCGGTTGGCCTAGGTAGCACGTACTCTGCCGCCAGCATTGTCAGATGGAAAATTTTGGAGCAATTTTTCAACAAGAACCTTCTGATATTGCACCATTTTGCTTGTCCTCTCCACCAGAGGAATGAGAGATGAGAAATTCTCTTTGTAGCGGGGGTCCAGAAGGGTGAACACCCAGTAATCTGTGTTGTCTAAAATGCGTATAACGCGTGGGTCACGGGAAAGGCAGCCTAACATAAAGTCAGCCATGTGTGCCAGAGTACCAACAGGCAAGATTTCGCTGTCCTCACCAGGAGGATGACTCTCAATCTCCTCATCCTCTTCCTCCTCTTCTGCCCACCCACGCTGAAGAGATGGAAATAAAGTTCCATGGCTACCCTCTGTAGCGGAGGCAACCGTGTCTTCCTCCTCCTCCTCCGCCTCCTCCAATTGTCGCTGAGAAGACGAAGTGAGGGTGCTCTGGCTATCACCTTGTGTAAGCTCTTCCTCCCCCATTTCCACCTCTTCCACATGCAAAGCGTCGGTTTTAATTGTGAGCAGCGAGCGTTTCAGTAGACACAGAAGTGGGATGGTTACACTGATAATAGCGTTATCGCCGCTCACCATCTGTGTCGATTCCTCAAAATTGCGTAAAACCTCACAGAGGTCTGACATCCATTCCCACTCCTCACTTCTGATTAGAGGAAGTTGAACGGAGAGGCGACGACCGTGTAACAGCTGGTACTCCACTACTGCCCTCTGCTGCTCACAAAGCCGGGCCAACATGTGGAAGGTGGAGTTCCAGCGCGTGCTCACGTCACACAGCAGCCGGTGAGCTGGCAATTGTAAGCGCTGCTGCAGCTTCAACAGGCCGGCTGAAGCTGTAGATGACTTACGGAAATGTAAACACACGCGGCGCACCTTCGTCAAGAGATCATGCAAATTGGGGTAGGTTTTTAGAAATCGCTGAACCACTAAATTAAATGCATGCGCTAGGCATGGTACGTGTGTGAGCTTGCCGAGCTCCAAAGCCGCCACCAAGTTACGCCCATTATCACACACAACCATGCCTGGTTGCAGGTTGAGTGCTCGGTCTGGTGACTAATCCCCTGCAACAGCTCTGAGGCCATGTGCTGTTTGTCCCCAAGGCAGATCAGCTTCAGCACGGCCTGTTGACGCTTCCCCACTGCAGTGCTACACTGCTTCCAGCTACCGGCTGATGGGTGAGTGGCGCTGCGCGCAGAGAATTCGGAGGTGGAAACGGAGGAGGAGGAGGAGGAGCCAATAACGTAGGTGCTGGTGGAAACCCTGATGGAGGTAGGGCCCGCAATCCTCGGCGTGGGTAGCACCTGTGCCATCCCAGGGTCCGAGTCGCTCCCAGCCTCCACGACATTCACCCAGTGTGCCGTCAGGGAAATGTAGCGTCCCTGGCCACAAGCACTTGTCCATGTGTCAGTCGTTAAGTGGACCTTCCCAGTAACTGCGTTGGTCAGGGCACGGGTGATGTTAAGGGACACATGGTGGTGTAAGGCGAGGGCGGCACACCGGGAAAAGTAGTGGCGGCTGGGGACTGCGTACCGAGGGACAGCTGCTGCCATCAGGCTGCGGAAGGACTCAGTGTCCACAAGCCTAAATGGCAGCATTTCGATGGCCAGTAATTTGGAAAGGTGTGAAGTTAATGCTATGGCCTGTGGGTGGGTGGCTGGGTATTTTCGCTTGCGCTCAAATGCCTGGGGTAACGACATTTGGACGCTGCGCTGGGACAGGGAAGTGGATGTGGTCGCTGATGGTGCTTCAGATGGTACAGGTGCAGGGCGGGAGGTATGCGGGCCTGCGCCTTCGACAGGCGATTGGCCGACACCGAAAACAGGGGAAGAGGAGGCAGTGGTGTGGCCTGCAGACACAGATTGGCGATCCGGGCGTTCCTCCCACTTATTACGGTGCTTGGATGCCATGTGTCGGATCATGCTGGTGGTGGTGAGGTTTCTAGTGTTCATGCCTCGGCTCATTCTGGTGTGGCACAGGTTGCAAACTACAATTTTTTTGTCGTCTGCACTTTCCTTAAAAAAACGCCATACTGCGGAACACCTAGCCCTTGGCAAGGGAGATTTACGCAAGGGGGTGCTCCGTGGAACATTTGCGGGCCGGTTTGGTGCGGTCCGCCTTCTTTCTTTAGCCACACCACTGCCTCTTCCAGCCTGTTGCGGTGCTGCAGATGGCTCACCCTCAGGACTGCTGTCATCGCTCGGCTCTCCACCTTCCCAGGTGGGGTCAGTGACCTCATCGTCCACCAAGTCCTCCTCCACTTCCTCACTCTGATCATCCTCCTCATTTCTTGATCCCACCACATCCTCAGTCATTGACAACTGTGTATCATCCTCCTCATCAAGGTCTTGAGACAGTAATTGTGGTTGATTTGATGGCAACTGTGTCTCATCATCATCATCCACTTCCTTTGACCTTAAATGCCGTTCCCCTCTGTCATCTTCTTGTGATTGGGTACCCTCTAGAGGTTGTGAATCAGGGCACAAGATCTCATGTTCCTCTGCAAGCGTGCTTGGAGAGAGGTTCAAATCAAGGATTGGTGATGAGACGAGCTCCTCACTGTATCCCAGTGTGGGATCACTTCTTTGGCCAGACCCTCTATGGTGGGAGGAAGGATGATCAGGGTGAGGATTATGTTGACCAGACTCTTGGCTAGTGAGAGTGGACTTGGTGGAAGACAGGGTGGTGCTTAACCGACTGGAAGCAGTATCAGCTGAAATCCAACCGACCACCTGTTCGCAGTGGTCTGACCTCGAGGGTGATGTCCTGCGACGCCCTGTAAACTGAGACAAGAAGCTAGGTATGGTGGATGCCTTTCTGTCTTGTGCTCTGGCACCAGGCACAGTTTCTACGCGTCCTGACCCGCGCCCTGAACTATCAGGATCACGTCCACTTCCCCCTCCCTTTTTACCCGCCTTCTTCATATTAAACGGAATATATGCCGGTAATCTGCGGCTAGGCACACGAAACAGAATGTGACGCTAATCTGCGGCTAGGCACAGTGAACGGAATATGTGACGTTAATTTGTGAATTTGCACACTAAACAATATGTGACGTTAATTTGTGAATTTGCACACTAAACAATATGTGACGCTAATCTGCGGCTAGGCACACTAAACAATATGTGACGTTAATCTGCGGCTAGGCACACTAAACAATATGTGACGCTAATCTGCGGCTAGGCACACGAAACAGAATGTGACGCTAATCTGCGGCTAGGTACAGTGAACGGAATATGTGACGTTAATTTGTGAATTTGCACACTAAACAATATGTGACGTTAATTTGTGAATTTGCACACTAAACAATATGTGACGCTAATCTGCGGCTAGGCACACTAAACAATATGTGATGTTAATCTGCGGCTAGGCACACTAAACAATATGTGACGCTAATCTGCGGCTAGGCACACGAAACAGAATGTGACGCTAATCTGCGGCTAGGCACAGTGAACGGAATATGTGACGTTAATTTGTGAATTTGCACACTAAACAATATGTGACGTTAATTTGTGAATTTGCACACTAAACAATATGTGACGTTAATTTGTGAATTTGCACACTAAACAATATGTGACGCTAATCTGCGGCTAGGCACACTAAACAATATGTGACGTTAATCTGCGGCTAGGCACACTAAACAATATGTGACGCTAATCTGCGGCTAGGCACATGAAACAGAATGTGACGCTCATCTGCGGCTAGGCACAGTGAACGGAATATGTGACGTTAATTTGTGAATTTGCACACTAAACAATATGTGACGTTAATTTGTGAATTTGCACACTAAACAATATGTGACGCTAATCTGCGGCTAGGCACACTAAACAATATGTGACGTTAATCTGCGGCTAGGCACACTAAACAATATGTGACGCTAATCTGCGGCTAGGCACACGAAACAGAATGTGACGCTAATCTGCGGCTAGGCACAGTGAACGGAATATGTGACGTTAATTTGTGAATTTGCACACTAAACAATATGTGACGTTAATCTGCGGCTAGGCATACTAAACAGAATGTGACGCTAATCTGCGGCTAGGCACACGAAACAGAATGTGACGCTAATCTGCGGCTAGGCACAGTGAACGGAATATGTGACGTTAATTTGTGAATTTGCACACTAAACAATATGTGACATTAATTTGTGAATTTGCACACTAAACAATATGTGACGCTAATCTGCGGCTAGGCACACGAAACAGAATGTGACGCTAATCTGCGGCTAGGCACACGAAACAGAATGTGACGCTAATCTGCGGCTAGGCACAGTGAACGGAATATGTGACGTTAATTTGTGAATTTGCACACTAAACAATATGTGACGTTAATTTGTGAATTTGCACACTAAACAATATGTGACGCTAATCTGCGGCTAGGCACACTAAACAATATGTGACGTTAATCTGCGGCTAGACACACTAAACAATATGTGACGCTAATCTGCGGCTAGGCACACGAAACAGAATGTGACGCTAATCTGCGGCTAGGCACAGTGAACGGAATATGTGACGTTAATTTGTGAATTTGCACACTAAACAATATGTGACGTTAATTTGTGAATTTGCACACTAAACAATACGTGACGCTAATCTGCGGCTAGGCACACTAAACAATATGTGATGTTAATCTGCGGCTAGGCACACTAAACAATATGTGACGCTAATCTACGGCTAGGCACACGAAACAGAATGTGACGCTAATCTGCGGCTAGGCACAGTGAACGGAATATGTGACGTTAATTTGTGAATTTGCACACTAAACAATATGTGACGTTAATTTGTGAATTTGCACACTAAACAATATGTGACGCTAATCTGCGGCTAGGCACACTAAACAATATGTGACGTTAATCTGCGGCTAGGCACACTAAACAATATGTGACGCTAATCTGCGGCTAGGCACACGAAACAGAATGTGACGCTCATCTGCGGCTAGGCACAGTGAACGGAATATGTGACGTTAATTTGTGAATTTGCACACTAAACAATATGTGACGTTAATTTGTGAATTTGCACACTAAACAATATGTGACGCTAATCTGCGGCTAGGCACACTAAACAATATGTGACGTTAATCTGCGGCTAGGCACACTAAACAATATGTGACGCTAATCTGCGGCTAGGCACACGAAACAGAATGTGACGCTAATCTGCGGCTAGGCACAGTGAACGGAATATGTGACGTTAATTTGTGAATTTGCACACTAAACAATATGTGACGTTAATCTGCGGCTAGGCATACTAAACAGAATGTGACGCTAATCTGCGGCTAGGCACACGAAACAGAATGTGACGCTAATCTGCGGCTAGGCACAGTGAACGGAATATGTGACGTTAATTTGTGAATTTGCACACTAAACAATATGTGACGTTAATTTGTGAATTTGCACACTAAACAATATGTGACATTAATTTGTGAATTTGCACACTAAACAATATGTGACGCTAATCTGCGGCTAGGCACACGAAACAGAATGTGACGCTAATCTGCGGCTAGGCACACGAAACAGAATGTGACGCTAATCTGCGGCTAGGCACAGTGAACGGAATATGTGACGTTAATTTGTGAATTTGCACACTAAACAATATGTGACGTTAATTTGTGAATTTGCACACTAAACAATATGTGACGCTAATCTGCGGCTAGGCACACGAAACAGAATGTGACGCTAATCTGCGGCTAGGCACAGTGAACGGAATATGTGACGTTAATTTGTGAATTTGCACACTAAACAGAATGTGACAATAATCTATGGCTAGGCACACGTTTAAAATGGCCCTTTTTGTCGCTGCGTTGTAAAATATTTGTCCCTGTGCACCTAGTACAATGTCACCTTACTAATATCCCCCCCACAAAAAAAAATTAAATTGTGCCCCCCCAAACAAAATATAAATGCTGCCCCCACACACAACAGTCCTAAAAAGGACTTTTGGGTCTTGAAAGAGTACCAACACTTTTATTCTCCCTACACTGACTTTCCCTGCCTGATCGCATCTCTCCCTGGCTGAGAATGAGCCGAACTCGCGAGTCAGGTGCTATACAGCACCCGATCACGGGTTCTGGCCAGCCAATCAGTGTAATGCCAGCAGCCAACATGGCTGCTGGCATTAAACTGATGTCAGAGCCTCCCCGCACGTTTATTGGCTGCGCAGCAGCTGCGAAACGTGCGGGGAGGAGACCCGAACATGGCGGGCGAGCACATGCGGTACTCGTACGAGTACCGCCATGTGCCGAGCAGGGCGATGCTCGAGCCGAACCGAGCTTCGGCCGAGCATGCTCGCTCATCACTAGTAGGCATCCCACTACACTGGATCAAAGCAATTACACTTAAGCAATACTGAGTTGTTGGGGGATTTCTTCAAGTATTATGAACTGACTCATGTCAAGGGAATCTAGCTTGCTCCACTTTCAAGCTGGGGTCAGTAAACATGGAAATTGTATTTGTTTACATGTGCACACACAGGAAACACTGGGAACTGGTGTGCAGCCAATAAATTACAGAATATAAATTATAAGTAACCCAAACCATTTTTTTAAGCTTATAAGTTAGCCATTGAAAGGGTAACTTACTTGCCAGAGGTGAAATGGCCACTGGAGATGGTTGTTTACCCTGGTGGCCATAACTGTAGTCAAGGGATGGGTGATAGTAAAAAAAAAAAAACTGTTCCCACAGGAATTATCATGGAATACCATCAATTTCCTGATTTTGCCACAAAAATTCCCCCTCAGAAAAATATATAAAATTGCTGCCTTTTCAAAACTGCCATAAATTACCCACATTTCATTTTTGTCTGTGCTTTCTATGGCTGCCCAATATACCCCTGCAATACTACTGCTGCTGAGGGCTGAAATTATCAACTCAGTAGCTGAAAGTAAGAATTGTGAGCAGTCTGAGTCCTACAGCAACATATGCCTTGACAAATTTTTTAGCAGGCTGAGTCCTATTTCTTTTACATTGGATCCTAAACACCTACTACCTACAACTCTGGCACATCCTTCCTTGAAAAATAACTGCAGCTCGAGACATGCCAGCAAGGTACAACACATGACATCCGTTGTTTAAAACCTCTGTTTTCAACAAAAGATAAGGGCAACATATCGACCACCATCATTCTGGCAAGTTTTCTATTCCACAGGCTTACTTTTGGGTTGGCAGTACACAGTGGAAGAATTGTGTAACGTAATTACTTTAACAACACGATTGTCACAGTGGTGGAGATGATAGTGTCAATGTCAGGTGTGGTTGTATCTTCTAACTCAGTCATATTCCTCCATGTTTTGCATTTGGAGAACAGCAGCAGGAGTCATGGGTGCTATTGTAAATTAAGGAAATGTTGGCCTTGAGTAACATGATCTTTTAGGAGAGCTTTTACTGCTGCTAGATGTTGCACGTCTGACATACTGCTTCTGGTTTGTCTCCCAGTCAAACCTGTGTTTGTTCTTCAGATACACTATTGATGAAGATGTGTCTAGGTGGGATCCTGCTTTCCTCTTGCTCATATGTCTTTTTTACACAGACAACAGATGGCATCATATTTAGCTTTTGGATTGTGAGTGAAGTTTCTCTGTACTGTAGATTTCATAAACCGAGAGGTTCTTCAACTACAGGGACTAGAATTGGTAATTGTACCAGCAGTAGATGTCAGTTGATTCACCCTTTCAACATAAGCAGATTAACTCATTAAAGCTAGGATTGGAGATGTTGATGGGACCTGTGTTGCAGCTTTCTCAACCATAGTGTGTGTGTGAAAGGATGGGGGGTTGGACTTGGAAGTAGTGTTGATGATGAGGATCAACAGGATGATTGTGTATCTTTAGCCATCTTATCCAGAGTCAGACTCTCTCTCCCTAGTTCATACACACACACTCCTTCACATGCACAAAAGCATTCACTCATAAACACTCACATTCTACCACTCACATGCACACTCACATTTTCCCACACACACTATTCCAAATACTCTCTGTCTCCCACACACAACACCGTCTCTCCTTCTTGCAGACACACACACTCTTTTCCCCACCCTCCCTCTCGCTCTCTCATACACACACATACAAACACACACACTTTCCCTTTCCATGCCATGCACACAAACATACACATACAAACACTTTCTCTCCCACACTCACATTTTACCACACACACAGTCACATTTTTACACACACACAAACACACTCTACCATACTTTCTGTTTCTCTCCCACATACCACACACACACACACAAACACACTTTTTTAAAACAGAAGTGTTTTTAATTTTTTAATTTTAAAAAAATATTTAACTAAAAAGAACAGTATACAGAGTATAACTTACTAGCTTAGTACAAAAACATATAAAAAATGTAGAAGGATAACCATCTGAAAGACAGCAATATTTAACATAAATCACAAGTTATTTAGAAGGTGAAAGAACCTAGTTCTTAAGTAATAAACTTTCCTTAACTAAAACATTTTAAATACTTAATATTAGAGAAAAAAGGACTGTTAAGCCACAATTTCAGCAGCATAGATCAGAGATATCATGATACATCTTAGTGAGCTTACTGGGAACAATATAAGTTTGATGCAACATCCTAAAAGTTTCCTCGCATAAATTCAAATTTAAATTACATTTGGGTGTTCTATTCATGATTCTTGACAAAACCGATTCCCCAAGTGTCTCGTTTGTCATCTCCTTCCATTTTAGTTGACAATTCAAAACAGATTTGTCTTCAATTAAAATTCTATAGTGTGTTGAAATGTCTGTACCACCTGGAACCCATCTTAAGATAAATTGTTCAAATTTAGTAGGGGGAAAAATGATATAATTACCCAGGTAGGTATTAATCTTACAAGTCAGCAAATCAAAGATACACTTAAACAAATTGTAGTAACAGAAGAAGGTACAAAACAAACAGCTCCCCTGTGTATATCCATCAGTAAATAAGTTAGCTGTCAACAACACCCTCTAGGTGCGCACTCACAATTGACTTGTGTCAGTAATGGCATACACCAGAACTGACCCCAAATGCAGCTGGGAAATTGACACTGTTACCAGGTACAGTTTGTTTAGCAGACAAGTAGGCAGCTCCCTCTCACATGCTCTCTCCAGGCAGCAATCAACATGTAATAAAGGTAGTACCTTATAAAAAAAAGAGAAGAAGAGCACCACAATAGAGTAACACTATTACAATATATCAAATTGTAAAACAAATATTTCTACTCACACAGCGTGTAGGTCAGATAGTTGTTATCAACTGATCTGACATGAAGGCATATGGAGAATTACACTGTCTCCATTCGGGTTAATCCAAGGGACTTCCTCTGGACAGATAGGCGAAGGCTTGAATGTACATAAAATAAAACTTTATTGTGAATAAAAATAGGATATATAACGCTTTTGTGTTTGATATATTGTAACGGTGTTATACTATTGTGGCGCTCTTCTTCTCTTTTTTTGTTTACGGTACTACCATTATTACAACTTAAACAAATGATCTAGCTTAGAAGCTTCCTGATACCTATGCAACCCCATGAGTTCACCAGTGAAGAAAAAATCTTCAATGTAAAAAAAATGTATCTAAAATAGGAAGTAGTTTAGTTCTGAATTCCACTAATCTCCAGAAGTAGTTAACCTTATCCCCATACCTGGGAACTCTCTGGATTTGCCCCGGGGACTCCGGTTCTGACAGAGCTTTACCGGGTCTCCGGGGCAGAGGCAGATTCCTCCGGATGTGGAGAGTTTCTATTGAAACTCTGCCACATCTGCTTTTTCTCCCGCTGTGCCTCCGTCCCCAGCCTTGTGTGTGACACATTTAACCCTCTAAGTACCAGAGTGGTACGGAATGCATTGCTTTGCAATGCATTCCGTACCACTCTGGCACTCAAAGGGTTAAATCCCTCCCAACACTCGAGGTAAGCCCCGCCCCTTTTTGACGCGATTAGCGTCATTTTTGTTACCCCCTGCTGAACTGAATGTTCCCAGGTATGATTATCCCACAGAGCCAATGAACTTCAGGAACTATCAAGAAAATTAATAGGAATTAATGTTCTATGTCTTCTACTACTGCAGAAGTAGTTACTAAAGGTACGGCTAGAATGAAAAAAGTTCCTGTTCTTCCCAACCCGGAACCAGGTTCTGATGAAGATTTAGGGGAAATAAGTAGGGTAACTGGAAAGATCTGGCCGCCACAAATTATTTATATAAGTTGGAAACTAAAAGGTCCCCTGCTTCTTTTGTTCTATATAAAACATCCCTTTTGATTCAGGGGCATTTATTAGCCCATGTAAATTTGAAAATGGCCTTTTGGAGATAGTTTATGTCAAACTTAATGACATTGAATGGTAAAACTTGAAACAAAATATAAGATTTTAGGTAAGATATTCATTTTATTGCATTTATTCTTCCCATAAAGGAGAGAGGTAAATAAGAACAAGAGTCCAAAAGACCAACAGCTGCTTTCCAAACAGGACCATAATTAACCTTCTTAATTACAATAAATAGTCTAGGAATTTTTAACCCCCAAATATGAGATAGCAATATCTCATAATACCCCTAAGTTTTCGAATGGAAGCTATCCAGTAAAAAACATGAAGTTGCCATATTAATTAGAAATAACATCCCCTTTGTTGAACAAATGGTAATTCAGGATGATGAGGGCTGGTAATTATTATTAGAGGGTAGTATCTCTGATACTATGTTTACTTTAGTTAACATTTATGGTCCCCAGATAAACAAGAAGTCTTTTTTTAGAGCCTTACTACTCATTGCTAAAAATAATAAACAAGGTCCTGTCATTTTGGGTGGAGACTTCAATATTTGCTAAGATCCATACTTGGATAGGTCTAAATTGGGGGGTGGGTGGTATTGCTCTGGGCTTAGTAAAATGTTTAAAAAGTTTATTGTTGATCTTAATGTACTGGGTCCTTGGAGATTCTTGTTTCCAAAGAAAAAAGAGTTGACCTATTTACATGATAGGGATGGAATTGCCTCCCTGGTTTAGAATATCAGAGGTTAGAGGTTATCCCTATTCTACTGGTCGGAACATAGCTTTGTCACTTTGCGTCTTAAATACGTTTTCAACCAAAATAGGACCGGTCGCTGGAGATTAAATGAAAAGATCTTGCTCAACACAGAGCTGGTTTCTGTGGTTGCGAAATCCTTTCAAAAATTATTTTCGTAAAAATTAAGTTGGTGACCCCTATCAATCAGTATGGTTGGCCCAAAAGGCAGTTTTACAAGGGGAGTGTATATTCAAACGCACACACAAACACACACACACACACTCTCCCACCTTCATACACACACTCTTTCCCATGCACAAACACATTCTCCCATACATACATACACACATTCTACCATACCACACATACACACTCACATTTTCCCACACACACTTTCTCTCTCTCTCCCACACACCACACACACAACACTATCTCTCCTTCTTGCAGACAAACACTCTTCCCCCTGCCCTCTCTCTCTTTCTTACATAAACATATGCACATACAAACACACTCACACACACCCACACACACACTCATTCTCTTACACACATATATGCACACTTGCTTTCTCTCACACATACATACACAATAAGTGTGTGTGTCTCTCACACACATACAAACTCTCTCCCTCTTGCACACACACACACTCATTAGCAAACACCCATACACACATACACACTCACTTTCTACCACACAAACAGTCTCAGTTTTACACATACACACAAACATACTCTTTCTTTCTCTCAAGTATACACAAACACTTGCTCTCTTTCACATATTCATACATACATTAAATTTGTGTCTTTCTCACACACAAAACACACACACACATTCTCTCTCTCACTCACACACTTTCTCTCATGCACAAACACATATTCTCCCATACACACACATTCTACCAAAACACACACACACACACACACACATTCACACTCACATTTTCCCACAAACGCTATACCATAATCTCTCTCTCTCCCCCCCATAAACCACACACACACACACAACACTGTGTTGATGTCACCCATATGGAAGGGACCTCTCTCTGTCTCTCTCACACACACACAAACACACACAAACACACAGAGTCTCTCTCTCCCATGCACAAATGCACATATTCACACACACTCACATTCTTCCATACATGTACACACTCACATTTTCCCACACACACCCTCCTATACACTCTCTACCTCTCTCTCTCTCACATATCACACACAACACTGTGTTGGTGTCACCAATCTGGAAAGGATCTAAAGGGTTGTTATCCTTATAATGTATCCATCTTGAGCAACTGTTATATAACTACTATATGCTATTAATAATGAATCTCACATAAGCTATTTACATCTTTGAATGTATACATTACTATAGCATAAGCTCACACAGAATCACGGAGAGCAAAACTATTCAAATTCCATTGCTATATATGCCATCAGTAAAAAAGTAGCATATTGAGCCAGTAAAAGACTTCACCAGCAATAAAAAACAAACATCAACACTTTTCCTACAAGAACAATTTGGTAATTAGTTGAATTTGAAAATTGTGTGTTTACATTCACTGGAGTGAACAGAAATAACCTGGGGGTTATGATTATTGAGCTTTGGATTAAAGGAAAGCAAGGGAAAGAAACTAAATTAAGCAAATGTGCTAAGATGAATTAGCTCAGTTTTGGGAAAAAACAATTGTACCATAGAGAGATAAAAATTGTTATTAATTTAAAAAGTGCTTTCAACCTCTTGAATGCTAGAGAGGCCTTTAACTCACAACATCCACAGACACACACACGCACACACATACACAAACACACACATACACACACACATATACACGCCTGCCCCCTCCATACACACACTCTCCTACATGCACTCCCCCATACATGCACTCTCCTACACACACATGCTCTCAAACAAAAAAACACAAACATACACACATTTTTTCACACACTCACTCTCCCACACAAAAATATTCTCCCTCCAGAACTATAACAGGAGACCAGGAGGGCAATATAACATTAAATAAGTCCAGCAGTGCCTTATACCAATACATGAGTCTAGCAGTGCAATACACCATTATACAACAACAGCAGGGCAATACACCATTACATGATACCAGAAAGGCAATGCACCATTATGTGACACCGGCAGCCCCTCCACTCCCAGTCCCATCCCTATTTTGGTCTTACAGTCCCATTTTTTCTTCCCTAGAATTTCACCCCCCTCCCCCCACACTTTCTCCTACAGTCTTTTTCTCCTCTCTGTCTCTTTCCACTGATATTATCCCACTGTCCACTCATAGTCACATAGCCGAACATATTATGTCTGACTTCTCAGCCCTGTTCAACTGTCCACTGGTAATCACAGAGCTGGACATATAATGTCTGACTCCTCAGCCTTCTTCTACTATCCACTGGTAGTTACAGAGCCAAACATATACCATCTGACATTCCAGCCTTGTTCAGCTGTCCACTTGTAATCAGAACCACACATTCACTGACATCCAAGCCTTGTTCTGTTGTCCACTGAAAGTCTCACAATCAATGCATTGAATATCTGTCTGGAACTCAAATGGTTTATTGGAATGTTTATTTGTTTCCTATTGAGCAGCTATTTTGCTCCAGAATTACTCTGCATTTTGAATTCAGCCTTATGTTCCTAGAATGGCCTACTGTATACTACAAGCATATGGCATATAGGCCTGAGTTCAGGAAACGAAATAAGTCCAGTTCTGGGGCAAACCAACTGCATTGAAGGGGACCAGTAAAAATTCCCCAAATTCCTATTAAATTAAATGGGACATTTAATATCTTGAATGCTAGAGAGGTCTTGTATAGCAATGTATTGGAGACCTCTCTAACATTACGGGATTTTAACCTTTAAGTACTAGAGAGGTGCACAACACACTGTGGTTGGTTTGCTCTAGAATTGCAATACTTTAGCTTCTTGAATAGGCGCATATTCACAGGGAACACACTGACATCTCACAAATATTTTTACGTCACCAAGATGTACACAATAATCTCTCATAGGGGAATCCAGTATCATGATTAGTGTTGAGCGAGCGTGCTCGGCCGATGCTCGGATCGGCTCGAGCATCGCTCTGCTCGGCACATGGCGGTACTCGTACGAGTACCGCCATGTGCTCGCCCGACATGTTCGGGTGAAGAGGATCTGTGCCGGAAGAGGCACAGATCCGAAGACGCTCCGCTGGACCACCAGGGAATGGAGGTACGGGGGCATTGCGGAGATGAAGGGGGCATTGCGGAGATGAAGGGGGACATTGTGGAAGAGGGGCATAGACTCTATGCCCCTCTTCCACAATGTCCCCCTTCATCTCCGCTATGCCCCTCTTCCACAATGTCCCCCTTCATCTCCGCTATGCCCCTCTTCCACAATGTCCCCCTTCATCTCCTATGCCATAGCGGAGATGAAGGGGGACATTGTGGAAGAGGGGCATAGCGGAGATGAAGGGGGACATTGTGGAAGAGGGGCATAGAGTCTATGCCCCTCTTCCACAATGTCCCCCTTCATCTCCGCTATGCCCCTCTTCCACAATGTCCCCCTTCATCTCCGCTATGGCATAGGAGATGAAGGGGGACATTGTGGAAGAGGGGCATAGCGGAGATGAAGGGGGACATTGACCAGGCACCCTCCGCTCATCAGAGCAGGGGGTGCCTGGTTTAATGCTCGAGTGCTCCCATTCATTTGAATGGGGCTCGGGTGCTCGGCCGAGCACTCGAGCATCAGGGGGTGCTCGGTCAGAGCACCCGAGCACCCGAGCATCGGGGTGCTCGCTCATCCCTAATCATGATGCATCTTATTAGTTAAAAAAATGCATCTACATGAACTAGACAGATGAAAACAACAAAACACAAGGATGAACCACCATATACTCATGTATCAGACCTCAAAAGTCGAACATCTTTGGGCCAGAATGTCTCAAACAAGATGTGTATTGTCTGTCCTTTTTGCTCCAGAATGATTCATTTAAAAATGAAATGTATTAATTTCCTGGCCTCCAATTTTCTGGCCTCCTATTACAGCAGCCTATATGGCAACCCTCAAAAAGGCAACGGATGTTGCCTGCATCAAAATGGCGGTATCAGAATGTCGCATACATCAAAAGGGCAACATGAAAACATTGTCTGCTTTAAAAGGGCAACATGAAAACATTACCTGCTTCAAAAGGGTGACATGAAAACATTGCCCTATTCAAAAAGGCAACATATGCATGTCTTCAGTGTAAATATCACCCTACAAGTCACCCCACAGGATGGAATTGAAAAAGGAAGACAATAGAGATGAGTGTGCCAATCACACAAATGATCCAGTCAAGGGACCTCAACCTGAAGCATCTTGTTGTAGTCTCATTTGCTTGATTGACACATGCATCATTGGAATTATATTGCTATGTATGCCATCTGTAAAGAACTATTATATTGATCCACTAAAAATCTTCACCGTTGCATATCCCTCTGGCACTCATAGGGTTAAAAAATGTGTGTTTATCTTCAGTGACATGAACAGAAAAAACCTGAGGGTTATGATGATTGAGCTGGTGTTTAGAGGAAAGCAAGGGTAAGAAAGTAAATGATTTATTAAGAAGAACTGGCACAGTTTTGGAGCATACCAATATCACCATACAGATAATAAAAATTGCTGTTGATTTTAAAAAGGGCTTTAACACTTTGATAGCTAGATAGGTTTTCAATACATTGGAAAGCAATGCATTGTAGACCTCTCTGGCATTTAAGGGTATAAGATCCACATTTAATTCAAACAGAACTTACACATTTTAAACTCACCCCTTAATTGGCTTTCTCAAAAGAAAAGAGGAGCAATTCTAGAGGGAAACAACTGCACCATAGGAGACAAATAAAAGTCTCATACATTTAAATGGGATTTTAATTCCTTGAATTCTCTTGAGGTCTCTAATGCATTGCAAAGCAAAGTGTGGTGCTGATGGTTTGCCCCTAAATAGCTAATGTTGCTTCCACCCATTGAAAGGAAGCAGGATGGGCTTCCTGGTACAGTCAATAATCCCATCTTATCAGGCAGACACAAAGCAAGAGGTTCTCCAGCATCTGAGCTTTTAAAAACCCCATTCCACTGGAATTTTGGGATTATTTATTTGTTCCCTATGGTACTGATAGTTTGCTCCAGAATTATTTTTGTTAATGGCCCAATAACCCATTAGATGCTAGAGAGGGCTTCACCTTGTTGGTGATTTTCAAGCAGGCACAGATTACAATTCAGGTACCCCTAGCCAAGTCACATAGAAAGGTGAGGCATTTTCTTGCAGTTATCAGAAATGATCATTGCAAGAATAGCCTACTTCTGATTAGAGAGGCAGTCTCGGAAGCAGGAGCCTTTTGTATTGATCATTTATAATCACTGTAGACATATGTCTCCTCAACATATCGAGATATGGTGAGATAGCTCAGTGGTAAAAGTCCCTGACTATGGAGCCTGTTCAAAAAGCAAGGTTGCAGGTTTGATTCCCAGCAGGGTCAACTCAGCCATTCATCCTTCTGAGGTCGATAAAATGAGTACCATTGAGTGGGTAATAACAACATCTGTTATTTCAGCTGCCGATTTGGTTAATTCTGAAAGTGCTTTGAGTCGCACTGGGAGAAAGGCGCTATATAAATACTAGTTATTATTATATTATGCAAGTCAGGCCAGTTCTCCCCTTGACACATCAGCAGCACCACAAATATGACCAAGCCTGGCAGAATCAGCAATCTTCTTTAGCCCTCCTCCCCTTGCTGGCAGCTTTTAGCAAGACACAAATACAGAGCACCATCTAACATGAGGAATGCAGGTAAGGGTGTGATGGTGGTGCTCTCTACATTTGCCTATTCTGCCTAATGGCAAATCTGGCCTTGTTCTCTAGCACCCAAGGGGTTAAGAGTGGTTGAAAGAATGAATGCTTTTTCTTTGCTGCTGGTATAATCTTTCATAAAGCTATGCAAAAGCTGGGCTGAATATTACAGTTCTTAAGTGTATTGATGGATTCTTCCACAAACAAGCCAAGCAACTGATTCTTGTAAAAATCTTATTTATTGAAAAAGATTACTTCTATAAAAAAAATCCATAAAAACAGGTTCAGTACAGAATGAGAGAATACACTGGCGGAACCCACACTTGTAAATTGCTCTCATTTCTATGTTCCAGTTCTGCCTTGAAATAAGGTTATTTATTTGTCTTTAGTGAACCTGACAAAGTACCATATTAAAACTGGGCATAATAGAATGATACAGATATCACACTTAATGCTAACAATTTACAAATCTAATAATATGATTCCTTTTGTTTTGTTTGTTTATTTTTTATATTTATAAAATAATGTATTATACTATTAGCTATTGTCTTGGGTTTAATTAAGCCCTTAAAGGGGAACTATACTTATAAGAGTACAAGACTATACTATTTTTTTAACTCTTTAAGGACCATTGAGATGTGCAACATTTTACCCTATTGGCTTCAAAGGCTTAACAGAAGTATTTACCTAGGTATGTGTGAGTAATACAATATAGAGTATATCTTGCTGGCAGTGTCACCCAAGATGGACAGATCAAAGCTAAGACACTTAACTAAATCCATCCAAAATCTGCCAACCCACACTGGAACACCGTGACAGATTATGGTCCATTCCCTCAGCATGTTTTCACAACAAAAACAGTGTCCCTCACTCCCCGGAGGCTTGTGAGCTACTTTCTGTGGCAACAGGAAGACCTGCTGAATAGCAGAAGGTGCTGAGAATTACCGAATTCTATTAGGCTGCCTTTGGTCTTTAGACATTGGAATACTTAACCATTTGAGTACCAGATGGCTATACAACACATTGCAAGGCATTTCATTACCCTCTGGCACTTAAAGTGTTAACATGCTATCTAGGAGTATGATTCCATGCTTAGAGGAACTAGTACAATAATTAAATAACATCAATTGGGACATTACTGACTCATGTAAGACTCATAAAACAGATGAAGATTTAGTAAAATTAGAAGATGGACACTGGCTGTGCTATAAAGGATCCAATGATGGATGATGTGGAGGAATTGGATTCTTAATTAACAAAAGACTGACTGAGTCAGTCTTAAAAGTAGAAAGTATTTTCTCCTGCTGGAGATGTGGCCGAGAGGTGGGAACCTTGTTGCATATATGGTGGCAATGCCCCTTACTACAGCCATTTTGGGAGTCTGTTTATGATCGTATGCTTACTCTGACGGGGCTCTGTTTACCTTTCTCACCCCAAGTAATGCTTTTAGATGTCTGGCCACCGGATACCGCTAATGGTGAGGCTTTAATGGGTCAGGTGAGATCTTGGTTACTGCTGGTTTCTGCTGCTCGGGCGTGTATACCTGGGTTGTGGAGGTCTACTACTCTGCCTTCACTATCCGATTGGAGGACTCGCCTCCGGAAGATATATGAGATGGAAAGGCTGTATTTTACCTCCCTAGGAGATCTTCCGACTTTTCATGAACACTTCTCTCAGTGGGATTCTTTTATATCTCCCCCCTGACTTTAGTTACTGTTTATAACCTACTGGATTCCGCTGGCTCCTTCTACCACGGCTTAATTCTTCACATTGAACCTAGTAATCCCCCCCGTGTTGATCCTTGGTGTTCCTGTCTTTTCCTGTTTCTTTTCTTGCCTCTATTAATTCAAGCATTGTCTTATTAGCTTAATGTTATATTTACAACCCCGACATGTTCGATCTTTCCCAGGCCGTTTGTGCGTAGGCTTGGTAGCGTTACATATGATGTTATTACTATTTCCTGTATTCTTTTCTCTCTCTTCTTTACTTTTGTGATGTATATGGCACTTTTATACTTTATGCATGTACAAGTATAGGTGATACTTTTGTATACTTCTGTATGATTTTGTTACTTACTTGAGCTTCAATAAAACATCTTAAAAAAAAAAAAAAAAAAAAAAAAAGTAGAAAGTATTTTGAAAATAATTGCTTCCTGTGCTATCAAACTAAACAGTCACTATGTTCTTCAAATCATTCAAGTTTATGCCACTACAAGTAGCCACCGTGATGATGAATATGAAGAATTTTATGATGATTTATTACCCCTCTACAAACAGGACAATTATCCCTACATATTTATAATAGATTTCTATTCAAGCATTGGTAAAGTCCAACATGATAAAACATCTGTCTTACCACATGTAACTGGAAAAAAAAGGGAAGACAGACAAAACCAACTGATTAAACAGAAGAACAACATTTGTACATCATGGATTCATTCTACTGGAAAAGGCCCAGAGAAAATGGACATGAAAAAGGCCCAATGGTAACAGAAGTGAAATTGACATATTTGCAGATAATAAAACGTTATTCAGTCTTAACTCGTTATATCATTGGAAGTGACTATCATCTAGTGAGAGCAAAAATCTAAAATATCTGCAAGAAAGAAAGAAAGAAAATCATAAGAATTTTGAGTTAGCACTGTCTAATTGCTTCAGTATGCTGAAAGACCTTCCACATACAGACATTTCAACCCACAATGAAAAAGTTGTTGGGACTATCTTAGACACTGCTCATGTCCTTGCACCTACATTAAAACAAGAAAAAATAATCTGAATATCAAAAGAAACAGTTGCCATGATAAAAAATCAGCGAGAAATTAAGCAAAACAATAATATTAGAAAAAGGGTAGAATATGTAGCAGTGTTCAAGACCATAAGGAATCGCATAAAAGAAGAAACTCACAAGTTCAATATTGAGCTCATCAAAAGGACAATCAACAGCTAAAGAAAGCAGAACAAAAGATGGCCACACATAAGAGCCGAATATTTGCATTGAAACTTGAAGATGGTAAAACAGCAAAGAATCAACAACAAATAGTAAAATGAGTAGAAGAATCTTATTCAGATTTTTGTAAGGAAGAAGGACAACAACTGAATGCTGTGCCAGAGGCTGAAGCTGTGCCAGAAGCATTGGTTGAAGAAGTAGAAGCTGCAATAGAATCAATGAAAAATAGCAAAGAAGCTGGACCTGAAAAAGTTAGCATTGAAATGTTGAAAGTCGGAGGTCAACCCTTATTCAAAGCCCTAGCTAAAATATTTTCAAAAGTCCTACTACTTTGCAAAGGTTTTTGACCAGTGTGTTCTCCCAGTCCTTACATATGGCTGTGAAACATGTACATTGAATGCCAAAGCCATACAAAAAGTTAAGGTTACACAGAGAAGTATGGAGAGGTGAATTCTAAATGCAACAGAACAGGGCCGAAAATCATGTGCATGGATTAGTCAGCAAACAAAGGTCTATTACATCATTGAAAGAGTAATGTGTTTGAAATAGAAATGGGCAAGTCATACAGCAAGAAGACCTGATGGTAGATGGAAAAAATTAAATTTTGGAATGGATTTCACTCTATACTAAATGCCCAAGAAGAAGACTAAAGACAAGATGGGTTGAGGAAATTATAAAATTTGCTGGTACACAGTGGCAAAAAAAGTCACTAGGACTGAACTTGTTGGAGGCTTGCCTAGGAGGCCTTCATCCTCCAGTGGATTGAAAACGGCTGAAGATGATGATTTATATATATATATATATATATATATATATATATATATATATATATATATATATATATATAACAACCTTCTTGCTTTATCATGGAGAAAACGACCAAAGCTGAATTGTGGGGCTTTTCCTGCTGACCTCAGCATGGGTACGCCTACTCAGAGCTGGATTTACATCTGAGGGGTGGTTAGGCAAAGTCACCTAAGATGCACTTAGCTCCACCCATGCCCTCCACTCCTCATAAAAAACACACCCTGTAGCCCTATCCACTGTTGTCTGGAACAGCTCAGTGTGTCACAAAATGAATAAATATGTATAAATAGATATGCATGACTGCTGTATATACCTAGGTAAATCCTTCAGTTTAACAAATGAAGTGCTACTTAGTCCTGTAGTTAAAGGTTTTGTTTAGTGGCTGATCTCACGGTCTGATGCAATGTTCTGTATTAGAAGTGTTATCCTGTTCACATTTTTAGAAGCAATATGCTGTTCACCCCTCTGGTCCTCAAAATCATAAGGGACAACAAAACACCCTTTATCATGAATACATGGTTTTTGCACATCTTAACCATCCCTTAAAAACATTTTGTTCTTCTTAATTGTAAGTAGAGGTTAACATTCTTAATATATTCCTTCTAAAGATTACTCTCTAAACTATAAATTGCATTTATTATTACATCATTCTGAAGAAAGTTTTTGGCAGAGTTGGCATATTACAAACTTTACTATTTGAGTGTTATAGGGGTATGCACTACTGGGTTGGATTCCCCTCTGGAACTCTAATGGTTAAATTCACTCTCACTACTCAAATATAAGGGCCGTATGTTAAAAAAAAGTGGAGGAGTTCTGGAACAAACCATTTACCCTATAGTTGAGAACTAAATATTCCAAAAATCCCCATTGAGTTAAATGGGAATTGTAACCCCTTGAATGCTATAAAGGTCTTCAACACATTGCTTTACAATGCTTTGGAGTCCTCTCTACCAATCAAAGGACTAAAATCATTTTACATCAATGCGATTTTTTACTGTCCACTATAGTGTAAACGATCTGCCCAAGAACTCCTCCTCTTTTCTTGACCCTGGTATCCTATATAATAATTCGCTAAATCGCGTGTAACGCCGCGACATGTGCAGCAGACACTGCTGCGTGTGCTGCAGTCATGCGCAGTAGAGACTGCCCGCGCCGCGGCTGATACAGAGCTGGGCGCTCCGAAGGAGCATCTAGCTCTGTATCAGCCGTGGTGCGGGCAGACTCTACTGTGGGTGACTGCCCCGCAACCGGTTGCAGTGGCACTGTGGCCCGTGTAACGGGCTGTTCAACTAGTATTATAATAATAGAATCTCTCTCACATACTACAGATGGCAATATAAGAATGATACTGGAGTATTGCAGTGGAGATTTTTACATGCCCATTATTGTCAGGTAGGCATCACAGTTTTTTCCATAATGGTAAAATTAAAATGGGCAATCCAGCTTTATTTCAACAATGCTAGATGTTAATTTAGCAAAACCAATATTATTATTTTTTGGTACCTGCGTTTTGCCACCTCATAAAAATATATTCCATGGATTTTATCCTAAAGATCAAAAATGTGTGCAATACTTGTAAAATTGCATCATAGAAGACAAATGAAAATTTCCAGTATCCCAACTGGTTTAATCTGTTCAGGGCCAGAGTGTTGGAAAATTGTGAAGCAATGAACTACCCACTTCTCTAATACTTAGGGCTTAAAGGGATAGTAATACTTAAATGTAAATATATATATATATATATATATATACTGTAGGGTTTATCCCCCTGAGTAATACAAGAGTACTCCCACTACTGAGAGGTGTTTTATTCAAAAGTTATCACAGCTCAAATGTGAATTTTTTTAGGTGCAGTATTTCAATGGCTAGAACTGTTACAGTGGCACAGTTGCTATACCATTGTATGGAGATTTGTAGTCAGCTGACCAGAGCTATCCATAGGATGGTGTAGCAACAGCGCCACTGTACAATTTCAGGCCATTGAGATACTGCACCTAAAAAAATTCAAGTTTGAGCTACAATAACTTTTGAATAAATCACCTTTCAGCAGTGGGAGTACATTTTTTTACATCTTAAGTATTACTATGACTTTCATTGGGGCTCTTAACTACTTGAATACTAGAGAGGGCCTCAAATCATTACTTGCAATGTGTTGAAGACCTCTTTAGCATGCAAAATGTTGAAAGCCCAATGGTGCAGTTGGTTTGCCCCAGAATTGCTCATTTGTAGCTTCCTAAATATGGCCCAGTGAGAAGATATTTATAATTGTTGATTTTGCTTTATCTAGTACCAAACACAGTTTAAGTACTGACACTTTGGCTAGCATTTCATTCAACCCAATGAAAGCTTTATAGAGTGGATTGTAAAGCTTTTCATTGGGCTTGAATGAAATGCTAGCAAGCTGTCAGTACTTAAACTGTGTTTGGTACTAGATAAAGCAACACTACTAACTATTTATCAATTATTCTTCTTCACTGGAGACATATTTAGGAAAGCTACAAATGAGCAATTAAGGGGCAAACAAATTACATTACACAAAAACAAATAAAAACTCACATTGATTTAAATGGGGATTGAAATCAAACGTGAGATGGGTCTCCAATGCATTGCAAAGCAATGGGCTTAAAAAATGTCTATTGTCCAAGGGGTTAAAAGCTCAATTTAACCCTCTGAGTGGCAAAGAGGTATCCAAGGCAATGGAATATTTTACACACTCTTTGGCACACAAAGGGATACATTAATGAATTTGGGAGTTTTTATCTGTCCCCTGTGATAATTTGATTTACCTCAGAATGTCTACACTTCTTTTTATTACATCAGTATCAAGGTCGTGTTTATTTGTTAAATGGAACTGTCACTTTTTAACAAATAGTTGCTTTAAATGAGCTTTCAAAACAAACCATATTTATGTTAGTAATTGTGTATTTAAAACTATGGTTTATTAGATATTTAGCTTTTCACAGACTCACCTCTCCCATGGAATGCAGCAGAATAACACACTGAAACCTTATCATTAAAGGGCACGTTTCATGTAGAACCCCAACTATTTAAACTGTAATTACTGTAGAAAGCTGCACCTCACAGCGGTGGGAGTACCCTAGTTTTGCTCAGCAGAAAAAACCCTCCTGTATTTTTCATCAATACTTGCATCTATATAGATGTTTTACATTTAAATGGATACAATGAAACATATGTATCTATCCAGCAGGTTGCTGGATGATGGCACATCTTAGGCACTATTAACTCTTTGGAAATTAGAGGTCTACATTTGACTGTGACGCATCCAAGGGGTTATGACAATGTTTTTTCACCACAAGATCTGATACAGAACTGTCCATACAGCAAAGGTTTTTTTTTTGCCTCTTTCAATTCACATGTTGCAGCCTGTTTTAGAATTTATTTGTATAGATTTGTGGGGAATTTCCAGATGCAAATATTAATTTTGTTGTCCTGTATACAAAGTTTTCTTATAGTTTGGGGTTCACAACATGAGGCCCAACAGTTCCTGCCAGACTACCATTCCCATCATCCACCTCCAGATGTTGGCTGGCAGGAGATGGTGGGAGTGGTAATCTGGCAGAATCTGACAGTTATCTAGATGCCTACCCCTGTTATAGTTTAATTGGAATGGCTAATTGCTTACACATATTACTGACAGATTACTCTGGTGATAAGAAGGATTGCACGTATACCAAATTCACCATATTCACTGACAAAGGGAACATATCTACAAAATGGCTGGTGAAACCAGCTGCAGCTTAAGGAAAAAAATTCAAAATTTTCCAGAAGACCATATTATGAATGTTAGAATGGTATATCATGTTTAAGCATTAAGCTGGAGATCTATCTAGAATTCAAGGTCTTAACAGCCACATTTACATCAATGGGAATATTTATTTATCCCTTGTGGAGCAATTGGTTTACCCTGGAATTGTTGCACCTAGTTCATTAGCCTCACTGTGTTTCTTGAATCTCTAACAGTATAATGGCTAATTGGATAAATGCGCCCTTATCATAGTGGTAAGTGGAAAAAAAATATCCTGATATATTGGCAGTGATTATGTTCAGTGTTCTTGTGGTGGTCAGTTACACATAGTCCTTTCCTGCAGGTGGTGCACTTTTGTTGTAGCCCCTTGATGCTGGATAGGAAGTCTCTTTCCTGGGACAGGAACAGCACAGCATAGCGCCTCCCATGATTGCCAAAGCAGCACCAGCCCACCCAATGAATAGTGCTGGCCCAAACTCATACCTGTATAGGAAAGAAAGTTAAAAGTTAGAGGGGTTACATAATATCGAGCAGACTTCTTGACATGACAGCCAACCTCCCTTTTTACTTTATATTCTGTATTTAATATGTACATTCAAATTGCTTATACATTCTTTTTTTTTTTTTTTTTTAAACTAATCTTCACTTATACTTGTAAGTCTCTGACAGTGAGCTTTCTGGATTTCTGGTTCCAGAGAGCTTTCTATGTAGGGACTTTGAAGCCAGGGACAGTAATGCAATCTAATGCTATCCAAGAAGCACTTAGTGCTCTGAATTCTATATTTAACCCTTTGATGACCAGAGGTTTGCTTCCCAATGCTTTGCACACCCTTCTGATAATCAGGGGTTAAAAGACTGGTGGCAGCCTTTTCTACTACAGGGATAGCATTACAGTATATCACTTTCTCTGCTTTGTCAGTCCCTAACAGAAACCTCTCTGTAAAACTTCTTTGAGCTTACTGTCAGGGACATAAAGTGTAAAAAAAATGTTGATGTGGAAAAAAAAAAAAAAAACATATAGGCATTTTAACACATAGTATGTACTTACAGAATGTGTAACCACAAAAAGAAGGTTGACTGTAACTTTCAAAGGACTTAAACGCTTAAAAGAAATACAATTTAAAAGGTTGACTGAAACTTTAAAAATAATGGGATGTTTTTCTTACTGATAAATCCTTTTCTCTTAGACTATTAAGGAATGCAGGGATCATAGGAATGCATGGACCATGGGTTAAGCAGTGTGCCTATAGAAGGTAGAGTACTCAAAATAAAAAACTCCTCCCACTTCCTAGCTGCTATTCCATCCCACCCCGCCTAAGTGCTTTCAGTTCCAGCAAGTTTTCTGTGGGCAGGAAGCCCTGTATCCCTCAATGGTTTAAGAGAAAAGGATTTATCAGTAAGTAAATATCCCATTTTCTCTACAGTCATTGATGGATACAAGGCCCATGGGGATGTACCAAAGCCATACCAAATAAGCGGGAGGGAAGAACACTAATGAACAATGGTCTCCAAACCTTTTCAGCCAAAATTAGCAGCTTGAGATGCAAAAATGTTAACTTTGCAAAACTTAGTGAACTTGTGAATAGATGACATGTAGCTTCTTTGCATAACTGGTCAAGAGAAGCTTGGTTCTTCAAGTCTCATGAGTTACTAATGGACCTAGTAGAATGAGCTGTGATTCTGAAAGGTGCTGAAACAGACTTTAGTCTGTATGCTTGTCTGATAACCTGCTTGAGCCATGAGGCAATAGTTGATTTGAATGCTGGTCTGCCCTTCTTATAGCCTTCTGGAATCACAAACAAGGTGTCTGATGTCCTAAAGGATTGTGTAACATGGACATATTGTCTTAAACATCTCTACATCTATCGGATGAATAGCTTTCTTTTTAGAGTTAGCTGTATTTGCACACAATGAAGGTAGAACCACTTCTTGGTTTATGTGAAGAGCAGAAACAACTTTAGGCTGGAACTCTGGAACAGTCCTTAAAACAACTTAATCTTGATGAAAGATAAGATGCAGAGAATTACAAGATAGTGCACTGAAATTCTTATTGCAGATACAATCATCATGAGGAAGACCATTCTGAAGGCGAGATAACAAACAGGGCTGACCCTTACATGTGTTACCAGTGGGTCCATGGACCCAGGTGGAACTCTGACAGGGACGGCAATTTGCCACCCCAAGGCATGTTATTCCCTGTGCGGCTTCTCCCCACTGCCCGCACTGATGACAGTACGGACCGTATCACATGCGGAGACTCCGTGTGGAGCACGTCGGGGATTTCTTCCTCTGTTCAGAGGCCAGTGCAAGTCTAAAACTGGCACCCAGACTGATGAAGAAAATCCCAGCATGCACCACGTGGCGTCTCTGCATGTGAGATGGTCCCAGCTGTCATCAGTACGGGCAATGGGGAGACTGAGTAAAAAGCAGAAGAGAGAGTGAGCGATCCAAAAGGAGAAGAGAAACAGGCAAGGGGGGGAAGAGGCACAAGTGGTGAAAAAAGGGGAAAAAAGAGGCACAAGGGGTGAAAAGAGGGGAAAAAAGAGGCACAAGGTATGAAAGAAGAGGCACAAGGGGTGAAAAGAAGTGAAAAAGAGGCACAAGGGGTGTAAAAAGGCAAGGGGGGAGAAAGAGGTACAAGGGGTATAAACCCCCCAAAAAAACATTACAGTTGTATGTGGTTTTAGGGGCAGGAGAGGGGTTAATATAATGAAAGATGTGGAGTGTTTTGGTGGGCGTGGTTTTGGTGTGCAAGGGGGGGGAAGCATTTCATCCTTGGACCCAGGCAGCACAATGTCTTGGGCTGGCTCTGATGACAAAGGCTCAAATGGAGAGGCTTGAAGAGCCACTAGCACTAGGTTTAAGTCCCCTTGTGGAATGGGATCTCTATATGGGGGGCTTTTTTGTTGACTCCCTTGAAAAAACTGAAGGCAGTTAGGCAGGGGGGTTAACAGCTGGGAAGTGGGAGGAGTTCTTTGTTTAGACACCCTTGCATCCTATAGGCACTCTGCTTAACCCATGGTCCCTGCTTCCCTGTGGTCCCTTCAATCCTTAAGGATGCTAGAGAAAATTAAATAATCTAAAGTGTATGGTTTACTGTACCAAATTCCCATTGATTTAAATGTGACTGAATACTAGAGAGTAATAAAGCAATGAAACTACAGCACTACTACAAGATGTTATGTCCCAGTTGTGATACTCAAAAACAGACTTTTATTATAGCCATTATTAAAATCATAGAAGGACTTGGGGGAATTTCCTCTATGTTGCTCCTTATGCGTTTTGTGTAACATAGACCTTACTCATAGGAATATATCTGAGTTGCAAAAAGACACCTTTAAGAACACTCCCACTATCTCATGGTTGGGTGTGGCAGGATGTGGCAGGATGTGTTGTAACAGCTTCAGGACTTGTAGAAAATATCTATACATGATAAATACAAAATGCATGAAAAAAGGTGGAGGAAATAAAAAACATTTCCAATAAATAAATGTGGTGCGATAACACAAAACAACTGTCTGCTGAGCCAAGCCAGCTAAAAGAGCAGTACTCACAAATGTAAAGGAATAGATAATTTAAAGTATCCAAACACTATCACCCAGGACTCAATTAACAAAACAGACTTAAGTTCCTCTCACTATTGACACCTGAGGGAATTCTAACTTTTAGTTTGTATATACAAAAGGCTTCTTTTCTGTACAGCCAATTAAACAAACTGCCACCCCTTACAAGAAGGGAGACCTGTCCTATCCCTTGAAACATATGCAATTCCAGATCATTATTAGGTTTAGAGAAATGTGTAGTGATGGGAGAACTAGAATCCCCACTTTCACTAGCCCTAATGTGCTCATAAATGCCTTCCTTCAGTTGGCGATTAGTCTAACCCACATATTTTTGCTTTTCAATCACATAATAAGATATATCATACTCTTACCTGAGCAATTTATATACATATTTGTACTGTAACATTAGTGGTCAAAAGTATTGACATACTGCTTTGACACCAGAGCAAATTCACAACACTTACACCTACCCCCACATATATAAAATTCTTTAACCGAAAGCTAGTTCCTGGAATTTACATGCCACATGTAAAATGACTGGGAGGCAAATACTGGCATAAGGTAGGTGACCCGGTGAAAATCTAAATAACTTCTTAAAGCTGTCTCTCAATTTATCATAACCTTACAGTATCTGTGTTAATAACTTAATATTGCAAATGTTGTTATATGCTGTTCTGTATAGTTTACACCTTGGTTTACTCTTATGAAACATTTTTCTTATAAGGGCTTTCCTGTCTAAATCCAATACCTTATCCATATCCCTTTTGATCTGCTTATCACTTCATCCTCGCTGTGATAGAAAAAGCTGCCAGATCAACCCTGTTAGACCTACACTACAAGATCATTGTTCACCAAAAGACCAGACTCGCAGGCTGCTGCTTGGGGGCAGATGGCACTCCCACAACCCACCACCATCCAAGCTGGGGTACACTGAGCATTATTCTTATAAGGGCTTTTCTGTCTAAATCCGCTACCTTATCCATATCCCTTTTGATCTGATTATCACTTCATCCTCGCTGTGATAGAAAAAACTGCCAAATCAACCCTGTTAGACCTACACTACAAGTTCTGCTCACCAAAAGCCAGACTCGCAGGCTGCTGTTTTGGGGGAGAGGGCACTCCCACAACCCACCACCATCCAAGCTGGGGTACACTGAGCATGAATGGACTGCTTTAGAGATGAAAAGTCATTGATACCATTACTGTTAGTCAGTGGTTCTCAACTCCTGCCCTCAGGACCCTCTAACAGGCCAGGATTTGATGATATCCTTGTTAGAGCACCGGTGAGTTAATCAATGTGAATGAGCCTCTGATCACCACACCTGTGCTCTAGCAGAGAAATCCCTAAGTCCTGTCCTGTTAGTGGGTCCTGAGGACAGGAGTTGAGAACCACTGCTGCTTGTGGTGGCAGATTGAGAGACAGTGTTGAGAAGTGCTTTAGATTTGTTTCGAAAAAAGGCACCTACCATAGGCCAATATTTGTCCCCCAATTATTTTACCTGAGCCAAAGAACAAATGCTGGCACAGACATAGAGGTCCTTAATGGCTGTCTTTCAGAGTTAAGCCATCTTGATGCAGATGTTTGTTTACTTAATACAGAAAGTTATATACTGTATATGAGAGGAAAAGCTTGAACAATAAGTACTTGTACATCTGTAAGCAGATGATTTTTTTAATGTGCTGATACATGTAAGTATTGTAGATTCCCACTGGTGTCAAAGCGCTTCAATTTGGGACTGTTTTTGTTCCCCCATTTTTTGTAAGTAGTTTGTATTCGTCATGTACACAAGCATATTTTTTGCCATGTTTACCTTTGGAACACAACTCCTGCCTCATCCATTCATGAGGAAGTTAGGAATGTTCATTATGAGTTTTAAAGTGTTAGTAATGTCCAAAAAAAGGTTTGGGTTTTTTTGCATTTAGAAGAGCTTAAAAAGCTGAGCTAAATGCAAAAAAAACATCTCTCAAACCGCTATGGTTTAAGAGATACAGGCGTTTAAAGTTCGCTGTTTCCTACTGACAGCTGTAAAGCTGTCAGCAGGAGATTCGTGTCGGTCCACACGGAGGCGCTTGAGAAGTGCCGGGATCTCATTACTTACTAGGAATCCCTTCATTGGAATGGTCTAAAACGTGTGCCTGAACACCAGTTTTTTTGCATTTAGCTTAGCTTTTTAAGCTCTTCTAAATGCAAAAAAAAAAATTGGGGGGGCATTACTAACACTTTAAAGATGGTGCTTTACCAGTCCAATTAATTTCTATGAATAATGTCTATATTGCTTGAAAAATCATATGGAGACTTCCTTCTAGTACAGAGCAATTCTATGTTCTTGATCACGACTATAATAAATGTCTGCTTATTTTATTGCAAACGGAATCCATATTAACCACGTTTGTGTAAATCCTTGAATGTTAGTGATGTCTCCAAAGATTTGGAAACATCTAAAGGGTTAAAAAGTGGAACAATGCTCACCAAAAACAGTTAATATTGAATAGTTGGCACAAAGTGACAGAAGCAATTTCCCCCTATAGCGAGAGGTAAATTACTTTAATGTTAGGTGATACATTATTTTCAATAAGAACATGCAAACTTACTTGGAGTTACTGGGTGTGAACACATTGTAGAAATCCTTGGCAATTTTATTCCCATACCAGGCTGTTGCTATCAGGACACAAAGACCTAGAAGAGAAATTCAAAGACACGTAATTATTCTGAAGAAGAATAATCAAATATTGAGATTGAAAAGGGGAAACTGGATTATGTCACTTTTCTAAATAGAGCAGTCATTAATACTACATGCAAGAGATTTCACTAATCCATTAATGGTATTCTTTGCAGATTTCTCTATAAATCTGCATAGGCAGATTTCAATTTCTTGACACAAGACTTTTTCTATTGGTATTGGTGCTAACAGTAATAATATCAATGGATATATTTCAAAGTAGTAAGACATTTTAGGAGGGATGTACTAATATGATTCCATGCTAAAGCAGGCACTAAAAACTATTTTGTAGCCAAAAACAGGTGCACGTCTCCAGAGGGGCCCAGTCCCTCTCCCCAAACCCAGGAAAAGAAGGAAAAAGATAAAGATTAAGGGCCAGCTACTCCTGGGTCCATCTCCTCAATATCCAAATAAGGAAATGAGGAATCTCTCCCCCTCCCACCTCTAGTAGTGATTCCAAGGCAGTATCCATATACTTCCATCCATGAAGTATACCTAAAGCAACGATAAAAGACCATCCGCCAAACGGCACGCAGAGGTAAAATAAAGGGTTCCAAGAGAGTGACAAAACGAGCACCCAGCAACTCCTTGTCAAATAGGGCAAGCTTCCAATGCAACCTGGTAAAGTGAAACAACTTAAAGGGATAGTAATGTTTCATAATAAAAACAGCTCTAATTAATCATCATAGTATTTGGACTTTGGAGAGTGTTATTTCAGTTCTGTCAGAGTTGTAGTTCAGGAGTAATTCAATGACAAAGTATCCCCCTCCCGCCCCTTTTACTGATGTAACACTGCTCAGCCAAAGCAGAAAGGAGGTGCCCAGGTAGATTGCACAGAGGGACAATCTTCAATTAAGATAAGGGAAAAACCTGAAAAGCTTGTCAAGGGGGGCAGGGCTTTCATTGTTTTCATATAAAGAAGATTGTCCCCTGCTGTTATCTGTCTGGTCTTACAACCAGATTCACATCTGAGAAGAGATGGCTTATGAATATCTCTTAAACCATAAAGGTTTGAGAGATAAGATTTATATTGTTCTTCATGTTTTTTTAATGCCTACAAAATAAAATAAAGTTCAAACGAAGTATTACTATCCCTTTAAGCGTCCATTGACGAAGCAGGGGGGGTTGTAGAAATAACCAGAGTGCAAGAATACATTTCAACGCTACCATGACAGCAAAATCAACTAACTTAGTTTGGCAGGACGTCAATTGAGAAGAAGTTGTATAGATCCCAAGGAGGAGAGCTGGAGAAACTAAATCAAGAGGAATCTCAATTTTTGTTGTGATATAAAAGAAGACCTTGATCCAAAAGGAAAAAAACATGTGAACAGGAGTATACCATATGGAGTAAATTCACACTAGGAGTTTGACATTTAGGACAGGAAGAGACCAAAGCAAGACCAATGCGATGGGCTACTAAAGGAGTCACATAAATCCTATGCAATAATCTATAAGAAAGGTCATGAAAGTAAGCGAAAGGGGAACAGCGCAACCTATGCAAAAAACTGGACTCCATTAAATCTACCATTAGTGTGGGAATATCCTTCAGCCAGCCAGAAGAGCTTAAAGGATTCAAAGCCATATGAGCCACTGAGAAAATGGTTCTATAAATACGGGAGCGGTTATGGAGCAGTTATGAAGCAAACCAGTTGCACAATAGAGGACAAATAATAATTCCTCAAATTAACATGGATTTAAATGTGGATTTTAACACCCTGAATGCTAGACAGTTTACCAACACACTCAAGTGGTTAAAACCTCACTTAAATTAATTGAAATATTTATTGGTCTTCTGTGATACAGTCAGTTTGCCCCAGAATTGCTCTAGCCCTTCCAAATAAACAAGCCTCTATAAGTTTGCCTGAAACCCTTGTGCAAAAGAAGAATTATCCCACATGTTAGCACCATCATAGCCCTTATAGTGGCATCCTAAAAAATAAGAAAATTAAATGGGCTCAAATCCATTAATATATCATGCACTCCTAGCCATCATTTGTAAAAAAAAAAAAAAGTCTCAGTTTCATTACACCCAAAACAAGTTATTAAATGATTTTCCTATTCTTTTGGAAGCAGTTATGCATGACAAGATTTGTCCCCTCTATATTATACAAATATTAAGAGGAATGTATGACATGATTTAGTTGAACAAATAATTCCGATATATCAGTTTCAGTGGGTTCTAATCTCTAAAGAATTATACTGTATACGGTTTTATCAGTTTTTATGCAGGCTTAATAAAAAGTGGCCAACAGTGTCTATTTTTTCCTTTTATTTTGAAATATTTTAGAACTTTCTCATTTAAATAAAAAAATATAAGTATTTTCTAGGAGTACACCATATTTTAATGTACTTGAGCCCTTTAAATTTTTAGGGTGATAAAGGACTTTTAAGGAATCTAGTATGAAATTAATGACACAGACCATGTGTCTACATCGCATCTAACCAAGAGCTTTTATATTTACCAGCGATAATGAAGAGTGCTCCACCCACTATTGCAACCTTAGCCTTCTTCACCTCATCATCCTGAAGGCATGTCAAGCATTTCATTCCTGCTGCAGCAATGCACATGGCGAAGAATCCAGCTAGAATGCCGCAGATCATGAGTGCTCGTGTAGCCTGCATAGTACCTATAAAAAATGTTGGTAGTTTGTTAGGAAATAATAAAATTTGATTTTTACTAATGCTATGGCTTTTTGTTAAAGAACATAATAAGTAAATAGTTGTATCATTACTAGCCATATGAAACCCCTCTGTGCCAGAAGGGTCTCAAACCCATTGTTACACAAGCTTACTCAGCACCGTTTGACTTATTAATATAATTATGCATGGAATGTTTTAAAGATGGAGGCACCCAATAAAGGTAAATAAATCATATGTGTTCTCACTGTAAAAATAGTGACATCATGACTCTAAAGTCTAAACATATTTGTACCATTTACATCCCATATTAACATTATTACCAATGCAAACAATTAAAGTGAAACAGTTGCTTTGCAACAAATAGGTAATTACAAAGAGCTTTCAAAATCGCCTAAATGTTAAGTATAGTGATTCACTTCTTTCCCAGTGCCACACATCCTGTTCCATGCAAAACACAAAGGATGCATGTAATTGTTATCCTTAGATGCTAAAATGTGTTTGTGGTTTTCCTCTCATTTTTTAAACAAACTTTGACCTGGATTCTATTGCATTTGATAATGCATTAACTGCAATGCAACCTTTATTTGAAGTGTGTATTGCATATATTGGAAGGACTTTAAAAAAATGAAATAAGTATAGAATAACAACATCTAGGGTTTTCTTTTGTTTTTTCTTTATCCAAATAATTGAAGTTGTTTTTTTATGGAGCTGGGGGTTAGAAACTACAGCCATACAGCTATTGTTAGCTGACAATTCCCATCATCCTCAGGTGTTCAATGGCCAACTCTGGATGATGGGAGTTGTAGTCCAGAAAAAGTTGATCAGGTGCAGTTTGGCTACCCCTGGTCTAGACGTATCTACAGCAGAAAACAGATTTCATTATTTTGTGCTAAAGCTTTGTCTCTGTCTGATCTAGTGATGGCAATAGCATGCAGGTAGCTTTCTGAGCAACTAGAATCCCCCACAGTTTGCACTTTTATAAAGGTATGCTTTTAAAATAGTGTAAATTTCATTCACTAGAAAGATACCATACCTTGGCTATCTGTACACAATTTTCAGTGCTTTTATGAAATAGGTTTGAAGTATTGGTTAAGAAAAAGTCTTTCTTAAGTCCAACCCTTACTTTTATTTGGGAATTTCTCTTTGTATTAGCTTTGGCAGTTCTACTGTTATTTTAGTAGCAGTGGAAGGGGTCTGACTAGTATTGTTATGATTCTACTCATCCCAGATTAGGTGACCATGTAATAACATCTTTGAAAATCTTAGTTTTAAAACTCAGCCAAGTTTTCACTTGAAAAGTAGCAACATGTTTAATGTGTAAGCAAGTCTCAACCAGACGCATTGTTTTCTTTGTAAGTTCATCCAGAATCCTTTGAGCTAAAGCACAGCTTTACACTTTGTATACTGACTCGCCCTTTTCACAAAATATCCATGTATGTAGGCTTCAACAGATGCAAATATATAGTTACTTTGTGGCAAAAGAAACAAACATTTTAAATTTCAGTTGCATTTTTTCATCTTTTTGCAGTGTGATTACATTTCTTCTCCAGAGGTAGAATCACTAATATGTTGTATTTTCTCTGTATGGGCTTTATGATCGATCAGATGAACATGGGAGTAATTCTGAAGGTAACCAACTGCACCATAGGTGACCAATATTATTTGTATTTCATTTAAATGTGGTTCTTAACTCCCTGAACTGAGTTTTTAACCTCTTGAGCAGTTCCCAATAAGTTGGAGACCTATCTTGTATTCAAAGGGTTAAATGTCCCAGTTTCATCTGTGTGAATTGGAGGAATTTTATATTGTGAAAATAAGGATCTATGAGAAATAAAAGCAATACAATTCCCAACTAACATATTGTGTAACAGTGTTAAATAGGACTGGGCTTTTTTTCTTGTTACACTGACAGCAACAAAATATAACAAGATACCGGAGAGATCTTTTCTCATTCTGTATACAGGTGGAAATTCACTCATAATACAGGATCAGTATTAAAGCATATATATGATATTTATTGGTTGAAGCTGCAAGCTTTCAAGACCACATGATTATCCTTTACCTACAAGAGTAAGTGGCCCTTGATTTATTTAGGTGGGCTTACTTTGGTAAATATTCTTTATGTAAAACTTTTTTTACTAAGTTCCTTTTCAGGCTGCCTTAAGTTTACACTTCCTCATTATATATGTCTTCCTATCTATCCAAAAGGTACATGATATCAACAGATCTGTACAACACAACACTGAAGTTGCAGCAGTAGTAGAAGTTGTAGAGCAATGCAAATCACACCAAGCAACTGCTGTCTGAGATATGGAAATGATTATTTATGCAGAGATGGGTTATGTGGGTAACAAGTTAGATATAATAGGTATAAAAGATTGTTTCCTGAGCAGGCCAGCTGTTAGGTGTGAACATATTTAACACTGAGTTTTTAACTGTGGGATGATTCATGACATGCCTGGAGTACAAAAATATCAAGAATATCATAAACTGACACAGGATCCTCAATCTGAGATAGGTGAGGTAGGTTATGCTAGTTATTGCAGCACTGGTTGGCCATGGTGTTGGAATGTGCAACTGTGATGGTTCTGTTGGGTCAGGTGGGTCTGAGAACACCAGTGCAATAATTTGCCAAGGACTGGTCTGGTTCATAACATGGGCCACAACTTGTGATGATTGTCAGCTCCAAAGAAATGTCTCATGAGGCATTAAGAGAACATTTTCCTCTTGCAAGCACACTCCAAGGTAACCCCCAGAGAGCTGTGTTGACCCAGCTATTCAATGTTGGTTGCTTAATTGGTCTCCAGGCAAGATGAGCACACCAAAACGTACCTTTACTGTCATCATGCAGGAACCAATAACATGAATGGTGTCTCATTTGATGTCACTGAAGAGAACTGGTTTTGTCTAGGATGTCATGATAGCTAGACAATGGCAGACAGGTGTGCTACCCAGTGCTATGTATAAGCTTGTATTCTGAATATCCACCACAGACCAGCTCCAAGTATAATGGTGTAGGGCTGAATTCTGACAAGGATAACTTAAGACTCTGGTAGACATTGGACAAAGCTCATACTAGCGGACTCTGTTACAATCCCACTGTATAAATAAATACACATTCCACTGACACCCTATCTTTGTTCCAGTGGACAGTGGGCCCCTTTTAACACAGGCCTGTGGTGTTCTGTATCATGGTTGCTTGGAAAATTCTGCATAGAGTGGTTGCTAGCAACTCCCCCACCAATATCCACCATGGCCAGAAGGAAGCTGTGGCCTGAGGATCTGTTTCCTGGGTTTAATGGCTGAGTTACAGAGCCCATGAATGTGATTTTCTGGAAGCCCAGCAGTCCAATAAACTTAAGTGGCAGGTGGAAATTTGCCAGACTACTGTAACTAAAAAGCCAGTATTTGCTCTCAGAAGACAACTAAAGACCCTGCTTCTCCACATGATCCCACAGCTCAATTAGTCAGGAAAAAATTTGCACTGTGGGGGCTCAGTTATGCTACTTCCTGTTCCTAAATCTATGTAAAAGAGGACCTCTGTTGTTTGATCCCAACTCCCTTTTGATGGTCCTGGTCATATACCCACTTGCTATTGGTAAAAATTGCCCTGTCAACTACTTGCATTTTTTTGCATTCTAATGTAGCAGGGTAGTGCCTGCCCACACCTTGAAAGTGTTACCATGGGCAACTTTTCTGGCTTTGACACATTGATGCAGCCCTGCATATTCCCTGCCTTGTCCTCCATTGAACACATGTGGGGCCTTATGGGTGGCAGTCTCCTCCCTTCTGCATCCACCCTGCTGGATTTGTGTACCCAAGCTGATGCTGCCTGGACTGTCCCCAAGATATGATTTACAATAATATTTGCTATATCTGAATATTTTGTAAGCCTTCACTGGTAGCAATATATCTGAGGCAGTAAAACAATTCAGAATTTTTGTTTTATTATTTTTTTAGCTTCAGAAGAAACACCCAGTGGAGAGTCTAGTCTGACTGTTATAACCTCTCTTTTGTGTTAGGGAGGAGAACTATTTTGTACAAAACATTCAGCTCTCCAGGGTAAATGTTTTTGACGAGTTTGATCTTGTCTGTCTTGCGAGTCACTTTATATCTGTATGAGAAGACGTGTTCAGCATTGTCCAGATAATCACCGGGACAAGAACAGAATGCAGAAGTTTCAAAAGTTAAATGTTTTTGCTTCTTGGTATATCTCAAAATTAGTTGAAGTGCCCGTTTCACAGGCCACAGTGCCGGCCTGTTGTTATGCAGTCATGCGCAGTGGAGACTGCCGTACCGTCGCTGATAAGGAGCGGGGTGCAAGCGCCCCACTCTGTATCAGCTGCGGTACGGGCAGTCTCTACTGCGCACGACGGCTTGTGACAAACTTTAGCAAATTATTATATAGGATCAGGAGGCTTGCTTTATTTGCTTTCTTGTTGAAAATCTAATTTTTATAGATAAGAAACATGAAAAATGTCTCTATCTGAATACAATTCCTATTTGTGAAACTAGTTGAAAAAGCATTTTACTTGAAAATGAGGCTGACGTACTAAGAACTGGGATAATTCCCATGCAATCAAATTGAACCATAGGGAAAAATAAAATATCCCATTGATTTAAGTGTTCTTTTTTTGATTGCTTGAAAGGTAAGTTTGTCTCCAGCGCATTGCTTTACAGTGTGTTTAATACATCTGTAGCATGTAAGGATTTAAAAGCCCCATTTAAATCAATGGCTATTTTGAGAATGTTCATTGTCCCCCATGAGGCAGTGGGTTTGCTGCCAAATTGCTACAGGTTAACACTTCCATGTTTAGAGGCCAATTAATGAATTTTAGTGGGAGAGAAGGGGGAAAGAATCCAAATAAACCCCTACACTAAACGTGTGATAAAAAGGTGATAAAGTGGAGATGACTTCTCCAGTGTTCAAAACTCTCCAACTCCTAAGTTAGAGATATCTTAGCTCATTGTCTCCATAGAATAACATAGAACTTGGAGAGTATAGAACCTTGGAGATCTCCACTTTATCACCATTTTATCACACCTTAGTACATCTGCTGCCCAGCTATTCAAACCTCTGCCATCATTTTAGCATTTTAAATTTACATTGCTCTGTCATGCATTGCATACCCCTCTGGCTCTCAAAGGGGTAACCCCTTGAATTCTAGTGTGGTCTCCAACACATTGCAAAGCAGTGGGTTAGAGGGATCTTTGTGGTGGGAGTTGCAACCCATCAACAATTGGAGGAAAACCACGAGATGCCCACTCATGAATTAACTTGCTAACATTTTGACTCTCTCTAACCTGATAGGGGCAGTAGAGGGCAACTGTGTTTTCTGGGCAACTGGAAACCCCCTATGTCCCAACTTGTCTTAATGTATTACTCAAATATATAACAGGAGGGACAACATGTACCATATTCTGTGAACTTGCAATAACTGGTTAACTGCCACACATTTGTAAAAATAATTGTAATAATAATAATAATAATGAGAAATTTTGCCCCCAAGTGGTCTCTTAATTCTTAAACTTTCCAAAGATAACATTGCCTTTCATAGATGTGTTTTGCTTTCTCAAAGGAAAACACATGACTCTGGTGCTTTAGAAACACTATACCTTGGTATCCAGCTAGTCTGCATTTATTTTCATATTGTACTGTATTGTGTGTTTAAGTGGATCGTTTTAGAACGGGGGCGTACAAGTTTTTTTTTTTCAATCGTGGGCCGAATGAACAGAAAGCCATAAGTGTATGGGTTGCATTATTTTTTTCATTGATAACGATAGTGAATTAGAATGTGCCAACTATTAAAAAAAATGGATTTATTTATTTATTGATCAAGTCAGTGACAATACTGGTAATTTACAGACATCTATTCTTGAATTGTACGGCACTGGCAAGCAGGGAATTAGGTCTTACTGACCTACTAGTTCATGTGTGCTAGTTAATTAGGTCTAAAAATTATTTTTAACCCTTTGAGTGCCAGAGGGGGTACATGACACATGCCTCTGCAATGCATTGCGTAAACCTCCGGCATTCAGTGGGTTAAAAATCTCAGGTGGGCCGCACCCTGGAGTCAGGAAAGCTGCGTTTGCCCCACGGCCCACACGTTGGACTCCCATGTTTTAGAACATATACTACTTCAATGATTTTTAAATAAAAGAATGTTGAAGTAAAAAGAAAATGAGTGGTACTGAACTGAAAGTCAGAGGTCTTAGCTATATTTTGAACATATCAGGACCTACCGATAAAGGCAAAAGTGAAGCTAATGTGGGGAAAATCAACCTCACCATAGGGAGAAAATGGGGCTTTTAACCCTTTGAGTGCCAGAGGGCTACGCAACGCATTGCTTTGCAATGCGTTGCGTACACCTCTGGCACTCAAAGGGTTAACTGTTGTACTGGAGACCTCTCTAGAATTCAAGAGGTGAAAAGCCCCTGGAGACCTCTCTAGCATTCAAGAGTTTAAAAGCCCCATTTAAATAACAGAAACCTAGAATTTGATGGTAGATAAAAACCATTTGGCCCATGAATCATTAAAAATTACCTATTTGCAACAAATTTAAAATACCTGATTACTCATATTCCTCATTTGATAGGTAGTCAAGCAAAAATAAGAGGAAAAGTCTCACATTCAAAATACATTGAAGTGTTTTTTAGCTGAAGGAGTACTCATTATTCTGTTCCATTTCCTCATATTGTAAACACAAATACACAAACACACACACACATTAAATGGGTGCTATTTTCTACCAGACAATTTGCTAATATGTATGGGTTTTTTTAATCACACTTGTATTCGTGCCAAGCCAGGAATGCATTCCCAGTACATGTGCATTCATGTTTGCTCACAATATATATGCTATGATATATGGAAATGTAAAGCATTACAAAATCAAATCTCTGTTACCAATTGTTTTTGAATGTTATAAAAAAGAATGTACTTACTGTCCAATTTCAGCAAAGAGTCATAGGTTTTGCACTGCATCTGCCCGGTGCTCTGCATGACACAGGACATCCAAAGTCCTTCATATGTAACCTGGGCTGTGATGATGACATCACCAGCAAACGAGGACATTTTCCACTGGGGAATAGCTGTGGCAACTATAAACCCAATCCAGCCTAGACAAGCCAAGGCAAATCCTAAAAGTTGCAAGCCCATGTTGGCCATCCTGGACACCAAGTATAATGAGCTTACTGCTTGATCTCCTAGAAGAATAAGATCTCCTGCCCCCTTCTATCGTATAAAAAGGACACAAATATCTAATCTACAAAGATTCACTTATGGAGAAAAATAGCTGCCTTTTCTGATACCGACAAGAAGAAACAACTGAGTTGACTGGGAGTTTGTTAGTCTAGCACCTAAATGAAATATGCATGCTATCTGTCTTATTTAAAGTCTCTTAACATGTCCTCCTAGTGGCCTTCCACAGAATTTCATGGGAATAGAGGATAATCACTCCCTTAGCAACATTCTTACTATGAAAAAGTCATCATCACCTCCCTCCACAGTATATGAAACCACATGTTTTTTCCTGCTTGACTGCTGGTGAGTTAGTGGCTAAGTTTCAGCCCTGCAGTCATTGTTTTGGTTCCCATCCATAACAGATATTTTCAAAGCCAGGTGTTATCCACAGAGAAATAAAACATATGCCTGTGAATGCATAAGCAGCATGAACAATAACATGGAAAAATTGACAAATCAGGTGATCAACAATTCTATTTATAGTATACAAATATGAATCTGTTATGTAGGTTCCTCTCTATTGTTTTCCAATAAAAGTAAAGGAAGAATAACACTACCTAGTACTTACACTTACCTTACTATGACCAGAAAATCCTATAAGCCCCTAATGAATGTTATGTCTATGGAGGCAGACATATATGAACTTGCTTTATTTCTAAGGACCAGAGGAGTACAAAACACATTGCAAAGTAATGTACTGCACACCCTTCATTCGTTAAATGGTTTAAATTACCATATACAGTGGTGAAGTTCATGTTGTGTGGTCCACACAACATCATGGAATTATTGATGAAGGAGCAAAAAATATTCTGGTTATAGTAAGGTAAGTGGGATTATTATTATTAGGAGGTGTTACTTCCCCTTTAAGTTAAGAAGCTACTGCCAGTGAGTAAGGACTTTCTTAGTCAACAAGGTGTAGGTAACAGTAGCACTCCTTGAGCTGGATACTTTTGCAGGTCCTAATTTTATCTCTGCTTTTCTCTCCAGGTTTCCCCATAGACTTCAATAGGAAAATGTTTGATAAAACAGGAGATAACGTTTATCTCCTGCAGTAGAATCTGGCCCTGTCTGTCCTGCATGTGCTCCCCCTCTTGTATGTGTTTTTTCATTGTCTGTTATGTCTCTTTCTCTGCGTCTGTCACTCTTTATGGTGTCAGTTTAATAAAACTGTGCCTGAAAATTACAAAGCAAATAGGTTAAGAGGCTTAATTTATTAATACACTTATCACCATCTGCGCTTTTCTTGATCAGCTAAAAAAAAATTGTGTTGTATCTAAAAATACGCGCATAGAAATACATGCAGCTTTAGATGCCTGGAACATTATATTAGCATTGAAAACTTTTTTCAGAAGCAATGCAAATTCTTTTTAGCAGAACTGTGAATTTTTCTTAGCATTGCTCATTTTGTTTTACAAGATTTCCCTACCTGTCCCCTCCCAGTTCCTGCCATCTTGACCACTTGAATATAACAAAGGTCTCCAATGCATTTTCCTTCATCCCATATGGTGGTTTTCCAGAGAATTGATCAATTTTATTTTGATACACAAGGGCCATTATATTCTTACATTTCAAGCATGGAACTGACATACAGAACATTTATATGTATGTGTAGGTTTATTTACTGCATGAAATAGAAGAGATCTTATGAACTCCAGACTGCAAATTCCAGAATGCATTTATGCCCACTCCTTTCTACGGACACCGTAATTCTAGTGTCCATCAGCATCAGTCCTCTAAGACCTGTCCTCAAGCCCCTCCCCCAACACTACATTATTTCAGGATATCCTCAATTAAACAGGGGAATGCCATTAATTCATGCTGATCCTTGAGAATAACTGAATCACTGAATAATTCACCTGTGTTCATATGAAGAGATATTGAAAACCTGCACCATTTTCGGGGGGGGGGGCTGAGGAAAGGTTTGAACACTACTGTTATAGACTTAGACCCATATGTATAAAAGCTAACTTTAGCAATTTTGGAGAAAGCCAACTGCACCACAGAAGACAGATACACATTTACAAAATTGCTCTTGACTTAAATGGGAGTTTTATCACCTTAAATGCTAGATAAGTCTTTAATGCAATGCACTCATGGGGTTTAAAACATTCCACTTAAATCAATAGGAATGTTTATTTATACCTTTTGGATAAGATGGTTTGCTCCACAATTTCTCCACTTTGCTTTTATACTTAAGGCCCCAAATGTTTTTTCAGTGACGTGTAACAGTGGAAGGGCCTGGAGTTTTGTGAAACGGGTGGAGATTTCCTTGCCTAAGGAGGAGTCAGACATGTAAATCTAGTCCTGGCTCTCAGAAAATAATACACAATTCACCCCTGGAAGATCAGAGTGGTACACAACAAGAGCAAAGAAATGTCCTTGGTCCTCAAGGGGTTAATACACTATAAGTTGGCACAGTTTATAAGAAAGATTGATAGATACCTAGAAAACACAAAATTGTAAACAGTATTGTGAATTTTAGAAACTGTAAATGCTAATAGCTTTTGTAGAAAAAACAAGACCCAAAAATATTGTTAATTCTATAACTAATATTTCTGTATTTCCATTTCAACCTGTCTCTTACCTCTTACTATATACATTTTTTACCACCTCTGCTGGGAAGCTGTTCCATAAATGCATTATAATTTCTGTAAATTAATCATTTCACACTTAGGCCTGGATTATAATAGAGCTGACTCTGCCTCCATATGAGTGAGTTTTCTCCTTCTGGAGACTTTGCCAATTTAAACTTTGATTCTGCTGCTAGAAAATAGAAAGCTTTACTCTAAAAATGCAAACTTTTTTGAATGAATGAATGGCTCTAATAGCTAATTACAGAATGGCCTGTAACTTCAGTTTTGGAGTTACTATGGAACCTCATAATCAAGAATATATCATAAGCAGAGATGCATCAAAAGATAAGTGTAGCACATCTGTTGTCATTGATTAAAAATTCATATTGATTTAACATGCCTTTAAGAGCAGGGCACACGTCACTAGAGGATTCCCCCTGTGACACTTGCCTGTCAGAGAGTTGTCTGGAGAAGGCAATTAACTGTAATAGTTAGGGGATGTAAACTGTTGTTCAAAGGAGGAATCGGGCATAGCTGACCATCTGGAGGCAAAAGAAAGTGTCGTATCTGGCTATACTGCCAGTGTGTGGCTGCAACTGGTAGACCTCGACGGCGTAATACATCTAGGGAAAGAATCTGACCATAAGTCGTATGGGATTTAAGGGTGTTGAAACCCACCTTTTTCCAAGAGCTAAAAGGCGAGGGAAGAAGACCAGGGGGAAAGCAGGATTGCCAATGACAGGAGTCCTCAAAGAATGGTAGGAGGAGAGATGTAATCTATCATTCACCTGTTTCCATGCGGAGATTAAATAAGAGAAGACAGGATGAGATAAAAAAGATGCAAGAAGGGAGGAGTGATCTAGCCAGAGCAGCTGAGACAGATCTACACTGGCAGCATAGATCTGAGTACAACAAACCCATTCTTTGGGATGAGGGGAGTGCAATTCAGTCATTCAGACCAAAGCTGCTGCTTCATAATATGTGTATACATTAGGTAAGCCTGCACCTCAGTTTCGGGCCGATGGGTAGAGGTATTGGGGATGCACTCTGGAGCATTTATTTCCAAATAAAGGAGATAATAAAAGAATGGAGCTTCCGTAGATAAGTTCTAGGAATGGTCAGGGGAATAGATTTGAAAATATATAGAATTTTCGGCATGATGACCATTTTTACAATGTTTATTCTACCAAACCAGGAAATGAGCAGCATGTCCCGGCTCTTCAGATCCTCTGAAATTGCCACAAGGAGAGGGTCAAGATTAGTACTGACCATGGACAATAGAGAAGGAGTTAGATAGACCCCAAGTTACTTTAGTACAATGGACTGCCATTTCAGTGGATAACTGTTTGCTAATTTAGAAGCCATCAAGGAGGGAACCGTCAGATTCAGTATGTCTGATTTGGACAGGTTCGCTTTAAAACCTGAGAAGGAGCCAAATTCATCAAATATATTAAGCAAGGAGGGAATAGATTGCGCTGGATGTGAAAGGAACAAAAAATGTCATAAGCAAAACTCGCTAATTTTGTTACATCCATGTTCATTGGAAGATCCATAATAGTAGTGGAGCTCCGAGTTGCACTAATCAGGGGCTCGAGGGTAAGAATAAAAATGATCGGTGAAAGGTTGCAACCTTGTCTCATGCCATTGGTAATTTGAAAAGTCTTGGATAGATAACCATTGACAATGATCCTGGTCAAAGGAACTGTGTATAAACTTGTAATGGCACCAACCTCTCTGGAAGACAACCCCAAGTGGACTAAAAGCTCTTTCATATAGATTCAGTTGACCTGAGCAAAATCCTTTTACTCATTGACCGTCATCAGCAAGGCTGATATCTTCTTTTGGATCACAGTACACATCAAAGACGTGGCTTTAGCAATATTGTCACGAGTCTCTCTTTTTGGGACAAAATCGGACTGGTTAGGATGCAGTAAAGAGGTAAGATAAGGCTTTAAACAATTTGCCAGAAGTTTCACATAGATCTTTACATCCACATTTAAGAGAGAAATAGGCCTATAGATACCACACTAGGAAGCATCTTTACCCAGCTTTGGTATTAGTGTGATGTGGGCTTCTAGGGCTTGTTTCGAGAAACAAGCTCCTGAAAGGATAGCATTAAAAGTGTCAAGCAGGTCACTAAGCAAGGCTCGCTGAAGTTCCGATAAGGTAAAAGGTGCATCAAAGGCCTGCACAGCTTCCTGCTTCAGAGTAGGTAAACCCGAGGCAGAGAGAAAGGTGCAAATTTTCTCAGACAAGACGGCGTCATCCTGAACATGAGGGGCATCCGAAAGAAACAAATTGTTCAAGTTTTGGAAGACTTTTACAAATTGTGTGGAGATGTCTGGAAAGACAATATGTTTTGTCCCTGATGAGTCACGTATATAATGAATATGTCTAGATAGCTGTTTGATCTTGCTAATCCACGACAGCAATTTCCCACACTTATCCCCATTCACATAATTGTTGTAGTGGATCCATTGAAAGGATCTGTGTATGAAAGCCTTCAGATGAGACGACGAGTCGACATATGTTGTGCAAGGACAGCAGCAGAGTGGTTAGATTTATGCTGCATTTCTAAAGAGCACACTGCTTCAGAACGATCCTGTAACTTCTGAGTTTTAAGCTTCTTCCTATAAACCCCAAACTTAATAAATTCCCCTCTAACAACACATTTGTGGGCCTCCCACACAATGGGGAGGGGAGTATCATCAATTTTGTTGAGAACAAAAAAGGAACGCAGAGTATCAGTAACGGAGGACACAATTTGGGGTAGTCAAGAAGTCGCCATAACAAAGAATTACATTTATCTGGGGTCAGATTGATAGTAAGAAGGACAGGGGCATGGTCAGACCAGGAGAGAATTTCTATATCTGCCGTGTGCAAAGATGGAAGGGCAAACTGGGCTACAAAAAATAACCCAACTTGGATTATGTTCAATGACAGGCAGAGAAGAACATAAAATCTTTTTGAGTGGGGTGAAGCTTTCTCCAGGTATCCATTAAGTACATATTGTGGAAGAGCTGAGACACCTTCTTCAGGGATTTAAGTCGGAGAAGGGAACGTCCCATGGAGGAATCTAATAATGGATCAAAGGTGAAGTTTAAGTCGCTGCCCAAGATCAATCTACTAGCCTTAAAGGGATAGTAATGTTTCACAATAAAAGGAGCTCTAATTAATCCTCATAGTATTTGGGCCTTGGAGAGTGTTATTTCAATACTGTTAGAGTTGTAGTTCAAGAGTACTTGAATGATAAAGTATCACCCACCCGACACTTTTACTGATATAACACTGCTCAGCTCAGAGCAGCAGGGAGGTGCAAAGGTAGATGGCAGAGAGGGACAATCTTCAATTAAGATAAGGGGAAAAGACTGAAAAACTTGTCAAGGGGGCAGTGTTTTCATTGTTCTCAAAAAGACAAAAAAGGGGGGAGCAGAACTGGAGCACTGAATGTGTCATTCACTAAGAGCAGCTCATTTTACTATCAGTTATACATGCTGCCGTGCACCTGTATCTAACTAAACCTTACATAATTTTTATATACAAAAAAGAAAAAGAATTTCAATAGATACTTTATAGGGCACTCTAGTGATAAAGTCACAAGAAAGACTATGATCAAGTATAAGTTGCTTGTGGTGAACGTGATAAAAACATAACTTTTATTAAAACAAACCAATAAAATATAAAACTATTTTGTTAAAAAAGAAAAATAGCTGTGAACACTGTTGCAAAAGGACTAAGTTTGAATCAAACACACAACTATGCCATCCCTCCCATATGCAGTAAGATAGGAAGGACAGTCAGTGTAGGTTACTAAATTATTTCCATGATGTTTGCACAGTAAAGCTGGTTGTAACAACACATATGTTCAAATGCCTCTGAGTGTGTTATTATCATTCATCCAAACTTATTCCCAAAAAGGCGTCTCAAGTTGATTAAGGTCATATCAACTGGATGTTGTCATTTAAGTGAATAAATCAAACACCTAGGATACTAATGTAATCTAGATCAAAACTACTAAATCTAAAACTCCCAACTCCCAACCCCTGCTAGCATTGAAGGGGTTAATTTCGTGCTGTGGTTTGATTCCCTTGCAACACTGCACCAGCTATTATATAATTTAAAATATTCAGCACCCTGCAATCCAAGCTATCAGCATGAATTGCTTGACCAGTAGAGTCTACAATCAGGTTAAGTTAGATAAAGTTTTACAGAGTGTACAGAACATCTAATTTCTCTATATCCATATTACTTTCATTGCAGGGTCCCGGGATAGAATGCAGACGCACGTTTCACCTACATGCTTTTTAAAGGCTACGATCTGGCTTTGTTCCCTCATGGTTTAAATAGTCCCAGTATCCAGTCACCTGTTGCGAAGATCAATTTCTCCCAATCCTATGTCAAAGGAGAGAGAAACTCCAATGGAAATATTGTGTATTGCGAAAACGTAATAGAATCTCCCTATTACTGATATCTCAAGAATCTATTCGGGATTCCTCTGAGTATAGCATTCAAAGCCAGATGAAGTATAGCCTTAAATAGCGAAAATATGTTTCTTCCAAAGTTTTTACTATAACATCCACCATATAGGCAGCATCCCTATATGTGTCAAATATATATATAGTTGTATGCGAAAATCACAATTTCGAATCCAAAGAGGATTATATGTGTCAGCAATAATATAATAAACTAAAACATGATTGAATGAAAACATGTGTAATGTGATATATTTATGTGAATAAAATACAATGAAGTGACACTTCTTTTCCTTTTTTACTTATATCATATATTTCAAAAATGAAAATATAATATACATTTTTAATATTTTTGTTATTTTATTGAACCTTCTATGCGGTATCCATGTGACAATTTGTAAAATAAAATTGAATGCTGTCATTAATAATGAAGTGAATCAAATGCAATGAAAACACAAAGTGAAACTAAAGTGATGAAAGAACAACAAATATACATATTATATGTTTATGCCACATTGTTGCAAAACATTAAATAAGTGCACTTAATGTCTCATTCAGGTATGTGATGCCAAAGTACATATTATTACAAATGCTAATTCCACCATTAATCCCATTTTGAAGGGGGCATTCCCATAGACCTCCCCAAGTAAGTATATTGGTATATAGAATACAATAGTCAATGAAAATCCATGCTAAGATGGAAATGCAATCTCAATAATCTTTATGATAATAAACACTTATACATAAGAACAGAGTCTAACATTTATTCAATAATACCCCATAAGGTATATTTGATAGTAACAGAAGGTTCACCATAATAGATGTTTCATAATACCCTATGAGGTGTACTGAATGTATATGCATAAATGTTCCTTTATTTCTATTCTATTCACTATAATTTTTATATATCTCCTCTCAAAGGAAAATGTTATATATTCATGTATTCTATCTGTCTATGTTCATGTGTCTATAAGAATACCCCAAGGTTATTGTTCTCATTTAACCCCCAAGGGTCAATTCAATTCAGAAGATAAATCCATCTGGATTCTTTTTGTAATATAAGTTTGTCCAAGTTTCCTCTTCTAATATTGGGTCGAATTGTCTCCAAACCCCAACATTTCAAAACCTTGGGACTGGATTTATGAACTAACAGAAAATGCTTAGCAACCAGAGTCAAGGTGCGACTTAAATTTCCCACATGACTTTGTGCATTTTTAATGCTAATAATGTCTTCGCCTAGTGTGATACAAAGTTTGCATGTTGTCTTGCCAATATATGTGAGTTTGCAAGAACATTGGAGACAGTACACCATTCTTGTCGTTTGACATGTAATAAAGTCATAACATCTGTGTACTGTTCCAAATCTATCAATAATTTCTGAATTTTTCAGCATAAAAATGCAAGTTTTGCAGTGGCCACAGGGAAACGACCCCTTAGGTAATGATCTAATAGTACCTGGATTTTTGTCCACAAAATGTCTATGAGTCAACAAATCCCCCAGATTTTTATTACGTCTGAAACAGAAGGATGGTCTCTCTCCTAGTAACTGTTGTAAACTGGGGTCAGATATAAGGATGTTCCAATTCTTAGAAACCAGATGTTTAATGTACCTGGTATCAGAACCAAAGGTAGTAATACATCTGATGTTGTCATTGTCCGATTTTGATTTAATTTTTGGGACCAATAGGGTGTTTCTTTCTGTTCTTAATGCCCTGTTATATACTTTCCTTGTGCAAGTCATCGAATAACCTCTTTGGATTAGACGATCTCACAATTCCATAGATCTTAGTTTGAAAAGATTCAGACTAGAACAATTTCTGCATGTACGCATAAACTCACCCACTGGTAAGTTCTGAATTGTGGAATGTGAATGAGCACTCTTACAATACAGTAACCCATTAGTGGCTGTAGGTTTACGATAAATGTCAGTCACTATCATATTACCTTCCCCTTTTATTATTTTCAAACCCAGGAAGGGTAATTCATGTTTATTTATTTCATGGGTCATTCTCAAATTCAAGTCATTGTTATTTAGCACCTTGATAAACTCATGCAATAACTGTTCTTCTCCATCCCATAACATGAATACGTCATCAATATATCTAATCCACAATGTCACATGGTCTGTATATTTTGAGATGGTGTCCAAAAAGATATATTCCCTTTCCCACCACCCTATATAGATGTTCGTATAGGTGGGGACACAGGCCGCTCCCATCACTGTCCCTCTGTCACGGTATTTGAAGACTCTCAGACTTAAGGTTTGGTAAAAACGTAATTTTATTGAAAAAGTTAAGGCAATCCCATAGGTAATCATACATATATAACAATACAACACGTAATGACAATATGAATGGGTTCTACCGACCTTGCCAATAATACCGGGCAAGGCAACCAAGTGACAGTAGCAAATATAGCAGTAGGCTCTACCGACCTTGCCAATACCAGGTAAGGCAACCGTGAGGTGTAACGTACCGGTTCTACCGGCCTTACCAATACCGGGCAAGGCAGCCTGAAGGAGTACTGAGAGTAGGCTCTACCGGCCCTGCCTATACTGGGTAAGGCAACCTTAGAGATGTAACGTAAGTAGGTTCTACCGGCCTTACCAATACCGGGCAGGGCAGCCTGAAGGAACACCGATAGTAGGCTCTACCGGCCCTGCCTATACCGGGTAAGGCAACCTTAGAGATGTAACGTAAGTAGGTTCTACTGGCCTTACCAATACCGGGCAGGGCAGCCCAAAAGAGAAGACCAGGCTGTCAGATGACAATGACAATAAAGTGGAATAGGAATCAATGGTCTCTCTCAAGAAGAAGTCTCCAGACAACTGCAATAATAAGCTGGACAGCAACCGGCCCTCAGTGTCAGAATAGTAAGGGAGCAAACCAGCTTCCTCCCGCTGGGACCAACTGTAACATAACCCACCAGGTTTAGTGGAGTAACCCAGCGTCCGCACGCAGGGACCAACAGTAGATAATGCCACCAGGTTTAATGGAGTAAACCAGCGTCCGCATGCTGAAACCAACAGTAATCAGAGTTACTAGGTTAGATGGAGTAAACCAGCGTCCGCATGCTGGGACCAGCAGGGATTGAGCCACCAGGTTAAATGGAGTAAACCAGTGTCCGCACGCTGGACCAACAGTAATAGAGCCACCAGGTTAAATGGAGTAAACCAGCGACCGCACGCTGGACCAACAGTAATTGAGCCACCAGGTTAAATGGAGTAAACCAGCGTCCGCACGCTGGACCAACAGCAATAGAGCCACCAGGTTAAATGGAGTAAACCAGCGACCGCACGCTGGGACCAACAGTAATTGAGCCACCAGGTTAAATGGAGTAAACCAGCGTCCGCACGCTGGGACCAACAGTAATTGAGCCACCAGGTTAAATGGAGTAAACCAGCGTCTGCATGCTGGGACCAACAGTAATTGAGCCACCAGGTTAAATGGAAAAAACCAGCGACCGCATGCTGGGACCAACAGTAATTGAGCCACCAGGTTAAATGGAGTAAACCAGCGTCCGCACACTGGGACCAACAGTAACGTATCACCGGAGCGAAACAAGCACAATGTCTCCTCGGCGACAGAGGAAGGAGGGAGAGCCCTGAGACCAAGCGGAGGCTAACCGGAATGAGCACCGCTACACTGACAGATGACCGGAACTGAAGGAGCCACGGAAAGCAACCGGAACCGGCTATAGAGACAAGCAGGCAGGAGACTCAGGAACTCAGGAATGATCGAGACTGGAACACTGGAACCACTGGAACACAGGAACACCGGAACACTGGAACACTGGAACGCAGGATCCTCAGGCCCAAGCACCTGACAAGCAGGTCAGAACAAGTAATGTCAGAGACACCACAAAAGGGCAACCTGGGAGTGCCCAGACTGGGTTTAAAAAGGCTGTGTGAGGTGGGCTAACAGCAGACAGCCAATGAGGAACTTCCAGCAAGTGATAGACACAGAATAGCACGAATCACAGGCACCGTGATACCCTCTCAATTGTAAGTAAAAGTTCTTATTGAACAAGAAATAATTATGGGTCAGAATCAAGTACAAGAGTTTGATGACAAATTCATTGTGGTCGCTGTACTCCACAGACTGCATTTACAAAAAATATCTCACTGTATTACAATCTTTCTTATGGTCAATGCTAGTGTAGAGTGACTATGTCTGCAGTAATTAATAATGTATCTTCATTGACCTCAATAACTTCAATGCGGGAATAAAACCTGCATGGTATCCCTTACATAGGAGGGCAAAGTGGGTACAATGTCTTGAAGGCACAGATCTAAGTATTTAGCTGCCTGATGAACAAGGCTGCTAATGATCTTATTGGATCAGCAAAAGAACATGATATCATCAATTCAAAGGAATTTCAGTACCTCACAATTGAATCACCAAGGGTTGTGACTTTATATCTCCTCCCTAAAGTCCATAAAAACATGAGTATAGAACCAGGCCGCCCCATAGTCTCAGGCATATTCATTCTGCCCGAGAGCACTGTCCAGACACAGGACACCGGGAGAAGGGGGAAAGAGGAACAAGAAGAGTGAGGGAAAGAGATGCAGGGCAAGGCTAGAAAAGTAAAAGACGAGAGTATACAAAGTTGAAGCAACTGAGAAAATAAATTGTTAGTGGTCCTAGCAATTAGGAGGAAGCATAAATATAGCAATGCATGAACTTTACAGTATGGACCCGAAGGCTTTGGGGGGAGGATATACATAGGAGAACCTATGGAGGTGATGGAGAGCCAACGCTCTGGAATGAGCTTTAGCACAGTAAGTGTTGATGAGTGTCAAGTCAAACAATCATGTAAGGGAAATCTGTGACGACCATTATTACATGTATAAAGCAATACTTAAAAAACATACATTCAGGGCATCAACAGGGACAGGTGGGCAGTCCACTAGCACCTGGCTAAACCAGCAAGAATATTACTATTACAAAAAAATACAAAAAAACAAGCGCACACAAAAAATAAGTGCAGACTGTATATTTCTTCGTGTCGGACACCTTCACCGCGTGAGATATTAATATCACCACCTCTTTCACCGTGGGAATCACCTTCTATGGTGACTATAATAGATGTACACTCACCTTAACCAGAGGCGAACCAGCCTCTTGGTATAAGAGCCTTTACTGGATAACCCCCAATATAGGTATCAAATCTCTGTCTCCTTTCCTCTGCCCGTCGTCACCTCCTTCAGCGTCTCTCCACCGTCCACTTCTTCCCCTGCTGGGCTACTCCAACTATAGGCTAACCTCCAACCAGGGCTTACTGGGACCAAATGGGATATAACTAAAGGGGCTCAGGACTCATGAGACCAATAAAAAAATCACTATTTATTAAAAATATATGTATAGATCCATACACTAAAAAATATATAAAAAATCCAAAGATAAACAGATATATTCTGATGACAAAACGCCCTACGCGTTTCACAGCCTCCCGCTGCTTCTTCAATATCAGCGGGATTGGCTGACGTTCTTGCTCTGTGTACTGATTTGGCCTGGTTTCCTGCTCCATCCTGTGATCCGGTTGGAGTACGTGCCTCCAGTACTCGCACTGTCTACTTACAGTCCTTGGTTGCCCAGTATACTCTGCTCCAGCAGTCCTGCTTGCTGTGACCCAGTCTCCGGTTATTGTGCCTCGCGATCCTTCCACCCTGGTGGTTGGGATTGGGGTGGGGCAGTACTGTCACAACACCTGGACCCAGGGAGTGTCCTAAGACCATGTGGGTTTTTCTCGAAAAAATTGACCAGTACTCAGAGTCACTATGAGATTGGGGACAGAGAACTACTGGCAATTATTCTAGCACTTAAAGAATGGCGACACCTGATGGAAGGTACAAGGGCTCCGGTGTTAATTCTGACCGACCATAAAAATTTGACGAACCTCTCTGAGGCCAAGAGGTTGTCCTCTCAACAGGCTAGATGGGCCTTGTTCCTATCTCGTTTTAATGTTATTGCATCCTATCTGCCCGGTTCTAAGAATGTTAGGGCTGAGGCCCTTTCCAGGCAATTTGGTCCTGAGATTGAGATGGATGAGGTCCCGGCACCCATTATTCAGCCAGATCGCATTTTGGCTACCCTACATACCAGCATCACTTCACCACTAGGGGAAGGAAATTCTTGCTACCCAGGCTACTGCACCCTCTGACACCCCCGTAGGGAAGTGTTTTGTAGCCGAGCCTTGCCTACTTGAAACTTATCATGCATCTCGGGTGGCTGGGCATGTTGGTAGGGACCAATTGATTTGGTTTCTTTCGCAGTTGTTTTGGTGGCCCTCCTTACGTGCTGATTGCACCGCCTTCACGGCAGCCTGCACTACTTGTGCCCATGCCAAATCCCCTAGACAACTCCCAGTTTGCTTGCTTCAACCTGTACCTGTTACGGTTTTCAGACACTCAGACCAGGGTTATAAATAAAACACAGTTTTATTAAAATGAAAATAAGGAATAGCGCCCCTGAGGGCCAGAATCGGTAATACAGTACTGAGTAATATACAGGCTCATTGTAGCCGGAGCAAGTAAATATAGCATAAATACAATAAAGGGTTAACACTCAAGCTGGTAGTCAGTCTCTGTGATAGTGATTAGCCAACGCCCGGTACAACGACAGTCCCAGTAGTAGTACTGCAGCAGCTAGCTCAAGCAGAGCGACCGAACTGAATCACAACCAGATCTTGCTCTGGAAATGCCCAGGAGTATAGAGTAACCAACTGTAGCCAGATCCAATGCCCCTACAGGGGTGTAGCAATGAAGGAGAGAAACTACCTGAGCCAATGGAGTCAGAATAGGAAGCACCCCAGGTGCAGTAGGAGAGGAACACTGTGAGTGCCAATGGGACCTGAGCCTAGCACCCCTTAGGTGTTGTAACGGAGGAAGCACTGCCCAAGCTGAATACTAGAGTCAACGCACTACCAAGTGCGGATGTATGGAACCACACAGTGAGCGAGAAAGGACCTGAGCCAAAGCACCCTTCCGGTGCCAACACAGAGCTCACACTGCCAGAGTATCGGAATGCCCTTTGCACCACACGGCGCAACACTACTGGAAAATGGCACCAAACAGGTATACAACTCTGCAATGTAAAGCTAGGCTTGGTATGTAGACAATAGCTCAACAGGTGTAAAAGTGGCTCAGTATCGGAGGCAACAAGCTTGGCAGGCGTAGGCAACGGGCTCGGTAAACGGAGGCAACTGGCACAGCAAGTGTTCTTAGACAGGCACAGACAACAGGCACAGCTCGGTAGTAATCTCTCACAGGCTCAGTAAACGGAGGTAACCAACAGGCTCAGAGATGGAGGCCACAGAGTAACGAATGTGATCAGTTGGTGCTAGCTGCAAGCAGGCTCAGAATGTCGCCAAGCAGAAACAAGACGCAGAACTGGAAGAATCATGGAGCAGGAACGTCAGCCAGAGCCGGTCGATCATGGAGTAGGAATGTCAGCTGGAACCGGTCGATCACTGAGCAGGAACGTCAGCCGGAACCGGGTCAATCACGGAGCAGGAAGTCAGCCAGAACCGGGTCAATCATGGAGCAGGAACGTCAGCCAAAGCCGGGTCAATCACGGAGCAGGAAGTCAGCCAGAACCGGGTCAATCACGGAGCAGGAACGTCAGCCAGGGCCGGGTCAATCACGGAGCAGGAAGTCAGCCAGAACCGGGTCAATCACGGAGTAGGAACGTAGAGTAGTCAGACGAGCCGAGTCGGTACACAGGAATACAGGATCACAGCAATAATAGCGCAGGCACAGGAACACCACGAAAGGGCACCTGACAGGTGCCATAAAGCACAAAATAAAGGGAAACCCTGGGCGGGCCAATCAGCATCCTCCAATGGACGAGCACCAGCACAGAGAGTGACAGGCAAGCACGGGCACCGTGATAGTACCTAATGGTGAGCATCCTTGGTCCCATGTTTCAATTGATTTCCTGGGAGAATTGCCAGTGTCTAAAGGGTATTCCTTTATTTTGATGGTGGTCGATAGATTTTCCAAGATTGCTCACTTTGTGCCTCTTCCTGGCCTTCCCTCTGCCCAGGAGTTGGCTATTGTCTTTGCCAGAGAGGTATTTTGGTTGCACGGTGTACCCAGGGTGCTGGTGTCAGATCGTGGGAGCCAATTCGTATCCAGATTTTGGAGGGCATTTTATGACCAAATGGGCATACAATTGTACTTTTCCTCTGCTTACCATGCCCAAACCAACAGGGCTGCGGAGCGTGCCAATCAGGGATTGGAACAATTCCTATGCTGTTTCGTGTCCGATCATCATGACAATTGTGCCGACCTGTTGCTGTGGGCAGAGTTTGCCAGGAACTGTGCGGTTAATTCATCGTCTGGGAGCTCCCCTTTTCTCATCAACTACGGGTTCCAACCATGCTTGCTCCCAGACTCATTTCAGATGCAGCAGATTCCGGCTCTGGATGAGCATATCAGGCAACTCCGCTCCACGTGGGCACAGGTACAGAGGACCTTCAGTACTTCGTTCCAGCATTATCAGTGCCACGCTAATCGCAGGAGATTTCCCGCGGTCTCCTTCCAGGTTGGGGATAGGGTATGGCTATCTTCCAGAAACCTCAATGCGGATTCACAGTGTGTGCTGGCTATGCCCTGTTCCTGATCTGTGTACCGACCCGGCCTGGCTGATGTTCCTGCTCTGTTTACCGACCCAGATTGGCTGACGTTCCTGCTCTGTGTACCGGCCTGGCTGACGTTCCTGCTCTGTGTACCGACCTGGATTGGCTGACATTCCTGCTCTGTGTACCTACCCAGCCTGACTACGTTCCTGCTCTGTGTCCCGATTTGGCCTGGTTTCCCACTCCATCCGGTGATCCGGTTGGAGTACATGCCTCCAGTGCTCGCACTGTCTACTATCAGTCCTTGGTTGCCTCGTATACTCTGCCCTGGTAGCCCTGCTTGCTGTGACTCAGTCTCTGGTTATCGTGCCTCGCGATCCTTCTACCCCGGTGGTTGGGATCAATCAGGTTGCACCACGGTACACTTGATCTGTTCATAGCAATTACCCAAGGTTGGTTGTTCCCTGGGCACCTCGGTTGTTCCCACAGCCTTGCAGCTAATTCAGGTCTGAGCATTTGTTTAACCCCTTGGGGGTTGGTGCAGTCGCACTTTGGGTCACAGTGTCTGCAGTGTTACATTGGCGTTACTCTGTGCTATACAGTTTCAGTCACCCTTGACTGTGCTGGCAGTCTGTCACTTCCAGGGCCTTCGTTTACCTCCGTGTGGCCTCTGTCGCTTTGTGTCACTCTCTGCGTAGTGAGTGTCCTGTGGGCCTCAGTCCTATTATGGCCTGTCCATACCTCCTGGCCTAATAGCACCCGTCTCTCCACGGTCTCTTCTAGGATTCACACAAACTGTAACCTGACATGTGGCAGTGTTGTACCTTTGTGTTTCACTGGACCCTGTGTGGGTTACTAAATCTAATTGTAACCTGACCTGTGTCAGTATTATTTCTGTCTGTATATACTGGACCCGTGTGGGTTACTCTAATTTCTGTGGTTTCAATAAAACTGTGTTTTTACCCAAAACTTCTGTGTCTGAGTGTCCTAAAAAACTGTAACACTTAGTTAGCCTCACGATAGAGGAAATGGGATTAGTCCCAATAAAGTTCAGGTATGTCCGTTAACCGACCAGTCCACAGGCGGTGAAGGGTTCTGACTCATGCAGGACGCAGAGGGGGATCATCTGGATGGCACAGCTTCTGTCATTTATTCTGGCCCACCACATTCCATCTCTCTCCTATCTCTGGGAGAACCCACTAGACCAGAAGTCCATAAAGGTACAGTCCCAAATTCAGGAGGGGGATCAAGTCCAAGAGTGGCACAGAAACTTGGAATATCTTCCACATCTCTTAAGACCACTGAGATCTCTTTATGAGTGGGAGTCAGGCTAAAAGGGAACCCCCAGCAGTACCTGGTTCCCACACTTCATAGATAATCTGTGTGGGGTTTCAGCACTCTCTCCGTTGCTGCAGCGTACGGGGTGACAGCTGTATAGGCACCGCTGCAAACTTGATCTCACCAAGCACCCTGCTTCACCTCATAAGTCTATCTTTGTCCAGTTAGAAGCTCAGACAACAAATGACATCCCTTGGTGGGGAACCAGAAGGGCCTTTAGGTCTCAGCTCCCTGTGCACACGGTCCAGCGGTATAGGTTTCTCCAATTCTTCCCCCAGAATCTCAGCAAAGAGGCGCTGTTAGGAGGCAACTAGGTCAAATTGAGGGACCGTCTATGGAAGATCTTTTATCCATATGTTACATCTCCTATTACGATTGTCCAAATTGTCTATTCTTTTCTGCAGCATGTTGATGGTGTCATCCTGCTCCAGCATGATCTGCTCTAGGTTCTGCATGTGCTGAGCCGTTGCTTCAGATTCAGTCTCCAGAGCTTGAATTCTCTGACCCAACTTGCCTAAATCTTTATGGAGGTCAGTGAAATCCGTTTTGATCGTGAGCTTCACCTCCTCCTTGATTTCCGCACCAAAGGCCTTTCATATCTTCTTTAGTGGTATATGTAGGACGTTCACTTTTGAATGGTTGCACGCAGAAGAGCGTGTAACCATTCAACTCTTTCAGCAGATCGAATGGCTAAACAGGGCAACATGACAATCTTGCAGTGCATGACAGCACAAGACTGTCACGTCGCATAGCCAATGGGTGCATGCTGCAGATAAGTGTATTCTTTTATTTTTTTTTGCCTTCTTCACATTTCTGAATTGTTTGTGTCCTTCCCCTGGTTCTGAACCCATTTGTTAAGCACACAGAGGCAGCTGGAGCGCCTCCGTGTGCTGTGGATAATACTCCGTCCAGCAGAATGCACAGGCTAGCAGGCAGCAAGAAGAGTACGGATTATTATCCGCAGCACACGGACACGTTCCAGCTGCCTCTGTGTGCTTAACAAACTGGTGACAATTCAGAGATGTGAAGACGGCAAAAAAGTAAAAGAATACACTTATCTGCAGCATGCGCCCATTGGCTTTGTGACGCTGTTTAGCCATGCAACCTGCTGCAAGAGATGAATGGTCGCACTCTTGCGACCATTCAAAAGGACACCTATGTAGGCCGCATGAGAGCCATGTTCAGTTTCGGTGTTGGTAGGGTACCCCGGATCAGAATTAGTGGCTCAGCTGTCATAGCCCAATCAGGAAAGGACCTCAGACTGTTGCCTCCTGTTTGCGATCCATCCTGGGAAGAAGTAGTGCCTGTTGCATCACCACATGATGGGCATGGATCCTGAGGCTCAGCTCCCAATGGTTTGGAGGCCATATATGCAGTGATCTTGACTTCCCTGCTTTCTTTGATGAAGGCATTAGGAAATAGTGACTGCTCTGAGCAAATAGTTGAACTAGAGATGCTCAAATTATCAGTTAGAAGGCTACCCAAGCAAGAGCTCCTCAACTAAGCTACTATCTTCAACTGCAGCTAGTTCCGCCCCCCCAAAAGACACTTTTAAATCACTGACTGTACCGTCAGACTGGTGGGACCTGAATTTCCATAGTTTATAACTCACACTGTCCCTGCTGGCTTGCTTTGCAGATCATGGCGATCTGCACATTTGGGTGAAATCAGCATTTTACTCTGCACTGGGAGCTTTCTCTCTTCTCCATAGAATCTCTGGGCTAGCTAATCTGCCATCACTGAGTTTCTATAGAGAGAGAGAGAACACTCCCATGAGTGCCAAGTAAGGTGCTGATGTCACCTAGCAGTGCAGATTTCCTTTAGTTGCACAGGCATTAGAGTTCCTTGTCTCTTAGGCACCCTAGCCAACCATGGCATTCTCCTATCTGGTGATTCACTCCCTTGTATCCTCCATCCCATCTTAGGGGTTGTAGTCCTGCTCTCCAGCCTTCAATTGTAGAACTCGCTCTCACTGCATGCATTCATTCTCATTCTCTCTGATTGGCTGCGTCCACAATTGTGTTGCATGTGCATGCATAAATAGATGCTGGGCACAGTATATCTGGCCATCTCCCCTGTGCTTAGCTGTCACAGTTCTGTCTATAACATCTTTCTATATGTGACTATCTGGACATGTCCTCTGCCTGACTTTTAACATTTTTACCCCTCTTACTTGCTAATGTTTGCTTGTTTCTGTTTCTTTTTATTGTTGCCTGTCGTGACATAGTCCTGTCCTGTGACTAGTCATCATTTTGGTCTGCTCCAATCCAGATCTTTTGACTTTGATTCTGCCTCTGCTTATGTAGAAACCCTATCTGAACTCTCTAGATTGTTCCTGTACCATGGTCGCACAAAGCCTGGCTCTCAACCCTTGGGGTAAAATATTTCTCTGCATAGTTGACTCTTCACTCCTTCACATACTGGATTCCACTGCTTGCATCATGATAACGGCAAAGCATGTGTTAATGGGGTGAGTTATAAGTTATAGCTCTGTGGATACTGTCATTGGTTTAAAGGGTGTTTTATTCATATATACTGTTCCTTTAATGCATGTTTCAAGAAAGTGAAATGTAAAAATGTGCTCACAATCCGTTAAATCCAAAAGGGAGCCAAAGTAACATCATATATTCTGCTCAGCTGAAATGCCATTTCCAGTGATGTTCAGTGGTGGCTTTAATGGAATCTGATAAGCCCTGAAGTGTATTCCTGAAGATGCTGAGCTGTTGTAATGTAATGATTAGAATTCAAAAAACATTTAGAATGACCAATGTTTTATTGAATTTTCTTCCCAAGTCCTATTTGGCTGTAAAGTAATAGAGTAAAGTAATAATTAGCTGCCGCTCCTTAACTGTGAGGGCCACTCAGTTGGTTGACCAGGTCCACCATAGATTTTACCTGAACAATCTCAGTCCCACTGATCCGCACATCCTGATAATTTAAACGCCTATATTTCTGAAATGTTTTTTATATTAATTGGCCTGTTTATTTACAAGTGTTTATAACTAAACTGGATTGATTACTGAAGCAATATATTGAAGACCTCTCTATCATCAAAGGACAGGCAGCCCTATCTAATGCAGTGGTAGGCAGCATTTGGCACTTCATCTTTGGATTGGAAGGGGATGAAGGGAGTTGTAGTTTCCAACAGCTTGGTTGCAGTGGCAGAGTAGCAAACTGTTTACATTTCATCCATCTCTCCAGACCTCTGCACAAGATAATACCACAAACATCAGTAGCCATTGTTATAGCCCTCCGTGGAGGGAATCATTGAGTGTGTAACCTGCAGCTATATTGGAGATTCATATTATTGCCCTAGAACATAAAAATAAAGCTTTTGCTTAACTCTTTGAGTACCAGAGGGGTAAGCAACGCATTGCTCTGCAATGCGTTGCGTACCCCCCTGGCATGCAAAGGGTTAAAGTATCCAGCTCATAAATATGTAAACTAGTAAATAAACTGGCCTAAATATAAAGTGGACATTACATCCCCCATACTTAAAGGGATAGTAATACTTCATTTTAACTTTATTTTATTTTGTAGGCATTAAAAAAACATGAAGAACGATATAAGTCTTATCTCTCAATCCTTTATGGTTTATGAGATATTCACAAGCAAAGTTCCCCTCCCCGCCCCTTTTACCTAGTGTAAGCCATCTCTTCTCAGATGTGGATCAGGTTGTATGACCAGACAGATAACAGAAGGGGACAATTTTCTTTGTATGAAAACAATGAAAGCCCTTCCCCCCTTGACAAGTTTTGCAGCTTTTTCCCTTATCTTAATTGAAGATTGTCCCTCTCTGCAGTCTACCTGGGCACCTCCCTTCTGATCTTGTTGAACAGGGGCGGGGATACTTTGTTTGTGAATATCTCTTAAACCATAAAGGTTTGAGAGATAAGACTTATATCATTCTTCATGTTTTTTTAATGCCTACAAAATAAAATAAAGTTAAAATGAAGTATTACTATCCCTTTAAGCTGGTCAATATATGTCTGTTTTTATTGTGTACTGTTTCAATTTATTTGTTTTTGCAGCATTATCGGTCATAGTTTGCAAAGAGAGCTGGATACATGGAAAAGTGTTCCAGAAATTTTCCTTTACCTCAACATGCAGATGTAGCCCTAGTCACTGTGCAAAACTTCCCTCAGTATCTGTATGCACAAATGAGAATATAAAGCAGACAGGCAAATGGAATGGGTTGTTTTCTGACATAATATTCTTTACTTTGTACAGGGCTAAACATGCATAGTCTGGTGGGAAAATTGTAAATCTAGAAAAAAAAGGCTTGGTTAATTTGCATTCACAGTGGGAATGTTTCAACATGTACTTTTTGCCCCATGAAATGCTGGCACATTTAAGAAGCTCATTAAAATGTTTGGTTTTATAAAAAAAAAAAAAAAGTCGCAAATCTGGCCTAACTTGTAACCTAGTAAAGTGCACGCTGATGTCCTACCCTTGAGACACCCTTTCAAAAATATACAATATTTAGATTTATATATATAATTAGCGTAAAAGCCCGTGAACACGGGCCAAGGTCCGGGTAATGTTAACCCTTTAACTGCCAGAGGGCAGTAAATGAGTTAAGCGGCCTCTTCATGCAAAGTAAAGACTGCCCGAACACACACAGTCTCCACTGCACATGAGGGCTTCTGACAAACATTGTTAGCGAATTATTATATAGGACATATATACTCATATTTATATAATGATAAATAAAGGATTATTATTATTATTATTATAATGATAAAGCTTGTGATTTAGGATCATACCTGATTTACAGGAACCAATAAGAATTCGACAGCATATTTAAAAGAGTAAAGAAACCATAAAAATGTAATTCTATTTTTTGTTTATTGTGTCATTGAAACACTAAGTGAATCTTTGAACCTCATACACACACATGATCACGCCAATGACTTTAAGAAATGATAAATTTGTTAGGTTCTACTTCCTAGAAAAGTTTAGTAAGCTTCATATACCCTTGGACATATGCAGAGTTGAATGTTGTTGCTTGAATTAGTAAAGGAGTAGAAGAAGGACAATTCTTACCTGATGAGGCTCTCCACCTGGTCCCAGTGCAATATAGAGCCTCCATCAGACCTCTAGTGGCTCCACTGCTACTTCTGAAAATTATGCTATTTATCTTAACTGTCAGGGCTGATTATATGTTGAATTAGGACTGCAGTTGTGTGTTTGTATGTATGTATCCTATCTGTAACATGAAACCTGTTCATTTCAATAGGCTTTGATCACACATTTTCATAGACAAATGAAAATGACTAGGTGAATGTGCAAATTCACATGCAAATAAAACGAAACTTTTCACCAACATATTATGTACTATCAGCGGAGTCTGGTTGGCAATAAGTCATGCATTTCATTCATAATTGTATAGTTTATCTTCGACAGCATGTAACATGCACAGGGAAGTACTAGGCTATGTTAGCTCAGGAGGAAATCAGGTTTGCTAAAGGAGACTCAGAAAAGAGTGGAAAAAGTTTAGGGAAACAGTGTACTGTGAGGTGAAAGGATCTCTCATAATCCTTGACAGTTAGTCAAAGTCATTAAGAGTGAGAGTCATTACCCCTGAGGTCCTATATTTTTGTTATGCCTATGTGAAATAAAGTGGTTTAATGCCAATATTAAGTGGATCTGAGAATGAATATAACTTTAGAACTTATTCCTGAGAATAATGCTCAGGTGCTGGTCAATCATATTTCTCACTCCTCTTTGTCATCACAGAGGCAAAGGTCTTGCTGCTCACTGATAGAAATTTGCAGGAAGAGAATAAGCTGGGTGGTATTCTAGCAGCTGACCTCATCAGTGAAAGATAAATTGAAATACCCATTGCCATAGAAACACACGAATCTTGATAAACTCTTAGATTTTTACGTGACTAAGTGATTTCAGGACAAAAACAAAAGCACAGCTCTTATTTGTTTACTTCCCTTAACTTACTACAGTACTTATCTCAGCTTTGTTCTAGGCAGCACTGTACCTTTAACGGAGGGCCACATTGTGTTAGAAACTACAACTTACAACCAATCCAAACTTATGATATTACTTATCAGAATAAAATATAAAAAGACCAGACCATGGCTGATTGTAGAGCAAACCAACTGCATCATATGGGAGCAGCTACAAATCCCTATTGATTTATTTTAAATGGGGCTTTTCACCCTTTGAATTTCTTCACAATGTACTAGAGATGAGGGGTGGGCAAAAGGTCCTGGTGTATCTGCAAAAAAAAAACAGAGAAAACCACGTGGTTGTCCACTTTTTCGCTGGAAATCTGCTTTAACTAAAGCGATTAAAATATTCACCATTTTCGCCTATTGCCAAATATTTTTCACTGTTTTTTCTGAATGGCTACAAACTTTTCACCCCTTTAATTACATGTTTTTTTGCCTTTTCTCCACAAAAATGTGACATTTTCCAGGAAGTGAAACCCAATGCAAGCAGCTACAGAGTGTGAGAGAGAGAGAGAGAGAAAGAGAGAGGTGCTAGGCTGTTGTACTGTGAGTTTATAGCAAAATTGAGACAGGAGAGGCTCATAGTGACACCGATCGCTATGAGCAAGTGGCATAAAAATAAAAGGAGGAGCTGGAAGAACAGTTATGCATCCAGTCAGACTCAGGAAGAGGAAGTGACCATTACCAACATGCCCTGGTTCCCCAGACTCAATGACAGACAATGCCCCTACATCACTCCTAGGGATCTTGGGGAAATTTGTTTTATGGGCAAAGGAAGAAGACTGTAGTAGTTTGACTAGGACAGGCTGGATGCATGTGCCTGCTGCCAGTGCTCCTCCTGCTAGGGTGTCTTATTATTCTCAGGAGGGGCAAAGGAGGAGATGATGCCAAGTGTGACAACAGGGGGCCCTAAGTCACACTTGCCATCTCCAAGCAGTCCTGCTACTATTACTACTACTATTACTAAGAAGGTCCAGCAGCTACAGACTCAGAGTGTTAGGAGAACGGGAGGGGATGATCATATTACTAGTGAAGAGGAAGACTGAAATTGATGTGCTTTGTGTTAGTGGTAGTAACAGTGATGGTGAAGCAGCCTAGCTGTCATGGGATCCCATAAAATTCCCCTGACCCAGGTCTCCCCTTACCCCAGTGGCATTGTCCAGATGGAACATGATTTCAAAGAAGGCACAATTCTTGCCTAGCAACAATAATACCACCACCACCATGAATCACCCTGCCTATGTCTGTTTCTAGTGTTGACAGTTTGCCTTCTTCAGCTCAACAAGAGATGGCAAATGTGACAGTAGGGGACCCTCTGTCACATTTCTCATCACCCTCTCCAACTGGTGAGATGCGTAATAGAGCAGAAGCAAGGAGGGACTGGTGGTGATGGTGATGATGACGGAAATGCTGGGGTGGAAGAGACATTAATAGCCTTCTTTCTCTACACATACCAGAAGTGGTGGGGGCTAGTTGTGGTACTGCTACTGACCCAGGTGCATCACTGGAGCTAGTAGTAGCAAGTGGAACCTTGATCATCCATCACCCATGTTACTGCTATCATTGATACCATACTCTTTGACCATCCTAATCATCCTGTTTAAACAACTCAGCAACAGCAGCAAGAAAAGTCACAATTCAGCAATTCCACCAGGGCTACAAAAAAAAAAATATTTTTGGGGTCTTGTTTCTAACAAGCCTAGGTCCTACAAATCACTGACTCCTCAGGGCTTGTGATGCTAAGAAGCCGAAAGTCCTACAAAACAACAGTCCCCCGGGGCTTGGTCTAAAAGTCTACGTCCTACAAATTAATGTTTCCTCAGAGCTTGGTCGTAACACAAGTCTAGGTCCTACAACAAATCAATGTTTCCTTATGGCTTGTGCCTTTAATAAGTCTAAGTCCTACAAATCAATGTTTCCTCATGGCTCGGGCCTCTAAAAAGAAGTTCAACAAATCATCCTCTACAAAATAATCTCGTCAAGTGTCAGTCTTCTCCAGTCGCAGCTTACCTCAGGGGTCCCTGTCTATGACACATTACTTACCAAGTTCATATTTTATTATTAATTTTTTTTAACTGTCCCCCTAATACCAGCCAACAACCCTCCCCCCCAAAAAAAATTCCTGTTCAACTAATTTTTCCCTGCATTCCACTAACACAGGCACCCTCTTACCCCTTTTATAGTATGCCTTTGGGAAATAAAACAGCATTTGCTATGAGTTGTGTGTACATTCAATGTTGCCATTGATTTCAATGCAAAAGCTAGGTGAAAAAAGCAGAAAAACAGCACTTCTTGCTGGAAATTTTGCACCAAGCAGGAAGTGCCATTATTCACGGATATTGGTTTGAGGAGAACATTTTCTCACATCCCTACTAGAGACCTCTCTAGACTTCAAAGGATTAAAAGCCCCATTTAAATAAATGTAAAAAAAAAAATCATGTTATCTTCCTGTAGAGACAGTGTGAAACCTGAACAGGGGGACTGGTCACTTCCCTGAAGCAAATGACTGGTCAGTGGTGGAGAATACATTTGAGTTCTTTTCATATAGTTTTATATACAGTGACCTGATTGCATATAGTACTTCCAGCATTGTCTTTTGTGTTTTTCATTTAAACTAATGGGACTTTGGGGAATTTTTTATAAGTTGGTTTATTGCATAAATGATCCAGTTCTGCGTGCATAAGCATGAGTTTCATACTTTCTCCCTGATAGCAGAGATGAATCCTGTATGAATCATGTGTGAGTTATAATATAGTATGAAATGATGAACTAATGATTTACTAATACCTCTCAACTGAAACTATTTTTTTAGAACTATGCCTACCTAATTCCAATGTACAAAGCTACTTATGTCTAAAATTCCCTCTGTATGTTGCTTGCACCAAGAAGAGGCTAGTGGGGAAGTGAACAGATATTTCATAGTGTTCATAGAGCAGAGGAAAGTGACATCACTTTAATCAATTTCCTGGGACATACTATAAGGGAGGCATTTTAAGCCTAAAATGTTAACAACAGCCAAATGTGCTCTAATGCATACTCTGGCATGTAGGAATATAAATTGGAGTTTAATGTCAAAAGACCTGGGTGGGCAGATTAATACATTCCCCAAACATATATTGTATACCTCTATTATGCTCATGTGGTTAAAAGACATATTTTCAGCAATGAGAACTCACATTTGCTTATTCGGTGTGTATATAACCTTACCTGGGATCTTGACATACATGGTCCATTTCATTAAGGGTTCATTCAGCCTTGGGCCCCCAAGCTATTGGGTACCATGACTCATAGAATTTCCTGCTAGGCATTGATAGCTTGGAGTTGTAGCTACAAAGAACTCTAGAGCTAACTGTTCAGTGCATCCTCTACTGGGCCTATAGCACATATGGACAATACCTAAATCATGGGGGAATCAACCTTTGACTCCCCAGCTCTTGTGGTCAATCACTCCCAGAATTCCCTACTAGGCAATGACTAGATGGGGATTGTATCTTCCAATAGCTGGTGAGTTCAAGTTTTATATTTCTTTTCAAAGTAGCTTTATTAAGAGAAATGTCAAATACACAAGGGAGAGGAAATACAGTATCAGGCATAATATTGTTTACAGAATGTGGTATGTCATAACATTGTGTACAGAATGTGGTATGTTTACACAGGACATCTTAGTAAATATAAACACCTTAACTACCAGTGTACATAACAGATACAAATTATTCAGGACAGAAGGCAAGCAATGGACTGTCAGAAGTACAGTAAGCTGTACTTTAGTAATGTAGCTGAGATGACTAGTAACAGTGGAGAGAAAGAGAAAAAGGAAAAGGGAGAGAAAGGCCAATAGCCTGGCCCAGTGCAGAGTATAAAGCTACCATTCAGAAGATGATGGTAACAGAGGGACAGTGGTGAGAAATAAGGAGGGAAATAAAGAAGAGGAGGAGTGAAGGAAGGTGGTGGACAAGCACAGTTGGGCAACACTCCAAAGCTGGTATAATGATTCAGGAGGCAGATAGCCGACCTGATGGTAAGTGTTGCTCCCAATGTCCCCACAGTGACTGGAATTCGTTCTTCCTGTCTACATAACTTGGAGAATCGGTTGGTACATGAATCTAAAATATACTCAATACCCATGATCTTAAAATTAGAGAGGTAACCCTTAGAACAGGTTTTAAAGTGCCTGGTTACGGAGTGATCCATAGATTTCTTTTTAATTAGATATCTATGTTCCCAAAATCTCTCTCTAAAGCTTCTGATGGTCCGTCCAATGTACTGAGCCCCACACCCACATGATATCAAGTAAATGATGTAGGTGGTTTCACATGTAATGAGGCTCTTAATAGAAAAAAATGTTATGATCATACATGCTTTTAAATGTTTTATTTTTGTTATACACATAATCACAATTTGTACATTTCGGATGAAAACACCGGACGTTGCCCACTGGTAAAGGAGATCCAAATAATCCTACCCTTTCATTTTTGTTTTTTGTGATATTTTTTGGCTTACTGGGAGCCAGATAACCTCTGATGTTTCTCGTTTTTTTGTAAGTAAATCTGGGTTTATCTGTTATAAATTCCTTCAGCAGAGGATCCTGTTTCAGGATGTCCCAGTGTTTGGCCACAATTTTTTTGATGTGGTTTGATGCTATATTGTATCATGGGCAGCCTCTTCTTCGGAGACGATATGGGTTAACTCATCAAGATCCTCTCTCTATCCAAGGCCCAGATGAAAGCAGAGTTGATCATGCTTTCCTTATAGCCGCTTTCTAAGAATTCCAATTTCAGATGGTGACTTTTTTGAATAAAATCCTCCTTTCTGCTACAGTTTCTCCTTAGCCGATGAAATTGGCTGAATGGAATATTATTTGTCTTTCTTGTAGTGACAACTGTTAGTTTTCAAATATTGTTTGCGACACACTTCTTTTTTGTAGAGTGAACTAACAATAGATCGACCAGGTACTCCTATAAGATTTAAATCCAGAAAGCTAATGTTGCCTGAATTAATTTCAGATGTAAATTTCAATCCCATGGTGTTATTATTACAAGCCAATATCATGTTATTCAAACTTTCTCTTGCACCAGTGGTAAGATTTAAACAATTTGTTATGTAACAGGAGTGATAGTTTGTCTTGAGCTGCTGAAAGGGTCTGCAGCAGTTCAGTCCTCTATTGCGCATATAGTTACATAGTAATTTAGGTTGAAAAAAGACTTGTGTCCATCCAGTTCAACTCTTTTCCTATTCCTGTTTACCATCGCTGACCCAAAAGAAGGCATCTGACTCCAAATGGCAATCAGATTTCTCCCTGGATCAACAAGCCCTAACTAAATATTAATCCCAATACTAACGTGCATAGCCCTCTATATTATGCTCTTTTAAATAAGTATCCAGGCCCCTTTTAAAGGCATCTAATGTATTTGATAGCACCACCTCCGGAAGTGCATTCCATACCTTTATTGTCCTTACTGTAAAGAAACCCTTCCGCTGTTGTAGATTAAATCTCCTTTCCTCAAGTCTAAGCGGGTGGCCCCTTGTCCTGTGTACTGTTCTGTTAATGAACAGGTCTTTTGAAAGCCCTTTATATGGGCTTTGAACATATTTATATAGTGTTATCATATCCCCTCTAAGACGCCGTTTCTCTAGTGTGTACAAGTTTAACTTTTCTAGTCTCTCTTCATAACTAAAACTTTCCATGCCCCTTACTAGTTTTGTAGCCCTCCTCTGCACTCTCTCTAGTTCCATAATGTCCTTCTTCAGAAAGGGCGCCCAGAATTGAACAGCATATTCTAGGTGGGGTCTTACCATGGACCTGTAAAGAGGCATAATTATATCTTCCTCCCTTGAGTCAATACCCCTTTTAATACATGCCAATATCTTATTGGCCTTTGCAGCTGCCAGCTGGCACTGCATGCTACTGCTAAGTCTATTGTCTACCATTACTCCTAAATCCTTTTCATTAGTAGATTTCCCCAGAGAAACACCATTTAAACTATATGTTGCATTTTTATTATTATACCCAAAATGCATAACTTTACACTTGTCTATATTGAATCTCATTTGCCATTTGCCTGCCCAGTTACTCAATTTGTCCAAATCCTCTTGTAATGAAGACACATCGAGTTCAGACTTTATTACCTTACTTAATTTTGTGTCATCGGCAAACACTGATACATGGCTTCCTATGCCCTCTGGGAGGTCATTAATAAACAAATTAAAAAGAAGAGGACCCAGGACAGATCCCTGAGGCACTCCACTTATCACGTTTATCCAACTGGAGAACTTGCCATTTACTACCACTCTTTGCATTCTATCTTCAGCCAATTTCCAATCCACACACAAACATTTTCCCCTAGTCCTATTTCATTCAATTTGTACAGTAACCTCTTGTGCGGAACTGTATCAAATGCCTTGGCAAAGTCTAAATAGATCACGTCAACCGCCGCTCCCTCATCTATATTATTACTTACTTTTTCATAAAATTCGATCAAGTTCGTTTGACAAGACCTATCTTTCACAAAGCCATGTTGGCTATTGCTAATGATATTCCTGTTCCAGCAGAATTCTTGAATATATTCCCTTAGCAATCTTTCAAACAGCTTCCCTACCACAGATGTCAAGCTTACGGGTCTGTAGTTTCCTGGCTGGGACTTTGATCCCTTTTTAAATATGGGCACCACATCTGCTTTATGCCAATCCATGGGCACCATACCAGAAATAAAAGAATCCCTGAAAATCAGATATATCAGTCTGGCCAGGGTCTGGCTTAGCTCTTTAAGTACCCGTGGGTGTATACCATCTGGCCCTGGAGCTTTGTCTACCTTGACACCATTCAATTGTTTTAACACTTTTTCTTGTGATAGCCAGTCCCATGCTTGCTGTGCCTGTTCTGTAAAAGTAGTTTGCAGATTCTTGTCCAATGGGTGTTCCTTGGTAAAAACAGAAGAAAATAAATTATTTAAAATATCTGCCTTCTCTCTGTCCCCTTTGACCATCTCACCCGTTTCAGATAACAAGGACCCAACATTATCAGACTTTAATTTTTTGCCATTTATGTATTTAAGAATTTTTTTGGGTTGCTTTTGCTCTCCTTAGCAATATTTTTCTCATTCTCCAGTCTAGCTAATTTAATAGCCTTTTTACAGGTTTTGTTGACATTTTTGTATTCTGCAAATGCCTCTGCTGATCCCTCAGCTTTGTAATATTTAAATGCCGCATTCTTGTTATTTATTTCATGAATTACTTTACTGGTTAGCCACATTGGTTTTAATTTGCTTCTTTTGTATTTGTTTCCAACAGGGATAAATTTATATGTGTATTTTTGCAATGTTATTTTAAAGGTATTCCACTTACCTTCTGTGTTTTTTCCTGAAAATATTTTATCCCAGTCAACGAGACCAAGGGATGAATTAAACCTGCTAAAGTTGGCCTTTTTAAAATTCAGTGTTTTGGTGGAACTCATATCAACTTGATGCAGTTGGTTTATTGCATAAATTATCCAGTTCTGCCTCCATAAGCATGAGTTTCATGCTTTCTCTCTGCTAGCAGAGATGAATCCTATATGAATCATGTGTGAGTTATAATAAGCCATAGTATGAAATGATTCTAACATGGAGCGTATTCATATTTGTTCAGTTTCATGAAACTACTGAAGAACAGGATGCACAAGTTATAACATGAATATATACGTGGTTAAGTATCAAAGGTTTTTGAGACAGAGAATACTTTTTTTTACTAATGAGGCTCTACCACAAAATAAAAGAACAAACCATATATTACTGCTTTTATTAGTACATATATTACCTTTATGGTACTTTCTGTAAGAATTCAGGGGATGTACTAATACCTCTCAACTCTAAACTAGTTGCTGAAACTGTTTATTTTTAGTGCTATGTCTGTCTAATTCCAATCTACAAAGCTACTTATATCTAAAATTCCCTCTGTATGTTGCTTGCACCAAGAAGAGGCTAGTGGGGAAGTGAACAGATGTTTCATAGTGTTCCTTTCCACCTTGTGTAATACTGTTTACTAACAAGGACCGAGGAAAATGTCATCACTTTAATCCATTTCCCGGCACATACTATGAGGGAGGCATTTGGAGCTTGAAATGTTAACAACAGCCAAATGTGCTCTAATGCATACTCTGGCATCTATGAGCATAAATTGGAGTTTAATGTCAAAAGAGCTGTGTGGGCAGATTAATACATTCCCCAAACATGTATTGTATACATTCCCCAAACATGTATTGTATACCTCTATTATACTCATGTGGTTAAAATACATATTTTCAGTAATGAGAACTCACATTCGCTTATTGTGTGTGTATATAGCCGGACTTGGGACCTTGACATACATGGTCCATTTCATTAAGAGTTTATTCAGCCTTGGGCCCCAAAGCTATTGGGTGCTATGAATCAAAGAATTTCCTGCTAGGCATTGGCTAGCTTAGAGTTGTATCTACAAAGAGCTCTAGAGTTAAATGTTCAATGCATCTTGTATTGGGCCTATAGCATATATGGACAATGCCTAAACCATGGGGGAATCAACCTTGCACTCCCCAGCTCTTGTTGTCTATCACTCCCAGAATCCCCTACTAGGCAATGAGTAGATGGGAGTTGTATCTTCCAACAGCTGGTGAGCCCAAGTTTTTTTTTTTCTTTTTTTTTAAAGTAGCTTTATTAAGAGAAATGTCAATTAAAGAAGGGAGGGGATATACGGTATCAGGCATAATATTGCTTACAGAAAGTGGTATGTCATAACATTGTGTATAGAAGGTGGTATGTTTATACAGGACATCTTAGTAAATATAAACGCCTGAACTACCAGTGTACATAATAGATACAAATTATTCAGGACCAAAGGCAAGCAATGGACTGTCAGAAGTACAATACACTGTACTTTAGTAATGTAGCTGAGATGCCTAGTAACAGTGGAGAGAAGAAAAAAAGGAAAAGGGAGAGAAAGGCCAATAACCTGGCCCAGAGCAGAGTGTAAAGCTACCATCCAGAAGAGGATGGTAACAGAGAGACAGTTGTGAGAAATGGGAAGGGAAAGAAATAAGAGGGGGAGTGAAGGAAGGTGGAGGGGGAGAAAGGTGCAGCGGGCAACACACCAAAGCTGGTATAATGATTCAGGAGGCAGATAGTGACCTGATTGTAAGTGTTGCTCCCAAGGTCTCCACAGCGACTGGAATTCATTCTGCTTACAGGTAGATATAGCATGTAATTCCTGCATAGAATGGTAAAACTGCACTCGGCCTACCCAAACCGACAGAGTTGGGGGGATGGGGGATTCCAATGTAGGGGAATAAGCTATTTTGCTGCATTCATAAGTAGCATAAATAGCTTTCTCATGGGGGTTTCCTCTGAAGTTCTATTGGCAAATCATAGGCAAACAGGATTCGGTGTCAATGAGACAGAGGCAGAAAAACTCCCAATTCCAACTCACAATGCCAAATTGGAGTAGGTTTGAGCAGTGGTGGAGGTAGCTACAGGAATTTGTACCAAAATGCCAAGGGGCATCTAATCTTCCCTGGAGATAATAAGTTCAAATTGAGTTGGTGACAAAGAGACTGGAAATTTTGGTAAAAATCCACTATCATAGTCGCGTACCTGGTAGAACTGCCAAACATGTGAGGCTGTTAGACGATAGGCCCTGTCTAGTTGCTCAAAGCTGCGTATTGATGAACCATCCAAAAATGCACCAACCGTGCTGAGATGCCGATCCTACCATTGACAGAAGGATCAGAGAGTTTGCCCGGGGGAAAGGCAGGATTCTGAAAGAGTGGGGTTTGGATGTATATGGGATGAGAGAAAGCTGGGTATTAAGCTTATTCCATGAGTGGAGAGAGTGACATCAGCCACGAGTTTTGCTAGAAGCTTGACATCAACATTTAGGACCGAAATTGGCCTATAGCTGCCCCGTAACAGAGGGTCTTTCCCCGGTTTTGGGAGATCCGTGATATGAGCCTCAAGGGCTTGTTTAGGCCAAGGAGCCGCGGATGCTATTTGGTTAAACATAGCTATTTAAATGAGGGGATAGGCAGGTGGCAAAAACCTGGTAGTACTCAGCTGTGAAGCCATCAGGGCCTGAGGGAGTCGTTTAATTGTCTGAAGAACCTCCTACTCAGTAAATGGCTGTTCTAGCTCCTCAAGTGCAGACTGAGGAAGGACCGGGGTCTGCGACTTCTCAAGAAAGTCAGCGATCCTGTCCCTCCAAACAACTGGGTCAGCCTGAGATGGAGAAGGTTGAATACCATTAAAGAAAGTTTGAAATTCTGCAGCCATGTCGGAAAAGGATTTATGTACAGTCCCATTCTGGTCCTTGACTCCTTTTATAAAATGTTGGGTGCGTTTCAGTTTTACCAAGGCAGCTAGGGTTTTACCGCATTTGTTGTCCTGTACATATGACCTATACTTGCTCCATTGGTAAGACTTCAAAAATTTGTTACACAACAGGAGTGATAATTTGTCTCGAGCTGCTGAAAGGGTCAGAAGAAGTTCAGGTGTAAGGGTAAGTTTGTGCCATTGTTCCAGGTCACCAATGTCCTGAATCAGGGATTGGGTTTCCTGCCTTTGTATTCTCTTCTTCAGAGCACCAAAGCGCATGAATTCCCCCAGAAGCAAGCATTTGTGTGCTTCCCACACTGTAGTGGAAGCCAAATCCGGGGTCTGGTTGAGATGGAAGTACTCTGTGATAGAGGCCGAGACAAAGGCAACCAGCAAGGAATCCTTCAGAAGTACGTCATTCAGCCTCTAGGGTAGAGTACCCTGGGGAATGGAAGGAAAAGACAGCTGGGTGAATGATCCGATATAGTCATGGGCTCAATTTGGGCACCCAAGAAGTTATGTAGTTGAACCTGGTCTACAAGATAGTAGTCTCCTGGAGTAAGATCTGTGACTCGACGAGTAGACGGTATAATCCTTGGTAGACGGATAAGATAAGCGCCAGTCATCTATGACATGCCCATAGGATAGAAGGGACCTGTCCTTACGAAGAACAGCGGCCAAATATTGAGAGGAGCCAGCAGAAGAGTTAAGGCTAAGATCCATGGCCACGTTTAGGTCACCACCAAGTAACAGGTAGCCTTCTTTAAAGTTATTAATTTCTTTCAATAGACAGGTTAAGAAGGAAAGGATGTTGGTGCTAGGAGCATAGGCATTAACAAGAGTGAAAGTGGTATTATATATTCTGCCCTTGATACATAAATATCTGCCCTCTGGGTCAGCCATCTCCCCCATGTGCTGCCAAGGGACACGCTTATGCATAATAATAGCTACACCCTTCTTTTTAAAAGGGGCAGAGGCATACCATCCTCTAGAGAAGGTGGAGTTCGTCAAGGAGGGGTGGGAGGGCTACTAAAAATGCGTTTCTTGTACAAACAAGATGTCTATGTTTAATCTAGAGGCTTTTCACAATAGCAACAACCTTTTTTTGGGAATATTTAGCCCCTTAATGTTAACAGAGGTGAAGGCGACACATGTGGATGCCATGGAGCAAAGTATATGAGTATCACAGTGCCCGTGATTGGTGCTATCCAGTGTCTATCACCTGCAGGGGGCTCCCATTGGCTGCCTGTTGTCAGCCCGCCTCACACTGCCTTTTTAAACTCAGTCCGGGCACCCTTTGGTTGCCCTTTCGTGGTGTCTCTGACAGTACCTTTTCTGTCCTGCCTGCCATGCTGATTGGGCCGAGTTCCAGAATTCCAGAGTTCTTGAGTTCCAGTGTTTCGGAGTTCCTGAGTCTACTTGTTCCTGTGTACCTGCCTGCTTGCTGTTCCAGTCGGTTCCGGTTGTTCTCCGTGGCTGCTGATGTTCCGGTTGCCTGTCAGTTCAGCGGTGCTCGTCCCGGTTGAATCTCTGCCTGGTTTCAGTAGTTCCCTGCTTGCAGTCGCTGAGGCGACATTGCTCTCATTTCACTCCGGCGATATTCCTATTGTTGGTTCCAGCGTGTGGACGCTGGTTTACTCCATTAAACCTGGTGGCTCCTAATACTGTTGGTCCCAGCGTGCAGATGCTGGTTTACTCCATTAAACCTGGTGGCTCCTAATACCGTTGGTTCCAGCGTGCGGACGCTGGTTACTCCATTTAACTTGGTGACTTATACCACCATTGGTCCCAGCGTGCGGACGCTGGTTACTCCATTTAACCTGGTGGTTTACCTATTGTTGGTTCCAGCGTGCGGACGCTGGTTTACTCCATTTAATCTTGTGGCCTTTATACTGTTGGTTCCAGCGTGCGGACGCTGGTTTACTACATTCAATCTGGTGGCTCATACTACTGTTGGTCCCAGCGTGCGGACGCTGGTTTACTCCATTAAACCTGGAGGTTTCCAATACTGTTAATCCCAGCGTGTGGACGCTGGTTTACTCCATTTAACCTGGTGGGTTATACTATTGTTGGTTCCTGACTGTAGTCAGGTATTGTGAGGTCCGAGTTGCTGTCCAGTCCCTCTACAGTTGTCTTGTAGTTCTCTGTCATGAGACTTCTGCTTGAGCAAGACTGTTTATCATAGTTGCTACTTCTCCATCCTACTGTCGTTGTCACCTGACCGTCAGTTGGTTCCTGGAAGGTCTCCTCCCTTGGGCTGCCCTGCCCGGTATTGGTAAGGCCGGTAGAACCTATTTACGTTGCCATCCTTTAGGTTGCCTTACCCGGTATTGGCAGGGCCGGTAGAACCTACTCACAGTATTCCCTCAGGCTGCCTTGCCCGGTATTGGTAAGGCCGGTAGAACCGGTACGTTACCATCTCACGGTTGCCTTACCCGGTATTGGCAAGGCTGGTAGAGCCTGATATTGCTATTTCATCTAGCCGTCTGGGTTGCCTTGCCCGGTATTATTGGCAAGACCGGAAGAACCTATTCATATGGTCATTTGCTTTTTTGTATTGTTTGTATGTGTATGATAGCCCTATGGGATTGCCTTAACTTTTCAATAAAGTTATGTTTTTACCTAAACCTTAAGCCTGAGAGTCTTAACTAACAGTGACAATGAGAAAGCTGAAGTCGGAAATCAGAATAAATGGGAGTCTAAAAGGTTATTCGTAGATATAGAGTAAGGCGGATTGTACTGCTGCACCTGGGGGTACAAGGGTGGATGAGTTAAAGAGGAAAAAGGAAAAGTACAGAAGGTAGGGAGAATGTTGGGAATCAGTACATGAGAAAAGGGAGAGATGGGGAAGAAAGAAACAGGGAGCGAGAATAAAAACACAGAAGTGGAACAAAAACCTGGGAATGCTCGGTTCCCAATAATCGCCAAAACCATGGGAAATACCGTGGGACTAACGGGGGGGGGGGGCTATAGGGAACCTAACACAATTCCGTTGAGAAACTAAATGAGAAATAGAAGGGTCTCCATGGGGCACTGGGCTCATAACAATATAACAAAAGGAAACCAACTAGAAAGAGAGTCACACCCGGCTAATTGGAGGAGAGAGACGCCGGATGAAATTGACTAAGAGAGCAGAGACCCCAGCACCCCACCCACAAGCAGGGGGAAGAGGGAAAGGGTCACCCGCAATAGAAGGGGCACAGAGGGACCCGTTCAGCGAGCACCCACAAGCCCTACTACCTCCACCGCCACCGGGAAGAGCCACAAATTTACGGTATGAATATAAGGAAAGGCTTAATGACAGCATTAATACAGATACATAGCAATGCCCATATGCAAAGATACACACTTCCAATATAGATTTCAAAGACAATATACAGTTTAAGGAGGTACTGAGAAAGGACGTCATTGGCGTCAGTCCCTGGGGCAGCCCAATTGCTGTCTGCAACCAGTGGCTGACCCTGCCGAGGTACTATAGAGGCACGCCAGATACACTTCAAGCATGACCTGTACCTGACTGTGGACTCAAAACATAGTGAGTTCCCAACACAACAGCAGACCCTGCCACGTCCCGGTATGTGGGAGAACCGGCCGTCCAACCACAGCAATTAAGATAGTAGTATCTTCATATACAACTTCCAAACATAAAATTAAATCTAAACGTATACACAAAAATAGACATGAGTGTCGCTGCTCGCCCCTGAACGCCACCCTCCAATAGAGTATAGCGGCCGGTACCAACCCCAGCGAAGCCCAGCAAACAAAGCATCTGGGCCAGCATACTGTCAGTAACATCAGGTATCTAGAAGGTAGTGGGTATAGCCACACACGTAAAGTCGCCGCCGACCCCGGAGGGGCAGCCCCGCCATTGGCCGACCCCTCCCCGGAGACTGAGCCACAAGCAGAGACCCCCAGAGGTAGAAGCTGCCCACCACACCTCCCCACAGAACAGCCAGCATAAGTACCCACAGAATGCTTGAGCATAGGATCCACATCACCACCACTGGTCCCTGAGGGGCGACCCAAGGTATAGGCTGCCAACCCGGGTAGCGGCCCCGTCAAGGTCCAACACACAGACTATCAGCAGGCTAAAATTACCCAGTCAGGTGCTAGACCATATACCACAACCCCCAAGCTAAGAGAGAATCAGGTCATAATGCAGTCATAACAGCCAGGGGAGTCTGAAGGAAATCAAGTATCAGCTGTCACATCACCACCATCGATCCCCAGGGCCAGCCCATAGCACATGCTGACAACTCGGAGAACAATTCTGGCGAGGCTTAATCGGAGACCCCGGGTGCCCCCTAAGTAGATAAAAAGTGTGAGCCCAAGTTTTAATGCACCTTGCACCTAGTCCTGAGTCAGGAATTTTTCAGCCTTGGGTAATGGTAATGACAAATGAAGGCTTTAGGCTGACCTGTTTACAACCAAGCTCATGCACCTCCATTCTGGTCCGGGAGACAGAAGGGCAATTGCCCCCTGGACTTGTCATAAGTTTGGGCCAGTGGGCCGCTGCCTCGTGCCATTTCCTACTTACTGCTGTAAAGCAACTGGAGATGTAAGTCTGCAGAGCGAGCCCACAGTTAGTTGGAGGCCACTCATTAATATAAGGGGAGAAGTGAGATCAGATGTTCAGGCATGCCTAGTCACCAGGGCTGCCTCGTCACTTTGGAGCATGGCCATTATAGCATATACTTTCATTTAATGTTCTTGGGAATTTCAAGCTGAACAATTTAAGTTTTTGGTGTGCGAATCAGAAATAAGAACTAGTTCCAAGTATAATGTTACCTTACCACCACATCACACTATACATCGTGAAAAGACTACACATGGTGTTTTTATCTATGAAGAATTTATACCCTAAACTCATTATTTTGGACTTTTTTCACCCTCTAGACTGCACTTAATGAAAAACACAGGAATCTACTATACGCACACTCAGTCAGGTACTAAGGAGTCACAAGACAGAGGCTTACCTACTGAAGGTAATTGCTACTCTTGCACCATTTCCCACTTGAAAAGGTCCTGCTTTTAATGGCTCCTAACTCTCATTTTTCTCTCTAGGCTAACATTACTTTTTCTGTCTCAGCTGGCAGTGAGGTCTAGAACTTCATTCATCCATTGCACATACCTAACACTCACAGACAGGTAAAATAATTGCATGCTGCCCACTCCCTATCTCTGTCTAGCTATCCTTCACCTACCCCTTAACTTATATATACATATTAAAAACCAAACTGACATCTGAAGGGACACCAGGTGATATCAATGATGCACAATACACATGCATTCAGTTGTTAGGTCCACTTTTTATAACATTAGTCTCATCAGCAGGGTAAAGAATGAGGCCCCCAGCTGATAGACAGAGCTCACCTGGCAACTGATTTTTACTGTTTCCACTGCGGAATGGAAGTAAGGTTTCAAATTTATTGTAACCAGCAAAAGAGATCCCAATATGTTGGTGCACCCACACATTTATCTCCTTGTGCTACAGGTCATTGAGGGGGATCTCTACTTTGGAAATTGTATCTACTAGAACAGAGCTGTTTGGAAATAGGGAAGCCAATCTATCAACATAAAAGTGATTTTGTAGACAGAATGAGATATGTACAAATACAGAACTGAGGGGATATATGCGAAGCTGGTCCTGTGCCCACTTAGAGATTATGTATGATGTTTGTTCTGTGTTTAACCATTTGAGTACCAGAGGGGTACACACTGCAGATTTGAGGATTTTTTTATTTTTACCCTATGGTGCATTAAGTATGCTCTAGAATTGTACCTTCTTAGCTTCCAGCATCAAGCTCAAAGTATACAAACGAAAGCTTAACCCTTTGAGTGCCAGAGGGTTTATTCAACGCTTTGCTCTGCAAAGCATTACATAGCCCTCTGGCACTCAGAGAGTTAAGAATTAGAGTCCTTAAAGGGTTAATGTATTTTTTGCTTTCTTTAGGTTTCTTGAATTCACAGCACAAATATAAAAGCTGAAATAGAAAACAGAATATAAATTGACTGGGGAATTACATTTGAGTTGGATGCATAAAACATATTTCTGCAACTCAAACGTTATATTTAATGTGTAACAATAAGATGTAATTCATGCACATCAGCAACTTTTCAGCTTGAGCAAATAGACCAAACAGAATGTCTTAAATAAAGCAAACAGTGATTTTGTTTGAATTAAGCACATTTGCCTTTCAAAAAGCTGATTTAATACAATTAGCATATTGGTCTACACAGTTTTTTAATGAATAAAAGAGTTCAAATTCTATGAATATTCAACATCCCATCCAGAACACAGCTACAGTTCATGTAGTGGTACACATTACTGACTACAATGGGCTGCATCCCACTGCAATTGATTATTTTATTAAGTAGTTATAACTTTCATCTTGTGCAATGGAATTAACTGATATATGTAATTTACAGGAATATTGTTTTTCATGACATTATTATAAAGGACAAATCACATGTGGACTACAGTAGCCTGGATTGCATTTCATCAGGGATGTCATGGTGGAAAGCAACCTGACCCCCTGTGAGGGAATGAGGAAAAACAAGCATAAGGAGTGTAGTCTGAGGGAAACAGAGACAGGGGGAGGGAGAAAAAGAAACAGAAATTTGATGGGGAGAGAGGGAAAAGAGAAAGAGAAGGGAGAATATAGAAGAAGGAAAATAGACTTGAGGAGATTGAAGAAAGTGAAACATAAATTAATGTCACACATCTTCCTTGGTAGCTTACCTCAGAGTAACAGGTGTTTCATCTTAGTTTTCATGGAGCCCTGAGCCTCTGTTTAGGAGACTTTTAGGCAATAGTAGGCTGACATTGCTTCCACCTGACCGAGACCTGCTTTTGGATAGGTTAAATATAACTAGAAACTAATAAGCATAAACTACACATGCACACATATGTAAAATAATAAAACATTTACCCTTCCACACACGTGAAAAGAAAGTAACAAAAGAATACCATCTAAACATTGCAATAATTAAACAATACAAAATCCAGGGTAATCTACTTTCCCACCCAAGAGCACCCTGTTCATCCCTCCAAATGTTAGGGTACTGGTGTTACCCTTGCTGAGGTGGAGGTAGCTCTGCAGCTTACTGTGGTAAATTTCAGTACCTCCTGCTGGTACATTGAATTTGATCTTCTCTCTGGTTGGTAAGGATGAGTGATACAAAGGGGCAGGGTCTCAACTTAAAGTCCCTTCCTCATCACTTCTATTGTTTGGCCTGGTGAAGCCAAAATCCCAGATAATGCATCCAAGGATACCACTTAATAGTATGGGGGAAGGGTGAGGGGCTGACTTTAAATAGTAAGGTAGCTTTATAACCACTTCTAAGAGCAGGGAGCTAGATAATGTGGTTCCCCAGTCAGTCTTGTGGAATGAGGGGGGCTTATAGCTAATGTGGCACTCCAGCCACTTATCAGACAAGGGGAGACTTAAAAATAATAGTTATGTGGCTTCCAGACATTACGTATAAGAGACGCCCTGGACTCTCTACTCCATTCTTACTGCAGTCTCTGCCTTCTGAATTAACCTCTTCTTCCCTCCCATAACTCCCTCAGTCCTCTCACTCAGACCTCTCTCCACTAACTGATACTACTCTTGGGCCACCCAGTCTCAATCACTGCTCCCTGGGTCAAGGACTCACATCCCATATGAGGTCTTCCTTGCTGGAATGCATCAGTGCTACAGTTCTTCCAGGAACACTGTAAGGACCTACACACCCTTAGGAACACAGGACACCTAATCCTAAAATGTGACAAGAGTCACGCTCATAAAGCAGCTCACCCTATTACCACACCTGCCCAATTGACCATATCTCTAAAACTAAGCACACAGTGTTAGGGTAAGAGTAACCCTTATTTAAAATTGCAGTCTGCATGGTGGGACAATAAAAAGGCAGATGTAGGCTTAACAAAGCCATGCTCTGCTTTTGTTTCTTCAATGTATTACATTAAATGCTATATCTCTGTATGTATCACTTGATGAGGTGGAATGATTGAGGGATTTTAAGGCTATGATATGCAGCCACATACCTTGCCTATTAACCTTATGAATACCAGAGGGGTAGCAAACACATTGAAATGCATTATTACCTCTCTAGTACTGATAGGGTTAATCTTGCAATAAAATACAAGGGCATGTTGAAAAAAATAGGAGAAGAACAATGTCGAATTTAAATGGTGAAAGAAAGTCATGGGAGCACTGTAAGTCGAACTTTCAAGGGGAGGGGTTAAAATATGGAATGCGAACAATATTTATTGAATTAAAGTGGTGAAAGAAAGCATTGTAAGTTGAATTTTGAAGGGCAAGGGTTAAAATGTGGAAAGTGAACAATCTTTGTTGAATTAATGTTGTGAAAGAAAGCACTCTAAGTCGAATTTTAAAGGGGGGGGGGGTTAAAATGTTGAAGGGGACACTCTATGTCGGATTTCTATGCTGTATACTGTATTCCACACTGCTTTTTTTGAACGATGGTTTTGAAACCATCATTGTGGAATCAACGCCTCAACTTCTGAGGCGCTGGATTCCCGACTTAAAATGTATCAACAAAACAGGCGCTAATACTGAACGGGGGTAATCGAATGCTACTTGCACGTTGTTTTCAATTGTTTCCTATGGGCTTTTTTTTTTACTGGCGGTATGTAAAATTACCACTGATTATGTTTTCGCAAGTCAGGTAGTAGGATACTAAAACCTGACTTAAAAAACACAACGCCTGTTTATTTTTTAGTGGTGGTAATAGAATAGAGCCCATAGTCAGGTGTATGATTAAACAATTAATGCTAATGATCATTAATTTAATATGTGGTTTGAGACACAATAATTAACTGAAACAGAAACAGCTGTGAATGAGTAATAAAACTGGGTGAGGAACAGCCAAACTCAGCTAACAAGGTGAGGTTGCTGTAGATAGTTTAATGTCAAAAGTCATACACCATGGCAAGACTGAGCAAAGAAACAAGACACAATACTACATCAACAAAGTCTCTCCCAGGCAGACATTTTATGGCAGACAGGGGTTTCCAGATTTGCTGTGCAAGTTCTTTTGAAGAAGCACAAACAGGCAATGTTGAGGACCATAGATGCAGTGGTCAACCAAGGAAAGTGCAGTAGATGAAAGACACATCATGCTTACTTCCCTTTGTAACTGGAAGATGTCCAGCAGTACCATCAACTCAGAAAGCAGTGGGATCCTGGTACACCCAAGTACACCCTGGTACTGTCCGGAGAAGTCTGGTCAGAAATGGTTTCATGGAAGACTTGAGGCCAAAAATCCATACCTCTGATGCGGAAACAAGACCAAGCGACTCAACTATGCATGAAACACAGGAACTGGGGTGCAGAAAGATGGCAGCAGGTTCTCTGGACTGATGAGTCAGAATTTGAAATATTTGGCTGTAGAAGGCAGTTTGTTCACAGAGGAATGGAGAGCAGTACAAGATTGAGTATCTGCAGTTAACAGTGAAGCATGGTGGAGGTTCCTTGCAAGTTTGGGGCTGCATTTCTGCAAATAGACTTGGGGATTTGGTCAGAATTAATGGTATCCTCAATGCTGAGAAGTACAGGCATATACTTAACCATCATGCAATACAATCAGGGAGGCATCTGATTGGCCCCAAATTTATTCTGAATCATGACAACAACCCCACACATACAGCCAAAGTCATTAAGAACTATCTGCAGTGTAAAGAAGAACAAGGTATGGCCCCCACGTAGCCCCCATCGAGTTTGAATGAGATTACATGAAGTAAGATAAGCACCTGAGGCTGCCTAAATCTACAGAAGAACTGTGGTTAGTTTTCCAAGATGTTTGGAACAACCTACCTGCTGAGTTTCTAAAAAACTGTGTGCAAGTGTACCTAGAAGAATTGCTGCTGTTTTGAAGGCAAAGGGTGGTCACACCAAATCTTGATTTGATGTAGATTTTTCTTCTGTTATCTTACTTTTCATCTATTCACACATGACATTGCCCGTGTAGCTAATAAAACAATTATTAATTTTATGACTGGCTAGCTGAATTTTCAGTTCTTAGCCCTCAGCTCCAAAAAAGGTGTGCAATGCATTTCATTACACAACTCTCCATTTGTAAATGTAAGTTTGTGTGTGTGTGAGAATGTAAGTGTGAATGAGAGTGAGCGAGCATATGTGAATGTGTGTGTTTGTGTGTGAGTGTGTGTGTGTATGTGTGGACGTGCTTGAGCAAGAGCATGTCATAGCATTTTTGAGAAAGAGCATGTGAGTGAGAGCATGCTTCAACGTGTATGTGAGCATGTGTCTTTTGCGTGTATTGTGTTTTGCGTGTATTGAGTATAGAATTTTGCGCATTGCATATAGCATTTTGTGCATTGTGTTTTGAATATGGTTTTTGGTATAGTGTATAGAGTTTTGTGTATAGTGTTCTGCTTATATTATTGTGCATGAATATCATTGTGCTTATAGCATTTGCCATATTGCTTATAGTGTATGGCGTATAGCATTTGGAGTATAGCTGTTGCATATAGCTTTTTGTAAATGATATGTATAGAGTTTTGCATAGGGTTTTTTGCTTATAGCAGTTGGTGTATAGCATTTGGAGTATAGTGTGTTTAGTATTCTGTATGCTAGTTGGCATATAGCAACTGATGTATAGCATTCTGCATATTGTGTTTTCCATATTTCTTATTGCATGTAGAGTTTTGTGCAGGGTGTTTGGCACATAGTGTTTTGCATATTGTGCTTTGCATATAGAATTTTGTGTATAGCTTTTGGCATATGGCATGTAGCTTTTGGAGTATGGGGTTTGGCTTATTGAGTTTTGCACATAGCATTTGGCATATAGCGTATGACGTTAGACGCACAGTGTTTTGCGTATTGCATATAACATTTTGTGTATAGAGTGTTGCGTTTTGCATATAGCACTTTGTATATAATGTATAGTGTGTATTGTTTGTGAATATCATTTGGCTTATGGCATGTAGTTTTTAGATCGTATCATTTGGCATATAGCGTGTTGCATTTTGTATGTAGAATTTTGCATACGGTATATTGCGTGTAGCATTTTTTGTATAGCTACGCCCCCCGGCCACTCTTTTCAAAATCTCGTTGGACCAATGGGACAGTAAGTATAGAGGAGAATTGCACAACTGGGTTGTTTGGCCTCAGACAAAAATAAATTGTCATATGATGCTTCCTCATATGTTTATGTCTCTCTCTTTCTCTCAGTCTGCCCCTTCCCTCTCACAGTCTGCATCTCTATCTCTCTGCATCTGTCTCTCTCTTTCAATGTCCAAATATCTCCCTCTCTTTCTATCTATCTCTCCTCTGTATGTTTCCATCTCTTTCTTTGTAGACATCCCTCTGTCTCTCACTCCATATGTAGGCACATCTCTCTCCCTTTGTCTGTGGACATCTCTTCCTCAGTCTGTGGGTATTTCTTTATCTCTGCCCATCTCTCTGTCTCTTTTTCTCTGACTGTATGTCTGTCTCTGTCTGTGTTCCTCACTCATTGTGTGCCTGTGTTTTTCTGTGTCTGTCTCTCTCTCTCTCTCTGTGTCTCTATATTTCTCTATGTTTCTGTGTCTATGTTTGTCCCTTTCTCTGTCTGAGGATGATAAAAGCTGAGATCTAATAGCTGGAGAGCCCCCTGCTACCATCCATACTTTAGTCTGTGATCATTATTGCAGCAGGTATTCTATTAACTCTGGGGCCACTGCTAGGCTTATCAGATTCAAATAATAGAAACACATATTATTACAAATGACAGAAATTGTCTTTCAGTTTTGCTGGTTTGTTGTTTTCTAATATCAAGTGCTGTATCATTCTTGTAATGTAATCCTATTTTTTCCAATAAAGCTTTTAAAATGTAAAAAAAAAAAAATGTTGTCTAAGATGAGCAGATATAGTTACCATCAAAATAATGCAGTCTCTTCCATAATACATTGTATTGATTAAATAATAAAACAAAAAAGAAAAAAATCAAGACTACAAATCCTATAATATGTATTACTGCTCCCATTGCCAACCCAGAGGTTCAGCTGGTACATATTTCATTTTTAGATAGATAGACAGATAGATAGACAGACAGACAGACAGACAGATCATCATCAGTGTTACACAGTCTGGGGTATTCTTGCAAAGATTTTGCATTGTGGGTCCTTTAACCTCCCAGATCCCATTTATCCATCGTGCATGCTGCCTTCCTTTTCTCCTACTATCTTCTCCTTTGCCCAACATAAGTGACTTCTATAGAGAAACTTGAGACTGCATCAGATGTCCAAAATATTTCAGCTTGTATTTCAGTATGGTGGGTTCCATAGTGCAGGCTGGCTTGATTTGTTTCAGAATCAATATGTAGGTCTGTTTTACAGTCCATGGGACTCTCAGGTATCTCCCCCATGCCCAGAGTTCAAAAGCATCAATCTTTTTCCCTTGACTTTGTCTTGTTGACCACCTTTCATAGCCATACATGGCAAATGCAAAAACCAGTTTGACTTTAGTCACCTGTAAGATGTCATAGTCTCTCATGATTTTGTACAATGCTGCAATAGTAGATATTGCAAGGGACAGTCTTCTTCAGATCTCATCAACACAAAAACACTCGTCTGTAGAGTAGATCAAATTTGTTAACAACATCAATTCTGTCACCATCCACATAAAAATCACTTATCGGTGCTGAAGGGTACAGGAAGGAGGTGTGTAATACTTGTGTTCGGCACCCATAGGGTTAATAGTTACATTTGACTGCTTTGCAGTGTGTTCGGCACCCATAGGGTTAATAGTTACATTTGACTGCTTTGCAGAGATTCATGTACTAGGGAGGAAATCACTAGACTGGCTTATTTCAGCCTCTTATCTGTTTAATTGCAACAATCGTTAGAATATGTTCAAAGCTGCAAGGTTTCAAAACCCCCACGGGGGAGGTGATAGGATACTGCAGGAGCTGTTATCTGCATTCTCTCCTCTTCCCCCCCCTTCCCGTGAACAAGTTTGGCTTTTCTGTTTTTTTTTTTATAATTTTCTGTTCTATGTTGAAACTGTGCACCTCGCCCCTCCCTGTAGGGGAGGGGGCTGTATAGGGCCTATAAAGGCTATGTGTGATAAGAATAAAGAGAGAGCTTGTATTGTATACGCTGTTGTGTGTGTTTTTCCTCGCGATCCTTACAGCCTCACGGTATACCGATAAATTGACATAGATTTCATAGATAGACTAATAATAATAGGGTGAAAGGTATCTCTTCAGGCAGCGATCCAGGTAAAGATTCCCTAACAGTTTTTGGTGGAGAATGCGGGCAATGTGCGTCCATGGGTAAGTGACTATATGTTGTCGCCGTCTCAGGGATCACATTGCCGTGTTAAGGGTTGAGTGAAATAGGGAGATAGGGAGTGAGTCTCTGTTAGTCTAATATATAAGCGCGCTATATAAATGATTAAAGGTTCGAGGCACAGGTATAGTGCCTCCGGAACCAGCATAGTATTAAAGGTTCGAGGCACAGGTATAGTGCCTCCGGAACCGGCTAGAGTTCGAGGCACAGGTACAGTGCCTCCGGAACCAGCATAGTATTAAGGGTTCGAGTCACGGGTATAATGACTCCGGAACCAGCATAGTTATAGTTCGAATCCCAGTGCTCCGGAACTGTTGTTCGAGTCCCCTGTATAGTGGACTCCGGAACTGAAGTTCGAGCACAGAAGGTGAGGATTCCGGAACTACTGTAGTCAGGAATGTCCACAAGATTTGGCCCTTGGTAGTCTCGAAGGTCACCGTGGATGACCATCCGGAGACTGCCCGATAAAATAGTGGCATTTGACTACCGGTTATTAGGCAACAGAACACTCATTATCTATAGAATCTATAGAGTCCCTCTGTGAGTCTATGTCAATAAGTTTATTGTTCTGTCTTCTCTTGTCTGTCAAATTGTTTTATGATACTATATGATTACTATGCACTGGTGTTGAGATATGGATGTTTGTAGAGATGTCAATTAAGTATTGTATCAAAGGATATTAGAGGCTGAGAATAAGTATTGTGTTATTGTGTGCTGTCCCCGGTTCAGGTGAAGGTAAGCACTGGGACCGGGTGTTATTTCAGGTGAAGGTGAGCACCTGAATTTTTTACTCCTTTTCTACATTGTGATTGCATTGTATTGTACAACTTGTTGTAAGATGGGTGGTCAAGAAAGTAAGACCCCAGAAATAGGTGAGGATTGTATACACTATGTAGAGAGACTGACAGGGGGTTCCTATTACACTATTCCATTCGTGTCTAATTTGGTCCTGCAAGATACCACCCACTGACTTTCTCCCCCTGATCACTGTGAAAATTTACAACTGTCTCATATTTGTTGCGCATGGCTAACCTGTTTACATACATGTTATGTGTCGTTTTTCTGGGGTAGATACGTGCCCTGTTCCGGAGGGATATAGTAAGTGAGCACAGAAAGAGGGAGAGTGTGCCTACATCACCAGAGAGAGAGACTTGAGGGACTAAAACGGGGAAGTTATTCAGAGTGTGTGGATTATTGCTATCAAAATCAGGTACTAACACATTATGCATTCATTTAGTGACAGCTAGGCAGGGGTTAAGCCGCCATGCTTGTAAAATGTTGATGCTATGAGAAAGTTAGCGCAGCTCTGATTCCCCCTCCCTTCTCTTCCATTCTACCTCTCCCCCTTGTTCTCTCTGTTCTTAGATAAGACACAAGTAACGGAATTTCAAGGTCATCAACGCTGCTGTTTTTCTAAAGGTCCTATTGTTAAGATGTTGTCTAGTAGCTGGGAACTAAGGGTTAATAAATATGATTGGGTGGAAATATAGATTTGTATTATGGTATAGATTTGCATTTAAATATCTATATACCGTTTTGTATTTCCTTGTTAAAAGGGGACTGTAATAACTCAATGATCCGAGGATTCTGACAGGGGCAGGTTTTTTGTACATTTATGTGGATATGTATTGCCAGGGTCAGGTACTGGTTGGCCACCAGTAATAAGCCTGGACAGGCACACGGTATTGGTTCTGAGATAAAATGTTGCAACATTTAAGTAAATTCAATCCTAATTTTGTGTAATCAATTGTATGGATCCAAGCAAGTAAAAATATGGATTTGTTAAAGAAATTGTCAATGTGTTATAGATAATAGAACTGAAATTATGTTCTTGAGTGAGAAGAGGCAGGAATGTGGGGGCTGTCTTGCTGGAAGTGTCTGAGGGGGTTTTGGCATTGGTCTTACCGGTTCAATGGTCCTCAGTGATCTAAGACCGAGTAGTCCAGCCAGTCCACCCGGCACGGTCACGGGCACCCCTTCCTCTCCTGTTTTTGACTTCTTGGGAAACATATATTTCAACTGAAGTGGTGCACCCAATGTGTATGTGTATATATATGTGTATATATGTATATGTTCAACTGAAGATTTGTTGAATTGTGATTTAGCCTCCATAAGAACAAATTGTAGTTATGTATATGTGCCCTTTGCAACCTGTTGTCTGTTAATTAGAGAAACAGCAATCCTGCTTTCCCTGAAAATGACAGGAAGGGGTTAAATGCCTGTGTGCTGATTCTCTGCCACTATGAGACGATCGCGCAGCATCAGACCCCTCCCTCTCCTGTGTAAATCCTTCCCAGTTGTAATAATGTTATGGGGGAATGAAAGAGAAAAGATTGTTGACACATATAAGAAATTAACTTCTAATGAAATTAGAGACAGATAAGTAGGGACTGCAGATGCATTCCCTCTTAATGACGTGACTGATAATGTATTATTGTTTTACTGTTCTCTGATCCTGGGGTCCGTGTGGACATGTGGGAAACCTCATTTGAATCTTCCTGGGGTGCAGTAGGTTGTGCAGCAGAGGGATAAGTCCCTTGCCGCATCTTTGTATGGATTTAGGGAAACACTGAGAGTGTGTTGAGCGAGCCAGTAAGTGAAGTAATGGAGAAAGAAAGGACAGAAGTTATGTACAGAGATACAGAGGAAGACACAAAGACTAGGCAGGTATTGAAGGACCAGGCAAAGTTTAGTGCTTTAGCAATTGCAAGGAAAGTTGGCACTGTTGAAGCAGGTAGAAAGAATAATGTAAGTGGTACAGCGAGATCTAAGCAGGTAGAAAGAATACATGTTTTTACTGTAAGCAGGAAGGACATTGGAAGTGAAATTGCCCCAAGCTGAGGAATAAGTATAGATATACAGACAGAAATCCCCAGGAAGAAGGTGTATCTGTTAGTGGTGATGCAGACAGAAATGACTCACCTCATAAGACAGAATAGGAAGGGATCAGGATCAGTCTTTTTAGCATTATCCTATAGTGCGGGAGGGTGGAATTCATAGTGAAGAAAACTATCAGTATAGTAGGGGTGGATTGAATTCCCTCCTCTATGCCATATATACAACCTATGGAAGTTACCATAGAAGGGACTATGGTCCAAGATGGTTTTCTCCTATCAGAGTCATGCCCCATTGCACTGTTGGGAAGGGATTTGTTGACCAGATGGAGGACAGAGATAATTTTTGATGCTGACAAGATAGAGGTATATGTACCTGACTATTATGACTTGACTTTCCATATGGCACTGAGACACACTTCCCAGGATAGTCATGATTCAGACATCCCGGAGGAGGTTCTGCGCTCAGTGGCCTCTGCTGTTTGAGCAGCTGGAAAGCCAGGGGTTGGTAGAGATGCCCGACCCGTTATTGACTTGCAGCCTAATGCAGGACCGGTCTAGGACAGATAGTACCCCATCAGCCAAGAGGCTAGGCAAGGGTTAAGCTAATAGTGGCCAATATTTTGACTGAAGGATTGTATGACAAACTGACTATGATTCTCCTGATACGATAGTATGGGATGAACTGAAGCGGGTGCTGATGTTCGCCCCTGCTTTAGCTCTGCCAAAACCAGTTACCCTATTGACCGAGGACACAAATGATCCTCCAGAGCATGACTGTGTAGACGCCCTGGAGGAAGTGACTTTACCCAGACCAGATCTGTACAAAGTAAGTTAGAAATTGTTGGGATTTGTGTGATATATACTTGTAAATAAATCCTAAAATGTGACATATTCTAATCACTGGGGCCAGGCAATGGGCTTGGGTGTCATTTGAACGGCTCCAGATAGATTATATTGGGTTGCTTTGCAGCCTGTACTGGGATTTTAGTATGCTGTTGTAATAATTGATTAATTGTTTAAGTGGCTAAAGACATTTCTTTTGAAAGGAGCTACTGCGGGATCAGTAGCTAAGGTGTTAATAAGAAAAGTAATTCCAAGGTTTGGTTTGCCTCGAGTCATTGAGTCAGACCATGGAAAACATGTTACAGTTGAAATTGTTAAAAGTGATTGTGTCACTCTAGGGGTGAACTGGAGATATCATACCCCCTGGAGGCCTCAATCCTCTGGACAAGTTGAGAGGATGAACCAGACTCTTAAGCGCTCTCTGACCAAACTGTGTAGTGAACTAAGACTCAAATGGCCAGAGGCGCTTTCCCGTGCCTTGACTCACTTCAGGGTGACCCCTTCCAAATCCTTAAAAGCTTATTCCTTATGAGATCCTCTTCGGTAGGCCCTGGAATAGGATTGTGATGTATCAAGGATCTACCTTAGAGATTGGTAATCAGCAGATTATGGATTATGTAACTGCTTTGCAGCATACCCTTTCTTTTCTTCCCAGATTTTCTGTTCCACAGCCTTTGCTTTCGGCTGGCCCAGTGCAAGTTTCCAGATTGGAGAGTGGGTATGTGTACAGACATGGAGAACAGAGTGTTTGGAGCCCCAGTGGAAGGGTCCATTCCAGATTCTGTTGACAAGTTACAGCGCAGTCACGCTGCATAAAGGAAAGACCTGGATATACCACGCCAGAGTGACAGCTGCACCTGAGCCTGAGCAGGATAAAGGCCCTGTGCCCTCCCAGTGCCCAGCAGATACCCAGAGGGAGGCAGAACAGGGTGAAGGTCTGAGGCTTTTGTTCAGGAAATACCAGTAAGCAGGCTTATTGCATCGCCTGCCACCGTGCGATCATCAAGTAGGTGTTTTGACGGGCATAATAATCCCTGACCACCTGCCTCCGTGGGACAAGACCATCATCAAGCTAGCACCCTCTGGCAGTGAAAGTGGCCTGCTTGAGGAGGTGCCCCTACAGATAGAAAATGATGGTCTAATGTGTATTAACATTATAAGTGTGGGGGGTAGAAGGCTGGCTTATGTATGCAACTTATGTCTCACCCTCACTCACGTAAGGATTTCTAAAAGGCCCCCTCTGCACTGGGGTCAGATGGACTGCAGAGACACCCCAGAGACCCGTGAGAACTCCAGTGTCTGGATCTACTTAGCACCAGCATGTTATGAACATTACGAACTTTTGCTTGTGCAACATGGTCAGCCCTACTGACGTTATGACCACTTGCCTCATCAGCGTGTCTGTTTCGCTAGCTGTAATCCAAAAGTATTATTGTTCTTTATGTCCTATTTAAGTTTTTGCTTTGCCTCATTGCCAAAAGGTGTAGTTCCCCTGGGTCAGGCCCTTACACCCAGCATTTAAGGATTCTTAGGGTTAAATTGTTTGTGTAACAAGTCATTCCATATTTGTCAAACAGGCCATGTTCACGCCCGAAACTCCCCTGCCAATCCGTATGCCCCTTACTTGAAAATGTTATCCCGCCGCCCTACCCCTCCCACCCCTTGCTATGATGATATCCATGGCCCAGTGTAACCCCCAGAGTTTAGTTTGTTGAATCAGTTTAGTACTGATTCAAAGAAGGGATTGAAGGGTACAGGAAGGAGGTGTGTAATACTTGTGTTCGGCACCCATAGGGTTAATAGTTATATTTGACTGCTTTGCAGTGTGTTCGGCACCCATAGGGTTAATAGTTACATTTGACTGCTTTGCAGAGATTCATGTACTAGGGAGGAAATCACTAGACTGGCTTATTTCAGCCTCTTATCTGTTTAATTGCAACAATCGTTAGAATATGTTCAAAGCTGCAAGGTTTCAAAACCCCCACGGGGGAGGTGATAGGATACTGCAGGAGCTGTTATCTGCATTCTCTCCTCTTCCCCCCCCTTCCCGTGAACAAGTTTGGCTTTTCTGTTTTTTTTTTTATAATTTTCTGTTCTATGTTGAAACTGTGCACCTCGCCCCTCCCTGTAGGGGAGGGGGCTGTATAGGGCCTATAAAGGCTATGTGTGATAAGAATAAAGAGAGAGCTTGTATTGTATACGCTGTTGTGTGTGTTTTTCCTCACGATCCTTACAGCCTCACGGTATACCGATAAATTGACATAGATTTCATAGATAGACTAATAATAATAGGGTGAAAGGTATCTCTTCAGGCAGCGATCCAGGTAAAGATTCCCTAACAGGTGCAGTTGCCAAGTCTTTTGTTTTCTTGATGTTTAAGGCAGATACTTTTGTGTTTCAGCCACTAACTAATGTTGTGTTGTTTGCTTATCTGATACTAGTTGAACAGCCCGTTACACGGGCCACAGTGCCTCTGGCAGCCGGTCGCGGGGCAGTCACACGCAGTGGAGACTGCCCGCTCCTCGGCTGATACAGAGCCTCTGGCAGCCGGTCGCGGGGCAGTCACACGCAGTGGAGACTTCCCGTGCCTCGGCTGATACAGAGCCTCTGGCAGCCGGTCGCGGGGCAGTCACACCACTGCCCGCGCCTCGGCTGATACAGAGCTGGACGCTCCTTCGGAGCGCCCAGCTCTGTATCAGCCGCTGCGCGGGCAGTCTCTACTGCGCATGACTGCCGCACGCGCAGCAGTGTCTACTGCGCATGTCGGGCGTTACACACAACTTGGCGAATTATTATATAGGATTAGTCATGTTACTGCCTACAATCTTGATACCCACTGACATCGCTTCCAGTCCTACGTTTCTCATGATGTACTCAGAATACATGTTGAAAAGATATGATGATAGGCTACAGCCAATGTTGAGGCCCTTCTTCAAGGGGAATGTTAGTTATGCTGTCCTTGATTGTATTTAAGTTTGACATGCCTGATATAAGGGCTAGGCAATAATGTGGCTCTCCAGCCATTATCAAGAAGGTAGGAAAATTTACAGATAATTTTGCTCTCAACCACTTAAGACATCAAGGGGTGCTGCCTTATAAAATAATGTGGCTTTCCAGGCACTTCTAAAACCAGTGGTATAGGTGATGTGGCTCTCCAGCCATTCTTGTCAGATGGAAGAGTTTATAAATGATATAGCTTTTTGGCCACTTATAAAATACAAGGAGAGGCTTAAACAATAATGTTATTTTGCTTCCAGCCACTAACTATAAGGAGTGGCTCTCTATGCTGTTCTTATTGCAACTATTGTCTGCTAAAGTAATCTGTATTCCCTCCCACAACTCCTTTAGACTTCTCTCCACTAAATAGAACCCATCTTCCAGTGGAAAATCATGACTCATTGGATGTGAAGTATCATAGGAGCATATTGACCCAGTTAACTTTCTGCAATATGGTGGCATGCAATGTAGCAGATCAAGACTAAAGGAGAGGAGGGGTGTGTCCTGACTGGCAATGGAGCTGGTTGCATAACTTGGAAGGTCCTGCTTACCTGAGTTGTTTTAAACTAATCTGGCATGGCATTTCCCATTTTTCAGCTTAATTTTCACACCTGAGAGAACTATATGTTTTAGTTGTCAGAGTTTGTTTTTCAATGAATAAGAGAAGCAAGAAAACTAAACATATCTCTGAACAAGAATGGATCACCACTTACCTTATGAGTCAATCAGCCATCTTACCTGCTGCTCAGATCAGCACATCTAACAACGGAGAAATTGTGCAGGGACAACAATTCACATCCTCATCTTCTGATACTGAAAAAGTTTCTCTGGATTCTTTAAATCCCTCACAAGTCTGTGTATCTCCTGAGATGTCTTTAACTTTAACTAAAGATGATTTGGAAAAACTTCTGGGGGGTCTGCCTACAAAAGAAAATTTGAAACTGATCATCAATAATTTAGACTCCTCACTGACAGAAAAAAATACAAATATCAATTCTAATATTCAACAACTAACACAAAAGAATCACTATACTTGAAAAGGAAAGAACCTCCACTGCAGAATATGCTAATTCTATGGAACAGTCCCTGATTGAACAGAGAGACACTATACTATAGTTAACAATGAGAGTGGATGATTTGGACAATTGAAGCAGATGGAACAACATGAGAATAAGAAATCTTCCAGAGTCTTTTCTTCCCCAATATCTAAGGGAAACGATGTCCAAATATTTTGTGTCATTACTAGGAAACTTGGCTCCTGCTTCAATCACCTTTGTATCACGGTGCCCGTGATTACTGCCTTTACATGTCAGTTACCTGTAGGGGGCTCTCCATTGGCTGCTTGCCTTCAGCCCTCCCTGCATTGCCTATTTAGACTGAGCTTGGGCACCCTTTTGGTGCCCTTTCGTGTTGTCTCTGTGCTGTTGCACCTGCATTGAGTTCCTGTGCTTCCTGGGCTTTGTCTCTGTTCCTGCTTGCCTGTGGTCATCTAGTTCCTGCTTCCTAGTCACCTGGTTCCTGCATCCATTCCTGATCTGGTTAGGGTTGCTGTACCTGTTGCTGTTTCCTGCTGCCGTCCCAGATCCGGTTGACCGTCCGCAGAGCTGTTCCTCTTCATCCTCGGATGGGTTCCTGCTTGTATCATCTACAGAGTGCCTGTTTCCTCCTGTGGCCTTATCGACATTCTTATTCTCTTGCTGGTTTTCCAGTACATGGGTACTGGTTCGCTCCACTGTAACCGGCTGCTGTTGCACCGGTAGAGTCATTGGTTATTCTGGTACGCGGGTACTGGTTCGCTCCACTGTAACCGGCTGCTGTTGCACCGGTAGAGTCATTGGTTATTCCGGTACTGGGTACTGGGTACTGGTTCGCTCTACTGTAACTGACTGCTGTTGCCCCGGTAGAGTCATTGGTTATTCCGGTACGCGGGTACTGGTTTGCTCCACTGTAACCGGCTGCTGATGCACTGGTAGAGTCATTAGTTATCCCAGTACGCGGGTACTGGTTCGCTCCACTATAACCGGCTGCTGATGCACCGGTAGAGTCATTGGTTATTCCGGTACGCGGGTACTGGTTCGCTCCACTATAACCGGCTGCTGATGCACCGGTAGAGTCATTGGTTATTCCGGTATTGCCAGTCACCTCGCCCCAGTGCTGCCATCCTTATCAGCAGTCTAGGCTGCCTTGCCCGGTATTGGTAAGGCCGGTAGAACATAGTTGTCTCTATTCCTCGTTGGGTTGCCTTACCCGGTATTGGCAAGGCTGGTAAAGCCTCATTACTTGCAGTCTCAGTCCTTGGCTGCCTTGCCCGGTATATTGGCAAGGTCAGTAGAGCCCTCACTGTTCGTGGTACCTGTTTCCAGGCTGCCTTGCCCAGTATATTGGCAAGGCCGGTAGGGCCTCCTCTTCATTGCACTAGTCTCCAGGCTGTTCTGCCCGGTATATTGGTAAGGCCGGTAGATCCTGTTACCATCTTGTGCCAACTAAGGTTGCCTTACCCAGTATTGGCAGGGCCAGTAGAGCCTGTATCTCATTCCTTGTATCAGTACTATGCTATTATGTAAATTCACTCTATATATCCTGTATGTGTATGCCACCCAATAGGTTTTTCTTTAACTTTTCAATAAAGTTGTGTTTTTACCTAAGTCTGTGTCTGAGAGTCATAACAAACAGTGACACTTTGATCAAATTCATTGTACTCTAAAAGCAAGAGATGATGGTTCCCCCCGAAATGTAATTACAAAATTTCAGGACTACACAATAAAGGAAAGAATAATGAAACTTGGTACAGATGGTAATCTTCCAAGATGTGAAGGTGCCTCTATTCAGCTATTTCAAGATCTTTCACATACCCTGTATCTTTGCAGGGCTGTCAAGCCACAAACAGATCATTTAAGAAGCCTGAATATTAAATATAAATGAGGATTCCCTTTTCATCTTATATCCACACACAACGAAACCACTGCTACTTTACGAAACCCTGAGGAGGCTTTCGTTTTCTGCACTACATTGGGAATTCCCTTACTCCCGCAACCTATGTCTACCTCAAACCCTCAATCTGCAAAATCCCACAGAAGACACAAATGGTCCCCAGGATCCCCAACAAATAAAAAGAGAATGAGATGACAAGATTCTAACGTTACACCTTCAAAATCCAATGACACAGAGTGGACCTAAATTGCGAACGATACATGGCAGTCTTGAGTTCCAACTTCATGAGTTTCGTATGAAGACAATCTATACTGATATCTATTGGAAATATAATTTCTAAAGTTCTGGAGGTTTACTTTAAAGTTTCACAAACTGACAGAGTGGAGTTCATGTATACATTTACCTAACCTTATAGTTGTACCTCCCATTTTAATCTGACGGCAGCTCTTTGTTAAATGGATATTCTAACATACACTGATTATTTGTTTACTTGTTATAAGATAACACAATAGTTATGGAAACATAGAGCTGAGGATCCCTCAGACTTTCTGCCTTCACAACTTGTCCGAAATAGAATGATTTTCTAGAATATAAAGTTATTCGATCAACATCCACTGATTCTGAATTGTGAACAATACATTGCAGATTAGAGACCCATCTTCTGAATGTAAATTATACACACTGTTCTTCGAGGCAATGTCATATCTAAAGTTCTTTAGGTTTACTTTACAGTTTTACAAGTTAGCAGAGCTAAATCCATTTATCTGAATGCCTTTTCTTATAGTCATATTTTCCTTGGTAATTTGACCACATTGTTTCATCATATTAATGTCTTAACATACAATGATTATTTCCTTACTTGATGTAAGATAACAAAATAGGTATGAAGATGTAGAGCTATGTCCACTGCAATCTCTCTCCCTTCACAGCTTGTCCTCATTAGTATGTTCTTTCATACACATATATATTTAACTCCCTTTTTGACTTAATTGCAGGGATGACTTCCACACTGTACATGGTTACACACTTAATTACCCCCAGGTTTTTATAAATGCTGTATCTATTGACCCAGAGAGTATTTACTTGCGTTTATTATCTTATTCTTTTGTGTTCCCTTAATATTTCCTTAAAATACAACATACTCCTTAATATTGGCCAATATATTAAAGTATAAAACTATATTCATATATATGTGAACTCTTCACTTAAGAAACCAAGAAGGAATTGATGCAACTTCTTGTTAAGAATGTTATTCCTCCGGATTTCACATTTTAGTTCATCTTCTAAGGTAACTGTGATTAAAGTGATAGTAATACTTAGTTTTATCTTTATTTTATTTATATTAATAATATATATTTATATTAAAAAAACATGAACAATATTAGTCTTATGTCTCAAACCTTTATGGTTTGAGAGATATTTACAAGCAAACTTTCCCCTCCCTCCCCTTTTACCTAGTGTTAGCCATCTCTTCTCAGATGTGGAATCCAGTCCATAGACCAGACATATAACAGCAGGGGACAATCTTTTTCCTATGAGAACAATGAAAACCCTGCCCCCTTGACAAGTTTTTCAGATTTTTCCCTTATCTTAATTGAAGGTTGTCCCTCTCAGCAATCTACCTGGGCAATTCCCTTCTGCTCTGGCTGAGCAGTGATACATCAGTAAAACGGGCGGGAGGGGGATACTTTATCATTGAATTACTCTTGAACTACAACTCTGACAGAATTGAAATAACACTCTCCAAAGTCCAAATACTATGATGATTAATTAGAGCTGATTTTATTATGAAACATTACTATTTCTTTAAATGCTTAAACAATGTACAATATTTACCATGACAAGTAATAATTATTTGAGATTGCTCAAAATGGCGATTGGGGAAAGTTATAACATGGCACTCTGATTGTTTTGTACCCCAGAGCTGCATAACTGATTTACACTAGCTACACTATTCCTAACTGATAGTCAATCATACACTCACAAAATTTCCCGCCACGATTGTGTGAAAGAGATTGAATAAGCGCATAGTTTTAGTTTTTATAGCGGGAATGTATTGAGCTAGAGACCAGTACACTAGATATACTATTTTCCTTTGGGAGATTAATTGAACGGCTCATACACAATTAAACACAACTGTTGATTTCCCCGGTTTACTTTAAGCATTCTCATTATTACTGAACTTAAGTTTTCAATTTACCACATTGACCGCCGACTCACAACACAATTAATGGACTTGACTTTTAGAAATAAACAGCTATGAACAGATATACGTTTATATACCTCACTGTATCTGGACATTACTATATTAGAGCACATATTGCATTCTCAACTAGTGAGTTATCTGTTACCCCTGTATATTGCTGGACTGTTTACCTCTGATACTGAGAACAAGAAGAGAAAATAGACTCCTTTTATAACACCCACGTTAGATTTCTGTACCCATCATTTTTAGCAATCTCCAGTGCAGCAAACTTGAATGTTAGAGAGGGTTGATGACTGAGGACCTAACTTATTGATCCCTTTTATTATCTTATTTAGTAGTTTTAACTATTCGTTTTATAATTACCTCTCCATACCTATGCTATGTCCCTGACGAAATATAGCTTATACCATTGAAATAACTGCTTTACTCAAAATGAACTGATAAAGTTCTTTTGGATGTGAACCTAAATATCCACGCCTATCTAATATTTACTAGGCTAGGAAGCAGGGTTTCCAAAACACCACCCCCATACTGTTCTATTTAGGCCATCCCCACAGGCCAGTTGGCACAAGCTATAAGGTTTTTCATTTGTTAACCGTATTTTTAATTGTTATACTATTTGTTCACAAAGTGTATAAGGATGCTATATATATATGCAATATAACATTTTTACTACATAGATGTTGCCATACCCTCTTTCCTTTCTTCATTGCCCTATTTGGTGATGATATTTCCTTTTTTACTTTTCTTCTTCTCTCTCGTTCCTGTTTTCCTCTTCATTTTGTTCCCCTATTATCTATCTCCTTCTCCCCACAGTCATACCATGCCAACATGAATTGACAACTACTACCTAAAACAAACACGCCATCCCTCAGAATAACAGCTCTCAATGCCTGAGGACTCAATTCACCAGAAAAAAGCTCAATGGTCTTGCTCTATTTTAACAAATCACACTCAGATATGGTAATGGTGCAAGAAACACACTTTAATTCCTCTGCCCATCCAAAATTCTCAAATAACCATTACCCAACCTCCTATTTAGCATTTGCACCTGTTCAGAAGAGATGGGTAGCTATTAGTGATGAGCGAGCATGCTCGGCAGAAGCTCGGTTCGGCTCGAGCATCTCTCTGCTCGGCACATGGCAGTACTCGTACGAGTACCGCATGTGCTCGCCCGCCATGTTCGGGTCTCCTCCCCGCACGTTTTGCAGCTGCTGCGCAGCCAATAAACGTGCGGGGAGGCTCTGATATCAGTGTAATGCCAGCAGCCATGTTGGCTGCTGGCATTACACTGATTGTCTGGCCAGAACCCGTGATCGGGTGCTGTATAGCACCCGACGCGCGAGTTCGGCTCATTCTTAGCCAGGGAGAGATGCGCTTAGGCAGGGAAAGTCAGTGTAGGGAGAATAAAATTGTTGAAACTCTTTCAAGACCCAAAAGTCCTTTTTAGGACTGTTGTGTGTGGGGGCAGCATTTATATTTTGTTTGGGGGGGCACAATTTCCTTTTTTTTGTGGGGGGGATATTTGTAAGGTGACATATAATACTAGATGCACAGGAAGTCAGTGTAGGGAGAATAAAATTGTTGAAACTCTATCAAGACCCAAAAGTCCTTTTTAGGACTGTTGTGTGTGGGGGCAGCATTTAATTTTTTTTGGGGGTGGCAGAATTTCATTTTTTTGTGGGGGGGGACATGTTCTAAGGTGACATTGTACTAGGTGCACAGGGACAAATATTTCACAGTGCAGTGACAAGCTGACATATTCTGTTAGGTGCACAGGGCCAATGATTTTACAACGCAGCGACAAAAAGGGCCATTTTAAACGTGTGCCTAGCCATAGATTATTGTCACATTCTGTTTAGTGTGCAAATTCACAAATTAATGTCACATATTCCGTTCACTGTGCCTAGCCGCAGATTAGCGTCACATTCTGTTTCGTGTGCCTAGCCGCAGATTAGCGTCACATATTGTTTAGTGTGCCTAGCCGCAGATTAACGTCACATATTGTTTAGTGTGCCTAGCCGCAGATTAGCGTCACATATTGTTTAGTGTGCCTAGCCGCAGATTAGCGTCACATATTGTTTAGTGTGCCTAGCCGCAGATTAGCGTCACATTCTGTTTCGTGTGCCTAGCCGCAGATTACCGGCATATATTCCGTTTAATATGAAGAAGGCGGGTAAAAAGGGACGGGGAAGTGGACGTGATCCTGATAGTTCAGGGCGCGGGTCAGGACGCGTAGAAACTGTGCCTGGTGCCAGAGCACAAGAAAGAAAGACATCCACCATACCTAGCTTCATGTCTCAGTTTACAGGGCGTCGCAGGACATCACTCTCGAGGTCAGACCACTGCGAACAGGTGGTCGGTTGGATTTCAGCTGATACTGCTTCCAGTCGGTTAAGCACCACCCTGTCTTCCACCAAGTCCACTCTCACTAGCCAAGAGTCTGGTCAACATAATCCTCACCCTGATCATCCTTCCTCCCACCATAGAGGGTCTGGCCAAAGAAGTGATCCCACACTGGGATATAGTGAGGAGCTCTTCTCATCACCAATCCTTGATTTGAACCTCTCTCCAAGCACGCTTGCAGAGGAACATGAGATCTTGTGCCCTGATTCACAACCTCTAGAGGGTACCCAATCACAAGAAGATGACAGAGGGGAACGGCATTTAAGGTCAAAGGAAGTGGATGATGATGATGAGACACAGTTGCCATCAAATCAACCACAATTACTGTCTCAAGACCTTGATGAGGAGGATGATACACAGCTGTCAATGACTGAGGATGTGGTGGGATCAAGAAATGAGGAGGATGATCAGAGTGAGGAAGTGGAGGAGGACTTGGTGGACGATGAGGTCACTGACCCCACCTGGGAAGGTGGAAAGCCGAGCGATGACAGCAGTCCTGAGGGTGAGCCATCTGCAGCACCGCAACAGGTTGGAAGAGGCAGTGGTGTGGCTAAAGAAAGAAGGCGGACCGCACCAAACCGGCCCGCAAATGTTCCACGGAGCACCCCCTTGCGTAAATCTCCCTTGCCAAGGGCTAGGTGTTCCGCGGTATGGCGTTTTTTTAAGCAAAGTGCGGATGACAAAATAATTGTAGTTTGCAACCTGTGCCACACCAGAATGAGCCGAGGCATGAACACTAGCAACCTCACCACCACCAGCATGATCCGACACATGGCATCCAAGCACCGTAATAAGTGGGAGGAACGCCCGGATCGCCAATCTGTGTCTGCAGGCCACACCACTGCCTCCTCTTCCCCTGTTTTCGGTGCCGGCCAATCGCCTGTCGAAGGCGCAGGCCCGCATACCTCCCGCCCTGCACCTGTACCATCTGAAGCACCATCAGTGACCACATCCACTTCCCTGTCCCAGCGCAGCGTCCAAATGTCGTTACCCCAGGCATTTGAGCGCAAGCGAAAATACCCAGCCACCCACCCACAGGCCATAGCACTAACCTCACACCTTTCCAAATTACTGGCCATCGAAATGCTGCCATTTAGGCTTGTGGACACTGAGTCCTTCCGCAGCCTGATGGCAGCAGCTGTCCCTCGGTATGCAGTCCCCAGCCGCCACTACTTTTCCCGGTGTGCCGTCCCCGCCTTACACCACCATGTGTCCCTTAACATCACCCGTGCCCTGACCAACGCAGTTACTGGGAAGGTCCACTTAACGACTGACACATGGACAAGTGCTTGTGGCCAGGGACGCTACATTTCCCTGACGGCACACTGGTTGAATGTCGTGGAGGCTGGGAGCGACTCGGACCCTGGGATGGCACAGGTGCTACCCACGCCGAGGATTGCGGGCCCTACCTCCATCAGGGTTTCCGCCATCACATACGTTATTGGCTCCTCCTCTTCCTCCTCCTCCTCCGTTTCCACCTCCGAATTCTCTGCGTGCAGCGCCACTCACCCATAAGCCGGTAGCTGGAAGCAGTGTAGCACTGCAGTGGGGAAGCGTCAACAGGCCGTGCTGAAGCTGATCTGCCTTGGGGACAAACAGCACACGGCCTCAGAGCTGTTGCAGGGGATTAGTCACCAGACCGAGCAGTGGCTCTCGCCACTCAACCTGCAACCAGGCATGGTTGTGTGTGATAATGGGCGTAACTTGGTGGCGGCTTTGGAGCTCGGCAAGCTCACACACGTACCATGCCTAGCGCATGTATTTAATTTAGTGGTTCAGCGTTTTCTAAAAACCTACCCCAATTTGCATGATTTCTTGACGAAGGTGCGCCGCGTGTGTGCACATTTCCGTAAGTCATCTACAGCTTCAGCCGGCCTGTTGACGCTGCAGCAGCGCTTACAATTGCCAGCTCACCGGCTGCTGTGTGACGTGAGCACGCGCTGGAACTCCACCTTCCACATGTTGGCCCGGCTTTGTGAGCAGCAGAGGGCAGTAGTGGAGTACCAGCTGTTACACGGTCGTCGCCTCTCCGTTCAACTTCCTCTAATCAGAAGTGAGGAGTGGGAATGGATGTCAGACCTTCTGTGAGGTTTTACGCAATTTTGAGGAATCGACACAGATGGTGAGCGGCGATAACGCTATTATCAGTGTAACCATCCCACTTCTGTGTCTACTGAAACGCTCGCTGCTCACAATTAAAACCGACGCTTTGCATATGGAAGAGGTGGAAATGGGGGAGGAAGAGCTTACACAAGGTGATAGCCAGAGCACCCTCACTTCGTCTTCTCAGCGACAATTGGAGGAGGCGGAGGAGGAGGAGGAGGAAGACACGGTTGCCTCCGCTACAGAGGGTAGCCATGGAACTTTATTTCCATCTCTTCAGCGTGGGTGGGCAGAAGAGGAGGAAGAGGATGAGGAGATTGAGAGTCATCCTCCTGGTGAGGACAGCGAAATCTTGCCTGTTGGTACTCTGGCACACATGGCTGACTTTATGTTAGGCTGCCTTTCCCGTGACCCACGCGTTATACGCATTTTAGACAACACGGATTACTGGGTGTTCACCCTTCTGGACCCCCGCTACAAAGAGAATTTCTCATCTCTCATTCCTCCGGTGGAGAGGACAAGCAAAATGGTGCAATACCAGAAGGTTCTTGTCGAAAAATTGCTCCAAAATTTTCCATCTGACAACGCTGGCGGCAGAGTACGTGCTACCTTGGCCAACCGAGAAGGGGAGAAAAGGGGAGCACACAGCAGTTCCGACAAAGGCAGGGCAACACTCTCCAAGGCGTGGGACACCTTCATGACACCCCGCCAGCACCCTCACCCTGATGCGCGGCCTAGTGTCACAAGGAGGGAAAAGTTTTGGAAGATGGTGAAGGAGTACGTAGCAGACCGTGTCAGCGTCCTCAATGATCCCTCTGTGCCTTACAACTACTGGGTGTCCAAGCTGGACACGTGGTATGAACTGGCACTCTACGCCTTGGAGGTGCTGGCCTGCCCTGCCGCCAGCGTTCTGTCTGAGCGGGTATTTAGTGCTGCTGGTGGCATCATAACAGATAAGCGTATCCGCCTTTCCACCGAAAATGCTGATAGGTTGACACTTATAAAAATGAACAAGGCCTGGATTTCCCCTGACTTCTCCACTCCACTGGAGGAAAGCCCCGGGTGAACATAAAGTCACTTTAGATATGTTATTTACAATGATGGGAATACTCTGTATTCCCATTCACCCCTTCCACCCAAAAAACGGGTATATGGTTGACTCTTAATCTTCTCATCCTCCTCCTCCTCTTCCATATGCCCTGTGATATAATTTTTATATAGGGCCAGCTCACCAGCGGGCCCTGTGATATAATTTTTATATAGGGCCAGCTCACCAGCGGGCCCTGTTTGACAATTTTTGTACAGGTCAGCTCACCAGCGGGCCTTCTCATATAATGTTTTATTGGGTCAGCTCTCTAGCGGGCCCTCTCATATAATGTTTTATAGCGTCAGCTCACTAGCGGGATGGTCAGCTCCGCAGCAGACCCTCACCCATAATGTTTTAGATGGTCGGCTCAGCAGCAGACCCTCATTCCTAATGTTTTAGATGGTCAGCTTAGCGGCATGCCCTCACCCCTAATGTTTTAGAGGGTCACCAGCAGGCCATTAATCCTAATTTTTCAAGGGTGTGTATGATGCCCTCCTTTATGTGTAATAAAGGGTGTATTGGAGTGACATTTCAGTCTAATTTTTGGCAGCCCTTTCACTTAGTGCATAGGCTTTATGAGTGTTGGACCACTACCTGAACTATTGTACCACAATGTGAATGAGGCCCTCCATTTTGTGATATACAGGTTGTATCGGAGTGCCTCAGGTCCTCCCATTGAATTAAATAGGGCTGGGGTGTTCGACAGAGCAGAAGGTAGTTCTTGGCCTCATCCACTAAGTCACTTCGTCACTTTTACTCAATGGATCAGACCCCACTGTTCCGACTATAAATTTTGGACTTAACAAGGGCAAACGGACATGTTGTAAAACCTGTGGTAGCTGCGGCCTCCGTTCCTGAATGCTGTACCTTACCCGGGCCATAACCACGTTGAGCACCTGCTTTACGCTGCGCACGTTTCCCTCTTAATCATGGCCCCAGTTCCGAAAAATCGATGAAATTTTTTGCAGAATTTGCAGATGATATACAAGTAAATATACAGCAAATACTGTTTGGTAACAATTTTTCGCCTAAAATCGTTTTTATCTTCCTTTTTGTGTGTTTTACGGTCAGTCTGTAAAAATGGCGTACTACGGGCGAAACATCGTTCCCAGCAGCGATGTTGGAGTCCAAGATGCATCCAGACATCCTCCCTATGCTGTCCCTGAATCATTTCTGTGGTGTTTCCATCATTTTCTGACCTTTTCCTATGAACCAGGCACCCTCCCCTCATCAGAGCAGGGGGTGCCTGGTGTAATGCTCGAGTCCTCCCATTGACTTCAATGGGGCTCGGGTGCTCGGCCGATCACTCGAGCCTCCGGGGGCGCTCGGCCAGAGCACCCGAACACCCGAGCATCGGGGTGCTCGATCATCACTAGTAGCTATCCTTATGAAATCCTCTCTTTCTTAGAAAATGACATGCATTACAGCAGATCTTGATGGCCGATATCTGCTGATCACAGGTTTACTATATAATAAATTGTTTGCTCAACTAAACACATATTGTCTCAATTCGAACCAGATCTCTTATTTATTAAAACTGCTCTCCAAACTGGAAAATCAATTTGCGGGTAGGGTTATTATTGGTGGATATTTGAACATTGCACTTGATTCTATAATTCATACATTTGTAATAAATCACCATTTCAATTTTCACACTTCAAGAGAGTACGATCCAAGTTGTCTGAACTTTTGTTAATAGATGAGTGGAGGTCTTTGCATCCATTTGATAGAGACTACACCCCCCCCCCCTTTACTTGTCCTATAGCAGAATTGACTACATCTTTATCTCCCAAAATCTATTATATTTTCTTAAATCCTCTGTCATTGATCCTATCTCATTCACTGATTCTCCTCCTCCCTGGCGATTAAATGATACCTTGCTACACGATCAAAAAATGATTCTATCCTTCACACAACACTTGAAAGAATATTTTCTTACCAACTCCTCCCATGAAGTTTCGGATCCGATTGTGTGGGAGCCCATAAAAGTGTGATCAAAGGTCTGTTCATCAAATAAGGTGTGAAGAGAAAGAAGCTGAAATGGGCGAAAATAGATGATCTTTCAGAAAAAATTTGCCAAATTGATTCAAAACATAAGAAACACATATTGCCAACTGACATGCAGACTCTTTAAGATCTTAAACGAGAACTTAATTGTCTCCTTCAACAAGATTTGCTTAGACCACATGTTATCACGGTGCCCGTGATCCCTGAGCAACATTGTTATTCCGGGTTTACACTGGCTGCGTTCTTATTAGCTCAGGGTTATTGCTCCTCCCAGGGCTTGCCTGTAAAAACTCCCTCCTGTCACTATACCTGTGGCCTTTCGTGGTGTACCCGTATCTAGCGACTAGTTGCTCTTGTTTCCTGTTTCCGTGTATGACCCGGCTCGCCTGAGTACGCTTGTGTCTGATACTCTTGTGATCCTATCCTGTTGCTGACCATGGACTTGCTGACTAACTCCTTGTGTACAGAACTGGCTTGGCTGAGTATCTGATTCCGTTACCGACTAGGACTGGCTGACTTACTCCTTGTGTACCAAACTGGCTTGGCTGAGTATCTGATTCCGTTACTGACTGGACTGACTGACTAACTCCTTGTGTACCGAACCAGCGTGGCTGAGTATCTGATTCCGTTTCTGACTAGGACTGGCTGACTATCCATTTACGATCTGGCTGGGCTAGTGTTGGTGGTCCTCCTGACTGGCTGTGAAGTCCGTGTGTGCCGACCTGGTTGTGCTGCTAGTTCCATCGCTTACCGGGCTAGCCTATTACCTCCGAATACCATACAGGGAGACACCGGTCCAGGACCGGTTACGTTACTTGCCTATCTCCCACTCACTTGCCACTCATACTGTCTCCGAGAGCCTGTGGGAGTCCCTGCACTCACCAGTGTCTGTGTTGCCTCCGGTAACCCTATAATGCCTGGGTCAAGCCAATACCACACCGTTGCCTGTGTTGCCTCAGTTTACCCTAGTGACCTAGGGCCGTTACATCGCCAGCATCTAGTGTCTGTTGTCTCAGTTAACCCTAGTGTGCTAGGGTCCCGTCATTGTCCGAGTCCGGTCTGTGTTGCCCCCGCTTACACTAGCGTTCTAGGGTTCAGACACTACAAGTGCCACAGCCATGTTGCCTCCGTTAACCCTAGAGTGCTAGGGCTTAGTCGCTGCCTGAGTCCATTCCGTCTTGCCTCCATTAACCCTAGTGTTCTAGGGTTCTGCCGTTGCCAGAGTACTGTCTGTGTTGCCTCCGTTAACTCTAGTGTTCTAGGGTTCAGCTGTTGCCAGGGTACTGCCTGTGTTGCCTCAGTTAACCCTAGCGTTCTAGGGTCCCGTTACTGCCAGAGTCCTGCCCATGTTGCCTCTGTCTACCCTAATCTCCTAGGGTCAGTCCTCTGCCAGTGTTTTGCCAGTGTTGCCTCCGTTAACCCTAGTCCACTAGGGATTGCCCTTCAGTCACCCATCGCCTGTGTCACCTATTGCGGTGTAGGGCTCGAGGATATTATTGTCCCTGTACCTTGCCGAGAATCTGCCTACAAGTTCAAGATCATTATTTTTGTTTACTGACTATTACAGTGTGTGTAGTTTCGCCCTGACCTGCATCAGATCTAGGAAGTACTTGGTACGGACCTTATCTGGACCTGAGTGGGGCTATTGTACATTAATTTCAATAAAGCTTTTAACCTTACCAAACTGTCTGAGTGTTCTGTTACAAACAGTAACAAACCATGACACGTGTGGCTTAAACATAATAGATATATATCTAACAACACATGTGGTAAATACAAGCTTCCAATGGAAAAATCAAATGCTCCTTTCCACAAATAGCGGAGACCTTTAAGGACTTCTACTCTGCATTTTACAGCTTAGACAATGTAAAAGACTACTTTTCTACATCTTACAAACAGAAATTAGAGTCCTTTCTCCTGAAAGTTAATTCCCCTAAACTTTCTAGTTTGGAATCTGCTTCCCTTGAATACCCCATATCGGAAGGAGAAATCCGGGGGTCCATTCGGGACATGGCTCTAGCAAAGAGCCCTGGTCCTGATGGTTTCCCTTTAATATACTACAGAAAATTTAAAGATATTTGATGAAATCATTCAACTCAGTACTTTCAGGGCAATCTTTTCCTCCACAGACACTAGAGGCACACATAGTAGTAATACCCAAAGATGGTAAAGATACAAATCTTTGTTGTTACTATCCAATACCTCTTTTAAATGTAGATATAAAAATTTTCGCAAAGATTTTAGCTTCCCGCATTAAGAAATTTCTTCCAAAATTGCTTCATCCCGGCCAATGTGGGTTTGTGCCAGGTAGAGAAGCTAGATTCACTACATCCACTGCTATTTCTCTAATTAACATATCTCACAAGCAAAATATTCCGGCGATTTTCCTCTTTACTGATGCTGAAAAAGCATTCGATAGGGTCAATTGGACGTATATGACACAGATCTTGGTCCCATGATGTTAACAGGAATTCTGAGCCTTTATTTGAATCTCTCAGCCAAAGTTCTGACTAATGGATTGCTCTCCACTTCCTTTAAAATTTCTAATGGCACAAGACAAGCCTGTCCTCTTTCTCCTATTATATTCACCCTCACCTTAGAGCCCCTATTGAATAATATTCGTAATTCCACACATATACATGGTTTTAACTTATGGAGAGAGACATACAAAGTTTCCGCCTTTGCAGATGACATATTTTCTAACAAAGCCTGAATCCTCCTTGTCACAACTGGTCTGTGTTCTGGAAGAATATTGCTCTCTCTTCCAGGTGCTAATAATTTACTCAAAGTCAAAAATTTTAAACATCTCCTTAACTCCACTTAGAACATCCAAACTCAGTTCCAAACAGTTCCAAACATAATTTCAAATGGTCTTCTGATAAAATTAAATATTTAGGTAAACAACTATCTCCTCATCTAGACTTGTTGCCTGCCCTAAACGTTGATCCTCTCATTACATCAATTCAACACGATCTCTCCTCCTGGAAAGTCTTACCTTTCTCTTGGTTCAAGATAAATGTAATTAAAATGATAATACTTCCATTTCTCTTCAACACCACTTTATTAAAAGATTATATATATATATATATATATATGCAATAAGCACTTCCCCAACCTTTCCCAGGGTCAGGCATGGGGACAGTGCTACAGTCTACTACCCAGGAGCAGACACTGAACCTAGCCTGAATTACTGGAACCAGGAGCAGTAACAAGGCAGAGAACCTAGCCTACGGTTCTCACAGCCTTCCCTAGATGGACAGAGGGTGGCTAAGAGGCAGATCTCTTCCCTAGAACGCTAGTGTCTACAGTAGACGCTATACCCTAGAACGCTAGGGTCCTAAGTAGTCTGTGCTAGACTGCTAGGGTCCAATGCAAGTACCTTCTTTAAGACAAGGCCAAGGTCAGACGGAGCCACAGTACAAGCTCAGAGTGGGTAGTCAGACAGAGCCAAGGATCGAGCATGAGTCGAGTAGTCAGACAAGGCCAGAGGTTCAGGCACAAAAGCAAAGCACAGATACACTACGAAAGGGCACTGAAGCTAGGTCTGAAGGCCGCATATAAGGCCTACCGGCGAGGTGGGACATCGATAGGCTAATTAGGCCACGGGTACAAAATAGGAGTGTGCTGTAATGATGCGCGATGCAAACAGGTAGACCATGAGACAGGTAGTGCCCAGACATGCTGCTGATGAATGATAAGAGGGGATAAGGCAGGTAACAGCACGGGAGATAGATGACGGGCACTGTGATAGCTCTCCCAATTAATATTCCCCTTTATATAATAAACTCACTGCAGAAGTTACTGAAATATTAAGAGGTAATGATCCTTTACGAATATGCTGGTCAAAATACTTGCAGACAAATCTTACCCGCTTACACAAAAATCATTAGATTCTACATCATATCTTTTCTCAGTGGTTCTTTTTAAATAACTGATATGACTTATCTCCATATCCTTCACCTCTACTCTTGATATGTGGCAATCCTGTCTTCCCGGTACGACAAACTCATTCAATTTTCTCTATCCTTAAATCAAAACATATGGATACGATAAACACTATATGTACACCCAATGGTATACTGTCTTTGGAACAATTTAATTCTAATCTACAGGATGACAAGATACCTTCGTGGGCTTACTTTAAAATCTGACACTGGATCCATTCTGTATCCAAGACAGGATCCTTTATAAGAAAATCAACTCCATTTGAACAGGTTTTAGTAAAAGAGCCACCAAAATGTCACCCTGTCTCCTTTTGCTACAATTATATTAACAGATCGATACCCTGTAATAAATATTACCTTCTCAGACAATGGGAAAAAGAGCTGAATTTAACTGTTAGTAAGGAAGAATGGTTTTAGATAATGTATAGATTGAATAGATCAGCAAGACATAGCAAAATGAAGGAGATGAACTACAAAATTATCACTAGGTGGTATCTTACTTCTCTTAAATTATCCACCCTCACTCCTACTATCTCCAAACTCTGTTGGAGGTGTAAAAGGGAAACTGGCTCAATGCTTCATGTATGGTGGTCATGTCCCGTATTGACTTAATACTGGTCCCAGGTTGTACAATCAATTAACTCCGTGTTTCATTCAGATCTTTCCATAGATCCCCTTAAATGTCTTTTCTTTTACAATATTCATACTAAATCCTATATATCACATTCTAATCGGAAACAGATAATGCTTCTTTTGAATACGTCCAAATCACCTATTCGTATATTCTGGAACTCGCAGATACCTCCTTCTAATGCTAACTGGCTCCATATGGCTTCTACCTATTTGCAACTGGAGGAATGCCATGTGAAGTCTACTGATACACTCACAGATTTTCAAAACGATTGGAAGAAGTGGTTTGCAAGACATCCTATATCTTGATACAGCTTCTTTGAGAGTAACTCTTATTCAATTAGGCAATTTCCACTTTAGCAAGTTAAGACATTCTTCATGGCATTGACTTTATTTCTTTAAAGGGATAGTAACACTTCGTTTTAACTTTATTTTATTTTGTAGGCATTAAAAAAACATGAAGAATGATATAAGTCTTATCTCTCAAACCTTTATGGTTTATGAGATATTCGCAAGCAAAGTTCCCCTCCCCGCCCCTTTTACCTAGTGTAAGCCATCTCTTCTCAGATGTGAGTCTGGTTGTATGACAGTACAGATAACAGAAGGGGACAATTTTCTTTGTATGAAAACAATGAAAGCCCTTCCCCCCTTGACAAGTTTTTCAGCTTTTTCCCTTATCTTAATTGAAGATTGTCCCTCTCTGCAGTCTACCTGGGCACCTCCCTTCTGATCTGGTTGAACAGGGGGGGATACTTTGTTTGTGAATATCTCTTAAACCATAAAGGTTTCAGAGATAAGGCTTATATCGTTCTTCATGTTTTTTTAATGACTACAAAATAAAATAAAGTTAAAATGAAGTATTACTATCCCTTTAAACAATAAAGCAGTAATCATTTTAGGAATTGATTATTTAGGCTGGTGAGACAGTGCCCCCTCCTTCCCCCTTTCGTCCCACTCTTCTCTCCCTCATACTCCTTTTCATCTTCTGTGTAGCTTAGTTTTTCTATCCTCTTTAATGGCTGGTATCATTATTTCATTATAAACAATACATTGTAACAATTACATTTATGTATTTAAATAATATTCATCCTCTTGAATTTCTTATTCATATGTTATTTCAATTTCATTGTATTACCATATTTTTGTGATTAGAGATGGATAGTTAATCCTTTTGTTAATGTATTATCTGTAAACTTTTTCTTATACTTCAAATAAAAGTTTTGGAAAAAAAAAAAAAACAGATAGAGGAGAGAGGGTAATAAGCTCAAGGGAACCCACACTAGGAAAAGGGAAAATCCTGTTATACATATAAATAAGGAATGGGGAATGAATAAGATAGACCTTGTGGCCTGTAGTTTATGGAAGGCCGAGGGAAGGAAATGTACAAATGTGATTCAGTGCAAAGGTCTTATGCTTAAGTTACTCCAATTTAATAAGCTACTCTGAAAATTCTTCATGTAATGCCTCTTGCATTAAGGGGAGAGCAGCGAGGCAGTCTATAGAAGTTTAAGGCCACTCATTTCCTATACTCCTTGCTTAAAGTAATGTACTATACAAGGCACAGCTGAAATGGCCTAACAATAGAGTAGTGTGTGAACTGGTATGCAATACAGTGATTATATTCTCTCGTACACACCCTGACATGCAGCTTTAGATGTTAATGGCAGTGAAGTCAATGAAGCTGTACTGGTCTTGTGTGCCAGAATTGTATAATAGTGTTAACAGTGTAAGGCTGGTGTAGTCAATCTTTTGACCTCCAGCTGTTGAGGTAAATAGTTTTTTTTAGACTTATGCACACTAGTGCTTCAGGGCTTAATGTCTGCTCATACTGCTGCACTGCTCTCCATTCAAGTGCTATTTTACACTGCTGCAAATGTTTCCTTTCTTGCCTCTCATCTTGGTGCTTAGCTTCTCCACAAAAGTAAGATAGTTAAGTGACCCTAACAAAGAAAGAAAATAACTGATGACTCATCAATGAAAGATTATATGTTTATTTACCCTGCAACATGGGATCACCAGTGACAGGCAAGAAAATTAGTTACTCCTCTCTGACAGCTGTTTTGCAACAGCACACTTCATCAGGCAAAAGTCATAGGGCCATATTGGGCTTTAAACTTACTGAATGCTAAAGAGATCTATAACACATTGCTTCAAAATATTTTGGGGACATCTAGCATTCAAGGAGTTAAAAATCTAATTGCAATTGTGGCAGTTTTTGTGCCCCCTATGGTACAGTAGATTTTGTCCCTGAATTCATCTACTGTATTTGTGCATATGTCCCATAGACAGGAGGGTGGAGAAATGGAGAGTGAGGAAGGAAGTGAATAGAAACCTGGTGGTTGGGGGGGTGAGGACTGGCCAAAGACAGGGAGGGATGCAGAAACAAACTTGGAGGCCGAGAGGAAAAAGGAAAGAGAACATATATGGGTGGGACAGGAACAGAGAGAAAAGGGAGAAAGAGGGATAAGAGGGGAAAGAGGGTGGGAAGAAAGGAAGACAGAGGATAATAAAATTAGAGAAAACAACTCATATTCAGGCTGACCTACAAGCTAATCCATAAGATGTAACCCATTGTGACACACTAATAATAGCTAATGAATGCTGTGCCATGATGAATGGGTGGAGTTCAGTGTGTTCTGTGCAGTGGACGGGGAGGCTGATGTACTAAAGAGAACTACAGTAATTCTGGAGGAACCCAACTGCATTAGTCAGTGCGCCGCTTTGGGGCCTGAAAGAGATCACTCCAGTCTTGGAACGGTCAATTTTAGGCCCTATTTTTACTTACAGCAGTCCTGGTGGAGCGATGTAAGTAAAAAGTATGTGACGTACTATGACCGTCATCGGTCCTTAAGGGTATAAGGACCATGACAGTCATAGTACGTCATGTAGTCCTTAAGGGGTTAAAGAAGAAACAATTTTTAATGGAAAAAAATATATTTCTATATACATTTATATATAAGTTAGGAAGCATTATGTGACTGACAAGCTTTGTTTAAAGCTTGTTAGTCACATGATAAGCTTTGTCTAAAGCCAAACACACCCAGGGGATGCAGTAAGGAGGAGTTATGCATATATATCCTCTATAATGCCTGTACCAGTGATGTAGACATTGGGAGTGATTTTCAAAGGAGTGGGCACTGCTGTGAAAATCTCTGCAAGGACTTTGCCCTCCACCACAGCAAACACCTCCTCTATCTACACCCTCCCTCCCATTCACCACATACAGTACTTCACCCTTCACCACAGTTCACATCTCCTCCCTCTAAACCCTCCCTCCCCTTCGCCAGATCACCTCACACTCCCCTATGCCTGATTGCCTCAGACTATCCTTTGCCTGAGACTCTTCTTTGCCTGTTCACCTTATACTCCCCTTCACCTGATTGCCTCAGATTCCCCTTCACTTGATTGCCTCCCCTCCCCTTTGCCTCATTGTCTAATCTTGCACTTTGTCTCCCTTCCTATCCTCCTCATTGCATTGCAATGCATTGGATACCTTTCTCACACTCAAAGGGTTCAGTTTCTTAATATTACATCCACCACAATGTAGAAACACAAAATCAGACCTGCTCAGAAGTATAATATCAACTAATTACCTTACATTCAAAAAGTCTTCAGACATGAATAAATTAATATGTTCATTTGTATATTGCCACAAGTGTATGCAGTGCTTTACAATTAAAGGTTTATACAGTACAGGATTATAAGTGCTTTGCAAAGTGAAACCTTGGAAGCGAGGTCCCTGCCTGAAAGCTGTTTTAGTCACCAAGAGGTGCTGTACCTGTCATTTACTATGGAAAGCCATAGCCTAGGCGACTGACTCAGGCTGTCCCACTAGCTGCTGCTGTGGCTAACAGTCTGATTTAAAAAAATAAGATGTTTCTGATGTAATAACTTTCATATAACAAATGTCACAACAGTGTGAGTATCATGGGCGGATTGTCCTATCGGGGGATCGGGCATTCCCCAGCGGGCCGCTTGATTGTGGGCCGGTTGGGGAGTACTGACCTCTGGCTTGTCTGATCTCCTCTCCCTCTCCAGCCCCTGGCGGGTTTTCCGCTCCACGGACCAGCTATGCTTCTCCGGCTGCTACCCTTCGCTTTACTCTTGCCTTCCCTCTGACTCCTACTACTGCTGCAGGCTTTATTGTGGCCACCAATGGGCTCTGAGGTTGAGAGCAGTGCTCTCGCTGCCCACGTCATCTGCGGATCTATTGACCACATCAGATTTGGGTGGCAGTAAAAAAAATTGTCTGGGCTGGTATTCCCCTACAATCCGCCCCTGGTGAGTATCTATATTTTACCAGGAAAGTCCTGCAAAATATATGTTTCTATAAAAATAGGGTGTTGCTCCTTTATTACTTCATTTCTAGGTAATGCTTAATTATTGCATTTGGTTGTGTGGGGGTTAACCAGCTCTACATTGTGTCATTGTGTAAATCAAACTTAGCATCTCTTCAGTTTGTGAAACTCTGTGATCATCTAGTTTCCTTCACCTCAATGAAATGAGTTAATCATAGATACCGTCTGTAGACTAGAGGTAAATGGAGTATGGAAGAGACTCATGTTGTGACTTGTGATTTCTGAAACTGAGGCATTTAAGAAAAAAACAAGGTGTGGGTGATAAATACAGCTAGTCATTGTTAGTTCAATTTCTACAAATCCTCAATTCATGTTTTTTAACTCCTTAGATACCGGAGAGCCTCCAATGTAATGTGTAAACGATGTTTCTAACATCCAAGGGGCAAGATATGTAAAGAATAATACAATGCCATTCAGATGTAACCATTTCTACATTGTAAACAGATTTTGTTGTTACAGGAATATACCAACAGCACAATAATATTCACCATATGCTACGGCACATAAGACATGTGCACAAAGAAAGTGGAGCAATTCTGGGACAAACCAAATGCACCTCAGGGGACAAATAAGTGTTTCTCAGATTCTCTTTGACTTAACCCTTTGAGTGCTTTGCAATGCATTTGATTCCTCTCTGACACTCAAAGGGTTAAGCAGTGGCATTTAGCTCCATGAGTGATTGAAAGGTCTTCATCGCTTTGCTTCTCAATGAAGAGACCTTTGCTTCTCATTCAGAGCCCCATTTTAAATACATGGGAATTTGTATTCTTCCATGGTACAGTTGGTTTGCTCCAGAATTGCACATATTTTGCTTACTTAATAAGGAGCTTTAATCCCCTTCCATAAATAAAATAAATAATATATAATTATAATAAGATATAATAAGTTATTAATAAAAATGTGTGATCAGTGTAAAAAGGAAAACATCTAAAAAAATAAATAAATGATTTGCATTATTTTCTTGGCTCTCGTTCCTGCGTCTCTTAGTTCAGAAGCAGCTTCTTCAAAAGGGATGTTGTTTTCTCTCCATTAAAGTTACTTTCCAGCTGCACAGGGGAGAGTCTGTTGTTGAAACTTGTTCCTTATGCAGGTTCACCTCTCCCACTTCTTTATGCAGGGAACAGTCACACCCAAGTATGAAATGAAGCTCCGGGGTGTGGAAAAACAGCATGAGCATTTCTTTGTCTGCTTTGAAAATGCTGCAAGTTACCAGCTACATTTTCACTTCACTTACTGAAAGGATGACATTGGCATTTCCACCACACTAAGGACTGTGTAAGCGGGATGTAAAGATGAACAATTTTGGAGCATTCCAATTGCACCCCAGGAGCCAGATTAAAAAAAAAAAAAAATCACAATATTCCCATTTATTTAAGTTGGGCTTTAAACTCTTTAATGCCAGGTAGGTCTCCAGTGCATAGTTTCACAATGTAATAGATACTTCTCTAGCATTTTTATGTTAAAAGACCCAGTTGTGCATTTGGTTTGCTCCAGAATTGCTCATTTCATGATTCCTGAATAGAGCCTCATATACTTCACCATTCTCATCATGAATAGATATAATAGTGAAGTGTACTTGAATGGAAAGGGTTAAAGAGAAAAATACCTCTAAAGCTGTCCCCCCAAAAAAATACTCCCACCACAAGAGTATTACAAACAAAAATTCAAATACAAAGAGATTACTTAAGCGCTAAACATGTAATCTGGGATTCGAAATAGCAGCTGATATAAGTGTAATTTGCACTCTCTATGGTATAAACACAATCCAAACACTATAATAAAATTACACAATATGTTGATATAATATCAAATATTTAGTAAAACATTCTAGAGCTCTATCTGTTCTTAAAACAAACCCTTAGAGTTCGCTGTTTGACATCAATATTTTATCCTTTTCCACTATTAGTTATATACAATATTACCGTAATATTATAAATGCACCCACCTCACCTTGACCTACAAAGTCAAAATGGCAAACCCACAACTGTCCTCCCCGGGTCATCAATCTGTGATGTATGATCCGGTATCGATCACCACGTGTAAGCCTTGTCTGATATCTCCAGACTGACTCTCGCTAATTTTGAGAGACACATGTAAATATCATACACTCTGAAAGTTCCCCATAAAATAGGATAAGGTATGGCTATCGCTTGGTCTCAAACTGCCAAAGAATGGTATTCCTACCAAATATCTGAGACGCGGTCTGATCTGTGGCCACAAAAGGGTTAATCACACAACTGGACCAACCAACCAAGATGACTGCGGTCCAGATTAAATGGTACCAACTCAAAAATCTAACATAAAAAATAACAAGAAATAAACTTAAATATATTAACATAATAAACAAAATAACCCTTTAAAGATAAGATGGAGGAACTTATAAAGTATATACACTAATATGGTCGCTGCAGGCAATACTATTAGTAGTAATGATGCCCACACAGTTATATCACCTAGTTAGTAGGAGAAACAAAATATAGAGGTTTTTTGAAAGAGGACTCTCTATTGTGGCATGATGCATCTTCTGAGTTGCTGGCAGTAGAGTTTTCTCATCACATTTTGCTATCTTTCTCCTTGAATGTCCTGGAGACCCCTCAAGGAACCAAGGACCTCTGGTACCTAAACACAGTTCTCCTTGAAAAAGAGTACTGTAGGCAATCTTTTGGGGATTTCTTTCAGGCCCTATAGTAATTAGTGGACTTTTGTAATTATAGGTCAGAGTGGTAGGAGATAGTTAAGGAACACCCCAGTAAGTGCTTCCAAAGACTAACTTGTAGTAAGTATCTTGATAAATATAAAACCAGCGTTAAGAAGATATCTTAGTTTCTGAGAATGCTAACCCCCTTGATAGTCTCTTTTGAAGGGGTATCAATGTGTTAGTTACTCTTTCTTGGTTCTGGGAAGTGATTATGGTTCATACCACCATTCTGGATCCATACCAGAATTGCAGGGAAGAAGTTGCTTATAAAACTATTAATTGTTTGTGCAATTATTAAGGGCTGAGGAAGTCAAAAGTGCAATTAATTCACTGCATATAGTGCAGTGGTTGAAATTTATCAGACTTTTGCAAACACTTTGGCTTTGCACCTCATGGAGGTCTTTAATGAGTGCCTAGAAGAGGATTCTCTCCCTCTACCCATGAGACAGTCCCTTATCAGATGAGAAGATAAAGACTGCCACTAGGAAGATTTTAGATTAGATTGTAAAGTCTTGTCTTTTTTGGTTACAGCTTCCATTGGCCCTGGTCAGACACTGTTTTAAAGGTAGGGTTGGTCAATCTAGTTTCTAGGATGGTGCCCCCTAAGTATAGGGATATTGCTCCATGAGAACTCTCTATTAAGGGGAATCTCAAGTATAGTGGTAAAGAGGAATCTATGAACTATCTACTCATGAGTTGTCCCCTTACTATACAAGTTTACAAAGAGGTATCTCGCACCTTAGATTTTTCTTGTCTCTCAAGGCTCAGTTACTCAGGGTGGGTCTATGAGACAGATAGTAGAGACTGGGATTTTGATTTGGACACAATTTGTAAAGATACTTTATGTGAATGGCATGATTTCAGCTTTTTATTAAACTAAATCTCTGCTCTTGTCAGGTGGTGGTGCACAACGTAATAAGTGAGATATGGAGAATTTTCAGGAAGCTAGTAAAATAAAAATAATACCTTTATTGGCTAATTGAGGCTCCAAGATGCAATCTTTCAAGACAACTAGGGGCTGGATTCTATTGCGGGTGATAAATGTTACCTACCGTTTTATTAAATATTTTCCTATTGAAGTCTATGGGGAAACCTGGAGATAAAGCAGAGATAAAATTAGCACCCGCAATAGAATCTAGCCCTAGGTCTCTTTTTCAGACATAATAAGAATGAGTGTTGAATGCACAATACATTACTGTAAAGTTATCAGTATGACAATAATTCATTCTCTGAATTACATTATTTATGCTCCAGTAAATTCTAGTTTTTAGGCAGAGCTGGTTAAATCTACAGAATGTTTGCTCTTGAAAAGGGTTCATTGAAAACCTCTGATTTGCATTCCATATGGAAGAACATTAAACTCTTCTCCCATAATTTGTCATACAATGTGCATTTTTCATTGGGATGGGCTTTTCTGCCTCTTTCACTCCTTCAGATTTTTGGATGAAGATAGTGATTTTATGGGAAGGATTGTCACTTGTTGGTGTTTATTTACAGGTATATATTAATAACTTGATATGCAGTGTAAAATGAAATTTGTAATGCATTGTATTTTTAAGAGAAAATGTTATTACTGTTTTTGTTGCAAGTTCTTAAATAAAAATGAAATACATAGATTTCCCACGTACACTGTCTGATGCCTCCAGTTTTGTCCCCTGTCAACTGGTGTCAAATATTCCCCGCATACACTGTGTGACCCCTCCAGTCTTGTTTCCCTGCCCACTAGTAGCCACAGCTTCGCCACATACAATGTGTGAGCCCTCAAGCCTTGTTCCTCTGCCCACTGGTAGCCACAGACTCCCCACACACTATGTGACCCTTCCAGCCATATCCCTATTCCCACTTTTAGCCAGAGATTCCCCAAATACCCTGTGCAACCCCTCTGGCCCTGTTTGCCTGCCCACTGATAGCCAAAGATTCCCACATACACTGTGTGTCTCCTTCAGCCTTGTTCCCCTGCCCATTGATAGTCAAAGATTCCCCAAATGCACTGTGTGACCCCCCCAGCCTTGTTTACCTGTCCACTGGTAGCCACAGATTCCCCACATACACTCTGTGACCCTTGCTTTATCACTGTATGATTGTCCCTTGCATTGCCACCACACTCAGTGGCTATACCACACTCACTCACTAACAAACCTTTACTAGCACTTCCAAAACACTTAATAACTTATCTCATACTCACATGGATGCTGCTACCAGAAATTTCACCAAATACAGTGACCGATCACTCACATTCTGCAAAGCTATAAACATTTCCACCATACTCAATTATCTATCTCTTACCCAGTGGAAGGCAGCCACCAGGATTTCCAAAACACTCAATAGACATAACATTTACATTAGAATTTCACTTCACTCAATGACATATCACTTACTGTGATGAGATCACCAACTTGTCAAGCATGCTCATTAAGAGGCTGTCATAAGCATTTCATCACACACAGTGAACTATCACATGCACGTTTCGAGGCTGCCATGAGTATTTTCATCATACTAGTCCTGCCACATCCTTACATATGAATTGCCAACAATATTCCAATCACACACATAAACCTCTCATTCAATTCCTAGCAGACTGCCTCCAGCAATAATATCATGTTCAAAGATCAATTACATACTCATTGTGAAGCTGTCAGGAAACAACTTTATTATTTAATATTACAGTGTTTAAGCCCTCACATAGTCACAAGGAAGTTTCCCTAGCTCAGCCACTAATGCTCCAAGACAATTGCACACGCATTGGAGCATTCAAAACGCCTTTATTTACATTAACAGCATACACCAAAAAACATTCATCCCAGAATATCCACCAGACCAAACTCTCATAAGCTCACCAGATGTCTTTAATCAGGATCCTCATTAAATGCAGAGCACTATTATGCACTCTCTGGTTGGTAACCATCAGGGCTCACATCACACTGGCATACCTCTCAAATGCAAACTCTGGATGGCTTTAGCAGGACTCACTTCTCATTAACAGAAATTTCACACACTTTGACCGGCCATTACCAAGGCTCTCATCACATTGACAATACTCTCACAGGTCTGTGCACTGCTACTGGCCTGCAAGACCATTTCTTTGGGTACACATAGGTCTCTGAGGCTGAAACACAATGAAGATTTCTGAAAGTGTCAGTGTAGCCATGAAAATAATTGTGTATATTTCCCTTTCACCTCAAATCAGTATCCCAGCTTCGAAGGTGCTCAGTGACTTGCTTCAGAATTACAAGTAACCTCATCAACAGCTATCTAGCAGCTGGAAAGCTTCAAGTTAGCTATGAATATGAATTGTGTACTGGATGCACCAAAAAGAGCTGAAGAAATTCCAGAGCAAAAACAGCTGCATCACAGAGGAAAAAAAGCATTTAAAAAAATCTCACTGATTTAACCATTTGAATGCCAGAAGTGTATCTAATGCATTGTTGGCTACCTCTTGCTCACAATAATATAACATTCTCCAATTCATGTTTTTTGCAATGAAATATGGTAAACCATACTTCTGAGTTATTGTGCAACATGTCAGTATCCATATTCCGAAAAGCTGATTAGAGACAAATGCTTGGGAAAGGCTGGTTCAAAGAACAATTGTGAATGGCAGTCTGCCATGTTTGTACTCATCAGAGGTATATGCTTGGCAGGGAGCTGCCATATATTGTTATGTAGAAATGTCTATTAAAAATAAAAGGGTACATATCAAATTGGTTTCTTCAGAATAAGTTCAAAATAAATAAAATGCAAATGAATGCTAATATAAATACACATGCAAAAGATTACATTTATTTCAATAAAAAGGAGGGGATATCAGCTTTTGGGGAAAAACAAAAGGTGAGTGTCAAATTAAAAAGTTTGTAAACCACTGCTTTACTGTATTTGCACTAAAATTGCATCTCTTTAACTTACTGAATGTGGCCCATTCTCATTCCCCACTGTTAATTAGTACTGTGCAGGGAGTCAGTATAAAGTACCACACTGTAGCTGTGTGCTATTCTGTTTACAATAGGATACAGGAAAAAAATAGTTTTTAACATTTTTTTTTGTAGTTTAATTGAGTGTAAAATAAAATGCATACAAAAAAGTATAAAGATGCAATAATACAGGCAATAATAGAATTGTGAAAATTACAAGAGGTACATGTCAGGGTAGGTGAAATACAAAATACAGAGTTAGTTGGTAGTTGGTAATGTGTCTAAACCAACAGATGATCCATATTACCAGGGCGGTGATTGGTAGTAAAGGAAATGGAGCGGAAGTTGGTAACTTGAAAAGCTGTGTCATATAATAATACATTTTAAGTAAGTGGTGATTTAGAGCAAAACAAGAGAAAGTAGAAAAAAGGAAAACAGAAAAGAAAGAAAGGTAGGAAAGAAGAATATAGTACTATAGAGAGGGAGAACGGGGAGTTGGGTTAGGGAAAGGGCAAATAAAGGGTGAATGGGTGAGCCCATGGGTGGTAAGGAGAGGGACAATCTTTGTCATGAATAGTAAATCCTATATGGAAACGTGGGTTAATAAAGAATATACTATATTATAAGGCATCATCAATTCCCAGAAACGTAAACCATGGTGAGTACAGGTGAATAAACCAGTCATATCTACCTGTGGATCGAAGATATAGGCGTTCCAAAAGTAGAGTGGTCTGCAGTTTGATTTTCCAGTCTGATATAGTTGGAGGAGTTCCAGATCTCCACAGAACAGGTATACAAGCTCTTGCCACCGACAACGCCAGGTGCCAAATCTGGAAAGCAGCATCCAAAAAACTAGTAGGTGCTATCCCCACTGGCCAGATGTTGAGTAGAAATATCTGTGGAAAAATGTAGAATAAATTCCCGATAAGGCAGAAATGTGGTTTTGTATCTCTTTCCAGAAGGGTTTTATCTTGGGACATTGCCACCATATATGATACAAGGAGCCGAAAGAATCATCGCATCTCCAACAATTAGGAAAAGAGTGAGCCACGAAGCTATGAAGAGACAATGGTGTACGGTACCATCTCATCATAATCTTGTAATTAGTTTCTCTTAAAGATACAGGCGCTATATGCATGACAGTTAATTTATGGGACCTGAACCATTGAGCATCAGAAATGTGAATATTTAGATCTGATTCCCAAAGAATTTTCTGAAATGAAGGAGAAACAGTTGCATTTGAACTTATATGTTTACAAAATGCCGAGATGCCCTGAGATAACGGTTTATCAGTTAAAATTAGCTTTTCAAAGGGGGTCAGAGATCTAGGAACAAAAGTCTTAAGAGTTTTTAGGGACAAAAAATGACGTATTTTAATATATCTCCAGGCTTCTCCAGACGGTATATTGTATTCATTACACGTCAAGGAAAAAGTAGAAGTAGGAAGGGAAGGGAAAAGATGGTCCAAATCCATAAGATCCCCTGCCTCCCAAGCATGAAATTCAGAGCAATGCAAACCTGGAGAGAAGTCCGGATTACCTAATATAGAATATAGTGGTGAAGGGAAAGTGGATAAGTTCAGAATTTTGTGATACCTAAACCAGAAGGTTAAAAGATGACCTGTAACTATGTGTCAGGTCAGAACCGATGGAATTGATTTCTGGGAAGTCCATAACAGTTGTTGATAACTAATGTCGGGGCACAATGTTTGTAAAAGTTTAGCCCATGCCTTCCATGGTAATATACTATATAACTTCATTAGAGTCTGCAATATAATAGCTTGCCAATATTTAAAAAGGTCAGGTAAACCGAGACCTCCCATAGCCTGTGAGCGTACTAGAATATCGAAGCGGATCCTGGAGGGTCTATTCCTCCCAACAAATCAATTAATGAGCTTTTGTAAGGATTTAATAGAGGATATTGGGAAGTGGATAGGTAACGCTCGAAGTAAATATAAAATTTTAGGCAGTAGAATCATTTTTGCCAAGTTGATCCTGCCCGTCCAAGATATGAAAATTTTGTCCCAAGAGGAAATATCCTGTTTCAGAGAAGATTCCAAATGACCCAGGTTATACAAGGCAACCTGTTTCACGTTGAGGGTGAGGTATATACCTAGGTATTTGAGCCCCATCTGAACCCAATGAAAGGCGAAATCTGTCTGTATCTCAGAGCGCAAGGAAGAAGAAATCCTGATTGGCATAATTTCTGACTTAATCTTTAGCCCAGATAACAAACCAAAGTGTGTGAGCACTGAAGTTAAAGCTTGTACGGATGTAATGGGGTTAGTTAGAAGTGCTAACAAGTCGTCTGCAAAGCAAGATATCTTGATTTCAGTGGAGCCTAATCCTAGTACAGAAATAAGAACGTTAGCCCGTATAGACACAAGTAAAGGCTCTAGTGTAATAACAAATAACAATGGGGATAATGGGCACCCCTGTCGTGTGCCATTGTCTGTAGTGAAAGGAGAAGAGAGTATGCCATTAACTGAGATTCTAGCAGAGGGCGAACTATACATAGATAGAATAGCTCCCAAGAACCGGGGCCCGAACCCTATCTACTTCAAGACTTCTGTCATGTAGGACCAGCCCACTCTGTCAAACGCTTTCTCAGCGTCGAGGGAGAGTAAAAGAGAAGCCCGGGGGTCAACCATTGTTGACTGCAAGAGGGACAACGTCCATATAATATTATCTCTAGTCTCACGATCTGGTACAAATCGGGATTGATTGGGAGAAATTAAGTCTGGCAGAAAAGGTTGAACACGAGATGCTAATAATTTAGCAAATAATTTCATTTCATTATTTAGTAAAGATATCGGACTGTATCCTCCACAATCAGCATGATCCTTACCCGGTTTCGGCAAAACTACAATATGAGCGCATAGTGAATGGTCAGACCAGAGGGAACCATCTAGGACAGAATTGAAGAAAATAAGAATATAAGGCAGTAAGTCCTCCAGGAAGGTCTGATAGTAACAGGCTGAGAACCCATCTGGGCCTGGACTCTTACCTTTAGGAATAGATTTAATTGCCCATCTAATCTCCTCCTCCGTAAAGGGGGCTTCCAGTGAGGCTACTGCAGTGGGAGACAGGCGAGGGATATCAGCTGGTTGAAGGAATTGAGAGATTAATGAGTATCTCCATACGTTAGAAGTGTGATCATATTTTTCCCTAAGATTGTACAGAGAGCTATAAAAATTAGCAAATTCTTCCGCAATCCTGTCATAACTGTGTACCATAGATCCCACCTGGTTCCAAATTCCATGCACATGTGACGATGCCCGTGATTTCCTGACCAAAGAAGCCAGGACTTTCCCACATTTGTCCCCATGCAAATACCGTTGGTACTTGAGCCACATGTGGGATTTAAGTGACTGAGTTCTAAGAATAGAAGCTAGGGTGGACCATGCCTCCAAGAGTTCTTCCAACAAGACAGGGGATGGAAAAGATCTGTGACTTGATTCTAAAGTACGAATCTTATTCAAGACCGAGTCCAAGACTCTCTTCTTTTCCCTCTTCTTCCAACTCCCAACTGATATGAAAGATCTTCAAATGTAGCACTTATGAGCTTCCCAAATTGAGGAGGAAGATGCCTCAGAGGAAGTATTGAGTGCAAAGTAATTCCCCAAATCCTTCGAGATCCTATCCAAGACTTTTGAATCCTGAAGTAAAGATGCATCTAAAAAGCCTCGGAAATTGACCGAACAAAAGAGTCAGGAAGATAGGTGCATGATCTGAGATCGTTATATTGCTGATTTCCGATTGAGACAGCATATCTAAGTGAAATTGAGTAATAAAGAAGTATTCTAGTCTAGAATAGGAAACGTGGGGATGTGAAAAAAAAGTGTAATCTTTGTTGTGGGGAAAACGGACCTCCATGTGTCAATAAGCCCTAAGTCTCTCAATAATTTTAAGGTTTTAGTGGGAACATTGGGGTTACATGACAGTCTAGCCACTGAGTGATCCAAGGAAGGCGTAAGTCCCAAATTAAAATCTCCTCCTAAAATCAACAGCCCTTCATATACAGTCCCCCAAAGTCTTTAATGCTGTGTGAAAAAAAGTCAAAGAGGGAGGAGTGGGGGCATATAAATTTGCTAGTGTCACCTGAATCCCATCAATATTCCCCTTAAGAAAGAGATATCTCCCTAAGTGGTCTGCTTTAACCACTTCACAAATCCATGGCACATTGCGTCCCACAAATATCACTACTCCCCTTTTCTTTTCAAGTGAGGAAGCAGTCCATACTGCCGGAAACTGTATTTAATATTATTTAATTTAATATTCAACCAAGGTTTATTAAACGGCAATACATACTGGGCGGAACCAAGAAGTAAGAAGCTTGGTTGGGGAAGCAAATATAATATAGTACAATACACTGGAAATTTCTCAGTGTGCGCATAGCAATCAAAGGCATAAAGATATCTAGGATTGGATAGTTGACTCAAAGAAGACTAGATGCAGATATATCATGCTACATGTTACAGACCACACTGGCATTGGAGGTGGAGACTATTGATGTTTACACGGATCTGAGAAATGAGAGTATCCAAAAATAAATCTAATAGATCAGCTTGATTAACGTAAGTGATTGATTGCTTTTTCCCATGTTGTGGCAATTACTCCCCACCGTGGCTAGGTCACAGACTGCAAGAATATATTTTGGGGTGAATTAAGGAAAAAGCTGAGCAGGTCAATACAAATAACTTTCTAAGGAATTATTTATTTAAGGAGCTGATCAAAAAAGAAGAGATCATCCATTAAGACTAGGAAAGGCACTTCTGACTAAAACAAAGCTGTAGATTTCTTTACAGTAATGGCAGTAAAGTTACAGAATTATTTGCCTCTGGATGCCATTATTGCAAATACTCTAATTGCTTTAAAAAACAATGGATACCTTTCAAGCTCACAATATTGATAATTATGACACTTTCAACACAGATAAAATGTTGATCCAGGAAAATATCCGACTGCCATTTCAAATTTTGCTTGATTGGAAATTGCTTCAATGTTTTGTTTTGTGTTTTTGACCTCCACTGGATCAACAGGGGAGATATGGCATGGGCTGAACTTAATGGATACATTTCTCAGCCTCATAAACTATGTTACTATGTAGGTGGAAGGAACCTAGATATTTCAAAGACAATTCAGACTCACATAGAAAACTGGGTGCAAGATACAGAAGCAGAGTTCAGATGCAGAGTCAAGGTACAGGCCAGGGTCAGGGTCTGAGGCAAAGAAGAGGGGCAGGTCAGCCCAAGGTCACACACTAGAAGCACTGGAGACTAGTTCCATAATGGAATTCCACAGAGCTGCAGGTCTTTGGTACTTTCACCAGCAATGTAGGTAGGTGCCAATCTTATTGCACGATTTCCAGGACTACCTGACATTTTTTTTTAATATTATGTAGTTTAAATGGTATTGAGTATTACCATACTTGTGTATGACAGAGCTGAATAACTTGATTATTGCCTCCCAAATGTCTGCCTGTGTGGAGGATATGATACCCCAACTCTCTCTCCCCCAGGTTTTCACAAATTAAGCTTCCATTTTATTGGAAAGGTAAACCTTACATATGATATAAGACCCTTTGAACCAAAATATATTAAATGTGCTTGTTCAAAGTTTGGTGATGGTGGTGTGTGTGTGTGTGTGGGGGGGGGGGGTTGAGTTATGAAGAAGCACTGAAGCTGTAAAAAGCAGAAACCCCTCAATAGCCAGCTATTTAAACTGAGCTTTTAAACCTATGAATGTTAGATAGGTGTCCAACACATTGCTTTGAATGTTTGGAGACCTTTCTAGCATTCAAGGGATTAACAACCAAATTTAAATCAATGGAAAACTGGGGAACATTTTTTTTCCCTATAATGGAAATGGTTTCCACCAAAATTATATTTCCTTTGTAGATAATCAGCCTCAATGTGATCAGTTTTCTGAATTGATATGACAAATTAAATTATTTCACAAAACTGCTTTCGGGTCTTGTGAATCTGGCAGTTTCAGGATGAATATTAAACTAGCACCCCTAGTACCAAGTTCATAGAAAAGTTGACATTTGAGAGTTGTAGAAATCATGACAGAAAAAAAAATCACTATTTCAGGTTTGCCTGCTGGCTGACAGGTCCACTACTTCTTACCATTGTTTTATTTAGTTATTTCCATCCTTTCTGTGCAAATGACAATAAGGATTATTTAAGATTATGATGCAATCCTTCCAATACCATGTGCTTTAAATTTCAACCTAAACACCAGAGTTCACTTAGCAAAACTGTTTAAAGCGTATGTGTGTCTGTAAAACGGCATACACAGGACCAGTATAATCACACTAATAGAGACTCAAACACGTTTCACACATTGACACTCATATGTCATCACGTTAACAGAGATACATATATCTGTGTTTAAACTGACTTACACACATACAGTCACAGAGAATTAGCAAAAGTACACACTAATAAAACTAACACTATGGGGGGGAGGGCGTTCCTGGACCTCAAGCAAGATGGCCGCATGAGCTGCTAACTCCCGGGCTGTTTTTATTTCATCTTCAGCTAAACTTGTGACCAGATTATCTATGCTAGATTTATTGCCCCAGTATACATCCCAATTGCAGATAATTCAGCCTAAAGAGGAATCTGGCGACCCGATGATACCTCTAACACCTTTCTTTAACTGCACCTCCCAGTCTGGCGGGAACAAGTCTGCATTGCCTTCTCCACAAGTGACTACCAGTGACAACATCAGTGTGACCTGTCCAGATGCTTTGGTATCCATGGCCTTTGAAGCTTCGCCAGCCTCTGGCCAAGATCAAAACTTGGCTACCAAAGAAGATCTCAAACTACTGATGCTAGAGTTTAAAGCAGCATTAAAAGTGGAGTTCGTGGACAGACACCATGATCTCCACTCTGTTAACTCTAGAGTGGAAATAATCAAGGAGACAACAAGGGAGCTCTGCTCAGGCTACGCCAGACAGGAACAATGTTTTTTGCAGCAACAAGACACCATTGCTCAGATTCAATACCAGTTGAATGACCTAGATAACTGAGGCTGAAGGAATAATATTAGAATCAGCAATATCTGAGAATCTACCTCACATACTGATCTCTTGCAGTTCACCCAATCCTTTTTGGCACATGTCTTGTAATGTGATGCCACTTTGCCTATAGAGGTGGACAGGGTGCACTATACATTGCAACCTAAGGGTGGCCCTGGAGACAGGCCGCGCAATAGCAATATTATATGCAGGTTTCACTACTTTTGGGACAAAGCTGCGATTATGCAGGCCTGCCGCAACCAACTGCATGTATATTTTGCGGGTATAGAATTAAAAATCTTCCAGGATTTATCACCCTTCACCCTGCAACAATGTTAATTTCTTCGTCCATTGACAGAACATCTTTGGAAGCTGGATATAAAATATAAATGGGGGTGTGCTCAACATAATGGTAATTCTGCCTTCCTGACCAACGCCGATGGCATAGAGGACTTCTACAAGGCTTTGCTGATAGACAACCCACCAGTGCCTAACCCCCAGCAGAGACCTTCAACGTCACCCCTGGCCCCCAACCAACTCCTAAAATAGCATTTTGTGGCTGAATCACCTCGTCTCAAGAAAAGAACAGTCCCCCAAGATCAGATGATGGTTTTAGCACAACCTGATCTGCCTGCAACTTACTTACCAACATCTCTCCCACTGTTTTTCCCGGAGATGCAGGAGGTCCTCTACCTTTTATACTGGAACTCTAACACTTCCGCCGCTTTCCAGTGACCTCTTACATGTATTCCTGGGACTGTTCCATGAACCTTATATGCCTCGAAGCAATGGACTTTTAGTCTGGTTAGACCCCACCAGCTGTCTATTACGCTGCGCCTCACAGGTATGAGGACTGTCCAGTTCTTTCCTGACTTATAGACACATGTTCACGCACTGCTTGGCCTTTACCAGGCAACAGTATCCTCACACACTATCTCTTCTTTTATACTGTATATGAACATAGGCAATTATGTTTTATTTGTTTGCTGCTCGCTAGATGCCGGACGACTCCATGGTCTCAAACCCATAGAGCCACCCGGGACCACCCTTGTTGTGCCCCTTGCACTGCCACTCCCACTGGGGATCGCGTTGTGGAGGACCATGACATATTGCTGGTCAATCAGCAGGCAGTTTAAAGATATTTCTCAACTGCATCACTGTTTGCTCCTGCCTTCACCGTATAATGACTACTGTGGTTTATGTTGTTTGCAGACACCTCTAATCTGAAGAAATGTACTGGCTCGGGAGGGATTTCCCTAGCAACCACAATATACTTGGGGATTGTGCTTGTTTAATCCTCCTTACTTTGGCAGCGGCAACACCTCTCCAGCAAGACCCACTTGGCAGGAATGTAAGACTATACATGTTCTTTTTTCATGTAGACTGTTCTATGTCAATGACCACTAATTACTAATTATTGTTATTGGTTATACTGTTCTATGATAATTGTTTCCTAACCTGTATTTTAAGGTCGCAAGTTTATTCCATTCTATGATTCAATTCCAATCTCTCTTCTTAGGCACCACTCATGCCCCATCTACTCCCTCTCTACACCCTCTTTGAATACCACAACTATCCAACCTAGTTCTCTGACTATGCTGAGCCTCTGGGCTCTTTGCTTCATGTTTCTGGGGACTTTGGGATGTACAGACATTTTACTAACACTCTCCTCTCTCTCTTCTTATTCCTTTCTCCTCCTTCCCTCTGTTCTTTTTTTGTTAACCCACCCCATCCTCCTCCCTGCTCCCTATCCTGATGATGGGTCCAGACCTGAAAGACCAGCATTGACTTTCTATTTTACCACCTACTATGCCACTCCCAAATTTGAAACTCACTTCATATAATGTTAAGGGCTTCAATAGCCTGGAGAAAAGCGCCATGATCCATAGAGAACTGATTCGCTCCCAGTCCAATATAGTGTTCCTCCAGGAAACACATCTTGTACAGAAGGCACATCCTAAACTATCCACCCCCATTTCCCTATGATATGGCTGGTGTCTTCTCTGTAGCTGGACCCCAGGGGCGGTATCTCTTCCTCAAGGGCTAGCTAGCTGGTACCCTAGTCACCCTAGTAAACATTTATGCCCCCAACACTGCTCTCTCCACTTTCCACCCTTGCCAAACTAGACTCTTTTAAGACCGGATTGTTATTGTTAGTAGGCAACATCAGAGTTGGCCTAGATCCATCGCTATATTGCTCCATACCTAGTCCTTCCCACTCCTTATCCTTCGCTCTGCAAATACACTGCTCGCTGACTAGTATGCAGTTGGTAGATGTGTGGCAGACCCTGTATCCATCAGCTAGGGATTACTCCTTCTACTCCCATCCCCAAAAGTCATACACTGGCTAGATTATTTCTTTATAAGTCAATACCATCTGAATATGGTCAGCAAAGCCTCTATCGGTCCTATTACCCTCTCTGACCACACACCTGTCTTTCTCTCTATCTCACTCCCCTAGATTACTCACCCAACCCCCAGACAGAGATTAGATGACTCTCTTCTCAATGATTCCCAAATACATGACCACATATAGCAGGGACTAGAAGACTCTTTCTCTATAAATGCCAAGCCAAATATGTTGCTGGGAGGCACACAATAGCTGGCATTGTCGGCAACATCAGAAGGAGATTGATGACTTGCTATCCTCTACTATGTACCTACAAACCACCCATAAGTGAACTTATAATGTCAACACACTGGCTCAACTAAAATGCACTCGTTCAACCCTATCCTCTATACTGCTTGCCAAATCCCTTAAATCACATATGTGGCTAAAGTTCTGACATTACCTACAAGGAAATAAATGTGGGAAGGTTCTGAGCAGACTAGTCCACAAATCTAGGGTAAAATTTCATGTATTGCAAGTTCGTTCAGTTGTGGGCCCTATGCAACACTTTTTTGAAGATATAGCAGACTTCTTCAAAACCTTTTACTGCACTTTGTACAATCCACCTAAAAACCAACCTTGACAGATCCCCCCACAAGATTATATATGACTTTCTGATTCCTAAACATTCAGACGCAGACTCATTGCTTCTGGAATCTCCTATAATTGACTCTGAAGTCTTGGACACACTCAAAACGTCTCCAATTGGGAAAAGCCCTGGCCCTGACGGCTTCTCCATTATATAAGTCCCCTTTTTAACTTCATCATGTCTGGGAATCCCTGGCCATCCCACAACCTCTTAGCACATATTTCTGTGCTCCCTAAACCTGGCAAGGACCCTTCTCAATGTGCCAGCTATAGACCAATCTCCCTATTAAACAACAATCTCCAGCTCTTTACAAAAATTCTTGCCCAACGTCTTAAACTACTTCTGCCATCTATCATCGCACCTGACCAAGCTGGTTTTGTCTCCAATAGGGAAACACAGGATAATGTCATACACTCTCTTCTTCTTTAACATTCTGTCCAGGATTCCTCCCTCCCATCTCTTTTTATCTTTCCCTTGATGCTGAAAAGGCATTTGACAGAGTGGATTGGACTTACATGACAGAAGTATTGAAACGAATAGGATTGGAACCCCATTTTCTACAAGTTACTCTCTCCTTCTACTCTGACCTCTCAGCCCAGGTCTTATCGAAGGGGATTTTATCCTCTCCTTTTCCCATCCGGAACGGTACATGCCAGAGATGTCCCTTCTCGCTCCTGTTATTTGTTCTCACATTAGACCACCTTATGGCCACTGTCCGGAATGATGTCACTATTAAAGGGTTTCATATTGGTTCTAGAAAAAACACTAGTGTCACCCACCCCCTTCCTTACAGTCTTTATCTTCTCTTCTGTCATTGTCCAGTGCCTCTTCAGGATTCAAGTCAATTTTTCCAAGTCGGAAATCTTGCCCCTTCATCTCTCAACTCCTCTTATAACTCTCCTGAAAGATAGCTTCCCTTTTGCATGGGTGACTGACAAAATAAAATATTTAGGTGTTTATCTTACACCAAGACTAACTGATGTGATACGGTGCAATTTTGACTGACTTCTAGTGGACTTGAAATCCGACGTTGCCTCCTGGATTGATGTTTTTATCTCATGGACAGGTAGGATCAACCTGACCAAAATGGTCTTATTTCCAAAAATTGTATATTTATTCTGTAGCTTATCATCCTTATTTAAACACTTTCATATTAAGCTTTTACAATCCTCTTGATGTTAATTTGGGCTAACAAACAACCGAGGATGCGGAGACACATTCTGATGTATCCTACCAACCATGGAGGTTTGGATCTCCCTGACCTACTTGCATATTGGCACTCTTCTGTTCCATCTCTCTGGGTCGAACTGAGCTGCACTATTCCTTGGAAGGACTGGGCATCCTACTGCAATCAGAATGTCCCCCCCTTAAGCTTTAGACAACTCCTGTGGTCCCCTTACTCCACCTTGCCCTCTGGCTCATCGATACACCTTATGCTCAAACCCATTTTATTCCTTTGGTCCAGGATTAATGCCTCCCTCTCCCTTTCTCCTTCTCCCTCTCCCCTTTTCTCCATCATAGGTAACCCAGCATTTCTCCCAGGTCTTTGCTCTGTGTCATTTCATCAGTGGATAGATGCGGGTTTGACAGATTTGGAACACCTACTCTCTAATACAAAAATACCACCTTTCTACATATTACAATCCTCCCACTGCTTTCTGGACAAGGAGAGTTGGTGCTATTGCCAGGTGAGCCACTTTCTTTTTACTCCTCCTATTAGCACATTTAGGCCTAGACCACTGACCCCTTTTGAGAAACTTCTTTTGACTCTTCACTCTACACCAAAATGCCGCTCGACCCTCTACTCTATCGTCAAACTTGCACACGCTTCACCTCCTCCTCCTTTCAGTCAAACCAGAGAAAGAGCTTTAGACATCTTGATAGACTCAGCTCAATGGGCCAGGGCCTGTACACTACTCAACTCACTTCTTAGTAGCACTTCCATGAGGGGGACCAATTACAAGCTCATGACAGGTTGGTACCACACCCAGGCTCAACTGGCCAAAATAAATCCAGACAGGTCAAGTGCCTGTTGGTGCTGTGGTGGCTGTGACAGCTCCTTGTTCCACCTTTGGTGGTCCTGCTCACTTCTTCACACCTTTTGGTCTAACGTACACAATCTTGTACAGATCATACCTGGGATTTCAGTCCCGTTTCTGCCACAACTGTTACTCCTCTCCATTTTTCCTTCCCCCACTACACAGAGCTTACCAGCATCCATAGATCTCATCTGCAGGACTGGCTCCTTCTAATTACCGCAGCCAGGATCTGCATTCCCAGAAAACGGGGTTCTCCAAACCCACCCACTGTAGCGGATTGGAACTGGGAATTACAGCATGTTCCGGAAATGGAGCATATTTATCACACCTCCAAAGTTTCTCTCAGCGGTATCTGAAATCAATATTCAGCTTGGCATGCCCATCTGGGATTACCTGTTCTGACTGGTTGATAGTTCACTACTCCACTTAAATTTGTCCTACTCTATTTATACCTAGAACTTCTTATATCTTAGCATGTCTTACTACCTTTTGGACTTTCATTGTAGACCCCCGCATCCCCCTTTTACCCCCTTTTTTATTTATTTTTTTCCTGTCTCTTCCCTGTTCTTCCCTCTGCTTTTCCTTACTTTTTTTAAAGTACAAAAGGTTATAAAAACACATATAACATATTTATTATCACAACTTATTACTATTGAGATAAAAAGCTGTATTGACATTCCCAAAAAATGATATATAGTACCTTCCTTTCTATTTCCAATCTATCACAAAACTGATCTTCCTCCATATTCCCCATCATCCATCTCATCCACTTTTTGGAATAATCTATCACTAAATTCTTTTCCCATTTCTTCCCCCTTGTACCTTTTATATCTAAATTCACTCTCCATACATACATCAACAATCACACCATTCAAACCCTGGGACGATACACATATTTATTCTCTTATTCCATTTAACCATTTTGTCCATATATCATCACACCTAGCTAACTATTTCTCATTATTTAAATAATATCCTTTTTCCATTTGAGTCTGGAATTCTATTTGAGATTCCCACCTCAACAATCTTGGATATCTCCAGTTTCTCACTATCTCCAATTTTGTTGGCAAAAAAATATGTATCATAAGATTTAATTCTAATATATCTAGTTCCTGAAAATGTATATGGAATAAAACCAATTCAGGGGTTAACGGTATCTTTTTTTTTTTTTAAATGCTTAACATTTTTTTGTATAGTTTCCCCCAATATATTCTGAATTGACCTACAATCCCCAAAATATATTTATAAGAGGCTCCTACCGATCCATAACGCCAACAATTTCCACTTTGTTTGGGATACATACGCCTAATTATTTCCAGAGTTAAATACCATTTCCAAATAAATTTATAGTAAACTTCAATTAAATTTATACAATGTACAGATTTCCTAGTAACATTTATAGCTTTTATCCAAAGTTTTTCCAAGGCTTCAAAATCAAAATCTCTTTGCCATTTCTCAATTTGTATATAGTGGTTTATAGGTATAGGATTATCTAAAGTATCATAAACTCTACTACCAAATCTATTAGTCCATTTTGCTGTAAGGAAATCATTCGGTTTCTCATTTATTACATTTGGAAATAATAAAATATCTTTCTTGATGTAATGTTTAACTCTCAAATAATCAAATTAATTTGCCCCAAATTGCCCCTCTGAGATTATAAATGTTTCTTAAACTGACATAGTCTATGACTGAATTATCAACTATCAATTGTGCAACAACGTAGAGGCCTTTTTGTATCCATTCCTTAAGATTTAAATTAAGTATAACCAATTCTAATACTCAGGCCACAGGCGTCACACTCTTAATATTACACTGAGGCCAATTTTTCTTATAAACACTTCTCCACAATTCAACATCCACTACAATCGGATTTTCGCATTTATTTTTTAATCTAGAAACATAACAGAAACTTTAATTCATTTTTCCCAGAACCTCTGGGCAAGGGAACAAGGCTGGGGGGGGGCAAGTGGGAGCCACAAATCCCCACAGATGCTGTGTGACCTCCAGTCTTGTTCCCCTGTGAGTGCACAACACGTATAATATATGATACATAGGGGAAAATTGTGTAGTGATTGGTGTAATATTTTTATATATTTTAACCCTTTGAGTGACACAGGGGTGAGCAATGAATATCCCTATGACAGTCAGAGCTGTCCATGGTGCTGAAACCCTGGCCAAGTAGGGAATCAGAGAGATGTATGAAGGGAGGACATCCCTTCCAGTATGCTACCTTCTCCACTGTGTGTATAGATCGAAATGTTGAAGTATTTCAAACTCATCGACCAGATCATATCGCCATAGCATCAACCTTTAGTGAATCTAGGCCAAAGTGGAGATGACTTCTCCAGTTTATCACTTCTCCAGTTCCTATGTTATTCTAAGGAGCCAAGTCACTAAGATCTCCACATCTGAAGAAATATTAGTGCATAGGTTCCATAGAATACCATAAGAATTGGAGAAGTGATAAACTGGAGAACTCATCTCCACTTTATCACGTTTTTATCCCCGCTTAATGAATCTCCCCCAGTGTGTGTGCCACAGTAGTTGGCACTGTGAATTAATGAGTGATAATATTTGATACAGAATGCCAGTACTTTTAACTAGAAGAGTCTCCAGAAAGCATGTAGCAATCATACAGTCTGTAGCTGTAAGTGATCTTCATTGTATAATATAGTGCTCAATGCTTAATATTTCAGTATTGGGTTGATCTTTGGTACTTGTACCTTCCTATTTCTTGGGTCATACTCTTAAATAAGGGGAAAGGGCAGGCTACATATCTAGTAAAGGTCATATAGTCTCTCTGTATATATAATGTATATACCACATCCTTAACTATGGCATTTTCATCTACCTCTGGAAAAATGGCATAATACTTTGAAGAATAATCTAAAAATGGATTTGGCCTCAAAAGAGGGTGTGGCTAAGTGAGAGGGTGTGGATACACAAGGAGTGTGGCTATATGTGGAGCAAGGGTGGAGCTAGTGGCGCAGGAGTGCGTTGTGCCTAGGGGCGTCTGAGATGTAAATCTGGCCCTGGTCAAAATTATAGAATACATACATATTTATTTGTCCCATAGGGTAAAGGAGTTCAGGCTGACAGATGGTAGCTGGGTGGGGCCTATCTGTGGGGAGAAGCCATATGTAATGAAAGAGGAGTGATGGAAAAAACAGATGGGGTCCAGTATCCACCCACTATTTAGTTTGAAGTTAAAGGTACCAGGCTTAAATAAATCTAACATTAGCAGCAAGGTAATAATACCAGAGTTCTGGTAGGCCAAGGCCACTTGAGTAGACAGAGGTGAGGAGAACCTGCCTGGAAAACCATGTTTTCTTTTATTTTTGCCAAAGTTGGTGATAGCTTTTTAAAGGGATCTGAGCTCATGTGGTGCAAAGGCAATCGGAGGGGTTTCTGAGCTTTTGCTCCAGAGTTTGATCCTCTCTTACCTTTTTACTCCCGGTTCTATCTTCTCCTTTTTATAACCATTCCTGTACTATTCTGAGAGCATCCAAAAGAAAACATCTTTGCCTCTTTTCTGTGTATCCAGTGTATCCTATTATCCAATGTTTTAACCCCTGTGTATCTGACTATGTTGCCTTCTATAGCCCTTTATCTTGCCTAACTGACTAAATTGCTTTCTCTAGCACTTGACTTCAGCATGTCTGACTATGCTGTCTAACTTCAGTGTTTGAGTCCCTCTGGTTGTTATCTCTTCTGGTCTGCATTCTTGGAGCACCACTCAGGTGGTCTTCCTCTATCAGCTGTTGGAGGTCTTACCCACTCTCCTTTTGTTTGTTTGCCTCTGGTAGTTTCTGCTTTGGAAGCTTGTCATCTCAGGCCCTGGTTATCTCTCTCACACTTGTCTGCAATTTACTGATCCTTCCTTCTGCTTCTCCTTTCACTGCCTCTCAGTTTAACTCTTATGCCCATTTAGATTGTGCCACAGCTATTCTTCTTCTATCAATTTCTTCCCTTCTACCTTAATCCTTCTCCCATTCCATACTACTTTATTTTCTCTTTCCTTCACCTCTTTTTGGTGTCTTGCCATTCTATTTTCCCTTGTCTTTTTTGATTTTAGCTCTCTGCCTTGTGGTAATTTCTTTCATTGTATTATCCTAATTCATTTTATTTGCATAACCTTGGCTCTTTCTCTTGTGTTTGTTTCTTGTATTTTCCTCCTTGTTAGATATTAGTTTTGTATACTTCGGCTCCATCTTGTGGTTGTTTCTTGTATTTCTTTTATTACTTACAGGTTTCTCCCCTTGTATTTCCTCTTTTCCTTGTAGTCGTGAATAGGGGTGGGCGAAAGTTGTCGCCGTGTTCCCACAAGCATCCCCTCGAAAACCACTTTACTGTCCGAATTTTTGCTTTTAAAACAGAGATTAAAATCTTCATGGTTTTCGCCCATTGGCCAAAATTCTTTGCCAATTTTCTGCCAATTGATTTACATGGTTTTCGCCTTTTCACTATAAAAATGTGATGTATTTGCGGAAGTGAAACACAATATAAACACCTACAGAATGAAGTAGATATGCTGTGCTGTTCTACTGTTATTTGTTTTGAAAATTGAGCTAGGAGAGGCTCATAGTTACTGCTATCACTATGAGAAAGTTTAAAAATAGTAAAAGGAAGAACTGGAAGGACCATTATGTGTCCACTGACTCTGAGGAGGAGGAGGAAGTGAGCACTACTGAATCAATGATGCCCAGTCCCCCTAAATCACCTCTAGGGATCTTGAGGAATTTAATGGGAAGGGAGGAGGAAAAGGGTAGTACTAATGAAAGCAGGACAGGTCAGCTGCCTGTGCCTGCTGCAAGACTTGCTTCCACCATCGCTGTATCTATTGCCACCATTGCTGTACCTGCTGCCAGACATGCTGGTCCTGCTGCCACTAGTGCTGTGCCTGCTGTCAGACCATGAACAGATCATGTCAGACTAATTTACTTGCATTTTATGAAAGAGTGAGTAGTAATTTGGACAGGGGAATTGCTGTTGATGTAGTATACTTGGATTTTGCAAAAGCCTTTGACACAGTGCCTCACAACAGGTTACTGCATAAATTAAAAGGCTTCGGTTTGGGTGGTGGTATCTGTACATGGATTGAGAACTGGTTAAATGATAGATGGCAGAGAGTTGTTGTAAATGGAACTTTTTCAAATTGGTCTAGGGTTATAAGTGGGGTACCGCAGGGTTCAGTCCTGGGCCCAATGCTTTTTAATTTGTTTATTAATGATCTAGAAGTGGGAATTGAAAGTAGCATCTCAATCTTTGCTGATGACACTAAGCTATGTAAGGAAATACATACAGAGCTCGATGTTTTTTCCCTACAGAAGGATTTAGATAAACTAAGTGAATGGGCAGAAAAGTGGCAGATGTCATTTAATGTAGATAAATGTAAGGTTATGCATTTGGGTTGTAGAAACAAACTTGCTACATATACTCTAAATGGGAAACAACTTGGGAAATCCTCATTAGAGAAAGATTTAGGTGTACTGATAGACAATAGTCTTCACAGCAGTGTGCAGAGTCACTCAGCTGCTGCAAGAGCAAATAGAGTACTAGCCTGCATAAAAAGAGGTGTAGAAGCAAGGGATGCTAATATTATCCTACCTCTGTATAAATCCTTGGTTAGGCCTCATCTAGAATATGGAGTACAATTTTGGGCGCCTGTTCTAAAAAAAGACATTACTGAACTGGAAAAGGTGCAGAGACGTGCAACAAAACTGATAAAGGGATTGGAGGATCTGAGTTACAAAGAGAGACTAGCCAAACTGGGTTTGTTTACATTAGAAAAGAGACGTCTAAGGGGTGATATGATTACCATTTACAAATACATTCAAGGCCAATACAAAGAACTATCCAATGAATTATTTATGCAAAGAGCTGAGCTAAGAACAAGAGGTCATCCATTAAGACTTGAGGAAAGGCGCTTTCGACTAAAACACAGGCAGGGATTCTTTACAGTAAGGGCGGTAAGGCTATGGAATTCTTTGCCTCGGGATGCTGTGCTTGCAGATAATGTAACTGCATTCAAAAAAGCAATGGATGCCTATTAGTGATGAGCGAGCACCCCAATGCTCGGGTGTTCGGGTGCTCTGACCGAGCACCCCCTGAGGCTCGAGTGCTCGGCCGAGCACCCGAGCCCCATTGAAGTCAATGGGAGGACTCGAGCATTACACCAGGCACCCCCTGCTCTGATGAGGGGAGGGTGCCTGGTCCATAGGAAAAGGGCAGAAAAAGATGGAAACACTACAGAAATGGTTCAGGGACAGCATAGGGAGGATGTCTGGATGCATCTTGGACTCCAACGTCGCTGCTGGGAACGATCTTTCGCCCGTAGTACGCCATTTTTACAGACTGACCGTAAAACACACAAAAAGGCAGATAAAAACGACTTTAGGCGAAAAATTGTTACCAAACAGTATTTGCTGTATATTTACTTGTATATCATCTGCAAATTCTCCCAAAAATTTCCTCGATTTTTCTGAACTGAGGCCATGATTAAGAGGGAAACGTGCGCAGAGGCAAATTCTCCCAAAAATTTCCTTGATTTTCAGAACTGAGGCCATGATTAAGAGGGAAACGTGCGCAGAGGCAAATTCTCCCAAAAATTTCCTTGATTTTCAGAATTGAGGCCATGATTAAGAGGGAAACGTGCGCAGAGGCAAATTCTCCCAAAAATTTCCTTGATTTTCAGAACTGAGGCCATGATTAAGAGGGAAACGTGCGCAGAGGCAAATTCTCCCAAAAATGTCCTTGATTTTCAGAACTGAGGCCATGATTAAGAGGGAAACGTGCGCAGAGGCAAATTCTCCCAAAAATTTCCTTGATTTTCAGAACTGAGGCCATGATTAAGAGGGAAACGTGCACAGAGACAAATTCTCCCAAAAATTTCCTTGATTTTCAGAACTGAGGCCATGATTAAGAGGGAAACGTGCACAGAGACAAATTCTCCCAAAAATTTCCTTGATTTTATTGAACTGAGGCCATGATTAAGAGGGAAACGTGCGCTGAGCTGACCATCTAAAACATTATGGGTGAGGGTCTGCTGCAGAGCTGACCATCCTAAACATTATATGCGAAGGCCCGCTAGTGAGCTGACGCTATAAAACATTATATGAGAGGGCCCGCTAGAGAGCTGACCCAATAAAACATTATATGAGAAGGCCCGCTGGTGAGCTGACCTATATAAAAATTGGCAAACAGGGCCCGCTGGTGAGCTGACCCTATATAAAAATTATATCACAGGGCCCGCTGGTGAGCTGGCCCTATATAAAAATTATATCACAGGGCCCGCTGGTGAGCTGGCCCTATATAAAAATTATAGCACAGGGCATATGGAAGAGGAGGAGGAGGATGAGAAGATTAAGAGTCAACCATATACCCGTTTTTTGGGTGGAAGGGGTGAATGGGAATACAGAGTATTCCCATCATTGTAAATAACATATATAAAGTGAGTTTATGTTCCCCCGGGGCTTTCCTCCAGTGGAGTGGAGAAGTCAGGGGAAATCCAGGCCTTGTTCATTTTTATAAGTGTCAACCTATCAGCATTGTCGGTGGAAAGGCGGATACGCTTATCTGTTATGATGCCACCAGCAGCACTAAATACCCGCTCAGACAGAACGCTGGCGGAAGGGCAGGCCAGCACCTCCAAGGCGTAGAGTGCCAGTTCATACCACGTGTCCAGCTTGGACACCCAGTAGTTGTAAGGCACAGAGGGATCATTGAGGACGCTGACACGGTCTGCTACGTACTCCTTCACCATCTTCCAAAACTTTTCCCTCCTTGTGACACTAGGCTGCGCATCAGGGTGAGGGTGCTGGCGGGGTGTCATGAAGGTGTCCCACGCCTTGGAGAGTGTTGCCCTGCCTTTCTCGGAACTGCTGTGTGCTCCCCTTTTCTCCCCTTCTCGGTTGGCCAACGTAGCACGTACTCTGCCGCCAGCGTTGTCAGATGGAAAATTTTGGAGCAATTTTTCAACAAGAACCTTCTGGTATTGCACCATTTTGCTTGTCCTCTCCACCGGAGGAATGAGAGATGAGAAATTCTCTTTGTAGCGGGGGTCCAGAAGGGTGAACACCCAGTAATCCGTGTTGTTTAAAATGCGTATAACGCGTGGGTCACGGGAAAGGCAGCCTAACATAAAGTCAGCCATGTGTGCCAGAGTACCAACAGTCAAGATTTCGCTGTCCTCACCAGGAGGATGACTCTCAATCTCCTCATCCTCTTCCTCCTCTTCTGCCCACCCACGCTGAAGAGATGGAACTAAAGTTCCATGGCTACCCTCTGTAGCGGAGGCAACCGTGTCTTCCTCCTCCTCCTCCTCCTCCGCCTCCTCCAATTGTCGCTGAGAAGACGAAGTGAGGGTGCTCTGGCTATCACCTTGTGTAAGCTCTTCCTCCCCCATTTCCACCTCTTCCACATGCAAAGCGTCGGTTTTAATTGTGAGCAGCGAGCGTTTCAGTAGACACAGAAGTGGGATGGTTACACTGATAATAGCGTTATCGCCGCTCACCATCTGTGTCGATTCCTCAAAATTGCGTAAAACCTCGCAGAGGTCTGACATCCATTCCCACTCCTCACTTCTGATTACAGGAAGTTGAACGGAGAGGCGACGACCGTGTAACAGCTGGTACTCCACTACTGCCCTCTGCTGCTCACAAAGCCGGGCCAACATGTGGAAGGTGGAGTTCCAGCGCGTGCTCACGTCACACAGCAGCCGGTGAGCTGGCAACTGTAAGCGCTGCTGCAGCTTCAACAGGCCGGCTGAAGCTGTTGATGACTTACGGAAATGTGCACACACGCGGCGCACCTTGGTCAAGAGATCATGCACATTGGGGTAGGTTTTTAGAAATCGCTGCACCACTAAATTAAATACATGCGCTAGGCATGGTACGTGTGTGAGCTTGCCGAGCTCCAAAGCCGCCACCAAGTTACGCCCATTATCACACACAACCATGCCTGGTTGCAGGTTGAGTGGCGAGAGCCACTGCTCGGTCTGGTGACTAATCCCCTGCAACAGCTCTGAGGCCGTGTGCTGTTTGTCCCCAAGGCAGATCAGCTTCAGCACGGCCTGTTGACGCTTCCCCACTGCAGTGCTACACTGCTTCCAGCTACTGGCTGATGGGGGAGTGGCGCTGTGTGTAGAGAATTCGGAGGTGGAAACGGAGGAGGAGGAGCCAATAACGTAGGTGCTGGTGGAAACCCTGATGGAGGTAGGGCCCGCAATCCTCGGCGTGGGTAGCACCCGTGCCATCCCAGGGTCCGAGTCGCTCCCAGCCTCCACGACATTCACCCAGTGTGCCGTCAGGGAAATGTAGCGTCCCTGGCCACAAGCACTTGTCCATGTGTCAGTCGTTAAGTGGACCTTCCCAGTAACTGCGTTGGTCAGGGCACGGGTGATGTTACGGGACACATGGTGGTGTAATGCGGGGATGGCACACCGGGAAAAGTAGTGGCGGCTGGGGACCGCGTACCGAGGGACAGCTGCTGCCATCAGGCTGCGGAAGGACTCAGTGTCCACAAGCCTAAATGGCAGCACTTCGATGGCCAGTAATTTTGAAAGGTGTGAGGTTAGTGCTATGGCCTGTGGGTGGGTGGCTGGGTACTTTCTCTTGCGCTCAAATGCCTGGGGTAACGACATTTGGACGCTGTGCTGGGACAGGGAAGTGGATGTGGTCGCTGATGGTGCTTCAGATGGTACAGGTGCAGGGCGGGAGGTATGCGGGCCTGCGCCTTTGACAGGCGATTGGCCGGCACCGAAAACAGGGGAAGAGGAGGCAGTGGTGTGGCCTGCAGACACAGATGGGCGATCCAGGCGTTCCTCCCACTTACTACGGTGCTTGGATGCCATGTGTCGGATCATGCTGGTGGTGGTGAGGTTTCTAGTGTTCATGCCTCGGCTCATTCTGGTGTGGCACAGGTTGCAAACTACAATTCTTTTGTCGTCCGCACTTTCCTTAAAAAAACGCCATACCGCGGAACACCTACCCTTTGGCAAGGTAGATTTACGCAAGGGGGTGCTCCGTGGAACATTTGCGGGCCGGTTTGGTGCGGTCCGCCTTCTTTCTGTAGCCACACCACTGCCTCTTCCAGCCTGTTGCGGTGCTGCAGATGGCTCACCCTCAGGACTGCTGACATCGCTCGGCTCTACACCTTCCCAGGTGGGGTCAGTCACCTCATCGTCCACCAAGTCCTCCTCCACTTCCTCACTCTGATCATCCTCCTCAAGTCTTGATCCCACCACATACTCAGTCATTGACAACTGTATAACATTCTCCTCAACAAGGTCTTGAGACGGAAATAGTGGTTGATTTAATGGCAACTGTGTCTCATCATCATCATCATCATCATCCACTACTTCCTTTGACCTTAAATGCCGTTCACATCTGTCATCTTGTTGTGATTGGGTAGCCTCTAGAGGTTGTGAATCAGGGCACAAGATGTCATGTTCCTCTGCAAGCGTGCTTGGAGAGAGGGTCAAATGAAGGATTGGTGATGAGACGAGCTCCTCACTATATCCCAGTGTGGGATCACTTCTTTGACCAGACCGTGTATGGTGGGAGGAAGGATGATCAGAGTGAGGATTATTTTGACCAGACTCTTGGCTACTGAGAGTGGACTTGGTGGAAGACAGGGTGGTGCTTAACCGACTGGAAGCAGTATCAGCTGTCATCCAACCGACCACCTGTTCGCAGTGGTCGGACCTCGAGAGTGATGTCCTGCGACGCCCTGTAAAATTACACATGAAGCTAGGTATGGTGGATGTCTTTCTTTCTTGTGCTCTGGCACCAGGCACAGTTTCTCCGCGTCCTGACCCGCGCCCTGAACTTTCAGGATCACGTCCACTTCCCCGTCCCTTTTTACCCGCCTTCTTCATCTTACACAGAATATGTGACTTTAATATTTGAGTTTGAAAACTTAACAGTATTTCTTATTATTCTGCAACTGTACAGAGTACACAGAATAGGCTGCTAAACGGCGGTGATACACACTGAATGGAATATGTGACTTTAATATTTGAGTTTGAAAACTTAACAGTATTTCTTATTATTCTGCAACTGTACAGAGTACACAGAATAGGCTGCTAAACGGCGGTGAAACACACTGAATGGAATATGTGACTTTAATATTTGAGTTTGAAAACTTAACAGTATTTCTTACTATTCTGCAACTGTTCAGAGTACACAGAATAGGCTGCTAAACGGCGGTGATACACACTGAATGGAATATGTGACTTTGATATTTGAGTTTGAAAACTTAACAGTATTTCTTACTATTCTGCAACTGTTCAGAGTACACAGAATAGGCTGCTAAACGGCGGTGATACACACTGAATGGAATATGTGACTTTAATATTTGAGTTTGAAAACTTAACAGTATTTCTTATTATTCTGCAACTGTTCAGAGTACACAGAATAGGCTGCTAAACGGCGGTGATACACACTGAATGGAATATGTGACTTTGATATTTGAGTTTGAAAACTTAACAGTATTTCTTACTATTCTGCAACTGTTCAGAGTACACAGAATAGGCTGCTAAACGGCGGTGATACACACTGAATGGAATATGTGACTTTGATATTTGAGTTTGAAAACTTAACAGTATTTCTTACTATTCTGCAACTGTGCAGAGTACACAGAATAGGCTGCTAAACGGCGGTGATACACACTGAATGGAATATGTGACTTTGATATTTGAGTTTGAAAACTTAACACTATTTCTTCCTATTCTGCAACTCTGCACAGTACACAGAATGTGCTGCTAAACTGCGGCGACGCACACTGAATGGAATATGTGACTTTGATATTTTAGTTTGAAGACTTAACAGAATGTGCTCTAATCTGCAACTTTGCACACTAAACAGAATGTGCTCTAATCTGCAACTTTGCACACTAAACAGAATGTGCTCTAATCTGCAACTTTGCACACTAAACAGAATGTGCTCTAATCTGCAACTGTGCACACTAAACAGAATGTGCTCTAATCTGCAACTTTTCACACTAAACAGAATATTTTTTTTTTTTGTTTTTTTGTTTTTTTCCCCCCACACAAAATAACCTGCTGCCCCCACACACAGTAGTCCTAAAAAGGACTTTTGGTTCTTTTTTTTCACAATTTTGTTTTTTTTCCTCCCTACACTGCCTTTCCCTTCCTATCCTCAGCTCTCCCTGGCTCAGACTGAGCCGAACTCGATGGTCAGGTGCTATACAGCACCCGACCACGGGTTCTGGCCAGCCAATCAGTGTAATGCCAGCAGCCAACATGGCTGCTGGCATTACACCGATGTCAGAGCCTCCCTGCACGTTTATTGGCTGCGCAGCAGCCGCAAAACGTGCGGGGAGGAGACCCGAAGATGGCGGGCGAGCACATGCGGTACTCGTACGAGTACCGCCATGTGCCGAGCAGAGCGATGCTCGAGCCGATCCGAGCATCGGCCGAGCATGCTCACTCAACACTAATGCCTATCTAGCACAGAACAATATTGACAGTTATGACAGATGGCTTCAAAGCAAATAGGATATTGAGCCGGGGAACTATTTGACACACTCACACACACACCTACATTGGAAATTGCTCCAGAGGGATTTTTTGTTGCCTTCCTCTGGATCAACAGGGGTGTTATTGGCATGGGCTGGACTTGATGGACGCATGTCTTTTTTCAGCCTTATCTACTATGTTACTATGTTACTATGTTACATGCTGTCCATGCTACTGCTACCACCATTGTTGTGCCTGCTGTCAGTGCTGAACCTGCTGCCACCAATATAATACCTGCTGTCACTACTGCTGCCCCTGTTACCACCAATGCTGTACATGCTACCAGTGCTGAACCTGCTGCCACCAATTATGTGCCTTCTGTCAGATGTGCTGCCCCTGTTGCTGCCAGTGCTGTACCTGCTGCCAGTGCTGAACCTGCTGCCACCAATACCGTGCCTGATGTCAGACGTGCTACCCCTGCTGCCACCAGTGCTGTGCCTGCTGCCAGTGCTGAACCTGCTGTTATTGTGTCTTGTAATACTCAGGAGGGGGGAGAACAAAATGAAGCCAAGTGTGACAAGAGGGGACCCTAAGTCACACTTGCCATCCTCAAGCAGTCCTAGTGCTAGTACTACCACTGAGAAGGTCCAGCAGCTTTTTTGTGTTAGGACTGAAGGAGGAGTTAATCAATATTCTCATTTTACTAGTGATTGTGAGGAGGAAGACTCTGCAGCTGAACTTGATGCGGTTGGTGTTAGTAGTAATAGCAGTAATAGAGAAGCAGCCAGTGGGACTAGTGTTAGGCGGTGGTAGGGGAAGCATTTGAGAGCATCCAGATTAGCGGTCAAGGGAACCCTCTGTAACATTGCTTGTCAGTTCCTCTAAGCAGCAGTGAGATATCTGTAATAGAGCAGAAGCACATAGGGACTAGTGGTGGTGATGATGATGATGGTGGAGAATCTAAGGTGGAAAATACATTGATGGCCTCTTTAACAGAAACTGAGAAGGAATGGGAGACAGGGATGAGGATGGGCATCACCACCACCACTAGCAGTGAGCTTTTGGAATTTGCTGAATTTGCAACTGCTCTAATTCCTGCGGATGTTGAAATGCAAGGGCAGAAGGATGCTGAGAAGCAAGCTAGTGTGCCACAGACCACTGTGGACACAGTGGGAATGGGGTCAACAAGTGATGCGGGACTAGGACAGGTTCCACTTGCCACCAGCAGCAATACTCCTGGTCCTAGTTGCATTGCTGATTCTGAGGCAGTAACAGCAACAGCAGCAGCATCATCTGCTGCCACAGAAAGTAAAGGGGAATGTGGAGGACAAGGAGAAAGTGGCCATTCTTCTCAATCTGTTTCTTATCCCTCCCCCCTGAAGTGTGGGACTATTTTTTCTTGGGGCAGGCACAGTGCAGTCATCACCAATGGCACTGTGCAAAATTTGGGAAAAATTTGTATTCTAATAACAACACACCTATGATTTTGGAGGAGGGGCAGGTGAAGAAGAATTACTGGCCAACTTCTTCTTTTCTCCACATATGCTGGGGGCTACTGTCACAGGAGCATCACTGGAGCTAGTTGTGGCAAGTGGAAGCTTCATCATCCATCACTCATGTTACTGCTATTGTTGATCCCATTTAGGGATGGGCGAATATTTCTGCCTTAAACAGAAATCGGCGAAAAAAGGCACTTTCCGCTTGGCTAAAACTTTCCAGCAAAAAGTGATGACTTTCTGCTTTTATTCTGCTTTTTTCGCCTAGCTCATTCCTTTGAAATCAATGGGAACATAGAAGTTACACACAGCACATACCAAATATTATTTTATTTCCCAAAGGTATAGTATAAAAGAGGCATGAGGGTGCCTGTGTTGGTGGGGTGTGAGGAAAGAATCATTTGAACAGGAGATGATTTTTGAGGGGGTTGTTTACTTGGATTGGAGGGCACTTAATAAAAAAATCCTAAATATAATAAAATAAAATAGAACCCATAAGACATGTTATAAGGGGTCTGAGGAGGGTGCCTGTGTTGGTGAATGAATGAATCATTTGAACAGGGAATTTGTTTTGGGGGGTTCTTGGCTGCTATTGGGGGGACAGTTAATAATAAATCAATCAATAAAATAAAATAAGACATTTATATGTAAAGTGATAGACAGGAACTCCCTGACATAAGCTGCCACTTGGGTGGACTGATACTTGACTTGATAGAGTATGTTGTTGAGAATGATTTGTTAGATTTGTTGTTAGAGGCCCAAGCCCTAAGGAAACATTGATTTGTAGGACTTAGACTTATTAGGGGAACAAGCCCTGAAAAGGCATGGTTTTGTAGGATTTAAGCTTGTTTGGCACAAGCCCTAAGCAAACGTTGATTTGTAGGACTTAAAGGTATAGTAATACTTTAAAATTACTAATCTCAATATTTTAGTAGTGAAAAAAATAAATTATTTGCCTCCAGTGACATCTCTCAAACCTTTATGGTTTGAGAGATATTCACTTGCAAAGTTCCCCCCTCCCTCCTCTTTCCCTGAAGTCAGAGTTGTAGTTGACTGCAGGGGAAGCCTGTCCTACGATGATCTGGTGGCTCTGCAGCAGAGCCGAGATCGCGTTAATAAAAAAGAAATCATTCACTTAAAAGGTCTTCTACGTGTGCTTGCAAACCAAGACCTATTAAGTGAATGATTTATTTTCTATTAATGAGATTGCGGCTCTGCTGCAGAGCCACCGGGTGGTCGAACGACAGGCTTCCCCTGCAGTCAGCTACAACGCTGACTTCAGGGAAAGGGGAGGGAGGGGGGAACTTTGCAAGTGAATAGCTCTCAAACCATAAAGGTATGAGAGATGTCACTGGGGGCAAATTATTTCTTTTTTTTTACTACTACAATATTGGGATTAGTAATTTTAAAGTATTACTATCCCTTTAAGTTTGTTTGGCACAAGCACTAAGGAAACATTAATTTGTATGACTTAGGCTTGTTAGAAACAAACCCCCCCAAAATTGTTTATTTTATTGTAGGACTATGTGGTTTTTATTTTTTTATTAGCTTTTTTTTTTCAAAACACAAGCCCTGAGAAATGCCAGCAGGTCATGTTGGCCAGTGGCCACTGTCAAATGTCCTCCTGAGTCCTGAGTTGCAACTTTTGTACATACTGCTGCTACTGAGTTGTTTAAGCAGCAGGATGATTAGGCAACTGAAAGGGAATGGGATCAACAATAGCAGTAACATGGAAGATGTTGATGAAGGTTCCACTTGCCACGACTGGTTCCACTGATGTGCGTGAGGCAGTAGCAGCAGAATAAGTACCCCCCAGTATATGTGGAGAAAAGAAGAATTTGGCCCCTAGTCAAAAATCATGGGTGCATTGTTATTAGAATATATATTTTTCCCTTGAGAACAGGAACTGTGGCTTCCACCAGCATCTGCAATGTGCACAGTGTGTGTGTAGTAAATAATATCTGGGGGCACAACTGTATCCAAACACCATGACACCCAAAACCAAGTACTTCCCCTGTCACTGTACCCCTTTTCCAGATCCGTTAAGGACACATGACAACTTGACAGTTTAATAGTAATGATGAACCCTCCCTGCCAGAATCCTAGCATATTTTGCGGGACGGAATCTCCTCAGATGCCAGCTGATGACCTGGCATCGATTGTCCTCCACCACACTGGCATGTGTGGTCAGTGCACCACACAGTGTGCAATGGGTAGAGATGAACTGCCATATCCTAACATTAACAGAGTCACTATCATTTGGCGGGGGAGGTAATGATAAATGAGGTGGACTGGCAGGAGATGTACTTGTTACCCTAGAGGAAGAAGATGATGTTGATGGCGAGCTAGTTGTTTCGCTCGTCATGGAACTTCCAGTGTCTGTCTGGGTTTCTTATTCTTCCTCATCTTTGATCTCCACCTTTCTGGAGAGTCAGGGGATATAGTAACAGCGGTGCCAGATTTCTGTAATAGGTGTTTGGCTTTAACATGTTTGACATAAATGTCATGGTGTTTGTGTTTCATGTGTGTTATCAGGGAGGTTGTGCCAAGGTGTGTTCCCTCCTTTCCCCTTTTTACTAACTTTTCAAAAATTTTGCACTGTACAGTTGTTGCAACTGCAGGAAGAGAATAATAGTCCCACACCCATGACATATGGGGGGGGGATAGGGAACAGGTGAAGAAGAATGCTCTCTTTCTTCTTGTCCTCCACATTCCCCTTCACATTCTGTGGCAGCAGATAATGTTTCTGCTACTGCCTCAGATTTAGCACTGCAACTAGGATCAGGAGGAGCATTGCTACTGCTGGCAAGTGGAACCTGCTCTAGTCCCACATCACTTGTGACCCCATTCCTGCTGTGTCCACGGTGGTCTGTGGCACACTAGCCTGCTCCTCAGCACCCTGCTGCCCTTTCATCTCAGCAGAGATTAGAGCAGTTGCAATTTCCTCAAATTCCAAAAGCTGACTGCTAGTGGCGGTGGTGGTGATGCCCATCCTCATCCCTGTCTCCCATTCCTTCTCAGTTTCTGATAAAAAAGGCCATCAATGTCTCTTCTACCCCAGCTTCTCCAACACCACCACCACCACTAGTCCCTACATGCTGCTGCTCTATTCCAGACATCTCACTACTTCTTGGAGGAGGTGAAGAGCAATGTGACAGAGGGTCCCCTGCTGTCACACATGGCATACTTTTCTCCTTCCCCCACTGAGTATTACAAGAAACACTAGCAGCAGGCAGAGTATTGGTGGCAGCAGGTTCAGCACTGGCAGCAGGTTCAGCACTAGTGGCAGCAGGGGCAGAACATCTGGCAGCAGGTACAACACTATGCTGCAAGTACAGCAATGGTGGCACTGCAGCAGGGGCAGCATGTCTTTCAGCAGACACAGGCAGACGACCTGTCTTGCTGTCACTAGTACTACACTTTTCTCCCTCCCTTTCCATTCCCTTTATTCCCTCCCTTCCCATTCCCTTTTCTCCCTCCCTACCCAATAATTCCCCAAGATTCCTTGGGGTGATTTAGGGGGACTGGACAGCATTGGTTCAGTACTGCTAGTCACTTCCTCCTCCTCCTCCTCCTCAGACTCAGTGGACACATAAGGGTCCTTCCAGCTCCTCCATTGATTATTTTTTGCCTTGATCATAGTGATAGCAGTCACTATGAGCCTCTCCTGCCTCACTTTTTGCAAAATATCACAAGAGAACAGGGCAGCATGTCTATCTCCCTCTGTAGCTGCTTCTACTGTGTCTGCCTTCATCTAAAACGTCACGTTTTTATAGCGGAAGTGCGAAAACAACGTAAATCAATGGGTGTAAACTTTCTAGCCATTTAAAAAATGGCAAAACATTTTGGCCAATGGGCAAAAAAATGTGAAAATTTTAACCACTAGTTTTAAAGCAGATTTTCCCAAGAAAAAGCAGATAACAGCGAGGTTTTTGTGAAATTTCTCGCAGGAACACACCGACAATTTTCGCCCATCCCTAATCCCATTCACTTTCAGCCACCTAATCATCCTGTTGCTTAAACAACTCAGCAGCAGCAGCAAGAACAGCAGTTGCATATGCCTCAATTATGGACTCAGGAGGACATTTGACAATGACCAGATGCCATTGACCAACATGACCTGCTGACCCTAGGCCAGTAGGGCATTTTTTTCAGGGCTATAGTCCTACAAAAAAAAAAAAAAAAAAAAACATTTTTAGGGTTTTGCTTCTAACAAGCCTAAGTCCTATAAATCAATGTTTCCTTAGGGCTTGTGCCAAATAAGCTTAAGTCCTACAAATCAATGTTTCCTCAGGGATTGAACAAATCATCCTCCACAAAATACTCTCTCAAGCCAAGTATCAGTCCACCTCAATGGGAGCTTATGTCAGGGGGTTCCTGTCTCTATCACTTTACATGCAAATTTCTTATTTTATTTTATTGATTTATTTTTTTATTTATTGTACCCCCAATACCAGTCAAGAACCCCCACCAAAAAAACAAATTCTGTGTTCAACTGATTCATTCCTCAGACTCCAACCACCAACACAGGTCCCCTCCTTGAACCCCTTTTATACCATGTCTTATGTTTTTTTTAATTGTATTTAGGATTTATTTTGTATTAACTGCCCCCCAATCCCAATAAACAACCCCCCACAAGAAAACATTCAGTGTTCAACTGATTCTATCCCCACACCCCACCAACACAGGCACCCTCATGCCCCTTTTATACTATGCCTTTGGGAAATAAAATAATATTTGCTATGTATTGTGTGTAAATTGTATGTTCCCATTGATTTCAATGGAATGAGTTAGGCGAAAAAAGCAGTAAATCTGCATTTTTCTCAGGAAAATATTCTCAAAGCTGGAAGTGCCATTATTTGCCGATTTCAGTTTGAGGCAACATTTTTCACCCATTCCTAGTCGTGAATTTTAAGTTTGACCATGCAGTACTTCATCCTCCTCATCTGAACTTAAGTAATTTGGCTTTGTAGCAATTCCTTTACCTCAAGCCATTGGGTAGCAGCAGGGTCCTATTTATTGCCATCTACACTCTCCATCCATGCTTTCTAGCTTCACGTGCAAGCATCATACTCCACTTGTCTTATGAGGAACTTAACTCCTTTCTCTGCTTATCATGTCCCTCCTCCTCCAAGCCCACCCATTATAAGCCTGAAAAGAGAGTGATTTGAGTCAAAGATACAAATATATTTTGGGGTAGATTTACAGAGAGAAGATATTAAAAAAAAAAAACACTATTGAGTGTTTTAATGTGCATTAAGCCATTTAAAGGTCCGTCTAATGAACAGCCAATGACAGTTCACAAAGTAATAAGGCCTCTACCCTAACATGCATTTTGGCCCATTGGAAAAAAAAAACGCTCCAAGTTGCCATTTAATGGACCCCACTGGCACTCCTAGGGTTAATTCTACTAACTTTTAACACATTTTTCATACTTTGGATGTAATGATGTGGGGCTTAGGACCCCATATCAATACACTCACTGTGGACTTAGGTTTTTTTAACATTTTTTTTTTTTACTTTCAGGTTTTGTGTCGGCTATTTGAAGGTCCGATAAGAGACTCGTCACAAAAAAAACGGGTATTAACTTTCCTGTGATAACTTGAGACCCTTATCGGATCTTCTTGGATAACGCAGACATTTGAATTCCAAATAACAGTGTTTTCATAATTCGGTATCGATAAAACACCTCTTAACTTAATCACACAACGGCTCTTTTTTTTTGCCTGTATTTTTTTCACAGCACAGGCATTTGAATCGCTTACTCTGCTTGAAAAAATTCTGTCAGCAGAAAAAACTGCTACCTCCAACATTTGTGACAAGCCCTAAAAGTCTTATTTAGATAAATGGGAATTTTCATTTTACACTGTAGTGCAGTTGGTTCAGTCCAGAATAGCATCACTGTAAACTTGATGAACAATACCCATAATCTCAATTACTTCTACTTTCCTCCCATGCCAAACTGCTAAACTCACAGCCTTTGAAAATAAATGAAGAAATAACTTAGCCCTAATAACTTCCATTGTCTGACAATGGTCAGAAGACAAATAAAGCTGACAAACTACCTGCACACAAACTTAAAATGAAGACTAGGTACAGATAACTACAGCTTCTCTAACTGAAATGCATAACATGCAGAACAAATTGGCTGTGGAAAAGAGCAACATTCTGTCCTCCCTGATCCCTGCCACCGCATCCAGGGGACTATACCCATAGTATCATATATTATAATTCACTAAGGATGTTTGTCAGAAGCCATCATGTGCAATAGAGTCTGCTGCGTGCGCTACAGTCATGCACAGTACAGACAGCCCTCGCCAGTAGACACATAAGTATATAGAAGGTATAGGTAAATCCTCTGTAATAGGTGTATTAATTGTATCTTTCAAGGTAGGGCTTATTTAGGTATAATCGACTGTTCAAAGCAGTGGTTCATTATTTCTACTGGCACTGGTGCTGGAACTAGTTTTGCTGGGACCTTGACAAACGGCATCCTCCCTTGGAGTAGAGGGATCATTAGACCGTTGTCCTCTCTGCGCACCCTCCTGGGACCGGTCTGAATTTGGAGCACCCCTCTCCGTATAAGCCGCGGCATGGGCAGTCTGTACTGCGCATAACTGCAGCGCCGCCAGTGTTGGCCCATGTACATGGGCTTTAAAACTAGTCCCTTATAAACAGGGTCTCACACTGCTTTGAACAGTTCATTAAATGAGCCCCACCTTTAAAGATACAATTAATACACCTATTACAGAATGATTTACCTATACCTTCTATATACTTATGTGCCTACTATGGATGAGTGAAAATTTTCACCTCAAACTGACATCAGTGAATAATGGCACTTTCCACTTGGCAAAAAATGTCCAGCAAAAAGTGCTGTTTTTACTCTTTTTTCCACCTTTTCCTCCCATTGAAATCAATGGGAAGAAAAATATTTCTACACCACATGAAAGTTTTCTACAGCCATATAAAAGGCTATCAGGCTCTCACAGCAGCCATTCTGTGTTTGTGAGAGGAGAGAGCAACATGTTTTTGAGCTAGAGGAGATAAGCAAATAAAGGGGAATTGAAGCTTAGTGTCACAGTTTTGAAGAAAACCCAGGCAAGTACTTGTAAGGTTAAAATGAACTTTATTGAAAATAAAGCAACAATCAATAAAGAATACTTTCCCAACCCACACAGGCCCAGATGGAGATAGTACAGGTACTTCCCACAACTTCACAGGTCCGGTAGGAACAGTATATCGAGACAATGCAGCAGACAGAGAGACAGACAGCAGGAACCCTAGAATGCTAGGGTAAGGTGGAGGCAGCGACCTGCTGGTAGGGTCAACAGGAGCCCTAGAATGCTAGGGTCGAACGGAGGCCCAAGACCCACAGATACTGGCAGCAAGGACCCTAGAATGCTAGGGTAGTATGGAGGCACAAGACCCACGGATACTGGCAGCAAGGACCCTAGAATGCTAGGGTTGTAAGGAGGCACAAGACCCACGGATACTGGCAGCAAGGACCCTAGAATTCTAGGGTTGTAAGGAGGCACAAGACCCACTGATACTGGCAGCAGAAACCCTAGTACGCTAGGGTTGTATGAAGGCAACTAACCCACTGATACTGGCAGCAGGAACCCTAGTACACTAGGGTAGATAGGAGGCAACTGTCCCATTGATATAACAGCAGTGATCGGAAGGCAACAGTGTCCGGTAGTACGGATATGTACAGGAGATGGACCACCACACTTCAGCTGGCTCTAGAGCCCTAAGGCCACAGTGGTACGGTAAGGCAGGGAGAGATAGAGAACCGGCCCTAGAACTCTAGGGTGATAGCGAGGTTAAACAGGGGTGGTAATGCACCCGGTGGATATGCCTATAACCCTCAACCAGAAATTAGCACAGCCAGAGACAGTGGTTAAACCGGACACGTGAGCAATGTGAACGAGTAACTCAACTGTTGACAGCACAGAAACCAGTACTCCGTATGTGCAAACCACCACAGAGGCTGTTGAAACCAGAATGCTACGACAACAGAAGTGAGTGCTCAGACAATAGTCAGCAACGTAAGCGGGTTCTCAGCCAGTCCAGTCAGCAACGTATGCGGGTTCTCAGCCAGTCCAGTCAGCAACAGATGCGGGTTCTCAGCCAGTCCAGTCAGCAACGGATGCAGGTTCTCAGCCAATCCAGTCAGCAACAGATGCGGGTTCTCAGCCAATCCGGTCAGCAACGGATGCGGGTTCTCAGCCAGTCCAGTCAGCAACAGATGCGGCAGTAGTACAGGATACACAGGAGTGCCGGCAGGCAGGCCAGGTTATACACAAACAGAGAAACAGCAGTAACCAGCACTAGGTTCAGGTACACCACGAAAGGGCGCCCGAATAGCGACATGATAGGGTATAAAAGGGCTGGCCCTGGGTGGAGTCAGGTCCAGGGACCAATTAGAATCCAGCAACGGAAACAAGGAAGTAGTAATATCGCCACACAGCATCCAGGATCACGGGTACTGTGATACTTAGTTTAGGGAGTCTCTGTATTAGGGGAGTCTGGGGGCACGCTAGTTGATAAGAAGGGAGGAAGGAGGTTGACCCCCAAATACTCCAAAATTCCATGTGACTGACTGGCAAGACACAGGCAGCTAGGGACCTATTTGCTTTCTGATCTTGCTGATATTATCTATGTGCTGGGTGGGGAAGTATGGGGAAAGATGTTGATTTTGTTTTTCAGTTATAATTTTTCTTTGGACAGACTGTGAAAAGACAAGAAAATAAAAAAATAAATAAAAAGAAAAGAAAAAAAAAAGAAAAAAGAATAAAAAACCGAAATATCTTAGGTGACAGACAACTGATTGGGTTTAGGCAAGACATCATACAGCTGCATCAGTTGTGTTGTGTACCATACAGTAAAATAACACAGTGTAGTTGCGTAATATCCAGAAAATGCACAAGGGGAAGGGGAGGGGTGGAGCAGTGCAGGGAAGTGAGAGTAAATTAGTAGTTCAAAAACTGACTGCAGCAATGGTTGCTGCAGCGTGTGCAATCAATGATGATCCCTCTACTCCAAGGGAGGATGCAGTTTGTCAAGGTCCCAGCAAAACTAGTTCCAGCACCACCAGTGCCAGTAGAAATAAAGAACCATATAAGAAGAACACTGAAGATGACAACAAGTCACATTCAAGTGTTGATGAGGCTGACAGTAGCATAATAGAGGAAGGTGTAGCAGCTGAAGCACCTGCTGCATTAGATAGTGAGACAAACAAGCACTAAAACACCCATACTCAAAGTAGTATGGAACTTTGTTACAGTAAAAGTAAAGAAATTGTTTGAGACCTCCAAAAGCGTAGAGGAATATAAGGGGAGCAATGGGCAAGAACTGTCAAGTGATGCTGATGCTGCTGAGGATGACCTAATGATGACTGATGATGATGTAGATCTAGAATATATCCCTCCAGCATCCTTCTCTTGTTCAGATACAGATGAAGTTGAGAGTGAGGATGGTGACAGTGCTATAAGATTAGCAGATAGTCAAAGGCTGAATCTTCCACCACTTTTAAGGAGCACTGTGTCTGTATATAAATAGTTTGAGAAAGCCATTGGGAAGTCTGACCCTGGAGAAGCACAGATGTCAAAAACCACACAGTCACCCTATCAGTCATCATCGGCATCATCGCCTCTTCAAAGTCCCACTCAGCCACACATACCTCTTTTGAGTACCCAGCAACAGCAACACACAGTGTTACATATGACGAGTACCTCTGGTGCTGCTGCTGTAGGTGCTGCACCTTTGACACCTAGTAGTGGCAGTAGAATTACATCAACATCTAGCTCCAGTAGTAGTAGTAGTAGTAGCAGAAACCATACATGACAGACAAAGCCAGGACAAATATATTAACAGCAGCACAGATGAGGAGGCGGAGGACAGATGGGACCACTACAATACATATCTGCCACATTGTAGATTGTACTTTATTTTTTTTATTACTTGATATCATCATGAAGATGTGCCAGTGTCACTTAAGCAAGAAAGTGTTCACAGGAACTTTTTCACACTTTTCATCCACCCCTAGTGCCTACATTTTTTCTCACACCTGCTGAACATCTTCAATGAGCCCCTCCAGAGTGATCATTTTCCACCTGTTATATTAAGGGTTGCTGACACTCTCAGGGACCAGGATGTCACGCTTGTTCACAATTATAGATCAATTTTTCTCAAATCTTTGCAAAACTCCTCACCTCCAGAATTGACCCTCTCCTATTGGATATTGTTGACCCAGATTATGTTGGCTTTATCCTGTGCTGTCAAACCCTTGACAACACTAGGTGTTTTGGCCTCCATTATTGGATGAAACACTCCTGCACTCCATGCTGTTTTTTTCACTAGATACAAAAAAGCCATTTGATTGTCTTCTCTGGTCATTCTAATTTAAGACTCTTGATCATATAAATCTAGCCCTGAGTCATGTTGCCACCCTGAGGCATTTTATGGTGCTAATTTTACTACTAGACATGGGTTGCATGGTGTATTAATAGGGCCAAATATAGAAAGCAAGAGATTACCCTATTGAACCATAGGGGTAAAATAAATATTCCCCAATCACACCTTGATTTAAATTGGTCTTTTGAACCCTTAAATGCTGGAGAGGTCACCAGTGCATTGTAAAGGAATGTATTGAAGAGCTGTCTAACATTTAAGAATATGTATTAGTCCCATATTGGGTTGTTAAAATGTTCCAGAATTGCTCATCTTTCTCTTTTTGTATAAAGCCTATAATGTGTGAAGTGGATTCCATGAGGGAGATGCGCTAAGGTGCGATGCAATGGTGAAGTGTGTTTGGCAATGTGTGGAAATCACTTTGCCAAGGAGAATACCACACACTTTGCCATATGCACTAAAAATTATCTATGCACAGGGAGGGGGAGACACTTTAATCACCAGCATATGAGGCTAGCGTAATGCTGGCAATGTATTGGGGAAGGCAAGTTTCGAGAGCAGTCAGGATGCACTCAGTCTTCAGCACCAAAAAACACTACCAGCCCTTAACCTTTGAGTTCCATGGGAAATACAATGCATTGAACACCCTTGTGGCTCTCAAAGGATTATAACACACACAGTCCCCTGTTCCACTTAACTAGTGTTGAGCGAGCATGCTCGGCCGATGCTCGGATCGGCTCGAGCATCGCTCTGCTTGGCACATGGCGGTACTCGTACGAGTACCGCCATGTGCTCGCCCGCCATGTTCGGGTGGCAGGGATCTGTGCCGAAGGAGGCACAGATCTTACAGATGCTCCGCTGGACCACCAGGGACTGGAGGTAGGGGACATGTGGAGATGGAAGGGGGCATTGCGGAGATGAAGGGGGCATTGCGGAGATGAAGGGGGACATTGTGGAAGGGGGACATTGTGGAAGGGGGGCATTGCGGAGATGAAGGGGGCATTGCGGAGATGAAGGGGGACATTGTGGAAGGGGGACATTGTGGAAGGGGGGCATTGCGGAAGAGGGGCATTGTGGAGATGAAGGGGGACATTGTGGAAGGGGGACATTGTGGAAGGGGGGCATTGCGGAAGAGGGGCATTGCGGAGATGAAGGCATTGCGGAGATGAAGGGGGCATTGCGGAGATGAAGGGGGACATTGTGGAAGGGGGACATTGTGGAAGGGGGGCATTGCGGAGATGAAGGGGGCATTGCGGAGATGAAGGGGGCATTGCAGAGATGAAGGGGGACATTGTGGAAGGGGGACATTGTGGAAGGGGGACATTGTGGAAGAGGGGCATTGTGGAGATTGACCAGGCACCCTCCCCTCATCAGAGCAGGGGGTGCCTGGTGTAATGCTCGAGTCCTCCCATTCAATTCAATGGGGCTCGGGTGCTCGGCCGAGCACTCGAGCCACCGGGGGTGCTCGGTCAGAGCACCCGAACCCCCGAGCATCGGGGTGCTCGCTCAACACTACACTTAACGGCTGATTCAAGGAGACACAGAACTGGCAGATCAGCTGTTATATGTACACAACGGACTATCCACCAGTCAGGTAAGTTATGTAATTAAAAAAGTCTGCAAGGCAAACAGACTAAGAACTCTTTCTTACTTATGAAATTGCAATATTTTATGTGAATTAAATATAACAGTAATATTTGTGAAGGTCAAATGAATATTCCCATTGAGTTAAATGTAGATTTTAATACCACGAATGCTAGTAAGATTGCCAATGCTTTGCTTTTGTAGCATTCAAGGGGTTAAATCCCTGCTGAAATCAATGGGAAATGAACATGTTTGATTTTTCTTTTATGGTGAAGATGGTTTGCTCCAGATCTGATTCTTTTAGATTTCTGAATCAGAAGTAAAATGTAAAATTTGTTCAATTGTATTAATGTATTAATTTGTTTCAGGGACTCTTTAATTTATTGTAGTAATGTATTCATTTATTTCTTTGATTCTCCCCAGTCTTCATGGCGGAATTCTAGTCAAGCTAATATATATGCAACCTCTAGTAAATAATTAACAAGATTTGGTAATGTGAATTTGTTTCTTTTTACAAATCCCCCGTTCTACTCCCTAACCTAAATATCCATTGCAACAAACTTAGTGATGTTTGTTTTCCTTTCCAAATCTATGGTATAATGAATGCTCCTATGTGATGGATGTGACTGGGTGGGGTACTGGGATCTGAAGTTAACTGCCATGACCTGGCTGAAGCAGTGTAGTCTTCAGCCTATCCACTCTCTCAGTCACACATAGTACTACTGTTTTACTGTTGTCTTCCTTGGTGATCGCCAGCAGCATCTAAGTATTGAATAATAGAGAGAATTTATACATTAGTTGATATATGTACATTTTAGCAGATGAGCTGAGGATATTGATGTGGTCTACTCAGATGCCAGTATTGGCATAATGAGGACTCTGATGCAGTATGCAGGCTTTTTCCTAGCATTTGTCTCTGCTGGTTTCTTGATTGTGGCAACTTGGACTGATTGCTGGATGGAAAATGCAGATGACTCACTGGAGGTAAGAGATGGATACTTCTGGCCCTGTCTTTTACAGCTTGTCAATGAAAAAAAAATCTTTTTTATCCCTTGGAATGTAATCAGAAGGGCAAACCAAGAAAGAGTTTTCAGTTGCCCAAGAGCCCATCTTTTGTTCTTTTGATCGTATTAAAGGGATAGTAATGGTTAATTTTAAGTTAATTTAATATTATACACATTGAAAAAAGATTCATATCAATGTAAGTCTTATCTCTCAACCCTTTATGGTTTGAGAGATATAACTTGCTAAAGTTACCTTTTCCTGGCTGTTTTATTCAAGACTGCCATCTAGCAGACAGCTGCAGATTCCAGTCATTTGATCAGAGGCTCTTCAGCAGAGCTGAAATCACACTATTTAGAAATCAATACTTAATTGGAACAGTCTTCAAAGTGTGCTTGCAAGCCAGGCACACTTTGTAGACCATTCCAAATTAAGTATTTATCTTTAGATATCATTATATTGGTGCTGCTGAAGAGCCACATCTGGTCAAGTGACCAGAATCTGCTTCTGACAGCTTTACAGCTCATCAGGCAGAAAGGGGAGGGACCAGAGAACTTTATTTTCCTATATCTCTCAAACCATAACGGTTTGAGAGATACAAATAAGTGCAAGTACTCTCTTTTAATTGTATATACCATATAGTTAATACTTTTTTCTGACATTACTATCCCTTTAAATCAGAAAAACACCCAATAATGATAACTGGTTTCTCCTGCCGGGCATATAACTCTACAAGAGATGCATCCTACCTCCTTCTAGCTTTTGTTTTATTACAATCCCCATCGACCTCATCTGTCTTCTACTATACTGTATCCACTACAACATTGATATCATAAACTGTGTATGCATATGGTAAGGTCTACTATATAAATATATAACAAGGGGATGCCAAATGTTTCCATAGGGTGATCTATCTAGTTCCACAGCTCTTAATGTAAAATGATGAAATATTGTATTTATCCTGTATTTAAAAGTATTCATATCCTTTGTGTTCATATGTTTTTGCTAAGGGTCCTCTAAATATATCAGAGCAGATGTACTAAGAAAAAAATAGAATACATTTAGCTTATATAAATATATTATATTTAATTATATAATTGTGTACATTTGTGCAAAAGCTCCCCAGGACTTGTATTCTTCATGGTGAAACATAAATAAATAAAATTATATAGCAAATCAACTACACAACAGGGAGCTAATACAATTTTGAAAAACTTCCATTGATTTAAAGTAGATTTTTAACTGTCTGCTTGGGAGGACTTTGAAATGTCTTGCAGACCCCTTTAGTATTAAAGGAGTTAAAAGTCCAATTTAAATCAATGGAAATATTCATTTTTCCACTATAGAGAAGATTTCTTTGACCCGGTGTTACTCCAGTTCTTAATACACCAACCTCACCAAGTGCTCTGAACTGTGTGAATGTTGAACTATGTGAGAGGATAAATATCTGTGAGCATACTCCTCAAAGACTAGATGGTCTCCTTATGAGAAAAAGCCACTTATAACATTAATAGGGTTACCATATTTTAACTTCCAAAACAGAGGGCAATTGGGTGTTTCAAATGAAGCTAATCCTGTGGATTGTGGAGGGGTGAGCAATGCAATGGAAAGTATTTGTCTATAAATTATGTGGTAATTTAATGCACTTAGTGTTTCTGAATGTTATTTGCTTATGGATCTCTTGGATTGGGGACCAGCAGTGGTAAGAAGACTCTTAGCATCAATTGTAGTGAGTACCAGCATTGATCCAATAGAGGCACTGGGTGCAATAAAGTAACAGGGAGCAGAATTGATACTAACTTCAAGCAGGTAACTCTCTGACCTGAAGTGCTCACCATGTAAGGGTATATCTGACAAGTTAGCCTTACAAAGTCACAGGAATCACATGCTCCTGCAACAGAAACATTGTTTCAAATTGTGGTGAGAATGGGGAAAGTTCTCATACTCCCCACAAAGCATGTAGTAGCAAGAGAGGCAAAATAAAGAGAACAGACTGTTAAGCACCCAAAAACAGGACATGTCCTCTTAAATGATGATATATATTAACACTAAACAATACTGGGCTTCCTCATTGATTTCAAAACAAGATACAAAATAGTGGCCTTATGCAGCTGAAATGTGTATTCATGTAAATAGTTTTTCTTAATAGGATCATATACTTAACACTAGGAAGTTAATCATGATGTTGTAGTTGGTACTTTCTGACATATACTTTTTATTTTATACTATTGTTGTGCTACTATTCTATGTCTGTTATCACAGAGATGGGTAGACCTCTTTCCAAATTTTGTTCCAGGCAGCTATTATTACAGTGGTGAATACATTGGGTCTTATGTGTAAAAGACCCTTTTAAATCAATGAGAGTTGTCATTAGTACCCTATTGTGCAATTGGTTATCTCCAGGTTTTCACCGCTTTGCCTTTATACTTAAGGCATATTGGATGATATGTAAAAAGTGGCGAAAGATTTGGAGCAAACCAACTGCACCATGGGAGACAAATACAGATTTCCAAAATTGCTTTTAAATTAAATGTAAGTTTGTAACCCCTTGTATGCTAGAAAGGTCTCCAACGCATTGATCTGCAATTAGTTGGAGACCTCTCTAGTGTTCAAGAGGTTAAAAGACCCATTTAAATGAATGTGAATGATTTTAATCTCCTGTCATGCAGTTGGTTTGCCCTGTGTTAGACCAGTTTGTCTTTATACATAATGCCTACTACCTTTTGTATGAAAGCAAATCAGATCAATTCCAGAGAAAACCAATTGCAAGATAAAAAAATAAATAAAAATCCTAAATTTATAAAGGCCACTATTTATTTCTGTTACTTGTCTAATTTACCAGTGAAGTCTTTGAGGGTCAGAGGGGCATCCATTAAATTGTTTCACAAAGAGATGATCACCCCTCTCGCATTTAAATGCTGATTTAGATTGTGTATATTACAAAATGTCAGAGCTATATCTTCCTATGTGAAGAGAGGACTTAACAACTTCAAGTTCTAATAAAAATATTTTTATTATGGAGAAAAAAATGATGCAAAAGACACAACTTTATTATAGGAATCGGTAAATATCTATAGGTATTAAAAAAATATATATACAAAATAATATTCCAATATCCATTTATCCCAGTTATTCTGGGTACAGTCTTACATAAATCCCATGGACCCATCCCAAATAAGCAGACCAAGACTGCCTTGATTATAGCAGTGAGATATACCAATATTACAATAAATAAAATATGTTGTGTGAATCCAGTAATGAAACAACCTTTATAATTGAAGACTAGCATAGTGAAAAATGCTACACAGTCCACAATACAGCCCAAACAAATCTCTGACTTAGTATTTCCTGGGGAACATTATATATTGTCTCCGGAGACACACAGTCATATTATATCACATATACTGCATAAAAAATCTGCTGATCATTCATAAAAACAAAACAAAACAAAATGGTCCCCGAGATATATATCTCGTCCAAAATTCAAAAAGGCAAACAACAAAATCCAAAGAGAAAGAGAAAACAGGGGAAGTCTTGGTTACAATGTTACCATTATTCCATCCACAGAGAAAATGAAGACGTATGATGTAATAATGTAGTTCAGAAACCCAGATGCCTTTAAGTGCTAATGAATGTTCACAGTTCATGCACCAAGCTTGCTTTTTCAGATATGGATCCAATAGGTCTTATGCACTCAAAAATAAATAAATAAATGGTCCCCGAGATATATATCTCGTCCAAAATTCAAAAAGGCAAACAACAAAATCCAAAGAGAAAGAGAAAACAGGGGAAGTCTTGGTTACAATGTTACCATTATTCCATCCACAGAGAAAATGAAGACTTATGATGTAATAATGTAGTTCAGAAACCCAGATGCCCTTAAGTGCTAATGAATGTTCACAGTTCATGCATCAAGCTCGCTTTTTCAGATATGGATCCAATAGGTCTTATGCACTCAAAAAAAAAAAAAAAAAAAAAAAAAAAAATATATATATATATATATATATATATATATATATATATATAAATATCTGTTTATTCCTCCATATTTTGATATAGTGAGTATCTCGACTCCATATCTCGATATATATATAATACACATTTATCACTTAATGTTATTTGATATAACCAGGTTTTTTCTCAAGGGACACCTGCATTTGTTTGATTCATATGTCCAATGTTCCTTTTACATCTGTTGTGTGTCAGCATCTCCACTGTTTATCTTCTGGTATAGAGTCAGACTTAATATCGCAACTGATATAGCGGCTTCTGGGTTATCTACAATTAACACATATATTGGTGATGTCGTCATAGTGTAAAGAGTATGTCTTTCTGTTTTTGTTTGCACTTTGGGTTTTATCCTAATGTTTGGGGGACTGGAGAACCCTCTCTCTCTCTCTCTCTCTCTCTCACTCTCTCTCTAAATATCTATCTATCTATCTATCTATCTATCTATCTATCTATCTATATATATATATATATATATTTGTATGTGTGTCTGTTGCTATAAAAAAAAGGAAACTCCTACTAAAACAGACCAATAGCTCATTCTTTGGGTTACATGTTTAACGTTTCATTTCTTATTTTTGCTCTTCCAGTTGTTTGCATAAGGCATGTTCCAAAGAAAGCAAAATAATCAAACAGTATTAAAGTGAATGTTTGTGTAGGCAAAGCTACTTTTCCCATAAACATGTGGATTTAGTTTCCAAGACAAAAGTCTCCCACTGTTCAAACACCACTCGTGTATCTTTTATAAATATATGGTTTTGTAATTGCTGCTAGGATTGGAGAAGGAACTTGTGTTGTACTCAAGCAAACTGAATTAAGCTGATATTGTAAAAGCTAAAATGTGGGTTCCCAAAGCTGTTTTCTGAGCATCACCAACATTACAGCTGTTAAAGGAACACTAGCAACTAACGTTGTAGGATTATATACATAAACTGTGAAATATCATAAATTCCATGCTAGCAGCTGTAAAAAATGCTTACCTTTTCTTGGAGGTCTAAAGTTTACTCTCAAGTGTGTTCTTTGGGAGCAGCAATTTCTGAGTTTTATAGCGATCCCTAACTCCCATTACAATGCAATTTTGACAGGTGCCTGAGAAGTGATAATGCTGTATTGTTTGCTGATGGGCTGAGTACAAATGTAAAATGCAAGTACAGTGAGTACTAATCTCAATTAACATCCTTAGCTCTTGTCTCTCATTACAAAGAGCCCAACCAAAAATAACCAAATGATGTCTCTAAAGGATACAAATGCAAATTTAGGGCTAGATTTTAAAATGTTTTTACAGATAAAAACTGTAAGCACATGATACTTTCAAGTATATAATCTAACTTCACTTTTATGTGTTAGTATTACTTTAAGAAATCTTCAAATGAGCACAAGTGGAATCAACTCTGAAAAAAGCTGTTAAAATGACCAAGGAGCTGATTCATTCATTTGTGTTAAACTGATGGTATTCTTCAAGCATTTCACTGTTTATGAATCCTGAGTTTAGCAAGACAAGGACTAACCACAGCCTATGGACCAGATCCATTCTTCTGACTAATTTGCTGGGCCCCTAAGGTCTGCCTGTTTTCAAAGCACACACTACAGTTACAGCTCTGCTGTTGCACAGAGAAAGATCACTACTAGCTTTCTCTGCCAAACTGGAATAGTACATTGCCTCAGTTTAGAAAATAAAGCACAGAGTTGTGTGGGATGACACACATGATTGGGCAATCAATTTAGAGGGCTACATGTTATTTAGAAAAGATAGGTCAAGCAAAAGAGGTGGTGGGGTCTGTCTGTATATCAAACCAGCATTATTGCCTCAATTGCGGGAAGATATATGTGATGACAGTAGTGAACATGTGGAATCCCTGTGGGTTGAAATAGTCACTGGGGATAAAACTGCCCAGAAAATATTAGTGGGTATTTGTTATAAACCACCAAACATTGGTGACCTTGAAGAAACACAGCTATTAATGCAAATAGAAAAGGCTTCCCAAATAGGGAGAACTATAATTATGGGGGATTTTAATTATCCAGAAATAGACTGGAAAAATGGAATAGCTAACTCTGCTAAAAGCAGCAAGTTTCTGAACTTGTTGAATGACAATTTTTTGTCACAACTAGTGCAGACCTCAACCAGAGGGAATGCATGTCTGGATTTGGTAATAACTGACCATGAAGAACTTATCTCTAACATCCAAGTAAGGGAGCACTTGGGGAATAGTGACCATAACATGGTATCGTTTGAGATTAATTCAAAAAAACAAGTTGATATGAGTTCCACCAAAACACTGAATTTTAAAAAGGCCAACTTTAGCAGGTTTAATTCATCCCTTGGTCTCGTTGACTGGGATAAAATATTTTCAGGAAAAAACACAGAAGGTAAGTGGAATGCCTTTAAAATAACATTGCAAAAATACACATATAAATTTATCCCTGTTGGAAACAAATACAAAAGAAGCAAATTGAAACCAATGTGGCTAACCAGTAAAGTAATTCATGAAATAAATAACAAGAAAGCGGCATTTAAACATTACAAAGCTGAGGGATCAGCAGAGGCATTTGCAGAATACAAAAATGTCAACAAAACCTGTAAAAAGGCTATTAAATTAGCTAGACTGGAGAATGAAAAAAATATTGTTAAGGAGAGCAAAAGCAACCCAAAAAAATTCTTTAAATACATTAATGGCAAAAAATTAAAGTCTGATAATGTTGGGTCCTTGTTAGCTGAAACGGGTGAGATGGTCAAAGGTGACAGAGAGAAGGCAGATATTTTAAATAATTTCTTTTCTTCTGTTTTTACCAAGGAAGACCTATTGGACAAGAATCTGCAAACTACTTTTACAGAACAGTCACAGCAAGCATGGGACTGGCTAACACAAGAAAAAGTGTTAAAACAATTGAATGGTGTCAAGGTAGACAAAGCTCCGGGGCCAGATGGTATACACCCACGGGTACTTAAAGAGCTAAGCCAGACCCTGGCCAGACCGATATATCTGATTTTCAGGGATTCTTTTATTTCTGGTATGGTGCCCATGGATTGGCGTAAAGCAGATGTGGTGCCCATATTTAAAAAGGGATCAAAGTCCCAGCCAGGAAATTACAGACCCGTAAGCTTGACATCTGTGGTAGGGAAGCTGTTTGAAAGGTTGCTAAGGGAATATATTCAAGAATTCTGCTGGAGCAGGAATATCATTAGCAATAGCCAACATGGCTTTGTGAAAGATAGGTCTTGTCAAACGAACTTGATCGCATTTTATGAAAAAGTAAGTAATAATATAGATGAGGGAGAGGCGGTTGACGTGATCTATTTAGACTTTGCCAAGGCATTTGATACGGTTCCACACAAGAGGTTACTGTACAAATTGAATGAAATAGGACTAGGGCAAAATGTTTGTGAGTGGATTGGAAATTGGCTGAAAGATAGAATGCAAAGAGTGGTAGTAAATGGCAAGTTCTCCAGTTGGATAAACGTGATAAGTGGAGTGCCTCAGGGATCTGTCCTGGGTCCTCTTCTTTTTAATTTGTTTATTAATGACCTCCCAGAGGGCATAGGAAGCCATGTATCAGTGTTTGCCGATGACACAAAATTAAGTAAGGTAATAAAGTCTGAACTGGATGTGTCTTCATTACAAGAGGACTTGGACAAATTGAGTAACTGGGCAGGCAAATGGCAAATGAGATTCAATATAGACAAGTGTAAAGTTATGCATTTTGGGTATAATAATAAAAATGCAACATATAGTTTAAATGGTGTTTCTCTGGGGAAATCTACTAATGAAAAGGATTTAGGAGTAATGGTAGACAATAGACTTTGCAGTAGCATGCAGTGCCAGCTGGCAGCTGCAAAGGCCAATAAGATATTGGCATGTATTAAAAGGGGTATTGACTCAAGGGAGGAAGATATAATTATGCCTCTTTACAGGTCCATGGTAAGACCCCACCTAGAATATGCTGTTCAATTCTGGGCGCCCTTTCTGAAGAAGGACATTATGGAACTAGAGAGAGTGCAGAGGAGGGCTACAAAACTAGTAAGGGGAATGGAATGTTTTAGTTATGAAGAGAGGCTAGAAAAGTTAAACTTGTACACACTAGAGAAACGGCGTCTTAGAGGGGATATGATAACACTATATAAATATGTTCAAGGCCCATATAAAGGGCTTTCAAAAGACCTGTTCATTAACAGAACAGTACACAGGACAAGGGGCCACCCGCTTAGACTTGAGGAAAGGAGATTTAGTCTACAACAGCGGAAGGGTTTCTTTACAGTAAGGACAATAAAGGTATGGAATGCACTTCCGGATGAGGTGGTGCTATCAAATACATTAGATGCCTTTAAAAGGGGCCTGGATACTTATTTAAAAGAGCATAATATAGAGGGCTATGCACGTTAGTATTGGGATTAATATTTAGTTAGGGCTTGTTGATCCAGGGAGAAATCTGATTGCCATTTGGAGTCAGATGCCTTCTTTTGGGTCAGCGATGGTAAACAGGAATAGGAAAAGGGTTGAACTGGATGGACGCAAGTCTTTTTTCAACCTAAATTACTATGTAACTATGTATGTAACTATAATGTATACTTTTTCCAGTTAAGAAGGGAGCAGATATTTATGGCTAAATTTAGTAAACTAAATATGTTTTCAACTTCTAGCATTCAGAAGTTCTTAATTTATTAGGTGAATTTGCTATATTGTTCTTCAGTTAAATGCTTTGCAATACTTTGGAGACCTCATTAGCAGAAACTGCCCAGTATATAGGGGTATATAAACTGGCTGTATTAATATATAAACTGGACTTTATTGCATATGTAAACAGGCAAATAAATCAGCCACCAGGAGCCAGGGGCAGTTTTATGGTGGAGGGGTAAATACCAACAACTCTGCTTGATCAGCATATCTGAAGACACCCTCATCATTAGGTACTCTAGGCAGTTGCCTTTACTGATTAATGGCAAATCTAGATCTGGTTGTTCTGTTCAGCACACTTTCAATCTGTATAAATATCAGTTACTCTCCTATTCCGTTATCATATTTATGGTCACTGTACTGGTGCTGTCTGTTAGTATAAACATTGTGGAATATGCAGAATGAAAAGTGGAGTAACTCTGGGGCAAACCAACTGCACAATAAACAAATAAAATCCCCAGATTCCAATTTTAACTGAATACTAGAAATGTTTCCAACACATTTTTAATTGTCCCCAGTAGTACAGTTTTGTCACAGCATTGTTTCTCTGATTTATCCATATAGCCCCATGAGTTTATATGTATATCAGATTCACAGCAAGATAGGAGGTAACTAAGCTCATGTACATGTCCTTACTGTTTTTTTAAAGTAGGTGCTGTCAATTTTTGGACATGCAACTGTTGGACATCACAATTCCCATCATGCCCAATCAGCCACTCGTTGGATGGGGATGATAAGAGAGTCCTCAACAGCTGGAGGACCAAAGATTGGCTACCATTTTTTAAAGCACAGTGCCTTACTAAGTAGAAATCTAATTATTGTTTCTATTGGAAACAGATTCCATACAATGCTAGTCCTATGATTTTTTTAACCCCTTGGATGTTATAGATGTCTCAAAAACACTGCAAAGCAATATGTTTGAGACATTTCCTTTAACCAAGGGGGTTAATTCAAGTCTGAAGCAGAGACATAGACTTGGATTGTTTACTCTGTTTTAACCACTAAAATCCAGAGATATGAGCAGTGTATTGCTCCACAATGTATTGTACAACCCTGTGGTTTTCAAGGGGTTAAGTCAACAACTGATATAAGTGAAAACATATGTATAGCTTTTTCACTATTTGAGACATGACATTTTCTGCAAAGCAATGAAAGGAAATCATTACTGAAGAAAGATATATCACTAAAGACCTGGAATTTCAGGCCAGTTCCCCCCGGATCTGGAACAAAGAATAGGAGGAGAAGGCATGTCTGGGAGTGGGTCATAGAGCAAGGTGTTACAGGTAATTGGCAATAAAGTGAAGTGCATCCTCTTCCACTTCAGCAAGCATGGTGGGGACATCACGACCATTGGGCGGGCACCAAGCTTACTAGCGGCATGGTGGACGATTTATTGCAGGAGGTCTAGGCACTGAATGCTGCTGTTTGCAGAAAGTGGTTGCATGAACAGATAGCCATACAGAATGCAGCTTCCAAGTCAAGTTCAGGAAGAAGCCTAGTCAGGAGCACCTGAGCCCCCCCTCTTCCCGGTTGGAAGCTTCTTGTGACCTGGGTCACATTGGAATGGAGCCGAAGTTAGAGGCTCTTCAGTGAATCTGATCAAGGATTGCAGTTGCTTATCCTCTCCCCTCTCTCTCTCTTTCTCTCTGTCCCCCCACCTTTTAAAATTTCTCTTTGTATCCTTACTTTTCAGCCTTCTCCAGTATCTTTATGGTAGCCCTAGTCCTTGTTTTCTTTTAGGTATCTGACTGCACTGGAGAGACTGGTGGACTGGATTTGCATGTGCCTGGGAGCAGTTCAGAACATCTTGGGGTTTAGCGGGCGGCATCACAGTCCGTACCAAGTGTCCTGACAGGTACAGGACAGCCTACTTGCCCTGCCTTGCAGTAGCCAGTGGAGGTGGGGGGAGAAGGCGACAAGCCGATGGTGGAGCGAAAGGTGAAGACTCTGGTTTGTGCCGTGATGAAAGGATGCAACAGTTGAGTAGAAGTTTATCATAATTGAGCTGCAGCTCAGCTTTTGGAAAGGGACCCATGGAGTGGTTTTGGATCCCCTTTGAAGATCACTGGGGGATGATGGTTATAGAAAACCTTCGTTCAGTGTGAGAGTTGCCTCATATGGTTAGGGAGAAAACTGACAAACAGGTGGCTCTTGGTCAGATGATAGGCCTTTTTATAGAACATCGTTTGCCAAATCTCTGGGTTTCCCCATTTAGATGTGGTCCCCAAGAGAGCATTGGAAATACTGCTTAATTAATCATTTATTGATTTCCCATGGGGACTCGGTTAATGATTGCATTAGCAAGGGATTTTTCTCCATCTCTTATGCATCCTTTGATAAAGTGGTGCATCTAGTCTGCAGGTTGGGTTGGTGGTGTGGTTGGCCAAGTTTGATGTTGAGACAGCCTTCCACCTTCTGCTGTTGAACTTAGAATGTTATCTTCTTCTTGGGTGTAAGTCTGACCATTATTTCTATGTTGACCTTTGTCTTCCTATGTGGTACTCCATCTCCTGGTCCTACTTCAAGGCCTTCTGTTGGTTCATGGAATGGGTAGCATGGCAGGTGGCAGGTGGCAGGATTTGACTCTATTCTTCACTAATTGACTGAAGTTTTGTGCATTGGTCTTGGGGGTTTGGACGTTTGTGGGAGACTCCTCTATATAGCGTGGGACAAAACAGAAAAGCCTGACACGTGTCTCAGCTTTCTGGGCATTGAAATTGATATGATGGATATAGAATGTCATTTACTCATGGCCAACCTGGGGGACTTGAGGAACACAGTCTGTACGGTAAAAAGATCCTGAAAGGTTATACTTCTGGTGCTCCAAAAAGTGTTGCGCAAGCTAAATTCATTTGCAGTATAATACCTATGGCCTGGGTTTTCTGCAGGAGGTTGGCATTTGCAACAATGGGAGTGAGTTAGCCCCAGTATTTCATTCATGTGTTAGCAGACATGTGCATGGATTTAGCTGTCTGGGACCTTTATCTTGAATGTTTTAATGAGTGGCTTTTTTGGACAGAAACAGGCATCTTCGAATGTGGAACTGAATCTTTTCACAGATATGGTGGGGTCGGTGAGATAGGGCACAAATCTGGGGGCTGAGTAGTTGTCGGAGAAGTGGCCCACATGGTGGGGTGACTTGGGGTTGACTAAGAATTTAGTCTTCCTGGAACTATTCCCCTTACTGGTGGTGGTGCTTTGGGGGACTTGCTTCTGGATCATAGTATAATTTCTCACACTGACAACGTGGTGTTTGTTTTTTAGGTTTTTCACCAGTGCAGGTATGGTGAATGGGGCATTCATTTATTTATCGGAACAAGCAAAGAGCGACATTTAGAGTCCATGATCTGCAACTATTTGCTATGTGTGCAGAAGCACAGGTGTCCTGGTCCAGTTTCAGGAGTATGCGGTGGGTATGGTTTGGGCCTCGGGTGCTTATGCATCTGGGGGCGTAATGATTTGGACACATTTCCAGCATGGATGTTGGGAGAACAGATGAACTATGACTTTGTGAAGTTGTTGGCGTATTTCCCAGCTTGGTACTGATGTAGTCTGAGATTGTCACCTGCCGATGCCAGAGATCTAATGGCTTTGAATAAGAGCTGAATTTGCATTAACCAGCCTACTTTAAAATGCATAGTGTTACAGGGGGTGTAGCAGTTTGACACAGGGTTTTTGAGGATATGGTACTTATTGGAACAGGATGAGGTTCACCCCAATGAGATTGGGTTCGATTTTTTTTTCTGTTGGAATTGATGGTTACAGTTGAGCTGGCCTTGGCTTTGTTAGGTGGGGGTAGGCCAAGTCAATTGGGGGCAATCAGTTGGGCCTATGGTGGAGTTTCTTGGCCTTTGTCAGAATAAGGTATTAGTAAAAGAAGTTATTAGTTACAGTTGGACTGCAGGTTTATGGCCAGCAGCCTTTTGTCCCCATACGCTAGTCTCATGTATTGGTGGATATATCCATTGAAAGGAAGACACAGAAAATGTGGTACCAGAAGCTGTTAAAAACAGGGTCTTTTGTTTGAAAGGGTAAAGCAGACAGTTACCTGCTTGGTTGGGGATAATGTAAGGGAAGCTGGGAATTTGAGCTTGTTTGCTGTTATGGAGCTTTTGTTAATGTTATCCAAATGAAGCTGTGGCCTCACATTGCACTCATTAACATGGTGTGTTTTTTCTGTAAGAGGATCCCCAAGTTTGTTGTAGATTGTAAGCTCTGTGGGGCAGGGACCTCCTATTCTGCTCACCTAGTGTTCCCCTTATAATTGTCTATAACCACTTAATTACTGCACTTATTGTAAACCTTCTATACAAAATATAAACTGTAAAGTGGTAAGTACACCTGTTACTGCTATATAAATAAAAATATACATACATACACACAAGTTCCCCCGGATCCACGGAGAAGAACTGGGGGGAGGGGGCATATCTCTGAGGGGATCATAGGGCAAGAGTGTGAAGTTGTCTGATTTTTCTGTAATGGGCACCACCTTCTCAAGACAAGTTTCTATAAAAACAATATTGTTTGTGCTGCTTATGGCCTACTTCTGCTATGAATATGTAGCCATGCTTTTTTTGCAGTGATCATAGCCATTTTCTCATGATTTTTATTTATTTGTAGTTTACACAAGTGATAATAAATAATGGTTGTAAACTGTGGGAGAGAAGAAAAACAAATTGAAAAAAGAGCATTCTAATCAATTATGACTAGTTTAATCATATCCCCAGGTGGTCGACTTTAGGAAGGAAGGTTCCTCTTTGAGACCCAGAACCCTCTGTCCCTCTTTCCCACCCTGGTGTCCCTCTTTTTAAAAGATCTGAATGCGTGGTGTGTATATAAGTGTATTTCATTGCTCCACAGTAATAAATATCACATTACTGTTTGTTTAACCCCTTAAGAGCTGCTAGGTCCAGGGGTGGGTGGCCCTAGTGAACCACAGCACTTTTTTTTTTACTGGTGCATTCTGGGATGGCAGTGCGGCATTCAGCTGAGCTGCCATCCCAGAATTCCATGGTGTGCCAGGACTGCCATCGGTCCTTAACGCACAAACACAGATGACGGTCCTGGCACATCATTGGTTGTTAATGTGTTAAACTTCAGGAAATGTATATATAGGTTAGTGTGTATGTAAATAATATACTTTGGTCCACTCTAAATAATTTACTCAGTGACATAAAGACCAGTCAACCAGCCACACCCCCAACAACTCCACCTAAATCAAGGTTTCCCTTTCTGGCCATTTGAACTGTCAGGAGGTATGGTTTAACACTTATTCAATGGTTACATAAAAAAGTTGAGATTATTTGACCTATGCCCCAGAACCAAGTGGACTACCCATTCATAAGAAGGTAAAGGGCCCCCTAAAGCTACATGATCCTTTTTAACTTCTTGGATGCTAGCGAGGTATCCAACATATTGCTTCACAGTTATTAAGTTCCCTTTAATGGGCAGATACCTCTTTGATGTAAATGACACCTACACAAATAAGTGATTCTTAATTTGCTTATTAGAAAGGTTTATTTTGTTAGAAGTCCTTCATAATGCAGACTGACATATTTATTTATTTATTTATTTATTTATTTATTTTGATTATGGCAGCAGTTTATTTTTTTCCCACAGACAATAGGATTCAACAGTCTTAATGAAATATGCAAGTTAGAAAATCTCCCCAACCCAATTTTGCATGTAGCAGGCACTGAAATGGTTTTATTTTGAAAAATCTTTCACTTACTTCTGTTGCACCAAGGGGGAAGGGTGTATGGATATTTCAGTGTTCCATTCCTCTGTGCTTTTTGTAATTCCATATACCGAAAGAACCCCCTTCCTTGAACCCTTTAGGGAAAGGGAGGGCATGACTGCAGGATGCATCATTTGCATCCATTTAATAATATTTATGTTTGTACAGTTAGGGAATGGTACTCTCATTTAGATGGGTTAGAAAGTCCTACTGTTTATAAATAAACGGGGGCCACCTCAGGGGGACAAGACACTGTAACCAATACCTAAGTTCGTGGATGGACTTAGGCCATTGTGCTGGGTTTTCTCTCTCCTGAGGGGGCTACGAGCAGGTAGCCTTGCCGGTCATTCTTCCAACTTTCCTTCCTAGAATGGGGGTCAAAAGGAGACCCTTGGTACCACCCGGTGACAGAGACACAGGACGCAGTTCAGGTTCCAAAGTAACAAACTTTTATACACAGTTAATCACATCAAGACAGCATACCAAACAAAAGATACAAAAGGCCATGACAAAGAGTGCATACATAACACAAAGCTCCAGACATGATCGCATTATCTTTATAAAGAGACTAATGAAGGATAAGCACTGGGACAAAAGGCTGAGGGGCTCGAATACACATTTCACACAAAGGGCCAGGGGTTGGAAGCATCTTTGAATATTCTGCTTCAACCCCTGGCCTATCAGGAGACTGGAATCAGATGGCCAATCCTGGCTGAGATCATCATGGCCGTCTCAGCCAATTAGAACCTTTGGGCAGGCAGCTAATTGACCAATCCCTGGGCCGCCTACTTTCCCCCATGTTAACTCTATGGGTGACCCTTAAACTCATCACCCAAGGCTTTGGCCATTCAGGAAGCTGCCTACTTTCCAACTAGCACAATGTCTGACATGATGTCGAGTCTTTAAAGTAACCAGATAGGGAGACACCCGCTGGTTGTCGGATGTATCACAGTTCGTTGACAATCCCGCGGCACATTGCGGCCTGGATTAGTTTTGCCAGCTCTCGCTGGCCCAGTGAATACAGTCTTTTCTGAGAGAGGGCGTTTTGTGTAGACCAGAGCAAAGCTTCCCCAGTAACGGCCTATGGCCCGTTACAAACACATTGTCCAGCTTTTTTCCACATCCCTACCTACACTTGTGTTTCTTGTGTTTCTTTAGTCACACCCCTATGTTCTTTATGTTGGCAGGAGGTTGAGTCCTCACCAGGTATTTTGAACTGTTATGTTGCCCTCACGGGTTTGGGAAGTTAGTCTCCTACTTGAAGGCTACCATAGTCAGTGGGGGGGGAACTCGTTGTGTGCTGTATTGTGCTCTCCAGCATGGGCCTGACAGGAATATGTTTTGTGTTATGTTTAATAAATGTTGTAGTTTTTTTCCTTCCCAAACAGTGTCTTTTCTTGGGGGAAGAAGGCATATGTTCCTTGGCTGTTTTTTCAGGGTGTGTCTCCTTAAGCAGTCATGGTGTAAGTTTATGTAAATTCCATGCATATGGTAATGGGGAGATGTTTGCATTAAAGTCTTAAGGGTATGCAATGTATTGTTTCATAATGTGTTGTGTACCCCTCTTACATTCAAAGGGCTAACAATTATGGAGTGTGCACTAGTATGAACTAAAGCAATCTTATTTTGAAGTACACACTCTGAAGTACACCGAAGGCTGACTTCTTAAACAGAAAATTCCCAAGTAAGGAGATCAGATTCAAACATGAAAATATCCCGCTATTGAGTACAACAGCATTCCAGTTAAAAGAGTATGTAGCTATAACTGAGTGAAGGAAAACCTACCTAAGGTAGTGCTGGTAAACAAATTAAGGCCCACTTATAACTACAGGTATAATTATCTTTATATAACTATGTGCACACATACAAATTTATGGCTATAAGAAAGTTCTGAATTTCTTGATGAAACTTCTTCCTTATTATATCCTCTATCACTGAAGTTACATTGCATAAACTTTGAATGTTTTGTGAAGGAACTTTCAGGGATCTAAAATAAACAAACCTACTTAATTATTTTCTTAAAGTGCATACAATAGAGTTTCCTTTTCCTTCAAACTGTTGCATTTTAAATATTCACACCTCTGATTGTGAAGAGGAATGCCTAATATGCCTCTGTTAAAATAATTTAACTGTGATAAGTAGCATATTAACCTTGTCTACCATTCACAAAGGCACCTTTCAGTGTTATCTGGTATAAGTGCCTCATTAACAGGAGCTTTTGTTAATGATGGCAGCTATTCTCACGTAGCTAAGATTAGAATAAATCCTGAGCCTTCCAAAAGCATGCCTGAGGCATTAATATGTGATTGAGTGGGTTTCCTGCTCTGCCTAATGACCTCTGAGATTTGTTCAGTATGTCCATGCAAGCAAATGACCCATAGCCTTACAGCTCCTGCAGTGGCACAGAGCAATTTGAAGCTACTTCACAGCTCTGAAGGGAAAATAAGTTTGCAGGGCCACTGAGTCAAGTGACAAACCTCTTCTGCCATTCAGCTCGGTAGTGAGTTATTTACTGTTCTTGTTTCATCAAGGAGTAAGAATTAGATTTTACTTGTTTCCTGCACTAAAAAATAGGAATACTTTATGGAGTAACAAACCACATTAGGAAGAAATTACTTCATGCACATTGCTGGATTCCTAAAATTCCCATTGATTAAAGTGGAGATTTTAACCCTTTGAATGCTAGGGAGCTCTCCAATGCACCGGTAAGCAAAGCATTTAAGACCTCTCTGACATTGAAGGGGTTATTTTTATTTTCATCCTATGGTGCTGGTGGCTTGACCCAAACTTGATACAGTGCTTCTTAATGCACCAGCCTCACTGTGTCATACTACAAAGCAATACAGAGACTACGAAGACTATTATTATTCTTTATTTATTATTCGTTATTTGTATAGCGCCAACTTATTCAGAAGCGCAGTACAATAGGGAATAGACATACAGAGATATTAAATAGTACAAATAAAATGTGGAGAACAGATGGTTAAACATGATTCTTGAAAAAAGAGCAGAAAATGTTTTTTAATGAAAACAAAATACTTTAGGGCATTTCCTCCTGAGTAAATCAAGGGAGATATTTTATTCAAAAGTTATAACAGGTCATGCATTTTATCTATCTATCTATCTATCTATCTATCTATCTATCTATCTATCTATCATCTTGAGCACAGCACATTATTTCACAAAGAAGTCATGTGAGTGCGTTTTTCCGTGTATCATGTATATATATATGTTTTGGGTTTTTTTTTTATAAAACTCTTAACAACATCACCATCTAATGGCCAAAAGGTATCTTTTTTTTATTTTTTTTACAATGGACTCCTATAGGATAGTGTGAGTCAGTTACTAAGGCGCTCTATAGCAGTGGTTCACAACCTGTGCTCTCAGTGGCTATTAAAAGGCCAGGATTTTAGAATTTCCTTTTAAAAGCACAGGTGAGTTAATCAATAGAACTGAGCCTCTGATCAGCACACTTGTGTTCTAGCAGAGAAATTCCTAAGTCCTGGCCTGTTAGTGGCCACTGAGGGCATGGGTTGAGAACCTCTGCTCTATGGTAACTGATAACAACAGCACCACAGAAGACCACAATATATGTTTGCAGTTTAATGAAAAGTCTGAGTTGTAATAATTTTTAAAGTGGGAGTATATTAGTTTTACTCAGCAGGACAAGCCCATTAACCTATAATTTTCATAAAAAAGTTAACTTCTCCTTTAAAACAGGAAAACATGCTTCTTGAAGTGTCTTGAGCACACTAGGTTTAGCTGCTAATTCAGCACAATGAGGTTTTCACTTCCTCCATACTATAGATGCCTCCAAAGCACTGCTTCACATTTGCAAAGGACTGAAGACATTAGATAACAGTGGTTTAACCCTCTGAGTGCCAGAGAGGTATCCCACACATTGCATTGCAGTGCGTTGGATAACTCTCTGGCATTCAGCGGGTTAAAAGCAATCAGTTCTCATATATGATGAACTGTCATGTTTATGATGATAATTATGACAATTTAGGGCCAGATTTACATCTTAGATGTCCAAAGGCAAGGCATCCTAACACTCTGAGCCCCACCTATGCCCACACCCCAAATTCTCAAATGATCTGACCCCAACAATACAGTTCAGCCCTGTTGCAGTGGACAGCACAGCAGAGGCTCTTTTCAAAATATGGCACACTGGGACTTTCCTAGTGGGAAATCCAACCCTGATCAGAAATGCATATTTTAACCATTGTTTTCATTGTTGTTGTCTGTCTATACTCGTAATTTTCAGGAAAAGCAATAGAAGTGCTTGTGAACTAATTTGCATAGTTGTTCACTGTTTGTTCTTTATATATAGGTGAGTACAAAATGCCGTGGCCTCTGGTGGGAATGTGTCACCAATGTGTTTGACGGGATAAGGACATGTGATGAATATGACTCTATATATGCGGAACACCCAAGTATGTATTGTATAAAGTATACTAATCATGTCATTAATATTATTCATCTTAAACAAAACCTACAGGGCTATAGGCACAAATAAAAAACTGAGCAATTTCAGAGCAAACCAACTGGATTATAGGGGACACATAAATATTTCCTTTAAATGGGCATTGTAATGTGCTGGAGACCTCTCTATCATTCATGGTATTAAAAAGCCTCATTTAAATTAATGGGGATTTTGGGAATGGTTGTTGATCCCTATGGTGCCATTGATTTAATCCAGAATTGCACCACTAATCTTTGTGTATGTCATCCAGTGTCTTTGGTTTGCCATGTCTCATCTAAAAATCTCTAAAAACTGCTGGGCATAAAGATCTCCCACTTATTTTGTTATTAATTTGAGGATGCAAAATTAAAATGTGGAATGTAATAGAAGGTGGTATTGACTATTGCAAAGTAAATATATTAATGAGTTATTCCTTGTGGGTTTATTTCCCTTAGGGACTAATGTCCTCTTACATTTGTGGGCAGGTCCTTTGTGCAAGTGAAAACAGCCAGCAGGAGTCTTCTCAGTTTAATCTTTTGAGGACCAGAATGGTGCTCAATGCACTTCTAAACAATGAATTGCACATGTGTCTGGTCCTTAAAAGGGTTATGCATTAGGTTGAGCTAAACCAAGCCTTGCTCCCACCAATTTCCTAAATATTTAACTTTGAAAGTCTGCTGTATCAGGCAGGGAGTCACTAAAGATCCATTCTGCTAGTCCTGTGTAAGCCCAATCCAGGAAATCTACCTACACCTCACCCTTCTGCAGAACCCACAATCTGATTTCCATCTTCTGCACAGTCATTTGATAGAGGGCTTGCACTCCTCCTTGGGCAAGTACTAGGACCTCCATCTCTCACAGACTCACAGAGCTGCATTCACGTAGAAAGTGTAGCAATTCTTGAGCTCATTAATTGTAGCATAAATAACACATATACCTTCCAATTAATTTAAATGGGGGTTTCACTTTTTAAATACTAGAGAGGCATCCAGTGTGTTACCTTGCTGTGTGTTGGAGACTCCACAAACATTCACAGGGTAAAATGTGAGAAATGTTGCCTGTTCCTATTGGGAAAATGGGTTACAGCATATTTACTATGTAGTTTAACTTTCTACCAAACCTGAACCTGGTTAGTACAGTCGTGTGTGTTCTTGACCTTCATACAAAACCTGAATGAGATCTAAAAATCCCTTAATGAAATCTTCCATTTATAATCAGATGCTTTCCAACGTAAACTTTTTCACCAAACATAGAGATAGCACTACACATCCCATCACAAACCTATTCCCTTTATAGCTACTTTTTATCTTAGCTGCTGAATTGTAGACTTGGCAAACAAAATCCATATAGTATCATAGAATGTATCTAATCAAATCCCCTGCCTCCAGAGTAATCTGTTTCAGTGAACTCTGTTTAGAGATCCTCAATCAGAGGGGGCTCTGTTTTAATTACAGTAGGCATGACACATCTATTGCTTTTTCCTCAACATACTTGTAGTATGAGGTGATGAATCAGTGTGATTTCATAAAATACATATTCAGGGACCACAGATTCATGGATACATGAGTGCACAATTAATGTAATTGATTTATGTTGCTGAGTACATTTTTCAAGAGAAACCAATGTATACTTCAGAGTAAAAAGGCCTAATCCATAGCAGACTACATAAATGGTTACAAGGTTTAATAAAGTTCTTTGTAGACTCCATTTGTCTCACTGGTGTAATGTATCACAGTATATATGGTCAAACAAATAAGCACACAAACTTTAAACTTATTCTAGGTGTTGTGATCTATCCTGCATTGTATTAATGGTTCTCAGATCTCTGTTTGTGTTTATGTATTAACGGTATTTCGTGGCAGGTCAAAAAATCAGCCATAGCTATTGCTCACATGGATGGTTTCTCCTTTTCTTTGATGCCATTATTTGTCTCTCTGTGTCTTATATCATTATTCACTTGTTTTAACAATTTCATGTCTTGTCCTCCCAGTAGATGGGGAATGATTAAATGCCAGTTTTCTCAATTCATGCATCAGTTTCTTTTGCTTGTTGTTTTTTTTCTTTGTCCTCCACAGTAATATCACCCTTCTTAGTATTAAGGTTTATGATTTTCAGAATGACTTTTGTCATGTCCTTGGACAACCAGTTTGTGTCAGGTAATTACAATGTCCGGTCATTCATACCTTTCACACTTATAGCCATCTATATCTTCTGGTCAGTGTACGAGACAGGGAACCCATGCATCATTATCCATCTTTGTCCTTGGCATATAGGAAAGTAATAACTTAACATAGCCATTAATCTTCTCACTTCCTACATGGTAAAGTATATTTTCTTTCAAGATGTTCATTGTCTTCAGATTCAGTAAGCATACCACCAAAGTGTCCCTGAGCCTCTCTTTCCAACCCTGGTGTCCTTCTTTTAGGAGATCAGGCTGTATGGTGTGTATATATGTGTATTAAATCGCTTCACAGTAATAAAGCTCACATTAACTTTTGTTTAACCTTCAGTATACATGTTCATGAATTAGTATGTGTAAATAAAATACTTTGGTGTTGTTCTAAATAATGTATTAAGCTACACAAAGGAGTGTTGGTAGGTCAGGAAATATCCTAAAAACTCTTGAGAATGCCCATCCCACCAGCCGTTCCCTCAGAAGAACCACCTAAAACACAAGTGTCTGGCCATTTGAAATGTTGGGAGGTATGAGTAAGTTAATTCTGATTTCATCACCAGAAAAAATAAATACTTTTGAAAAAGTCATGTTTTGGTTGATTGATAATTTCATATTGTTAAATACCTTCCTCATATTATCCTTCAGGAAAACCTTCAATACTTGTATGAAATGCTGCTTAGCTTTGAAATTCACACCTATACATGTAAACCCTATTGAAGTATTGCATTTTGTCAAATATCCTGATTCTTCTTTTGCAAATGAAAAAAGAACCATGAATAAACTCTCAGGCACATTCTATTTTAATTTTTCTAAAAATAAACATACAGATGTAAACTTCCAGCATTTCTCCTGAACACCAACAATATGAGAAGAATCAGAAAATGTATATTTTTACAGCCAGCTTCTCTTCAGTAGCTGGCTGGCATCACTGGAGGTGTGTAACATACAAAATATTATACACCCATATCCCACAATTTCAGTCCCATCTTGCATACACGAGCTCAGTCATTCTGACTTTCTCTGACTCTCTTTCTTTTGCTCTCTTGATGTCTCTCACTTGTTTTCTTACATGTCTCTTAATATCTCCCTCCCTCTTGCTATTGCTGTCTTTCAGTCACCATCTCAGTTTCTCTGTGTGTCTATCTCTTGCATGTGATCTTTGTCACCCACTCACATGCTCTCTCCCACACATGCGTTCTCTCTCTAGCATGCACTCTCTCCTGTGCTCTTTCTCTTGCATACTGTAGATTATATGATGTCTCTCTCTCTCTCTTACATCACAGTTTTTGTGTTTGTGAGTGTCTCTTGTGGTCTCTCTTTTGCATGCTCTATTATATGTCGTCTCTCTTTCGCATCACAGTGTCTGTGTGTGTATCATGGTGCCTGTGCGCTTGGCTGCAGGCGACGACATTCTGACTTCCCAATTTCATTGCCTTTCTCTGATTGGCCAGGTATCTTTGTCGCCGCCCAGGGCTAGCCTTTATATACTCTGTCATGTCAACACTGTGGTGCCCTTTCGTGGTGTACTAGTTTCTGACGTTGATTCTGAGTCTCTCTGATTGTGTATGACCTGGCCTGCCTGATGACGTTCCTGCTCTTCCTGTGTTGCTGTTGCTCCATTGCTGACCGTATCTGGCTGAGAACCCGCTCCATTGCTGACCGTATCTGGCTGAGAACCTGCTCCATTGTTGACTATATCTGCCTGAGAACCCGCTCCGGTACTGACCGTATCTGGCTGAGAACCCGCTCCGTTGCTGACTATATCTGGCTGAGAACCCGCTCCGTTGCTGACTATATCTGGCTGAGAACCCACTCCGTTGCTGATCGTATCTGGCTGAGAACCCACTCCGTTGCTGACTATATCTGGTTGAGAACCTGCTCCGTTGCTGACTATATCTGGCTGAGAACCCACTCCCAGTACTGACCGTATCTGGCTGAGAACCCACTCCGTTGCTGACTATATCTGGCTGAGAACCTGCTCCGTTACTGACCGTCTCTAGCTGAGTACCCGCTCCGTTACTGACAGCATCTGGCTGATTATCCTCGCTGTTGCCATCAGTGCCTGGCTATACTGCTTGGTTGCCTCTGTCTGGCCAGTGATACCCGCTGTGGCCTTTCTGTTACGCTAGTCTGTTGTGCGCTGTGTGGCGCTATTATTCTCTGCCGACCGTAGGCTGAGCATTCGTGCTGTAGCCACTTTCTTAACTGCCTCTGGCGGTGTGCACACGCGAAGTACCGGTACAGTGTTGCATAGTGCTGACTGTGTTACTCTGATCACTATCTGTGTCCACCTCCCTATCATCGCTGGGCTCACTCCCTTTGGGAGTTGCAGTAATCTCTCTGGGCGTTATCAATTGACCCTTTCTGTGCCTAGATCATCTAGGCAGGGCCAGTGCTCCATTCCTCACTGCAGTAGCCTTGGGCTCAAGAGTCAGCAGTTGTGTTACACCATACTTATTAGTGTGAGGGGACACCGGTTGCCTTCCTTAAGTGTATCACGATCCACCCCTAGCATTCTAGGGTTTGCCTACTTAAGCGGTTGCCTTGGTCTCCCTGTTACCCTATCCTCCGGGTCAACTGTTGCCTACCTTAAGAGGTTGCCTTGGTCTCCCTATGACCCTAGTCCTAGGGTCAGTGCTGCCTACCAAAAGTGGTTGCCTCGGTCTCTCTGTGGCCCAAGTGCCAGGGTCAGTGTTGCCTCACTCCTTTTGGGTTCTGTGCCTCGCAGGAGTCTGGGCTTGTGCCAGTCACCTACTCCTGGAGTACTTGTCACCTGAGTCCTGCTGTCAGCTCCTGGGCTGCATTGCCTTCAGTCATCCAGGTTCAAGCCAGAACTCTCGTTTGCCAGTGATTGTCTCCATTTCATTATGTATTACTAAGACTGGCTTGCTATTGCTGTATATATATATATCCATGTATATATGTTATGTTATTGTGGGTCTAAGGGCCTAACTAAGTGTTTGTACGTTATCCTAATAAAGTCATTTTAACCTTACCAATCTGGTCTGAGTGTTCATCAAAAACCGTGACAGTGTGTCTCTCTAGCTTATGTGCCATTTCTCATTTGCTCTTTCTCTTACATGCTCTATATTATATCTTTCTCTCTCTCTCACATTCCAGTTTCTGTGAGTCTCTCTCATATGCACACTCTCTCTCTTGCATCTTGATTACATTCTGTCTCTCTCTCATGCATTCATTCTTTCGAGCACATTCTTCCATATGCTTTCCTTATCTTGCATGTGTTTTCTCTTGCATACGCTCTCTCTTATACTCTCTGCATTGCACTCACTGGCATATACTGTCTCTGTCTTGCATGTGTCCCCTTTCTTGAATATGCTCTCTGTTATGTGCTCTCTTTCACTGTCTCCCCCCCCATACACACACACACTTGGGACTAGATTGGAAATGGCTCCAGAGGGCTTTTTTTTTGCCTTCCTCTGGATCAACAGGGGTGTTTTTGGCATGGGCTGGACTTGATGGACACATGTCTTTTTTCAGCCTTACCTACTATGTTACTATGTCTATTTCTATGTCTCTCTGTCACTGCCTGTCTTTCTGTGTATGTCTCTTTATCTGTCTACCTCTTTCTCTTTCTCTCTGTATCCTTCTGTATCTGTCTGTCACATTCTGTATCTGTCTGTCACATTCTGTATCTGCCTGTCTGCATCTATCTTTTTATGAGGATGTTTGGAACTGAAATGCAAAAGCTGGGGAGCCACATATTGCCATTCCCTGGTTTATTCTGTATAATTAGGTCTACAGGTATTCCACTAATGATCTGGGACATCTGTAAAGTTGACACAATGTATCTACATTTCAGACATAAAACCAAGTTTCAGAGCATATGGAATTGAGATGTGTATTTTTTTTTACTTCAGAAAATAGAGATTCTAAGAAATAAAGACTACAATTTTCAGAATGTATCCTTTGAGTGCCAGAGAGGTATCCAATGCATTGTAACACTGAGGGGGAGATTCTCTAAGCGGTGATAAAATGGTGATAAAGTGGAGATGACTTCTCCAGTGATATCACTTCTCCTATTCCTATGTTAGTCTATTGAGTCTATGCACTAAGATATCCAAAGCTGAAGAAATCTTAGTGCATAGGCTCCATAGAATAACATGGGAATTGGTGAAGTGATATCACAGGAGAAGTCATCTCCACTTTATCTAAAGTGGAAGACAGAGACACTCAACTAGGAATGAGCCTGCAATACAAATTTGCAGGCTCTCTAGGAATGGCATTTTGTGGTTGGACTGCTGTCTTGGCAGGACCAATATGATATGCTTTCCTCTCTGTGAAAGGCACTAGTGGGCAAAAAGACTGCACCCTGGGTAGGACACCATTCCTATAGAGTCTGCAAATTTGTATTGCAGGCTCGTTCCTACTTGAATGTCTCTGACTTTCATTTTACATATGCAAATTACCCTTGAGATTTTATCACCTCAAAAGTAATAGAGGAATACAGCACTGGGCCCCTTGCTCACAGTGCCTAGAGAGATCAGCTACACCTCACTGACGAGGCCCAACAAGGCCAAAATGTATGTCTGGGGTTGGCTGTTTAGTGAGAATTTGCCTGGTATTTTGTGGATGGACTGCTATAATGGCAGGACCAATATGATATGCTTCAGGATATTTCCTCTCTGTGAAATGCATTAGTGGGCTAAAAGAGACTGCATCCTGGGTAGGACACCATTCCTACAGAGGCTGCAAATTTGTATTGCAGGTTTGTTCCTAGTTGAGTGGCTCTGACTTCCACTTTACATCTCCACTTTATCACCTCTTTATCACTGCTTAGTGAATCTCCCCAATGTGTTGGATACCTCCCTGGCACTCAAAGGGTTAAATGCTTCACTTATTTAGTTGATTTATTCTACCTCTCAGGCAAAGACATCTAATACATAATATTATATTTTCTTCCTCCTTTGTCAGCTGTCAAAAGCCCTGTTTTCCCCTAGTCTATGACCAGTCATTTTGGTTCAATATATTTTATTCTATTTTCAGATTTTTTTTGCCTTTACTTCAGCCACAAGGATTTTTTTTTTAAATCAAGAACATTTATATTGTTCTTTTGGTGATTTCCATGAGGAAAATGTGCACTGAAATGTTTTCCAATTTAACAACAGGTTCTAATACAATGCTTAATAATGCATAAATTATTTCCTAACCTCCCAGGCACTGATTAAGTCATAATAGTTCAAATGGCATGATCTCTTACTTAGGCCAGGACCAGACTTGGCAGTTTGTATCACACATAATTTTTCCTAAACGCATGTAAAATTAGCTCCCTGCCCTAGTTCAATGGAAATATAGTTTTACAAATGGAACGTCAAAGGTGCTTTTTGCATAGCTTGGCATAGTGATGTCTTGTCATTTGTTCAGTACCCTTTTGTATTACTATGACTAAGCTTCTTGGAGTCAGGTTCTTTAATCAGCTATTATAATTTTTGTTCATCTTATGTACATCTATTTTACCATGCTATTATGCTACTTATCGTAGGCTCAGTTTTATAAAATAAACCTCCAAATACTTTTTGTAGACTGGGCCAGATTTCCCAATAAGCAGAGCAGATTGCCTAGAACTCAACATTTTGAGAGATGCCTCAGCTGTGGTAGCCACAGCCACATTCTGAATTGTGGGTGTGGCAAGAGCAATCTCAAGGTCCTTGCACCAATTTTATATACCAATTTATATTCTATTATTTTATCCCTTTTATTCTAGAGAGATCACCATTGTATTGCAAGGCAATGTGTTGGAGATCTCTCTAGCAAACAAGGGGGATAAAGCTTTTTTTTGTCTTGCTTGTTATAGGCCAATGTACTAGTGAATGAGACTGGAGATGGTGCAGTTGAGGAATGGGGCTGGGACAATGTGTGGAGCTATGGGCACTTAGAGTGCCTTACTTGAGGGTACCTGGGGTATAAATCCAGCCCTGTCTGTAGTATCAAGTGAAGAAGAACAACTATAGGAGATCACCCCCCTCCCCCAGGCCTCCTCTCAGTAGCTTCAAAGAACTGCAATAAAGAAAATGGTTTATATGGTGGCCTAATTTATACTGTAAATTCTACTCACTATCAAATGGTGCCATAATGTCATCTTTAATTACATTTAAATGATTATCTTTCTTCAGATAATCCTTTCCTTAATAAATTGTATTAGTGACATATTGGCCAGGTCTCAATGATAAATGATGCCTTAATACTGATTATAGGAACCCCCTCATCAAAAAATGATTAATGCTTATTTGCAGTTCTCTGAACACCCTTCTGGTCCTCCAGACACATTTGCTATAAACTGTATAAGCATTTGTTTCCAGCGAGCTGGACTGCTCTTCTAATCCTTGTGATTCTGATGTATCTACTTTGGCACCAATGGATTTGTAGACATCTTGAGGCTGATGTACTAAGAAGAACAGGTGGGAGATTCAATAAGCGGTGATTCACCACTTAGTGAATCTCCACCTTGGAGTAATTCTGGGGCAAACTATTTGGGCCATAGAGGAGAAACAAAAAAATGTGATTGATTTAAATGGGGCTTTAAACCCCTTAAATACTAGAGAGGTCTCCAATCCATTGCTTTGCAATGCAGTGGACATCTCTCTAACATCCATTCAATAAAATCACCATTGTAATCAATGGGAATTATTATTTCTCCCCTGTGGTGAAATTCCAGTTCTTATTTGTATATCTCCTTCCTTATCTCCCAGGACATTATTATCTCTTTCTGTTCATCTTCTTCATATACTAATAAGAAATATAGAAATACATCAATATATATATATATATATATATATATATATATATGAATATGAAAGAAAGAAAAAAATGCATGTGGCAGTATTCTGAGATAGACAACCAAATTCACTGTAGAATAACCAAAATGAAAAACAATATATAGTATCAATGCGCTATATTTCCAGTAGTCTGAGAGTGGACAGACCACAAAAAACAGCAAAAGATGCAATAAAAGGAAATAGCTCTATGTATAACTATAAAATACACTTTTATTAAAAACTAACCATGAATAGAGAATCAAATATCAAATGTTTAATATTGGCATAATAGCCTATCAAAAGTCTACAACTGTATATATATATATATATATATATATATATATATATATATATATATAAATATGTATCTCAGTTCAACAGGAGAGGTGATAGGCCAATATTACAAAACAACCATAAATAACATGCAATGGAAACACCTGATTACTAGCTGGACAACAAAGTACTGAAACACTGTGTATCCAACTGTATCAATATATACTGATACAATATAAAATATCCTGCTATGCAGACTGAAATCCTATATTAACTATGCTGGCCAGCACTATAATAAAAAATATCCCGAATATAGGAATGACATATGATGAGTTCACTGAATAAAACAATGTAGAATTTTGATAGGCAATTATGCCAATATTAAACATTTGATAGTTTACTCTCTATTCATGTTTAGTTTTTAATAAAAGTATATTTTTATAGTTATACATAGCGCTTTTTCCTTGTATTGCATATATATATATATATATATATATATATATATATATATATATATATATACTAGTATGAAAGCCCATATACACGGGCTAAAGTGCACCCAGCGGCTCCAGTTGCTGCCCCGGAGCCGGGAGCAGAGACAGGCGGTGGGCTGCCTGGAGCTCCCCGCTCCGGTTAAGAGCAATTCGCCAAACGCACTGATCCTTAGCGGGGAGCTCCAGACGGCTCACAGCGAAGCTCCCTGTGTGCAAAACCACACATACACAGTAGAGACTGCTGGAACATGTGTGGTTATGCTCACAGGGAGCAACACATTCTACCACTTTATGTTATACGATATATATATCTTGCGTTGCCATGCCATGGTAACTTATGCTAAAAGACATTCTTTGGAAAACCATATTCACTCTTTGGGGTAAACAGATATCCTAGGTGACTTTATTGTGTTTTTCATACATTTTTATTATTACAGGTAACAGTTATGATTAAACACCATGAGGGAAATTTATAGACCTGGTGTTATAAAAAAAAAATGGAGTAAAAATAGTCTAAAACTGAAGATTGGAATTTAAAAATAAGCCTACAGCAATTTGAGGAACCTTAACGTCAGATAGTTGTGTTTATGTAAAAGTAATGGTAAAGCTGGAAAAAAATTATCGCACAGCAAATTTATAAAGAAATGTTGCTAACTGTGACAATTTAGAGACATAATTTTGACCAGAGTGTTAACAACAGGTATAAGGTTTTCTTAACCATTTCAGGCGTGAACATCAGATTGTTAATGCCATGTTTATAACTGTGCCCTAACTCATTTATAAATAAGACCTTGTGTTATCGACAGTTACCCTGACTTAAAAATTCTTATGTTTTTTTATAAATCTCCCCCCATACCAGAACTTAACAATATAGCAACATATCAGTCTCAGTATAACAATGTCATGAGAAAGGGAAGAAAAGAAGAAGGAGGAGGGTGGGGGTGCCGTAATATTCACATCCTCTGTGGATAGAATGGGGGAGTATCATCCAGAGAGTCAGACTAGTTCTGCAGGTTTACTGGGGGGGCATGGCATTGGCAGCTCTCACCATAGTTGCCAGGTTCTGTGAAACTAATTCATTTTGTCATGTGCTATGCTGAATAGGTATTCCAGTTGGTGCATGTTATTTACCCTTGCAAATGTACCTGTGAACTTTAGTTTCTGATTAAACAAGTGAGAGTAAATTGTAAATCTGGCTGCTGCACAGAGATAGTAAAGCAAATGTGTATCGTATTGTCCGAGACCAGGGACAGAACATCCAAAAAGGCTAGTCCAGCACCCCTAGACTGCTAGAAAGGTCTCCAACACATAGCAAAACATCCAAGTGATTAAATAACCATTTTAAAATAAATGAGAATCTTTGTAATTATTTCTCCCCTATAGTGTGTTTGGTTTGCCCCAGAATGACTCCTCATTTCATTTGTCCATAAGGTCTTATGCCTTTAAAAAAAGAATTGCTCCTGTCTTTCTTCACCGTAGTCTCTGCTGTGGATCTTCGCTTATCAGCATACCTGGGAACTCTAAGGGTTTTGACCCAAATTTCCGGTTCTCAGGGTGAAGGGCCAAATTCTCAAGGTGAGAGAGCCCACTGTTAACTTCTATCTCATCTGCACCAAATAACTGCTTAGTTAGTCCCTAAATTGCTTTGATTTCTACCAGAAACTCTAAGAGAAAACTCTAAGATGCAGCATGTTAATTGTTACTCTAAGACAGACAAGAACACCTCCCAGTTAGAGAAAGCAGGTATATATTGCCTGAAATCTATGTTCTGGGGAACTTTATGGATTCATATTTCAAAGATCTCAGGGTCAACTCATTTCAAAAGTTCTCAGCTATGCTTATCAGGTATCAGACTGCACAGTGAGACTGGCATACTAAGGAAAAGAGGTGCAGTTCTCAAACAAAATTTACCAGAAGAAAAAAGGCAGGAATTCCAAAAATATCCATTGATTTTAATGTTTCTTTTAACCTCTTGAATGCACACTCCCAAATAAAATAATGTTAATTTTTATTTGTTCCCTATGGTGCTTTAGGTTTGCTAAAGAATTGCACCACTTATATTTACTACATCAGGCTAGCCATAAGGGGGTACTCACATTGGGCAAAGGCAAAAAGGGTCCAGCAGAGGACCTATGGGGATAATAGCTAGATCCAGGCTGCAAAACAAGGTAAACCAACAGCAGGCAATATAAATATAACAAAAAATCCTACCTCAGAGAAGATATGAGGACCTCCGGGTCCCCTTGAGACCTGTTGTTGAAATGACGCCTGCTGCAGTGGCTGTGAGTGAGTTGGAAAACCAACATGCGTTCCAGCAGTAAGATCTGGTTTTCTATAGGTGTAGTTGAGGAGTAATTGAATGATAAAGTATCCTCCTCCCACCCCTTTTACCTAGTGTAAGCTACCTCCCCTCAGATGTGGAATCTGGTCCTGGGACTATACAGCTGACAGCAAGGGACAATCTTCTTACTGTGAGCATAAAGAAAGACCTGCCCCTCTTGACAGGTGAAAGAGAGGCTGAAGCTGACAGCTCCAGTCTTCAGGCAGTCGGAGTTAGACTCTCTGCATGATCACAGCTTGCTCACAGGATCACTTTCATCATGACGTGCCAGGACTGCCACCGGTCCTTAATGCATGGATACGGTCCTGGCACGTCACTGGTCTTTAAGGGGTTAAGAAAGTAATCATTATTTAACATATTAAGTTATATGTTATTATTTCTTAGGAGATAGTAAAAAATATAAATAATTATGAAATGTCAGTTTAAATTTAAAGGGATAGTAATGTTTCATAATAAAACCAGCTCAATTAGTATAGTATTTGTGCCGTGAAGAGTGTTATGTCAGTACTGTCAGAGTTGTAGTTCAAGAATAATGAAATGATCTTCTAGACCTATCCAAGACATGAAACACCTGATTCTCAACTTCCTCTTTGATTTATGGGCTAAATCAAATATTAAATTTAAAATCCCTCCTGCTCCTTCACCCCTTCTTTTGATACTGGGAAACCCTGACTTTCCACCCGTCTTGAACACTACCACATTTAACTCTTGGGATTCAAAAGATTTGACTTCTTTAGGATCTCTCATGCGACTAGGCACTCCACCTAGCAGAGAGGACATATTGAAGATTTTAGAGGTCGATCAGATTCAATGGTTACCCATCCTACAAGTACAATCTTGGGTCAAAAATGTAGCTTCCTGAGGAGATTGGTCCCTGTGGCCTAAATTTAAAATCTCTTCCTCCAGTGCAGGGCCTGTTGGAAAGGGGTCTTGAGCCCCTTACATTCACGGTGCTCTGTTCTTATGCTTTCATGCTTCAAGTACATTCTTCAAATAACTTGGATTTATACACTATGGGGATGCTTCCTGAAGTCTGCTCTCCCTTTCCCCTCACTCTTCTTCCTTATTCTTCTTTTCTACTTCTTCCCATCTCTTTCTCCGTCTTTCATACCTTGTCCCTCTTCTTCTTTACATCACTAAAACTCCGGGGTGATCTATATCTGGGAGTTGGTCTTGATCTCACTGGGTATGATCTGCTTCTTTGTCAGTTCATCACACTTTTCTGTAAGGTCACTATACGTAGGCAGATTATATTTTATTTGCTCATTGTGTTTAAATGAGCTTCTCCTATCTACCTTTGCATTGTGTATTTTCAATGTTCCTTTATTGTTGTCAAAAAATGTATTGCATCTTGTATTATGCATATTTTCACAATAAAGCTTATTAAAAAAAAAGTAATTAAATGATAAATTATCCCCCTTCCGCCACCTTTATTGATGCAACACTGCTCAACGCAGAGCAGCAGGATGGTGTCCATGTGGATTGCAGAGAGGGACAATCTTCAATTAAGATAATGGAAAAACCTGAAAAAACTGTCAATGGGGGCAGGGTTTTCATTGTTCTCAGAGTAAGAAGATTGTCCTTTGCTGTGAGCTGTTTGGTCTGTGTACCAGATTCCACAGGGAGGATGAAACTTTATCATTCAATTACTATTGAACTACAACTCTGACAGTATTAAAATAGCACACTCTATGGCTCAAATGCTATGATGATTAATTGGTGCGACTGTTTTTTGAAACATTACTATCCCTTTAAATAACTAGTTTGCACTATTAGATGGCATTGTGGAAGTTAGCTGTTTCTTCTGCATTACAGTGTAGTCTGAAGTCACACTGTTGAGATTAATGTATTACATGCCATAGCATTGGAATCATCGCTTGGCATTGGACACCTCAATAAAAGATGCTGCTGAGTATATACAGAGGCAATCACTGATGATTGACCACCTTTACAGAAGAAATAATCTGAGCCACTCCACTATCATGGTAAATATATATATTATAGCTTTATCATTTTGGTGTGATGCACACAAACAAGCCTTCATCAGGGCACACAAGTGAATATACTCAATCACCCCAACATAAATACATCAGCCTGGAAGCCAAATCTGAGATCCCCACCAAGTGGAGAAGGAACACTGGTCCCTGTGGGCATCACCCATGTGCTGTGTAAATGTCATGTGAAAGTTCCAAATGGAGGTTGTTTTTTTGTCACTGAAATAATTTGCATCAAACAATATTCTCTTAGCCTGTCCATAGCCTATATTTGACTGGTGCAGGCAGCAACGCCAAATAGACAAACTGTTTTGGAGGATCACAACCTAGATGAATTCCTATCAAATAGTGGCCACATTGCCATGGTCACTCCCCTGGTATGCAAGAACTGTACAGCATTTTCTAACATATGTTTATAGGTAATCCTTTTATTTTTATAAACATTTTGCCTATGTGTTATATGAAATTTAGAATATATCTTGTATATAGTGTGTGCTCTGTGATTTTTTTTATCCATAATTTATGCAGTTCTCTCTATGAACCTTTTGCCTATAGAAGACAGTGATAACTGTTATGTTAATACATTTTTATTATATTCTGGGGGTTTTGTCTTAGTCTGATCATGATCAGTCAGTGATCAAGTCCTCCTTCGGTATCTGAGAATCTTAAATATTATCCAGTCATTGCAGCAAGTCCATAATCTGTGGGTACAAAGGTTTATGTTATGTTATGTCTCTGGTTGACCAATAAGTCCTTCAATGAAAGATTGGGGCAGCTTTTTGGAATAAGATTCAGATAGCTTTTAGTGCTATTTGGATTGTACCAGTGTGGAAATAATAGAATTAAAGAGATTTTCACAATCTCCAGAGACTGAGCTCAGTGCGTGTTAAAGACAGACAGTGCAAAAGAGTTCTTCTCCTCTTTTTCTTGTTTATATTTGTCTATTTCTGTAAATGGACTGATTTCAGAGTCCATACAAAGAGGACATAGAATGCATGTGCCAGGAGAGAGCGCAATATCCTCCTGGAAAAAAAAAAAAGAGAGTTTGAGTGCAGTTCTTGTGATGATGATGCTCACAGAGGAGATAAGCATGGTGGTGTGGAAAGGAGCATTACACCAGTGTCTGCTGATGCCAATGTTAGGCTTCCCCTGACGCTGCAATATCATAATGCAGAGAGGGAAGCTGAGGAATGTGGAGAAGATGCAGAGAGGGAAGTGTGCAGAGAGGTTACAGAGAGAGAGAGGCAAGCACAGTTGGATTTGTCAATAGGCCAACTGGGCACTGGCCTAGGATGCCCAATTTTCAGGGGCTCCTGACAATTGCCAAGTCACACCCACTGAACCACCTACTGGCTTACCAGCTTTAGATGGCCATAATTTTATTAAAATACATTTGGTGCACAGATTGTGGTGCACCTGCAAGGGTGCTTGGTTTCAATTTAGATTAGTGACTGTGCTGGCGCCTGCAACTCCCCGTCTGTGCCTCCCTGCCTGGGCCACCATCCTGTGACTCACTGCTTCTTTATTGCTCCCTTGACCAGCTGGATCTGATTTCTTGGCTGTGATGTGACCGTCATGACTTTGCATTGCATGCTCAAACACAGCCGCGCACTACATCCTTCATCACGGCGTAGCTGGAACAGGCTGCATAAGAAACCAGCTACACATGTGGATTTTTCAGTGCGTAGCTGTTGAAACTGTGCACAGGGCGGGTAGCAGAGAATAAGAGACCCATCCACACCAACAAAAATCACTGGTGGGTGAGTAAGCGGCAGCAGACCCTCAAAAGTCAGACATGTATATACTGCTTGTGTGATGCCTCCTTCAGCTCAGAATTTTATGAAAAATAATAAATGTTTTCCCCATCCCAAACCACTCAAGCAGTTCATCTGACTTATTCAGATGATTATGACCCAGGCAGTAACCTTTTTGGATGACTTAAAGGGACAGTAATGGTTAATTTTAAGTTGATTTAATATTGCAGACATTAAAAAAAGATTAACATCAATGTAAGTCTTATCTCTCAGACCTTTATGGTTTGAGAGATATAACTTGCTAAAGTTACCTTTTCCTGGCTGTTTTACTCAAGTCTGCCATCTAGCTGACAGCTGCAGATTCCAGTCATTTGATCAGACAGAGGTTCTTCAGCTTCAGCAGAGCTGAATTCATGCTATTTAGAAATTAATAATTGGAACGGTCTACAAAGTGTGCTTGCAAACCAGGCACTACCATTCCATATTAAGTATTTATCTTTAGATATCATTATATTGGCACTGCTGAAGAGCCACATCTGGTCAAGTGACCAGAATCTGCTTCTGACAGCTTTACAGCTTGTCAAGCAGAAAGGAGAGGGACCAGAGAACTTTATTTTCCTATATCTCTCAAACCATAATGGATTGAGAGATACAAATAAGTGCAAGTACTCTCTTTTAATTGTATATACCATATAGTTACTACTTTTTTCTGACATTACTATCCCTTTAATTATGAACCTGCTTTTTTATTTTTCAGATTTAATTATGAGAATGATGTGTTAGTAATTCTGGGGAAAAACAAATGTACCGTAGGGGAAACATACAAATGCCCACTGATTTAATGTAGGCTTTTAACCTTAAGAATGATAGACAGGTCTCCAACATTTTGCTTTGAATGTTTAAAGTCCTTTCTAGCATTCAAGGGATTAACAGCCACATTTAAATCAATGGGGAATTGGGAAACATATTTGTTCCCTATAATGCAAATGGTTTCCTCCAAAATTACATACTTTTGTAGAACATCAGCCTCAATGTGATCGGTTTTCTTGCTAATCTGAACAGTTATGACAAATGAAACAATAAAAATAAAACTTGTTTGACAAAACTACTTCTGGGTCTTGTGAATCTGGCAGTTTCAGGATGAATATTAAACTAGCATCTGTAGTACCAGACTCATAGAAAAGTTGCCTTTTGAGAGTTGAGGAGACAGATTAAAACATCAGTATTTCAGGTCCATCTGCTGGCTGGCAGGACCACTACTTCTTGCCATGGTTTTATTTAATTATTACCACCCTTTCTGTATAAATGACAGTAAGGATTATTTAAGATTATATTGTAATCCTTTCAATACACAGTGCGTTGAATTTCCACCTAAACATAAACATGCACTTAGCAAAAATGTTTAAAGCATATGTGTGTCTGAAAAACACACACAGTGGCACACACAGGACCAGTACAGTCACGCTAATAGAGACTCAAGCATGATTCACACACTGACATTCATACGTGATCACATTAACAGATATACACATTTGTGTATATCAAACTGACAGGCACCCATACAGGCAGTCAAAGTAAGAACTGGCAAAATTACACACTAATAAAACTGACACTATGTGTGTGTGCCACAGTAGTTGATGCTTTGAATGAGTGAGTGACAATACTTGATACAGAATGAGACTCCAGAACGCATGAAGCACTCATACAAACTGCAAGTAATCTGCACTATATAATTTAGTGTTCTTTGCTTGATTTTTTAGTATTGAGTTGATATTTGGTACCTGTACCTTCCCATTACTTGGATCTTATAAGGGGAAAGTGCAGGCTACATATCTAATAAAGGTAATTTGTGCTATCTGTATGTATGCTCTATATACCCCATTCTTATCTATAACATTTTCATTTACCTCTGGAACATTGCCACAATACTGTGAAGAATAAATTAAAAAATTGGTTTGGCCACAAAAGAGGGTGTGGCTAAGTGAGGTTGTGTGATTAAGTGGGTGTGGTTCTGGGTGGGGCAAAAGCTGGACTAGGGGTGCCATAGGGTGGTGTGCTTAGGGGCACCTAGGATGTAAATCCACCCTTGGAGGCATGGAGAGGCAAACTGCAGAGAGATATGTTTTGGAGTGTGAATTTGAGCTTGTAAGGCTCAAAAGAAACTGTTCCCCCTCACAGAACATCAGTGGAGATGGTCACATTGACCCTAGTGATCACAAACATCATAATGAGCATGCCCCTCTTTTGGAGAAAGATGGAACCTAAACCTTTTCTTAAGGGTTTAGGAAGGAATCTGTAGACAATTTCAACTGTCATAATACATATTCCCAAGGTTGCCTGGAAAAGCCCTGGTTTTATATACAGCCCCTACTGACAAAAAAGTACAGGGACTATGAGGCTGTCAACTATGCCTTGTTTAAGGCAGTGGGCAGGAGGTCCCTAAGTTTCCAGCTATGAGGCAGAAGAGATCTTAATACTTCCTGAATAATTCCAGGATTTGTTCCCAGCTGAAATCAAGTGTAATCTGGATAGTAATTGAAAGATTGCCCAGAGAGCACCAATATCCAGGCGAGAATGAACCTGACATCCCTTTACAAAAAATGTCCCAGTCGGAGGAAAGTATTATTTTTTTTTGCCTCTTTTGAAGTCAAAATTGTGTCCATCCCTAGTGACAGCTAGTGATATTCAGAAAGTAAACTAGATTTCAAGTAACCTTTAATTCCCCCCATGTTGTGGATCTGCAAATAAGACTTCAGTTTAAATCCTATCAAATGGTTACTAACAGATATGTAAATGATCCAGCTGCCGTATTCGGCTGTATATCCATTTTAGCAACAATTTACAATGCCCTGTAAACATATTTATCATTATGATAAGGAGAATTATAATTTTGTTTTAATGCCCCCCCTAGATACCTTTAGTGGTAAGGTACTGTACTATAAACATTAGTAAAAAGAATCAGTGGATGGTGGAGGTCTACTGAGGTGAAAGCTGAAATAAACTTTCCATTGAGAGAAAAGTCAACAATGCCTGTGTTATTCTATGCTCTGTGTACTTCTATGCTCACCAATTTCTAAAAAAAAAAAAAACGAGGCAACTTAGGGTACTCATAAAAATTAACATTTATTTAAATAGAGTAGTCAACTCCTCTAGTGGTAAGAAAGAGAACTCACAGAGCTAACTCACCATAACATATCCATATGAATATGTAATTTTAATGTGAATATAAAAAATAAATACAAAGACTCAGTAGATAAATATATAAAATATATGATTTTTCTTAGATTAGAGTTAGACTACAAAATTGAGGAAGCCTAGAGCAGGCAGGACTCAGTATATAAATATATATGACTTTTCTTAGATTAGAGTTAGACAACAAAACTGAGGAAGCCTGGAGCAGGCAGGACTCATAGACATATGACTTTTCTTAGATTAGAGAGAGACTACAAAACTGAGGAAGCCTGGAGCAGGCATGACTCATAGACATACGACTTTTCTTAGATTTGAGTTAGACTACAAAATTGAGGAAGCCTGGAGCAGGCAGGACTCAGTAGATAAATATATACGACTTTTCTTAGATTAGAGTTAGACTACAAAACTGAGGAAGCCTGGAGCAGGCAGGACTCATAGACATATGACTTTTCTTAGATTAGATTTAGTCTGCAAAACAGAGGAACCCTGGAGCAGGCAGGACTCAGTAGATAAATATAAACGACTTTTCTTAGATTAGAGTTAGACTACAAAATTGAGGAAGCCTGGAGCAGGCAGGACTCATAGACAAATGACTTTTCTTAGATTAGAGTTAGACTACAAAACTGAGGATGACAGCAGCACAGGAGATGTAGCCAGGAATGCAGAGCACTGGAGCAGGCAGTACTCAGTAAATACATAGATACAGCAACTGAGGATGACTGGTGCAAGGCAGACTCAGGATAACAGCAACACTGGGAATGCAGAACACTGGAGCAGGCAGGACTTAGTAAATACATGGATACAGCAACTGAGGATGACTGGTGCAAGGCAGACTCAGGATGACAGCAACACTGGAGAAGATGTAGCCAGGACTGTAGAACACTGGAGCAGGCAGGACTCAGTAAATACATGGATACAGCAACTGAGGATGACTGGTGCGAAGCAGACTCAGTATGACAGCAACACTGGAGATGTAGCCAGCAGAAAACCGCAGAACACTGGAGCAGGCAGGATTCAGTCATTAGATGGATACAGCAACTGAGGATGACTGGTGTGAGGTAGACTCAGGATGACAGCAACACTGGAGTTGTAGCCAGCAGAAAACCACAGAACACTGGAGCAGGCAGGACTCAATAAATAGATACCGCAGAGCCAGACTGAACAACCTGTATAGTGTGACAACAATGTAGACTTTAAATTCCCCCCTGAATTCCACCGAGTCAGGGGGGTGTCCTCTGCCCAACTGACCATTGTCCTAGAGCTGGGTAAGCTGGAGCGCTCAGCATATTATGTTACTATGGTACTTTTTTCTTCTAATCTGCATCAAACCTGAGAGCATGGTAAACCAGCTTTGGCAGGTTGACTTTTGAAAAAGTAATTTGCTCCATGAGCTGGGGGGCCAATTGAGAGTGCTGGGGGCTAAGTATATTTCCATTAACAGAAAATACCCGCTCACTCTGGACAGTAGTTGGGGGGCAAGAAAGCAAATCCTGGGCTACCAGGGACAAAGTAGGCCACACAGCTCTCTTGTTATCCCAGAAAGTCAAGGAATCTGTACTTGGAAGCAAAGAAGGTTCCGCAAGGTAAGCCTTAACCTCAAACTCAGCACTTTTTCTACTGATTGGGAGCTGTTTGTTTTGTCCGAAGCATAATCTGTCCATTGCCTCAGCATAAAAAGCAGCAGCTGCTCCACTGGAAGAAGATGACATGCTACTGGCGCTGCTACTGATAGGTCCCGGGAAGACCACCACACTCCTCCAGCTCAACTGTGGAATCTTCTCCTGCCTCGTGCGACTGCATCCTGTTTTTCCTTTGCCTCTCATGCACCCTTGCTATCAATTGTTCCCTCCAGGCAGTGAGTGAATTGGAAGTACGTGCTATCTTGCCTTTGACTAGTGCATTGCACATTGTGGCAAGCATTAACTCGGGACAATTGTCCATACGCTCTTCCATGCGCTGAGTCGGTTCCTTCTTCAGCCTCGTTAGAAGGGCAACAACATCAGGAAGTATATTACCATCAGCACTAGGCAAGTGTTCCCTATGGACAAGGAAATCGTCCAATTTTAAGGAGAGGTACATGAAGAGGGGAATAACTTATGCCAGGCTAGCGTTCTCTTTGCTAAAAATTTCCATCAAAGCATGGAAAGGCATAAGGACTGTAACTACCTGTTCCATCAAGGCCCAGTCAGCCCTGCCCAGTGTTATGTTACTGCCAATGAAATTGTGACATGACATTGCATGAATTGCCTTTTTCTGCTCTAGGATACGCTCTAGCATATTTAAGGTGGAGTTCCCCCTGGTCCCAACATCTTGTTTTAGGCGGTGCTCTGGGAGGTTTGCCTTTTCCTGTTCCTCCTTGAGGAGCTGGCTATTTTTGACATTCCGATGGAAGTGGGCAGCAATTTGGCGGCATGACTCCAGAAGTGCTGGCAACCTACCAGTGTTACTGCCATTCTCGAGAGCAGCCTTCACTACTAGATGCAGGATATGCTCTGAGCAGCGCACACCCACAAATCTGCCATCCCGGAGAGCCTTGAACATGTTAGCTGCACCATCAGTAACCACAAACCCCATTTGCACCTGTGTGCCTGCCTGCTCCCCTAGCCACTGCTCCACAATGTTTTGCAGTGGTTTGTGAATGTTATCTGAGGTGTGCTGCTGATCCATTACCTCAGCATGGAGGAGGAAAGAGCGGTGCCCTACCTGCTTGCCTACTGCACCCAAACTTGTTGTTGCTGTCAATGTGTCTTGCAACACATTAGGCTGCCACCAATGCGCCGTCAATGACAGAAAGCCATGCTGGCCACTCAGAGCACTCCATAAGTCAGTGGTAAAGTTCACTGGCTGGCCTGCAGCCTTTCCTAGCAGGTCCTTCTAAAGTCCAACGCATGACCGGTAAAGTGAGGGCACTATATTTCTATTAAATGTGGTGCGGGATGGAATTTTATATCGGGGTGCGACAGCGTCCTTAATTTGATGGAAGGGCTCCCCGTTCACCAAATTAAAAGTAGCACCCCCAACGGCTATGAGCTGTGCACTGAGGTGTGTGATTTTCCTGGTCTGCTGTCTGCACATCCTCTTGGAATGAAACACACCAAAATCTTCAAGTGTGGTCTGTATTGTTTTTGGGAAGGGCTGGGACTGTCTGCTGCTCTTACTGGGACCAGATGTGGCATGATTTCCCTGCCCTTTCTTCTGCTGCCTACTGGTGGTGGGTGTGACACTGGTATATGCAGCACTTATCAGCACAGACTTGTGGTAGTTGTTCAGTTGTTGGTTCATCCCGGAGGTGGTCAGATGACTCAATACCCACCCACGGCTGACTTCCCTGCCACACAACTTACATTTTGTCTCCGTCCATCGCCAACTGCCACAAAATGGTCCCAAGCTTTGGAGCGACCGATCACTCTGGAAAGTGGTGGAGAAGAAAAAACTGAGGTGACACTTTCTTCATCTTCACATGCTGTAGCAACCTCACATTTCTCTTTCTACGTACAGTTACAGGGATACCAGTAGATGGCAGCAGGGATGTTGGGACTGGGAGTGGAGGAGGATTGTGGAGTAACAGTGGTACTGGTGGCAGAGACACTAGCAGCTACTACCTGGCTGGGAGACTCAAATGGAACTGGGGAGCCAGGTGTTGAGTTGTCAATAGAAGACACAAGTATAACTGGCGAAACAGGAGGAGTACTATAGGAAGCAGGTGAAAAATTAAGCTCAGGGGACAAATCAAGCTTAGGAGACTTTGAGCCCTCAGATTCTTCTTCTAACTCTTGTAAAGGAAGAAACATCATCATCAGCAGCAGATTTTGTGGAAACCTGCTCAGTTCCCTCTTCTGCCTGGTGACTATCGGGAAATGGTAAACTATCTCCCTCAACATTTTCTGGAGTGGATATGCTGGAGTGGATATGAAAAATGTTATCCAATTACTGCAATAATTTCCATTTGGACTGCTTATATGGGCATTCGCTATAAAAATCCTGTGTTGATAGTGCCCGCAGTATCTGACCAGTACTGTTACCAATGCTAGGTGTCCCCAGGTTTATACAAACTGCCAGTGGCACTAGTCTTTGTGCAGGTGGTTCTGGGGGGATCATCATGAAACAGCTGACGAGACACAGATGATGGCTGCTTCATGGTCTTAGAGGAGGAGCTGGACCTCTCTACCCTGCTAGTAGAGGAAGAACGACCTGTAGTTCCCTTCTTATTTTTATTTTTTTGTTTGGAGTGCTGCTGCTGAGTCTGACTAGTACTAGTACTCTTCTTTGCCCACCTGTTGCTGCTAGCTCTGCTTGAACGCAATATCACTATGTTGGTGTTGGTGGTTGCTGGGTCATTGCAGCTGGTACCAGGACAAGAAACATCAGGTTGTTCACTAGGACTCAAATCCATTACACATAGGTAGGTAGTGTACTATAATAATTTGACAATTTTACAACCTGGGCACACGACAACTGTCAGACTGGCTGTATCACTCTAGAAATTTTTCACATACACTTGTACGTTGAATTTTAAAATTCAGCACTGGAATGATGATGATTCCCCCTTGTGTTGGCAGTGAGCTGCTAGGCCTCTCAGTCCTTAAAAAACTGTAAGATTGTGTCACACTACCAATTTTTCATATACACTCCTAAGGTGGATTTTTAATTTTTTAAACACTGGAACACTGATAAGTCTCCCTTGCGGTGACAGTAAGATAGCAGGCCCCCAGTCCCTATAACAGCTCTGAGATTATATCACTCTACAAATTATTCAAATACACTCCTAACTTGGATTTTGAATTTTTTTAAACACTGGAACACTGATGAGTCTCCCTTGTATTAGCAGTGAGCTTCTAGGCCTCCCAGTCCCTACACAAGTGTGAGATTGTGTCACTGCAAATTATTCAAATACACTCCTAAATTGGATTTTTTAAACACTGGAACAGTGATGATTCCCCCTTGCGGTGGCAGTAAAACAACATGCACCCCAGTCCCTACACAGCTTTGAGATTGTATCACTACAAATTATTCAAATACACTCCTAAGTTGGATTTTGAATTTTTTAAACACTGGAACACTGATGAGTCTCCCTTGTGGTGGTAGTAAGACAGCAGGCCCCCCAGTCCCTAAAACTGCTCTGAGATTGTATCACTCTACAAATTATTCAAATGCACTCCTAACTTGGATTTTTATATTTCTTAACACTGGAACACTGATGATTCCCCCTTGCGTTGGCAGTGAGCTGCTAGGCCTCCCAGTCCCTACACAAGTGTGATATTGTGTCACTGCAAATTATTCAAACAAACTCCTAAGTTGAATTTTCAGCTTTCACACTGGAACAAAGGTGACGCTCCCTTACAGTGGTAATAACTGACACTAATGCTGACTGTCTGTCTATGCCTATCTGCCTGCCTACACAACAACTGGACAGTCACTCTCTCTAGCTCTCTCTCTATCTGGCTGCTTCTTCTCTCTCCGAGCTCCAACAACACAATGTGCACTAACAGGAAATGCAGACGCTGTCTGTGATGTCATTAGTCCAACCCTCATCATGAAAAGAAGAAGCTAATTGGAGTAGAGAGGGAGGTAAAGTATAAAGCAGCTAACTGGACTAGAGAGGGAGGGAAAGTAGTGCGCTGGGAGAATGTCATCCGAATATCCGAATCTTGTGCCGAAATTCTGTCCATATATGTGTCGTATTCGGGTTCTTAAAACAAATGGCTCTGAGATTTTTGCCATGTCCGAATGGCTCTGAATTAGCCGTATTCGTCCGAAATCCGAATGTAGACGAACCGAATCGCACAAGCCTATAATCATCCTTAAGAGCAACATTGGCTGGCTGAAGATTAGGGAAGAATGAAAAGTCAATTTTTTTTTTTTACTGGAATATTCATGGAAAGTCCAAAATTTGCCTTTTTTTCTGTAAAAACTCATGCACATTGCAAACTCATAAAATGTATGTCTTTCCTCTACCTCCATCAAATTTCTCAAGATAATGTTGCCATTTCCTGCTTATGTTTTCAATGGCTGATATATTTCCCTCCCCACTACTGTTATTATCTCTGTTCTGAGATGTACAGTTGAAACAGAGAGAGAAGAAAAAACTTTGAGGAATAGATGTATAGTAACAGAGTTAGCAAACATCATCATGTATGGGTAAAGTAAGTAAAATCACCTTTATTAATAATAATAAACGTAACGAGGAACAAGCCCCACAATCCCTAGAACAGAGGAGGATAGACAGTAATACAGTCCAATACCCAGGGCTGTACACTGAGCCGAATCCTGCACTCGGAGCTGGATAGCAATATGAATAGAACCTTGCCTATGGCTCTATCTGTCTGGTAGTCAGCAGATCTACCAGGGGTATATATGCACCTGTACCACACAAATACTGGAATGTGTGGGCAAAGGTAATCATGAGCGAAGATAGCTCGAGCCACAGTACCAACTAGTGGGTAGTCAGACAAGCCAGGAATAATGCACAGAGCAGGTAGTATGCCAGAGCCAAAGTCAGTAACTAAGAGGAAACTTGGAAAAACTGGGGTCAACAAAGAGCGAGTAGGCAGCCAGAGCCACAGGTCAGAACCGATGTGGGTAGTCAGACAAGCCAGGAAGCAGACACGGAGGAGATATGGAAGCCAGGCAAGGTCACAACGAGATCAAACAAGACCCAAGGATACTAGCAGGAACACAGCATAAGAGCAACTACCCCTAGACTTAGGGTAGTTTAAATACACCTCCACAAGGTGGGAAGCAATTAGGCCAATAGAGTAGAGCCTACAAAAGCAAGCACGACATCACTGGCAACTCATACATGTGCCTGCACCCGTGACCACCAGGAATGGAGAAGCGGCTGGTACCTGCTGCCATCTGTCCACAAGATGGAGCAGAGGATAGGAGAAAAGGGGCCAGAAGGAAGGAAGATTTCTGAGGTACACTGTGATAATACCCTTCCCTTAATGAGCTCTCCCCCACGGGAGAGGGGCATCTCCAGCAGGGTAGCGGGAATGGAATTCACGGATGAGAGCTGGAGAATGCAAATCCCTCTTGGCAACTCAGGAGCGTTCCTCTGGTCCATAACCCCTCCAATGTACCAAGTATTGCACTTGGCCTATGACTCTTCGGGAGTCTAGAATACTTTGCACCTCATACTCATCATGATCTCCCACTCTAACAGGCCTAGGACAAACAGGAGCAGATGTATAATGGTTACAAATCAAAGGTTTGAGTAAAGATACACGAAACACATTGGAAATGTGCATATTGGCCAGAAGTTCAAAGGCATAGGCTAGGGGATTAATTCTACCTGGAGGTGCAGATTATGGGAAGATAGCCACACTCTCTCTCCCACCTGGAAAGCAGGAGCTGGTAATTTTCTATGGTCTGTGTGTCTCTTATACTGTTGCATGGACCATAGAAGGGTTCTCTGGACCTGTACCCAAGTGGAGAGAAGTTCCCTCAAGTGTTCATCCAGAGCTGGAATGTTCTGTGCGTCAAAAGATTCTGGAAGAAGAGAAGGTTGAAACCTGCAATTTATGAGAAACGGGGAATTCTGCAAGGAGGAATTCACGGCACTATTCCGGCCAAACTCGACCCATGGTAATAGGTTCGCCCAATTGTCATGATGGTGCAAAATAAAGCAACGGAGGAACTGTTCCAACGCTTGAAGCACCGTTAGGCTGAGAATGTTATGCTGAGGAGAACGAGAGTTGAATACCCATCTATCTGCAAAAAGACCTCCAAAAATGAGACACAAACTGTCTCCTGCAATCTGAGACCATAACCTTTAGTATACCGTGGAGATGAACTACCTCTCTACCAAAAACCTCTGTCAACTCCCTGGAGAGGGGGGAGACCCTTTAGAGGTACGAAGTGAGCCATTTTAGAAGTCGATCTAAGATCATAAGGATGACTGTGTAGCCCTCCGATACTGGCAGTTCTACCACAAAGTCGACTGACAAGTGCGACCAAGGACGTTCCCCATTAAGAATGTGTTGGAGGAGACACACATGAAGATGTCTGGGAGTCTTGTTCTGCGCACATGTGGAACATGCAGCTACAAACGGGGAACAGTCTACTCTCAGACTCGGCCACCAAAATAGCCTAGACATGGACTATATGAGTTGGTCTCTCCCAATGTGACCTGCTGCTTTCGAGGAATGATTTGTCTCCAGCAATTTGGTATGTAGAGACTCGAGTACAAAACACCTCCCCCTGGGTTTGTCAACAGGTGCGGAGCCCTACGTGGCCAATATCTCATCTCCCAAAGGAGAGGTAATACTTGTGTGGATAGTGGCCAAGATCTGGTCAGAGGGAATGATAGGAGTAGGTGGACTCTCCTCCTCGGAATCTGCTCCAAACTGCCGGGAAAGGGCATCTGCTCGAATATTCTTAGTACCATGGAGATAAGAGACCACATAATTAAATCTTGACAGGAACAAAGCCCATCTGGCCTGTCATGGAGATAACCTCTTGGCCTCAGAGAGATATGTGAGATTCTTGTGATCTGTCAAAATCAGAGAGTTCGTCCCTTCCAATAGATATCTCCATTCCCTAAGGGCAAGAATAATTGTGATTAGTTTGTGATCACCAACGTCATACAGACTCTCAGCTTTAGACAACTTCTTAGAGAAAATCCCGCAAGGCAGTAACGCCTTATCAGGAGCCGAGCGCTGGGACAGAAGAGCACCTACTCCAGACTCAGAAGCATCAACCTCCAGGGTAAAGGGTAGGGTGGGATTTGGATGGGACAAGATAGGAGTCATGGCAAATACTGACTTCAAATTCTCAAAGGCTTGAAGGGTGCTAGGCGACCAGTCCGAAGGATTCACCCCCTTCTGAGTCATGTCCATGAGTGGTTTGATCACGGTAGGGAAGTTTTGTATAAACTTCCTGTACTACTTAGTGAAACCCAAAAATCTCTGTAAGGCCTTCAGACCAACCGGAAGCGGCCATTGCAAGACTGCAGAAAGCTTTTGTGGGTTAGTAGCTAGGCCAGACAAGGAGATAACGTACCCCGAGAATGTCAATTGGGATCTATGAAATTCACATTTCACCATACGGGACAAGAACACAACAAGTGATCAGGCTTCCCACAGTATAAACATAGTCCCTCTCTCCAACAGAGAGCCCTCTCCTCCACCGAAAGGCTTGTGAAGCCTAGCTGCATGGGTTCACCCCCCTGGCAGAGTCATAATCAGGAGGCGTCCCTTGAACTAAGTTCTCTCTCGGATTCTGGTATACAGCAGGATGTTGACCTCAATTAGTTCCTCCAGATCGCCAAGCAGCTCCCAAGCTGTCATCTCATCTCATAGAGTCACAAAAGCCTTGGGACAATGCGGCTACTAGTGTCTCATTGTTCCACCCTACCTCCACTGCCAGTGTGCAAAATTTGTTCACATACTCAGCCACCATACGCGTGCCTTGTTGGATGGTCATAAGTTGTTGGCAGCGGAGGCCGAGCAACCTGGAACATCAAAGACCCATCAAAAAGGCCACAAATTCTGAGAAGTTATAGATAACGGGTTTGTCCATCTCCCAAAGCGGATTGGCCCATGCCAAAGCCTTGCCAGACAAAAGTGAGATCAAGAATCCGACCTTCTTTTATTCGGAAACGCCTGCAGTACCATCTCTAGGAATATACCCAGTTGATTGAGGAACCCACGGCAGAGTGTAGGTTCCCCCTCGTACTGTTGAGGTAAAGGAGCAGACCCAGACAATCCTCTGGTCACACAGACCTCAGGGATAGCAAGAGCAAGTAAAGTGCTCCAGATGAGCCATATGATTTAACAGTGTCTGCATATCCAAAGATAATTGATCAATGAGTTCATCCTGTGAGTCCATCCTGGTCAGAATGCTCAGAGTAGGTAGATTACTTGTACCTTCAGTACTCATGGCCCTTACGTACTGTCACCAATACAAAGAGAGTCAGACACAAGTAAGTAAAACCACCTTTATTAATAATAATAAACGTAACAAGGAATAAACCCCATGATCCCCAGAAGAGAGGACGGACAGTAGTACAGTCCAATACCCAGGGCTGTACACTGAGCCGAAGCCTGCACTACTCGGAGCTGGATAGCGATATGAATAGAACCTTGCCTATGGCTCTATCCGTCTGGTAGTCAGCAGATCTCCCACGGGTATATGCGCCCGTACCCCACAGATATTGGAATGTGTGGGCAAGGGTAATCACGAGCAGAGATAGCTCGAGCCGCAATACCGACGAGTGGATAGTCAGACAAGCAACGAGTAATTCACAGAGCAGGTAGTCTGCCAGAGCCAACATCAATAACTAAGCAGAAACTTAGACAAATTGGGGTCAACACAGAGCGAGTAGGCAGCCAGAGCCACAGGTCAGAACCGATGTGGGTAGTCAGACCAGCCGAGGTCATACACAGAACGAATAGTCAGCCAGAGCCACATGTCAGAACTGATGTGGGTAGTCAGACAAGCTGGGGTCATACACGGAGCAAATAGTCATCTAGGGCCACAGGTCAGAACATATGTGAGTAGTCAGACAAGCCAGGAACAAGACACAAGGGTACTAGCGTGAACACCACATAAGGGCAACTACCTCTAGACTTAGGGTAGTTTAAATATACCTCCACAAGGCGGGAGACAATTAGGCCAATAGAGTAGAGCCTACAAAAGCAAGTGTGATGTCACTGGTGACTCGTACATGTGCCTGCACCCGTGACCACTAGGAATGAAGAAGCGGCCGGTACTTGCTGCCAGCTGTCCACAAGATGGAGCAGAGGATAGGAGAAAAGGGGTCAGAAGGCAGGAAGACTGCTAAGGTACACTGTGATAACAATAGTAGATTAAGCAAACAAATTGAATATGAAGTTTAAAGGGATAGTAATACTTTGTTTTATCTTTATTTTATTTTGTAGGCATTAAAAAACATGAAGAACGATATAAGTCTTATCTCTCAGACCTTTATGGTTTAAGAGATATTCACAAGCAAAGTTTCCCCTCATTGACCAAAATGGTCAAGTCTGCCATCTAGCTGTGAGATTTGGAATCCGGTCCGCGGACCGGTCGTGGCTCTACAGCAGAGCCGAGATCACAAGATATAAGAACTACTTCATTTGAATAGTCTACAAAGTGTGCCTGGTTTGCAAGCAGATAGTTATTTTTACATATTGCGATCTCTGCTCTGCTGAAGAGCCACCAGTTGATCTGCAGACAAGATTCCAAATCTGACAGCTAGATGGCAGACTTGACCATTTTGGTCAATGAGGGGAAACTTTGCTTTTGAATATTTCTCAAACCATAAAGGTGTGAGAGATAAGACTTATATCGTTCTTCATGTTTTTTTAATGCCTACAAAATAAAATAAAGATAACATGAAGTATTACTATCCCTTTAATGTGGGAAAGTGTAAAGTCATGCATTTTGGAAGAAAAAATCCCATTGCTACTTATAAAATTAATGGAATAATTTTAGGGGATTCATTACTAGAGAAAGACCTGGTAATCCTTGCAAACTACAAACTTGGAAACAGTGAAAATTGGCATTGAAGCAAGAGTGGATAACATAATTTTTCCATTGTACAAATTTATCACGGTGCCCATGTTTGCTGGCGACATTTTGCAGCATTGTGCCTGAGTCCTTCTTATTAGCTAGCGTGATATTGCTCCACCCAGTGGTAGCCTTTAAGTGTTGAGCCCTGTCATTTCTACAGGACCCTTTCATGGTGTTCCCGTTGCTAAGAGCTCACTGTCATTATCGTGTGATATGTTGTGTATGACCCAGACTGCCTGACTACTTTCTCTGATTCTGTTCCTGCTCCGTGTACCGACTTGGCCTGGCTGACGTTCCTGCTCCGTGTACCGACTTGGATTGGCTGACGTTCCTGCTCTGTGTACCAACCCGGCCTGGATGACGTTCCTGCTCTGTGTACCGACTTGGATTGGCTGACGTTCCTGCTCCATGTACCGACCCGGCCTGGCTGACGTTCCAGTTCTGTGCATCGACCCGGATTGACTTCTGTTCCTGCTCTTTGTGCCTCTAGCCCGGTACACTACTGCGTCCAGTAGTCCGGTAGAGTGTATCTCCTGTGCTCTGTCTTGAGCATGCTGGTCCAGTTGGTTGCCTAGTGTACTGCATTACCGTTCCGTGACTGCGACCAATTTGTGCCTTGCTGCCTCCTTCCTCCTTATCCAGGGCTGATGCAGATCTTGTTTATATACGCTTGGCTTGTTATTTAATTGCCACTGAGGTTGGTCTCCTGGGTGCCTCAGTTAGTCTCCGCTCCTGTCAGTCTCCATCAAGCCTGAGCGTCTATTACCAGTGCTGTCCGGTGCTCACCCGGGTATTCTATTGGCACAATATACTCTGGCTTGTCACTACTCCTTACTGAGGTTGGTCTCCTGGGCGCCTCAGATGGCTCTGTCACCCAGCAGTTGCCATCAAGCCTAGTGTTACATTTGTTGTCCGGTACCGTTACCTTGGGTCACAGTCTGTGTTGATTCCTGGGCATTCCGTTATTCCTCCGGTTGCAGTACTAACGGTAGTCCGTGATCTGGGCCTAGTTGCTATTGTGACACTCATCCGCAGAGAGTGTTTCTTGGGCCTCGCTATTAGGGCCTCTCAGCCTCCAGGCCTAATAGCACCTACACTTCAGTGTCTCACTGTTTCACACGAACTGTTCCTGACCTGTGTCATTATATGTATTGCTTTCTGATATATATACTGGACCCGTGTGGGTTAATGTTTTTTGTAACCTGTCCCGTGTCAGTATTGATTGCTAACTATTGCTGGACCCGCGAGGGTTACTTAATTCTGTCGGATTTCAATAAAACTGTGTTTTACCAAACTGTCTGCTTCTGAGTGTACTGAAAACCATTACAAAATTGTTGGTAAGACCTCATCTTGAATATGCAGTGGAGTTTTAGGTACCTGTTCTGAAAAAGGATATTCTAGAACTGGAAAGAGTACAGTGAAGAACAACAAAATGAATTAAGGGAATGTAGACTTGACATATGAGGAACGACTAGACAAACTTGGTTTATTTACTCTAGAGAAAAGACAACTAAGAGAGATCTTATCACAATGTTCAAGTATGTGAGAGGTCAATACAAGGATCTCTCTGGTGAGCTATTCATTCCAAGGCCTGAGCAGTGACAATCATATATAAGACACCCTAAACTAAGCTTCATTTAAACTGTCTTCTCTAGCTCAAAAAAGTAGCTGCGCTCTCTTCCTCTCACAAACACAGAATGGCTTGCTATGTGAATGTGCCATCCCATTTATAGTATGCCTGCAGGAAAATAAGGGAAACTTGCCATGTTCTCAGTAGATAGCAATGAGCTAGATGAAAAAAGAGGGAAAACTGCACTTTTTGCTGGAAATTTCCCGCTAGGTGGGACTTGCCATTTTTCTCCTGTTTAGCTTTTGAGGCAAAACCTTTCACCCATCACTAATACAAGCCAGGAATGGGTAAGAGACATGTGGGCCTTGGTCTCACCACCCCTATTGACATAATGATGTTTGGTGTTAAAATAGTTGCAGTTTCTGAAGATCCTCAGCTAAATTGCCTGACTCCCATTCCTGCCAGCATCATGAAATGTTAGAGCAAGATTGTGCTGGTATGTCTACCATGCTGGGTACTGGTGTGAGTGGGTTCTTCATCCCCCTCACAGACAATAATGGTGGAAATGTACCAGCAGTGATATGGGATAGGTAGTGCTGGTAGTGCTGATGATGAGGCAGCAGTAACTACACTGTAGCTGTATCTGTAAAAAAAGGTGACAAGACAAGACAATCCTTCTCTATTTCCCCCACTGTAATCATGGGTGTGATAATACTATTCTTTTATGGCAGGGATTGTGCAATAATTCCCAACTGCAATGTGCACACTCTGTGACAAGGTGGCAAATAGTGGTATGGAGGGGGGGGTCACACCTTTATATAACTACTTTAAAAAAGCACATGCAGCACACCTTGCTACTACAAACAACTCCATCTCTCCTTATTTTTTTGTCTGTCTTTACTCTACTAGCTAGCTAGTGTTACAATTATTTTTCTTTACCAGTGACTGCAAAGTAAGTTTTTACAGTACAGCATAGACTTCAAAGGGATAGTAATACTTTGTTTTATCTTTATTTTATTTTGTAGGCATTAAAAAAACATGAAGAACGATATAAGTCTTATCTCTCAAACTTTTATGGTTTGAGAGATATTCACAAGCAAAGTTTCCCCTCACTGACCAAAACGGTCAAGTCTGCCATCTAGCTGTCAGATTTGGAATCCGGTCAATGGACTGGCCGTGGCTCTGCAGCAGAGCCAAGATCGCGAGATATAAGAAGAACTACTTCATTCGAATAGTCTACAAAGTGTGCCTGGTTGCAAGCACACGTTTTAGACCCTTCGAATGAAATAGTTATTTTTATATCTTGCGATCTCAGCTCTGTTGAAAAGCCACCAGTTGATCTGCAGACCGGATTCCAAATCTGACAGCTAGATGGCAGACTTGACCGTGTTGGTCAGTGAGGGGAAATTTTGCTTATGAATATCTCTCAAACCGTAAAGGTTTGATAGATAGACATATATCGTTCTTCATGTTTTTTTAATGCCTACAAATTAAAATAAAGATAAAATGGAGTATTACTATCCCTTTCAAGATCACCACAGGCTTGCACTAAAATAATAAAATTCACAGCAGTGCACAAGAGCTGCTGCAGCATCCACCATAACTTACTATATGCCTGTTTCTTTTGTATTTGCTGATGTCTGTCACTTATCAATCAATTGTTTTGTAAACTCTGCCTTCTCCCTTCACACCCAGTGAAAAAACAACATGCCTATAAAGCAAATCCATATCACTCTCTTTGTTTATCTGCCTACATTAGCGTAATTGCTAATTAGCAAATTTCAGCTGCTTTCTCTCTCCCAAGCATGGACTGACATGTGGGACACTGACAGTACTTTTATACATGGGAATTCATGGGACAAACTTCCCATGTGAGGAAAATACATTATTAGCATTGATTTCCATGAAATGAAAAGGGTGAAAAAAAGCAGGAAATTGCAACCTTCCAATTGAGTTTTTATGCACAGTGGGAAGTGCTGTTTTTCCCATTTCTTTTCTGAGGCATAAAGTTTTCCACATCCCTGTGGAGAATGATGGCAATTGTACTAAAAAAAGCATCTGGAGTGTCTGAAGTTGCCCAACCTTGCTCTATTGCCTGTTCTGGTAGAAAAATAAGGCTTTGATTCCTGAAATTCATTGTACTGGGCTACAAAAGGATTCAGTCTCACATACGCTTAAAGCTTATCCTTCTGTTCACACAATCTGCCTTGCTGGCTTGTTTCCAGCCTGTTCCTCTAAACATCATTTTGTGAACACATTTCAAATTTACTGTAATTTTCTAAAGTGCAATACATCATGAGGAAGGAACAGCTTGCAATTTTTGTTATTAAAAGATCATATTCAATCTGTCATTTTTTTTACATTTCCAGAGGCATTTTAGTAACCCCTTGGCTTATAGAGAGGTTTCCAACATATCCAATAGATTACTGTGTAACTGTATCCCATAAACACATAACTAATTATGTATTTAATAATGCTCAGTGGAAGAACATGTAGACCAACTCTCAGTATACAAACAGAGAAGCAGCTGCATGGATTCAGCATAACCCAGAGCCCTAGCTTTAAACCAGTGAGATATCAATGTGCTGGTGAACTGCTCTGCTTAGAATTCATTAGGAGAGGTGCTTTAGCCTAGTGGCAAATACAAGTGACATGAGTAACCTCTGGATCTCCAGCTTTTCATGTACTACAAATTCCATCATCTCCATCTAGATGTTGCATGGCTTAGGGTCATAACAGCTGTAGTTAAATATCACAGATAGCCTTGTGAGGCAAATTTGCTCAGTAACTGATTTAGTGTAAGCGCCACGCTTACGTTGTGTTCAGAGGGGAACTGACCGCTCCAATGCTCAGGGGAAGGCCGGCCCCCTCTACTTTTTGTCTTGTGGGGTGGCCGCATTCAGTCTCTCCTGTGAACCAGTGCGCCCTGGTGTTTGTCTGGGCGACCGACTTGCTTGCTTCTGCCCCTTGCGGATCCTGCCGCGTTTGATGATAGTCCCTTGCTGAGTTGGGCGCGAGTCACTGGGGAATCCTACAGTGACGTCACATCCCAGCTCTTAAAGGGACAGAACCATTTAGTGCTCCACCTCCTGGGGGTGGGGGAATCCGCATATAAACTGCCTGGTCAACGCATCAGTAGCCCTTTTGTGGTGCTCCAGTGCAGTTGTAGTTTGTTTGAGCTCCGTGTATGATGCTTGGCTTGTCGTCCTAGATTTACCGGTGTCCAGTGTTGTGGCTTCAGCTCTGGCTGACTACCCACTCTGGTACTGACCCCTGACTTGTCTGACTACCGGTTGGATTTGACCATCAGCTCTGGCTGACTACCCACTCTGATACTGACCTCTAGCTTGTCTGACTACCAGCTTGGTTTTGACCTTCGGACTGGCCGACTTCCTCTGGTTCTCTACCTTGGTTGCCTATATCTTCTGATATTGACTGTAGGCCTAAGTCAGTCCATTTATTCATTGATTGCCTTTTCACTTGATATTGACATCAGCTATACGATCTATTTCTGGGTCCTAACCTCAGTATCGGTGCTATTGTAGCGATATATTTCTGGGTCCTAGCCTCAACATCGGTGCTATTGCATGTACTCCTTTCTTTAGAGTTGCAGGTGCAGTCTACTATTTCTGGTAGTAGTTTTTGCTTCCTGCTTAGCTCTCTATCTCCGCCTGAGTGTATATTGATTTTCATACTATATTATTGTGCAATAAAGGTGGTGTTTCTAATTACTGTACATTCTCCTGTTTCTTCCTTGGGTTCCGTGACATTTAGGCTCTTCATCTTTCTTTCATTACTTTTACTGTTATGAATTTTTGTGGATCACTGTAGGCACTTCCCATGTTCCACTAAAATTCTTGGGCCTAGATGCACTAAAGGTTAAAGAGGGCTACGAATTTCAATGTTCTGTCGGAGGAGTGTCGTAGGCACATCCACAGTATTCACCAAACTGTGTACGACATTACATCACCAGCACTCTGTCAAAAATATGCACAAATCGACATCAATCTGACAGGTTTATGAATTTTCATTCATCACATCGACAATGGCTTATTTCCATATGGTAATGAAGCATAATGACTCATTTCCATTTGTAAATGCTGAATAGTGAGACACATTCCTATGCAAGGGGGATTATTGATATGATAATGTGACACTTTGACTCATTCAGTAAACTCCGATAGCAGCCTCTGCTGTCAGAGTTCACAGTCTCCACTTCACTTGCCTCAGGCTGTCATAGTCGGGGTCTCCCCTGTACTTTCCTATGGAGTAACAGCAGGAAGAGCTATGACAATTCTGAACAGCATTCTCTGTGCTTCCCTAACCAGCCAGTAGGGAAATAAAGAGAAGGCTTTCAGCACCATGTACAGCATTGAATGACATAGGGATGTGTATTGCTCACTCTTGTGGCATTTAAAGGGTTAAAATAAACTGAAACGGTACACCAAGAATTACACAATGTTCCACCCCTTCGACATCCCCCTTAGTATATCGATATATATATAGTATATATATATATATATATAAATATATATATACTAATTCCATTCTATTTCACCTCTTCATTGGACAGGAACTGCCTTCATTCAACATTTAACACTTTGAGTACCAGAGAGGTAGGAAGGCTTTGCTTAGCAATATGTTTCCTACCCTTTTGGTACTCAGAGGGTTAATAGGCAAGGTATGGGGCTGCATACCTTGCCTGTATATGTGTGCTTGTGTGTGTGTGTAACAAAATGTCTTTTTATTTAAATATATTTTTACATTTATTAAAACAGACCTCAAGGGGGGTATCATGACCCCTCAGGACACCCACCTAGCATGGGGGTGACAATTGCCTGTTTATTAATTGCACTTTCCAAGAATGAACCGGTGATAGGGTTCATTCATTGAAGGCAGAGCTTCTAGTAGATGCAGCTTTTACTTCTACTACAAGTGCTGCCTTCAATGAATGAAGCCTGCCACCAGGTTCATTCTTGGAAAGTGTGGCGGTGCACTCTGATCATTGAATCAGTCACCCAGTCTGACCCCGGTGACTGATTCAATGATGAGAGCGCAGCCCTGTGCTTTCTATGAATGACCTGTGACAGAGTTCTTTCATTCTACACAAGCATTTGATGCTACAAGCGGCTTATACAGCCACCGGCAGCATCAAGACGGCAGAAAATGCCTTTGGAGTAGCCCCTTGGATCATCTTTCCTTTTGGATAGATGATCCATGATAAGGGGGCTATCAGGAGGGGTCCTGGTGCCCCCTGGAGGTCTGAAAGTTTGAATTAATTATATAAAGTGCATATGACCTATTTGAAACATAGGTCATATGCCTTGTTATTAATAAATGGGAAATTGTCGACCCCATGCTAGGGGGGTGTCATGAGGGGTCATTTATTTAATAAATGTAAAAATATATTTAACCCTTTGAGTGCCAGAGACGTACACAACACATTGCTCTGCAGTGCTTTGCAAACCCCTCTGGCACTCAAGGGATTAAATAAAAAGGCATTTTTACACACAAACACACATATATGGGCAAGGTATGCAGCCCCATACCTTGCCTATTAACCTTTTGAATACCAGAGGGGTAGGAAACACATTGCTAAGCAATGCCTTCCTACCTTTCTGGTACTCAAAGGGTTAAGTGTCAAATGAAGGACAAGTTCTGCTGAATAAAGGCAGTTCCTGTTCAACGAAGAGGTGACGTTGAATGGAGTTAGTATGTCGAAGGGGGGAACATTGTGTAGTTCTTGGTGTACTAGTTCTGTTCATTTTAACCCTTTGAAAGCCACTGGGTGAGCAAAAATCCTGTATGCTAATAGGGACCTTCTGCAACCTTCCCCTTCCATCTGACAATTTTGGTGAATATGTCAATGTGTGTGCGGATCGAACTGTTGGAGTGATTTGAACACATCGACAATATCATATCAACACCACATCGACCTTTAGTGCATCTAAGTCTTGTCTCTAGTCAACTGCCTAATCTGCCTATTGAAAAATCCTGATCTGATTAATCAGAGTTTTCCCTATAGGAATAGTGGTTCTTATTTTTTTTACCTAGGTAGGAATAGGATACATTGATATAGCATTATTATTTTTGTTTTGTTTTGCATTAGAGCTTTGTCACAAGCGACATCTGTACAGAGATATTTTACTATCTATGTTGTATCTCATTAAGACTGAAGAAGCCTATTGTTTTTTATAAAGAGGTTTGTGTTCAGCAAACACAAGCAACTGCAGAAACCTATGCAAAAAGTAGTTATAAAGAACAGTTGTAAGAAAGAATCCCACCAAAGTCTTTATGGTACAGTCTTACTAGAGATATTTGGGTCTTAAATGTAATTAACTTTATTGCTATGTGCTGTAAGAGGTGGTTCACAGATTTATTATTTAGTGTACTCATACAAACTAGATCTATTGTTTTTTTGGGGAATTCAAATATTTCCTTTAATACTATGTGTAAATATATATTGCATATTTTTATTGATAACATATAACATGCATAAGAAAACAAAAAAAGCTTTATTTTCATGATTCTGATCCTTCCTCAGATTGTTTGAAAGGTGTTTGTTGAAAAATACCAGAAAATATGTTCTGCTAGGTCTCCCATATACTGAACTGCTCTATCTGTGTAGGCCTTTTCTTTATATTATCAATTATGGGTTAAATAGTATAAGGTGCACAATACATTTTTTAAATGGGCAATAATTATGTATGTATTATTTTTAGATGTGTTTAATATGTTTTAAAAATGTTGCACATTATTTATGTGAAGGGCATAGGCTGTTAGTAATATCCCCCTCAATCTCTGGGTCATGAGCAATAGCATGCCCTTGCCACTGTAAATGAGTCATACTGTTCACATTTAGGCTTATATTTAAATGTAACTGATGAGACCTGGTTCTCATCAATTACAAGAGAAGCTAGCTAGCAACATTAATTAATTCATTCATTCATAATTTTGTTCTCATTGAACCCACACATGTTTTTATAAGAGAACACTGTCAAATCTTCCTGAATGCATAGTGCAGTTCACATTGTGATCTAATTGATTGCACTGGGTTAACTTTTAAATGAAGTTCATGGTAGTGAATGAGGTTGGGATTTATTTTCAGCATTGCTATCATTGGCTCTATTTTTATTTCCATTTTAATTCTATGGGGGTAATTGTAGCTAAAATCATTGATAAAGTTATCACTTGCGGTGGAATCCAAGCCTTGATTGGCTCCCTGTACTGTCAGGACACTTGGAATGTCAGTGGTATCCTGACTGATGCCAGGATAGCCCTGTTAGATCTCAAGAGAGCCCTGTTAGAGCCTAGGAGAGACATGTTAGAACATAGGAGAGCCTCGGTATTCCTGACAGTGCTCTTTGTCTCCATGCATTGAGATATATACTTATATTTGCTTTAAGGCCAGATTACATGGACCTTAAATTTTTACAAGTTAAAGGGATAGTAATACTTCGTTTTAACTTTATTTTATTTTGTAGGCATTAAAAAAACATGAAGAATGATATAAGTCTTATCTCTCAAACCTTTATGGTTTATGAGATATTCACAAGCAAAGTTTCCCCCTCCCGCCCCTTTTACCTACTGTAAACAATCTCTTCTCAGATGTGGAATGCAGTCCATAGACTGGACAGATAACAGAAGGGTACACTCTTATTCCTATGAAAACAATGAAATCCCTGGCCCCCTTGATAAGCTTTTCAGGTTTTTCTGTTATCTTAATTGAAGATTGTCCCTCTCTGCAGTCTACCTGGGCAGCTCCCTTCTGCCCTGGCTGAAAAGTGTTACATCAGTAAAAGGGGCGGGAGGGGGACACTTTGCTTGTGAATATCTCTTAAACCATAAAGGTTTGAGAGATAAGACTTATATCATTCTTCATGTTTTTTTAATACCTACAAAATAAAATAAAGTTAAAATGAAGTATTACTATCCCTTTAAGGCACACTTATTCTTAAAGGAAAATAAAAGAAAGGCACGGTTCTCGTTTAATGACTGATCTACTTACTAACACCCCTGCACTCATACTGTTCGGGGTATGTCAAGACTACAGTTGAGAAACATAGCTCTACAAACAGCGTACATCCTGTCTGTTCCCACTACTTTGCCAGAATCTTTACATTCCTTTCTATATACAAAACATAACAAAGTAAAGTCACACTAAGCTTCCAAGGAAAGCAGTTCTAGTATTTGTTTTTATCCAGAGACATTTCTTGGGTCTAGATACATCTATGATACATGTTTTAATGCTTTTCTGATATTTTATCTCTTTTGCAGTGAAATTAGTAGCAACACGTGGATTGATGATAACAGCAGATATTCTAGCAGGGTTTGGGTTTATCATCCTCCTTCTGGGGCTCGACTGTATCAAGTTCCTCACTGATGAGTCAGACATCAAACTAAAGATCTGCTATGTTGCTGGAATCACTCTGCTTATTGGTGGTAAACAAAGATGTACATTACGCTATTTAGATTTTTGTACTGCATGAACACTTGAAAGCCATTTAAAGAAAATCAAAAGAAGAATGCAATAATGACATCTGTTTGCCCTTACTGAGGCTAATGTACTAAAATGGACTGGAGAAATTGTAGAGTGAACCAGCTGTACCTTAGGGACATTTTCATTAGCTTAAAGGGATAGTAATGTTTCATAGTAAAAGCAGCTCTAATTAATCATCATAGTATTTGGACTTTGGAGAGTGTTATTTCAATGCTGTCAGAGTTGTAGTTCAAGAGTAATTTAATGACAAAGTATCCCCCTCCAGCCCCTTTTACTGATGTAACACTGCTCAGCCAGATCAGAAGGGAGGTGCCCAGGTAGACTGCAGAGAGGGACAATCTTCAATTAAGATAAGGAAAAAACCTGAAAAAATTGTCGGGGGGGGGGCAGGGATTTCATTGTTTTCATAGGAAGAAGATTGTCCCCTTCTGTTATCTGTCTGGTCTATGGACTGGATTCCATATTTGAGAAGAGATGGCTTACACTAAGTAAAAGGGGCGGGAGGGGAAACTTTGCTTGTGAATATCTCTCAAACCATAAAGGTTTGAGAGATAAGACTTATATCACTCTTCATGTTTTTTTAATGCCTACAAAATAAAAAAAAGATAAAACAAAGTATTACTATCCCTTTAAATGAGACTTTTAACCCTTGAATACTAAAGAGGTCTCCAACAAATTTATTTGCAGTGCATGTATCTCTAGAAGCCCCATTTAAAGCAATGAGTCTTTTTACTTATCCACTATGGCACATTGGCACCATTTCTCCAGTTCTGCTTAGCACATAAGATTCACTATGATGGAACTTAGCAGGTATATGGAAAGTAATGCAGTGGCTGACAGATTCTTGACAGCGATCAAATAAATCGAACAAGTCTAAAGTTGTATATGCACTCATTAAGGCTGTAGATCATAATGTAATTCTACAAGTCCATTTCATTGAAGGGATAGTAGTGCTGAATAGTGAACAGAAAAAACGATTACACGGTTTAGCCTGATGAGTAAAACAAGGGCACTCCCACTGCTGAGAGAAGTTTTATTGCATGTCAGACTTGCAGGTTTTGGTTTATGGTCAACTGACCAGAGATGTACATAGACTTATGTAGCAACAGTGCACCATAATGTTTCAGTCTATGGAAGAACTGTTCCAGCCCAGATTTTGGTAAGCACACTGAAAGAAAAAAACACACTTAAAATAGCTGGAGTGCAACCAATTTTGATCAAAATAGCTAAAAGCAAATACACAAAGTATTGATGCACATCCATATTTTCATCCTATTTAATCTTTACTTTGTAGCATCTTGCCTGCATATCACCATTCACCACTATATTAAAGATGAGGATTTAGTGACATAATATGTCCATAGTATGCTAAGCTTGCCACCATTATAGGCAAGTCCTAACCTTAAAGGGATAGTAATACTTCATTTTAACTTTATTTTATTTTGTAGGCATTAAAAAAACATGAAGAATGATATAAGTCTTATCTCTGAAACCTTTATGGTTTAAGAGATATTCACAAACAAAGTATCCCCCCCCCTGTTCAACCAGATAAGAAGGGAGATGCCCAGGTAGACTGCAGAGAGGGACAATCTTCAATTAAGATAATGGAAAAAGCTGAAAAACTTTTCAAGGGGGGAAGGGCTTTCATTGTTTTCATACAAAGAAAATTGTCCCCTTCTGTTATCTGTACTGTCATACAACCAGACTCACATCTGAGAAGAGATGGCTTACACTAGGAAAAAGGGGCGGGGAGGGGAACTTTGCTTGTGAATATCTCATAAACCATAAAGGTTTGAGAGATAAGACTTATATCATTCTTCATGTTTTTTTAATGCCTACAAAATAAAATAAAGTTAAAACGAAGTGTTACTATCCCTTTAATATTCTTTGCCTTATGAGCTGAATCTCTCCTGCTTTAGGTATTTCCTAACCTTAATTACTTTATCCTGAGAGCTGTGTCTTTGCCAGCTTTACTCATTAATGGACAGAGAGAGACTCCCTGACAGGCATTATATAGTGTACTAAAGATAATGAACATTGCACCTGGGGGTGGGAGGGGTGTTTAAACCAATAGAAGCTAGTCAAAACTTCCAAAAGTACAATTCTAGTCCTGGTTTTGGAAGGCACACGCGCACATTTTAAATTACTGCAGTGCAACCAATTTTGACCAAAATAGCTAAAAACAAATACACAAAGTAATGGTGCACATCGATATTTTACATGTTTTATTTCACCTCAAGCGTGATTTTTCTATATGCTTGTTGTGTTAATGTCTGAGATATATGTCCACATAAAATCCATACATGTGAGTAGACCATTGCACACACAACATTTTGGAAGAGATATAAGGCAATATTGGTTCCCTCCACTGACTTTCTTTTTTCTATATTACATCAACCTCTATAAATGTGTTCACACCATGTTCCCGGTTGTTCATCTATTTTTTTTTTCATCTGTTTTGTCAGGTGTCCCAGGGATAATTGGCTCAGTGTGGTATGCCATCGATGTTTATGTGGAGCGATCATCCTTAATTATTCACAATGTTTTCCTTGGAATCCAGTATAAGTTTGGTTGGTCCTGCTGGCTTGGAATGATCGGATCATTGGGGTGTTTTTTATGTGGAGCAGTACTTGTATGTAATCATTATCTTTTTAAAGGTAAAAAAGAGTGTTTTCACATCTTATCTCACATATGTTCCTATGGTAAAATAATACATTTTTTATTAATATATTATTGTATGTTTAACCCTTTGAATTCCAGAGCGGTGTGCAATGCATTGCTTTGCAATGCACAGCACACCACTCTGGCACGCAAAGAGTTAAACAAAAATAAAGAATAGTCATACCTTTACTCCAAATTAAAAGGCAAACCAGCATTAAAGTGTTAGTAATGTCCAACAAAAAGTTTTTTTACATATAGAAGAGCTTAAAAAGCTGAGCTAAATGCAAAAAACTGTATGTCTAAAACCGCTATGGTTTAAAGGGATAGTAACACTTCGTTTTAACTTTATTTTATTTTGTAGGCATTAAAAAAACATGAAGAATGATATAAGTCTTATCGCTCAAACCTTTATGGTTTATGAGATATTCACAAGCAAAGTTCCCCTCCCCGCCCCTTTTACCTAGTGTAAACAATCTCTTCTCAGATGTGAGTCTGGTTGTATGACAGTACAGATAACAGAAGGGGACAATTTTCTTTGTATGAAAACAATGAATGCCCTTCCCCCCTTGATAAGTTTTTCAGCTTTTTCCATTATCTTAATTGAAGATTGTCCCTCTCTGCAGTCTACCTGGGCATCTCCCTTCTGATTTGGTTGAACAGGGGGGGGATACTTTGTTTGTGAATATCTCTTAAACCATAAAGGTTTCAGAGATAAGACTTATATCATTTGTCATGTTTTTTTAATGCCTACAAAATAAAATAAAGTTAAAATGAAGTATTACTATCCCTTTAAGAGATACAGGCATTTAAAGTTTGCTGTCTCCTACTGACAGCTGTAAAGCTGTCAGCAGGAGATCCATGTCGGTTGACACGGAGGCGCTTGAGAAGCGCCGTGATCTCGTTACTTACAAGGAATCCCTTCATTGGAATGGTCTAAAACGTGTGCTTGAAAACCAGGCACATGTTTTAGACCATTCCAAAGAAGGGATTCCTTGTAAATAACGAGATCGCGGCACTTCTCAAGTGCCTCCGTGTCGACCGACACGGATCTAATGCTGACAGCTTTACAGATGTCAGTAGGAGACAGAGAACTTTAAACGCCTGTATCTCTTAAACCATAGCGTTTTGAGAGATACGTTTTTTTGCATATAGCTCAGCTTTTTAAGCTCTTCTATATGCAAAAAAATTTTGTTGGACATTACTAACACTTTAAGATTCTCTTCTCATGAAACAGCAAAAAAAACATAAAATGAAGGCTTAAGATTTTGTTCTTTGCAGATAGCTTCAGGCATGGCATCACAATTGACAGCATCAATGACATCTCATTTTAAATCAGGAATGACATAATTAAATACATTAAAGGGATAGTATTGTCGGAAAAAAAGTATTAACTATATAGTAGCTACAATTAAAAGAGAGTACTTGGAAAATAAAGTTCTCTGCTCCTTCCCCTTTCTGCTTGACGAGCTGTAAAGCTGTCAGAAGCAGATTTGGCTCCTGGATCAGACTGCGGCTCTTCAGCAGCACCGACATAGCGATACCTGAAAAGAAATACTTAATCTGAACGGTCTACAACATGTGCCTGTTTGCAAGCACACGTTGTAGACCATTCCAATGAAATATTTATCTGTAGATATTGTTATATCAGTGCTGCTGAAGAGCCGCATCTGGTCAAGCGACCAGAATCTGCTTCTGACAGCTTTACAACTCGTCAAGAAGAAAGGGGAGGGAGCAGAGAACTTTATTTTCCTATATCTCTCAAACCATAATGGTTTGAGAGATACGAATAAGTGCAAGTCCTCTCTTTTAATTGTATGTACCATAAAATTAATACTTTTTTCTGACATTACTATCCCTTTAATAACAATAAAAATTAGATGTTATTTGCAAATCATGCTGGAAGGTATATTAAGAGGCACATCTTCAAAAGAAAAGTTGAGGAATTCATGAGCACACTAAGGGCTTGATTTTATTACCAGCGCTAAAAAAAACAGGCGTTGTGGTTTTTTAAGTCAGGTTTTAGTATCCTATTACCCGACTTGTGAAAACAAAATCAGTGGTAATTATACACACCATCAGTGAAAAAAGCTCATAGGAAACAACTGAAAACAATGTGCAAGCAGCATTCTATTAACCACGCTCAGTATTACTGCCTGTTTTGTTGTTACATTTTCTGTCGGTAATCCTGTGCCTCAGAGTTGAGGCATAGTAGCCACAACGACGGTTACAAAACCATTGTTGTTCAACAAAAGCAGTGCAGAATACAGTATACATCATAGAAATCCGACATATTGTGCCCCCATCAACATATTAACCCCCCCTTTGAAATTTGAATTATAGGGCTTTCTTTCACCATTTTAATTCAACAAATATTGTTCACATTCAACATTTTAACCCCCCTCTTTAAAATTTGCAGTGCTCCCAATACTTTCTTTCTCCATTTAAATTCGACATTGTTATTCTACAATTTTTTTCAATATGCCATCGTTGTATTTGTATTACATGATTAACCCTATGAGTACCAGAGAGGTAACAATGCATTGCAATGTGTTTGCTACCCCTCTGGTACTCATAAGGTTAATAGGCAAGGTATGCAACTGCATACCGCATACCTTTCCTGTATATGGGTAATAAATGTTTTTTTCTATTATATTTTAAATGTTTTACTTGGGTCAGTCCCAAAATGGAGTCCTTAGGTAACTCTTGCTCTTCTTTTATATGGGTTCCCCACTCTTATGCTTGCATGCAGCTGTGTCCTGATCACCTGCTTTATTGAACCTTAAAAGACGATCTGCTAGACAAAATACAAATGACAGAAATGGGGCGACAGTGCCTCTAAGAGCAATCTCTTTTAGCAGTTTTGTCCCTTTTGATCTTATGTATGTCTCCCCATTTCAGATGGGTACTCACAAGAAATGGAGGCTCAATCAGCCTCTGAGTATAAGTGCACATCAGTATAATACCACTTCGGTATAGGATAACGTCACTCAGTCTCCATCTCTCCACAATTCACATTAAGGAGTGAAAGATGGAAACACTACCTGGGCTATTATTAAAAAGCCTTTATTTATTGGTAGTTAGGACAAAGGTATATTTAAAAAAAAAAAAAAAAAAATATAGAAAAATGATATTTTTTATATTATAGACTATCCATTTTTTAAGCTGTTGTGCTTATACAATTTATCACCTGCCACTTGAAGGGTCACTTTACATTTGGAAGAAATATTGTATAGTCTATAGCACTAGATTTGATCTATCACATTTGATTAATAAAACTGTAGCAATCATTTTGAAAGAAATACATGAATCATAGCATGAACTTGCCTACAACCTACAAATTCATCAATCATACATGCAATTGTCCCCCAACCTAGTGGTCAGTTTACACTTGGCTCAAATGCCGAGTAATCTGCCACCTTGTAAACTAGATTACAACGCACTGCAAACTGCCTGGCATGGGAGAGCTTAAGGGAGACATGGTTGACCTCGGCAATAGTGGATGGGTGCACATGGAGTCACTCGGGTAGCTGTAGTAGTCACGGTCTTTTACAGCTGAATAAGAACTAATCTGTCAAACCTTGGAAGATCTGTCATGCTTCAAAAGGGCCATCTTGCTGCAATTTAATAGAAGAATGACCAATTTAAATCTTACTTTTGGCCATTTTTTTTATGTATCCCAAATTAAAAAATTCAGGATACATACTGGCCATAATGGAATGACAAGATTCAGGAAAAAGGCTGCTAAGAAGTCTTTTCCCAAATCTTTTGCAGATTTTGTTAGAGAAACTAAAAAGGCTAAAAAGATACTTTTGTTGGCCAAAATTAAATTAATCTGTAAAGGAATCTCAGTATCTGTGGGAAATTTGGTGTGAATCCAAATTTTGCTTTAGGCCTAATGTTGCTTTAGGCCTGATAAGAAAAATGAATTAAAACAAAAATAACATACCATATCTTTTTCTGAAAAAATTCTGATCTTATTTGTATGAAAATTTCTTTATTTTGTAGTGGCTAGCAATGCAATCAATATAATCCAAAATCTCATCCAAATCGGAAATTGCATTCACAAGTTTTGCCTTTGAAAAATCCAATTTAAAACAGATCTTACTTCTGAAGCTAATCTATGACAACGCTACCATGCTACCAAAATGCAAGGTAGCAATTAGAGAAGGCCGCTAAACTAAAAGACATTGATTTCATCTGCATCAGAGGGAGCAGAATGCAAATCCTCAGTTTCATTATTTTGAGGAAAAGGAACTAATTTTGTGGTTAGGATGATGTATTTTCATTTCAGTTTAGAATAAGACCATGTTCAAATGACTTCCCCAGTATGGACCTCACTGGAACTCTAGTCAAACAACCCTCCATATAATAGATGAACTGAAACCATTTATGGGCTACATGTTCCTCAGAAATTTGCAGATTTAACACAAATAATAAGCTTCCTCACTCTTTCTCAATGTGTCAGAGGATTGCTTAAAAGTATCCTGGCCAGTACATATTCTTATACACATGCACATTATTATATGTAGATATATACATATATGAGATCTGTGATTCACAGTCTAACACATCATCCTTGTTCCAGTGTCCACTGTTATCCACAGAACCACCTATACACATTTTGCTTCCACAGTTTTGTTCCATTGTTCACTAGTCCCCTCAGAAGCATTCATACATAGTCTCTTTCATCAGCTTTGTTCCACTGTCCACTGGTATTCACAGAACCACCCATACAGTGCCTACTCCCACAGCCCTCTGGTAGTAACAGAATCACTCATATACCACTTGACACCTCTGGCTTGTCCAGTGTCCAACTTTTTCTAATCATAGTACACCTCCTTCCTCTCCACCCATGTCTTTATCAAATCTTCATCATCTCACACACAGAAAAAGTCTCTCTTTCTCCATCTCTCAAGGTCTTTGTCTGTCAGCCAGGTTTCCCTACTCTAGCTCTGCCTGTCCATGTCCTCGTAAAACAACAAAGACCTTTCTAAACCTCTTCAGCTTTCTCCATTGCCTCAAATGCAGGTGACCCCCCACAACAAATCTCACCCACCACATAGATGTACGCTTGCCACAGATTCAAATGTCATTGATACAAAAAAAGTCAGCTCCACATAACATACTAAGAAAGTGGAGAAATTCTGGGGCAAAGAAAATGCATCCTAAGACATAAATACAGAGTCCATTGCAGCATTCAATGGGTTAAAAGCCCTATTTAACTAAATGTAAATTTGCATGATTTTTGTTCATTCCTTATGGTGCTGTTTGTTTGCTCCAGAATTGCTTGTCTTTAGCTTGATGAATAAGGCCCAGTTTATTTTGTGGAGGATGAAAATGTACACTAACAGTGATGCAATTCTGTAGGTAAACCATGTGCACCGCAGGCAACAAATAAAATTCTTCAGTGCTTTGAATAGGGATTTTAACCCATTGTATGCTAGGAAGGAGTCCAGTTGCTTTGGATTGTGTTGGAGACCTCTGTAGCATTCAATGGGGCAAAAGCCTGAAAACTGGACAGATGGCACTAACAACTGTAGGCTGAGGACAGGAAGGGTGGGGAAGATACTGTGCTGCAGGGCATTTAAAAAGTTTCTCTCTATGGAGGGCCTCACAGTGATGGCCCTTGGGTCAAATTTGGCCACAAGCCACACATTCTGGCCTGTGGGGTTGTATGTCTGTTCTTCAGCATTTTATCACTAAATGCACACCAGCATCCAGCATTAAAATTTCATGCCAGCAAGACCTGTACATCTTTCCCATAAAATGATCTGGGAAACTGACACTGACCAAGCTGTCTGTGCCATGTTATTTAATGGTATACACATTAGCATTGAACAAAGTAATGCCCCAAAATACCCACAAACAACCTCATTGCCCTTCCTTTTGTTCAAGCAGTGTTCACTGGAGGCTTTTTGGTGTATGTAGCTTCATAAATTGGCATTAGGCAAAGGAACTGTATAGTGATGCCAGTGTCTAATGTAAGCTACGTCTCCTTGTCTATTTCTATTAAGCCCCCTCATCCTTGCCCCAACTTTAAGTGTCTAGGGTTTGTCCTGCAATGTGTTACACTGTACTAGTCCAGTTAACCAGAATATTGATCCCAAGACCAGCAGTGCATTGCTTTACACTGCATTACTGTCAGCTCTTAGGTAATGTACGTGGTTGCAACAACCAGAAGTATTAGTGTGATTCCTCTTGAACTACATTGATATGTGACTTATGAATATGTGCTTTGCATAAGGATACCCATTTCCCACACCTCCTTTATCCTGCCAAGAGAGAACATTTGCATTATTCCCATGTCGCAGTCTGCATTTTTTAATCTGACATTTTATTTTACAGCACCTAGGCTATAACCATTTTACTAAATATGAATAGCACAATAAAACATTTTACAATTTTTTTTTCCAATCTGAGCTCACTGAAAACATAATCTATCCAAAAGAAAATTCAGGACTTCTGCATGTGAGTTTCTTAAATCTAAAATGTCACATTATGCATATCCCAGACTATAATAACTATGATAAGAATGACTATAATTTTCTATTTGTACTCAAACATTTTCAAAGGTATCAGTGATCATCCTGTTGTGTCATCATCTTCTGTTGGTCATAATACTCAATACTCATGGGGAGATTCACTAAGCAGTGATAAAGAGGTGATAAAGTGGAGATAATTTCTCCAGTTTTATCACTTCTCCAATTCCTTTGTTATTCTATGGAGGTAATTCACCAAGATTTCTAGACCTTTGGAGATCTCAGTGCATAGGATCCATAGAATAACGTAGGAACTGGAGAAGTGATATCACTGGAGATGTCATCACCGCTTTATCACCTCTTTATCACACATTTGCGCATAACCCCCATTGTTTCTCAGAAACCCCTCTAGCATTTAATGTATTAAAAAAACATTTAAAACAATTGGGTTGTTTATTTCTCTCCTATGATGCACTTGTTTTTTTTTAACATAGTGCAGGTAGCACACATCAGGGGCTACATTCTATTGCAGGTGATAAATGTTAACACCCGTTTTATCAAACATTTTCCTATTAAAGTCTGTGGGGAAAACTGGAGATAAAATCAGTGATAAAATTAGCACCTGCAATAGAATCCAGCCCCAGATGTGCAACAGTATTGAGAAACATACACCAAAGAGAACAGACACAATTAGCTGAAAGAGAAGACTTCTATAAGCAGACTTCTCTACTCCATGCTACTCCCTTCTTGCCATGATTCCAATCTCAGATACATTATTTGACAAACACGTAAACCAGCTTTACCAAAAGGGAACAAATAAAAACTCAAATTAATTTAAATAGAACATTTACCCCTTGAATGCTTGCTATTTTCACAATGTATTAGAGACCTCAAAGGGGTTAAAAAGCACAATCGGAGGAATTTGCATATGTCCCCTATGGTGCAGTTGGTTTACCCTACAACTGTCCTGCTCCACTTTTAGACGTAAGGCACTCCACAAGGGCATTCACTTGACTCCTATATCTTACAGACTGCATAAACAATCTTCTCCTGTGTTTCTGTTCTCTACTTTCCTGGTGAAATCGTGTGGAAGAACTACTAAATGATGATAAAGTCTCCAGAGAGTGAAAACCATCCTGATTTAGTTTATGGCAATTTATTATAAAATGTCAGAAGTGTTTAATGCTTGTAAACATGTTCCATAAAATAGCAAAGCATTTGCAGAGCTTCCACTAAATGGTGCTTTTTAAAGGGTGCTCTGAAAATACTGGAAAATGTGTTAAGGGTGCCTTGAACAAAAAAGGTTGAGAACCACTGTTGTAGAGTTATATTATAAATGGGAAACAGACAATATCTGAATTAAGTCAACAAGTTTGCATAAGCACATTTACCCTTTAAGTGCCAGAAGGATGCCCAATGTATTGGACATAGTTAAAACTATTCAGTACAGTGCAAGTAATGGCTTCTGCCATTAAAAATTAGTAATGGATGCTAAGTATTGCATCTTAGTTTGTGTTCACACTATTATTTTGTATCTTTGCACCCACAGCATGTAAACTCTCTCTCTGCTTCTGTAGTTGCACCACAGCTATAAGACTATATTTGTTAATATATTTTATTATTTCTATAGGAGCAGCCCACTAAATATGAGTGTTACAAGTCATGCAATAACCAAAGGTCCCCATTGTGCCTTTTTCAAATAAGAGTTATAGGAATAGTAATGTCCTATAATAACTTTATAAGGTATTGTACATTTAAAGAAATAAATTATGTGCAGAAAATACCATCTCTCAAACCTTTATCATTTGAGAGATATTCACATCTAAAATTCCCCCTCCCTCTCCTTCTCCTGATGTCAAAGTGTGCTTGCAAACCAGGCACACTTTGTAGACCATTCCAGTTAAGTCATTCTTTTTAAATAATGCAATTTCGGCTCTCCTGAAGAGCCGCCAGCTGGTTCCAGGATCGGGATCTTGTGCTGTCAGCACAGCGCTGACATCAGGAGAAGGGAAGGGAGAGTTTGAGAGATGGGGAGTTATTATAGGACATTAGTATCTCAGTCCTTTGAATGCAATGCAGTGGATTTGAGATATAGCTGGTAGAGATGAAAATATCACTGTCTGGCTTCTGCAGGATTTCTCACGGGATGTCTGTTTTTGTTCCACATTTTTGTCCCAATGAAACCAATGGGGATTATTAAAAACCTTTAGCTGAGTCTTTGATATCAATGGGAAAAACAATTTCTATCCAACACTTTGCTCTTTACACTTTAGTATTGGCAAAACTGAGAGTAAAATAGGAGAAACAGTAGTAAAGAGGAGCAAAATGGCATTATTTACTTTCCACATTCCGAATTTCTGGAAAAGCCAAGAATTGTACTAAATTCCCAGATATTCCTGTAAGGAGAAAACATGGGTTGTGCTTGACTCTAGTATCAGCTTCATATGAACTTTTGTGATTCAATGATTCATTCACTGGTTAATGAGAAAATATGGATTCTGAGAGCATCAGTTAGGGAACGAATATGCACACAATCACAAAACTTGCAACACACACACACGCAAACACAAAAAGTCTGTGAACCCCTTACAGTTATAAAATATTTCACACCTTCAAGTTTTTCAAATTGTAATCTAAGTCCTAATAATAAATAAAATAACTTAATTAAACAATTGACACAAATCTTTATACGTTGTCCACATTAACTATTTCAACATTCAATATCCATAGTTGAAGAGAAAGTGTACCTTTAGACTTAATAGCTGATTTTACCAACTTGAGCAGCAATGACCTAAGAAATCAAATCCTGTAACTGTTATTCAGTCTCTCATGTTGATTTTGACATATTTTGCCCTATTACTCCTTACAGAACTGCATCAGTGATGTTGCATTTGAGGGCTTCCTTTCATGGACAGGTTGCTTCAGGTTCTGCTTTGACTGGGCCATTACAAACCATGGATTTTTTTCTGCAGCCATTCTTTTGTCGATCTGCTTGTATGTTTAGGATTATTTTCTTGTTGTATAACCCTCTTTTGTTTGAACCTCAATTTTCCTCTGGAATCTTTTTCTCTTCAAAATTAATGGTTCTGTCAATGATGACAAGCTGTCTAGGTTCTGAGGCAGCAAAGCTTCACCAAATCATAACACTCTTCCACCATGCTTGACAGTTGGGATAAGGTTCTTCTCTTCAAACTCACTGTGGCTAAAATGTGTCCAATGAACATTGCTACAGTAGGCTTGTGGATCATCGATTTAATCTTTGGAGAACTTCAGAAGGGCAGCAATGTCCTGTTTAGAAAGCAATGGTTTTCTCCTAGTTATTACCCCATGACCACCATTCGTGATCAGTCTTTTTATGATAATTAAGTAATTAATACTCACATTAGCAAAGGCAAGAATGCCCTGCAGGTCATTGGATGTTACCCTGTAATTCTTTGTGATTTCACAGAGGATGCACCTAGTTGCTCTTGGAGACTGAAGAAATTTTGGATGTCTAACTACTCCTGGGTAGAGTGACCGTTATCTGCCTGACAGTGGATGGATGAAGCCCCAAATTCTTAGCCTTTCTGAAGATCTCATGGTGAAGCCCAAGCTCACACAGTTAATGATCCTTTTCTAGGGTGTGGCCTCCCAAACGTTCACCTGCGTATAATTATTTAAAGAACTGTCTCTAATTATTTAATTGGACTGATGAAACCAGTGGTTTACTTACTTCAGCGTGTCCTGCCTTGGTAAATATCAACAGTATTGGATATTTAGACAAGAACTGTTTTTCATTCATGAAGGTGGTAAAACTAGGCAATGTTCATACTTATCACTGGGGTTCATAAACGTCTTCTCACTACTGTAGACACACATATACACAAACACTTGCATATATAAAAACACACTCTGCTCTAGCAGTCCTACCTTGTTCACATATTAATTTGTAGTAACCTGTATTCGGCAATTCTTCTGCCTTGTTCAGAGTAGTAGAGACCTGGACAGGAAGCTTTTTTGAATGGCTAAGAGAATGCAACACGGCTCTTTTAGTTTTTTTTACCATACATCACTTGATCCATTTTTATATAATCTAATTGATTACATACACACATCACTTGATCCATTTTTATATAATCTAATTGATTACATACACACATCACTTGATCCATTTTTATATAATCTAATTGGTTACATACACACATCACTTAATCCATTTTTATATAATCTAATTGGTTACAATTGCAAACAGAACTCTATACAAAACACTTTATTCATGAAATGTGTTTCAGGTGTTGAAAAACAGATGGTTTCATACTAATAACAAACTTAGTCTAATTTCTCTCATTCCTAGTCACTAGCATTTAAGGGGTTAATCAACTAAAAACATTTGAATGTGATTTATCAAAATGTCAGGCTAGAGAGTTCTCCACTGAGACTGATGTACTAAGAAGTCGTTGAATCAGTTGAGGTCAAACCAACTGTGTGCTAGGGGAGAAATAAATTGTTGCATTGTTTAAAATGGGAGTTTGAACCCTTTGAATGCTGTAAATAAATGTAAATATGGGTAATTCCTATTTGCCTCTATGGTGCAGTTGGTTTGGTCCTGAATTATTCCAGTTATTCTTAGTACATGCAAATAAATGTGTTAGAAACTTCCCTATCATCTAAGTAGAAAATTATATACTATAATGAAATGCATTTTGCAAAACAAAGTTTCCAATAAGTAGTTAAAATCAGAAAGAAATTCCCCAACTGAAATGAAATAGCTGGAAACATCCATATCTGTTATCTATTAAAACAGGATGTATAAGAGACTGCATTTAAACATATGCTGAAATTTTAGATTAGATCAGCAAGCTCAAACCTCCATAGTATTAACAACTGATCCTGCCACCTGCAGTGATAAATGTTGCTGTAAATTTGATATACAACATGCATATAACCTGCACAAATGCATTATTCACAACAGCTCTCCGAAAGCACTTGGAAAACAGTTTTCTGTCAATATTTAGGTCTAATATATCATGGTTCTATTTCAGAAAAATCATATGACAGATCACCTATATTAATGAGCTCTGGTTTAATCGTGGTGTGTCATAGGTGAACATGAAGTAGGGATGTTGCTGTGCTTATTTTAGCTCAAAACTTCCCACTGGTAAAGCAAGATACATATGCTGCTATATTTGTCATAAAAAAATTATAGGCACTATGCACAACCAATTATACCAGTGGGAATAAATAAAAATTCTCATTGACAACTGTTTGAGCGCAAGAGAGGTGCAACATACCCTCTGGCATTCAAAGGGTTAAATGGACAATAATCTTTCAAAATAAAAGCAGCTCCAATTAATCTTCATAGTATTTGGGCAATGGAGAGTGTTATTTCAATACTGTCAGAGTTGCAATTCAAAAGTAATTGAATGATAAAGTATGCCCCTCCTGCCCCTTTTACTGATGTAACACTGCTCACCTCAGAGCAGCAAGACTGTCCAGATGGATCACATAGAGGGATAATCTTCAGTTAGCATAAGGGAAAAACCTGAAGAACCTGTCAAGGGGGGCAGGGTTTTCATTCTTCCCACACTAAGAAGATTGTCCCTTGCTGTGAGCTGTCTGGTCTTAAGACCAGATTCCACATCTGAGGGGAGGTGGCTTACACTAGGTAAAAGGGGTGGGAGGGGGATACTTTATCATTCAATTACTCTCTCTCTCTCTCTCTCTCTCTCTCTCTCTCTATATATATATATATATATATATATATATATATATATATATATATATATATATATATATATACAAAATGAAGAAAAAATAATTGGACCACATGGAACTGGAAAAAGAGATGACAAAGACAACATACTGATCGAATTTCCAGAAGAACTAATTTTTTACAGTATGAATTCTTTCTACAGGAAATTGGCCCACAGATAATGGACATGGAAAAGTCCTAATGGTAATACAAGTGAAATTGACTTCATACTTACAAATAATAAAACGATTTTCATTGACTGCTCAGTCTTAAATCATTTTAACGTTGGAAGTGACCATTGTCTAGAGAGAGAGCAAAAATCAAAACTGACTGCAAGAAAAAAAGAAAGAAAATGATCAAATCAACACATCGACTCTAGTCAGCTACTGAAAAATTATAAGACTTTTGAGAAAGCACTGACTATTAATTGTGTTGCAGGGCCTTCCAGACACATACATTTCAACTCACAATGAAAAAGTAATGGAGCCTAGAAAACAAGAAAACAAGAAAAAACAACCCGAATATCAAAAGAAACAGTTGGCATGATGAAAAAGTGATGAGAAATTAAGCAAAAGAGTAATATTAGACACAGGGTAGAATATGCAGAAATGTGCAAGACTATAAGGAAGCGCACTAGAGAAGAAACACACAAGTTCAATGTTGAGTTCATCCAAAGATTTCATTATCAAAATGTCTCCCACTAGTGGGCAACCAACTAATCGGTGTATGAAACAGGTGGCCAGCATGAAAAGGGTGACATGACGTTCTCTCTCCCATCAAAAGGGCGAGATTGTCATGTCGCAGCCTTGAAAGTCACTGATTTGCAAGCAATGTAAATATACCTTGCTTATGTGTTTGTATTAGTTGTGTGTAGTCCAGTTCTGCTTCTGCTCACTGTCCACAGCTCAAAATCATTAAAAAAATAATTGTGAGAAGATCACGTACCAGACCAACTCTGCAAAAGGCCCAAAGAATGAAGCAGAGGTTACATATAGCGTAAGCTGGTCTGATTTATATACATACTTGATCTATACCAATTTGAGATAAATCCTTATTCAAAGCCCCAACTAAAGTAAATGCCTACTACTGCCAAGTGCCCAAAACATGGAAAATGCAGGAGTTATCTTACTGCACAAAAAGGTGATAAGGATGATCTAAAAAGCTACAGACTAATAAGCCTATTTCCAGTGATCTGCTAGCTGACTCAACTGAGATGTCATAGGATCTAAGTCTGTGAATAAATGAGTCAGTGTTCAGAGTGTTATGTGGTCCCTTTGACGCACTGCTTTGAAAAACCCAGTTGTCTGAGATGGATCTAGAGTGACTAGGATCATAGCTTTTAGTTCAAAGAGGACTTGGGAGTAAATGTTTGTTTACTGACTTCTGCTGCCTGTTTGACTTAGACATGGAAAAAGATGAATCCACTGTTGGATAACACTCAGATCTTAAATATTCACCAAAGGAATACAAAGTAATGTCTTTCCTTTTGACTGATATTGATGCAGAATAGCATCTGCACCCATTGTTTATGCTACTGTCAGCTACAGCTGAGTTCTAAGTAAATGTTTCTCTGCAACAGGAAGGGATCCCACTATTTCTGAGATATAGAATCATAGAGGCTGGTTATTATAATGGTTGCTTCACCTGTGTATACAATTTGAGGAAGTTTCAGTGGGACAAGAAGTCCTAGTTTAGGGTAATTCTCATGACAATCCTCAGTAAACAGGTCTTGCTTGGTTTCACTAGCTATATCAGTCAGTCAGATGCAAAAGAAGGCAAAAAGAGTATATCTACTCTAGATAATGTGAACCTCAGGAATTAATTATCTTATCTGCTGAATGCCTTAGTGCCACAGCACTTTCTACAGGGATCTCCCATGACTGTAAGACCACATTATGTATATAGTGGGCAAAGGTATAAGAAATGGTCATCCTACATGGAAAAGGACCACACCAAGGTGGACATTATCATAGGCATGTTCTAAAATAAAATAAACTTAGTAAATTGACAGTTGGCTCGTGGCTGGAGGGGAATAGAGGGCAAGAAGTGGGAGGAGTTTCAGTTGAGTGGCCTGCATCCTAGTGGAAGGACCTCTATATCCCATGATCCCTGCATTGCTTAATGATGCTAAGTAAAACAAAAACGCCATCCCTTTGCGCTCCCCAGAGTACCTCAAAAATGGGTGACCAACAAAAATGTGAAAATTGTCTTTTAAATGTAGACACATGGCAATTGTTGTGCACAATGTGTTTATTTTTATTACTATGATTGTGAGGCCTAATATCTATATATTTATGAATAGTACCCTACTATTCCCTTTATAAATTACACTAAACATGTTAGGGGTGCCCCAAAAGTTCCAAACTGTGGGTTAGAGGTCCCTTGAGCAAAAAAGGGTTACCATACATATAGTTTGATACATTTTTTACATGTTATTGGTTCTTTATGATACCTCTACTTAATATTTTTTTAAAAACGAAGATGTTAACTCATTGAATAAAATGTCTGCATTTTAAAGTGAATCAGTCACTGCATTTCTGGGAACCAAGTAAAATAGCTTAACTACCATAGCCAGAGAACTAGTGTATATATCTGGCACCAGGCCTGGCTATGCTAGCAATTAGCAAAGATCCAGGTATTGATCTTTTCTGACTGTAAGGGCACAAACTTGTCACTGCAGTAGATTGCTGCTTTGTGTCCAATCATGAAATCACCCCTTATGTGCTGAGTACTCAGCTTTGCTATGAAAAAGAGGGTGAAAAATAGAAAAGTTTCCATTTATCTCGAGACTTTTTTTTTTATCCAACCCCAAAAATTGAGAGACAATGACATTGCTGCACAACGTACTGAACATGTCTCTAACAGGGGTAGATAACCTTTGGCAACTCTCATAATCCCCAACCAGCTGTTGATGTTGTAGTCCCCAGCAACTGGGGAGAAAAATGTTGTCTACCCCATCTTGGTCATCTAAGGGATTAAAAAGGACAAAGAAAAAGTCTTAAAAGTGTATTTTCTATTCCCTAAAATGATGTTATTTGTTTTCTTTTAGAAAATGGATTTGGAAGAAACTACTCCTATTCATCTAGAAAAGCCTATTTCCGCACAGCAGGCTCAACAGGAAAGTTTTATACCCCCTCTCGAACAGAAACAGCAAAGATGTATGCAGTGGATACAAGAGTGTAAAATGACTTCACAATGCTGATGTACTAAGATGACCAGGAGCAATTCGGGAAAATACCAACTGTACTACAGGGAACAAATACTAATTCCCATTGATTTAAATGGGGTTTTAACCTGTTAAAGCTAATGGTATCCAATGCATTGCAGAGCAATGCATGGGGATGCCTATAGCATTCACGTGGTTAAAATCCTAATTTAAATGAACACAGATTGTTATGTGTCCCTATGGTATATTTGTTTTGATCCAGAATTGTTTTAGATCATCTTATTACATCAGTATCAGTATTTTTCAATCAGTTTTCCTCCCTCAATCCAATCTTGTTTTGTAAAATGAAGTGTTGGGAGGAATCTTAATCCTTTGAACAGGGATATTGATAGGTACTGGATGAATGTTTAAAGCTCTGGATCATGCTGCCAGTTCAAGGCATATCATGTTCTAATACTAACCAGTAATCCATTTTTTTGATGAAAAATATTTTATAGGACCTCTTCTGCTGAGTAATTGAAAGGTCCTCGTCCTTCTCTGAGATTTGAATTAAAAAGATATTACGACTGAAATTAGTTTTTTTTTACCACTGAAATCAGTTTAATTTTTTTTTTCTAATTAAATTGCTGACTTTTATTCTGGTGGCTAAGCGATGCTGTCTCTCTCACTTACTATAGCTAACCATAGTGAGGGAGTCATATTCTCCCAAACAGTACACTTTCGAACTCTAGCAGGGTCTGTAAGTAAAACAATGATATTTAGTTGTAACCGGTGTGTTATTTATCAGAAAAAATGTGTAACAGTTTAATGTTTTATCAAAGGCAATGATGCAATTACATTTTATGGTACAGTATTAATGTATTAAGGGGGCCATTCACTACATTTTTTAAAAAAAATCTAGCAGCACCTAATGATACTGGATAATAGAGCCCTATCTAATGCATTGCTTAGCAAAGTTCTAAGCACCTCTTAAGCATCTATGGTAAGGATGGGCAGCCTGAGGCCCACTGGATGTTGAGGAATAACATTCACCATGATGAGAACTGTAGTCCTCAGCAGCTGGAAAATCTCAGATTGTGCAGCCCTGACCTAAGGGGATACACCCAAACAATTACACAATAGTTGGAGAATGAATGTATGATTTTATTAAAAGCAGTAGAAATATTCTTACTAAAAGAGCTATGGGTTTTTGAGCAGATGTAAAGTAACAATATTTATGTGATTGAATTCAGGTATGAGTATAGTTCATTTTATACATACAAGGTCACCCCTGATGTTTTCTGCTGCCTGCTATTATCACAAAACAATGCACTGTAGTTACAAACAGTAGGAGATAGAGGGATTGTGATTTTTTTTCTGAAATACTTATGAAAGGTAAATCTTTTGTGTGAAAGCATTCTTACCGTAGTCAAATGGAACAAACTATAATTAGCATCCCTGTGTGTTACCGTCCTAAATATCCTTTCATATGTATCATATTGTAATTTGTTCAAAGAGCCTAAAACATTCCCTTGAGAGGGGGGTAAACATGCAGGCAGACAGGTTGCAAATTTGGCCTGTACATTTCAAAATCAAGAGCACTGTGAAACTGAGGAAAGTGTTGTATAGATGTCTGTTTTTGTTTAAGTTTATTGTATGAAAAACTTGTTTAACCACTTGAATGCTAAACATGTCTTGAAAGTATTGAAGGTGTCAGTAACTTCCAAGGAGTTAATCATTACTGACACGTTAAATATATCAAACTGTGAAGTCTATTTCTTTCAAGCATAGATTATGTTGTAGTGTTTTCTCCGTCATATGATATGCCTTAGTTTTTTACAATTATTGTTTTAAAGGGATAGTAAAGTTTCACAATAAAAACAGCTTCAATTAATCTTCATAGTATTTGGGCCATGGAGAGTGTTATTTCAATACTGTCCGAGTTGTAGTTCAAGAGTAATTGAATGATAAAGTATCCCCCTCCCACCCCTTTTACTGATGTAACACTGCTCACCACAGAGCAGCAAGACTGTCCGGATAGATTGCAGAGAGGGACAATTTTCAGTGAGCATAAGGAAAAACCTGTCAAGGGGGCAGGGTTTTCCTTATGAGCACAGTAAGAAGATTGTCCCTTGCTGTGCGCTGTCTGGCCCCATGACCAGATTTCACATCTGAAAGGAGGTGGCTTACACTAGGTAAAATGGGTGGGAGGGGCATACTTTATCATTCAATTGAACTGAATTATCATTCAGTTACTCTTGGACTACAACTCTGACAGTTTTGAAATAACACTCTCCATGGTTCAAATACCATGAAGATTAATTGGAGCTGCTGTTTATGTGAAACATTACTATCCCTTTACCTCCTGCCAAATACATTTTAACTCTTTTGGTGCCAGAGAGGTAACCAATGCATTGCATTGCAATGAGTTGGATACCCCTCTGGCACTCAAAGAGTTAACCGTTTAAGGGTCAGAAGGTTGTGCAGGGCATTGCTTTGTAATTTGTTGAGTACCTATATTGTCTGTAAAGGGTTACTTTTCTTTCACCAGCAAATTGAGTCCAAATACATATTCTTTTGAGAATGCTGCAGTAGATATCAGAAGTTTGCAATTGTACAGAATATGCACCATGGTGACAAGAGAAGCCACACATTGACCCCTATGCTGTGAAAATAGCTAAGTGCCTTTTTTTGTGGATATGTAAGTCAGAATATGTGCAATTTTCTAAAAAGTGCAGGAGATGTTCTATGGGCCTATCACTGAGTATAAAAATGAACAGTATTTAAGGAGCTTATAACCCGCAACACTGCAAATGAAACAGGATACTATTTTTTCAGCTCTTATTCTGCAAGTAAATGGAACAATGCTGGGGAAAATCAACTCCACCATAGGGGAGACATAGAAATTCCCATTGATTTCAATTATGTGAATGCTAATGAGCGTGGCAACACGTTGTGAAGCAGCCCTCCTTAGCATTCCAGGGGTTAAAATGCCAATTTAAAACAATAGGAAGTTTAAGAATTCTTATTTCTTCCCATGGCACAGTTGGTTTGTCCCTGATTTGCTACAATTTGCTTTTATACATAAGTCTCTATATCTAAAATGGACTTAATTAAAAAAAAGGATGAAAACGCCTATGTTAGCGCAATAAAATGCATCCCCCAAATACGTGCATCTTGCTTTTCTATTGGACCAATATGACAATCAGTTCTTTGTACAGTACAATAAGGTTTTGTATTCTTATATAATATCAAATCATGAAATCTGGCATATTACCAGTAATGTACTATACAATAAATCGAATATCTCAAATAAAGCTGTCATATGTGTGTGTCTTCCTTAAATTATAAACAAATAAATACAATTTTAAAGAAAAACTAGCAAAAAAAAAACAATTGTTTTGTATTGAAAAATAGTCCTCAAACAAAACACAATTCAATTTCACACCAAAACAGGGAAATATTGCACCCTTCTCCCTGCATAAAAATGACTCCCTAATTTAGTTGTATCTACTAGACCACAGACTGGAAACTACAGAGATGCAGCTGTTGTTGGACTACAGCTTCCATCATTCTCAGTTTGCTGTGGATGATGGTTGATGTAGTCCAAAAATAGCTGTAAAATAGATTGCTTAGCCTTATACGAGGGATTCATTTAAATTGAAACTATACCTGGCAATAAGTGACACTCTTTTAGTGCAAGAGGGGTATCCAGCACAATGCAGAGTAATGCACTGGCACCCATCTGATACTTAAAGGGTTCATTTGTTTGACAGAACTACTTAGATAGTTGTCATTCACAAGGCATTCAGGTATATATATATATATATATATATATATATATATATATATATATATGTATTTATTTATTTTTAAATTTGAACCCTGATGTAGTCTGTATCTGGGCAGTGACATTTTATATCGCTAGAATATTCACATGATTATGGAGGCCATGGGTGGGGAGAGATACATTGGGCCCATCCAGTCTTAAGCATTTCTCGGAATAGGTTTGTGTTTATCCCAAGTATTTTTGAATTCCCTAATAGCATTTGTCCCTACCACCTCTGCTGTGAGACTGTTCCATTTGCAAAAAAGCACACCTAACTTTGAATAACACCAGAATACAACCAATGCAAAATGTGAACTAACAACATGCCTAATAATGGGGGCAGCAAATAAAATCAACTGCAGATACAATGCAAACTACTAGAGATGACTGTATATAAAGAAAGCTACCAGGTCATCTCATTCTGTAATGGAGTATTAGCTTAACATTGGTATGTACAGTTGCATTTCTCATCTGCTATATTGTATATTGCCTGATAAAAAATTGCTGATTCATCAACCTGCCAAGACTGAAAATGTATACTGAATATATATCAATATATATATACTGTTGTATAACTGCAGATCTGGACTTCCAATTAGGCAGCATAGTGCCAAGTTTTGAGGGTGAACCTCAAGTTGAGGGTGTGTCCAGAAAGCTTCTAGTCCCCCTGGTATATAGTGCCCTGGTACAGTGCAGACCTCTCTACCAGACAAGTGCTTATATGTTATAGGGCAAAAAGTATTTTCTGTCACAAACAACTGTGGATGATGGGATCTTATGAGCATGTGCTTGTGACCATGGGTGGAGTAAAGGGTGCTTTGGGTACTTTCGCCAAAGGGCTGCCTCAAATGTAAATCCAACACTGCATAAGTACACATAATATCTGTATGAAAGTCATTAAGAGACACATTGTATAGGTAAGTGTCCATTGTAATTAGCAATGCCGCACCTAGAAATTAAAGTTTGAGAAAAGGTAGTTTTGTCAGTACTAGCATTTACTGGACCACTGCAGGTGTCCTATTTCACTCCATCTGGTCACAGTACTGTGCAACCTGAAACATCATAACTATGGAGCGGCATCATTGCTACATATAGGAGCTTCAGGTATATGCAACTGAGTCTGTGCTTAAAGGGATAGTAATACTTAAAATGTAAAAAAATATATGTTGTAGGGTTTATCCCACTGAGTAAAACAAAGGTATTCCCACTGCTTAAAGGTATTTTATTCAAAAGTTATTAAAGCTCGTACTTGAATTTCTTTAGGTGCAATATCACAGTGGCCTGAAATTTTACAGTGGCGCTGTTGTTACACCATCCTATGAACAGCTCTGGTCAGTTGAACATAAATCTCCATTGGATGGTGTAGCAACAGCATGACTGTATAATTTTTTTGTTTTTTGTGATATTTTTTTTACCAGGAAGAATATATTGAGATTGTCTCTCATTTTCAAGTATGTCCTGAATTCATTTTATCTACCTCAGAAGGGTGAAAGGCTGAGCTGACCTTGCTGCTTGAACAGATTCAACAGCTGATGCATTAACCAACTCAGACATCTCACCAGCTATTTCATGCTATTGTGATATTGCACAATTCAATTTTTTAATTCAAGCTTGAGCTGTAATAACTTTTTGAATACAACACCCTTCTTTTACTCAGGGGAATGAACCCTACAACATATGCTACATATACAAGTACTACTATCCCTTTATGTTATGAGACATCTCTTTATGTGCTTACAATAGGCTGGATTATATTGCAGGTGATAAATGTCATCAATGGTTTTATCCATACTTGGCAACTCTGTGGATCTGCCCCGGAGACTCTTGTTTGTGTAGTAATTACCGGGGCTCCAGGGACAGAGGCTGATTCTCCAATGGTGGTGAGTTTAAGAAACTATGCCCACTTCTGCTCCTTCTCACCCTGTTCCACTTCCCACCCACTTCTCCTTCGCACCCCATTCTTCCACTTCCCGCACACTTTATAACCCATTCAGTTAAGCCCCACCCATTTTTGATACAAATCATGTCATTTATGTCCCCCAGCAGTACCGCATGAGCCCCATCTGAGGATTCTAGAAGACAAAGTTCCCAGGTAAAATTTTATCTCACAGATTCCTATTGGTCTATTGCGACATTTGTAAATAAACAGTTATAACCTGCAATAGAATACAGGGCTATATTTGCTAGAAACGTAACATTTTAAGGGTAAACAAAAACAAGCTGACTTCTTTGTCTGACTATCTTCTCTTAACTCTTTAAGTGACAGAGGGCATGTGTTTTATACTCCTGCTGCCAATCAAAAGGTTAATTTTCAAAATGATTCCTGAATCCTAGCCTTACTCCTTAAACTCTTGATTGCTTGTGAATCTCCAGTGCATTCCTTCAGAGACACATGCTTTCTATACCTCTCTAACAGTGAACTGACAGATTTATTATCAGGATAGCCCTATGCTTATTTCAGGCATTTAACAATGTATATTTTAATTTATTATTCTCTTTGTTTATTGCTGGGACTGCAATCCATACATGTACTATGTTTTCAGTAATATAAAACTACTCCTGAGCCTTTCACCCTCCAGATTCAGTGCGACATCTTGATCTATGTCAACCTATCGCTCTTTTTACTTTTAAAACATAAATGGAATCTAAACCCATAAGAACAACTGACTCCTTTGTTCAAATGAACATTTTTTGGGTGCAGTACCTCCATGGCCTGAAATTCTACAGTGGCACTGTTGATACAGCATCCTATGGATGTTTATGATTAACTTACTAGAGCTGATCATAGGCTGCTTTAGCAAAAAGCACCACCATAATATTTCAGGCCATGGAGGTACTGTACCCAGTAAATCAAGCTTGAGATGCATTAACGTTTTAATCCAATATCTGTAATCAGTGTGAGTACTGCTTTTTTACTCAACAGGATAAACCATGAACTATATATATTTTTTCCATATTAAGATTTACTATTCAACTGTATCACAGGAAAGAAATAAAAAAATCCCACTGATGTAAAGGTGACATTTATCCCCTTGAATGGTAGAGAGGTAACCAACTCAGTACACAATGCAATGAAAACCTCTCTAGCATGAGGTGTAGTTGGTTTGCCAAAAACTGCCCATTTTTTTACTTTTTATAGCTCTAGGTATTTCTGTTATACACACGAAGAGCAATATATTCCTATGGTGGTATAGTTCCCCTTTAAATATGAGACCTCATAAAAATAGAGGACATGGGAATGTTGTATATAATAATCAGGTGCAGTAATACCACTGTGTAGAGGAAAACATCTCAGGCTTATTGTCTGTGCACTTCCTCTTTGAGATAATTCTATTCCTCATTACTTACACCCATTTGATTATGTCGCCTTGTGTCATGTCTTTTGTTTTAATCAATATTAATAGCATAATTGCTCTGATTAGTATTCAGGACTTTAACAGTGACATTTATTACTAGTTATTGTTGACAATATTATATTTTGAGCATTCTTTAAATACTTTATGAAACAGAGATTTAGAGAGAGAGAGAGAGGCTGATGTACCAAGAAGAACTAGAGTAATTCTTGCTCAAACCAGTTTGTACCCCAGGAAAAAAATTACCAAAGTTCCCATTGATTTAAAACAGGTTTTAACCACTAGAATGTTAGAGAGGTCTCAGTCATTTGTTTGACGCCTATTAATTGGTCAAGGAGTTAAATCCTCCATTTAAATAAATGTATATGTTATTTCTTCCCTATGGAACAGCTGGTTTGCCCCAGAAATACTCTAGTTGGTAGTGTGTGTGTTTGTGAAACTGTATGTAAAACTGTGGTGGTGGTGGGGGTTTATCTGTCTGTGTGTATAAAACTGTTTGTGTCTATGGGGTGACTACGAATTTGCCAGTGCAGTCAAACTCGCTTTAATCTGTAATGCTAGTGGCTGCAATAACAGTTTGTCCTGCAAAGTACAATTGCTGTAGTGCATACCAGCAATCACACTCTACCATTGTTGGGTATCCTTTTCAAATGTAACCCACTATGGGGAGACCAACAAAACGGAGAAATAAACACGTTGCCAGCATGAAATGGGCAACATGGCAATCTCACTTGCATCAAAAGAGTGATATTGTCATGTTGCCGGCTTAATTGTTGCTGATTTGCAAGCAGTGTAAAGGTACCTTGCTGATGTGTTTGTGTTAGCTGTGTCACTGTAGTCCCGTTCTCCTTCCCTCACTGTCCGCAGATCAAAATAAGAAAAAAAATCATTGTGAGAAGCGCCTGTACCAGACCAACTCTGCAAAAGGCCCAAAGAATGAAGCAGAGGTTAAATATAATGCAAGCTGGTCGAATGTATAGACGTATTTTACCTCTCTGTGTGTCTTGATTGGCAGGCAGAACACCATGAAATGGTGCAGTGCAGTTCAGCAAATCACATTACATTTTCTTTCAAAATCACAACATAAAAAATGCATAAAATGCTCTGTCACTTTCTAGGAAGACCTTCATAATTTTCCTATTGTGTCTAATTTATTGAAATACTTTCAGTGATCCAGAATTTCAGATTTCAATACTTTTATAAATGTGTAAAATATTAATAGTCCACTTCATTTTTATTGTTACTTCTATTCCTTGCCAAACATTTTATAACCTTTTTACCTTTGATATTTTCCTGTCAGGTAGGGTAGCTTTAAATAATTAATCCCTTGGATACTAGAGAGCTATCCAACATATTCTGAAATGTGGAGAGCATCCAAGTAGTTAAAATGTACTGGTAAATATTTACAGATCATAACTATCCTTCTATAATGTGCATAACATGGCAATGTTTTAAAAAGCTTTTCCTGGTCATATTTGCCTTTAACCCTTTGAGGGCCAAAGGGGTATGCAACGCATTGCTTTTCAATGCGTTGCTTACCCCTCTGGCACTCAAAGGGTTAATAAGCAAAATTATCTTGAGTAAATGGGTATTAAAAATCAGTACCTATTGTAAAGTGATATTAGACAGGCTTAATGTAGTAAATAGGAGCAAGTGGAGTACACTCCTACAAGTAGAGATTGTGTCCCAAGTAGGTGGACACATCATTGTCTTTGAAGTTCCATTCACTTCAGGTGACCCTATGTAGCTCACTGAAAGCTTTTAAGGTTGCAGCTGTAGACTCTATCATGGAGCAGTTTCCGAGCTTCTAATTTAAATTTGTATCTTACTGATTCATTCACAAAGACTCTTAATGATGTACAGAGTTCAAATATGATAAATGACTGATATGTTAACAGTGACCCTTTAAGGATCAGAGAGGTGTGCAACTCATTATGAAGCAATACATTCCACTCCATCCTGGCTCTTAAAGGTTAAAGACTACTGAATGTACTAGCCATAAAACAATGCGTGCACTCTCAACATTTAGTATATAAATGAGCAAATTTCAGATTCATGAGGTTTTAAACATATTATTAGTGAAGCCTTATCATCTCAGCTGGTGTGTAGTAAGCTCTCATTACCTATCTTAAGCTTTCTTATCTATAAATACATATTTTTTACAGGAGAGCTGTATAAGCTGTGTTACACTAAAGAGAGTTAATTAAATATATAGATACACACACATTCAAAAATAATACTTCTACAAAATGTTAGTTTATATTTCAATATCCATAAATAATTGAATGACTTTAAGGATATTAGTGTTATCAATGATAACAAAAAATAAAAATGAATTCTGCTTAAATATTATAGTTCAATATTTTTTGGATGACAAATTCCTCAAACCAATTTATTTACACTTTCCGATCCTTATCAAGAAGCTAAAGAGGTGCAATTATGGAGCAAATGAAAAACATCATATAGTTGATGAGGCTGAAAAAAGACATGTGTCGATCAAGTTCAGTCCATGGCATATCACCTCTGCTGATGCAGAGGAAGGAAAAAAAATGAAGCTATATCTAGTTAAACCCCAAGTGAGTAACAAAATCCCTTCCTAACTCCAAATTATAGTTGGACAGTTCCCTGGATAGACATCCTATCTGCTTTGAAACCAATCATAATTCTTAATGTTGTTCTAAGCTAGAATGGTATCCAATACTTTTGAAATTACAATTCCCATTGATTTAAATTTGGTTTTTAATCCTGTAAATGTTAGTGGTCTTCAATGTCTTGCAAAGCAATGTGCTTGGAAGCTTTTCTAGCGTTCAAGGGGTTAAAAAGCCCCATGTTACCTGTCTCCCCCATTTAAACCCAAATCTCAACCAATAGCCCCTTTACACCATTATGCCTTCCCTTACAGCTGATTTCTTAATTGGACACTTCCTTACCGCTTTCCTCCCGCATTCCACCTGAACCCACAATGGCCTGCCTTATAGCTTCATCTTATTTCATTGATGCATGAGACCTATATACCTCATTGCCTCACCACCCTCCCTCCTTAACTCCATGACCCCTACCTTCTCATGATTATTCATTTCCTTACCTGATTCCTACACTCGGCTTTCCTCCTACCTCACCTTCCTATTTCACCCCCCCATACCACCCACCAACTCCCCCCTTCATGCTATAAGCCCTCATAATAGCCACCCCACTTTACCCTGACCCCCATGGGTGATACTTGTCATGACTTGTCTCTGTGTCCCTTCCCTCTCACCCTTTACCAGAGAAGGATTAAGCTTCCCTCTATCAATTTTATTTTTTCCCTTGTTGTATATGTTGTATAAGTTTGATATTATTACAATGTTTCCATTGTCACTGGACATTTAATCGTTGATGTACCCTCTGCCGCCTACTTAAATGTCTGTTAACTTTTATTTGCGGATTTTCCTCCACAGTGAATCCTACTAAAGTTGTCCTTTTGGTTGAACTGGCCTCAGTTATGACTGTAACTACTGCAACTACTATCGTTCGGTTATCAGAGTGGAAAAATAATAATTTCCACCAAGTACTGACATTTGCACCTTCTATCGAAACTACTGACAACCTGGTGCAAGAAACCAGGATTACCAGGACTGAAGTTACAAACTGCTCAGTTAACCACTAAACCTCTGATGGAGAAAAAACAAAACTTGACTCTGATTTCTTCTCCAACCACCATTAACCATTACAATATCTACCTCTCCTGATCATCAATGGATTACTTCATTTAAACCTACATTGACTCCTATCCTCACCAAATACGTCACATTTCTGCGACTGACTCTCCTCACTGTCACCTACACCCTCTGCTCCATGGATTGACCCTTGATTTCCAAGTCATCTGTAATCTCCTGGATCACAGACTGTTGCACAACTCTACTGCCCCATTCATTAACCCCGCTATGGCCAATTTAGCTCCTTGATTTGTCATCGCCATTCTCACCTGCATAAGACTCTCCTCCTTCTGTGTCCACATTAAGTGTCACTCAGTTCACATTGCACCCTCAATTCTTCCCTCACCACTTTTCTCATTCCTCCACATCCCTATCACCACCATCTCCTTCTACCCCTGCAAAAAAGCCCCACTGCTTCAAATCTCACTCCCACCTTATGTTGCTGTCCCTTCTCCTCCTGCTTGATGCAGGTGACATCTCACCTAACCCAGGCCCCCCTTCCATTCTCTCTTGTACTGCAGAACCCACTGACAAGCGCAGCATCAACAACCTAATAACCGTACCACGTCACCTAACCTCCCCCCCCCTTTTGTTTTGGTCTCTGGAATGCCCGCTCTGTGTGTAACAAACTAACAGCTCTTCAAGAACTGTTCATTTCTCACTCCCTAAACCTCCTGGCCATCACAGAAACTTGGCTCACATCGTCAGACACTGCCTCCACTGCTGCACTCTCACATGGAGGCCTTCAATTCACACATACACCCAGGCCTGGTAACAGAAAGGGGGGGTGGAATGGGCATCCTGCTGTCCCCTACATACATTTCAGGTAATCCCCACTGTTCCTTCTCTCTCCTCCCCTACCTTTGAAGCTCACACACTTCGCCTCTTCTATCCCTTCCCCTTGAATGTTACTGTCATATACAGGCCACCTGGTTCCACTGCACAATTCCTTGATCACTTCACCTCCTGCCTCCCTCACTTTGTGTCCTCTGATGTCCCTACTCTCATCCTGGGTGACTTCAATATCTCTTTAAATAATCATAACACCCCCCTGCCCTCAAACTCCTCTCCTTAACAACCTCCTTTGGCCTATCACTGTGGACCAGCTTTCCCACACACAGTGATGGTCACTCCCTTGACTTGATCTTCACTAACCTCTGCTTGGTCTCCAACTTCTCTAATGTCACCTTTTCCCTCTCTGACCACCACCTCCTTATTGGGAACCTCATCATACCATGCAAGCCCAATCCCCCGCCACAATCAAGAGCATGCACAGAAATCTCTAATCTCTAATCTTTCCTCTAACCCGAAACACCTTTTCTCAACCTTCAAATCTCTTCTACACCCACCAACACAAACACCTTCCACTAACTTCTCTGCCCAAGATCTCGTTACCCACTTCAAGGACAAGATCGAATCTATCAGACATGGCATTTCATTACTTCCACCCCCACCAAGCCAGCTTAGCCCTGTCACCTTTCCCACATACACACTAAGCTCCTTCCCACCCGTCACCGAGGATGAAGTCTCCCTTCTCCTCACTCCTTCAAACCTAACCACATGCCATCTCGACTCAACCCCGTCTCAGCTCACTCAAGAACTTTCTCCTCTACTAACTCCAATCCTTACTCACTTATTCAACCTCTCTTTGTTAACCGGCACCTTCCCATCCTCTTTCAAACATGCACTAATCACTCCCATCCTAAAGAAACCCTCCCTGGACCTAAACTCACTGTCAAATTACCGGCCAATTTCTCTACTCCCATTCACCTCCAAGCTCCTTGAGTGTCTTGCATATAACCAGCTCACTAAATTCCTCTGCTCCCATTCCCTGCTAGATCCCTTGCAATCTGGATCCCGCCCTCATCACTCCACTCAGACTGCCCTCACTAAAGTGGTCAATGACTTGCTCTCTGCCAAGTCAAAAGGCCACTACTCCCTACTCATTCTCTTGGACCTGTCAGTTGCCTTTGACACAGTAGATCACCCACTTCTCCTCCAATCTCTCCACTCCCTAGGTCTCTGTGACACTGCACGCTCCTGGTTTTCATATTATCTCTGCAACCGCTCCTTCAGTGTTTCCTACTCTCATTCCACTTCCCCACCCCTCCCACTGCCTGTTGGAGTGTCTCAAGGATCAGTACTGGGACCCTTGCTCTTCTCAATCTACACTGAGTCCCTTGGAAAACTAATAAACTCCTTTGGGTTTCACCATCATCTCTATGCTGATGACACTCAAATATATCTTTCCTTCCCAGACCTCTCCCCTTCCCTCCTGGTCCAAGTATTTATCTCTGTCTTCTGTGTCTTCCTGTATGTCCTCCTGTCAACACAAACTTAACCTTGGCAAAACTAAACTAATTATCTTCCCTCCATCTACAACTTGCCTTACCCCAGATATTACCCTCACCGTTAACAACACTACCATCACACCAAGCCCTACATTTGACTCTGCCCTATCCTTCTCTCCTCACATCAATCTCCAGCTCATGCCGCCTCCACCTCTGCAACATCTCTAGAATCCAACCCTTTCTCACACAAGACATTACCAAAATTCTAATCCAAACACTCATCATGTCCGGTCTTGACTATGTAATTCATTACTAATTGGCCTTCCTCTCACCCGACTAACTCCACTAAAATTCATAATGAAATCTGCTGCAAGACTAATCTACCTCACTTGTCGCTTCTCTAACACCATACCCCTCTGTCAGTCCCTACACTGGCTCCCATTAGCATACAGAATTAAATTCAAAATTCTGCTGCTAACTTATAGAGCCCTCACTAACACTGCACCCCCTATATTTCATCTCTCATTTCCAAATACACTCTCACCCGCCATATTCGCTCTGCACACAACCTTCTGCTCTCCACAGCTCTTATCATATCCTCCCACTCCTGCCTGCAGGACTTCTCCTGTGCTGCACCTCAGCTCTGGAATTCCCTCCCCCACCCCATCAGACTCTCCCCCAGCCTTCAAATCTTCAGACGCTCCCTGAAGACTCACGTCTTCAGGGAAGTCTATCAACTGCCTCCATAAACATTATCACCAAGATTCACCCCTTGCCTGGACCACTGCACTCAACAGCACTTCTCATTCCCACCCACTGACTGGCAGTTCATGTGGCAGGAGGCACTTAAACCCAATAGCACTTACTCCCTCTGTGTCAAACCTACCTTCCTCTAGACTGTAAGCTCTCACGAGCAGGGCCTTCTGATCCTTCTGTTCTCCACATCTGATTGTACTATTTAATACCTCTGTATGTCTATTTTCAGTTGTACAGTGCTGCGGAATTAGTTGGCGCCATATAAAGAATAATAATAATAATATCATCTGCCATTACCGGCAACACTTTGATTGTTATGCAAATATCTTGTGGTTTCTATTCCATGCTTTTACTGATTAACCTTTTTTTATTTCTTCTTGTCTCTCCAGTACATTCCCACCCCCCACCCCCCGTCTTCTTCTTGCTGATAGATTTTATCCATCAGCAGCGATTTTTGTATACCGAGGCTTGAGCCTCATTACTCCATCTTCTCGTGTTGGGTATGTAGTCGCGGGTTTGGGATTGATGACCAGAGATGGGGGTCGGTCCGCATGGATGGCCATATGTCCTCTTACGGAACCTATTTCTTTTATATCATGGCTAACCCTTCCTCCTTGGTTAAAGTCCTAACCATCAATGCAGGGGGTTTGAATATCCCAGAAAAAAAGGTCTAGGGCTCTCAAGGAGCTACTTCACATGCATACTGAAATAGCTCTGTTTCATGAAATGCATTTTTCTTGGGAAAAACCCCCTCTTTCTCTAACAATCATTACCCTACTGGTTTGCATGCCTTTAGCCACAACAACTCTAAAACAAAGGGAGTTTCCATACTGGTTCGCAAGAACTTAGCATGAGTTGTACAAGATGTATGTACTGATCCTGCTGGTAGATATCTGTTTATTAAGGGCCTGTTGTATGATCTACCATTCACCATTGCCACCATCTGCTCTCCCAACCGACACCCGATATGCCTTATTACTAAAACTTTTCAACCGTTATTTCAATTCAAGTCGGGACGTCTTATGCTAGGAGGTGATTTTAACATCTCTACTCATCCACTTTTAGATTGCACTGCTGGTACTTCTTCTGTTGACAACACCTGTACTCCAGCACTGGTGAAGACTACTTGACGATAACCATCTAGTTGACACATGCAGACTCCTGTCCCCCTTTACGAGTGACTATACTTTCTTTTCCCACAGGCATAATCGTTATACTAGACTTGACCACTTTTCTTGGAGCAATATAAATTACACTTCTTAAACGCTTTTGAGCCAATAACATGGTCAGACCATGCACCCACACGGGCAGATATTAACATAAGTTACACTAGATCCTGGATTCTAAATGATCTCTTACTGAAGAATAAAGATGTCCTATCCCAGATCCAAATGAAAATGTATTTTGCTATCAATGCCGACACGGTGTCAGTCCCTGTATTATGGGAGGCTCACAAGTGCATTTTGAGAGAAGATTTTATCAAACTTTGGTCCCAGAAACAATATCAGCGTAGACAACTTATATCTTTCTTATTAACCAAAATGAAACACTTGGAATCAGAACACAAACATTAGATCCCTGCACATTAGCCTCACTATCTGTAGTCAAGAAGGAACTTGCTCAACTCTATTCTTCACATATTAACATAAATCCTTTCAATGGCACACATACTATCAATATCTACATGGTAACATGTGCGGTAAATTGCTTGCCCACATTATCCGCAACAAACAAAATGACAGATCTATTTCACAAGTCAAAAATGTGCAGCAGATTCCACAATGCACATTCCCTGGTATTGCTTTCAGGGAGTACTATAATCAGTTTTATAATCTTGAATCCATATCTACACAAGATGACCCACCCTCTCATCTCACTACTATCACTGATTTATTTTGTTCGGGTATCAAAAATTCTCCTAACGCCCCATTTTCTATGACAGAGCTCCTCACTATTTTATGGACTACCCTATCTGGGAAAAGTCCCGGCCACAATGATTTCTGGTTGCATATTATAAATCTTTGCAAGCCATTCTGGTCTCTTTCCTTCGGAATGCTCTGAACACTGTGACTCAAGGAAAACTACTTTCCCCACAATCCATAACTGCACACATCACTCTGATACCTAAACCAGGGAACGATCCCGAGGATTGTGGTGAGTTATTGCCCAATCTCATTACTAAACTGTGATATTAAACTTTTTGCCAAAATGATTGCCAAAAGCCTGAAACCTTGCCTAGCTTCCTATATCCATCTTAAGGGATAGTAATGCTTAAAATGTAAAAAAAAATATATGTTGTAGGGTTTATCCTCCTGAGTAAAACAAGGGTATTCCCACTGCTGAGAGATATTTTATTAAAAAACAGCTCAAACTTGAATTTTTTAGGTGCAATATCACAGTGTCCTGAAAATGTACAATAGCACTGTTGCTACACCATCCTATGGAGATTTATGGTCTACAGACCAGAGCAGTCCATAGTATGGTGTAGCAACAGTGCCACTGTAAATATTCAGGCCACTGTGATATTGCACCTAAAAAATTCAAGTTTGAGTTGTTATAATTTCTTTAATAAAATATCTCTCAGCAGTGGGAGTACCCTTGTTTTACTCAGGGGATAAACTCTACAACATATATTTTTTTAACATTGTAACTATTACTTTCCCTTTAATCAAGCTCGTTTTGTGCCTCACAGGGAAACCAAATATAATAATGTTAAAGCAATAGCCCTTATTCAGCTCTGAAATTACATATCCCTGCCCTCCTGGTTTTAATCAATGCCAAAAAGGCATTCGACCGAGTGAACTGGCTTTACTTGGGGGAACTTCTTCAGTACTTGGAGCTTGGCTCTCTTGGTCTGACCACTATAATGAGCTTATATTCCCACCTCTCTGGAAGACTTAAAATTAATGGCTCTCTCTCTGAGCCCTTCACTATATTCAATGGCAAGGGACATGGTTGCCCTCTTCCCCTATACTTTTTGTCCTATCCATAAAACCCCTTCTTAATATGATCATATCGTATCCCAACATTTCTGGACTTCCCATAGCTGAGGGAGAATCGAAGATTGATTGTTTTGCTGATGACATTCTCCTGCCCCTCTCCTCTCCCATCTCCTCTCTACCATCTTTTATGCAGCTTTTTCAATCTTATAGCGAAATATCACTTTTAAAATGAATTACCAGAAATTGGAGATACTTAACATTAATGTGGTTTCCTCGATCACCCCTTCCCTACAGGCTTCCTTTCTCTTTTGTTGGGTAACTACTTCCATCTCCTATCTGGGTATACACCTTACTTCCTTTCTCCCTTCAGTGGTCTTATTGAACCTCTCTGCGCTATTCTCTGGAATTCAATATAAATTTCTTGGATGGGCTGAGCCAACCTGGTCAAAATGGTTGTTCTTCCAAAGCTGCTATACATCTTTAAAGGGATAGTAATGTTTCACAATAAAAACAGCTCCAATTAATCTTCATAGTATTTGGGTCACGGAGAATGTTATTTCAATACTGTCAGAGTTGTAGTTCAGGGGAAATTGAATGATAAAGTATCACCCTCCTGCTCCTTTTACTGATGTAACACTGCTCTCCTCAGAGCAGCAAGACTGTCCAGATGGATCACATAGAGGGACAATCTTCAGTGAGCATAAGGAAAAACCTGAAAAACATGTCAAGGGGGCAGGGTTTTCCTTATGCTCACTAGTGTTGAGCGAGCATGCTCGGCCGATGCTCGGATCGGCTCGAGCATCGCTCTGCTCGGCACATGGCGGTACTCGTACGAGTACCGCCATGTGCTCGCCCGGCATGTTCGGGTGGCGGGGATCTGTGCCGAAGGAGGCACAGATCTGAAGACGCTCCACTGGACCACCAGGGACTGGAGGTAGGGGGCATTGCGGAGATGAAGGGGGCATTGCGGAGATGAAGGGGGCATAGCGGAGATGAAGGGGGACATTGTGGAAGAGGGGCATAGCGGAGATGAAGGGGGACATTGTGGAAGAGGGGCATAGAGGAGATGAAGGGGGACATTGTGGAAGAGGGGCATAGCGGAGATGAAGGGGGACATTGTGGAAGACGGGCATAGCGGAGATGAAGGGGGACATTGTGGAAGAGGGGCATAGAGGAGATGAAGGGGGACATTGTGGAAGAGGGGCATAGCGGAGATGAAGGGGGACATTGTGGAAGACGGGCATAGCGGAGATGAAGGGGGACATTGTGGAAGACGGGCATAGCGGAGATGAAGGGGGACATTGTGGAAGAGGGGCATAGCGGAGATGAAGGGGGACATTGTGGAAGACGGGCATAGCGGAGATGAAGGGGGACATTGTGGAAGACGGGCATAGCGGAGATGAAGGGGGACATTGTGGAAGAGGGGCATAGCGGAGATGAAGGGGGACATTGTGGAAGACGGGCATAGCGGAGATGAAGGGGGACATTGTGGAAGACGGGCATAGCGGAGATGAAGGGGGACATTGTGGAAGAGGGGCATAGCGGAGATGAAGGGGGACATTGTGGAAGACGGGCATAGCGGAGATGAAGGGGGACATTGTGGAAGACAGGCATAGAGGAGATGAAGGGGGACATTGTGGAAGAGGGGCATAGCGGAGATGAAGGGGGACATTGTGGAAGACGGGCATAGCGGAGATGAAGGGGGACATTGTGGAAGAGGGGCATAGAGGAGATGAAGGGGGACATTGTGGAAGACGGGCATAGCGGAGATGAAGGGGGACATTGCGGAGATGAAGGGGGACATTGCGGAGATGAAGGGGGGCATTGACCAGGCACCCTCCCCTCATCAGAGCAGGGGGTGCCTGGTGTAATGCTCGTGTCGCCCCATTCAATTCAATGGGGCTCGGGTGCTCGGCCGAGCACTCGAGCCTCAGGGGGTGCTCGGTCAGAGCACCCGAGCACCCGAGCATCGGGGTGCTCGCTCAACACTAATGCTCACACTAAGAAGATTGTCTCTTGCTGTGAGCGGACTGGTCCCAAGGCCAGATTCCACATCTGAGGGGAGGTGCTTTACACTAGGTAAAATAGGCAGGGAGGGATACGTTATCATTCAATTACTCTTGAACTACAACTCTGATAGTATTGAAATAACACTCTCCATGGCCCAAATACTATTTAGACTAATTGGAGCTTCTGTTTTTGTGAAACATTACTATCCCTTTAATACATTTCCCTTGCCGATTTACCAAAACTGGGTTACACGTTTCCAAACATTGCTTGTGACCTTTAAATGGGCATATAGGAAAACGAGACTTGACTCTTCCTTACTTACTCTACCCAAAGACTTGGGAAGATTAGCAGTCCAGACGTCAAAAAATATTACTGCTCCACTACCCTCTCTACGATGTTAACTTGTATCTATGTACCTGGAAAAGACTGAATCAAGGCAATACAATTGCACTTTCTACAAAGAGATCCTTATAATATTTTTTGGTTGCACTCACACTTTAACCATCCTAATGTGACATCTAACCCATTTTTTTCATGTATGGACCAAGGTTAACTCCTCTCTTTCCTTAACTCTCTTTATTCTTCCCCTCTGTGATCAATATACAGGAATATGGAATATGTAAAAAGAGACAAGAATGACTCTTTAACATATAATGCCTTCTGTAGAGCTTTCCACTTCTCTAATGACCACCAATGGCAATGTTTACAAGTCTCACATTTTCTCCCTTCCTTAGTACCTAAAGGGGCCTCTCTTAGACAACTGACTCCCTTTGATCCTCCCTAGTGGCTGGTTCATACTCTTTCTAAATTGTAGAAACTATTTACTCAATCAATCTCTCTGATGAAACACAAGTTTGTGCTCCTCTGGGAGCAGGACTTGTCAATTGACTGGCCAGAAGGGCTAACTATAAACTTCTATTGAGATGGTACCACAAACTGCAGAAACTATCTAAAATATTTCTTTCTACCTCTCCTGCATTCTGGAGATGCAAATCCTCAGAAGGCTCACTATATCATATCTGGTGGGACTATTCACTGATTCAACCCTTCTGGTCCTAGGTTGTATCTGACCTTTCAACGATCTTCCATATTCCCTTTCCTATTGATCCTCTCTTCCTACTTCTATATAACACCTAACAAGATCAAATTAGCATCAGCATTCCTTATTAACTCACCTGTTCAGCCACACAATACTTCTTATTCCACTTTATTGGAAATCTCCCACTGCCCCCACCCCCTGTTTCCCTCTGGTCCTCAAAAGTGGAAGCCCGCACTTCCTTGGAAAGATTACATGCATTGGCCTTGGGGACCATCACTACCCATGTTTTTACTTGTCTGCCCTGGGTCCTTTTTCACCCTCCCGCTCAACAGTGGATTCCTCTTTTTCCCCTCTGCTTTCCTTCCCCCTCCCCCTACTATAGTTTCCCCCCATCCTTCTCAGATCCCCCTTCCCACCACTATCTAGGGTTTGATCCGAGGTTAAAGTTAGTGTCTCAGGATGCTAAACTAAGTTTTTATGATACCTTCAGATGCCCGGCTTTCAAACCTACTCTAGTATAATAGTTAGCTTTACCTCATCATTGCCCTACTGTGGTTTGAATCTGTGCTGGCATTGGCTGCTCCATCTTTTCTCTCACCCCCCCTCTGGGGAGTGGGCCCTATTTCTCAATTCATTTACTGCTCTCCTTTTCCACACTCATCTCTTTCCCAACTCCCACCATTGCAGGCACTCTTTGTGTAATTCCCACTGGAATCATTCTTCCACAAGACTTCTTAAGCTTATTCTTAGATGCATACCTCAGAAGGTATCCTACTGAAATGTCACCATCTATTCGTCGACCATCAAAAGTTACATAAAAAAAAATGTTGCCTGAGTCAAAAGGGTGACATTCCCCCACCATTCTTCCTATCCCCTCTCTGTTTACTTTGCTTTGCAATGCGTTCCAGCCTGCTCCTTCGGCCTGCTCCACATGCCTAAAGGTCATTCCACTGGATGATGCGTTACCACTGTGTCAACTTGGCTTGCTGACCTGAGACCACTTGGGTTTCTCTGGGGCAAACACTCTAATGATTGGCTTAAGCTCCTCCTCCGAGCTGTGGAGGTCCAGGGAGGAGTGGAAGAGCACCTTCACTTTGCAGCACTGACGTGAAAAAAATGAGAAAGAAACAGAGAGGGGAAGGAGAGGGGAGATACAAAGTACTGAGATAAAAGATGGGGTTACTAACTCATCCTTTTAAACTGACCATTGAAGAAAAATGCCACTCAAGATGTACAACTTTATATTTACCCTCTTTTGAATTGGGAGTCATTCTGATGTCGCCCTTTTGATGTAGGCGACATTTTTAAGGCACCATGTTGATGGTTGCCAAATAGATGGCTACATTTCAGTAATGAACCCTCTAACAAGGGCCTCTTGTGATACTGAGAGTATTTGCCTTTCAGCTGTTATTACTGTAGATAATGATTTTGTTATTCTTGTATAATGATGTTCTGTAACTTTTCACACTTTTCACACTGTTGCATTGCTATCATTTAGCTCTTGTGATTTGGTGCACTGCACTTATGTTTCTTTTGTAATGCCTTTCAAAATCTTTTTCAGCCTTTAAAAAAAAAAAAAAAAAAAAGTAGGTAGGCATGGAACCAAAAAAATAGTTTCTAGCACCTCAAGCTGATGTATTAAGAAAACCGGAGTAATTATGGAGCAAACCATTTGCACCATAGGATAAAAATAAAAGTGTCTTACATTTCCATTAATTTAAATGGGGCTTTTAACCTCATAAATGTTAGAACTGTTTCTAATGAATTGCTTCACAGTTCATTGAAGACCTCTCCAGCATTCAGGGGTTAAAATGCACATTTAAGTCAATGGGGACTTTTATTTAAACAACAAAAGTTTGCACCTCAGGTTCATTATAGTAATACTAGTTGAAGAGCCTGTGTACACGGGCCACAGTGCCACCCAGCAACGGCCGAGGTGCAGTCATGCACAGCAGAGACTGCCAGCTCCACGGCTGATATGGAGTGGGGCGCACTGAATTCAGACCGTAGTTCTCACCGAAGGACTACGGTCTGAATCGGGAGGAGGTCTGAATTTGAATTGCCCCGCTCCATTATCAGCCACTGTGCGGGCAGTCTGTACTGTGCATGACTGCAGTGCTAGCAGCCGACTGTACTGCATATGACAGCTTCTGACAAGAAAACATTTAGCAAATTGTTATATAGGATACAAAAATCAACAGTTCATTATTTAAGGTTTATTGGCATAAACATTATTAAAAGCATACCTTACCCCCTCCAAAGTGCAAAATAAAAAAACAATCAGATAACATAGGGACTATTAGAACAACTCATTCGTGCTGACTAGTGAGTGGGGGTAAGCACGAGGGCCGTGCCACTGACTTGCCTCTAAGGTTACAGAAGTTTAATACTGTCCTCGACTTTAATGTTGTGTAGTCCATTACACAAACTTCATGGAGCGGTTGAATTTTCTATTTCTATTTAATGACTTTTATTTAACCCTATGGTGCAGCTGGTGTCCTTAGAATTGCTCCTGTTCTGCTTAGTGTACCAGCCTCAAAGATAATTACTAGACACACATATGCTGGAGATGCAATGCGTTGGATACCTCTTTGGCACTCAATGGGTTAAATTCCTAGAATTTACAGCAATTTTGTATATAATAAAGACAACAAAGCCTCTGGAACTGAAGAATCCCCCAGAGCAAAATAGGCACAGGTTAGCATAGGGTGACCTGCCTAGGGAGAGAGTCCTAGGAGATTAGCATAGTGGTGGTTGTTGGGAGTGCTATAGAGAGGGGGTATGAGGAAGTAAACTGGAGACCATCTTGCAGTTGCTGGAAGCTTAATGTCTGAATGATATTCTGCCCTCTTGCCTTGAGGGGATTGCTTCTTTGCTGTGATACCTGTCACATTTTGGTGGTTATGTCCTTGGCAGGTGAAAAAAATCGATAAAATTGGACAGTCAGAACAGAAAGCCAATGGCCTAAATTAAATTTCTCCCAGGCTTTGGCCATGGGCTCTGTGTTGCCGACTGATAGGGTACATAGCTTTAGGTCATAACTTGGTGTTCAGGATTGGACAAATGGTTAAGTTATTTGTTAAGTTGTTTCAAATTCTTACAAGGACCTTTGGAGGGTTTCTTTTTACCCAATAAAGCTGTGGCCATTTTAAACTTATAACTGATGTCAGTGTGTCATTTAACCTTGAAATACCCAGTACCTACGTATGAGCATTGACTCATTATATGTAGTTTATTCACCCATATAACATGGTCATGTCTGCAATTAGAATGATTAAATAAAACAAAATCAACAGCACCTTAAACAATTAATTCAATATAAGCTGTTTAATGGTAAACTGCATATGTGGAAGTTACAAATTTCTTACAATGAAGGTCCATGTTCTTGAAGCTGAACAGTGACAATTCTAGAATAAACCAACTACACTGATGACCTCCAGAAGTTAAGGACTAGAATTTCCATCCTCCCCACCCAGCCAACATCTGCATCCTGTGCTCCCAACTATAATGACGTCACTGATCTTTTCCATACATTTGTTTCTACTTATTTGTGAGAACTTTAAGGCATGAGATAGTATTATATCTCATGCTGTGCACTGTTTTTCTTGATGAGCCAAATATTTAGTCTAAAGGTCCCATGTTTATTTTAGAATTAGAATTTGCTTGTGTTGAATAATTCTTCATATGAAGGTGGAGCTCCTGACTCAAGTCCTCCAAGGGAAATGGTAGAAGATGTGAAAGAGGCTTCTGTGTTCTGATGTGGCATCCATGTTTGGGGTTGATGACATTGAGACGATTCTGTGACTGAGGTAAAATAAAATAAGTTAAAAAAGTTTTAGAGATAAAGGCCTGCTCTATCTAAGAAAGATAGTGAGTGCCACCTGCTGGAAAACAGTGTAATGAAAGGTCTCAAAGTTAAAATAAATAAAATACATACATATATAAATAAATTAAGTTATTGCCAAGAAAATAAAACGGTCCATTACTATACCACACAGTGAAATGCTGTATTTGTATAACTAAAAGTACAGTTTGATAGTAAACAAATATATCTTTGTGATAGTTTGAAGAAATCTCCCACTGAATAATAATGGGAGAATACAGAAATCCTGCTGAACAGATCATTTTCTGGAATGAGACATTATCCTCCTCCTCAAGTCTGCAATTCGTGGTATGCACTAAGTGAGGGTTTCTCGACGTCAGTCCTCAGGACAAATCAAAAGGTCAGTTTTTCCACATATCCCTGCTTAATCACAGGTGAATAATCAGCAGTTCAGTCATTGTGATTGAGCTATTTGTGCTTCATTGGGAATATACTAAAAACCTGAGTTGTTGGTGTGCCCTGAGAACTGGCTGGAGCTAAGAATGACTGTACTTGAAATATGATCACTTAAGTGAACACCGATGTATACCGCTTGCCATCACTAAAAATGTAATGCCAGCAAGCCTGGAATGCCTCCCATTCATGTGCACTGACATGGCATAACGTCACAGCAATTTCCTCTGCTTTTGTTATACAATAAAACAAAGAGTGGAAGCAAGTAACATGGCAAACAGCCAAACAAGGTGCAAGGAGCATTAAGGGAAGATATTTTGTCATGTAACTTGGTAAATTGGCGATTTGCAAGTGCATCACTAGGAAATCATTTCCAGAGCCTACTGCAGAGTGAAAATGTATTAGTGCATCCCTCCCATATTGATTATTTTCTACTGTGCACAGTATTATGTTTTGTAGTGCTGGAAAGATAAAATCAATTAGGAATCATCTCTCTGAAGCAGTCTATAAGTGCAGACCCACAGTACTGACCCTATAGAATAATGAACAGTGCTTAATGTCTGCAGTAAAATGTGAAAACAACCTTTATAATGGCCATCCCAACAGACTGAAGGAAGGGGGAGAAATGTTGTAACTACTGAAATGATGATGCTTTATGCTTGGGGATGTTCCGAATGATATAAACATTGAAAAATCTCCCATGTTATGTCACCACACAAACAATGAGATGGGGTGTGATGAAAGAATAAGAATCTGTCTTAAACTGGAATTAATTTTCTAGACCTACGCCCACATAACATTAATTTACTAAGCCACTGATTCCAATTTTCTTCCCTTTAACACCGCTTGAGCCACATCTAGGAATGTATGGGCATTATTAGGGTATTCCTTTCCTTTGCACCTTGTTTAATGCCATGTATTAAAAAGGTATACTTTTTTACTTCATGCTATGGGGCAGGAAAATGGGGCTTGCTGGCATTAAAGTCTTGATGAGGGTAGGTTGTATGTGCCAATATGTACTAAAGCAATCATGCTCTCTAGTGTATATCCCACAGTGTATCTCCTGGTACTGGAAGATAACACCAGAGAACCTATGATGATACATTCAAACTTTTTCCCTGACTGCTCTTGAGTGGTAAGTTACTGTCATGCTGTCATTCATATTCCTGGGCTAAATGTCCTAGTTACTCCTCTCCTGTTCACTTCCCATTGGCCCATGAATGGGTTTTCTGCCTGGTAGCCACCTGTTTCACAAGCTTCCTGTATTGTGAATCCTGTGCAGTATATTTCATGAAAGATTCTTGGCTTCCTGTTTTGAATCCAGCTCTGTCTGACCCCTAGTGCCATTTTCCAACAGATTTGGCTTCAACCCAGCTTGACTTTTGACTATTGCACATCCCTCCTCTACAGCTGATTTCCCTGGGTCTGACCCGCCTGCGATTCTGACCCTGAGTGTACTGCTGTCCCCTGGCTCTGACTCGGTTGCTAGTCCAACTGAAAGTATGCTGGTGCTTTTCTTCTCCTAGTTTCACCTCCTAATGTGGCTTCTGCCTGTAATCTGATCTCTAGTACCTCATGCTGACTAGCTTCTGTTATCCATTTTGAAAGCCTCTAGCCTGTGCCAGGGTGGCGGTTACCTTTCTTTTTCCTGCTCCAGCGCTTTCTGATTGCTCCTAATGTCCTCTCCGAATCTGCTGCAGCAGTGTCTACCCTAGCCAGCCCATTGGAGACAAGGTGACCACCTGTATTGCCTATCATCATGGTCTTCCCAGTGCTATTGCTGCTCATATATGCACTGTACCAGTTTTTGTCTTCAGTATCTCTAGTATGAACTAGCTAGTCAGAGTATATGGCAGCCGCTTCCTTAAAAGGTCAGTGTCTTTCTGCAAGAATATCTGCTACCTCCTTAAAAGGACAGTATCTTTCCTCAAGAACACCTGCTATAACATCACACTCTAACATCTCTTAGTAGACTGACTCCCACTTGGCAGAGACTCCAGTCGTTACAATGACCAGCTTCAGAATAAGTAACCTCAGCTCTGTTCATAATTTGTTTTGCTTCCAGCTTTATGTATTATGTTGTAATAAAAGACAATCTTCTTTTAGTTATTTTATTTTGGCAGCAAATCCATTTTAAACACTTTTATAATAACAAGAACTCTTCTGTCAACCAAGAGACCATTTTTTCATAGAAAGAATGAGGGTTGGATGACAGGTTCTTCTACAAACTGAACAGTAATCCACATTAGCATTAGGCTATCCAAATGTTTATTGAATTCTCAGACTTACATAGTACTGGTCACAACTTCCAGCAATGCATGGAGGGAACAAAGTAATGCATATCACACATCCACTCTCCTTTTCTCAGTAATAATTCTGAGGAAGTATGTACGTGTTAGCATGAACCATATTAATTTCCTATACCTTGCCAAATCCTGCAGCCTTCATTTCATAAACATCTCATGTGACCATCACTTTATTACACAAGATACATCCAACATCCTAATTCATGCCCTCATCATCTTCAGTCTCAATTATTGCAACCCTCTCTTAAGCAGCCATCCTCCATCTGAGCTTCCCCTCTCAAATTTGTTCTCAGTGCTTCTGCACTTATTGACTCGTCACTCTACTAACACAACTCACCTCTGTCAGTCCCTGAACTAGGTACTAGTCCATCTAGAATCACATTTTAAATCCTGGTTAAATCCTGTCACTCTCTATACCCTTGTCTCAAGATACATCACCATCTGTTCTCTCCACTTTGGTTGGACCTACACCACTTCTCTCTACTTATCACGTTCACCTACAAGACCTTCCTATGGAAGTTCCTAACCTAATAAACTCTCTGCCTTGCTCAGTCTAACTCTCTCATATCCTTCAGACTTTTAATAGTACTCTCAAAACTCACCTTTTCAGCCAAACTCTCCCATAGCCTTCAGACTTTTAAAAGTTCCCTCAAAATTCACCTTTTCAGCGAAGCATGTCAGATAACATAACATCGTTATCATAGCCTCTCCCACAACTAACAGCTAATTTATCTGCCTCTGGGGTAGTTTGACATTTTACTTGTCCCTACTACAACCCAGTCACTCTCTAAAGCCTCAGAATGTTTTCCTGATATTATGAGTTGAATGCCAATCCTACAGTTACTTATAACACTTGTTACTTTCCACCCCTATTGCATCACAATTTGTTGTTGGACCACTCTGTGACTCCATGCACTTAAACCTCTGTATCAGTCTCTTACTTCCTATAGATTGTAAGCTCTAGCAAACAGGGCTCTCTTATCCATTTGTTTTCAGTGCCTATAATGTTGATTGTAAATATCTTTATATATTTTAGCCCACTGTACATTATTCTGTTGTTTTAAGTATTGTACAGTGCTGCAGAATCTGTTTACTATTTATAAATAAATGATAAAGGTATTAATAATAATGATAATACCGATAAAGCATTGGATACGTCACTGGATTCCCAGGGAGTTAAACCAGTGGTAGGCAACATGCAGTCCTCCAGCTGTTGTTGAACTACAGCTGCCATTATCTTCAAAGACCAGCTGAAGGTATTGGTCATTGTAGTCCAGCATCAACATCAGCAAGCAGGCTGCAGGTTGCCCACACAAGCTTTAAACAATATAATTATTTGCCGGGTTACTTCAGTCTGAAACTATATCCCATTCTACTGAGTCTGCGAGTCTTATTAATTATTTGGTTGGAAGACAATATCACCAGGCTTATGATTAATAGCTTTACTTTGCAGAAGCAATCAACTGACATTAAAAAGTGTTCTTGGTACCAGTGAACATTACCCATTACATTAATAGTACATTTAAAATGCTAAACATTGATTTGGCATCCTTTTTTAAAAAAAAATCATAAAAACACTTTTTCATACAAATCAGCATGTGTTCTTTCATAGCTAAGTCCCTGAGAGTAAGTTAAAGGGATAGTAATGTTTCATAATAAAACTCTAATTAGTCATCATAGTATTTGGACTTTGGAGAGTGTTATTTCAATTCTGTCAGAGTTGTAGTTCAAGAGTAATTCAATGACAAAATATCCCCCTCCCACCCCTTTTACTGATGTAACACTGTTCAGCCAGATCAGAAGGCAGGTGCCCAGGTAGACTGCAGAGAGGGACAATGTTTAATTAAGATAAGGGAAAAACCTGAAAAACTTGTCAAAGGGGGCAGGGCCTTCATTGTTGTCATAGGAAGAAGATTGTTTCCTTCTGTTATCTGTCTAGTCTTACAACCAGATTCCACATCTGAGAAGAGATGGCTTACACTAGGAAAAAGGGGTGGGAGGGGAAACTTTGCAATATCTCTCAAATCATAAAGGTTTGAGAGATAAGACATATCATTCTTCATGTTTTTTAATGCCTACAAAATAAAGTAAAGTTAAAATGAAGTATTACTATCCCTTTAACATGGACAACTTTATAACAGATATTTTGAACACATGATAATGAGAACAACACAAAGTTTTTGGTTTCATGCTCTAGTATGGTTCCACTCTAAGATAAGCACTGGGACCTATTTGCTGTGATGTTTAGACTAAATATTTACCTCCTTACCCCACTTGTGCCAATGGGAGGGCAATGCGAGAGTGTACTGGTGTTATGGGTATATCATTCATTTTTTTGTGATATGCACTAAGATGGCACAGAGGAAATTGGAATAAAATATGGTAATTTGTCTGCACATGCAGACAAATTCATGTCTCGTTAATGCAGTTTGCTGTAACTTTGGTCAGACAGTTTTAACTCTGTCACATTGATTTTCAGCTGATTACAATGGAATTGAACAAATAAAATAGGTTGCTCTGATTTCAGTAACGGATTTGAACAGATGTTTATATTATGAATAAGAAATGCTGGGTGAAAAGAAAAAGATGTTATTACAAATCACATTTAAACCACATGTACAATGAAGTAAGATTGCATGAAAAGGTGAAAAACATCTGTCAAAATATATTTCTATATTGCCATATGATTCCCTGCTACAAGCCAGTTGTCCATGTGAACAGAGCTTTAGGGGGATATGAGCTGAGCAATGCATTGTATTCTGTGATAATAACTAGACAGGATAATAAGGACAAATAATAATGACCATTGATTTAACAGCTTGAGTGCCAGAGGGGTGCACAATGCATTGCCGTGGGGTGCATTGCTGAGGGGTGCACAATGCATTGCATACCTCTGGCACTCAAGGGGTTAAACGAGATATTTTACTACATTGAATACTAGATAAAGCAATAGGTTGGAGGCTTCTCTGGCATTCAAGTGGGTTAAATTGCTATTTAATTCAGTTGGAATGTTTATTTATCCCCTGTAGTGCAGATGGTTTGCTCCAGTATTATTCTTTTTTTAATACACCAACCTCATTGTTTGTGAGATTTTTTGGCAAGCGTGCTGTATGTGCATTCATTTTATAGTATTGAATGTGTATGTATTCCCTGTATTGTATTCCTATCTGACTATTAAAGGACCAGAGGAGTATACATTGGATTTTCTGCAATGAGTTGCACAAACCTCTGGTCCTTAAGGGGTTAATTATGTAAACTGATATGTATCCAGTGGTGTTATATAAAAGGTATGTATACATACAGAATGTGTTTCCTTACTATTCACCCCCCAATGTCTAGTTCACATGGACTTCTTTGCTGAAAGATGTAGTAACAACACAAGGTTACCACTGAAAATGATCAGAAATCCCCTCTGTGCAAGAGCAAAATTAAAGGGGAGCAATGGGTGCCACTCAGTATCCAAGGTGGCCCCATCTGCCCCAGGGTCCAATAGATTCTAGTTATGCCTCTGAAGATATTTCTGTGATAGGAGCCAAAAAAATGTTTGCACCAGGGCCCTCCAATGATTAGTTTTGTCACAGACTGTGTGATTTACTGCACAGATAACATCGAGATGCAGTCTGGGAAACAAAATGATCCATGTGAAGTACACAAATATGGCAGTGAAGGAAACAGGTAGACTGATTACCAGTGCATTTACCATATATGGAATCCGACTTGCTAAGTGCAACCACAGTGATCATACGGCTAGTGGAATATTTTGATCGTCTCTTTATCCAGCACTGAAGGCAGCAGACTATCATACAACGCAAGATCAAGATTAACAGGAGAAGCAGAAAGACCCTGAAACAGAAAGAACATTTATCCTGTAATACATTGGAACTGAAGTAGACAGTGTATGGCATTTTTAGCTTTTCCACCTATATGCTAGCTAGTGTAGACAGGCAAAGAGAGGGAGTAGGAGTTGCTTTATAGTGTTGGCGTAAGCCACTACTAGTTGTTCTCTGGGTGTGTGTGTGTGCAGATTGAGAAAGCAGTATTAAAAATATAGAAATTGGACCCCATATGTATTTTTTTCCAATCAGTTACATTTTGTTTTACATTTTTGGTTGGACATATGTACCCCACATTAATTTGTTTTATTTTAATTTAAAAAGTGAGGTGAATGTACACCATATTTTTTAATTAAATTTGTTGCAAAAGCACCCACTTTTTAATGAAAGAGATAATATTTAGACACAGGACTCTTTTTAATTTTTTGTCACTCTCCCTCGTGAACATGGTATTATCAGGATGGAGAGATGAGGAGTTAATGTTATCGCCCCAAGAAACATATTTAGCCCATTTGGGCCTTATGCTTAAAACACAGTTTCTTTTAGACAGGTTTAATTAACCGGTGCTGCACTAGATGGAATACATTGATTTCAGTATGTTCTCATCCAGTCTACCAAAGGAGGAGTTAATGGTGGACCCAGCTGCACTTTAGTTTTCGGACATAACCTCTCTTATGCCAGTGAGTTTCCAACTCATTGTGCAGCAATGTGTTGCAATCTGACTGGCACCAGAGTGTTTAAGGGGAACTTATGTGAGTGTGGGGAAGTTATTTGGGTACACATGGGGTGAAGTGGTCCTCCCTGTCTTTTGCAAGGAAATATGCATTTTTCCCAGTCTCAGTAACCATGAGCTGCTGAGACAGAGAAGACCTGTCCAACTGCCAAAGTGAGCATTGCAAATGCCATTATGCTACAATATAATAGCCCTCATAGCTTTTTGGCCACTTTTGTCTGGGATTCCATTGCAACTGGAAAATATTTGCCAAATGGCTACTTCCAGCTGCTCAATTCTGTAATCATATGCACTGGGGGTCAGAACTGGATTGCCGAATGGCATGTTTTTTTTATCTGAATGCACAAATGTAATCCTTTTAGAGAACTGAAAAAATACTCCAAAATAACCCCAAAGCGAGGCAAAGAAGACTAACGAAAGTGGTCAGATATTGGCCAGTTTCCTTATGATGATCAGGCAGAGGAAAACAAGGTGACAATAGCATACCATGTCCACAAGCATGTTCCCACATCGCCGTCACTGGCAGTTAATCGCTCTATTGCTGGATTACAATGATTTTTCTGTACTAAAAAAAAAAAATGTTTAAAAAATAAATCCTCCTCCTCCCTCTATTTACTCACACCATCAACCAGCACCCCATCCATACAAATGGTCAATGGTTGATGCTCCAGCAATTGAAGGATAACCATAATTTTGAAAAAAAAAAGACACCCCACCACTTTGACCCCCACCACAATCCAAAAACAGGATTAACCCTACATTTGCCAGGGCAGTTACAACTATCAACATTGACAGTGGAGGGCTAATAAGCAATTAAAAAAAAGGTAGAAATGAGCTATGTAATGAAATGGGGGGATACAGCTACCCCCAACTCTGCATGCTGATGTGATCAGGATGAAAAGTGTAAGAATGTGCCCAAAACATTTTTATGGAGTCAGGCGCCTGGAAGGGGCCTGTTGTATGTTTTTTAAAACACATACTAACATAACAAAATGCCCCACAAACCTGCTCTCACATAGAAACATATGATTTTACGGTAGATGAGAACCATTCAGCCAATCAAGTCTGCCCATTTTTCTTACTGTAAAAACCTCAAACCTTAGCTGGTTCTTGGTCTTGTCTTACGTTCAGGACTGCCTTTTGCCTATGCCTATCCAATGCATGCTGCTGATGTTTCTAAAAAAACTGAAACCTGACTGGCTCTGCCTGGGCCATCACCTAGGCCACTGTGATAAAAGTAAAAAAATGGGATTGGCTTATATATATATATATCCAGCAAGGATCACACATATGTGTGATGCATGACCCCTTCTTCAGGTTTTGTGTCAAAAACCAACAAATTCAGACTACATAATGGTCTAAAAGGGATAGTAATATCAGAAAAAAGTATTAACTATATGGTAGATACAATTAAAAGAGAGTACTTGCACTTATTTGTATCTCTCAAAACTTTATATATAGTTATATTTTTTATATATATAAAAAATAAAGTTCTCTGCTCCCTCCCCTTTCTGCTTGAGTAGCGGTAAAGCTGTCAGAAGCAGATTCTGGTTCCTGAATCAGAAGGTGGCTCTTCAGCAGAGCTGACATAGTGATACCTAAAAGTAAATAGTTAATCGGAACGGTCTACAACGTGTGCTTGGTTTGCAAACACACGTTGTAGACCATTCCAATGAAGGTTTTATCTTTAGATATCATTATATCAGCGCTGCTGAAGAGCTGCGTCTGGCCAAGCGACCAGAATCTGCTTCTGACAGCTTTAAAGCTCGTCAAGCAGAAAGGGGAGGGATCGGAGAACTTTATTTTCCTATATCTCTCAAACCATAATGGTTTGAGATATACAAATTAGTTCAAATACTCTCTTTTAATTGTATCTATCATATCGTTAATACTTTTTTCTGACATTACTATCCCTTTAAAACCCTTTGTGTGCCCGCAGGGTATTCAATGCATTGCTTTACAATATGTTGCATACCCTTCTGGCATTCGAAGGGCTATTGTAATGCCAAGAGGCATACTGAGTCATACTGCCTGCCAAACTTTCTGTACATCCAGGTGTAGTATAATCCATTTCTAAATACAGTATTTATTTATTATTTTTTATAACTTCTTTTAAAAAATGATTACAAACAATAAAGGCAATAAATACAGCAGTTCTAAAAATATTTACTATATTTTTTGTTATCCAATAATAGAGATGTAATTTTAGTTTAATGAGTTTAATTCCTTTTAGGAATGAAATATTTAAGGAGCAGTAAACTTTTTTTTATGAAGAAAACATATATTGTAGGGCATTTCCTCTTGAGTAACATAAGGGTACTCTCACTGCTGAGAGATGCATATTTCCAGAGTTATTACAGTTTAAACCCATGTTAATTTACATTAGTAGTGCCCTCTAGTGGTCAAATTCCAATTAGTTCTAAATTCTAATGGAGAGGAAAGTCAGTGACTTACAGTTCTCCATAGAATGTAATAGAAACTGCTGAGTTACTTCCTGTCAGAACTACCAGGAAGCAAAAACACAGTAAATGCACTTCCTGATTATTTGAACTTTTGTGAATAAAACAAACTGACAGCAGTGGGAGTAATCTTGTTTTACTCAGCATGTAAAGCTCTATAACATATACATTTGAATAAAAAAAGTTTACTGCTCCTTTAAATGCCATTCTGATTATGTGGAAACTGTGATGATGTAAAAAGTGACTTGGAGCCTATCCACACGATTGAGGATACTGGACCAGTTCTGGTACAAACCAGCCACACTCTCTCTGGAATAATAGAGAGGGCTCCAGTGCATTGTGTCACAATTCATTTGAGACCTTTCTAGCATTCAGGGGGTTAAAAGCCCCATTTAAATCAATGATTATTTTAATTTCAACCTTATAGTGCAGTTGGTTTGCTTCTGAATTGCACCTCTTTCTTTAGCTTACTGAATACAGTCCCAAAAGCCTAATGTACTGAAAGAAATGGATCAATTCTACCTAATGCACCTTAGGATACAAATAAAGGATTTAAATGGGCCTTTTAACATCTTGAATGCTGAAAATGTCTCAAATGCATTGCTTTGTATTGTGCTGGATACCTTTAGAATTCAAGGCGTTAACAGTCCCATTTAATTCAATGGGAATGTAGGGGAAGTTGTACTTGTTCCCTATGGAACAGTAGGTTTTCCCAATAATTGCTCCAGTTCTTCATATTAAATTAGCCTGCAAATATGGGACATGCCAACCCTATCATATAGTGAGAAATACCAGCTTACTTTTGATTGAAATGGGGATTTTAACCACTTGACTCTAGACAGGTCTCCAGTATATTGTGTTTTAATGCATTGGAGAACCTCTAGCATTCAATGAAATAAAGGCTATGTTTAACCCTTTGAGTGCCAGAGGTTTGCCCTAGACACCAACAGTTAATTTATTGGGGGTTTTTAGTTGACCCTTTGGTGCAATTAGTTTCCCGAGAATATAACTCTCAGTATTATAAACGTTCCAATTCCTATGTTCATCTATGGATCCAATGCACTTGCATTGTAGAGCTGTTGGTACATAGACAAAGAAAGGATCTGATGAGTTGAACAGATTGGAGAAGTAGTCTCCTCTTTATCACACCTTAGTGAAAGGGATAGGAATGTTTCATAATAAGAGCAGCTCTAATTAATCTTCATAGTATTTGGGCTTTGGAGAGTGTTATTTCATTTCTGTCAGAGTTGTAGTTCAAGAGTAATTGTATGATAAAGTATCCCCCTCCCACCCCTTCTACTGATGTAACACTGCTCAGCTTAGAGCAGCAGGGAGTGTCCAGGTAGATTGCAGAGAGGGACAATCTTCAATTAAGATAAGGGAAAAAGCTGAAAAACCTGTCAAGAGGGCAGGGATTTCATTGTTCTCACAGTAAGAATTTTGACCCTTGATGTGAGCTGTCTGCATTCCACATCTGAGAAGTATGGGCTTACACTAGGTAAAAAGGGTGGGAGGGGGAAACTTTATCATTCAAATGCTCACAGTAATGAAATAACACTATGGCTCAAATACTATGAAGATTAATTGGGGCTGCTGTTTTTGTGAAACTTTACCATCACTTGAAGGTGTTCTTAGTAAACCAGAGTCCTTTCCTTCTAACAGAAAACTACAGGTTCAGTGAGGCTGATATAAAGAGAAATGGAGCAGTACTGGGGCAAACTATCTGCACCAAGGGACACAAATAAAATTCCAAAATTTCCATTCATTTAAATAGGGCTTTTAAACTTTTGAATGCAAAATATGTATCCAAGGTATTGTAAATTGATAGTAACATGGTAAATTAGGCTGAAAAAGGCACAAGTTCATCAAGTTCAACCTTTGCCTCAAAACCCCCAAAAAATGAAAATGATATAAGTCTTCCTACTACCACATGAGCATTAGTCTATTTATCAGACCTTCCTGTTTTACCTTCTATACACAGTATACCCCTGCGTGTTCCCTCTTGAAAGAAATGCATCTAATCTTCTCTTAAATGTATCCATTGTATCTGTCATTACCACATGCTTTGGATACCTTTCTAGGAATCAAGGTGTTAAATAACTCAGTTAAATCAATATCATTTTTTATTTGGTGCAGTGGGTTTGCTCTATATTTTTTAGTACGTTGTCTATATATTATTATCAGAAATCGTAGAATAGTTATGCGCTCAGATCAAGTAGAACACTCACTCGGATGTTCTTTGCGGCTGTTTCAAAATGGATATTACCAATCGCTAACCCCGTCACTATATATATAGTAAAATAGAAAAAAGAAAGAAACAGCACACCGGAATATCCTCTAAACGTAGTGTTTCAGTTGTCAGTTATAAGATATCCCTTCACCCTTTAAGTGATCTAGTCACATGTAATAGAGGCTTATCCTGCACTGGAATTGCGAGCATCACTCCAGGCTCGTGACTTACTCACTGGCTCTAATTGTTAATGTTTATTGTTGTTCCAAAAGTAGAGACGAAAAGCCACATATATATGATGGTTAAATATGTGAACTATTCCTCTGTATGCCAACAGGCGACTGGAACGTTTAATATAAATAAAATGTGAGGAAACACAAAATATATATAGGGTGAACTAATACCTCTTCATATCATAAGGTATGTAGGGTAATAAAAAAATCTATAAAATATACACAACTTAATTTATGAAAAAAATGGTCATACAGTACATGGGGCAGAGTAAGGTACCCAGTACCTAGTATGGTTGAGGCACAATAAATGTATCCCACAAACCACCACCAGAGACAGGTTCCATCAACCTCCCCTCAATGTTTGCAGGCCACAAAATATAAAAACAACACCAATGAAAATAAAATAAAAAAGTAAAAAAACAATGGGAAATGCTTAAAAATAAGCTCACGATTCTTGAGTAATTACTCAATGGCTCAACGCGTTTCATGACTCATAAACTTAATGTCACTTTCTCAAGAGCAAAATTTAAGAATTTTGACGCTCGCTATTCCAGTGCAGGCGAGTTATACCAAGAGGCAGGATAAGTCTCTATTACATGTGAGTAGATCATTTAAAGGGTGAAGTGATATCTTATAATTGACAACTGAAACACTACTCTTAGAGGATTTTCTAGTGCGCTGTTTCTTTCTTTTTCCTATATATTATTATTGTTCGGACTTTATGGGATACATAGTACTGTACGACTATTGTGGAAGTGGGGAGCCACAAACAAACTACTAATACAGCATGTCAGTAGCAGATGTATATAAGTATTTTACTTATTTAACCCTTTGAGTGGCAGAGGGGGGATCCAATGCATTCAGAAGCAGGGAGTGTTGAACAACTCAATAGGTTACACATTTTTAATCCTCCAAATATTTAATCTCTTTCTATGTTTGAGAAATAAACCCTGAAACAATCCCAGACTCTTTCAATTAAATATTCACTGCTTGAACCTTTGCTGTATCCTATTAGAACAACGCCACCTACATGCCAAGCTTCAACACAGCAGGATCAAAACGTAACATGTGTCAGAATGGAGCCTTTAGAATGTTTAAAATGTCACTGGGTTTGTTATGTAGGGAAGGGGTACATTTATGGATGAATATGGGTGGAGTTCTGTATTGACCATCTGAATGCTAGAGAGGTCTAATCAGAGATCTCTTTAGCATCCAAGGAGTTAAGCTATGTGTAACAATACAGACTCTTTCAATTAAATATTCACTGCTTGAACCTTTGCTGTATCCTATTAGAACAACGCCACCTACATGCCAAGCTTCAACACAGCAGGATCAAAACGTAACGTGTCAGAATGGAGTCTTTAGAATGTTTAAAATGTCACTGGGTTTGTTATGTAGGGAAGGGGTACATTTATGGATGAATATGGGTGGAGTTCTGTATTGACCATCTGAATGCTAGAGAGGTCTAATCAGAGATCTCTTTAGCATCCAAGGAGTTAAGCTATGTGTAACAATACAGCTGCCTTAACAATACAAATGTCATAGCTTAACCCCTTGGATGGATACATTAAGATGATCTCTCATTTTCAAGCATGTCCTGGGTATTTATTTTATCTACCACAAAAGGATGAGAGGCCGAGGGGACCTTTATCAGGACTATAACCTACAACCCTGTGGTTTGAACATCGTGGTACATTAACAAACTGAGCAATCTCACAAGCATAATTCTTCTGCTTCTAAAATTATGGCCATAAGCTCATGCCAATATCCAATTTACTTTTCAGTCTGTAAATTGATGTTAAATTCAAATAATTTCAAAACAACTTGTCTTTGATCCAGAAACCACCTCCCAATTTAACAGCTTATTCCAAGCGTTACTTATGAATATCTCTGTTTTCTTTTTTAATTATGTTCTTATTGATTTTGTCTTTCCGTTTACAACAGGTTTTCTTTATTAGATTTCTGATATGTCTACAGTGCAGACATCAAAACATTAGTTTTGGCTTATTCTCTAAACAATTTAACCCCTTAGATACAAGAGAGGTCTCTGATGCTTCAGAGCAACATGCTAGAGATCACTCTATTAGCCAATTAGGTATTAGTTATGTATTTTCCAGGCTGAAATAATAACCCATTTGGGGCCTTATACACCCAAAGAAAGGTGGAGAAATTCTGGGGTGAATGCACAAAGGAGATTATATTGTAAATTGGGTTCTGGAATCACTGTTGTTCCCTGTGGCTGCCTAATGACATTTTACTAAGCTACATATGTCATAACTCCTTGCTTGTGCCAAGGGTGACCAACTGGGCAGTCTATGGGCATTTATAGGCTCTAAACAAGACAGAGCAAATGGCATGAATCAGTGTAATTTCCCTGCTCATTCTATGGAGCTGGAACATAGGGCTTGCTGACATTAAAGTCATAATAATAGCAGAGATTGTTGGTCAGTGAGTATTACAGCAGCCACCAGTGTTAGAGACTAAATTAGTGGAGCTGTACTGGTGAATTTATATATTCGTCCCTCTAGGACAAACCAACTGGGGACAAATAGACATTTACATTAATTTAAATGGGGCTTTTAAAACCTTCAGTGGTGAGAGGTCTCAGTGAATTCTTAATTTTCAGGGGTTAAACACTCCATTTAAAAGCTTTGCAATTTTGGGGAATTTGTATAAATCCCCTATGGCGCAGACGCTTTCCTCCTCTTTTGTTCTTCTATATATGACCCTTAGTATTGTGAATTTACAGACTCATAATGGCATCCATATATTAGTAACATCAGCTCTGTCCTCTGTGATGATTTTTAATCTTCCAGTAATTCAGATTGTCCATCTGTTGGTGCCCATGTCTGCCAGCTATTAGAGGATGCTAGGTGTTGTGTACCACAGTGCTGGTGAGTCCACAGTTGTAAACACCCTGTATTTGGTCCTTACGACATATGGTGTATCCAAGTGTCTGGGTGTATCTAACTTTGGGTTCCCCGGCCGTTGTGGACTATGACTCCCAGCTAGCAGTTGACTATTAGGAGATAGTTGTAGTTATACGCCACAACAGCTGGAAAGCTCATGGTTGAATGCACCATGTACTGCTTTCTTAATTCATATGGCTAATTCATACGTAAGTCTTCCCCCATCTGTTGGTGCTCACAATTCCTAGCTAGCCATATGGCCATTAGAGTATATGCTAAGGGCCCAATACAGGGAATATGTAAATATGGGATCTCCAGCTGTTGTTAGTTACAATATCCAGCAAGCCCTAATAGCCAATGGCTAGTGGGTAGTTGTAGGCCACAGCAGCTAGGAAACACCAAGGCTGAATGAACCCTGACTCAGGAATAGACCATATGATCAAAGGCTCAAGTCGAGATGTATTCAGGCTTGGGTTCTCTAGCTATTGAGAGCTACAAATCTTAGCTAGCCAGTGCTTACCAGATGATGCTGGGATGATGACAGCTGGGGATCCAATGTGGACTTACACCATGGCTTCAGAATAGGCCATATGTACTAAGGGCCCAAAACAGGGTATATTTAAATGTGGCCTTTTCCAGCTGTTGGGGCCCACAACTCCCAGCATCTCCAGCTAGACATTGGATCAACTGAATTTTTTACAGATGAAATATACAAAGCAATTGACATTTTCCAGTAGGAGTTAGGATTACTATACATTCAAAAAGGATGATTAACTGAAAAAAATCAATGCAGTTCAGGAGCACATTTCCATTTGATAGAAATGGGTCTCTAAACCCCATGAACATTAGAAATATATACAGCTCATTGCTTCATAATATGTTATCATAGGGATTTAAAGGCCAATTTCAATTAATAGGTGTTTTAATTTATCCCAGTTGGTTGATCATGGAATTACTCTAAATCTTCTAATAAGCACATCAGCCTTAATGCCATTTATGGGATGCTAGGCAAGTTGCATGAAGCATTTCCTTCAGTTATGTAAAAACACAAGCAGAGTGCAAAATGTTATACTGATTATGAGAGTGCTTGGCAGTGGTGCAGCCATGCTTTTGTTTTTGGCAGGATTAGTATGTCCAGTGCTAACTGGTAGTAGCTTGTGAGAGAGATGATTAGGGAGTGAAGCTGGAGAGCGATATCAGCCACTACTGCATTCTGCTAGTAAATTAGAGTTTCTGGCCACATGTCCAGATATCAGACACCAGTGGAGCTAAGGGCTGGCATTGAATACCACAGTAGTAGGCCAAAAGACCCAGAAGCACTAGCGGAAATAGCAAGATCCCTGTTGCAGAGGTTTCAGGATGGGCTGCAACTTTAGAGTAGAATGGACAAAACTGAAAATGGGAAAATGTCGATTTAAGAGCTCGGTGGCTTGAAAGTAGAGTACTGGCCATACAGACTGGAGATTGCTGGCTGTGGAATACTGGAAAAGTAGACTGGAGACTGCTGTTTGATTTTAGAATACTGGACAAGTAGGCTGGAGACAGCTTATTGTAAACTGAGGATTGTTGGCTGGCTGTAGAATACTGGACAATAGACAAGAGATTAAAGGTATAGGACTCCTCTCACACGCTACTGGAAGACAGGAAACACAGAGAAGAAGCTACACCACTAGAGCTCTCGACAGCATTGAAGATTGATGAACTTCGTTGCTAGGGGATGATCAGATGACGTAGGTTTGAACTGTAAGACTTAAGAAGAAGGAGACTCAGCTGTACTGTAGACTTATGAACTAGATACTAATGCTGTTGGTGTGAAGCCTAAAAAACAATGCAGTGGATACAAGAATCTCAATTGAGCTGAAGACTGAACTGCTTACCCAATAGGGAAGCAACCAGATGAACTGAAGTTTAATCCCCCTAGATGTAGGAACTGGAAACTCAGCTGGGCTGCGGACTGATGATCATGCTGACACAGAGACATGTTAGCCATAGATACTCAGTCAGACTAGCAGTCAGGAGCTAGGAGGTCAGACGCATAAGATGTCAGATCAAAAGGATTGATGCAGAGAAGTCAATCACGTTAATAGTACGGGACCAGGCGAGCCATAAGAACTATACAAAGATCCAGAACATAATGGTAGGCAGCACAGATTTATCTGGAATAATACTAAGAACTTGAAGATTAGATGGTGAGCCCAACCAGAGGGTTGGTATTTAAAAACAATTAGTCCAATCAGATTGAGGTAAGTAACAAGCTCTGATAACTACAAGGGAGATGAACAGGCAGAAGTGACAGCTGATACAGGAGAGATGAATAGTCAGACAAAAAAACAGAGTGCAAATGTAACAATTGGTAAAGTTTTGCAATGACAGAGTCTGAGGGTAAAGACAATGTGAACTGTAGGATGCACTGAACACATGTTCCTGCATAGATATGAGAGACTAGATTGCAGCCAGCTCTCACCACAGTTTGTCTCCTATCACTACAGACAAAGAGTTGAGCTGAGTACCAAGAGTGATCAAGGCAACTCTCTTTTCCTCTGTCAATTAGTGGCCACAGAACCATATACACACAATAAGCATCCCCAGCCTTGTTCCACTTTGCACTGGTATTCACAGAACCACACATACATCTTTGTCACACCAGCCTTGTTGCACTGCCCACTGCTAGTCACAAAACTAGTAACCACTGGTAGCAACAGAAGCACACATAGACTCTCACCCCAGTCTTTTTTGCGATCAACTGGTGGTCACAAATCCACATACTTACTGTCTGACACTCCAGTCATGTCCATACGGCTGACATTACTTTTTTTATTTACTTTGACTGCCTTGTAATGCTGCAATATTGTGCAAGTTTCACACAATGATGAAATCCTTGTTGTGATTTAAAGCTCTGTTGCTCTGGTGTAAAGCTCTGCAGTCCTCCTGTAATTGTGTAATTCTCTGCTATTCTCTATCATGATCCAAATATCTATTGGTAAATTATACATATGCACTGCATGTCTTGCCTTATGTGGCCTTAATACTTAAGATACTGGGAGGCATATTGCCATGCTGCATATTGAAAAGGCTACATAGGTGCAATTCTGGTCAAATGTAACTGCTCCAGGGAACAATAAACATTTCCAAAACTCCTGCTAGATAAAACGAGGCTTACAAACCCCTTGCATGTGAGGGAAATCTTCAATGCATTGCTTCACAAAAAGCTGAGGTTCTCTAGCATTGAAGGGGTTAAAATTCCCATTTAAATAATGGGGAATTTTCATTTTTCCCCATGGGACAATTGGTTTGCTCCAGACTTGCACCTCTTCAAAATGGACCTGTCACCTTGATTCAAGTTTGTATATTTGAAAAATGTAATTAAAAACTGCAAGCTAATTGCTGTACCTGTTAATTAAGCTTTTCAGACAAATTTCACACTCCAATAAAGCATTTCCAGTCACATTCCATATGCTAATTAAGGTTTTTAGTGATGTGTCATATGTAATGGAGCTATGTGCAGTAGCGATGGACAAAAATTTTCACCTTAAACTGAAATTGGCAAATAATGGCACTTTCCACTTGGCAAATAATTTCCTGCAAAAAGTGTCATTTTTTTCTTCTTTTTTATGCATAGCTCATTCCATTGAAATCAGTGGTAACACTGAATTTACACACAATGCATAGTAAATATTATTTTATTTCCCAAAGGCATAGTATAAAATGGGCATGAGGGTGTCTGTGTTGGTGGGGTGTGGTGAAAGAATCAGTTGAACAGGGAATGTTTTTTTAGGGGGGTTGTTTACTGGAATTGGGGGGCAGTTAATAAACAAAATAAATCCTAAATACAATAAAATAAAATCCATAAGACATGGCATAAAATGGATCTGAGGATAGTGCCTGTGTTGGTGGGTGGAGTCTGGAATTAATCAGTTGAACAGGGAATTCATTTTGGGGGATTTCTTGACTGGTATTGGGGGGACAGTTAATAAATAAATAAATAAATAAAATAAGAAATTTGTATGTTAAGTGATAGAGACAGGAACCCCCTGGCATAAGCTGCCACTGGGGTAGACTGATACTTGACGTGATATTTTGTAGAAGATGATTTGTTAGATTGTTTGGCACAAACCCTAAGGAAACACTGATTTGTAGGATTTAGGACTGTTTGGCACAAGTCCTAAGGAAACATTGATTTGTAGGACTTAGACTTATTAGAGACACAAGCCCTGAAGAAACATTGGTTTGTAGGACTTAGACTTGTTTGGCACAAACCCTAAGGAAACACTGATTTGTAGGATTTAGGATTGTTTGACACTAGTGTTGAGCGAGCATGCTTGGCCGATGCTCGGATCGGCTCGAGCATCGCTCTGCTCGGCACATGGCGGTACTCGTACGAGTACCGCCATGTGCTCGCCCGCCATGTTCGGGTGGCAGGGATCTGTGCCGGAGGAGGCACAGATCTTGCAGACGCTCCGCTGGACCACCAGGGACTGGAGGTAGGGGGCATTGCGGAGATGAAGGGGGCATTGCGGAGATGAAGGGGGACATTGCGGAGATGAAGGGGGGATTGCGGAGATGAAGGGGGGATTGCGGAGATGAAGGGGGACATTGCGGAGATGAAGGGGGACATATGAAGGGGGACATTGCGGAGATGAAGGGGGACATATGAAGGGGGACATTGCGGAGATGAAGGGGGACATATGAAGGGGGACATTGCGTAGATGAAGGGGGACATATGAAGGGGGACATTGCGGAGATGAAGGCGGACATATGAAGGGGGACATTGCGGAGATGAAGGGGGACATATGAAGGGGGACATTGCGTAGATGAAGGGGGACATATGAAGGGGGACATTGCGGAGATGAAGGCGGACATATGAAGGGGGACATTGCGGAGATGAAGGGGGACATATGAAGGGGGACATTGCGGAGATGAAGGCGGACATATGAAGGGGGACATTGCGGAGATGAAGGGGGACATATGAAGGGGGACATTGCGGAGATGAAGGCGGACATATGAAGGGGGACATTGCGGAGATGAAGGGGGACATATGAAGGGGGACATTGCGGAGATGAAGGCGGACATATGAAGGGGGACATTGCGGAGATGAAGGCGGACATATGAAGGGGGACATTGCGGAGATGAAGGGGGACATATGAAGGGGGACATTGCAGAGATGAAGGGGGACATATGAAGGGGGACATTGCGGAGATGAAGGCGGACATATGAAGGGGGACATTGCGGAGATGAAGGGGGACATATGAAGGGGGACATTGCGGAGATGAAGGGGGGCATTGACCAGGCACCCTCCCCTCATCAGAGCAGGGGGTGCCTGGTGTAATGCTCGAGTCCTCCCATTTAATGCAATGGGGTTCGGGTGCTCGGCCGAGCACTCGAGCCTCAGGGGGTGCTCGGTCAGAGCACCCGAACACCCGAGCATCGGGGTGCTCGCTCAACACTATTTGACACAAGTCCTAAGGAAACATTGATTTGTAGGACTTAGGCTTGTTAGAAACAAACCCCCAAAATTGTTTATTTTTTTATAGGCCTATGGGTTTTTTTATTTTTATTTTTTTTAAAGTATAAGCCCTGAGGAAAAAAAACAATGCCCTACTGGCCTAATGCCAGCAGGTCATGTTGTGTTGGCCAGTGGCCAATGACCAATGACTAGGCAGCTCAAAGGGAATGGGATCAACTGATGAAAGTGCGAACATGGACTGAAACGTTGGATGTATTGCTTTTAATGTTTCAATAAAAGTAACATTTTATTCAAGAGAAGGTTTGCTCGGCTCATTGATGAGAATCAACAACAGCAGTAACATGGATGATGCATAGTGAAGGTTCTACTTGCCATGACTAGCTCCAGTGATGCACCTGAGGCAGTAGGAGCACAATAAGTAGCCCCCCAGTATATGTGGAGAAAATAAGAAGTTGGCCAATAATTCTTCTCCATCTGCCCCTCCTCCAAAATCATGGGTGTGTTGTCACTAGAATAGAAATGTTTCCCTTGAGAGCAGGAATTGTGGCTCTCATCAGCAACTGCAATGTGCACAGTGTGTGTGGTAAATAACACCTTAGGGCACAACTGTATCCAAACACCATGATATCAGAAACCAAGCACTGCTGCTGTCACTCTACCCCTTGTTCATACCCCGCTAAGGACACATGACATCTTGCTGACAGTTTAATAGAACCCTCCCTGCCACCATCTTAGCATATTCGGTGGGATGGAATCTCCTCAGATGCTGTTTGATGCCCTGCTTGAGATTCTCCTCCACCACACTGGCATGTGTGGTCAGTGCACCACACAGTGTGCAATGGGTGGACATGAACTGCCACATCCTAACATCTATAGAGTGGCTATCATTTGGCAGGGGAGGTAATGATGAATGAGTTGGATTAGCAGAAGATATAGTTACTCTAGAGGAAGAAGGGGATAGGGAGCTAGTTGTTTTGCTCATCATTGAACCTCCAGCCTCTGCCTGGGTTTCTCTATTCTTTCTCCTCTTTGATCGCGACCTTGCCTCTTTTTGCCTTTTTGCTTGATTTCTGTGGTGGGTGTTTGGCTTTAACATGTTTGACATAAATGTCATGGTGTCTGTGTTTCATGTGTGTTATCAGGGTGGTTGTGCCAAGGTGTGCTCCCTCCTTTCTTCTTCTCACAAATTATGCATAGTGCCATTGGTGATAACTGCACTGTGCCTGCCACAAGAGAAAAATAATCCCATGAACTGTGCCTGCCACAAGAGGAAAAATAGTCCCACAACCATGACTTCAGGGATAGGCAACAGGTGGAGAAGAACAGCTTCTTTCGTCTTCTCCTCCATATTCCCCTTCACTGTCTGGGGCAGAGGATGATGTTACTGCTGTGGCTGCTACTGCCTCAGAATCAGCACTGCAACTAAGACCAGGACTATTGCTGCTGGTGGCAATAGGAACCTGTCCTAGTCCAGCATCACTTGTTGACCCCATTCCCACTGTCTCCACGGTGGTCTGTGGCACATTATCCTGATTCTTAACATTCTGCTGCCCTTGCAACTCACCGGCAGGAATTAGAGCAGTTGCAATTACACAGATTCCAAAAGCTCACTGCTGGTGGTGGTGGTGATGCCTATCCTCATCCCTGTCTCCCATTACTTCTCAGTTTGGGCTAAAAAGGTCATCAATGTCTCTTCCACCCCAGTTTCTCCACCTTCATCATCACAACCACCGCTAGTCCCTACGTGCTGCTGCTGCTCTATTACAGACATCTCACTGCTGGTTGGAGGAGGTGATGAGAAATGTGACAGAGGGTCTCCTAATGTCACACTTGCCATTTCTTGGTGACATGAAGAAGGTAGACTGGAGGCAGTAGCAGCAGGTACAGGCAGCTGATCTGTGCTCCTGGTGGTGATGGTGGTATTGCTGTACCTGCTATCCACCACCAGTTCTGGCTTCTTCAGTATCATGTTCCACCTGGACAATGCCGTGAAGGGAAGGGGACTCCCAGGGCCAGGGGAATGGTCTGGGCTCCCTTGACTGCTAGTCTGGACATTCTCAAATGCTTCCCCTACCACTCCCTTAACACTAGTCCCACTGGCTGCTTCACCATTACTGTTACTACTACTAACTACCAACCAAATCAAGTTCAGCCCCTGCGTGTTCCTCCTCACAGTCACTAGTATTGTGATGATTACCCCCTCCTTCACTCTTAACACTAACAAGCTACTGGATCTTCTTAGTAGTAGTACTAGCACTGGTGGGACTGCTTGGGGATGGCAAGTGTGACTTAGGGTCCCTTGCTGTCACACTTGGCATCATCTTCTCCCCCCCTCCTGAATATTAGAAGACACACTGGCAGCAGGTTCAGCACTGGCGGCAGCAGGGGTATCACGTCTGACAGCCGGCACAGTACTGGTGGCAGCAGGTTCAGCACTAGCAGCAGCTCAGCCCCTGCATTAAGTTCAGCTCCTGCGTGTTCCTCCTCACAGTCACTAGTAATATGATGATGACAGCCAACACAGTACTGGTGGCAGCATGTTCAGCACTAGCAGCAGACACAGCACTGCTTGCAGCAGGGGCAGCGTGTCTGACAGCAGGCACAACAGTAGTGGTAGCAGGCACAGCACTAGTGGCAGCAGGGGCAGCACATCTCGCAGCAGGTACAGTAATGGTGGCAGCAGGGGCAACATGTCTGGCAGCAGGTAAAGCAATGGTGGCAGCAGGGACAGCATATGTGTTAACAGGCACAGGCAGCTGACCTGTCCTGCTCTCACTACTACCCTTTTCTTCCTCCCTTGACATTAATTTCCCCATGATCCCTAGGGGTGATTTAGGGGGACTGGCCAGCATTGCCTCTGTAGTGCTCACTTCCTTCTCAGACTCAGACTCAGTGGACACATAAAGGTCCTTCCAGTTCCTCCTTTTATTATTTTTAACCCTTTTAGTGCCTCTGGGACTGAAAGGGTTAAACTTTCTGATAGTGATAGCAGTCACTACAAGCCTCTCCTGCCTCGATTTTCAAAAAAGATCACAGAACAGCACAGCACGTCTACCTCACTTCTATTGTGTTTCACTTCTGCAAATACTTCATGTTTTTATACCAAAAAAGGCGAAAAACACATAAATCAATCTTTCTAGCCATTGAAAAAATGGCGAAGAATTTTAGCCAGCGTGTGAAAAATGTGAAGATTTTAATCAGACAATAACGTGGTTTTCACAGATTTTCTCGCGGAAACATGGCGAGCCCTTTCGCCCACCCCCAATGTGCAGCCAAGAAGACTTTCACTTTCCCTTTTCCAAGAAATAAAAGTGAATATTTCCTAAACTTTTGGTTAAGTAACACATAGAAAGTTTTGAATAAAGTTTTTCAAATATGTGAAGAAAAAAAAAAAACAACAGGTCCACTTTAACTTATTGAATGCTGTCCTTCTTTCCCAAAATCTGTTCAAATAGCTCCTTTGTTATTAGTAACATAATGGGGGTTTATACACTAAGGCGTGATAAAGAAGTGTTATAGAAGATGTCTTCTCCAATGATCTCACTTCTCCAGTTCCTATATTATTCTATAGAGCCTATGCACCAGAATCTCCAAAGCTGGAGAAATCTTAGTGCATTGGCTCCACAGAATAAGTGATATCACTGGAATAGTAATCTCCGGTTTATCACCTCTTTATCACACCTTTGTGCATGTCCTCCAAGACCTTTTAATTCCTTCTCTATGGTGTAGTACATTTGCTTCTCCTCTCTGCATGTATTGCCCCAAAGATGTGTTTTATGGCATTGAGATAGAAAAAGAAAGGTTTACGTTTAGTGTTGAGCGAGCGTGCTCGGCCGATGCTCGGATCGGCTCGAGCATCGCTCTGCTCGGCACATGGCGGTACTCGTCGAGTACCGCCATGTGCTCGCCCGCCATGTTCGGGTGGCGGGGATCTGTGCCGGAGGAGGCACAGATCTGAAGACGCTCCGCTGGACCACCAGGGACTGGAGGTACGGGGGCATTGCGGAGATGAAGGGGGCATTGCGGAGATGAAGGGGGACAGTGTGGAGATGAAGGGGGACAGTGTGGAGATGAAGGGGGACATTGCGGAGATGAAGGGGGCATTGCGGAGATGAAGGGGGACAGTGTGGAGATGAAGGGGGCATTGCGGAGATGAAGGGGGACAGTGTGGAGATGAAGGGGGACATTGTGGAAGGGGGACATTGCGGAGATGAAGGGGGCATTGCGGAGATGAAGGGGGACATTGCGGAGATGAAGGGGGACATTGTGGAGATGAAGGGGGCATTGACCAGGCACCCTCCCCTCATCAGAGCAGGGGGTGCCTGGTGTAATGCTTGTGTCGCCCCATTGAAGTCAATGGGGCTCGGGTGCTCGGCCGAGCACTCGAGCCTCCGGCGGTGCTCGGTCAGAGCACCCGAGCACCCGAGCATCGGGGTGCTCGCTCAACACTATTTACGTTTAGAGAGGGAATCAATTAGACATAAGTGCTTTTTAGACTAGCCTATAATAGACTAGCCATATAATAAGTACATTTCTTATATACACATACATGATCTGCTACAGTCCACTGCATTTGGTACATCCATATTCAGTTTGGCACAGATAATCCAGTTAGAAGACCTTGCCTTTATACCAATTTTCTTTTAATAAATCAGATTAATTAAATAATGATAAATCATGAATTTGCATCTTACAAATTTGCTTGGTAGGTTGTTTGCATTATTTTTGGCATATTTGAAGAGATACACTAAATTGGATGCAGCAAAGTCCTTTTTTCAATATTTGACCTTAGAGAAATATCATAGTTTGATGACATATGATTGATAACTGTTGTTCTACCTGCAAGAAAAATATCCAGATTATTAATATGATTTTCTCACCAAGTGAATTTATCATTTACCTGCAATTCATCCAACATTAATTTCAGTTATTGCTGGCCAGCTAAGGCTGATGGGAATTATAGCCCAACAATGGCAAAATGGTCCTAGGTTGCCCACCCTTGGATTATAGAAAAAAATCTGTCTCTACAAGCCATAATGAAGAATTATGGGTGAAACCAACTGCACCACAGGGAACAAATAAAACTGATTGAATTCCCATTGTTTTAAATAAGTTTTACCCCCCAAAAAACCAAACAAACAACTAATTGGATAGTTTTATAGCATTTAATGGGTTAAAAGCCATAATTAAATCAATGGGAATTTGTATTTGTTTCATGCAAAGCTGTTGGTATGCTCCAGAAGTTCTCTACTTTTTGTATGTCCCTTATTCCTTAACCATTTCAGTGCAAGAGAGGAAGCATTGCATTACAATTCTTTGATCCCTCTCTGGCACTCAATGAATTAATGTTGACAGGGCCATGGTGCCCTATCCTGAATTAACTGCAATATGGAATTAACTAGTTGAACAGCCCATTACATGGGCCACAGTGTCACAGCCACCCGGTCGCGGGGCAGTCACGCACAGTAGAGACTGCCCGCGCCATGGCTGACACAGAGCTGAACGCTCCTTCGGAGCGCCCAGCTCTGTATTGGCCGAGGCACGGGCAGTCTCTACTGCGCATGACTGCAGCATGCACAGTCTCTACTGCGCATGACTGCAGCACGCGCAGCAGTGTCTACTGTGCATGTCACGGCGTTACACACGATTTAGCGAATTATTATATAGGATAGGAAAAAACAACAAGATACACACACACATATACAAAAACTGTTAGTTAAAGTTTTGAGTTATTCAGGTCAGTTGACATTTTCTGTTCAATGTCTACAGTTTCTGCACTGTACAAATAAATAAAGATTTACAAAATTGCTACTGAGATAGAATTTGTTTTGAGATAAAACAGTACCCTAGAGGATGAAATGTTCCCTCCTAGTCTGGAACAGAAAAGATTACACGTTCACCAAGGATTAGGAAATAAGCAGCAATTCTGTGCTTCAAAATCAAGTGTTATATGTATTAACCCTTTGAGGTCCAGAGAGGTATGCAGCACATTGCAGATCAATACATTGCATACCCTTCTGGCACTCAAATAGCTAAACTTTTTATCCGTGTTACTTTTACCACATTGTGCAGAGCGTGAATGTGCAGCGATCTTCATGTTTCATGCATTGCTAATAGTACATTTTGGTTCACTCTTAATTTAATGGAAAACATCTAGGGGTGCTTTTTCTTTTCTATAAAATGGTTATAATGGAATATCTTTTGTAGAGAAGGAAGGGATATTTTAGTACACAGCAATAATTAATCTTATAGCAGTTAGAAATTCAAGGTCAGCATATGCTTTTTCTACTCATGTTATGATGCCCCCACCAACTTTTCCAAAGGAGAAAAATCTGTGTGTGAAGCATTCATATTACAAAAATTAATGTTACTACATTATAGATCATAAGTGGGCAATGCACTTGGGAACTTTTAAACTGAACAGATTAAGAGATATTTGAAATGTTAACCATTACATTTCACTGTAAAATATATTCTAGATGATATGTAACTGTTTGGTGTAACCCATTGATGAGTTAATCAGGCCTCAAGGAACCATTAATATGCCTGGAGTAAAAGAAATAGTAAAAACTCATAATAATATATGGCCACTTACCTTAATCTTGGCACAAAACCCTAATGACTGCTATAAATCAAGTCTACTTTGTCTGAATTCCCAAAATTAAACCACTGAGTTCCATAGAGGTATCCAGTCTTGGATACCTGTCTGGCATTTACAAGGTTAAAATGAACCCTTCACCAATTTTGAATATTTGAACACAACATTAAAAAAATATGCATCATGTTATCTAGAAGACCAATAGAATCAAGTCTAGAAGACATTGTTACATATATTTCTGAATGGTGCAACACCATACGCCAATTAATGCTAATAAAGATCTCAGTGTAGCACAGAGCTTAGTTAGCAAATGAAAACTACACTGACAGAGACTTTAAAGGGACAGCAACGTTTCAAAATAAAAGCAGCTACAATTAATTTTCATAGTATTTGGGCCATGGAGAGTGTTATTTCAGTACTGTCAGAGTTGTAGTTCAAGAGTAATTGAATGATAAAATATCCCCCTCCCGCCCCTTTTACTGATGTAACACTGCTCACTTCAGAACAGAAAGGTGGTGTCCAGATGGCTTGCTGAGAGGGACAATCTTCAATTAGCATAAGGGAAAAACCTGTCAAGGGGGCAGGGTTTTCATTGCTCTCACAGTAAGAAGATTGTCCCTTGCTGTGAGGTGTCTGGTCTTAAGACCAGATTCCGCATCTGAGGGGATGTATATACTAGGTAAAAGGGGCGGGAAGGGGATATTTTATCATTGAATTACACTTGAACTACAACTCTGACAGTACTGAAATAACACTATCCATGGCCCAAATACTATGAAGATTAATTGGAGCGGCTTTTGTTTTGAAACATTACTATCCCTTTAAATTACATATATCAGAAACCAAACTATCAATATCCCCTCTGCATCTGCTGATCTTTGGCTTATGTACTGTAAAACATAGGCAGTTTTTAAAGAAGTTCGCAAATGCAAACTTACAGTCAAGGAGGATTTAATTCATACTGAATAAAAGAAGGTAGGAATAACTTTTGCTGATGTACTCCAGGACTCCAGATCCCATGGTCTTCTGGTGAGGGGGGGGGTACATTTGTGGGCACTTTCCCCCCAACACACACACACTTACCCCCTCCACATAAACATAGGGTGGGCTGACTTGGAGGTCATATTGTGTCATTGCCCCCTTCCTGCCACTAGAGTTTGTGGTTCTGGAGACTAGCAACAAAGAATAATATCCACCTCTGTGGATATAACAGGCAATATGTATTGAATATTAATTTTGGGTAACCAGTCAAACACATAATTGATTAATTAGTGACCATTATGATTCCTAGCCCACAGGTATTTAATTGGAGTTGTTAGGAGGCTTGAGTGTGTATTTAAATCTATCTCACTCTGCTTGAACAGGCATGATCTAAGAAGGACCTTATTCATTCTCCCACCTGACATGTATAAATATCACTATTAGAGAGTTTTCAGCAGCAGACCCTTAAATTCAAAGGAATGGTGGACAACCTGCAACACATTAGTCTTTATTGAACAATGTATTCTAGTATCCCCTCACCCCTGCATAATTTATTATATTGCTTGTGATGCTTTTAGTACTGATTTTTGTTTAACATTTCTACAGAAATTGATTACATGAAACCATGAGAAAACATTTTCACAGGGACTAAAATCCAGGCCTTCATATTATCTGTCAGATAAACACTCCTTAGTGTAGCATTGCCTTATATCCTCATCCTCCTCTTATATGAGCCTAGGGTGGCCCTGTCAGGTCTCAGGAGATGGAAGAGAATGGTGCAAAGAACTGATATACCGGGTGATTTTAATGCCTGGGGAACAATGAAGTTGTGGCCTAAAATCAAAGTTTGTGCCACAGGTTGCCATAAAGAATTTACTTCATGCTGCAGATAATAAAGAGTCTATGAAGCTGATGTGCAAAGAAGAACTGGAGTAATTCTGGAGCAAGCCGTCTGCCCCATGGTAGACAAATAAAAATGTTAAAAAATGTCCTTTGATTTAAATTGAGCTTTTAACATCCTCACAATGCACTGGAGACCTTTCCAGCATACCAAGGACCAAAAACCCCATTTACTTCAGTGGGAATATTTTTTCCCCCATGGTGCAATGGGTATGCACCAGAATTGCTTTTTGAAATAACTGATGCCAGTCTTTGGCTATTCTAAGAATTTACAATAAATTAATTTTGAACCTCATGGATGCTACAGAAAATATCCACTAAAGACTAACTTCCTTAAATTAGCACTTGTTCATATCAAACATAAACAGCAATTTAACCTGGATTAACACATTTCCTCCCCGTGACTACATTTTCTCATATGGATAGAATAGCATGGCTACAGTCATGCAATAAAATAGTGAACTCCTCTAGCTATACTTTATCTAGTGGACTGATGTATTCAGACAGGCAGTCAGAAGAGGGCATATGGGTCACATATCAGGCAGCCATAAAACCCTCATGCAGAGGGCCGCATTACACATCGCAGTAGGCAGCATGCAGCCCGCTCGCTGTGTGTTAGACACCTCTGTATTAAGAGAAATTGCTTAATTCTGGAGAAATCTAACCACACCTGCACATGAATCTAAGTGCACTGCAATATGTCACTTCTGAAGCTTTCACACCGGTTTTAAATATATCTCAAAACACATAATGGCTGCAAGACCAGCAGTGCAGATCAGCTCTCTAACATTTAGACCTGGCAATTCAATTCTGGCATAGAGTACGATTACTAAAAATATTTCAATCATGTACGATTGAACGGTGCCTGTAAAGCCGTCACTTTCTGGGAATGTGGACATGTTGATGTATTTCTACCAGCACAGTGTCTCTGCATTTCCAAGTTTACAATATTTAAAGTCTAAAATAGAGAAAAGAAAATAGCAGGAGAGAAAGTAATTTAATTCAAGTCACAAGCTTTATATCTTTGGTGATTAAATACTGTGCGACTTCAAGTCAAGAAGGATTGTATTTGTAGAGGGTATGAGTTCAGTTTGAATTATATCTGTAGCAGGGTTGGGCAACCTGAGGCCTTGCAGCTGTTGTTTACTACATCTCCCATCATCCCCAGCAAACCAATAACATAGGCATCATTTTGAAAATATCGCTCCTGTACCTCTGCTTATGTACAGACACCTCTACTACATACCAGTGCCCTAAACTTTGCCATGACAATACTTTAACATGAGCAAGCCCTACGGCTTAGGGATAAATGGAAGTCTGCATTTCTCCCCCTAGGAATTTCACCAGGAAACCAGTCTGGAGGAAAAGCAGTTAAAACTTACCTCCCATCATTATGTCCTTGAGCCAATTTCTGACATTCCTGTGTCACACTTCTGATGTTACTAAAATGACAGCATGATGCTTACATGCACACATGAGCAGGCATACATTCATGCATGTTTACACACACACACACACACACACACACACACACTCATTTCTGCCACTTATAAGTGGTCAGAGGAAAGGGGCTTTTCATTGATTTTTAATCTTCCTATCGAGGAAAATTCAGCATATCCCTTCTAATTCCATCGTTATGGTATGAATAAAAAATAGAACATTTTGTTTGGATCAGAAAGGAAAAAAGCTCTACAACTGCTCCGGTATGTGAAAGTTTTTTAAACAAAAATTGTTCCGATAGGAAATGTTGTATATCCTGATAGGAGGTGCGGTATTGAGTGTTGACATTTGTTTGGGTATTGGAGGACTTGTAGGTGGGGAGTGGAGCTGGGCAGGGGAAATCCACTAATTTGTGGCCTTCCTGGAGGAGAGGCAATAACCTCAGTGGCTTTGAAGGTCAATCTTAACGCTAATAAAAATAGTACAGTAAAAAAAAGAAACGTAGAAAAAATACAATGTATTTATTTTAGATACATAGCATAAAACATTTTCAAAATAAAAAACTTTTAGAGAAACCAAAAAAATCAGCAATCAACATGAATAAAATGTTATAAAATATTGTCTGAGTCCACAAGTCATGCCTATATAAAAGTAACAACATACTTAAAGGCATATATATACCTTAAAAACCCAGACCAGACTGGAGAACCACAAACCTCTTATTAGTTATCACCTGTTATATATTTGTATTGGAACTGTAAAGAACAATGATTTAGAAATACTGTCAGAAAAAACTGGACCTGAAAAACAAATATGAGATATAAAATATGTGCACCTAAGAAAACTGTAGTTTTAATATTTTCATAAAGCTATACATGTACACGATGGAATATGATGTAACACAATAGTCAAAAGCAAAGTATATGTGCACAATATGAATACAAATCTAATCATAGTAATTTGGCTATTGTATCCCATGCAAATGTATGCTTTCTAATACATGTGTCGCAATAGAATTACCTATGACCTAAATAAAACCATAGTATATACTGTAATATGTTAAATGTCAAAATGATCAATAACAAGGTAACATCTAATACAAGGCACCAACAATGAAAGTGAGAACAAATTAACAGATCCTATGGTATCCACTCGAAAACAAAATGAAAACTATTCTAAACTCAGTATCAAGATTTATTGTTACAGCCAAAAACTGGATGTTTAAAGAAGATACAATCAATTCTCACCACATACATTAAACATATATGTGAATTCTGCAGTTAAGCAATCCATTTTCAATCTGTTGCCCCAGATATACCACTAGCACTGATACCAGCTATATGTCACAACATTAGGTAATCCTGTGTCACATCAGTTTTCAACTCACGGTTACTTTAGCTCTCAGAATGCTTCTTTCACTCCTTAGATGTGATTCATAGGTACTTCACAGTTTGGCATATTTTCTTTGAAGCTCTGACCCAACATTCAACTGGGTATCAATTCTGTAGGAGCCTCTGTACTCATAGATGTTATCTAATCTTTTTCTGGGGAGGTTTATGATTACTTACTTATGCTTTTTCTGTGGTCACAAGTGTCTTCTCATCCTTACTGACTAATCTTCCAATGTGTTTCAAAGTCTGACTCTGACCTCTTGCTCAGCGAGTCTGTATTACATACTTGCTGACAGGAAGCAGCTGTCTTGAATCACCAATCAATTAAGGTTTAAGGTTCCAGACGTACGTACAAGCAAATACAGAAACCAGGCTGCCATAGAATTCTGCTGACCAAGATCTTCCAGTGGCTTAGGCTGGAAAGCACAGGCCCACATACATAAGGTCCCCAGCCCAAGTCCAGGCAAAGCCAGGCATCATGTTTGCAGATGTGACAGGTTAAGACTGTGTGCGCAGTTATATTTTGAAGTTGTGGTGTATATTCAGTTATTTGGCATTCAGCCTATGGAAGCATTCCCTTTGGTTTCTTGTTGCAGGTAGTGATATAAACCATTGTGCTCTGAATGATTGGCCAGTGGGGTAATTACAAGTTCTACCTCAGTTGAGTTAAATTTAAGATGTGTGTGGGCACACACCCAGTATCATTGGTCATGCTCTGTTAAATAATTAAATTAATTAAAGAACACTTATATTTTTATATAAGCAATCATTGCTATGTTAATCATATGTATGTTTAAAATGTTCTCCTATACAGTTGTTGTGTTTTATTTATTTATACACTGTTCCTTTGATAACTTTTCCCTGGGGAGGGGAACATGGTGCGCTCAGAGGGGATGAATGTCAAGAGAAGCGTTCATTGGAGCTGTGGTAGGGGAGGTCATCAGGGGAAGTGGCAATGGGCAGAGGAAGTCCCCTCATTTGAGGTCTTCCTTGTTGTAAGGCAACATCCTTCACTTCATTTGTTGTTTTGTTTTTCACTCTCTCACAGCCTTTGATGGTTTGTCCTTGCCTTTGCTTAAGAGTTTGCAAAACATTATATGATAAAGAAGGTAGTGTATCCTAATTCCTGTATCAGTAAGTCTAAGGAAGAATGCCACTGGACGTCTTGTTGCAGGTGGTGACATTACACATTGTGCATGGGGTAACTGTAAACCAGTGGAGTTAAATTTAAAATGTTTGTGGACATGCATCCTGTCTCACAGGCCTTGTACTGTTACCTATTTTATCTGGGAAGGACGCTTACTTTTATATACACAATCGTTGCTATGTTATTTCCATATGTATGTTTATAATGTTTAATTAAAGGGTCAGTATTGGGTACAATCAAAAAATGTAAACTGCACCCCAAGAGCTATGGGAAACTGAGTTCCCATAGCTTCAAACTTCTCAGTTGCCTTCTGGAAAGCCTTGAAGATCCTGATGATCTGAAAGGCTGTGCGAGGTAATTAGTGAGTGAGGTGTTCATAGGAGATTTCGCTCCTCTGTATTAGGAGTCCAGTGTTGACAAATATACTGTCAATGAGCTTCTATACAAAGGGGAGCAATCTGTTATGAGCACCTCCCTCAGTGTTGACGTTGCTAAGCATGCAAAGCAGTGAACTGCAAGGCTTACTGGAAGCAACAAAGGAATCCCACGTGCTATGGAATTGATGATCTGCAAGGATAGATGACATCAGCGCCGAATGTGGTGGTCATGGGAGCTTGCTTTCCACTGTATTAAACTCAATAAAAAAGGCCTGTGTCAATTAATCCAGCATTAATGTTCTTCGACACAGAGAAGAGCAATCTCCCACTTGTGCCAATGTCACCCTGCCTTGCAAATCACTGTTATCTACAAGGTTTGCCAAATGACAAGGAGGAGTTTAGAGCTATTGGAACTCTGTTTTTATAGCTCTTAGGGCACAGTCTAGCATGTAAAATGGTCTCTTAGCAAAGCCCTGCATATACCTCTCTGGTCCGTGAAGGCTTATTAAGACTCTGATTAGAGAACAGTGTATCATCTTCAGTCTTGCAACAAAACTGAATACTGCAAATGTTTTTCTTTATAAGAAAAGTGGACTCTTAACCCCTTGGATATTGTAGAAGTAAACCAGTGCATCAGATACTCTTGCAGAAGGGACCAATATTTTGTGAATACCCCTTTATGTGTACCAGTGCAATGATGCTGTGACTGGCTGCTCCTGATTTGGGCTTGACTTGTATTACATAGCAAACCTGCACAAACAAGTTATTTTTTGGATTGCATAAATCTCAGGTATTTCTACTGTTTGGGTGCTAATATGTTATTAATTGAATAGCAACCCCTTGATTGCTTCACAGTGCATTGGAGATCTCTCTAACGTTCAAGGGCTTATATTAGAACTGGTAAAGAGGTATACAATCTACTAAATAAACCAGCCATTGTAATCCAGAAGTAAGTGTCTGGAGCAAGGGTATGTGGATTGCTCTGACTACATCTTCAACTCAGAATGTGGGTGTGGTCAGCATAGCTGTCACGATCCTCCCGTTTGCAGTAGGATGCTTCCCTGGGTCCTTGGCAGCACTTGTTATGAAGTGCTTGGCCTCCTGGCGGCTATGCGCGATGTGCAGCATGTGGTAGATGATGTCACACTTCGTATCATCGTCATCCCTGCGTCATCGCCATCTTCTTAAACCCAGTGTAACTGGGACTCGATGCTCAGTTATTAGCTTGAGTCCCAGCGTTTGCAGCTAGCGTGTTTGTGATTTCTTTTCTGGATCTTTTGACCTTGACTTGCCCCAGACTATGGCATTGCCACTGATACCCTGTGATTTCTCAGAATCCCTCTGGACTACCTCTGCCTCCCTTGGGGATTCTCAACCTGGTCTGTAACAGGTACTTGACCCCTGACTGATTACTGGACACTCTTTTCTCTTAAACCTGCCCTGACCTCTGGCCTGATTACTGGACACTGCTTATTCTGAGACTGCCCTGACCTCTGGCCTTCTCTTGTATTTTGCATTCTGTTTATCTGCACTATTTAGGGCCTTCTACTTTATCATCTCTGGCCCTCAGGCGTGATTCCTTGCATTCAAGGGTTCCTACCTGTTTATTTCAGACTAATACAGCTGTCTGCTAACCTCTGGGTAGCTCCATCTGTTCAGAGGGAAGTTTCAGTGAGCTAACAAATCTAACTATAGCTGAGATAGCTCTTAAAATTTACACCTGTAGGCAGTTGGTTGCCTACTTTGCCTAACAAGAAGTCCAGCCTGGACTGAACTCCTCTGTCTCTTTGTATTTGTACACAAAATAATGTTTGTATGAAATAATTTAGATAAAAGCTATAGTGCTCCTTCACAACTGTCATTATTAAACATAACTAGGGCCTTATAATTGGCCATTTTACAGGATATACTTAAAATGCAAACTGAAGAGATGCAATTGTTAATATTTAGCCCTGTACCATGCATCCATCATAACTGCCCCCTCTAAAATAGCTAATTATTGGCGATTTAGATCTAACATCAAGGCTGGGTTTCCCAAAAGGCAAAGTTGTCAATTACTTAGAGCTCCACATTTGGAAGGACGCCTTTGCTGTGCTGGCCATAGTCACATTGTGAACTGTGCCTGTTGCCAGTGCATTATCAATATCCCTGTACCGGTTTTATACCCATTTCCAGACTATTATTTAGTCATTGAATACTAGCAAGATCTCCAAAGGATTGCAGACCATGCAACATCATTAAGAATTTAGGGCTGGATTCATATGCAGGAGATAAATGTTACCTCCTGTTTTATCAAACATGTTTCTATTGAAGTCTATGGAGAAAACTGGAGATAAAAGCAGAGATAAAATTAGAACCTGTAATAGAATATATCCCTTAATCTGGGTAAGTTCTAAGGCCTCACTTGTAGCATGTGTAAGAACATGCAGAAAATTACAGTGTTAGAACCTTGGTACATTTCTGTAAGTCAGGCATAGCACTAAAACCATTATTTGAGCATCTAATTTAGCACTTAACCCTATTAGTACATAACCCTTCTATGTTTGTTGTGTGGAAATATGTATAGTATTGCCAGTCTTCTGAAATAAACAATAAATGCTTTTTTGGGAATTTTAGGACATGACAGCCTGAAAACTATGCTGATTATTTTTTACCTTAGTTTAAATCCCTAGATAATGTAATATGCTACAGCAAATGTTTATCTACTAGAAGATGGATTCTATCAAACAGCGATGAATGTACATATTATTTGCTTCCCTGAGGGGCCCAACAAGCCAGGAAGAAAAAGTTCTAGCAATAACTAAAATATTCAGACACAAAAGATGGTTACAACAGATTTCTCAAACATTGTTTTGAAATTAAGAAAACTAATATTGAAGTCCTTGGATGCTGGAGATATCGCCGACACATTTTAACAATGCATTATAGTCCTCTCTAGCACCCAGGAAGTTAAAAGTATTGTACCAGATACAAATGAAAATGCAGTATTTATAGGGGAGCAAGGAATTAATGTCTCTTAATTTGTTTAATACATAGTCAGTCTTTGGACCTCCAGTTGTTGAAAACTACAACTCCCATCATCCCCATAGAAAAAGAAAGCATTTTTCCCAGGCATTACCACAGACAGCTAAAAGTGTTGTATCTCAGTTTCTGCTTTTTAGTTGAAAGTTTTTGCAAGTCTATATTTCAGGGATACACAGAAGAATATGAATACAGAGTACTGTATATGTATGCATGTGTCCACACCCTTATAATTAAATTAAATCCACATCATGAAGCTGGGGGATGGGACTGTAGGATCTGACACTAGCTAACTGTTGAATAATGACGTGAAATACGGTAGACACGATCACGCCATTGATAAATTGGTGTCAAGATTTGGCTGAGCTGCTCTAACTCTGCTGTTGATTCTGCTGTCTGAGCTAATCTAGGGATCTGCTATTGATTGCTGCTGCCTTCCCTTTCCTGAGTCAGCCTGAATCAGCTGACCTCTCTGTGATTACCCACCTAACTGTTATCAGCCAATCCGCCCAGGGTGTAATAAATTACCGTGATCTGACCGAAGCTCCCAATGTGAGCAGCCAGAGAACTCCTTGAGGAGAGGTAACCCCAAAATAAGTAACAGACTGCTACTATACTCAAATAACAACGATGTTCAGACAAAGGAAATCAGTTACTCCCCAGGTAGGCCCCTGTGAGCCAGAAGCTAAAGAGCGTAGAGTAGAGAGCGAGGCTGGCTGCCGGTGGCTACTCCCAGGAGGCCTTGCTGCGGCAGGCACCGAGTGGGGTAGCAGGCCGCGAAGCCTGATGGCTGGATGACCTCCTTGGTGACAGACAGTTACTTAGCAGGTCAGGAAACCACTTGGAATGACCTACCTGTGGTATAGATGCTTTGTCGAATACAGAGAGCAGTGTGGGAGTCATAGGGAAGGAGTTCGACTGGGAGTCGGGTCTTAAGGAAGATCCGTAAGGATGGTAAACAACATGAGGATACCCCTCCAACAGATACCTCCATTCCTCTAGTGCCATTTTCACGGCCAGAGCTCCCTGTTGCCAGTATCATAATTCCTCTCTGTGGAGGAAAAACACCTAGAGAAGAAAGAGCACGGATGTAGCGTTCCCATCTCAGTGGAAAGCTGAGAGAGAATGGCTTCTGCCGCTACTTCGGAGGTGTCCACTTCAAGAACGAAGGGTGTAAGGGGGTCAGGATACTTAAGGATAGGAGCGGAAGAAAAGGCTCCCTTCAATGTCTCGAACGCCTGTATAGCCTCTGGAAGCCATCGGTGGGGGTTGGCTCCTTTATGTGTCATGGCTGTGATAGGGGACAGAATAGCCGATAACCCCTTAATGAACCGTCTATAATAGTTAGCGAAGCCTGCGAATCTCTGGATGGCTTTGAGACTGTGAGGCAGTGGCCAATTGGTGACATCTGTCAACTTGTTGGGGTCCATGATGACACCCTTGGATGAGATGATATACCCCAAGAACGGTATGGATGTTTTCTCGAATTCACACTTGCTGATTTTACAGTACAAGTGGTTATCCCAAAGGCAGGATAGTATGTGACGAACATGATCATGGTGAGTCCCCAAGGAAGGTGAGATTGTTGAGCCGTTTAGCTGTGGTTAGGTACTGGAGGTTCTGGTGGTCCGTAAGGATGGTGACCACATGAGGAGACCCCTCCAACAGATACCTCCATTTCTCTAGCACCATTTTCACAGCCAGGAGCCCCCTGTTGCCAGTATCATAATTCCTCTCTGTGGAGGAAAAACACCTAGAGAAGAAAGAGCATGGATGTAGCGTTCCCGTCTCAGTGGAAAGCTGAGAGAGAATGGCTCCTGTCGCTACTTCAGAGGCATCCACTTCAAGAACGAAGGGTATAAGGGGGTCAGGACACTTAAGGATAGGGGCGGAAGAAAAGGCTCCCTTCAATGTCTCGAACGCCTGTATAGCCTCTTGAAGCCATCGTGGGGGTTTGGCTCCTTTAAGTGTCATGGCTGTGATAGGGGACAGAATAGCCGAGAACCCCTTAATGAATTGTCTATAATAGTTGGTGAAGCCTACAAATCTCTGGATGGCTTTGAGACCGTGAGGCAGTGACCAATTGGTGACGGCTGTCAACTTGTTGGGGTCGATGGTGAGACCCTTGGATGAGATGATATACCCCAAGAACGGTATGGATGTTTTCTCGAACTCACACTTGCTGATTTTACAGTACAAGTGGTTATCCCGTAGGCAGGATAGTACGTAACGAACATGATCACCGTGAGTCTCCAAGGAAGGTGAGAAAATCAAAATGTAATCTAAGTAAACGATGACATAAGATAACAGTAGGTCCCTAAACACGTCATTGACGAAGGACTGGAAGACGGCGGGGGCATTACGAAGGCCGAAAGGTATCACAAGATATTCGTAGTGCCTGAATCTGGAATTAAAAGCCGTCTTCCACTCATCTCCTGCTTTCATACGTACAAGATTATACACGCCCCTGAGGTCGAGCTTTATGAACACCTGAAAACCCTGGAGTCTATCCAGCAACTCAGGGATCAATGGTAGAGGGTAACAGTTCTTGTTAGTGATTTGTTTAATCCCCTATAGTCGACACAGGGGCGCAAACCACTGTCTTAACGAAAAATATACCAGCCCCAGCAGGGGATGTAGAGGGACGTATGAATCCCCTGTCCAGGCTGTCCTTGATGTACTCCTCAAGTACTTTCATCTCAGGAAGGGATAAAGGATACATCCTGCCACGGGGAGGAATCACACCGGCTACTAGGTCAGTAGGGCAATCATATGCCCGGTGTGGCAGTAGAACCTCCATGTTGGATTTGCAGAAGACGTCCGCAAAGTCATGATAGACCGAGGGCAGAGACGGGGAAATCAGTTCCACGGTATCCAAGGCAGATAAGGAGGCCCTTAAGGGTCTCTGTATGTCCGTCCGAAAGGACAAAGTGCCCAAAGTCCAGTCAATGATGGGGTTATTCCTCCTGAGCCAGGGATAACCAAGAATGACTGGATTGGCTGTGATGTCCCGCTCACCCAGGGCCTTACCCTGGGCGTTGTTGCGGCTCCGGGTTGCCTTTCCGGTCCCCGCGCGGCTTCCTTTGATCTTTGCCGCTTCCGGAGGCGGCGCGCATGCGCATGTCAGCGGACCATAGAGAGGATTGGGTAGAAGGTCCGCTGACATTCTACCCACCCTCTCCAGGCTCCTTCCGGTTAGGGATCCTTATCTTCTGGCTCCAGCTCTGTTTAGACGTGTTTGTGTAGCGTCTATCAGAGCTTCCAGTACTTGGGTTCTCACTTCAGTGTATGACCTGGACCAAGCCTCTGCCTGATCCTGCTGTGCCACTGTGTATGACCTGGACCTGCCTTGACCTAGCCTCTGCCTGATCCTGCTGTGTCTCTGTGTATGACCTGGACCTGCCTTGACCTAGCCTCTGCCTGCTCCTGCTGTGCCTCTGTGTATGACCTGGACCTGCCTTGACCAAGCCTCTGCCTGATCCTGCTGTGCCACTGTGTATGACCTGGACCTGCCTTGACCAAGCCTCTGCCTGATCCTGCTGTGCCTCTGTGTATGACCTGGACCTGCCTTGACCAAGCCTCTGCCTGATCCTGCTGTGCTGCTGTGTATGACCTGGACCTGCCTTGACCAAGCCTCAGTCTGACCCTTTCTTCCTAGGAGACCTGAGTGAGTACCTTCTTCTTTTGGAGATTTTATTCCTCCCTGGGGGCCTCTGAGTATAGTTTGTTTAGGTTAGGGTTATCCGGGGTTACCCAGCGGCTCCTCTGCTGGGGGCCACTACATCTGGCTTTGCGGCCAGCACCTATAGGCGGCTCAGCCGTAGCACAACCCTGGCCTAGGCAACCTACGCTCCCTAGCTCCGTTCCCTAGTGTCTCCCCCTAGCATCTTGCTCAGCTGCCTCTTGTTGGTGGATCTGTCGTTTCCTGCTCCCAGGTACTCCGGTTCCTTCCTGTCCTCACCTTTGGTCGTGACATTGGCACTACAGGAGATAATATCAAAAATGACTGTCTTGGTATGGGAGGAACCCATCTGAATAGCAAGAGGGGTAGTGGATGAAGTGATGGGACTGGAACCAAGGGGAGACCCATCGATAGTGATGATGTGACTAGGAGGGTCCTTGGGTACGGTGTGGATGCTGTGATAGATGGAAAAGGAGGCATCCATAAAATTACCTGCTGCTCCAAAGTCCACGAAGGTGGACACCTGTATGGGCTTATGGGTCTGGCAGATAGTAATGAGAACAAGCAGTTTGTTTTCCCCTTGTGAGGGAGTAGGAGAAGGAATTAGGGCAGGTCCCCCACCAGGCCCTAAGTCCATGCGTTTCCCGATTTGTTTGGGCATGAACAAGCTAGGTGTCCAGGCTGCGCACAGTAGAGACACAGACCTGAGGATCATCTTCTGGATTTCTCAGAGCTTTTCAGAGCATTCTCGTCCCATTCAGCATTGTAGGTCCATGTACGGAATTCGACTGCATACTGTAGAAGGGAGCGGGAACCCTGCCGGATCTCCTGAATAGGCGCCTCCACTTTGGCTTGATGCCCTGGAACATCAAAGACCGAGCGAAACGCCGTGATGAAAGCGTCAAAGTTGGCCACAATCATGGATCGTGGTCTAGCAACAGAGAGACCCAAGCTAAGGCAGTACCCCGAAGGAGGGACACGATGAATGTGATGCGAGCCTGGTCTGAAGCAAACACCCCAGGCTGATTCTGGAAATGCAGGTAGCATTGATTCAGAAAACCTCTGAGGTCCGTTGAAGTACCGTCAAAACGGTTGGGCAACAGCATTCTACACGGTAAGAAACCAGCGGGTGCCGGGGCAGGTGAAGCCAATACGGGGGAAGCAACTGGAGGGACGGCTGCATCAAGACGCAACTGCAGTTGTTGGAGCATCTCCGCAATGGAGTCCAGCTTGATGCCCATCTGGTTGATCTGTGCTGTGTGTTGGTCGAGTTGGGGACTCTGTTGGGCCACAACTCGAGACAAGCCAGCGGGATCCGTCATGTTGTGGCGCAATCAAAATGTATTAAATTACTGTGATCTGACCGAAGCGCCCAATGTGAGCCACCAGAGAACCCCTTGAGGGGAGGTAAACCAAAAAGAAGTAACAGGCTGCTACTATACTCAAATAACAATGATGTTCAGACAAAGGAAATAAGTTACTCACCAGGTAGGCCCCTGTGAGCCAGAAGCTAGAGAGAGCAGAGTAGACAGTGGGGCTGCTCCTAGGAGGCCTTGCTGAGGAAGGCGCTGGGTGGGGTAGCAGGCCGCGAAGCCTGATGTGCTCCGGGTGTGTCTGCCAATCAGACCTGTGGTTGAGCATCAGAAGGAATATCAATAAGGATGGGATCCTGCTTCCCCCTGCTTAGATGTTTTTACAGAGACAGCAGAAAGTAGCATGCTTGGCTTTTTTGATCATGAATTAAGTATCTCTAAGCAGGAGCCACAAATAAGTATAGGGACACTTTTCACATTGGATATTCAAGATAACCTTGTGTAATGACCATAAGCTCAAAGACAGACACTTTCAAAATGTATTAAAATATAATGAAATTAAAATGATTAAAAATATATATGGTGTGCATCAGGATGTAATATCCTTTCATCAGAGATGCTAGTGTATAATCTCTGATGAAAGAATACTACATACTGAAACATGTCAGATGTATTTCTAATTATTTTATTTTCATTTAATGTTATTAGATTTTGAAAGTATCTGTCTCTGGGCTGATGGTCATTCCACAAGTTCTCTTGACTATGCTGGTGTTTCCTGTACAGGGATGGGTTTACTCATGTTGTTCTTCACCAGTTGCTATTCATTCAATAAGTGGATCATTATGTGATTATGTTTTGATTTCAGTTATGTTGTAAACACTCACTATATATCTACTGTGAAAGTGCCCCTATTAATCGAAATTTAACCAGTGTCATAATTTTAGCAGCAGCTTTCTATTTCTTTCCCAGCATCACTATAGTCTTAAATGTTTAATTGCAGTACAGTATAGGATAAGGACCTGAAGTTTGCAATAAAAGATAAAACATACCACACAACACCTGCTGCAGGCATGCAGCAAAACCACACCTCTCTATATGCTTTCCTATCTTGTTCTTGAAGTTATATGATTCTTTGTGTAAGTAAGTTGCACTTGTCTGGATCTTGAATGTATGATGTATTTATATCCATCTGTAAAGTATATCTGTCACTCATTCAGTCTCAGGAAAGGCCCAACTAGCTTATGTATGAATTTGGATCACCTGCCTTTCTAAGTATCTTATTAGTAATTTTTTTAATCTCCTCTTTCTCTGTTCACATCCTCAACACACAGAGCAACTTGGTTACCACCAAGACTCCTAAAAAGCAACTACAGCTCCCTTCTATGTAGCTGTCATTTCTAGTATCAAAACTGACTTGCTTTCTCTCCATATCTTAAGCACAGACCAACAGTAAAGAGTGAGAATATACCTGTTAGCTTCAAAATCATCAGTTTGCAGTAATGGATAGTACATGATGGTGCATGTTTGTAGCACCACCACACTTTAGCTTATGCTTGTCCCTCTTGTTCTGGAAGTTGTAGGAGTGAGTGTTTGTGTTGTACACACACAGTATATCAAGTAAGTTGTACTTGCCTGTCTCTTGGATGTATAAAGTAGCGTTATCTGTCTGCAAAGGATATATGTTGCTCCCTCAGTATCAGTAGAGGCTCAGCAATCTCAGGCAGAAACTTCGATCCATGCCTACCTAACTGTTATTGACTGTAACTTATAAGTCCAGAAAGTTTTTTGTTTTTTTTTTTTGCTTTCTGAGTTTTTTTTCAAACCCCCACACACAGAGAACAGTTTAGTTACCATCATAACTCCTAAAAAGCAACTCCAGCTCTACTTTCTTTGTCTGTTACCTCTAGCATCAAGATTCAGCTGCTTTATCTCCCTATCCCAAGCACAGACTGACAACCCATGAACAACAGACACCCCTTTTATACTACCATGGCAGGAATACATGGGGAAACTATCCATATGAGAGGAATGCATTATTATTATTATAATTAATTTCAATGCAATGAAAAAGGCAGATAAAAGTGAAAAATGCAGGAATATTTCCACATGGCAGGAAGTGAAATTGTTTGCATGGTTCTCTTTTGTGGCTAAATGTTTCACCCATCCCTAGTATTTGAAAATGTTTAGCTCTGAACAATATAGATAATTATGACCATTTTTAATGTAGATATGATATTGAACAAGGGGTATTTCCAACTGCCTTTTGGTGTCCAGAACAATTTTTTACCCACTCAGGGCATAATTGCTAATGGCTTCAATGATGGGTGTACCTTCCTCTGGATAGAGTGATGTGGCAAATGTTGTGCTTAATGGATGCATGCCTTTTTTCATCCTCTCCAACTGTTATGTTTTATATTTATTTAACTGTTAATTTTTATTGTAGTTGTATTGTACAAGGTTAAGTAATGTTTCTTCACTTAAGGGAAGGAATTCAATTTATTGTTGGCTTGGCAAGCAAATATACGGTATGGCCAAGAATATTTCACACGTCCTGAAATGGATAATGTATTCTTCAGTAATAATCTGTCATAGTGTTTTAAAAACATGAATGCTTGATCTGAGATTTTTGTATTTACTGTACATCTTGGTTGGAAAGAAATGAATAGTAATTATTGATGGGAACAAAACACATTCATTTAGCCATATGCAGATAACAAAAGTGGAGCAATTCTGGAGCAAACCACCTGCACCATAGAGATCGAGTAAAAAATGCCATTGAATTAAATGGGGCTTTTAGTGCTACAAAAGGTCTCCAGGACAATATTTGAAGAACTCTAGCATTCAATGGGCTAAATGAACCATTTAAATTAATCAGATTTTTAATAACTGTGTGGTGGGGTTGGTTTACTCAAGAATGACTCCTCTATTATTTGTGCATATAGATGATTAGATGCTAGACACAAAGAGTAGAATGTATGAATCTGCCAACACAGCTCATTTTCTGAGTTTATACACTAGCATAGAAATCAGGAGCTTGCACTTCCAGGTATGTATGAAAGTATACAATTGCTTTATTGCCCTGCACACATCACAATGGTTTTCTGTTTGTTTGTTATGAAAGTATTTTACCAGGAATGAGATTGTCTCTCATTTTCAAGTGTATCCTGGGTAATCATTTTATCTGCCTCAGAAGGGTGAAAGGTTGAATTGACCTTGCTGGGACTAGAATCTGCAGCTATGAAGTCTGAACAGATTCTACAGATGCTGCATTAACTATCTGTGCTATTATCTCTGCATCTTGTTAGTAGGGATGTGTGGAAGATTTGTTTTTCTCCTAATGGGATTTTCTGTGGAAGAGGCATTGCATTCCTCCTTTTAACATAAATTCTTGCAAGGAAAATACACCTGCAAAACTTACCAGGAGAAGGTGTTCTTTTGCCAATGTCTGAGTTCCAGTGCTGAGTTCTGAATTGACACAATGCACGAAAATGAACGCATATTCCATCACTCATACACGCATGCATACATGCACACTCCCTCACACAGCCTGGATGAAGTTGCAATGGGAAAATTCTTCACATATCTACATGTTAGTATATAGAAAACAAGAGCCGAGGAACAGTAAGCCCCAAAACTTTCAAACACTCCCACTCTGCCTTTCCCTTGGCGCAAGTGGTACTGATAGAAAAAAATGCTGGCATAGGCAGCTTAAAGGGATAGTAATACTTAAAATGTAAAAAAAAATATGTTGTACGGTTTATCCCCCTGAGTAAAACAAGAGTACTCCCACTGCTGAAAGGTGTTTCATTCAAAAGTTATTAATTTTCAAAGTTGAATTTTTTAGGTGTAATATCACAGTGGCCTGAAATTGTACAGTGGCGCTGTTGCTACACGATCCTATGGACAGCTCTGGTCAGTTGACCATAAATCTCCATAGGATGGTGTAGCAACAGCGCCACTGTACAATTTCAGGCCACTGTGATATTGCACCTAAAATATTCAACTTTGAAAATTAATAACTTTTGAATGAAACACCTTTCAGCAGTGGGAGTACTCTTGTTTTACTCAGGGGGATAAACTCTACAACATATTTTTTTTCACATTTTAAGTATTACTATCCCTTTAATAACTATGACAACTTAGGTTCTTTTGAAAGAGCTTTCAAAATCACCTGTATGCTATATTAGCCATTTGTATTTAAGATGATAGGGTATTAAAGATTTAGCTTTGTTTATTTGTATAAATAGTTTATTACATGTTTAGCTTTGTTTACTTGTAGAAATAGTTAATAAAAGGTTTAGCTGTGTTTATTTGTCAGTTTATGGCAGTAAGACTGTACAGGCTGACACAGCCATGTTCCATTTACTAATACTCCATGCTGCTGCTCTCCTTGCAAATTGCCACTACCTAATGCGTTTCCATCCTCCTTCCTAATTATTGGAGAAAAGAGGTTCATGAAATACCTCTGTACAGTCAAAAAACAATATGATTATGTTTACTTTAACTCTTTGACTGCAAGAGCATGTGGCAGTTGGGAAGGAGAGCAATATAGAATGTTAGTATTTGGCACACAGCTGTGCTAGTTGGTGCTGTCTAACACTCATAAACTGGAACATAAATAAAGCTTGATATCTCAAACTATTCTTTTAACCCTCTGCCAGAATGGTATCCAACACATTACATTAAAATGTGTTGGAAATATCTCTGACACTGAAAGGGTTAAATATAATTGATAGATAGATTGATAGATCGTTTATTTAAATTACAAAATCACAGTTTCGATAGAGCCTTTTAATCTTGCAGAGAAACTTTAAGGGAGAGTTATGACCAATGCTGTGACTGTATAGAAAGCTATGGGGAGATTCCAACTGGGTCAACCTTAGGCTGGCGAACATGGGATTGTGAACTCCAGCAGCATAGGCAACAACTGGAGCTTAGTGCATGTGGCAAAATGCCACATTAACATACAAACACATGCACAGAAATGTGACAATGGCTCATTAAGCTGCAGTTCAATATGCAAATGAGCAATTGTCAAGGTGATGCTGGCATATTTGTGGTGGATCCACAGAGATATGATAGCAAAAACTCTTAGTGCCTATATCAAGATAAAATCAAAGCAAATGTGTCATATACATAACATCACAAACTTGGCCCCTTTTTGATCCATAGTGCATCTCCCCCTAGGGGTTTATGCTCTAAGTTATAATAAACAGGTGATAAAATGGACATGGCTTCTCTAGTGTTATAAACTCTCCAAGTGCTATGATACTCCACTGGGGTGATGTACTGAGGTCTTTCAGGGAGGAGAAATCGTATCGTATTCACAGAATATGGGAACTGGAGAATTTATCACACTGAACAAGTCATCTTCATTCCCTGTGAGAGATGGTGTGATAAAGAGGTGATAAAGTGGAGATGACTTCTCCAGTGGGATAAATTCTCCAGATATTCTATGGAGCCAATGCACTTTTCCACTTTGAAAAATCTTACTGCAGTGAATCTCAGTATTTTTTGCCCAAAGTTCTACTAACATACCGCATGGAATTTTCAAGACTCACCTAACATTTTATAGGCAATTTGTCATGGATTCAATGAAGGGTAGAGATACACAGTGGTGTAATTACTGTGGTCACATGGGTCGCAACTGAGACCAGGCCCATCGCTCTGGGGGGCCTGTCCTCCCGGTTGACCCCTGCTGAGACCACAGCACGTGCAATGCTCATCCTTCGTTCCTTGACTGTGCATGCGCAGCATAGTGGAAACAGAAGCAGAGCACACATGAAGTACAGTGCTGCTCTGTCTGGCCATCGCCATTCAAGAATCCATTCCTGGCTGACAGTCCTGGCTCACAGTCACTGCTGCTGAGGTGGGAATTGGGATGAGAAATGTGGAGGTAGATAATGAGGGCAATGTGGAGGTGGACAATAAGAGCATTGTGGAGTTGGCTTAGGCTAATGTGGAGGTAGACAGTGGTGACAATGTGGACAGTGGAGGTGACTAATGTGGAGGTGGTGGACAATGTAGTATACAATGTGGAGGTGGCTAATGTGGAAGTGGACAATGGGGGGTAATGTAGGGTGGCCAATGGGGCAATGTTGAGGTGGCCAATGTGAAAGTGGCCAATGAGGGCATTATGGAAGTGGAAAATGGGGGCTAATGTGGAGTTGGACAATGGGGCAATGTGGAGGTGGACAATGGGGGCAATGTGAAAGTGGTAATGGAGAGATGGACAATGGGGGCAATTTGGAGGTGCACAATGGGGGCAATGTGGAGGTGGCCAGTGTGGAGGTGGACAATGGGGCCAAAGTGGATGTTGACAATGGGGGTAATGTAGAGGTGGACAATGAGGGCACTGTGGAGTTGGTCAATGTGGAGGTGGACAATAGGGCAATATGGAGGTGGACAATGGGGACATTGTGGAAGTGGCTAATGTGGAGGTAGACAATGGGGGCAATGTGGAGATGGACAATGGGTGCAATGTGGTTGAGGGGCCCCATGGCAATTTTCTGACCAGGGCCGGGTAGTTTCTAGTTAAGCCTCTGGAGATACATAAATATGTAGTTATTTTAGGTCTCATAATCAGAATAGCAAAGTAAACAAATTCTGCATAAAAATATCCATATACATTTGAAAGACAATATTCACATTTCCGTCAAAGTATTTGTAGAAGAAAAGGGGCACCCTAAGAGAATGTCCGTGGTATACCATTGTGCTATGACACCCTGTTTGATAACCACTGTTTTAGTGTACAGGCTGCATAGAATAACATAAGAATGGGATGGTTTTAACACTGGAGATGTTATTTCTTCTTAATCACCATAGTGCATTATACCCCAGGACTCTAAACTCTACCCACTTCCTACTAGCGAAGGAAGGAAGGAGGGAGAGAGAGGGAAGGAAGAACATTGGGAGGAGTCTGAAGTCCTAGATTTCTGCAACAAAGGATCATATCTGCTGCCATGAACATGATAACTATCACAAATTAATCAAGTCCACGCAAAATTGATTCATAATGGCTACTGGGATTTTCTGCACAAAAATGTAGAGTTTATAAATAGAAGGTATTAGTGTTCTTTTAACCCCTTATTTTTACAACTTTATAAATCCCCCGTACATTAACAGGAGCTTATTCTGACAAACACTAATTGCCAATCTCCATTTTCTAGCAGATCACATAGACCCATTACAAAAATGATACAGTGCTATTAAAGCTGTCTGCAATATAATTGTAATTATAAAAACATGGATCATTTAATCTTTCCAGTTTTCTTGAAGACACATGTGACATATGAACCATTCTTCAGAAAAGTATAATCATTCCTTTCAAAGATATAATCAAAGTAACGTGGCATTGCCAACATTTTAAACTTCATATTTTCAACCCAGAGTGCCAGAGGGTTGTGCAATTCACTGTATTGCTTATGCTTCTTGCACTCAGTAGGTGTAACAGAACATAAACCCTTAAATTGATACTAATGAATTTATATACAATTCTGTTTTATACTCACCATACATACCATACGTTGAAGGGACGTTCGATATAACTGACACATCTAAAACATTTTAAAAAATAAATGAATACTTATAGAATTATGGTTCCAATAAAAGTAGTGATGATAGACGATACAATACAATGCTAATAAGAAAATAACTTACATTTCATTCTGGTCACAGGGACTGCAGAAAGTTGTCTGAAACACATATAAGGTGTAATATGTTAGGGACTAACAGAACAATAAAGTTATCTCAGCAGTGTGTTAAGTTCAGTCCTTAAGGACAACATACAGGAAACTATTTAAGGATACTTATATGCATGGGTGGAAGCTTATATTTTCTCCTTGCAGAAATTTTAGGCAGTTTAATATATGTATTTTTTTCAGGACGGCCTGCCTGGAAAAATTGCAGTTTTCCTCCTATTTTTGTTACTATTTCACCTATTTTGCTATTGACGGGAAAAGTTTTGCTTTTGCTAAGGGAAGTTAAACCAGAGGAAACTTATGCCTTTATTGGAAGAAGCTACTTCTTTGTTGGGGAAGTTAAACGTTTGCTGAAATTTACCGTGGGAAATTACACTTTTGCATAGGGAAGTTATGCCATTTCAGATGGACGTTATACCTTTGCAGGAGCACGTTATGCCTTTGTTGGGGGAGTTGCTCCTTTGTTGAGGGAAATTAGACTTTTGTTGTAGGATGTTACAACTTTGCACAGAGAAGTTATGCCATTTTAGGGGTTAAGCCTTTGCAGGAGGACATTATGTCTTTGTTGAGGGGGAAGATACACTTTTTCTGTTGAAAGTTATGCCTTTACTGTAGGAAGTTATGCCTTTCAAAGGGAAGCTATGCCATTTCCGGGAGAAGTTTAGCCTTTGAAGGGGAAATTTACACTTTTGTAGGGGATGTTACAACTTTGTTGGGGGAAATTAGGCCTTTGTTGGGGGAAGTTACACATATGTAGAGGCATGATATGCTATTTCTGAGGGGGGAATTAAGCTTTTGCAGGGGGACATTACAACTTTGCAGGGGAACTTTACACCACCCTTATTCCTTTGTTGTGGGAAGTTATACTTTTGCTGTCGGAAGTTAGGTCTTTCCTAAGGGAAGTTAAACCTTTGCAGAGGGAAGTTGTGCCATTTCAGGGGGAAGTTAAGCCTTTGCAGGGGGATGTTATGCCTTGTTTTGGGAAGTTATGCCTTTGTTGGAGGAAGTTACACTTTTGTTTTTGGAAGTTTCATATTTACTGTGGGAAGTAACACCTTTGTTGGTGGAAGTTACACCTTTTCAAAGGGAAGTGATGCAATTTCAGAGTGAAGTAAAGCCTTTGCAGGAGCCTGTTACTCCTTTATTAGGGGAGATTATTCCTTTGTGGTAGGAAGTTATACTTTTTCTGTTGAAAGTTATGCCTTTAATGTGGAAAGTTATGCCTTTGACAGGGAAGTTACCCCATTGCAGGGGGAAATATAGCCTTTGCAAGGGGAATTTACTCCTTTGTAGGGGAATATAACATCTCTGCATGGGCATGTTATTCTTTTGCAGGGGACATTAAGCTTTTGTTGGGGGAAGTTATGCCTGTGTGGTAGGAAAAGTTATGTTGTTGCAGTAGAAATTACTCAGTTACAATGAGAAGTTATGTACTGTTGCTGTGGGGGATTTGCACTGTATTGTCTGTGGGAAATTTCCTTTTTGCTCTTTCTGTCTTAGTATAGGAGAAACTTCCCACTGTAAAGGCATCATTTCCCACAGAAAAATATTGGGGGGAGAAACTAAACTAATGATTGATTACAAAGGAGTGATAACTAAAGCCCAAAACAAACATTGCTATGTTCCATCTTTTTGTTTCCTGTTTACCCATTCCTAGTCCTTGATTAAGAACCGGTATACTAATCAGTGGCTCTTTCATTGTGACCAACCTGTGTTCAAGCCAAGAAATCCTTAAATTCTGGTCTGTTTGTGGCCTTTTAGGGCAACTTGGATGTCCCTAATATGGGCAATATGGAATAAGCTCAATTAAGGTTTTTAGGACTTGCTATTTTTCAGATAATTACTCCCTCTTCACGTTCACATATGTAAACCTAACTGACATGTTAAAACAACCAGATTTATTGATGGCTACTGAAAACCTAGATCTTTTCTAATAATGTCAATATTTCAGATATTAGAAGCTCTTCATAAATGCAATGGCCCAAGGGCAATGGTCACTGCCACTTGCTAAAATCCCTAATGAAAATCATGTATAATTATCAATAAATTGTTCTGCAGAGAGGTGATCTGGAAAGCAATCAATGAAAACCCATTAGTAACAACAGTGATAACCATTGTTGTACTACATTTCCTAGAAATGTATGTTTAACTCCTGAAGGACCAGAGGGGTGCATAACTCATTGTGAGCCAATGACTGCACACCCCTCTGGTCCTTAACAGGTTAATATTTGTTTAGGAGGAACATTAAAGCAGAGTAATTCTGGTGTAAACCAACTTCCCCAGAGGGTACAAAGAAACAATCCTTAAATTCCCTTTGATTTAAATATGGCCTTTAACACCCTAGAAATGACTCTAGCACATTGCAAAAAGGTCTCCAAAACACAGCGGTCAAGAAATTAAAAACTCCATTTAATTCAGTGAGTGATTTTTATTGGTTACCTATGCTGCAGCCCTAGAATTCCTCCTCTTTGACTTTGTGCATGTGACACTATATATCTGTATATTTTTTTGTTGTTGATGTTGTTTTTTTTTAAACAGTATTCAGTCAATGCTGTCACTAGGAATAAATAAAGCCAATTATAGCTAGCTATTGTATAGTCAGGTATTAGAAAATGTAATTGGAAATATTTTCTTGGGAAATCATAAGAACTGCTACAAAATCTAAAATTGTTAAGGAAGGTTGAATAAAATAAAATGAAAAAAAAAAGCAGATCAATACAAGGAGGTGATGTTGTTTCCAAATAATTGAAACAATTACTCCTACATCTCTCACAACTTACTTTAAAGCAGTGGTTCTCAATTTCTGGTTTGCTCAAGGCTCCCCTAACATTTTATAGGTAATTTGTCAAGAATGTTGTGAAGGGTACAAATAAGTCATATATAGTTATTCTTAGGATCCACAATACGAATAACAAAAACAAACATACTGTGCATAAAAATATCCATACATATACATTTGAAACTCAACATTCACATTTTTGCAAACATGTTTACAGAAAACAAACAACACCCTAAGTGGATATCGGTGGCACTCTAAAGTGCCACGGCACCAGGTTGAGAATCACTGCTTTAATACTACAAGAAAACAGGATTATGCCTATTTAAAGTTTTAAGTGCCAGAAGGGTTGTCAATGCATTGCAGAGTATTGTGCTGCACACCCTCTGGTATTCAAAGGGGCATATGCAGAAATTAAAAGAGGGTAAATTTAGATACATTAAACATTCCAATTAATCTATATTGGGCATTTAATATCTTCCATTTACATCAGTTGAAATGTTGTGAATGTTTATCGTTCTTCTGTGGTGCAGTTGGTAACCCACTATTCTTTGTACAATATATCCCAAAAACATATAGGTACAACTGCTAAATGTCTGTGGCAAATGGCCCACCACACACACATATATACTGACAATAAATTGGTGCCACAGAATTTTCATACATACATACGTATGTACATACATACATACATACACATGCTCAAACACACAGGAAATCAGTACTACAGAATTTTCTGTAAATACATATACATAATAAATTGTTGCCCCAGAATTTATTGTACACATACAATAAATCTGGATCCCAGAATTTACTGGGTATGTACAAACACACATAGAAACATGAACATTTGCGTGTGCACACAAATGCATACAAATACACAATAAATCAGTGGCACAGAATTTACCATACACACACAAATACATACATGTGCTCACACACATACACAAATATAAACTGGTGCCACAAAATTTACTATACACACATATACATGCACAAACACACACACACACACACACACACACACAGTAAATCAGTACCACAGATTTTTTTTTGTACATTCATACATGCACAAAATAACTCAGTGGTATAGAATTTACTGAACACACATACACACAGAAACACATGCATGTTCATGTGCATACAAGCACACACACACACAAACATAATAAATCAGTGGAACAGAATTGACTATACACACAAATAATATAAATCAATGGCACAGAATTGACTATACATGCTTAAACATGCACATACACACACCACGCATATGCACACTTATGCTCATGCACAGACATACACATACGCACACACATGTGTATATGCACACACACAAAATTAGTGACAGAATTGTATTTCATTATAACTGACATCCATCTGACTCATCATGTGATACATTGGTTACCTCAGTAGTAATGCACTTGATCTTTGAAGGAAGTGTATCCTGCACATATTCCTAAGTCAACTACTTTTGACCTTTGGTTATTCACTTTATGGATGCATGGTTTTATACTTTACATGCAGCACAAAATACATAACAGTACAGTGAATAAAGCAGGGGTTATAACAAATTGCAAGTCACTGAGGCTTCTCTGCTATGAAGAACTGGAGCAGTTCTGGAGCAAACACCTGCACCTTAGGGTACAAATATATTGTTCCATGAATTTAAAGTGGAGTTTTATACCACTGTGATGTCTTCAATGCATTGATTTTAAATCAATAGGAATTTTGTGTATTTGTATTTGCCCTCTGCAAGACTCTCTATTTATTAATATATCAGGGTAAAAGCAGTAGTAAGATATTTTCCTTCCTGCATTTGGACTTTATATGGAAGGACATTCTATAATCACTCAAAGATCATTAAGTGGCTTAAATGTAGTTAAAATTAAACCCGCTACCAAACACAGTTGGTTTGAAAAAATGTCTTCTGAGAAAGGAAGAAAATTATGTAAAAAACCCCCAAAATATTAATGTTATTACCTGAGGAAATGCAAAATAAACCATTCCAGTTATAGGGTTCAGGAAAAGGGAGCACACAATTTTCAACCTCATTACGAGTGTGAAAAATCCTATTTAGATTTGAGCTCACAGCTGGTACGTTGCTCTCTTGCGCTTTTGAAGTTCTCAGCTCTGACTGCTGAATTCATTAAGGAGTTTTTCTCTGTGACCAACTGATTATGGGCAGCAGCAAGTGCTGGTTTACAGGGTGTTAACATTGCAATGAACATTTGTTTCACGTCATTAGACACCACAGCAAAACAAAAACTCTGGTTGTTTAGACATAGTTCTGGAAAAATTACACAGCATGTTAACGTACCAATATCCTATTTTGCACTGTAAAAAGAGATACCCAATGAGCTACATCTAACCTGCCATGTAATTCCAAAGTAGTAAGTTATTGTACTGTCCCATTGCTATGGCAAATGTTGATATAAACATTATACACTTTAAGGACAAGAGCAGTCTCTAAAGGGTTAAAAATGCAAGTCAATGTGCTGCACAACCCCTTAAAAGTTAAACTGTCCCAAATACTCTGTATATACTCAGGAATGTGTATATATATATATATATATATATATATATATATATATATACATATACTCTGTATAATATGCAGGTGTGCTTTTTATATATTTCTTTACAAATAGGACTAAGGCAACATAGTTATATTTTTTTCTGTTTGTATTGGATTGCTCACACTACCAGGTTCATTCATATATATATATATGTATATATATATATATATATATATACAGTACTGTACAAAAATCTTAGGCAGATATGAATTAATGCTGTAAAGTACAAATGCTTTCAAAAATAGACATGTTAATCGTTTATTTTTATCATTTAACAAAATGATAGTGAGTGAACAGAACAAAATTGTAAATCAAATCAATATTTGGTGTGACCACCCTTTGCCTTCAAAACATCATCAATTCTTCTAGGTACACTTGCACACAGTTTGTTGTTCCAAACATCTTGGGGAACTAACCGTATTTGTTCTGTGGATTTAGCCAACCTCAGTTGCTTCTCTCTCTTCATGGAATCCCTGACAGACTCGATGATGTTGAGATCAGGGCTCTGTGGGGGCCCTACCATCTCTTACAGGACTCCTTGTTCTTCTTTACACTGAAGATAGTTCTTAATAACTTTGGCTGTATATTTGGGGTCATTGTCATGCTGCAGAATAAATATGTGGCCAATCAGATGCCACCCTGATGGTATTGCATGATGGATAAGTATCTGCCTGTACTTCTCAGCATTGAGGAGACCATTAATTCTGACTAAATTCCCAACTCCATTTGCAGACCTTCAGCCCCAACCTTGCAAGGAACCTCCACCATGCTTCACAGTTTCCTGTAGACACTGATTCTTGTACCTCTCTCAAGCCCTTCGGTGAATAAACTGCCTTTTGCTACAGCCAAATATTTTAAATTTTGCCATTTTTCTGCACTCCAGTTCCTGTGTTTTTGTACATAGTTGAGTCACTTGGCTTTGTTTGTATGTCACAGGTAGGGCATTTTGGCTGCAAGTTTTCCTTGAAGACCACTTTTGACTGCACTTCTCCGCACAGTATATGGGTGTATCAGGATCCCACTGTTTTCTGTCAATTCTGAGCTGATGTCACTGCTGGACATCATATGATTGCGAAGGGAAGTAAGCATGATGTGTCTTTCATCTGCTGCACTAAGTTTCCTTGGCCGACCACTGCACCTATGGTCCTCAATGTTGCCTGTTTCTTTGTGCTTCTTCAAAAGAGCAGGGATAGCACATCTGGAAACTAACTTATGTCTTATTTCTGTGCTCAGTCTTGCCATGGTATATAAATTTTAACATTAGCCCCTTAAGGCTGTCACGGCTGTCCTACACTTAAGGACCAGTCACGTCCTGGCAAGTCATGGCTTAGAGCAGTGGTTAATAGTGGAAAGGTGCTCGGAGGCATTAAAGAAATGAAGTGGTGCAGTTCTAGAAACCCAAGCTCCTACAAGGCATTGAGCCTGATTAAAGGGCTCAATTAGATTAAAATTGAAAAGAGAGAGTGTGGGGGGTGAGAGTGATGAGACACAAAAAGGGGCTGGTTTGGTTGTTATAAAGCCTCTAGCCCCTCCTGCAAAACTTAGAGATAGCCTTTAACTTGTAGTCAGGGCTTACAGCAGTGGCTATCAGTGGAAAGGTGCACAGAGGTGTTAAAGAAGTGAAGTGGTGTGGCAATACTTAGGTTCTAGAAACCCAACCTTGTACAAGTCAGTGAGCCTCATTAGAGACCAAAAGGGGAAGTGATAGGTTAAGATATTACTGAATGAGTGAGTAGAATGCACTTTGAATTTCGTAGCTGGGATTAGGAATGTATTTTGTAAAGCAAGATGAATGCCAACAGCCCATCTTTTTAATAATGTGGGCTGGAACATTGTTTCTAGATGCCGAAAATGTGGCCCCTATACTGAAGGAATGACCTGAACATGAATAAAGGTTCAATTTTAGGCAGGTACAAGAGTTCTTAGGTGGCTAATAAAGACAATGGGCTTGAGAGGACTGTGGGGCATCAATAACAAAGAACAGTAATGGCCAAAAAATATCAGTCTGGTTAAGGTATCTACTGGGCACCACTAGTTGTTTGTAGTATAATATGGGATTATAACCCCTAGAGCGCAGGGTATCTATTTTGGAATATGCAAATTAGATCTAATTTAATAAGATAGGAGGAAACCAAAAAAGGCTAGTTAAATGGCTGCTGACATGATTATGTCCGTATGATAGTCAAATGGTTGAGTTCTGCTGGCCATTCCTCTGCAAACCATTAGTCTCTAGAACTGCTGCAAAACCATGGGAAGGTGAGGCATCAGAAAAATATGGGGGGATGAGACTGTTGGGATAGGAGGAAAAATAGAATGGCCATTCCAGTTAGAGAAAAACTTTGCCCACATTCTCAGGTCAGATTGAGCTGCTGAATGTAACTGAATAATGCTGAATGAGTCTGGATTTGAGGGATGTAGGGTGAGAAGGTGTGATACAAAGGATCTTCCTTGAGGAATAATTTGCATTGAAAAACTGAGATAGCAGAGTTCTTGTTTGGTGCAGGATGTATTTTTTTAAAAGGTTGTGATGAGGGTCCGGATGAAGGAGTTTCTCTAGAGGCAGACTGGTTTCCATCGTGACACAGTCTATATGATTTCCTACAAAGGTGATGGAGGTGGCTGGCTCGCTAGATATATCTTTTTTCTTTTTTTAATATATTTTATTATCAGATCACTCCATACACATACAAAGAAAAAGGTACATGTAATATACATCAAGTACAGCAAGGATATGTAACATTTACAACAGATAAAAGGAGCAAAGGCATAATAATAAGGCGTACAGAGTTGACCCGGGGTTTTTATAAAAATTAAACCCAAACTCCAAACAACTAACCTAACAAGCTAAATCTACACCCCTCAATCCCAATTCCTCTCTCCCCCGAACCCGCAACTCCCCCCAACCCCTACCCATCAGCCAATGTCACCATAAGATCCCATTATAAATAGAAACCAGAAACAAGGATGTACAACAAGTACATGTCATAAACATCCACCTGGTAAGTAAGCATGAATCCATTCGAACCGCTTCAAAATGTTACACATCACCAGGAGCTACAGAAGTATTTGCTCTAGCTGTCCACCAGGTCTGCCACTGTCCCCAGATCTTATCAAACTTAGCCGGAATACCTTGGTGTAAATAAACTAATTTGTAATGTGGAAAACACTGTGAAACCAAGTTAATCCATGCCCTGCAAGTGCGAGCCCTGTCCGACATCCAGTTCAAAGCCACCACCTTTCTCGCCATCACCAAAAGTTCACGCAGAAGAGATTTGTCGTTAGCATCCTCAATCTCATCGGGGAAGACAATAATCAAATCTCTGGAGTCGCAGGAACAGGTCTTCCCAATACCAGTGTCACAATGCGGATTATCTCCGACCAAAATCTTCCAACCTCGGGACACTCCCAAATCATATGCAAATAGGTGCCTCGAACATTGTCACACCGATGACAATGGTCAGTGCCAGAAACCCCCATTTTAAACAGTCTGATTGGAGTATAATAAATTCTATGTAGAATATTCAACTGTATCATTTGATGCCTAGTTGATGTCGCCACCTGAGCTGGCACCTCCTTAGCCATGTTCCATTCCCAATCCTCTAACGGGCCCAGATCTAGTTCCCATTTATTCCGTGATGGAAACTCCTGATTTTGCATGCGAGATTCCAACCATTGATAAATAAAAGAGAGAGGTCTCAGAGGTTCAAGAGTTATCAATCTAGTGAGAAGCGGGAATGTAGCAATCATCGGTGCTCTATCACCCCACTGGGCTCTAAGAGCATGTCTGGTGGAAAAAAATAAGAATAGAAAAGATTATGTGGCAGGCCGTATTCATCATGTAACTGTGCAAAGGATTTCAGCTGGTTATCATGATACTATTGTCCCAAAGTATTAATCCCATATCTAGTCCACAGAGGACTGAACTCACTACCAAGTAAGTGATGCAATCCCGCAGCACCGCAAAGGGGGGTGTCCGGGTCCATGGCTACATACCCCAGCAGTTTCTTCAACTCCCCCCAAACCTCATGTAAAGTTACAGCTAATGTTGTCCGGATTTTGAAAACTGCAGGGCCACCATGCAAGAACTGGGGTAGTTCATAGGCAGGTTGTAATAACAGTGCGTCTATCTGAGTAGTTTGATAGCAAGGTCTGGGGGAAACAAAATCGAGAACATAGCGACATTGCGCTGCCAAGTAATACCTGTAAAAGTTGGGCAAGGCAATACCCCCCTCCCGCTTTGGTCTCATAAGAGTAGTCAACTTAAGTCTAGCCCGACGCCCCCACCATATGAAATGTGAAATAATTTTATCTATTTGTCAAAAGAATTTTTTAGGAATAGGGACCGGTTTATTCTGAAAGATATATAAAAACTTAGGCAAAAAAATCATTTTGATAAGGTTCGATCTACCAATAGGATTTAAGGGCAAATGAAGCCACGCCACTGTTTTATCATTAAAAGATTGAATAGTAGGCACAAATTCATCTCCAAAAAGGAGTCCGTCGATGCCGCCACCCTAATCCCCAGATAAGTACAGTCGGCCACATAAGAAAGGGGGACGTCTGGTGAGTGAGACTCTCACAGACCACCATCAATCGGGAGCAGAGAGGACTTAGCCCAATTGATCCGAAATCCAGAATATGTACCAAAATCATTCACCAATTGCAGAGTAGTCCTCAGGGAATCCCCATCATCGCCAAGAAAGAGTAGGATGTCATCGGCATATAATGCAATCTTTTCCTCTCTGCCCTCAATACAAAGACCACGAATCAACTGGTTGGCACGAATCAGTGTAGCCAAAGGTTCCAAGGCCAGGGCAAACAAGCCAGGTGAGAGCGGGCAGCCCTGTCTAGTGCCACGGTGTAAAGAAAAGGACTGTGAACTCAGTCCACCCGTCACAACAGAAGCCCTGGGGTTGCTATACAAAATGTGTATCCAATTAATAAAGGATGGGCCAAATCCAAAACCTCAAAACACATGCCAAAGATATGGCCATTCGACTGAGTCAAAGGCCTTAGACGCATCAAGAGACGCGATCGTCCGAGTTCCAATGGTTTCATGAGGAAGCTGGAGATGCAAAAATAATCTTCTAAGGTTGTGGGACGTCGATCTGCCTGGAATGAAACCAGTCTGATCTTCATGTACGATGGTTCCCAGCACATTATTTAATCTGGTGGCCAGTATTTTCGCCACGATTTTTGCATCCGTGGTTAAAAGGGAAATAGGCCTATAGGAGTCACAGAGTTCCGGATCCTTCCCTGGCTTAGGCAACACGATAATGGAGGCGTCATTCATGGAATCCGGAAGATGTCCATCGTCTATAGCAGCGTAAAAAGTATTCAACAGATGAGGAGCTAAAATATCCGCAAATTCCTTATACCACTCCGCAGGAAGACCATCCACACCCAAGGCCTTGCCAGCCGGCAGACCACGAATCGCCTCCATCACCTCTCTAAGGAGTATAGGAGCATCCAGCATGCGTTGATGTTCCAAGGAGAGCTGCGGAAGATCACAATGATCAATAAAATGAGATATCTGGGACTCAGAGCGAGTTAGTCGAGACTCATATAACTGAGAATAAAAGCGTTGAAATTGCAAATTAATCAGCTGCGGGTCGAGTATCACTTCACCCCCAGAACCTCGGAGTGAAGAAAGCAACGGAGCCCCCCTATGTTGACGAACAAGATGAGCCAAAAGTTTCCCCGCCTTGTCCCCATTTTCAAAGATATTTTGTTTCATATAAAAAACATGACGGGCATTCAGTTCAGAAAGTTTTACGGAGTATCGCAGTGAGCAAGAGACAAACTTAGTATAGGACGCCGAATCCCCACTTTCCACAAACTGACTTTCGGCCGCAGCAGCCTCCGACTCCAGAGCTTCCACCTCACTAGTTTTAAGTTTATTATGCGTAGAAATAAGAGATATCAAAGAACCCCTTGCAGCAGCCTTGGCAGCCTCCCAAACAATTCCATGAGGAGCAGAGTTAACATTGATGGAAAAATAGTCACGCAGATCTTCCCTATGCCTAGAGACTAATTGCGCATTAGTCAACCAAATGGGACTAAACTTCCAAACTCTGGGCCCAAATCTCTGGTCTCGGTGTAATGATAATAATAGCGGGGAATGGTCGGAAGCCACCCTGGTTAGAAAACAGCAATCCGTAACCCAATTCAAAACCATCTGGTTAGCAAATACATAGTCTATTCTCGATAACGTTTTATAAGTGGCTGAGTGACAGGAGAATTCCCGGTCCCGCGGATGAAGAGTCCTCCATACATCCATAAGTCCCATATCGCCCACAAGATTAAGGAAGGCATCTCTATGTAATTTTGAATCAACCGCCGTCCCACCAAACCTATCCAGATCAGGATTAGTAGCTATTAGTGTTGAGCGAGCATGCTCGGCCGATGCTCGGATCGGCTCGAGCATCGCTCTGCTCGGCACATGGCGGTACTCGTACGAGTACCGCATGTGCTCGCCCGCCATGTTCGGGTCTCCTCCCCGCACGTTTTGCGGCTGCTGCGCAGCCAATAAACGTGCAGGGAGGCTCTGACATCAGTGTAATGCCAGCAGCCATGTTGGCTGCTGGCATTACACTGATTGGCTGGCCAGAACCCGTGGTCGGGTGCTGTATAGCACCTGACCATCGAGTTCGGCTCAGTCTGAGCCAGGGAGAGCTGAGGATAGGAAGGGAAAGGCAGTGTAGGGAGGAAAAAAAAAAAATTGTGAAAAAAAAGAACCAAAAGTCCTTTTTAGGACTACTGTGTGTGGGGGCAGCAGGTTATTTTGTGTGGGGGGAAAAAAAAAAAAAAAAAAAAAAAAAAATATTCTGTTTAGTGTGAAAAGTTGCAGATTAGAGCACATTCTGTTTAGTGTGCACAGTTGCAGATTAGAGCACATTCTGTTTAGTGTGCAAAGTTGCAGATTAGAGCACATTCTGTTTAGTGTGCAAAGTTGCAGATTAGAGCACATTCTGTTTAGTGTGCAAAGTTGCAGATTAGAGCACATTCTGTTAAGTCTTCAAACTAAAATATCAAAGTCACATATTCCATTCAGTGTGCGTCGCCGCAGTTTAGCAGCACATTCTGTGTACTGTGCAGAGTTGCAGAATAGGAAGAAATACTGTTAAGTCTTCAAACTAAAATATCAAAGTCACATATTCCATTCAGTGTGCGTCGCCGCAGTTTAGCAGCACATTCTGTGTACTGTGCAGAGTTGCAGAATAGGAAGAAATACTGTTAAGTCTTCAAACTAAAATATCAAAGTCACATATTCCATTCAGTGTGCTTCGCCGCAGTTTAGCAGCCTATTCTGTGTACTGTGCACAGTTGCAGAATAGGAAGAAATACTGTTAAGTTTTCAAACTAAAATATCAAAGTCACATATTCCATTCAGTGTGCTTCGCCGCAGTTTAGCAGCCTATTCTGTGTACTCTGTACAGTTGCAGAATAATAAGAAATACTGTTAAGTTTTCAAACTCAAATATTAAAGTCACATATTCCATTCAGTGTGTTTCACCGCCGTTTAGCAGCCTATTCTGTGTACTGTGCAGAGTTGCAGAATAATAAGAAATACTGTTAAGTTTTCAAACTCAAATATTAAAGTCACATATTCCATTCAGTGTGTTTCACCGCCGTTTAGCAGCCTATTCTGTGTACTCTGTACAGTTGCAGAATAATAAGAAATACTGTTAAGTTTTCAAACTCAAATATTAAAGTCACATATTCCATTCAGTGTGTTTCACCGCCGTTTAGCAGCCTATTCTGTGTACTCTGTACAGTTGCAGAATAATAAGAAATACTGTTAAGTTTTCAAACTCAAATATTAAAGTCACATATTCCATTCAGTGTGTTTCACCGCCGTTTAGCAGCCTATTCTGTGTACTGTGCAGAGTTGCAGAATAATAAGAAATACTGTTAAGTTTTCAAACTCAAATATTAAAGTCACATATTCCATTCAGTGTGTTTCACCGCCGTTTAGCAGCCTATTCTGTGTACTCTGTACAGTTGCAGAATAATAAGAAATACTGTTAAGTTTTCAAACTCAAATATTAAAGTCACATATTCCATTCAGTGTGTTTCACCGCCGTTTAGCAGCCTATTCTGTGTACTCTGTACAGTTGCAGAATAATAAGAAATACTGTTAAGTTTTCAAACTAAAATATCAAAGTCACATATTCCATTCAGTGTGTTTCACCGCCGTTTAGCAGCCTATTCTGTGTACTGTGCAGAGTTGCAGAATAATAAGAAATACTGTTAAGTTTTCAAACTAAAATATCAAAGTCACATATTCCATTCAGTGTGTTTCACCGCCGTTTAGCAGCCTATTCTGTGTACTGTGCAGAGTTGCAGAATAATAAGAAATACTGTTAAGTTTTCAAACTCAAATATTAAAGTCACATATTCTGTGTAAGATGAAGAAGGCGGGTAAAAAGGGACGGGGAAGTGGACGTGATCCTGAAAGTTCAGGGCGCGGGTCAGGACGCGGAGAAACTGTGCCTGGTGCCAGAGCACAAGAAAGAAAGACATCCACCATACCTAGCTTCATGTGTAATTTTACAGGGCGTCGCAGGACATCACTCTCGAGGTCCGACCACTGCGAACAGGTGGTCGGTTGGATGTCAGCTGATACTGCTTCCAGTCGGTTAAGCACCACCCTGTCTTCCACCAAGTCCACTCTCAGTAGCCAAGAGTCTGGTCAACATAATCCTCACCCTGATCATCCTTCCTCCCACCATACACGGTCTGGTCAAAGAAGTGATCCCACACTGGGATATAGTGAGGAGCTCGTCTCATCACCAATCCTTCATTTGACCCTCTCTCCAAGCACGCTTGCAGAGGAACATGACATTTTGTGCCCTGATTCACAACCTCTAGAGGCTACCCAATCACAAGAAGATGACAGATGTGAACGGCATTTAAGGTCAAAGGAAGTAGTGGATGATGATGATGATGATGAGACACAGTTGCCATTAAATCAACCACTATTTCCGTCTCAAGACCTTGTTGAGGAGAATGTTATACAGTTGTCAATGACTGAGTATGTGGTGGGATCAAGACTTGAGGAGGATGATCAGAGTGAGGAAGTGGAGGAGGACTTGGTGGACGATGAGGTGACTGACCCCACCTGGGAAGGTGTAGAGCCGAGCGATGACAGCAGTCCTGAGGGTGAGCCATCTGCAGCACCGCAACAGGCTGGAAGAGGCAGTGGTGTGGCTACAGAAAGAAGGCGGACCGCACCAAACCGGCCCGCAAATGTTCCACGGAGCACCCCCTTGCGTAAATCTACCTTGCCAAGGGGTAGGTGTTCCGCTGTATGGCGTTTTTTTAAGGAAAGTGCGGACGACAAAAGAATTGTAGTTTGCAACCTGTGCCACACCAGAATGAGCCGAGGCATGAACACTAGAAACCTCACCACCACCAGCATGATCCGACACATGGCATCCAAGCACCGTAGTAAGTGGGAGGAACGCCTGGATCGCCCATCTGTGTCTGCAGGCCACACCACTGCCTCCTCTTCCCCTGTTTTCGGTGCCGGCCAATCGCCTGTCGAAGGCGCAGGCCCGCATACCTCCCGCCCTGCACCTGTAGCATCTGAAGCACCATCAGCGACCACATCCACTTCCCTGTCCCAGCACAGCGTCCAAATGTCGTTACCCCAGGCATTTGAGCGCAAGAGAAAGTACCCAGCCACCCACCCACAGGCCATAGCACTAACCTCACACCTTTCCAAATTACTGGCCATCGAAATGCTGCCATTTAGGCTTGTGGACACTGAGTCCTTCCGCAGCCTGATGGCAGCAGCTGTCCCTCGGTACGCGGTCCCCAGCCGCCACTACTTTTCCCGGTGTGCCATCCCCGCATTACACCACCATGTGTCCCGTAACATCACCCGTGCCCTGACCAACGCAGTTACTGGGAAGGTCCACTTAACGACTGACACATGGACAAGTGCTTGTGGCCAGGGACGCTACATTTCCCTGACGGCACACTGGGTGAATGTCGTGGAGGCTGGGAGCGACTCGGACCCTGGGATGGCACGGGTGCTACCCACGCCGAGGATTGCGGGCCCTACCTCCATCAGGGTTTCCACCAGCACCTACGTTATTGGCTCCTCCTCCTCCGTTTCCACCTCCGAATTCTCTACACACAGCGCCACTCCCCCATCAGCCAGTAGCTGGAAGCAGTGTAGCACTGCAGTGGGGAAGCGTCAACAGGCCGTGCTGAAGCTGATCTGCCTTGGGGACAAACAGCACACGGCCTCAGAGCTGTTGCAGGGGATTAGTCACCAGACCGAGCAGTGGCTCTCGCCACTCAACCTGCAAGCAGGCATGGTTGTGTGTGATAATGGGCGTAACTTGGTGGCGGCTTTGGAGCTCGGCAAGCTCACACACGTACCATGCCTAGCGCATGTATTTAATTTAGTGGTGCAGCGATTTCTAAAAACCTACCCCAATGTGCATGATCTCTTGACCAAGGTGCGCCGCGTGTGTGCACATTTCCGTAAGTCATCAACAGCTTCAGCCGGCCTGTTGAAGCTGCAGCAGCGCTTACAATTGCCAGCTCACCGGCTGCAGTGTGACGTGAGCACGCGCTGGAACTCCACCTTCCACATGTTGGCCCGGCTTTGTGAGCAGCAGAGGGCAGTAGTGGAGTACCAGCTGTTACACGGTCGTCGCCTCTCCGTTCAACTTCCTGTAATCAGAAGTGAGGAGTGGGAATGGATGTCAGACCTCTGCGAGGTTTTACGCAATTTTGAGGAATCGACACAGATGGTGAGCGGCGATAACGCTATTATCAGTGTAACCATCCCACTTCTGTGTCTACTGAAACGCTCGCTGCTCACAATTAAAACCGACGCTTTGCATGTGGAAGAGGTGGAAATGGGGGAGGAAGAGCTTACACAAGGTGATAGCCAGAGCACCCTCACTTCGTCTTCTCAGCGACAATTGGAGGAGGCGGAGGAGGAGGAGGAGGAGGAGGAGGAAGACACGGTTGCCTCCGCTACAGAGGGTAGCCATGGAACTTTAGTTCCATCTCTTCAGCGTGGGTGGGCAGAAGAGGAGGAAGAGGATGAGGATATTGAGAGTCATCCTCCTGGTGAGGACAGCGAAATCTTGACTGTTGGTACTCTGGCACACATGGCTGACTTTATGTTAGGCTGCCTTTCCCGTGACCCACGCGTTGTACGCATTTTAGACAACACGGATTACTGGGTGTTCACCCTTCTGGACCCCCGCTACAAAGAGAATTTCTCATCTCTCATTCCTCCGGTGGAGAGGACAAGCAAAATGTTGCAATACCAGAAGGTTCTTGTCGAAAAATTGCTCCAAAATTTTCCATCTGACAACGCTGGCGGCAGAGTACGTGCTACCTTGGCCAACCGAGAAGGGGAGAAAAGGGGAGCACACAGCAGTTCCGAGAAAGGCAGGGCAACACTCTCCAAGGCGTGGGACACCTTCATGACACCCCGCCAGCGCCCTCACCCTGATGCGCAGCCTAGTGTCACAAGGAGGGAAAAGTTTTGGAAGATGGTGAAGGAGTACGTAGCAGACCGTGTCAGCGTCCTCAATGATCCCTCTGTGCCTTACAACTACTGGGTGTCCAAGCTGGACACGTGGTATGAACTGGCACTCTACGCCTTGGAGGTGCTGGCCTGCCCTGCCGCCAGCGTTCTGTCTGAGCGGGTATTTAGTGCTGCTGGTGGCATCATAACAGATAAGCGTATCCGCCTTTCCACCGACAATGCTGATAGGTTGACACTTATAAAAATGAACAAGGCCTGGATTTCCCCTGACTTCTCCACTCCACTGGAGGAAAGCCCCGGGGGAACATAAACTCACTTTATATATGTTATTTACAATGATGGGAATACTCTGTATTCCCATTCACCCCTTCCACCCAAAAAACGGGTATATGGTTGACTCTCTTCCATATACCCTGTGATATAATTTTTATATAGGGCCAGCTCACCAGCGGGCCCTGTGATATAATTTTTATATAGGGTCAGCTCACCAGCGGGCCCTGTTTGACAATTTTTATATAGGTCAGCTCACCAGCGGGCCTTCTCATATAATGTTTTATTGGGTCAGCTCTCTAGCGGGCCCTCTCATATAATGTTTTATAGCGTCAGCTCACTAGCGGGCCTTCGCATATAATGTTTAGGATGGTCAGCTCTGCAGCAGACCCTCACCCATAATGTTTTAGATGGTCAGCTCAGCGCACGTTTCCATCTTAATCATGGCCTCAGTTCTGAAAATCAAGGAAATTTTTGGGAGAATTTGCCTCTGCGCACGTTTCCCTCTTAATCATGGCCTCAGTTCTGAAAATCAAGGAAATTTTTGGGAGAATTTGCCTCTGCGCACGTTTCCCTCTTAATCATGGCCTCAGTTCTGAAAATCAAGGAAATTTTTGGGAGAATTTGCCTCTGCGCACGTTTCCCTCTTAATCATGGCCTCAGTTCTGAAAATCAAGGAAATTTTTGGGAGAATTTGCAGATGATATACAAGTAAATATACAGCAAATATTGTTTGGTAACAATTTTTCGCCTAAAGTCGTTTTTATTTTCCTTTTTGTGTGTTTTATGGTCAGTCTGTAAAAATGGCGTACTACGGGCGAAAGATCGTTCCCAGCAGCGATGTTGGAGTCCAAGGTGCATCCAGACATCCTCCCTATGCTGTCCCTGAACCATTTCTGTAGTGTTTCCATCTTTTTCTGCCCTTTTCCTATGGACCAGGCACCCTCCCCTCATCAGAGCAGGGGGTGCCTGGTGTAATGCTCGAGTCCTCCCATTGACTTCAATGGGGCTCGGGTGCTCGGCCGAGCACTCGAGCCTCAGGGGGTGCTCGGTCAGAGCACCCGAACACCCGAGCATTGGGGTGCTCGCTCATCACTAGTAGCTATATTAAAGTCACCCATACAAATTATATGATGATGTGTCTTGTCAGAGATATATATAAGCATTTCCTGAAGAACTGATGGGTCAAAAGGCGGTGGAATATAAACATTCATTAAGACAAACAGGGCTCCCTGCAGCTTACACGTTAAAAAAATGTAACGTCCCTGTGGATCATTCTTAAGATCAATAAATTCACAAGAAACTAATTTAGAGATAAGGATGGAAACACCCCTAGCATATGTGGAATACGTGGCATGATAATGACTCTGTATCCAGTGCCTCCTAAGAGACAAAACTCTACCCGCAGTAAGATGGGTTTCTTGCAACATAACCACCCCCGGAGTCTGCCTCCTGACGTGGTTCAGAACCAAAGACCGTTTAACAGCATCATTCAGGCCACATACATTCCAGGATAAGAATTTACAAGTTAATGGAGTCATTACTGACATAAGTGGAATGTGTTACATCCCCGGCCACCTGATGGGATCTGTTGGGGGTGAGGGGCGCCCGGCCCAGAAGAGAGAGGAATCCCGGAAAACTATCCCCCAACCAAACAACCCACCCTATTTCTCCTATGCTAGATATATCTTTAGCTAGAAGGATATTGAGTTCTGAAAACAAAGATTGCAGTTTTGTGAGGCTTCATGGGGTGGCTTTTTGAGCCAAATGTGAACCTAGTAGCAAAGTAGTAGATGTTGTTTCATTTTACCCTGTGTAAATTAAGCCTGAATGGAGACTTTGGATGGGTGATGAATGAGGTGCAGAGAAATCAATTATCAATATTTTTTAAAGAATTGTATGGGTTCTGATGCTGATTGGGCTGACTCTCTAGATTGGATGGGGGAAGAAGAAAAGAGGCAAATGAAAAACCTTAGTTCTACTTCCTTGCATAGTGGTGTATCAACTCTGTCTGGGTTGTTTGAAGTGGAGAGAAAATTAGGACATTCATATGAAGTTGTGGGGAATGATACAATAACTGTGTCAAAACTAGTGTTGAGCGAGCATGCTCGGCCGATGCTCGGATCGGCTCGAGCATCGCTCTGCTCGGCACATGGCGGTACTCGTACGAGTACCGCCATGTGCTCGCCCGCCATGTTCGGGTGGCAGGGATCTGTGCCGAAGGAGGCACAGATCTTACAGACGCTCCGCTGGACCACCAGGGACTGGAGGTAGGGGGCATTGCGGAGATGAAGGGGGCATTGCGGAGATGAAGGGGGACATTTTGGAGATGAAGGGGGACATTGTGGAAGGGGGACATTGTGGAAGGGGGGCATTGCGGAGATGAAGGGGGCATTGCGGAGATGAAGGGGGACATTGTGGAAGGGGGACATTGTGGAAGGGGGGCATTGCGGAGATGAAGGGGGCATTGCGGAGATGAAGGGGGACATTGTGGAAGGGGGACATTGCGGAGATGAAGGGGGCATTGCGGAGATGAAGGGGGACATTGTGGAAGGGGGACATTGCGGCGATGAAGGGGGTATTGCGGAGATGAAGGGGGACATTGTGGAAGGGGGACATTGTGGAAGAGGGGCATTGTGGAGATGAAGGGGGGCATTGACCAGGCACCCTCCCCTCATCAGAGCAGGGGGTGCCTGGTGTAATGCTCGTGTCGCCCCATTGAATTCAATGGGGCTCGGGTGCTCTGCCGAGCACTCGAGCCTCCGGCGGTGCTCGGTCAGAGCACCCGAGCACCCGAGCATCGGGGTGCTCGCTCAACACTAGTCAAAACCTTTGGAGAAACTATGAAATAGAAATTGTACTAGCTGTAATGAAGGGTGCTGGTTGAGGAGAAATAAGAAAATAAATGTTATGAAAATGTAAGAAATTCTTAGGTGCTAAGATCCAGACTTCCTTTGGTCTCTGAGTTAGGAAAGGAGAGAAACTGTCTTAAAGGGATAGTAATACTTCGTTTTAACTTTATTTTATTTTGTAGGCATTAAAAAATATCTCTCAAACCTTTATGGTTTATGAGATATTCACAAGCAAAGTTTCCCCTCCCCGCCCCTTTTACCTAGTGTAAGCCATCTCTTCTCAGATGTGAATCTGGTTGTATGACAGGACAGATAACAGAAGGGGACAATTTTCTTTGTATGAAAACAATGAAAGCCCTTCCCCCCTTGACAAGTTTTTCAGCTTTTTCCCTTATCTTAATTGAAGATTGTCCCTCTCTGCAGTCTACCTGGGCACCTCCCTTCTGATCTGGTTGAACAGGGGGGGGGGATACTTTGTTTGTGAATATCTCTTAAACCATAAAGGTTTGAGAGATAAGACTTATATCGTTCTTCATGTTTTTTTAATGCCTACAAAATAAAATAAAGATAAAACGAAGTATTACTATCCCTTTAAATCCTAAATGTTAAGACCTCCTTATAATAAGTGATAAAACCTTCAGCCTCTAGATAGAGGTAAGGTTAGTGTCCTTGGGCCTCTAGGATAGAGGTAAGGAGAAAAGTGAAACAGTCTCTTGGGGGAGGGTTGATGAATGATCTCTGATGAATGTGTGAGTGTGATTAATTCCTTCAGCCTCAAGATAGAGGTAAGGGAAAGAAAACCTCTGGCCTCAGACAGAGGTAAAGATAAACCTTCACCCTGTGTGGTGGAGGTAAGGCTGAAAGAGGGGCTTAACCTCTTAAAAGTAAGTAGCTGAATTAAGTCCTTAGACCTCTGGAAGAGGAAAGTGTAAACTTTGACCTTATATGCATAGAGGTAAGCCTTTAGAGGAATGGTAGAGAGGTGAAAAACTCAAGTGGTGGGGCAACTGGAAAGTGATAAATGACAACTTATAATAGGGGAAGAAAAATCCTTGACCAGGTTCCTCGAAACCCTAGAGTGGAAATTGTACCCCTGATCCTTGATGGGGGGAGACACCACATAAGTGGGGCTCTTGTAAGGCGACGAGGGACATGAACCCTTAACCCTGAAGGGAAGTTAAAGAGGTGGGGGGGTGCAAAGAGGAGGGTAGTAGTTTTGTTTGTTTGTTTGTTTTTTTCTTACTTGATGATAAGGTATAAGGGGAAGGCTGAAGAAAAGGCTGGGTCTGTATGTAAGGGAGGGTGAGGAAACCTGAAAAAGAGAATAACAAGGAAGAATAAAACAATGGGGAGGGTGCTAGTAAATAATGGTGGGATGATGGCGGGATATTTGACCGAAAGTCTGCATGTGAGACACTGGTGTTCTCAGCTGACAAAATGTGAGAAGGGGCAGGGAAACAGACAGAAGCACTCTGCTACAAGTGGGAGCACTTGGTTCGAGTTTCCCCCCAGACCCTCAAAAAAAAAAATAAATAAATAAAGCCAACCTTCTCCAGGCCCTTTCAATAAATATTTGCACTTCTTCATAACATCTGTGGCCATGTATGTTTCCTATTGAAGATGTTTGTTTGGCAGAGTTGTCTCCAGTGCATTGCAAAGCTATGCAGTGAACACAACTCATGCATGAATGGTGTCACAGGCTTTTACAGCAGGGGTGAACACACACATCACATACTGACATGTTTGTCCAAGTTCAACTCACAGACATATGAAAGCCAAAGAACATCAGGGTATTGCTCCATGATGTGACTTGAACTTGGACAACATGAACACATTAGATATATCAACAGATTAACAACTTGATCACAATTAAGGGGATACTAATGCTTAGAATGTTTGAAAAAATATGTTTTAGGGTTCATCCCCTTGAGCAGAACAAGGGAACTCCCACTGCTGAAGGGTGTTTCATTCACAGGTTATTTCAGCTCACAGTTGTTTTTTAAATAGGAAAATCACAGTGGCCTGAAATTGTCGAGTGGCACTGTTGCTACACCATCCTATGGAGATTCATGGTGCTGGGACCAGAGCTGACCATGGGATGGTGTAGCAACAGTGCCACTTGACAATTTCAAGCCACTGTGAGATTTGATCTATGACATTCAACTTTTAGCTGAAATAACTTTGGAATGCAAAGCAGGGGGAGTTCCCTTGTTTTACTCAGGGGGATGAACCCTACTAGATAGGTTTATGAAACATATTCAGTATTACTATACCTTTAAACCCTGACAGGGGAGGGGTGATCAGTGCCAAAAGATAGTCATATGTGATCAGATTTGTAATTGACATGGACACCAACATTTGATCCTCATGGACGTGGATTCAACGTGTCACCGGAACAAACTTCTGGACCATGAGGGGTCCTGCCATGGATGACTGCAGAGGGTGAAAACAAGACTGGAAGGTGCACTACGAACACAACAGCCATGCTATTGCTGGCCCATTATCATACCCTTGAGTGCCAGAGGTGTACACAAAACATTGGTCAGCAATGCTTTGGAGACCTTTCTGGTACTCCACGGGTACAGCTTTCTTATTTGACATGGAATGAACAATCCATTGCTTGTCAGGGTGTTGTCTAGCCATCATGACCTTATGGGGTTTGTATCACGGTATGGCAAACAGACATATGTATATGTGAGTAGGCACACACATCAGTGTGTAAACAAAGACCCATGAAACAGAGGAGCTATTTCATGGATCTCGATCTACATACTGATGAGGTGTGTGCTCAGAGTCTGCGTGACACACATACATATGTCTGCTTGCCATCCCCTTGATGGACACCTCATATGGTATTGACGCCTAGACAAGACATTGACAAGTAATGAAGTGGCATATTCACTGTGCCACACACACATGAACAATCAGCATGGCAGGCCTTCAGCAGGAGCATGAACAATTGCAACAGGTGACAGATGTTGGACAGGGGTGCTTGGAGTAGGAGGAGGATGAGCCCTATCCCTCTCACACCTTTGCCTCCACTGTCATCTTAGGTACAAGCATGTGTACATACTGGTGTTGGTCTGTCTCTCTGTCAGTGTATCTCTCACACTACATCTGAGAAAGGTGGGCTGTCACTGTTAAATAGCAGTAAGGTGTTGTTCATGTGGTCATAATGATGGAACCAAAACAAAGGGGAGGAATCGCCCCAGCTCTGTACATAACTCCTTACTCAAGATAAAACTGTAATCAGCTGAGGGGCACTCATAGGGATATACAATGATACCGAAGGAAGGGAAGAAAGGAAGGGGTTAACCAACCAGGGAAAACCACCAGGCGGTGCCCCCCCTCCCCCCCAAACAAGAAACCTATTAACTGACGCACACTCCGGGAGTATACCAAACCAAACAAAAGCTTTATCAGACAACACAAAATTAATCAAATGAATACATCAAATCAATTAAAAAACATCCAGCGCAGGAATATGAAGTCATGAAGAAATCCCAACATTGAATAATGCCTCTATAGACTGAGAGCAAGTATATGTAAAGCAAATGTGCAATACCATGTATCCACAAACAATTCAAAGTGGCCCATTAGCAAAGTGCAATATTGTCATACATATAAACTGCAAAGTGATAATAAACAAAGTATAAATACACATCATATACTTATCTCTATGACTCCAGGAGTCACACAGTTTGATCTTTCCCATGTGCTCTTACTTATATTCATAGAGATAAGCATATGTATATTCATAGTTTTTGATTATTATCACTTTGCACTTTATTTGTATGATAATATTGCACATTGCTAATGGGCCACTTTGAATTGTTTGTGGATACATGGTATTGCACGTTTGTTTTACATATACTTGCTCTTGTCTATAGAGGCATTATTCAATGTTGGAATTTCTTCATGACTCCATATTCCTGTGCTGGATGGTTTTTAATTGATTTGATGCATTCACTTGATTAATTTTATATTGTCTGATAAAGCTTTTGGTTGGCTTGGTATACTCCTGGAGTGTACATCAGTTATTATTTTTTTTTTTTGGGGGGGGAGGGGGGCACCGCCTAGTGGTTCTCCTCTGGTTATTTAACCCCTTCCTTTCTTCCCTTTTGTCTGAATCATGTGATCATCATGGACTAATGGTAAGGTGTGTGTTTTCCAGGTAATTGTTTTCTGGTGTGTCTGTGGTTAGTGGTGGGATTATTTGTAACTGGTATGTACCTGTCAGGTGTGTGTTTTGTCTCCATGGACTGCTGAGGTTACATAGGTGAGCTTGATTTGTTGTTGGAGTGACAGGTGTGCATGTCGTGTTTTGTGTTAACCCCTGTTGTTCAAAGGTGTGTTGGGATGGCTTATGTTGTGCTGCTTTGTGTCCCCTTGTCCCTGTGGGGTTGCTGGATTCTTATTGTTTGCCTGTGACCTGTTTGCATGGTGTAGGCCAGTGGTGGTAACATTAATTTTACACATTTTTTGGGGAGATGTATATATGGAACATTTGATGCACAATATTCTCCTCATTGTCATTGACACAGTGGGACCTGATATTGGGCATATGTTATTTTTATACAACAAAATCTGTGATCACGGCGACCCGTGTGTACAAAGTGCCACCACCATTCACCACATATGCATACAGTCAATTATATCGCTACAATCCCCAGCTCGTTTAGTGTACCGAGCAACCAAACTGCAAAAACCCCAACAATAGGAGAGAGCTACAACTGACTGTATATAAAATATACTGTTTATTAAAAAAAATTCTAAAAAAAAATATATATAACAACACAGCAAAAAATGAGACAACAGTAATAAGTACATATACAATAATAAAGAGCTTAAATGAAATGCACTGCTCCGGAGCTATGTAAATGTTTTATTTCTCTTGTGCTATATGAAAAAATTCTTAGCAGTAACGGGGTGCTATGTGGAAATGCGTCCATCATCAAAGGAAGACGGGAGAGTCAAGCAGTTGAAATATCACTGATTATTGAATAGCTGCCCGCATTTCCACATAGCACCCCGTTACTGCTAAGAATTTTTTCATATTGCACAAATGGTAGGGGAAAAATGAGTTCCTGCCAGTATACACACACAGTTGTACAATAGGAATTCAATTGCCCTACCAACACTAACTACAACAAGTGTTGGACACAAGAACATGAGGCCCAATGTTCGTCATAGCTGTTTGTTTCCACAGTGCACACTAAAATAGCGTGAATAATGGGAACATCAAAGGATAGTAGATAATGCTTGCTGTTTGACACAAACATTGAGCGTGAGATAACAAGAGTCATCCATCTACCAAGTTCTAACCCTATCCCTGGCTCTACACTATGCTTAGGATTAATAATAAAGTTTAAAAATATTAGCCCTAACACTATCCCATCACACATAGAAGTAACACTTATCTGTAAGTCTGAAGTCTAATGGGTTCTTCTTCACCCTGGTGTTCCTCTGATTCTTACTCTGTAAGTTTCTGTAAGCGAGGAGCCAATTTTCTACATGTAACCTGGAGGTTAAGATTCCGTGGTGACAACCATACCCTATCTCCAACCTGGAATGAGGGTCAGGTAGTCGCCTACGGTCAGCCTGTCGTTTGTGTCGTTGCACGGAACCATGTTATCATGGTGCCCATGATCTTTCTTTGTCACTCTTTGCTGTGGTGCGCTCCCATTGGCTGAGCTTGTTTGGCCTGGCCAGTATGGCCTTTTTATACTCTGCCTTTGGCACCTGTCAGGTGCCCTTTCGTGGTGTTCCTGAGCCAGTGTTGCTGTGTAGCTGTGTTCCAGTGTTCCTGCTTCCTGTGTACAGACTTGGCACGTCTGACTACGCTCCTTAGTTCCTGCTCCACGATTTGACCCGGCTTGGCTGACGTTCCTGCTCCGTGATTTGACCCGGCTTGTCTGATGATCCTGCTCCATGAATTGGCCCGGCCTGGCTGACGTTCCTGCTCCGTGACCTGACCTGGCTACGTTACTGACCCTGCCATTGTTCCTGCTGTGTGCTGTTCCAGTGTCTCCTGGGCAACATTCTGATTTCCTCTGTGCTGGTGGCAGGGCTGACTGTGTTGTTGACTCCTGTGTACTGGGCGTTTCTGTTTACTCTTGCTGATCTCAGCTGCCTCCGTTACTCTGGGCCTTCATTTACACTTACAGAGCACTGTGCCTTCTGTTAACACTTGCAGAGCAGTTGCCTCCATTCACTGAGCCTCCGTTAACACTTGCAGAGCAGCTGTCTCCATTCACTGAGCCTTCGTTAACACTTGCAGAGCCGTTGCCTCCGCTCTCTGAGCCTCCGTTAACACTAGCAGAGCCGTTACTTCCGCTACCCTGAGCCTTCCGCTACACTTGCTGAGCCTTGGGTCTCCGTACAGCGCCCGTGTGGGTGCCATTGGCTCTATACAGCTAAGTACTTGCAGTGTAGTTGGTCTCCGTTACAACGCCCGTGGGGGCTATTGGCTCTATTATCCTCAGCTCTCACAGTGTACTTGGTTTCTGTTAACACACCGGGTGGGTGCTTTTGGCTCTTCACATCTGAGCTCTTGCAGTGCACTTGCGCTCCGTTCATGCACCGGTTTGGTGCTAGTGGCTCTAGCTCCTTAAGCTCTTGCAGAGTATTTTGGCCTCAGTTCCCTGCTCAGCATAAGCAGTAGTCTCTGTCCTGTTCTATTACTGGTGTTCTCTCATCTAGCACCACTTATCGCTCCTCTACCAACTTATGGGCGTGTCAAACACACCACAACAGAGACTGACTGATTTCTATGTACTTTAACCATTGAGTACCCTGTATGTTAACTTATGCCTGTCCTGTGACAGTATATATTTATTTCTCTGTATACTGGGCCTGAGAGGGCATCTGTACTTTATTGTCCATTTCAGTTATTCTGTATTGCCTATACAGGGCAGTCTTTCTTGTCTTTTAATAAAACTGTGTTTTATTCTAACCTGCTGGTCTGAGTGTCCTACAAAACCATTACACATGTAGGGAATGCTGTACTTGTACCCAAGAGGAATGGAGCGCCCGTAAATGCTCATCCAGAGCCGGGATAGGTTGTGTCTCGAAAGTCTTAGGAAGAGTGGAGGGCTGGAACCCGTAATTTATCAGGAATGGAGAACTCTGAGATGAGGAGTTGACGGCACAATTCCTGGCGAACTCCGCCCAAGTTAACAAAGTAGCCCAATTGTCATGGTGGTTGTTTACATAGCAACGGAGGAATTGTTCAAGAGCCTGATTAGACCTTTCGGCTGCACCATTAGATTGAGGGTGGTAGGCAGAAGAAAAGGCAAGCTGAATCCCCATTTGAGTACAGAATCATCTCCAAAAACGGGACACAAACTGGCTCCCACGGTCGGATATAATCACTTTAGGAATGTCGTGTAGACTAAATACCTCTTTAGCAAATATCTCGGCCATCTGTCGGGCAGAAGGTAACCCTTTCAAAGGTACAAAGTGCGCCATTTTTGAAAATCTGTCCACTACCATAAGGATCACTGTGTGACCCAAGGATGCTGGGAGGTCAACCATAAAATCTATATATAGATGAGACAATGGACGCTCCCCATTAGAAATAGGTTGAAGGAGTCCCACCGGTAGACTGCGTGGAGATTTATTTTGAGCGCAAGTCTGGCACTCGGCCACAAAGGCGGCACAATCTCTTCTTAAGCTCGGCCACCAAAATAATCGGGATATCGACCAGACTAATTGATCACGCCCATTGTGGCCAGAGGTTTTGGAAGTGTGATTTGTCTCCAATAGTCTGGTGCGCAACTGAACGGGTACAAAACACCTTCCTCTGGGCTTCTCCGCAGGAGCCAAAACCTGGGCAGCCAGAATCTTCTCTCCCAGAGGAGACGTAATACTGGTACGAATGTGAGCCAGAATGCGATCAGCAGGAATGATCGGGGCGGGAGGAGGCTCCTCCCCAGAGTCAGGACAATGTTGGCGGAATAGGGCATCAGCCCGAATGTTTTTAGAACCAGGAAGATAAGAAACAATGAAGTTAAATCTGGACAGAAACAATGCCCATCTGGCTTGGCGAGCAGACAGACATTTAGCCTCAGACAAGTAAGTTAAATTCTTGTGATCCGTGAGGATCAAGATCGGGGCACTGGCTCCTTCTAGGAGGTAATACCATTCCTTGAGTGCCAAAATGATGACAAGCAGTATGTACATAATAATCTAGTAGGACATGTAAGACAGGAACCTGCGCAACTGGGAGCCCACAAGATTATATCACAGGTTTGCCAGTCAATCCTGGGGTTGTGCTTCTGTAGCCATGAGTACCCCAGTACAATAGCATAGTGTGGTTATTGAATAACCTGGAATTGCAGGGTTTCCGAATGCAGGGCACCAACATGCAGGGTTTATGGAAGTGTCTCATGCGTGATATGGGAGGGTTGAAGGGGCCTCCCATCAATGGCCTCAATAGCCAAAGGAGCATTGTGAGACTGTAAAGGAATAGCATGTCTATCAGCGAAGTTTGAGTCTATAAAATGTCCTGCTGCTCCTGAATCGAGCAATGCAACGGCCGTTATGGAGAGATTATCCCAGGACAGAATGACCTCAAGGACAGGTTTACCCTTTACCCCCCTCGGGGACTGAGATATGCCACCCAAGATCTGTCCCTGACAGGATCTTAGGTACGGGCGTTTCACGGACATACAGGACAAGTTTGTAACAAATGATCAGGTTTACCACAATACAAATAAAGACACTCCCTCCATCGGAAGGCTCTCTCCGCCCCTGAAAGGTGGGTCGCCCCCAATTGCATGGGCTCGCTGCCCCCCGAGACTAGGCCAGGAGACGTGGGAGGTGAGGGAGGACTGGGAGGCTAGGAAAAACTGGGCTCCAGATGAGATGGAGGTCTACGTAGACGCACCCTAAACAAGGGTCTCTTCCTGATCCTGGTATCGATCAGGATCGTGAATGAAATTAATTCATCCAAGTCTTGGGGTATGTCGTGGGCAGCAATTTCATCCTTAACCAAGTCGCACAGGCCCTGGGAGAATGCCGCCACTAAAGCCTCATTGTTCCAACCCACCTCAGCTGCCAGGGTACAGAACTCAATACCATACTCGGCCACTGTACGAGTACCCTGGGGAATGGTCATGAGGTGTTTGGAGGCCGATTGCCTTCCGACCAGGCACGTCAAAAAACTTTACGGAGGGAATCTACAAATGCCAGAAAGTCATAAACTATAGGTTTATCCTTCTCCCACAATGGATTGGCCCAAGCTAAGGCCTTGCCAGCAAGTAGAGAAATCAGGAACCCAACTCTACTGAGATCATTGGGAAATGCCTGTGGAACCATATCCATAAATATACCAACTTGGTTCAAGAACCTGCGACACAATACCGGGTCTACCTCGTAATGTTGAGGAGCAGGAGCATGTCAAGAAGAACCCCTGATCACGCCTGCATCAGGGTTGGTTGGTGCTGCCGGTGCCGGGTTAGCAACTGGGAGGGGCCACTGCTTGACCGACTGGGCGGTCAAGATGAGCAGTACGGTTTAGCAGAGTTTGCAATGCCATTGTAATTTGATCAATGAGTTGCTCTTGAACCTCCATTCTGGCTAGAAGGTCTTGGGTAGGGAGGTTACCTGTACTTTCCGTAGACATGGCCCTTTCGTACTGTCACGGACTCAGAAACGAGACTATGACCAGTACAATAGGTAACACAATCTTTATTGAGAATACGTACAGAACGATAGTAAGCAAGAGCAATACACAATAGGCGGATGTCCGGAAAGAAGGTTCTTCTTTATGTTAAAGAACCGAGTCCCTATCGCAACTCGGATAAAGCCAACTCAGGTCCACATCTGAGTGCCTATAACAGGTCCGCACCTGCACCAGTAAGATCTCAACTGCAGGTCCTCACCTGCACAGGTAAAGTATAGCGGTAGGTACTGCTCTACAGGTCCGCACCTGAATGCTGCAGTAAGGGAAGTCTGCCAGAGCCACCGAGATACCCTCCAAGTCTCCACTGGAAAGTTTGTATGCAGTGTGCGCAGCGGACAACCCCAGGTGTACCAAGGTGGGTAATCAGACAGGCAGGAAGCGCGAGACGTAACTCAACCACAGGACTAAACCAGAATGGATATTCAGCCAGGCCAAAGGTCATACACAGGGAAGGTAGTCTACCAGAGCCGCAGGTCCACACCAGAGGGAGTTGTCAGACAAGCCGAGGTCATACACAGAGCAGGTAGTCAGACAATCCAAGGTTGGCACCAGAACGGTTAGTCAGACCGGCCCAAGTCAGCACCAATGCGGATAGTCAGCCAGGCCAAGGTCATACACGGAAAGAGTAGTTTATCAGAGCCGCAGGTCCACACCAGTGGGAGCTGTCAGACAAACTGAGGTCATACACAGAGCAGGTAGTCAGACAATCCAAGGTTGGCACCAGAACGGTATAATCAGACACAAATCAAGGTAACTGCACAGGACACCACGAAAGGGCAACAGTGAATGGTGTCCAGGCAGTATATATACTTTGGCACCAGGAAGAGGAAGAGACCCAAAATGGTGCACTGTAGCTTTAAATGGACGTGCGCTAAGGAAAAGACCCACCCGGTAGCCCTGCCAGGAGAGTGCGTGCCTAAACTGCATGCAACTGGATGCTCTCCAGCCGACGGCTGGAACTACCAGACAAATTGCCTCTGGAGCCGCTGGGGGAAGTCACGGTCGGCTTAGGCAGCCACCGCAATGGTAACAAGGTGTAATTGTTACCCTAGAGGAAGAAGGTGATGGTGACGGCGAGCTAGTTGTTTTGCTTGTCATGGAACTTCCAATCTCTGTCTGGATTTCTCTATTCTTCCTCCTCTTTGATCTCTGCCTTACCTCTTGTTGCCTTTCTGGAGAGTCAGGGGTTAGAGTAACAGCTGTGCTTGAGTTCTGTGATGGGTGTTTGACATAAATGTCATGGTGTCTGTGTTTCATGTGTGATATCAGGGAGGTTGTGCCAAGGTGTGTTACCTCCTTTCCCCTTCTCACTGACTTGTGACATATTGTGCACAGTGCCATTGGAGATGACTACTCTTTGCCTGCCCCAAGAGAAAAATATTCCCACACCCATGACTTCCAGAGAGAGTGAACAGATGGAAAAGAATGTCCTCTTTCTGCTTGTCCTCCACATTCCCGCCTTCACTGTCTGTGCTGGCAGTGGATGATGTTGCTGCTGTTGCTGCTACTGCCTCAAATCAGAACTGCAACTAGGACCACGAGTATTGCTGGCACTGGCAAGTGGAACCGTCCTAGTCCCGCATCACTTGTTGACCCCATTCCCACTGTGTCCAGGGTGGTCTGTGGCACACTAGCCTGCTCCTTAGCTTCCAGCTGCCCTTGCAACTCAGCAGCAGCAGGAATTAGAGCAGTTGCAAATTCCGCAAATTACAAAACTCATTGATAGTGAACTAGTGGTGATGCCCATCCTCATCCCTGTCTCCCATTCCTTCTCAGTTTCTGATAAAAAGGCCATCAATGTCCTTACACCCCAGCTTCTCTACCATCATCAACACCACCACTAGTCCCGCTCCCTATGTGCTGCTGCTCTACTACAGACATCTCACTGCTGCTTGGAGGAGGTGACGAGCAATGTGACAGTGGGTCCCCTAATGTCACACTTGGCATTCTCTTTTGACCTGAAGAAGAAGGCAGACTAGCAGTAGTAGCAGCAGGTGCAGGCAGCTGATCTGTGCTCCTGCTGGTGGCAGGGGTATTAATTCTGAGCCTGCTCTCCCCCAACACCAGTTCTGGCCTCTTCAGGATAATGTTCCACTTGGACACTGTATTGAAGGGAAGGGGAGGAGAACTCCCAGAACCAGAGGAATGATGTGGGATTCCTTGACCACTAGTCTGGACGCTTTCAAATGCTTCCCCTACCACTCCCCTAACACTTGTCCCACTGGCTGCTTCACCATTACTGTTACTACTACTAATACCATCCATATCAAGTTCAGCCCCAGAGTCTTCCTCCTCATAGTCACTAGTAATATGAGGATATTGCTTATACCTGCCTTAATTCCTAACACTAACAAGCTGCTGGACCTTCTTAGTATTAGTAGCTCTAGCACTGGCGGGACTGCTTGGGGATGGCAAGTGTGACTTAAGGTCCCCTGCTGTCACACTTGGAATCATCTTCTCCTCCCCCACCTCCTGATTATTACAAGATACACTAGCAGTTTCAGCACTGGTGGCAGCAGCTTCAACACTGGCAGCAAGCACAACACTGGCGGCATTGGCAATAGGGGTAGCACGTCTGACAGCAGGCACAGTATTGGTGGCAGCAGGTTCTGCACTGGCAGTAGGCACAGCACTGGTTTTAACAGGGGCAGCACATCTGACATCAGGCACAGCACTAGTGGCAGCAGGGGCAGCAATGGTGGCAGCAGAGGCAGCTTGTCTAGCAGCAGGCACAGGCAGCTGCCCTGTCCTGCTCTCACTAGTATTACCCTTTTCTCCCTCCCTTCGCATTCCCTTTTCTTCCTCCCTTCCCATTAAATTCCCTAAGATCCCTTGTCATGATTTAGGGGGACTTGCCAGCATTAGTTCAGTAGTGCTCACTTCCTCCTCAGACTCAGTGGACACATAAGGGTCCTTCTAGTTCCTCTATTTATTATTTTTAAACCTGCTCATAGTGATAGCAGCCACTATGAACCTCTCCTGCCTCAAATTTGGAAAAAGATAACAGCAGAATAGCACAGCACATCTACCTTTCTCTGTAGCTGTTTCTATTGTGTTTGATTGTGGGTAAAAAATGCTAACATTTTAATCACTAGTTTTAAAGTGCAGGGCTCAAAATTTCCACTCCCCACTAGCCAATGGCGAGTCAAAATTTAGCCCTGGCAAAAAGCGGATTTTCCCGCGAAAAGGCAGACAACGTGGTTTTTGCGGCATTTCCTACAGGAACACGACAAAAGATTTCAACCACCCCTATTCTTTACCAGTGCTAATCTGCATATTTACTGGAACAGTCAACATATAGATACATGGACAATGTTTTCAAATGATCTCAACCATAACTGATGATATATTGTTATAGTTACTTGAGTTAGCCTTACTGATGTTAGGTCTAGATTGTCTCTTGAAATCATTAAAGTATTTAATGACTGATATATTCATTTCTACAACAATATACGCTATATAAGAAGAAAACCAGATACCTAATTTGAAGATAATTTAAGCATTGATCAATAAAAAGCAACTATGGAAGAGTTAATTAGTAAAATAAATGATGATTGATAACCTCTCCAGTGAGATAAAATGCCAGAGTTTTTTTTTTTTTTTACAAAAAAAAAATGTCTTTAAAAAAATCAACATGTCAATTACTTAAAACTGCCCATTTTGTAGGTATGACTGACCGGTCATACCTTTCATGCAGTCTCCATAAAATTTTAACCCATTGTGCCCAAATGATCCCAAGAGAAAAAAAAATGGCATTTTTTTACACTTTTTTTTACAGTTTCCTTTAATTTTACTAAAAGAAATGGTGGGCTATCCATATAAGTGTGTTGTCAAAAGAAAGCCCTATTTGTGCGTAAAAAAAATGTTATATAATTTTCATGGGTAAAATAAAGTACTTAGAGGGAAAACACTGTTGAACAAAGACATAGTCAAAAAGGTCAGACTTGCTCCATGTCCTTAAGTGAAATCTATCTAAGATTTTCCCTGTCTTTAAGGGGTTAAAATATCATCAGTATAGTTTTAAATATTGGTAGTTATCTTCGGTATCTGGTCAGGTCTTAGAATCACCTTCACCTATCTGTGTATAAAATATACATATTTAACTAAATTATTCAATTTTGTTAATAATGCTCTACTTTTCAAATAATTACTTTTTTCTTTAAATATTTATAATTATAGATTAAAAAAAGGAATGTAAGATTTATCAAATATATGGTTACAATATTATATAGTTCTTCAGAAGAAAGGGTCCATATTGTATTTTACTATATTTCAGATATCAGATCTCTAACTGCATTTAAAATGGAAAGAAATAGTAATTTAGTTTGCAATTTTCCTTTTTTCTCTCTTTCAAATTTTTCAGGAGTGGAGGACCTCAACTGTTTCTTTAAAATGAAATGGCATATAGATTTTCTTTGTTACAAGTTTAACCAGATTACACCAGCCAGTAGCCTGAATATGGAATGCTCCACTAATATGCAGATATAACACATGGAGTGTTGCTTAGAATTAATTTGGAACTAATTTAGAAGTTATATATTCACAACAAAATACAAAACCAGTTAATAATTTATAAATGGGACAAGCAGATTTACAGGTGTTTTTCAGGTAAAACATTGTTCTTGTTGAACCCTTTGCTCTCAAGTTTTGGTTTGCATCTGGAGAAGAGCAACAAAGCATTGCATGACATTGTCAGATTAGAGTATTTTTATGTGCACTTGAAAAATATAAATACTAAAAATATCATATAGTTGAGAGATATTCCCAGAATCAATGGTGGAATGCAAGAAATGTGTGCATGTGCTAAAAGCATTTTTTATGCACAAGGTAGATATTGTGCATGTTCTAATCCAGGAAGCAGAATACTGAACACTTCTTGAATTGCATATAAAAAATAATTTTTTATGACAACACACACATGTAGAAATTCTTTCGCAATAGCACTTCCTGCATTAGGTGCATTCCACTCAGACAGATTTGTTAATCCTGACCTCTCCCACAAAAAAATGTGCAGCTGTTCACTAATCTTGATTTTTTTCATGCACAATTCAAAAAAATCATGCAGAAACCTATTTGGCAGTGGTTTTCACACTGGAACTAGCAATTGCACATTTCCTGCATCCCGCCACATGTTCACTAATCAATGTTAGTGATGGAATTGGTTTTATGAGACAGACATTAAATTATTGCCTATATTCTTATTTCAGTTTATTAAGTCATGGACAAAAGGAAACATTGCTCACAGAACACAAAACACACAAAATACTGGCTGGGAAATACATGATATTTAAAAGATAAATTTGTACTGTTGCTATGACTATCTATTTGATCTGAAATTGTTGATCAGTTCCATATCAGTTATACAGAATCTTTGTCATATTGTTCTTACAGCTTTATTCTTGATAAAAATAATTTTCAAAAGGGTAAGCTTCTGATAATTTTTAGGGGGTGCACATGTTTCAAACACGAGCATGACCCTGCTTTATGGTTCTGTTTCTGTAGAAGATGGCAGACTGTATCATGTGCTGACCTGTGTAACTATCACGCTGCCCGTGATTGCCTCCAGAGACTGTGTGTACAGGCGATATTGCATTACTTCCTAGTTGTCGCTCTGAAGCACAGTTGCTATTCTTATTGGCCGCTGTTAATTGCCAGAGTGAGTCTCCGCCTACATGCTAGTCCTTAAAGGCCTCAGCCTGCCACTTCTCCCTTGCCCTTTCGTGGTGTACCTGTGCACTATAGTTCTTGTGATTCCGATGCTTGATTTCTGTGTATGACTCCTGGCTCGTTTGGACTTCGACTCCATTTGATCCCTGACTGCTGCCCACTCCTGGCTCCTGGCTCTGGCTGACTACCAGCTCTCGGTTTGACTCCTGGCTCTGGCTGACTACCTCCTCTAGGTTTGACTCCTGGCTCTGGCTGACGTCTCGCTGTTGTTTGACTACCCCCTCTGTATTGACCCAGCTCCAGCTGACCTCGATCCTCAATACCTGTGGCCTACTGTCTCCACTTAAAGGGATAGTAATACTTTGTTTTATCTTTATTTTATTTTGTAGGCATTAAAAAAACATGAAGAACGATATAAGTCTTATCTCTCAAACCTTTATGGTTTAAGAGATATTCACAAGCAAAGTATTCCCCCCCGGTCAGTCAGATCAGAAGGGAGGTGCCCAGGTAGACTGCAGAGAGGGACAATCTTCAATTAAGATAAGGGAAAAAGCTGAAAAACTTGTCAAGGAGGGAAGGGCTTTCATTGTTTTCATACAAAGAAAATTGTCCCCTTCTGTTATCTGTCTGGTCATACAACCAGATTCACATCTGAGAAGAGATGGCTTACACTAGGAAAAAGGGGCGGGAGGGGGAAACTTTGCTTGTGAATATCTCTTAAACCATAAAGGTTTGAGACATAAGACTTGTATCATTCTTCATGTTTTTTTAATGCCTACAAAATAAAATAAAGTTAAAATGAAGTACTACTATCCCTTTAAGCTCCCTCATTCGAGCGGTGCTCAGTCTGTGTCAGTCTCTGCCACTGGCATTCTCGATGTCTCTGTTCTACGCCACTGGGTACCCTAGCGTGATAGGGCCTCATGGTCACCGCTGCCTGTTAGACTACCCTAGCATGCTAGGGAGTTCCACTCAACATTGCTTGTTCGGCTACCCTAGCATTCTAGGGATTCTCAGTCACCTTTGCCTGTTCCACTACCCTAGTGTTCAAGGGAGTCTCAGTCACCATTGCCTGTTCGGCTACCCTAGCATTCTAGGGAGTCTCAGTCACCATTGCCTGTTCCATTACCCTAGCATTCTAGGGAGTCTCGGCCACCATTGCCTGTTCGACTACCCTAGCATTCTAGGGAGTCTCAGTCACCACTGCTTGTTGGTTTACCCTAGCATTCTAGGGAATATCAGCCTTGACTCTCTGTTCCGTTACCCTGGCGTTCTAGGGAGTCTCAGTCACCACTGCCTGTTGGTTTACCCTGGCGTTCTAGGGAATATCAGTTACCACTGCCTGTTGGTTTACCCTAGTGTTCTAGGGAGTCTTGTCTCTGAGCTCAACCACCCTAAGATATCTGGTGGATTTCCCTCTGTTCCCAGGGGCTTTACAGCTGCACCTGTACTAGTAGCTACTACCATCACTGCTACTAGTAGGTGCCTTCAGTCAGAGTGGTATTTACCTCTATTCAGTCGGGCGATCCTGTGCTTGTTCCTTACCTGATTAGTGGGGATTGGGGAAGTGCCCAAACACTGTCCTTATACCTGGTCCAGTGAGGGTTGGGAAAGTACATTTTATTTCAAGCTGTTCTATTTCTCAATAAAGATATTAATTTTTACTGTATCTGTACTTGTCATTGTTGTTATTCCTAAGTCACCCAGTGACAGTAACCTGCATTTTTATGTAACCCCTTGGACATGAATTGGGCAATGGCTGGCCGTAAATTATGAAAATTTATGCCCTCAACAGCTGGAAGACCTTAAGTTGCCCATCCCTGTCTGGGACACTTAAGACTTTATAAATTGATTTGCAACACACTGGAGGCCTCTCTCTAGAGGTTAAAGAATCAAAATATTGCAACTTACAATTTATGTATTATACCTAGGGAATGTGTTGACATAATCTGTCCAGTTTTTTCAAACATAATCAATTGCTTTATCCACACAGGCATTTTCTCAGAACCACTGAAGGAAATAATCTGAAATAAATATCATTACACTGCATGAAAAACTACAGACCATGTCTCAAACCTTCCCTTTCTAGGAAAGGCCATTGAGAATATAGTAAGGCAAATGGAAAGCACTTGTCAACAAATGAAATTTCTGACTTACTACAGTCTTTTTTCACAACACAGAACTAGTCCTGGTTCATGGGTTAAATTATCTGCTGATGGCAAGAGTCCAAAGAGATTGTTTAATCCTAATAATGTTTAACCTCTCTGTCACATTTGATACTGTGGACTATGGGACATTAATAAAGTGACATAAGAATGCCTGTGGACTGGGTGGCACATTCCTCAGCTGGACTAATCTTCTCTGGCAGGTCACGTGTGGTTTCTTTAGATGCTGGCTCCTTTAGCTCAATGGATGGATGAGTCCCAACTAGTTTAGGATGAACCCAAAGACTATTGAGGTATTCATGCTGAGGCCCAATCTCATAACAACAGCTCATCCACACCAAACGGTTGCTCTTGCACTTGGTGAATTACATTTGTTAAAATAGGAACTAGTGCAAAGAGTGGGGTTGTCTTAGATTATGGCCTGGAAAAAAAGAGGAAACAGTGTTTTTCACTGCATTGAAATAAATGAAAAAAATGTATTTCACCCCATGGAAAGTTTCCCAATGTATTCCAGTCATGCTAAAGTATAAAAGTGGGTGTCAGCTGACCAGATTATGTCAATCTGTGATTGAGTGAGAGAGTAAAAACAGCTTTTTAGTATAAAAAGACCAGCAAAGAGACAGAGCTGGAGTTGCTTTATATGAGTATTGGTGGTACTAGCCAGTTGTTCTCCGGGTGTGAGTATGAATAAATAAAGACATTTTAACCCTTAATGTAATTTGTGCCATATATAAAGGGCGTAAATGGCTAAGCTTTTTGGTATTGTTATGTTTATATGTGTGATTGACTGCAGGTCTGGAAAAGACCAAGCTGGCTGTTTCATTACAGCCCTAGCCCCCTGAAAGTGCAAGGAGCTCCCTGTACTATTTTGTTAAAGTCAACCCATTGCAATCCAGAGGATCTCATGGTCAGTCTTATGGGATCACTTTTAGCTGTGACAGAGCCCTGAAGTGTGCATGACCTGTAAATAAATCACACAGAAATGGTTCCCTTTTATCTACTAGGAACTGATTAATTCACTTCCTACTAGAGAAATCTAACCAGGAAATCTCTATGTGCACTACGTGGCTTGGTGCCACAACAGACAAGCTTAAAGGGACTGGGACATGTTTAAATGCATGTCCAAGATTAAGCTCATAGGCTGTTATATTTATATATGGCACCAATAGAAAGTTTATTCTTTGCAGACAAAATAGCGTGTTTGCCTGGGTGCATATAATAATAAGATGGCACAATTGTGTTTACCTGACACATACTAGAACCCAGAAATGTTTCACTGTCATTTAGGTGAAAATAGACTAGTACTTATGGGGTTAACAATATAAGTGATCCTTCTGACCTGAGCTGGATGGCTGAGCTTGCGTCTTTAACCATTTCAGTGTCAGAGGGGTACTCAATGCATTGCAAAGCAATGTTTTGCATACCCCTCTGGTACTCAAAGGGTTAATGAGATTGAGTGACAAATATTGCAGTACAGATATACATCATGCACTTAAGACAGATATGTATAGTTTGACATACAGTGTTATACACACATTCACTTCTATATCTGCAAGAACAAGAGGGCTAAGAGTAAACTGTGTTGTAGTGGTGCTTTAACAACTGCTGTATGCTTTACCTTTTATTGCAAGATACTGATTCTGAAACCAACAGGTCTGTAGTGCACTGTAAAATGTAGTACAATAGTCTTTGGAAGAGAAAGTGAAAGTTGCTGAACATTTGACACCAGACTATTATGTAGAGACAGACAGGCAAAGAATGGGATCTGGAGTTGATTGTTTCAAGGAGTATTGATACTAGCCAGTTCTCTGAATGGTTGCAGGGAATGTGAATGTGCATTGTAGAAAGTGACACTGAAATTTTATTAAAAAAAATATGACTGACATGTGACAGATACAGGCATGAAATCCTTTTCCTACACCTGAGTAGAGACAGAGTGATAAGGTGATAAGGACAGAGACATATATCATACATTATTTTCAGACATACAAAACATAACACCACATGCAAACAGCTCTGTTTTGTACTTTACAGTAAAGTTAAAAACTTCTATCAATGTCTAACTAATTATCTCAGTTATCACCATCACTATCACTGCTTCCAAGCCCAAACCCCATCCAGTCCTAATCAATATTATTGACTAAGTAGAAGCAGTATAGGTCAACATCCATAACCCTAGCTATCAATGCAGAGCCACTTATACCTACTGATAGTACTATTATCTAGCTCCTGTAGTAGTAGTAGTAGCAGTCCTTCAGGAACCCCCCGATTTATGAAATGTAAAGTGTATATATATACCTTAGTTCACAATCCCAAAGCTAAACATTTTGAGCAAATAGAAAGCAGAATCACATCTAGCAACATCCTCAGTAAGATCAAACCTGATGGCAAACCACAGGTCTGATGGGGAGACACATCAGAGGAGCGGCAAGTAACAACAATAGAGGAACTCCACATTTTTCTCATTAACAATGACACCCATGCCACCTATTGCTGCTGTTTTGCAAATGCAAACCATGTAAGAAAATTACTAGTTGGATGTGACAAGTTACATACAGTCTCTACACCCACTTCTAGACCTGCCACCATTGTTTTAACTTTTGTTAAAACAATTAAGTTGCACAGTTCTTCTATGTGTTGGCAACAAAACCATACAGAGTTCTTACACAGAAGTAAAAAATACACAAAAATACTCCAAATGTATATCTGACATGCTGCTCTATTCTTTTTTTTTTTAAGTTGTTTTAATGATCTGATATCATATGTTGCACCCTAATGGCATACCCCAAAAAACATTTTTTTTTTTTTTTTTTTTTAAGAACAGCTGTGGCAGAGTTGTATAAGCAAGTGGTTAGTGCACTGTGGAAAGAGACTCAATCTGCTAAGAATTTTTTCAAGGCTTATGTGGCTATTGGCCTGCAGTGCTAACAAGGGATGGGTGAAAGTTTTCACATCAAATGAGAAATAGGAGGAAAAGGCACTTTTTGTCAAGTAGGACATTTTCCGCAAAAAGTACTGTTTCCCTGCTTTTTTCGCCTAGCTCTTTGCATTGAAATCAATGGCATTTTTTTCTTCTTTTCATATAAAAGGGTGTCAAGCTCTCACAGCATGACATTCTGTGTTTGAGAGAGTTGAAAGCAGCACATTTTTGAGCCAATGAAGTGAAGCTGAAGCTTAGTTTAAGGAGTCTTGTAGGCAGGAAATCTGGTCTCTGTATTAGGGGAGTCTGGGGGACTCTGGGGGACAGGAAGGGAAAAAGAGTTTGACCCAAAATTCAGCATGACTGACTGGAAATACACAGGCAGCCATTTCCAAGGTTCTTCTTGATCTGGGTGTTATTTCCGTCCTACGGGAGTCTAGGGATGTGAGAAGGGAGCTGTGATCTAAGTTCCTTTATGATCTGGCTTTTATCTCTGTCAGTGGAGTCTGGGAGTGTGAGAAGGGAGCAAAGGAGAATCACCCCAAATAAGCCAAAATTCTGTGTGACTGGGAACACACAGGCAGAGGTGATCCAAGTTTCCTCCTGCTCTGGCTGTTATATCTGTCATAGGGGAGTTTGGGGAAAGAAGCAGTAGAACAGGAGTATGGGTTTTTTTTCTAAGGATGGGGGGGCAGTTAATTAAAATAAATAAATACATATATAAATAAATAAAGATGACAAATGTGATGTGTGATTAATTGTAGTCCAAAAACTGACTGCAGTCATGGTTGCTGTAGCGTGTGCAATAAATTATGGTGATCCCTTTCCCCCTGAGGAAGATGTAGTTTGTCAAAGTTCCTCCAAAAGTTCCACAACCACCAGCACCAGTACTTTAGTTACATAGTAACATAGTAAACTAGGTTGAAAAAAGATACAACTCCATCAAGTCTAACCTTTGCCTCATAACCCAGAAACATGAGAATTATATAGCTTTCCTGCTGCCAAATAAGTTAGTATAACTAAACCATCTAAAAGCACTGAAGATGACGAGTCACATTCCAGTGTTGATTGCATAGTGCAGGAAGCTGTAGCAGCGCAACCAGGGATCAAGACAATATTTCCTTCACCTGCTGTAAAGAAGTATGACTGAGTTTGTTTTTGGAGATTACAAGAGTCATAGAGTGCTTTCACATACCGCCACCACCTCTACCAACTCCACAAGTCATGTCATGTCATTAAAGCAATTAAGTTACACAATTCTTCTTCTATGTACTGCCACCCCACACTTACTCTGTTCTTAGAAAGAAGCCAAAACTTGCAAAAAAATCATGCAAACGTATGCCCATGGAATAGTAATATTGCCAAAATGTTGGTGGCTCACATTCTGCTCTTTTCTTGGACACAGAGACTTTAAATAAAAAAAAATCTTTGTTTTTTGCAAAAAGTCATGCAGGAAATTTCTGACTTGTCGCTTACCACTAGGGCTACATCATTTACTTTCAGCAATGGATTTCTTCACTTCAACACTTAACAGCAGTTGCATTGCAGCAGAAATTATTGTAGCCATAGAAAGCATATGTGAAAAACTGCCAAGTTCTTATGGGAAATGGATTGGCTGTAGTAAAAAAGTGGACATTTTAATTATTTTGTGTGTGGTCATTTCTGAGTAAAAGCAGCAAATACTGTTTTTCCACAAAAATTTGCATTAAACATATGGGTCTTTTCGACCACCTCAACATTGCTCTATTCAAGGGATAAAAACCCCACTTAAATCAGTGTGAATTTGAGGAATGTTAATGTGATTCCTACAGAGCATTTATATTTCTGCAGAATTGCCCCCACTTTGCTTTTATACATAAGACCCACAGTTGGAGTAGGGCTCCTCTCTCTAAAGCTTTATAGAGGAAGAAGACCTGAAGAGACCAATGAAACTTAAATGTTCAAAACACTGCAAAATATTTATTAAAAAGGTCTCTTGTACGTTGCATATTATGTGCCTATAGAATATGTAAAGTCAAAAATGACAATTCTCTTGACAAAAGACAAACTACATGTTGGTTGGACCTGTAAGTTATAGAACTCATTGGGTTAAAGCAGCTTGGAATCAGTTAAAAAACACTGATATGTATTCAGTGTGTGCTAGTTTTGTACATGTTTCCAATACACTACACTGTGGAATCAGAACACTATTTCATTACAGCACAGTGTCTGCCTCTGCCTGGTCTAGCCAGCTGCTGTCTAGAAATAATCCCAATAATTACATTGTTCTTTTCTTCTTTTGAATTCAGAAAAACAGTGTAAAAACAGAATGTGAAAATATCTGCAGTAACAGCCTTACTCCCACACTTCAGTTTGTGCATCTCTTATATAAAATAATAAGGATTGTGTTTTCTGGAACAAACCAATTGAACTATAAGGAACAAATAATTTTCAATGATCTAAATGGGGCTCCTTTGAATGCCAGTGCGGTACACTACATGTTGCAAAGCAATGCTTTGCATACCCCTCTGCCACTCAATGGGTTGAACTCCATGAATGCTGGAGTGGTCTCCAAGGCTTTAATGACTATTGTGTTAACTCCTTGAGTGCAAGAGAAGTATCCAAAGCATAATTGCAGAACAATGTTTTGCATTCTTCCCTGGAATGCAAAGGGTTAAAGACCTCAACAGCTTTCAAGACGTTAATAGTCCAATTCAAATCCATGGGAATTTTCATTTGTTCCATATTGTGCGGTTGTTGTTTTTACAGAATTGCTCATCTTTTTCTTTCTGCATACAGCCCTCAATGTTTACATTGCTCAGAATGTACGATTTTGATATAAAATTGTTACATAAAAAGCAGCTCTAAATGATTTTCCACAAAAGAAAACTTCATAGAACTAGGAATGTGTAGCATTTTCAACCATGTGAAGAAATCTGTGAAGAACTAGGCAATCAGCCTTCTGTGGGAATTCTCAAGTCTAAGCTCCATTCTGCTTACATCTTCAGCCTTTGTGGCCAGAGTAAGTGTGTGTACATGTGTGAGTGTATGTGCAAGGACATTTGTATGCATACATGCATCATGATATCATCACAGGAATGTCAGAAATGGAGTCCAAAAATGACAGAACTCAACACAGAAACATGAACACATTGCAGGAACAAGTTGTCAGAATATTTTGCACCTTCTAGGGTAGGTTTTGGCTGCATTTCATTCCCATGGGAAATTCCACTGAAAATATGGATATAGCTCCTTTTCCACAGAAAAGCCTGCTAGAAGGAAATACAAACTTCTACAAATCCCTAACGATACTAAAAATATTTTAGAAGAAATGAAAGCAAGATAAAAACAAAGCAAAGAAAAATATAGGATTACTAGTTGAACAGCCCGTTACACGGGCCACAGTGCCTCTGGCAGCCGGTCGCGGGGCAGTCACGTGCAGTAGAGACTGCCCGCGCCACTGCTGTTACAGAGCTGGACGCTCCTTTGGAGCGCCCAGCTCTGTATCAGCCGCAGCGCGGGCAGTCTCTACTGCGCATGACTGCCGCACGCGCAGCAGTGTCTACTGCGCATGTCGGACGTTACACACGATTTAGCGAATTATTATATAGGATGTTTTACCATGGACTGATGACCTAAAAACTGGACTGTTGACCTCTTAACACAGATTACTATATACTTCCTATTAGAAGCAGTTACATATTGAATGAAATTCTTACAAAAAGTTACAATTTCCTTCTAAGCTTTCTATGACAACAAGAGTTTCCACTTTAATGCTATGGCTGTTAAGTGCTGAAATGGAAAAATCCATGGTTGAAATTAAATATTGTTGGCAGGTTGAGACCTACAGCAACATAAGTTTTGAAACTTTTTTTACCAGGCTTAGGCCTACACCAAGGTAAACCTAATTGCAAGCTGCTAGAAATTCTATTTTAAGCCAGTGATGAGGCAGCTGATTATACTCTTGCAATAAATGCAGAGCGTTGTAATGAGATGTGGCCTATTTCAAGGTGAGTCTTAAAAAACTTGTTAGCAGGGGCAGGTGGTTACACTGTTACAAGGAATATAATTCATTGTTATCAGGCCAAGGCATACAGCAACCAAAACCTTGAGAAACCTGTTAGCAGGCCGAGGCCTGCCACAAGGTATACATTGGAGAAATTGTTAAGCTATGGCTTATGGCAATGGAAGCCTCAAAAAATGTTGTTCCTGGTGGTGGTGATGGGTTGGTGAACTAATAATTAATAAAAATAATTGATCTTCTCTGCAGCTAACATTGCATATTGTAAAAGGTGGACAGTCTGAAGATGTATCTGAATCCTCTGCATCCTATAAGTCATTTCATTGTGGGATTTTAGAATACAGCTGGCCGTTATTGGAGACAGACAGGGAGCACAGTGACAGCAACAGCCCCTGATTTATTGGGGGATGGTTTAACACTGTCAACATAACTCTCAGGCTGGTTATGTTGGATGTGCTTAATTTCAGCAGACGTGCAAGGTGTACATACAGTATACACATTGCAGTTGTTTATAACTTCACAGTCCCACTTCCTGCTACCAAGATAAATATGCCCACACCATGATTTCAGGGGAGTTGGAGGAGGAGAAGGATTATGGTGAATAAATAACATCACGTTATTTGTCAAACTGCCATAGTTGGGGTCAACTGTGGAAAAGCCTCCTTCACGTCCACCTCCTTCTCCTCCATGCTGTTAACATCACTACATGTGCTGAATGCTTTTCTTACATGCCCCCACCTCCCAATAGATGCTGGTTTTATTTTTAAAATGTAAGTCTACCAACACTGCTTCTGGATAGATTTGTCCTATGGTCCTATATGACTAAATCTACAGAAAAAATTGTCTGCCTTCACTTTTGCTGGTGGTCAACTAAGGGTTTCCACAGCTATACACACAGTTGTTGGTCAAACACACTGTTGGTCAAACACACTGTTTTGTTTTCCATGTATTCAAATGTGCCATTGTTTCAGCCAAGAACATTATTATTCTGCAAATATACTGTAACTATCTCACCTGCAGTGGGGATACCCTTACTGTTCATGTGCATCTATTACCAGCCTACATTCTGGTGGCTTGTAGGGATGAGCAAAAAGTCAGTGGGAATTTTCACAGAGAATTGTAAATTTTTTGCTTTTCCCAGAAAAATCCCTGCCGATAGAAAATGCATAAAATTTCCTCCTGTCAATGAATTTTCTCTGAGACCTTGAGGTTTTTCACCTATGTTTTATATGCCTGCAAGAATTACCCACCACAACACGACTGCTCCTGAGGGCCGAAGTGGTGAAATCAACAGATGAAAGTAAAGGTTATTGGTGTCTTCAACATCAACAAAATTAAAAGATGTTAGCTGTCCGAGTCCCTTTATTCTTTGCCCACCACAGTAGTCAACTGCACGGTTATAAATGCAGCTTGAGATATGCCAGTGGGGTGCAACACATGACATCAGTTGACCTCCTTTGATCCCTTCTCACACCCCCAGACACATAAAACACAGAGATAACAACAGCAAGACCAACAAGTAATTTGGACCACAGGGGCCTGTGTTTTTCAAATGAAATCCTTTCTTCCTTCTTGTCCCCCAGACTCCCCTAATACATAGAACAAATGTCCTGCCTACAAGACTCCCTAAACTAAGTTTCAGTTACACTCTCTTCTAAGATTAGCTGTTCTTTCTTCCTCTCGCAAATACAGAATGCTATGCTGTGGGAACATGCTACCCCTTTTACAGTATACCTCTGGGAAAATAAGGGAAACTTGCCACATGCTCAGTATAAATTCAGTCTTGGAGAAACAGAAGAAAACAAGCACACACCATCTGAGAGCAATCTTTAAAGGTGTAGTGGTAATTAATAAATAATGATTCTACTTACAAGATGTATTCTTGTAAGTCACATCCATAGAATGAGTCAAATGTCTAACTTCATGGTAGTGATCCCTTAGGAATAATCATCCAAAGAGGCGTTTCAGACACCAAGAACCCAGCGATAGTGAAGAAACAAGGGGAAAGGGGTACCTAATGCACATATATCAAAACTATCTAAGAATATATCTGTATAGGCACTACCCCTTGGAAAATCTCCCCCTCGTTGGAATACACTCACCTGAAAGATGCTTGGTATATATATATATATATGCGTGTCTGAAGCCCAACCTGGCTTAGTGTCCCAGTAGTAATTCAAGGCAGTCAAAGAGTTAATATTAAAAATATGAATATTTTTATTATAATAGTACACGTTCTTCCCTGCGTGTTTCATGAGTCTCGAGCTCACTTCATCAGGGGATAAGCAACAACATAAAGATAACCTTTATTGATACATTTTTAACATACCTTCTAATGCAATCGGGAAAGCGTCCGGTCCGCGACAACCTGACGACAAAGAGGCCAAGACCAATAATCACGAGGCTTCAATCCATGCCTCGCTTCCGATCCTCTCCTCGCTCTAGCCATTGTCATGGCGACCGAGACGCTACATACACAAATGTTCAGACTAAATTATAAAGCAGAAACGGAAACATTGCAATAGTGATGTGCAAACTATACGAAGAACTGTTCAGCCTATTAAATATCTCCCATAAGCCTGCATATCATTATACAATAAAAAGAAAAAGAAAACGGAACATGTATATATATATATATATATATAGAGAGAGAGAGAGAGAGAGAGAGAGAGAGAGAGCTGTCTCACATAAAAAATATATATAAAAAATATGTAAGAAATATATATATCAAGTTAGACATTTGACTTATTCTATGGATGTGACTTACAAGAATACATCTTGTAAGTAGAATCATTATTTATTAATTACCACTACACCTTTAAAGATTGCTCTCAGATGGTGTGCTCTTGTTTTCTTCTGTTTCTCCAGTTTCAGCTAAAAGTGAAGGGTGCTATTTAGGACCCCACGAAAAATAGCTGCCATCTAAGAGACTCTTTTTTGGAACTTCTGTATATTGGATTTGGTTTGTTTTCCTAATAAGACTCATGAATCTTTGAACTATCTATTCCAGTACTGGAGAGCGCTATATATGCTTTTTTTTTTTTTGTATAAATTCAGTCTTCCCATTGATTTCATTGCAAAGAGCTAGGTGACATTTCCTGCTAGGAGGTAAGTGCCATTTTTCTCCTGTTTCTCTTTGAAGTGAAAATTTTCACCCATCTCTAGTTGCTTCTTCCTCACTACTTTCATATTCTTGTAGGCTGTTTGAAGTCTTAAGCAATTTTTTACTTTTCTTCTCAGATGGATTTACAGAACATTCAGCACTAGTTTGTGGACTGGTGTAACTATCATTGTCAGACACAACATCTAGTTTAACTTCTAAATCATCCTCTACTATGGCAACAATACCAGAATATTACAATTGTTGTTGGTGATGGTAGTGGTAGAACTTTTCATGTCAATTTTACAATTACAAAAACATAAAAAAGAAAAAAGAGATGATCAAATACCAACACTTTAACTTCTCCAAATTTATTAGATAAATAATCTAAAAAGTATTTACAACAAATAGTATAAAACAAATATGATTACTTTATAACATGAAAAACGATGACTCATGTGTCCATCCAAACTCAGAGACCACCCACCACCCTCCTCATATAAATCCCCCCACATATAAAAACAATAAACATAATAAGCAATCCACATAACCTTAGGTCACTAATCTATCAAGTATCTAACTAGCTGGGCCCAGCAGTAATCGGGTTAATAAGCTTGCAAGCATAGATTAGTAGATATAGCCAAGCTCTAAAGAAATGTCAGTTCCATACTAGCAAAGATTAAAGTGATTCCAGCCAGTCAGTAATGCTATATAGAATCTTCTCATTAATAGCAGTAGCGCTAATATCAAAGCACAGTTAAAGCGCACCAGCAGACTATAGTTAAATGGAGTAGATAGACCTCATATTTCTGCCAAACTGTAAACAGGTAAATCCATAATCTCATTGGTACTAGAAACACATCATCGTATAACAAAGGTAGGGAAACATATAGCAAGTGTCAACCTCACCACTCTGATGCCTTCCTTTTTATCATAAAGGAGACACTTCATACACTTGATAAATTCCAATGATCACTTCTCTCCCGCTTTCTTCAGCATCCACACGTACCGTATCTTCATCTCAGAGAATCATCTATGTTTCCTGGAAAATCGACTCTTCTAGGGTATGTAGACAGGGAATCATCAACGTGTTTTGCCCAATAAGTAAAGGGCATTTTCAAGATGAGCTGTTGCACAAGTTATATTGGACTGACACAACCGCAGACATGTGACATCATGATTGGAGATTGATATGATCTCGCTGCCCAACAAAGAATGAAGATCCGGTATATGTGCAGACGCTGAAGAATGCGGGAGAGAGGTGACCATTGGAATTTATTAAGTATATGAAGTCTCACCTTTATGATAACAAGGAAGACATCAAAGCGGTGAGGTTGACACTTGCTATATGTTTCCCCGCCATTGTTATACAATGATGTGCATCTAGTACTGATTTTTTATTTTTTATTTAGATAGGGTCTTCAGGTGTTTAGAGTAGGTACTTGCCATTCTTGAGGTACCTAGGCAGGGTTGGCAAGCTTATACCTCCTTTTTGGCCAAAAATGTGGGCACTAAAACCTCATATTTATCAACAGTGTTATTATACATGACTATTAAATCCTGATTGATCCCTATGAAGCGGTCATTATCCTAGTACTTCCTACTAGACAGCAAGTATATTTATTTCACCCACAAGATATTTAGAACTTTGACATGCACAACAACTAGCTTACAGTGTAACCATTATTTGATTCACACTAAGTGCGCTCTTTGAACTCCTTTACAACCAGTCCATGTTGGTTCTTGTTGCATTCTAGAGTATGACCCAAGTCCTCATACTATCAGAGGTCTTTCATTAAATTATAATAGAGTTGCTTTATTCACAAACAGCAGCATATTCTTTCACTAAGCATTTCTACGAATGACTGTTAAATTGGTGCCATTTTAGTAAGTAAATACGGATCTCTGCCACATTCCAAAGCGTTTCGATACTACTAAGTATTGTTTAGATTAATAGAGTGAACTTCTCCATTTACACCTAACCTCAGTTCAGTAATAATTTTTTGGAAAAGGTAGCGCCACTCGCCCCTCCATTAATAACTATCATCTCACTATACCTGTGAATGATGCTTCTTAGAGATCGGCTTTTTGATAAGGTGTGTAGGACTCACTGTTAGATCCAAGATCAATGCAACTGACAGTGCATTTCACATTGATGTTCACACTACTGGTAGATTCATCATCGAGTAATGTTACTGAATTGATATTTTAATGAACTGACTGGAGAAGTACCACAAAAGACAAATAATTTGTTACTAAATAAAGGAAGCTGCTGGTGCCCAATAAGTCTACTCTCAATATAAAGGTACAGTTTTAATTGACTGTACTTTTGTCTTAGAAACAATATCCAGTAACATGTCAGAGATTTCCTATTCATACACAAATACAGGATAACTTTGGGTAAAATGTATCCATTCAGTCCTGTCTACTCTCATTCAGTGCTGAGAATGTACTATTTTATCAAATAAGAATATAAACATATTTTTTTAGAATACGTACCTAACAAAGATTTTTTTTAATTACTCTATCCTCTCCATTTGTCTTTGCCATTGTTAAACAGAGAAGTGCTAAGAAAAGATCATACTTGTTCTTTCCTTCTTTAGGAATTGACCCTTTTTTGTCTCTGTATTCTGTATTGTGACCTCAGCACCCTCCTAACTGTTGCTATAATTAAGCTCACTTCCAATTATACCTTTTGGTGCAATCTAATCCCCTGTTTCCCTGTAAGGTTATTTTCCCTTTATCACAAAAGTCAATGTCTGTGGTTCCTGCTCCTACCTATATAGCCTTCCCTGTTTCACTGCCTCTTTCTTTCCCATTCCTAAATGTCTCCCTGCTGTTATTCTCACAAACCCGCATAGAGCATGTGGACATACTGCCCTGCATTATGCCGGGTTTACAGAATAATAGCAGAGAGACAGTGGGAAATATAAAGGAAAGAGACAGAGACAGTGTGGCAGGCAGGATGGGGAGGAATATTTGTATGGGTGTGGCAGAAATGAATGAGGCAGAAAATCTGAAATGGACATAAAAGAGAGGAGAGAAGTGGTGTTTGTGTGTGGGGGGGCTCAAGCTGCACTGACCAAAACATTATTGGAGAGGGACCGTTGACTCCATGTTGGTAAAATAGTAGATGGTTTTAGGATGATTAACAAAAAAGTAGAACCCTAAAGTCTGGATACCCCTGCTCTACAGAATGCAAACTCTGATGCCACTCCTTTTTTGAGCATCAAATACAATTATCCTATATAATAATGCGCAGTAGAGACGGCTGCGCGCGCTTTAGTCATGCGCAGTACAGACTGCTCACCCCATGACTGTGTACAGAGCAGGGTTCTCCAAATTCAGACCGGAGTCGCCCAGGTTGGACTCTACACTGAATTTGGAGCGCTTTGCTCTGTATCAGCCACAGAGGTGGAACTGTGGCCTGTGTAATTGGGCCTTTCAACTTATCAACAAATAAAAAAAAAAGAAATCTGTACATTACAATGTAATATACTTATTTCCATATGTTAACTTAACATAGAGAAATTAGTACATTACATTGTAAATGCAGTTCAGGACATATGTATTCACATTTCAGTTGGCAGTAAATAGAACATTTTAATTCTATGTGTTTTAGCTGCTCACTAATTATATTTTGTGCTTTCTATTAATAACACAGAGCTTTTCCAATGCACTTGAATAGAACTTTTGAACCCCCTGAATGCTAGAAATGTTTCAAAAGCATTGCTTTGTAATATTAACTAGATTAGAGAGCAGTGATAATAGTTATAATAGAGAGACCAGTTATTTTAACTGCAATAGAGAGACCAGTGATATTAGGTATGCTAGAGAAACTAGTCCTTTTAGCTTCACTAGAGAGCAGAGGAATAGAGGTGGCCCTTGAAATCATGGGGGACCTCTATATCAAAAGGGGCCCTGATGCTATGCCTCTTGTAAGGGTTTGTAGTAAAGTTAAAAAACTGAATTGATTACAATAATAAAAAAATTATGTTATAGAATATGTTACTGAAACAACTGGGTAAAGGCAGCATGGGATCATTACTATGCAGAAGCCACATTGGTACGGAGGATTCCCATAACTCTCCTCTGTCTGACTCTGAAACACACACAATCTGCCCTCCAACTTTATCTCCCTAGGTGGCATCCTAGGATGCCTATATATTGTGATTCTGTGAGTACCAGTGGAGCATGGCTGGGGTTTTAGACAATGTATATTTGTTTCTGTAACCTCCAGGGCAACACTGCTGGGACATCAGACACTGTACCAGTGGATAATGGAACAAGGGTGGCGTGACAGGCAGAGTATGTGTGATTCTGTGATTACCAGTGGACAGTGGAGCATTCTGGTGTGTCAGCCTGTGTAAGTGTAGTTCCATTACTACCAGGGAACAGTGGAACAAGGCTGGGCTCTCAAACAGTTTATGTGTAGTTCTGCGACTGAGAGAGTGACAAGACAGGGGTGTAAGACAGTGTATGCGTGGTTCTGTGACTACCAGTGGACAGTGGAATAAAGTTTGAATATCTGACAGTGTATGTGTAGTTCTGACAATTAATGGAGAGTGGGACAAGACCATGGTGTCAGTGACTCAGGTGATATAAACTGTATATTTGTTATTTTACTACCAGTGGAACAGTGAAATAAAGCTGAGATGTTAGATACTGTGTGATTCTGTGACAGACAGTGACCAATGGAACATAGCTGGGGTGTCTGATAATGTATATGTGGTTTTGTGTCTATCAGTGGGCAAAGAAAAACAGCTGGCATATCAGACAATATAGTGTGTTTCTGTGACTATCATTGGACACTAGAACAAGGTTGGGGTGTCAGTCAGTGCATGGGTGGTTCTGTGAGTACCACTGAACAGTGTAATAAGATGAGGGTGTGTGACATCATATGTTTAATTTTGTGACTACCAGTGGGAAGTGGAAGAAGGCTGGACCATCTGACATTGTATGTGTGGTTCTCTGATTACCAGTGGTCAAGGTTAGGGTAGAACAAGGCTGGAGATTTGCAATATACTGGAAAGCTCTCTAGCATTCAAGGGGTTACTCTAGAAATTAGCAATCATAGCTATACCAGTAATATTAATTCCAGTAAAGACTAGTCATCTTAGTTAGACTAGAGACAAGTGACATTAGCTATACTAGAGTCTAGTAATATGAAATACACTAGGAAACAGTGGTATTATTTACACTACAGACCACTGACTTCAATTACACAAGAGAAAACAATAATATTATTGTTATCCACTACTTTTAAAGTGCTTATAAATGATCTGGATATAAGTATAGAAAGCACAATTCCAACATTTACAGATGGCACTAAATTATGCAGGGTAATAAATTCAGAGCAGGATGTTTGCTTTTTACAGAAGAATCTGCATAAAATGACAGATTGGGCAAGCAAATGGAATTTGAGATTTAATGTAGGAAAGTGTAAAGTTATGCATTTGTGAGGAACAAATAATCATGCTACTTATGAAATTAATGGGAGCTTTGTAGGAGACTCATTGCTAAAGAAATATTTTGGACTGCAAATTTGGCAATAATATCAGTGTCAAACAGCAGTAGTAATATCATTCTATAATTCTGTTTTAAAAGGGTGTATTGAAGCTAGAGTGGATAGCATTATTTGCCATTATACCAATCAATGGTAGACCCCAGTTTGAATATGTTGTGCAATTTGGGGTTCTCATTCTTAAAAACAAATCTGATCTAGACTTGTAGAGAGTACAGAGAAAACAATTACAAAACTAATAGAATGGGTGAACTGTATGGAGAATGTCTTGCCAACTGAGTTTATTTATTCTCCAGAAAAAATGTCTGAACGAGGATTTTGTTGCATTGTGTAGGCATATGCAAGGTCAATACATGGATCTCTCTAGTGAGCTTATTCCAGCATGTGATCAAATAACTAGGGATTACTATTTTCCATGTGATGTAATGACAGATACAATGGGCACATTTAAGAGAAGATTAGATACATCTCTAGCAAAAAAGGACCATACAATGTTAAACAGGAAGTCCTGGTAAATAGACTAACACCCTTCTTGGCATCTGAAAGTGTTACGTAATTTGCATTTTCTGGGTTATACTGTGACAAATATTGAACCTGCTTCCCTAATCTCATGGCTGCCTCCAGAGGGGGGATCCTGGTTATTAAGGTGGCGCTAAGATTCTTTAAATTATTAAGCATAGTTGAAGAGGGTGGTGAGTGCAGGAATGCCACCTGCTACCTCCAGATGGGGGGACCTGGATTTCAGGGGGGTCTGTTTACAGAAAGGGTGGCAATCATGTACTAGTATTGGTGGCGGAGGCTGGGAAAGGGAATGGCATTCGAGGGGGGCATTTTCATTTTGGCGGGGTTGTGTTTTTTTCACTCGTGTATAATATGTACCCCTCACTTCACATAAGGTGAAATGGGGTAAAAATATGTGTATTATACCCGAGATTTTACAGTAGCTGTTTAATATTAGATTTACTTGAAAAAAAGTGATATTAGCTCTAGTAGACCAGCAATGATGCCTAAATTGTAGATTGGTGTCACGGTAATCAGGCAAATAAGCACAGACACAAAGATAAAATATAACCACCTTTACTTATTATAACAACAATAATGGCAGAGCCCACACAGAACCCCAGAAATGTAAATAGGACCCAAGGTCCCTCCGGAGCTGCGCACTGTGCTGTGCACTGCAGTGCAGTGCTGTGCACTGCACTACTCAAGATCTCGAGACTAGGGTAGCGGCTCAAGTGGAACAACAGAAGAATGGTAGAATCTGTGTAAATCACCACTTGGTCTGCGAACGGAGAGAGCAGGACAGGTCAGCTGCCTGTGCCTGCTGCAAGACGTGCCGCCCCTGCTGCCAGTGCCACCATTTCTGTACCTGCAGCCACCAGTGTTGCACCTGTTGCCAGATGTGCTGCCCCTGCTGCCAGTGCCACCATTTCTGATCCTGCAGCCACTAGTGGTGTACCTGTTGCCAGACGTGCTGCCCCTTCTGCCAGTGCCACCATTTCTGATCCTGCAGCCACTTTTGTTGTACCTGTTGCTAGTGCTGAACCTGCTGCCAGTACTGAACCTGCTGCCACCAATACTTTGCCTGCTGCTAGATTTTCTAGTAGTACTCGGGGGGGGGGGGATTATGCCATGTGTGTCAGCAGGGGACCCTCTGCACAATGCTCGTCACCTCCTCCAAGCATCAGTAAGACGTCTGGAATAGAGCAGCAGCACGTAGATACTAGTGGGGGGGTGGTGTTGGAGAAGCTGGGGTGGAAGAGACATTGATGGCCTTTTTATTAGAAAGTGAGAAGGAATGGGAGACAGGGATGAGGATGGGCCTCACTATAACCACTAGCAATCAGCTTTAGGAATTTGCGGAAATTGCAACTACTTTAATTTCTGCTGCTACTGAGATGCAAGGGCAGCAAGGTGCTGAGGAGCAAGCTAGTGTGCCACAGACCACCGTGGACACAGTGGGAATGGGGTCAACAAGTAAAGCAGGACTAGGACAGGTTCTACTTGGCAGCGCCAGCAATACTTCTGGTCCTAGTTGCAGTGCTAAATCTGAGGCAGTAGCAGCAGCAGCAGCAGCAGCATTATCCCCTGCCACAAAAAGTGAAGGGGAATGTGGAGAAGAAGAAGAAGAAAGAGGCCATTGTTCTACACCTGTTCCCTATCCTTCCCCCCAGAAGTCATGGGTGTGGGACTATTATTCTCTTCCGGCAGGCACAGTGCGGTCATCATCAACAACGGTACAGTTAGTGAGAAGGGGAAAGGAGGGAACACACCTTGGCACAACCTCCCTGATAACACACTTGAAACGCAGACACCATGACATTTATGTCAAACATGTTAAAGCCAAACACCCATTACAGAAATCGAGCACCGCTGTTACTCTACCCCCTGACTCTCCAGAAAGGAAGAGATCAAAGAGGAGGAAGAATAAAGAAACCCAGAAAGACACTGGAAGTTCCATGATAAGCGAAACAACTAGCTCGCCATCAACATCACCTTCTTCCTCTAGGATAACAAGCACATCTCCTGCCAATCCACCTCGTTCATCATTACCTCCCCCACCAAATGATAGTCACTCTTTTGATGTTAGGCTATGGCAGTTCCTCTTTACCCATTGCACACAGTGTGGTGCACTGACCACACATGCCAGTGTGATGGAGGAGAATCGATATCAGGCCATCGAGCAGAATCTGAGGAGATTCCATCCTACAGAATATGCTAAGATGGAGGCAGGGAGGGTTCATCATTACTATTAAACTGTCAGCAAGTTGTCATGTGTCCTTAGCGTGGTCTGGAACAGGGGTAAAGTGACAGCGGCAGTACTTGGTTTCGGGTGTAATGGTTTTTGGATACAGTTGTGCCCCCAGATGTTATTTACCACACACATACTGTACACATTGCAGTTGCTGATGAGACCCACTGATCCTGCTCTCAAGGGAAAAATATATTCTAATAACAACACACCTATGATGATTTTGGAGGAGGGGCAGATGGAGAATATTTAATGGTCAACTTGTTCTTTTCTCTACAAATACTGGGGGCTACTTATTCTGCTGCTACTGTCTCAGGCGCATCACTGGAGCCAGCTGTGGCAAATGGAACCTTCATCATCCATCTTACATGTAACTGCTATTGTTGATCCCATTCCATGCCTAATCATCCTGCTGCTTAAACAACTCAGCAGCAGCAGTACGAACAGCAGTTGCAACTCAGGAGGACATTTAACGGCGGCCACTGGCCAACATGTCCTGCTGGCATTAGGCCAGTAGGGCATTTTTATTTTTTTCTCAGGGCTTGTGTTTTGAAAAAAAAAATAAATAAATAAAAAATAGTCCCACAAAAAAATAAACAATTTTTGGGGGGTTTGTTTCTAACAAGCCTAAGTCCTACAAGTCAATGTTTTCTTAGGGCTTGTGTCAAACTAGTTTAAGTCCTACAAATCAATGTTTCCTTAGGGTTTGTGCCAAACAAGCTTAAGTCCTACAAATCAATGTTTGTTCAGGGCTTGGGCCTCTAATAAGTCTAAGTCATACAAAGGCCTCTAACAACAAATCAAACAAATCATCCTCTACAAAATACTCTATCAAGTATCAGTCCATCCCAGTGGCAGCTTACTATGTTAGGGGGTTCCTGTCTCTGTCACTTTAAATACAAATGTCTTATTTTATTTTATTTTATTGATTTATTTTTTTATTAACTGTCCCCCCAATAGCAGTCAAGAAAGCCCCCCAAAATAAATTCCCTGTTCAAATGATTCATTCATTCACCAACACAGGCACCCTCCTCAGACCCCTTTATACAATGTCTTACGGTTTTTATTTTATTTTATTTTATTTAGGATTTCTTTTTTAATAAGTGCCCACCAATCCCAGTAAACAACCCCCCAAAAACATTTCCTGTTCAACTGATATTTTCCCCACACCCCACCAACACAGGCACCCTCATGCCCCTTTTATACAATGCCTTTGGGAAATAAAATATCATTTGTAATGTGTTGTGTGTAACTTCTATGTTCCCATTGATTTCAATGGACAAAAAAGTGGAAAAAAAGCGGAAGAGTGTTACTTTTTGCGGGAAATTTTTCACCAATTTCAGTTTGAGGCGAAACGTTTTGCCCATCCCTAATCACCACATCTCTTGGTAGATCGTTCTCTCTGGGTCTCAGCGCACGATGAACTCTATCCATCCATATCTGTACCTGTCAATTGGCGCCCAGAATTTTGATATTAATGGAAGTGATGGCTTCTCGTAGGTCTGGATTTTTAACCGACTCAGATAGGCCTTTCACTCTAATATTGCGCCTTCGTCCCCTGTTATCCATGTCATTGATCCGTAATGACATGGACTGGATCACCTCTCTTTGTTCGGTGATCGTATGTTCCAGATGTAGTGGTCGATCATGAAGCTGTGTTTTATCAATTTCCAGTTGATGAATGCACTGAGCAAGGGTTGTTAAATCCGTCTTACCTGAAGCAAGTTTGGTCTGCAGTCTTATATGTACGTCGTCCATAAGCAGTTTGAAGTCTACTTTAGAGGGTAAGCTAGCTTTTAGGTATTTCCAAATTGTCCCTAGTACAGGGAATCGGGGTTAGAGTCAGAGATTCCATGTTCCATCCTGCTTGGGGTAACAACATAGAATCAACCAATGTATCAAGACGGCCGCACTCTGAAAAGTTATCTGTTTCCCTCCCTCCTTCTGCAGTGCAATGAGACAGTGTAGCGTGAGAGGAAGCTGGATTAGTAGGCCGAGGAGAAAGAAATTGCATAATATGCGAATCAGACGGAGTGGATTTTTTCTTTTTCCCTCTCATCACGGTCTGTGAGTCAGCTAGTGGATACGCTTGTTAGATATATTAAAGAAAAATTTCGGTAAGTGACCATCAGAGAGAGATTTGCAGACGTTGGGAAGAGAGAGGAATCAAGGCACGCCTGCCATGTAAGACATTCAGGCCATGCCCCTTAAAAAAATTCAAGTTTGAGCTGCAATTTTGAATAAAACACATCTCAGCAGTAGGAGTACCCTTGTTTTACTCAGGAGGATAAAACCCAACAATACATATTTTTTTACATATTAAGTGTTACTATCCCTTTAATGGTCTACTGTCTGTTTGTAATCTACTTGCTGGTCACCCCTGTTTTAGATACACTTGAAAGCAATGACATTAGCTACACTAGAGTCAAGTGATATTAGTACTAGAGAGATTAATAATGGCTACACTAGTGATCAATCATACTAGCTATAGTGATATCATCTACACTAGATGGACCTACATGTATGTGACAAGTGGTATTAGCTACAATAGAATACTATATTAGTTAAAGTAGAGAGACCAGTGAAATTATCTACACTAGAAACCAATGATATTAGTTGCACTAGAGAGACGCTTGATTGATATTAGTGTAGTGCCTTGCAAAATATGTACCTCTATATTGCCTTGGCACCTGACTCATGGTCTGTTAGGGGCATGGTCCAGATGTGCCTGAGAATCCGATCCATGAATAATGTATCTATAAGTAAAGTCCTAACATTGTGTGACAGCTTTTTAAATCTGGATAAATTCTGAAAAATCCCCATCCTATTTACATCCACAATGCAAGGACATAGACCTAGACAGCCTGGGTGAAGAATCTTCTGAAGAAGCAAGTCTATGGCTAGTTTTCTATTATTGCAACAAACAGCTTGTTATACATACTAGAAAGCATTCCTTCATAAACACATAAACTGGGAGAAATTCAGCAGTTCCAGAACCATCGGGGTTATCAGGGATAATTCTGGCACTGCTACAGCCAAAAGGTAGGTTTGGGTCCTTCTAGAAAGGGCAAGCAGTGACATGAGGACCTTAGATAAAACTCTGTGTACAAGTAACAGAAAAAGCAGATACAGAGAGATTGTTGTATGACTAGATAAAGGTACAGTGTGAATGAGTTAAACTTGAAATCATGAATTCATCCACATAAAACCTGGAAGTATAGTACTAACAGGGGTGTTATTGGCATGGGCTGGACTTGATGGACGCATGTCTTTTTTCAGCCTTATCTACTATGTTACTATGAATTAACAATTACAAAAGTAGATTATGTCCAAAGTGAATCTAACAGAAGTGAAAAGATGAGCATAAAGAGAAATAAATCTGTGTTCTACCACTGTGCCATGTTCCAGAACTGGGCAATCATGCACAGAATCTGTTTCTGAGCACTAGTTTCACATTCTCCTTGAATGAACTTGGTTGAGAAATGGTGACACTGTGTGGCTGAGCATAGTAAGGAATTGTAACCAATTCATTCTAAAGCAATTCTGGCGTTAGCCTGTTTGTTATTAGAGTGTAGAAATATATATATATATATATATATATATATATATATATATATATATAAAATATGGCAGATGTTTTTAAAGTTTGGGTACCGAGCATATGGTATGAGCATTATCATCATTATTATTAATATTATTATCATCATCCTTTATGCTAAAAAGCCAACTTAGCATGCTTTACAATAAGGAATAAGCATACAGTAATGAAAAACAATACAGATAGAACATAAGGATCAGAGGGCCCTGACTGTGAGACCTTACAGTGTAGAGGAAGGCTGGGACACAGAAGGTGTAAGTGAGACAAGGTATAAAGGAATCTGCACATCTGTGGAAGTGCTACAGGGTATAAATGAATCCTACCACAAATCAGCAGATGGTTGAAAAAAGTACTTTTTCAGTGCAGTGGTCCTAAGATAGCAGGCCTTTTAGGAGAAAACAGATGGACTTGTGAGTTTGAGTAAGGAAAGGCAATGGCAGGGAGTTGGACAGACTATTGATCTGACCTTGCTCATAACAGTTATGAGGCAACTGAAACGTTTCCTGGAAAAGGTGATTTTTCAGGAAGTATCCCAGTTTCGGAAATCTGGGGAAGAGTCTGATGGCAAAAGAAAAATAGGGCCTGCAGGACAGGGAATTCTAGAGCACAGAATAAGATACTATGAATATGAATATGGGGCTAGATTCTATTGCAGGTGCTAATTTTATCACTGTGTTTATCTTCAGTTTTCCCTATAGACTTCAATAGGAAAATGTTTGATAAAACGGATGTTAACATTTAACACATGCAATAGAATCTAGCCCAAAGTTAGCAGGAATGTAGCTATGCTTAAATGGATTGTAATGTTCCATAATAAAAGCAGCTCCAATTAATCTTCATAGTATTTGGACCTTGGAGAGTGTTATTTCAATTCTGTCAGAGCTGTAGTTCAAGTGTAATTCAATGACAAAGTGTCCCCCTCCCGCCCCTTTTACTGATGTCACACTGTTCAGCTAGAGCAGAAGGGAGGTGCCCAGGTAGACTGCAGAGAGGGACAATCTTCAATTAAGAAAAGGGAAAAAAACTGAAAAACTTGTCAAGGGGGGTAGGGATTTCATTGTTTTCATAGGAGTAAGAGTGTCCCCTTCTGTTATCTGTCTGATCTATAGACTGCATTCCACATCTGAGAAGATATTGCTTACACTAGGTAAAATGGGCGGGAGGGGGAAACTTTGCTTGTGAATATCTCATAAACCATAAAGGTTTGAGAGATAAGACTTATATTATTCTTCATGTTAATGCCTACAAAATAAAATAAAGTTAAAACAAAGTATTACTATTCCTTTAAGATAGACAGGTGACATCTGATGTACAATAAATATATTTGCAATGACAGGTGTAGCAGAATGATGGAACTCCAGCTGTTGGTAACTATATTTCTCATCATCCCCAACCTGCCAACTGTCCCCAACAACTGTCTACTCCTGGGCTAGGATGATTCCTTAACCTCCTTGTGGGTTATAAAGATACCAGACACATATCCTATATAATCCTATATAATAATTCGCTAAATAGTGTGTAACGCCGCGACATGTGCAGTAGACACTGCTGCGCGTGCTGCACTCATGTGCAGTAGAGACTGCCCGCACCACGGCTGATACAGAGCTGGGCGCGGGCAGTCTCTACTGCGCGTAACTGCCCCCCGACCGGGTGGCAGTGGCACTGTGGCCCGTGTAACGGGCTGTTCAACTAGTATAGAATAAAGAATAAACTGAGAAACACCTTTTTTTGGTCATGGAGGCCCAGTCAAAAGAAAACACTATAAAGCTGTTCTTCATTCTGTTATCACCTCCAGCTGCTTATTTTAAGTGAAATGGAAATTCATTTTATTCACAAATCCATTCTTGGTCTAATACATGTTGGGCCCTAACTAATGGCACAAGAAACACATTCAAATTTCCATTATTCACACTGATGAGATGGGACTTTTAACCATTGAATCGTAGCTATGAATTCAAGGGGTTAAAAGCCCAATTTAAATCAATGGGAACTCTAGTGGTACCCATATGGTGAAGCTGATATGGCTCAGAATTACAGCACTTTTCTTTGTAACATAGAGTAGAGTCAGTCATTTGTTGGACATCTAACTATTGTGGACTACAATTCCCATCTTCCTCAGCCAGCCAATAAGAGTAATAATCCCTATTACCTGGAGGCCCAGCAACTGACTGCCCCTGCCATAGAGTGTAGAATAAGTAATGATATTAAAAAAAACAGCAGTTTATAGCATTGGTGGGAAACCTGCAACCAGATGTTAGATGACAGCTCACATCATCAGCAGCTGGCCAGCTGAGCATGGGAATTCTAGTCCATCAAAAACTAGATGTTCACAAGATGCCTACCTCTTGTTTAGGGAGAATACTGGCTCTGAGTAGATTATAGAGTTGGTGTGACTATGGCGTGGTAGTCCGCCACTTTCTGCTGCCTGTGAACTGGTGATAGGTAGCTGTATAGAGTAACCTTTCATGCTGGAACTTAAAGATTTATGAACAAAAGCCAAGTGGAGCAATTATGGGGTAAGCCAACTAACAGCATAGTGGGAAATTAAAATATTCATTGATTTAAAAGGGGATTTAAATCCATGTAAGAGACAGGTGGATTGAAGACATGTCTAGCTTTCAAGTAGTTAAATGTCTTATTTATAATTGGGAAATTGGAGAATTTCTACTTGCCCCTAAAGTGCAGTTGTTTTGCCCCCTTGAATTGCTGCCCTTTACTTTGTGTATTTGACCCTTAACCCCCTGAGGACTGCAAAGTGCGTAATGCATTGCTCTAGCAATCAAGGCGATAAGAAGCAGAGTGTTCTACTTGAAACCAATTATCTTTTATGTGCAAGTAAACTATATTTATGAGCACATTTAAAATTACTGCATTTTAGTTGTGAGACTATTTATTCTTGCAAGCTTAACTTTTATTACAGGAGCAATTAAAAAAAGTCTTTAATATAGAGACCCCAGAGTTAGTAACTCACTCTCTCCCATAGAATGCATTACAAAACGTGGGCACCAGCTGGGCTTTTGATAACAATCTGATTAAAAAATAGGTTTCATCAGCAATAACTTTTGGATGAAACATCTAAACATACCCAAGTCCTTTAGGTACCCTTATTTTACTCAGCAGGAAAGATCTTATAATATATTTTCAAATTAGTTTTCGAGACAAAAATTTAACTAACATTTTATTCCTTTGGGAATCTACCCCTGCTCTTGTTCTATAACTAAAATCTTATCAATGTTGTATGACCAGTGAGCACAGCATGAACCAATTCATTCCTGGGAGTACATTTTTCATTGTTTCCAGATTATGGATGATTACATTTTGAATACACGCAGTAAGTACAAGTCTTTCATCCAAGCTCAGTAGATTGGCTCATGTTGATCTGTGTCCAAACATGTTTCTATGTACTGGCTGTGCTATTGTATTATAAATGGAGAAAACTAAATAATAGAAAGTAATACGGGACATACGTGCAAAATAATAGGAGAAATTAGGGTCAAACAGGCTGCATATAAGGGACAAAGAAAAATAAAAGTTCCCCTTCATTTAAATGTGGCCTTTAACTCTTGAGTGCTAAAGAGGGCCAGATGTGTGTATGTGAAATACATTGGGGGAGATTCAGTAAGAGGTGGTAAAGTGGAGATGACTTCTCTAGTGTATAACTTCTCCAGTTCCTATGTTATTCTATGGAGCCTATGCACTAAAATGTCTTCAACTTTGGAGATCTTAGTGAATAGGCTCCATAGAATAACATAGGAACTGGAGAAGTGATAAACTGGAGAAGTCATCTCCACTTTATCACCTCTTTATCACCGCTTAGCGAATCTCCAAACTTATTTCTCAGTAAGCTGCACACCCCTTAGGCCCTCAAGGGGTTAGAAATTAGACTTGTGCACGGGCAAAATTTTCAGTAAAATTCGAATTCGGACAAATTTTTTTTTTCTATTTTGGATGATCCTAATTTCGGACCGGGCCTATTCGATTCGAACAAAATTCTGATCCATTCCGAATTATTCGGCCGAATTTAACATGGGCTAAATTATAGCAGTGCGCCTCCGTGCACGCTGCTATCATTCTTTGCAGACAGGGTGTGCATTTAGAAAAAGATCCATCCCAAAAACGGACATTGTCGTACATTGCCAGTCTGTGCATGTCACCTCTACTCCAGCATGGGATGCCAGTCACAATGCAAACGTCGAACATCGAGAACCCATGCCTGTCATTCAATTTAGCATATGCTCGAACATCGAAACCCCATGCCTGTCATTCAATTTAGCACATGCTTGAACATCGAAAACCCATGCCTGTCACATCCTACTCAACATAAGTGGTTGACTCGAACATGGACAAACTACATGTCACATTCTATGTTAGTACATGGGTAAAAATTAAGGTTTCATTTTCTGGTACAGCCTCCTACCCTACTGTCCCTCTTTAGTACCCAAATTCCTCTCTCTCGTTTTCCTATCCTGATTTCCCCTCATATCTGATAAGTCTTTGTGTATATACATTGTAGTGTTTCATATTACATCAAGAATAAACATCATTGATTGTAATGTGATAGATGTAATGTGTTAAAAAGAAAAATTGAGACATTCTGTTGTGAACGAACTGCAACACAGGAGAGAAATAAAAAAAAATGCTTGACATCTATACTGAAGAGGGGTCCACAGCATTGTCTTAGTATAGCAATATCACTGTTTTCCGTGAGTGTGCAATACAGGGCTCTACGGTAATTGCTGGGCATTTCCCAACGTCATAATCAGGGGATGATGGGAGTTGTATTCTAACTACTGTTAGGAAACACATAAGTGATGCACATTCATCTCCCACCTATAAATTATTTACACACGAGGCAACTCCCCCAAGTAATACCTAGCCCCTTTCCAAGTGAAAGGACTTCCAGAAAGGCTTCAGATCTCTTAGTGACTCACCTGTTATTGCCAGTCAGCGGGACCCGGAGAGTAGGAGGGGGTGATACTGTGGCTGCAGATTAAGTCTGGCACGGTGCTCTTAGTTGGTCACTCGTCACAATGTTGAAGCTCAGCCCGGCCAGCATCTTCCAGGTGGAGACACCTCACAGCAATCCTGTTCAGGACACATCATGCACTGTCGTGCACTCATACTAGGGATCCCAAATGTTTAGACTCATTTCGTACAGGGGGCACCCTCCTGTATTTGTAAAACCTCTCTAGCAAATCTGGGACGGTAGACCTATTTACTCAAGTCTTGACTTAAGGTAGGCGATAAACAATACAAAATAGGCATAATGTTTCACTATCACATAATTCACATCACTGAAGCAGCCAGCAGGCATCGCCACTGAGTGAGCATAGGGCTGCCCGGCTGCTGACAGTCACACTGATGGGACACCCTGCAACACAGAACTGGCAGAAGCGCACAAAATAAACATGCTATGGGATGGCAAATTGCTGCCCATGTCAAAGTGCCGCCTGGGTCCATCGACTCACTGGCACCCATGTAAGGGACGGACCTGTATTCGAACAAATACCTAATTTTTTTTATATTTTGCACAGGAACAAATATCACTCGCTCTTGCAGTGGCAATAATTGGAACTAATGCTGGCTGCCTACCTATGCCTAGCCTAATGCTACCTGCCTGCCTACACAACAACTGGACACTCTCTAATCTTTTCTTCTCTCTCTGAGCTCCAACAACGCAATGAGAAAATGCAGGCTGTCTGTCTGTGTGACTGTGTCATTAGTCCAAACCCCATCATGACACGAAGAAGGCTATTCGAATACAGACAAAAGAGGGAAGTAGTGCATGAAACGGAGAATGGAATTGGACTAGAGACATGGAGGGAAAATTATGGAGGGAAAGTAATTGAGCACGCACAGGAAGTACAAAAAAGTCCTGGTCGAAAGTAGTCAAAACTTTTGGAAATTTGTAGATTGCCGAAACTTCCGAAACTTTCGACGAATTTCGGACCTGGGCTGTTCGGAGTCGGATCATTTTTTCCGAATGACCCTTGAGTTTCGGATTGGCCGAATGTCTCCGAATTACCCCATTTTCGACGAAATACCAATGTCTCTGAATGAATTCGCACAAGTCTATTAGAAATATTAGTGCCACAATAGTATTTTTCACGGATGGATGTAATTTGCCACTGTATGTAGAATGTACTGAATTAGCAAACCTTAAAAAAAAGCTGTAAAAAAAAAAAATCAGACCCTGTTGGGGGGGACATCAGGACCCTGCTCATGCCCCCTAGTACTGATCATATAGCTGAATACAATAGGTGATCAATACAGGCAACAGAAGGAAGGCAATTAGTGCCTTCCTCCTCTCCTTCTCAAAGTGAAGGGGTGTCCATTGCATCACTTTGTAATATGATGTATACCCCCTCTGTCATTCACACTGACTGCGTCCCCAGCTTGATTCCACTGCCCACTGGAAGTCACAGATCCTCACATACACTGACCTTCCAGTTTGGTTCCACTGCCTACTGTAAGTCACAAATCACCAAATGCCGACTTACCCCCCATGCACACTGGATCCACTGGCCACTACTAGTAACAGATTACCCCACATACACTCTCTGAGTCCCAGCCTAATTCCCCGCATATTATCTGTCCCCCAGTCTGGTGTAACTGCCTGCTGTTAGTAATATATCTCCCACATACACTGTCTGATCCACCCACAGCCTGATTCTACCATCCACTGGTAATCACAGAGCCCATATACACTATCTGACCCCCAAGCCTGATTCTACTTCCCACACGTAGTTACAGATCATTGACATACATTGCCTAACTCCCCAGCATGGCTCAACTTTTCACCTGTAGTCACAGATTTTTACACTCCAGCCTTGTTCCAATGGTAGACATAGATTCATACATACCCTGTCTGCTTCCCCAGCTTTCTTCCACTGGTAACCAAGCTCTTTGCACCCACTATACTATGTCAATTCAGTACCATTTTCTCAGTCTGGCACTAGGTACTAAATACACACAGAAATCCAATAGCATTGAAATATGTTAGTATCTTATGATTGAACTGTTAAAAAGAAAGGGCTAGATTCACTTAAGGTCAATGCTGTGTCGATATGATCTTGTCGATGTGTTCAAAACACTGCAACATTTTTATCTACACACACATCTACATATTCACTAAAATTGTCTGATGCAAGAGGAGGACTGGAGAAGGTCCCTATTAGCATACATGATTGTCAAAGTGCTGTCGATGTTGAAGGAATGTCCTCCCTTCACAAATCACCAGCACTACGACAATTTTGAAGTTGAACAGCATTCTCTCTCTGCTTCCCTTCTGGGCCAGTAGGGGAATGAAGAGAAGGCTTTCAGCACCATTGACAGCACTGAGTACCATAGGGATGTGCATTGCTCACCCCTGTGGCACTCAAAGGGTTACAATAAACAAAAAAAAGTACACCAAGCACTACACAATTATCCCCTAACCTATGTATCATATATTATGCATGTTGTGCACTCACAGGGAAACAAGACTGGGGGTCACGCAGCATCTAGGGGGACTTGTGGCTACCATTTGCCCCCCAGCCTTGTTCCCTTGCCAAGTGGTAGCCATAGAACTCCATATACACTGCTTGGTAACCACACTTGTTCCCTTGACCAGTGGTAACCACATAGCCACATGTACACTGTCTGACCCTCTCCAACCTTTTCCCCTTGCCCACTGCTAGCCATAAATACCCATGGCCACTGGAGAAAAAGGCTGGGGTTGTAAGGCAATGTATATGGGGCTAACACCCAACATAGAGTGCCCCCCTTCTACATATTCCCCCCTTTAGTATTTCAACATCTTTTGCTCTAATTTGACATACTAACTTCATTTCTCATTCATTTCCTTTTGTTTGACAGAAACTGTCCATTATTCAACAGAAACTGTCCTTTATTTGACACATAACCCTTTGAGTACCAGGAAGGTAGCAACTCATTGCTTTGCAAAGACTGGGTGATTGATTCATTTATGAAAGTGCAGTGATGCGCTTCTCATGAATGGACCCAGTGACAGAGTTTACTTCAAGCGCTACTACTGGAGCCACTTCTACAGCTGCTCCAATAATAAGAAAGGCAGAAAATGCCTTCCTTGTCACCCCATGGATCATCTATCCTTGATAGGTGATCCATGAGAGGGGGGATATCAGGATGCTCCACTCAAGCTCTGAAATCAATGTTTATTAAAAGAAAGCACATATAACCTATGTTGCCTGGCAATTGTCGCCTGCATGAATCACCTATCCTACTGGATAGGTGATCCATGCTGGGGGGGGGGGTCAGGAGGGGTCCTGATGCCCCCCTTGAGGCCTAAACTATATTTCTTTTGAAACACTGTAACATACACATACGTACATATACAGGCGAGGTATGCAGCTCTTTACCTTGCCTATTAACTCTGAGTACCAGAGGGTTGTGTCGCATAAAGGACAATTTCTGTGGAATAATGGACAGTTTCTGTTGAACAAAAGGGAATGAATGAGGAATTAAGTTAGTATATTGAATTAGAGCAAAAGATGTTGAAATACTAAGGGGGGTATAATATGTCGAAGGGGGGCACTCTATGTCGGGTGTTAGCCCCATATACATTGCCTGACACCCCAGCGTTTTTCCCTTGCCCAGGCAGTGGCCATGGGGATTTGTGGCTAACAGTGGGCAAGGGGAAAAGGCTGCAGAGGGTCAGACAGTGTACATGAGGATATGTGGATACCAGTGGTCAAGAGAACGAGTGTGCGGGCCAAGCAGTGTATATAGGGTTCCCCATAGATGCTGCGTGATCCCAAGTCTTGTTCCCCTGTGAGTGCACAACATGTATAATATATGATACATAGGTTAGGGAATAATTGTGTAGTGTTTGGTGTACTATTTTTGTTAATTTAACTCTTTGAGTGCCACAGGAGTGAGCAATGCACATCCCTATGGCACTCATTGTTGTCCGTGGTGCTGAAAGCCTTCTCTTTATTGCCCTACTGGCCAAGTAGGGAAACAGAGAGAATGCTGTTCAACTTCAGAATTCTCAAAGTGTTGGTGATGTATGAAGGGAGGAAATCCCTTCCACACCAAAAACAGGTCACAGCACTCCCTGCTGTTACTGCATAGGAAAGTACAGGGAGATCCCAACTTTGCCAACCTCAGGTAGGTGAAGTTGAGACTCTGACAGCAAATGCTGCTATTGGAGTTTAGTGAATGTGTTGAAGTTTCACATTAACATATCAACACACGCCCTTGCACATGAATGTGTCTCATTATGCCTCATTTCCTTATGGAAATAGGCCATTGTTGATTTGATGAATGCAACTGCTCAGACAGAACATCAACATTTTTAGCCCTCTTTGAATTTTAGAGCCTAGTGGTAGAAAGGCAAGTGACCTCCCATTTGATCTGGTTGGCTCTCTACTCACAACTTTTTCTTCCATTCTGTATTTGTAATAACCATTTTAGTACAGTCACATCTGAAAAAAGTAAGAAAAAATCATAGATTGTACCTGGCGTTTTTTGCTTCTGGCACCCCTGCTCTATGTAATCTCATGCCAAAGCTATAAATATAATTTAATGGGTAGGAATATGAAATAGCACTATTTTTTTATGGAAATGTGGCCCCTGATTTGATATGGGTGAATGTATATTTTCCAGAATGTTATGCCTTGCTTATCTTTTCTTCTTGGCTCTAACTGTTATCACCATTTTAGTGCAGGCAGGTAATTTTAAAAAAGAAAGGTAGCAGGTGTGGGTAAATGCTTCTGGCACCCCATATGGTATGTCAACTCATACAAATTGGGGGGATGGTAGCAGATAATGACTATAGCAAGAAAGTCAATGGTTTTCAAAGTTTTTAGCATTTTTGAAGTGTAGTTAATGAAAAAACATCATTCTAGGAGTTGAAAGGAAAACAACCCCCAATTTGATGTCAGTGAATATGTTCACTCCAAAATGATATGCCTTTTATAGATTTTCTGTAATAGATATGCACATTTTAGTACAAGCTACCAATTTCAAAAAAAGAAAGCAGTTAGGTGAAATGTTGTGCTTCCTGCACCCCTACGGAATGTCAATCCATACCAATAGGGTGTATTTTTTCTCTGAAGAACAGTAGCGAATGAGAATAGTAGGAACTTCCATAGTTTTCAACTATTGATGTACTGTTGAAGGGGTGGAAATGTACAAAAATACTATTTTCTTCCTTTAGAGACACTTTCTGGAAACATTTGTGTACACAAGGCTAGGGAAAGACATGTGACTATTCACTTGATAAGGAGATTACTTTGTTTCCAACATTGTATGCTTAGTCTAGCTTTTTTAATTTCTATAGTTGTTACAACTATTTTAGTGCAGGCAAATTAATGTCTGACAAAATTTAAGAGTTGATATAGTTTTAAAACTACTAGTCACCCTCACGACATGTTAACGCATACAAATACAATGCCATTTTTTTCTCAGAAGTGTAGTAACTAATTAATACAAAACTATATATCTGGAAAAAATGAATGCACACCAGGCTAGGATTAGAAAGTAGAGGGTCCCTGATGCTGTGGAATATCACACTTTAGAAAACATATGGTTTAATTGGTTATTTTATTGTTATGGGGTAATTATTCCTTCAATCTATACATCAGTTTTGTCCAGGAAAATACCAGTAGAAATGCAATGTGATCTTACCAATGTGTGCACCAATACATATTGGGTATCATTGTTCTCATTATATATGTAGCATTCATAATTCATAATTTTTGTTTGTTACTCTGTGCTTGCTTGCATGAAATGCTGTACAGTAAGTTGTTTCTTTTTCACTCCTGTTAATGAGAGATCTTTGCAGGCCATGTATGGATCTAAAAAATATACATATTTGGTGTGTTTTTTTGTACACTGGGGCTTTTAAAAATAATTAATCTTTTTTTATAATTTATAGTTTATAGTTTTCCATACATAACTAGAAAGTTGCCTATGGATATCATTCTTAAACAGTGGTTAGAAAAAAATGCTGAAAATGTGTTCTCAGTGTCTGAGAAATGGCCTAAGCTTCTGGCATTAAAAGTGTTAAAATAGAATTAAATGTTTATTATGTATGTTTTTTTCTTCCAAATACTCCCACTGGTGGAAAAAAAAAGTATGACCACACCAGCAATCCTAATACTTCCCATACCCCAGTGCTCCCAAGACCCCACTAGTGACCTGCTAAGGTAAACAAAAATGTGAATCATGATAGAATGAGCAAGAAATAGAAGTAGAGTCCCAAAGAGTCCAACTTTGTTTGACAGACACTCTAATCTATGTTTCTCCCATGTTGCTGCCAGTGTCTGTGGTCACTTAGTCATGTTACCACTTTTACCACATTGTTTGCAGTAATACAAAACAAGACAAAAAGACATAGCATGAAAAGTGCCTCTAGGATGGATCTCTCTTAACGAGTTTCCCTTTCCTTCCACAACCCTCAGAAGATGGGTACTCACTGAATTCAGAGGCTTAACCCGCCTCTAGGTGTATGCACCCACAGATGTTGATCATGGACTCTCTACTGTTTTTATATCTCCAAATGCTCCACATCTTAGTCAAGGATGTTCCAAGTAAAACAATTACCAATTTCTGGGCTCATGTAAATCCAGCCTCCACTTATTGGTACACATTTAAAAATTATATCACCAAAATAAAATCACTTAAAACATATATATAATATGGGCAACTATATGATATATCTGTTTTAAATGATTTTATTTTGGTGATCTTTTTAAATGTGTACCAATAAATGGAGGCTGGATTCATATAAGCCCAGAAATTGGACATTTTGTACTTGAAACATCCTTATATTAAGACGATCAGAATTTATAACTATGAGGGTATACACCTAAAAGTGGATTAAGCCTCTGAATCCAGTGAGTACCCATCTTGTCAGGGGTGTGGAAGAAAAGGGAAATGCATTAAGAGAGAACGCTCTTAGAGGCACTTTTTGTGTGTGGTCTTTTAGTCTTCTCCCATTGGTGGAGCTTCATTATTTAAAAATTATGACAGTGCATCCTGTTGCTTTCATATATTAAACCGCTAGCAATGAGTTTATGGATTTACAAACTGTTAGCAATCACTGGTGTAGCATCACCAAGAACAAAAGGGGGACTGGCACACAGTACCCAAATGGAGCCATCTTCTTCACGCGAAAGATCCCAGGACTAGCATGACCCCTGACAGATCAAGTGAGGCATCTTCAGGTGGAATATTCTGATGGGACTACTCCCCTCAGGAACTATCCTCACCAGTCATGTCCACACAGAACCAGATACAAGAAGAAAGGACTAAATTACATCATATCTTGTCTATACAATAATCCAATAGAATGGATAAAATGTAGTCATGATCAGATACAATATCAAGATGAGACCTTTACATTTATATTTGATATTATGCGAGATGTTCTTTAGACTCTGAATGTTGTATGATCTCATGATATTTTATACATGATTTTAATCAATATTAGATTCACATGAATGCTAAACACAGGAACAAAACCTGTTGCTTGCACATTTAAAATGCAATAGTAATAGATAATATAAATAATATTATTGATTAGATAATAATATTATTAACACAATATCTTAGTTTGAACATTGAGTGGGTAATTAAGTCTTTAGGACTATTTCCCAGATGGGCTACACCTTTCCAGAGTCTATGCTCGATGTTGTGAATATTTGTTGCCCCTTAAAAACACATCAAACAAGGAAAAAACATATATATTTTATAAGATAGTTAGGAAAATTCCCTAGCTGACAGATAAACCAATATCTGAACAGGATTTCCCAGAGTAAAATGAATAGAATTGTCATAAAATGTGACTTTCTCTCATTGCATATATAATTAAAACATAGGAAAATTACAGACCATGAAAGATATAAGATAGCAATTATTAGAGTTAATAAATTTTTACCCTAGGATGTACATTTTCATTGCCTTTTTTTTGTCTCCTTTAGGACAATAATATATATTAATATAGAAATCTAATTTAGTTCCAAATTAGCTAACGATTTTTTAAAATAAAAATATATCTTTTTAAAGGAGCAGTAAACTTTTTTTATGAAAACCTTTATGTTATAGAGCTTTTCCTGTTGAGTAAAACGAGGTCACTTCCACTGCTTTCGGCTGCTTTATTCAACATTTACAACAGTTCAAATAATCAGGAAGTGCATTTACTGTGTGTTTACTTTCATCAATAACAGATGAGAGTTGGTACCGTGTTAGCCGTATAAATACAGGAGGCAAATATAGTTTTTGATACCTTTTATTGGCTAACTACGCAGATTTAAATGCAAGCTTTCAAGACCTTAGGTCTCTTCCTCAGGCATGTTATACAGATAAATATGAAAACATCTCTCTTAAATACAAGTACACATCACATTGTTTAGCATGGAAATCAGATAACAGAATGCAGTCCAGCCAATAAAAGGTATCAAAAACTATATTTGCCTCCTGTATTTATACGGCTAACACGGTACCAACTCTCATCTGTTATCAAAATGGAAGATACCCCAATGTACCGCACACAAATGAATATGAGAAACCTCCTAAAGAAACTTGCACAACTGGATAGTGACATCTTCTTCTTGACTACATGCAAAAAGGAAAATTTAATACCTAAAGGCCTCGTGCTGAAAAATCCTACACTGGACACATACAACAGCAGGTTTGCACAGCAACTATGTGCCAGGACTTCCCAGAGGCTACGCAACAACCTTATTGGGATCTGCTACAACAGGAAATCAAAGATACAAGCAGAAATATCAGCTCTAAAGGAACAGCTTGGAACAGACACTGAGGACATGCAACAGGCCCTTAAACAGTACTACAGGAAACTACAAACACTCCTCATCAACACCAAGAGGAAGAAACTACAGAGACTGAGGTGCAAAGCAGGTTTACCAGCAGAATCTGTAAATCAACCGGAACAGAACTGCGTTGTGAACCTTTCCAAATATAAGCCAAGCAGAGAGGAAATATCTGTACTTTCAAAAGGCCTGTCATTCTGTCCCACTAAACCTGTGGACAGGGTAACACTCTGCAGTGACATGGAGGAGTTTTTCAGAAAACTCAGACTCAAGAAATTCTTCCATGACAGGATGGATAATAATTATAACACGACAGAGCTACATCACTACGTCAATGCACCCACAAAAAGATCCACCTGGACTCCAAAACCAGGAGGTAACCCCACACTGGACAGATACATAGAGAGTTTCAGGAACAGAGTCACTACAGAAATACTGGAAAGACAATGTGAACCAGCACCCAACCTAACCCAAAAGGAACAAAAAGCCATACAGTCACTTAAGAATAACCAGGACATTATTATTAAGCCTGCAGACAAGGGAGGAGCTGTTGTTATAATGAACACTGCGGACTACATTCAAGAAGCAAATAGACAACTCTCTGATGAAAGATATCATGCAAAATTACAAGAAGATCCCACAAAAAATTATACAAAACAACTTAACAGGATCATAAAAGAACTGCCCTCCAACACTGAAGATCAGATAAGGCCCCTAATACCAGCAGATCCAAAAATAGGCTCCTTCTACATGATACCAAAAATACACAAGGAAGGAAACCCAGGAAGACCCATAATTTCAGGGATTGGTACACTCACAGAGAATATATCTGGCTGGGTAGAAAATACCCTGAAACCCCTTGTAAAACAAACACCCAGCTTCCTTCAGGACACCACGGATCTTCTAAACAAATTAGCTGACTTGGGGCCAATTCCAGAGAGCACCATCCTGGTCACTATGGATGTAGAATCCCTTTACACCAACATTCCACACACCGATGGCATAGCAGCATGCCAGGGATATCTGGAACAAAATAACACACCCATGGAACCGGTAACAAAACTCACAGTTTATTCTCACCCACAATTACTTCAAGTTTGGACAGGACCTCTACCTTCAGAAAATGGGGACTGCAATTGGTACCCGAATGGCACCACAATATGCCAACCTGTTTATGGCAAAATTGGAAGAGGACTTCCTGTCCACCTGCCAGATTAAACCCCTGGTCTACCTCCGCTACATAGATGATATTCTTATCATCTGGACCGCCAGTGAGGAGGAACTTCTCAAATTCCATGAGAATTACAATACATTCCACCCCAATATCAACCTAACACTCAGTCACTCACGCACAAGCATTAACTTCCTTGACACAACTATCAGTATTCAGAAAAACTCCATCCACACATCCCTATACCGCAAACCAACAGACAGACCAACATACCTGAAAAGCAATAGCTTCCATCCAAAACACACAAAGAACTCCATCATATACAGCCAGGCCATCAGATACCACCGCATCTGTTCTGACAGGATGGACCGTGACAAGCACCTCCAGGAACTCAGAGGAGAGTTTATAAAACACGGTTACAGCGCAACTATTATTGACAGTCAGATACAGAAGGCTACCCAAATACCAAGAAAAAATCTGTTACACTACAAAGAACAACATAAGGGAAACCGGGTGCCACTGGTGGTCACTTACCACCCCCAGGTTGAAGTGCTACGCAAAATTTCAAGAGAACTTCAAAAGAAATTACATACAGATGAAAGACTCAAGAACATATTCCCACAGCCTCCCTTACTCTCATTCAGACAGCCTCCAAATTTGAAACAACTGATGGTGAGGAGTGCCCTGAGTAAAAATACAAAAAATGGCACATCTCCCTGCCTACAAAAGAGATGTGAAACGTATGCACACATTTACACCACGGACAACATACCAATTCCAAACACCCAGTTACACCATAAGATCAATGGTACCTTCACCTGTAAATCATCCAATGTAATATACCTTATCATGTGTGCAAAATGCCCAACAGCTCTGTATGTGGGAGAAACTGGACAAGCACTGCATAGGAGATTTAATTCCCACAGATCCAGTGTTAATAACAAAAAGACAGAGACACCAGTGGGAGAACATTTTTGCCAAAATGGGCACAGTGTCAAGGATATTAAATTAACTGTATTGATGGGACTGTTTCGCACTCAGAGGGACAGAAAGGTATGGGAGGTAAAATTAATGTTAAAATTTAATGCAATTTGTAGTGGGTTGAACAGGGATAAGGAATTTATGACAAAATATAATTTCTAAGCAAAAGCCTACAGCACCTGGTAGTTGACTGACCTTTCCAGAGACCCAAGAGCATCGTAAATACCTCTAAAGCCTCAGAGGAAGAGTGCAATTTACCATTGACTGATCAAAGTATCTGGATCTGGACTGCATTCTGTTATCTGATTTCCATGCTAAACAATGTGATGTGTACTTGTATTTAAGAGAGATGTTTTCATATTTATCTGTATAACATGCCTGAGGAAGAGACCTAAGGTCTTGAAAGCTTGCATTTAAATCTGCTTAGTTAGCCAATAAAAGGTATCAAAAACTATATTTGCCTCCTGTACTTTCATCAATGGGAGTGCCCTTATTTTACTCAACAAGCAACACTCAACAATATAAATGCTTTCATAAAAAAAAGTTTACTGCTCCTTTAAAGCAGTTCCCCTAGGTATTAAAATATGTTGTTATATGTGGTATTTCCTTTCCCTGGGAATTCAATTAATTAACGTTGTAAGAGCTTTGCATAAATTATGAATCTCAAGCTCTCTCTCTCTGTTAACCCTGTAAGAACAAGAGGGGAATGTATTACATTTTTGCATAACCCTCTGCTCCTTAACCCTTTGAGTGCCAGAGGCCTAGGCAATGAATTGCTGTTCCACTGGCATTCAAAGGGTTAAATGTTTAATGTCTTAGAATGTATGGCTAATGCAAAAAATGATAATGCCATCTTCAACATTGCTTTCATGACAACGCTTTCCTTTTTGCATTACTCCCTTGCTTTACTATGCAGCATGTTATTATTGTTCTTTTGACAGAGTGAAATCAGATTGCAGAAAAAGTCTTCACATGTTTCTCTGATGTCTCTAGAATTAATTTGTAATTCTTCTAACGGGTCATTTTCAGTCACAAATGCATCAATTTCCTCAAGTAGGATATGTAGTTGTGTGAACTATACAATTTTGTGATGTATAAAACATGTTAATTATATATCTCATAAATGACAATCTATCATTATCTCATTGTTGTGCTTACAATCTCCTCCCGATCTCTGAGCCACTGTCTTATGCTCAATGGGATGCAACTGGAGCAAATATCATTGCTGCATTGATACACACAATGACTAAGACCCCATTTAATGATGCCATTTGTAAAATAATACAGAGTTTAATGATTTGTTTACATGATGATGTCGAAGGTAATATCCAAGAAAGGGTTAAACAAGAGAACCTATTAGGTTGGATACCTTCACATAAATAGAAAAAATTAAATTTGAGAACTTTACACTATATTAGGTAATGACACGCTACTTCACAGTAAAGAATTGATTAAAATAATCAATCCCGCATATTTGTGCAAAAATATATATAAAGTGTAAACATCAATGAGTGACCAGCAATTACAATAGATATAAAGTAACTCAAACCACAATTATCACCATTAGGATTACCAGCAATTAAAGAGTTAACCACACATAGGTATATTCAGAGATATTAAATAACAATAATTGAACTCAGCAGCATAGAAAAGGATAATTGATCCGATAATTAATTAAAATACAGTTGGCAGCAGAAAATGTATAAACTATGCTAATTGAGGTTTAAGGTATATTGTCAGGTGAATAAGCTTTAATATTAAGCCAGGTCCTCTGATAATTCCCTTATAACATATATAATAATCAAATTTAGAGACTAACTGGAATAAAATCCCAGATATAGATCACTATAATTTAATTATGTACTGATTTCAAATATTGCATACCTTCTGAATAAAACATATAAATTACAATTAATATAGTTGATAATAGATTATACCAAGAATATACTTAGAATCAATCCAATAATGCATGTCTAGACAGTATATTAAACTTCATGCAACATATATCACAAATATGACTATAGCAGTCCTATGTGAAACCTATAGGTTACTCCAAGGGTTAAATCACTAGAAAAATATAGGATGCCACACCCAAGATGTTTAGTGAAATGTTTTGCTTCCAAGCTCCTTGAGCGTCTCGCATATGATCAGCTCACTAGATTCCTCTGCTCCCACTCCCTGATAGATCCCTTGCAATCTGGATTCCGCCCTCATCTCTCCACTGAGAATGCCCTCACTAAAGTGGCCAATGACTTGCTCTCAGCAAAGTCGATAGGCCACTACTCCATACTCATTCTCTTGGACCTGTCAGCCGCTTTTGACACAGTAGATCACACACTCCTCCTCCAAGCCCTCCACTCTCTAAGTTTCTGTGACACTGCACTCTCCTGGTTTTCATCTTATCTCTGCAACTGCTCCTTCAGCATTTCCTACTCTGGCTCCACTTCTCCACCCATCCCACTGTCTGTTGGAGCACCTCAAGGATCAGTCCTGGGACCCTTGCTCTTCTCAAACTACACCGCGTCCCTAGGAAAACTAATCAACTCCCTTGGGTTTCACCATCATCTCTATGCTGATGACACTCAAATATATATTTCCTCCCCTGACCTCTCTCCTTCCCTTTTGTCCCGAGTATCTGACTGTGTGTCTGCTGTGTCTTCCTGGATGTCCTCCCGTCAACTCAAACTTAACCTTGGCAAAACTGAACTAATCATCTTCCCTCCCACTACAACCAGCCTTACCCCAGTTGATGGTACCCTCACCATCAACAATGCTACCAACACACCGACCCCTACAGCTCGATGCCTGGGGGTCACATTTGACTCTGTGCTATCCTTCTTTCCTCACATCAATCTCCAACTCATGCCGCCTCCACCTCCTCAACATCTCTAGAATCCAACCCTTTCTCACACAAGACATTACCAAAATTCTAATCCAAACACTCATCATGTCCTGTCTTGACTACTGTAACTCATTACTAATTGGCCTTCCTCTGACCTAACTAACCCCACTAAAATTCATAATGAAATCTGCTGCAAGACGAATCTACCTCACTTGTCGCTTCTCTAACACCAAACCCCTCTGTCAGTCCCTACACTGGCTCCTATTAGCATACAGAATTAAATTCAAAATTCTGGTGCTAACTTATAGAGCCCTCGCTAACACTGCACCCCCTATATTTCATCTCTCATTTCCAAATAAACTCCCTCTCGCCATCTTCACTCTGCACACGACCTTCTGCTCTCCACAGCTCTTATCACATCTTCCCACTACCACCTACAGGACTTCTCCCATGCTGCACCTCATCTCTGGAATTCCCTCCCCCACCCAATCAAACGCTCCCCCAGCCTTCAGATCTTCAGACGCTCCCTGAAAACTCACCTCTTCAGGGAAGCCTATCAACTACCTCCATAAACATTATCACTAAGAATCACACCTTGCCTGGACCACTGCACTCAACAGCACTTCTCACTCCCATCCACTGACTGGCAGTTCATGTTGCAGGAGGCACTTACACCCAATAGCACTTACCCCTTCTGTGTCAAACCTACCTTCCTGTAGACTGTAAGCTCTCATGACCAGGGTACTCTGATCCTTCTGTTCTCCACATTTGATTGTACTTTTTAATACCTCTGTATGTCTATTCCCTACTGTAAAGCGCTGCTGAATTTGTTGGCACTATATAAAGATATCATGGTGGCCGTGTTCCTGCGCTGACGGTGACATTGCTACTGTGCATAATTTCTATGCTGCCTTCCCATTGGCCTGACATCCTTGCTCCACCCACGGCTTGCCTTTTTATATTCTGTCACATCTATTCTAAGGCGCCCTTTTGTGGTGTATCTGAGCCTGACGTTTTGTTACTGTGTTGCTGTTCGTGTATGACCCAGCCTGCCTGACGACGTTCCTGTATTTCCTGTGTACTGCTCTGTTACCGACTGATCTGGCCGAGAACCCGCTCCATTGCTGAACTGATCTGGCTGAGAACCCGCTCCATTACTGACTGATCTGGCTGACAACCCGCTCTGTTGCTGAACTGATCTGGCTGAGAACCTGCTTCATTACCGACTGATCTGGCTGAGAACCCGCTCCGTTGCTGAACTGATCTGGCTGAGAAACTGCTCCATTACCGAATGATCTGGCTGAGAACCCGTTCTGTTGCTGTACTGATCTGGCTGAGTATCTGCTCTGTTACTGACTGATCTGGCTGAGAACCCGCTCCGTTGCTGAACTGATCTGGCTGAGAACCTGCTCCGTTACCGACTGATCTGGCTGAGAACCTGTTCTGTTGCTGTACTGCTCTGCCTGAGAACCTGTTCTGTTGTTCAACGGATCTGGCTAGAACCCTCTCTGTGCTAGTCTGCCTGGCTATTGTGCCTTGCCTGTGCTCCTGACCAGTTGGTGCTTTCCATTCGTTTGTAAACCAGTCCGGCTGAGCCATTGTCCCGTTGCCATCCATGTATGGCTGTGCCTCCTCCGTAGTCTTACTGGACAGCATCACATTCAACAGATTCCGGTTGCCTTGTTGGGGTGCGCTGAGTGGCGCTAATCTTATTTTGTCGACCGTAGGCATAGCATTCATGCTATAGCCACTTACTCCTACTGCCTGTGGCAGTGTGTACATACGAAGTACCGGTACAGTGCTAGCAAGTGCTGACCGAGTTACTCTGATCTCTCTGTGTCTCCCTCTGCGCTAATTGCTTGACTCACTCCCTGCGGGAGTTCCTGTGTATCTCTGGGTGTCTCCTGTTAACTAGTTCAGTGCCTAAACTGTCTAAGTGTTACGGTTTTCTGACACTCAGACCAGGGTATGAAGTAAAAACACAGTTTTATTGAATCAGGATAACAGAACAGTGCCCCTAGGGGCCAGCACAGGTATAAACAGTATTGGCAAATACAGACAAAGTAAGTGCAATACAAGCTAGGAATATATGTACAAATATAAACTGGGAATAACCCCACAGGGTTAACAGGAGCAACTGGAGTAACTCAGTCTTATATTGGCCAACGCCCAGGATATGATAACAGTCTCTGGATAACAGTCTCTGAAAGTAGAGAAAGGAGTAAAGTGTCTACACTGAATCACTCTCAAGGTAGAAAAAGGGGGCACCCCTATTGCACTGAGCTGAGCCAATACCACCACCGTGGGCTAGGAGGAACGCTACTGCCAGAGCTGAAGTAAGCAGAACTGGAATCGCCCTTAACGTGAATTGGTAGTAACCCTGCGTGTGCCAACTGGATTGTGCCAAGACACCCTTAGGATGCCAAGATAGACGGTTGCTGCACAAGCTACTACGAGCCGAAGCACTGGGAAGTGCAGGAGATAACATACCCCCTGAGCGTATGTAAGCCAGAGCCAGGACACCCTTCCGGTGTCGCACAGAATCCTTACTGCAAGAGCGGACAGACTACCGGCACCAGCCGGCGCGGTCACGGTGCACCCCGAACACCGGACAGACAGAGCTCTGCAAGTAATAGTATGGCGTGGATTGAAGGCTCAGAGAGTAGCGGCTCAAAGGGTAAACAGAGGCTTGGCAAGCAATATAAGAGGCACGTAACCGGAGACTACAGGCACTGCACGGGTTAATCTGGTACATACAGGAGAGCACAGCTCAGCAGATGGCAAAGCAACCTCAGGCTACAGCTAGAAGAGCGGGAGAGGATCAGCGAGATACTAAACAGTTCAGAATGTCGCCGGAGTGACCGGAGTAACACTGGAACACCGGAACAGCACACCGGACAGGAGCGACAACCGGAACCGGATCGATACAGCAGCAGGAACATCAGCCGGAGAACGGAGCAATCACGGAGCAGGGTCGTCAGCCAGAACCGGGTCAATCACGGAGCAGGGTCGTCAGCCAGAACCGGGTCAATCACGGAGCAGGATCAGAAGAGGAGTCAGACAAGCCGGGTCGGTACACAGGAGACACTGGAACTCAGCAAAGAGGCGCAGGATCAGGAACACCATGAAAGGGCAACTGACAAGTGCCCAAGAGCCAGTATAAAAAGGAACATACTGGGCGGGCCAATCAGCCTCCTCCAATGCAAAGGTAACACAGATTGACAGGGAATCATGGGGACCGTGATACTAAGCAATCCTTGTGCTCCTTCGTGTTGCAGTGCCTGGGTGAGGGCCAGCACTTGCATTGGCACACACTACCTGGTGTGTGGAGACCCTGAACTCTTATCCATGTCTAGTGGCCAGCGGGCCTAGAGCCAGCATTTGCGCTTGTTCCACTGTCCTGTGAGGGGACACCTGTGGCCTTCCAGTGTTCACATACGATCCACCCCTAGTGCTCTACGGTTTACCCTTTGTAAGTGGTGGCCTCGGTCACCCTGGGACCCCTGTCCCGTGGTCAGTGTTGCCTCGTTGCCTCTTTGGGTTCTGTGCCACCCAGGTGTCTGGGTCTCGTGCCTATTACCATCTCCAGGACTTTCTGTCCTGCTGTCAGCCGGAGTCCAGTAGCCTGATCTCTTCAGGTTCTCTAGAGGAGGGTTGCCTGTCTTTGATACTTCCTGTGCCTGTATCCCATCTCAGTCATTCTGTTCACAGTCATTGCTTATTGACTATATATCCATTATATAGTGTTGCTTTATGTTGTGGGCCTGAGGCCTTATTCCTTGTATGCACTTTACTCAATAAAGTCATTTTAACCTTACTGTTCTGTCTGAGTGTTCATCAAAAACCGTGACAAAAGATTAATAATAATAATACTGTTTAAAAACTTTTCACTGTACAAAAGTTTAGACCCAAAACACACACAAAGAAATCCAAAAAACACCTCAAAATAAATAGACAAAAAGCACTTAAATGGTTAATAGAACAATATTAGCTATTATAACCTTTCCAGAAACACAATCTATTATTCTAGAAATACCAAGAATTAAATTAACTAATATATAAACCAAGCTATTTGTCTATATTACACTTATCTGGCAAAATATAACAATTTACCAATAAATTAATTAATTCAGCTTAATTCATAATTACTACAGCTAATATAGCTTATTATAATTGATCCCAAATAGTTGGCCAGTCCAATTAAGCAAATTATATGAAAAATTAAGTTTCTTCCAATATAGAAGAAATATATATTTGATTCTGAATTTTGCAGAAATAAGGAAAGATATATAGTTACCAGTCCAATAAGTGTGGATTTCTTAGGATTTCTTTAGCAGGCAGCCAGGTATATAGCAAGAATTGAAGAGCCAGGAACCAAGAGGAAAAAGCCCCTTTCTCTCTCACAACTTACATATTTATAATGTCCAATTACCCTTATCAGAATCTCCTCTGATTGGATAGAGATCCATCTCATTATGCAGTGACATCAGAATAAAATTATCATAATTTTTGGAAAGTCTTCAAAACACTGGTAATAATGTTATATATCCTGTAGATGGCACCATTACTCTACACTAAAATTCACATCTAAAATCATACCTGGTCTGTATTCTATCAAAAAATAAGAATGTGAACCTTAATCCTACGTCACATAAATATGTCATCCTGCCAGACTTCCAATAGGGGAGTACATCTCTGTTTTAGACTTTGAGATTTTTTCATACTCATAATAATACTGCTTGAGACTGTGGTTGTCTACAATTCGATATCAATCACCATACCAGGGAACTTTTGAAACAGGGCTGCCCGGAGGGTAACCCTGTCAGTGCCGACCTGGGAGGAAAATGACGCGATTCGCATCATAAAAGGGGTGGAGCTTAGTCGCAGGGGGGGCGGGAAAAAAAAACAAAACCCTGCAAAATGTATCTAAGAGGGCAGGGAGTGGGAGGAACCAGGTGGGATGGAGCACAAGTGGGCAGAGTTTCTATTTAAACTCTGCCCACCCAGTGATCCACACATTGCCCCGGAGACCCGGTAATTCAGTCTGAAATCCGAAGTCTCCGGGGCAAAACCGGAGAGTTCCCAGGTATGTCAATCACCATAAAAGTCACCTAGATAATTTTCACTCCCATCTAGGTTAATAGACCCCTTTTGTCCAGAAGAATGAGCTAATTTAAACACATTTTCAACACAGATTTTTAGAGAATTTGATACAAAAGAAACATTAACCATTTCCTCCCCATCATGGCAATGTCTCTGACAATACAAACATCATCATGCCCTATGCGTCAATGAAAACCCTGATTTTGTTGTTATGGCTGTTTATTTATAGTTACTAAAAATCAGTTCAACATTAAACAATAGATTCCTAAATAAATGTAATGTATGGATAATTACAATGGTTCTACAGACAAAAATGGGAGATGCAATCTTTGATTTGGTATTTAATAAATCTATTGCTCTGGTAATCAGTACACAATGGTAATTTTGCATTTCCCCCCACAATTGCAGTTGGATTGCCCCAACATTTCTACAGTTCTTTTTATTTAATTAATTTAAAATAAACGCCCAAATAATATAGAGGTATTCTATAACCCTTCCGATAGATGTAGTTATGAGCATAGGCCAAAAAAAAAATTCACATGCAGCGCAATTTTGTTTCCCTTGGCACCTGTTGATTTTAAACAAAATAACATGGAAACCAGCCCCAGCCTTGTCCCACTGCCCCTCTGCTAGCCACAAAACTACACAAAACATGGCTTTCCAGCCTTGTCCCATAGTCAACAATGAAATCACACATATGCCCCATTGTTGTTTTAATATCCCCGCATTAGTCTTAGAAATATACATATGTTGTTGTTTTAATACCCCACAATTATCAAAAATAAACATATATACCCAGTATTGGTCCAATTAACTTAAAGGGATAGTAATACCTAAAATGTAAAAAAAAATATGTTGTAGGGTTTATCCCCCTGAGTAAAACAAGAGTACTCCCACTGCTGAGAGATGTTTCATTCAAAAGTTATTAATTTTCAAAGTTGAATTTTTTAGGTGCAATATCACAGTGGCCTGAAATTGTACAGTGGCGCTGTTGCTACACGATCCTATGGACAGCTCTGGTCTCAGGACCATAAATCTCCATAGGATGGTGTAGCAACAGCGCCACTGTAAAATTTCAGGCCACTGTGATATTGCACCTAAAAAATTCAACTTTGAAAATTAATAACTTTTGAATGAAACATCTCTCAGCAGTGGGAGTACTCTTGTTTTACTCGGGGGATAAACCCTACAACATATTTTTTTTTACATTTTAGGTATTACTATCCCTTTAAGGACTGGAGCTAATTAACTAGAAGGAGATCCAGCAGTGTCTATGACAAAAAAGAAAGAAAGACAGAAAGAAAGAAAGAAAGAAAGAAAGAAAGAAAGAAAAAGAAAGAAAGAAAGAAAGAAAGAAAGAAAGAAAGAAAGAAAGAAACATCCTGCTACTGTCATCTCCACTAGAAAAAAAAAAAATGAAACACCACCACAGTCCTTCTTGGTCCATTGCCAATGATTGGCTAACAGAAGGGGTCATGTGTCGGTTATGCATGACTCCTTCTTCTGTACTGTAAATGGCTAAGAGGTGACTTTAATCCAGGGTTCCTTCTTTAACCTGAGGAAATAAAAAGGAAGAAAAGGGGGAGGGGCACTCTTGGTGCTATAAATTCACAACAATTTCCAATCAACACACCACCACCACTGGATGCTTCTCACAAAAAGAAAATGCTGGAAAAACACATATGTGTGAACCTGCATCAGTACTGAAGAAATTCAAATGCTCCCTAACACAGGGTAATTGGACACCCCTCAAAGGCTATATATCTTCCTCGGCAATGGCCTTCTCCAAACTCTTACCTTGAAGATACGGCTAGACAAGATAGGCAGACAAAGAAACAAGATGAAGGCCCCAACAGTGCCTCTCAAATAAGTACAGCAACAATCATATAATAGGAAAATCTAACTCACATTTGACAGTAGTTGAAAGATAGGCATATGCCTCTTCGACTCATTGTCAGGTATGCAGAGGTGCTTAACCTGCCTCTGCTCTGGTGATCCAGATACTCCAACTCATCATTCAAGAGCAAAAAAATTTATTCCTGTAAGACTTCAAAAGTTTCTTCACATAATCAGGCAGATTATCCACAAGATTAATTAATCCACAAGATTAGCTCTCTGGCTCAACAGCTGGGGTATGTAGTTCAGGTCTGGATTGTTCAGTAGGCCTACTCCCACAGTAGAAGAATTACTGAGAGGAAACTGTCAATAGGATAGTTACCACACAAACCCCTGCACTGTAATTAATTTTTCTCTCACAGCATCTGACCAGGCAGGATTGGGGAAGGGGAGAGATCCCAAGGACCCCTTTGCTGGATTTTTATTTTCATTTTTTAAATTAATATGGGGCCTCTGGTTTACATGATAAATGACTGGCTAATGGAGGTGGGGGTTGGGGCATTGCACCAACTCTGGGGTGCATGTTTATATATGTATGTATGTAGGTATAGCTTTAAATAGTACCACCCAGTATACACAGTACTTTACAACAGTAGTATGTTACAATTAAAGGGGTAACAATGTGTCACGATAATAGAAACAATAGGAAAGATCCCTGAAGCAAGGATCTTACAATCTAAATGGGTAACCAGAGACAAACAGCAAGGCATGTAGGTGTATGTTTATATGGCTAATGGAGGGGCATCTGAATAGTTCTAGGGTGCATATTTATTTGGATAATGGCGGGGACAATGCTGGGGTGTCATAATGTGTAGTTTTGTGGCTACCAATGGGTGTGTAGGACAAGGCTGTGGTGTCAGACAATATATGTATGGCAGAGGGTATCCTGGACCCTTTCAAGGGTTTTCGTGAATTAATAAAGGGGTTTTGCACCCCATATTCATTTATATTGTTGTATCTTGTGCTCCAGTGACTCACCATGCACACATGACCCATTTTTAAGGCTTTTCTCATGTCCATTGGTGGATTTTAACATGTTGTTGATTCTATGCGTGGGTCTGGAGGGAGCAGAAATACCAGAAGAAAATGTATCATCATCATGTTTATTAACATTGACCTCATCCAATAGAATAACAAATGGATTAGGTGGTTCCATTGATTTATATGAGCTGAATTCTAGTTGATGTTGCCAAAATTTTGGTCAAACTTACTTTTAAACTATATTTTAATATTCTAATAACTCTGCTTTCCTTAGACATCAGTCAGTCATAGCTTGAGACAGCCTCCATGTGTAATTTGCTGACACAACAACTAATTATTGCTGCTCATAATGCTATCAGGAGGCTCTGTGTGGACTATATAGAAAAAGTTTTTTGCACATGTAAGTTGTACCGTAGAACAGCATTTGCAAACCATTGTCCAACAGTATAGAATTTTCCTGCTTGAGCACAGGTGTTTAATTTATTCATCTTTCTGACTGATTAATCCACCTGTTTTCTGACAGGGAAATCCTTAAAATCGGTTCTGTCATGGGTACTTGAGGACTATGGTTGAGAAAATCTGCCCTAGATGCACCAGAAGAAGGATGCCACTTTTATGTTATCTATTTGGCTTTTATCAGTCATTTATTTTTTTTAAACTTTTTATTTTGTAAGAATCCACTAAAATGAGGGCTGTAGCTGAAGAAGTGAGCAAACTGATTGTTTTTTAATAAAACTAAAATGTGTAAAACAAAAAGTGTTTTTATTTGAGTTTCTTACTTAATTAAATATATTTTAACTACTACACTTTCTTCAGCTCAGGTGTTAGTGGTTGTGGTGAAAGTACTGCCACACCTCAATCTTAAGGGGAGGGAGTTAGAAAGAGATCCCCACTCCCCTGCCCACCAGTCTCCATTGCTTCTTACTGAATGACCTCACCACAGAGCAAAAGTGGGAGATGAGGTGGGTGGGGTCTTATCAACCTCTCTGTTTATTTGGCCATCCCCTCACAGCCCAGGGTCTACCAACATATAAAACAACATCTATTCATTTCTTTCTTGTCTTAATGTTGTTCAGATACTCTTTGAGTTATCAGTGTAATCAACAGGAGACTGGTAGAGTAAAAGTGATACCTTTATTGGATAACTGAGTAGCTCTAGGAAGCAAGCTTTCAAGAAAATGCATGTCTCTTCTTCAGGCATACTTAGAATGAAGACTGAATACAAAATACATAACATGTTACACATTCATGCAAATTGTTTTAACATTTAAATTCCACTGAAAGCAAAATTCTTATCACCAATGTCAGTATAATTTATACTTTGTAGCTGGCTAACCGGTACAATATTTATTTGCCTTTTTATAGGTGAATAGCTCCCGCAAAGATGGATAAGTATATGGAATGCATGGGTTAACCCTCCGAGAGCCAGAGGGATGTGTAACTTGCCACTTACCATGCATTGAGCAGCCCTCTGGCACCTAAAGCATACAAAATATGTTTATTGTGTGGGATAATGTGACACAGTTCAGGTCACAGTTCAAAGTGTTAAACTTGATCATCAGTCTATATTCCCAACTCTTTCTCTCTCTCTGTGCTGGGAATATAAATTGACAACCAGCTGTGGATTGTGAAAGCAGAGAGACATTTATGGTGTACAATCTCAGATATAATGTGCACCTGAATATAATATGCAGGCGTAAAGTACATTATACTCAAGATTAAAGGGGAATACAAGACTGCCTATGTATAATACGGAACCTTGTTTTCCCTTGTCATACACAAAAAAAAGTGCCACTGCCGCAATGCTTCCCTCCCTGCTTATTCATGGCCTCCACTCCCCCTCCATAGCCCAATTTCATTATCATGACATGGTCTCAGCGGGTGGCATGCTTGCATCTGCTGCCATCTTCCAGCATTTTTCTGTCAAGACCTCTTCTGCCTCATCAATGGTAATGTCTTGTGAGGACCGCAAGGTCCTCGCAGGGCAATACCATAGATTCAATGCATATAGCTATGCACATTGGATCTATGATATTGCCCTGTGAGGACCTTGCAGTCCTCGCAAGACATTACCATTGGCGAGGCAGAAGAGGTCCGGACAGGGCAATGTTGGAAGAGGGTAGCAGATGCAAGCATGCCCCCCCAGAGACCATGTCAGGATAACGAATTTGGGCTACGGAGGGGGAGAGGAGGCCATGGATAAGCAGGGAGGGAAGCAGTGCGGCAGTGGCATTTTTTAAATAATTTTTTTCTCTTGTTTAAAATATGCACCCCCCATTTCACATAAGGTGAAGAGGGGCAAAATTGTGCGTATTATACACAATATTTTATGGTACATTATGTTGTATTTTTCCTGAGTTATCTCTATACTGTAGAAGCAGGTTTTTCTATGCTTTTGTAACACTGTATCTTTTTAAATTGTTACAGCCTGCCTGCTTTCACAGGCCAACACAGAAAGCTCTCTGAAAACATAATCAGAATGCTGCCTGTCAGAGGTGTAAATGTTTAAAAAAATAGACAAAAAAACATAACAAGAATATGCAATTTGATTTTTATATTTAATGCACATGCACTGTATTGTATAGCTGTTAGATCCTATAATTTAAATACAATGTATGATCAATAAATCCAGCAAGCTTGCTGTCAGAAGAATAAAAGCATTAGAAAACAGATGAAAATGAAAAAATAAAACATTTATTGCTAATATGAAAAGTGAAAATAAGGAGGAACTGTCCTTTCAACTTGTACCTCACGTTTCCATTTATTTATATACATTTTAAATGAAGTGTGTTTTTAATTGTTTCACAAGTGTTCTTGACAAAAAGGGTATTATAATGACACTAGTGTAAAAGCCCATGTACACGGGCCAAGGTCTGGGTAATGTTAACCCTTTGAGTGCCAGAAGGGTACACAGTGCATTGCATTGCAATGCATTGCATACCCCTTTGATACTTGAAAGGTTAAAAGGCCGCTACCTCACTGCTCCATGCGATGCAGTCTTGTGTTGCCTCACTCACACGATGGGTAGGCAATTTCTGCCTTATTGCTGTTATTGGACTACAACTCACATCATCCTCAGATGGTGGGAGTTGTAGTCTCACAACAGCTGGAGAGACACATGTTCCCTCTTCTGTTATAACAAAAACCTTTCATGGACATATATATTGCCCATGGTGGGAAGACAGGATGATTGCATGAATTCAGCAATGCAGTACAGTGGTATTTAGTACAGCATATCCACTGTGGTGCATACTGAAGGACACACACCACCATTGTAGGACTTTATGACAGCAACCCCCACACTCAAGCCCAATAACATGTACAAGGAAATGTTGTACACTTACACCTTTTCCTCTAGACCAGTTTCTCAAGCAGAAACTGCCCTTTCAAATTCTAGCTCACGTTTCCATTTATTTACATACATTTTAAATTAAGTGTGTCCTTAACTGTTTCACAAGTGTGGAAAGAGGTATTATAATGACATGATTAGGCAACTTCGGCCTTATAGCTGTTATTGGACTATGTATGTATGTATCTTTATTTATATAGCGCCATACATGTACACAGCACTTAACAAAAGTCGAAATAATATAATACAAAAATGCAGAACAGGGTTAAGAGCATTAAGTTTAAGTGTAATCATTACATTATTTGTGGGGGAAAGTGCAGCAAGGGAATCCTAGACTGAGAAAGGGACCCTGCCCCAAGGAGCTTATAATCTAAGCTGAATTCATAATGACAAACAGAGACAGTGGTAGGAGGATGATTATAAGTGCAGGTACAGGTGTGGTGAAAGAAGTGCAGAAGGATTCTGCTGTGACTGTCAGTGTGCAAGAGGAGGACATTGCTATTGATATGACTTCCTAAGCAGGTGGGATTTGAGGAGATACTTGAAAGTGATGAGTGTGGATGATTGGCGAATGGGGATGGGGAGGGCATTCCAGAATCGAGTAGCAGCCAGCGAGAAAGATTGTAGTCGAGAGATGGCTTGAGTTGTGTAGGGAGAGGACAGGAAGGAACCTTGAGAAGACCGTAGGGGATGGGAAGGGGTGTAGCGGGAGATAAGAGCAGAAATGTAAGAGGGTTCTGAGGAGCAGAGAGACTTACAGGAGAGTAGGAGAATCTTGTGAGAAATACGATACTTTATAGGTAGCCAATTGAGGGATTTCAGGAGGAGATGAGATGGAATGTATCTGGGAGCAAATGTGGTGATTCTTGCAGCTGAATTGATAACAGATTGAAGTGGAGAAAGATGAGAAGCAGGAAGACCGGAGAGTAGAATGTTGCAGTAGTCAAGTCTAGAGAGAACGAGTGCCTGAGATAGTGTTTTGGCCGTTGATAGGCAGAGGAACGGACGTATTTTTGGGAGTTGTAGTCTGACAACAGCTGGAGAGACACATGTTCTCTCCTTTCATGGACATATGCATTGTACATGGTGAGAAGACAGGTTGATGGAATGAATTTGGCAGTGCAGTGCAGTGGCTGCACCGCATGGTATTTACTACAGCATATGACCACTGTGGTGCATACTGATGGATGCACACCACAATTGTATGACTTTTTGACAGCAAGCCCCACACTCTAGCCCAAAAACATGTGCAGAGAAATGTTGTAAGCTTTCATCATTTCCTCTAGGCCAGTTTCTCCAGCAGTTTGCCATGGCACTTTGGTGTGCCATGGATGCCAACTCAAGGTACCCCACCTTAAAAGTCAAGTTTATAGTGTATATTTATGGAAATTATTATGTATTGTATCGTACCCTTCATTAATCCTTGTGAAATGACCTATAAAATGTTGGGAATTCCCTGAAAATTTTAGATTGCATGTTTGGCATGCCTTGATCTATAAAGATTGTGAACCACTGCTCTAGGCCTTTCTTAATTCATTGGGCTAAGCAAGGTATGGAGAAAAGGACATCCCCCAAAATACGCACAGACTGATCCCCTTGTACTCACCTTGATTCAAGCAACATTATGGGGAGGAAATCTATCATAGGTAGCTTAGTAAAATGATATTTGGCAAGCATAGAAAGTAAAAATCGATTCCTGTGCTTGATTTAGCACAGAACTGGTTCTATTCATTCACCCCATTGTGCTAAGAAGATTAAAGACAATCCTAAATTAAAAGCCATTTCTTACATTTCTAGAACAGAGCACGGTGAATGCTTGTGAGTTATGGTGCAAAAGGCCACGCTGCCCCTGTAATTGATCATAACTCTCTAAGGATAATGGGCCTAGAGACACAGATTAGATTGCATTTTATTTTAACCTGAGTCTTCATTGAAACTAGTTTGTTATGGTCTTTTTAAAAGGAAATAATTTCAAAATTGCAAAGCAAGTAGGTCTGCTTCACATAAATCCATCATGGTTTGATGTTGACATTAATCTTCCATCCTTGCAATCCTGCTTTTCAGGGGACAACTTATCAATTGCTATAAACTTCTCTCTGCTGCTAAACCATCCACGGACACGGATAATACCAGAAGCTGTGCTTCACAATTTAGCAAATCTTACCAGTTGGAAACAAGCCTTCAGCAACTCAGTGATCACATGAGCAGCAGCACAGTTTTTTGTCTCCAGGAATTAAGTGGTTAAATATTTTTTCTTTTAGAAACAGACTCTGGAGAGAAACAGTAAGTGGTGAGGAAGCTTAATAGACTTTTTGAAAAGGAGGCTATATAGAATAATATAGGGATTAAAAGTTTATTTAACCTATTAGATGCTAGATATTCAAGCATATAAGCTATTGATACATACTCAAAGAACAATTATTAATGGAATGAGTTGGCAGTCAAAATATTTTACTTTTCAAAATATAGCAACAATAGCAAAAATGCTCAGTATTGCCCAGGGAAAAGTTCAGGCTATTGCACACAGACAAACCATTGTCAGTCACATTGTAGTCAGTCTGATGTACTAAAATGAAATAGTTCACATGAATTTAATATAGCTCAAAACCCCTTGAATGATTAAGAGTCTTCCAAGGCATTGTAAAATAAAACACTCAAGACCTGTCTGGCATTTAAACAAGACATTATTTAAATCAGTGGGATATTTTATTTTTCTAACAGCAAAAACACAACATATTGATGCACATTCATATTTATCAACATTAACAACTTACTCTGTGGCATATTGCCTGCTCATAACAACTTTATTAAAGATGAGGTTTTAATCACATAATATGACCATACCATGCTAAGCTTGCCACCATGCCATGTTACCCCATTATCGGCAATTCCTAATCTTACTATGCTATTACTATGAGCTGAATCTCTCCTAATTTAATCATTTATTAGCCTTAATTTACTTTACCCACAGAGTCAGCTTTACACACTGATGAAGAGAGACTCTCTTACAGGAATTATTTAGTATCCTAAAGACAATGATCAGTGGCATGGTGGAAAACTTAGCATATTATGTGACTAAAATCTCATCTTTAATATAGTGAAGATAAGCAGGCAAAATGCCACAGAGTAAAGGGTTAATGCTGATTAAATATGGATATGCACAAATATGTTATGCTTTTGCTTTTAGTTATTTTGATCAAAATTGGGTGCACTTTTAAATACTTTATTTTCTTTGGTTGTGCTTACCAATAAACCTGGACTGGAATTGTGCATGTGGAAGTTATGGCCAGGTTCTGTCGATTTAAGCACCCCCCCAAACACACACACACACACACACACACACACACACACACACACACACACACACACACACACATTCCCACAGGTGCAATGACACTAAATAATACCTGTCAGAGAATTTCTCTTCATCAATCAGTAAAATTAGAATAGATTCAGCTCTCAGGATAAAGTAAATTAAGGTTAGTAAATGAGTAAACAGGAGAGATTTAGCACTTAGGACAAAGCATATTAACATTAACTTTGAATGCCAGAGGGGTACACAATAAATTGCTTCTCAATACATTGTGCAACCCTCTGGCACTCAAAGGGTTAAGGTCAAGGCTTGCGTATAATGGAGTGGCAAGCTTAGCATACTATGACCATATTAACATACCTGGGAACTTCCAGCTGAGGGCTACCCGGAGGGGAGTCCTCTGTTCAGCAGGGGGTGACAAAAATGATGCTAATCTCGTCAAAAAGGGGCGGGGCTTCACGCGAGCGGGGGGGGGTGCTTAACCCTTTGAGTTTCAGAGTGGTACGGAATGCATTGCAAAGCAATGCATTCCGTACCACTCTGGCACTCAAAAGGTTAAAAATGTCACACATAAGGCTAGGGACAGAAAAACAGCGGGAGAAAGAGTGTAAGTGGGTAGAGTTTCAATAGAAACTCCCCACATCCGGAGTAATCAGCCTCTCCCCCGGAGACCCGGTAAATCTCTGTCAGAACCGGAGTCTCTGGGGCAAATCCGGAGAGTTCCCAGGTATGCATATTAATATAATGTTGTTAAATAGACAAAATGCTACAGAGTAAAGGGTTAATGCTGATTAAATATGTATGTGAATCAATATTTGGTGCTTTTGCTTCTAGCTTGTAACTATTTTGGTCATGCAATGCACTCTAGGCACCCTTATCTCCACCCACAGCCACACCCTTGCTCCTCACATGACCCTACCCCCAGTCCCATTCACTGTTTACTGGCTCAGAAAATACTATTGACCTATAACAAGTAAAGACAACAAAAATGCTTTAACCCATTGGTTGCTAGGGAGATTGCATTGGGGTTGGAGATAGCATCCAAGGGGTTAAACAATAGTCTATAAAATTATTTATAAACTGGTGCAGGGAATCAAGATTGTTCTGGCCACACCCACAATTCAGAATGTGGGTGTGGCCAGCACTGCTGAGACGCCTCTCAAAATTTGGAGCTCTAGGCAGTTGCTTACTTTGCCTATTGAGAGTTCATCAGCATCACTGGGGGGAATTTACGAATCTGCCAGTACAGGCAACACGTCAGCACTTTCTCTCTTATCCCTATATTACCTCCCCCACTCAAAGACACTACCCTTTCAGCGCTAGAGGAGGCAGGCAATGCATTGACCACCTCCTATAGCACTGAAAGTGTCAGTGATTGGGGGAGGTAATGTAGGACTAGGATGGGAATTTATTTCAGTGTCATCAATGTTTTTTTCAGGTGATAGGGAAAGACAAACTCATTAGAACACATTGTATGAAGTGTAGAAAGCAATGAAGGAACTCTCCACAAATCCCCAAATTAAAAGCACAATGCATAAAAGTCAGACATGCTAATTCATTCTGTACTTTAAATGTGGATTCGTGTGTAGTCAACATTATTGCTAATAATACCCACATATAAACTAATTTTCCAAGATGAAGTTGACACTTTACATGCAAAATTTGACCAAAATATGTCCAAGCATAACTAATACATTTACCAAATCATATGGCTTACATACTGCTTCATATTAGATGATCCAGTTATGTCATTACTGACTTCCAATGATCACTATTAGGTGACGCCTGCCATGAGTGGCTAAAGACCTTGTGGCCATGTGGCTTTATAATTATGTAATAATCTGATAGATGCACAGTGTACATTATATTATTGCAGTCAGGAAGGGATGGCTCTTTCAGGTCAATATGGCCTCTGTGGGACAGGCCACTATTTTCCTTCATTGTTTGTTTGTCATGCCTACATCTTCCTGCCCAGGCAAGGACTTGTATAAACAGATGGTATCTACATACCAAAAAGCGAGATAGATGCCTTTGATTATAGGCTAGCTTTGTTTGTATGTAAACTAACAGCCCCCTCAGTCATAATACATACAGTGCCAAATGGGCTTGAACAAACAGGAGTTACTATGGTCTTTGCTTGATCAGGCCTGGGGGGAAGCTGCTCTGGGCAAGGACATACAAATCAGATGTCCAGAATCTGGCTATGAGAAGGTTAGCATCTAGCTAAACCAGTTGTTACAGCTTTTGGTTAAATCTTGTTGCTACATCTTGTGGATACATCTTTTTCTGTGTGCCTGTTGTAACCCTGTGAGGAATGACCACCTTACTCACAGTAAATCTATTTTTATAATAAAAGAAGAAACTCCCTGTCAGTCTTAGTTAAGGAATACATCCTGCAAGGTAATAATCATACCTGGGAACTTCCAGTTGAGGGCTACCCAGAGGGGAGTCCTCTGTTCAGCGGGGGGTGACAAAAATGACGCTAATCGCATAAAAAAGGGGTGGGGCTTGATGCGAGTTGGGGGGCAGGGCTTAAAGGTGTCACACAGAAGGCTGGGGGCGGAGGAACAGTGGGAGAAAAAGCAGATATGGCAGAGTTTCAATAGAAACTCCCCACATCCGGAGGAATCAATCTCTGCCCCGGAGACCCAGTAAAGCTCTGGAACTCCGGAGAGTTCCCAGGTATGGTAATAATACTGCAGATAATATACCCCTAGACAGAGCTGGAAGGTGTGTCGGCACCTGGGTAACCCTTACATCCCCCCTAAATATAAGCATATTAATTCCGACAGGCCTCAAAACCTGGGATGTGTCCACCTTCTTGGAACACAGTCCATAGTTGTAGAGGTCTTCCCCACCCAATGCTATTATTGCACAATGCCCAAATAATACAATAGTTAAACGGAGTTTTTCATTTTCATTTACTCAAGTAACTTGGACTGATTATAGATGTGGACTTGACTGTTAAAAAGCGTTTTCAAAATCACCCAAGTTTTTCCAGTCTGTGATTCCATGAAACTCCAACTGTGAGAACCAATACTGTCCATCTACTCGGCCAAATAAAGCAAAACATCTCTAGGGTCATATTTCCTGAAATTCTACCAGTACCCTGCACTATACAATGAGTACAATAGGAAAGCAGAAAGTTAAAGGGATAGTAATACTTCGTTTTATCTTTATTTTATTTTGTATGCATTAAAAAAACATGAAGAACGATATGTCTTATCTCTCAAACCTTTATGGTTTGAGAGATATTCACAAGCAAAGTTTCCCCCTCCCGCCCCTTTTACCTAGTGTAAGCCATCTTTTCTCAGATGTGGAATGCAGTACATAGACCAGACAGATAACAGCAAGGGACAATATTCTTCCTATCAGAACCATGAAAGCCCTGCCCCCCTTGACAAGCTTTTCAGCTTTTTCCCTTATCTTAATTGTAGATTTTCCCTCTCTGCAGTCTACCTGGGCACCTCCCTTCTGCTCTGGCTGATCAGTGTTACATCAGTAAAAGGGGCGGGTGGGGGGGATACTTTGTCATTGAATTACTCTTGAACTATAACTCTGACAGTATTGAAATAACACTCTCCAAAGTCCAAATACTATGATGAATAATTACTAGTGTTGAGCGAGCGTGCTCGGCCGATGCTCGGATCGGCTCGAGCATCGCTCTGCTCGGCACATGGCGGTACTCGTCGAGTACCGCCATGTGCTCTCCCGCCATGTTCGGGTGGCGGGGATCTGTGCCGGAAGAGGCACAGATCAGAAGACGCTCCGCTGGACCACCAGGGACTGGAGGTACGGGGGCATTGCGGAGATGAAGGGGGCATTGCGGAGATGAAGGGGGACATTGTGGAAGAGGGGCATAGACTCTATGCCCCTCTTCCACAATGTCCCCCTTCATCTCCGCTATGCCCCTCTTCCACAATGTCCCCCTTCATCTCCGCTATGCCCCTCTTCCACAATGTCCCCCTTCATCTCCTCTATGCCATAGAGGAGATGAAGGGGGACATTGTGGAAGAGGGGCATAGCGGAGATGAAGGGGGACATTGTGGAAGAGGGGCATAGCGGAGATGAAGGGGGACATTGTGGAAGAGGGGCATAGAGGAGATGAAGGGGGACATTGCGGAGATGAAGGGGGCATACAGAGATGAAGGGGGCATAGCGGAGATGAAGGGGGGCATTGACCAGGCACCCTCCCCTCATCAGAGCAGGGGGTGCCTGGTGTAATGCTCGTGTCGCCCCATTCATTTGAATGGGGCTCGGGTGCTCGGCCGAGCACTCGAGCCTCAGGGGGTGCTCGGTCAGAGCACCCGAGCACCCGAGCATCGGGGTGCTCGCTCAACACTAATAATTACAGCTGCTTTTATTTTGAAACATTTCTATCCATTTAAATGCATGACTATTGACTTGGTGCAAGTAGGAGAGGTTTGGGTTTCTAGAGCACTGGGCTGTCCTTTAAAGAAGAAATGGATTATACCTTAGTGTAAAAGGGCTACTATGCTAGGGACGATGGTAGGAGGGATAGAGGACACTTAAAATGTCTTTTTTTGTCTCTAACCCAAATGCATTACGTTACATTTATTATAGATAAATGTAAGGTTATAAGTTTCCGTTAGAGAAAAAAGAATTTTCCATAAACACTAAATGGGAAATTTAGTTAGAGAATTATTAAGATGTACTTAGAGACAACAGTGTGTATTGTCACCCACCTGCTGAAAGAGACAATAGAGTACTATCATGTTTAAAAAGGGATATAGATGAATGGGATCGAAATATAATTATACCTATTTATAAATCTTTGCTAAGACCTCATCTAGAATATGGATTACAGTTCTAAGTGGTAGTTCTTAAAATGGATTGGAGAAGGCAGAGCCATGCAACAAAGCCGATAGGGGGAATGGAAGATTTTAGTTATAAAGAGAGACTAGTCAGACTGGGCATCTTTACATTTAAGATGTCTAACAGTGATATGATTACTATATCCAAATATAAGTTCTCTGGGAAACTCTCTCGGAAACTATTTACTCAATGAGTTGAACAAATTTTACTTCAGATTATCTTTAAGGGCGTTTGACTGGTGGTTCAGACCCCTAAAAGTCACATCCAATAAAATATCTCTATTGTGTGGTAGGAAAACATGCTTGAGAGACTGAATGTTGAAGATTATGCAATTATCAATACATTTGCATTGTAAAAAACATAATGCTGTATTCAGGAAGCTAAAGAGGTATAATTGAAGGGAAAATCCACTGCATCATTAGGGAGAAATGAAATCTTTCAAAATTCCCACTGACGTTAATAGGAACTGCTATTCTTTTTATTTTTCTCTCCAAGTGAATTTGGCTTGCTCCAGAATTGCCCCTCTTTAGCTTTCTGACTGCAACCTAAAGGTGATTTTTATCCATTCCAGGACACCAGGGTATATGAATGAATATAATTCTATGCTAAATCAGGTAATGGAATCAGTTTTCTAGTCTTACCCCTGCCTTATGCCAATTTAAGCTACCTGTGCCACACATTCTCCACTTAGCATCTCCTGTGCCAAGGGAAATACATTTGGGCAGTATGTGAGCATTCCATTCCTCTATACCTTATTTAATTCTAAGTATCATCAAGTGGCACAAAAATGGATGAATGTAAGGGGAAGGAGCTATGGCAACAAGAAAAAGTGTGGGCGAAAGTTCTTGCCGTGTTCCCACGAGAAATTCCATGAAAACCATGTTGTTGTCCACTTTTTCGCTAGAAAAAACACTTTAAAACCATCAATTAAAATCTTCTCATTTTATGCCCAATGGCCAAAATTCTTCTCCGTTTTTTCAATGGCTAGAAAGAGTCCACCCAATGATTTACGTGTTTTTCACCTTTTTGCTATAAAAATGTGACATATTTGTTGAAAGGAAACACATTAGAAGCAGCTACAGAGCGAGGTAGATGTGCTGTGCTGTTCTGCTGTGATCTTTTAGAAATATTGAGACAGGAGAGGCTCGTATTGACTGCTATCACTATGAGCAAGTATAAATCTAATAAAAGGGGGAACTGGAAGGACCCTTATATGTCCACTGAGTCTGAGGAGGAGGAGAAAGTGAGCACAACTGAACCAATGCTGTCCAGTCCCCCTACATTCTTGGGGAATTTAATGGGAAGAGAAGGAGAAAAGGGTAGTAATAGTGAGAGCAGGACAGGTCAGCTGCCTGTGCCTGCTGCCAGATGTGCTGCTCCTTCTGCCAGCATTGCTGTATCTGCTGCCACTAATGCTGTGCCTGCTGTCAGACGTGCTGCCCCTGCTGCTGCCATTGCTGCCCCTGCTGCCACTAGGGCTGTGCTTGCTGTCAGACATGCTTCCCCTGCTTCTACCAGTGCTGTGCCTGTTGCCAGTGCTGAACCTGCTGCCGCCAATACTGTGCCTGCTGTCATATGTGATACCCAGCTGCCACCAGTGCTGTGCCTGCTGCAAGTGCTGTGCCTGCTGGTAGTACTGAACCTGCTGCCACCAGTGCTGAACCTACTGCTAGAGTGTATTGTAATACTCAGGAGGGGGAAGGGGAGAAGCTGATGTCAAATGTGACAGCAAAGGATACTAAGTCACACTTGCCATCCCCAAGCAGTGTGCCAGTGCTAATACTACTACTACGAGAAGTTTGTTAGCATTAGGAGTGAAGAAGGAGGTAAACAATATTCTCATATTAATAGTAGCTGTGAGGAGGAAGACTCTGGGGCTAAACTTGATGTGGTTGGTGTTTGTAGTAGTAGTAACAGTAATGGTGAAGCAGCCTGTGGGACTAGTGTTAGGGTAGTGGTAGGGGAAGCATTTTAGAGCATCCAGACTAGTTATCAAGGGAGCCCGCACCATTCCTCTAGCTCTGGGAGTCCCCTTCCCTTCACTATAGTGTCCAAATGGAACATGATCCTGAGGAGGCCAGAACTGTTGGGGGAAAGCAGGCACAGAAATAATAATACCAACACCAGGAGGACAGATCAGCTACCTGTGCCTGCTGTTACTGCTGCCAGTCCAACCTTCTTCATGTCACCAAGAAATGACAAGTGTGACATTAGGGAACCCTCTGTCACATTGTTCGTCACCTCCTCCAAGCAGCAGTGAGATGTCTGTAATAGAGCAGCAGCATGTAGGGACTAGTGGTGGTGGTGATGATGATGCTGGAGAAGCTGGGGTGGGAGAGCCATTGATGCATTTTAACAGAATCTGAGAAGGAATGGGAGACAGGATGAGGATGGGTATCACCACCACTAGCAATTAGCTTTTGTAACTTGTGGAATTTGCAACTGCTTTAATTTCTTCTGCTGTGTTGCAAGGACAACAGGATGCCAAGGTGCAAGCTAGTGTGCCACAGACCACCGTGGACATAGTGGGAATGAGGTCAACAAGTGATGTGGGTCTAGGACAGGTTCCACTTGCCAGCAGCAGCAATACTACTGGTCCTTGTTGCAGTGTTGATTTTGAGGCAGTAGCAGCAACAGCAGTAAAATCATCTGCTGCCACAACAGTTAAGGGGAATGTTGAGGAGAAGAAGAAAGAAGCCATTCTTCTCCACCTGTTCCCTATCCCCTGAAATCATGGGTGTGGGACTATTTTTCTCTTGGGGCAAGCACTGTGCAGTCATCACCAACGGCACTGTGCACAATTTGTGACAAGTCAGTGAGAAGGGGAAAGGAGGGAACGCACCTTGGCACAACTGCCCTGATAACACACATGAAAAACAGACACCATGACATTTATGTTAAACATATTAAAGATAAACACCCTCCACAGAAATCAAGCACCGCTGTTGCTGTGTCCCCTGACTCTCCAGAAAGGAAACAAGAGGTGAGGCAGAGTTCTCCACCTGTTCCCTATCCCCTGTATTCATGGGTGTGGGACTATTTTTCTCTTGAGGTACGCACAGTGCAGTCATCACCAATGGCACTGTGCACAATTTATGATAAGTCCGTGAGAAGGGTAAAGGAGGGAACACGCCTTGGCACAACTGCCCTGATAACACACATGAAACACACATGAAACACAGACAACATGACATTTATGTCAAACATGTTAAAGCCAAACACCTACCACAGAATTCAAGCACTGCTGTTGCTGACAGAAAGGCAATAAGAGGCAAGGAGAAGATCAAAGAGGAGGAAGAATAGAGAACCTAGCCAGAGACTGGAAGTTCCATAACGAGCAAAACAACTAGCTTGCCATCACCTTCTTTGTCTAGGGTAACTACATCTTCTGCCAATCCACCTCGTTCAACGTTACCTTCCCCGCTAAATGATAGCCACTCTGTTGCTGTTAGGATGTGACAGTTCGTCTCCACCCATTGCGCAGTGTGTGGTGCACTGAACACACATGCCAGTGTGGTGGAGGAGAATCGCAAGCAGGGCATCGAGCGGCATCTGAGATGAGTCAGGGAGGGTTCATCATTAATACTAATCTGTCAGAAAGTTGTCCTTAGCGGGGTCTGGACAAGGGGTATAGTGACAGCTGCAATACTTGGTTTCTGGGGTCATGGTGTTTGGATACAGTTGTGCCCCCACATTGCAGTTGCTGATGAGAGGCACCGTTCCTGCTCTCAACAGAAAAATGTCTATTCTAATAACAACACACCCATGATTCTGGAGGAGGGGCAGGTGGAGAAGAATTATTGGCCAACTTATTCTTTTCTCCACATATACTGGGGGCTACTTATTGTGCTGCTACTGCCTCAGGCACATCACATATCAACCGTGTTACTGTTGTTGTTAATCCCATTCCCTTTCAGCTGCCTAATCATCCTGCTGCTTAAACAACTGAGCAGAAGCAGCAAGAACACCAGTCGTAAATTCCGCATCTACATCAGGGCATTTGTCAATGGCCAGTGGCCAATGACCAACAGGACATCATATGCTGGCACTAGGCCAGAAGGGCATTTTTTTTCATCAGTCCATGTGCTTTAAAAAAAATAAATAAAAAAAAAATAGTCTTACAAAAAAAAATAAAAAATGTTTGGGAGTTTGTTTTTAACAAGCCTATGTCTTACAAATCAGTGTTTCCTTGGGGCTTGTGCCAAATAGCTTAAGTCCTGCAAATCAGTGTTTCTTCAGGGCTTGTGCCTCTAAGAAGTCTAAATCCTACGAATCAATGTTTCCTCTACAAAATACTATATCAGGTGAAGTGTCAGTCCCTCCCAGTGGCAGCTTATGACAGGGGGTTCCTATCTCTATCACTTTACATACAAATGTCTTATTTTTCTATTAACTGTCACCCAGTACCAGTCAAGAACCCCCCCCAAAAAAAAATCCCTGTTCAACTGATTAATCCACCAATCAACACAGACCCCTTTTATACCATGTCTTATGGGTTTTTTTTATTTCTATTTAGGATTTATTTTGTACTAACTGCCCCCCAATCCCAATAAACAAACTCTTCCAAGCAAAACATTCCCTGTTCAACTGATTCTTTCCCCATATTCCACTAACACAAGCACCCTCATGCCACTTTTATACTATACCTTTGAGAAATAAAATAGCATTTGCTATGTGCTGTGTGTAAATTCAGTGTTCCCGTTGATTTCAATGGAATAAGCTAAGAAAAAAGCTGAAAATCTGCACTTTTCAAGGAAGTGCCATTATTCATCAGTTTCAGTTTGAGGAGAAAATTTTCGCCCATCCATAAACAAGAGACTTGTCCTGTATTTGAACAATGCTGTAATGTTCTGGTATCCTCTATATTATGATACTGGGTACTTTGTTAAAAGCGCTAACCTATGAGTGACTGACCAATTTGTCATATGTTATAGGATAATTTTTATTAAGCATTTATTGTTTCTGCTGATTGGGACCTCCTATTTTTCTAACTTACTGCTCATCTTCCTCATCTGTTTAGACCTAGATGATTGTAACTGAATTCACCTAGTGTTTTATTAGGATATCTTTCTGGCAACAAAAAGGGTTAAAGTTCATTTTGGTCCTTTTTGTTTAAAAATGATTATTTAATTTAAAGTACATTTAATATGCTAAATTACTTAAGATAATATATCTCATTGGAGCATGAAGGTGTTAATTCCCAGAGATTCATTTTCTAATCCCGGATAAATAAAATTGGCACCTATATCTGGCTAGCGAGGCCTTGTGTAAGGGCTCATTATACATAAACTCCAGGATAGAGGTTTAAATCAGCCAATATGTCACAGCTTGATGGATAAGTGAGCTTCAAGCCATTTATTGGTGGGATTTAGCAAACTCTGGAACATATTTAGGATTCAAGAGCTTTAGCTATTTGAATGCCAGAGGCAATGCATTGGATTCCTCTCTGACACCAAAGGGTTAAGTCAATCGGGTTTTTTATTTGCCCCCTACAGTGCATATTCTTTGCTCCTGCTCCACTTTTCATCTGTGCATATTCCCCAATGAGACAATAATAAGACAATGTCAGTTCCTTATTTATATTGATAATATAGTTCAGTAGCTGCTGTTCTGATGAGTATTTTCCAGCATATGCACAAGGGGCATAAGGAGGAGCAGTGCAGGGATGAGGGAGTAAAGTGGTAGTTGAAAAACTGACTGCAGCCATGATTGCCGCAGAGTGTGCAATAAATTATGATGATCTATCTCCTTTGTCAAGGTACCACCATAAGTTCCACCACCACACAAGTACAATACAAAACCCTGTAAGAAGAATATTGAACATGATAAAGAGTTACATTCTAGTGTTGATGACGGCATAATGGAGGAAGATATAGCAGCTCAACCAACTGCTGCATTTGACAGCGAGACAAACAAGTGCCAAAACACCTGTCCTCAAAATAATAGCTAACTCTGTGAAAGCAGAGGTAAGAACAATTTGTTTGAGACCTCTAAAAGCTTAGAGGAATATAAGGGTAGTGGGAAAGAAGCAGTGGGCGATGCAGAGATGGTGACTGATAATGACAATGAGGATGTAGATTTAGAATACATCCCTCCAGCATCCCTTCTTCTTAAGATTCAGAAGAAGTTGGGAGTAAGAGAGATGATGACATGGCCAGAAAATTAGCTGAAAGGCAAGGATCAATTTTCCACCACTGAAAAGGAGCACTGTGTCTGTCTATAAACTCATTGAGAAAACAACTGGAAACTCTGACCCTGTAGAAGCAAAGATGCCTAAAAATATACAGTCATCCTGTTAGTCATCATCAGCATTGTCACTGTTTCCAAGTCCAAGCCCCAAGTTTTGCTGAGTAACTAGAAACAACACCACAGGTTACTGACATCCACAACCTTAGCTATGATGAGTGCCTCTGAAGTGCTGCACCTTTGACATGTAGTAGTAGTAGAATTGCATCAACATCTAGCCCCAGTTGTAGTAGCAGCCCCTCAGGAACCCTGCAGTTCATGAATTCCCAGTATGGAGATACTTCACTCAGGATCCAAAAGTTAAGCATGTTGCTATCTGTTGTCTGTGCAAAAAAGCATGTGAGCAGGGAGAAAGCAGGCTTATACCTAGGCAACTCCTCAATGAGATCCGACCTGAAGCACAACCACAGGTCTGACTGGGAGACACGCTATCAACAGGTCAAAGGTGCCACAACTAGCAGAAGTACTCCAAAAAAGTTCCCAGGGCTCTGGGGCAGATAAGAGAAGTAGTGATGATATTGATGTGTCTAAGAGTGTGCCACTGCCAACAGTTAATTCCAAATAACACCCATGGCTCCTGTTGCACTTTGTTTGCCGCAAGAGATGGCAAGAGTCATATACTGCCCACACATGCTGCCTCCACGTCACCACCTGCTCTAGTCATTTTGTTAAAGCAATAAAGTTACAGGGTTCTTCCACATTGTACTGCCAACCCACACATACCGAGTTCCTGGGAAGGAGTCACAAACTTCACAAAAACAATCCCAAAGTATGCTTGTAGAATGGTATGGTTGCCAAGATGTTGGCAGTGGACATGATGCCATATTCTTTTGTAGAAAGCCAAGGCTTCAGAGAACTGATGTCATGTTTGTGTATTTCCACTCTGGCATATACCAAACCACAGTTATTTTTCCAGGATGGCTATGCCAGAATTATACAAGCAGGTGGTTATGTGGTGGGCAAAGGTTGGAAAGTTAGTACGGCAAGAAAATCTTCCTGACAACAGATATGTGGACAAGGGCAAAGCACAGACTATATGATTGTGACTGCTCACTGGGTTTCCCTCCCAACACCAACAGTGGGCAACACTAGCTTACGGTATCAGCTGACAGCCAGTAATCGTGCCTCTGGTTCTGGCAGTATAATTAAAACCAGAAGAAGGATAAACCATACCATCAGCAGGCCACCTTGTGTTTGCAGAGTTTTGAGAGACAGTCCCACAAAGCCACAGGTGTTTTCAGTAAACTAGAACAGGTAATAGAGGAATGGCTTGTATCACACTCCATAAAAACAGGCTTTGTGTCTGCTGATTAGGAATGGGTGAACATTTTACCCTCAACACAGAAATAGGCAGAAAATGGCACTTCCCATCTAGCGGGAAATTTCCTGCAAAAAGTGTAGGTTTCCTGATTTTTTCGCCAAACTCATTGCATTGAAATCAATGGGAAGGCTGAATTTCTACCCACCACATGGCACATTTCCATTCTTTCCCTGTAAGCAGCCTATAAAAGAGGTAGCAGGTTCCCACAGCATGCCATTCTGGGTTTGTGAGAGGAAGAGAGAGAGCAGCTAATTTTTGAGCTAGAGAAGATAGGCAAGTGAAGCTTAGTTTAGGGAGTCTTTTAGTTAGGTCATTTGTTATCTGTATTAAGGGAGACTGGGGCACTCTGGGGGAGAAGAAGGGAGAAAGGAGGTTGACTCCAAATATCCCAAAATTTGGTGTGACTGACTGGCAAGACATAAGCAGCTGTGATCCAAGCTCCTTCCTAATATGGCTGTTATTATCTGGAGCAAAGGAGGTTGACTCCAAATACCCCAACATTACTGAGCTTTCTGTTATTATCTCTGTGTTGGATGTGCCTGGGGTGTGAGAAGAGAGCAGAGGAGGTTGATCCCAAGTACCCCAACATTCTTTCAGACTGATTTAATTTGAAGACACAGACAGTTGAGGTACACTTTCCTTGCTGATCTTGTTTTTATTATCATCGTTTTGGATGTATCTGGCTGTGTGAGAAGGGAGAAAAGAAGGTTGACACTAAATACCCCAATATTCTTCAGACTGATTTTTTTAAACACGCAAGCAGCTGTGGTGTAATTTCCTTCTGATCTTGCTGTTATTATCTCTCTGTTGCTCATGTCTGGGGGTATAAGAAGGGAGCAAAGGAGGTTGACCCCAAATACTCCAACATTCTGCCTGACTGACAGGCAGCTGGATAGTGATAAGATAGGGTGAACAACAGTTTAATAAATTATATTAACTGAAAAATAAATCAACGTCTTTCCCCAGATTTCCCCAGCACAGAGATAATAGCAGCAAGATCAGCAAGGAAATTGGACCACAGCTGCCCGTGTCTTTCGAATCAAATCAGTTACCTATACGACAAGAAAATCCAACTGACAACAGATATGTGCACAGAGCACAGATGATATGACTGTGAATGGTCATGGTATTTCCCTCCCAGTCCCACCACAGCCAGTGTAAACACTATCCTACAGCATCAGGTGACAGCCAGTATTAGTGTCTCTGGTTCTGGCAGTGTGATTAAAAGGCAGCAACAGGATATCCCATACCATCGGCATGCTGCCTTGTCCATGCAGGGTTTACAGAGACAGTACCACAAACCCATAAATCTCTTAAGTAACCTAAAGCATGTGACAGAGAAATGGCTTGTACCCCGTACCTTAAAAGCTGGTTTTGTGTATTCTGATCATGGCTCCAAATAATCAGAGCCTTGAGAATAGGTTATATGGTACATAAGCCCTGCTTTGCCCATGTGCCAAATTTTGTTGTGACCAAATTCATGGCATGATCCAGAACCCTCAGAGAGATGCTGCTGAATAGCTCTCACAAAATCTGTGTCCATTTTATCTGCTCCTACAGTGCTCACAACCCTCTATATGCCATACAAGAGCGTAATAACCTGCTCCATTATAATAACTGCTGTAGGAATATATATATATATATATATATATATATATATATATATATACAGAAGGAAATGGGCACTCCTAAACAATGTCTTAATAGATTTGCAAATGCCTCGGTGCAGTATATCCAATTGAGTAATTAATAAAACAAGAAATGGTACAATGTCCATGTAGGGAAAAAGCACTCAAAGGTCTTCCTTTGTAGCATTGCGTTTATTGTCAACGTTTTGACCCCCTGGAGGGCCTTCCTCAAGACAACCAGAACATACCCCCAAGTGCCCTTATATACAATGCATTAGTGTTAAAAGCCCACCAAACTGTAATTCGGTTGGGCTCCCTGATGTTACCACGTGTAACAGTAACTGTAAGTTAGCTGTAAATGCTGGGTAAAGTGGCCCGCATTCTAAATGTAAATGCCGTTATCCCAAAACACACAACACAAAAAGACCCATTTGTACACTAGCGTGTTGTGAGCACATAACACATTATTTACACAAAAGTACAATATAATACAAAGTCGATCAATGGCTATGAAAGCCGCTGCTGTACCCAATCTCTTGTTGTTTGAATTGGTATGTAGTTTGTAACGGGATTATAAAAGAAGAAAAAAAGGTCAACATGTAACATCTTAACCCTTAGGTATAGAAAAATAGCCACTGCTACCATCAGAGATGGCAAATGTTCAGCTTATAATAATGCAACATTGGTATATAACCATTCAGTCATTGTTATATTGAAGAAATGACAGGTTCCCCTGGTCTCACACTGAACACATACAGACTAAACAGTGTGAAGACCAGGGGCAGGCTGGCCTGGGGGCAGGGGGGCAATTGTCACCCGGGCCGCGGGGCCACTAACTGTAATGGGCTGGTGCATTGATACAAATAAATAATTGTCACTGGAGCTGGACATTTGCCATGTGCTTGCTGACTGATGTGCAGAGTTCTTCAAAGCACAAATGGCTGTGATTGGTGAGCCAAACGGAGCCGCGCTATTGCTATTTGCTGCATATGAGGAATGAAATTAATGATTGATAGCCTTCATGTTGCACAGGCCGTGAGACATATAGGCTATCCTCATTCACTGATTTCATACCCAATAGAAACATTGGCCGCTGCCTCAAGGCAATTTGTGACCTACAGTTCTGAAGAAGCAGTGCTGAGTGCTGCAAAACACGTTAGTAGGATTGTATTATTTTTTATATTATTAAACTTTTTTTATATACATTGGACTTTTTTTGGAGCGGTTTCTTTAATATTTGGTGAGTTTGACTTCTTTGGAGATCCCACAGAGGAGAGATTCATGATTTCCACCTGCTGATAGCGAACAGGGATGGTAAGTTTATCCCTGTATGCCTTGAAGCTGTGTCTATACACATGTATTTACATAGCCATATACAAATGTGAGAGTATTACTTTTATTTTATTTTATCTATCTATCTATCTATCTATCTATCTATCTATCTATCTATCTATCTATCTATCTATCAACAAATACACACTGAATGCTATAAGCCTAAATCAATATGGCAAAACCCAATACAAAAAATGTTCTATGTAAAATGACAAATGCTACATACCAAGTGCTATACACCAAGTGTTATATACCAAATGCTATACACCAAGTGCTACTCACAAAATGCTACACACCAAGTGCTATACACCAAATGCTATACACCAAGTGCTACTCACCAAATGCTACACACCAAGTGCTATACACCAAATGCTACACACCAAGAGCTATACACCAATTATTACACACCAAGTGCTATACACCAAATGCTACACACCAAGTGCTATACAACAAGTGCTATACACCAAGTGCTATACACCAAGTGCTACACACCAAATGCTATACACCAAATGCTATACACCAATTGCTACACACCAAGTGTTACACACCAAGTGCTATACACCAAATGCTACACACCAAGAGCCATACACAAATGCTACACACCAAGTGCTATACAACAAGTGCTATACACCAAATGCTTCACACCAAGTGCTACACACCAAATGCTATACACCAAATGCTATATACCAATTGCTATACACCAAATGCTACACAACAGGTGCTACACACTATGTGCTATACGCATTAAGACAAACGCAAAACACAGTAAGCAAAAAGACAAATACAATTCACCAGATATTATATATACCAAACCTTATGTACTGCAAACGCACAAAGCAATATGCAAAATGAAAAACTCAGTATGCATTTCGGCAAACGTTATATATGCCAAACGCAATACTTCACACACACAACAATGCAATATGCCAAACGCTATACTCAAAATGATATATGCTATACACCAAATGCAATAAGCTAAATGCTATACGGCCATACACAATAAGGCAAACACCATAGGCCAAATACCATACACCAAAAGCTATACACCAAACACTATAAGTAATACACCAAAAGCAAAACACAATACACAAAGAGCAATTCCCCAAGTTCAGTATGCCAATACTATATGCAATATGCCAAACTCAATAAGCCAAACTCAATACGCCTAACTCAATACACCAATTCTATATGCAATACACCAAACACAATACACCAAAAGCTATACACCAAACTCTGTACTCAATATGCCCAACACAAAACACAATATGCCAAACTCAATATGCCATGCGCTATACACACAAAGCTATATGCGCAACCCTGTACGCACAATGTAATACACAAAACACTGTACTCAAAACACAAAATACTATATGCAAAACGCAATACAAGTAAGATTCAGTAAACGCAAAACACATGCTCTAGCAAACACACACACGTTCACAGGCACACTCACACACATGTGTCTGCACATTTGCACACTCAAACACGTTCATGCTCACTGATGGAGAAAGGTATAATGAAGTATTTGCAGTGTGTTGAACACTTTTTTGGAACTGAAAGGGTTAAGCACTGAAAATTCTACAAACCAGTCATTATCGCTGTCATCTTATTAACTGCATGGGCAACACCACGTTAATATCGTTAGTATCATAATAAGTGATGATAAGGCACTATCGGCACCTCCATTCTGTTTTTTTCTTTGATCTAAGCTACACAAGGAGGGTCCTTTTTTTCTCTCTGGTTGATATCACAAATGGGCCTTTAACCCTTTCAATACTAGACAGGTCTCCAACGCGTTGCAAAAACCTGTCTAGCATTGAAGGTGTTAAAAGTCCCATTTAAATCAAATGGAATTTATATTTGTCCCCCAATCTCCACATTTCAATCTCCACATGGTCCCCAATCTCCATTGCCCCCACACTGCCCCCCCATCTACACACTGTCCCCACACTGCCCCCCATCTACACATTGCCCCCATTCTCCACATTAAAATCTCCACATTGCCCCAATCTCCACATTGACTCTATACTATCCCCCATCTACACATTGCCCCCATTCTCCACATTACAATCTCCACATTGTCCCAATCTCCACATTGTCACCAATCTCCACATTGGCTCCACACTGCCTCCCCCCATCTCCACATTGTCCCAATCTCCACATTGTCACCAATCTCCACATTGGCTCCACACTGCCTCCCCCCATCTCCACATTGCCCCGAGTCTCCACATTGCAATCGCCACATTGCCCCCAATCTCCACATTGCCCTCCATCTCCACATTGCCACCACACTGCCCTCCCATCTCCACATTGCCCATCTCCTACCTCCCTGGTGGTCCAGTGTTGTGGCAGGAGAGGTCTGTACCTCCTTCCGCACAGAACTGTATGCAGATGGTGCTCAAGCTCGGTCCTCTCATAATGCAGAGTGTTGGGAGATGATGTCATTTCCCAGCGCTTTACATTACTAGAATGCCGGAGGGAGATCAGCTATCAGAATGTTGCGGGCACCAGATGGTGGGGTCGCAAGGGGCAACTGGGCCCCTGGAGTGACATGCCCAGTTGCAGATGTGACACCTGCAACCCCTATTGTTACACCACTGGATAAAGTGTGCCCCTCCCACCCCTTTTACTAATGTAAAACTGCTCACCTCAGAGCAGAAAGACTGTCCTGATGGATCTCAGAGAGGGACAATATTCAGTGATCATAAGGAAAAACCTGTCAAGGGGGGCAGAGTTCACAGTAAGAAGATTGTCCCTTGCTGTGACCTGTCCTATGAAGAGACCAGATTCCACATCTGAGGGGAGGTGACTTACACTAGGTAAAAGGGGCGGGAGGGGCATACTTTAATTTTATTTAGTTATTTATTTATTTTACACATAGTGTTTTGTGTGCAGCATCTTTCGTGTAGTGTCATATATTGCATGCAGCATATTGCATGCATTATATAGCATTTAGAGTTTTGTGTATAGCTTCTGCTGTGTTGCTTTTTGCGTATAGCATTTTGCATATAGCATCTTGTGTCTTACATATGGCACTTTCCTGTATAGCATTTTGCATGTAGTGTATTACATTTTAAATATAGAGTATTGCGGATTGCATATACAATATATAGTTTTGCATATATCGTTTTCCGTATAGTGTTTTGTGTACTACATTTTCCATGTTGCGGGAAGCATACACCGTTTTGATACTGCAGGATCTTTTCTGTTATCTGCCCTCCACTATTCTTTCCACTACTTGCAGGGTTCTGTGTTATGAACTGTTATGTGATGAATGTCACTGATATTTAACTGAATGACCTCTTGTCATTTTTATAACATTTTATACATTTATACAAAAATATAGCCGCTTTGAAGTCTAATTTAGAAGCTGTGAGCCACATATTAGAACATAAAGGTATTTCTTCTCTGCAGTCTTGTTTATAACATCTCCATCTCTCTCTTCCTGTTAATGCCAATGTCATCTCATGATCTGAAGAGCAATTTCTTTTGTAATGTAAAACTCATTTCTCTTGTAGGAAACGTATGGTCATTTCTCGATCTCTAACAGTTATTGATAAATCAATGAAATTTATCACAACAGATGATATGGGTACACATAACTATTTCTCATGCCAGTCTGATGCTTTTGTGCATGCAGACCTAAATAGTAAGTGACAGGGTAGCAGATCACCTCTTGTTGCCTTTCTGGAGTGCTTGATTTCTGTGGTGGGTGTTTGTCTTTAACATGTTTTACATAAATGTCATGGTGTCTGTGTTTCATGTGTGATATCAGGGCGCTTGTGCCAAGGTGTCACAAATTGTGCACAGTGCCGTTGGTAATAACTGCACTGTGCCTGCCCCAAGAAAAAAATAGTCCCACTCCATTCTAAGGTGATGGCCTTGTTGAATCAATTCTACTAGCAGGTGTTTCTCAGTTCTGCATCCTCGAAGAAACATAATGGTGTAGCTATGTTATTTCACAAAAACATTCCGTTCATTCTCAAACATGTCTTAAGGGACCAGGATGGCCGTTATCTCTTGGTTAAGGGCACTCTTTGGAATCATACTTATACCCTTGAAACTTTTTATGCTCCCAATGACGATCAAGCATCCTTCTTTCAATTGTTCCTAGAGAGTTGACTCTGAAGGATCCCTGATTTTAGGTAGTGATCTCAACTCCCCCCTTCATCCCCTATTAGATTGTTCCTCAGGTACCTCCTCCTACCCCAGAGCTCTTACTAGACAGTTGAACCAATTGCTGAGGGCTCACAGACTTGTTGACCCTTGGCGAATGTCATCCAGATTGTTGTGATTATACATTTTACTCTCACCCCCACAATGTATATACTAGAACAGACTACTTTCTTCTCCCACACAACTCTCTTTCATTTGTGGAAGCTGCCCCTGTGGGGAATATTACTTGGTCCGATCACGACCCAATCCTTCTGCAACTTAAGTCACAAAGTGGGCCCCCTGAACCTCCTCTGTGGCAACTAGATGATTCACTCCTATATTCGGAAGAGATTAAACATTCTATTGAACTCACTATTAAGAACTATATAGATGACAATGTGGGTTGTGAATCCTCTCCCATTTCTGTTTGGGCCGCGCTGATATGCGTAATCCATGGCGAATGTATCAAATTCTCCTTCCACAAGAGGAAAAAACGTTGGCAAAAAATTGATGAACTGTTACGTGATATTGACAAAGAAACGGCACATAAAACTTCAGGGTCCCCCCTATCACTGACTCGTCTTACTCATCTGAGAGCCGAATTGAAATCCTTGCTCCAACTCCGGATCGAATGCCTATTTCTCAAATCCAGGCAAAAATTCTTTGAACATGGCAACATAGTTGGTACACTCCTAGCACTCCAATTGCGCCACCAATTTGCGAGCCACTTTGTTCCAACTGTCAAAGATAAGAACTTGAATTCTCTGCCTAAAGCGGAGGAAATTGCTGACAGATTCCATTCCTTTTATGAGGAACTATATAATTTGCCTAAACCTGATATCTCTCCGATCAAGTTGCAATCCAAGATTGATGATTACTTGTCGTCGGCACATCTTTCCCATCTAAATCCCGTGGTTGCTGGAGAACTAGATCGCCCTGTTCTTTTAAATGAGGTGTTATCAGCTAAAAAATCTTTACCCCATAATAAAAGCCCAGGCCCAGATGGCTTTACCCAACCCTTCTATGCTGCTTTTCCGAACTATTTAGCGCCCCTCCTAACAGAGGCTTTTGTCTCTTTTCGATCCCATATCAGTTCACACCCAGCTATTTAAGAAGCTCACATAACTGTTATACTAGGGAAAGATCCTCAATACTACAAACACTATAGACCAATCTCTCTTTTAAATCTTGATTTTAAAATGTATGCCAAAATTTTAGCTGAACATATCAAACCCCATCTTCCTTCTCTAATACATCTAGACCAGGTGGGTTTTGTCCAGGGCAGGGAGGCTTGAGATAATACCAGAAAACTTCTTAACATTATTCATCACTATAATTCCTTCCCCTCTCCTACAGCGATGTTCTCCACCGACGCTGAGAAAGCGTTTGATAGGGTTCGATGGATTTTTCTCTTTCGCACACTGAAGGCTTTTGGTTTTGGCCCTTCGTTCATTGATAGCATTTCGGCTCTTTATACTAACTCTAATGCTACTGTCCGTGTGAACGGCGTGTTATCGTCCCGATTCTGTATAACGAATGGAACGAGGCAGGGTTGCCCCCTTTCTCCCCACCTATTTGTTTTGATGATGGAGCCCCTGGCTCAATGGGTTCAGATAAACCCCTTGATTAGTGGTGTACATTGTGGTGGGGTTGAAAACAAACTTGCAATGTTCACAGATGACATTCTTTTTATCCTAGATGATCCTGCCCACTCATTACCCCTAGTATCAGAAGAGCTTCAAGTTTTCTCAGCACTCTCTGACTACAAGGTTAACCTATCCAAATCGGAGGCCTTACTGCTTCATTGTCCCCCTCCCCTTCGCCTTACTTTAAAAACGTTACTTCCTATGAGATGGGTCACAACGTCAATCAAATATCTTGGGGTTCATCTCCCTACCTCTTTAGTTGTTGTTTATCCCATTAACTTCCTTCCATTGCTATCTAATATCAAAAAAGATCTGAAATGCTGGAATCCCCTATATATATTCTTGACTGGTCGCATCAATGTTCTCAAGATGAATATTCTCCCTCGCCTTTTACATCTTTTTCAGACACTCCCAGTAAAACTCCCATAAAACTTCTTCACCCAACTTAACGCAGCGTTTTCTGACTTTATTTGGAAATCTAAGTCTCACCGCATTAATTGTACTACTCTGTACCTTCCAAAGCACTTCGGAGGTCTTGGCCTCCCGAATCTTCAGAAGTACCATCATGCGGCTCTATTAGCCCCTATCTATGATTGGTCTCGCAAATTCTAAATTATGGACACAGATCGAACGAAATAGCTCTCCCCTCTCAGATCCTCTGATTGAGGTCCTCCTCCCCTCATCTTCTTGTTCAAATCTGCTAAAATTGTATCCTATTTTTACTGCGGTCGCAGAGGCAGAGCACCATTGTAATACCTCTGGCTGTCCCTTCTCCTCCCCGGTATTCGCTCCCAAGTCTTCTGCCTTCACTTTTGTGAAGCTGGAATTTCCTGACTGGATCTCTTCTAAAGTTCTCTGTATTGGCGACTGCCTTTATCAAGGTAAACCAAAATCTTTCAACTCCCTCCAGACAGATCTGTCCCTGCCTTCGAGAGAACTTTGGAAATACCTTAGACTTAAACACTTCTTAGTATCTGTTCAAAACTGTCCTGGTTGGTCTGGCTCCCGTACATTATTTGAACTTTTGTTATTGTCAGAAGCAAGGGGGAAGAAGATCTTAGGTCGATTGTATTCCTTGATCTCAACTCCTTCTAATCCTTCAAAAACTACATATGCATCCCTCTGGGAGACCGAACTTGGTATGACCCTGACCCTTGCTGACAGGTCTCTTATTTGGAAAACTTTGTCGTCCTCTTCTCTATCGGCCCAGATTCTTGATATGCACTACAATTTCCTACTTTGGTGGTGCTATACCCAGTCTAGACTTCATAGAATGTTCCCTACCTCTTCTCCACTTTGCTGGAAATGCAATGCAGAGATTGGCACCCCCTCTCACATTTGGTGGTTTTGTGCTAAAATTATCCCCTTTTGGAAGGAATGTTTGCAGTCTATTGAATCAAGCCTACACGTCCCTGTCCCATATGATCCCTGGGTAGCCCTTTTTTACCTTCACCTTCCTCTCCTTACAGCTGTCCACCACTTGTTCCTATTACATATGTTGCCAAAGCCCTCATTCCTAAACATTGGCAGGACACACACCCTCCCTCCATAACTGAATGGAAATCACTGATTTGTGATTAGGGGTTATTGCTTCTTATTACTCTTTTGAACAGAGGGAAGGATCCTGTGTAGGTTGATTCTTTCTTTTCTTCATCTTTCACATGCTAATTTCTTTTTGCATCTGCCCACTCCCCATACCCTTTCCTTTCCCTCCCCCCCTCTTCATTCTTAACTTTTCTTACTTTACTACACTCTCTTTCTTTCTTTTCTTTGCTCTCCCTCTTAGTTCTTCTTTTATTTCTATCAGTTGCAGCAGAGTTCCTTTTTACTCTAATCTGTATAACATTGCAATTCAGGGATATGCTGTATTATATCTCGTTCAGTTGATTCCATATGAACTACCTCTTCTTTTTTCTTTTATTTCATGTATTTCTCTTTTTGCTTCTTAATAAAGCTTTTTCAAAACTCAAAAAAAAAAATAAATAAATAAATAGTCCCATACCCATAATTTCGGGGGAAGGGAAAGGTGGAACAGGTGGAGAAGAATGGCTGCTTTCTTCTTGTCCTAAATATTCCCCTTCACTGTGTGTGGCAGCAGATAATGTTGCTGCTGTTGCAGCTACTGCCTCAGATTTAGCACTGCAACTAGGACCAGGACTATTGCTGCTGCTGGCAAGTAGAACCTGTCCTAGTCCCGTATCATTTGTTGACCCTATTCCCACTGTGTCCCACAGATGCAAATTCCTCAAATTCCAAAATCTAACTGCTAGTGGTGGTGACGATGCCCATCCTCATCCCTGTCTCCCATTGCTTCTCAGTTTCTGCTAGAAAGGCCATCAATGTCTCTTCCACCCAGCTTCTCCAACATATCATCACTACCAGCTCCACTAGTCCCTACGTGCTGCTGCTCTATTACAGACATCTCACTGCTGGTTGGAGGAGGTGACATGCATATTGACAGAGCATCCCCTAATGTCACACTTGGCATTTCTTTTTGACCTGATGAAGGCAGACTGGCAGCAGTTGTAGCAGGCACAGGCAGCTGATCTGTGCTTCTGCTGGTGGTGGTATTAATTTTTTTGCCTTCTCTCCCCCAACACCAGTTCTGGCCTCTTCAGGATCATGTTCCACTTAGACACTTTAGTGATAGGAAGGAGAGGACTCCCATGGTCAGAGGAATGGTGTGGGCTCCCATGACCACTAGTCTGGACACTCTCAAATGCTTCTCCTACCACCCCCTAACACTAGTCCCACCAGCTGCTTCACCATTACTGCTACTACTAAAACCAACCACATTGAGTTCAGCCATCTTCCTCCTCACATTCACTAGTAATATGAGGATATTGATTACCCCATCCTTCTCTCCTAATGCTAAAAGGCTGCTAGACTTTCTTAGTAGTAGTACTAGCACTGGCTGGACTGCTTGGGGATGGCAAGTGTGACTTAGGGTCCCCTGCTGTCACACTTGGCATCATCTTCTCCTTCCCCCCTCCTAAGTATTACAAGACACATATGCAGCAGGTTCAGCTCAGCTGGCAGCATGTTCAGCACTGGTAACAGGGGCAGCACGTCTTACAGCAGGCGTACTACTGATGGCAGCAGGTTCAGCACTGGTGGCAACAGGGGCAGCACATCTGACAGCAGGCATAGTACTGATGGCAGCATTTTCAGCACTGGCAGCAGGCACAGCACTGGTGACAGCAGCGGCAGTGCTGGCAGCAGGGGCAGCACGTCTGACAGCAGGCACAGCACTAGTGGCAGCAGGGGCAGCACGTCTGACAGCAGGTACTGCAATGGTGGCAGCAGGTACAGCAATGGTGTCAACAGGGGCAGTACATCTTACAGCAGACACAGGCAGCTGACTTGTCCTGTTCTCACTAGTACTACCCTTTTCTCTCTTCTTTCTCTCTTCCTTTCCATTCCCTTTTCTCCCTCCCTTTCCAATAAATTCCCCAAGATCCCTTGGGGTGATTTAGGGGGACTAGACAGCATTAGTTCAGTTGTGCTCACATCCTCCTCTTCCTCAGACTCAGTGGACACATAAGGGTCCTTCTAGTTCCTCCATTTATTATTTTTAAACCTGCTCATAGTGATAGCAGTCACTATGAGCCTCTCCTGCCTCAATTTTCAAAATAAATAACAGCAGAACAGCACAGCACGTCTACCTCGCTCTATAGCCACTTCTATTCTCTTTCACTTCTGCAAATTCATCATGTTTTATAGCAAAAAAGGCGAAAACCACATAAAATAAATGGGCGGAAACTTTCTAGAAAAATTTGGTGGAGAATTTTGGGCAATGGGCGAAAACCGCTAAGATTTTAAGCGCTGTTTTAAAAGTGGACAATAACTTGGATTTCACTGGATTACACTCAGGATCATGGCGACAACTTTCACCCACCCCTAAAAGTCCCCACATGAAAGCCTGGCATGAAAGCCTGACACGGTGGTCAAGGGAGGGCTGCTCACACAGAACAGTAGCTGAAAACCAAATAGTTACAGGTTATAAATGGGTGATTGGAGCCATTTTGGGAATGCACAAGCCTGATAAGAACAGACTTAGTATAAAATGATAATGTGATAATTGCACTTTAAGGAAAATCCAGGGCTTTGTAAAGAAAAAAACAAGTGTAAGTGTCCAAACAATTGCAAAGAGGAAGCCTGCCCAGTAGAGCCTACAACTAAAGTAAAATTAAAGTAGATTTATAGATAGGGGTAGGGAAAGAATAAGTGCAATAAATATGAAAGCTGGCCTCTGTGATTTGCAAGCGAACTGTGAGTGTGGAGGAGCTGTAGCTGTTTATTGCAGTGCTTAAATTAAGATCTGTGTTATTACTTTAACTTTGATGATAGTGAGAGCATTATATAGTGTAGGAAGCCAGATATTGGGACACATTTGTTACAGTGTTCTAAAATATTTTGTTTCTCAGTTCAGCAGGAGGGAATAACCATGTGAGTGCTAGAGGGGTGTCCAGCAATGCCATGGGTATCTCTGGCACTGAAAGGGTTAAGAATAAGGGATAATAATATTTAAAATGTAGTTTAGTTTCTTGCTTGAATTGATATGAAAGATTGCAACCCACGCAAATTATATATTGAATTTTATGCAAATATTTATATCAATTATAGCATATTTTAAATTAAATTTTACACAAATTCTAAGATCCAGATAATTGTCACGTTATATTTGCACTGAGCTTAAATGCAATTCTAACAACTGTTTACTGTTATTCAGTAAAATATTTTAGATTATGCAAATATAATTTTACCCCCTTTGTGCTAGTGAAGTTGCCCATTCATAGTTGTTTTCTACCATGTGTGTAATCATCATCTTCAGCCATTATCGATCCACTGCAGGATGAAGGCAACTTCTGTCTTATGCTTTTGTTGCTACTGTGTACCAACAAATTTTCTAATTTCATCTATTCATCTTTTCTTTGGTCTTCTTCATGGACATTTAATATCGAGTGGAACCATTCCAAATTTGGTTTGAACCATCTACCGTGAAGTGTAATTGCTATCTGTCCTGCCCATTTCCATTTTAAGCTCTTTAATCTTCCAATGATGTCATAGACCTTTGTACATGTTTTTCAGTTCCTTTTTTGTTCAAAATTCAACACCCCATACTTGTCTGTGTAACCTTCATTTATTGTATGACTTTGGCTTTCAGTGTCCATGTTTCACAGTCATACGTAAGAACTGGGAGGACACATTGGTTAAAAACCTTTCACTTTAGGCTCAGTGGTAAATGTATCTTAAAGACAGTACTACTAAGTTTCCAAATATCTGCCATCCCGATTTTATTTGTCAATGGTGTTTCCTTCTGTTGACATTTCCTGTCCAAGGTAGACATAATTGTCCACTTTTTTCTTGCCCATCTACTGTGATTTTCCTTGCTATGCTAAATTTGTTAAACATGACTTGCATTTTGTTGATATTCATCTTTGAACCAAAATTTTGGCTTTCTTGTTGTAGCTCTTCAATGCATTCTTGCAGTTCTTCAGGACTTATGGCAAAGAGTTTGATATTGCCTGCAAAACGTAAGTGATGTAGATAGTCTCCCTTCATCCTTTTTTGTCCCAATTTAGGGCTGGATTCTATTACAGGAGGTGAATGTTAACACCCGTTTTCTCAAAAATTGTCCCATTGAAGTCTATGGGGAAACATGGAGATAAAAGCAGTGATAAAATTAGCACCTGCAATAGAATTCAGCTCTTAGATTATGGAAAGTTTCTTCTAAACAAGCAGAAAATAGTTTTAGGGAGATTTTGGCCTTGATTCGACAGTGACTGTTAAACCTTGCATTAAGTCAGAAATGGCTTATGTACGTGAGCAATATCTGACAAACCTCCCATTCAATAAAAAGTCTACCAGAAGGCCTATCTAGAGTAGGCCCAACTACTCCACGTAGCTCAAAACCTGCTTCACACCTGTTTAAACACCTTATGTCCAAATCAGCAGATAAGTAACGTGCCATACATCTAATGTCAAGGAAAAACATAACGGAACACATTATCTAGCAACCTTGATTGTTGTCAAGACAAGTTCAAACCCACAGCGAATAACAGCACACCAAAGTCACACATACATTCAAATTCATCTATATGTATATATATATATATATATATATATATATAACCCAAAAGTTTTGGTGAGCTAGGGCACAGGACTCTGGAGTGGAGGATACAGACTAGAGCGAGGGAGAGAGACAGAGAAGCATTCAGAGGAGCAAGGTAGAATGAGTTTGGAGTTCAGAGAGGAGAGATTTGCATTTAAATATACACATATCACACCTTTGCACATATTCCATACACCCATACAAACACAAATACAAGCACACACACACACACACACATTTTTTGTTTTATAACACACCACACATATTTATATTTTATTTTGACAGTGTGAATCAATGAGTGACAGAAAGTGAGTGGGATTGAGTGTGTTTATGAGGGCCTGTGTGAATGCCTGGGTGTGAGTGGGTGCATAATGGTGAGGAGAGGAGGACAATAGAGAGGGATGTGGAGAATAGAAGAAGAGGTGGAAGGTCAGGAGGGCATCCCTGTTCAGCATAAGAGTGGGAGAGGGAGATCCGTGGGGTGGAGGGGGAGCTGGACAAGAGCAGGAACACAAAGGACAGGGTCAGCTGTGTTAGTGGGATGACGGGTAGATCCTGGGGCCCACCATTCACAGTCAGGGTCAGGTCAGGCTGAGCCAGAAAGCTACAGCTCTGACACATCTCAGGCTGGGGCTGAGGATGTGTGACCCACGGTACACTTATGAGGAGAACAGGGTCCTCATCCAAACTATCCTGGAGAGGGAGAACTGTAAAAAAAAAGAGAATAATAATTTGTAATAATGTTTAAACTGAATACACAGCAACCTGTCACCAATAATGGAATTTCACTCACAATTAAACTGATCAGTGTAACACATATATGTTCACTGAAATATACACCAGAGGGAAGTAATTTGACCCTCAGTCAGAATAGATCTTCCAGATTTTCTTCTGGATCTTTTGGTCGGGGCTGCTCCTCAATTCCACTACTCGGTAGTAGATAATATACAAAAAAAGCAAACAAAAGGGTGCCCAATAGTGCCTCTTATCAGTGTTGACACTTTTGTATAAATAATCAATATTATTCTCAAAATGGTGGTGGTTGTAATTGAACTTATGTCCAATTGCAACAGATCAAGCCCTCAGAGAGTTTCTAACCTCTCTCTGCTAAGGTATACAACTGTGAGCAAAAATCCCAGTAGAATGGTTCCACAAAAGAGATACACAAGCTGCTATGAATATGAATTGCCTGGCTGCAAAGAAGAAGGCTGCATGGAGTCGGGTCCTCTTGAGGGTCAACTCAGTTGCCACCTGCAAGTGGACTGTTGACTCAATCAAGAAGCGCTGGGGTGTTTGCAGGCTGCCCTGCATGCCTGAGGCACTGGAGGTGGTCCCCCTGCCTGTAATAATGTTTAAACTGAATGCACAGCAACCTGTCACCAATAATGGAATTTCACTCACAATTAAACTGATCAGTGTAACACATATATGTTCACTGAAATATACACCAGAGGGAAGTAATTTGACCCTCAGTCAGAATAGATCTTCCAGATTTTCTTCTGGATCTTTTGGTCGGGGCTGCTCCTCAATTCCACTACTCGGTAGTAGATAATATACAAAAAAGCAAACAAAAGGGTGCCCAATAGTGCCTCTTATCAGTGTTGACACTTTTGTATAAATAATCAATATTATTCTCAAAATGGTGGTGGTTGTAATTGAACTTATGTCCAATTGCAACAGATCAAGCCCTCAGAGAGTTTCTAACCTCTCTCTGCTAAGGTATACAACTGTGAGCAAAAATCCCAGTAGAATGGTTCCACAAAAGAGATACACAAGCTGCTATGAATATGAATTGCCTGGCTGCAAAGAAGAAGGCTGCATGGAGTCGGGTCCTCTTGAGGGTCAACTCAGTTGCCACCTGCAAGTGGACTGTTGACTCAATCAAGAAGCGCTGGGGTGTTTGCAGGCTGCCCTGCATGCCTGAGGCACTGGAGGTGGTCCCCCTGCCTGTAATAATGTTTAAACTGAATACACAGCAACCTGTCACCAATAATGGAATTTCACTCACAATTAAACTGATCAGTGTAACACATATATGTTCACTGAAATATACACCAGAGGGAAGTAATTTGACCCTCAGTCAGAATAGATCTTCCAGATTTTCTTCTGGATCTTTTGGTCGGGGCTGCTCCTCAATTCCACTACTCGGTAGTAGATAATATACAAAAAAGCAAACAAAAGGGTGCCCAATAGTGCCTCTTATCAGTGTTGACACTTTTGTATAAATAATCAATATTATTCTCAAAATGGTGGTGGTTGTAATTGAACTTATGTCCAATTGCAACAGATCAAGCCCTCAGAGAGTTTCTAACCTCTCTCTGCTAAGGTATACAACTGTGAGCAAAAATCCCAGTAGAATGGTTCCACAAAAGAGATACACAAGCTGCTATGAATATGAATTGCCTGGCTGCAAAGAAGAAGGCTGCATGGAGTCGGGTCCTCTTGAGGGTCAACTCAGTTGCCACCTGCAAGTGGACTGTTGACTCAATCAAGAAGCGCTGGGGTGTTTGCAGGCTGCCCTGCATGCCTGAGGCACTGGAGGTGGTCCCCCTGCCAATATCACATTCAAGAGTTGGGAGGAGCAGTTAAGAAATACCCTGTTAGACACCGCTGTAGAGGGGATCCCTGGAGGTCAACACACTGGGGATGCCAGCTCCCTCCAAACTACCAGTAAGTGCATCATCGACTTACAAAATACCATACTACCCTCACAACAACCACAGTACAACATAGTCACACGTGAACACATGAGTAGCATCCATCTGCACCACTGCACCAACACAGCCATGAGAGGGTTCAAACAAGGTCAGAATACTGGACACTACCAACAGTAATGGGAAGGCTCACCTAGACCATCTCTTGTCCAGATTCAAGTTTAACTCCCTTGGTGCTGTGTTGAGTAGCATACATACACCAGACAAACATTGTTGGAAGCTAATGATCTATAATGTTACAATATGATCATGCACATTGACCCACAGGGAAGGAAACACTTAATCCACTGTGTGCTGGAGGGGTAATCAATACATTGCTTAGCAAAGCATTGGCTACCTCTCTGCCACTCAAAGAGTTAACTGACAGCAAACCCAAAGCAACATGCTTACATTGCACTGCGCCACAGGGACACGTACACATGTGATATGTGAACATATCCCTGTGGAGCACTGCAGTGTAGCCATATTGTTTTGTGTTTGTTGTCTGTGAACTGAGTTATGCTGAGACAAAATGTGTGCAGCACGCAGGCCTCCAAATCAAAAACAGGGCCCCAAAGCATCATTAAATATGATGCCAAAAACATGTATTCTCGGAATGGAAGGTGAAAGTAGGTGAAAGATCCATGTATTCTCGGAGTGGGAATGGCAAGTGGGTAAATTGTTGTGGCTAGAGGCCATATAGTCTTGTTCCTCAATAGGCCTATGTGTTGTGCATGCACTCCTTTGCTTGCACTGGAACTGTGGTGGTTAAGTTTTTGTTATCATATGTATCCATAGGAGAGAGGATTGCAAAGAGAGATGTCAGGCCATCCACTCCTGTCAGGACACACATTATAACTATACCTCAACAGACTGATGTTACTCACATCAATGTACATCAGGGCTGTCAAATGTATGCCATCAAGGGCTAGCAACTGGTCATGGTTGATGGTTATTTCTGAATCAGCACAAGTGGGTCAGTACAAAAAAGTAGTTACTGATCAATTCACCAGTGCTGAATCTGGGACAGCCTTAATTTCTGGACTGTTGCTGGGCCTGAGGCCTCTAACGTTTGACAGGCATGATGTACATGATCATAGCAAGATCCCTGAATGCCAGGATGGTATCCCATGCAGCTCAAAGCAATGCAATGGTTGCCATCCTGACACTCATGGATTCATATATCAGTGTCATTGTCCTGCATCCATCCTGTCTTTGCTCACCTACAGCATACGGACCTGCAGCACAACAGGAGGAGAGTGAGGAGGAGGCAGTGACTACCCCCTTGTGGAGCAGGATGAGGGCACTAGCAGGTGGTCTCCATCACCCTCCATCCCTGCCATCACCACCACCTCTGGCTGCAGCACAAGATCCACCAGCACCACCAGCTCCATCCTCTACTACAGCTCCACACAGTCCCTATGGTGAATGGATGCCTCCAGGGATGTGGATGGGTGCGTCTACGTTGCATCAATACTACATGGCCCCACCAACACCACCAGGGAGGCACTGGATGACCGGGACAGTGCCCACCCCTCATTATGGGGCATATGGTCCTACCCAGAAGATCGATTTACCCTCCTGGATGGCTCCCCAGCATGGGCCCAGGTACGATCCAAGGTGGGATAGAAGCAGCTACCAGTGGTCAAGGTATGACCTATGGCTACTGGATTACGAACACCTGGGCCTGATTGGGGAGCTCCAGCATCCTCAATTAAGGGATGAATTTACACCATCACCACCACCAGAGAGATCCGTGGCCAGCTATAAATCCTTGGATGTGGTGGGGAAACAGGCAATGGATGAGCCATCCCCACCAGCAATAGCAGTCACAGCAGCAGCAGCCACAGCAGCAGAAGCAGCCACAGCACCAGTAGCAGACACAGCATCAGCAGTAGACACAGCATCAGCAGTAGACACAGCACCAGCACAAGAAGCAGACACAGCATCAGCAGCAGCCCCAGCCTTACCACCATCCTCAGCACCAGCCTCGCCAGCAACTCCACACACCTCCACATCCAGCATGGCGGTGGATAGAGAGTGGCTGGTGGTACAGAGGAGACATATCAGGGAATCCCAGAGGACAAACAGGTACCTCAGGAGACTGCACAGAGACTCCATGTGGAACACAGCCACCCTCCATGCCCTGGAAACACACCATGCAGTCCTGACTAGCGAGCTGAGGCAATATAGGACTGGCATGATGGACATGATGGGACAGCTGCTGGTGGAACTGAGAGACCACAACTGCAGGGAGAACCTGTGAATGGAGAGGGAGCAGCAGTGTGACCCCTGCATCAAGGCCCAGACCAGCCAGGGTCACAAAGAAGTCAAGCAAAGCATTTACCTCTGCAGTCCCTTCCAAACGTCTCCACAAAAAGAAATAAGAAAGGCATTACGGTTACATCTTCCTCAAATTGAGGTAATTTTATATATATTTATATATATTTATTTACACAGCCACATATTTACAATTTTTACACATCATCAGGCCAGAGCACCTGCTATAATTTTTCTGCCTTGAAATTTCTGCTTGGGAAATACCTGGCTAATGTAGTATGGATCATAAGAGACAGAGGGAGCTGTAACAGTGAGCATACAAGCAAGAAGAAACCAGAGTAAGGAGCATGAAGAGGTATGAGAGTGGAGCATAGTGGGATAGTAGGAGAGATCGAGGAGTATAATGGAAGATGAAGCAGCAGTGAGAGCATTTGAAGGGTATGAAAGAAAGAACAAGACTGATACAGATTGCTCTTTTTAAAGGCACAACATGACCATCTCACACTGATATACTATGCGAGATTGTCATGTCCTCCTTTTGAACACTGCTACCTGCTGAAAACGACACAAGGCAGCGCGATATAAAAAATGCACTATTTCAAAAGTAAACCCATTTTTGGTAACTGGCAGGTACGAGACCACATAATTAAAATGAGACAAAAATAAGGTCCATCTGGCCTGCCTTGGAGATAAGCACTTAGTCTCGGAAAGGTAGGTGAGGTTTGTATGATCTATGAGGATTAGGACTGGTATGGAAGTTACCTAGAGCAAATGCCTCCATTTTTTGAGAGCGATTGCGAGCCAGCAGCTCACTGTCTCCAATTTCATAGTTGCATTCCGCACTATATAGCTTCTTGGAGAAATACCCACATGGGCTACTTCATGGGCTCTCAGAAGTAGGACGTTTAAACAGGAGGGTGCCTATTCCTGTCTCAGACGCATCAACCTCAAGTACGAATGGAATCTTGGGTTTCAGATGTTCCAAAATGGGTGCGGCAGCCAAAGCAGCTTTTAGTGACTCAACTGCCTTGATGGCTTCTGGGGACCAGTGAGTGGCGTTACCGTCTTTTTTGGTCTTGTCAGTAAGGGGTGTTGCAATAGAGGAAAAATTGCGGATAAACTTCCTGTAGTAGTTAGCGAACCCGAAGAAACATTAAAGAGAGCAGAGACCTACGGGTCGCTGCCACTCGAGAACAGCCAAGAGTTTTTCAGGGTCCATAGCAAAACCATCCTCTGAATTTACGTACCCCAAGAAGATGACCTGCGGTGAAACTCACACTTCTCTAATTTGAAAAATAGGTTATTTTCTCTTAATCTTTGCAGAACTCAGTTTACATCTGCGCAATGGCTTTCTTTGGAGGAGGAATGGATAAGAATGTCATCTAAGTATACCACCACTCATTGTTGGTGCATGCCCTGGTGGACATCATTTAGGAATTCCTGGAAAACCAGGGGAGCATTGCAGCGACCAAAGGGCATTACGAGGTATTCGTAATGCCCACTCCTGGTGTTAAATGCGGTTTTCCATTTGTGACCCTCCTTTATCCGTAAAAAATTATATGCCCCTCACAGGTAGAGCTTAGTAAATACCTTGGACCCTTTCAATCAATTGAATAGCTTGGTAATAAGTGGAATAGGGTAGGCGTTTTTAACCATGATACAGTTGAGCCCCCAGGGTCTCAGTTCTCCACTCTTTTTCTTCACAAAGAAGAATCAGGCCCCCACAGGAGAGGCGGACTTGCGGATGAACCCCCGGGACAGAGCATCCACAACATACTCCTCCATGGCCTTATTCTCTGTGACAGAAAGAGGGTATACTTGACCTCGAGGAGGTATGGCGCCCGGCTGCAGTTCTATGGTGCAATCGTATGGGTGGTGATACAGGAGCTCACCAGCCCGGCCCTTATCAAATACATCTCAGAACTCTTGGTACTTTTCAGGCAACTAAGAGACCAGGGATGTGGTTAGAACCTTCACCACTTTCACTAGGCATGTCTTTGAACAGTTGGGTGACCATGCCATGATTTCGGCCCTTTCCCAGTCGAATGTGGGATTGTGTTTGCACAATCATGGATAACCCAGGACCACAGAATAGTGAGGAGAATAGATCACCTGGAATTGTAAGATTTCATAATGTAGAGCCCCTATAGCCATAGACAAAGAAACGGTTTCATGTGTGACCTGGGGAGGCTGTAGGGGTCTGCCATCAATTGCCTCAATGGCAAGTGGAGTGGTAAGAAGCTCTAATTGGATGGCGTGCTTCTGGGCTTAGGCACTGTCAATAAAGAGGCCCGCAGCACCAGAGTCAATGATTGCCTCTAAAATAATGGAAATCTTGCCCCAAGAGAGCCCAACGGAGACTAGTGGTTTATTTTTAAGGATAGCCGGGGACGCTGAGATGGCACCTAAGGTCTGTCCCCTATAGAACCTTAGGTGAGGGCGTTTCCCGGACTTGTGGGGCAAGTTCGCAGTAGGCGCTCTGCCTTACCATAGTAAAGAAAAACACACAAAGACAGAGGGCGCCCAATAGTGCCTGTAAACGTGATTATTTAAGTGATAACCAAAAGCATAAAGGTTATACTCACAATTTGTAGTTGCTAATTACAAGGCATATGCCCAGAACCAGCACTTTAAGCTTGTGGAGAATTCAAAGTCTGTCTCCACTCAGATCTGTTTGTAGAAATTGTTCTAATGAAAACCAAATCCAAAGGAGCAAGATGATTAAAAAGAAAAATGTAGTAGGCTGCTAAAGTTTCTAAAAACAATCAGCTTTTTATTATAAAATAAAATAAAACAACAGACCAATTGAAAAAAATAATATAGTAGCGTAACGTTTCGCAGCTCTAAGGCTGCTTTATCAAACCAACTGGAATGTTATGTAAAATAATACAAAGAAACAAACATGGCAGCCTAACTGACATTTAAAATTTCCCTCCTAGGTTCTCATTGGTTGAACTATTACATCAGGTGACCTTTGAGGTTAAACAAACTTCTGATTTTTGCAATCTAAAGGTTAAACATATCTTAATATACTCTTCCTAAAAAAACACAGTACAACAAGATACTTAAAGGTAATGTATAAATATTTTGAATATTTCAGTGAGTAAGTGATAATTTATACAAACAAAACTTGATGTATCAATAAAGCTTCATTGAAACACAAGTCCTACCCTGTCATATGTATGATCCAATAATGATCTTCATTCATTTATTTTAGATTTTAAATAGGGAGAAATACGGAGTATCAGAAAAAAAAAATATATATATATATATATATATATATATATAAAATATGAAAGCCCCTATAACAAGTAATAATGGAAGTATACTTACAATAATGCAAACCCAAGTATCAATCAAAAGAGACATCCATACAAAGTATAATAGTATAAAATACATATACAGTATACAAGACTACAACAAAATGGAGACTAGCACAGCCTAAAATAACACACTACTGTACATAATAACGATTGAGTACATAGAAATGTACTTCGAAGAAAAAAACAAACAGTAAAACAAATAACACTAAAAAAAAAAAAAAAAAAAAAAAAACAACGATATAAAATATAATCATAATACAAAGGTACAGGACTACAACAAAATGGAGATTGATACTCACTAAAAAACTACTGATACATATAATCAGTCAAATACATGGAAATATATTCTAACCATAATAAATATAAATATATCAATTATATGTCAGAATAAAACTACAACAAAATATAAAATAAAATCACACACATAAAATAGACGTACTACTATATATATCAACAAAAATTAAAATAAATAAGGGTGAACTCCAAAAAAATGGAGACTGACCTGAAAAAAAACACCCACATAATCATATAACCTCAAATATATCTAGACAACATATAAACGAAGAAAGGACAAAGATTACTACAAACTATCATTCCATATATAAACACATAACTTACATATCTATATTCTACAAATCATAAAACAAATCTAAAAAAGAACTCATAAACTTTGAAAAAACATCCTCACTATAATATAAATGGAGGTTTACTCCAACAAAATGGAGAATAGCCTAGAGATGCTATATAGCATCTTGAATCTAAAAGGTAAAATGTGCTAAAGATAAGGAGCTATCATACCATATACAAACTCCTAACAAAGACACAGTATATACTTCTATATTCAACAAATATGAAGAATAGGGCTAAAAACAGATAAAGAAAAGCTTGACAATCTCTGAGGGACACCATTCATAGTTAAATAACCTTCACATATAAATTAACAAATATATAGATATATCAATATTTAAAACCATATATAAGTGAAAATTAAAAAAAATTTAAACCTCTTTTATTCAATATATAGAACTATATATCAAAGAACAACCATATATTTATTTAGTATGTGATTCCCATCCTTAAGTTAATGTGTCATTTATCTTATAAAACTAAATAATAATATATCATACTTTATTTGTGATAATTCTCTTAATATATCATCCATAAGAAATATAAAGTAATTCCTTTAATTTAATAAATGTGAAAAAGTGTGAAAAAAAAATATATATATAAAAAAAAAAAAAAAAATAAATAAATAAATAAAATAAAAAATGTATATCTATATATTCACCACGCTACGTCACAGGCCTCATTGAGGCCTCTTGGTACCATGGTGTCTAGTCTAAAAATCCAGTATGATTCTCTCATAATTAATTTTTTGAGAGAATTCTGTCCTATACTGGATTCTATATGTTCAATGGGAAATATTTGTAGACACTTAGGATCCTGATCATGATGATGAAAAAAATGTCTTGAGACACTATGTAATAGATGTCCTCTCCTGATATTAGATCTATGTTGGCTAACACGTGCTTTAAAACTCTGAGTCGTCCTACCCACATATTGCAGATTACAAGGGCAGCTAAGTAAATAGATGACAAATTTGGTATCACAGCCCAGAACGCCATTGATGGCAAAAGTCTCCCCTGTAGCTACAGAGGTAAAACTGTTAACATCCATTGGCAGAATGGAACATGTGACACATCTTTGAGCTTTGCACCTAAAAACTCCATTGTCCCTAGTATATTGTGTCTTGTCCAGTAAAGGATTAATGGTACCGTTAGTATCTTTATTCATTTTCACACATTTGTTCTTATTTCTATTTAGACCTCTGTTGTATCTGTCTTTTGCTTGTTGTTGATTTTCAATCTTTAGATTACTTGGAGCTAGTATGTTCTTTAAAGTTTTTGATCTCCTAAAAATTACTTTCGGTCTCTGTGGAATATTTCTTTTTAATAATGGATCCTCTCTTATAAAGAATTTGCTTAATACTATTTCCTTTCACATTACAATTAGTGATGAATTTCGGAAATTGATCAGAAATGTTATCTTTCAATTCTTTACTTTCTGGATCTCTAAATTGTTTAGCTTTCATATAAGAATTCTCTATAAGTGTTTTTGGATATTTCTTTTCTTCAAATCTCTCCTTTAAAATTTTTGATTGGATTTCATAATCTTGTATATTTGAACAATTGCGTTTGATACGCCTAAATTGGCCATAGGGCACATTATTTAGCCAAGGTTTATAATGACAGCTCCTATAGTCAAGATAGCTGTTCGCATCAACTTTTTTAAAGAAAGTCCGAGTACATACAAGTAAACCATCTTGACCAATAAGGTCTAAATCCAAAAATTGGATCTGTCTCTTATCCGTATGACTGGTGAACTCCATATTCCATTTGTTGTCATTAAGGTAACTGACAAACGTAGAGATTAAAGCCGTATCACCCCTCCACACAACTATAATATCATCGATGTATCTACGGTAGAGCACCAGGTTCGTGCCAAAAGGACAATTGTTATAGATCTTCTCATTTTCCAAATAACCTAACAATAGGTTTGCATAACTTGGCGCGAACCTGGTGCCCATCGCATTACCTTTGACTTGTAAATGAAACTGGTCGTTAAATACAAAAAAGTTATGTGTAAGGATGAATTTAACAGCCTCAATCAGAAAATCTATCTGTTTGTTAGGCATGAGGGCATCCTCTTTCAAAAAGAATTTAGTTAATCTCTATGTTTGTCAGTTACCTTAATGACAACAAATGGAATATGGAGTTCACCAGTCATACGGATAAGAGACAGATCCAATTTTTGGATTTAGACCTTATTGGTCAAGATGGTTTACTTGTATGTACTCGGACTTTCTTTAAAAAAGTTGATGCGAACAGCTATCTTGACTATAGGAGCTGCCATTATAAACCTTGGCTAAATAATGTGCCCTATGGCCAATTTAGGCGTATCAAACGCAATTGTTCAAATATACAAGATTATGAAATCCAATCAAAAATTTTAAAGGAGAGATTTGAAGAAAAGAAATATCCAAAAACACTTATAGAGAATTCTTATATGAAAGCTAAACAATTTAGAGATCCAGAAAGTAAAGAATTGAAAGATAACATTTCTGATCAATTTCCGAAATTCATCACTAATTATAATGTGAAAGGAAATAGTATTAAGCAAATTCTTTATAAACATTGGAATATCTTAAGAGAGGATCCATTATTAAAAAGAAATATTCCACAGAGACCGAAAGTAATTTTTAGGAGATCAAAAACTTTAAAGAACATACTAGCTCCAAGTAATCTAAAGATTGAAAATCAACAACAAGCAAAAGACAGATACAACAGAGGTCTAAATAGAAATAAGAACAAATGTGTGAAAATGAATAAAGATACTAACGGTACCATTAATCCTTTACTGGACAAGACAAAATATACTAGGGACAATGGAGTTTTTAGGTGCAAAGCTCAAAGATGTGTCACATGTTCCATTCTGCCAATGGATGTTAACAGTTTTACCTCTGTAGCTACAGGGGAGACTTTTGCCATCAATGGCGTTCTGGGCTGTGACACCAAATTTGTCATTTATTTACTTAGCTGCCCTTGTAATCTGCAATATGTGGGTAGGACGACTCAGAGTTTTAAAGCACGTGTTAGCCAACATAGATCTAATATCAGGAGAGGACATCTATTACATAGTGTCTCAAGACATTTTTTTCATCATCATGATCAGGATCCTAAGTGTCTACAAATATTTCCCATTGAACATATAGAATCCAGTATAGGACAGAATTCTCTCAAAAAATTAATTATGAGAGAATCATACTGGATTTTTAGACTAGACACCATGGTACCAAGAGGCCTCAATGAGGCCTGTGACGTAGCGTGGTGAATATATAGATATACATTTTTTATTTTATTTATTTATTTTTTTATTTTTTATATATATATTTTTTTTTTTTTTTCACACTTTTTCACATTTATTAAATTAAAGGAATTACTTTATATTTCTTATGGATGATATATTAAGAGAATTATCACAAATAAAGTATGATATATTATTATTTAGTTTTATAAGATATATGACACATTAACTTAAGGATGGGAATCACATACTAAATAAATATATGGTTGTTCTTTGATATATAGTTCTATATATTGAATAAAAGAGGTTTAAATTTTTTTTAATTTTCACTTATATATGGTTTTAAATATTGATATATCTATATATTTGTTAATTTATATGTGAAAGTTATTTAACTATGAATGGTGTCCCTCAGAGATTGTCAAGCTTTTCTTTATCTGTTTTTAGCCCTATTCTTCATATTTGTTGAATATAGAAGTATATACTGTGTCTTTGTTAGGAGTTTGTATATGGTATGATAGCTCCTTATCTTTAGCACATTTTACCTTTTAGATTCAAGATGCTATATAGCATCTCTAGGCTATTCTCCATTTTGTTGGAGTAAACCTCCTTTTATATTATAGTGAGGATGTTTCTTCAAAGTTTATGAGTTCTTTTTTAGATTTGTTTTATGATTTGTAGAATATAGATATGTAAGTTATGTGTTTATATATGGAATGATAGTTTGTAGTAATCTTTGTCCTTTCTTCGTTTATATGTTGTCTAGATATATTTGAGGTTATATGATTATGTGGGTGTTTTTTTCAGGTCAGTCTCCATTTTTTTGGAGTTCACCCTTATTTATTTTATTTTTTGTTGCTATATATAGTAGTGCGTCTATTTTATGTGTGTGATTTTATTTTATATTTTGTTGTAGTTTTATTCTGACATATAATTGATATATTTATATTTATTATGGTTAGAATATATTTCCATGTATTTGACTGATTATATGTATCAGTAGTTTTTTAGTGAGTATCAATCTCCATTTTGTTGTAGTCCTGTACCTTTGTATTATGATTATATTTTATATCGTTGTTTTTTTTGTTTGTTTGTTTTTTTTAGTGTTATTTGTTTTACTGTTTGTTTTTTTCTTCGAAGTACATTTCTATGTACTCAATCGTTATTATGTACAGTAGTGTGTTATTTTAGGCTGTGCTAGTCTCCATTTTGTTGTAGTCTTGTATACTGTATATGTATTTTATACTATTATACTTTGTATGGATGTCTCTTTTGATTGATACTTGGGTTTGCATTATTGTAAGTATACTTCCATTATTACTTGTTATAGGGGCTTTCATATTTTATATATATATATATTTTTTTTTTTTTTGATACTCTGTATTTCTCCCTATTTAAAATCTAAAATAAATGAATGAAGATCATTATTGGATCATACATATGACAGGGTAGGACTTGTGTTTCAATGAAGCTTTATTGATACATCAAGTTTTGTTTGTATAAATTATCACTTACTCACTGAAATATTCAAAATATTTATACATTACCTTTAAGTATCTTGTTGTACTGTGTTTTCTTAGGAAGAGTATATTAAGATATGTTTAACCTTTAGATTGCAAAAATCAGAAGTTTGTTTAACCTCAAAGGTCACCTGATGTAATAGTTCAACCAATGAGAACCTAGGAGGGAAATTTTAAATGTCAGTTAGGCTGCCATGTTTGTTTCTTTGTATTATTTTACATAACATTCCAGTTGGTTTGATAAAGCAGCCTTAGAGCTGCGAAACGTTACGCTACTATATTATTTTTTTCAATTGGTCTGTTGTTTTATTTTATTTTATAATAAAAAGCTGATTGTTTTTAGAAACTTTAGCAGCCTACTACATTTTTCTTTTTAATCATCTTGCTCCTTTGGATTTGGTTTTCATTAGAACAATTTCTACAAACAGATCTGAGTGGAGACAGACTTTGAATTCTCCACAAGCTTAAAGTGCTGGTTCTGGGCATATGCCTTGTAATTAGCAACTACAAATTGTGAGTATAACCTTTATGCTTTTGGTTATCACTTAAATAATCACGTTTACAGGCACTATTGGGCGCCCTCTGTCTTTGTGTGTTTTTCTTATATGAGCTTCCTGGATATGGATGTTGAAGAGGTGCAGCCATAGAGATACACACCCTGAAGTAGACCTTTGGGACGGTCCAAGTTCCCTAAAAGTTCGGAATTCAGTGGAAATATATGTTTCACACTGAACACCTTTTTTGTGAGTAGAGTCTATCTGGTAATATTCCAATTGTGAACTATCTACATACCACACTAGGAGCGCCTCCTCTCTTTGTGTTTTACCATAGTAAAGGCACAGGCTCTCCCTCCTCCTAAAGGCCCTTTCCGCAACTGAAAGGTGAGTAACCCAAGCTGCATGGGCTCTGCATCGCCTGTGGTTTAGAGACTAAGAGAAGCCTGACTCAGGAAAGGGAAGGCAGCAGCAATCAAAAGCAGAGCACTAGGTTAGCTCAGGCAGCAGTAATCAACAGCAGAGTTAGAGAAGCTCAGCCAAACCTTGACACTTGTGTCTTGTTGCTGTGCTCAGTCTTACCATCGGGTATGACTTTTAACATTAAACTGTCTTCAGAAACCTCACCTTGTTAGCTGAGTTTGGCTGTTCCTCACCCTCAGCTGTTTCTGTTTCAGTTAATGATTGTGTTTCAACCCAGATATTACATTGATGACCAATAGCACCTGTTTGGTATAATTGTTTAATCCCACACCTGACTATATGCCTACAAAATCCATGGCTTTGAGCTAGTGTACCTAGAAGAATTGATGCTGTTTTCAAGGCAAAGGGTGGTCATGCCAAATGTTGATTTGATTTAAATTTTTCTTCTGTTCACTCACTATCATTTTGTTAATTTCTAAAAATAAACTATTAACATGTCTATTTTTAAAAAGCATTTTTCATACCTGCTTAAGACTTTTGCAGATTATTGTATATATATATATATCCTATACCATAAAGTGGTAGAATGCGTCACTCCCTGTGAGCGTAACCACACATGTGCAGTAGAGACTGCTGTTCCAGCAGTCTCTACTGTGCATGTGTGGTTTCGCACACAGGGAGCTTCGCTGTGAGCCGTCTGGAGCTACCTGCTCTGGATCAGCGCGTTCGGCGAGTCTCTACTGTGCTCAGTGTCTGTCTCTGTTCCCGACTCCAGTGCAGCAGCCGGGGCTGCTCGGTGCACTTTAGCCCGTGTATATGGGCTTTCATACTGGTATATATATATATATATATATATATATATATATATATATATATATATAAAAATGTTTACTTATGTAACGCTACAAGTTTACACAGAGCTTTAAAATATAAGGATTTGTACAATATAGGGTGAAAAGTGCTTAGGAAATAAAAACACTGGCAATGGGGTCCCTGTTCGAAACCTTACTATATATATATATATATATATATATATATATATATATATACATATATATATATAGTTGAAACCAGAAGTTTACATACACTATATAAAAAGACACATATGTATGTTTTTCTCACTATGTGACATGAAATCAGAATAAACCTTACCCATTTTAGGTCAATTAGGATTACCAAAATTATTTATATTTGCCTAATGCCAGCATAATGAGAGAGAGAGAATTTTTTAAGGCATTTTATTACTTTCTGCAAAATCAAAAGTTTACATACACTAGGATTACTATGCCTTTAAACAATTTGGGACAGCCCATATGATGATGTCATGTCTTTGGAAGGTTTATTGGCAACATCTGAGTTAATTAGAGACACACCTGTGGATGTATTTTAATGCACACCAGAAACACACTGCTTCTGTGTGTAACATCATGGGAAAGTCTACAGAAATCAGCCAAGATATCAGGAAGAGAATTGTGGACTTGCACAAGTCTGGATAATCTTTTGGTGCAATTTCCAGATACCTGCAGGTGCCTCGTTCATCTGTACAAACAATTATACACAAGTACAAACAAGATGGGAATGTCCATTCATCATATCGCTCAGGAAGGAGATGGGTTCTGTGTCTCAGAGATGAACGTGCTTTGGTTCGACATGTGCATATCAACCCAAGAACAAAAGCAAAAGACCTTGTGAAGATGCTGGCGGAAGCTGGTAAGATTGTGTCATTATCCACAGTGAAACGAGTACTGTATCAACATGGGCTGAAAGACCACTCTGTCAGGAAGAAGCCATTACTCCAAAAGAAACATATAAAAGCCAGATTAATGTTTGCAAATGCACACAGGAACAAAGACCTACATTTTTGGAGACGTCCTGTGGTCTGATGAAACTAAAATTGAACTGTTTGGCCATAATGACCATCGTTACGTTTGGAGGAAAAAGGGAGAAGCTTCGAAGACTAAGAACACCATCCCAACTGTGAAACACGGGGGTGGCAGCATCATGTTGTGGGGTTGTTTTGCTGCAGGAGGAACTGGTGCACTTCACAAAATAGATGGCATCATGAGACAAGAAGATTATGTGGCAATACCGAAGCAACATCTCAAGACATCAGCCAGGAAGTTAAAGCTTGGGCGGAAATGGGTCTTCCAAATGGACAATGACCCGAAGCATACTGCCAAACTGGTTACAAAGTGGCTTAAGGATAACAAAGTCAGTGTTTTGGAGTGGCCATCACAAAGCCCTGATCTCAATCCTATTGAAAATATATGGGCAAAGCTGAAAAGGCAGGTGCGAGCAAGGCGACCTACAAAAATGGCTCAGTTACACCAGTTCTGTCAGGAGGAATGGGCCAAAATTCCTACCAACTATTGTGAGAAGCTTGTGGAAGGATATCCAAAACGTTTAACCCAAGTCATACAGTTTAAGGGCAATGCTACCAAATATTAATGAAATGTATGTAAACTTTTGACTTTGCAGAATGTAATAAAAATACCTTAAAAAATTCTCTCTCTCTCATTATTCTGGCATTTGGCAAATATAAATAATTTTGGTAATCCTAATTGACCTAAAACGGGTAAGGTTTATTCTGATTTCATGTCAAATAGTGAGAAAAACATGCATATGTGTCTTTTTATATAGTGTATGTAAACTTCTGGTTTCAACTGTATATATGTGTGTGTGTGTGTGTGTGTGTGTGTATAAAATATGTCTGATTCCTTTAATGTAGGCTGTTATGATTTAGTGCCAAATCACTACAGGGGTGCTCACATATGCAGGCCTCTGAGTTTTGCCATTACTAGGCAACTACAGAATTGTGAGCCAAGCCAAAGGTATTTAAGGTAAAAATATGTTTTAATTTGTCTGCTGGAACACTTCTTTGGACATCCAAGTGTCATATATAAAAAAATGGATGAATTCTAGAGAAGACAAACTGAATCATAGGAAGCAAATACAAATTCTCCAAATTTTCATACATTTAAATCCGTCTTTTAACTCTTTGCATGCTAGGGAAATCTCCAACACATTGCTTCACAATACATTGGATACCTCTCAACTAAAGATGAGAGAAACCTACAGAATTCATCTTTGTGATCAGTTTGGAGGATCTGGAGAAATTTCTGAGTTAGTCCAAATCAGGAAGGAATAGATCTCAGCGGAGGGAGGGGGAAAGTGGGACAGGATAGATAGAGAGTGAGAAGGGTCCAGAAACAGCACAGGAGGCAGGAACAGTGAGCATGGGGAAAGAGACTATATAGGGGTCTGGGGAGAGTAGGAGGCCGCAGCAGGGAGAACAGAGGTGGCAATGTGCAGTGTGAGGATTGTGACAGCAGTGGGGAGAGGGGAGGTGACAGCTTGAAACCTGGAGAAAGAGGATAATATGAAAAAAAGGAAATCAGCAGTGGGCAACTTGGAGAGAGGGAAGGCAAGAGAGGTAGGAGAGGACAGCATGGGGAGGTGTTAGTGGGCAGTATGATTAGAAAAGAGGTGGTGAAGGTCAGTATGGGGAGTATGGGGAATTTTTGAGGAAGAGCTGTCCAGCAATCATTCCACCTGCCAAAGAAGCTACCTTGTTCAGGAGATTGACTGATGTCTGAAGGTAACAGAACATCCCTTTTTCTGGGACTCAGATGCTTGCTTTTCCTGCTATCTGATCTGATCATTTCACTCGCCCCTTCTCTCTGCTTCTACAGTTTTACATAGTACATACAGCCAGAAGTGTTTAATACTAATGAAATTGAATGCTACATACTTTTTAGTTCATCATTTGTATTTTGTATTTTTTATAAATGTCATTTTTTACAACATTTCAATACAAACAAGGTATCAATGTAAACAGAGAAGGCTGGGTAGAAAACATAGTAGTGAAAGGCATAAGGCATATAAGTGAGTCATATGTTTAATAGCCTGTTTGCAACTTTTCTGTGGTAGTACAGTATTGTAGAATTACTAGGTTAAATTCAACTGCAAAGACATACATCAATCATCATCAGGGATGGGGGGGGTAAGAAAGAGAGAAAGATGGAAAAGGAAACAAAAAAGGGGGTGGAAAAGTTGGGAAAGGAGGGAGGGCTGGAGGAGAGTAATGCAGATATACAGGAAACAAAGGTAAATAGTAGGAGCTCTATCATCTCAATGTAGGTAAGTTTGGTGAGAATCTGATAGAACGGTGGCATAGCAGGAGACATCGAACATTGCACAATAAGGCACTGAACAGCTGTCAGGATGAAACTGGAAGCCCCCAGTACTAACACCACCGGGTCAAGTGGACAACCAAAATACCTGTATGTTGTGTCAGGACCACCAGATGTGGAAGAGGGAACCCCTTTGTCCACAGCCTCTCCAACGGGTGTCCAGGATAGAAGGATTAAAAGAGTGGAGTACCAAAAAAGAAGAATCTTATATTTTCCCTGGTAGTGGCACAGATGGACATCCGGGAGGCCAATCTCCAGATCTTGTCCCAGGTCTCCTCACCCAGCTCTCTGTCCAGATCACCCTCCCACTGAGATGCATATTTATGTTTGGGCAATGTCCACAGGTCAAGAAGTAAATATAACATTATTATGGAGCCTCGGGCAGTTGGCGACTGCAGACACATGCATTAGAAGGGCATGAGGGAGGGGGCCAGAGACGGGGAGAGAGCTGCGCAAAATGATGTATTTGTAGATACCAAAAACAATCAAGACAAAAGTGAGGATACTCCAGCAATCTCAGCATATAGATCCGCTATGGAAGTTTTCAGGTCAGACTGCAGGTCTTGGTTAAAGCTAAGCAAACATTGCTGAAGATCCAAAAAGTCTTGTTTAGTGCAGTGTGTATTCATCTTGGGAGAGAGGTCTGTAGTTGATATCTCAAAGGTAGGAGCAGAGTAAGTTGTTAGGGAGAGAGGGAGGACAGGTGCAGGAGGATATAAATATTCTGAAACTGGCTTAAATCTATGTGGGCAATGGCGTGTTTTATGAGGCATGACTGAAAATGACCCAAGTGACTCTGTGGGCCGGATCTTGACCAAGGTCTCTCCAGGAAAAGGAAACAACAAGGATATAAGTAGACAGCTGTAGCAGGAATGTAAGCAGGAGGAGGCCCCAGCTAGCCCATATGGACTACTGACGTGGCAGGCTGGAATTCCTGGCAGTTTAAAAAATGAGTATAGAACCACACAATGTATATAAGAGCAGGGACAGAGAGCAGCCAAAGCTGTATGGACTAGCCAGCTGTTTAGAGTTCTGTGCTTGAAAGCTGGAACACCACCAGACCAGTGGGCCAAATAGAGGCTTCTCCCATTTGGTCCCTAGGGGCCAATATAGCACACTGCACCCCTTCAGCACAGATGGGCAACCTAACTGTAGCGGTGGAGACAGCAGGTGAGCAGCAGGCCCTCCAAGAAACCTGGGCCAAATATGTGCGTGTGAGTGAGGGGTGGTTAGAAAAATAAAAAATAGGAAAGGACTACATTCAGGGAGAAGCAAAGGGTTCTCCTTGGAAGATGTGCCTGGCAGTGCTGCGTGGTTTACTATGGCCTGGGGAGGCCATTGGTGGCAGACTCAACAGGACCCAAGTAGAGTATAATAAAGTCCTGAAATAGTATATCCAATCTTGATTCCTCACAAACACCAAGATGTGGGATGTGCACCCAGCTACTCACCTCCACCCCACTCATGTATCCTGGTGGTACATCCTGCACCCCTGGTGGGGTGGTGATCAGTCAGTTGGGTCCTCCCCTGATATCCGCAGTGGGGGGCGTGTGGATTCGGATTACATGGAGCCTGGAGGAACGAAGCAGCGGGGCAGCAAGAGTCAGCAGGAGAGTAGGCAGGCAGAAGGCTCAACGGGGCCAGGCGGGCTTGAATGTTGAGCTGTGTGCCACGCACCCATCTGCAGGCCGAGTTGAGTTGCAAGGAGGTGCGATGAGGCAGCACCGATACAGGAGGCATGCACGGCACTGTAGGGACAGTGTATGGGGCAGAGAACACAGGAGTATAGGGATATGGACCTGGTCAAGGCCCTAATACAGAGAAGGGTTTGGGAGCTCCATGTGAGTGCGACCAAGTCGCATGGTTGCCAGGCCATGCCCCCAAGCTTTTTTTATTTTTTTAAACACCAGTAGAGCCCTCTTCAGAACTCAAAAGGTCAAAGAAGTGAAGCAATATAAGTTTCTGACCATAATCTCCATTATATGAGAAAAAATTGGATCAGCAATTTAATACAATATTCAGTACTATATTCAGTACAGTGATTATGTTTGCCATTGTTTCCAGTAAAAGCATCATTATTGTACTCTCCAATAACTGACCTACTCACATAGGCATCGTCATCCAATCATTTATGGCCATCGGTCATGCTCCCCAGTGACAACATCTTGGGGGAACTCAGACAAAAGTCTCTATTCACAGTGGAAGCTTTGAGCAGAGCATCAGAGTTCCACAAAACTTGTGAATAAAATCTTAAAGCAAGAATAGTAATCTTTAGATAACCAGCTGTTGAGGACTACAACTCTGGTTGTTGATAATGTGAGCTGCAGTCTCCAACAGCTAGTGAGCCAAAGATTGAATTCCCCTTCCTTCAAGGCGCTGAATTTAATTTAAATCAGAAATTCAAATTTTTACAAACTACAGAAGATACCTTTTTAAAAAAAAAAACAAAAAAAAACAACTATCTATGTAGCCCATTTCTCTTCACAAGCACCTAAAACACCCTCATTATATTGTCTAGGAAGCATTTAACAAAATTCTTGGCATCCTTCTATTAGCACTTTCAAAAGTTTAATTAAAACTTGTGAGAGATAAGACACATGCTTAAAAGAATGCCATATTTATCTGATTGTAATTTTGTAACCGCCACTGAAGGACTTGATTCAGAGGAATGGTAATTATAGTTTGCCTTGTTCTTCCAGTCAGTGAAAGTGTGAACAGTATAAAACATGGCGGGTAAGGTCATATGGGGTTAGACAGGAGCTGAATGAGGACCCTTGAAGCAATTTACTGACAAAGTCACCAGTGGCCTCCTCTCCTACAGTTACTGCTTCAAGGGTATAGTAAAGATGACATTTTCAGTCAGCATTTATAGCATTTTCGATGGGCATAGTTCATTGCTTAGAATATGGAGTAAAGGATAATCATAATTTGTTTTTTTACAGATGGAAATAGATAACCCTCAGCTATGCATGTATCTCAGTTTCATTTCAATACTAAAATACTGCTGCATTCATGCTGATATACTAAGAAGAATATAAGGTTTTTAACCCCTTGAATGCTAGACTGGTTTCCAACTCACTGTGATTTATCATCCAAGAAAAATTTAAATCAATAGGAATTAACTTTTAACCCTTTAAGGGTTGTACACCCCTCTGGTCTTTGAAGGATAAAGCACTAAAGTAACTGATCTTAAAGAGACAGTCAACCTACAAATTGACTTTACATGTTTTGACAGCGCATAACATGTAAAATCAAATTGCCTAAACTTTTGATTTTTTTCATCTTCACTTATTTTTTTAAACTTTTATGTCTCTGACAGGGAGCTACCTGAATTTCTGTTTCCATAGAGCTTCCTGGTCGGGAACTTTAGGGACAGGGATATTTATACCATGTTGAAAATCTCCCTGCAGTACTGATTTATCTGAATTCTGTAGAGGCAAGTGTTTATGCATTAGTTCTCAGTCATTTTAACAGTTTGAGTGCCAGAGGGGTACACAATGCTTTGATTCACAGTCAACATGTAAAACTCTTAATTCAGCTAGCTCCCTGTCAGCAGTCCGGACGGGACTCATGTGGTGCCGGTGGAAGGATATAAATGAAGAGATTCCTAACAGAATGGGGTGGAGCTTAATCACAAGTGGGTGTGGGGCTTAATGGGCTATGCAATAAAGTGGCCAAGAAAGGGTGGAAGGAGGAGATGTGGGAGGGAAGTTGTAAGAAAGTGGGAGGAGCAGGCTGGGAAGGAGCAGAAGTGGCCAGAGTTTCATAAGAAACACCCCACTACCTGAGAATCAAACTCTGTCCATGGAGACCCAGAAATTCAGCTAAAAAAACAGTCTCCTGGGCAAATACAGATAGCTCCCAGGTATGCCTGTCAGGGACATAAAATGTAAAAAAAAAATAGGTAAAGATGAAAATAAATATGTATATAAAGAAACAAATAAAAAGTATTGTCAATTTGACTTTATATATTATGTACTTACAGGAGACAAAGGATGTTGACTATCACTTCAATGGTTTTACAAAGCAAGCATGATCATTTAGTTTGAAACTTAAAGTCATATACAGTGTATGTAAAACACATTTTAGGCTACAAAAGACTCAAATGCATTGTGTCACAATATGTTAGAAACAGTTCTAGCCTTTAAGGGGTTACAAGTAGGGATGGGTGAAAATTTTTGCCTCAAACTGAAATCAGCAAATAATGGCACTTTCCGCTTGGCAAATAATTTCCTGCGAAAAGTGACATTTTTCTGCTTTTTCCCACCTTTTCTGCCCATTGGGAAGAAAAATATTTCTCCACCACACGGAAGTTTTCTACAGTCATATAAAAGGCTGTCAGGCTCTCACAGCATGTCATTCTGTGTTTGTGAGAGGAGAGATCAGCGTGTTTTTGAGCAATAGAAGATATGCAAATAAAGGGGAATTGAAGCTTAGTTAAGGGAGTCATTTAGGTAGGACATTTGTTATCTGTATTAGGGGAGTCTGGGGTCACTCTAGGAGATAAGAAGGGAGGAAGGAGGTTGACCTCCAAATACCAAAATTCCATGTGACTTACTGGCAATACACAGGCAGCTAGGGACCTATTTGCTTGCTGCTCTTGCTGTTATTGTCTCTGTGCTGGGTGGGGAAGTCTGGGGAAAGAAGTTGTTGATTTTGTTTTTCAGTTATAATTTTTTTTGGACAGACTGTGTTAAGACAACAGGGTGGACAACTTAAAAACAAAACAACAACAACAAAAAAAAACTAAATAAATTAGGTGACAGTGACAGAGAGCTGACTGGGCCTAGGCAAGGCATCATACAGCTCCATCAGTTGTGTTGTGTACTGTACAGTACAAAAACATAGTGTAGTTGCGTAATGTCCAGCAAAAGCACAAGGGAAAGTGGGAGGGGTGGAGTAGTGCAGGGATGTAAGAATAAAGTAGTAGTTCAAAAACTGACTGCAGCAATGGTTGTTGCAGCGTGTGCAGTCAATGATGATGATCCCTCTACTACAAGGGAGGATGCAGTTTGTCAAGGTCCCAGTAAAACTAGTTCCAGCACCACCAGTGCCAGTAGAAATATAGAACGATATAAGAAGAATACTGAAGATGACAACACGTCACATTCAGGTGTTGATGATGCTGGCAATAGCATAATAGAGGAAGGTGTAGCAGCTGAACCGCCTGCTGCATCAGACAGTGAGACAACCAAGCACCAAAACACCTGTCCTCAAAGTAGTAGTGAATTTTGTTACAGTAAAAGTAAAAATAAATTGTTTGAGACCTCTAAAAGCTTAGAGGAATATAAGGGTAATAGTGGGCAAGAACTGTCAGGTGATGCTGATGCTGCTGAGGATGACCTAATGATGACTGATGATGACGCAGAGCTAGACTATATCCCTCAAGCATCTTTCTTTTGTTCAGATACAGATGAAGTTGAGAGTGAGGATGATGACAGGGCTATAAGGTTAGCAGAAAGTCAAAGGCTGTATCTTCCACCAATTTCAAGGAGCACTGTGCCTGTCTATAAAATGTTTGAGAAAGCCTCTCTGGGCCTGTGTAGCATTACCCTTACGTTGGTATACAGTGCAGTTCTAGTTCCTGTTGCTCCTGTATCCTGTATATGACCCTGCTTGTTGACTATCTATTCTGGTGTTGACCTGTGGCTCTGTCTGACCATTCTACCTGTGCACTCCTTTGGCTTTAGACATGCAAACTGGTGCAGACCTGTGGCTCTGGCTGACTACCCGCTCCGTGTATGATCCTGGCTTGTCTGACTATCCATCCTGGTGCTGACCTGGGGCTCTGTCCAACTATCCTCCCAGTGTTGCCTACTACTATTGGACATCCTATCTGGGGCAGACCTGTGGCTCTGGCTGACTAACCGCTCAGTGTATGAACCTGGCTTGTCTGACTATCCTAGCTGGTGCTGACCTGTGGCTTTGTCTGTTCACTCCACTGTAGGTTCTGTGTGCGATCCACTTACTACCCTGGGACTACCAGTTGGCTTTGGCCTAGTCTCCAGCAGATGTGGTTGACCCATTGGCAGGCTCCTATTTCTGATAGAGTCGCTAGCCTCTCCAGTCACCCTCTGCTTATAGTATATTGCCTTATTGACTATTGTTTATTATCCTAATAAAAGTGATTTTAACTATACCGTCTGACTCCTCGTCTTGCTTGCAAACCTTAATAGTATGTAAGGGTCATGACTACTGACGGTGATAATGGTTCACCTTTTCAGGAATTATTGGACAGGATGCAGGACCAAGAACAACGTATTGATCATTTGTCATTGGCTTTGCAGACCTTGCTTGGCTGTACTGCTCACTTAGAATTCTCTAACCAAGAACCGGTGGCCACATCAGCTCCTTCCTTGGCACAGCAGTTCCTACCGTCTCTGATGAGGGATTGGTTCAGAGGGTTATCTGAATCTGCTCCACTCCCACAGCGTTACAGTGGGGAGCCTGAACTTTGTTGCGGATTTCTTAACCAGCTGGGCATCTACCTTGAAATGATTCCGTATGCCTTCCCTAGTGGGTGCAGTAGGTTTGGCCTAATGATTTCCCTCCTTTCCAGCAAGGCTGTTGCTTGGGTGAATCCTTTATGGGAGACGGACAATTCCATAATATATAACTTTAATAAATTTGTGGCCTCCTTCAAACGTGTCTTGATGTGCCAGGTCGCCCGACCTCAGCTTCCAAACATTTAATGACCATCCGCCAGGGCAGTCGTACTGCGACGGAGTACTCTATTGAGTTCCGCACCCTGGCAGCCGAGGTGGGTTGGAACAATGAGGCTCTTGTAGCTGCCTTTTCCCAAGGGCTTTGTGGCTATGTGAAGGATGAGATTGCTGCCGGTGAATTACCTAAGGGTCTGGATGAGGTGATACCATTTATCCAGATTGACACTCGGGTCCAGGAGGTACCCTCATTTAAGGAACGCCTGCAAAGGCATCCTACCAGAATGTCCTCTCACTCAAGTTGCCCACCCAGTCCTCCCTCACCTCCCATGCCTCCTGGTTCTGACTCTGGGGGTAGTGAACCGATGCAGGTTGGGGCCACCCGGCTCTCTGTGGAGGAGAGGGCCTTTCGGAGACGAGAGGGACTATATCTCTACTGTGAGAGACCTGGACACTTACTGAAGTCTTGCCCGGTACATCCAGGAAAACGCTCACACCTAAGATCATGTCGGGGACAGATCTTAGGTGGCATCTCTCAGTCCCTTGAGGCCACTCAGGATAAACCCATGCTTGAGGTGGTTCTTACTTGGGCCAATGAGTCTATCTCAGTTTCATCATTAATAGACTCTGGTGCGGCTGGTTATTTTATGAACACTGCTTTTGCTGAGCAAAATGGTATTCCCTTACAGTCACGTGCCTCTCCCTTGGCTGTTGAGGCCATTGATGGCAGACCCTTGCTGCCATCACACATTACTCATGAGATGTCTCAATTAAACCTGAAAGTGGGAGCCCTCCATAAAGAAACCCTGAAGTTTCAGGTTATCAGCTCTCCTCATTATGCCATCATCCTAGGGTTTCCTTGGTTGCAAGCACATAACCCTAGGATTGATTGGAGTACTTGTGAGATACTGTCTTTGTGCCCACACTGTGATGAGTCCTGTCTATCACTCCCCATTAGACTGACTTGTGCCGAGTCTGCTGGCCTTCCGGAGGCCTATTCTCAGTTCATTGATGTGTTTAATAAAGTCCAGGCCGGAACATTACCTCCCCATAGGCCTTATGATTGTTCGATAGACTTACTACCTGGTACTACACCTCCGAGGGGCCATATATATCCTCTGTCTATGGAGGAAAACAAGGCTATGGAGGACTATGTTGCCGATGCTCTGGAAAGGGGCATCATTCACAAATCCACATCCCCTGCTGGTGCTGGATTTTTTTGTCAAAAAGAAAGACGGAGAGCTGCATCCATGTATTGATTACCATGGCTTAAACAAATTAATGGTTAAGAACGGTTATCCTACACCACTGATTACAGAACTATTTGACTGTCACAAAGGTTCCAAAATTTTCACGAAACTTGACTTAAGAGCGGCCTACAATCTGGTCAGAATAAAGGAGGGCCATGAATGGAAGACAGCATTTAACAACCAGAGTGGGCAATATGAATATCTTGTCATGCTCTTTGGTCTTTGCAATGCTCCTGCTGTCTTCCAGGAATTTATCAATGATGTACTGAATGTCACAGGTTACCTTGGTTCTAGCATGCTGCTTCAGGCGACAGTCGAAATTACGCGTCAGCATCAGTGGCCGTCCATGCCACATGGATTGACGCAGGATTATGGCAGCAGTTGGACGCATCAGAGCAAGATGCGTGATCTGCAGGCGCGAGGCTTCTGGATGAAGCAGGCCTCTGTTTTATGTGTTTGCTTCCTGTAGTCTCCTCCTACCTACTTCCTCCCTCTGAGCTGCTCCTTCTACCTACTTCCTGAGAAGGGGTTTAAAGGGCAGACTGAGTCCTGACTCAGTTGCCCTTGCGTTGTTGTACAAAGGAGTTCTGTGTCCTTGGGCTCTGTGTATGACCTGGCTTGTCTGACCATCCAATCTGGTGCTAACCTGTTTCTCTGTCTGACTATTCTTCTGCCTGATCCCTTATAGTGGACAATGAATCTGGTGCCGACTTGTGGCTCTGGCTGACTACCTGAACTGTGTATGACCTGGCTTGTCCGACTACCCTCTCTGGTGCTGACCTGTGGCTCTGTCTGACTAGTCTATTGATTGTTCCCCTTATTTAGCAGACACCCAATCTGGTGCGGACCTGGGGCTCTGGTGGACTAGCTATACTGACTGCAGGAGTGAGTCAGGTATCCGCATTCGCTATACTGACTGCAGGCATGAGTCTAGTATCCGCTTTCACTATACTGACTGCAGGCATGAGTCGGGAGTATTCCTTGCTCATCGGATCAAGATTTTGTGTTCCGGTTCCTGCTCCTGTTCATGTTCCAGCTCCTGGTTCCATCTGAGACTACCAGTGGCTTCAGCCTAGTCTCCAGCAGTGTGGTCAATTTTGGCAGTCTACTATTCCTGATAGTAGCACTTGCTGGCTGTGACCATCTGCTTGTGCCTGCCTTATTACCATTGTATGTTATGTTTATTATTATTTAATAAACTAAATTTTACTATACTGTACTGACTCCTGAACATCTCTGGGGAACCGTGACACTGAGAGACCTATTGCAAAGTTGTGGTCTATCTGGATGACATTCTTATTCACTCTCCTACGTTGCAGACTCATTATTCGGATGTATCCAGAGTTTGTTAAAAGAAAACAACTTGTTTTACAAGTTGGAGAAATGCGAATTTCATAAGCCCCAGGTTACTTTTCTGTGCTACATCATTTCCTCTTTTGGGATGGCCATAGACCCCCGGAAATTGTCCACTGTGCTGCAATGGCCTTGTCCTGAGGGACTTAAATCTATTCAAAGATTCCTGTGCTTCGCTAATTATTACCGAAGGTTTATTAAGAATTTCTCGTCTATTGTCAAATGACCCATAAAAGGTGCTAAGGTTTCAGAATGGGTCCCCCAGTGCGTTACGTGCCTTCGAAGACCTCAAGGCAGCATTTGCAGCAGCTCCTATTTTGGTGCATCCCAATCCCACCCTGCCCTCTACACTGGAGGTTGACGCATCTGAGATTGGAGCAGGGGAGGCTTTATGCCTATGCGGGTATTTTTCGAAGAAACTGTCTAAGGCAGAGAAAGTATACCAGATTGGGGACAGAGAATTATTGGCTATTATATTGGCACTGAAAGAATGGCAACACCTCCTGGAGGGTACTAGTTCTCCTATCTTGACTCTTACTGATCATAAGAATCTCACTTACTTGTCTGAGGCTAAACACCTGTCGCCCCATCAAGCTAGATGTAAGCTATCCAAGGAGGAGGTCCCTCCTGCACCGATTATTCTGACTGATCAAATTCTGGCCAAGATACGTACATGTCCCTCCCGCACCGATTATTCTGGCTGATGGAATTCTGGCCATGATACGTACATGTATTACTTCTCCATTGGGAGAACAAATATTGGCCACTCAGACATCCGGTCCAGAGGAAAGACCTAGCGGGACATACTTTGTCCCCACTCATTTGCGCATAAAACTGTTTGAGACTTACCATTCCTCCAAAATTGATGGCCACAATTGATTTGGTCCTTGTCTAGACTGTTCTGGTGGCCGAGCCTTTGATACGATTGCGCTGCTTTTACCGCAGCATGCACCACGTGTGCTCAAAATAAATTGCCTCGACATTTGCCTGTCGGTCTTCTTCAACCGGTGGCCCAATGACCGTGGTCCCATCTGTCCATAGATTTTATGGTTGATCTCCCGGCATCCTCTGGTTTCATGGTCATCCTAATGATCATAGACAAATTTTCTAAGATGCTCATTTTGTACCACTCAAAGGCCTACCATCCACGCAGGAATTGACTGTGGTTTTTGCTAAAGAGGTCTTTCGACTCCATGGCATACCTAGGGTTATTGTCTCAGATAGAGGTAACCAGTTTGTGTCTCGGTTCTGGAGATGCTTTTGTGCTCAAATGGGAATTCAGTTAGCATTCTCCTCTGCCTACCACCCACAGTCGAATGGTGCGGCTGAATGGTCCAACCAAGCCCTAGAACAGTTTCTCCGTTGTTATATCTCTGACCACCATGACAACTGGGCTACCCTGTTACCTTGGGCAGAGTTTGCCCAGAATTGTGCCATGATGTCTTCCTCACAGAGTTCTCCGTTCATGATAAATTATGAGTTTTAGCCCTCTGTTCTTCCCGAGCTCCTTCAGGCACAGGAGATTCCAGCTCTTGATGAGCATTTGAGGTCGCACCGTTCCTCTTGGGTTCAGGTACAACATACCCTATGTGGTTCCGTGCAGCAGCAGAAAAGGCAGGCTGACTGTAGATGTTTGCCGGCACCTACCGTCCAGGTGGCAGAGAGCTTTTTGATATGGCTGTTATCTCTTTGTCAGGGAATTGTGGGGTATGAGAAGGGAGCAAAGGAGAATTACCCGAAATACTCCAAAATTCTATCTGACTGACTGGGAACACGCAGGCAGAGGTGATCCAAGTTTCTTCATGCTTTGGCTGTTATCTTTGTTCTAGAAGAGTATGGTCAAAGAAGCAGTTGAGAAGGGAGTGTGTTTTTTTTTTTTTTTCTTGTTGACAGTGATAGAGATAAGGTGGAGAGTTCAATAAAATAAATAAACAAATAAATACAATAAAAATTGATAGGTGACAGAGACAGGGACCCTGATGTGAGCTGTGACTGAGGCAGACTGATACTAGACGAGATAGAGTATTTTGCAGATATCCAAGGCAAGGCATCACACACAATCAGATCTATTATGTACTTTATAGTAAAAACACACTCAGTAGTAATGTCCAGCAAACACACAAGGGTTAGGGGGAAGGTGAAACGATTAGGAACAGTGCAGGGAAGCGTGAGTAAAGTGGTGGTCAAAAACTGACTGCAACTATGGTTGCTGCAGCATGTGCAATAAATTAGGGTGATTCATCTCCTCCCAAGGAAACTGTCAATTGACAAAGTCCCATTGTCACGGTTAGTTAAGAGTCTCAGACTTAAGGTTTAGGTAAAAACATAACTTTATTGAAAAGTTAAGGCAATCCCATAGGGCTATCATACACATATAAACAATACAAATAAGCAATAGACCATATGAATAGGTTCTACCGGCCTTGCCAATAATACCGGGCAAGGCAACCCAGGCGACTCAGACGAAATAGCAGTAGCAGGCTCTACCGGCCTTGCCAATACCGGGTAAGGCAACCGTGAGATGGTAACGTACCGGTTCTACTGGCCTTACCAATACCGGGCAAGGCAGCCTGAGGGAATACTGTGAGTAGGCTCTACCAGCCCTGCCAATACCGGGTAAGGCAACTTTAAGGATGGCAACGTGAATAGGTTCTACCAGCCTTACCAATACCGGGCAGGGCAGCCCAAGAGAGGAGACCTTCCTGGAACCAACTGACTGTCTGGTGACAATGACAGTAGGAGGGATGAGGTAGCAACTAGGTCTCACTCAAGCAGAAGTCTCATGCCAGAGAACTACAAGACAACTGCATAGGGACTGGACAGCAACTCGGACCACACAGTACCTGACTACAGTCAGGGAGTAAACCAGCGTCCGCACGCTGGAACCAACAATAGTATAAGCCACCAGGGTTAATGGAGTAAACCAGCGTCCTCACGCTGGAACCAACAATAGTATCAGCCACCAGGTTTAATGGAGTAAACCAGCGTCTACACGCTGGAACCAACCACTGAGACCAGGCAGAGGATCAACCGGAACGAGCGCCGCTGAACTGACAGGCGACAGGAACATCAGCAACCACGGAGAACAACCGGAACCGACTGGAACGACAAGCTGGCAGGTACACAGGAACAGGTAGACTCAGGAACTCAGGAAATCTGAAACACTGGAACTCTGGAACTCTGGAACTCTGGTACTCTAGTACTCTGGTACTCTAGAACTCAGGAACTCGGGCCCAATCAGCATGGCAGGCAGGACAGAAAAGATGCTGTCAGAGACACCACGAAAGGGCAACCAAAGGGTGCCCGGACTGAGTTTAAAAAGGCAATGTGAGGAGGGCTGACAGTAGACAGCCAATGAGGAGCCTCCAGCAAGTGATAGACACAGGATAGCACGAATCACGGGCACCGTGATACCCATCAACAGTTCCACCACCAGCACCAGTACTATTACTTTTCACAACTGATTATTTCCTGCCAGAACGTTGCCATATTTTGCCTATGTTTCCTATGACTGCAGCATTTCCCACCACAATATTACTTCTTCTGAGGGCTGCAGTGGAGAAATAAATAGCTGAAAGTCAAACTTGTGAGTCCTACAGCAACATATTCCTTGAAACAATTGTTAGCAGAGTGCCTTTGTCCTTTGGCCACAGTACTAACTTCCTGCTAAAGTAACATTTGGACAACCATCCCTTGAAAAATAACTGCGGCTTGGGATATTCCAGCAGGGTGCAACACATGACATCAGTTCTTTAAAGCTTCTGTTTTCGACAAAACAAAAGGGCAACATGTCAAGAGACTAAAAAAGGGTAGAACCTACATTGTGCCAAATGTGTATGGTAGTGGACTGGCGTGGTGTGACTGATGTGTGTATGGATATGCAGAGTTGCATTTATTGTCAATGTTTTGACCCCCTAGCTTTTCTCAAGACAACCAGAACATACCCCCAAGTGCCCTTATACACAATGCATTAGTGTGAAAAGCCCACCAAACTGTAATTCAGTTGGGCTCCCTGACGTCAAAACTTGTAACAGTAACTGTAAGTTAGCTGTGAATGCCAGGTATTGTGGCCCATATTCTAAATATAACTGCAGTTATCCCAAAAAACACAACACAAAAAGACCCATTTGTACACTAGGGTCTTGTGAGCACATAACACGTTATTTACACTAAAGTACAATATAATACAAAGTCGATCAATGGCTATGAAAGCTGCCGCTGTACCCAATCTATTGTTGTATGAACTGGCATATAGTTTGTAACGGGATTGCAACAATGTTCACAATAGGTATAAAAGAAGAAAAAAGATCTACATGTTAGGTTTGAGCGATAAGACTTATATCGTTCTTCATGTTTTTTTAATACCTAAAAAATAAAATAAAGATAAAACGAAGTATTACTATCCCTTTAATAGTACTGATGTCTGATAGTTAATACTACTGATGTAATAGCACTGATGTCTGGTAGTTAATAGTACTAATGTCTGTTGGTTTACAGTACTGGTGTCTGATAGTTAGGTGCCTGATTGTTAATAGTACTGATGCCTGATGGTTAGTAGTACTGGAGGTTAATAGTACTGATGCCTGATCGTTAATAGTATTGATGTAATAGTAGTAACATAGTAACATAGTACATTAGGTTGAATAAAGACACAAGTCCATCAAGTTCAACCTTCTCCTCATACCCCAGTAACTGAGAATTTTAAATCTTTCCTGTTACCAATTAAGATAGTCTTTATCAGACCTTCCTGATCTGCCTACTGATAAACATTATAACTCTGTATGTTCCCTTTTGAAAGAAATGTATCGAATCCTCTCTTAAATGTTTCCATTGTATCTGCCATAACCACCTCCTTGGGCAATGAATTCCACAATTTAACAGACCTTACTGTAAAAACCCCTTCCTCTGCTGAAGTCTAAACCTCCTTTCCTCTAATCTCAAGGGGTGTCCCCTGGTCACCTGATCAGGCCTTGGAATAAATAGCTCACCACAGAGATCCTTGTATTGACCTCTCATATACTTGTACAATGTGATAAGGTCTCCTCTTAGTTGTCTTTTCTCTAGAGTACATAAACCAAGTTTGTATAGACGTTCCTCATATGTCAAGTCCTCCATTCCCTTAATTAATTTTGTTGCTCTTCGCTGTACCCTCTCTAGTTCTAGTATATCCTTTTTAAGAACCGGTGCCCAAAATTGCACTGCATACTCAAGGTGAGGTCTTACCAATCATTTGTATAATGGCAAAATAATGTTATCCACTCTTGCTTCGATACCTCTTTTTATGCAAGGCAGGTATTTGTTTGCCTTTGCTACTGCTGTTTGACACTGGTCACTGTTTACAAGTTTCTGGTTGACAAAACAGTGAGTCCCCTAAAATGATTCCATTAAGTTCATAAGTAGCCTTGGGATTGTTTCCTCCCAAATGCATGACTTTACACTTCCCCACATTAAACTTAATATTCCACATGTTTGCCCAATCTGACATTGTATGTAAGTCCCTCTGTAGAGAGAAAATATCCTGTTCTGAATTAATGACATTGCATAATTTAGTATCATCTGAAAATATTGATATTTTGCTTTCTATATCGATTTCCAGATCATTTATAAACATGTTAAAAAGCAGCGGACCTAATACTGAACCCTGAGGTATGCCACTCTCCACTTTAACTATACTGGAGAATTTTCTGTTTACAACCACACACTGTTCCCTATCCTTCAACCAGTTTTGTATCCATTTGCAAAGGTTATCTTGCAGCCCCAATTTCCTTATTTTATACACCAGCCTTCTGTGTGGCACTGTATCAAATGCCTTTGCAAAGTCTAGATTTACAACATCTACTGCCTTGCCATTGTCAGTGTTGCTGCTTACTTCCTCATAGAAGCTGAAAAGATTAGTTTGGCATGATCTATTCTTCATAAAACCATGTTGATTCCTGCTAATAATCTTATTTTTTGTGTTGTAATCCTGAACATAGTCCCTTATTCTCCCTTGTAGCAGTTTTCCCACTACAGAGGTGAAACTCACAGGTCTAAAATTCCCAGGTTCTTTTTTAGTTCCCTTCTTAAGTAGAGGCACTATGTTAGATCTTCGCCAATCCTGTGGCACTGAGCCTGCGGTGATAAAATCTTTAAAGAGTAAATATAGTAATGTTGATAGTTAATGTATTGATGTAATAGTACTAATGTCTGATAGTTAATAGTATTGATGTAATTCTACTGATGTCTGATAGTTAATAGTATTGATGTAATAGTACTAGCTGACAGCAGGAGATTGCAGTCAATTGACCGGAAGTCGGCTCTTCAGCAGAGCCAAAATTGCTTTGTTTAGCAATAAATACTTCATTGGAATGGTATACAAAGTGTAATTGCAAACCAGGCACACTTTGTAGACCGTTCCAATGAAGTATTTATTTTTATATAGACTATTTCAGCTCTGCTGAAGAGCCAAAACCCGGTCCAAGGACCTGGTTTTCCTGCTGTCCGCTAGAAGGCAGATTTGCCTGAAACAGCCTGGAGGGGAGAACTTTAGCCAGTTATATCTCTCACACCATAAAAGCTGAGACCGGGATTTCCTGCTGTCTGCTAGAGGGCAGATTTGTCTGAAACAGCCTGGAGGGGAGAACTTTAGCCAGTTATATCTCTCAGACCATAAAAGCTGGGACCGGGATTTCCTGCTGTCCGCTAGAGGGCAGATTTGTCTGAAACAGCCTGGAAGGGAGAACTTTAGCCAGTTATATCTCTCAGACCATAAAAGGTTTGAGAGACAAGACTTACATCAATGTTAATCTTTTTTTAATGCCTACAATATTAAAGAAACTTAAAATTAAACATTGCTATCCCTTTAATAAAAATCTGTAAGTTATATGACTTTTCCATCTGAGTAATACAAGGGCAGTGCCATCACTTGCATGTCTGTTGTTATAACAGCTTAAAGTTTTTTCTGGAAACAAAGGTCCAGGGCTCCTGAACGTTCCACATACTATAGAGAGCGTCTGTCAGTGACTCAACTCTCCCACAGAATGCAACACCTGGACATTGTGACTGTAAACAAACTATAATAAATCTGTAAATATATGTGCAACATAGAACAAAAAAGAATAAACAGGAGGAGCCCCAATACTTTAACTCAATTTAAACTATCAAGTAGTATAAATAAATCAATATTTCTCACAATATATATAAAGTCAGTCTGATGGTATCACCGGTTCTGACCACAGAGCATATGGAGAGAATTGTACCTGTCTCCGTTCAGGTAATTCTGATGGAAATACTCCTCGTTGGCAGGCAGTTATGAATCCAGAGAACAGTGGGGAAAAAACAGGCTAACGGAAGCGTGTCTTCTTATAACAGGCTTAATATTTATTATAATAAAAGATATCAATATCAATACAAAAATATAAAATGGCTCTATCCCGTGTCTCGCAGCTAATACACTGCTTTATCAAAGGTATTGGCCTAATAGTAAAAGGAGAGAAACGCTCCCGCTGCATTGTCTCCATTATGTGCAGCTCTGTAAACCCACCCCTTGCTTTATTCCACAGATAAATCCTCGCACTGTATGGTTTTTACATTTAAACCAAATTCACCACTCCTTTATCGGTTGGGGCAGGACATAAAATATTGGATCACTTTTTAATTCATAAAGTAACTTTTAAAATGTTTTCCTTTTCTTTTCCTAAGGAAAATAACATTAATCTCTTTAGGTACTTGAGACTTCTCCAGCGTACTATTTTACAATTCATTGGATATCGTTCTGGTATTATACTCTTTCAGCACCAGAAGGTTACTCTGGTGCTGAAAGGGTTAAGGTGTTAAAACAATTCTTTCCTTTTTCTAAGAAGTGGTGTCTGATTAATTTTCCCTGCAGAGTTTGTGCAGAGTCTCCCTGCCTCCATCTTGTATAGGCCTCCATGCTCTGCCGCTAACCTCCCACCCTGCTCTGTAGTGTGTGGAGGAGGAGGGAGGACTCTGTGCTGCTCTGTGGCCTCTGCATAGGAGCAGGGATTGATCTGCAGTTCCACTGTAACCTCTAGGGAGCTCTGTGACCTCTGATTTTCCGCAGACAGGGAACCGCTACTATAGGAGCAATGGGTGGGGGGGTTATCACAGTTCAGTTCCCCTTTCCTGTTTGCTGTTTCCTTTTTACTGACAATTTCTCATTTTTGTAACATAAGAAAATGACTCACTACATGCGAGTCACCTGCACGAGAAATTTTATATTAAAGGCATAGTAATGTTTCACCAAGAAAGCAGCTTGGTTATTCTTCATAGTATTTGGGCCATGGAGAGTGTTATTTCAATACTGTCAGAATTGTAGTACAAGAGTAATTGAATGATAAAGTATCCCCCTCCTACCCCTTTTACCTAGTGTAAGCCACCTCCCCTCAGATGTGGAATCTGGTCTTTTGACCGGACAGATCACAACAAGGTACAATCTTCTTACTGTGATCATAAGGAAAACCCTGCCCCTCTTGACAGTTTTTTCAGGTTTTTCCTTATGCTCACTGAAGATTGTCCTTCTCTGCGATCCATCTGGACAGTCTTTCTGCTCTTAGGTCAGCAGTGTTACAACAGAATCTGTCATTCCTGAGGTCCAGCCAACATTCAAGGTTCCAAAAAAAACAACAGCTCGTCATACCTGACTGAGGTATGATGGACTCTTTCCTAGGTAAGTGCTTCTGTTACACACAGTAATTATATAGATACACCTGAGTGCTGTATGATGGACTCTTACCTAGGTAAGTGCTTCTGTTACACACAGTAATTATATAGATACACCTGACTGCTGTGTGATGGACTCCTACCTAGGCAAGTCCTTCTGTTACACGCAGTAATTATATATATATATATATATATATATATATATATAGATATATATACCTGACTGCTGTATGTGCATGTATTTGTGTATGAAGGTGCTTGCATGTTTGTGCATGTGTGGAGGAGAGAGATATCTAGGGACATGATAATTGTAGTCAGCATTATGACATCGCTATGATCTCATTTCTAATCACACGTATCAATATGCACTAGAGGCAGAGCTGGTCCCTACTTACTGTATCCACACAAGAGCTGTATCATGCTTATTAACCATTTGAGTGCCAGAGGGGTGGGCAATGAATTCTTAAACAGTGCGTTGTGTACCCCTCTGACACTGAAAGGGCTCATTGTCATTATAATGAAGTCACTGTGCTGGGACTTTTTAAATGTCCCTCAAAGCCAAAGACAAATTTATCTGTACTTTATAACCCAAACAGACTACACAGACATTAATGTTCGTTTAATTGTAGTTTTTATTTTTTGCCTGTAATACAGTGAAATGACACAGACTGAGACACAGACTGGCATCCACGAACTTCAAACTTTGCCATGTCACCAGTGTTGATCCAGGGGAAGGCGAAAAAACCCTACTGAAGCCAGTGCCAATTATGACTCAAAAGGGTGAAAAAATTCCTTCCTGACTCCAAAAGGCAGTCAGATCTATGTCCCTGGATCAACAACATCCTATCTTAATGGTGATGAAGGATAATTTTCTGGATGATTTCTCTGATGTCTTGAACTCCAGATGAAACAGGCCGTTAAGATGGCAGTTGAGCCTTTGTTAATCATGAGGAAGGCGAAAAAAACCCTACTGAAGCCAGTGCCAATTATGCCTCAAAAGGTAAAAACAAATTCCTTCCTGACTCCAAATGGCAGTCGGATCTGTATCCCTGGATCAACAACATCCTATCTTAATGGTGACGGACTTTGTATGAAGTATATTTTGGTGCATACTTCCTGTCCAGGCCATTAGGATGTCAGTAGAGACTGCTAGGCAAGGATTTATTAGCCATTCTAGCAGCTCTGTATTCTGCTGTGCATGTGTTTGGCCTATTCTCCCCACTTGTAGGCTTTGGTAAGTGCCTCCTTAGCCAAGGATGACACAGAGCCTCACTAGGTGTCATGAGTAAAGAAGTATCCCACTCGAGACACCGTCTCAGAAAGTTGATGAAAACCAGATCACTACGCCCCTTCAATGTAGACAGCAGACTCCTACTGGCCGGGGTACCTCTAAACTTGGGGAGTAACCATTACGCAGGACCCGAGACCCATCTCTATAGTGTACATCCTGACAATATAGAGAGACATCTGCGGAGCTGAAAAAATGCTGTCACAACATGGACAATTCTCTTGAAGACACGTCCAGTTCAAATCGATCCCAACAACTCAACCACTGTAGCATACATCAACCATCAAGCAGGCATCAGAAGCAAAGCAACCTAGAAAGACATATCAAAGATTCTTCTATGGACAAAAGTAAACATTTCAGCCCTATTAACTCTTTACATTACTCCGGTAGACAAATGGGCAGAGGAGTATCTCAACAGGTAGACTCTTGATGCAGGATAATTGAAGTTAGAAAAATAAATTACTCCAAATCTTAGATGTTGGGGAATACCAGAAATTGATCTGAAGGCCTCTCATCTCATCACAAAACATCCAATATTTTGTGCAAAAACAAGAGATCCAACAGTGATGGCAATAGATGCTCCCTAGTGTTTGTATTTTCTCCAATTACTTCCTTCCAAATTCAGGAAAGAATGGACTAGCAAACTGCTAGTGGCTCCACTTTGACCAAGAAGTACATGGTTTGATCATCTTTATGCCATAACCATAGCAGACTCTTGGCTTCTGCCTCTACTACTGGATCTGTTCATGCAAATTCCCATTCTACATCCCAGTCTATCCAAATGTGCTTTGAAGTCTTGGACCTGAAACCCAAATCTTAAAACACAAAAGTTTTAGTGATCCTGTTATCCACACAACATTGCAAGCATGAAAGAGGTGACCATATTAACAACAGAATATGAAAAATCAATCACAGAGCCTCTGAAGTTTAAACTTCCATGCATTCTGGATTTTTGCAGGATGGTTAGCGTAAAGAATTGAGAGAAAGTTCTCAAAGTGAAATCTCTGCCTTATCTATTCTATTCCAGAAAAAGATAGACCTAATTCTTGAAGTTCAGACATTTCTGTGAGATGTCTTTCACTTTATCCAACCACATAGAGAACCTACCCCCCTTAGAACTAAGAGCTTTTCCTTGCAAATCCCCTTAAACTATTTGTCATCAGGATAAAGTAGGTTTAAGGACTATTACTAACTTTCAGCTAAAAGTTATCTCAATCAATCAAGAGTTGATACACCCCTCCTTATGTCTTAATCATCAGAACTACAAAGAGGCTCACCTTCATACCTTGGATGTAGTTAGGGTTCTCAGATACTATGTGCAATACAAACTGATTTGTTATTACTGATGATGCCGTGAAAGGCAGACATGCTTATAAAACTACAGTTGCTACATGGATTAAGTGTACTGTTAAACAAGCCTATGTTCTTAAATCTCATCCAGCTCCATTTCATATAACAGTCAATGCTACATATTCTTTTAGTACTTCTTGAACTCTGAAGTATAAAACCTCTACTAATTAGCTCTGTAAAACAACTGCTTGGTCCTCTATTCATCCATTTAAGAAATTCTACTAGGTGAACCTTTCGCATCCCAAAATGACAGTTCTGACCACAAAGATTTGCAGGCTATAGTTCTCTAAATTTCTTTTTTCCTCCTTTGTTTCAGACTGCTTTGGACAACCCCATTGGTCCATGAATCCCTCATGGGAATTTTTTTACTTACAAATAAATCCTTAACTTTTAGTCCAATTAAAGGGTGCTGGGCATCCATGCCTGAAAGAACTTTGCGTTGGAGAGAGGTGCCCTATGTTTTTCTTTCTCTCTTTACCTCTCTCATCTTTGCAATATGTAAAGTAAACTAGCTGGCTGCTGGATGAATTATATAGGGCAGAATGCAGGAGGATATCAGTTATTGAGCACTCTACCTTTTGGTGTGGTCTCAATACCTCACGGTTCCCTGCATCAACAAAGACAAAGGTTTGGTATTAAAAAATATCTCCTTTTTTCCAGCATGCTTGATAGATTTTCTTTGCCAGGGTAGGAATACTGACAAACTATTAGCATATTGTAAAAGTACAGATTCTGCTTGTAAAAATGTTGTATAATATGTATCACTTTTACATAAAAATGCCACTGAAATGGACATTTGACTGTACACAACAACAACAGTGTGAAAACATGCAGCCCTGGGAAGTTTAAAAATGCATCATGAAAGCAGTCATGTTTCAATGGAGTCCTTGAATTCTGTAAAAAAGATTCATGACTATCTCTGTGCACATGATATGCAGTACCAATTAAAGACTAATTTTAGAGAACCAATCAATAAAGAATGAATTCATAGTGGCCATTAGGATTTTTGTACAGATTAAGATAAGTGAATGTTTATTAGGGGGAATTAGTGCTTCTTTAACCAAAGTGGTTTCCTAATGTGAGTACTTTTAACCCTTTGTGTGCTAGAGGTTTGTCCAAAGTATTGCTTCACAAAGGGATCAAAAGCAGAGTGCTACATATGTATAAAACCAAATTAATTTGGATAAACGCTGTGCCCTTGGTCTGCGTACTCCAGCAAGAATATCAAGAGTCAGCATCCAAAAAATGCAGTCCATAATCCAAGGTCAGTGAGGCACAAAAAAAAATAATAAATAAATGGGCTATATACAGAAAATACTCTAATAAAATTATAAAACTTGTACAAAAGTCACTCTATACTAACATAATACCTATACGTCTATGACTAATTTCTGGTATTGTCCCATACAACAAATAAAGGCAGCTCCTAAATACTGGAGTACTTTCTATATATAGTTTGTTAATTAATTTTTTTGCTTCTGTCCTTGACTGCCCTTGGATTATAGAGTGCGTTTTTGGATGCTGACTCTTGATATTCTTAATGGAGTACATAGACCAAGGGTACACTTTTAGGTTGGTGGGCATAGCACTCACTGGAATATTATTGTTTTGAGGACTGAGCTCCATTTTCTCTCTCTATCTGTGTGGTGGTATTCAGTTCAAGCTTACATGCACATTGTACATCTTTATAAACGTTTCCCCATGTGTATATTATCTACAGTGATTGAGATAGTTGCTTTATTTAACCCTTTGAGTGCCACAATGATGTGCAACACATTGCATAGCAATATGTTGCACATCCCTGTGGCACTCAAAGGGTTAATGCAGCTATGTACACTTCTCAGGATTTTCATGTGTATCTCAAATAGTTGCTGTGACAAATATTTTAACCTATTATGCGCTGAAAAGGCTGTGAGTTGTTACAAAACTGGTGCAAGTCAGTTAATTGTAAAAATGTTTATAAAGGTTAAGTCATAATGCAAACTAATTTCCAAAAGACAATATCAATACAGGAACACAAAATCTGCATTGCATGCAGTCTTCGCAAAGTCCTGAACACCCGGAGCATGATGTAATTTCCACACTTTACGTATTCTGGTGATGAAGCCTGATGAGGAGGTATTCCATTCATTTGATGCCTTGTCTAACGCATACAAGGACAAGTATTTATTAGATGCGTGGGGGAAATTGCATGGTGTCATCAAAAGCAGTGGGGGAGCTGCAACTCACCTCTCTTATACCAAAATGATATATACTATCATCCACTCCCACGTTAAACACACACAAACTTGAACCAAATGGGGATTTTAACACCTTGAATGCTGAAGAGCTCTGCAACACACAGTTTCACAATGTGTGTGAGATATCTCTAGCAATCACTGGAGACAGTTGGGGTTAATTTGACTCCTGTAGTGCAGTTTGTTTATCCCTACTATGCTGTACAGTGTTTTTCCACTTAAAGGGTTAAAGTCTCCTCTGCCAGATTGACTGTGTAGCTATACTGCTGCAATGAAATGAAAGTCCATTTGGCTAATGAGAGACTTAAAAATACATTAGGTTTATATAACACAGAATACTTTAATTCTATTATTTTTTGCACAGAGATTTAAAGATGATGAAATTTCCCTTTGCTTGTACTTCACCTCAGTGAACTCAAAATAACAAAACAGTCCTGATTTTGGAGTAAAACGTTCTGGCCTTTGGAAATGTTGCAGTTATATGGGTTCATTGATCATAAATCAAATGCTGAAACATGCAAAGTAATGTGCTTGCATCTAAGATGTTCATTTGCATAGTTATTAACCTCTTGGATGCAAATATAAACCAAGAGGATGTTTCCTGTTGCCCAGAAACCTATATTTAGATTGGTGAAAGACAAAGCTTAAGTACAGCAATTATCAAAACTGTTTGCTAATGTTATTTGCCTTCTCCAGCTGTTGTGGGACTACAACTTACATCATCATTAGACTGCTGATGGGCATGTGGCAATGATGGAAAAAACATAGTAACATAGGAAAAGTAAATTAGGTTGGAAAAAAGACACTAGTCAATCAAGTTCAACATTTGCCTCATAATCCAGAGAAATGAGAATTACATAAGCTTTCCTGCTGCCAAATAAGTTAGTCTTTATCTGAACTTTCTGTTTTGCCTACTAATTCACAGTATAGCCCTGTGTTTTCCCTGTTGAAAGAAATGTATTTAATCTTTGCTTAAATGTATCCATTGTACCATCCATTACCACACCATTGGGCAAGGTATTCCACATTTTAACAGGCTTACTTAAAAAAAAAACTTCCTCTGCTGAAGCTGAAACCTCCTTTCCTCTAACCTGAAGGGCTGGCCCCTGGTTATTTGATAAGGTCTTAGAATGAACAGCTCACCAGATCCTTTTATTGACCTCTCATATTTACTGAAGAGAAAGGAGTAATCTTTTCTCTTCAGTAACTAAACCAAATTTGTCTAGATGTTCCTCATATCAAGTCTTCCATTCTCTAAATTCATTTTGTTGTACTTCACTGTACTCTCTCCAGGCCTAGAATATCCTGTTTCAGAACTGGTGCCCAAATCTGCACTGCATATTCGAGGTGAGGTCTTACCAATGATTTGTACAGTGCAAAATGATGTTATCCACTCTTGCTTCAGTACCCCTTTTTATACAAGACAGGACTGTTTGCTTTTGCTACTGCAATTTGACACTGGTCACTGTTACCAAGTTTGTAGTTTACAAGGATTCCCAGGTCTTTCTCCAACAACAAGCCCCCTAAAATGATTCCATTAAGTTCATAAGTAGCATTGGGATTTTTTCTTCTCAAATGCATGACTTTATACTTTCTCACACTGAACTTCATATTCCATTTGTTTGCCTAATCTGCCTGCCTAATCTGCCATTTTATGTAAATCCCTCTTTAGAGAACAAATATCATCTTCTGAATTTATTGCCCTTCATAATTTGTACCATCTGCAAATGTTGGTATTTTGGTTTCTATATCTATTTCTAGGTCATTTATAAACATGTTAAAAAGCAGAGACCCAAGTACTGAAAACTGAGGTACTCCACTCTCAACTTTAACTGTATTGGAGAATTTTCCATTTACAACAACACAACACACTGTTCCCTATCCTTCAGCCAGTTTTCTATCCAATTGCAAAGGTTATCCACCCTAATTTCCTTATTTTACACCCCAGACTCCTGTGTAGCACTGTATCAAATGCCTAAGGATGGACAAAAGGTCTTGTTTTGTTCCCACCAGACAATCAGAGAAAACCATTTGGTTGTCTGCTTTTTTGAGGGAAAATCCACTTTAAATAAAGCCCTTAAAATCTTTGCTGTTTTAGCCGATTGCCAGACTGTTTTTGCTATTTTTTCATTGGCTACAAACTTCCTGCCCCCTTACTTACATGCACTTCACATGTCTGTGCCAAAAACATGATGTTTCCAGGATGTGATACATAAGAGAAAGAGAGGGTGCTAGGATGTTTTGCAGTGCATTATTTAGAAAAATGAAGGCAGCAGCGGCTCATAGTGTGTGTTATCACTATGAGGAACAGGATTACAAAGACAAAGAGGAGCTGGAAGGACTGTTATGCATCCAGTGAGTATGAGGAGGAGTAGAAACTGACCACCACCAGCATTGAAAGGTCTGAAAGCCCTGATTCCCCAGACCAAATGATGCCCAGTAAGCCTAAATCATTGCTTGGGATCTGGAGGAAAATAGTGTCAAAGCAGGCACAGGAAGAAGTGGGTAGCAATGTGAGCAGTACAGGCCAGCTGCTACTGCTGCCAGTGATACTAAGGAGGTGGGGAGGAGGAGATGATGGCAAATGTGACAGCAGAGGACCTTAAGTCACACTTGTCATCCCCAAGCAGTCCCACTACTACTACCTTGCAGTAGTTGGAGACTCAGAGTGTTGGGGATCATGGTGAAGGTGATGTTTGTGAAGCAGCTGGTGGTGGGACTAGCGTGACTGCAGTAGCTCCTTCTGCTGAGGTGGAAGGGGAAGTGAAGATGATCCCCAGCAGCCAGACTAGTGGTCAGGGGAGCTCACAACATCCCCCTCACCCTGAGATTCCCTTTCCCCTGGCCTCTGGGACATGATACTGAGGGAGGCAGAACTGGCTAGCAGCAGTAATACTATCAGCACAGATCAGCAGCCTGTTCCTGCTGCTGGTGTTGCCAGTCTGTATTGCCATTTTTTCGATGACTAGAAAGTTTCCGCCCATTGATTTACATGGTTTTCACCTTTTTTTTATAAAAACATGACATATTTGCAGAAATCAAATACAATAGAAGCAGACACAGAGTGAGGTAGATGTGCTGTGCTGTTATGATATGATTTTGAGGCAAAACTGAGGCAGGAGAGGCTCATAGTGACAGCTATTATTTAAAAATAATAAAAGGAGGAACTGGACGGACCATTATCTGTTCACTGAGTCTGAGTCTGAGGAAGTGAGCACAACAAAAGCAATTGTGTCCAGTCTCCCTAAATCACCCCTAGGATTTTTGGGGAAATTACTGTCAAGGGAGGAACAAAAGGGTAGTAGTAGTGACAGCAGGACTGCGCCTGCTGCCAGACATGCTGCACCTGCTGTAAGATGTGCTGTGCCTGCTGGCAGATGTGCTGCCCCTGCTGCCAGTGCCACCACCCGTGCTGTGCCAGCTGCCAGTACTGCCCCTGATACCACCAGTGTGGTTCCAGCTATCAGAGGTGCTGCCCCTGCTGCCAGTGCCACCACCAGTGCTGTGCCTGCTGCAAGTGCTGAACCTGTTGCCACCAGTGCTGAAGCTGCTGCTAATGTGTCTTGCAATACTCAGGAGAGGGGGAAGGAGAAGATGATACCAAAGTGTGACAGCAGGGGACCCTAAGACACACTTTCCATCCCCAAGTAGTACTGCCAGTGCTAGTACTACTACTACTAAGGTTCAGCAACTTGTTAGCTTTAGGAGTGAAGGGGAGGGTAATCAATAGCCTCCTATCAATAGTGTCTGTGAGAAGGAAGACTCAGGGGCTGAGACGGATGTGGTTAGTGTTAGTAGTAGTAGTAACATTAATGGTGAAGCAGCTGGTGGGACCAGTGTTAGGAGAGTGGTAGGGAAAGCAATTGAGAGGGTCCAGACTAATGGTCAATGGAGGCCACACCATTCCCCTGACCCTGGAAGTCCCCTTCTCCCAAGGCATTGTCCATGTGGAACATGATCCTGAAGAAGGCAGAATTGTCACCACCGCAATAATAGCACCACCACCTGCAGGAGCACAGATCAGCTACCTGCACCTGCTGCTACTGCTACCAGTCTGCCTTCTTCTTCATGTCACCAAGAAATGGCAAGTGTGACATTAGGGGACCAGCTCGTCACCTTCTTCAACCAGCAGTGAGCTTCTGGAATCTGTAGAATTTGCAACTGCTCTAATTCCTACTGCTGCTGAGTTGTAAGGGCACCAAGATGCTGAGGAGCAGGATAATGTGCCACAGACCACCGTGGACACTGTGGGAATGGGGTCAACAAGTGAAGCGGGATTATTAGGACAGGTTCCACTTGAGAGCAGCAGCAACACATATACCAGAAGTGATGGGGGCTACTTTTGGTGCTGCTACTTCCTCAGGCGCATCACTGGAGCTAGTCATGGCAAGTGGAACCTTCATTATCCATCACCCATGTTACTACTATTGTTGATCCCACTCCCTTTCAGATGCCTAATCATCCTGTTGCTGAAACAACTCAGCAGGAGCAGCATCAGCAAGAACAGCAGTTGCAAATTCCGCAATTATGGACTCAGGAGGAAATTTGACAATGACCAGCGGCCAGTGGCCAAAATTACCTATTGGCAATATGCCAGTATAGCATTTCTCTAGGGGCTGGTGCTTTAAAAAAAATAAAATAAAAAAATAGTCCTACAAAAAAAATACAAATCAATGTTTCCTTAGGGCTTGTGCCAAGCAAATCTAAGTCCTATAAATCAATGTTTTCTCAGGGCTTGTGCCTCAATAACAAATCTAACAAATCACCCTCTACAAGATACTCTATGAAGTCAAGTATCAGTCCACCCCAGTGGCAGCTTATGTCAGAGGGTTCCTGTCTCTATCATTTTACACACAAATTTCTTATTTTTATTTTGTTATTAATTGTCCCCCCAATACCAGTCAAGAACCGTCCCAAAACAAATTCCCTGTTCAACTTTTTCATTCCCCAGACTCCTCCCACCTACATAAGCACCCTCCTTGGACCCTTTTTATACCATGTCTTATGGGGTTTTTTATTTGTATTTTGGATTTATATTCTATTAACTGCCCCCCAACTCCAGTAAACAAACCCCCCAAAAACTTTCCCTGTTCAACTGATTCTTTCCCCACACCCCACCAACACAGGCACTCTCATATTCCTTTTATATTATGCCTTTTGGGAAATAATATTTGCTATGTGTTGTGTGTAAATTCAATGCTCCCATTCATTCATTCATTCATTCATTCATTCCCCAACCATGTCTTTTTATTTTAATTAGGAATTCTTTTTTATTAAGTGCCCTCCAATCCCAGTAAACAACCTCACCAAAAATCATCCCCTGTTCAACTGATTGTTTCCCCACACCCCACCAACACAGGCACCCTTATGCCCCTTTTATACTATGCCTTTGGGAATTTAAATAATATTTATTTTATGTAACTTCAATGTTCCTATTGATTTCAATGGAATGAGCTAGGAGGAAAAAGTGGAAAAATGCGGAAAATCTGCACTTTTTGCTGGAAATTTTTCGCCAGGCGGAAAGTGCCATTTTTCAACGATTTCAGTTTAAGACGGAAATTTTCGCCCATCCCTACGCAACACCATTTAATTGTTTAAACACTTTTTCTTGTGTCAGCCAATCACATGCTTGCTATGACTGGTCTGTAAAAGTAGTTTGCATGTTCTTGTCCATCAGGTCTTCCTTGGCAAAAACAGAAGAAAAGAAATTATTTAAAATATATTGTTTCTCTCAGTCGCCACTGACTATCTCACCCATTTCAGATAACAAAGACCCAACATTATCAGACTTTAAATTTTTGCCATTAATGTATTTAAATAATTTTTTGGGATTGCTCTTGCTCTCGTTAGCAATTATTTATTTATATTCTCCAATTTAGCAAATTTAATTGCCTTTTTACAGGCTTTGTTGGCATCTTTGTATTTTGCCTCTGCTGATCGTTACATTTGCATTTAAAGGGGAACTATCACCCTAAATAATGCCCCCCCCAATAATTAGCCATCTAGCGATTAACTTACCAATACTACTATTATCCAGCCTAATTACCTCTTTAGTCAGAAATCCTACTTCTGCCAAGACTGACAGTCAGGTATGAGTGCAGACATCTTTGCTTACAGACATCTGTGCACCTGCACCGTCAGTCCCAGTTTCCTCTAGGAGGTGTTGCAGGGTACCTAAATGTACCAGCATGGACTGACGCAGATGCATCTAAAGTGCTGCTGCCTGGCTGTCAGTCTTGGCAGAAGTAGGATTTCTGACTAACAAGGTAATTAGGCTGGATAATAGAACTATTGGTAAGCTAATCGCTAGATGGCTAATTATGGGGGCCTTTATTTGGGATGAAAGTTTCCCTTGAACCACATTGGCTGTGATGTACTTCTTTTACATTTGTTCCACACTGGTATATACTTTTGAATACATTTCTGCAACCTAAATTTAAATTCTGACCAATTTTTTGCCTTTAAATAATCTATACCAGTCTATGAGTTGAATTGATGCTCTTAACATTTTCAAGTTTTTTAAAATTAAGAGTTTTAGTTGAACCTATACAGTTTTACTTTACCAACTGATCTCAGATGTTTCCATGTTGTAATCATTGTTTCCCAAATGTTCACCTACCTAAATACTGGACACCATGTCTATATCTATGTTATTTGTTATCACTAAGTCCAATACATTGTTATTTCTTGTCTGCACTTCCACCATTTGTGACATGTAGCTATCCATAAATTCCAGTTGTATCAGGATAGTTAAAATCTGTCATATTTCTAGTATGACCAAGATGCACAGCTTTCCTTATTTGCAATAACAGCTGGGCCTCAACATTTTCATCACTATTTGGTGTTTTGTAGCATATACCCAAAAACATTTTTTTTACATTGTATGCCACAGCTAGCCTCAATTCGTATCCACAACGATTCCACATTATGACCAGTTTCCTCACTAATTTCATGCCTTCAAATTGGAGTTGTGGTGCAACAACAGCTGGAACATAGCAAGTTGCTCATTTCTGGTATTTAAACAAGGATCTGCAATATATTTTATATACAGGATTACACAAAACAAATTCTAAGTATTGCTATTGAAGGCTTATTTTAATCTTGAAATTATAGCTTTTGCCCCTTAGATACTGGAGACATCTCCATCTCATTGTGAAACATCCAAGGGGTTAATTAAATCCAAGTTAATTTTAAATATACACCTTTATGTTGCAGATACTGATTTGATGTTGTTGTGTCCAGTACAGAAATGTGCAGCTAAATTTGATCTATTGCCAGTCACAAACCTAAGTGGAATTCTATTCAGTGTTAACCTCATCTTAACCCCTTCAGTGCCAGAGGCTTGTGCCATTTCCTGTACCCTGTAGGCCAGACACATTTTCAGCATTTTTACGATCCTTCTGTTTAAGCTTGATTTCCTCTGGGAATTTCTAGTTATGTATGGAAAATTGTATATATTTTTTTTCAGAACAAATTGACCTTATTCATGGTACCTTACATGAAGATAATTTTTCATTGTGCAAAAAGCTATGATGTAATAATTACAAAAAAAGTATAAAAAAAGTACTTATTTTGCTAAAATCACATACTATATATCAATAACATTTACCTTGATTTTGAAAGTTTGAATTATTTGAAAAAGCCCTCAGTCCTCAGAGTTAAAAAATACCAAACTTATATAGTTTTACCAATGTCCATGGCTAGTGCAGAGCCCTAATCACCAGGAATGCAAAATGCCATTTACAACTTTATGAACTAATATGCGCATTCTAGGGTTTTTGTGGTACAGCTACCCTAAAACAGTGGGATAACAATATAAAACTATATATTTCTGGAAAGTAGACAATCTTCTGCATCTAATGAGGGGTGACTTGCCTTCCTATCCCAAGCCTGGCATCCCCAAATGTTTCCAGAAATTGGCACTATAGGAAAAAATGGCATTTTCTTACATTTCTGCCCCTTCAAATGTACTGAAATCTGTGAAAACCATGGAATTTTCAACTGTATTCATTAGCTAATGCTCTTAGGAGAAAAATGACATCCCATTGGTATGAGTTTAACTACCTCAGGGGGCGCTAGAAGTGCAAAATGACACCTACTACAACCTCAAATTTTTCTAGCATTTTCTCAAATATTACTTGTCTGTACACAAATGGTTATAACAACTACAGAAGTGAATAAAGGGTAGACAAACCATACCATTTTGGAAAGAAGACAACCTGTCGCATCTAATGAGGGGTAAATTGCTTTCTTACCACAAGTCTGATGTGCCCAAAAGTTTCCAGAGGTTTGTGCTAAAGGAAAAAAATAGCATTTTCTTACATTTCTGCCCCTTCAAATATATTGAAATCTGAAAATATTGAAATTTTCAACTGTATTCGTTAGCTAGTGCTCTTAGGAGTCAAATGACACCTCACTGGTATGAGTTGACATACTAAAAGCACAAAACAACACCTAATGCAACATCTGGTTTTTCTAACGTTTTCTCAAACAGGACTTGCCTATACAAAAATGGTTATAACAGCTACAGAAGTGAAGAAAGAGTAGACAACCCATACCATTTTGGAAAGAAGATAACCCTCTGCATTGAATGAGGGGTCACTTGCCTTTTTATCCCTAGGTTAGTGCCCACAACTATTTCCAGAATGTGGTGCTACAGGAAAAAAAAAAATTTTTTTTTTTTTACACATCAGTCACTTCAAAGATACTAAAATGATTCAATGGCGTGGGATTTCCTAGGAGGACCTCTTGCCAGCCTAAGAAGAATGGTACCCCGCTGCTGTGGGTTGGCATACCAGTTTGGGTGAGGAGCATGGCTACCAGTGAAACAGGGATGGGAAAGCAAACAGCATATGTGTGATTTTATGGCTAACAGATGAAAGAAGCTAGGGCGTCAGCTAGTGTCTTTTACATTTGGTATTTATTGACATTCCATCCTCATTTTATACCTTGTTGGATTCACTAATATTTCACATTATGTTGGAGATAGTCTCTCATTCTCATTCTCTTGGCTTTCTACAGATTCGATGTTAGCATTTGGGAAATGTTTTGTGTGCAGGTTTTCTGGTAGCTTCTGTTTGGGGAAAAATGTGTTGGATAGCCCTCTGGCACTCAAAGGGTTAAAACAGATAAGATTTTGTTCCCCCCCCCCTTTGGTGCAATTGATTTGCTTCACAATTACCCCACTTTACTTTTATATGTATCACCCAATGTAGTTTCAAATAATGTGAATTCTGTATACTCCTTCTAAATAGTTATTGTTCCAGCATATAAGAATGTTGATTAATGGTGCACTAGGAAGTAATTAAACATGAATATTTTTTGTATATATAGTAATTTGATATTTTTTATAACTACTATAAAATTAATTAGATAATTAGGCTTTCATTATTTGGTGCAAAACACCCAAATCCCCAACTGTCAGCTCATTAATATTTGACGATGAAGATTTGTTTTGTTGTTAGTTGTTATTTTCATTCATGGACTGAAAAAGCCTTTACAATATGTTGAAATCTTTGCAGACCCCTGTGGGATGTTTACAACACGTTATACATTTTATTGTTGCCTTGTATCACTCCCCGGGCCATTTATCATTCTAAGTGTATTGTTACCTCAACCACTTGCTACACATTTGTGAGCAATCTCATGAGGGACTGGGTATTTTGAGAAACCTTGCCAGGAGCACATTGAAATTCTCCATCAGTCTCCCTGCCGCAGGAATGCATCAGCTGAGCGTGATTAGATTACAGTGTCCTCCAAACAGTGTTTACCATACAGTCAAAGCCTTTAATGCAGAGGTAAAAGGCTATTACATCCAAAATTATGAAGTCAGTTTATAGAACTGAGTTATGATCAGTCTATAAACTTTTTATCAGTACAAAATAGCAGCATAAATGAGATCATATGATGGTCTTTTGCAAACTACAGTCAACGGGTCTCTTCACTACTTTCATGCATGTTGATTTATTTTTTAATTGAAAATTTCATAAGGTGGAAAGTTTATTGCCTCCTTGAGCTGAAGATGTTTTCTAATGCATATTCATTACAGCACGGACAGGTGTCTTACCATATCAGAATTTGAAATTTAAAGATTACATTGCAGTGAAATATAGGAAAGGCACATACTTTATTTAAATTACAGAACTCATCAACTGCAAAATTGTGAGTTAAAGAAGTGATTAAAGTCATTTATTCATTTTTTTCTCTAGACTTCAATATAGCTCTGATCCCATGGGGGTCTCATGTTTAAATCTTAAAACTAATAAAATATCTGTTTTTGTATTGTTTTCTTCTATAACAAAGCTCCTTTTAGTTTGAAAAGCATTTTATAAACAAAGTATGTTTTCTCTGCATGAATAGTGTTTAGATTATGAGCTAAAATGTATATTTTCCCAATTCATGTATTGTTGCAAAGGGTAGAGATGAACAAAACAATTTAGCAAATTTAAAAAAATTAAAAGAGGTGCAAAAAATGAAGAAACAGAAAGGAGAAAGACCACCACTGCAGCCTGACTCTGACTTCCACTCTAATATTAACAAAAAATATCTATATATACAAAATGTCTGACGCAAACTGATTACATGCATCGACTCTTAGGCAACAGTTCAAACAAACAAAGTGACCACACTGTGAATACCAAATCACTTTTAATCTCAGTATATCAGGTCAATATAAGATACAAATTATAATAAAAAATATATTAAAAGGTATATAAACATATGATGGGTAACTCTATCCCAAACCCCAAATCCAAATATAGGAGAAGGAGGTTATGACTTCAACCCAGTCAATACTTTCTTATCATTACCAATAAACAGCACAAATTTGTATTGGTTAAAATATATTAACTCTTGATCTCTGAATACGTAATAGAGTAAAACAACAGCTCTCTCAGAGAATCCACTGTGTATCCGTCTAATCTTTCACAGCATGGTAGATGGTTAAATTACCTATGTCTAGCCAAATAAACTGCTTTTGGAAAATCATGACACCTGTCCCTTACTATGTCTGATAGAGGTAATATCAACACAATGGAAAATATCGCTCATAAAAGAGAAAAAGCTTAATATATGCTCTATCCAATCTCCCTATAACCAATGGGAGAAACTATTTCTGGTAAGCCTAACAGCATTTCCTTCTGGACATGAATATAATTGCTCTTACATTATAAAATACAATCCCCAAAGCTGTATAAAAAGAAAATTGGTGTATTCACAAAAAATATTAAAAAAAAATAAAAAAAAATATAAAAAAATAAAAAATATAAAAAAGATGCAACTCACAAAAAACTACCACCTGATCAATCCGAAAAATTAAAAACAGAAAGTCCATCCAAAGAAGTTATTCACAACATATTCCTGTCCTGTCAAGGCTGGGACCTTCTAACCCCTTCTGCTTTCCCCCTCTCATATAGCTGTGTCTCCCTACTCTCCCCAGGAAAACTTCTATTCCCTCTACTTGGCCAAATCCCCTCCCCCCCAACCCACTCACCTCCCTTCCAACTCCACTGGCCGCCCTCTTATCCTTTCATATCCTCCAACCTGTTTCCTTCACTTCCTTGTCCTTGGCTCACACCCCTCCCTTGAATCTTTTTGGAATAATTACCTTTCTTGTTCACTTTGCACTACCTTTGCCCTCTTCTTATTCCAGCCTGCCAGCCGCCCCTAACTTCTGCCCTCTGCTATTTAACACTCAATTTCTCTAACTCCCCCGTGTACTTGTCTCACACTTACATCACCTTCACTCTTCCCTCAAAGATTCATTATTAATTATTTTGGAGGTATCCAGAAGGTAATCCTCAAAATAGAAAATTCACATGTCAAGGCTTTTCCAGCTCAGTAAAAGGACACACCTACTGCTGTTACTATAGCTCAAACCAGACCACAACATTAATTTACACTTTTTCTGAAATACTACTTTAGATTTCCATTGAAATCAATAACAACAGCTCCACCAATTGGGGCATTGTCATAAGGAATAAGGAATTTTGATTAAAAAAAATAAATCTAACAAGTTTAAAAGGCAACTATCATATTTACAAATTCTGCTTTTTTGTAAGTAGACATTGTAAAAAACTCTGGCTATGCCCAGCATGCCAAAAATGACCCCTGGCATCCACTTATGGTGTCTGAGAACTCATCCACTTGGCTTGCAATGGGGCTAAACTTAACAAGGAAGTCTGTACCTTAAAGTGGAATTGTCACCTTAAAACAACTTAGGCAATTTTAAAAATGTATGCTAGTTGTGTGTTATTTATTGCAATTGTTTGCAAACTATTATCATTTTACTTCTTTGTGTTATGCAGTTCCCTGCTGGCACAGTGACTTCCCCTAGGTTGCCTGATCTACCCAGCCCCTGTGTGGTCCTCCCCCCATCTCTAACCCAAGGCAAATGTATTTGTGTTTCATGTATGAATGCAATGCATAACTATGCATTTCACAACTTTTTGGCACTCAGAAGGTTCAATGAATATAGTAAAACTACAATACATTTCAAACAAAAACCATGAAACACTATTTTCAACAGGGAAACTAAAATGCTTATCAATTGTGCATTATAAAACTAAACTAAACTAAAGTGATGACTCCTAGAAGAGAGCAGTCAATGCAATCACTGATTTAACTTCCCAGCTGCCAAACTGGCTACAGCAGCAATCTGCAGTAAAAGACCTGCATCTTTCAGTATAGAAATAGTGAAAATCAACAAAAGAATGTTATGTATAGGATCTTGATGGTACTATAATGTGTGTCCTATTCATATTTTATAATAAGTCAGATATGCCTAGGGTTAAATCTCTTGTGTGCTAGGTGTGTGCAAACCAGTCTTGACTATCAGATAAGTGTGCAAAGAAACTTACCTCTTTGGTAACCAAGATGTTAAAGGGATAGTAATACATAAGTATTACTAATCCCTATAGTAAAGTCCTATTAAAAATAAATGTATTGCCCCCAGTGTCAACTCTCAAACCTTTATGGTTTGAGAGATGATCGCTCCTAAAGTTGCCTTCTCTCTCCCCCTTCCCCGAAGTCAGCGTTGTAGCTGACTGAAGAGAAATCCGGTCATAGATCATCAGGCAGCTCTGCAGCAGAGCCACGATCGTGTTAATAAAAAAAAAAAAATCACTAAAACGGTCTTCTACGTGTGCTTGCAAATCAAGCACACGTAGAAGACCATTTCAGTGAAAATTTTCTTTTTTATTAACGCGATCATGGCTGTGCTGCAGAGCCGCCTGAAAGTCGTACGACTGGCTTCCCTGCAGTCAGCTAGAACGCTGACTACGGGGAAGGGGGAGGGAGAGGGCAACTTTAGGAGCGATCATCTCTCAAACCATAAAGGTTTGAGAGATGACACTGGAGGCAATACATTTATTTTTAATAGGACTTTAATATAGGAATTAGTAATACTTAAGTATTACTATCCCTTTAACTACACTGGGCCTGTCTGCAGAGGTACTTTAACTCCTTAAGGATCCAGTTCAGGGCCCCCAGAACGGTGTGCAGCCATGTGGGCAGCCCTGAAATTCATATTGGTCCTGGCATGTCATGGGTCCTTATGGCTTGCCAACCCGTGACGTGCCAAGACCGTCATGGGTCCTTAAGGGTTTAATAATGAGTGGGAGATAAATGGGTGGAAGGGGGGTATGCACTAAGGTTTGATAGAGGTGATAATGTGGAGATGACTTTACCAGTGATATCTCTTCTCCAGTGTCTATGATATTCGATACACGGACATCTCTCCCCCTTGAGAAAGATTAGTGCATAGGCTCCATAGAATAACATAGAAATTGGAGAAGTAATATCACTAGAAAGGTTACCTTCACTTTATGATCTCTTTATCACACCTTAGTGTATTCCCCCCATGGTGTTTCTGTAACAATGAGGGCAGGTATCTCCTGTTGTAAACAGCACTATGGCAGAATTCTTGCTCACATATAAACAGACTAAATAGACTTTTTTTTAGCTTTGTATTATATTTTATTTGTGTTTAGGTAAATATGTGGGCTCCTTTTTGTTATTTGTTTTAAAACTGTCTAAGCTGCTTAAGGTAACAGTTTCACTTTAATCCACAGGCTTCATATGTTACAGGAATGGTCACTGTATACTTCCATAAACAAGAAGAAGTGATGAGTAGCTACTGTTGTTCTTACACCATGGTCTGTCAGGTCTCAGATATATTACCATAATTTTTTGTATCCAATTTTGTCATCTCCATCAAAGGGAAAGCAGTCTTAAAAGTGGATCTGGTTTAACATACCGTCATATGTAACGTATTATTAAAAACAAATATTCTTTTGGCTGTCACTTTATCTGATTAACCCTTTAAGGACCGGGAAAATCTGAGGTGGATTTCACTGAAGGACCAGAGTAATTCTGACCTTTTTGACTATGTCTTTGTTCAACATTGTATTCCCTGTAAGTACTTTATTTTACCCATGAAAACTATATACTATTTTTTTACGCACAAATAGGGATTTCTTTTGATACCACACTTATATGGATAGCCCACCATTTATTTTAGTAAAATTAAAGAAAACTTTTTTTTTCTCTTGGGATCATTTGGGCACAATGGGTTAAATTTTTATGGAGACGGCATGAAAGGTATGACCGGTCAGTCATTCCTACAAAATGGGCAATTTTAAGTGTGCACTGTACCCCTAGGTGAAAATCCCCATGTCCCTTTTTCCCACCCTATTTTCCCACTTTTTTATTGATTACATTTGTATATAAATGTATTACAAGGCTCCACAACACTTCCAATTTTGGTAATGGACATGTTGAATTTTTTTAAATAAAAAATTTTTTTGAAAAAAAAAAAATGTGTTGTGTCTTTAAAAAAAAAAAAAAAAAAAAAGTTGATTTTAGCATGTAAAAATTGACCTGCATCCAGCCAGCCTCCAGCACAGCACTGAAGGGGTTAATACCCCCAGCTGCTGTATTTTTTTAACCACTGGGTGTCTCCTTTCTGCTTCTCTGTCCCTTACTTTGATCGTAAGGACAGACAGGCAGAGTTGAGAGACAGAGACAGAACTGCCTCTTTCATTCACAATGCCGGTACATGTGGTCGCTTCTTGCAGCTATCACATGACCCGGCACAAGTGAAAGTGGGTGAGACTGAACACTCCGGTACCGAAGCGCTCAGTCTCAGCCTGGAATTAATGGTAGCAGTGTGCACGGAGGCACACTGCTATCATTTAAACCATGACGGTGCAGGACTGCCCTGGACAGTCATGAGTCATTAAGGGGTTAACAACATTTTTTCCTGACAAAATAAAAATGGTCTAAAGTTGCAGAAGATAAATTAAAGTGCTACATTTATTAGCAGATAGCAATGAGAAGCAATAATATGGAGTTAACTGTATTTTTTGTTTGAATATTTGTTGTTTTAAAAACAAAAACGTCTTTGTTTCATTGAAAATTTTAAATCCAAAGACAAAATTAAAAGCATTTTTAACATCAGAATTTTTAAGGGCAATGTTTACCATCTGTCATTTTTAATTATTTACATCACATTTTCACGTTAGATTTACTTCAGATAATATTATCCTTTTCTAACACCAAATCACAATCTGACAATTTTTTCATTTTGATGACTTTTTGATCATAGATCACAATGGATCTGAGACAGGGAATATTTCTACTTCTGTCACTCTAAATGCCAACAATAGTGAATGAAAAACACTAATGCCTAGGCAAGATACAAATCCCTCAACAGTCTAAGAAATAGCCACATTGTGATGACTCAAACTTGCAATAAAAAAACCCATAACACTATTAACATCTTGAAATCAGTATTGAATTAATAAAGACATATATAAGTGAGCTGTGTAACCCACCTATGTTATTAATCTCATAGCCAAGAGGAAATTGTGATATAGCACAACTACAAGAATGCATGATCTCTTAGGTTTAAGTCTTTGAGTGCCAGAGAGAAATTCAATGCAATGTGTGCATACCTCTCTGACATTCAAAGGGTTAAACAAAATAATCCCCATTATTTTCCTTGTTCAAAGCATTGGGGACCCTAGTACCCAGTTAAGAAATCCGAAATAAATTCTCTTTTGGAGAGCTTCCTGGATAGGTTATCACTTCTAATGGGACGTGTGACCTTTTGTATGCCCTGGACAGTGAACCCCTGTACATCAGAACCATTTAAATTACAACAGTTTTGTAAAACCCTTGTTATTCTTCCTTTACAATCAATGTTAGAAATGTACTCTCTAAGGGTGAGGTGTTCAGAAAGTGGTGGTAACTGAAATTGTCTGTAATCAGAATAAAAAAGTTCTTACACCATAGTCCATCAATTCTCAGACATGTTTCCGTCATTTTTTGCATCCAATGCCGCCATCTCCGTCAAAGGGAAAAAGCCATCTTAAAAGTGGGTGTGGTTTAATCTTCCGTCATAATGTAAGGTATTTTCAGAAAAAATATTCGTTTGAATGTCATTTTTTTGTCTGATTAACGTCATTTGATCCCGACATAATAAAAATGTTCTAAACTTGGAGAAGAAAAATTAAAGTACTGAAAAGCAATTTTTCCTTTCACAGACAAAAAAAAGTATTTGTTTCTTTGAAAATTTTAATTTCAAAGATAAAAAAAAAGTCCTTGTCTCTTTGAAAATGTTCATTTCAAAGACAAGAAAAGTCTTTGTTTCTTTGAAAATTTTCGTTTCAAAGACAAAATCAAAGACAATTTTTAAGATCAGAATTTTTAACGCCAATGTTCAATGGGATCTTCTTACCATAATTTTTAATTCTCTAGATGAATTTTCAAATGTGACGGATTTACTTCTGAAAATATTGTCCTTCTTTTACCACCAACTCATGATCCGGCAAGTTTTTCATTATGACGACTTTTGAACATCTCACCTATAGTGTTCAAGAGGTCTTACACACATACAGTTTATAGATAGAACGTGTATTTACATAAATAACACAACTTTTCCTCTAACTGACATAACATCTAATATTGTTTTCTTTCCCATAACACCTGAGGCAGATATTTTACTCAGCTTGTTATAAGCACACCTATTAGTCCTGCACTTGTATATCCCTACAGCTGACAGCCAGTTCACTGTGCTTGGCTTTCTATCACAGATGTATAAACTGGGATACAAGGTATCTCCCAGAGTCAGTGCCTTCTTTACTCTCTTGCCTCACAACTGGTTTCAACATACAGTTGCAGCCATTAGGTCACTCCCTGTAATGAAGAGTGTGACTCTTTCTATGTCCTGGACAGAGAACCCCACCACAGGTCCAAACCATATGCAAAATGCATCTGATCCACTGACAATAATAAAAGTGCTTTTAGGACATGGTTTTTATGTGGTTCCCATCTCTTAAGTGCAAAAAAAATGTGCTGTTGCGGAGTCCAGTTATGTGTTTGGAAAATGAGCATTTACAGTCTGTGGAGTCTGTGGTTGTAGCCTGACATGATGGAACAATAAGACTTCAAATTGCTGCAGTTTGTTCTCCACTGTGGATCCGTCTTTCAGCTGTCACTTTCCTAACATTCAGCTGATCCGCCAGCTGCACAATGCTCCCAGAAGTAGACCTGCCAAGGCAGCAGCAGTGGGAGTACCCTTGTTTTACACAGCAGGTGAAGCACTACAATATAGATCAATTTCTCAACCTTCTTTATCTCAAGGCATTATAAATATGAAGTTTGGAATATTTAGTGCATTTTATAGGTAATTTGTCAACAGCATAAGGAAGGTTACAAATACATAAATCTATAGTATATCTCAGAATCAAAAATATACAGTACATTTTACATTTCTGTGAAATTTTTCATAGACAAAAGTAGCATATACTGTATATAATTGAATAATTGATTGTATAGTCTTGGAATTGAAAACACCCATCTATTTTTCTCTTTTAATAATACACAATATTTTTAAAACACACCCCTTATCATTTTTTATGCCAGAGGCAGAGACAACTGACTTCAAAGACAGTGAAGCAACCACCAGAGAATTCATGTATTTTAAACCCTCTTGACCAGTACAACCAATTATGTGTGCATCTTTGTAGAGAGAAATGGGTCAGATAATACAGCTTTCAATTATCCATAATCAAATAATACACCGGTTTAAATGCATTTTGTAAGTAATGGGATTCTGGGGGTTAACCCTTGGTTGTTAAATAGGTCGCCAATGCATAAGAAACCAGATAGTTACCAATGCATTGCATAGCTCTCTTATCCAAAGAGTTAAATATCTTCTATGTGTGTGTGTTCAGATCAAATGTCATATTCCAAACCTCATATTCAACACACAGCTGCCTATATCCTCAAGGAGAGTTCAAGGTAACTCTTTTTAACATATCTATGTTTCCTTGAGAGGTATTCTACACGGAACATGCTGCCACTAATATTCTAATGGTCATTATTAAAATCCATTGTGACAAAGTGAGTAAGTGAATAGGATATTGTTTAATCCTAATAAGTAAAATGAATACATTCTTAAAGTCATTATATATATAAAAGTAACTATTATAAATATTGATGAATGAATACTAAAATTCATTGTATATAAAGGTTACTATAGTGATTAATGATACTTTTTTTAAAGTTATAGAAATACCTTAAAAATAAATGCAGCTCTGATTGATCCTTGTATAATGTGGGCCATGTAACGTTGTTTTCAATATTTTCCGTTTAGTAGTTCAAGGGTAATTCAATGCTAAATGATCCCCCTCCCTCCCCTTTCACCGACGTCACATTGCTTCTCTCAGCCGACTGGATGGAGAGCAGTGAGGGACAATCTTCAGTGAGCATAAGGAAAATCCTGCCCTCCTTTGTCAAGGGGAACAGGGTTTACCTTACGCTCTGTGTATGAAGATTGTCCCTCACTGCTTGCTGTCTGGACCCAGGACAGGATTTCATATCTAAGGGGAGGCGGCATATCTGAAATCTATATATTTATTGAACTTATAAAATATCATCACATCATGAAGGTGTTACTTAGATAAAATTTATTGTAATGAACTCTGCCTTCAGACTAAATACCTCATGCCTTGCTCCTCTAATACTGCTCCAATCCCCACATTTGCTTCCATTAGCATATATAATTCAATTGAAAATTCTGGTGTTATTTACAGAGCCCTTACTAGCACTGTACCCACCTACATTTAAACTCGTTTCCAATTATACTCCCACTTCCCATCTTCATTCTGCACAGGACATTCTTCTCTCTGCAGCTCTTATTGTATCCTTCCATTCCCTACAAACTTCTCCCATGCTGCACCAGCCTTCAGATGTTTAGATGTTCACTGAGAACTCACCTCTTCAGGGAAGACTATCAACTACCCCTAAAACCATTATGAGCAAGGCAGATTAAAGTGTTAGTAATGTCCACAAAAAGTTTTTTTGCATTTAGAAGAACCTAAAAAGCTGAGCTAAATGCAAAAAAAAAAAAACATATCTCTCAAACCACTATGGTTTAAGAGATACAGGCATTTAAAATTTGATCTCTCCTACTGTCAGCAGGAGATCTGTGTTGGTCGACACGGAGGCGCTTGAGAAGTGCCGCAATCTCGTTATTTACCACAAATCCCTTCATTGGAATGGTCTAAAACGTGTGCCTGGTTTTCAAGCACTCATTTTAGACCATTCCAATGAAGGGATTTGTGGTAAATAACAAGATCGTGGCTCTGCTTAAGCGCCTCTGTGTCGGCCAACACAGATCTCCTGCTGACAGTTTTACAGCTGTCAGTAGGAGAGATCAAACTTTAAACGCCTGTATCTCTTAAACCATATCAGTTTGAGAGATACTGTTTTTTGCATTCAGCTCAGCTTTTTAAGCTCTTCTAAATACAAAAAAAACTTTTTTGTGGACATTACTAACACTTCAACAGCCTGTCCAACCTCTACTCAATCTTGTTGCCCACTAAAATCACTCTCTCACCTACAACCCCATCACAACCTTAACACAAAGTCTTTTTTTTTTTCTTCAAACAGACCCACAACCTGACTGGATCACTGCACTCAAAACAAATTCTTTCTCCCACCCACCGACCACCAATGAATGGAAGGAAACACTTACAGCCCACAGCACTTACTCCTTCTGTTTTCCCACTTACCATCCTCTAGACTGTAAGCTCTCACAAGCTGGGTCCCTGATCCTTTTGTTTTTGTGTTCCATTTGAACGGTTTAATGTCTCTGTATGTCTATTTCCTATTTTATAGCACTTCAGAATAAGCAGGCACTATATAAATAATGATAATTATAATACATGCACACAGTTTCATAAATACATGTAAGTACATACATGTATATATAAATTACAACAGTCAAAGCATTGCTTGTTATATTTTACATTAGGATTAATTTTAACAATTGTATTTTTAATTTTTTACTAGTAAAATAAGCACAGTTTTGCTCATGGAACAATATGCAGGGAAGTGAGAGATATTGGAGTTGTAGTCAAGGACCCACACTGTGTGTCAATGTAGGGGCGGATTGTAGGGGAATACCAGCCCAGGCATTTTTTTTTTTTTAAAGCAGCCCACTAGCTGCACCAACGTCCCTATCAACGCCCCCTTGTGGTCCCTGTGCGGCAAGGGAGAGCAGGAGCCAGGATATTATGTCATATCATGGCACTCTGCATTAACCCTTTGAGTGCCAGAGGCGTACGCAACACATTGCAAAGCAATGCATTGCGTAACCCTCTGGCATTCAAAGGGTTAACAAGGAACGTGAAGGCTGTCACAGAGAGTGCCTGTGGCAACACAGACCTCTCCTTCAAAATATCGTGGAATGGTGAGGTGAGATCCTCTGATCTCCCCCAAAGGCCCATGATCTAGTGGCCCACCAGGGGATGCCCAATCCCCCAATAGGACAATCCGCCCATGTGTCAGTCCTTCCTCCTGCAGTCACTTTTTGTCTCTTTCTGTGAAACAATATGCTGGGGACCACTCTAGCATCCAGTAGGCTAATCTACTGTTTACTACCTGTAATTTGATTTTTTTTACATTAAAGAGTTGGGTGGATATAAAGGACACATATATTCGTCAAATTGAGTGAATCTGGTTGGCTGGCACTGCTTAGTGGAGAAATGTCTTGTGTTCCCTCCTCACCTTTAACCCTTTCATTGTCAGAGGGGCATGCAACTCCTATGGCCCTGAAAGGGTTAAAGGGAGCTGTGTGTAGTGTTATGCGCTTGAACTGGGAGGAGGTGGATACTTGAGGTGCGGTGTGCAGACATCAGAATTTCTGGCTGGTAGAATTACTCAATGCAGTCCAGCTACCATGTTGCCGTCCACTCCTCCCCCATTTACTCTCTTACCCAGCGGCATGCTTGATTGCCATACACTTCCTCCACTGCTCTGCCTCCTCCTTGCAGGACCTGTTGAACTGAAGATATGTAGGCCCTGACAGGGCACTACCATAGTTTCAATGCACAGAGGTCCGCACAATAAAACCATGGCAGTGCCCTTTTAGGGCCTAAAGGTCCTGAAAGGGCACAAACCTATGTTGGGTGTAACAGGTCCCGCATGGAGTAGAGACAGCAGTGGAGGAAGCGGGTGGAAATTCAAGCATGCTGCCATCTGAGCAGATCTGCTGGAGGGGGGTCCTGATCATTGGATGTAGGTAAAGAGAAGAAAAGCTGTGGGCTGTGCTAATACTAATATCATCTCCCCACTCAATCACTGAGTATCCCTATCTCTATGAACTTCATAACTGTCTGATTTTCCACTCCTATGGCAGGAGTGTGACTGTTTACCAACACACGGAGGTAGGTATAGTCAATTCACAGACAGGGGAGATTACAACAGTATTAGCATGGTGGTGGAAATCAGTATCAGCATGCTAGAGGAGAGAGACTGAATCTGAGGGGCAAACAGTAGTATGGAGGAGATTAGAATATCTTTCTGCTGCCCTGGTGTGTTGCTGGCATGGAGATGGACATGTGCCAGCCTTCATATCTTATTAATATAGATTTTTTAATATGTTTATATGTATACTCGTATCTTGAAGGATTAATAATTGCTGTTTTCATGTATCTCCTCCCAGTGCCCTTTGGGGGAGGTGGTGTCCTGTGTTTTCTTATCACTATGGTTACAATTCCTGTGGAGTTATTTGGTCCTCTATGGTTACACAGACGACAGAGTGGGTTGCCATGGAAGAGAAGCCAATGTAGATAATCAATGAGAATTGTTATAGGTGCTTATGTAAGCGGAAACTAATGGCTGCTGTTATTATTTTTAATTTGACCAGTAGCATTGATACAGTGGTGTTTGAGCCAAAAAATGTGTTATCAAGCCATTTATTATTTTTTATATATTATATTTTAATTAATGTTTCCACTGTGGAGAGATTTGTGTTGCTTTTTTCCCTTGGAAGAGAAGCCAATGTTTCCAGGATGCTGAACCCTGTGCAGACAAGGGGGACGTTCTTCACATGCGAGCTCTGTCATAATACCTTGGAAGTAGTCCCACTCATACCAATTCCTGCCAATGTCTACCTGCTCCTTTTAAAAATATAATACTAGCAATACAGCATCATAGGGATCACTGTCTTTGTTTGTCTTTTGGCTGTATCAAGAAGAACTGGATCAATTCTGGGGCAAACCAACTACACCGTAGGGGACAAATAAATATTCAGATTTTTTAAATTGATCTTTTAGCCTACTTTATGCTAGATAAGTCTCCAGCACATTACTTGCAGTTCATTGGATATCTTTCTAACATTCAAGGCATTAAATGACCAATTTAAATCAATGTGAAAAGCTACTTGTCCCCTGTGTGGTAGTTTGTTTGCTCTAGAATTGCTCCAATCCCACTTAGTGCATCTGCCTCAAGGAGTAGTGTTGTCTGTGTTGTAAATCAGAGAGTCTGATGTACTAAGGTAAACAAATACAACTTCCTATTGATTTAAATAGGGCTTTTAGTCCTTGGAATGCTAACAATGTTTTCATTGCATCGATTCAATAGGCATTTAAAAACCCATTCAATCAATGGGTCCCTGTTATGCAGTTGGTTTGCTCCAAAATTGCATCACTTTCTTAGTTTAGCAAATTCTCTGTTTTCATGTTTCTTTTTTGCTTTTTATTTGCTTGGAGGTTCTCATTTAACCTTTCAGAGTGTGTATGGTTTAGATTTTATAGAGTAACTCATATATTGAAAATATTCACCTATTGTGCAAGCCACCTTTTAGCAAAATCTGATCTTATCAGTTGTTCTTTGTCATCCTTTGTGGGTGGAAAGGATATAACCTCATTTGTATAGCTATACATGATAAAGCTTTGGTGTGGTTTAGACATGGAAATTGTATTACACATTCTTTAGGCATACTGGCCTTATGTATAAAAGCAAACAGACGTAATTCTGGGGCAAACCAACTACACTGTTGTGGTCAAATAAATATTCTCAAAATTCGCATTTAAATGGGGCTTTTAGCCCCTTGAATGCTAGAGAGGCCTACAATCCATTGCGATGCAATGTGTTAGATACCTCTCTGGACCTCAAATGGATTTTCTTTGTTACTTATAGTGAAGATGGTGTGGCCCAGAATAACTCCAGTTTGCTGTTATACATGAAGCCCGTTCCTACACATATTAAGGATGATATACTAATATATATACTAATAAATGGAGCAATTGTGGCACCAATTAACCCCCCAAAAATTCCTAAATGTCTGTCTCATTAAACCCTTGAGGAACAAAGGGAGGTTAAAGTGTGACTTTTAACCCTTTGAGTGCCAGAGGGATACTCAAAGCATTGCTTTGCAATGCATTGCGTACCCCACTGGCAATCAAAAGGGTTAACTCATTGAGTGCTAGAGAGGTCTGCAGCACAGTGCTCATTTTCTAACCCTTCACTTTAGAATAAAAGTCATGTAGCTTCATTTTGAGATATATACAAGCGAGTGAGTTTGCTTCAGTGCATAATGGTGCACATGCTCCACTGGCATTCATACTTGAGCAAGCCTGGAAAGAATGACTCAGCATGCACTGAAAAAAAGACTGTTACTGCAGTTTGCATTGTTACATAGTTACATAGTAATTTAGGTTGAAAAAAGACTTGCGTCCATCCAGTTCAACCCTTTTCCTATTCCTGTTTACCATCGCTGACCCAAAAGAAGGCATCCGACTCCAAATGGCAATCAGATTTCTCCCTGGATCAACAAGCCCTAACTAAATATTAATCCCAATACTAACGTGCATAGCCCTCTATATTATGCTCTTTTAAATAAGTATCCAGGCCCCTTTTAAAGGCATCTAATGTATTTGATAGCACCACCTCCTCCGGAAGTGCATTCCATACCTTTATTGTCCTTACTGTAAAGAAACCCTTCCGCTGTTGTAGACTAAATCTCCTTTCCTCAAGTCTAAGCGGGTGGCCCCTTGTCCTGTGTACTGTTCTGTTAATGTATTGTTAGTACATGGTGATATGCCACAGAGGAATGGAACAGAGAGACACGCATATACACTACCACACTGCCCACTCCATTGGTACAAGTAGCAAAAAAAAGTTGAATTTGGACATAAAACAGTTTAACAGGAGCAGCTGCAGCCCTGATCAAATGAATGTAGCATTTTCTGAATGCAGAAAAACAGGGGGAGCCAACAGTGCCCTATCACACTATATATAGAATGAAGTTGAAATGATAATTACACTCACATTTGGGAATGGCCATGTAGTAAATATACGCACGCACACACAGCTAAACCAGCGTACAGAGAAATTCCTACCATCTCTGTTCGGTTTAATATAAATGCAGTGACTTTTCAATCCAGGAATAAAAATTTCCAAAAAACAGCAAGCTTGATCTTCATCCAAGATATTTTAATAATGCAATAAAAACAATGAAATATACCACTGAGTACTGCTACTTGTTACACAGCTGCACGCTGCTTCCTCAGGCTTGTTACCACATGCACCTGACTCTGAGGGTGGAGTCCACTAGAGTGAGCAGCCAGAAGCCTGGAGGATATTTTTCACCGATGTTGGTCTGTACATAAGTGCATCTTCAGCATCTACATCTAGTAAGTAGCTGTCTAAGGGTGATGGTGTGGTGAATTTAAATCGTTAAAAGGATATTGCACAAGAAACACCTTCTTTCATTGTTTTTCTACAATTCAACAGTGAAGCTCATCTGCTAAAATAATATACAGGTTCTTAAACCCAGGGTCTGTACCAATTCAGAGACCTTTAGAAAATCCCAGTACACACAATTTTGCCAGTACATGACTTCAAAGAGAACAAGCCCTTAAAACTATTACTATAGTGCAGGGTGAGCAAGCTGATGCTCACCAGCTGTTTTGGACTACAACCTCTTCAACCCCCACCAGCCAGCAGCAGGCAGGGAATGATGAAAATTCTACTCCACAACAGCTGGGGAGCTTCAGCTTGCCTATCCTGTTATAATAGATGTAAGACAAAGGAAGAATTTTGCAAAGATTCCCTATAAACACTTTTTGTACATGGCATTAAACAACACACACTAGAATAGCATTCCCCAAAAAGCCCATACCCTCCCTTGCAACCAATTTTTCAGGTTCAGTTTTTTACATCTGTTAGACAGGCACAGGGTACAAAGTGGTACTATTTTAACACAAATATCTATTTGTATATATCCTTCCCTCCATGAGACCAGTTCTATTTATCCATGCCATAAAATAATCTCATTGTATAATGTGGTTCATATGTTTGAGTGTTGTTATAATTACTTGAAACAAAAAAAAAAAAATAGCTGTTTTTTAAAATGATACAAAATGTTTGCTTATGGCAAACACTTTTTATATGAAATATGCAAAATCTACACAAATTGTAGAGATGAGGCTGTGACCGCTGACACTGTGGACCATTTAATTGTGCTCTCTCTGCCCTGCATATAGCTAAAATACTCCAATAAGCTAATGATTTATGACAGAGCTTGACAGCTCCTTTCCTATGGAGTGTCACATACCCTCGGGGAGTATTACAGCTGTATAGAGCCAGATATGGAAGGGTAAGATAAAATATAATCACCCTTTCTCCCCAGGGGAAAAATCGACAACTGCATACAAGGCTGCTCTGTACTTTGCCCTATACAACAGAGGTTGATAGAAATCCCCAACCCCCTGAGACAATTATGGGGCTAAGCAACAAATAAAAATTGCCATGCAGCAATGCGTTGAAAACCTCTGTAGCTTTCAAAGGCTTTAAATACCCATATAAATCCATGACAATTGTTTGTCCCTAAAGGAGTCGGTATGCACCAGAATTGCTCCACTTTCATATAGTGCATCAGCCTCAATGTGCTTGATGTACCAAGAAGATCTGGAGAAATTATGGAACAAGCCGATTGAACCATAGAGTACAAATAGCAACTGACAAAATATTGACTGAATTAAATGGGGCTTTTTTTAAACCCATTTTATGAGAAAGAGGTCTCCAACTCATTGTGAAAACTTCAAGTTTCAAGTGGATTAATAGCCCCATTTAAATCACTGGAAATATCTATTTGTCCACTGTGGTACAATTGGTTTGCCACAGAATAGCTCTTCTTAGTACATCACTTTCTCTGTTTTTTGGAATGAGTTGAAAAAGTTGAAAAGGGGAAAGGTGAATTTCAAAAGAGATAACTGTATACAAGCAACCGCACATAATAATATATAAAAAATAGAATTTGATTTCTGTGAAAAGCATTCCTACCTAGGTAAATATAATTTTAAACAAAACAAGAGCCACTTATTCCTAGAGCACAATTCCCCTTTAATTCTAATAAAGATTTTACTTTTTCTTTATCACTTATTAAACTATTACACAAACCATAGATAAATAAATATTTGTGTCAAAGGTTAATGTTTCGTCATGAGTTGCATTTTATGTGCATATTAACCCCTTGAATGCTAGAGATGTGTAAAATGCACTGGAGATTTCTCAAACACACAAAGGGATAAAGAAACAGTAATAGTTTAGTCAGGGTAACTAGTACTACAATTTACTGTTCGAGTCAGGGCAGGGCATTCATAAAGGGGTAGTGCCTCTTAGGACGAAAGTGTGATAAGTACAGTAGCATGTTAAGGAATGAAACACATTTTATTTTATTTTTATCATCACATCTTTTGTTACCAGAATATATAAATACAAATAAGGAAAGCTTGACAAACCATCTTGTGTGCTATGGCAAAGGGGAGATTTCTTTTGCTCTAATGATGTCCTCTGCTCCAATTCCATCCAGCACTTTCAGATCAAGCCTCTTCAAATGCAATTCTGTGGGTTTGTTCAACAGTGGAGGTTTTAAAAAGAGAAAAAAGTCAAAAGACAGATGAGAAAACCTGAATGTAGTCAAGAAATGTAGAAACCAGTAAAATGTTAAGTCTATATTTTTAAGGTTGTTGGGGCTACTTTGATGCATCAACTAGCAGCCCCTGCCCCTTCAAAGACCACGGGCATTATGCACTAAGTTATGATACAGAGCTAAAATTGAAAATGAGAAAAGTATTGTAAAAGAGAGCAAGAAAAATCCTAAACAATTCTACAGGTATATAAGTAACAAAAAGATTAATGTTGATATTGGTCCTCTAAAGCTATGATGGGTTCATTGATTAGTTAGTGTAAGGTTATGTCTAACACCTTAAACACCTCTTCCTGTTTAGGATCCATCCATTCCTCTGTAAACCCCACTCCTTCCTCTTTGGAATACAAGGGGTTGATCCATACACTGGGTTACATACAGCTCTGTGGCATACAATACATTAGGTTACATAAACAACTCTGGTGTACAATGGGGTTAATTCACGCACTGGGTTACATACCGCTCTTTCATACACAGGATTAATCCATATATATATAATCCATTGACAGGCCCTAATAGCGCGAGGCCCTTTAAGAAACTCAATCTTGAAGAGAGAGCACAATATTGGGTAACGCCCAAGCAGTAACGGAGACCAGAGCAACTTGTGAACTGCCGTAGCAGTAACAGAGACCAGAGCAACTTGTGTACTGCTGTAGCAGTAACGGAGACTAGAGCAACTTGTTGACTGCCGTGGCAATAACGGAGACCAGGGCAACTTGTGGACTGCCGTAGCAGTAATGGAGACCAGGGCAACTTGTGGACTGCCGTAGCAGTAACGGAGACTAGAGAAACTTGCCCGGAGAGGCTCCTAACTGGGGACTGCATGGAGGGAAGGAACACACAGCAATGAGACTAGACGGCAGAGAGAGACTGTCCGGAGACAGAGAGGATCCTGTTACAACCCCAACCGGAGACCGGCTAAGGCGTAGAAGGAGGGATACGCAACCACAGGAGCCCAGCCGGGCCAGGTCGGTACACAGAGCAGGAACGCCAGCCAATCTGAGTCGATACACAGAGCAGGAACGTTAGCCGGGCCGGGTCGGTACACAGAGAAGGAACGTCAGCCAATCTGAGTCGGTACACAGAGCAGGGACGTCAGCTGGGCTGGGTCGGTACACAGAGCAGGGACGTCAGCTGGGCTGGGTCGGTACACAGAGCAGCAACGTCAGCCAATCCGAGTCGGTACACAGGACAGGAACAAGATGCAGAGTCGTCTGGCAGGCTGGGTCGGTACACAGAGATCACACAAAATACAGGAACAAGCTCTGGTACGGATAAGTGACAAGGCCCAGTATTTAAGGACAAATACTGGGCGGGGACAAGTCACTTCAACCAATGAGCGAGATCAATAGAGAAAACTTACAGAATGTTGCCAGCATAGCACGGGCACCGTGATATGCTGTTGATGTAGTATACTTGTATTTTGAAAAAAGCCTTTGATACAATGCCTCACAAAAAGTTACTGCATAAATTAAAAGTCATCGGTTTGTAAGGTGATATCTGTGCATGGATAGAGAACGAGTTTAATGATACATTGCAGAGAGTTGTTGTAAATAGAACCTTTACAAATCGGTCTAAAGTTGTAAGTGGGGTATCACGCTGTTCAGGATTGGACCCAATGCTTTTTAATATGTTTATTAATGATCTAGAAGTGGGAATTGAAAGTAGCTTATCAATCTTTGCAGATGACACTAAGCTGTGTAAGGTACCCTACAGAGAAGGATACACTAAATGGGAAACTACTTGGGGAATCCTAATTAGAGATAGATTTAAGAGTACTGAAAGACAATAGACTTCACAGCAGTGTGCAGAGTCACTCATCTGCTGCAAGTGCAAATAGGTTACTAGCCTGCATAAAAATGGGTATGGATGCACAGGATGCAAATATAATTCTATCTCTATATAAATCCTTGGCAAGGGCTAATCTGGAATATGGAGTACAGTTTTGGGCACCAGTTCTTAAAAACACATTATTGAACTGGAAATAGTGCAGAGATGTGCAACAAAACTGATAAAGGGATTGGAGGATCTGAGTGATAAAGAGAGACTAGCCAAACTGGGTTTGTTTACATTAGAGAAAAGACGTCTAAGGGGTGATATGATTACCATTTACAAATATATTTGTGGTCAATGCAAAGAACTCTCCAATTAAAGGGGAACTACCACCCCACACAATCTTTACCTTCACTAAGTCCCCATCTGGCGACTAGCTGCTTAGTAGAACTAGTCGCCAGAATAATTACCTTATTTAATAGATTTCTCCTCTCTTCCAGGGGTGACAGGCAGGACGGAGCGCGGACCTGCGCTGTCAGTCCCAGCTGGGTCTAGGAGGCGTTGCTAGGAGCCCTTTGGCTCCAGCTGGGAATGACAGCGCAGGTGCGCGGATGTCACAATGGCAAGATGTCCGTGCTCCGTCCTGCCTGTCACCCATGGAAGAGAGGAGAAATCTATTAAATAAGGTAATTATTCTGGCGACTAGCGCTACTAAGCAGCTAGTTGCCAGATGGGGTAAAAGGTAAAAATTGTGTGGGGTGGTAGTTCCCCTTTAATTATTTACTCAAAGAGCTGAGCTAAGAATGAGAGGTCATCCATTAAGACTAGAGGAAAGGAGCTTTTGACTAAAACAAAGGCAGGGACTTTTTACAAAGGCAAAAAATGTATGTGCTATAGAAAACCACTACAATGAATCAATGGCTGATGGAATAGAGAGAATCTATATAAATGTAAGCTACTGGAATATAAGCTACTGAGTGGAAAGAGTCATTAGTAAACCAATAGATAGAAGATATAAATATTTGTACTCTCTCTATTTGGCACCCATTCAACAGTTTGTGGGAGCATTATGCTGCTGTCTTTAAATGGTGTCCCAGATTTGTCCACAGTATATGCAAAACAGAATAGAGACAGTGCATAAAAATAAAATCTATTAAGTGAAGTATTATACATGCAATGGGATGTCACATCTGTCAATCTTGTGTCTGTCCTGCCCCTTTTTTCCCATTGGATCCTGTCATTTATCAGGGGGCTTAGCCTAATAGGCTCTGCCAGATTATTCAAGTTTTCTTGTTGTTCCAGAACTACTGTGATTTTGAACAGCACTTGTTTTTTACCTGCCTTTGTTCCTCTTTGCCTGTACCTCCCTATTACTATTTGGTTTTGACCTGGCTATCCTCCTGAGTATTTTCTGATTATCTGTTTGGTACCATTTCACGACCCATTTATGACCCAGCCGGCCCCACTTACCTTTCTCGTATCTGCATTGCCTAACATCCGTTGGAGCAATCATAGTCGCTAAGACTGGGGCTTCCATTGTGCGGACTTATTCCACTGAGTTGCATCCATCATAGCTGAGTCTGCTATTCTCTGTTGATAAGAATGGGGAAGTTATTTCCTCTCTATCATACCTTAGTTCATCTCCCCCAGGTATGACAATAGGCAAAATAAGCACACAGCACCTAATTTTTGGAAATACTGTGCATCTGGCAGCAATGAGTAAAGTGTAAGACTAAAACACTTTGCTGATCACATCAGTGAGGTAGTTTTGTGTATATTCAATGTAGTCTGTGCAGCTTGCTATTATTATTATTATTATATTTATGTATTAACCGCCAGCATATTACAAAGAGCCATGCCAAGTGGGAGACAGAAGAACATACAGAAGCTGATGTATTTAGAAGAACTGGAGCAAATCTGGAGCAAACCAATTGTGCCACAGAGGGAAAATAAAATATTCCCGCTGATTTAAATATGGCGTTTAACCCATTGAGTGCTCAGGGTATCCAACACATTGTTAAGCAATATCCAGTGGCACTCAAAGGATTAACCCCTTGAGAGGTCTCCAATTGTTTCACAGTTGATTTACCCCAGATTTGTTCCACTTCTTCTAAGTACATCAGCTTCAGTGTGATGTAAAGTGGAACTGCCGCTTTGTAACTAACAGATGGAATTTGAAAGAATGTGCAAAACCACCTACATCTATGCCATAACTAATTTAAAACAATAGTTTATGTGATAGTTAACTTTATTTATTTTTTTTTTTATTATATTTTATTATCAGATCACTCCATACATATACAACAAAAAAAGGGTACATGAAATAACTGTCAGATACAGTAAAATTATGCAAGCACGTACATTAGTAAAAGGATTGTATACATATGAGCAAAATGTACAGAGCCGACCTGAGGATTTTTATAATGAATTAACCCAAACTCGAAAAAACCAATCTAAACTAAACCATAACCCCCATTCCCAGTTCCTCTCTCCCCCGAGCCCGCAGCACCCCCCATCCCCACTCACCTGCCAACAAGTTCTCATAGACCCAATAGAAACAGGATGCACACACAAATGGTACACAGCAAATACACATAGCCCCCACTCACACAATAACAAATATAATCACAATCAATTAGCTCCAATAGGTTGCACACCGTCAGGATTATCAGCAGCATCCGCCCTAGCTGCCCACCAAGCCCGCCAGTGTCCCCAAATCCTGTCAAACCTAGCCGGAGTACCTCGATGTAAGTAAACCAATTTATAATGTGAAAAGCACTGTGAAACTAGATTTATCCACGCTTTATAATTGGGAGCCCTGATTGACATCCAGTGCAGAGCCACCACCTTCCTCGCCATCACCAGGAGCTCGCTCAAGAGAGTCCTATCGGTTGCATCCTCAATCTCATCGGGAAAGATAGACAGCAGACATATCTTTGGGGTCACAGGAACAGGTATTCCAAATACCAAGGCCACAACGCGCACCACATCATTCCAAAACCCCCTGACTCCAGGGCATTCCCAAATCATATGCAAGTAAGTACCTTGAACAGTATCGCACCTAAGGCAACGATCGGAACCAGAACCTCTCATTTTAAACAGTCTGACTGGTGTGTAATAGATTCTATGTAATATGTTCAGCTGAATCATTTGATGTCTAGTCGACGTCGCCACTCGGGCCGGTCCCGCCTTAACGAGTTCCCACTCCCATTCCTCCAGCGGACCCACATCCTTTTCCCATTTAGTCCTGGAGGGAAACTCCTGACGCCCTACATGAGAATCAAGCCACTGATAAATGAAAGAAAGGGGTCTCTGCGGTTCCAAGGCCATCAACCTAGTAAGAAGTGGAAACATAGAGACTGTCGGAACACGATCACCCCACTGGGCTCGCAAAGCACGCCTAATACATAGATACGAATAAAAAAGATTATGTGGTACATGATATTCCTCATGTAGTTGTTCAAAAGATTTCAATTGATTATCCCGATATAATTGTCCAAGAGAGACAACCCCAAACCTAGCCCACAAGGGGCCAAAGTCGCTACCGAGTAGATGATGTATCCCAGCATCTCCCCACAGGGGAGTATCTGGATCCATGGAACTTTATTTATTTTTACATTTATGCAAATTAGATAGTACTCACCAGACAGGTGCTAACTTTCCACATTGTTCTTCCTCTCACCTGCCAATCCCTGCTGGCCAGCATTAGCAAATTTGCCTAAACTGACCAACTGAAAATCATTCAGATCCTGTCAAGATGGAAGCTTCCATTGAGATTAGAATATAGACAACTGACAGTTTCACTTTAAAGAAGAAAAAAGATGGTGATGGCTCTGTTGCTTTACAGTCAGTCACAGGAAAATTACTGATTTAATCCTATGATGTCACTTCCAAGAGAACACAGATTTTATTTTATAAGGAAACACATCACACATCTATATATCACTGAAGGCCACAGCGGCACAGCAGTGTACAACCTAACATAATGTAACATGCATAAAGGCAGCAATAGAGTTCTGTATAACAATCAATTCTGGAAATAAGCATAAGAACAATTAATTTCAATTTTGGTGATTGGCACAATAATTACATGTTTCTCCCCACCTTTTGACCTTTGGTTCCTTCAAAAGAGATAAGTATATAGAATTCAATTACAGCTATAGCATATCAATCATGTTTCTGCTTTAAATTTAAAATCAATAGACTATACAAGGAGCTTTTATTGCTAGATAGACCCGGTAGGTACTTGGGCTTACAGGCCCTACTTGCAAACAGATACATGAATGTTATTTCAAGACAAAAGAAAATATGTAAACTCACCCAGCCACAGTGCATTCGAATCTTCGGTATAGCCCCCAACAACCACATCAAAGGTTTCTACACCCAAAACACTGGAAGAGCGGAGCCTCCAGAAACTTGAAAGCCAGCCAGAAATCTTGTATAAAATAAAGAATTATTTATCCATGGATTAAAAACACATTACAACCAACTGGAGGTATGAATATGGGAGATGGGAAACACACCACAATCCACCTTACGCGTTTCGTGAAACATAGGCTAAGGGGTGTATTAAAAAAAATGAAATTATATAGTACATACTCTAGAGTTCAAATCAATGAACAAGTTCTTAAATGAACTGATGTTTGTTACTCACTGTGACTAGACCAAACCACATGGTTAAATCAAGGAACAGCAAGCAATTTAGAACAAACAACTTGAGTATGATCATTAATCTAATTGGATATTCCTTTGATATATAATCAAAGTTGGAAACATGGCTACCATGACAATGACACATCAGATCATAATGTAACAATAAAGTACTCATCATTAAAGGGATAGTAATGTTCCATAATAAAAGCAGCAATTAATCATCATCGTATTTGGACCTTTGGGAAAGTGTTATTTCAATTCTGTCAGATCTGTAGTTCAAGAGTAATTCAATGACAAAGTGTCCCCTCCCGCCCCTTTTACTGATGTAATACTGTTCAGCCAGAGCAGAAGGGAGGTGCCCAGGTACACTGCAGAGAGGGACAATCTTCAATTAAGATAAGGGAAAAACCTGAAAAACTTGTCAAGTGGGGCAGGGTTTGCATTGTTTTTATAGAAAGAAGATTGTCCCCTGCTGTTATCTGTCTGGTCTTACAACCAGATTCCACATCTGAGAAGAGATGGCTTACACTAGGTAAAAGGGACAGGAGGGGAAACTTTGCTTGTGAATATCTCTCAAACCATAAAGGTTTGAGAGATAAGACTTATATCGTTCTTCATGTTTTTTTAATGCCTATAAAATAAAATAAAGATGAAACGAAGTATTACTTTCCCTTTAATCTGAAAACTCCACAGGCATACAAATACAGATTAAAGCTACTACATATGAAAAATACATAGTCTTGATATATTTATTTTTATTTATTTAGAAAATATTTTACCATGAAGAATACATTGAGATTTCTCTCGTTTTCAAGTATGTCCTGGATAGTTTTCAGTAAAGGGTTACATATTTACACAAATTGATAAACATTATATATTATATATACATACATACATACACATATAAACACATATGAACATTCAAATGCACTTGCTCAGACAGGGTAATCGATGTAAATAAAGTAAGCGTCAATCAGATGACAAACAATAAGACTAGTAGATAAAGTTACCCTCCAATTTTTAAAAAATAGGTAGCAATCATGTGACTAATATCTATAAGGAAAAATGATAATGGTATATTGCGTATGTACACATGTGCTAGCTATTTAAATAAAGAAAATAGACTGTTTCTTATGAGGAAAATGAAAAAGAAATAACTGTTCAAAACATAAATCATAACAAGTATTTAAAAATAGAAGGACACTGAGCTGAACTAAGAACGAGAGTCATCCATTAATACTAGAGGAATGGTGCTTGATTGATGCTTACTTTATTTAAATCAATTACCCTGTCTGAGTCAGTGCATTTGAACTTTTGGATATATATAGAAATGTTTCCCTTGAGAGCAGGAACTGTGCCTCTCATCAGCAACTGCAATGTGCACAGTGTGTGGTAAATAACACCTTGGGGCACAACTGTATCCAAACACCATGACACCAGAAACCAAGTACTGCCACTGTCACTATACCCCTTGTCCAGACCACGCTAAGGACACATGACAACTTGCTGACAGTTTAATTGTAATCATGAACCCTCCCTGCCAGCATCTTAGCATATTCTGCGGAATGGAATATCCTCAGATGCCACTTGATGCCCTGCTTGCGATTCTCCTCCACCACACTACCATGTGTGGTCTGTGCACCACACAGTGTGCAATGGGTAGAGACGAACTGCCACATCCTAACATCAACAGAGTTGCTATCATTTGGCGGGGGAGGTAAGGATGAACAATGTGGATTGGCAGAAGATGTAGTTACCCTAGAAGGTGATGGTGCTGGCGAGCTAGTTGTTTCACTCGTCATGGAACTTCCAGCCTCTGCCTGGGTTTCTCCCCTCTTCCTCCTCTTTGATCTTTGCCTCGCCTCTTGTTACCTTTCTGGAGAGTCAGGGAGTACAGCAACAGCAGTGCTTGAATTCTGGGTGGGTGTTTGGCTTTAACATGTTTGACATAAATGTCATTTTGTCTGTGTTTCATGTGGCAAAGGATAATGTTGCTGCTGTTGCTGCTACTGCCTCAGATTTAGCACTGCAACTAGGACCAGGAGTAGGGTTGCACTGATACCGATACTGGTATCGGTATCGGTGCCAATACCAGCATTTGCGTGGCTACTCGTACTCTCACAAATGCGGCCGATGCCAGCACCGATACCATGTCAGGGTCGGTTCGCCTCTCTCCCTCCTGCAGCGTTGGAGCGTTGCCGCGGGTTACCATGGCAACGCTCCAATGCTGACCTCTGCCGGGTCTCGCGAGAGAACAGCGAGCACCTGGCAGAGGAGGCTAAGGCAGGCAAAGACATGGCAAGATGTGGGGCATCCAAAGCGGATGGTGAAAGAGGCAGAGAGGGGGGTCAAGAGGGAGAAAAAGAGGCAAAAGGGACTAAGGGAGAAAAAAAACAGGCAAAAGGAGGAAGGATCAGGAGACAAAAGGAGGGGGGCCAAGAAGAGGCAAAAGGAGGGGGGATCAGGAGGGAGAAAGAGGCAAAAGGGTGGGATCAAGAGTCAAGGAGGGGGACAAAGGGGGATCAAAAGGGAGAGAAAAAGCCAAGGCAAAAGGAGGGGGCTCAAGAGGGGGAGAATGAAGCAAAAGGTGGGAATCAAGAGGGGGAGAAAGAGGCAAAAGGGGAGAATCAAGAGTCAAGAGGTGGTGTGTGTATGTACGTATGTGTGTGTGTGTGTATATATATATATTTCAAGTACTCACCGATACCAATTACCTATACTTTTTTTTGCGGTCATTTGCCAGTTTTCTAAGTACCTAAAGTATATATATATCGGTGAGTACTTGAAAAAAGTATCGGTACTCGTACTCGGTCCTAAAAAATTGGTACCGGTGCATCTCTAACTAGGAGTATTGCTGGCGCTAGCAATTGGAACCTGTCCTAGTCCCACATAACTTGTTGACCCCATTCCCACTGTGTCCACTCACTTGCTCCTCAGCATCCTGCTGCCTTTTCATCTCAGCAGCAACAGGAATTAGAGAAGCTACAAATTCCTCAAATTCCAAAATCTCACTGCTAGTGGTGGTGGTGATGCCCTTCCTCATCCCTGTCTCCTATTCCTTCTCAGTTTCTGCTAAAAAGGCTATCAATGCCTCTTCCACCCCAGCTTCTCCAGTATCATCATCAAAACCACCACTAGTCCCTACGTGCTGCTGCTGCTATATTACAGGCATCTCACTACTGCTTGGAGGAGGTGATGACTAATGTGACAGAGGGTCCCCTAATGTCACACTTAGTATTTCTTTTGACATGAAGAAGCCGGATTGGCAGCAGAAGTAGCAGGCACAGGAAGCTGATCTGTGCTTCTCCTTGTGGTGGTGGTATTAATTGTGCACCTGCTCTCCCCCAACAACAATTCTGACCTCTTAGTCTTCAGGATCCTGTTCCATTTGGGCACTTTAGTGAAGGGAAGAGAAGGACTCCCAGGGTCAGAGGAATGGCATGGGCTCCCTTGACTACTAGTCAGGACGCTCTCAAATGTTTCCCCTACCCAGGGGAGGGCTGGCCTGGGGGGCAGAGGGGCAATTGCCCCCTGGGCTGGTTACATTTCTGGGTCAGTGGACCACTGCCTCATTCAGTCTCCCAATTGCTGCTGTAAGTGGAGCTACACTAGTGATACCACAGAGCTTACAATTGAAATGGAACTACATAAATGATTCCACAGAGCTACAATCCAAATAGAGCTACACTAACAGCATAATCCATTTCCCTTGTAAGCTCTATGGTATCAATCATGTCGTTGTACTTAAATTGCAAGCTCTATGGTATCACTAGAGTTGCCCATTTCAACTGTAAGATATATTGTCTTGTTTACCTTACTTAACAGCATTAATACCAACTTTAAACATAACTAAAGGGGATGGGCTGGGACACTGGGCAGGAGCGACTGAAGAAATGGGCCAGTAGATTGTATTTGCCCCCCAGGCCACAAGTTGCCAGCCCTCCTTTGCCCCTACCACTCCGGTTGCTTCACCATTACTGCTACCACTACTAACACCAGCCACATTAAGTTCAGCCGCAGAGTCTTCCTCTCACAGTTACTAGTAATATGAGGATATTGTTGATTACTCTACCCTTCACTCCTAACACTAACAAGCTGCTGGACCTTAGTAGTAGTAGTAGTACTAGCACCTGTGGGATTGATTGGGGATGGCAAGTGTGACTTAGGGTCCCTTGCTGTCACACTTGGCATCATCTTCTCCTTCCCCCCCTCATGAATATTACAAGACACACTAGCAGCAGGTTCAGCACTGGTGGCTGCAGGGGCAGCACATCTTGCAGCAGGCACAAGCAGCTGACCTGTCCTGCTTTCACTAGTACTACCCTTCTCTTCCTCGCTTGCCAATAATTCCCCCAAGATCCCTAGAGGTGATTTAAGGAGACTGGACAGCATTGGTTCAGTTGTGTTCACATCCTCCTCCTCCTCAGACTCAGTGGACATATAAGGGTCCTTTCAGTTCCTCCTTCTATTAGTTTTAAGCCTTCTCATACCAACAACAGTCACTATGAGCCTCTCCTGCCTCAATTTAACAAACAATTCACAGCAGAACAGCACAGCACGTCTATCTTGCTCTGTAGCTGCTTCTATTGCATTTCACTTCCCCAAATACATCATGTTTTTATAGTGAAAAGGTGAAAAACACTCAAATCAATGGGAGGAAACTTTCTAGCCACTGAAAAATTGGCTGGGAATTTTGGCCAGTGGGCAAAAATGCAAACATTTTAATCTCTGTATTAAAGTGGAACTACCACCGCTAAGCAACTTTGTTTCTAATAATTCCCTCTCTGTCGACTAGCTGCTTAGTAGCGCTAGTCGCCAGAATTATTACCTGGTTATGGAGAAATATGCATTCATCCTCGGTTGACAGGCAGGACGGAGCACGGACATCTTGCCCTAGTGACGTCAGCGCGCCTGCGCTGTCAGTCTCTTCCGGAGCCGACAGCACAGGTGTGCAGACGTCACTAGGGCAAGATGTCCACGCTCTGTCCTGCCTGTCAGCCGAGGATGAATGCATATTTCTCCATAACCAGGTAATAATTCTGGCGACTTGTGCTACTAAGCAGCTAGTCACCAGATAGGGAATTATTAGAAACAAAGTTGCTTAGCGGTGGTAGTTCCGCTTTAAAAGAGGATTTTCCCACGAAAAAGCACACAGTAACGTGGTTTTACCCATTATTTCTCATGGGAACACAGCAACAACTTTCACCCACCCCTAATTGCAGGGTTGTGCAGCGCTGTCATACAAAATTATAGATGTAATGATATCCTAAAATGAAATGTGTCTACTTCTACACAGACGTCAACCGTTACTTATGTAAGATATCCAGTACAGTCTCTTCAGTTCTACAATATTATATTGCAGAGCTTGGTAACTAGTGACCCTCCAGCTGTTGCTGAGCTGCAACTTGCATCATAATTAATGGAATTATAGGGATTGCAGTACAAACAACAGCTCAAGAGCAGCAGTTTGACAATATCTGTTTTAACCCTTTGAGTGCCAGATGAGAAAGCAATACATTGCTTCTCAATACATTGAACACCCCTATGGCATGCAAATGGTTAATTTCAGTAATTCATTAAGGGGCAAAAAATGCAGGTCAATGTATCATAAAATAAACATTAAAAAATAAATTACTGATTTCATTCCAAAATCTCCTTCTAAGCAAGACTGAATTTTTACCAAAAGTTTCCCTTTACCGTAATTATACTACCACTTTCCTATATATCATCGCAATAGGTGAGAGAAATGTCATTTTCCTAAAGAAACCATCATCCAGAGAGTCAGCTATTTTCTCACTTTAATTTATCCCCAAACTCCAGCAGTCTAAGTCCGTAGCTCTAATTGGCTGCCCCACTGAGCGCTGCCACCACTTTGCTGTAAAAATTGCACACAATTGGTCCACCACAAGGGCATAATTTGTCATTGAAATAAGACCTGAGAGTGAATATAGATGTAATTATGGCACAGCATGCAGGAAAAAATAACATTCATCATTTTTTTCAGATGGAATAATCATGTTGTTTTTACATTAGAGCACGTTATTCGCTGCTGAATGGAGATACCCAAAACAGCGCAAATAATTATAGAACCAGCCTCTGCAATTAGCTGTCCAGTAAGACTGTGCTCACTGTATTGCATTTTTGTTTCTCAAACCCACTGGACAGCGCAGATGCAAAGATACACAATGCAAAAGGTAACAAAAAATGGTATGTAACAAAAGCAAAAGGTGGGCAGTTCAGGAGCATACCAGTAGCACCGGGGGGAGGAGGAATTAAAAATGTTAGTGGTCAGAGATCTATACAGCATTGAAGTATTTAAAAACGAATTTAAAGCAATGGATATTTCTATCCCCCCATGATGCAATTGGTTTGCTCCAAAATTGCTCATGAGTTACCCTCTACATATGATGCAAAAAGTTTAACCCCTTGGAAATTAACAGGATTCGGTTATATCACGTACCAAAAATAAATACAGAGGTCTACAAAGGGGAGATCAACTAGCGCCCCACCAGCTGCTGTTCCACTGAAACTCTCATCATCATCTGCTGACCTCTGTTAACTCTTTGAGTGCCAGAGATGTACACAAAGCATTGTTCTGCAATGCGTTATTTACTCCTCTGGCACTCAAAGGTTAGCCATTTGCATACCAGATGGGTGTGCAATGCATTGTACAACCTCCTGTAGAACACAATGGCAGTATGTAGAAAACGGACAGACTAAATGAAATGTAATTGTTACATGAACAGTAATAGTAAGAGGAGATTAAAAAAATAACACAGGTAGATAGACAGATAGATAGATTGATGTGCTTTACTAGAGGATCGTGAAGGTGGATGTTAAATACTATTTTATTGAAGCTTCATCGCATCACAGCAAAGAACAGCAGACAAGACATCCAACACAGCACATGAACAGATATGGATCATGGTGTGTTAAAATGCAGTATAGGTTTGCACCCACTGTGCTGGAACTTCCCAAAGAACTCAGTTCTGCTATGGTACAGACACAATATTTCTCTCCAGTTCACAGCATACTTCCGTCTACCCTCTATGTTGTTGTAAGACTCCCTGGAGAATCCTCCATTGTTCCCTAGAACAATAAATCCCCCCAACGCCTCCCCCAGCTTCCTGAGGAATCCCCTGAATGCACTGGTCACTAAAACAATGTAACAGCCATCTTACTGAAGGACCCCCTGGAGTATCTTCGAGTGTTCACTTAAACAACAGGCAAGTTTTAAGCTTAGCCATTGTGTTTAATCAGCCAGGTAATTTCCAAGTAAAAGCATACACTCAATATACACTAAAGGGATAGTAAACTTGAATTAAAGTTAGGTCTGAGTCTTCTTTATTTTGTTTCTTTTTTTTTAATAAACTTAACCCCTTAAGGACCAGCGGTCCAGGGAAGTTACCTTCCCTTAAGGACCGCTTTGATCCTTGTCAACGCGCCGGTACATGTGACCTGTTACGCGTACCAGTACGTTGCTTTGAGGCCTAAGAGAGATAGCTCCAGTCTTAGAGCAGTCAATTTTAGGCCCCATTTTTACTTACAGCGCTCCCGGTAGTGCGCTGTAAATAAAAAGTACGTGACGTGCTATGACCGTCACAGGTCCTTAAGGGTATAAGGACCGAAACATTAGAAAAGTCATTACATTATGTAATATAGGTTGAACAATACTGTTAACATTGAAGAGTGAACTTGTGAGGTACTTTGAATATCACACTTGATCAAGATTTATATTGAGAGTGAACAGTGATCATATATTTGCGATATGAACAACGGATAAGGATTGTGGTCAAACTGATTGACCGCTGGTAAACTGTATATGGGAGAGAAGAAGGACCCCAAGTCCGTCGGTGTAGTATGTGTGATGTGAAGTGTGATGTGAATGAGAATTGACTAATGAATGAAGAACAGCAGATGATTAGAGTGTGGGGGTGAGAAAATAAAGTGGGAAAGAGAGAAGAAGAAAAAAGAAAGGGGGGGAGGATAACATCCTCCTCAGGGTCTCCCGATCCCCAACACCCATTGCAATAAAGATAGACCTGATGAATGGACTGACAAAAGAATCATGTGCTCAGTGAAGGGTCCTGGGTGCTCATTAACTCAGGAATAGGAAAGTGTGCTAGCCAAGTGATCCATATTTTGTGAAAGGATGTGCGTGATGGAGATACATGAGCATGATATGTATTCATGGAAATCAAATATGACATTTTGGAGTGCCATTCAGAGATTGAGGGACAGTCAGGCTTGCTCCAGTGGAGTGGTATCAGGGATTTAGTTGCATTAAGGAAAGATTTAACACACTATTTATATTTAAGAACAGAGCTAGGGTTCTGATTGAGTGAGTGAAAGAATAGACAAAATAAAGTTCATGGTGGAGAGAAATGTCAAGGGTCTTATTTATGATTCCAGTCAATGATTGCCAGAACAGTTGGATTTCTGAGCAGGACCACCAGATATGTGTCATAGATCTGATCTCCTGTTGACAATGCCAGCATAACGCTGAGGTAGAGGAAGAGAAGGTAGCCAGTTTCTGGGGGGTGTAATACCATCTGGTGACTAGCTTCTACTTCATAATTTTTGTGTTTGAATCCTGTGATGAGTTATACAGGTTTCGGAATATTTTGCCCCAGGTTTGAGTATCAATTGTTACATCTAATTCCCTTTCCCATAGGGCCACACAGTATAGTTTGGTTAGCCGTTGAGAGGATTTAATCAAGTTATGGCAAAATGACAAAGGGCAAAGGCCCTCTGTGGAGGAGGTTAAGCATTTTTCAAAGGCCATAAGGCTTTGTGAGTTGAATGTGTACTTAATTTTGTTGAAACCCAATGTTTAATCTGTCTAACATTCCACCAAGAGAGGGTGGGGAAGGGTAGTAGTCGTTGAGATTACTCCAATAGTGAGTCTAAATTATAGTGAGATAATGATTGAAGCGTGTCCAAATACAAAGTGAGTAGCTTAACCCCTTAAGGACCCTTGACGTACCAGGACCGTCACGGTCCTTGAAATACTCAAGGACCGATGACGGTCATAGTACGTCACGTACTTTTTACTTACAGCGCTCTACCGGGAGCGCTGTAAGTAAAAATAGGGAATGAAATTGACCGCTCCAAGATCGGAGCGATCTCTATCAGGCCTCATAATGACGCGCCGATACACGCGACAGGTCATGTGTACCAGCACGTCCAAGTACTCCTATGCGGTCATTATGGGACGGAAATGTCCCAGGACCGCCGGTCCTTAAGGGGTTAAAGTACAGATGGTTTTTGAGACTGACCGAGGAGATGTGGATGGAGCGAGGGAGAGACAATCATTTAACCATATTTTGACTAGATGTCCTCATATAATATATTCAAGGAGTTGGGCGGTATAGAGTGAGGGAGAGGACCAGCATAAATTAATAGGATCTATATGTCCAGTGAATTCTAGCATGGAGCTGACCCAGCATGGTTTTTCCTGGATGGAAATATCCATAAATTCAGCCATGGCTGAGGCGTAGTAATATCACCTATCCGGAAGTCCCAGTTTTCCTCTACTGATGTCTTGTGAGAGAATGAATTAATGCAGGCGAGGTTTCTTGTTAGACTAGACAAAAGAGGAGATAAGATGTTGCAAGGTAATGATGTGGTTTTTTGGGAAGAGATATGGAGAGAGCGTTGAAGATGTAAAAAACTTTTGGGATCAGCAAGTTTGAACTGTTCTGGTCCAGATTGTAGGCCAGTTATTTCTGCTGAGAGTCTGACAAAATTAAGAAGAGGTTCAAGGGTTAAAACAAAGATGATAGGGGAGAGGGGACATCCCTGTTTTCTGCTGTTGGAAATGGGGAATGACTCCGACAGGGCTCCATTGACCAATATCTTAGCTGAGGGAGATGCATACTTGCTCATTATACCTCAAAGCATTGCATGTCCGATGCCTATATGTTTCAGAATTTCTTGCAGGTAGTCCCAATGTACCCTATCGAATGTCATATCCGTGTCTATTGCCAGAAAAAGTGAGGGGATTTTCTTTTTGGTGGTGAGGTAAGAGACAGAAATTGCTGTGGCAGTGTTATGTCTTGTTTGTCTGGCAGGCACGAGGTCGCACTGATCTGGGTGAATAAGTTTTCAAAGAAATCTATTAGCAAGAATTTTGGCAAATATTTTAAGGTCCAGGAGTGAGATGGGTCTATAATTCGTACATCTGTAGTGATCTTTATCTGGTTTTGGTATTACCACTATATATTCCTCAAGTGATTGTTTGAGAAATGGTTTACCTCTTAATATGGTATTAAAGGAAATGGTCATATGTCCTAACAATGATGTTCCAAATAGGTTGTAATAATGGACAGATAACCTGTCTGGTCCTGGTCTTTTCCCATTCGGCATGGAGTTGATCACTTTCAGAATTTGACATTGGTGATGTCAGTTTACATAGATAATTAATCTTCCTGAGAGAGTGTGGCGATCTTCACGGAGGAAAGGAGGGAGACTAGCCTTGTCTTCCAATCAGGTGGGTGAGGAGACATGGAGTCAGGCAGATTATAGAGACTAGTATAGAATTCCTTAAATGCTTCAGCTATTTTAGGGAAAGCGATATGAGTGAAGCCTGAGTCAGTCAGGATTCATTGAACAAAAGTTTGACGTCTTTTGTGTTTGCTAAAAGGAGCTAAGGATTTACCAGGTTTATTATAAGATAGATTTCTGGTATTTCACCCATATTTGCAATTTCATCTCGTTTTCTCAAAGTAGCGTGTTTATATCTTCTTTGCATCTTGTAAGAGTCTCCAGAGCTGATGGGGCAAGGGACTTCTTGTGGGAAGTATCTAAGTAAAATAATTTGGATAAGAGGAAGTTTAGATTGCTGTTTCTCTCCTTTTTTTTGACTGCTCCATGTTTAATCAGTAATCCTCTATTTACACACTTATGGCCCTCCCATGTAATGGGGTCAGGTATGTCAGGTGAGACATTAAAGGAGAAATACTCAGCGATGTCTTTACGAAGGGATTCCATGATGATTCGGTCTTGGAGCAGAAACTCATTAATTCTCCAAATACTAGGGGAACCTAAAAGGTCAGATACAGATAGAATGATGGATACTGCTGAATGATCAGTCCAAGAAACATTGTCTATTAAGGCATGGGAGATGGAGCTCCAAAGGAAATGTGAAATAAATAGGTAGTCGATTCTGCTGTACGATTGATGGACATGGGAGAAAAAGGAGTAATCCTTATCATGGGGGTGTGAAGTTCTCCATGCATCCCAGAGCTGAAGTCCTGAAAACTTCTTGCACAAACCTTTAAGATGGGAGAGTTTATAGGTGGTGCAATCTGACGAGGTATCCAAGCACGGGCCAAGGACTATGTTAAAGTCACCCCCTACAGTTATTCTCCCACAAAGTTCACTCTCCAAAGAGGATAATCAAGTTGGAAAGAGACTTGGTTCAAGTTGGGTCCGTATAAGTTGAGCATGACAAACTGCTTATTAAATATGAGGCCTTTAAGAAAGCGAAATCTGCCTTCCAGATCTGAGTACATCTCTAAGAGGGACCAAGGGAGGAAGCCCTTATCAGTACACCTACCCCCTTTTTCTGTTCAGGTGAAGAGGCAAAATAAGCTGTGGCAATAGATGAGAAATTAGTTTCTTGAATAAGGATGATGTCTGCTTTATGTCTATCAAATTCCCTTAGTGCCAGTGATCATTTTTCTGGAGAGTTGAGACCCTTTACCTTGAGCGAAATTATCTTTGTATCAGGCATAGTAAGAAATTATACGAAAGCGAGGGGCGCGGATCCGTGGGGAGCAAGGGATATCAAGAAAGAAAAGAAAAAAAGGGAAGGGTGGGGAGAAGACAAGCCTTGAATCAGATAATTCAGTGGTTTTGAAAAATAGCTTAGTTGGTAAGATTAGTTTGGCAGGTGCCAAGGGGCATGTGGGGGGAGGTCAGTTTCCATAGCTACCCGAATTGATAGCGAGTGATGTCAGGGGGTGAAGCCTGCTAAGCCACAGAGAAATGGCCAGTGGGGTGAGTATCCCTAAAGTGGCTGTTGGAACAAGTGGGACGAGAGTTCAGAGATTAATGTGCCTGTGTGGAGTCATACCATTGCAACTGGGAGTGGATCTAGTATGAATTGTCATCAGAGATGGTGTAGAGTCTTAAAGTCTGAGTAGTGTATATGATTTAGGAACCTATCTGTCGGGGAAGGTGTCTTGTCAGTAGTCAGAAGGTCAGTTCAGTTAGCCTGAAGGGTCAAAGATTAGGAGGTAAGAGAGTAAGCATCAAGGTTGGGAGATGTGTTGAGTCACATGTAAAATGTATAGGAAACCAGATCAGGGCTGGCGGTCTCTATGTGTCATAGAAAGCATGGGCAGGATGGCCAGTCTGTTCGAAGGTGTTTCAGAGAGACATTAACAGGAAAAGGAATTCACTAAAATAGTTGGTCAAATCATCACATAGCTTGTCAATATGAGAGAGTCCAAATAACGGTATGGGCAATTCTACGATGAGATCAAGAATACGTCAGTACCAGAGAGTAATTACTTCATTATTTGTATGGATTCAAAAGACCACAGGGAGCAAACATTTAAACCAAGAGACTGTAAAACCTGTACAGGCATGAATCTTGTGTATACAGTGCAATGCATTATCACATCTAAAGCTGCTGTAGTGTGTCATATCCATCAAGCCCAGATGCAAGTGAAAATTTAAGTGCGGTGATAAAATGAGGGTGGTTGGAAGGTAACTTTGGCAAGGCGGGAGAGTATTGGTACTTTCATGAGTCAGCAAAGGAGAAGGATCAAAGGTTCGGTATGAAAAGGAGACTGGTGGTATCAGTCTAGGATTTAGGTATCCAGAGATAATATCATTGGGACTGCAGTAATGTAAATTTGGTTCAGCTCCTGCTAGGGGAAGTCCAAGCCTTTTAATACAATACCAGAATTGAGGTTATACTATATATAATGTGTTACCCAGGGGAAACATGTGTCAAATCAAAACCGGAGCATATGTAATTACTGTCCAACCAGAGTACATGAAGTTCAGGAATGTTCCAGAGAAGAGTAACAACAATTGTCCATACATTCCAATGGTGAAATTCTATTAGTACCTGTACTCATGGTTTCCATTGGGTTTTTAGGGGAGGGATATAAAAGGTAGCAGTTTCTAAATGTGGTATAACCATGTCCTTTTAACAATAAAACCTAATGACTGCAATAGATCTTCAGGGTCAAAGTTTGATAAATCGGGGTGCAATCATAAACCTAAGTGGAACTGAACTAGAGAGTCAATTTTGCATGAAAACATAAACAAGTCTATCCAATGCATCGGTGTCCAATAGACTAACCTCCCCCCATAACCATGTCAAAGCGTAGTGAAAAGGGGTAAACCAGTTATCTAAAGAGTCCCCATGTAAAGTAGATTTGCAATAGGGTATAAAATATCATATGTGTCACTTGATCCTGCAAACCTGGGTCTAGTTTTATCACAGTGCCTGTGATTCCTGTCACTCTCGTTTGTGGATGTCACTGATTTGCTGACTGAGTTTGACCCGCCTCCTGATGACCTTTTTATACCTGGCTATCTCTTTTGTCAGTTGCCCTTTCGTGGTGTTCCTGAGCCAGTAGAGCTTTTGCTGTGTTCCTGTATTCTGAGTTCCTGTGTACCGATTCGGCTTGTCCTGACCATTCTCCAGTGTTCCTGCCTGTGTATGACACGGCTCGTCTGCGGACCACCCTTGGATCCTGACTCGGCTAGTTTGACGTTCCTGCCTGTGTATGACCCGGCCTTGCTGACTTCCTGCTCCGAAGATCGACTTCCAGCTTGTTCCAGTGACCTGCGTTCCAGTTGTCGCCGCTGCGACATTTTCCAGTCCCTGCTGCCCACGTCTGTGCCACTGCCTTGCCTGGTGATTACTTCGATAGTGCTGTGCCTCGTTCTAGTGCAGAGCTGTGGGCCTTCCTCTCCTTGCAGAGCCTGATTGTAGCGTTGAAGCCTCAAGTAACGTTACAGAGCCTTGCAGTAGCGCTGATGCCTCGAGTAAATGTGCCTTTTAACTCTTGCTGTGCTGCCTCATATTCACTCTCTCTATCTCCTGTACGAGCCTCGTTGCAAGTGATACTGCTGCTGAGTTGGCCGCTCTCCGTCGGCAACTCTAGTCTTACGTTGCAGAGTATTCACAAAGCTTGGGCCGTTTGGGCGCTTAAGGCTCTCCGGTGTTGGTTACCGACGAGATCATTGACACAGAGTGTTGGCAGAAAGGCTTCAGTGTTGGCTATTCCGGTACTACGCCCGAGGGGGCTAGTGGCTCTGGCTCTAGTATTACTGCTTTTGATTACACCTGAGGAGGTTATTAGCTCTTGCATTGCAGGCCGGTTTCCATTACGCCCGAAGGGGCTATTCGCACTTGCACATACTAAAGCAGTTCCTGTAGCTACGCCCGTGGGGGCTAAGTTGTTACCCATTCTGCTTATCATCTACCACCTTGGCAAGGCAGCTCGTTCCTCAGCACCTGATGAACATCATCTGTACAGCACAGCCTATTTAACATCCAGGGCGTGTCAAACTTCCACATCTGAGACTGACTGTTATTTGGACTTTAACCCCTTTGGGGTCAATATCATCCTAGTGCATACTGATTTGCATTTATGTCCCTAATACTATTTTTCTTGTATTATCTCAGTTTACGTTATCTGTGTATTACCTACCGCCTCTAGAGGGCGTAATTGTACACTATTCACTTTAATAAAGTGTGTTTTATTTTCACTTATTGGTCTGAGAGTCCTAAAAACCGTAACAAGTTTGTAATACTGGGGTTTTCTAGGTAGGACATTGAGAGACTTAAGAACTGAATATCAGGGAGGGTGAGGATCTCGAGGAGCAATGCACCAGAATTATAGCTAAATGCAGACTCGGGAGTACGCATGCCAAGCCCATGACCCCACCAAGAGAGGGGACGAGCCCCATGCTGAAGCCACTATCACGGTGCCCGTGCTTTCGCTGGTGACATTGTTATGTCAGGGCTACTTCCTGGTTCTCTTTTATTGGCTACTGAGGATTGTCGCCGCCCAGTTCTAGCCTTTTTATTCTGAGCCCTGTCACTTCAGTGCTGCCCGGTATGCTTGACCTGTATGTTCTTACCATCGAGGTTGGGTTGTCTCTGGGCACCTCGGTTAGTCTCCCATGCTAGGCAGTTTTGTCCAGGTCTGAGCGTCCGTTCACCCTTTACGGTTTGGTGCTACAGCGCTTCAGGGTCACAGCTCTGCTCTGTCGTCCGGGATATTCCCGTGATACTCAGTCTGTCAGTACCATTTGTCCTCACTACCCGGCAGTCCGCCTTTGTTGCCAACAGTACCCTACAGTTTGTAACCTTCCTTAAGACTGTTAAAGCATTTGTCCGCTGGTCTCCTGTTCTGAGCCTATGTTTGTTCTGCTTGCCTAGTCTCTCTCTTACTGTCCTGTGGGATTGTAGCAGCCTCCTCTCAGTCACCTACTGGTGGCTTACCGATTGGGCTCACTCCCTGCGTAGGGAGTCTCCGCTGTCCGTTGCACTACTGGGGCCTGCTGGCATTCCTGACCTAGTAGTGTCATTGCTCGTCTGCTTAACCAGATTCACATGAACTGTGACCAGACCTGTATTAGTATTGTACCTTTGGTACCTGCTGGGCCTGAGTGGGTTACTGTTATTCTTGTGACCTGACCTGTGTCAGTATTATAATATTTGTATCTTCTGGACCTGTGTGGGTTACTATTCATTCCTGTAGCTTGACCTGTGACAGTATTGTGTCATTTGTATGTACTGGACCCTCGTGGGTCACATTATCCTTGTACTATTAATAAAACTGTGTTTTACCAAACCTTCCGTGTCTGAGTGTCCTTAAAACTGTTACAGTATGAAAGGGCCATGACCTCAGACTGTACAGATGAGGGTAATGCACAAAATATCCATTGGAGGATGGATTTACATGAGCAGAAAATAAATATACAAACTGGGGGTCAAAAAATGGAAAAATGACTCCCCAATAACTGCGCCTCTTCCTACATTATGTACTCAAAACAGAATATACAAAAAAATATTATTATTATTGTAGGAAGAATATTCCAAATGAAAAAGAAAAAAGAAGAAGAAAGGGAAAAGAACAAAAAGGGAAAAACAATAAAAAACACACAAATATGAAGATCACTTAATAGTCCTTCTTTAACTTATATTACTCTCTTTTGAATCCAATGCTGCACACTTCACCAGGAGATTGGGTTCCCACTCCAGACTGGACAAACTGAAGAAAAAGAAAAACGGAATAGCGGCGCAAAGGAATCTCTCTGAGCGTAGTATATTGGTCACAAGGGATTAGTCCTTCACCAAAACAACGTGGGATAAATCATCAGAAAATTACTCACATTTCACAGAGGCACTCAACCTGCCTCTTAGTTTCCTCACTTGCACTGGCTTGCACCCCAGTATAGTGATAATCTTCACCCAGGGTCACACACAGGTACAGTTCTTCTTAAGTTCTTCAATAGGAGTAATAGATTTTTTATGTGGAATGTGCCACCTTAAGCAGAGGATATTAACAAATCCAATGCTGTAGTAGGCCAAACCTCATTTGTTCTTATGAAAAATAAACTCCTTTTGCATTAAAGAAACTGCTACTTATTGTATAGCAAGCCAATGCCTCAAGAAAAAATATATGTGAGAAAAACAGTTTTATTTTTTCATAAATTTAAAGAGAAAGAATACAAAACTACATCAACGACTATATAGTCAAAGAAACATAAAAATAAAAAATATAAATAAATTAGATGCGCTTATAATTAAATAATCTTAAAACCAAATAAAATTAATATGCACCAAAGAATAAAAATAATACAGCTAACGCGTTTCGTCACTGAATGTGACTTTTTCAAAGCTGAACAGAAACAATTTTTAATTCCACATGTAGCTTTAAATACCTATAAAATATATCAACCATCCAATAAGATTTCCTACTACTCACCACAATCCTGGCGTGCGTTCCATGGTCTAAATTCTCATTTCCTGTTTGGAGTTACTCAATTGCCCCACAAGCCCTTACGTGTGTTATTTTCATTGGAAGCGATTCCTCAGTGAGTTTACACATCCGACGTAGTCACTTCCGATGCGTTCTACACATGGGGTACATCGATCACATTTGCCAAAAATGGCCTCCAGCCTGGATAGATCCCAGCTGCCCACAATGCATCGATACCCCAACCAGAATATACCACGTGGGATGGCAATAAAAAGATCACTCGCTCCAGAACAGCGCAAACAAACCCCACGTGTGCTCACCCCCGGAAGGCACTACATGTAACGCAACGAACCCCGCGCCTCAAACTGAAGCGCATAACGTTACGTGCGGACCACACGTTTTCTGATAATTTATCCCACGGTGTTTTGATGAAGGACTAATCCCTTGTGACCAATATACTACGCTCAGAGAGATTCCTTTGCGCCGCTATTCCGTTTTTCTTTTACATGAGCAGAGTATGGATCAGTTGGCACTGGCTGTACAAACGATATTGGAGCGTACAGCTCATTTGGACAAACCAGTACAAGCCTCAGTGGTCTCCCCCGCTATGACACCAGGAGCTCAGTTCCTGACTCTGGGAGGCTCGAACAGAGGGTTAACAGCTACCGCTCTACTATCATTAAGATATGATGGCGAACCCACCCTGTGTAGAGGGTTTATTAACCAGTTGTAGATTTTCTTGGAATTAACCCCTCAAGCCTTTCCTAGTGACTGAAGTAAGGTGGGCTTTATGATATCATTGCTGACAGGCAAAGCATTGGCTTGGGCTAACCCCTTGTGGGAATCAGCCAAACTGTTTACCAAGAATTTCAATGAGTTCTTGCGTGCATTTCGTAGAGTGTTCGAGGTCCCAGGAAGAGCCGCCTCTGCTGCCAAAAGATTGATGGAGATCCAACAAGGGTCCCGTACGGTTGCGGATTATGCTATCGAATTTCATACATTGGCAGCGGAGGTAGGCTGGAACAATGATGCGCTGGTGGCAGCATTCACACAGGGACTCAATGACCATATTAAAGATGAAATGGCACCCAGAGACTTGCCGAGCGAGTTGGACAAATTCATTCAGTTTTCCGTTCTGATTGATTCCCGCATCAGGGAGCGAATCGCGGCTAAGGACCGCAGGCAGTGGGTCAGAAATTTAGGACAGACAAACCAAAGTTTCCCACCTATGCCTCCCTCACCTCCCATGCCTCCTGAGCGTAAGCAGGAGAGTTGTGAACCAATGCAGTTAGGGTTCACTAAACTGACTAAGGAGGAACAGGCCCACTGCCGAAGACAGGGCCTCTGCTTATATTGTGGTCAAGCTGGGCATTTACTGCGCACCTGTCCTATATGTCCGGGAAATGGATGCACCTAGGTTACCTTAGGGGACAGGTCCTAGGTGGTGTTTAGCAGTCCCCAGGCCTGGTGAATCAAAAACCCACGGTACAGGCTGTAATCTCTTCGACAGAACTCTTGGTGGAAGTTCTGGCTCTGGTGGACTCCGGTGCAGCCGGGTTTTTCATGGACAACTCATTTGCCGCATTACACAAGATTACGCTGTTTGAAAGGGAATCTCCATTGCCGATCGAAGCCATTGATGGTAGGCCGTTGGTACCGGCACAAATTACCATGGAAACTATACCGCTGTCTCTATGCATTGGGGCTCTCCACACGGAGAAGCAATGTTTCCAGATTATTTTTTTTTAAAGTTAAACAGATCAAAAAGTGCAACCAACATATAGTCTGATTAACTAGGATTATGGGAAATAATTTACAATAAATCCAGCAATATATGTGGATTATATTATTTTTGGACACCCTCACCAAGTCATGACTCTTTCATCGATATATATTTTTCGTGAATCAGATATCATTATTTTTGGAATGGTTACTTATTGCCCATCTTATATATACAGGTCGGCATCTAGTTACAGGGGTTGTTTTTATGTCACATAGTTTTGATTCAAGTATGTTTTCTGGAGGGGGGGGATTCTACTCAAACTCAAGAGCATTATTTTGCTGTTTAATACATTTATATTATTATTATTATTATTATTATTAATTGGTGCTTTATTACTTTGTATGGATTTTTTTGGAGGAGCTGAGTACCTTGAGAGTATCTACTATTTTTCTTTTGTTAGATGTTAGCAATTCTAATATAAAATCACAACTGTAAAAAGAAAAATTAACGCTAATATTTTCACAATTCTATTAATAAAAATTCTCATTATCTCTAAGAAAATTTAGCAGCACTAAAAATATTTCAAGCTTCTAAAGCTGTATGCCTTTCTATTGAAGTTAGCAATTTTATAATTTTTTTTTAAACTCATCAACAAAACCACAGCTGGTGCTAAAGGTATTAATAAATTAAGCACCTTACCTAATTATACTGTGATTTCCAAATGCAATTTTATTAAATAGACCCCTATGTTTCTTTTTCTGTAACATGCATTATTAGCTGAAATCATAGGGGAAGTGAATATCACAAATACGTGATTTGTTATTGGTAATGTAAGCAATTAATCATCAGAAAACTGGCCCTAGTTGCCTCATGATACATTGTAGTTCCGGCTAGCTTCCACGATCTTAAGGAGGTCAGTAAACGGTTGTAAAATCTGGCGAATAAAAAAACCCAAAGAATCTGGTAACTAAAAGAAAGTGAATGTAAACAGGCGACCATAAAAAGATACGCTGATGCCTGGTGTCTGGTACAAGAGTAACAGCTGCACCTCACTGACGAGGTCTAAACATGTCCAAAATGTATGTCTGGGGTTAGCTGGTATTTCCAGTGCAGTGGGGACTCGTATCTCTCAAACCTTTATGATTTGAGAGATATAAGAAAATAAAGTTCCCCGCTCCCCCCCCTTCTCATACGTCAGCTGTATGGCTGACAGCATGAGATACTGGTTCCGGATTCAGAAGGCGGCTCTTCAGGAGTGCTGACATAGTGATTTCTAACTATAAATACTTAATATGAATGGTCTACAACATGTGTGTGCAAGCACACGTTGTAGACCATACCGATTAAGTATTTATAGTTAGATATCTGGATGTCAGCGCTCCTGAAGAGCCGTGTCTGGTCGTGCGACCAGATTCTGTTTCTGACAGCTTTACAGCTTGTCAAGCAGAAAGGGGAGGGAACGGAGACCTTTATTTTCTTATATCTCTCAAACCATAAAGGTTTGAGAGATACGAGTAAGGGCATTAAGTATTTTTTATTTTGTCTACAATTTTGTGTATACTTTTGCTGGGACATTACTATCCCTTTAAGCCCTTGAATGCTAGTGAGGTCTCCAATGCATTGCAAAGCAATGCTTTGGAGACCTCTCTAGCATACAAGGAGCTAAAATCCACATTTAAATCAATGTAATTTTTTTAATATTTAGTTCTCCTTTATAGTGGAATTGGTTTGTGCCAGAATTTATCCATTTATTTTAAACATATGGCCCTAAGGTGGGCAAAGCATTATTGAATCTGTCACAAAGCACACAGTCCGGCAAAAGCAGTTATATTCAGGAAGTGAAAAAGACACAATTCTATAACAAAACAACTGCTCCATGGGGGAAAATGTAAATTATCATTAATATAAATGGGGTTTTTAACCCATTGAATTTTAGAGAGGTCTCCAACGCGTAATAAAGAATTCAAGGGGTTAATTGGGGGATTTATAAAGTGCAGTAGTTATTGATATTCTACATGCCTATTCAGAGCCTGCACTACCAGGCAAAACAGTAATTTTATTTAATCTAGGGATCATGAACAGAGATTTGCAGACAGAAACATAGACACGTAGCATTTGATGGCATATAAGGACCTTTTGACCCACCTAGCCTGCCCATTTCCCTATCTAATTAACTTGATGAATTAATGTGACATCAATTTCATACTGTGATAAACTGAGTTTTCACACATTCAGTGGGGGCATGTTCTAGGTAGAAATGGATAATGTTTACACATATTATGTGAGTTAATTTGTATTATAAATTGTATTATTAATGTCTTTGAATGTTACAATTATTTCACAATTCCCAGTGACAGACAACACAGAGACTATAATGCTGGAGAATCTGTCACTATGAATATTACATTAAATCACTTTGCACTCTCCCTGGTTCTTTGAGTAGTAGAAATCTACCCAAGACATCAGTACGGGGAATTGGGAATAGCCTAAAAGTCTTGGCACACATCAATATTAATGAAAAATTAGGTAGAATATCTTTAAGAATCATTTCAGTGATTCAGGCCAGTGCTGTCCAAGTTCAGTCCTCAAGGATCACCAACAGGCCAGAATTTAAGAATTTCCCTGATTAAGCATAGGCTTAATCAGGGAAATCCTTAAATCCTGACCTGTTGGTGGCCCTAAGCAACTGAACTTGAGCAGCCCTGATTTAGACTGTACTTTTTGGGAAAGGAAAGGTGATGCATTTCCATATACTACAGTATTTATGCAGCTCTAGTGTTGGGAACAATTCTCTCGCTTTTTGTTTTCTTTCAATATGTACAGAAAGGACAGATTAAGAAAGAACTGTGGTGTAACCAACTGCTGATAAGGGCAAAAATAAAAATGTCCATTGATTTAAATTGGGCTTTTTAAAGGGATAGTAATACTTTGTTTTATCTTTATTTTATTTTGTAGGCATTAAACCCCCCCCCCCCCGTTCAGCCAGATCAGAAGGGAGGTGCCCAGGTAGATTGCACAGAGGGACAATCTTCAATTAAGATAAGGGAAAAACCTGAAAAGCTTGTCAAGGGGGGCAGGGCTTTCATTGTTTTCATATAAAGAAGATTGTCCCCTTCTGTTATCTGTCTGGTCTTAAAACCAGATTCACATCTGAGAAGAGATGCCTTACACTAGGTAAAAGGGATGGGAGGGGCAACTTTGCTTGTGAATATCTCTTAAACCATAAAGGTTTGAGAGATAAGACTTATATCGTTCTTCATGTTTTTTTAATGCCTACAAAATAAAATAAAGATAAAACGAAGTATTACTATCCCTTTAAAGCCTTGAAGATTGGATTGGTCTCCAATACATTGCTTACATTTTCATTTTGTTTCCAAGCTGTGAAAATATGCATGTGAAGGGCCATGCATGTGTATCTTGTGGTCAAGGCTTTCGGGGGAGCTGTATGGAAGGTAAGTGTGGGTAAATCTGGGAGCTACCTTACCCAGTGAAAGAAAGATGAGGCAAGCCAAATTAGAGGGCTACCTGTATTAATTGTTTGTAAAATGGGGGGAGGGGCTCTAGAGATGGCAAGTAAGGACAAATTCAGGCAATGGAAGTTTTTTTAGATAGGCGGGGGTCCTTTGCTTTTAACGTAATGGAAACATCTCCACAGCTGACTGTTTTCTGTTCCACCAAGTCTTGAGAAGCGATGAGCAGGGACACTAGATTTACGTCCTTCCCCTCGATTATGTCTCTGTGAATATGAGGTGGAATTTAATTGACTGGAGTGATGCGAGGGGAAGGAAATTAGGCTGTACCTTGTTGGGCAGATGTAATGGGAGATGAGGACAGAGGCTCGTGAATGGAGGCACTGGCTTTTAGTTATGAATTCTGGCGTATTGGACTTAGTTAAGAATTCTCCTGGACTTAAAAAGCCAAAGAATGCCATACTGATTGCGGTCACTAGAATAATGCTTGTGTGCGCTTGGAATGGGCTAGACAAGAGAAATGTATATTTTTTTAAATATGGGGCCTGTAATAGGTTTCTGAGTACGAGTGATTGTATGAGGGAGTATTGTGATGCCTTTGAGGAACAATTTGATGTACTAGTATGATAAAATAGAAGGAGGGTTAGGGCGTTCTAGTGCTAAGTGCTGTTGGATGCCGGCAAGATAAGTTTTAATAGATGAAGGGGCTAAGCGGTGGGCTGTATGACAGTAGGCTGCATAAGCTAATATTGTAGATGGGGAATAGCGGTGTGTTGATCTAGTGAGTGTTATGAATGAGCAGAAAGATTGCCATGCTTTTGAATATATTCTCTTGGTGTTTGGTGCTAGTGCATGGTTGATGATTTCTGAGGTGACTGACACTAATTATTTCAGGGGTAGATAACATCTTCGAATGGCGGGGGATGTGATTGAGATGGATTTGCTATTTGTGTCGTAGTGAAGAATAACTGGAAATTAAAGAGGGATAGGGTGTCAGCTGCTGCATTGAGAGGACCAGGGATGAAGGAAGTGTGAATGAAGAATTTATAGTACATGGATAGCCAGCTTATTTTGTGCATAAATAATCTGGAGGGAAGGAGATCTGCCTTTTAAAATTAGTTGGGATGTAGCTTGGTTGTCTGTAAAAAAAAGTTACCAGACCAGAGTAGTTCCCATGGGGCTGCTGCTGCCACTGTGGGGTAAATCTCAAAAAGTGGGGATGATACTGAAAACTGGGGGAGTGCTAATGCTTTTCCTGGCCATGGTTCTGCTAACCATTCTGCAGCACTTATAGCTGCAAATCTGTTACCGGTTGCTGCATCGTCATGGACTCTATGGGAAGAGGGGTTGGGGTGTGAAGGGAACATCATATTGCCATTCTAAAATGGGCCACATGTATAGATCTGATTTGGCTGCTTCGTCCAGATTAATAGTGGCTGATGAGTGATGACCTTGTGATAGGATTTTAAGTAGGTGTGAGATGAATGATCTACCCTGCAGTGTTACTTTCATAGCAAAATTTAAGTGGCCTATTAGTGACTGAAGCTCTATTTTGGTGAGGTTTATTTGTTTGGAGCGATGAATGGTGAGAGATCTAATACGTTCCAATTTATCTAGAGGTAGCCTGGTTTCTAACTGTTCTGAATCTATGATAATTCATAGGAACTCTACAAAAGTGGAAGGACTGGATGTTTTATTTAAGGCAACTGGTATGTTAAGTAATTAAAATAGAGATAGGAGTTTATTTAGACTATCAGGAGGGGTTGAGGCAGGTTCTATTTGTAAGAAATCATCTAAATAGTGAAGCACTGTGGGGGGGCAGTGACTGTAGTTTAGGAGTAGCCAGCATAAGATGTCTGCAAAAAGGTTGAATATTTTGGGGCTGCTTTTGGATCCAAAGGTGAGGCTAGCTGAGAAATAGAATTTGTCCTGCCACTCCACTCCCTTCAGATGCCACAGTGAGGGATGGACTAGCAGGAGCTTGAAGGCTTCTGATATATCTGATTTGGACAGCCAATAACCCTGGCTGGCTTGAGTTGTAAGAGAAATGGCTTTGTCTATGCTGGCGAATTAGTGTTAATGCTTGGAATTACTGAGGGATGGGGAGAGGAAAGGTCAATGATAAGGTGTTTTTAAGAGAAGTTTTTGGGTGTCTATACCTATGGGATTTATACACCAGATAGGAAAGGGGGGAGGGGCCTAAGTGGTAACCTTTATTATATTTTTCTGAGAGATGGTGAGTGACTGTTTCGGGTTCTGTAAGTGCGGATGCTAAATTTAGGCTTGAGAAAAAGGAAGATGGACATGCAATGATTCCTGTGTGGAAACCTAATTCGAAAATTGAATTAGCTGTTGTCCTGGATGAGAATAATGTAATGAAAGTAACATTGGTAGACAGAGGTCACAGAATCTTTTGTTGGTAGGTGCATTACGTGGCCAGATTACTTTACAGTGTGCCTTTTGGAAAATGGAGCATATATGCAGTAATTTGCAACCACTGAAAAAAACAGCCTTTGCTGGTGAAGTTATTACAGATCTGCAAATTGCCAAGGAAGAATATTTGCCTGCCTAGCTCATCTCTAGGGAATCATGGAATTTACTGGCTGGTATATACTAGGAAGCTTGGGGAAGGAGCTGATGGACATACACTGGGTGAATGGCATGGCAGTTGGCACGTCTGACAGACTGGAGCCTTGAGTCCTGCAATGTGTCGGCAGAAAAGCTCGTTCACGAGTTGACTTCAGTATGTCACAAAATTAAACTGGTTTTGAGCTGCTGCTGCTTTTGCTGAAAATGACCGGTGAAAATCATAAAAGGTACAGCTTCTGTATTTGTATGCTAGATCTACAACAGTGAAAAGGTAGCTTTGCTTTTGATGTCACAGAAACGTCTCTGCAACTGACAGTATTCTGTTCCGCCAAGTCTTGAAACGTGATGAGCAGGGACACTAGATTTACATTGTTCCCCTCGATTATGTCTCTGCGAATATGAGGTGGAATTAAATAGGCTGGAGTAATGCGAGGGGAAGGATTGTAGGCTGCACCTTGCTGGGGAGATGTAATGGGAGATGAGGACAGATGCTTGTGAATGGAGGCACTTTCTAGTGCTGTCACCCGATGCTGAATATCAGCTACTGCCGAGCTTAAGTCAGTAAGTAACTCTATTATGTGAGCAAGCTGAGTATATACTGGAGCATCAACTGGGGTGGGTTGGGCTGGAGTTCTTGAAGGATTAAACAAAAGCCAGAACAGTTCTGCCTTGCATGCTGTTGCTGTGAAGGGGATATGCTGTTTATAGAGCTCAGCCATCAGTTTCACCACTGTCCAGTCTCTAAGAGACGGACTTTTTGGCCGAGCAGAAGCCTCTCCAGCTACTGATTGCATATGGCCCATGGAGGATTGGAGATCTTGGTCTTTCATGATTCTGGGTGGAAAGAAAAGTTGTGTACCTTCAGCCTCTACTAAGAGGTAAGTGTAACGGTTTTATCAGACACTCAGACCAGAGGTAAAAAATAAAACACAGTTTTATTGAGAACAAATGAGGAACACGGCCCCCTAAGGGCAGAAATAGGTAATGACACGTAACTGAAGGCAAATATGGTAGTATAGCAGACACAGTATGGATAAGGAGCAATACTGTACAATGCAATGGGAACAGAGTATAGCAAGGGTAAAGTCCAATGCAAGTAATCAGTCTCTGATGTGGTGTGTAAGACAACACCCAGTAGAGGACAGGAGCAGCCAGAGACTGAGGTGCGAGGTAGAGAGCACCTTGTAGTGAGTCCAAGCAGTAGTCCTCAAAGGACTGGCAATATGCAAGACCAACCACTTGTGCTAGAGCTAAATGGTACAAGAGCCAAGAGCACTCTGCCGTGCGTAACGGGATTAACCACACTGCATGAGCTAAATGGGACCAGAGCCAACGGCACCCTTCCGGTGCTGAACGGGTTAATGACACTGCGACAGCTGAATGGGACCAGAGCCAGTAGCACTACTTGGTGCGTCAACGGATACACACACTGCAAGAGCTGAATGGGACCAGAGCCAGTAGCACCCCTTGGTGCATTAACGGATACACAACACTGCCAGAGCTGAGTAGGACCAGAGCCGCACCCTTCCCGTGCGTAAATGGAGCAAGTGTATTGCAAGAGCTATCGGTATCACAGTTAACGGAAGCCACAACTGCTCTGCAAGTATAGTGGACAGGCTCGGTAATGAAGGCAACCAGCACAGCAAGTGTTAACGGAGAGGCTCGGTAATGAAGGCAACAAGCTCAGCAAGTGTTAACGGAGAGGCTCGGTATTGGAGGCAACAAGCTCAGCAAGTGTTAAGGGATAGGCCCAGTATCTGAGGCAACAAGCACTGCAAGTGTTAACAGACAGGCTCAGAAATGGAGGCAACAAGCTCGGCAAGTGGGAGGTCAGCATATATTGCTCAAGATAAACAGTTCACAATGTCTCCACGCGACATAGACGAGATCTCGCTGGAACAGGATCACAGGAAACCAGTCATGAAGCAGGAACGTCAGCCAGGCCAGGTCATTCACAGAGCAGGAGCATCAGACAAGCCGGATCAATCACGGAGCAGGAATGTCAGCCAGACCAGGTCATACACGGAGCAGGAGCGTCAGACAAGCCGGATCAATCACGGAGCAGGAATGTCAGCCAGGCCGGGTCATACATGGAGCAGGAACCAGTAGAATAGTCAGACAAGCCTAATCAGTACACAGGAACGCAGGAACACAGCAATGGAAGCACTGGTACTGGAACACCACGAAAGGCAAGAAGGCCACACTGGGTGGGCATAACCAAGCTCCACCAATAGGAACACACCACAGCAGAGAGTGACAGAAAATCACGGGAACCGTGATAGTAAGGTAATATTTGGTTGGATACCTTTGGCCTCTGCTAAGAGGTAAGGCAAAGTATGTTTAGTACCTTCGACCTCTAGTAAAAGGTAAGGTATTTTAGTTTGGGTACCTTCGGCCTCTTCTAAAATGTAAGGTATTTTAGTTTAGATACCTTTGGCCTCTACTTGAGAAAAGGTATTATTTGGTTGGATACCTTTGGCCTCTATTAAGAGATAAGGCAAAGTATGTTTATCAGCTTTGGCCTCTACTAAAAGGTAAGGTATTTTGTTTGAGTACCTTCAGCCTCTACCAAAAGGTAAGGTATTATTATATTTAGTAATTTCAGCTTCTACTAAGAGGTAAGGTATTTCGGTTGGGTACCTTCAGCCTCTACTAAGAGGTAAGGTATGCTTATGTTTAGTACCATCAGCCTCTACTAAGATGTAAGGTAGTTTAGGTTGGGTACCTTCGGCCTTTACTAAGAGGTAAGGTTTCTTTATTTATTTATTTATTTTAAGCCATTATTATGGGGATTTCTTGTTCTTGCTTTTTGGTATGGCATATTCAGCCAGCCAGAGCGGATGTGTTATGTATATATACGCATGCACTTTGTATTAATGTTCCCTTAGGCGTGAATGCACATGTGTGCTCGCCGGGTCCCGTACAGAGTAATCTAGTTCCATTGCAGGACGTCCGGCCGTGAGCATTCACGATATGCACCCAATGGAGGATAGTGTGGGCGCGCTTACTCTGTTATGGACACATTCGGGACTGAGTCAGACTGTGGACAGGTATGGTTTTCTAATTGCATATTTCATAGCCATTCCATAGTCTGCTCCTGAGGAAAAAGCAGTGTGCTTAGAAACACATTGAGCATTTCTTGCCTATTGATTTGTTGTTTTTAAATATATTAAACTTTTTTGAACATCTACTAGCGTATCTATTATCAATTTATTTCCACTACAGGAGGTGTATCTATGAATAATAGGCCAGTACGTTTTATGATTGCTGTGGGGTCCTTGTATTTGTGTTGGTAAGCTGCATTCCAAACCATTCCATGGAGTGACAGTGAAGGCAGTCTTGAGTCATTTATCTGTCCAGCTGGCCACTTATAGTGGTCTTTAACATTGTGAGTATGGTGGTGAACTTGGTGGTGGATAATATTCTTTGAATATATTACACTAAGAAGCACCCCTCTTTCTGTTTTGTCTCATTTCCTATACTCCTGTACCCGTTCAGCTGGATATCTTACAAAATCTTGCTTCTCTCATTCAAAATCCTTCTCTGCTATACCCCTTCTTACATTTCCACTCTGATCTCCCCATCCCGCCACTTACAATCAGCTAATAATTGCCTTCTCTCAGCTTCTTTTCTGTCTACAGTCCTCTCGTGTATCAAACCTTTTTCTCTCATTGCTCCTTATCCATAGAATGCTCTACCTCCCACCCATATATATTCTTCAATGAGGATAATACACACCGTGTGCACAATTATTAAGCAAGTTGTATTTTTGAGGATTCATTTAATTATTGAACAACTACAGTGCTCTCTGTCAATCCAAAATGTTAAGAAACCTTTAACCTAAATACTTAAGAAAGTAAAAGTGAGGTTTTGGCTTTCTTAGGAGAATATCTATGTGTTCACAATTATTGGGCAACTATTAGTGTGCAGAAGTATGCAACTAAACGAAAAACGATAATTTTCCCATCTTATGTGTATATTTTCATCTATTAAGGTGAGAATACTAAACAAACAACTCAAATTTACAAATAAACATTTGTGATATTTCCAAAAAAAAAAAAATAGTGACCAATATAGCCACCCTTCTTTTCAATAACAGTCATAAGCCTTCCATTCATGGAGTCTGTCAATTTCTTGATCTGTTGATGATCAACTTTTTGTGCAACAACAACCATAGCCTCACAGACACTCTTCAGAGAGGTGTACTGTTTTCCTTCAGCGTAAATCTGCCATTCGAGAAGGGCCCACAAGTTCTCAATAGGGTATAGGTCAGGTGAGGAAGGGGGCCATGTCATTATTTTATCATCTTTAAGGCCTTTACTGGCTAGCCAGATTAGATACATTTCATCAAAAGGGAACATACTGGTTATACTGTGTATAAGCAGGCAAAACAGGAAGTTGTGATAGACTAAATTATTTGGCAGCAAGAAAGCTATAGAATTCTATTGTCTCTGGTTAGTGAGGCGGGGGTTGAACCTGATGGACTTTTTTCAACCTAATTTACTACTATGTTACTACTAACTTAGCCTTTAAACATTTTGAGGTAGATAAAATGAGTACCCAGGACATACTTGAAGAGTTAAAATTCCTGGTAAAATTCCTTCAAAAAACAAGAATTTCTGAAATCAATCGGCTTATGCAGCAGTGGATTCCAGTGGGGCCTTGTAATGTTATGAATGGAAGCATAGCAATGGAAGGATCTAAGGGCACATGGGATACCTTTCCTGGGCTGCCTGAGCACAGAAAATCCTTCTGTTGAAACAAATAGGATATCCACAATGTAGGTTATTTTCATTAGCTCCCCATATCTCTTCAAAAATACAGTGGGAAGATTTCAGAACACAACTGACAATGATAAAAATTGCTTTTGTCCAAATCTTGACACTTTTCTGACATCTTTAAATCTTGCTTTCAAAAGTTACGAAGTTAGCCAATAAATGTACCACTTTTACTCTACCAGCCTCTTGCTATAATTTTCTACCTCTGCTTTCAGATTAGTTTATAATACTGAAGATTCACTAAGTTTTGATGAGCAAGTTTATTGCATCTGACACAAGCATAAGTTGTTTTTAAAAATTAGCATGAATTTAAAAGCCCACTTCACTTTGCAATGACACATAAAGACCCAGAAATACATTTTTTAAAGATAAACTTTAAAAGTATTATCAAAAGGCAAAATTAAAGTGAATTATGACTGACATAATTTAACATAGTAAAAAGCTTTCGGTAGAAAACTTGTAATCATATCATCTCAGCAAGCTATTAGTATGGAAAATTCTCATTCAGTGGCAGGTGCTCTTTCAAATGTACACACTTGAGATATTTTGACAGCCTTTGCAAATGTAACATAATCAAATACCCATCTTTTTTCAATCTTTTGAACATTTATTGCAGTTTCTATTCAACAAAGCACAATGTCATCACAGTTGCATTTGCTTTTACACAATTCAGTTAACCTTTTTAAAGGAGAACTAACACCTCCTAATAATAACCCATCACTTACACTACTACAGTCGGAACATCCTAATGGCCATTTTGGATTTTGCCCTTATGCTTCTGTTAGAGATAACCTCTTTAATCAATTCTCAATGTGATGTCCATGGAGGTGGACACAATGGTTGCTGACAGGGTCACAGAACCTCAAACTCTAATCACATCACACACCAAAGGGGTGTGCAGTGCATTGTAATACAATGTATAGTTTTTGTAAAAACTGACAGGAACCACCATGTCCACCTCCACGGACATGACTTCCAGAAATTAATTAAGATGTTATTTCTAAAACAAAGGTACAAACAAAATTCATAGGAGCCATTAGGATTTTCTGGCTATAGTAAAATAAGTGAGGGTTATCATTAGAGGGTTTAGTTCTCATTTAATGGCCAGGGACTCTGCAAAGCAATGAATTCCACAGCCCTCTGGTCCTTGAAGGTTTAAGTGTAATTGTTGAAGGTTCCTTATATTCAATATGAACTTGTATTATGTAGTGTTATGGGTTATTTGGAAGTTACTGTCAATGTATTGTTAATTGTATCTTCAATGCCAGATTTGCTATTTTGCAGAATAGTAAACTATAAACTGCATAGTGTTATATTGTTCCAAAATAAACAATAATTAAAAGTTTAGCTTAGATTATTCAAATGACAAAGAAAAGCTTTGTAAATAGGCCATTAATAGCATGGATATTATTAAAGGTATAGGCAAAATGGATATACCTATTTCAAACAAAATCACCTGATGGCCTATCATCCGTTTATCAAAGATTATTAGGCATATGGAAGAGCTATTGTACACACACACACATAGCAAAGGTGCAACAATATTCCTGCATTGTGTAAGTTTACCCATAAAGCATCTACAGAACTGTATTCTCTCTCTCTCTTGGTTCCAGATCTCAAAACACTATGAATTCTTCAATTTCTAAAGTGTCAATTATGTTATTTAATAAGTATTAAATCCAATGTAAGAACTCTTTAAATCATATGGTACAATCTTTTAATTTATATATCCTAATTCATATGAACATGCAAAGGAGCTAAAAACAGAGAGCTATAATTCCTATACACATAGTGTTAAAACTAATTGTCACAAGAAAGAAGACATCAGTTGATTTGAAAGAAAAACATAAAAGACATACAAGGCAGACCATGACGGTGCTACAAAAATATTCCAATAACAAGTAGTTAGAAATCAGACATATATAAGTAATAAAGCAACACATCTGCTGAATTAGTGAAAAGTAAACAAAGTGCCTTCCTTGATTAAACTTATTGCCACTATGTCTTGTCGAAGATATTCAGGATAGGGTTAAACAGGAGACCCAATTAGGTAGGATATCTGCGTGTCTCTGATATCGCTCTGAGGTCCTTCGCAAATTATTCTGAACCTGTCCACATGTGAAGCAGAGCTGCTCCATATGCTCATCCAGAGCCAGAATGTCCTGTGCCCGAAATGTATCCGGGAGCAGAGAGGGTTGGAACCCATAATTGATCAGGAAAGGGGAGCTCCCGGATGAAGCATTTATGGCACAATTCCTGGCAAACTCTGCCCACGGCAGCAGGTCAACCCAATTATCATGATGGTCAGAAGCGAAGCAGAGCAGGAATTGCTCAGGTCCTTGGTTGGCTCTTTCTGCAGCACAAATGGTCTGGGGGTGGTAGGCGGAAGAAAATAGCAGTTTGATACCCATCTGGCCACAAAAGGCCTTCCAAAACCTTGATACGAACTGACTCTGGTCACCTCAGTCTACATTTCTCTGTCCCACTCACTTTATCTGCTTGAGCACGTACCCCACTATACTCTAATCTACCCTCTCAAACATAAGTTTACCTTCTCTCACTTGCACTCAGACACTCACTTGATTGCACTACCCAAAGACACACCATTCAAAGAACAAATAAAAAATAAACCAAATATCAAATAAAATGAGATGTGAAATGAATATGCATCAAATAAGAATATAAACAGAAAGAACTAAATATAATAAACAGCAAATGAGTCATAATGCCAAAACAAAGCAGAAATAGAAAGGCAGTTGTGGTGGTGGGGGGGTAAAAGGGAAAGTGTGGGTAAATGGCAACTATGTAAGGGAAGGGTAATGTGTGTTGATTGTCAGGGTGTATGTATGTATGTATGAATCTATATGTAATACTCTGTGTGGTATAATGTGTAGTGTTGTGTGAACAAATGGGCACATAAGTGTATGGATAACTGCAAAGCACATCTCTGATATCAACAAATGTCTTCACACCTGTTTCTGGCACTGATCTCCAACTCCTGAGCAGTGCTGAGTACTGTGTCATAACTTGATAAAACTTGGAACACAGCCAAGAAAATTGAGTTGTGAAGCACCTTCTATGGGATGCCTTCTAATTATTCAGCCTGATGCAATGCTCAAATCTGTTAATGGCATTCGCGTTTCAGAATTCTGGTTTTAAGTTTTCAGTCTTTTGCTTATTAGTGAAAGATAGGCATTTGGTAGTATTACATAATCACCTAAGATATGGCTGGGGTTCACTATTGTTGCATGGCATTTTCAAGAAACTCAATAGGCATGGGCAAAAGGTCTCTCCAGATATTACATGAAAAACAAGTGGTTCTCCACTTTTTCGTGAGACATACCACTCTTAGCAAAACTATTAGAATTTTCCCCATTTCGCTCACACCAAAAAATACTTAGCGAAAATGGTTTTATGTTTCGTCTATGCCTTTCAACTTCCTGCCCATATACTATGAATATCTCATTTTTACTCCAAAAACATGATGTAAATAGGAAGTAAAATGGAGTGAAAGCAGCTAAAGAGAGATTGAGAGGGGGCAAAAAGCTATTTTAAAGCTATTTACCTAGAGAAATAAGGGTATTAGAGGCTCACAGTTTGCTGACACTATAAGCACCCGTTATAAAAAAAAGGAGCTGGCAGGACCCAAATGCATCTACTTACACAGAAAAGGAGTAGGAGGTCACCACCACCACCAGCATAAAAGGCACTGGGAGCCCACATTCCACTAACCCAATGATGCCCAGTCATCCAACATCATCACTTGGCCTCTGGAGAAAGAATGTGATGAAGGTAGAACTGAGTTGCAGTGTGAGCAGCACAGGTCAGCTGCCTGTGCCTGCTGCTACTGCTGCCTATGTGGAGAAGGAGCAGATGGCAATGTGACATCTGAGGACCCTAAGTCACACTTGTTATCTTCAAGTAGTCCCACTACCACACAGCAAGTACAGACTGGTAAGAGTGGGGATGGTAGAGCAGCAGCTGGCACCAGTTGGATGGACCTTAATGCTACTGCTGAGGTGGAAGGGGAAGTCAGCAGCCAGACTAGTGGGCAAGGGAACCCACATACCCCTGACCTTGTGATTACCATTGCCCTGGCATTGTGCCTCTGGGGAATTAGGATTAAGAAGGCAGAGCTGGCTAGCAGTATGAGCAAAAGCACACTTCAGCTGCCTGGGCCTGCTGCTATTGCTGGCAGTGTACCTTCCCAGATGTTCATCTGTCTCAGCAGCAAGATGATGATGAACAGGCTAGTATGCTACACACAACCATGGCCACCATGGGACTGGATTCCTCCAGTAGTGATTTGGGACTAGGATAGGTTCCACTTACCACCAAAAATCCTGGTCTTATTTCAAGCAAGTAACATCATCTGCCCTAGGCAGTGAAGGAGAAACAGAAGAAGGCTATTCTTCTACACCTGTTCCCACATTGAAATCATAGGAATATTTTCTCTTGGAGCAGGCATAGTGCAATCATCAGTGAAAAGGAGAAAGGTGGGGACACATGCTGACCTAACCGCCCTTATAAAACACATGCAATACAGACACCATAATGTTTATGTGATTAATGTGAGATCCACTGTTTCTGTACCCCCTGACCCTCCCCAAGGTCACAAAGACCGTCAGAAAAAATCAAAGAATAGAGAAACACAGCCTGAGCCTGAAAGTTCAACGGCAAGCATAACACATGTAAAATGATTGGTTTCTTGAGTCCGGCGAGGGAAGACATACCAAATGTCCCCACCACAGCACTCTCTGGATCCTCTACCTCCTCCTTTTCTCACATACCATCTCCACCAACATTATCTTCCCCAAAAGCTGCTAGCAATTCTGTAGATGTGAGGATGTGGTAGTTTGCATCCAACACTTGCACACTGTGTTGTACACTGACCATAAATGGCAATGTGGTGGAGTGTAATCAGAAACAGGGGATCAGGGAGCATTTGAGGACATTCCATCCCACAGAATATGCTCAGTTGGTGGCAGGGAGTATTCATTATTATTACTAATTCTTCTTGTTGTCACGTCTCCTTACTGGAGTGGACAAGGGCCAGAGTGATAACAGTACTTGGTTTCTGGGGGGATGACTTTACAATGCGGATCTAAGTGTCAAGGGTTTTGGTTGCAGTTGTTCCAGCTGTTTTATATGAATGCAAATGTGTCCATTGTTTCCAGTCCATTCCCTATTTCACAATGTTTCCTTACACACAGGGAACACTGTGGTTGCTGATGAAAGACACAGTTCCTTCCTGCTGTCAAGGAAAAGATTAGTATTCCAACACACCCATGATTTTGGAGGAGGTGCAGAAGGAGAAGAATTATTGACAAACTTCTTTTCTCTTGATACACCTGATGTGGTGGAGGCTAGTTGTGTTGCTGCCACTGCCTTAGGGAGCTAGTGGCAAATTAAATCATCTCTTGTCTCATATTACTGCGGTTGATCCCATTCACTTGGAGCCGTCTATTCGTCCTGCTGCTTAGACAACTCAGCAACAGCAGTAGAAAATGCAAAACATGAAATTCCACCTGGTAGCAACCTTCATTTTGAGCAGGTGATGGGGAAGGTTGTTACACTCTTGTATGTAATATAGAGTGTTGCATGCACTGTAGGAGCGACTAAAATGGGCACAGATTTTAAAGGCAATAATAAGCATCTCTTTGAGGGTTTTGGATTCTGCCAGGAATCTTGTCACAACTAAATTTAGCACACTGGGAAAGCAGGGCAAATGCACTATACCACCTATTCTGAAAGCAGTGATTATGTTGGAGCCATTATCAGCAGACAGAAAACTAACTTTTAAGAAGCGGGGTACAAACTATTCCTCTATACCTGCTCTAGCTTACTTAGAACATCTACAGTTCTGTGGAACTGTCTGTAACGGTTTGTTTGACTCACAGACACAGAGTTAAGATAAAAACACAGTTGTATTAAATACAATAATACATAAAGAACCCTCACAGGTCCTGTAATATACAACATATAGTACAGACACACGACAGGTTAATTATGCCCACACAGGTCCAGCATATATATAGAAGGCAAACCGTTTATGCTGATACAGGTCAGGTAAATCAGGATTCAGGTTCCAGCAATGCAGGAGTTAATGTTCAAAGGAAAGGAGAACCGTCCCATGAGTTCAGGCAACCAGCTGCTATCAGACGCCACAGATAGAGTCCACAGTATACTAGACCACTGAAGGCTTCAGCAGGACTACCGGTGCTGACATGGAGGCAACAATAGCAACCGGTTATGACTGAGTGGAGCGGAACCAATGACAGGATACCAGTGCTTAAACGGAGACAACACAACAACCGGTTTAGACAAGGAGGAGCGTAACCAATGGTAGTGTACCGGTGCAATAACAGAGACAGCACTTGCAACCGGACTTGAAAGAGTGAAGCAACCAATGGTAATGACTGGTGCTATAACGGAGGCAACACTGGCAACTGGTATTGACAGAGTGGAGTAAACCAATGGTATACACAGAGGCAACACTTGCAACTGATTATAACAGAGTGGAGCGAACCAGTGCAGTATACCGGTGCAATCACGGAGGCAACACTTGCAACCAGGTTTAGTAGAGTGGAGCGAACCAGTGCAATATACCGGTGCAATTATGGAGGCAATACTTGCAACTGGTTTTGATAGAGTGGAGCGAACCAGTGCAGTATACCGGTGCAATCACGGAGGCAACACTTGCAACCGGGTAGACAGAGCGTAGCCAAAGGTAATGTACCGGTGCTATAACGGAGGCAGCACTAGCAACCGGTTTTGACAGAGTGGAGCAAACCAATGGCGGAATACCGGTGCAATACGGAGGCAACACAGCAACCGGTTAGAGCAACCAATAGCAGAGTACAGGTGCACTCACGGAGGCAACACTAGCAACTGGTATGGAACTGAGACTAGGCCAGAGTCGCTCTATGTAATGGGAAGTCAGGCAAGCCTGCAATGCTGAGATGCCAACAGTAAGGCAACGGAAGTCAGAATGTCACAGAGGCGACCAGTACTACAATGGGAACTGCCAAGTCGGGATCCAGGAACAGGAACGTCAGCCAGGCCGGGTCAGGACACAGGAGCAGGAACGTCAGCCAATCCGGGTTGGTACACAGGAACAATCACTGGAGAGTAGTCAGGCATTCTGGGTCGGTACACAGGTGCAGGAACAGGAACAATCACTGGAGAGTAGTCAGGCAAGCCAAGTCGGTACACTGTAACCACAATACAAACGTAGAACTGGCACAGGAACACCACAAAAGGGCAGTGATAAGGTGCAGGAGCCCAGTATATAAAGGCAATACTGGGCGGGCTAAACACAGGGCAACCAATGAGGACCTCTTACAGGATAACTGACAGGAAAGGAATCACGGGCACAGTAATAGTACCTCCCTCTCAAAGACCCCCCCCTTCTAGAAGGTCCTGGTTTCTGAGGATATTTAGAGTGGAAAATACGCAGTAATTTGGGAGCATGAAGGTCCTTCTGCTCAACCCAAGAACATTCCTCTGGACCATAACCCTTCCAATGTACCAAATACTGCAATTTTCCTCTAAATCTCCGTGAATCAATGATACTTTGAACTTCGTACTCCTCCTGACCCTTTACCTCTACCGGACCGGGAACCACAGGAGTAGTTGTGTAACGGTTGCATACCAGAGGTTTCAGGAGAGATACATGGAACACATTATGAATGCGCATGGACGCAGGGAGATCCAAGGCATATGAAACAGGGTTAATTTTACAAATCACCCTGAACGGACCAATAAACTGGGGAGCCAGTTTGTTAGATGGAACTTGCAACTTGAGGTTTCTGGAGGATAGCCATACCCTATCCCCAACCTGGAAGGAGACCGCTGACAGCCGTCTACGATTGGCGTGGCGCTGATGGCGCTGGAATGACTGACTGAGGGCCCTCTGAACCTGTGCCCAAGTGGAGCGGAGATGCTCAATGTCCTTGTCCAGAGCTGGAATCTGTTGTGACTGGAAGGAGTCCAGGAGCAAACAAGGCTAGAACCTGTAGTTGATGAGAAACGGGGAGCTCCCGGACAATGAATTAACCGCACAGTTCCTGGCGAACTCAACGGCCCCATTGGTCTGGGGGTGGTAGGCAGAGGAGAAGGACAGTTGAATGCCCATCTGTTCACAAAACGCTCTCCAAAATCTGGACACGAACTGGCTCCCACGGTCAGACACCAGAACTCTAGGTACCCCATGTGTCACGGTTTGTTATGACTCTCAGACACAGAGATAGGTAAAAACATAACTTTATTGAAAAGTTAAAGAGAACCCTATTGGGTAGTATACACATACAAGATATATATCGAGAGCAATTTACATAGGAGCATAGTAATGTTACATGAAATGGGATAAAGGCTCTACCGGCCCTGCCAGTACCGGGTAAGGCAACCTTAGATGGCACAAGATTGTAACAGGTTCTACCGGCCTTACCAATATACCGGGCAGGGCAGCCTGGAGACTGATGCAAGGAATACTGAAGGCTCTACCGGCCTTGCCAATATACCGGGCAAGGCAGCCAAGACACTGGGACTGAGGTAATCAGGCTCTACCGGCCTTGCCAATATACTGGGCAAGGCAGCCAAGATACTGGGACTGAAAGTAATGAGGCTCTACCGGCCTTGCCAATATACCGGGCAAGGCAGCCAAGATACTGGGACTGTAGGTAATGAGGCTCTACCGGCCTTGCGAATACCGGGTAAGGCAACCCCTTAAAGGAATAGACACAACCAGGTTCTACCGGCCTTACCAATACCGGGCAAGGCAGCCCACTGCTGATAATAAGGGCAGCAAAGGTGGCCGAGGTAACTGGCTAAGGTGAGACAACCAGTCACCAATGATGACAAGCGAGGCCACAGGATATAGATATATAACTGGACTGCCACTCATAAAAGGTAGGAACAATAACAAGCAGTGTACCACAGTACCACCGGTGTAGTCTGGAAGCACAACTAGCCACCGGTTAGGCGAGGAGCGAACCAGTACCCGTGTACTGGAAGAACCCTTCAATCTGACAGGCTGTCTAGGACTGAACAGCCTCAATCTCTGGAGCGAACCAGTACCCGCGTACTGGAGTAACCAATGACTCTACCGGTGCGACAGCAACCATTAAGGTGGAGCGAACCAGTACCCGCGTACTGGAGTAACCAGTGACTCTACCGGTGCAACAGCAGCCGGTTACAGTGGAGCGAACCAGTACCCGCGTACCGGAATAACCAAGGTTTATTAGGTGCATCAGTAGCCCGTTACAGTGGAGCGAACCAGTACCCATGTACTGGTATAACCTAGGACTCTTCCGGTGCAACAGAAACCGGTTACAGTGGAGCGAACCAGTACCCGTGTACCAGGATAACCTCGGACTCTTCCGGTGCAACAGCAACCGGTTACAGTGGAGCGAACCAGTACCCGCATACTGGAATAACCAATAGCTCATATAAGTGCAATAGCAGCCAGTCTCAGTGGAGTGAACCAGTACCCGCGTACTGGATGAACCAATGACTCTACCGGTGAGACAGCAGCCGGTTATTGTGGAGCGAACCAGTACCCACGTACTGGAGTAACCAATGGCTCATACAAGTGCAATAGCAGCCAGTCTCAGTGGAGCGAACCAGTACCCGCGTACTGGAGTAACCAATGACTCTACCGGTGCGACAGCAGCTGGTTACAGTGGCGCGAACCAGTACCAGCATACTGGAGTAACCAACGAAACTACAGGTGCAGCAGCAGCCGGTTACAGTGGAGAGAACCAGTACCCGTGTACTGGAACAACCAAAGAGAAAATAATAATGTCGCCCAGACCACCGGGAACGGCAAGCACCCGGTAGATGAAGAATCAGGAACCCAGGAGAGTATGAAGAGGATCAGCACTGCAGACGGTCAACCGGATCTGGAACGGCAGCAGGAAACAACGACAGGAACAGCAACTCCAACTGGATCAGTAGTAGATGCAGGAACCAGGCGACTTGGAGGCAGGAACTAGAATACCACTGGCAATCAGGAACAGTGACAAGGCCCAGGAACAGCAGCATAGAGACAACACGAAAGGGCAACCAAAGGGTGCCCAAGCTCAGTTTAAATAGGCAGTGCAAGGCGGGCTGAAGGCAAGCAGCCAATGGAGAGCCCCCTACAGGTAACTGACATGTAAAGGCAGCAATCACGGACACCGTGATACCATGCAACCGAAACACCTCTTTGGCGAAAACAACAGCCAATTCCTGGGCAGATGGAAGACCATGGAGGGGCACGAAATGAGCCATTTTAGAGAACCTGTCAACCACCATCAGTATGAATGAATACCCTCTAGACACTGGAAATTCTCCCAGGAAATCAATGGATACGTGGGACCAAGGACGTTCACCATTGGGCACTGGTTGGAGTAGGCCCACCGGGAGGTGTCTAGGGGTCTTAGCACGGGCACAGGTGGCACATGCTGTGGTAAATGCGGAACAGTCAGCCCTCAGAGAGGGCCACCAGAAGACTTGTGAGAGAGACCATATGAGCTGATCCCTACCGATATGCCCAGCAGCCTTAGACGAGTGGTATATTTCAAGTAATCGAGTACGAAATGGCTCATCAACAAAACACTTGCCCACTGGGGTTTCCGGGGGGCCGTAGCCTGGGTGGCCAAAATCTCTTCCCCCAGTGGCGAAGTGATACTAGCGCGTAGGGTAGCCAAAATGCGGTCAGGCTGTATAATGGGTACTGGGACCTCGTCCCTATCAGTTTCAGTCTCAGATTGTCTAGACAGGGCATCCACCCTAAAATTCTTGGAACCCTGCAAATATGATACAATTAAATTGAATTGGGAAAGAAACAGGGCCCATCTGGCCTGACGAGAGGACAATCTTTTAGCCTCAGAAAGATAAGTCAGGTTTTTGTGATCAGTCAGAATCAATACTGGACTTCTAGTACCTTCCAAAAGGTGACGCCATTCCTTCAGGGCGAGAATGATAGCCAGTAGTTCTCTGTCACCAATCTCGTAGTGACTTTGGGTGCTTGAAAACTTCTTAGAGAAAAACCCACATGGTCTGAGGGTGCCCCCTGCCACTGGGCATTGAGATAGTACCGCCACCACCCCAATCTCTGAGGCATCGACCTCAAGCGTAAATGGGAGAGACGGGTTGGATAGCACAGGAGCACCTGCAAAAGAGGATTTCAGTGTCTCAAAGGCCTGTTCGGCTGCCTCAGACCATTGGGAAGGATTAGCGCCCTTGTGTGTGAGGTCAGACAGTGGTTTAACAATAGTAGAAAAGTTCTTAATAAACTTTCTATAATAATTAGCGAATCCCAAGAAATGCTGGATCGCTTTTAACCCTTTGGGCCGTGGCCATTGTAGTACTGCCGCGAGTTTCTCCTGATCCATAGCAATACCTTCTTTAGCAATAACAAACCCCAAAAAGGGTACTCTGGATCTGGGAAACTCGCATTTTTCCATTTTAAAAAATAGTTTGTTTTTTCGCAAGTGAAGCAACACTTCAGACACATCCTTGATGTGTTGTGACAAATTAGCCGAGCATACAAGTATGTCATCAAGGTAGACAACAACACAGGACTGTAGCATATCACGGAGGATATCATTAATAAATTCTTGGAAAACAGCAGGTGCGTTGCAGAGACCAAATGGCATAACTAGGTATTCATAATGCCCAGACCTAGTATTAAATGCCGTTTTCCACTCATCCCCAGCTCTTACCCTGATCAGGTTATAGGCCGCACATAGGTCTAGTTTCGGAAAGATGGAAGAACCTTTTAACCTGTCAAATAGTTCGGTGATGAGTGGTATTGGATAGGCATTCTTGGGCATTAACTTATTTAGGCCACGGTAATCAATACACGGTCTTAACTCGCCATTCTTCTTTTTAACAAAAAAGAACCCAGCACCAGCAGGCAAGGTACATTTCCTAATGATCCCTCTCTTGAGGGCATCCTCATCGCAAGATAGTGGGTACGTACGTCCCCTAGGGGGTACCACCCTTGGGGGCAAATCAATGGCACAATCGTAAGACCTGTGTTGAGGCAAGTGCCAGCCTCTCCCTTACTGAAAACGTCACTGAATTGTTGGTATTCTACTGGCAATGAGGGAGAGGCACACAGGATCTTAACCGGGTGAGACACACAATGCTCCATACAATATTGAGACCAAGAAGTAATCTCACAATTCTGCCACTCAAACTGGGGGTTATGCAGCTGCAACCAAGGGAACTCCAGAATGACTGCATGGTGAGGGGAATGAATTATCTGGAACTGCTGTTCTTCCTTGTGAAGAACCCCAATCGTCATAGATAGTGATATGGTTTCAAAAGTGATCTGAGCTGGTTCTAGTGGTCTGCCGTCAATGGCATCAATGGCTAGAGGTGATTCCCTTTTAACCATCGGAATTTTGTGCAGTTCAGCAAAGGCACTATCCATAAAGTAACCGGCCGCACCAGAGTCAATTAGGGCCAGAACCTCCACCGAGCGATCTGCCCACGAGAATACCACCTGGATTGTGTGTTTTTGTATGATAGGATCTGGGGATGGTTGACCACCACCTAGGGCCTGTCCCCCAAGGTACCCTAGGTGCGTTTGTTTCCTTGACGTACGGGACAGGTTCTTAGCATGTGTCCAGCTTTGCCACAATATAAACATAACCCCTGCCTCCTACGGTGTGTCCGTTCCTCCTTAGTTAACCTGGTGAACCCTAGCTGCATAGGTTCACAGGATTCTTGTATAAGGTCATTAGGTTTAGGCAATGAGGGAGGGGTGGGTGGGCACAATGAACTATTGAACCCACCACTTTTAGGCCGTAGCCTACGGTCTTTTGCCACAAGTCTCTCACAGATCCGAGTGTCAATAAGAATGGCATAATCAATATATTCGTCTAAATCATTAGGCAATTCTCTAGCTGCGGTCTCATCTTTGATATGGTCGGCCAGACCTTGAGCAAAGGCTGCCACCAAAGCCTCATTGTTCCAACCTGCCTCTGCTGCTAATGTGCGGAATTCTATGGCGAAGTTGCCCACCGTCCGATTGCTCTGTTGTATTTTCATCAGACGTTTAGCAGCAGAGGCAGTTCTACCAGGGATCTCAAATACTCTCCGAAACGTTTGCACAAACTCCCTGAAATTCTTAGTGCAAGGTTTAGCATTTTCCCACAAGGGATTGGCCCATGCCAGGGCTCTGCCAGTCAGTAAGGATATCATAAACCCAACTTTACTGTGATCATTAGGAAAGGCATGAGGGGTTAATTCTAGAAATATCTCAAGTTGGTTAATAAACCCTCTGCATAGACTGGGTTCGCCATCATATCTGAGTGGCAATGGTGCGGAAGCGGTTAACCCTTTGACTGAGGCCGCCGAAGTCACGGATAAACTCTCCGGTGTCGAAACTGAGGGGACCACCGGACTCGGGACAGGCTTTTCAGGGAGCACTGTATGCTCGAGAATAGTTTGTATAGCCAATGCCAACTGATCCATGCGCTGCTCATGTACATCCATCCTCCAATGGATGCTTTGTGCATTACTCTCACCCTTATTGTCTGAGATCATGGCCCTTTCATACTGTAATGGTTTGTTTGACTCACAGACACAGAGTTAAGATAAAAACACAGTTTTATTAAATACAATAATATATAAAGAACCCTCACAGGTCCTGTAATATATAACATATAGTACAGACACACGACAGGTTAATTATGCCCACACAGGTCCAGCATATATATAGAAGGCAAACAGTTTATGCTGACACAGGTCAGGTAAATCAGGATTCAGGTTCCAGCAATGCAGGAGTTAATGTTCAAAGGAAAGGAGAACTGTCCCATGAGTTCAGGCAACCAGCTGCATCAGGAGACGCCACAGATAGAGTCCACAGTATACTAGGCCACTGAAGGCTTCAGTAGGACTACCGGTGCTGACACGGAGGCAACAATAGCAAACGGTTATGACTGAGTGGAGCGGAACCAATGACAGGATACCGGTGCTTAAACGGAGGCAACACAGCAACCGGTTTAGACAAGGAGGAGTGTAACCAATGGTAGTGTACCGGTGCAATAACAGAGACAGCACTTGCAACCGGACTTGACAGAGTGAAGCAACCAATGGTAATGACCGGTGCTATAACGGAGGCAACACTTGCAACCGGTATTGACAGAGTGGAGTAAACCAATGGTATACACGGAGGACACACTTGCAACTGATTATAACAGAGTGGAGTGAACCAGTGCAGTATACCGGTGCAAACACGGAGGCAACACTTGCAATCGGTTTTGGTAGAGTGGAGCGAACCAGTGCAGTATACCGGTACAATCACGGAGGCAACACTTGCAACTGGGTTTGGTAGAGTGGAGCAAACCAGTGCAATATACCGGTGCAATCACAGAGGCAACACTTGTAACCAGGTAGACAGAGCGTAGCCAAAGGCAATGTACCGGTGCTATAACGGAGGCAGCACTAGCAACCGGTTTTGACAGAGTGGAGCAAACCAATGGCGGAATACCAGTGCAATACAGAGGCAACACAGCAACCGGTTAGAGCAACCAATGGCAGAGTACCGGTGCACTCACGGAGGCAACACTAGCAACTGGTATGGAACTGAGACTAGGCCAGAGGCGCTCTGCGTAACGGGAAGTCAGGCAAGCCTGCAATGCTGAGATGCCAACAGTAAGGCAACGGAAGTCAGAATGTCCCCGAGGCGACCAGTACTACAATGGGAACTGCAAGTTGGGATCCAGGAACAGGAACGTCAGCCAGGCCAGGTCAGGATACAGGAGCAGGAACGTCAGCCAATCCGGGTCGGTACACAGGAGCAGGAACTTCAGCCAGGCCGGGTTGGTACACAGGAACAGTCACTGGAGAGTAGTGAGGCAGTCCGGGTCGGTACACAGGTGCAGGAACAGGAGAGTAGTCAGGCAAGCAAAGTCGGTACATTGGAGCCACAATACAAATGTAGAACTGGCACAGCAACACCACGAAAGGGCAGTGATAAGGTGCAGGAGCCCAGTATATAAAGGCAATATTGGGCGGGCTAAACACAGGGCAACCAATGAGGACTTCCTACAGGATAACTGACAGGAAAGGAATCACGGGCACCATGATACTGTCTCTCAAAACTCTGCATGCACAAGATAGCGTGACAATGGTATGGGCTAGTCTGCTGCTGCGGTCGCCTTTTAATCATACTGCCAGAACCAGAAGCATGATTACTGGCTTTCACCTGATGCTGTAAGCTAGTGTTGTCCACTGTTGGTGTTGGGAAAGAAACCCAGTGAGCAGTCATAGTCATATAGTCTGTGCTCTGCCCACTTGGCCACATATCTGTTATCAGGTGGATTTTCTTGCCATACGCACTTTTCAGCCCTTTGCCCACTGCACTAACCACCTGCTTGTACAATTCAGGCACAGCCATTGTGGAACAATAACTGCGTCTTGGGATATGCCAGTGTGGAGCTACACATACTATCAGTTCTCTGAAACCTTGGTTTTCTACAAAAGAATATGGCAGCATGTCCACTGCCAACATATTGGCAACCTTGCCATTCCACAGGCATGCTTTGGGTTTGTTGTTGTGAAGTTTTTGACTCCTTCCCAGGAACTCAACCAGTGTGGGTTGGCAGGACATGGCAGAAGAACCCTGGAACTTTATTGCTTTAACAACCTGACTAGAGGAGGTGGTGGAGGTAGAGGCAGCATGTGTGGGCAGTCTATGACTTGCCATCTCCTACAGCAAAGCCAGAGTCATCATATTCCTCTGCAGCAGGAGCCATAGGTGTTATTTGGAGTGAACTAAATGTTGGCAGTAGCACACTCCCTGACACATAAATAACTTCACTACTTCTTTTTTCTACCCTACAGCCCTGGGAACTTTTTAGAGTGCTTCTGCTGCTGCTAGCTGCAGCACCTTTGGCCTGCTGATAATGTGTCTCCCAGTCAGACCTGTTGTGCTTCAGGTGGGATCTCATAGAGAAGGTGCCTAAGTGTAAACCTGCTTTCCCCCTGCTCACGCTTTTTGAACAGACAACAGATAGCTTTAGGATCCTGAGTGAAGTATCTCCATACTGTGGACTTCATGGACTGAGGGGTTCCTGAGGTGCTGCTTCTAATACTATTGGGGCTAAATGTGGATGCAATTCTACTGCTACTACTACTAGGTGTCAAATGTGCAGCACTTCCAGCAGCAGCAGAGGCACTCTTCATATCTAACATTGTGGATGTTAATAACTTGTGTTGCTGTTGTTGTTGTTGCTGCTGGGTACGCAATGCAGATATGTGTGGCTGAATGGCACTTGAACTTTGAAGAGGCAATGATGCTGATGATAACTGATAGGGTGACCGTGTACTTTTTGACATCTGTACTTGTCCAGGGTCAGCCTTTCCAATGGCTTTCTCAAACAGTTTATAGACAGGCACAGTGATCCTTTTCAGTGGTGGAAGATTCAGCCTTGCCTTTCTGCTAAATTTATGGCCATGTCATCATCTTCACTCTCAACTTCATCTGTATCTGAACAAGAGAAGGATGCTGGAGGGATATATTCTAGATCTGCATCATTATTGGTCATCATTAGGTCATCCTCGACAGCATCAGCATCACCTGCCAATTCTTGCCCACTACCCTTATATTCCTCTAAGCTTCTAGAATATTTTCTCCTCAAACTAGAATTGGTGAATAATGGCACTTCCCACTTGGATAATAATTTCTTGCGAAAAGTGCAGTTTTTCTGCTATTTTTGCCTAGGTCATTGCATTGAAATCAATGGGAAGAAAATGTTTTCCCCACCACATGAAAGTTTTCTCTACTTTTTCTGCAGGCAAATAAGAGGGTGTCAGGCTTTCACAGCATGTCATTCTATGTTTTGTTTTGTTTTTTGGGGAGGAGAAAGCAGCACATTTTTAGGCTAGAGAAGATAGGCAAATAAAAAGGAATTGAAGCTTAGTTTAGAGAGTCTTTTAGGTAGGACATTTGTTCTCTGTATTAGGGGAGTCTGGGGGCACTTCAGTGTAACTGACTGGCAAGACAGAGGCAGCTGGGGGTACAGTTTCCTTGCTGATCTTGCTGTTTTTGCCTCTGTGCTAGGGAATCTGGGAAAATAATTGCTGGTTTTGTCTTTCAGTTATATATTTTTTTTTGTTTGAGAAAACGACTGGAAACTCTGATCCAGACAAGCACAGATGGCAAAAAGTACACAGTCATCCTGTCAGTCATCATCATCATCACCACTTCCAAGTCCAAGTCCCACTTAGCTACACACACTTGAGTAACCAGAAGCAACAACAACAGCAACACAGGTTATTAACATCCACAATGTTAGATATGACGAGTGCCTCTGCTGCTGGAAGTGCTACACCTTTGACACCTAGTAATAGTAGCAGTAGAATTGCATCAACATTTAGTCCCAGTAGAAGTAGCAGTCCCTCAGGAACCCCTCAGTCCATGAAGTCCAAGGTATGGAAATACTTCACTCAGGATCCAAAAGCTATGACAGAGAAAACCAGGCCAAGTGTATTGACAACAGCACAGATGATGAGGAGGAGGGATGTGAAGAAGGGTTGTTACCATTTAGCAGACTTGGGACCACTGTTATAACCAATAAGTAATGTGTATCAGTGATCTCAGAAGAAGTATAGCTCACATTTGACCCAAACATGAAAATGGTAAAACAAACTGTATGAATATATATATATGTATATATATATATATCACACACACACACACACATACATACATACACACATCAATCACACCACAGCAGTCCAACACCACCATTACCATATATATCTGCCATAGTTTAGGTTGTACTTTTTTATCTCTTGACATCATCATGAATATGTGCCAGTGTCACTTAAGCAGAAACACATTTTTAAGGCATATATTGCTGTAGGACTCCAAACTTTCAATCACTTATTTCTCCACTGCAGCCCTCAGAAGAAGTAATATTGTGGTAGGAAATGTTGCACCATAGGAAAGATAGTCGATAAAATTTGTTAGACTGGGCAAAAAATTTGTTGGAGTTGGCGAAAAGGAGGAAAATTTTGCATAGGAGAAGAGGACATTTTTCTCACTTTTCGCCAACCCCTAGCTATGGGTATACAGGCAAAGGACACCCTGATTTGATACAATGGGATATCTATATTCAGGAAATGTATGCTTTTAGGGGTTATTTTGATGTTATAGGGTAATTATGCCTTCAAACTATGTATAGTACATAGAAATATTGTTTCGAGCTTTTACCAATTTGGGAAAACAGGGACGGACACATATTTGTGCATCTATACATTTTGGATATCTTTGTTCTCAGAAGACATGTCAAATTCTTATTGAAAACTTTGTTACAGTAAGCTATCTTGAGATGTTGTACAGCAAATTGTGGCTTAAGCATACATTTCTACATGCCTAAAAACCCCTATTTTTAACCCTTTAACGACCGCCCGATCTGGCAGGCGGCAATTAAGGACCTTAAGGAGCTTTTTTTTTTTTTTTTTTTTTTTTTGCTGCACCTAGTATTCTGGGATGGCAGAGCGACATGCAGCCAAGAATTCCATGACATGCCAAAACCACCACCGATCCTTTTGTGCCCGAACCATCATGACAGTTCTAGCACGTCATGGGTCCTTAAGGGGTTAACAAACTTTCATTGCTTCATCCTTTTGTTAGTTTAATTTAGCTAGTTATTCTACTTTCAGGAAATATATGCTTTTAATTTAGTTATTGAGCTATTTTAGTGCAGTTTCACCATGTAACAAATGCATTTTAGTTAATTAAGTTGAAAATACCCTTTCTTGCTGCTGTTAATTAGGCGTCTGTTCAGACCATGCAAGTAGGAAAAACTATGCATATTTAGTACCTTTGTACACAGGGGAGTCAGGGCTTTTAAAAATAAATAAATAACTTTCACAACCAACATACATTTTTTGATATATAGGGCCATATGTTCAAAGAATATCGAAATAGCTTTTCTCGTTTGTCACGACTTTTCAAAGTACAGTGTCGTTGGGATCATTAATATTTTCATATTTTTGGAAATATGTCGTTTGTCCTGAAATTGTCCTATGTAAAGACAGAAAATGCCTTAACTAACGACAAAAATGTCTTAACTAAAGACAAAAATTCTCACATTCAGAACTTCACATTTCCTCCACTTTTTTTCTTAACATACAAATTTTGTCTTTTGCAAGACTTTTTTGTCATTAGTTACAAAAAATTTTCTTTTCCTCAATATGACACTAGAGAATAGTTTAGCTACGCCCTAGCCCCGCCCCTTTGCCCGTCAATTCTGGAGTTGTGTTGTACACAACGGACATTAGAAGATTTTTGTTGTATACTCTATAGAAAATATGTCGTTCATGCATACAATTACTTATTTTTGTTGTTCATACAACATTTTTTTGACATTATCCCTTTGAACATACGGCCAATAGTCTTTGATATTAGCAAAATAAGTTATTTGTTACATTTTGTTTTTTATTTATGACATCAAAGCTTGAAAACAACTGCAGAAAAGAACACTTTGGTGCATTTAGGGCTTGATACTGTTAGCCCCTGTATTTTTAAAACAAGCAGTAGTAGTTTTGGCAGCATAGTTTACAATTTTCTAAACTGTGCTGTCAACACCAAAATCCGTGCAAAAATGTTCAGCAGGTGCAAAATTTTCACCCATTGAACAGCACTTAAAAATAGTCGACTTTGTCATCATGTTCTGAAAAAAAACTGAAGAGGAACAGTTTAAGTTACAAAGCTTCTACAAGTGCATAGATAGAGACATCCAAAATGAATATACTTGAAGCATCATTTCTGTTCTTGTATATCTTATTCACGCTTTAGTACTCAGTTATTTAGCTCTTTGTATAGTTCAGTTGCTTTTGACGAAAATAACAGATGCTGTTTCCTGTTCAAAATAACAATTTTGATGGCTTATGAGCAAATACAATTTGAATTATGTCTAAGGACATATCAAGTAAAGTATGAGTTTGGTAGAATGGTAGATGTGCAGAGAATGAAAATGTTTTTCTTTTTAAAAAGGTAGAGAAAGTACAAAAACAGCTATGATTACTGTGGCTATAACATTTAAATGCTGAAATCTACATTGCTTGGTAAAAAGTTAATGCCCCTCTAGCATGCAAGGGATTAATGCATTTAAGGCAAATGGAAAATTTAATGTTCAATGCATTGGAGACCTCTCAAGCATTTTAGGAATTAAGTAACATAATATAGAACTGAAGTATAAAATAAAGAATATGCATAATAATTAAAGACAAAACAGACAACGGTCACCATTTTAAATACATCTTTTGCGTGTGTTGTACTGTGTTGGCATGTTTGTATGTAGTGTGGAGCACAATGTTAACCAATTTGACCGTCAGAAAGAAAAACAATGTGTTGTGTATCTTTCTGGCACTCAAAGGGTGAATCTTAAAAAGAAAATCAAATATTTAACTGTACACAACATGGGACATGTAGCTGATGATATTATCAACTTAAAAGCAATACAAGACTAGATGGGCCAATTGGTTCTTATCGTTCATCAAATTCTGTGTAATACAAATCATCAAAATAAAACCTCTAAATCAGAGGAGATAGGAAATACAAGGGTTAACAAAACACAAATTGATAAACTACCGATCATACCAGTTTAAGGATGTAAAATCCCTTGGTCAGTGTGAAAAGAATGTGGAGAAGGGAAGGAAGTGATAGTCAAAGAGAGGGGTGAGCGATAAATCAGTTACAACCAAACACATACATTTAAGTGAAAATAAATGTTAAATGAAGTTTTAGTAATGTGAGAGAAATCCTAAATCCTTATTTAGTCCAGTGTCTCTTGGTACTGAAAAAGATGATTTGCTTTATTTCCTATGTCTTTCTTATCTTTCATATTCTCTCGGAGTATTTTGATTTTGAGGGTATGACTGGAGTGGTTTCTGTGGGTGCAGTGATGACCAATGGTGGTACAGTTTTTCATTGTATTTCTTAATTTATTGCCTGTTTAAATTATTTCTTAGATTAATATTTAGGCCATTTTCACCAGTGTAACATCCCATCTCACATTCAGTGCATTGTATCATATATATAATATGTATTGATGTTCATGAGTATGATCCTTTAATGTTATATATTGTGTTGTTGTGTCATGCAGTAGTGTTTAATGTGATGTGGGTAAAAACTGGAGTTGTGAAGATAACTGCAACCATCATTGGGCTTTCTGTATATTACTGCTTATGGGAGTGAAGGCATGAATTCCTACTTATTTTGGGATGTTGCTACAGAGTGATTCTACATACATGGTTGCTAGAATTGTCTAAGCAGGTAAATCTTTAATCTGGTTGCGTTTGTTAAGAATGTTTGTGGTATCTTGTATGAAGCTAAAAGTGTTATTGAAGAGGGGTTGTAAGATATTTGCCACAAATCTAGAGATCTCTCAGTAAGTGCCCATACATGTAATTATTTGCCTGCCTGAGTTGGACACCCCTGCTGAATTCACAATAATTCCATTCAATCCTCCACAAGTACCCTAGCCCCATCTTCCTGCAATTGTCAAAGATTTCAGTGCATTTGAAGGGGGGGAAATGTAAAAAAAAATGCCAGTTTCTTTTAGAGTCACTTCTGGAAACATTTGTGCACACATGTCTAGGGGAAGAAAGGTAAGTGATACCTCATTTGATGCTGGTGAGTATATAATTTCCAGGAAGACAATACAGTAAACATGGTCCTCAAAGGAGCCAAAAGAATCAGTATTCTGATTTCCATCTGTCTCCTTTTAACCAAGATCAGGTTCAGCAAGATTAGGACAGCCTGGAAGCTCACTGTCTAAATGCACCCTTTATTTTCTAATGGTCAGCCTGCTCCTTTTGTTGATTTAAAGGTTAATGGCAAGATTGTCAAACATCTAATTCATATTAGTGCCACAAAATCTTAAGAACCAACATTTCCCAGATGTGTCTACATTTCCAAAAAATGTGTTTGCTAGTGATGTCTCTGGAGTCCCTATATCTCTTACTGTTAGACATTTTTCTGTCATTCTTTGTCTACTTTCAGCAAGCCACTTATTTTTATTGAGCCCCTTATGTCCTGTTAATTTGTAGGGAAAATATTTGTTGTGTAAGTTGAAATGCACCATATTTAGTACTCCAGATGGATTTTATCTTAATGTTCCTGAACTCCACCACAATATGGTTGCTTCTACTTTAGAAATCCAACCTTAGAGGTATATTACTATCCTTAGTGGAAGGAAGATTTGCAACAGATTCCTAAGTCTTTGTGGGGATATGACTCTGATGATACTGGTAGAATCATAATTACTGATCCAGTGCGCAGTACCCTAAAACCAAACGCATCCCTTCCCAAAGTTCCCCAATATCCATTAAAGAAAGATGCTGAAGAGTCAATCCACCCAGTAAATAATTCACTAATACACCAGTGCATTATAGTTTCTACCACCAGCCCATGTAATAGATCCATATTGCCTGTTAAACTCTCTGATGGAGGACCAACCAAAATATAAATTTGTTCAAGACCATTGAACCATTAATAAAGTGGTTGTGGCTATTTTTCACAATTTTTTTCCTCTATTCCTCCTGATTCTATTTTTTTTTCTTTAATGAACTCTGTGACACTTTCTTTCTATACCCATTCACCCTGATAGTCAGTACCTGTTTGTATTCACTTATATGGGTCAAAAATATAAGTGGATAAGACTTTCACAGAGCTGTACAGAAAGCCCAACGCTTTTTGCTAATGCCTTACATAAAGACCTTTCTCTTGTAACCCTTGAAGGAGGTTCACCTCTAAGTCAAATGTTGATAACCTACTGGTCACAGAGCCAAATCATCCATTATGGAAATCTAGGCTACTGCCTTGGGCCCATGGCAATATGAGGGGCCCTGGCTGCAAGTGATTGGTAATTTATAAAGTGTCTCTACATATTATAATGGACGCACCGCAAGCTCTCATACTCATATATATTAAATTCAAGGAACAAATAAAGAAAGAAAAAAGAAAAAGATATATGTATCTGTATCGTATCCTATCATTTGATTCTGATTAGGATACCAGATACATAAATAAATGGAGGCTCGTTCAGTGCTGTAATATGGGAGGTATATCAACTATCTTAAAAACTAATTTTATTGAAAATCCATTAAAACTTCAATTAAAAATTACCCAAAAACAAAGATATGGAGACTGAATTTCAATGGATAAATGTTGTCAAATGAAGCACCTCTTCATTAATTCTCCCCTAATAGGGTACTAAAGATTGATAATTTAATTCAATATTAACCCTTCATCTATCTTGAATTTTTCAAGGAGAAAGAAGGTAAAATCCCTCCTCATTTGTCAAGGAGGCACGGCTAAACTCCTTTATTCACCGTGAAATAATGATCCTCGGCATACACCTAACTTATTATAATAGTAACAATCAGCGCTTACAATTTCCTATATATAAGTACTTTCCCTCCTAGCGAATTCCCCTTTATAGAAAAACAAATGGTAATCTTAACTCTTCGGCTGCCTTAAATTGTTGAAGCAGACCGTGTTTTCTACAAAGTAAATTAAATACAATGGTTAAATCAGTGTCAATCGGTTCTCACTCTTTCCTACATGTGAACGCTCTGTTTAGCTTCCACTATCGGGTGTCCAAATGGAGATATTAACCCTTCGGCTACCTCGAACCATTTACACAGATAAGGGGGAATATTTCGCTCCAGTATTTACCATGCAACATATAAGATTAATGAAGGGATCCATAGTCCTATATGAAACTTTATTCACTCCCTTTGTTTTTATTGTTGAAGCACAAATACAAGACACGATGATGTTAACCCCTCAGCTACCTAAGATTTTTAAATAAAGGAGAATATTTTCGCCTTAATGTCTACCACTTAATGTATATTATTTCTCAATACAGTGTCTAAGAATTTTGATTTGAAATTTATTAAATTTATTTTTGCTCTGTACTGAATATGTCAAGTGATAGGAATTCAAACAGAGGGCGGCAAACCTCCTTTGTTTATCGTGCTCGTAACCCTTAATTTAATACTGGGCTAACCTTTAGTGTTTAAACTAGTGCAACACTTATTAACGAAGTCTGTACTCAAAAGAAATATATATAGAGATATATTGTTCCCGATCTACTCAGTCTTTATGCACTGATTGTAACTTTTCAGGTATAGATTCTAAGACTGCCGATCTATTTTAACATTATCCGGTAGCTATCCCCTGTTCCTCACTTTTACACATATCTGCATTTCTCAATTATCCAGATCTTAACTTTTTACTCCAATCTTTTATATTTATCCATAACATCTCCCATCTTTATTTTTAACCATATCATTGCCCAACGCGTTTCACCAGTTAACCTGGCTTCGTCAGGGGCTTATAGTAATCAGAGCCGCTATTCTGCGCGCTCTTTATACCTCCATAATTTCAAAACGAGGCTTGTTTTTCCAAGCCTCGAATTCATCAGATCGACATTTTATTGTAGTCTATATTGAATCGTGTCATCTTTTACTAACATAAAGGAATATGCTGGTATATTAAAAGTGTAATTTTTCACTAATAATCATGCATAAACAAAAAAATATATATTTATCTCATGCATGAAAAACAAAGAAGAAAGTTACCTTGATTTCATTAAACATATAATATCTATTATTGGGGATATATAAATGTGGTAAAAAGTGTCATTTATATATTTGTTGTATCCAAAAGATATAAGGAATACAATACATAAGTACTTAGAGACTTATATTTAGATGAATATTATTAAATTATAATGGATCAATTTGTACCATATAAGATAGTTTTAAAGTACCTTTGGTATCCAATATCTTACATAAGTAAATGACTAATGATTGTACAAATAAGGACCAGTAGGAAAACTGAATATTAAATTCCTTCAATAAAGGGTCTGAAAGTAAAGCCCTCATTTAAACCATTTGGGTTTAAAGTTCTCAACTTATATATCCAATAGGCTTCTCTTTTTAAGAGCATTTTATCAAAGTCCCCTCTTCTAGAGGAAGGTTCAACTTTTTCAATTCCAGTGAACATTAAACCCCTAATATCATTATTATGGGTTTCTGTCATGTGTCTCGCAAGCGGTGTATCGCGTCTATTGCGCACATCACCAACATGTTCAAGTATCCTTTCCCTGAACTCCCTAACTGTCTTCCCCACATATTGTATACCACATTTACATGTCACAAGATATATGATCCCAGTAGTGCGACAATTAATAAACTTTCGAATGTTATAACAATTGTTCTTATCCTTATCAGTGAAAGTTTTAGATCTCAGTATATATTTACAAGCTTTACAGTTCCCACAACTTGTGGAACCAGTTATTGATCTTTTAGAACTCAACCAACTGCTTTTATCTCTTTGGAAATGACTATGCACGATTTGATCTTTAATATTTGGAGGTCTCCTAAAAGTAATTCTAGGAGACGACGGTAATACCTCTGCAATATCCTTATCTAACAATAAGGTATTCCAATGTTTGTCTAAGATTGATCGAATGATTTTATGTTGTTGATTGTATGTCCCAATCATTCTCACTTCTTTGTTAGTTTGTATCTGTATAGAAGGTTTATGTAATAAGGTATTTCGATCACTTTCAAGTGCTCGCTGATATGCCTTTTTCAGACATTTATTACTATATCCACGAGCAAGAAACCTTTGTTGTAATTTTCTTGCCTCATCCTTAAAATCCTCCATTGTCGTACATAGGCGTCTAATACGTAAGTATTGACCAACAGGTATCCCCTTGATAAGTGGTGCTGGGTGATGACTCTGTGCTAGTAGAAGGCTGTTACTGGCTGTGGATTTGCGAAATACACGAGTGCTAATCACATTAGTTACACTCCTGAATAACTTAATATCCAGGAATGATATTTCATTTTGATGAATTTCGCTCGTTACTTTCAAATTAATTATATCATCATTCAATGCCATAACAAAGTCATTAAAGTCTCCAATGCTTCCAGTCCACACCAATATCACGTCATCTATATAGCGTAACCAGATACCAATTTTATCCGTGTATCTGGTCATTGAGTCTGTGAACACCATCTTATCTTCCCACCAACCCAAATATAGGTTGGCGTATGATGGTGCACAGCAACTCCCCATCGCTGTCCCCCTTATTTGTTGATAAAATTGGCCATCAAATGTAAAGTAATTATAGGTAAGGACATATCTTAACAACGCTAGTACAAACTTATTATGGTTGTTGTACTGGATCCCACGTGATGTCAGAAAAGTCTTGGATGCCTGTATACCAATCTCATGGTCAATACTTGTGTATAATGATTCAATGTCCAAACTGGCCAAAAAATCACTACTACCCAGAGGTATACCCTCTAATTTAGTAATTGCATCCTGTGAATCTCGTATATAAGATGGTAATGATGTAACAAAATACCTTAAAATCTTATCTACATAGATAGATGCCTTCTCACCTAAGCTGCCATTCCCAGACACAATTGGTCTACCAGGAGGCTTATTTAAGTTTTTATGCACTTTTGGGAGGCAATAGAAAGTAGCAATTGTTGGTGATTTAGGTAATAAAAAATCCTTCTCTTTGTTAGAGATCACATTCATTTGTGTACCACAATCCAAAATCTTCATCAAAGTTTCCTTAAATTTTTCTGTGGGATCTAGGGATAGTTTCAGATAACATTTCTTGTCACTCAATAACCTTTTACATTCTCTGACATAATCTGGGGTGTCCATTATAACCAAATTGCCACCCTTATCTGCAGGTTTTATTGTAATTTGTTTATTTTGGTTCAATTCAGATAAAATCTGTCTTTCTTTAACAGAGAGATTATCACTCTTTGATATATATGTCCCAGATTTATTCAGTGATATATTTACGTCTAGAGCTTCCAAATCTTTAGTAACTTGCTCACAGAAAATTTCCACATGTGGAGATACATTTTTAGATGGAGTGAAGCCCAAATTATTTTTAAGATCAGTGAATGGTCCGCTTTTTTGTATCGAACCTTCATCTTCTTCTTCCAAAAGTAGAACAAGATCTTGTAGTGTATCCTGATCTTGTATTTGTGATGCAGTCATAGGCGTAGTATTTTTGAAAAATTTATGTAGATATAATTTTCTACAGAATAAATTTAAATCCTTTACCCATTCAAAAAGATCAAAATTTTTTGTAGGACAGAAGTTCAATCCTTTTTCTAATACCTGAATTTGGACATCATTCAGTTCCATAGAGGAAATATTGTGTATTTCCATTTTATCCTCTAGATTTATCTCCATCCTCCTCTGTATCCCCATTTGTCTCTGTCCCTCAATTGTGGGTAACTTCCTCGATTGATCTCGTTGTCCCTTAAACCTGCCCCTAAAAAATGAGGCGGAGGAATATTCCTTCTATTTCTATTCCTTCTGTTACGTTGTGATCTATTAGTCATTTCTCCAGTAGAACTGTCAGTATTATTCTCTGAGGCTGATTCAGTACCTTGATTAGTCTCCTCATTTTTCTGTGGAGTTCCATGTCTATAGGCCTTATTTTGTTCAAAATCTTTTTTATCTCTTTGGAACTTCCTTAATTTCCTGTTCTTTAAGTCATTTGCCAATTTATCAATAATTTCTTTCAACTGATTTTCCAACTGTGTAAATTCAGGCAACATTTTATAGTTTTGTATATTTCTTAGTTGTTTATCAACCTCAGAATTAATCTCATCCAATTGTTTCTTTTCAGTATTCACAATTAGTTGAATAATTTCTAAAGAACAGTTAGTTAATATTTCATTCCATTTTGCTACAAATTCTTCACTAATTAGGTGTGTAGCCGGAGTGAGATTTGAACGAAGACCCCTAGGGACAATCTTATTGACAATATAGTTTTCTAATCCTGTAATCTCCCACCACTTCCTAGTTTGTTTTTGCATATGTTTTGTCAATTCTTTAAACTCTTTTTGAACATTTTTCTCATTTTCCACTGTGGTGGCAGAAGACATCCCCTGTCCAAATAGTGATCTGGCCTCCTCTTGCCATTTACTGAAATCAATAGGATTAGAAAGAAAACCAGCCATATTCGAATATGTAAGCCTAACACCCTAGACTTGAAAAATTCAAGATAGATGAAGGGTTAATATTGAATTAAATTATCAATCTTTAGTACCCTATTAGGGGAGAATTAATGAAGAGGTGCTTCATTTGACAACATTTATCCATTGAAATTCAGTCTCCATATCTTTGTTTTTGGGTAATTTTTAATTGAAGTTTTAATGGATTTTCAATAAAATTAGTTTTTAAGATAGTTGATATACCTCCCATATTACAGCACTGAACGAGCCTCCATTTATTTATGTATCTGGTATCCTAATCAGAATCAAATGATAGGATACGATACAGATACATATATCTTTTTCTTTTTTCTTTCTTTATTTGTTCCTTGAATTTAATATATATGAGTATGAGAGCTTGCGGTGCGTCCATTATAATATGTAGAGACACTTTATAAATTGTTATATACTTGGGATTTTATTTCCCTTTCTGTCTTTAATTGAAGTCCAGGGTGTCAGGACTATATATAATTTAAGTCTAGGGTGTTAGGCTTACATATTCGAATATGGCTGGTTTTCTTTCTAATCCTATTGATTTCAGTAAATGGCAAGAGGAGGCCAGATCACTATTTGGACAGGGGATGTCTTCTGCCACCACAGTGGAAAATGAGAAAAATGTTCAAAAAGAGTTTAAAGAATTGACAAAACATATGCAAAAACAAACTAGGAAGTGGTGGGAGATTACAGGATTAGAAAACTATATTGTCAATAAGATTGTCCCTAGGGGTCTTCGTTCAAATCTCACTCCGGCTACACACCTAATTAGTGAAGAATTTGTAGCAAAATGGAATGAAATATTAACTAACTGTTCTTTAGAAATTATTCAACTAATTGTGAATACTGAAAAGAAACAATTGGATGAGATTAATTCTGAGGTTGATAAACAACTAAGAAATATACAAAACTATAAAATGTTGCCTGAATTTACACAGTTGGAAAATCAGTTGAAAGAAATTATTGATAAATTGGCAAATGACTTAAAGAACAGGAAATTAAGGAAGTTCCAAAGAGATAAAAAAGATTTTGAACAAAATAAGGCCTATAGACATGGAACTCCACAGAAAAATGAGGAGACTAATCAAGGTACTGAATCAGCCTCAGAGAATAATACTGACAGTTCTACTGGAGAAATGACTAATAGATCACAACGTAACAGAAGGAATAGAAATAGAAGGAATATTCCTCCGCCTCATTTTTTAGGGGCAGGTTTAAGGGACAACGAGATCAATCGAGGAAGTTACCCACAATTGAGGGACAGAGACAAATGGGGATACAGAGGAGGATGGAGATAAATCTAGAGGATAAAATGGAAATACACAATATTTCCTCTATGGAACTGAATGATGTCCAAATTCAGGTATTAGAAAAAGGATTGAACTTCTGTCCTACAAAAAATTTTGATCTTTTTGAATGGGTAAAGGATTTAAATTTATTCTGTAGAAAATTATATCTACATAAATTTTTCAAAAATACTACGCCTATGACTGCATCACAAATACAAGATCAGGATACACTACAAGATCTTGTTCTACTTTTGGAAGAAGAAGATGAAGGTTCGATACAAAAAAGCGGACCATTCACTGATCTTAAAAATAATTTGGGCTTCACTCCATCTAAAAATGTATCTCCACATGTGGAAATTTTCTGTGAGCAAGTTACTAAAGATTTGGAAGCTCTAGACGTAAATATATCACTGAATAAATCTGGGACATATATATCAAAGAGTGATAATCTCTCTGTTAAAGAAAGACAGATTTTATCTGAATTGAACCAAAATAAACAAATTACAATAAAACCTGCAGATAAGGGTGGCAATTTGGTTATAATGGACACCCCAGATTATGTCAGAGAATGTAAAAGGTTATTGAGTGACAAGAAATGTTATCTGAAACTATCCCTAGATCCCACAGAAAAATTTAAGGAAACTTTGATGAAGATTTTGGATTGTGGTACACAAATGAATGTGATCTCTAACAAAGAGAAGGATTTTTTATTACCTAAATCACCAACAATTGCTACTTTCTATTGCCTCCCAAAAGTGCATAAAAACTTAAATAAGCCTCCTGGTAGACCAATTGTGTCTGGGAATGGCAGCTTAGGTGAGAAGGCATCTATCTATGTAGATAAGATTTTAAGGTATTTTGTTACATCATTACCATCTTATATACGAGATTCACAGGATGCAATTACTAAATTAGAGGGTATACCTCTGGGTAGTAGTGATTTTTTGGCCAGTTTGGACATTGAATCATTATACACAAGTATTGACCATGAGATTGGTATACAGGCATCCAAGACTTTTCTGACATCACGTGGGATCCAGTACAACAACCATAATAAGTTTGTACTAGCGTTGTTAAGATATGTCCTTACCTATAATTACTTTACATTTGATGGCCAATTTTATCAACAAATAAGGGGGACAGCGATGGGGAGTTGCTGTGCACCATCATACGCCAACCTATATTTGGGTTGGTGGGAAGATAAGATGGTGTTCACAGACTCAATGACCAGATACACGGATAAAATTGGTATCTGGTTACGCTATATAGATGACGTGATATTGGTGTGGACTGGAAGCATTGGAGACTTTAATGACTTTGTTATGGCATTGAATGATAATATAATTAATTTGAAAGTAACGAGCGAAATTCATCAAAATGAAATATCATTCCTGGATATTAAGTTATTCAGGAGTGTAACTAATGTGATTAGCACTCGTGTATTTCGCAAATCCACAGCCAGTAACAGCCTTCTACTAGCACAGAGTCATCACCCAGCACCACTTATCAAGGGGATACCTGTTGGTCAATACTTACGTATTAGACGCCTATGTACGACAATGGAGGATTTTAAGGATGAGGCAAGAAAATTACAACAAAGGTTTCTTGCTCGTGGATATAGTAATAAATGTCTGAAAAAGGCATATCAGCGAGCACTTGAAAGTGATCGAAATACCTTATTACATAAACCTTCTATACAGATACAAACTAACAAAGAAGTGAGAATGATTGGGACATACAATCAACAACATAAAATCATTCGATCAATCTTAGACAAACATTGGAATACCTTATTGTTAGATAAGGATATTGCAGAGGTATTACCGTCGTCTCCTAGAATTACTTTTAGGAGACCTCCAAATATTAAAGATCAAATCGTGCATAGTCATTTCCAAAGAGATAAAAGCAGTTGGTTGAGTTCTAAAAGATCAATAACTGGTTCCACAAGTTGTGGGAACTGTAAAGCTTGTAAATATATACTGAGATCTAAAACTTTCACTGATAAGGATAAAAACAATTGTTATAACATTCGAAAGTTTATTAATTGTCGCACTACTGGGATCATATATCTTGTGACATGTAAATGTGGTATACAATATGTGGGGAAGACAGTTAGGGAGTTCAGGGAAAGGATACTTGAACATGTTGGTGATGTGCGCAATAGACGCGATACACCGCTTGCGAGACACATGACAGAAACCCATAATAATGATATTAGGGGTTTAATGTTCACTGGAATTGAAAAAGTTGAACCTTCCTCTAGAAGAGGGGACTTTGATAAAATGCTCTTAAAAAGAGAAGCCTATTGGATATATAAGTTGAGAACTTTAAACCCAAATGGTTTAAATGAGGGCTTTACTTTCAGACCCTTTATTGAAGGAATTTAATATTCAGTTTTCCTACTGGTCCTTATTTGTACAATCATTAGTCATTTACTTATGTAAGATATTGGATACCAAAGGTACTTTAAAACTATCTTATATGGTACAAATTGATCCATTATAATTTAATAATATTCATCTAAATATAAGTCTCTAAGTACTTATGTATTGTATTCCTTATATCTTTTGGATACAACAAATATATAAATGACACTTTTTACCACATTTATATATCCCCAATAATAGATATTATATGTTTAATGAAATCAAGGTAACTTTCTTCTTTGTTTTTCATGCATGAGATAAATATATATTTTTTTGTTTATGCATGATTATTAGTGAAAAATTACACTTTTAATATACCAGCATATTCCTTTATGTTAGTAAAAGATGACACGATTCAATATAGACTACAATAAAATGTCGATCTGATGAATTCGAGGCTTGGAAAAACAAGCCTCGTTTTGAAATTATGGAGGTATAAAGAGCGCGCAGAATAGCGGCTCTGATTACTATAAGCCCCTGACGAAGCCAGGTTAACTGGTGAAACGCGTTGGGCAATGATATGGTTAAAAATAAAGATGGGAGATGTTATGGATAAATATAAAAGATTGGAGTAAAAAGTTAAGATCTGGATAATTGAGAAATGCAGATATGTGTAAAAGTGAGGAACAGGGGATAGCTACCGGATAATGTTAAAATAGATCGGCAGTCTTAGAATCTATACCTGAAAAGTTACAATCAGTGCATAAAGACTGAGTAGATCGGGAACAATATATCTCTATATATATTTCTTTTGAGTACAGACTTCGTTAATAAGTGTTGCACTAGTTTAAACACTAAAGGTTAGCCCAGTATTAAATTAAGGGTTACGAGCACAATAAACAAAGGAGGTTTGCCGCCCTCTGTTTGAATTCCTATCACTTGACATATTCAGTACAGAGCAAAAATAAATTTAATAAATTTCAAATCAAAATTCTTAGACACTGTATTGAGAAATAATATACATTAAGTGGTAGACATTAAGGCGAAAATATTCTCCTTTATTTAAAAATCTTAGGTAGCTGAGGGGTTAACATCATCGTGTCTTGTATTTGTGCTTCAACAATAAAAACAAAGGGAGTGAATAAAGTTTCATATAGGACTACGGATCCCTTCATTAATCTTATATGTTGCATGGTAAATACTGGAGCGAAATATTCCCCCTTATCTGTGTAAATGGTTCGAGGTAGCCGAAGGGTTAATATCTCCATTTGGACACCCGATAGTGGAAGCTAAACAGAGCGTTCACATGTAGGAAAGAGTGAGAACCGATTGACACTGATTTAACCATTGTATTTAATTTACTTTGTAGAAAACACGGTCTGCTTCAACAATTTAAGGCAGCCGAAGAGTTAAGATTACCATTTGTTTTTCTATAAAGGGGAATTCGCTAGGAGGGAAAGTACTTATATATAGGAAATTGTAAGCGCTGATTGTTACTATTATAATAAGTTAGGTGTATGCCGAGGATCATTATTTCACGGTGAATAAAGGAGTTTAGCCGTGCCTCCTTGACAAATGAGGAGGGATTTTACCTTCTTTCTCCTTGAAAAATTCAAGATAGATGAAGGGTTAATATTGAATTAAATTATCAATCTTTAGTACCCTATTAGGGGAGAATTAATGAAGAGGTGCTTCATTTGACAACATTTATCCATTGAAATTCAGTCTCCATATCTTTGTTTTTGGGTAATTTTTAATTGAAGTTTTAATGGATTTTCAATAAAATTAGTTTTTAAGATAGTTGATATACCTCCCATATTACAGCACTGAACGAGCCTCCATTTATTTATGTATCTGGTATCCTAATCAGAATCAAATGATAGGATACGATACAGATACATATATCTTTTTCTTTTTTCTTTCTTTATTTGTTCCTTGAATTTAATATATGCAAGTGATTGGTCACAGACAAGGGTGGGTGAAAACTCCTGTTGTGTTCCCTTGAAAAAATCCACAAAATCCACAGGGTTATCCACTTTTTTGTGGGGAAATCCGTTTTGAATAAAGTGATTAAAATCAATGCAGTTTTTGCCAATTGCCAGATATTTTGGCTATTTTTTCAATGGTTACAAACGTTTTGCCCCTTTAATTACATCTTTTTCACTTTTTAACTATACAAATGTGACATTTTCCAGGAAGATTAATAATTTACTCAAAGACCTGAGCTAAGAACTAGAGGTCATCCACTTAGGCTAGAGGAAAGGTGCTTTCGACTAAAACAAAGGCAGGGATTTTTTACTGTAAGGGCAGTAAAGCTATGGAATTCTTTGACTCGGGATGTTGTGCTTGCAGTTACTGTAACTGTTTTCAAAAAAAGCAATGGATACATATCTAGCACAGAACAATATTGAGAACTATGACAGATGGCTTCAATGCAGATAGTTTCCTGGATCAACAACCTATCTGACTGCCATTTGGAGTCAGAAATTATTTTTTTTACCCACTTAGGGATAAATTGGAAATGGCTTCCGTGTTTTATTTTGTTTTTGCCTTCTGCTGTATCAACAGGGGTGCTTGAGCATGGGCTGGACCTGATGGTCTCATGTCTTTTTTTAGCCTCGTCAACTATGTTACTATATTACTAAGTGAAAAACAATACAAACAGCTACAAGGAAAGATAGGGTGCTAGGCTGTTGTACTATGCATAATTGTGAAACATTGTTAAAATGTAAGGTAGCAAGAAGGTCATAGTTTGTTTCCTTAGGGCCTGTGCCAAATATGTCTAAGTCCTACAATAAAACAATGTTTCCTCAGGGTTTGGGCTGAACACAAGTCTAAGTCCTACAAATCAATGTTTCCTCAGGGTTTGGGCCTAACACAAGTCTAAGTCATACAACAAATCAATGTTTTCTCAGGGATTAGACCAAACAAGTGTAAGTCTTACAAATCACAGTTTCCTCAGGCCTTTGACCTCTAACATCAAGTCTAATGCCTATAAATCAGCTTTTAAAAAATACTCTATCCCATCACGTATCAGTCTGCTCCAGTCACAGCTTACAGTGGATCCCTTTGTCTGTCACATTACGTACCAATTTCTTATTTTATTTTACATTTTTATTTATTTAATTGTCCACCCCAATACCAGTCAACAACCCCCCAAAAAAATTTCCTGTGCAACTAATTATTTCCCAAGACTCCACCCACCAAAACAGGCACCCTCCTCAGACCCCTTTTATACCGTCTTTTTTTTAATTTGATTTATTACTTTTTTTATGAACTGCCCCCCCAGTCAACAAACTCCCCCAAACATTCCCTGTTCAACTGATTGTTTCCCCACACTCCACCAACACAGGCACCCTCATACCTTTTTATACTATACTTTTGGGAAATAAAATAACATTTTATTGAGTTGTGTGCAAATTCAATGTTCCCATTTATCTCAATGCAATGAGTTAGTGGAAAAAAGAAATACAGCACTTTTCACAGAAAATTATTTGCCAAATGGGAAGTACCATTATTCACTGATTTTGGTTTGAGGTGAAAATTTTCACCCATCCCTAGCCGCAAACAGAGGGCCTGTTTTTGTTACCACTAACTTCTTGTGTCAGATGCCCTTTTTATTGAAAGAGAGCAGTAGCATTTAGTTGCTCCCACTTCCATTAGAGCCATAATGCCACTAACTGCTAGAAGCACTCTGTTTCATAAGAACCAGATCCAGAGATGTAGGGCCCCAAAATGGTAGATTGTCTAGCACCCTGTATAAACTTAATTCATCTCTGACTGGTCAATTTAACCAGTGAGAAAAATTGTAGACATGTTCTTATGTATCTGATTCAAGCATTGGAGAACAAGTGTCATAAGTTAAATAAAAATAAATTCCAATGTGTTTTTACTGAAGTTCAGTATTTGGTTACAAAATTTCATTGGGGCAGCGAGAATTCTTTAAAGGGATAGTAATACTTAATTTTAACTTTATTTTATTTTGTAGGCATTAAAAAAACATGAAGAACGATGTAAGTCTTATCTCTCAAACCTTTATGGTTTAAGAGATATTCACAAACAAAGTATCCCCCCCGTTCAACCAGATCAGAAGGGAGGTGCCCAGGTAGACTGCAGAGAGGGACAATCTTCAATTAAGATAAGGGAAAAAGCTGAAAAACTTGTCAAGGGGGAAGGGCTTTCATTGTTTTCATACAAAGAAAATTGTCCCCTGCTGTTATCTGTCTGGTCAGACAACCAGATTCACATCTGAGAAGAGATGGCTTACACTAGGAAAAAGGGGCGGGAGGGGAAACTTTGCTTGTGAATATCTCATAAACCATAAAGGTTTGAAAGATAAGACTTATATCATTCTTCATGTTTTTTTAATGCCTACAAAATAAATAATAATAATAAAGTTAAAACGAAGTATTACTATCCCTTTAAGCTTCCTGCCCTACTACTATTTCAGTAGTGGGTCTTTTCTTAGAATGAGTGGCTGCCTACTGCTGTTTCCATCATTACCCAACCATTCACAGACTTCACTATAAAAGGGACCCCAGAACCTATCCCTTGGACAGAGAAAGTAGAAAGAGCTTGTACATCTCTTAAAGAGCAAAACTAGGTATTCCAAATATCATCAAGCCCTTCCTATTTTATTGTCATGAAAAGATGTGTTCTGCTTCTGGGATCCTAGTGCAATCTCATGGAGATAAGTTGTGCCCAGTAGAATATTTTATCTCTAAATTAGACCCTGTAGCAAAAGGGATGCCCCTGTGTATCAGAGCTGTTGCGGCTAGTGTAGATATTGTAGAAGCCTCTGCCGACATTGTCTTAGGACATGATTTAACCCTTCTTGTGCCACGTGCTATGTCTTATCTACTTCTCAAATTCTCCACTCAGCTGTCTAACTCTTGGAATACTAAATATGAATTAATTCTTCTCCCACACAAATACATATAAAGATTAAACACTATCCATAATTAAATACAGCTTCCTTGCTCCCACTGTCTACAGATTGTGAAGCAGCAGTGGCTCAAGTAGTTAAAATCCAGCCAGATCTATCCGATATGTCAAATTCATATAGGGAATTATTTATTGATGCTCCTGCCAATGTGACCAGCAAGGCAATTTATGTGCTGGTTATGCAGTAGTTAGTCTGCATTATGTAATTGAAAGTGCCCCGCTGCCCCAAGTTTATTCTGTCCAGGTGGCAGAAGTCATAGCTCTTACTAGATCTTATGAGCTTGCTACTGGACAGAAAATATTTACACTGATTCTCGATATGCATTTGGTGTAGTCCATGATTTTGGGGGCATTTGGAGGAACAGAAGTATCTGTACAGAAGCAGGTATTCCTATTTTAAATACCCCTTATGTTGAATCATGCTAGGGGATGTACTTTTCCCTCTGCAGTGTGGCTATTCTAAATGAGTGGCAAAAGCCAAAGGCACCAATGACATGTATTTATTTATTTAGAAAATGCTTTACCAGGAAGAATACATAGACTGTCGCCTGGAGAGTTTATAGTAAATATATAATGCTGCCAGACATGCTGTGCCTGCTGTAAGATATGCTGTGCCTGCTGCCAGTGCCACCACCAGTGCTGTGCCTGCTGCCAGTGCTAAACCTGTTGCCACCAGTGCTGAAACTGCTGCTAGTGTTTCCTGTAATGTTCAGGATGGGGAGAAGGAGAAGAGGATCCAAATGTGACGGCAGGGGACCCTAAGTCACACTTGCCATCCCCAATTAGTACCGCCAGTGCAAGTACTACTACTACTAAGGTCCAGCAGCTTGTTAGCATTCAGAGTGAAGGAGGGGGTAATCAATATCCTCCTATCAATAGTGACTGTGAGGAGGAAGACTCAGGGGTTGACATCGATGTGGTTGGTGTTAGTAGTAGTGGTGACAGTGATGGTGAAGCAGCCGGTGAGACTAATGTTAGGAAAGTGGTAGGGGAAGCTATTGAGAGCATCCAGACTAGCAGTCAAGGGATCCCATACCATTCCCCTGACCCTGGGAGTCCCCTTCCCCCCACGGCATTGTCCATGTGGAACATGATCCTGAAGAAGGCAGAATTGTCACCACAGCAATAATACCACCACCACCAGCACAAGGAACATGTGCCTGCTGCTACAGCTGCCAGTCCGCCTTCTTCACGTAACCAAGAAATGGCAAGTGTGACCTTAGGGACCCTTTGTCAAATTGCTCTTCACCTCCTCCAACCAGCAGTGAGCTTTTGGAATTTGCGGAATTCGCAACTGCTCTAATTCCTGCTGCTGCTGAGTTACAAGGGCAGCAGGATGCTGAGGAGCAGGCTAGTGTGCCACAGACCACCGTGAACATGGTGGGAATGGGGTCAACAAGTGATGTGGGATTACTAAGACAGGTTCCACTTGCCAGCAGCAGCAACACATATACCAGTGGTGGGGGGCTAGTTATGGTGCTGCTACTTCCTCAGGCGCATCAATGAAGTTAGTCGCATGGCAAGTGAAACCTTCATCATCCATCACCCATGTTACTGCTATTGTTGATCCCATTCCCTTTCAGCTGTCTAATCAGCAGCAGCAGCAAGAACAGCAGTTGCAAATTCCGCAGTTATGGACTCAGGAAAAGGACATTTGTCAATGGCCAGTGGCCATTGGCCAACATGATCTGCTGGCACTAAGCCAGCAGGGCATTTATTTTCAGGGCTTGTGCTTTAGAAAAATACAAAAAAAAATTCATAGTCCTACCAAACAATTTATGGGGGTTTGTTTCTAACAAGCCAAGTCCTACAAATCAATGTTTCCTTAGGGCTTGTACCAAATAAGCTTAAGTCCTACAAATCAAAATTTCCTCAGGGCTTGTGCCTCTAACAAATCATCCTCTACAAAATACTCTATTAAGTCAAGTATCGGTCTACCCCAGTGGCATCTTATTTCAGGGGGTTTCTGTCTCTATCACTTTACATTCAAAATGTTTTATTTATTTTTTTAACTGTACCCCCCAATACCAGTCAAAGGCTCCCCAAAAACAAATTCCCTGTTCAACTGATTCTTTCCCCAGACTTCACCCACTAACAGATGCACCCTCCAAAGACCCCTTTTATACCATTTCTTATGGGTTTTATTTAATTGTATTTAGTATTTTTTTTATTAACTGCCCCCCAATCCCAGTAAACAAACCCCCCAAAAAAAATTCCATATTCAACTGATTCTTTCCCCACTGTCCTCCAACAAAGGCACCCTTATGCCCCTTTTATACTATACCTTTGGAAAATTAAATAATATTTGTTTTGTGTTGTGTGTAAATTCAATATTCCCATTGATTTCAATGGAATGGGCTAGGCCAAAAAAGCAGGAAAAAGTGGAAATCTGCACTTTTCACAGGAAATTATTCGCCAAGTGGAAAGTGCCATTTTTCATTGATTTCAGTTTGAGCCAAAAATGTTTGCCCATCCCTAACTGATTTACCGATTCAATTCAGGGATTATTTGAAGTTTAGGTCAAATAGTACAAGACTATTATGGGTTACTGGGATTCAAAATTGAAACCAGTGACTATTACAGAGTTAGGCAATCATGCCTTGTGTGCCCTTGTATCCATTTCTCCCTTTACGTGTGTAGACTTGTTTCCAATTATGGAATAGATTTTGGACCCTGTGGATATCCTGTGGTCTGGGATATTAACTGTGGTTGGGAATTTATCTTAGATATTATTCCAATTTGTCTAACATGATCCATCACTGTATTTACATGTAAGTGCTTGTTTGATTGTCACACTACCGATTCTTTTGCGAATTTGAAATTTATCAGTCCTTCAGGGTGGAGGAAACGAGCATGGCACTGGGCTTTGTAGTGTGTCGGGTGCCTCAGTTTTAATACATTGGAAATATAATATTTATCCAACATAAGAAACAATATTGGTGCCTCACTATAAAATATTGTTTTTTATTTCTTCAAAATATAACATCTTTCTTACAGTATTCCAATGATTATTTGCTTGTATGCAATTTTTATTATGTTTATCCATATGAAATGTTCCCTTTTTTTGACAACAGTTATGAGTAATTGTGTTATTTCATTCAGACTATAATTTTACATCTCTTAAACATTTAGGGAAATTAGCAGCTATTTCTCTTTAATTATTAACCCCATTATGCTTTGTAGGAATTGTTTACCAGGCTGATTCCATTTATTCAGTATATTAATAAATGCAAATTGTGTGGAGTGTGTTTCTACTGGGTTGACGAACCACCCATGGAGTTATAGACACTAGATGTATGATGTCCGTGGGTGGTCCCAATAAAATTTTGTAGAACCACCAGTAGCAAATGTGTCAATGTGGATCTCTGTGGTCGATGTGGTGAGGTTGTTCCAATTATTAATGTAGTCGAGAAGTATATATAACGTTGAAGGACAATTTGTTGGTGGTTATGATCATTACTACAAGATCACTACTATTGTCAGGGTACATTAATATGGAGACGTATAACATTTGAACATGAAGCCTTTTTTCATTGGGTGATACTGATTGTAACAATGTTGATTGGTTAAAACGGATTAAAAATTTTAGATTGTTTGGAACAATGGTTTCTTGTATCATGAGCAAGTGCCTTACCGGCATGAAACGTGTTGATCATTTTTACCCACATGTGCTGCTCACTTTGTAAGTCTTCTTCTATTTGTCTTTCTCCTGCAACATACAGGTATGATGTTTTTACATTTTAAAAACATGGATGAATAAACAAAATGATTTTATACAATTGTCTGATTACCTGATACATTAGGCAGTCTGGGTTTTTGATGCATATTTGTTCTGTTTCTAACTGATTCTTTCCCCAGACTCCAAAACACAGGCACCCACAGATCCCTTTTATTCTATGCCTGTGGGAAATAAAATAATATTAGCTATGTGCTTTGTTTAAATTCAGTCTTCCCATTGATTTTAATACAAAGAGCTAAGTGAAAAAATGTGGGAAAATGTATTTATTGGCATCTTTGCTTGTCCTGAGTGAGACTTTACAGTTGTTTTCTCAAACAGTTTATAGACAGACACAGTGCTCCTTTTCAGTGGTGGAAGATTGAGCCTTTGCCTTTCAGCTAACTTTCCGGCCATGTCATCATGTCTCTGTCACGGTTTATTACGACTCTCAGACGTAAGGTTAGGTAAAAACACAACTTTATTGAAAAATTTAAAGATAATCCCATAGGGTTTCATACACGTACATACAATACATATAATAGCAAGCAGAAATGGCAAAATAGAATCAGGCTCTACCGGCCCAGCCAATATACCGGGCTGGGCAGCCTGGGCACGTAATAGAAAGGTGGCTTTACCGGCCCTGCCAATATACCAGGCAAGGAAGCCTAACGGAAAACCAGCAGAAACAGACTGTACTACCTTGCCAATATACCGGGCAAGGCAGCCTGATGGAAAACCAGCAGAAACAGACTCTACAGGCCCTGCCAATATACCGGGCAAGGCAGCCTGAGGGAACACTGAGAGGCTAGGTTCTACCGGCCCTGCCAATACCGGGTAAGGCAACCTTAAGATAGAAAGTAAGAAGGTTCTACCGGCCTTACCAATATACCGGGCAGGGCAACCTAAGGAGGAGGTGTCAACCAGCACGGCCACAATAACTGTCAGATGGAAATGACAGTCTAAGATGTAAGTAAATGTGCAGCTCAAATACACCAATAGTGTGTAACCCAATACCTGGGTAAAGATGAAAAAGGCTGTCTAGGACTGGACAGCACACTGGGTACCCACAGTATAATTCAGTAGTAAGCCAAAGGGTTCCGGAGTAAACCAGCATCCGCATGCTGGGAGCCAACAGACTGGAATGAAAAATGCTGTGAGGCAATGGAGCTAACCAGCGCCCACGCGCTGGGAACCAACAGACTTTGTATAATATAGCCGCAAGGCTTAGGAGCGAACCAGCGTCCGCACGCTGGGAGCCAACAAAACTCAATGTATAATGCTGTATGGCCAGGAAGCGAACCAGCACCCGCGCACTGGGAACCAACAGGCCTTGTGTAAGATAGCCGCAAGGCTTGAGAGCGAACCAGCGTCCGCACGCTGGGAGCCAACAGATCACAAGGAGAAATGTTGTGAGACAATGGAGCGAACCAGCGCCCGCGCGCTGGGAACCAACAGACTGGAATGTCGCCAAGCGACCAAGGAACAATGTCGCCACCGCTGCAGGAACCAGGCTCAGGAAGTGACAGGAACCAGTTGTAGCACCATTGAGAGGCTACCATGCCTTAGAACAAGACACTTAATCTTGTTCGTGCTTGATGTGTGCTCCTCACAACTCTTTTTGTCTCCCAGTGACAGGAACCAGCAAGGACGTCCAACCAGATCAGGAACAGTAACTGAGATCGGTAGCAGGATACAGCAACTACAGGAGACTCAACCGGAACTGGACTGGAACAAACACAGCAGACGGCAACACTGGAACAGCACGAACTCAGGAACTCAGGAACGCAGGTACTTCAGGAACTAGCAAAGAGGCCAGTAAAGTTACTGTAGCATGGTGGTAATGAAAGCATCAGAGACACCATGAAAGGGCAACTAAAGGGTGCCCAAGCTGAGTATAAATAGGCAATATGAGGCGGGCTAAAAGCAAGCAGCCAATGGGAGCCCCCTATAGGTGATAGACACAATAAAGCAGCAATCACGGGCACCGTGATACTCTCTCACACTCAACTTCCTCTGTATCTGAAAAAGAGGAGGAAGCTGGTCTATGATTTACATCATAATCATCATCGGTAATGAAGTCATCCTCAGCATCACCTGACGCTTCTTTCCCGCTACTTCTATATTCTTCTAGGCATATAGAGGTATCAAGCAATTTCTTTTTACTTTTTCCATTTGAGAGATTTTCACAACATTCACTACTACTTTCAGGGCAGGTTCTTTTGTGCATGTTTGTCTCACTGTCAGATGCAGCAATTGGTTGATTTGTTACACCTTCTTGCACTATGCCACCAACACTGGTTTATTACTAGTACTGTGCTGGTGGAACATTTGATGGGACAAACTGCATAACCTATAGTTTATGGGCCTACAGTGGCCATTGTGATATGGTTATTAGTCAGAGTTTTCTTCTTCCTTATCCAAAGTCTTATATCGAGATGTGTTGATTCAACTGTTCCCTCTTTCCCTTCCTGTCTTGTCCCAGGCGGAACCCAGTTCCATGCCTTTATTCTGCCTGTAGACTTTCTCTCCTAAAAAGAACAGAACCAGAGCCTTTCCTGGAGTCTTAAAATACAGAGTTTCTTGTTTTTAGTCACATGGACCTATGGACTGAATGAATAATATGAACTATGCACATTATAAGCCTTAATGGCCAAGGTAGAAAGTGGGTTGCACTCAAGCATTAAGGGTTGGTTGAGTGCAAAAGGTGGACTATGGTAGCTGGGACCTCAGGAGGCTGATGGGGGGAGATAGAGAATTTTAGAAACACAACAGGTTAACACACTACGGGATAGGAGTTTGAGGCCTTTTCAGATACAGGAAAGATATGTTTACAGAATAGAAAGTGAATGTTTAGTTTAGAAAATCCTTAAGGTTCAGGAGAATGGTAGTAGAATGTTTTAGTCTGTGTATGTAATTGATAAGGAATTGAGAACTAGCTTGATGATACAGGAGAAAAGGCCCAATGTTTTCCCACAGAAAAATCAATGTTTTGCTGTGCAGGAGCTTGAGGATATCTTTGTTTTATACGATTTTGTTTCTGGTAAATTGAATGTATAAAAAGTGTGTATATTAATATAAATCCCATTATTATCCATTGTGGACAGTCACCCATTTTTATATATCTCTACAACACAGTAAAGATTCAATATTTTTATTAAGCTTGCTTGACATCATGTGTCCATAGCAGTGTGGACAAAAGACATAGTAACAGCACAGTACTTAATTTCTTTTAAGATAGTTTAACATTGCTGACAAGCATTGGGGTGATTTCTTGCAGTTGTGTCTGTTGCTGAATATGAGAGCATATGTGTCAGTTGTTGCAATACTTCCCTGTGCTTCCCCTATTTCACATTGTTTCCTTACACACACTGTACATATTACAGTTCCTGATGATAAAGCATAGTTCTTTCCTGCTCTCAAGGGAAAATATATTATTCCATCATACCCATAATTTTAGAGGAGGTGCAGAAGCATAATTGGCCAACTTCCTCTAGATGTACCTGAAGTGGTTTGGGAGTTTGTTGTATTGTTGCTGGTTCATCAGCAGCACTAAATTTCAGGCCCTGATTACTAGCCAGGCCTGAAAAGTTACTTGCCCCAGTTTCCATGCCTAGCCCCACCCATATCACCCCCTTTAACCCCGCCCATCACAAGTCACAGAGTGCGGTGCTGTGCATCTCAGTCTGTAGGCTGATGGAGTAGTGTGTGTGGGACAGTTGGCTGGTATGAAAGGGATTACAGTGAAAGGGGAAATTTTCTTTGGTGGGGTTTGTATTGATTGTTATTCATTTTGTATGAATATGTATTGCAGATTACTGAACTTAATAAGTAGGGGCTTAGAAATGTAAACAATTGAACCCTTTGAGCAATGTGTTATGTACCCTTCTGACACTCAATGGGTTAAAATATTACCAATACAGTTCACTAAGAGATGCCTTGAAATACCTTCAAAACAATAAAACAATACTAACTCCAGCAAAAAAAAAAAAAAGACAGGCAACACAGTGACCACATTGGTACTCTAGTATAGTTCAGCCTCATATTCTTGTAAGCCTCTGAGTGCCAGAAAGGAAGTCACACACTGCATTGCAATGTGCTGGATGCATGTCTGTTTGGTACATGTGATGTTTAATCACTTGTGTCCAAGCCAATGCATTGGATATATCTGTAGTAGCCAGTGGGTTAATAATCAATTAAATTGAACCAAATTGTAAGCTGTTTGGATCACACTCATGATTTGGAATATGGTGGTGCTAGAGAAATAGAGGATCATCAAAGGGAAGCTGGAAGTTTTGGTGCTTTTCAATGCCTTATAAGCCCCTTAAGGCACTGTTTAAGTATGACCCAACTGCATGACTGGTATGAAGTGTCCTAGAACCAAAGATTTGAAGGGGTTCAGCTATCAAGGCAGCTTATGATAAAAGAGGAGTAATGCAAAGGCTGGGAAATGTGAGTGATGTTTGCAATACAGCCCCATTCTCCCCTGGCCATTCAGTTCTGTTCGCGCTCCATTTCTACCCCTCCATCAGTTGTATGAGTCCAGTAGGATCAGTTCGATATTTGTCAGCCTGCGTAAATCGGCTTCTGATTTATGTCAGTTTTTTTTGCCGATTAGAAGGCTGGTGTGAGTTAAAAGTGAGAGGGAGAGAGGGGACAGAGCATCCATTTGAAAATAGTAATTAAGTTTAACCCCTTGAGGATACCATGTGGTGCTGAAGGGGTTAAGGAAATAGATCATCCACAGTGCAGTCTGGGGGAAAGGTCACACAGCACTTGTTTGTTTTACATGTATCCCTGTGATGTCCGCGATGATCAGAGGTGCAACACACACAGCACACTGAAAGCAGGAGAAAAGTGCTGTGAAATGAAAAACATTGCAGTCTCCCCCAGCTAAGTTTATTACTGAATTAGTCACTGGGGTAACATGGAGAGGTCTTTCTAGTTGTCAGTATCCCATAAGTATGAGAAACCCTGGGTCCAAGGCTCCACCAAACTATTGTATGCAGCATATTGTAACACAAGAAATGAACACACACACACACACTGAATGGGGAAGGTGGGAGGGAAAGGGAGAGAGTCCTGATCCCTTTCTGTGCTATGTGTAGCAGTTCCGGGTTGGAGATGGTGAAGAGTGAAGGAGGTGTAGTGAACAGGTGCAGATATAGGAGGAATGGAGACACAGAATGGGCGCTGATATAGGAGGAAATGAGATACAGAGTGGATGGGTAAACTGGTGGGCACAGTGTAGAATGAGAACGCTGACAGTTCAGATTTGACTCATAGTGCTGTGGAGCAGAAAGGGTTAAGCAACTGTGCTGTGTGGCAGCCTGTACCAGCACTACTCTGATGTCAGGTGTGCCTTGGGCTGCCAGTACATCCTGGTCTCCTGTCCATGATCATTATTGTAAACGTAAAGACAATGAGTAGGATCATTATTACAGACTTGGTTAAAACCTAAAATTTAGGCTAAATAATTAAAAATAAATCTTAATTTTGCTGGATATCAATGGTACTGATACCCAGTCACTCTACAACAGAGAAAGAATTGGGAGGGAAAGACAATCCTTCACTGAGCCATTACAGACCTTCCTAATTTACATCTTGTGTGTTTTACAAGTTTCCATGGGTTAAAAATCACCTTTGAAATTGATAGCAGTCATGTGAGTGCTATTGTTAAAAAAGTTAATAGTGTAAAGTCATCAGAAAGAAAATGGCCAGAGGTTGTAGTAGGCAGAATGATGTACATTAGTAACATGGTGCTATTAATTTCTTTGCTGCTAGAGGGCAGTTAATGTATTGCTGAACCTTCATGCAGCTAAAGGGTTACATTTCTTACTTTTCTGCCGTTTCTTCTGGATGACAGCCTACCTTTTTGCCCCTGCGGCCATGACCTAGTCCTCCTGCTTCAGCTACACCAACTCTTTAGAAGTAGCGAAGTTAGAACCTCTTGCCACAGCTACAGTGTACTGTGTATAGAAAGCTAAGGTACCACACTACGTCTGAGGAGTAACTTACTCCAATCCCTCCCAGACAACACAGGCAAGTTTTCACCCACTCCACCTTTCCTCCTACCTCCCGCTCCGTTTGCCGTGCTATGCAACTGAATAAGGCAGCAGGCGATAAGAAGGATGGACTGCAGGCTACATTTTATTTCTGGGGTAGGATGGATGTGATGTCTCCATAGCCTCCATTAAACACATCAGGATTTGCTACGTTCTGTGGAAGTGATTTCATTTACAACATGCAGCCACTCCAGCACACTTTCTTTCCTCTTGCTCCCCCAGTAAGGTTGGATATGCCACGTTCCTGCCTGACTAGTACACAGCCCATGTGCACAACTTGTTCATACATTCACTATACAGGAAGATACATGCAAGTGTTAGCTACGCATGCGTAAAGCATAAAAGGCACAGGAACGTGGAGGTGCAGGGAAAGGGGCTATCTTCAGTTTCCAAATTTTGAGCCCTGGCTATTGGCATGTGGAAGCATCATTGTACCATCATTTGTCTCATATCATTGCTGATGATCCCAGTCCCATGTAGCAGCCTAATTCTCCTGCTGTTGAATCCTCCTGCTGCTTAGACAACTCAGCAACAGGAATTACATCAGTGGCAAATGCCAAAATGTCGCTAGTGTCATTTGCTACCTTCATCTTGCCCAGTTGGCACAAGGCAAGTAATGCATTAAATTTTTTTTCTCCAAGGTTTATTTGTTCATTTTTTTCAGGCTTTTCTCTCTGCAAGCCTGCTCCTATGCTAACCATTATTTTAATGATCTACAAAACAAGATTACCCTGAATGTGGCAGATGTGTGTAGTGGAGGTGTGATTAATATACATATATAGACAAATAATTATCATATTTGAATCCATTTTAAGCTTGCAGTATTGTAAAACATTCATCACTGGTAATAATGGTGATCTTAACTGTGGTAGATGGTGGCAACATTAATTGCTTTCTATAATGACATGGTGATGACACTTATTCAGAAATAGGTTGGGATATCCTTGCTGATGTTGTTGCTAAGTTCTTTTTCACTATGTGTTATACTATTTTTCACCGTATTTTTTCTCTCTGTCATCCTCCACAATGCACAATTCACACGATCTATATGTATATCTTTATATTCTTTGACAAAATCCAATTCCTCAGAGAGATGCTGCTGATCATCATGGCTTGGCACAAACTAATCATGCAGAAATTCAGAAAGGATGGGGTCCAGCAAAGTATCAATAATGTATTCCTCAATGCTTTTAATGCACACTATGCAAGGATCAGGGTCAGAGTTAAATCCCAGGTACCACTACGTAAGGCATTCTAGGTGCTCTTAGCTCTGCCCATGGTCACACCCCCTAATCCTCATATGACCCTAAACCCAGTCCCATCCACTGTTTATGGCACAGAAAATACCCTTGAGCTATAAAAAGCATTAATAAAAAAGCTTTAAAGGGATAGTAATACTTCGTTTTAACTTTATTTTATTTTGTAGGCATTAAAAAAACATGAAGAATGATATAAGTCTTATCTCTCAAACCTTTATGGTTTATGAGATATTCACAAGCAAAGTTTCCCCCTCCCGCCCCTTTTACATAGTATAAGCCATCTCTTCTCAGATGTGGAATGCAGTCCATAGACTGGACAGATAACAGAAGGGGACACTCTTATTCCTATGAAAACAATGAAATCCCTGCCCCCCTTGACAAGCTTTTCAGGTTTTTCTGTTATCTTAATTGAAGATTGTCCCTCTCTGCAGTCTACCTGGGCAGCTCCCTTCTGCCCTGGCTGAAAAGTGTTACATCAGTAAAAGGGGCGGGAGGGGGACACTTTGCTTGTGAATATCTCTTAAACCATAAAGGTTTGAGAGATAAGACTTATATCATTCTTCATGTTTTTTTAATGCCTAAAAAATAAAATAAAGTTAAAATGGAGTATTACTATCCTTTTAAATCATTGATCACGAGAGGGGTCTTTAAAGCTTTGCTCCTCAATGTGTTGGAGATCTCTCTATCATACAAGGAGTTAAAAACAGCCTGTAAATGGGTATAAAACTGGCACAAGGACATTGACATTGCTCTTGCTACACCCACAATTCAGAATGTGGGTGTGGTCAGGACAACTGAGGCACCCCTCAAAATTTGGAGCTCTAGGCAGCTTCCTACTCTTCTTATTAGGAAATTTGGCCCCAGTGAGGATCATGCCCAAAGCATGCTAACATTACTTCACTAGCTGGTGTATGTATGGGTTGTCATTATTGTAAAATTCATCAGCTATGCTCCTCAGTTTTCTCTGCAGTAAATAGATCATTGTAAAAATGTTAATTCTTGAACATACACTACAATAACCAGCAAGGTGGCCTTTTCACAAGGTTTCAGCAGCTTGCATAGGCACATATTAGTTGCCATTGCCCAGGTGTCGAAGCTGCTCCCTCCAAAGCCTCACAGTTTTTTATTACATACTAATGCCCTTATTCTACTCATACAAATGCTCTAGCATGTACAGTATGGAATTCTACCGGGTAGTAACCTCCATTTTCAGCTGGGGATGGGGCACGCATTGCTCTTATATGGAATATAATGCAGTGCAAGCTCTAAGCTAAAATGGGAACAGATTTTGTGGACTATATTCGGCTATTCTCCGAAGAGGAGGAAGTCAAAGTCCAGTAGATTCCCAGATGAAGATAACTCTGAATAGTACCTCTCAAGGAACTGTACAACTAAGAAGCAGAGAAGGAAATAATTTATAGGCCCGAAGTGTCATTACATTGGTGTCCACATACATAAACTCTCATGCATGATGCGGATGTCGCAACATGAAACAAGTCATTGCGGGACGTACAAAGAAGGCATTTGAAATCAGACACAGCAAGGACCTGATGGGGATAAGGATACAAGTACTGACATCCTTTCAGCTAATTTTCTGACAATGTCACCATCTCTGTGACTCATCTGAATAAGAAGAGAAGGATGCTCGAGGAATATACTCTAGATGAACATTTTCATCAATAATTAGGTCATCCTCGGTATCACCTGCCTTTTTTCCCCCCACTATTTTTATATTTCTCTAGACTTCTTGAAACCTCAAAACTATTTAATTTTACTTTTCCCCTTAAAGGGATTTTCATTAGATTCTACTCTCAGGACAGGTGTTGCACTTGCTTGTCTCATTATAATAAGCAGCAATTAGTTGAACTGCTACACCTTTCTCCATTATGCCAACAGTACTTGAATGTGATTTGTTGTCTTCAGTATTCTTACATATTTTATTAATATTAATGGTGGTGGGTATCATAATTTTTGCACATGCAGAAAGCAACCATGGCTGCAATCAATTTTGGTCTACTACTTTACTAAAACGTCCCTTTCTCCATTATGCCATCAGTACTTAAATGTGACTTGTTGTCTTCAGTATTCTTACATATTTTATTAATAATAATGGTGGTGGGTATCATAATTTTTGCACATGCAGAAAGCAACCATGGCTGCAATCAATTTTGGTCTATTACTTTACTAAAACGTCCCTGCACTGCCCCTATTCCTTTCTCCCTACCACTGCTATGTTATTAAACTAGTGTCTATTTTAACGGTGAAGTACACAACAGATCTGTGTGTGATGCCTTACCCTTTAAAAACTCTGTCTGCCTCAGTCACAACACATGTCAGGGTCATGCTAGGTTCACCTATCAGTCAAACTATTTAACAATTTACTTTTCATTATTTTTAATTAACTATCCCTATCACTGTCTACATAACACACACGCAAACTTCCCGTGCAACTGAGTCTTCTCCTCTTAGCCTAAAGCTAGTGTCTGTCCCTTCACACCCCCAGACTCTTCTAACACAGAAAACAACTAGCCTGTCACAATCAAATATTTTGGGGGTATTTTGGGTATATCTCCACCAGACTCCTCAAACTTCCCTAACATTTTTGGCCCACAAGACTCCCTAAACTCCAGCTTCACTTTATTTGCCCATCTTCTGTAGCTGAAAACTGTGCTCCTTTCTTTCTCACCATCAAACACAGAATGCCATGGTATGGGAACCTGACACCCTTTGAATATTATCCATACAAGAAAAAGGTATATTTCCATGTTGGAGAAAATTCAGTCTTAACATTGATTTCAATGCAATGAAATAAGTGGGGGAAAAAAAAGCTGAAAATTGTCACTTTTCACTGTGTAAGCTCCGCTTACCTTCTGACGCTCGTGTAGCTCCCGGGTTGTGCGGCTCGTGTGGAGGGAGTACCGGTGTGCTCTGGTGTGCGTCCAGGCGACCTTCCTCCTTGTTGCGCCCTCTGGTGGTTCCGGCCACATCTGTACCAGGCGCACGTCTCAGGGATTCCCTGATGATGTTGCGACCTGGTTCTTAAAGGGACAGGCACACATTATGCTCCACCTCAAGGGGTGGAACAATTTGATTTAAAAACTGCCTGGACACCACTTCAGTTGCCCGTTCGTGGTGTTCCAGTGCAGTTGTTACTTTGGGCTCTGTGTGCGATCCGTTTTGGCTGACTATCCGTTTTAGTGCTGACCTGTGGCTCTGTCCGACTACCCACTCTGTGTATGACCCCTTGGCCTGTCTGACATCCAATCTGGTGCAAACCTGTGGCTCTAGTTGGCGAACCTTACCGTGTATGACCCCTGGCTTGGCTGACTATCCATTCTGGTGTTGACCTGTGGCTCTGTCCGACTACCTGCTCTGTGTATGACCCATTGACCTGTCTGACATCCAATCTGGTGCAAACCTGTGGCTCTAGTTGACCAAGCGTTCCGTATTTGCTCCTATGTGGCTACCACCTTGACATAGCCTGGGATTGTCAACTGCGCAACCAGCATACAAACACTCCAGGGGATAACCCAGGATTGTCGTTGGTGGCTTGGCGTACTTCCTCTAGCCGGTGGACCTCTGCGGCCTCCAGGTGCGGACCTGTGGTGCAGCTGGTCTTACTGGTACATGGCCTGTACATGTGCGAACCTGAATATCCTCCATGCGCATTGGGTCGCTGGATCCGTTGTCTGTACAGGTGCATACCTGTAGTGTGTCCTCAGGTGCGGACCTGAGTCTCCCTTTCTCTGCTGCTGTATTCCATCTGTACCATAGTACCTGTTTGATCCATCCTGAAGTCCTCTCTTGTCCTGTATTCTGTGATGATTTCATTGTCCTGGCTTTTTGCTAAATAAAGATTGTGTTACATAAGTACTGGTCCATTCTCCTTATTGAATCCGTGACACACTGGGCATTTCGCACTTGCAGGAAGTGCCATTTTCACCTGCTTCTCTTTTGATGTGAAAACTGTTGCTTAGCCATAGTATTAACTTGTATATCTGGGCTTACAAAAAACCTATATTGTTTGCAGTGACACTCTATTACTGATCCTTCCATGGGGGGTTGTGGATTCCAAAAGTACTGAAGCTTTATTAAGCTACAAATATCTCTAAACTACTCCACTGGCTTTTCTCACTGCCCAAACAATGGATTTCTTGTCTCAAAAATTGCACTATGGGAAAGACCCTACAAACTTATTGTGGCTAAACCCATGTGCATTGCCTAGGATAGTTGTTACATCCTGTGCTTCAGCATTTGATATTGATTTGGACATTAGTTAATAACAATCTGGAATTGTCATATCACCCTTCCCATTCTCTTTCAATTTACAGTAAACCTAATTTTCGACCTAAGGTGTCACCTGGTCCTTTCAAAGTATGGAAAGATCTCAACATTCACACACTTCATAAATACATTTTAGACACTGGCATATGGCCAACTGTGATCCTAAATGGAAGTATCATCTTCCTCTCAGTCATGACTGGCACTACAGACAGCTACAGCATTATCTCCTCTATATCATAGCTAATGGTTACTCCCCAAAAGCAGCACCCCCTTTGAGTTAATTCTTGCTAAAGGTATTTTCTGTACCAATTGCATATCTAAGCTTTATAAATTGTTCAATTAACACATGATCAGAACCATCACCGGGTTCTTAAAGTGTCACATTCCTATCTTGCCTTATAGCCCTAAAATGTTAGCAGACACAGTCTCTCAGAAGTATTTGTCCGGATCCCTCTTATCTTTACCTCTCTCCATCCCTTTGACTGTTAGCTTTACTCTTTTTCTGTCTTAATAATCTCTCCGGGTCATGCAAACTCTGTTCATATTTGCCCCTATGCTTTGGTGAAATACAAGTGATGGACTCATAGATAGTTTTGTGCATCATGCTACACCCCTGACCACCTCAATCATTCGTTATTTACTGGCTGTCCTACAGACCTGGCCTCCATCTTGTCCTTCTTGCATTGCTTAATTTTTTTCTATTCCTTTATTTTAATGTGACAGTTTTTCGAGATTTGTATTATGCATTTTCTCTTCATTAAAACTTTAAAAACAATGTATTATGTTGATTAGGTTCTGTGACATAATGCAACAATGTTTAAATTAAAGGAACAATCAAAGAGATAGAGATAGATAGATAGACAGATAGATAGATATATAGATAGATAGATAGACAGACAGACATACATTGAAGGGATTTTCCTGCAGAGTAAGATATAGTGCTCCCACTGTTAGTATATTATGAATAATGATATTTTAAATGAAAATGCACTTTTGTCTATGGAGACCTTTTGGTGATTTCACAAACATGCATTTTAAATAAAAAACACATTTGCACTGAAGTTACTGTGAATAAAGTATCTCCAAGAGGTGGGAGTATACCCTGATTTTAAATGGGCATTTACCCCACTGGATGCTAGAGATGTATCCAATGTACTGGATTACATTGTAGATGAGACCTCAAGCATCCAAGGGGTTATTGTTATAAATATTATGTAGAGTTTCTTTTTTTGCCCCACAACTGCTCCACTGTATTTTCATACATATTCCCAGTGTTGTTAAGTAACTAAACTCTTTATCTCTTAAGAACTGGTTCGAAAGACCTTGCTGTCAGCATTTGTCATATCAGCTTTGTGATGGTCTCCAGGTACATAGAAAATCAATGTTAAACACAAACACATGATTTATTACCTTTGAGGCTTGCCTGTCAAGTCATGAAAATACTGTAGGCAGTTTTTACATTACATTTCTTTCTCCCCAGATAATGCCACTTTTATCTAAAATAAATGACCAACCCATAGATGTGATTTTCATAAATAATCTCTGCACACCATTAGCAAAGCTCCACATGATGTGTTTCTCAGCACCCAATTTCAGGCTTATTAGTTGTCTGAACAGCTTAATGCAGTAAAGTATGTACTTTGTCAAATCGCCTTAAAGTTTCACAATCAGAATTTTACCTCTCCTTAGAGGATTATGTTCAGATTTAGGAGGCAATAGAAGTAATTGTTTATCTTTTTCTGATCGAGTTTTTAAGTGAGGTAAGTCATAAAGCTTCAAGTCAGAAAAAGTTAAGAGAAAACAAAATTGCACTGTTTGAAATGTTTCAATTTTTCACAAGTCTACTAATTACCATAGAACTATATATACCATGTCTACCATTCCAGTCTTGTTCTTGCCACGACTCATTTGTTCTGTGGAACTCCTTGTATCTCTTCAAGAAACCCACAACACCAACTTCCTTCTTAAGTGACACTGGCACATATTTCAGCATGGTGCAACACATGACTGCAAAACATTGTGCAAAACAAAAGGGTAGAATGATTTCAAAAGAGAAATAAAAAGTACAGTCGACAATGTGTCAGATGTGTATGGATTGTAGTGGTGGTGGGGGACTAGTGTGGTGTGACTGATGTATGTATATATAATTCCCAAAGCAGTTTTTATCATTGTCATGTTTGTCAATTGTAAGCTACCTTCTTTTCAGATTACTTATGGTCATAGCAGTGGTCCCAAGTGTGGTAGATGGTGGCAACCCTTCTTCGCATCCCTTCTCAATTGTGATGCTTTTAATACATCTGTCACGTGTGGTTTCTGCTACCTGATACTCAGATGGTATGAGATGTTGTTTTTTTTTAAGAATGTTAGTATCACAGTGCCTGTGATCCTCCTGTTACTCTCATTTGTGGTACGCTCTGATTCGCTGAGTTGGTTTGGCCCGCCCCTGGTGACCTTTTTATGCCTGGCCATGACACCTGTCAGATGCCCTTTCGTGGTGTTTCTGAGCCAGTATTGCTGTTGCTGTGTTCCGGATTTCTGTGTACTGATTTGGCCTGTCCTGACTACACTCCAGTGTTCCTGCTCGTGATTGACCTGGCTTGTCTGAGGACCTCCTCCGTGTTTCGACCCGACCTGGCTGACTTCCTGCTCCGTGATCTGCAACCGGCCTGTTCCAGTGACCTGCTTGTTCCTGTTGTCGCCGCCACAACATTCTTACTTCTGCTGCTGCTGTTTGCCAAGCTGCAGAGTGACCAACTTCACCCTTGATGTGCTTAAGTTCAGTGCAGAGTATCCGTGCTGGTTTGCAGAGCTGTGCTTCCTTCATTGAGCCTCCGTACGCTTGCAGAGCTACTCCACTATACTGAGCCTTATATCGGTAAAAGTGCATTTTAACCCTTGCAGTGCTGCCTCATCCTCGCAAAGCCTTCTTTCCCCGGTATAGAGCCTTAACCAGTTGTGCTACGTCTACTGAGTCGGCCGCTTGTGTGGGACGGCGACTCATACGATCTAGCTGCAGAGTAGACACGTTAAGTCGGATCCGGTAGGGCCCCATTGGCTCTGGGTCTTACGTTTGTTTACCGGCGGACACCTGTTGTGGCTTAAGGCTCAAGCTGTGCAGCAAAGGGTAGGCTCAAAGCTCTGGCAGGTTCTCATTGGTATACGCCCGTGGGGGCTATTGGCTCAACTACCTCTGTCTGTTGGTCTCCGTTTATACGCCCGTGGGGGCTATTTGCCAGCTCTTCAAGCATATCAAGCTATATTGTGGTTATGCCCATGGGGGCTACCGACTCATGCACTTGCAGATTCAGTTGTCTCCTTGGTTACGCCAGCGGGGGCTATTTTGGGTCACTGTTCTGCTGATTCTACCACTGGTCACAGATTTCCTAGCAGCAATCTTACCTTAAGAACTCTAAGTGTTGCCTACATCTATGCTTTACCTCCTATCACCACCTTGGGCGTGCCAAACTCCACAGCAGAGATGGACTGCTTAATGCATTTAACCCGTTTGTGTCTAAATTGCTATTGACTGTTCTGAGACAGTAAATGTGTACCCTGATTCTGTATATTGGGCCTGTGGGGGCATATCTGTCCATATATTGCTATTTTTTGTGTTGCCTGTAGAGGGCGATCGTTTGCCTTATTTCTTATTTAATAAACTGTGTTTGATTTTACCTACTGGTCTGAGTGTCTTAAAAAAACGTTACAGTACGAAAGGGCCATGACCTCAGACAGTAAAGGTGAAAGTAACACACAAAACATCCACTGGAGAATGGATGTCCATGAGCAGCGCCTGGACCAATTGGCACTGGCATTACAAACCTTACTTGAGCGTACGTACAACTTGACAAGCCTAATCTGAATCCGGTGGTCTCCCCAGCCATGACACCGGATAATCTGCCTGTAGCCCCTCCTACCACTACCAGAGGCTTAACGGCGGCGGCGCCGTTACCATTGAGATATGATGGTGAACCTTCACAATGCAGGGGCTTTATTAATCAGTTGGAGATATTTTTGGAATTGACGCCCCAGGCATTTCCTAACGACCGGAGTAAGGTCGGATTCATGATATCACTGTTGACGGGCAAGGCATTGGCTTTGGCGAATCCCTTGTGGGAGAATGCCAAACCTTGCACTCTGAACTTTAACGAGTTTGTAAGAAAGTTCCACCAAGTGTTCAAGGTTCCTGGCAGGACTGCCTCTGCTGCCAAAAGGTTAATGGAGATACAGCAGGGCGAACGCACTCTTGGCGACTATGCTATCGAATTTCGGACCTTGGCAGCAGAGGTGGGCTGGAACAATGAGGCTTTAGTTGCAGCCTTTGCTCAGGGTCTTTCCGAACAGATTAAGGATGAAATAGCTGCTCGAGATGTACCTAGTGATCTGGATGAGTATATTGACTACGTCATGCTCATTGATTCCCGCATCCGTGAGAGACGGTTGGCTAAGAGGTCGAGATCCAGAAACTATGGCCAGGGCAGTCTTTTTAACCCACCCTCACCACCCTTTCCTCCTGAACGCCCAGCCGAGGTGGCAGAGCCAATGCAGCTGGGGTTCACTAGACTCACTAAGGAGGAGAGGTCGTACCGTAGGAAGCAAGGCCTATGCTTATACTGTGGCAAACCTGGGCACCTTTTACGTACTTGTCCAGTACGGCCGGGAAACGGACGCACCTAGGGTACCTTGGGGGACAGGCCCTAGGTGGCGTACAACAGTCCCTAGATCCAAGTAATGTTAAACCCACCATCCAGGTGGTATTCTCTTGGGCTGACATGGTCGTGGAGGTTCTGACACTGGTGGATTCTGGTGCAGCCGGGTACTTTATGGACCAATCTTTTGCCGAATTGCACAGTTTTCCGTTATGCAAAAAGGAATCTCCCTTGGCAATTGAAGCCATCGATGGCAGACCTTTGGAACCTGCATTTATTACTATGGAAACGATTCCTATCACGATGTCGGTTGGGGCTCTCCACAAAGAGAAAGTACGGTTCCAAATTATTCGCTCTCCTCACCATGCAGTCATTTTGGGGTTCCCGTGGTTACTCCTACATAATCCTCAATTTGATTGGCAAAAATGTGAGGTTAATTCCTGGTCTGAATACTGTACTGAGAACTGTCTATCGCTCCCTGTTAAGATTATGTGTACCTCCCCCTCTGTGCCAGCTGAATATGGGGAATTCAGTGAAGTATTCAGCAAGGGAGAGGCCAGCGCATTGCCCGAGCATAGACCCTATGATTGCGCTGTTGATCTACCGCCAGGTGTGGCGCCCCCTAGAGGCCGCACTTATCCACTGTCATGTGAAGAGAACAGGGCTATGGAGGAATACATTGAAGACGCCCTCAGGAGGGGAATTATTTGCAAGTCTACCTCCCCAGCTGGAGCCGGATTCTTCTTTGTAAAGAAGAAAAATGGCGAACTCAGGCCATGTATTGATTACCGGGGGCTTAATAAGCTGATGCCTAAGAATGCCTACCCTATTCCACTCATTACCGAATTGTTTGACAGGTTAAAGGGCTCTTCTATTTTCACTAAACTTGATTTGCGGGCTGCTTACAATCTGATCAGAATTAAGGAGGGTGATGAGTGGAAAATGGCATTTAATACCAGAACAGAGCACTACGAATATCTGGTGATGCCGTTTGGCCTATGTAATGCACCTGCGGTGTTCCAGGAATTTATTAATGACATCCTGCGTGACATGCTTCAGTCCTGTGTGGTGGTATATCTGGACGATATATTGATTCACTCTGCCAAACTCACCCAACATATTAAGGATGTCTCGGAAGTCTTGCTTCGACTTCCTAAAAATAAACTATTTTGTAAACTAGAAAAATGCGAATTCCATACGTCTCAAGTACCATTCTTGGGGTTCGTAATCTCTAAAGATGGCATTGCTATGGACCAAGATAAGTTGGCAGCAGTCCTGCAATGGCCTCGCCCTAAGGGGTTAAAAGCTATTCAGCGATTTTTGGGCTTTGCCAACTATTATAGAAAGTTCATCCAGAACTTTTCAACGATTGTGAAACCTTTGTCTGATTTGACACATAAGGGCGCTACTCCCTCTCAGTGGTCCGAGGCAGCTGAAAATACGTTTGAGACCTTGAAATCTGCCTTTGCGTCTTCTCAAGTGCTGTCCCATCCCAATCCTTCCCTGCCATTTACGTTGGAAGTTGACGCCTCGGAGGTTGGAGTTGGGGCAGTGCTCTCCCAACATCCTGTCGGAGGGGGCACCTTGAGACCCTGCAGGTTCTTCTCTAAGAAATTGTCCAATGCACAGAGCCACTATGAGATTGGCGACAGGGAGCTACTGGCCATTATTCTGGCACTTAAAGAATGGCGCCACCTGTTGGAAGGCACTAAGACCCCAGTATTAATCCTTACTGATCACAAGAATTTGACATATCTCTCTGAAGCTAAGAGACTGTCTTCATGACAAGCTAGGTGGGCACTCTTTTTGTCCCGGTTTAATTTCGTAGTGTCTTACCTTCCGGGCTCTAAGAACGTTAGGGCAGACGCTTTGTCCAGACAGTTCGCGTCGGACACTGAGAGGGAAGAAGAACCAGTACCTATCATTCAGCCAGATCGTATTCTGGCTACTATTCGTACTAGTATAACTTCGCCACTGGGGGAGGAGATTTTGGCCTCTCAATCAAGGGCTCCACCGGAAACCCCAGTTGGCAAGTGTTTTGTGGATGAGCCATTCCGTACCCGTCTATTGGAGACATACTATTCTTCGAAAGCGGCTGGGCATATCGGTAGGGATCAACTTATATGGTCTCTTTCACAATTATTCTGGTGGCCCACTCTCAGAGCCGATTGTTCCGCTTTTACTGCCGCTTGTGCCACCTGTGCCCGTGCCAAGACCCCCAGACATCTCCCAGTGGGCTTGCTCCAACCGGTGCCTAATGGAGAACGTCCATGGTCTCATATATACATTGACTTTTTGGGAGAGTTGCCAGCCTCTAGGGGATATACGTTTATTCTCATGGTGGTAGATAGGTTCTCTAAGATGGCTAATTTCGTGCCCCTCAATGGTCTTCCATCGGCTCAGGAATTGACGGTAGTCTTTGCTAGAGAGGTGTTTCGCTTGCACGGGGTACCCAGAGTGATTGTCTCCGATCGTGGGAGCCAGTTCGTGTCCAGGTTTTGGAGGGCATTCTGTGGCCAGATGGGCATCCAATTGTCCTTCTCCTCCGCCTACCATCCACAGACCAACGGAGCTGCTGAGCGTGCCAGTCAGGGACTGGAGCAGTTCCTGCACTGTTTTGTAACTGATCATCATGACAATTGGGCCGACCTGTTGCCGTGGGCAGAGTTTGCTAGGAATTGTGTAGTCAATTCATCGTCCGGGAGCTCCCCGTTTCTAATTAATTACGGGTTCCAGCCGTGCCTGCTCCTGGACTCGTTTCAGTCACAACAGATTCTTGCCTTGGATGAGCATATGGCGCAACTCCGCTCCATGTGGGCACAGGTTCAGAGGTCCCTCAGTCAGTCATTCCAGCGACATCAGTGGCATGCCAATCGTAGACGGCTGCCAGCGGTCTCATTCCAGGTTGGGGACAGAGTATGGCTCTCCTCCAGGAACCTCAATCTGCAGGTACCTTCCAATAAGTTGGCTCCCCGGTTTATTGGTCCCTTTAAAATCATCCGCAAGATTAATCCTGTCACTTATGCACTGGAACTCCCAGCTTCTATGCATATTCATAATGTGTTCCATGTGTCTCTTTTGAAACCCTTAGTTTGCAACCGCTACACTTCCACTCCAGTAATTCCTTGGCCGGTGGACGTTCAGGGCCAAGAGGAATACGAGGTCCAGAGCATCATTGATTCTAGGAGACTTAGAGGGAAGTTGCAATATTTGGTCCACTGGAAGGGTTATGGCCCTGAGGAACATTTTTGGGTTGACCAAAAGGACCTCCATGAGCCCAGACTTTTGCGCAACTTCCACTCTAAATATCCTCAGAAATCTAAACCTCCTGCAGGGAGAGGGGGTCTTTGAGAGGGGGGTACTATCACAGTGCCTGTGATCCTCCTGTCACTCTCGTGTTTGGTACGCTCTGATTGAGTTGGTTTGGCCCGCCCCTGGTGACCTTTTTATGCCTGGCCATGACACCTGTCAGATGCCCTTTCGTGGTGTTTCTGAGCCAGTATTGCTGTTGCTGTGTTCCTGTGTTCCGGATTCCTGTGTACCGATTTGGCCTGTCCTGACTACGCTCCAGTGTTCCTGCTCATTATTGACCCAGCTTGTCTGAGGACCTCCTCCGTGTTTGGACCCGACCTGGCTGACTTCCTGCTCCGTGATCTGCAACCGGCCTGTTCCAGTGACCTGCTTGTTCCTGTTGTCGCCGCCACTACATTCTTACTTCCGCTGCTGCTGTTTGCCAAGCTGCAGAGTGACCAACTTCACCCTTGATGTGCTTAAGTTCAGTGCAGAGTATCCGTGCTGGTTTGCAGAGCTGTGCTTCCTTCATTGAGCCTCCGTACGCTTGCAGAGCTACTCCACTATACTGAGCCTTATTTCGGTAAAAGTGCATTTTAACCCTTGCAGTGCTGCCTCATCCTTCCAGAGCCTTCTTTCCCCAGTATAGAGCCTTAACCAGTTGTGCTACGTCTGCTGTGTCGGCCGCTTGTGTGGGACGGCGACTCATACGATCTAGCTGCAGAGTAGACACGTTAAGTCGGATCTGGTAGGGCGCCATTGGCTCTGGGTCTTACGTTTGTTTACCAGCGGACACCCATTGTGGCTTAAGGCTCAAGCTGTGCAGCAAAGGGTAGGCTCAAAGCTCTGGCAGGTTCTCGTTGGTATACGCCCGTGGGGGCTATTGGCTCAACTACCTCTGTCTGTTGGTCTCCGTTTATACGCCCGTGGGGGCTATTTGCCAGCTCTTGCATATCAAGCTATATTGTGGTTATGCCCTTGGGGGCTACCGACTCACGCACTTGCAGATTCAGTTGTCTCCTTGGTTACGCCAGCGGGGGCTATTTTGGGTCACTGTTCTGCTGATTCTACCACTGGTCACAGATTTCCTAGCAGCAATCTTACCTTAAGAACTCTAAGTATTGCCTACATCTATGCTTTACCTCCTATCACCACCTTGGGCGTGCCAAACTCCACAGCAGAGATGGACTGCTTAATGCATTTAACCCGTTTGTGTCTAAATTGCTATTGCCTGTTCTGAGACAGTATATGTGTACCCTGATTCTGTATGTTGGGCCTGTGGGGGCATATCTGTCCATATATTGCTATTATTTGTGTTGCCTATAGAGGGCGATCGCTTGCCTTATTTCTTATTTAATAAACTGTGTTTGATTTTACCTACTGGTCTGAGTGTCTTAAAAAAACGTTACAGTTAGTCTCCCAACATTGCTGCTTGATAGCCGAGTCCTGCGGTCATTCATAATTTAATCAGGTGCACTGAAAACCTGCTCAGACTCAACTCTTGCTGGAAAGCAACTAAGGGTTTCCCCTGCAGTAGGTGTGAATACTGGCCACACACATGCTTTGTTTGCCAGTAATGGAGTAATTGTTTCTGTCTAGAATGTAGCTATCCTGCAAGTACGCAGAAACCATTTTACATGCAGAGAGACCACTCCAAGGAGCTACATGGTGTTCCTGTGTGTCAGTTACCAAACCATACTCAGGGAGCAAGTCCCAAAGAGATGAGCTGCCGCCAGTGCCACCACCACTGATGTTGGATTTTTTGATGCCCCTGAGACCCATGTATTGCCTGTGTTCACAGAGGGATGTTCTGGTTTATGATGTAGATGTTCCTGCTGCTGGCTGAACTTTTTCACTATGCTTTTGTGCCCTAATGTTCTCCCTTTCATCCTCCACAATGCAACCCTCCACTCAATCAATAAGCATATATCGATATTCCTTGACAGAATCCAATTTGTCAAAGAAATGCTGGTTGCTGATCGTCATGACTCCTTGTTGTGACAAACTGCTGATGGCGCTTTGGTTGAAATTATAAAATTTTTGTTTAAATTGGGGTCCAGCAAAGTGGCAAGAATGTATTTGTCATTGATTTTAACCCCTTAATGACAGGGTTTTTTTCCATTATAGTGAATGACTTCCTGGACTTACCAGGTAAGTCGTCTGTCACTAAGGGGTTAATGAACACTATGCAAGGATCTTGTTCAATGTGCTCTAAAATGTCCTTGACTAGGAGGTGAATGTGTTATTAGTAAGATTCCTTAGCTATGTTCCTCATTTTTTTCTGTAGTAAAATATAACAGTTGTAGAATTTCACTAATTCCTGCCCTTATGAGACTTACTAGCATGGTTGCCTCCTCAAATGGTTTCAGTAGCTCACATACCTCGCACATTAGTTGCCATTGGCCAGATGACAAAGAGGCTCATTCTAAAGCCTTCCAGTTTTGCATGGTGTACTAGCTAATGGCCATTATCTGCTTGTACAAATGCTCTAGCATATACAGTGTAGAATTCCACCTGGTAGGGACCTCCATTTTCAGCCATTTTATGGGGCAGATTGTCACTCTTTGATATGGAATATAGAATTCTGCATGAACTGTAGGAGGGACTAAAATGGGCACATATTTTGCAGGCTGTATTAAACATCTCTCTGAGGGTTTTGGATTATGCCAGGAATCTAGTCACAACTAAATTTAGCACCTGGGCAAAGCAGGGCACATGCAACATATCACCTATTCTCAAAGAAGCAATTATGTTGGAGCCGTTATCAGCAGACACAAAACCAGTTTTCTCTATCACCTACTCTAGTTTACTTAAAATATATATGGCTTTGTGGCACAGTCTCTCATATCTCTGCATGTGTAAAGTAGCATGCCTATGGTATGGGCTATCCTACTACAGCCTTTTAGTCACACTGCAAGAACCAGAGGCACGATTACTGGCTGTCACCTGATGCTGTAATTTAGTGTTGCCCATTGGTCGTGGTGGGAGGGAAACCCAGTGAGCAGTCACAGCCATATAGTAAGTGCTCTGCCCACTTGTCCACATTTCGGTTGTCAGGTGGAATTTCTTGCTGTACACACTGTCCAGTCCTTTTCTCACCACACTAACCACTTGCTTGTATAAGTCAGACACTGCATTCCTAGAAAAAATAACTGAGGCTTGGCATATGTCAGTGTGGAGTTACACATGATATAATTTCTTGGAAACTTTGGTTTTCTACAAAAGAATAAGGCAGCATGCCCACTACCAAAGTCTTGGCACTCTTGTCATTCCACAGGTGTACTTTGGGATTGTTTTTATGAAGTTTTTTTTCTCCTTCCCAGGAACACAGTCAGTGTGGGTACATGGCAGAAGAACCCTGTGACTTTATTGCTTGAACAACATGACTAGAGGAGTTGGTGGAGGTAGAGGCAGCATGTGTGGGCAGTCTGTGATTCTTGCCATCATCTACAGCAAACACAGAGTCATCATACTCCTATACAGCAGGAGCCATATGTGTTATTTGGAATGAACTAACTGTTGGCAGTGGCACACTCTCTGACACATCAATAACATCACTAATTCTGTTATCTGTCTCAGAGCTCTGGGAACGTTTTAGAGTGCTTCTGCTGCTGCTAGTTGTGTCACCTCTGACCTGCTGGTAATGTGTCTCCCAGTCAGACCTGTGGTTGTGTTTCAGGTGGGATCTCATAGATGAAGTGACTAGGTGTGAGCCTGCTTCCCCCTGCTCAAGTGCTTTTTGCACAGACAAGACATAGCAGCATGCTTAGCTTGTGAATCCTGAGTGAAGTATCTCCATATTGTGAACTTCATGGACTGCAGGATTCCTATTACTACCAGGGCTTGATGCAATTCTGCTGCTACTACTACTAGGTGTCAAAGGTGAAGCACTTTCAGCAGCAGCAGAGGCTCTCATCATAAGGTTGTGGATATTAATAACCCGTGTTGTTGGTTACTCAACACAAGCGTGTGTGTCTGAGTGAGACTTGGAAGCGGTGATTATGCCAATAATGACTGACAGGATGACTGTGTACTTTTTGCCATCTTTGCTTGTCCAGGGTCAGAGTTTCCAATGTTTTTCTCAAACTGTTTATAGACTGGCACAGTGCTCCTTTTTTCAGTGGTGGAAGACTGAGCCTTTGCCTTTCTGCTAACTTTCTGGCCATGTCAGCATCTCTCTCACACTCAACTTCATCTTTATCTGAAAAAGAGGAGGATGCTGGTCTGATATATTCTAGATTTACATCATAATTATCATTAGTAATGAAGTCATCCTCAGCATCACCCACCGCTTCTTTCCTGTTACTTTTATATTCTTCTAGGCATATAGAGGTCTCAGTCAATTTCTTTTTACTATTTCCCTTTGATGGATTTTCACAACATTCACTTTCACTTACAGCTTCATCTGTATCTGCAGAAGAGGAGGATGCTGGATGGATATATTCTAGATCTACATCATCATCAACAGACATCATTAGGTCATACACAGCATCATCCACCACTTCTTGCCCACTACCCTTATATTCCTCTAAGCTTTTAGAAGTGTCAAACAATTTATTTTTGCTTTTACTTTCACAAAGTTTGCTACTACTTTGAGGACAGGTGGTTTGGTGTTTGTTTGTCTCACTGTCAGATGCAGCAGATGGTCCAGCTGCTACACCTTCCTCCATTATGCCATTGCCATCATCACCACTAGAATGCGACTCGTTGTCATTGTCAATGTTCTTCTTATTTATTTTTTTTGTACTGGCACTGGTGGTGGTTTAACTTTTGGTGGGACCTTGACAAACTGCATCCTCCCCGAGAGGAAAGGAATCATCATCCTTTATTGCACATGCTGCAGAAACCATGGCTGCAGTCAGTTTTTGAACTACCACTTTACTCGCACATCCCTGCATGGCTTCACCTTCTCCCTCCCTGTTGTGCATCTGTAGAACAGACTAAAAACACACACAGTATTTGAGTAAAGTACAAAACAGAACTGACAGAGTGTGATGTCTTGCCTTGGCCCTCAACAAAATTCTCAGTCTTGACTGTTATCTATCAAGTCTGCCTCAGTCACACAGCTCACATCGTGGTTCCAGTCAGCTGTCTATCACCTAGTATATTTATATATTTATTTTTTTACAGTTGTCTACCCTGTCTTATCACTGTCCAAATAAAAAAAAATAACAAACATCAACAACTTATTTCCATAGACTTCCCCAGCACAGAGAAAATAACAGCAACATCAGCAAGTAAATTGCTTGGACCACAGCTGCTTGTGTCTTTCATATCAAATCAGTCAGACTGTCACGGTTTTTGAAGACTCTCAGACTTAAGGTTTGGTAAAATAACTTAACTTTATTAAAAGTTAAAGGCAGTCCCCGTAGGGTAAATATACACAACAATACAACAGTAATAGAACATACAATAGGTTCTACCGGCCTTGCCTAAATATCGGGCAAGGCAACCCAAGTGACAGTTTTAATGACAGGCTCTACCGGCCTTGCCTATACCGGGTAAGGCAACCATGAGATGACGTATACCGGTTCTACCGACCTTACCAATACCAGGCAAGGCAGCCCGATGGAATGATGAATGTAGGCTCTACCGGCCCTGCCAATACCGGGTAAGGCAACCTTAAAGATGGTGAATTACAAGGTTCTACCGGCCTTACCAATACAGGCAGGGCAGCCCAAAGGAGTACTGTAGTAGGCTTTACCGGCCCTGCCAATACCGGGTGAGGCAACCTACAGGATGGTATCGTCAAGGTTCTACCGACCTCACCAATACCGGGCAGGGCAGCCTGAGCAAGTAGACCAGCTGTCAGGTGACTGAGACAGCAGAGAGCATAAGTATAGAGGTCTTAATCAGCAGAAGTCTATAGCCAGGGATAATCAGACAACTGCAAGGAAGTGGACAGCGACTGACCACAGTACTGGATGTTCAGGAGCAAACCAACGTCCGCATGTTGGGACTAATGGTAAATAGCGCCACCAGGTTTAATGGATAAAACCAGAGACCGCACGCTGGAACCAACAACGTATATCGCAACCAGGTTTAGTGGAGCAAACCAGCGTCCGCACGCTGGAGCCAACAAGTATCTCGCAACCAGTTAGTGGAGTAAACCAGCGTCCGCACGCTGGGACCAACAATGTATATCGCAACCAGGTTTAGTGGGGCAAACCAGCGTCCGCACGCTGGAGCCAACAAAGTATCTCGCAACCAGTTTAGTGGAGTAAACCAGCGTCCACACGCTGGGACCAACAATGTATATCGCAACCAGGTTTAGTGGAGTAAACCAGCGTCCGCACGCTGGAACCAACAATGTATACCGCAACCAGGTTAGTGGAGTAAACCAGTGTCCGCACGCTGTAACCAACAATGTGTATGCAATAGCGAGGAGAACAATGTCGCCGGAGCGACAGCTGGAGCGCGAGACTCAGGAACTCGTACAGGTTAACCCGCACGGTGCTGGAGCACAGGGTCCCCGGAATACAGGCACACAGGAACGTTGGAACACTGGAACACCGGAACGTTAGCATACAGAAGCACTGGAACGCTGGAGCACCGGAACATTAATGTACAGGAACACTGGAACACTGGAACACCGGAACGTTAACGTACAGGAACACTGGAACACCGGAACGTAGCATACAGGAACACTGGAAACAGGCCCAGAGATCTGACAAGCAGGTCAGGCAGAGTGGAGTCAGAAACACCACGAAAGGGCAACCTGGAAGTGCTCAACCTGGGTTTAAAAAGGCTGTGTGAGGAGGGCTAATGACAGACAGCCAATCACGAATGCTCAGCAAGTGACAGACACAGAGCAGCACGAATCACGGGCACCGTGATACAGACACAATGATGGGGTATTTGGGGTCAACCTCCTTTGCTCCCTTCACACACCCTCAGCATAGGGATAATAAGAGCCAGATCAGCAAGGAAATTGGACCACAGCTGCCTGGGGTATTTAGAGTCAACCTCCTTTCTCCCTTCTTCTCCCCCAGAGTGCCCCCACACTCCCCTAATACAAGGAACAAATGTCCTACCTATAAGACTCCCTAAACTAAACTTCAGCTCCACTTTATTTACCTATCTTCTCTAGCTCAAAATATGCTGCTCTCTCTTTCTCTCTCAAAACACAGAATGGCTTTCTGTGACAGTCTGAAACCCTTTTATATGTCTGCAGGAAAGGAAGCAAAAACTGCCATATGGTAGGAAGAAATTCAATCTTCCCACTTGATTTCAATGCAGTGAGCCAGGCAAAAAAAAAAAAAACGGGAAAAACTGCACTTTTCACTGGAAAGTGCCATTTTTCGCCTATTTTGGTTTCAGGTGAACATTTTTGCCCAACCCTAGACAGTAGGTAATAAAACAGCCTTAAATTTCTTGGTAATGCCCTGTCCACCAGCCAGCCCCACAGCAAAACTGCCTAAAGCAAAAGTGTCCCTCTGTGGCCATTTTGAATTCTTGGGAGGTATGCTCTAGAACCAAAGGGGTTAAAAGTCAATGGAAAAAAATTGGTTTACACTAAAGTTGCAACTGTGCATGTGGACCATAATCTAATCACATTTTCTCAAATGTGCAAATCTATGTTCGTAAGAACTAAGTTGTAAAGGACACAGCTCCACTGTGGTAAAAACATCTTCACAATGCATTGGAGACGCCTCTAGCATTCAAGGGGTTAAATAGGATACTGTGAAAGAAGAATTATTTAGTTTCTTTACTTTGTGGAGTTCACAAGTGCACAGATAAATCAGAACATTTGACTGAGATGGCATAGCAGAGTAATATTAATGGGCACCATTACAACCCATGGGCTGTTCTGACAACAACAGTATATCATATGTCTGGACTACTCACAGGCAAACTGAGGTCAGTGCAGCTTGATTAATAATAATAGCTTTGAATAATGCACAATGGCTCCAGTGGTAAAGGTTATGGCAGTCAGATTATTAAATATGAGTGGATGTTATTTCAGATCTGTTAACGTAATGAGAATTTCATGTAGGCACATCCTAATGAGATGAAAATACAGTCAAACATGAATTGTCACACACAATTCATGTGTAAACCCTCTATTCCCACTTCCCTGACCTCCAAATGCTGAGAAATTACTACTTTTATTTATTGAGTATGTGATACCAGCAGCATTTGGTGCAAATAAATCAGGTCCTTGTTAGTGTAATATGCAGTGCTTGATTTATATCTCAAATACCTTGAAGCAAAGCACCCAAAGTACTCTTAGTTCTGCCCAGAAAACTCCACCACTAACTCCATCCACTATTCAGTGGCACATGAAATACCCTTACTTATTTTTTATTTAGTAAATGTTTTACAAGGAAGAATACATTGGGGAAGATTCACTAAGCTGCGATAAAGTGGAGATGACTTCTCCAGTTTATCACTTCTCCAATTCCTATGTTATTCTATGGAGCCTAAACACTAAGATTTCTTCAACTCTGAAGATCTTAGTGAATCGGCTTCATAGAATGACATAGGAACTGGAGAAGTCATCTCCACTTTATCCCCTCTTTATAACCGCTTAGTGAATCTTCTCCATTGAGATTTCTCTTGTTTTCAAGTATGTCCTGCATAGTTTTCAGAAATGGGTCACATAATCATTATATATACATACACACATAAATATACATACATATTAAAAAAATACATACAGTTACATACTGTTTTTAGATATAAAGAAGCATTTATTTTTAAGGATTTTAGACTGGGAGAAGATCTGATTATTTCAGGCGGTTTATTCAGGCTTCTGGAGCTCTGAAGGAGAAGGCAGATAGTCCGCTTTCTTTCCTGTATTGTGGTATATGCAGTGAATTTTTAGCAGTGGAGCGAGGTTTTAGTTAGTATGGAGAGCTGGAGTGAGCATACTGCTCAGGTAGTTTGGTAGTTTTCCTGAGAATTGTTTGTGTACTAAGCAAGAAAGGTGAAGGGCATGTCTAGATTTAAGTGTTAGCCAATTTAGTTCTTTAAGCATATCACAGTGATGGGTAGTGTAATTAAATTGAAGGATAAAGTTGCATAATGAATTATACAGAGTGTCAAGTTTAGTAAGATGGATTCCTTTTGCAGTCTATGACTGGCAATAACATCTGTTGTACAATAAGTTTTCTCACCAGGAGACTTAAACAGGATCTGTTTTTAAAGAGCATACATATTTAAGGATACATTTTGCATGCTGATTTATCAATATGAAGACCAAAACTGAGGCTGGGGTCAAGCCACATACCAAGATATTTGCAGTAGTCCACTGGGCCCAAATTACAATTATACTCTGTTGCAATGGATATGTGGGTATCCTAGAGATTACACAGTTTTGTTTGTACCAAATAGCATTAAGACCATTATGTCTGTGTTTAATAACAGTTTGTTCTTTGCCATCCATCTTTCAACTTCATTGAAATCATGTTGTAATATGGCCTCAAGTTGTGATACATTTGAGTTTTTGCATAGATTATGGTGTTATCTGCATACATGTCCAAAAAAGAAGCTTTGTAAACTGTGGGCGTTTATAAAAAGAGAAAATAGAAGAGGGCCAAGAATGGAGCCTTGGGGAACCAAACTCGTTACTTTCAGCAGAAGGTAGTTTGTGTCAGCAACTGACACATACTGCATTCTGTCTGATAAATAGGTCCAGTTTAGAGAATTATTACCCAGTCCTGAGCTTTGGAGTTTGCTTTTAAGAATATTATGGTCTACTATATCAAAGGCCTTTGCAAAATCTAGTAAAATTGTTCCAGTGAGTTCACCATTTTCCATGCTAGTCTGGATATTATTGCATACTTTCAGAAGGGCAGTGACAATTGAGTGATGTGGACAAAACCTGATTGAAGGCTTGATTTACATCTCAAATGCCCTGAAGCAAAGCACCCAAGGTACTCTTAGCTCTGCCTAGAAAATTCCACCCCTAACTCCATCCACTTATGTTCAAAAGAAAATTATAGTAACTCTGAAGCAAACCAGCTACACCAAAGGGGAGAAATGCTGATATGAAAGGGGCTTTTAACCCTTTGAATGTTAGAAAGGAAACAAATGCATTTATTCACAGTGAACTGGAGACACTTCTAGAATTCAATGAGTTAAAATCCCCATTTACATCAATGTAAATAGTGGGAAATTTATTGGACTTCTATGGTGCAGTTGTTTGCCCAAATATTTCCACAGACAAGTACAAAGCACTTAGATGATTCCAACACAATGATCTGTAGTGCATTGGAAACCTCTCTAGCATGCAAGAGGTTAAATAATGGCCAATAAAAAGGTATACAAACTGCTAAATAAATCTTTAGCCATAAATCAGGACTGGGTGCATGATCAAGAGGCAATGTGACTGCTCTGGTCACATTAACACTTCAAAATGTGGACATGGCCATCACAGCTGAGGTACCCCTCACAACTTGGTGCTCTAGGCTAGTCCCCAACAAGGCCAAAATGTGTGTCGGGGTTAGCTGGTGTTCCCGTGCAGGAGGGGGGCTTATCCATCATTTTGGAACTGGACAGCCCTTTTGGGCGGCATTAGTCTAATATGTAGGTGGAAATTTCTCCTCTGTAATGGCACTAGAGAGCTAAAACATGATGCTTCTGAGCGGTGACTAACCGAAGACCAGACCATTGTGCTGTTGTTCATCCTCAGAAGTCTCTCACATTTTGTATGCTTATTTTGAATACTCTTAGGGAGTCTACCTAAGAGTGAAGGGTAATCCATACATGAACCCCTTGCTCTCAGTGCCTAAGGAATCCAGCTGCACCCTCCTGACGAGGCCCAACAAGGCCAAAATGTATGTCTTGGGTTAGCTGGTGTTCCCGTGCAGTTTAAACGCAGTTTATCTAAATCCTTCTGCAGAGAAAAAACATCCAGCTCTGTATGTATTCCCTTACATAGCTTAGTGTCATCAGCAAAGATTGAGACACTACTTTAAATTCCCACTTCTAGATAATTAATAAACAAATTAAAAAGCATTGGGCCCAGGACTGAGCCCTGCAGCACCCCACTTATATTTTTAGACTAATTTTAAAAGGTTCCATTTACAACAACCCTCTTCCATCTATCTATCTATCATTTAGCCAGTTCTCAATCCATGTACAGATAACACCGCACAAACCGAAGCCTTTTAATTTATGCAGATGTGAACTGTAGACAGTGACACTGACAGAAAAGGATAATAAAATTAAATTAAAATATATAAATACATTTGAAATTGACTAAGAGGTAACACAGACAGCAGAAGATTCGTCACCCGAGCTACACCTGAGAGTAAAAGTGACAGATTGAGACACAGGTCATATATTATGATATAGCTTCATACACTAATAGCTCTGTGGTATACTTTACTGTAATTATGTTCAACAAGCATGCTAAGAGCAGTGTAAGGGGAAAGGAGTAGGAGGAGTGCATGGATGTGTTGGTGGTAGCATAAGTCGTACTACAAAAACTGACTTTGGCCATAGTCGCTGCAGCTTATGCACTAAGTGATGATGATGATAATAATCCTATTAAACGTGAGAAGGACACTTGTAAAACTGATATGAAAAGTTCCTCCACCAATAGTAATACTAAACCTAAAGATGATGAGCAGACATATATGAGTGTTTTTGTCACAGTGAAGGATTTAGTAGTGGGACCAAGTGATGCACTAGTAATACTCTATCACAAACTAGTGGTCAGTCTTCTTTAAACCCCCCTAAAGAGAAAGGTGAAAATAAAATCTTTCAGGCAAAAAACATACAAAAATATTAAATAATTGGGGATGGGGAAGAAGGCAATGGATGCTGTTGCTGCTGACCTAATTGTTAATGTTGATGATTCTGCTTTAGAATAGGTCCCTCTACTGTTCTTCTCTTTTTCTTCAGATACAGATCAAGTGGAGAGTGAGAATGATGAGTATGTTGCCCAAAAAAATAGCTGAAAGGAAAAGGCTGTCTTCTGCCACTGGGATGGCGCAGTATCCTTGTTATACACTCTTTGAGAGATCATCTGGAAATTCTGAACAAGTAAAAATATACAATTTCAGTCATCATCAGTGTCACTACTTCAAAATTCAACCCCCACTCCATAAGTAAGCAGCAACACAGGCCAACAACCACAACCTTAGCTATGAATGCTTCTGCTGGTATTCAAAGTGCAAAGTCAATTAACAGTACCACTAGCATTATCAAAATATCTAGCCCCATTTTGTTATCTGTTTTCTGGAAAAAAACATGTGACTGGGGGAAAAGATGATTCACAGCTGAACACATTTTCATTCAGATCACACCTAAAGCACAACTATAGGCTTGATTGGTAGACACACCAGAATCAGGTCAGAGATGCCATTACTAGCAGCAGTAGAATCACTCCTAAAAGTGCACTGGACCAAGGGCCACATGGCAGTAGTACTGTCAATGTTTGAGGAAATGGGACATTTCCCTCTGTAAGAATAATATCCATGTCTCATGTTGCTGTTGTGCAAATGAAAACACAGAGGATAATGACTCTGAGTTGACAATAGTTATATAGTTACCACATCCAGCACCACTAGTCATGTTGTTAAAATAAATGAAGTTACACAGATACCGTATTCTATGCAGTCAACACATCCTTATTCGATTTTTAGAAAGAAATAAAAACTGCACAAAAAAATCCAAAAGTATACATGTGGAATGGCAAACTTCCCTAAATGTTGACGTTTGACATGCTTCCCTATTATTTTGTTGAATGTATTGCACCCTGCTGGCACATTCCAAGCCACAGATATTTTTCAAGGAGAGCTGTGAAAATGTTCTACAACCAGGATGTTATATTTATGGGCAAACAGACCCAGCCTGCTAATAATTTATTGAAGGCTTATCTAACAAAATTTATTTACAGCTCTTCACTTCTCCACTTTAGCAGCAGGAATTCTAATAGCCATAGAAAGCATAGTTGAAAAACCACAAAGCTCTCATGGGAAATACATTGGTTTTGGCAAAAAGTTAAGAATTGTATGTATGTTCTATGGGTGAGAATTTTTGTGGTAAAAGAAGAAAATTGTGTTTTTCTATAACAATTCATGTGAAGTAAATTAGGACTTTTTTGCCCATGTATATATGGCACGCTGCCTGGCTATGATGACTGGTTTAACAACAGCAGATCAATGTGGGAACAGGCAGCAAAAAAAATGTGATCAAGAATAAAACTATTGCAAGGAAGAGGCTGCTTTATAAGGGACCACGTGATCACAAGAGCCAGACTGAACACTGGATAATGCCACATCTCTGGCATAAGTTAATCTATGGACTATGACAGCACATCCCCCAAAGACCACATCTGGGGATCTTAAGAGAACTTAGAAAGGAAGCACAATGGAAGCACTGCATTAGACTATGAGCATGGGCATCAAAAGCAGGCACCCACTACCATTCTGGGTAAATTGCTTCCAATTGATTAGATATTGAAGGGTTCCATAAACTTTACAGGAGTCCAAGACATTATCAAAGACATATTCCTCATGATAATCCACAGGCACAGGAGGTGGATGTGCAGTGACAGAATGCACAAAATGGTTCTGGATACATGAAAATTAGGATAAATATGTAGGCTGCAAAGATTATCCAGCTGATGAGAGACAGGAGATACCTGGTGAAGAACTTGTCAAAAGGTTACTGAAGGTTAAAGAAGAACTTAATTCAAGATTGCATATTTCAACACTGTATTAAAAACTGCCTATGTGTCATGTTAGCCAAAATACCAGCAAATGTATAGTTAAGGAGATATTCATAATTATCATGTGCTAATATATGCTAATTGCAGTAACAGTGCAGTACCAGTGTTGTTTCATATGCTAAGCTTTTCAGTTATGTTTCTTATGTTAATTGATCCTTTTCAGTGATTTGTCATATGCTAGTGTAGGTATTCAGTGATGTTTCATATTCTAATTAAGCTCTTGCTGTACCAGGAAACGTTCCCTTTTCCCAGAAATATAAGTGAGAATATCTTCTAAACTATACATCTGCTGAAAGTTTGGTTGACATGACACATAGGAAGTTTTGAAGGAAGTTTGCAAATATGTTAAGAATATTCAATATTCAAGGTGATAGGTCCACTTTAATATTTCAACTAGATAGCCAAACTTAAAATTAAGTGTGGGAGTCCAGCGTTGGTCAGCAGATCATTTGTATCTAGTTTGAGAGGATAGAAGAGTAGTTCTTATTCTTTTCCAAAGATAAACCAGAAATGTGGCTCTTCCATCAGCAGCAGAAACAATAGTAACACCAGGATCCAAAAGGAGGACTCTAGGATTATAGTCCAGGGCTGGAAGGGAGAACAGACCAAATATGTTTCCTGGAAGGAATTAAAGGAAATCACTGCCAGGAGTAAAAGTTGAGTACAATCATCTAGTATTTGGTTACAATATGTCAAATATAATGTTCAAGATTTTGATTTACTCTGTCTTTCCACTGGGCTGTGGGTGATAGGCTGAAGAAAAAATTGAATTGGATGTCCAGGCATGGACAGAATGCCAACTTATTTGGAAAGGAATTATCTTTGCAACAAATATTGCACTTGCTAGAAATTTTCTTTATATATTGGTCAAAAACATAAAGTTGGAGTAATAGACCCTCAGTCAAGTAGGGATTGTACCTCAGGTCACAAGAAGCCATAAATTAAATCACAGCCTCCCAAGAGTATCTCACATGGATTCCTCAAACAAAACACATAAAGAACTCTATGGGTACCTGTATGTATGTTTTTCAAATAGCAACCCCAATAGGATAACACTCACCAGATGATGATGGTAACGTGAATATAATATAGCTGATATAGTCAGTCACTTCACAAATGTGCACAATATTTCCATGTTAACACAAAAATATGTAAAAACATATATATATTTAAAAATGTATAAAGTATGTAAATCATTAAAAGGATACCTGTTTAAAAAGGTTTATATATTATATATATATATATATATATATATATATATATATATAATATATATATATATATATATATATATATAAATAGCCTATAAAATAGTTTGTAACTACCCTGTCATGCGCAGTAGAGACTGCTGCGCTTGCTGCAGTCATACGCAGTAGAGACTGCCAATGACGCGGCTGATATGGAGCGGGGTGCTCCAAAGTATCAGCGTGGGCCGTGCAGTCTCTACTGTGCATGATTCGGCCTATATATTGTGTAACATATCCGCAATGTGATGAGATAAATTACAAATTGGATATCACAAGTAATTAAGCTCTTTATCGGAAATGTTTTCAAGTTTTGATTGCTCTTAAAATGTGTCACCCTATTAGAAATGAATATGCAATGTGTAGATATTTATAATTACCCAACGGAGTAGTAGACCTAAAAATACCTGATGTTTTCCTTTTGTCAACTATATTTTTGGGCCTACTCTGTGCTAGATATCCAAGAAGGCTTTTAGCCTTCTTGTAGGGAATTCTGGTTTTATCCATAATAACTCCAGCAAGTAACGGATCCTGTTTTAATAGGCACTAGTGATGAGCGAGCGTGCTCGGCCGATGCTCGGATCGGCTCGAGCATCGCTCTGCTCGGCACATGGCGGTACTCGTCGAGTACCGCCATGTGCTCGCCCGACATGTTCGGGTGAAGGGGATCTGTGCCGGAAGAGGCACAGATCCGAAGACGCTCCGCTGGACCACCAGGGACTGGAGGTACGGGGGCATTGCGGAGATGAAGGGGGCATTGCGGAGATGAAGGGGGACATTGTGGAAGAGGGGCATAGACTCTATGCCCCTCTTCCACAATGTCCCCCTTCATCTCCGCTATGCCCCTCTTCCACAATGTCCCCCTTCATCTCCGCTATGCCCCTCTTCCACAATGTCCCCCTTCATCTCCTATGCCATAGAGGAGATGAAGGGGGACATTGTGGAAGAGGGGCATAGCGGAGATGAAGGGGGACATTGTGGAAGAGGGGCATAGAGTCTATGCCCCTCTTCCACAATGTCCCCCTTCATCTCCGCTATGCCCCTCTTCCACAATGTCCCCCTTCATCTCCTCTATGGCATAGGAGATGAAGGGGGACATTGTGGAAGAGGGGCATAGCGGAGATGAAGGGGGACATTGACCAGGCACCCTCCGCTCATCAGAGCAGGGGGTGCCTGGTTTAATGCTCGAGTGCTCCCATGCTTTTCAATGGGGCTCGGGTGCTCGGCCGAGCACTCAAGCCTCAGGGGGTGCTCGGTCAGAGCACCCGAGCACCCGAGCATCGGGGTGCTCGCTCATCATTAATAGGCACCAATGTTTGTCTACTATTTTCTTGATATTAGTACAAGCCACATTAAACTGTGTTATTATGGCCAGTGGACTCCTTTTGCCAGTTATCTTGAGTTTCACTTTGAGCAGATCATTTCTTTTTAAGTTCCATGCTCTTTGGCATGCTGACTCTATTTTTGGTTCATATCCTTGTTCAGAAAATTGTTGTTTAAGCTCTGCACTTTGAAGCAGAAAATCACTGTCTCTACCGCAATTCCTACGGAGCCTATGAAACTGAACAAATGGGATATTATTCATCCACTTTTTGTAGTGACAGCTGTCTGCCTGAAGGTACTGATTTCTACACACTTCTTTCTTATATAAATGAGCTCTCAATTGTACTGTCCAGCATTCCCTTTAATGTTAGGTCCAAAAAGTTAATATTTTAAAAATTAACTTCTGAAGAAAAATTAAGGCCCATCAGCTTCAAATAAGCATTGTAAATCTTCCACACTACCCTTCCAGACTATTACAATGCCATCTATGTAACGGACATGGAAAAAAAGGCTGCTCCCCATCTCTCCAAGGGTCACACCGAGAGATCTTTCCAGAAGCCCATAAAGAGATTGGCATATGAGGGGACAAACCTGGTCCCCATGGCTATTATCCTAGTCTAAAAAGGAAGAATTCATGTTGGAATTCAAAGAAATGATGTTGTAGAATGAATCCACCGCATTCTAGGATAAGCTCACTTTGTTCGTTCAATAACCGTAAATCGTTTTCCAAAAAATACCTCACAGTCTGTAGTTCCAACACATGGTTGATACAGGTGTAAAGAGATGCAACATCTAGTGCTGCCCATATGTATCCTCCTCTCCATGTGATGGAACATCCTGAGAGTCCCTAATATAGGCTGGAAGTTGTGTAATGTATTTTTGGAGAATGAATATATAGGACCATGGCAATGAGGCACAGGAAGAAGCTGAAGGCAGCCCAAATGACAAGTACATGGAATTTTCATCCCAGCACACATATGACAGGAGGACACATATTCAGCAGTGTCAGAAATGGTGCCTGACTGCAAAACTTGCAGGAACAAATAATTTCACCTGAAGTATCTTGGGAATTCTGAGGTTGGGTTCTTAAAAATTTCAGTAAGAAAGGCTACTATGTGAGATGCTGGAACAATTGGTTCATCTGAGTCATATATGAATGCAGCAGGTTCATACTGGTGGGACAGGGCATCAGCTTTAAACTTTTTTGTACCGAATAAATAAAGGATTGTAAAATGAACCAACTAAAAAAACATTGTCCAGTGAGCTTGAAAATTATAGCAGTCCGAATAGATTGTAATAGGATGGGGAACCCCCTCTAGCAATTGGTGTCCATCAATTGTCTGTTGCTTATGTAATAATTAGTTTATGCAGGTGATAGTTTCAATGAAAAAAAATAACTTTTGCAGTGAGAGAGGAAACCCGAGACAAGATTGCTCCAGCTACACGTTCAGTAGTCTTTAATTGCAACATACAAGGTAACAGTGAATCAAGATAAATCAGGATAGGGCCTCAACAGAAGGTTTATTTTAAAGGGATAGTAATACTTCATTTTATCTTTATTTTATTTTGTAGGCATTAAAAAAACATGAAGAATAATATGTCTTATAGAGATATATTTACAAGCAAAGTTTCCCCTCCCGCCCTTTTTACCTAGTGTAAGCCATCTCTTCTCAGATGTGGAATGCAGTCCATAGACCAGACAGATAACAGAAGGGGACAATCTTCTTCCTATGAGAACAATGAAAGCCCTGCCCCCCTTGACAAGTTTTTCAGGTTTTTCCCTTATCTTAATTGAATATTGTCCCTCTCTGCAGTCTACCTGGGCACCTCCCTTCTGCTCTGGCTGAGCAGTGTTATATCAGTAAAAGGGGCGGGAGGGGGATACTTTGTCATTGAATTACTCTTGAACTACAACTCTGATAGAAGTGAAATAACATTCTCCAAAGTCCAAATACTATGATGATTAATTAGAGCTGCTTTTATTATGAAACATTACTATCCCTTTAAATGTAGTAAAAGTTGTCAGATCAATGTTTGTAATCAGCTCCTTTATGAATATTGGCAGCAATTGGCTGAATCATTTTAGAAAAATGAGTAGTAGTAGTTTGACAAGCCAATAAATCTTTGTATAGCTTTTACCCCCAAAAGCAAAGGCCAATGCTGAATAGCAGTTTCCTTAGCTGGATCCATAGAGAGTCCATTGACACATAGCCCAGGAAGAATAGAGAGGTCTGCTTGAATTCACACTTTTCAAGCTTCACATAAACAAGACAAGGCAAGACCTGATGCAACTGATTCTAATGCAGGGCCATTAATAGACAATAATATCATCTAGATAAACTACAACGTGACAAGTGAAGATGTCAGAAAATATCAATAACAAATGACTGAAAGACCGCAGGTGCATTACACATCCTGAAAGGTATTACCAGGAACTTATATTGCCCAAACCTGGCATTTCCATTTGTTACCTTCGCAAATGCAAATTAAATAATATGCCACACTCAGATCCAGATTAGTGATGTACTATGCACAACACAGTCTTTCTAATAATTCAGGTATCAAAGATAAAGGTATAAGTTTTTGTGGTTATTTTATTTAAGCCTTTAAAAATCCTGCTCCTATAGGTGAGAAGGATGGACAGGTAATACCATGGGCCAGATTGTCTGATATTGACTTCAAAAGCTTGAGTTCCAGAAACTGGCAAGGCATATATGTCTTACCCTTGAGATGCATAGTACCTCCAAATCAATGATGCATTCACAAAAGAGATGAGGAAGAAGAACGTCAGCCTTTTTCTTGCTAAAACATCTTTGAAGTCAGAAAGTGGTTTAGGAATGGTGCAAATCTCAGGGGGGGCCTGGTCAGAAGGAGACTGGATAACAGAGACAGTAACAGTGTAGGAACTGGTGGTCCTGGAAAAACCCTGCCAGTGGCCTAGCCAATAGTAGCAATATTCTGTTGAAGCCAGGGATATCCCAAAATAAGGGTAATGCAAGGAGAATAACTTGACAACAGATAGTTACTTGATACACAGTTTTCACTGCTATAGTCAAGGGCTCTGTAGAATGGGTAATGACAACTGACCCAAGGGGTGTGCCATCTACAGTTACAGTACTCACTGGATTTTCTCTCTCTTAGAGGAATATTGTGTTTAAGGGAAAAAGAAGCATCTATAAATAGAATGGCATCTTCAGAATCAATAAGGGATGATACCTCAAGATGTACCCTATCTCAAGAGAGAATAACAGATAGAAGAAGGTGACAAGAAAATATTGAGCTCCCTCCTGGCTTATTGGGACTTATATGGGAGAGAGGTTTTGGTCTGCCACAACAGAGGTACAAACCAGAGGATCTTGTTCTATTTTTTTCTAGTTCTGAAAGTCAAACAGCTGATTCATTTCCATTGGTTCAGAAGAAGAGTCATCTGAAGAAGTGGTGTTTAGGAATGTGGGACCAACAGAGCTGATTGTCTAGACTGTCGTAAATAGTCCCTATCACATTCAAATTTCTTCTCCTGGATCTGCTGGTTCAGAGAGGTACGTATGGTATTCAATCATTTCAAAGTTCTAGTAATCTGCCAGGTAGTCAATTCATCCTTGAGACTACCATTAAGACCTCCACAAAAGGTAGCTTTCTGAGCATTATTGCCCCAGTCTGTATAATAGGCTAGAGTCCTAAAGTCTATGGCATATTGGGTAAAGGTTTGTGCCCTAGTGAAGTTCCAGCAAGTTGCCTCAACAGCAGTTTGGCAACACAGGTTATCACAATCTGCTTTAATATCAGAAATAACTATTTTAGTGACATTTAAATTACACAGTTGCCTGTCTAAAAGAAGAGATAACCAAGCTATGGCTGGCCCATGAATAAATTATAAAATAAAGATTACACAAGTTTGATGGAAGTAAAATATCTGGCTGATTGTGAAACTTAAGCAATAAAGTATTTGGAAAAGCTCTAAGTTCCTTAATGTTTAGGCAAAGGTAATTTAGGAGTAGTACCAGGAAAAGGTAAGGAAGAAGTGTAGCTTGAAACTGCTTTTGTAGATGATGCAACAAAGAGATGGAGTTCAATTTCTGCAGAAGCCTGCTGGCATGCTTTTCTAGTAGACCCCCTTACTGCATGATAGCCTTTTGAGTCTCAATATGATCCATATTCTGTATGGATTGCTCAAAATCTGTCATGCTGCCTGGCTATGATGACCTCAGATTCCAAACAGTACTGTTATTATGAACCATAAGATGCTATAGTGCTGTGCTAGAGTGTGGTGCTTGAAAACAAAGACAGACAGCTTTGCAATGCATTGCATACCCCTCTGAGACAAGAGCCAAAGCACAAGAAATTAGTATCCACTGTTTTCTCTACTTAGAAAGGCTGTTTCCTTATCTTATGTCCCTTCTGAGACACCCTATCAAGATTACTATGGTAGTGAGGTTGGGAAGTCCTGCAAAACACATGAATGGGAGCATCTACAAAGCGTATGTTAGACTAGATTTTAGGTTTCAGGAAACAGACACAAGGTTTTCATAGATTATAGCATGTGTGTATAACCCTAGTTAAATTTAACCTTTAACACCACTTCTATTGCTAGGGGAAAGATCAGGACGAATTTTGCACTCTACTCTGCTCTGAATTTGTCCATAGCATGTACCTGGCAAAAAAGGAAAGGCACACTGCAAAACTGCCATTCATAAAGGCATAACTCCCCGTTTGTGAAAAGCCAAACAAAGCAACTATCTTATATTGTAAAAAGCTTGGCATGTAGGCCTTAAACATACTGTGCATAAACCAGAACATTGTGCACAAAAGTAAGTGGAAATCTGTACATTCTCCTTAATAAGCAGCTCCAATATTGTTTAACAAAATGTTTAATCTAGGTATCTTTCCTTCATACAACAGTCTGCTATGTCTATTTTTATGTTTTTGCATTTCATCTGCAGTTTTTGTGATATATGTATATATATATATATATATATATATATATATATATAAACAGTCTCTATATTCACACATCCTCATAACAAAAAATAGGCTTCAGTAATTCTAAATGGCTCTTAAGGACAACAGACTCTCTAGGGCTAGATTTTAGGCGCTTATTCAGGACATGGGTTTGGTGGATGCGTGGAGGACCTTACACCCTCAAGTGCAGGAATATTCTTGTCACTCTACCATTCACAGGTCTCTCTCTTGTATAGACTACATCTTTCTTTCCCCATCGGAGATGCGTCAGCTGACAGATTGTCATTTTCTGCTCAGAACTGCCTCTGACCATCCCCCCCCTCGTTACCGCCCTTTCTCTAGACGGCGCTCACACATCATGCAGATGGAGCCTAAATCCTATGTGGTTGGATATTGTTGATAGCCATGCCCGAGATCTACACCTCTATTTTGAGGAAAACCTACACTCTGTTTCTGTGGTGTTGGCTTGGGACGCAGCTAAGGCTGTGGCTAGAGGATCCCTCACTGCGCACATAGCGACCTACAAAAAACATAAATTGGAGGCAATCCGAGATCTACAAGATTCTCATCAAGAGGCCAAGACCCAATTTGTGGTATTAGATAATCCTAGCAGTTATGATGACTTTCAGACTGCATCCTTGAATTATAACATTAAGATGTCTGTTCTTAACCGAATGTTTTATAAAAAACAAACATTATTTGAACATGGAGACACGGCGGAGAAACTATTAACTCACTTGATTAAAACTAATACTGGTGCTGCCGCGATTACATCTCTGACCTCAGCTGAGGGTATATCCCTTACCACTGATAAAGACATTATTATGGAATTTACTAATTTCTAGTGATGAGCGAGCATGCTCGGCCGAAGCTCGGTTCGGCTCGAGCATCGCTCTGCTCGGCACATGGCGGTACTCGTACGAGTACCGCATGTGCTCGCCCGCCATGTTCGGGTCTCCTCCCCGCACGTTTCGCGGCTGCTGCGCAGCCAATAAACGTGCGGGGAGGCTCTGACATCAGTGTAATGCCAGCAGCCATGTTGGCTGCTGGCATTACACTGATTGGCTGGCCAGAACCCCTGATCGGGTGCTGTATAGCACCCGACGCGCGAGTTCGGCTCATTCTTAGCCAGGGAGAGATGCGCTTAGGCAGGGAAAGTCAGTGTAGGGAGAATAAAATTGTTGAAACTCTTTCAAGACCCAAAAGTCCTTTTTAGGACTGTTGTGTGTGGGGGCAGCATTTATATTTTGTTTGGGGGGGCACAATTTCCTTTTTTTTGTGGGGGGGACATGTTCTAAGGTGACATTGTACTAGGTGCACAGGGACAAATATTTCACAGTGCAGTGACAAGCTGACATATTCTGTTAGGTGCACAGGGCCAATGATTTTACAACGCAGCGACAAAAAGGGCCATTTTAAACGTGTGCCTAGCCATAGATTATTGTCACATTCTGTTTAGTGTGCAAATTCACAAATTAACGTCACATATTCCGTTCACTGTGCCTAGCCGCAGATTAGCGTCACATTCTGTTTCGTGTGCCTAGCCGCAGATTAGCGTCACATTCTGTTTCGTGTGCCTAGCCGCAGATTAGCGTCACATATTGTTTAGTGTGCCTAGCCGCAGATTAACGTCACATATTGTTTAGTGTGCCTAGCCGCAGATTAGCATCACATATTGTTTAGTGTGCCTAGCCGCAGATTATCGTCACATATTGTTTAGTGTGCCTAGCCGCAGATTAACGTCACATATTGTTTAGTGTGCCTAGCCGCAGATTAGCATCACATATTGTTTAGTGTGCCTAGCCGCAGATTAGTTTTTATCTTCCTTTTTGTGTGTTTTACGGTCAGTCTGTAAAAATGGCGTACTACGGGCGAAACATCGTTCCCAGCAGCGACGTTGGAGTCCAAGATGCATCCAGACATCCTCCCTATGCTGTCCCTGAACCATTTCTGTGGTGTTTCCATCATTTTCTGACCTTTTCCTATGAACCAGGCACCCTCCCCTCATCAGAGCAGGGGGTGCCTGGTGTAATGCTCGAGTCCTCCCATTGACTTCAATGGGGCTCGGGTGCTCGGCCGAGCACTCGAGCCTCCGGGGGCGCTCGGCCAGAGCACCCGAACACCCGAGCATCGGGGTGCTCGATCATCACTACTAATTTCTACAAATCTTTGTATTCCTCCAGATCCTCTTATGATATAGATGGGATGTGAGACGATTTGCGGTTGTGTCCTCTGTCAACCCTGGAGGTGGAGGACTGGAGACGATTGAACTCTCCAATATTGTTGGAGGAGGTGGTGGAGGAGATCAAACAGGTTCCACATGGGAAGTCTCCTGGGGGTGATGGACTGTCAGTTGAGTGGTATGTATGGTTTACTGATATTCTTGCTCCTCATTTGCTTAACACATTCTATTCGGATTTGGGGGCCCAGATGCTTCCTTCATCCCTCAATGTAGCTAATATCATTGTTCTTCCAAAGCCAGGCAAGGAATCCAAAAAATGTGACTCGTATTGCACTGTCGCTCTGATCAACACTGATGCCAAAATTTTAGCAAAAATTCTAGCCACTAGGCTTAATTCTGTTATATCTAAACTCGTCCACCCTGATCAGTCTGGATTTATACCAGGAAAGTCCACATTTCATAGCTTTAGGAGACTATTGGGCATGTATTTGTGGATCATTCTGTGGATAGGAATGGAGTCTGTGTCTCACTCAACGCTATAAAAGCGTTCAACTCAGTGGAGTGGGACTACTTATGATGCATTCTGGATCACATCAGATTTGGACCTGGCTTTATTCAGAGGATCAAACTATTATATGCTGCTCCCCAGGCAAAGATCTTACTTGGCGGTGGTGATTGTGATTTGTTTCCTCTGGGTAGGGGTACGCGGTAGGGTTGTCCCTTATCCCCTGGCTTGTTTGCTTTAGCTATTGAACCCCTCACAACCAGACTTAGTGGAGACCAACATGTTATCAGTTTTCCTGTTGGGGGCGTTGGGTTTGAGGAGAAAATGGCACTATATGCGGATGATGTTCTACTTGGGGAACGGTGGGAGATCCCTGCCATGGGTGCTAGAACTGGTGGATGAGTTTGGCTCCTTTTCTGGGATGTCCATTAAGTGGGCAAAATCAACTATTTTACCTTTACATTCGTCATTAGATTTGTCGGAGATTAATACAGGACAATTACAGATGGTAACAACGACAAAATACCTGGGTATTAATATCTCTGCATCGGCTGGCTATCACGGTGCCCGTGATTGATGCATTTTCTTGCCTGTCACCATTAGGGGGCTCCTATTGGCTGTCTGCCTTTAACCCACCTCATACTGCCTATTTAAACCTGGTTTGGGCACCCTTTGGTTGCCCTTTCGTGGTGTCTCTGACCACGTTTGCTTTTACCTTGTTCCAGTAGTCGTTTGGGCCTGTTGCTGTTTTCCTGAGTTCCAGTTTGCATCTATTCCTGATCCTCCTGTCTGCAGAGCTGTTCCAGTGTTGGTTCCGGCCTAGTTCTTTGAGGTTGCTGTTTCCTGCTGATTGTTTTCGCTGCCGCTTCCCGACCGGTTGATCGCCCTGCTGGTTCCTATCATCTTCTGTCCTGCCTGCTGTGTTCCTGACGACCCGTTTGTTTGCTCGCCTTGGAGACATTTTGCAGTCCCAACGTGTGGACGTTGGGTTATTCCTCCAGCTTAGCGGCTATCCTGTCTGTTGGTGGTCCCAGCGTGCGGACGCTGGTTTGCTCCAGAAGCCTTGTGGCTATATGGTACATTTGCAATCCCAGTGTGCGGGTGTTGGGTTATCCTCCAAGCCTTGCGGCTATACAAAGCAGTTGTTGGTCCCAGCGTGCGGACGCTGGTTTGCTCCAGAAGCCTTGCGGCTATATGGTACATCTGCAGTCCCAGCGTGCGGACGTTGGGTTATCCTCCAAGCCTTGCGGCTATACAAATCAGTTGCTGGCCGCAGTGTGCGGACGCTGGTTGGCTCCAGAAGCCTTGCGGCTATATGGTACATTTGCAGTCCCAGCGTGCAGACGTTGGGTTATCCTCCAAGCCTTGCGGCTATATAAATCAGTTGTTGGTCCCAGCGTGTGGACGCTGGTTTGCTCCAGAAGTCTTGCGGCTATATGGTACATTGCAGTCCCAGCGTGCGGACGTTGGGTGATTCCCCAAGCCTTGCGGCCATACAAATCAGTTGTTGGTCCCAGCGTGCGGACGCTGGTTAGCTCCTTAAGCCTAGTGGCTATACGATACTATTGTAGTCCCAGCGTGCGGACGCTGGTTAGCTCTAAAGCCTTGTGGCTAAACTATTCTCTGTTGGTCCCAGCGTGGGGACGCTGGTTTGCTCCCAAGCTTTGTGATCAAGCTAATCTTTTGTTAGTTCCAGCGTGTGGACGCTGGTTTGCTCCAAGAGCCTCGTGGCTATTAGATACATTCTGTTAGTCCCAACGTGCGGACGTTGGGTTACTCCGAAGCCTTGTGGCTGATAAGCTGTTGTTGGTCCCAGCGTGCGGACGCTGGTTTGCTCCAAGCACTTTAGGTCATACTCGCTGTCGGTAGTGCCTATATTGAAGTTCCTTTGGGCTGCCTTGCCCGGTATATTGGTAAGGCCGGTAGAACCTGGTACATTATTCCATCAGAAGGTTGCCTTACCCAGTATTGGCAAGGCCGGTAGAGCCTATGTTAGTTCCTTGGGCTGCCTTGCCCGGTATATTGGTAAGGCCGGTAGAACCTGGTACATTATTCCATCAGAAGGTTGCCTTACCCGGTATTGGCAAGGCCGGTAGAGCCTACGTATAGTTCCTTAGGCTGCCTTGCCCGGTATATTGGTAAGGCCGGTAGAACCTGGTACTGTATTCCATCTGAAGGTTGCCTTACCCGGTATTGGCAAGGCCGGTAGAGCCTATTGTTCCTGTATTCCCTGGCTGTCTTGCCCGGTATATTGGCAAGACCGGTAGAGCCTATATGATCTGTGCTTTTCTACTATTAAATGTAGTATGTACGTGTTGGAATCCTAAGGGATCATTTTAATCATTTTTTCAATAAAGTTGTGTTTTTACCTAACTTTGCGTCTGAGAGTCGTAACAAACCGTGACAGTGGCACATTTCTCAGAGATAATTTAGATCCCGTGATCACCACATTTCATACGAAAACTAGAGCCTGGATGAAACTGCCACTTAATGTTCTGGGTAGAGCTAACTTGATAAAAATTGTGTTTTTGCCGAAATTTTTGTATATATTTCAGGGTTCCCCTGTCCCAATCCCCATGAGGTATTTTAAACTAATTGATCAAATCATGTCACCCTGTTATGGGCTGGGGTCATGGCGAGAATCAGGTTATCCTCTCTTAAACAGTCAATGCAGAACGGTGGCATTGCTCTCCCGGACTTCCACAAATATTACCTAGCAGCCCAGGGTCGATTTGCCATGGCTTAAGCTATGACAGACTCAACTCATCGGTTTCCTGTTCTTGACGAACCATTTCTTCTTCTTCCAGGGTATGAGACTCAGCATTTTTCTTCTTCTAGGCGAGCATATTAGCTCATCCCCTTTGATGACCAAACTTTGTATGGTCATGAATTAAATGTGTCTCCAATTATTCATCTATTGACCCTGACACGCCTCTTTGGGGTACTGCTGGATCCCCACATTTGTCTGCCTAGGACTTTGGGTCTCACTGGGCTGAATTTGGTATTATGAAATTTGGTCATTTATACTGTGATAACTTTTTAATGTTCTTTGAGCAGATACGTTCGGTTTATGACATTCCTAATTCGTACTTCTACTCTTATTTGCACTTGAATCATGCTCTCTCTTACTTCTGGGGCACCCTTTTGCCGCAAGTGGAACCATTCACTCCTACTGTAAATCTAAGTCTCCTAAATTGCTATCATTTATCTACAAGTGGCTTGTTGACACACCATATTCTTATAACTCCACTCTTAAGCAGAAATGGGAGGGAGACTTGCGGGCGGTGGAGGACGGGGAATGGTCGGAGGCTCTGTCTAGCCCCAAAACAATATCTGTTAATGCCAAACACAAATTGATTAAACTCAAGATCTTACATAGAACATATTACACGCCTACCAGACTGGCCAGGATGGGGTCCCAAACATCAGAGTTATGTATAAAATGTAAACAAGAGCAGGGGACCTTCTTCCATCTGCTATCGGCCTGCTCACAGGTACAAATATTCTGGCACCAAATAATAAATAAGTTGTTGTCCATCTTTCTAATTCCTATACCGCTATTCTCAATCGCTCCAGACGGTCTGCTTGCACCCTTTCAGACCAAATTGATCAGGGAACTTCTGATAATGGCTAGGAAAATTATAGTGTTAAAATGGTTGTCAGCCAACACTCCTTCGTATGATGCTTGGGTTCAACTGGTCATTCAAAATCTTCCACACTATCATTTGGTACATATTCACAGAGATTCGCCCCATCAGTCAACCAAAATTTGGGATCCATGGTTATTAAATGCCTAGACTTGTCTCACTTCACTTTTTACTGTTTGTTTAATGCGGAATTTATGGAACTCAGAGCTAATACTCTAGATAGGGGGAGGGGGGCTCGATCTGGGGATGGGTTAGTCGTAGTTTTAAGATCTTTTTGTTTTCACCTCTTTTGAGGATTTGTTATTATTTTGAATATCGTTTTTTATTTTCTCTGGGTTAAATTGATAAAATCATAAGGAAGTCGGATCTGATATTGTAATGAATAAATACTGTGATTATTTCATTGTATGCTGTATTACCTATCAATGTCACCATTGTACAATACAGTTGTTCATATGCTGCCTTCTTCCTTAACAGTAAAAATAATTAACAAAAAAAATGGCCCTTAAGGGTCACTGATCTGTATCATATTGTTTCTCAACGTTAGTCCTCGGGGAAGTCCAACAGTGCAGGTTTTCAGGTTGTTCCTGCTTAATCACAGGTGAGTAATTAGTGGCTCAGTCATTGTGATTGATTCAGCTGTGATTAATTAGGGATATCTTGAAAACATGACCTGTTGGTGTGCCCCTAGTACTGGAGCTGAGAATCACTGATATAACAGTACCAGACCAAAGGACACCAACCCAGATGAAACGTTGTTAAACAGAATAAGGGCTATTTATTTATGTGGTACAATACACCTTTAATGTTTTGCTGACTAAAACAGTCATATGAAAGAATGAATTTGGGATCCTGGAGTCTTACATGTAAGACTAATGTCCACTTGTGTTCATATTCCTTACAAGACACTATTTCCTGTAGGCATAATCACCCCTTTTAAAAGGGGATTATACCCAAGGAACTTACTGTGTTTAACGGGAGGACTCACCTAGGGATATGCTCACAGTCAGGTATAATATGTGTGTATATACTACACATATTCACAATAACGTGCAAAAGTTTTAGGCAGGTGTGAAAAAATGCTATAAAGTAAGAATGCCTTCAAAAATAGACAGGTTAATAATTTATTTTTTATCAATTAATAAAAATGCAAACTGAGTGAACAGAAGAAAAATCTAAATCAAATCAATATTTGGTGTGGCCACCCTTTGCCTTCAAAACAGCATAAATTCTTCTATGTACACTTGCACAAAGTGAGGAATTTTGTAGCCATATAGTCAGGAGTATGATTAAACAATTATACCAAACAGGTGCTAATGATCCAGGAAAGAAAAAATCATGGAGCTTTACAAATCTCAAAAGCGTGGGCTGTCTTAGCTATGTGATCACAGTCTAATGGTGATTATGAGTCTAAGGCATGAAGACATCAAGAATATCCTCATCTGACAATCATGAGCGGGACATAGTGACAGAACTGCAGCAGTTCAAAAATTGATTTATGTGTTAACCAGTTTATCATATCTGTGCAACAATATTAACCCAGTTGGGTTTGTGAACACCACAGTTTTTGAGGATCATCTCCCAAAGACTTGCATTTCACAACCCCTTTGCAACAGCAAGCACGCTACTAGCTGACCTCTAGATAGCTGCTTGTTCAGCTTTGATAACTAAAAACATTCTATGCAGGGGCGGATTGTACTATCGGGCATTCGGGTATGCCCCGGTGGGCCAGTTGCTTCTTGACAAGGAAGGGCCTGTCCACAAAATTACAGTGTAGACTCCAGTCCCACGGAAGTGTCACAGGCAGTGACAGCAGTGTCACAATGTGAAAGAGACTGCTGCTCTGCATTTCAAAAGTCCCCCGGGTGAAGCAGCCACTTGACAGCCTCGGTTGTTATTTTTATGTTTTCTAACTTAACCCAGTGCTAGAGAAGCTTTTAATAAGTTGTAAAGCGATATAAAAAGACCTCTCTAGCACTCAAGATGTTAATTTGCTCTTGTACCTGCATTCCTGTTGCTGCCCTGCTTCTCTACAGTGGACTCCAGTTCCCCGGACCTTATCAAGTATGTAAATCATTCACATTCCTTTTCTGTCGTCTTCTTTTCTCCTGTTTTAATTTTTTTTTTTTGAGTAATGATCTCTTTTTCTTTTTTTTTTTTTTTAACTTTTCAAAATATCTTTATTTTGAATAAAAGAAAGTACAGTACAAGATAAAGCAATAAAGAAACATATCGAAAAAAATATGTCACATTCCTTCTCATACATATGATCTCTTTTTCTTGATGAGCAATGATCATGGACACATTTCCTCTTACTTTGAATGTCTCTGATTTTAACCCTTTGAGTGCCAGAGGAGTATCAAACGCTTTGCACATGGGTATCCCTCTGGCATTCAAAGGGTTCTTAATGTTCTCCCATTATGAGATCATGACTCAATCACACACACATATATACACAAGCACACACACATATATGCACACAGACACACAAATGAAACTATTGTAGCCTCTTCTACCACCCAAATGCCAACTAAGTAACCCCCCCATATCCTCCTAAACAGCACACTGGAAAAACTAGTAGCCTCCCAAATGTGTTCTCATCTACTCTATGGCTGCTTCCATATGCCAACCTTTGTACCCAAGCACCTCCCTGGGCCAATGTTTAACCATACTGGCCACCATATGCCCCCCAAACATCATCCTGTACTACCTACTAGTTCCCATGTATGTGCCTCTGTGTTCAGAGTGGCCATCATATGCCCCCCAAAAAGCCCACATGCATATATATATATTATACATATACACACACATACATACATATACACATACATACATACATATATGCATGTGTCATGGTATACCAACTAATGGGCCAGTTTTTTTAAAAGTGCCCCGGACCAGTATCTGCCCACAATCCGCCCCTGATTCTGTGTCACTTACATGACAATTGGTCTCTAGGACCATGCTAAGGCCTATCACTGCTGCACATTGCACAAGGCCCATTCACAAGGACAGTCCCCAGCACAACTCAACTGGAGGTAGGAATGGAGATCCTGGTTCTGTACAGGACATCACATTTGCTGAACCATGGTCTTGCGGAGTGCTAGTCAGCGACCAGAGGAAGCATGTATTACCTAACACCTCCATGAGCCAGCTCTCTATATAATGGTGTGAGGCTGCATTATGCAAGGCAAATTCACATTCTTAGTACACATTTCAGGTACTTCCAAAACCCACCTGTACATAGACCTGGTTGTACAACACATTATTAGACCATTACTTTAGAATAACCCATGCACTCTACTGTAGCAGAATAATTCCACCTATATATAGTAAGTTTTATCAATGAAAACTTTCATGTATTTGACACACTACCATGGCCCTGCATATTCTCTAGACCTGTCTCCCATTGAGCACTGCAGGAACTTTATGTGTCGCCACTACAACCACAACCCTTTTGTATCTAACCTGCAGGAGTTGCACGCCCAAGTTGATGCTGCATGGACAAACATCCCCCAAGAAATGCTTGACCATTTTATTGATGGTATGACTTGTTGTCTACCCACCTTTGTCTTCTCCCAAAGTGTGCATAACAGCTATTGAAGAAATTGTTCTGTTGAAACCTTTTTTGTCTTAAAGATTAATCACTTGTTCCTCGTGTTGCCCTTTTAGATGAATCCAATATTAACTGGATGTGTTTTAATTTCAGTGTTATTCACCTACTTTGTTTATATACCTGAGGCATTATCCATGCAGACTACTTCTGTGGATAAAGCACATGTTGTAAATATGCACCATCTGTAACTTTCTAATTTTTTTTAAAAGGAGCAGCAAATGTTTTTATGAAAACATATATACTATAGAGCTTATCCTGCTGAGTAAAACAAGGGCATTCCCACTGCTGTCAGTTGTTTGATTCAAAACAGTTCAAATAATCATGAAGTGAATTTACTGAGCATTTACTTCCTGAGAGTTCTGACAGGAAGTAACAGGCAGTTTCTATCACAGTCTTTGGTGAAGTATGAGTCACTGACTTTCCTGTCCATTAGAATATATAATAATTCGCTAGGATGTTTATCACGATGCAGTCATGCGCAGTAGAGACTGCCCGCATTCGGGCAGTCTCTACTGCACATGATTGCATCGCATGAGAAAGGCAATGCAAGACTGCATCGCGTGGAGCAGTGAGGTAGCGGCCTCTTAACCATCTGAGTGCCAGAGGGGTACACGTTGCGCACCCCTCTGGCACCCAAAGGGACCTTGGCCCGTGTACACAGGCTTTTACACTAGTTAGAATATAAAAGAATATCTGATTAGAATTTGACCACTGGAGGGCACTGCTAATGTAAAAAAAAAGATGAGTTTTAAACTGTAATAACTCTGGAAATATGCACCTCTCAACAGTGGGAGTTTCCCTGTTTTACTCAGAAGGAAACACCCTACAATATATATTTTTTTTTATTAAAAAATTTTGCTGCTCCTTTATGTAGCAAACAAATTCTACTTAATCATGTCATCTTACTTTCCATAAACTCTTTAAGTGACAGAGAGGCATTCAATAAATTGCAATGCAATGCGTTAGACACCTCTCTGGCACTCAAAGGGTTAATTTAGCAATATTACTTTGTGCAGTATTTATATTCCCCAACCAATATCTTTAACCCCTTGGATGCCAGGGAGGCCTCCCTTTTCAAAGCATTGCAGAGCAATGTGTTGGAGACCTCTCTAACACCCATTACAGGCCTTATGCAGGCTAAAGAGGTGTCATTCAGACACATACCAGCTGCACCAAATTACAGCTAATTTAGCACCTTGAATGCAGACAGATCTCAAATATATTGCTTCGTATTACATGGAAACCTCTACTGTATTTAAAGGGTTAAAAAGTCCCACTTAAAGCATTGAGCATGGCACAATAAGTTTGCTCATGAACTGCACTTCTTAACCCTTTGAGTGCCAGAGGGGTACGGTTAAGCTTCATGCATAAGGCCCTAAAGCCTGCTTTCAATAACATATAGATGCGCCATTTTGAAGCAACCCATCCATATCATAGACTTAAAAGCGGAACTTTCACTACAATAACATAGAGCCACCAATAATAATTACATTAGTGATATGCACACACTTTTCAAGTATAATTGCTGCATTAAAGAAAAATAGAACCTTTAATGCAGACAGGCACCTGCTGGGACCTTGCTGTAGGCTCTCTCTGTGCCTGCGCTATCAGTTCCTTCAGGTGCCTTTCAGCACAAAGACATTCAACTCACCAATCGTGGAGTTGAACGGGACGGACAGCGCAGAAGCAGAGATGCCGGCTCTGCAAGATGTCTGCACTGTTCCCCGGTGCCTGCCTGAATAAAAGGTTCTATTTTTCGTTAATGCAGCAATTATACATGAAAATAAAATTAAGTGTGTGCATATAGCTAATGCAATTATCAGTTGCCGAGCTATGTTATTCCAGTAAAATTCTGCTTTAAAGGGGGTATATAACCCCTAAAATGCTTTCTAGCAGTCAAGGGATTAAAATCCCCATTTAACCCCTTAAGGACCGGCGTGCGCACGCGCGGCCGGCACTTGAAGACCACAGGGCTTTTTTTTTTCCATTTCAGGGCTTGTGGAGCGGCTTGCAGCCATGCCAGGAGCCCTGAACTCCATGCCGTGCCAGGACTGTCACTGGTCCTTAAGTGCCTGACCGCCTTGACGGTCCTGGCACGTCAATGGTCCTTAAGGGGTTAAATTAAAGCAATTTTTTTCTCCATTAAACCTTTGAGTGACATAGAGGTATCCAATGCATTGCAATGGATACCTCTCTGGCACTCAACGCGTTAAGGTGCAGTTAGTGTTTACCAGAATTCTTCTCTTTAGCTTATTCAAAACAGTCCTAAAACAGGGTTTTTTTCCCTACAAGTATACAAATAATCTATTTATATTCAGCAAATATTAAGTATTCAAATGGGTCTTCTTTAATATAAATCCTTTTTTACTCACTCCACTCTGCCCAATAATGTGTCTCTGGCATCTGAGAACTAAATGATATGAGGAAAAAAGTCTGAAGCTCAGCTGCATGAATTGCAAAGCACATTAAATTGCAAGTTTACATTACTCACATTTGAATTAATGACACATCCGTTTACGCCCCACGCATTATAAAATCCATGGTTTCACACAGTGAGGATACTTGCAGGCACACAACACACTTCTCTAAGTCTCTGTGTAATGGTCTGGAAGCTTTATTGTCAATTGATGCCTTAGTTGATGTTTGCTCTTGGCCCACAGTAGGAGAACACACATTTTATCATCAGGAAGGAGTTTCCAGAGCTGAACTCAATCAACCAACAGCAACTTCCCTGCTGTGATTTTTCTGAAGCAATCATCTTAATCCTTAGACGCCATTTTTCTAATTTCTACTTCTTTTACTTCTTGCAATTATAAAATGGACTCAAGCGTTGAAATGTTAGTTATTTCCAGTTATGTTTTGGTTTCCTATCACTAGCAACTTATATTTGACTGAAATAAATACAGTAAAAGCCTTCAGACATACTGAATTGTATTTACTGAGCTACAGCCGAAGATGGAAGACAGAAAAACCCATTCATGTGTCAATCAAATGTCAGTTCATTGCTGGATAAAAGCCAAGGCCAAGTCTCTCTTCTTCACGCTATTCCGTCAAATCTACTTGCTTTAGTCTCACAAACTAGATCTATAACAATGAATGACATTTCAATTGTAGAAACCTTTAAAGACCACAGGGGTAGGCAATACAATGCAAAAGCAATGAGTTCCATAACCCTCTGGTACTTACAGGGTAAATGAAAGCACATGCATAGGTAGGCCATCTTTAGCATTCAAGGAGTTAAACATCCTGTTTAAATCAATGGAAATTATTATGAAACCGTGTAGTACATTTGCTCAAGCACTGCTCCACATTGCTTTCATACATAATGCCACAGTGCTATTCCTTTTATTTTCCAACTATGCATATGAATCCATATCAACATATGCCAGTTGTATAATAGAGATGAACAGATTTGATATGCATAGTCCATAGCTGTCACTAATTACAGCTGTTTTATTCCCTTCATAATTGCAGTAAGACAGGTCTTCTGTTTATGCTGATGTGTGCGTCCTCTAGACTGTAAGCTCTCACGAGCTGGGCCCTCTGATCCTTCTGTTCCCCACATCTGATTGTACTGTTTAATAGCTCTGTATGTCTATTCCCAATTGTAAAGCGCTGCGGAATTAGTTGGCGCTATATAAATAAAGAATAATAATAATAATAATAATAATGGCTACCAGCAGCCCCGTGTTTTTCTTAAAAAAAATATAACATTCATCTTACCTTTGTGTCACATATTTAGTGATGTAGAAACAGTTTGCTTGTTTATTTTCTTTTTTTTTTAATTATATTTTATTGTGAATGACATTATTTCAGGTAAATATATCTGCTCTCTTGATCAAAATACAATAATATGGTGATGTTTTATGGTAGAATTTTCTCTGCAGAGTCGCATAGTCCCTCATGATTCCTAGGGGACGAACCAATCATCCTGTGGGTTACATTAGTGGCTTTTAAACCTGGACTAAGTGACCACCATTAATTAAAATAACGAAGTATGTAATCAACTCTCCTGTACACAAGCAGGAAAATCTTTAAGTCCAGGCATGTTAATATCCCTGGGGTCAGGTGTAAGAAACAACTGCTTTACAGTACATCAATTTAGTAAGATAAATACTAAATAAATACTAATCAAACAAAATTCAGCAGTCAAAAACATACAACTGTATGCAGAATAGTACAGTTACAAAACAGGAAATTGAACTACACATTTTAGGTTTTATTTAAGGTTAAATGGATGATTAAAATGTGATAGGTATCCTTTAATTTAACATGCAAATGCAGTAAAAATAACACACACACAAAGATTCAAAAGGGGTCATAACACTGACAAACATTGAACGAACCATACACAAGTACACAGTATTAATCATCTTCACACACAGAATCATCCATACAATTAAAATCTCACAAAAACATGTTTACTCAGTGATACCATCACACTTACAAACAGGAGCATGTAGATAGTTAAAGTGAACCTATCACCTTGAATTTTCTTTACATATTTGAAAACTTCATTCAAAACTGTCTACATGTTATGTTAACCAAAATTCCAGCAGATGTGTAGTTTATGAGATAGTCTTAATTTTATTTCTGACAAAAGTGAAAATTTCCTGATATAGCACAGAGCTTAATTAGCATATTAAATGTTCCTGAAAACGTCATTAGCATATGACAAGTCACAGAAAATGCTTCATTAGCATATGAAATGTCACTGAAAAGATAAAATAGCACAAGAAAAATAGGAATACTGAATATACTGGTACTAGTGGCAAAATGCCCATCTACTAACCAAAACAAGGGGCAATTTCTATCAAGGCAATAAGGAGGGATCGCTTACTGTTGCTTTGATTGGATTAAAAAAAAAAGACAAAGATTACTTGTACACGCTGACTATTCCATGGTCAACCACATAAGACCAGAAATACTACCACAACTAAAAAAAAGTATTAACTATATGGTAGATACAATTAAAAGAGAGTACTTGCACTTATTCGTATCTCTCAAAACATTATAGTTTAAGAGATATAGGAAAATAAAGCTCTCTACTCCCTCCCCTTTCTGCTTGACGAGCTATAAAGCAGTCAGAAGCAGATTCTGGTTGTTTGACCAGACGCGGTTCTTCAGTAGTGTTGATATAACGATATCTAAAGATAAATACTTCATTGGACTGGCCTATAATGTGTGATTGCAAACCAGGAACACGTTGTAGACCGTTCCAATGAAGTATTTATTTTTAGGTATTGCTATGTTGGCACTGCTGAAGAGCCACATCTGGTCAAGCAACCAGAATCTGCTTCTGACAGCTTTACAGCTCATCAAGCAGAAAGAGGAAGGAGTGGAGAACTTTATTTTTCTATATCTCTCAAACCATAATGGTTTGAAATATATGATTAAGTGCAAGTGCTCTCTTTTAATTTTATCCACCATATAGTTAATACTTTTTTCTGACATTACTATCCCTTTAAACAAATAATAAAGTAAATACAAATTCAGGCCTTTATTATTTAAATGTATTTGTATTATTTGTTCATGTACCCTAATAGAAATCACAATGGAATGGATGGCCAAGTTTTAGGTAATTTATTTAAAAGGATCTTGTTCAAATGCCATTCCAGAGAGGGCACAGAGGCCTTCCACATTAAAAACAGTGTTGAATGAATTTCAGCAGCAATGAATACTTTTAACAAAATAATGACTAACCGAACACATCGTCAAATGAAGTTTGTTTCCTCCGAACATAAAGAAAAATGTTTGCAGTAATAGCTTGGATTAAAAAAAAATGTGTCCTCAAGTACAAGTCTAGTGCTCACTGCAAAGTCAGTAAGCATGCTGGCTTCTTTCCTAACCACCTATTTTAGCATTTCTTCCAGTAAGCACATTTTGTTATGAAGAAATCTTTAAGTGAGTTTAACGCTGTGTAATTCTCATCTGTTAAACAATGGCATTCACTTCTGAGCTGTGGTGCATTAAGACAATGCAGAAATTCATCCTAGGCATTTTGCATGAAATATTGCAGACTTTACATTACACCAGCAATTAAACCTGCACTGAAAGAACATAGATTGCTCAAATGATTGTGTAATATGAGTCAAGCATGACACAAAAGTTGGATGAGTTAAATTATTGCTGCTATTATCCATAGGCTATTAAAACTGAGAGGCATGTAAGGACTTGTGACATAATGTGTCTGACGCACAACCCATGAAGCAAGTTCAAATCTTGTACACCTATTGAAACGAAAACCTATACTGTAATGCACAGTCAGACAGAGGATCTTAAAGTGACAGTTAACCTTTCTTTTGACTTTACATACTCTACAAGTGCATACAGAATCAAATTGCTTAAATATTTTTTGCATCTTAGCCTATTTATTTTATTCTTTTATGTCTGTGACACAGAGCTTTCTGAACTTATTACCAGAGAGCTTTCTGTGCAGGACTGCGAAAGCAGGGAGTACAACAATGTAAATAAGCTATAAGATTGCGAAACAACGCTGAAAAGCCTGTCTCAATAGCATATAGCGCTCTCAGTGCTGCAGAAAGACTGCAAATGTTATAAATAAAATAGCTCTGCTTCTACAGTCCCCAACAGAAAACTCTCTGGAAACACAGATGAAGGGAGCTCAGTTCAGGGATGCAAAAGTATATAATAAAACAGGTGAAGATGAAAGAAAAGGAATAAAAATTAAAAAGCATTCTGACTTTACATTTTTATGCCCTTGTCAGGGGAGGGTTGGCCTGGGGGGCAGGGGGGCAATTGCCCCCTGGGCCTGTCACATGCCTGGGCCAGTGGGCCACTGCCTCAGTCTCCCATTTGCTGCTGTAAATAGAGCTATCCTAGTGATACTGCAGAGCTTACAATTGAAATGGACCTACACAAATGATACCACAGAGCTGCAATCCAAATGGAGCTACTCTGTAGCATAACCCCTTTCCCTTGTAAACGCTATAGTATCAGTAATGTAACTTTAGTTAAATTATAAGCTCTTTTGTATCAGTAGTGTAGCCCCATATTAACTGTAAGCTACGTGGTACCACTTGCCTTACTTTGCAACATTAATGTCAATTTTAAAATTAACAAAAGGGGCGGGCTGGTACGGGGTGTTTCAACAATAGTAGAAATGGGACGCTTGATTGTATTTGCCTCCTGGTCCACAAGTTGCCAGCCCTCCCCTGGCCCTTGTAGAATATGTAAAGTCAAAATGGAGGTTGAATGACTATTTAAATAAAGACAAAGTGAGCATAGTTTTTAAATTTACTAGCTTTGCACTACTAAAGAGTAGAAAATAGGAATGGCTCAAAAACGTACAAGGGCTGTGTTCTGGAATGCCCTGTCCTCCCTACATCACTGGACAACATGCTACAAACTGAAAACAGTTTTTAACTGCATGAAAATTTGGAGACCATGTGAGTCTTTTCGATGAGAAGCAAATACCATGCATTCATTCATTTAAAGAGGAACTGTCACTAATTATGATTATTACATTAGTGCTATGCACATACTTATTGTTATTTTCAAGGATAATTGCTGCTTTAACGAAAAATATAACCTTCTATGTGGGCAGGCACCAGGGAACAGAGCAGACATCTTGCAGAGCTAGCATCTCTGCATCTGCGCTGCCTGTCCCCTTCAACACGATTGGTGGGTTGAATCACTTATTGCCAAAAGGCACCATAAGGGACTGACAGCTCAGGCGCAGAGATCGTCTACTGCAAGATCCCAGATGGTGCTTGCCCGCATAGAAGGTTACATTTTTTTGTTAAAGCAGCAATTATACTTGAAAATAACAATAAGTGTGTGCATAGCTCTAATGTAATAATCATTTGTTGAGCAATGTTAGTGTGGTGAAAGTTCTGCTTTCAAGGAAACTTTAATTATGAGGCAAGGCAAAATGATTATTTAGATATGTATGCAGAGCAAATATGAAGATCTCTCTGGGAAGCTTTTCATCAGCTTGGCTGGAAAGTCACACATGTGCAGTTTCACTTGCAGGTAAGTACAAGGGGTACAGAGGGTGCATTTGTAAAAGTGCCAGTCATCCAATGTGGACCATAAGCCCAAAGGTGCAATAGGTTCTAGTTATGCCCCTGGAATAATACTTTGTATTAGGGAGACCTAAAAACTTTCTACTGGGACCTTGCAATAACTAGTTACACCATGGTCCATATTCTTGTATTAGCTCCTATAGGCTAGCAAAAATATATCTGATAGGACCAGGCATAGATTTTTATTGTATACCTGAGCGGGTGCCTTTGTACTTGTTCAATGACACATGAGAAAGTGCACATTTACTAATGGCCAGAATAATTGTCCATACGTGCTCTAAAAAATTATCCATTACACCACCTTGCATAAAAAGAGATATTGAAGCAAGAGTGGATAACATTATTTTGCCAATGTACAAATCATTGGTAAGACCTCACCTTGAGTATGCAGTGCAGTTATGGGCGCCAGTTCTGAAAAAGGATAGACTAGAACTAGAGAGCGAAGAGCAACAAAATTAATTAAGGGAATGGAGGACTTGACATATGAGGAATGACTAGACAGACTTGGTTTATTTACTCTAGAGAAAAGATGACTAAGAGGAGACCTTATCACATTGTACAGATATATGAGAGGTCAATACAAGGATCTCTGTGGTGAGGTATTTATTCCAAGGACTGATCAGATGACCAGGAGACACCCCTTGAGATTAGAGGAAAGGAGGTTTAGACTTCAGCAGAGGAAGGGTTTTTTTTACAGTGAGGTCTGTTAAATTGTGGAATTCCTTACCCAAGGAGGTGGTTATGGCAGATACAATGGATACATTCAAGAGAAGATTAGATACATTTCTTTCCAAAGGGAACATACAGAGTTATACTGTTTATCAGTAGGCAGATCAGAAAGGTCTAATAAAGACTAACTTATTTGGTAGCAGGAAAGCTATAAAATTACTGGGGTATGAGGAGAAGGTTGAACTTGATGGACTTGTGTTTTTATTCAACCTAATTTACTATGTTACTATGTTATCTCTTGAAGATTCAATTTCTTGGTGCAGCCAAAGGGTTTCTTTCTAGTTGGGGCAATTAGCTAATTATTTACTTCGGTTGACTTTTGCATAAAAGTTCAATAAAAAAAAGAATTTATGAAGACTGCACATTTAAAAATTGAAGATTATTGTGTATTTGAATTGTGTTAGTATCTAAGTACAAAGTAAATGTTTTTAAATTAAAACTCAGAATGTATAAAACAGAAATGTACAACATGTGTCTGTTGTTTATCCTTCTCTTCCTATTACTAAAGCTGAGTCCAAAACGAATGGCCCATATTTATAAAAACTGGAGTTATTCTGGAGTAAACCAACTGCACCACAAGGGGTAAATATGAATTACTAAATTCCCGTGCATTTTAACAGAGCTTTTTAATCCTTTGCAATGCATTGGAGGCCTCTCTGTCATTCAATTGGTAAAATCCCAAATTAACAGGAATTCTTATTTTATCCCCTATAGTGCAGCTGGTTTACTCCAGAACAACTCCAGTTTTCGTTAATAAATCTGGACCAATGTACCTTCCACCTCAAATTACTTATAGTGCCAAGGTGGTTCCTAGTGTTTGTACTTTCAGCAAATGCCCAGAAGCCCACCAATTTCATCAAAACTTGAAATTCAAATAGAACTCAAATGTTAATAGCCATAATAAACACAAAATGTGATATTATGACACATAAAATAATTTGGATGCAAAATCTTAGATTTATTAAACATTTTCCAACAGTAATCTCATGTCTATAGACAAGTATCAGTTTTATAACGTAACTAGCAGTGTGGGACAGCTTTGTCATCTGTTTTTAAATATTTGTTATCTTTCTATTCAGTTACATAAAGTGTCATTTTTGGATATGGCGTTGGCCGTAACACAGATTCACATAAGACCACACACACACACACACATACACACATCTGTTACACAGACCTGTGGCAGTTTCCCCTGTGTCACATACACTTGCACACAAGTGCCTGCAGAAATACACACACAGACTTTTGTTACACAGACCTGTGGCCGTAGTGTTGCCACCCAGACAGTATTTTACCGGCAGGCCGGTAAGAAATTGGCTTCTGTCCAATGTTAAATCTATGGAGGAAATGCCATGGCCGGTATTTTTTTTAAGAAAAGGTGGCAACCCTATGTGGCAGTTCTACCTGTGTCACATACACACACACAAACAGAGTTCAAGATTGGGGGGAGTTGGAGGGGGAAAGACATATGGAAATATTTAAAGATATGAAGGAGGTAGAACAGAGGAAAAGAGGGATCATAGATGTACAAAGACATGGAGTGTGAGTCACACGAATGGGGTGGGAGACAGTGCAGAGTAAGAGAAGATCCAGGTACTTAGTCTTGAAAGTACAGTGCTTTAGTGAACAAACACACAGTGCTTAATGTGAGGCTGAGGGAGCTGCAGAATGAAAAAGACTAATACTGTTGATACACAAATGTAGTGTGAAAACCACAATAGGCTGTGATATTTTTTGTATTTGCTTTGTATCCTTTAATTAAAGGGGCACATTTGTGAAAATAAGCAGTTATGGGGCTTAGTGGGAAATAAAAGGTCCAGATTATTTACACCATAGCGGGAAATAAAAGGTCCAGATTATTTAGCTGAAGTGCCAGAGAGGTGACCTATTTTGTACAACATTTAAGGCCAGATACATTTTTGGAACATTCCTGTAAATTTTTTAATAACCCTTTGAGTGGAAGGGGGATATACAATGCAATGCAAAGTAATGCGTTGTGCACACCTCTGGCACTCAAAGGGTTAACATATGACAGAGATGATTTGGAAGAGTTTGTGAGCGTTTCTCCACACCATTCCGTCATGGTTCAGCTCTCAAAAAGGAGCCTGTAGGGGCATATTCAGGAGCACCCAAGTATGTGAAGGGGCAGCGCTTCTGAGTGCCCATGTGGGAATGAATCTTTTTGTGTGTATGTGCCCTCATGTGTAAGGAGTAGTAGTGTGATCCTGGAGTCACCTCCCTCAGCATGGTGGTCAGGCTGGGTGCTTAGTTTCCATCTTGTGGAGTGCACATGCCCTGCAGTAAATCATCATTATGTGTGAGCAGGGCTGAGACTGTGAACTGTCAGTAAATGTCCATTTGGGCATAAATAACAGAATTTGCCATCAGATTTAATAAAACGGTGCAGCACTCATATATACCAACAACTGGAAAACTGGTGAAGGAAGCACAAGGAGGTGTAGTATTGAATAATTTTGGGGAGATCTGCCCTTGTCAGACCTCTATAATAGATATGTTCACGCTACTTGGTAACAATATTTTACATAGTGTTGCAGTGTATAGCTGTTGTGCATGGGGATCATAGTACGTCACGGGGCTGGTGTGTGACTCCTGTGTAATATGGTAAAAGGCGAGAGGAAGATGGACACCAATGTAATGCTTTTTTGTGCTACAGAAGTGAAGAACACATTACGTAATGCACTGATGGTAAAGGACAGGAGAGCTAGGGTAGCTATGAGTGGGATGGAAGTAAAATGTAAGATTGTGAAGAGACGTGACTTGTAACCGTGTGAGGTTTGAACACACAATGAGAAACATCCAAGTGTGTGAAGGAAAAAAGAATGGCTGAAGGAGCGTAAGACAATAGAGAAGGGGGTGAGAGAGCAAAGCGGCACTTTGTGTTTGTGGGAAGCCAGTCTGCCATTTTTCCTTTCACAAGAGCAAAAAAGTGAAGGAGGGCAAACAGGCCCACATGTTACTTGCAGCCAGTGAATGTGTTTGCAGAGATTTTGACAGGAATGGCCAGGGGGCCTTCAGTCCCTTGGACAATCCCATCAAACGCACGCCCCCTTGTATGTCCTGTTGGGGAAATATGGAGGAAATTTGAATATCTCCTCCTTACTGCTACCGTGGGGTGTGTCAGACACATCCGGCAAATTTATTGGTCTCTTTTGATCTCTCTAGCCTTCACAGAGATTAAAAGCCTTTAAATCAGTGAAAATCTGGGCCTTTAAATCAGTGAACATCTGGGAAATGTTTATATCTTCCTTCTGGTATAGCTGGTTTGCCCAATAATTGCTATATTTTGCATTTATACATAATCACCAATATTTTTGACATGCTTTAAAGTGGCGCTAGGATTAACATAGAAGCATAGAATTTGACTGCAGATAAGAACCATTCAGCCCATCTAGTCTGCTCATTTTCCAACTGTAAAAACCTCAAATCTTTTTTGTGCCTTGGTCTTCTCTTATGTTTATGACAGCCTTATGCCTATTCCATGCATGCTTAAATTCTGTCACTGTATTAACTTCTACCACTTCTGCTGGTAGGCTGTTCCACTTATCTACTACCCTCTTAGTGAAGTAAAACTTTCTTACGTTACGTCTAAACCTGTGTCCCTCTGGTTTTAGACTATGACCTCTTGTCCTAACATTTTTACTCCCTTGAAATGTACTTCCATCTTGCACTTTGTTGAATCCCTTCATGTATTTGAATGTTTGTATCATATCCCCTCTCTTCTCTCCTCCCAGCTATACATAATCAGATCCTTTAGTCTATCCTGATATTTCTTTTCCTGTAAACCAGTGACAATTTTAGTAGCACTTCTTTGAATTCACTCTATAGTATCTATATTCTTCTGGAGATGGGATATCCAGTACTGTACACAATAAGCTAGGTGAGGTCTAACCAGAGATCTGTAGAGCAATATGACCACTTCCCTTTTTCTGATACTAATGCCCCTAGCTATACAAACCAACACCATGCTTGCATTCCCCACCACAATATTAAATTGCATGTCTACCTTTAAGTCATTAGAAATAATTACTCCCAAATCCCTTTCCTCTGTTGTCTCAGACAGTACAGTACCCTTAATACTATATTCTTCCTTTGAATTTTTACATCCCAAGTGCATTACTTTACATTTATGAACATTAAACTGCAGCTAATTTACCTAAATCATTTGTAGCTCTTAAAGAGTAACTATCACATTATAACAACTTTGGTGATTGTGAAAGAAATGTATTTAAAATATCGTTTACAAGATATTTAGGTCTATTTATCTGCCAGTTTACACAAATTAGGACATGCTTGCTGGCACAGCCTGGTGTGTCAGATATTAGCATTTACTTCTCCCTCTCAACTGTTACTTCCTTCCAGAGAGTACTATCTAGTTTGCATACACTAACAAGTAAAAATTACAGCTAAATATCTTGTAAAGCAGTTTAAATAAGTAGGGCTAACATAAAAATAGTTGATTTTGAAAGGTCTTTAAATATTACCTGTAACATAAAGTAAAGCATGTCTCTCCCTTTAAGAAGAAAGAGTGGGAATCACGATGCAGGAAGTGGAGGAGGAGACAGTTGAAGAGGAACAGTTAGTGTGAGGTGATCTGAGGAGATGGAAGGAGTCAAATAAAAGAATTGCTATTAAGTTTATCCTTGAGTGTCTGTATTTACAGAAACATTACAACTGGAGATGAGGAGAAAATTTGGATTAGAAATGAAGGTATGTGAAGTGGATATTATCACATAGGAAGGCAATTACATCACAATTCTGGACTGACAGGACATTACTGCGTGGAGCCGAGATGGCGGATTATCTACGCGTTTCCTAAATTTGATACCTCTGATACCAATAACTTGGCCCATGACTGGAGAAAATGGGTAACTAGATTTGAAAACTTTCTGGAAGCAATGAACTTAAAAGATGATAAAAGAAAAAGGGCTTTATTATTGCATTATGCTGGCACGGATGTATATGATATATTCTTCACACTACCTGCTGCGGACATTGATAGATACAATGGCTGCTCCAAAGCCTTAACTGATTACTTCAACCCAAAACAAAACATCAGATATGAGAGATATATATTTAGGATTGCCAAACAACATCCAGATGAATCCATAGATACATATGTCACACGTTTAAGAGAACTGGCACAAAGATGTGTTTTTGCTGATGTTTATGATGAAATTATAACACAAATAATTGTATCTTGCACATCATCGATTATAAGATGCAAAGCATTACAGCAAGACTGTCTCTACATAAACTTCTTAAAATGGCTCGTGCCATAGAACTTGCAGACTGTCAATATTCTAGGATGGAAAAAGGACATGATTTACATGTGAATAATGTCCACAATAAATATACAACAGTTAATTACACAAAAACAAGAAGTGAAATATGTTACAGGTGTGGAATGGAGTTTCCTCACACAAACAAATGTCCAGCTTTAGGTCAGACGTGTAATAAATGTGGTAATGAAAACCATTTTGCTGCTGTATGCAAATCAACGAATATCAAATCAAACACAGCAAAACAAGCAAATGTAAAACTTTTGCATCAAGATAAACAAGAGACATCCTCTTTAATGGATGACTATGTTTTCATTAATTCGACAGATAAATTGACACAATCTCCTAGTGTTACACTCACTATATTTGATAGTGACATTGCATTCACGATTGACACTGGAGCATCAGTGGATATATTAGATGGTGATAGATATGAAAATGAAAGCCTGAAATGAAAATGAAGCCTGTCTTGGAAGATATTCACACTAAAATCTTTCCATATGGTTCTCAAACTCCACTACCCACTATGGGACAATTCGATGCTGCTATAAAAATAAAATGCAAAAGACATTTTTTTATGTCTTACAAGGTTCTGGAGGCTGTCTGCTTAGTTATCATACTGTCATGTACTTGGGTCTCATTCAGATAATTCATACAACAGCTGGTCCTGATAGCAAGGATATACAAACTATGATAAATGAATTTCCTTCTTTGTTCAGTGGGCTTGGAAAATTGAAAGACTTCCAAGTACATCTTCATATGAATGAGAATATTTTTCCTGTTGCACAAGCTCACAGGCTCATTCCATTTCATCTAAGACAAAAAGTAGAAACCAAACTCCAGGCTTTGGAAGACCAAGATATTATTGAATGTGTCAATGGTCCCACTCCATGGGTCTTTCCAATTGCGGTAGTTCCAAAATCAAAAACTCCTGACAAGATAAGAATTTGTGTTGACATGTGCCTCCCAAACATTGCCATTCAGCGAGAAAGACACATCTCTCCCACAATAAATGTCATTATTCATTTACTAAATGGCGCAACTGTCTTCTCAAAATTAGAACTTAACAAAGGTTATCTTGAACTGGAATTGAGTCCTGATTCCAGATACTTGACAAAATTTTCTACACATTTAGGCCTCAGAAGATATAAAAGGTTATCATTTGGAGTCTGTTCAGCTGCAGAAAGTTTTCAAGATGTCATAAGAAATATAATTCAACATATTCTCAATGCTTTTAACTACAGTGATGATATTCTTGTATTTGGCAAAACCCAGGCTGACTACATTTCAAGACGTCCCCCTGAAGTGAATCAAACTACTCATTGGTTCACTAAAGAGTATATCAACTTTATTGCAACTCATGTGATACCAAAGGCATTTTCAGCTGATCAATTTGTCACAGCAACTACAAATGACAAGACACTTTGTGCTTTCATTTACATAATCCAAAATGGAAAATGTCGTGAAATTCAACTAGCAAAATTTCCAGATCCTGAGAGAACTAAAATAATTCTCTAGTGTAAGAGCAGAATTATCTATCAAAGAAAAATACCTCATTCTACAAGGCACCAAGCTAGTAGTTCCTAAGGTTTTGCGTCACTTAGTAATACAGATAACTCATGAAGGCCATTTGGGAATTGTTGGTATAAAGAAACTTCTTCAGGAAAAGGTATGGTTTCCAGGAATGGATCAGCTGGTAGATAATTTAATAAAACATTGCTCTACATGTCAGCTTGTTACTTCTACATCAAAACCTGAGCCATTACTAATGTCTCCTCTCCCTACAACAGTATGGGAAGAAGTGACGGTTGATATCTATGGCCCACTACCTAACGGTCAATACATTCTGGTAATAATTGTTGAATATTCCAGATATCCAGCTATTGCATTTATTTCACCGACTTCAGCTTCCAGTATCATACCAGAATTAGACAACATCTTCTCAACATTTGGCATTCCACGAGTTGTCAAAACAGATAGTGGGCCTTCCTTTAAAGGGGAACTACCACCCCGCAATAACTTAACATGCATTCATTCTTCATCTGGCGACTAGCTGCTTAGTAGCGCTAGTCGCCAGAAATATTACCTGGTTCCAAAGATTTTGCTGTTTTACCGATGATAACAGGAGCAGGAAGCACGGACATCTCGTCACAGTGACATCTGTGCGCCTGCGCTGTCAGTCCCTTTTGGAGCCAAGTGTGAGGGAAAGAAAAGTCCCATCAAGACTAATTGAGGAAATATAGTCATGACATAATCAGACTTTAAACAGTTTTCATGTTGTAATATTCATGTTCCAGTGAATATAAATGTTTATGTTTGTTTTGTGCTTAATTAAAAAAAAGAGGGGGGTGATGTAACATACAGTAAAGCATGTCTCTCCCTTTAAGGAGGAAGGGGAGGAATCAGGAAGTGGAGGAGACAGTTGAAGAGGAACAGTGTGAGGTGATATGAGGAGATGGAGTGAGTCAAATAAAAGAACTGCTATTAAGTTTGTCCTTGAATGCCTGTATTTATGGAAACATTATATCACCCAAGTCAAAAGTATAATTTCCACCGTACATACCAGTACTGTCATGGCTGTCCCGGTGTTAAGGACTGGTGACGGTCCTGGCACGTCATGGAATTTTTATGTTCAAAGCAGGCCTGCACGGCACTCTGTGATCGCTGGGTATGTACTTAAAAAAAAAAAAAAGTGTCTTGGTCCTCCAGTGCTCCCCACCCCTGGGACCTTAAGAGGTTAATTTGTTTAACAGAAGGACTTAACAAGGTATAAGTTCTTCAAACACTATTTTTAATAACCTGTCTTGTGGTCTACTGTTAATTAGTGTTGAGCGAGCGTGCTCGGCCGATGCTCGGATCGGCTCGAGCATCGCTCTGCTCGGCACATGGCGGTACTCGTCGAGTACCGCCATGTGCTCTCCCGCCATGTTCGGGTGGCGGGGATCTGTGCCGGAAGAGGCACAGATCAGAAGACGCTCTGCTGGACCACCAGGGACTGGAGGTACGGGGGCATTGCGGAGATGAAGGGGGCATAGCGGAGATGAAGGGGGACATTGTGGAAGAGGGGCATAGACTCTATGCCCCTCTTCCACAATGTCCCCCTTCATCTCCGCTATGCCCCTCTTCCACAATGTCCCCCTTCATCTCCGCTATGCCCCTCTTCCACAATGTCCCCCTTCATCTCCGCTATGCCCCTCTTCCACAATGTCCCCCTTCATCTCCTCTATGGCATAGAGGAGATGAAGGGGGACATTGTGGAAGAGGGGCATAGCGGAGATGAAGGGGGACATTGTGGAAGAGGGGCATAGCGGAGATGAAGGGGGACATTGTGGAAGAGGGGCATAGCGGAGATGAAGGGGGACATTGCGGAGATGAAGGGGGACATTGCGGAGATGAAGGGGGCATTCAGAGATGAAGGGGGCATAGCGGAGATGAAGGGGGGCATTGACCAGGCACCCTCCCCTCATCAGAGCAGGGGGTGCCTGGTGAAATGCTCGTGTCGCCCCATGCTTTTCAATGGGGCTCGGGTGCTCGGCCGAGCACTCGAGCCTCAGGGGGTGCTCGGTCAGAGCACCCGAGCATCGGGGTGCTCGCTCAACACTACTGTTAATAGTTTGTTTAAAAACTGCTAACAACTGGTATCACTTATGATACATTCAAGCCTGTTAAGGCCTATTGTTTGTTATGTGGAGGGGTGACAGGGAGGCTTGAACAGAGATAACCATATACAGGAAACAGCAAATATAATCCAAAAATAAATACATACACCTGACTGCTGTACAAAGTATAAGATCAGTAAATTAATCTGTTAAACAAATTAAGAAAACAGCACAAAGAAAAACCCCTCTAAGTGTATTAATTCCCAGTCACGTGTATATATTTGTATACCCTTTCAGTCTGATGATTTACTCACATGTGTGAGAGGTTTCACCTGCCTCTCTGGTGGCCTCCCTTTTTTATTTTTCTTATGTCTACATAACAACGTGGATTGTGACCTGTGAGATCCACCCTAAAGGGCAGCATATCTACACCTTGGTAAGTGGGCTTCCTGCTTTTTAAGATCACCAAACGTTTATAGAGCCCTTAATCTCTTCTTCTCAAACAAATTAAGAGTCCCATAATCCTAGGTTATGGTTCCCCTTTACAGGCTATAAGTTGAACATATTTAATGCCAATATCCGAATAGTAATGAGACTTCTTATATAGCTTTACATTGTTTTTGGCCAGCTGTTGAAGCAGCTATTTATCTTGTCCCATTCTCACCACCTAATTATTTTCATTTGTGTCACTGTTCTAGTTACATAGTTACACAGTAAAATAGGTTGAAAAATACATCAAGATCTACCTTTGCCTCATTATAACCAAAAAAAATGAGAATTATATAAGCCTTGCTGACTCCAAAATGGGTATTAGTCTATTTACTATAAATTCCTGTTTTACCTGCTGATACAGTATTGTATCCCTGTATGGTCCCTTCTGCTAGAAATTAATCTAATTTAATCTTAAATGTATCTTTTGTATCTGACATTACCACATCCTTGGGCAAAGATTTCCACAAAGAGTTCCAGAGTTTATTATAAAACAAAAACCTGTCCTGAAGTTGAAACATCCTTTCCTCTAATCATAAGGGGTGGGCCTTAGTTCCTTGATCAGGCCTTTGAATGAAAAGCTCACTAGAGAGGTCCTTGTATTGACCCTTCATATACTCTTAGGTGTCTTTTCTCTAGAGTAATAAACCAAGTTTGACTAGACGTTCTTAATAGTTCAAATCCTCATTTCTCTTAATTAATTTTGCTGCTATTCTCTGTACTGTTTCCAATTCTAGAATATCCTATTTTTTTTTAGAAATTGTGCCCAGACCTGCTACTCATATTTGAGGTGAGGTTTTACCAATGATTTGTATAGCAGCAACATTATGTTAACCACTTTTGCATTAACACCCATTTTTATGCATGTCAGTACTTTGCTTTGCTACTACTGTTTGACACTAATCACTGTCTAGGTTTACAGTTTGAAAGGACTCCCAGATATTTCTCTAGCAATGAGTCTCCTAAAATGATTCCATTAAGTTTATAAGAAGCATTACAATGTGTTCATCCCAAACTAATAAATTTACACTTTCCTAAATTAAATTTCATATTCCATTTCTTTGCCCAAACTGCCATTTAATGTAAATGCATCCATGTCATCTGAAAACATTGACATTTTGCTTTATATCCCTATTTCCAGACAATTTATAAACATGTTAAAAAGGATTAGACCAAGTACTGAACTTTGAGGTACTCCACTCTCAACTTTAACTGTATTGGAGGTTTTTCCATTTGCAACAACACACTGTACACTATCCTTTAACCAAATTTCTATCCAGTTGCAGTTAATTTCCTTATTTTATACACCAGCCTCCTGTGTGACACTCTACCAAACACCTTTGAAAAGTACCTACCCCTTTGCCACTATCTAGATTGCTACATATGTCTTACAGAGAAGCAAAAAAATATATGTTTGGCAAGATCTATTCCTCATAAAACCATGTTGATCCCAGCTAATAGTGTTCTTTTCAGAGTAATGCTGCCTTCAAGCAGTTTTCCTGCTACTGAGGTCAAACTCACAGGTCTATAATTCTCAGGTTTTGTTTTAGCTCTCTTATTAAATAAATGTACTACATTGGCTTAACACCAATCTTGTGGCACTGAGGATAGAGAGTCTTTAAAGCAGATGTATCACCTTATAAAAAGGTGTTACCATCCACTTTGTTAATTAAAGTTATTCTAGAAAAGCTGTTTATAAAAAAAAAAAAAATGATAACTACTTATAAAGATATCCCCTCTTCTGTGCTGTGCACTTCCGCATTATGTGCACAGCTCTAAAGCACGTTGTATTTCTCTTCCACCTCCTTCCTAGCTGCCCCAGGGAGCACGTGCACTCTTCGATTCAGTGTGCTGTGTACGGCTCCTAGGGTTACAGCAAGCTGCGATTAGCATTATACTGAGGTTGCAACCTTAGTATAATGCTAATCACTGCTTGCTGTAAATGATAGGAGCCGTTCACAGCCCACCGAAGGGAAGCATGATCATGCTCCCTGGGGCAGATGGGAGGGAGGTAGGAGGAGAAATAGGACGTGCAGAAGAGCTTTGTCGGTCAGCATACTGGGACATGCTGATTCTTTGGCAAAGCTCTTCTGCACTTGAACAGGGAATATCTTTATAAGCAGTTTGATTTAAAAAAAAACAAAAAAAAAACACATCTTTCTTATAATAACTTTTATTAACAAAGTGGATGGTTGGATGGTAACACCTTTTTATAAGGTGATACATTCCCTTTAAGATTAAAAAGAGTAGTTTTGCAAACACTTCATCCTGCACTACCCTTGGATGTATGCCTTCAGGACCAAGTGGTTTGCCAGTCTTATTTTATCCATTGTTTCCTTGACCTTTTCTTGTGTTAACACCATATCTGATAATGGAATGATTGTAATTGTTATTTTTGAGGCTCTTCTATCATTTCTCATTCCGTTGTATATGCCGATGAAAAGAATAATAGCTTTTCCTTATTATTCATAATCAACTCGCCCATATCATTTTTGAAAAGTCTGATGCACTCTCTTTTACATTTTTGCTATTTACTTATTTGGAAAACCTCTTTGGATTAGTCTTGCACTCCCTTGTATTTAGTTTCAATTTCTATTGTGTTAGCCTAATTACTATTTTTCTCCAGTATTTTTGCCTTTTGATAAATCAACCCAGTCTATGTGTGGCATTGATGCTGTTGTGCTTACTGTTTCCCAAATGTTCTCCTACAGTAATATGTCACCATGTTTATGTTATTTGTTAAAACTAGGTCCAATAAATTATTATATACTAGTGTAAAAAGCTTGTGTACACTGGCCAAAGTTCGTAAACGGCAGTGGGGGAGCACGGAGACCTCCATAAAAGCACAGCCCGGGAGGATTTCCCCACTCGTCGGTCGCATGGCTCTGTGGTAGACATAAAATGAGCAAGCTGTCATTACGGGGGCAGGTGATGGACTTGTCCAAACCATTACCCGTTTAGTGGAAGATGCAGTGCTGGTAGCAAACGCTATGGGGAGCCCGAGAGCAAGTTAGTCTCTAATCTGCATAACCTCATCGGACAAACATACAGGCCTTTTATATTATAGGATTTTGGCATTTCCACCAATTGTGTCATGTAGTTATCCCTAAGCATGCTCACAAACCTGCTTCCCTTAGCACTCTGACAAGTCTCATTTCTCCACTTCATATCTGGATAGTTAAAATCTCCCATAATTATAGTATGCCCAAGATGTGCAGCTTTTTTCATTAGCATTAACAGCTGGACCTCAACATTTTCATTACTATTTGGTGGTTTACAGCATACATTCACCAGCACCTTGTTTTTCTTTCTTTTTTTACCATTTATTCTACAGTTAGCTTCAAATTCTACCAACAAGGACTCCACATTATCTCCAATATCCTCTCATATATCTTCCATTTTACTTGGATTTAAATTTGGTTTCCAATACAGGCACACATGTCCCCTTTTTCTGTTAAACCTATCCCTCCTAACAGGGACTAACCCACAATATTTACAGCCCAATCATGTGTCTCATCCCACCATATTTTGGTTATACTAATTATGCCCAAATGCTCATTAACCTTCAGGTCATTAACCTTCTGCAATTCCAGCATTTTGCCTACCATACTTCTTGCATTTACCAAATACAATTAGTTTTGTTGTCATTATGTATTTTACCCACTACTTGCCTGTTTCTACATCTGAATATAATAGATGCTCCCTGTTAGCTAATTGTATCCCCACCCTCACCAACCCCATGGTCCTCTATTTGTACCCACTTCCTATATACACTGTTGTAGCAGTGGTTAATGTTGATGATTCGGATTTTCTGTGCATGTCCAATAACAAGTCATTCCCTTACCTATCCTCAGAGCTGCCTAAAAGGCATGTTGTTTGGATTTCCCTACTTAGTATATTGGAGTTAATCAAAGGCTCACGAGGAGAGGGCTGTTAACCACTGTTTTAGACCAACAGCCAAGGAGTTTGAGCTGAAAAAAGATCTGGTTCCTTGGTGGAAATACATGCCTGCATGGAATGTGCTTGTGGTAGGAAATTACCTAATCTATGGTTATGAAGTAACTGTATAAAATAAATGATAATGTTTTGAAAAATAAGTGATGCATCTAATTCCTAACTTTAGTGGTGTATTTACCTAGGTGTATTTGAGAGCTGACTTAGCAACATATTACATTGAGTTGGAAGGAAGTATTCACAATGCATTGCATGCTAGCCTTGTCCTTAAAGAATTAGTGGGTAACAAGAGGAACCCCGGTTGTTGCTTAACTACAAATCCCATCATTCTTAAGCAGGAATCGGTTCCCAGAGGATGTTAGGAATTGTAGTCAATCAACAGCTAGAGGACCTCACTTTTCAAACTCCTAACATAAATGGTTATTAAATAAAGAATGGCAGTTTTATATAATATTTCAAACATACTTTTTTAGCAGGTACAGAAACCTGTAAAACAGCATGAGGGTTTTGTACCTTTTTTTAAATAAAGTTTTAAAACTTCAAGCACTACATGGAAGCAGAGGTGAAGGAAAGAGGAGCTCTGCTGTGTTCAGTCTGTCAAATAAAAGAGAGAAGCTAAGGCACAGGAGTGATCATAGCCATACAGTAGTGAGATTTAATTTTAAAGACATTATTATGCCAACTGCCATGTGAAGAAAATATTATTATCATGTCATGCTCCCCAGGGGCATAGCTATAGAGGATGCAGAGGGTGCAGTTGTGCCAGGTGACAGAATCCAATGTTCCCCCATCTGCCCCAGGTTACTTTAGGTTCTAGTTATGCCACTGAGAGAATATTTTGTGTTAGGGGGCCCAAATGTTTGCACCAGGACCCTCCAATGACTACCTATGTCACTGCTATGACCCCAATAGGCTGTGAGTGTACCTTATTTCATCTTCTTTGAAAAGCTTATACAACAGACGGCCTTAGGAATAAAAATGTAACAATTCTGGGGAGGACCACCTGCAACATGGGGACAAACATTTCCTTTGATATATCCCTTTAAGTGCTAATGCAGTACATTGACTGAATGCACCTGAAAGGCCACATCTGTATACTGTACTGCTTCAGGGCAGCCACTTAAGGAGATACCTCTGGTAAGTGGTGGCTTGGAATTGATCAAATTCATTGAGTGTCCTGCCCTGGAACCCCTGTGATACATGCAAGGGCTGAACTGGAGGACAGGGATGTGAGTGGATTGTTCTTAAGAATTATCCATGTCACATATGTATATCCTGGTAGCCTCTATTGTGTACTAGCACTGGGGACTTTTAAGAATGCTAGAGAAGTGTTCAATGTACTGTGAAGCAATATGTGTCGCGGCTGGTCCGTTTGATGTGATATCACCAGGGATATCCTATTTAGTCTCATCCTTCCTACTTACCAGCACACAATATTGCATTTAGCTCTCTGCTGATCCTTTTCCTAGTACTGCCTGATTTCTTTGTTGCCGACCTTTCATTTCTTAGGGAATTTGAACAGAGACTGCCCATATATAAAGGCGTGAAACAGGGAACGGCCCATGGGAGAAAAGACGTTGGGACTGTTCCACACATTACTGTCTTCACCGCCACCTCTGCAGCTGCACACATCAGCGGAGACAGATACAATAAAGGTAAGCATTTTATTATGGCATTTATTTTGGCCAAGTTGGACATATTGCAATAACTGGAGGCATATTTATATTCAACCAGACACTAATACACAGTTTAACCCTTTGAGCCCCCGATGGGTATGCAACGCATTGCTTTGTACCCCTCTGGCACCCAACGGGTTAACCTATGTATTAGTGTGTAGGATATTTTAGCAAAGCTTGTATTCATACTATTTTTTTCTTTACAGCTAGAAGAAAGAATAGAAGAAAGAAGAAACAAGACAGAAGGAAAAGGACAGTGGATAACAGGTCAATTTAAAGGGATAGTAATACTTTAATTTTACTAATCCCCCTTTTATACAACTTAAAAAAAGACTATTAATGCTGCAAATCGCATCTCTCAAACCTTTATGGTTTGAGAGAAAATCAATTTCAAAGTCCCCCCCTCCCCTTTCCCCGATGTAAGCATCTTGCTGACTGCCTGGGAATATAATCCTGGGGCCATCCGGCAGCTCTGCAGCAGAGCCGAGATCTCGTTAATGAAGAAAAATCTTTCACTTCAACAGTCTTGGTTTCCAAGCACACGTAGAAGACTGTTGAAGTGAAATATTTTTTCTTCATTAACAAGATCTCGGCTCTGCTGCAGAGCCCCGGATGGTCGTACGACAGAACACTGCTGGAGTCAGCTAGAATGCTGATCTTGGTGAAAAGGGAGGGACGGGGGAACTTTGAAATTGATTTTCTCTCAAACATCTCAGTGATGTGATGTGGGGCATTAATAATCTTTTTTTAAGTTGTATAAGAAGGGGATTAGTAAAATTAAAGTATTACTATCCTTTTAACACAGATAAGTTAACAACTGGCGCTTGGCAGTATGTCAGACACCGATAGTTAGCTTTTTTTACTGTGATGTTCTCAATATTGCCGCTATTTAGTGGCGTTTTGGAAACTTAACACACAAAACAGACGTTTGGCCACAAGACCTTTTCTGTCCAGTCTGCTTTTAGCTGGTAGGGCCTTTGAATACCAACTTAGACATTTTATTATGTCGGTCAGTGCATATTTTAGATCAATACTTTTTAAATTGAGCCCTAAGTGTGTTCACTATAGAGGTTGTCTTCAGAAAGAAAAATCAAGAAAACATGTTGTCACTCCTCACCTCATTGGTCGGTGATCCTTTTTAGTGCAGTTGGGTTTTAGCAGCGGTGCCCGATTATTCAGGTCTGTTTCCTCTGTGGGCTGTTGTTTCCGGTTTCCTGTGGGGCTGCCCTCTCCTGTGCCTGTTCCAGCTTCCAGTGTCCGTGGCGGTCCCCGTGTGAGTCAGCTTCGGCTCCTGTGCTGCGCCTCGCAGAGTTAGCTTTCCCTGCCCTCCTTCCTCCTCCCTCGGCGGGTTCTGATTCGCTGGTAGGGTTTTCTCCTTTCACCCGCAGCTTGGCCACCCGCCAGAGGTTCTTCTGTTGGCTGTTAGCTGACGTGTTCCCTCAGACCCTGCCTCCTGTATAGTGGCCGTGTCCCACTGGTGTTTCTGGCTCCTCTTGTATAGAGGCCGTGTCCCGCTTGAGTATCTGGCTTCCTGTATATTGGCCGTGTCCCGCTTGAGCATCTGGCTTCTTGTTGTAGCGGCCGTGTCCAGCGTATTTGCGGCAGCTCCTGCTGCCTCACTAGCTGTCATTACCTGCTGTGTATAGTCCCACAGCCACCTTCCCATTTTGGGCCTGGGAGGTTGTGCTGGGTTGTTTGTGGCAGCATTCTGCCACCTGGTGGGTTGAGGTTCCTGCTTCCCTGCTGCTTGTTGGGATCTTTTGAGGGTGCCTCGGTGGGTGGGTCTACCTTCCTTACTTCCTGACTCCCTGCTGGTGGTGGACACTCTCTGGGATCCTGTCCAAGAAAGTAGTGGTGTAGGGGTTTTTCCTCCCTCCTGTTCTCTTGTGCCCTTGGGGGGGTACGGTGGGTCCCGGGTTCCCTGCTCCGCTCCAAGGATGTCTGTACCCTTCTCTGGGTTGTGGGAGTTCTGGGGTTCACTGTCCTTCTATTTTCTTTCTTGCTAGGGGTTACACTGTGTTGTCACTTCCCTGTGGCAATCTCTAGGCACCCCTAATTACCATCAAGGTGTGCCGCTAGGTTATCCTGCGACATTCCACCTTCCCATCTACGGAATCAGCCTGTCAGTGGTTGGAGTCCATTGGGTATAGGCACATCTTTAGTCTCAGACTTGTTCTCTGGCTGCCTGGGTGTTCAGGTCTGCACATAGGGGTCAGTTGTCTGGTTCTCCCTCAGTTTGTCAATCCTTCATCCTGGTCAGGGCCCTGGCTCAACTGGGGTCGGACATCTGGCTTCGCGGCCAGCAACTTTACCCAGCAACTGACTACGCTCCCCAGCTTCGCACCCGAGCATCGTTCTCCAGCAACTGGGCCAGACAATCCCTTGGCTGACTTCGCACTTTAGCTGTGCTCACCAGCTTCATACTCTAGCTTCTGTTGGACTGTTCCGTGGTAGATGTGTTCAGTATTTATCCGAAGCCTTGACACATGTAATTTGGCCAGGGATGCCCAAACATTTCCAAAAAACCTGAATTACTCGTAACGGTTACTAGATTTTAAACTGAAAAAATTAGCAGTAGACTTAAACAGTGATTAAATGCAGATCAAGACAGTCCATAATCTAACTGACAGATGTATGAAGGAACCTACCAAGGTAAGTATTTTTGATAAATTAAGAGCAACTTATTTTAGGGGATAGTGCCCCTTTTAACATTTGACATTTATTTTCATGTGGCATTAAGGCTAATATACTAAGAACGGAATAAGTTCTGGATCCAACCAACCAACAACACCATAGGTGACAAATAAAATGGGGATTTTAACCCCTTGAATGCAAGAGATTTTGTGGAATCAATTACAGTAGTCACTGTCAGTCTTCCCTGCACGGAACATTTTAAGAACATTGCCATGGAAACATGCACAAGTTGGGCAATGTTATTTGTCACAAACGTATTGTATTTATCATGGATGATATAAGAGGTAAATATTACTTAAGTGGAAGATTAAAGTCCATTTGTGTGGAGGATTAAAAATTGTATTTTTCATTTCTTTTACTGTTTTTCCATTACCTCTGCCTTGTCATTAACAGCACTAACAAGAAGAGAAAAGTCTAACATGTTGTACAGTTTGTATTATGGATACTGAAGTATTGCTACACTTATTGAAAAAAAATCTCAGTTTTGCGTTGCTTGACCTTAATCTCCTCTTACCAGTTATACTACTGACAAAATGCTTCCCATACTTGTATAAGAAAACAGCTTGCCTTAATCTGCGTTTTCATAAAGCAGAGAGTGCAGATTAAATGCTTATCTTCACTTGCAGTCTCACAATAAAAACACCAAACAAATCCGTCATGGAACAAACATAATATTAACTCAGATGCTACACAAAAAGCTGGATTTAGAGTTTAACTCTTGGATACCTGGAAGGCACTATCAATGTTATTGATTAATTGCATGTGTACCCAACAAAAAGACAGTGGACACACATCTTTGTTGGTGTGGCACCAAGGAAAGCCTGGTATGCCCTAACGGATGCGAACACATTCCAGTGAAAGCTCTTCAATTTATATTCTTGCTGCCAAGTGAATTAAACAGGGTTGAACATTAAAGGGATAGTAATAGATGTGAATAAATGTAGCTCTGATTAATGTTCATATATTATGGTTCGTGTAGTGCTGTATATAAATTATGTCTGACTTGTAGTTCAAAAGTAAATATATTTTAAAGTATCCCCCTTCCTCCCTTTTAACTTACACAGAGTGCTTCCCCAGCCGGACCGGAGAGCACTCAGCGAGAGACAATCTTCAGTGAGCGCAATGAAAACCCTGCCCTCCTTCATAAATGGGGGCATGGTTTTCATTATGCTCACAGAGATAAGATTGTCCCTCTCTGCGAGCTGTCTGGTCAAGCGACCGGATTCCACATCTGTGGGGAAGCACACCCAAAAGGTAAAAGGGGCGGAAGGGGGATACTTTAAAATTGGTTTACTTTTGAATTACAAGTCAGACATAATTTATATACAGCTCTACATGAACCATAATATATGAACATTAATTGGAGCTACATTTATTCCCATCCATTATTATCCCTTTAATGTGTGTGTGCTGTAAAAATGACAGTTGTGTCTGGCTATTTGATCACACAATACACACAAAGCTGCTAATCTGGGGCCAACCAGCCACAAACAACTGTCTGGGAATTATGGGAGTTGTAGTCCACAATAGCCAGAGGGCCTGATGCTGCACCCTCTACACAATAACAGCTGTCGCCATGGAGAATGCTTCAATTCTGGCTCTGCAGAGTGTTGTGATCTTCCTTTGCAGAGGAACTAGAAGTGTCATTTTCCTATGCAGGAGCATTGTTATTTGTCTACAACCAGTCAGCCTTGATGGCCAGGGAAACTTGCCAAATAGTCCATATTTTGCCCATCTCGGGTTGCCATGACATATATATATATATATATATATATATATATATATATATATATATATAGAAAGTACTATTCCTATAGGTTACTCCTCTGCCACTCAAAGGGAATGGTATACTCCTCTGACACTCAAAGGTAGGAGGACTTTTAACCCATTGTATTAAGAGAAATTTTACAGCGTACCTCCCTACTATGGGTTTAAAATGAATTTAAATCACTGGGAATTTTTATTTGGTGCAGAAGTGTTGCCCCACAACTGAACCACTTCCTTAGTACATCAGTCTTGTTGCATAAATTTGGTCAACTGCTGCACACCTTCTAAGAGTATGAGATAGCACATTGTAACACACTGTAAAAGTAACAGTTATGTGCATACCTGGGAACTCTCAGGGTTTGATCTTGAGACTCAGGATTTTGACCCAAATCTCAGGATGTCAGGTAGAAGGACCAAATTCTCAGGGTGAGCGAGTCCAGTGGTATCTACTACATGACCTGCACCAAATAACTGCTCATTTAGTGCTTGATACTATTAGTGCCACTAAATCCATTTTTAGGAGCACACAGAGTTCCAGGAGTTACACACACAGTTGTGCCATTGAAATTCTATTGCTTGGCCAGCATCTACCACAACAAGCGTTGATTGCAAAAAAACATGTTCCAGTCTATCTTCTTTGCAACTTCTTGTTCCCAACTCATGTTAAATAGCGTGATTAATGAGAACATCAAAGGAAACTAGCTAACTCTCGATGTTTGACACAGTGTCAAACATCGAGAGTGGGCTAACAACAGAAACCCTCCCCCACCCTCCCAAACACTAACACTACCCCTGGCCCTACACTACACCTAACATTAACAATTAAGATGAAAAATACTCTAACACTATCCCCTGACCCATACCCCATAGCTGCAACACTTAACTGGAAGTATGGACTCCACACCTAGGCTTGCTAGGTGTTAATTTAAAGCAACAATAGAGAGTACCTTAAAGGGATAGTAATACTTTGTTTTATCTTTATTTTATTTTGTAGGCATTAAAAAAACATGAAGAATGATATGTCTTATTTCTCAAACCTTTATGGTTTGAGAGATATTCACAAGCAAAGTTTCCCCTCCTGCCCCTTTTACCTAGTGTAAGCCATCTCTTCTCAGATGTGGAATCTGGTTGTAAGACTAGACAGATAACAGCAGGGGACAATCTTCTTTCGATGAAAACAATGAAAACCCTGCTCCCTTGACAAGTTTTTCAGGTTTTTCCCTTATCTTAATTGAAGATTGTCCCTCTCTGCAGTCTACCTGGGCACCTCCCTTGTGATCTGGCTGAACAGTGTTACATCAGTAAAATGGACAGGAGGGGGAGACTTTGTCATTGAAATACTCTTGAACTATAACTCTGACAGAATTGAAATAACACTCTCCAAAGTCCAGTTACTATGATGATTAAGTAGAGCTGCTTTTATTATGAAACATTACTACCCCTTTAAGGTGTTACTAGCCACCGCATGTAACTGAATAGCAAATTCATCTGCTTTTTCACGGTTTTCAATAAGTGCTAATTTAGCTCCCATTGGGCTAGTTACTATTAGCCCTGTTAGCTTTCAAAACAAGCAGTGGTGGCTTCGACAGCACAGTTTGCAAGTCTATTAACTGTGCTGTCAACAACCACTGCCGCAAAAAAATATCCAACGGGCACAACGTTTGCACCCATTAGGCATGATGTAAAAAAAAGCAGACTTTGCTATCCTCTTCCATGCGGTGGCTTCACTGCATGTTAAGGAACGCACTTTTCATGGTGAGAAACCTGCACCATGAAAAGGAAGCGCAGAGTCACTAACATGCATTGAAAACCACTGGTATGTGTTGGAAAAATGGTTTCCAACACATACTTGTGGTTGAAAAATAGAACAAGATTAACCCTATGAGTGCCAGTGGCATATGCAACGCCTTATACAGTGTTGCATACCCCACTGGCACTCATAAGGTCAATCTACAAACAGTTAACACAGGTCCTGACAAAAAAAAATTACCAGTAATCCTGATGTCCAACGGGGTCACAGCCGTCTTCTTCTTCTTTCTTCTCTTCTATATTATAAAAAAAATCCTTCAGTTCTGTATCTTTTAATAAAACAAAAATTGATGTCCCCCAAAGATGCAACGCTTTGAGTGCTGGTGGGGGATGACGAACCCCGCTAGAAGCTGATTGGCTGAGAGGCTGCCAATTAGTTTGAACCTAGACTGACATATAAAAGTCAGTCTTGGTTCAAAATTCTGGCAGTCTGACTCGGGCAACAGCCTGAGAGGTAGGACAAGGGGGGTTCTGCCAGTGCAAATGCCTTCCTCCACCAGTGGAGACAGCGGCAGAGGCAAAGGGGGGAGAATATTGGAGAAATTTATTTTAAAAATAATAAATTAAAAAATATTTTATTTTTTTAAACAGCAAAGAAGATGCCACTTATTTTTAAACCTTTGAGGACCAGAGGGCTACCCCTTCAGAACTCAAAGGGTTAACTGTCGCATCTTTGGGGGGGCTTCATTTTTGTTTTTATTAAAAGATATAAAACTAAAGACAGAAGAAAGAAGAGAAGATTAAAGAAGAAGTCGGACAGTAGGTAAGTGACACTGTGTCAAACGAGAGTTCGTCTTTTCTCCTTTGATGTTCCCACAATTCCCTCTATTTAGTGTGAGTTGTAGGAACAAAAACCAACAACAATCATTTGGCCAAAATGTGAGTTTTGGCCACCAAAGCTTGTTGTTCCATGTACCTCACCAGCTGTAGAACAGCTGAGATACTTGTGTGGCTTTAACGGTTGGTCTTTTTTTACTATTACCGCCAGTTTTACCAGTGGTAATAGTATCGAGCCCATTGTGCCTTTTTATTGGTCGGTAGTTTGTCACAACAGAGGTAATAGAATATCAAATACTGACTGTAGTTTAGGTTAAATAGTGGAATTAATAGATCAGGCAGTTAGGGCTCAATTTAATAGTCACCGATAAAAATGTTGGTAGGGCAAAAATGAACACCGAATGGTACACACATACAGTGGCATTGTCAGAATTGAATTGCCCTACCAACCGGAACTACAAAGAATTTTGGAACACATAACCAGACTTTTGTCCCAATGTTCGTTGTGGGTTTTTGTTCCCACAACTCAAGCTAAATAGCTTTTGAAATGGCAACATCAAAGGAAAACAGCTAACGCTTGGTGTCTTGACATAGTGTCAAACACGGAGCATGAGCTAAAACACAGTCAACCTCCCAAACATTACACTACCCCTAATAATAAAGTAAAACAATATTGGCCCTAACACTGTCCTTACACCCATAACCCAGAGCTGTAACACATACCTGTCATCCACTATAAGTCTTCTTCTTTAATCTTCTATCTTCTGAAATAGTATGCCACTAGAAATAAAAAGAATATCCATGTTGAAATATGAAATGCCCCCAAAGATATGCCACTGCATTCCCTTGCGGCGACCGGAGACGGAACAAAAATCTCTCCCCTTAGATACCTCATGGGCTGTTGCCTGAGCCATTCTGAGTAAATTTTTAACAGAGACTGGCTTTTATATGGCCAGTCGCTGTTCAAAATGATTCCCAGCTTTCCATTGGCTGGGATGTGGAGTTACGCACCACTCAGCCAATCAGTATGTTACAATATCCCTCCCTTTAGAAGCTGATTGACTAGGAAGCAAAACTACTGACAATATTTTTTTACAGGTGGCAATTGGATTGAGCCCCTAGAATCTACTTTCCTCTGAGTGTTAAGGGTTAATATTTCAAAGATCTCAGGTTGAGCTAATTTCAAAAGTTCCCAGGTATGATTAGGTGATAATATTTCTATAAAACCCTATCAGAACTATGCACAAAATGTTAAAAAGAGGCCCAAAATTTAAGAATATTTTAGGATAATCTTAAAGTGATTTTTCATATTCAATATGCATAATATATGAAGTATGACTGCCTATATTTTTTTCATCTTCGCCTTTTTTGTTCATATATTTTTTTATGTTCCTGACAGTGATCTCCTGAGATCTCTGTTTCCAGAGAGCTTCTGGTCAGTGGCTGTGAAAGTAAGGATAGCAAAACAATGTAACACTATCCCTTTAACACTGAGTGCTCTGTATGCTGTATTTAATAGGCAGGAGTTAGTTTATCTACATTGTATAGCTATCATTTTTACATTCTATCAATATGCCTGCATTCACTTGAAGAATATGTAAATTCAAAATAAAAGGTTACTATCTCTTTATATACAGACTATGTGTACTTGATGGTTTACACTAAATATAAGTAATCAGTATTGAGAGGGTAGGTGACCCCTTACTTGTAGCTACATAGATGTCAGTAACAGCTTTCCTATACAGACATATATGAGGTACTAAATGTATAAAACAAAGGAATGGGGGCGCTCTAGAATAATTACAGCAATGAAACAATATATATAGCAATGAAGCAACAAAATAATAAAACAATAAGCTGAGTCATAAAAGCGATATATTTATTAAAGTAAACATGCAAAAAAATTAAGCAGAATATGTCAGAATATAGAATATAGTTGCTGCTAACCAAAAAATAATCTAAAAATAGTCCAAAGAGTAAAGTTCATCAGTAACGTGATAATGTTGCTGTAAATCAGTTTGAGGGGAGTGATGTAGATAGTGGTGAGTTTGCTATAGTGGTGTGGGTTACCTCTCCAGTCTATAGGTAGATTCTCTTCCACGTGAGCTCACTACATTGACTCCGTTGGTCGGTCCATCTTTTTGTCGGATAATTTCTCCCATAAATGCGGAGTATAATACCACACAACCTGGGATATTTTGCAGGCAGAGGTCCTTTGGCAATAACACAGAGGGGTCTTTTTTGATGCCCCACGCACCTCTATGAATAGCAGGCCGCCAATTTTAATGTCCTCCTTATTCCTTTTTATGGTCACCAACAATGTGCGAAATCCATAATAAAAAACACCTCAGATTATAGTCAGAAATACCAAAGCAACCACTAAATGCATTTTGTATTGTAAAAGTACATCTTCAGGAACTGGTATTCCTTGAAGAAGTATTTTTGTAATACGAAATGTGTTGGAAGCAAATCCTTGTTAAAGGTATAGTAATGTTTCATAATAAAAGCAGCTCTAATTAATTATCATAGTATTTGGACTTTGGAGAGTGTTATTTCAATTCTGTCAGAATTGTAGTTATAGAGTAATTCAATGACAAAGTATCCCCCTCCCACCCCTTTTACTGATGTAACACTGTTCAGCCAGATCAGAAGGCAGGTGCCCAGGTAGACTGCAGAGAGGGACAATCTTCAATTAAGATAAGGAAAAACATGAAAAACTTGTCAAGGGGGGCAGGGCTTTCATTGTTTTCATGGGAAGAAGAGTGTCCCCTGCTGTTATCTGTCTGGTCTATGGACTGCATTCCACATCTGAGAAGAGATTGCTTACACTAGGTAAAAGGGGCGGGAGGGGGAAGCTTTGCTTGTGAATTCCTCTTAAACCATAAAGGTTTGAGAGATAAGACTTATATCGTTCTTCATGTTTTTTTAATGCCTACAAAATAAAATAAATATAAAACAAAGTACTACTATTCCTTTAAGGCCTCGTCTAGAATAAGGAGTACAGTTTTGGACAGAAGTTCTTAAAAAACTACATTATTGAACTGGAAAAAGTGCAGAGACGTATACCAAAACTGATAAAGGGATAAGAGGATCTGAATTATAAAGAGAGAGACTAGCCAAACTGGGTTTGTTTACATTAGAGAAGAGACTTCTAAGGGGTGATATGATTACCATTTACAAATATATTCAAGGTCAATACAAAGAACTTTTCAGTTAATTATTTATGCAAAGAGCTGAGCCATGAATGATAGTCATCCACTAAGGCTAGAGGAAAGGTGCTATCGACTAAGACAAAGACAATCATTTTTTAGAGTAAGGGCTGTAATCTATGGAATTATTTGCCTTGGGATGTTGTGCTTGCAGATACTGCAACTACTTTCAACAAAAGCAATGGATACTTATCTAGCACATAACAATATTGAGAATTATGAGATGGCTTCCCTGCAGATAGGTTTTTGATTGAGGGAACTAGCTAACTGCCATTTGGAGTCAGGAAGGATTTTTATTAACCACTTGGGGCTTAATTGGAAATGGCTTAAATGTTTTTTTTTTTTTTTACGTCATCTGGATCAACAGGGGCGATTCAACATGAGCTGGACTTGCTGGAAAAAATATTTTTTTTCAGCCTCATCAACTATGAAAATCCAAAACATTAGGAGTGTCAAAATTAACTGTGTGGTGCATTGTTAAGAAGCAAGAATGTACAGTTGAGTTCAGTAGTAGTAAACAACATGGTAGACCACTATAATGGACAGGGGGCATAATGACAGGAATGCCCCAAGGTCCAATAGCTTTTAGTTATGCTTCTGTAAAAATATTTTTATAGGGATCTCCAAAAAAAGTTTGCGCCGGGGACCTCCAATGACTAGGTATGTCAGTGGCAGTAGATAACCAGAGAATGCTTGCAAGTATGAAGAAACTTCCTTTTCAACTCTGAACAGATTGCGAAGATTCTCTATGATATATGCACAGTATTGTCAAAGAGTATTATAAAGAGAAGACTGAGGGCTTGATTTAATAAAGCAAGGTAAAACAGCCAGTAGGGCAAACATCATTGCTGATCATTAGCTATGTCTGAGCAGCACAGCTATGCAATAAGCAATCTGCCAAAGTGACTAACAAGCGTAGGACAAAAAAAATACATGTAGCCTACAAACATGCTTTGCACCTTTTTTGACCTGACTGTCAGTTAATTTCAATTGCTACACAACGCCAGATCTGTCAGCTTAAAAGGAAATGAGATACGGCTCGACGCTATCTAGCTACGCTAAATGTTATCAAGACAAGTTCAAAATGTCAGTCAATAACAACATGCCAAAGTAAGAAGTACATTCAAAACTGACACGCCTTGCCTGTGTTTCGAGTTTCATTGAGCTAGAGCTCAGGGCCCAGGAGTGGAGGATAGCAATAGAGAGAGAGAGAGAAAGAAAGAAAGAGAGAGAGAAAGGAGCAGACACTGGAGAGAGGTAGAAGGAATGGGGAGCAGAGAGCATTGTCTTAATATAAACATGAAACACTCTGACACATATTGCACACACAAAAACGCACCTTTTATATTACACAAACAACAGATCTTTATTTTTTTTTTATACAGTATGTTTCTGTGAGTGCAAGAGAGTGACAGAGAGTGATTGTGATCAAATGTCTCTATGAGTGCCTGAGTGTGAGTGAGTGTGAGATGGCAGGCAGAGGAGCAAAGTCTAGAGGGATGGGGATAGGAGCAGGAGGGGAGGAAAGAAGAGCAGGGCAACCCCAGTCAGGGAAGGAGAGCATCTGGGTGGAGAGGTACCTGACTATGAACAGGTACACTGCAGACAGGAACAGAACTGGCAGTGGGACAAGGGATGGATGTCATGGAGCAACACACACAAACAGGGACATTGTAGGCAGGGCCTGAACCCCAAACCTCCTCACAAAGTACCAACACGTCCCAGACCGGTTGGGAGGAAGAGAGATTGCGGATCCCTATATACTCCGAGGAGAACATGGTACTGGTGCAGAACATCATAGAAAGGGACCACATTCTGTCTCCATAGAGAAGACCACTGGGATTGGTACTCAGAAGAGGGTTGTCTGGTGTCAGATGCTCAACAACGTCAACTCCGAGTAAGTGGACCACCAAGTCCATTAATAAGAGATGGACTGACTGTTAAAGGTGAGTGAAAAACAAAATGCGAGACCTTGCCATGCATGCGAGAGGCACCAGAGGTGGTCTACCTGCTAGCATTATGTTCAATGCCTGGGAGGAGATGCTGCTCCAGAACATCTCCACAACTGCTGTTCAGGCGGTCCCTGGCGGTTGTGATACAGGCAAAGGCAGCACCCTCCATCACCCTATAAATGTCCACCACAAAAACTCTCTTAGCTAGTATGTCACAACACAATGCCAGCTCAGCAAATGGTCGGCATTGATCCTCACAAGTTCACCAACACAATGCTCATAGGGTCCAAACAAAAAGATATTGCTGTACATCCAATGCAGAAATATGAAGGGTTAAGCAGCCCAAATCATGCCCAAGTCCAGGTTTAACCCCGTCCTTGCTGTTTTGAGCAATTATACTCACTGCACACGAACAACGCTTTCCATCACGTTGATATACAAACGTCTGTTATGCGCCTCTACAATATTACACATGGAGCTACAGGGAGGTCAGCACCCCTATACAAGTTTGGTTCACAATGATCTTCTTTTAGTGACAAGCTGTAATAGTTGTTTTATTTTCTTATACAATGAGTGCTATGGCAAAATTTTAAGTTTTAGAAATGAGCAGGGGCCTTACTTTCAGGCAGACTGCAGTTACAGCTCTGAACCGCAACCTGTCAATCTTTGTCTGCTGCCCTCCCCACTTAGCGCCTCATTCCAACCTCCTTCGATGACAGAGGATTTCTCCATGTAAGCTGGAGCACTCTCCAGCCCATGAGAAAGTTCCAGCTCACATGTAGAAGTCCTCCATCATCGGAGGAGGTTGGAACGAGGCTCTACGTGAGGAGGGGAGCAGACGAAGAATGACAGGCTGTGGGGCACAGGCACAGCAATGGTGGCAGCACATCTGGCAGCAGGCACAGGCAACTGACTTGTCCTACTGTCACTACTACCCTCTTCTTCCTCCTTTGACATTAATTTCCCCAAGGTCACTAGGGGTGATTTAAGGGGACTGGACAGCATTGGTTCTGTAGCGCTCACTTTCTCCTCCTCCTTCTCAGACTCAGTGGACACATAAGAGTCCTTCCAGTTCCTCCTTGTATTAGTTTTAAACTTGGTCATAGTGATTGCAGTCACTATGAGCCTCTCCTGCCTCAATATTATCTCAAGATCAGAACAGCACAACACGTCTATTTCGCTCTGTAGCTGCTCCTTTTGTGTCTTACTTCTGCAAATATGTCACGTTTTTAATAGCATATAGGTGAAAAGCGCGTAAATCAATGGGCAGAAACTTTCTAGTCATTGAAACAATGGCAAAAAATTTTGGCCAGTGGGTGAAAAATGCAAAGATTTTAATTGCTGTTTTTAAAGTGGAACTACCACCACTAAGCAACTTTGTTTCTAATAATTCCCTCTCTGGAGACTAGCTGCTTAGTAGCGCTAGTCGCCAGAATTATTAGCTGGTTATGGAGAAATATGCATTCATCCTCGCCTGACAGGCAGGACGGAGAGCGGACATCTTGCCCTAGTGACATCTGCAAGCCTGAGCTGTCAGTCCCTTCCGGAGCCGAATGGCTCCTAGCAACACCTCCTACAGCTGTCTGGGGCTAACAGATTTTCTCACAAAAATGCAGACAACAATGTAGATTTCTTGGATTTTTTTGAGGGGACCAAGAGGGACCTTTCGCCCACTCCTACTTAACACTACTCTTGGGAAGATAAATTGTGGATGCCTATTTAGACGTACTAGGCTATACTGAATAATTAACCACCGCTCTGCTCGCAGAAAAATATGACTACATCTACTATTCAGGGCCACTACTACTATCTACAGCAGGAAAATACAGTATATGAATACTGGGTAGACTGATACAAAAGAGAGATATAGACCAATACATTAACCCCAGCTTCTCTGGAAGAAATAGGGTTGCCACCTTTTCTTAAAAAAATACCGGCCATGGCATTCTCTCCATAGACTTAACATTGGACAGAAGCCAATTTTTTACCGGCCTGCCGGTAAAATACTGGCTGGGTGGCAACCCTAAGAAGAAACACAACCATATCTAGGGGGAGAATGGACCGTTAGTATCTGAGGCACCAGCCTGTGTCAATCAGTGCTGAGTAATCTGCATAAACTAACAAATAATTTAAGATAAATATCTCATAAATTACAGTATTAAATAAAGAATGGCTAGCAAAAATATAGGTGAGTTTGAAAATGGTTTAAAAATCATCCAAGTCATATAAAGTGTTAGTTCCACAAGTGCCCACTTGAACCAAGTTGTTTTTAGATGTGTTGAGAGTAAACTAACCGGCATTATTATTCACTAGATATTTTACATTGGATTGTGCTGAAGCTGGCATTCAGGACAAAATGATCTGTGTAGATTTAATTCAGATATCATTAGTTTTCATTATTAGGAGATAAAGGATTCTATTTTTTTTTCAATTGAAAATTAACAATGAAATATTATTGTGAAGTGGCATAGCAAACAACAGTTCACATCAACTAATATGCCATGTACATAAATATTCTATATACACTGGCTGGAAACTATAATTTATTATTAATGCAATAGCACATTCCATTTCCAAGAGAACAATGCATAAAAGACTGGAGTGTTTTCTGAAGCTCGAAAGGTTAAGCACACAAGTATAAAAGTAGGCGAGGAACCTGCTGTTGAGAGTTCATAATCTAGAGGAAGAAAGTAAAGGTGAGCCTCATGTTGTTGAATAGTTAGCTTTACAGCTGACACCAAACAATATGGAGGCATAAAGCCTATGCTCTGCAGCAAATATGCGAACAACTACTTCAAACCCACATTTATCACAATCTTTCTGGCACCAAAACTGTAGTTTCTGTTCTCTGCTATATCTGCACTGTATTTAGGAAGTTTTCTACACTCCTCTGTATTCAAGAGAATTCAATGAGGTTTTTTTTTTCACATGCGTTTCTACTTCTTAACATCCAATATACTTCCACTTGAGAACATGTTATACATGCAGCTATGATTTAAAGGGACATAAATGTACTTTTATAGAGCTGAAGAAAATAAGAAGAATGGTGCAAACCCTATCTCTCAAACCGCTATGGTTTGAGAGATATAGACACTGAAAGTTCGCCCCTCTCTCCCTTTCTCCTGATGTCAACTGTAAAACTGACAGCAGGAGATTTGAGTCATAAGACTCCAGGAGGCTCTGCAGAAGAGCTGAAATCGCGGTATTGCAAAATAATTACTTCATTGTAAATGTCTACAAAGTGTGCCTGGTTTGCAAGCACACTTTGTAGACATTTCCAATGAAGTAATTCTTTTGCAATATCGTGATTTTGGCTCTGCTGCAGAGCCACTGGCTGGTCCCCGGACCGGAATCTCCTGCTGTCAGCTAGATGCTGAGAGAGAAGGAGAGAGGGAGGGTTGAACTTTCAGTGCAAATTTCTCTCAAACCATAGCGGTTTGAGAAATAGGGTTTGCACCATACTTATTTTCTTGCGCTCTAGAAAACTATAAAAAGTGTTTATGGGACATTACAGTCCCTTTAACCAATAAAACTACCTTTACTGCAACACAGTTCTTATTTGGACCACATCCATTTCTACTCCACTCTTCAAGAGTCAACTGATTGTCGTTAGTCCTTAGAGAAAATGTTGCTGAAAGGGGATTTTTGCATAATAATGATAAATCCTTTTCTCTTAGTCCATGTGGAACACAGAAACAATGGGGTGAAGTCCCCTCAGAAGCAGAACAGGGCATGTGTAAAAAGAGCTTCCTAAGGCGGAGACTCCAGTCCTGCAATACTTCACCCCACTCAGTCTGACTTATAGCAAAGCCAAGAAAAAGACAAAAAACAGAAGAGAAACAATAGAGGGAATCCTCTGAACAGAAAACTTAAGAAACCTCACGTGCCCAGGACTTGAGCAAGCGGTTTCCCTCCGGGAGGGAAGTCATGTGTTCAGAGACGTAACTAGAAAACATGGGGCCCTGGTGCAAGAATCGCCATGGGCCCCCCAACCACATTGGCCACCTCCACATTGCTCCCCATCTCCACATTGCCCCTCAATCTCCACATTGCCCCTAAATCTCCTACCTCCCTGGTGGTCCAGTGGCAGAGGACAGGTCTGTGCCTCTTTCTGCACAGACCTCTTCTCCCGTGCGGTCCTCTTCAGTAGTGCAGAGCGCCAGGAGATGATGTAATCTCCCAGTGCTATGCATTACAAGAATGCCGGTCTGCCGGAGGGAATACTGATCTCCTTCTGGCAGACCGGCACTCTCATAATGCAGAGCCCCAGCGCTCTGCATTACTTAATTGCGGGCGTCAGGCGAGGGGGTCACAGGGAGCGGCCAGGCCCCTGGAGTGACGAACCCCTATAGTTACCCCACTGCATGTGTTCCACCTCGACTAAAAGAAAATAAGTGTAGACCGTTCTAATGAAGTATTTCTTTGTAACGCTATTTTGGCTCTGCTGAAGAGCCATCCGGTCACATGACCAGAATCTTGATCTGGAACCTACAGCACTGATTTGAGTAAAGGGGGTGGTAGGGGGGGACTTAGAAAGCTTATACATCTTAAAATATACATCTTTAAACAACAAATTTAATGCATTTCCTTTAATTTTTCATATGAACAATATTAAACCTTCCTAAATCCAGGTATTACTATACCTTTAAAGTCCTTCTCTTAAACAGGTTCACAGATTCTTAGCTCTATATGCTTACATCTCTGAAGCATACGAGTACAACCAAGGCTTTATGTTAAAATATGTGCTACTTATATAAATATACCATCTATCAGAAAACAGACAACTACTGTAGTTACATAATTATCAGATGTCCCTCAGTACTAACTAGCTGTAAATAATAAAAAAAACACTTTCAGATAAGGGTTTGTGCAGTCTCTACATCTATAAACAAGCACAGAATGTGCAGATTAAGTATTATATGGTTATAGTTACCAAATAGTTATATGTGGAGTCTTACGATTTTTTTTTTTATGAAAACAAGGAAAAGAAGACTGCTATTCAAAGCAGAACTACCACCGCTAAAAACTTGATCTCCAATAATTTCCCATCTGGCGACTAGCTGCTCAGTAGTGCTAGTAGCCAGAATTATTACCTTGTTAAACAGAATTCTTCATTCTTCGCAGACTGACAGGCAGGACAGAATGCAGACATCTTCCCATAGTGACATCTGCACGTCAGTCCCTTTTGGAGCCGAACGGCTCCTAGCAACGCCTCCTAGAGTCGGCTGACACTGACAGCGCGGGCATGCAGACATCACTATGGAAAGATGTCTGCACTCCATCCTGACTGTCAGCCCAGGTAGAATGGAGAATTCTATTTAACAAGGTAATAATTCTGGTGACTAGCGCTACTGAGCAGTTAGTCGCCAGATGGGGAATTATTGGAGATCAAGTTTTTTAGTCGTAGTAGTTCCACTTTAAAGGGATAGTAATACTTCATTTTACTATCCCCCATGTTGTAGCCCTTAAAAATTGGAATTAAACGAGACCAGCGGCATCTCTCCATCACGCCTTCTCTCTGCCCTGACATCAGTGTTATAGCTGACAGCAGGGGAATCCGGTCCCGGGACCGGCGGAGACTTTGCAGCAGTAGTGAAATTGAGATATAGAAACAGAAATCCTTCTCTGACATGGTCTTCTACGTGTGCTTGCAAATCAAGCACATGTAGAAGACCATTTCAGTGAAGGATTTCTGTTTCTATAACGCGATCTTAGCACTGCTACAGAGCCGCCGCTTGCTCACGGACCGGATTTCCCTGCTGTCAGATACAACGCTGATGTAAGGGGAGAGAGAAGGAGTGGGAACTTTGGATGCTGATATCTCTCAAACCATTTTGAGAGGTGCTGCTGGTCTCATTTAAATCAGATTTTTAAGGGCTACAACATGGGGGATATTAAAAGTGAAGTATTACTATCCCTTTACTACACTGCATCTTGTAGTCCTTAAAAAAAGAAATTAAATGCCCCCAGTGCCATCTCTCAAACATTTATGGTTTGAGAGATATTCACTTTCAAAGTTCCCCCTCCCTGACATCAGCGCTCTAGCTGACTGCAGGGGAATCCTGCTGAGGTCAAGTTATTGCAGAAGAAATCCTTCACTGGAACAGTCTTCTACGTGTGCTTGGTTTGCAAGCACACTTAGAAGACTGTTTCAGTGAAGGATTTCTTCTTCATTACCACAATCTTGTCTCTGCTGCAGAGCCGCCAGCTGGTCCCAGGACCGGATTCCATTGCAGTCAGCTAGAGCGCTGATGTCGGGGGGTGGGGCTTTGAAAGTGAATATCTCTCAAACCATAAAGGTTTGAGAGATGGCACTGGGGACATTTAATTTATTTTCTTAAGGGCTGCAAAATGCAGTGTAATACAATTTAAATATTACTATCCCTTTAAGCTATGTTAGAGATGCAGAGCAACTGTGTGACAGTATTTAAATACAAGCCATTTAATGGGAAACTTCCCCTTGAAAAAAGGATTTGTCCTTCATAGAGAGATCAGATATATCTACATACTGTTTTTTTTGCATTTTAGCTGTTCTGTTGTCTGTAACTGAACAGTGACATATTACAATCTTTAGATGGTTTTCAAAGCCTCTTAGAACTATGGATGGGGAACTTCCTCTACAGCTAATCTTACTCAGACTGACACACTCTATTGTTTATTGTGTGAAGGTGAAACCTAAAGACAACAGGTAACTTCAGATATTATGCAAAATATACAGATATAACTAACTGCAGTATTAAAGGGATAGTAATGTTTCATAATAAAAGTAGCTGACGGGGGTACAGGGGTTACTGCTTGGTAGACCGAGGGTTACACGATTTATCCAGCCAGACAAAAAGATAATAAATTGCATTTATTAGAGAGGTCACGGCACACAAACATAGGACAACAATTACAGGCAAACAAACAGGGGTAAAACATAAAAACTAAACACTTCTGCTGTTCTCTTCTTGGTTGCACAGATTGCCAGGGGGTTACATATCATACTCACAGTCCATTTTAGCTTAATGCTGGAGCCAGGGCCGGATTTCTCATAAGGCAGAGTAGGCATCTGCCTACAGGCGCACCCCACAGAGGGGCGCCTGTCATTGGGACCCATTTTTTTTTTATTTATTTTAATTATCCTTGCCGTGGCCAGTGCAGGCACTAACCCCCCACCCGGTCAAGTCTATCATCTGCTCCTCCGTCGGCTCAGACCCGTAGCTGATGAGCTCCCTGGCTCTTTAGTAATGCAGAGCGCTGGGAGATGACATCTCCCACCACTCTGCATTACTGAAGAGAAGACCGCGCGGGAGCTCCAGCAGCTACAGGTCTGTGGAGAAGGAGGAGCAGACCTGTCCAGCCACGCCGCTGGACCACCAGGGAGGACGTAGGAAATGGGGGTGGGCGCAATGTGAGGGTAATATGGAGCTGATGGGGGGGGCAAGTTTGAGCTGATGGGGGGCAGTGTGAGGGAAATATGGAGCTGATGGGGGGCAAGTTAGAGCTGATGGGGGGCAAGTTAGAGCTGATGGGAGGCAGTGTGAGGGCAAAGTGGAGATGATGGGGGCAGTGTGAGGGCAATATGGAGGTAATGGAGGCAGTATGGAGATATTGGAGGCAATGTGAGGGCAATATGGAGCTGATGGGGGGGCACGTTGAAGCTGATGGGGGCAGTTTGAGGGCATAGTGGAGATGATGGGGGCAGTGTGAGGGCAATATGGAGGTAATGGAGGCAGTATGGAGATGATGGGGGCAATTTGGAGCTGATGGGAGGCAAGTTGGAGCTGATGGGGGCAATATGGAGCTGATGGCTGGCAATGTGAGGGCAATATGGAGAAGATGAGGGCAATATGGAACTGATGGGGGCAATGTGAGAGCAATATGGAGATGGGGCAATGTGGAGATGATGGGGCAATATGAGGGCGACATGGAGACGGTGGGGCAATGTGGAGATGATGGGGCAATGTAAGGGCAATATGGAGATGGTGGGGGCAATATGTAGCTGATGGGGGGCAATGTGAGGGCAATATGGAGATGGAGGGGGGGCAGCATGGAGATGTCCAGTGGAGATGGCCGATGGGGGGGGGGCGCATTCAGATTTCTGTGCCTACAGGCTCCTGCGATGTAAATCCGGCCCTGGCTGGAGCATGCACATAGACCCACTAGAGGCAAAAGTGGGCACCCCGCCCACTACACATGCTGCTGCATTACATGAAGGTTCCTTGTATCTTTTAGTCCTGGCAGAGGAGTTGGGGAAGACATTCTAAGATCCTTGTGGTAGGAACATCAGGGTACTCTCTCTGTGTCTGAGCCACCTTGACTTACAGCCCACAACTGAAAAGGGGACCTGGGCCTACAGTGCCCTCTCACTCTAACTCTTCCGGTGAGGGCACTCACCAGTCCCAGTTTCTCCAGTACGCCTTTAGAAAGCACCTGGACCAGTCCAACTCCACACTGGCCCCAGGCCACCCCCTCCATGCTGGGGAGAGGCTCTCTCCTGCTCCTACATTCTCCTAACTATCTCTCCTTCCCTCTCTTCTTAGGTTTTTTTCCACCCACCCCCTACAGGATGTGATGTCACAGTTCCCATCTACCAGGTCTCTTTCTGCTTAGCCTAATGTGAGGGGGGAAGATGCACACATTCCACACACAGATTTGCCCTACCCCCCCTATCTGACCAACACTGGCTATCTCATAACACAGTCTTTGGGTTCAGCTAGACCATCCCTCTGTACATCATACACACTAACCAACCCATTCACTGCTGGTAACTGGACAACACTCTCTAATGCATGCACACACAGGGGACATTAATGTTTCAAGAATGGGAATACATGTTAAGACAATGGTGATCACTGAAAACAGACACATTTCGTTCTCTGGGTGACAACCATTCTGTCACAGTCATCATAGTATTTGGACCTTGGAAATTGTTATTTCAAATCTGTCAGAGTTGTAGTTTGTGCTGCCTAGTCAGCAAAGCACTCAGTGGGTTCTTGTTCTGGATAAGGCAGGAGGCAGGAACAGATGGCTGTTGCTTGCCTGTAGACCAGTGGCGCTAGTGACGTTAGCTGCAGAACCCAGGGTTGGGTTCCCATGAGCCACACCCCAGTACATCAGCAAGACAAGTGAATTCACTCTTGCAGTGGCTGAGATGAGAATCACCAGCCAAATCTGCTCCAGAAATAAAGACAAAACATCTATAAAGGAGGGTATACCAGAACAGCTTTATTGATGAAAATACACTGCTTTTATGCAAACCAGATAATTTCATCAAGATCAAAATCTAAATAAGAGCTTAGAACACTGCTGCCACAGTTAGCCAGGGAGGGGAAGCACCTTGGCATCAACCAGGGACGGTTCTATAACCCATCAACGACCAGAGGTCCAGGGAAGTTAACTTCCCTTAAAGGGATAGTAATGTTTCATAATAAAAGCAGCTCTAATTAATCTTCATAGTATTTGGACTTTGGAGAGTGTTATTTCAATTCTGTCAGAGTTATAGTTCAAGAGTAATTCAATGACAAAGTGTCCCCCTCCCGCCCCTTTTACTGATGTAACACTGCTCAGCCAGAGCAAAAGGGAGGTGCCCAGGTAGATTGCAGAGAGGGACAATCTTCAATTAAGATAAGGGAAAAACCTGAAAAGCTTGTCAAGGGGGGCAGGGCTTTCATTGTTTTCATAGGAAGAAGATTGTCCCCTTCTGTTATCTGTCTGGTCTTACAACTAGATTCCACATCTGAGAAGAGATGGCTTACACTAGGTAAAAGGGGCGGGAGGGGAAACTTTGCTTGTGAATATCTCTTAAACCATAAAGGTTTGAGAGATAAGACTTATATAATTCTTCATGTTTTTTTAATGCCTACAAAATAAATAAAGTTAAAACATAGTATTACTATCCCTTGAAGGACCGATTTGATCCCTTCTGACGTACCAGTACACGTGACTCCATGTTGGAGTCTAAGAGAGACCGCTCCAGTCTTGGAGGAGTCAATTTTAGATGCTGTTTTTACTTACAGTGCTCCCAGGAGAACGCTGTAAGTAAAATGTACATGACGTACTATGACCATCACTGGTCCTTAAGGGTATAAGTACCATGACATTCATAGCACGTCATCTGGTCCTTAAAGGGTTAATATCCACTCAGAATGCTTTGTTTCAAACCATGCTGATGAAGCACAACAGGAGTCAATCAACATTTCAACCATTCAGCTGGTGTTTCTGTAAAGCTGTTGGCTGAGCATACAGGGAAACATTGAAAATACACCAAATTATAACAGAGTGGACACTTAAATGGATAGTAATGTTTCATAATAAAAACAGCTCTAATTAATCATCATAGCATTTGGACTTTGGAGAGTTTTATTTCAGTTCTGTCAGAGTTGTAGTTCAGGAGTAATTCAATGGCAAAGTGTCCCCCTCCCGCCCCTTTTACTGATGTAACACTGCTCAACCAAAGCAGAAGGGAGGTGCCCAGGTAGATTTCACAGAGGGACAATCTTCAATTAAGATAAGGGAAAAACCTGAAAAGCTTGTCAAGGGGGGAAGGGCTTTCATTGTTTTCATATAAAGAAGATTGTCCCCCTGCTGTTATCTGTCTGGTCTTACAACCAGATTCATATCTGAGAAGAGATGGCTTACACTAGGTAAAAGGGGCGGGGAGGGGAAACTTTGCTTGTGAATATCTCTTAAACCATAAAGGTTTGAGAGATAAGACTTATATCATTCTTCATGTTTTTTTAATGCCTACAAAATAAAATAAAGTTCAAATGAAGTATTACTATCCCTTTAATACAGGGGACATAGTAAGAAGGACAGGGCAGCAGGGAACAGAGTGCTGGGCTTAACCTTTATTTACTGGGCACTCTTGTTCCCTACAGCCAACAATATATACAATTTACAGTACAATATAACACACACTGTTACATTACTCTACTAAATTTTACCTGTAAATTACAAATAAAAAGCCTGCCAGGGTGTAGACAAAATTCAGTCCTTTGCTGGAAAAGTCCATGCAAATGGCCTTTCCGTAACACCACAGTCCTCACACATCACACTGACAAACGGGATTAACTCCCTGGTTTTTCACACCCAGTCTATGTGGTCAAAAGTGTTCTGTCTCTTCTATTGGTGTGTTGAAAGTAATCCTTCATACACTTAATCAACAGTCTTACTGAAAGAAGTCACTTGTTTCTTCATGACACTGCTAGTTCTTAGCACACTATTTGTCTGTGAATAAGGTATTCCTCTTTTAATCTCATGGATGCTAGAGAGATCTCCAGTGCTATGCTAAGAGGTAAACAGTAAAGACCGAATGTGAACTGCAATATGTGCAAATATTTGAAAAATGGACCAAATCTAAAACAAAGCTAGTATAAAAAGGTCAAAGAATATTGGTGATAATCTGGTTTATAAAACTCTGAAAAGTACCATCAAAATCTCTGCACATCGGCCACAATTAAACTGATTGAGGAATAAGTTGATCATCAAGAATAGGGATGGGAAACCTGAGACCCTCTGCCTGTTGTGACCTACAATTTGTATCATTCCCAGTCAACTGGAGGAACTTGGGATGCCCATTTCTGGTCTATATGAAGATTATGTATAATTTTATTGGCTAAAATTAACACATTGTGGGAGATTTCCTCTTTAGTAAATTAGCGACTATAGTAGATATGATAATTTAGAAGAGACTGCACATGTAGTCCCAATATACAGCCTGGCAGTCAGTCTTGGAGTCAAGAAAATTTACCTGGAATGTTCTGGCTGCTCTTGTAAATTACTGCAAGACATTGAAGGCATTGCAGATAAAAGCCAAATGAAGCAATTCTGGTGCAAACCATCAGTGCCACTGGGGACAAAGACAATTTTCCATTGATCTAAACAGGTCTTTTAATGCCATGAATGCTATAGAGGTATCCATCATATTGAAAATGCACTGGAGATGTCTCTAGCATTCAGTGGGTTTAGAGTCCCATTTCAGTTAATGGGAATGTTGAGAATGTTTTTGTCCCCTGTGGCACAGCTGGTTTGCCCCAGTTTACTTTTATAAATAAAGTCCACAGTCCCCATAGACTGTAGTCCTAATGACGAATGTTGGCCCAGGCCAAAAAGGTCTAAGTCTAGGGCAGCCTATTGGATGTTTTTTCTTCTTTATGCCAGTTTCCATTTACTTCTGTGTCTTCATGGGAAGGGTTGTGACATACGCAAATTCCCAGGAAAAGTGAAGTGAATGTGTGGCAAGGTGTGTATGGAGAGGTGCTTACATTTAGTTGGGCATGGAGCAGAAGACAGTCTAAACACATCACTGATTAGTGGTGAGAGCTGAATCTTGACTATTACTGATTTCTGGAACAAAGCTCTGTCACAACTGAATCCTGAGATGGTAGTGCTAGACTTCTCTTCTTTATATTAGACTCTCAGACATCCACAGAGGTCAGAAAAATAGAAAAATCATAATAGCTAACATTTAAATTCCTGAAATAAAAGTACATTTCAAAACAGAGTATTTATTATACACATTTTTTTATACTTCTGCTTCACTTAAAGGAACATTAATACCTACAAAACATGGAATTGGTGCATACACCTTTAAATGTCATGTACATACACCAAGCATTGGTAAACATATATTTTTGTTTTAACCCCCTAGAATATAATTCTCAACCTGCTTGATTAATGTATGTGTAGATTACTTTTCGGAGAAAATACAGTTAATATTCTTTGCTCTTCTTCTAATGAGAGGCAATAGTTGATGTAGTTCATTTATTCAGATTACTAACCACCGCTCTTCTATTCAGAAAGGAGATTACCTTATCTCCCACTTTTTAAGAAGCCTTTCAAGTGTGTTAAGGTAATGTGTGTTATAGCACCTGAAGAAGTAATGAATGGCATCTTTCACAGAGTATGTATAAGACCAGATCTGAGACCTCATTAAAAATCTAGGAACTTTTATAGATGCTAGAAGGATGTGCAGAGTATTTAATGGTATATCACCTTGTCTCATTATTATGTGGTAATGTTTCTTTAATTTCATCAGCACTGCATAAACAGTCCAAGACAAATAAACCAACAAAGGAATTCATTGATGCAGAACTTAGGAATGAGATTTAAAGACCTGTAGGTTCCTTTTGTAAAGTTTCCCACATATTGATTTCTCATGTAACCTGTCACAAAAGAAATTAAGTTCTAAGTAAATTCTGTGTTCTTGATGTTTGAATTGAGATGAAAGCAAAAAAGCAGCTTGAGTTTCTGTGAAGAAAGAAGAGGGGTTGTTGATCACTGTTAATTGCCTTTAGCTGCTATCTATCTATCTATCTATCTATCTATCTATCTATCTATCTATCTGTCTCCTGTGTATGTATTGAGAAATTGATTTACCAAGACAAATTGAGATTTATGTTGTTTTCAAGTATATCACTGACAATATTTACAGTACAAAGTTACAATATTTTTGCAAAGAGAAGCAAAAATAGAAATCCCTATTTATATAATAAACACATGACATTTTGTATACAATTACCTAATGTTTTTAAATACAAAGAAAATGTTATTTTATTGCTTTTAAACTGGGTTAAGATCTAATTTCTTCCAGGTAGGTTATTCCAGGCTTTTGGAGTTCTGAAGGAGAAGGCAGATGGACCAGCAGACTGAAAAACGTATTCCTTATAGTGTAGTATAAATCTGTTGAACAAAAAGTGTTCGTACCAGGGTACATAGACAGGATTTGTTTTTAAACAGAAAGCCTACTTTAGGATAAAGTTTGGAAGTTAATTTATCAATATGAAGACTAAAATTGAGGTTGGTGGTCAAGCCACTTAACCAAATATTTGTAGGTGTTAACTAGGACAAAGTTATGCTTAGACTTAGTTATGATGGATAAATGGGTATTGTGCTTTGCACCAAATACCACTGTGACTATTTTCTCAGTGTTTAAGAACAGTTCATTTTTAGTGATGCACCTTCAACTTCAGTGAAATTATTCTTTAATACTACCGTAAATAATGACGCATAGATATGCTTTGCACTCCATGGGAAGATCATTTATAAATAGGGAAGATACAAGAGGGCCAAGACTTGGGCAACCCCACATGTTACTTTGAGTAAAAGAGAAACACTGTCAGCAACAGACCCATATTACATTCTGTCTGATAAACAGGCTCAAAACCAGTTTAGAGAAAACCCGATTGCTATTGATCTTCCAGCACAATCGGTTTGGAGATCAATAACTGGGGGGCATCAGGAGGGGTCATGATGTCCCCCCACGAGGTCTGAACCTAAAAATAAATGTAAAAAAAATAACCCTATGGGTGTCGTGGGGACATCCAGCGCTTTGCTTTGCAATGTACTGGAGACCCCTGTGGTACTCACAGGATGGACACATTGGGGGCAATTCTGTTTGACTCAGACCTCATTGGGGGCATCAGGAGGGCTCCTGATGCCCCCAATGTGGTCTGCAATGAAAAAACATGCAAGAAAAAAATTAACCCTGTGTGTGCCACCGGTCGGGGTCGGGGTCCATCCTGATGCCCCCCACCAAGCTATGAATGATAAAAAAGAATAATCCTCTGTGTGCCACAGGGGGTCCAATGACATCTGAACGGCAGTCTCTACTGCGCATGACTGCATCTGAGAAACACAAACAAACATCTGGCCTTTTATCATGCAGTTTGGACCATGTACACTGGCTTTTACACTAGTGATGTCATAATTACTAAATAAAGGGGAAAAATTACTTATGTTGCTAAAATCACATACTATGCATTAAAAACATTTACCTTCATTGGGAATGTTTCAATTATTTGAAAAAGCCCTGAATTCCCCGATTACAAAAATACCAAATTTGTATAGTTTTACAACTACCAGGAGTGCAAAATTTGCATTTTCCATATGTAACTAGAAATTCCCAGAGGAAATCAAGCCTAAACAGATGGATAGCAAAAATGCTGAAAATGTGTCTGGCCTATAGGGTATAGGAAAAGGCCCAAGCACCTGGCACAGAAGGGGTTAACCATTGTACTACTGGAACAGCCAGAATCATGTTGGAGGATTATGATTGCTATAGCACTTCAGAGTTTAACCCCTTGTGTGCTAAGAGTGGCCTCTAAAGTTTTCTTCCTAATGCATTGGAGTCCTTCTATAGAGTTCCAGGGGCTGGATTCAAATGCAGGAGATAAATGTTACTTCCCATTTTATAAAAAAAAAAATCCAGTTGAATTTTATGGGGATACCTGGAGATAAAAGCAGATATACAGTTAGCACCTGCACTTGAATCCAGCACCAGGCGTGAAAACCCCAGTTGATTTTATCTAGCAGATAACCTGATTTTTCTGGTGTCACATCAATGTTGGATAAAACGAAAAAGATAACCCTGCTGATATAGCACTCTCACGTAAGATCTAATGTTCCTAATGTGTACGGTGTCAGGACAGAGTGTAAGAATATGAAAATATAAAACATAACCTTTATTGGATCAACTACGAAAATGACTGGGACTGATCCGGTTTGCCACAAAACTTGTGAAAATTATAAAACTGAATCAATCATGTGCATTGATGAAAGAAGAAACCAGAAGGGGCGCAATACCAAACAATAGTTGTATAATCCACAATATTAGGGATAAATACTCACAGTATATGGAGTCCCCGGTTGAGTCTACTTACAACCGATATAGCTAGTAGGGATTTTTAATCCGCCCTACTTCAGATGTACTGATCTCTGGATAAACAACTGGAATCTATGGATCTCTCTTAAAACGTTTTAATCCAATAAAAAATACATAAACTTAAATATTAGAAAATAAGCCCCAACGCTAAACGCGTTTCGAAGCACTGCTTCTTCATCAGTAGCGTAATTAATACAAATATGGGCTCAAAAGTTAAAATGAATGTCATATAAATGTCATATAAATATATGATGATGAATATATATGGATGAATATATTTATATGCCATTTGATTTTAACTTTTGAGCCCATATTTGTATTAATTACGCTACTGATGAAGAAGCAGTGCTTCGAAACGCGTTTAGCGTTGGGGCTTATTTTCTAATATTTAAGTTTATGTATTTTTTATTGGATTAAAAAGTTTTAAGAGAGATCCATAGATTCCAGTTGTTTATCCAGAGATCAGTACATCCGAAGTAGGGCGGATAAAAAATCCCTACTAGCTATATCGGTTGTAAGTAGACTCAACCGGGGACTCCATATACTGTGAGTATTTATCCCTAATATTGGGGATTATACAACTATTGTTTGGTATTGCGCCCCTTCTGGTTTCTTCTTTCTATTTTGTTAGGGGTCCATCTCAAGATCCCTACTTCTTTGTTGGGAGCAGCATTCTACAATCATATTGGAGCGACTGAGTGGGGGCAGTCTGAATTCCTCCATCTGCCAAGCTGACCACTTATAGTGGTTTTACAAATTGTGAGTTCAGTGTATAAACGGTGGTGGTTTATCCATATTTTTGGAATTATTACACTAGGAGCGCCCCTTTTTTGTCTTCATGTGCATTGATGGTACACCATCTAAGGCACATGAGATGAGGGGATGGTGTATCACTATATCCCTAGGTAGAAAAATGAGATGAACTGACTGATAAATTGTAATTTCTGTAATTCATCCAATAAAGGTTATGTTTTATATTTTCATATTCTTACACTCTGTCCTGACACCATACACATTAGGAACATTGGAATTTATGTGAGAGTGCTATATCAGCAGGGTTATCTTTTTCTTTTTGTCCATATATGTTTCCCCTGTAGCACCTCCAGTAGGTCATTTACCCACATAGTGTACAATTAAGAGTCCTTTTGAAGTTTTGTGGTGTGTGTGTGAGTCTCTTGTGCATACTTCACATCAATGTTGCAAAACTTCAGACCTCACAGGGTTAATATTTCAAAGATCTCATAATTAGCTCATCTTGGAAGTTTCCAGGTATGATTGGAGAATTCATATAGCTAATACAAACTGACAATGCTTCCCACAAAATCAGGAAAATGTACAGTATTTGTGTGATAAATTCTTTTTGGACTTCCTTACTAGTATAACGCAAAGCCAAATGAGTTAACAATTTCATCGACAGGCGTGAAACGCATTACGTATTATCTATAAATCTTTTGAATAAAATTAACTTTTAGTGAACCATAGGATAACACAACACAATGCAGAGCAATGTGCTGCCACTTCTATGGTCTTCAACAGGTTAAAGCGGTTACCAGAACCTACCCTAAAACATTAACGTGAGCTGGTTTGACCCTTTTCGTGCCAGAAGAGTATCCCCACAGCAATGCGTTAGACACCTCATTGGCACTCAGATGGTTAAATGAAGAAGACACAACGGTAACCTCATGGCCATTTCTTTTAGGATACTATTAACTTCGTGAATGCAATCAGCGAATTGCATAAAACGGATTTCCGTCTCTTGTGTGTCTCTCCCGAGTGTGAGTCATTAGCTCGGGCATAGTTTTCAAGAGACATCGCTGAAGTGACAAAAACAACAACCCAAACCTGGCAGCTCCAGTTCTGCAGCATCAACATCAGCCACCACCTCCTTCCTAACTCCACCCCTACCCTGGAGAAGGGTGGAGAGATCCTTCGCCTTGTTACAGCTAGTGGGATTAAACCAATCGGGCGTCGCGGGGGGTGGTGCCGCAGGAGAGGACTGAGAAGAGGCAAGCATAGGGGAAGAGGGGAAACAAGAGTCATGGAAAGTGGCTGGATGATCCGCGGTTGGGCTAAGGAAGACGGCTCCAGCTGCTGCGTTTTGGTTCTGGCAGGGAAAGTAGGTGTGAGGACCCGGAGGGATTGCTTGTGATTGCGGGCTGGGGCTGGAAGGTGAACAGCTGACACAGGTGAGAGGGGACACAGGAGGGTCTGTAGAATGGGAGGGGGTCTACAACTCCAGAACATTAGTGGAGAACCTGCTACATTCTACTGCAGGACCTCTAGCTGTCGTGGACTAAAACTCCCGTCATCACAACCTTCCGCTGGATAGTTGCCGGTGAAGGGAGTTGTAATCCCCAACAGCAGGAGGTCCGACAGTAACCACTACTACTGCTTTAAAGGCTGGCAGCGTGTGTGAGTTGGCACTGCCTGGTATCTTTATTTCCAGGTAAACATTACAACCAGACTTCAATCTAAATCTCTTAATCTTGAGAGAAGGTTGAGCATTTTTTAACCGTTGACGGACCAGAGACATAGGAATAGGGTTAGTTTTGGGATTGAGGAGGTTAATGATATTTAGGTAGGATGATTTCTACCACTAATCTAGGATTGTGATTGTATCTTTTAAGATAAACTAAGCCTTACTGGACTTATTTTATCCCCCTGTGATCAGAGGGGTGTGCAACGTTCTGGTGCTCGAGGGGTTAATCACTTACAATAACATCGAGGACCGATCCCAGTACTGAAGAAAACTGCATTCCTTCAGTATGATGGGAAAGAATTTGGAGGCGTTACGGACTGCCATTTAAATAAGTGGTTTATCTAGAAATAAAACAGTATATTAATGTTTTAGCTTACATAATAAATAACGAGAATTGTGTCCCATTATGAGACTGTAGTCGGGTTGTTAACCTCTTCATATTACCCCGTTGGCTAATAGGAAAGTATCCAATTACATTAAATGACCAATAGCTTTTGATGTCTTCTAACATGCCGTTTTAATAGATATACATAGGTGTTAGTTAATACATTGGGATATTTGCCTCTGCGTGGGGTATCGTGAATGAAACTTTCCAAGTAAATTGATTTGCTTGTAATGTCTAGAGACAGTATATAAAACAATATTTCTATTGAAGGAGACTTGTTTTTGCTACATAGAAACGCTTTGATAAAGAAATCTGCATTGCTGTGAGTGCCACTTATAAGAAATGTGCAAGCTATTAAGCACCAGGGGTATTAAGTTGCTTTACGTGCAGTTATGTTGCACTACAACTACCTTCATCCCGGAAGTGTTTGGCCATTGGGGATGTTGGGATTTGTAGTCCAACAACTGGAGGTTCAAGAATTGACTGTCCCAGAAACACGCTGTTTGGCTTGAGTGGTGGTCGTTTCACATGTCAAGACTGCTTATTAACCTTTTGAGTTCCAGGAGTGTGCAGCACGTTGCAGTGCATTGCTCTGCACATCCCACTTGTGCTTAAAGGGTTACAATTAGTGGCACCCTCTAAGTAACATTATTTGGGAAACTTGACTGCCTTCCACTAACACTTTGAGTGGCATAGTACCCCTCTGGTTAACTGATGAAACTATTTCTTAGTAATAAGACTGCTTTTTACAGTTTGAATGAGGCTTGATGGTTGTGTTGCATGGTATTGCTTTGTAATGAGTTTCATGCCACTTTGGCACTAAAACAGTTAGCGTAAGCTTATCCTTCATTCTCTTACCCACTGGCAGACACTGGCTTGATAATACCCAATCTATATATGTGCTGTACGTCTGCGGGCTGGGGGGTGCCAGGCTGTTTTCCTGATTATGAGAGCTTTCTTAACCATTTAAGAATCAGAGGGGTGTGCAACACATTGTAAAGCAATGTGTTAACGAACCCTTAGATCCTGAAAGGGTTCATTATGGGACTGCATTGTAATGTCAAGCCTTTCTAACAGTACAGCACTTGAATGATAGCGAAGTCTCAACACATTTCTTTGCAATGCTTTTTAGACTTCTCTAGCTTTCAAGATTAAAAGCAGTGTTTGAATTATTAGACTATTTGGCAATTTTATTTGCGCCTAATGATGCAATTATTTTGCTCCAGAATTGTGCCAGTTTGCGTATCAGCCTCATGGAAACTAATACTGCACAGTTCCCCTCTTTTATATGTCCCTGTTTCTAAATAGGACATGTAATCACTTCCAGCTGTCAGACACCCTCCTGAGTAAGATGAGGGGTTCCAGGCATGTTAATGGTAGTTCTTGCTTTGTTATATTGGGCTCCATTGATTTCTGTAAGAGCTATGATGGAGGCAATTATTTTTGAGTTGGACTCATTCAGAATGGGTGACACTTGTCTGTAGTAGAGCAGCAGCATCACAGGTCATTAAATTCTCTGACTGTCAGGAACAGATTTGTTAACTGATTTGTTTCATTGCCAGAGGGATCCAATGCGATACCCCTCTTTTACCCAAATGGTTAAGTCATCAGTAACTCATTGCACACCCATTGCCAGTGAATGGTTTAAGATTATATAGACATGGTCTGGATACTTCACTGAGGACTGTCTGAGCTTGTGATGGCTGCCACTACTAGACCTTAACTCTCCCTTAGCATGTATGGTTAGCTGTCCATCTTCATTTACAAATCCTAGCTGTCCCACAATCTAAGGAACATAAGGAATATGTTGTATGTCATCAATATGACACATCTGAGCGCTTATAGAACCTGCCATTTGATTTTTGCTCTCTTATGCTATGAACTCTGTCTATCACTGTACATACTAACCTTTGTTTATTCCATAGGCTTCCACATCTCTTGGGGGTTTGTTTCATTAGTTAGGAGGATATTTGTAACATGTTGGTCACAGACTATGATTAGTTGAATGTGATAAGTTATCATTGGCTTTATCTCACTCATTTCAAGTAAAAACTGTAAAACCCGTGATACAGTTAATGGAATCCAGGCTTTCATAAGAAACACTAAAGCAAACCAAATGCACTGGAGATGACAAACAAATCACTACTGATTTAAATGAGGATTTTACCCCTTTTAATAATAGGTCTCAAACACATTGCTATGATGTGCTGTCTTACATTCATTGGGTTAAAAGCTAAATTTAAATCAGTGGGAATATTGGAAATATTTTTGTCTCCTATGATGCAGTTGGCTTGCTCCACGTCTATCTGTTAACCATTTGAATTCCAGAATGGGGTATGTTCACCCCTATGGCACTCAGATGGTTAAATCAGCCTCTACATGTTTTGTGTGCTCCGTGTCATACCTTTGTAAATACTCTTAGACCTAGAACAGAATTTCTCACTGCTTCATTTGGTTATATTTAACCCTTTCAGTGCCAAAGACAATGCATTGCACTGAAAGGGTTAATAAAACCGTGACGATCATTAATTGCACAAACCCTTGAAAGCTAAACACATCTCCAATGCTTTGCAGAGTAATACGTGACTAGAATCATATGTTGCACTAGAGAGTTACCACTCTATCTTAACCCTTTGAGAACCAGAGCCATGTGAATTAATTGCTTTGTGATGAGTTTCATTCTCCTCAAGCGTATAAAGTGGTTGCTGCTCGTATATATTCTACACTGTATTGCAATGCCATTTATATGCAGATCTGGATAAAGACGCTTACTGGCACAGCTAGACCTTTCCGTCTGTGTACGCTGCCAGATGCAGGCAATGCATCTGCAGTGTTCTCTAGTACTGAATGAGTTAAACCAAAGAGTTGGCCAAGGTTTTATCATACAGAGCTGGTTGCTTGATATATGCTGGTAAGTAAATGGGTATTCCTCAATGATCCAGCCGCACCATAGGGAGAAATACACACTGCTCAGATTTCCTTTCAGTTAAATGGGGTGTATAACACAGGATGGAAGAGAGGTCTCCAATGCATTACAATGTACTGCAGATATCCCTCTAGCATTCAGTGGGGTACAGCCCCAAATAAACAAATGGCAATATGTTATTTAATGTGGTGCAGGCCTCCTTAGCAATCAAGGGGTTAAATGGCCAAGTTAAATAAATGAAAATTTTCACTTGTTCCTTACTGATCAGTGGGTTTGGGCCTGAATTGTTAATCTATTATTTTGCGTATATAAGACTCCATGGTCCTTATTCATCAAGCTAAAGAAACGCAGTTCCTGAGCAAGTGGAAACGAAAGTCTACAGTACAGAGCTGTAACCACAGTGTGTCCAGAAATAGGGCACAGGGCAATATTTACTACATTAAATTCAGAAACACAGCGATTTAATTTAAAAAATTAAAATATTATAACATCTATTTGCTATATAAACTATTTGTGCTAAAATGTATAGGGGCGATAGATCCCCCTTAAGTTTGATGAATAAGGCCTCTATGTGAGTAAATACAATTTAACCCTTTAAGGACTGGAGGGTGTGTGCAACGCATTGCAAAGGAATGCAGCGCATGCCCCTCTGATCCTTACAGGGTTTATCAATAAACTATATATGCACCCTGTATAGAGGCTTGAGCCTGACAACAGTAACTCACCGGCACTTTGTATGTGACAGGGAGAGTGTTAGAAATGCTGACAGGCGACTGAATTTGTAGGTTCCAAAACCTCTGGGTGAAATTTGTAGTCTCCGTGCTTTTGGGAAGTGTGCAGAGAGCATGCAAAGTATACACATGGGAGTTTGCAGATACATAGCATTTTACAGTAACCTGAGTTGATGCATCCTTCCTTGTGAAAGGCTTGCAGCATTCCTTCTCCATTGACCTTTCAGTTAGTGATTATATGGCAAGTGTTCTGTGAGAGGTTTCCTTCCTCCCTAGGACAGAACTACAGACTGTGACCATTATGAGACATTCTCAAGAAATATGCCAGAGGTGGAGCACAAAGACATAGGGCTGGATTCAAATGCAGGATATAAATGTTACCTCCCGTTTTTTCAAAAATATTCCTATTGAAGTCTATGGGGAAATCTGGAGATAAAAGCAGAGATAAAATTAGCACCTGCACTTGAATCTAGCCCATAGTCAGATGTTTGTAAGGATGATGCACTAAGTGGAGCCAGAGCAAACTAATTTCACCAGAAGGGTAAAACACAAGTTACTATTTAGTTAGCTGGGGTTTTTAACATTTTGAATTCCGGAGGGGTATGAAATGCATTGCATACCTCTGTGGCACCCAAAAGCAGTGGCATACCTATAGGGTTCGCACCAGGCCCGTGCACTCCAGGGGCCCGGCCTCCCCCTGCGACCCCTCTGCCTGGCGCCCGCAGTCTTCCGCTGGTGCTCTAGTAATGCAGAGTGCTGGGAGATGACATCATCTCCCAGCGCACTGCATTACTAAGAGGACCGCGCTGGAGCTCCAGTTAGAAGATGGGGGCATTGTGGAGGGGGTCAGTATGGTCGGGGGGCCTGTGGCACTTCTTGTACCAGGGCCCGAAGGCTTCTAGTTACGCCTCTGCCCAAAAGGTTAACTCCTTGACTACTAGAGAGTGTACAGTGTATTTCAATGCATTCCTTTGGAGTCATTTGAAGCATTGAAGGGGTTAAGAGCTGCATTTAACTCTTTAAGGACTAGAGTGTTGTTAATCAATGATCTTTTTTTTGTCCTCTTAGATATTGTTGGTTTGTCCCGGAATTACTCTAGATTGTCTTAGTCTTTTCAAGGGATAGTATAAAAAAATGAAATGTTCATATCAATTAAAACATTATGTACTCCTAGGCAGATCTTTGTTGTTGTTGTCTTTCAACATAAAGGTGTGTAAAATGGATACAGTTATGAGGCATGTTAACATTTTAAAACCATAAACAGATGGCAGGTCCTATGTGCTGAATTTGAATAATGTTGGATTAACAACAAAGTTTTATAGAACTGGCATAGATGCTAAATACTGATACATTTACACACTACTGTCCTTGTCTAAGGGGTTGTCACAGTCTTCAGATATCCAAAATCAGGGCTGTACATTTCCAGTAATTCATTAGCTTGTGTCTATTAAAAAATCCATCAGATGAGTAAGAAATTAGGTGACCACACAGTGGAGTAACAGTGGGGTTCGCAGGGGTCACACCTGCCGACCGCCCACAATTAGGTGAAGTCAGTGCCTTCTTCGGCACACACCTCTAGAAGCTGAGTCACCTCTTCCACACTCTGGTAATGCAGATTGGCTGGAGATCACATCATCTCCCTGCGTTCTACATTACTGAAGAGACGAAATGCGGGAGCTCAAGCTGTAGAGAGGTCTGTGCCGCAGGAGGTACAGACCTCTCCTGCCACACCGCTGGACCACTAGGGAGGTAGGAGCTTGGAGGCAATGGGGGAAGCAATGTGGAGATTGGGGGCAATAGGGGAGCAATGTGGAGATTGGGGGCACTGGGGGAGTATTGTGGAGTTTGGTGGTAATGAGGGGGGTCAATGTGGAGATGGGGGGCAGTGTGGTCGTGGGGGGAGCCCATGGCAATTTTCGCACCAGGGCCCAGTGGCTTCTAGTTATGCCTCTGTGACCACAAATCTTTTTAACCGTTTGAGTGCCAGAGGGGTACACAATGCATTACAAAGCACCCCTCTGGCACTCAAAGGGTTAAATCAGGAACACTAATAAAACACACATTCGGCAGGGTTGCACGGAATACAACAGCGGAGTTTTGAAGAATGAAGCTTTCACGTGTCCCTGGTTTTTAACCCATTGGTGACATATGCTTTTCTACACTAGAGGACAAGAGCACTTTTGGGCTTTTTAGTATGCTTTTTTCCACCATGTTTTTCCTTTTATTCATTTAATACATCCATAAAAATTGTATACCATTTTTTTTTTATTATAAGTAGCGATTTCTTTTGATGCTACCATTTAATTAGATAATGCAAAAAAAAAAACACAATTTTTATATGCTTTCCTGTGCTAATTTGTTCTCAATTAGTTCATTTTTAACAGGGACAATATAAAAGTTATGAATGTCGTTCATACATCCCGTGTCGCTTTTTAGGGAAATACTGTGCCTCTGAGATGAAAATTTTTAGGAGATCAGACTGTGTGGTATGTATATAAGTGTATCACCCTGGTGTCCCTGTGTTTAGGAGATCAGACTGTGTGGTGTGTATATAATTGTATCACCCTGGTGTCCCTGTGTTTAGGAGATCAGACTGTGTGGTGTGTAAATAAGTGTATCACCCTGGTGTCCCTGTGTTTAGGAGATCAGACTGTGTGGTGTGTATATAAGTTATATAGTTACATAGTAATTTAGGTTGAAAAAAGACTTGCGTCCATCCAGTTCAACCCTTTTCCTATTCCTGTTTACCATCGCTGACCCAAAAGAAGGCATCTGACTCCAAATGGCAATCAGACTTATCCCTGGATCAACAAGCCCTAACTAAATATTAATCCCAATACTAACGTACATAGCCCTCTATATTATGCTCTTTTAAATAAGTATCCAGGCCCCTTTTAAAGGCATCTAATGTATTTGATAGCACCACCTCCTCCGGAAGTGCATTCCATACCTTTATTGTCCTTACTGTAAAGAAACCCTTCCGCTGTTGTAGATTAAATCTCCTTTCCTCAAGTCTAAGCGGGTGGCCCCTTGTCCTGTGTACTGTTCTGTTAATGAACAGGTCTTTTGAAAGCCCTTTATATGGGCCTTGAACATATTTATATAGTGTTATCATATCCCCTCTAAGACGCCGTTTCTCTAGTGTGTACAAGTTTAACTTTTCTAGCCTCTCTTCATAACTAAAACTTTCCATTCCCCTTACTAGTTTTGTAGCCCTCCTCTGCACTTTCTCTAGTTCCATAATGTCCTTCTTCAGAAAGGGCGCCCAGAATTGAACAGCATATTCTAGGTGGGGTCTTACCATGGACCTGTAAAGAGGCATAATTATATCTTCCTCCCTTGAGTCAATACCCCTTTTAATACATGCCAATATCTTATTGGCCTTTGCAGCTGCCAGCTGGCACTGCATGCTACTGTTAACTCTATTGTCTACCATTACTCCCAAATCCTTTTCATTAGTAGATTTCCCCAGAGAAACACCATTTAAACTATATGTTGCATTTTTATTATTATACCCAAAATGCATAACTTTACACTTGTCTATATTGAATCTCATTTGCCATTTGCCTGCCCAGTTACTCAATTTGTCCAAATCCTCTTGTAATGAAGACACATCCAGTTCACCCTGGTGTCCCTGTGTTTAGGAGATCAGACTGTGTGATGTGGATATAAGTGCATCACCCTGGTGTCCCTGTGTTTAGGAGATCAGACTGTGAGGTGTGGATATAAGTGCATCACCCTGGTGTCCCTGTGTTTAGGAGATCAGACTGTGTGGTGTGGCTATAAGTGCATCACATCACAGCAATAAAATTCACATTAAGTTTTTTTGTGGTCAGGGCTTTCAGAGTATGATAATTATGGAGGATTGCTGTCCCTCTGAGCTATCATAAGGTTCAGGGGATGAGGCTATGAAGGTGACCTGAAAAGAGGCAAAAGAGACTGTACTGATATAACTTCATTATTTAAACTAGCGTAAAGATGACATGTTATTTTCTAGGTTAGTAAGTGCTCTGCCGATTTCGTATCAGGATTGGGATGTATCTATTGAGGCATACGGGTTTGCCATCTACCAGAGTTTTATTATATGAATGGTGCTTGATTCTTGTGACTGATGATACTGCTCCTATCCTGACAGAATGACCTGGGTACTGATTGGATTGTGGCCTAAACTTGACAGGATGATGCGCGTATAATGCGTGAAAGTGGATGTACTGAGTGGCGGCAGTGAGGCGAGTTAGTGATTGTAGGGACATCATTGGTCGTGAGTGTTGAATATGGGATAAGTGACCGGCGTAAGACCTATTGTTAGGATTGAGTGATGGAGTGAAATGATCTGAACGTCGGGTGAGCTGGTTCTGCTCATTAATGCTATTGATCTCGTGTGACAGGAGAACTCGCCTGGATGGAGAAGCCAAAATGCAAGGCATGCTTCTGTCTTGAGTACTGTTGTTGCTACTGTGATGGAAGGCTGCTACTGAATACTGCTGAAAACTACAAGATGGGAGAGGATAAAATGTCAAAGCATTTAGTACTACCTGTGGCCATGTTCTGTGAACCATTGGTGCCACAAATGCTGAGGAGGCCCTGATCCTTCTGATGTGTCTACATAGACTGCTGGCTATATGGATAGGTGAAGGGGGAATAGGGACCGGCCGTTCAATGTTTTAGGAGTTTGACCACTTGCGTAGGTCTGAGAATAGGCTCCATAGAATAACATAGGAACTGGAGAAGTGATAAACTGGAGAAGTCATCACCTCTTTATCACCTGTTCATCACCGCTTAGTGAATCTCCCCCAATGTATATTTAAATTGTCTTCGTTGTGTGGCTCTGTTGGCTCGTGTGATTGTTGTAGCAGCGGTCACATGCACAGAGCCACCGGGCAAAGGCTGAAACTGTCTGCGTCTGTCCTGGAGCAGTCAGTTAAAGGGATAGTAATACTTCGTTTTAACTTTATTTTATTTTGTAGGCATTAAAAAAACACGAAGAATGATATAAGTCTTATATCTCAAACCTTTACGGTTTATGAGATATTCACAAGCAAAGTTTCCCCCTCCCGCCCCTTTTACCTACTGTAAACAATCTCTTCTCAGATGTGGAATGCAGTCCATAGACTGGACAGATAACAGAAGGGGACACTCTTATTCCTATGAGAACAATGAAATCCCTGCCCCCCTTGACAAGCTTTTCAGGTTTTTCCCTTATCTTAATTGAAGATTGTCCCTCTCTGCAGTCTACCTGGGCACCTCCCTTCTGGTCAGGCTGAACAGTGTGACATCAGTAAAAGGGGAGGGAGGGGGACACTTTGCTTATGAATATCTCATAAACCATAAAGGTTTGAGAGATAAGACTTATATCATTCTTCATGTTTTTTTAATGCCTACAAAATAAAATAAAGTTAAAACGAAGTATTACTATCCCTTTAACAGCCTCCGTGTTATGATCACAGAGCTCCCTGAAGCGATCATTAACCCTTTGAGTGCCAGAGTGTTACGGAATGCATTGCAGAGCAATGCATTCCATACCCCTCTGACACTCAAAGGGTTAAAGGATGGATTCCAGTCATCGCACTTCATCAGGGAGGTTAAATATATGAAGGCTAAGGTTACATGGGTGATTCTCTTTTCTTGCTCAAGCTGTGTCTAGACTCAGAGAAGTTGCAGAGTATGCTGAAGGAGGGAAGGTGCTAACCAGAAATTGTGGGTGCCCATGTTGTGAAACAGATATGATTGATGTTTAGTGAGAGCTGTGGCCCCTTAGTGGTCCATGCAATTGCACTGTGCTGCAACTTATTTTCAGTCAGTTGTAGAATGCTTATCCGTACATTAGACACCTCTTTCATCCAAAGGGCCAAAGTGTATAACTGTGTAGCTGCACCATGTTCTGTCCTTATTTTTCATTAACCCTTTAATGCCAGAGTGGTATTCAAAGTATTGTAGAGCAATACATTTGGTACTCCTCTAGCACTCAGAGGGTTAAGAAGAAATAATGAAGTACATGCCCCATAATCTTCTGTCTCTTCCCAGTGGGGAACCTATTGAGGGAGTGCAAAAGGCCAGCTCATGATCTCTATTGGTTGTCTGCCATATGTAGACATGACCAGATGACTAAGCACCAGGGCTTTGTTTTCCATATGCAGACCTCACTTTCTTTCCATATGCTCTCAATGGAGATGAAACACTTGTAGTATAGGTAAAAGGTGGTACCGTAGTAGGAGACTGACAGAGTAAAAGTGATACCTTTTATTGGTCAACTGAGTAGCTCTAGGATGCAAGCTTTCAAGACACTTTAGGTCTCTTCTTCGGGCATATTTAGAATGAAGGCTGAATACAAAATACATGACAAGTTAAACACTCATACAAATTGTTTTTACAGTTAAATTCTTATCATTATAGTCAGTAAAACTTAATCCGAAAGTTCTAGTAGAGGAGTCTCTTTGTAGCTGGCTAAGTTGTACAAGATTTATTTACATTTTGATGTGTGAATAGCTCCAGCAAGGATAGCTAAGTCTATGAAATGTATGGGTTAACCCTTCAAGCTCCAGAGGGGTGCACAACTCATCACTTAGAATGTACTGCACACCCCCTCTGGCACCCAAAGGGCCAAAAAAAAGTTTATTTTGTGGGATATTGTGACATAAATTCCTTGTCACAGTTCAGACCACAGTTCAGAGTGTTAAACATGGTTATCAATTTGTATTCTCAGATCTTTCTGTCTCTCTGCATCTTAAAACTTCCCATCATTACTGTCACCTTGAGAGTTTTAATGCTGCGATCAGTTTTGCAAAAAACTTGACCCCACTGCTGTGTCTTTTGTTGTTCACATTGGACCTAAGAGAATTCATACGTTTTTCTTAGGGCTTGTCCTGTCTTGCATACATTACATACATATAATCCTGTGTTGGGACATTTCACACACACATGTTGAGGTAGACAACATTGGATGATCTGCAGGAGAATTTGCCCTGTGATTGTGGTTTTGGAGAGAATGTGGTATGGCACCTTATCTGTGGCGCATGTGTGCGCAGGTTCAATGCAGACAGAGGGAGGTAACATTTTCTGTTGGATCCTTAAGGGAACTCTTTATTAGCAGTTGTTTCAGGTTGGGGGACTGTTTGTAGGAGAGAAGCAGAGGTTTGGGGAATATTCTTTTTAAACTGCTATCGGGATGTAGTGTTGTTCTGAACACTTTTTTTTAAATTTGCTCAATACTTCAAGCGGGGGAGGGGGGTTGTAGGTGACAACTGATGTTGTCTTCCTGTGGTTGTTTGTATTCCAGGAGATTTCTTCTAGGTACACTGGTGGCTCTGAATTTGGATGTATGTGACCTTGGTATTGTATCTGAGACTGAAGAGACTGAAAAATTCTCTCTTGATATCTGTAAGATGTTCATCATGGTCAGAAGTCTTAGATCTTATGCAGTTATACCCCAGGGCCTGGCTGTACACAGTAGAGTTTTTTGTCTGTTCGGGATGGAAACCGTAATTTCAGAGATCTGTATGCCTGTCTGTTAGTTTGTGGTACAGAGATGTCCGGATGGAGCTTTTTCTTATACTGACTGTGCTATCTAGAGAGTTAATTTGTATGGGTGAATGGCTGGCTGAGTTTGAGGTTAATGGTGTGATGGAAGGCACTGTAATTTTCGTGAAATGATAAAAGTTCACATTCACTACCAGTCCAAATGATTATGATATAATCTATGTAGCAGAGTTACACTTTATTTAGCAATTGGACAAGAACGCCTCCTCCAATTTTGCCATAAATTAGTTAGCGTATTATAGTGTCATTCACTTACTCTTGACAGTTGGCCTCTTTTGTTTATTTATAGTTCTTTCCAAAATGTGAAATAAGTATGCATTAGTATAAAGTGTATTAGCTGGGTTACAAGTTTTGCAGGTAAACATTTGTAGTCCGTTTTGCTTGTATGAGAACTCTTAACTGTCTGTGCATATCCCTATAGAATAGTCTTCAGTTCCATTTTAAAACAAATTGGTTTATCTCTGACAGTTCAGGTATTCATTTTAAATCTGTGGGGTTCACGTATCGCTGAAATAACAGGTTAAAAAAAGCAAATTGAATGTAATCAAATTAGCTAAAGCTTTTAACCCTTTGATGGCCATAGTTGCATTTCCCTCTGGCACTCAACAGGTTAACCCTTTAAGTTCCAGAGGGGTACGTAAAGCATTGCAAAGCAATGTGTTTCCTACCCCTCTGGCACTCAAAGAGTTAATAATGGATGGGATTCCTTTTCTTTGTTACAGAGATGGTATATTTTATAATTTTTTTTTTTTGCAGTCTTGCAATAGAGAAGACATTTATATAAATACCCAGTGCCATATTTACTCAGTTAACCCTTTGAGTTCCATAGAGGTACCCAATGCATTGTGCTGCAATGCACTGGATAACTCTGGCACTCAAAGAGTTAAATCATTTCTATCATAAAGACTAGCATTATTTCAGTATTGCTGCAGATTATTCAGTTAACACTAGCCCCCACTTAACTGTGCTATGAAAAAAAATCCCTGTGGCCTCTATTAATTTTGTTCTGCTACCTTTGCTTAATAAATAACATCTACAATTAGTCCTAGATATAATTTTCATGTAGGCTGACATGACAGTTGGAAGCAGGAACACAGTTCACAAACTGCCTACTGCACATGGTAATCTTAACTCTATAAGTCAGAGCTGTCCAAGTTCACTTGACAAAGGCCACCAACAGGCCAGAATTTAAGGAGTTCCCTGATTAGCCACAGGCGAATTAATCAGTGGCTCATTCATTTTGACTGGTTCACCTGTGCTTAAACAGCAAAATCCTTACATCTTGGCCTGTTGGTGGCCCTTGAGGACTGATCTTGGACAGTCCTATTCCATAAGTTAAGAATCACACCCTAAGAGCTGCATGCTGATCCAGATGGATCATGATGAAGGGCAATATTCTGTTAGCATAAGGATAAACCTGCCCCCCTTCGTTAAGGTGGACAGGGGTTTCCTTATACTGATACAGTATCTATTCCACTGACTGGATTTCAGATCTGAGGGTATGATTTGTTAAGTATGGAAAAAGGGGTGGGATGGGGACACTTTAATATATAGCACAAAAAGAAAACGGCAATGTTATTGACCATTACAAAGGTGCACATCCTTAAGCAAAAGTATGTAGAGGAATCAGTCTTCCATTCATACTCAATCATTTCTATCCCTTTAAGGAATATAGAGGTATGTAAAACATCGTGAATGTAATTTAAGGGATTAAGTAGGCTCATTTATTCAGGTTGCTTCATTTGAGAAAATATCTGTCATGTTTGCCTCTATTGACATGACATCCAGGACTGATTGTAGATGTTATCTCTCGAACAAAGGGTATAACTCATAGAGGCCATTAGCAGTTTTTGGTCATAAGTAAGGTATGTTAGGTTGGTTATTAGTAGGAGGTGTTCTTTCTTTTTTACTGGGAAATGTGCAGTCTGCTGGCTACAAAACAGCTAACAAAATTAAAATCCCATTTCTTAAAGAGTGGTAATGAATACATTAGATGTGTATCTTTTAATTGAGTGAGGATCATTCAGTTTTGGCATACGAAATATTTAAATCTTTAAGGACCAGGGGTTGCACAATCTTGTGAAGCAACGTGTTGACCACCTCTCAGGTCCTGTCAGATAGTCTGCTAAATATGGATAGCAAATAGCTAATGTTTGTTGTAGCCATTTTTGCTTGTGTTATTTCAAGTTTGTGTCTTACAAAATGCTAAAAGCTAAAACCTTCAAGGCCATGCATAAGATTAGACTATTATTCCGGCAACATTTCATAAATGATATCTCTTATTAGGAGATGGGGAGGCAATGACGTCAATAGGCAGTAAGGACCTACTGTCTATCGTCCAAGCAAGTGTTATTTTTTTATTCATTTATGCAATTTAGGTCATTTAGTGCCATCTTCTGGTGTAAGAGATTTTTCTTGTGAGCTTTGATTAATTGCTTTGTTGAGCAATCAAAACACTTTCTGGAAACTTAGTACAACCTTATATTATACTTCATTTAGGGCTGGCCTATCAAATAAGGGTGAGCAGTACCTTTTGGGTAAAGGTTGGGATGAGGGAAAAAGGGCTTTTTGGCTGGGTTTTTCCTAGTGTCTTCCTGGCTGTTACTGGAGTCTGGGCCTACTGGAACAGTACTCAGTGACCCGATAACCTACATCACCACAAATTATATGTAATTTGGAATTGGTAACTATATATTTTCTGTAGAGATGCACCGATACCAATTTTTTTAAGACCGAGTACGAGTACTGATAGTTTTTTCAAGTACACACCGATGCCAGTTACCAATACTTTTTTTTTGCGGTCATTTGCCAGTTTTCCAAGTACCTAAAGCGTATATATATATATATATATATATATATATATATATATATATATATACACACATATATACATATATATGCTTTAGGTACTTGGAAAACTGGCAAATGACCGCAAAAAAAGTATCGGTGAGTACTTGAAATTATATATATATATATATATATATATATATATATATACACACACACACACACATACATACACACACACACCACCTCTTGACTGTCCCCTTTTGCCTCTTTCTCCCCTCTTGATTCCCACCTTTTGATTCATTCTCCCCCTCTTGAGCCCCCTCTGTTTGCCTTGGCTTTTTCTCTCCCTTTTGATCCCCCTTTCTCCCCCTCCTTTACTCTTGATCCCACTCTTTTGCCTCTCTTGATCTCTCCTGATCCCCCCTCCTTTTTGCCTCTTCTTGGTCCCCCTCATTTTGTCTCCTGATCTTTCCTCCTTTTGCCTCTTTTTTTGTTTCTTTTTCTTAGTTCCTTTTGCCTCTTTTTCTCCCTCTTGACCCTCCTCTCTGCCTCTTTCACCACCCGCTCGATGCCCCATCTTGCCTCCCTTACCCTCCTCTGCCGGGTGCTCGCTGTTTTCTTTACAGCCCCGGCAGAGGTCAGCATCGGAGCCTTACCATGGTTACCCGCGGCAACGCTCCCTCTCTGCAGCACAGACCCTGACACAGGGTATCGGTGCTGGCATCAGCCGCATTTGCGCGAGTACAAGTACTTGCGCAAATGCCGGTATCGGTATCGGTGCAACCCTAATTTTCTGTATAAAATTCTGTTAGGCATCTAGAATTATTAACACCCAGTCTATTCTGGGTTAGATAAGTGACTTTGTCCACCATATCTGGCCATTCTAATGGGGACCACCACCTAGTAACCATATAGGCTGTAGTGTCAGTCAAATTCAGAAGCTATACTGAATAATTAATTGCAAATTCATAGATATTAATACTGTGGGAGATGAGAGTGATAGCAATTTTAGATCATATAGGGGTTGCTAGAGATATCTAGATACTATTCCAGTCACAAAATCACATTTTGTGTTGTAATTGCTGACGCCTACATAGCCACATGTTTATTGTATGTATAAATTTAAGTACAAATGCTGCGGAATGTGATATGTCACTATTCTAAATTGTACCTGGTGACGTAATTGCGTTCCACGATAAAGTACGCGCTGTACCGAAATGTAACAGAAACCAGCCCCATTCTCTTCTAAATGCATGCCCAATGAAAGACGTTACAAGCAAATTGAAGTGCACTACTCGCTACCTTAGGGGGTGTTGCGTTGAATGAGATATAGCATAGTATACGGTAAACATCCACTTTAATTATTAAAACGCATGGTTAAATTTTTATTTTAGATGAAAGTTCCGCTTTAAGATAAATTTTGTTAAAGAGAATTAAAAACTTCCTATATGTTCTAGTAACCATTTGTTTAAACTGTACTTAATTTTTTGAGAAGTTTGCTTTTCTTTTTTAGTGGTAAAGCATGGCACCTTATGCTAATTAGTTTATGTGCTGTGCCAGTATCACCACAATATCTGCTATGAATGATTCTAGGCAAGTCCATGTATGATTTCTAATAGCCCACAAGAGATATTATTGGCCTGCAACAGAATGGTTTAGCATAGTGTGCAGGGAATTGGCATGAAATTCCAGCTATTAACCCTATAGGAACCAGAGGAGAATAATTGTGTAAAGTAGGGATAGCCACAAAAGCTGACTTGTTGGTATGTGCAAGGAATTGAACTGAATAATGAATTAGCATGTATATTTTCATTCTTCATTATAGACCTCTTCCAGATGTAAGTGAATCACTTTTAAAGCATTTTGGGAATTTTTATATGTCACATATCAAGAGAGCATTAGCGGCTCAAACCAAACATGGGTACAAAATAATATAATGTAATGGCCTTTGTGAAGGCATTTATGGCAACAAGGAACACCTCAAACAAATCTGTAAAGATGCATATAGGACACCATGTGTGCTACCTGAATCCTCCCTATCGGCTCCATAAAATACAAGGCTATATAAGAGAGGTACACTAACCCGTATGGTCACAACAAACAATGCGGATATTTAAAATCACCAATCCTTTATTGAAAGACTAATTTTAAAAAAGGAAATAAAACAGCGCAAAGAATGATATTCCAATATGCCTCTGAATATATTATTCCAAATGGCCTCTGGAGACACCTCTCTCCTTTAGATGAATCACTCACATATGTGTGAGAGTATCTTGCCTCTTGGTTAATATATTATAGTTCATTCAAAACACTTCACTGTAGTATGGTTCCTGCTTGCACTCTATTATATTTAAAATAAATAAAAAAAAAAAAAAAAAAATTCCAAAAGGGTTTTTTTAAAGGATTTTCCTAGATCTCATTCTTTGCGCTGTTTTATTTCCTTTTTTTACATATACTTATTGTGACGTGGACTGTGAGTTGTGAAGTCCACAATAGATGGCAGCAAAGAAAATGTAAATGAGAAGCAAAAAAGACGTATAAGATAACAAATAATAATAATAAAAAAGAAAAAAGTGAGTAAGCACCTCTGGAGAATAACATCTTCACTAGAATAATAGCCCTACTACACAGAGCGCTATAGTAAAACTCTTGTTTCTGGACTAACAATACGATATCACAACAATATAGCAGCAACTTGTAGTGGAATTTATTTACCCTTTATTGGAATATCTTAAGTCTTATTGAAGAATAAGATGGCTAGTATTGCAATTGCGGCTAGATCAAAAAGAAATGATAATATAAGAAAATATATTAAAGGAAAAGATCATGTGGATAAAGAAAAAAAGAAAGAACCTATGGAACCAAATCTTATACAATTATTTAATAGATTAGAACAACTATTAAGCTCTGAAATGAGACACCCATGGGACAGTTTACTTTTAGAACAATATCTGATTAGGAAAATTGTCCCAAGAGGTTTGCGTATATATAAAAAAATCCCCCTTTCCAGATCAAAGTTTCTCTGAAAAATGGAACTCTATTTTGGAGGAATGCTCCCTGACATTGATAAAACATCTATTGGAATACAGACAAAAACGTCTACAAGAGATGGAGAAAGATATACATGGGATCAATATGGAACTGCAAAAAGTCAGTGATTGTTTAGGCTTTAAAGAATTAGATCAGAAAGTAAACAATAACATTAACAAAATAGAAAGGGAGTTAAAAAATAGAAAAGAAAAGAAATTAAATAGAGATTTGGGGGATTATAATTCCACATCGAATCAGAATAAATATATGAACAGAAATAAACCACGATCAAATAAATATAAACTTCAATACAATAGAAGCCAACATGGAAAACAACCCTATTTGAAACAACAAGAAGATATACAAACAAATGCTATCAAAAAAGATGCAGACATGGATACAACACAACAAAACACAAATAAGTTAACAGCGGCATCTATTAATAGTATAAACAGTCATCAAATAGTAATACCTACAAGTAATAAATATAAACCTTTGGAAAAAGAATTGCAAGAAATAGAACAACTAATTAACCTCAAAGAAACCGAATTAGGGGTTATGTCGAAGGAGGGAAGAAAATCTGCGAATACCTCAAAATCTTCAGATTCTAGAAAAGAGAGGGATTTGGGAGCCAAACCCAAAGAAAAAGATCACCTTAAGAATCCGCAAAAGAACATGAGTAAACACGTAATGAAATCACCAACAATTAACACTTTACCAGCACGAGACAATTTGTCGAAGCCTTTTTTGGGAGAAAGCAAAGGCTTGGAACGCTTTGCGGGGTGGACGATGACCTCCACAACACCAAGAAGAAAACAAAACGAGGATGTAGAGGGGGCATCAAAAGAACAAAGTCCACACAATACTCCAAAAAAGATGAAGACCTAAGCATCCCAGCTTATAGTTCTGCCTCAGGAATATACAATCTGTCAGATATAGATCTTGACCCTCAATATGTTACTATTTTAAAAAAGGGCTTAAAATTTGCACCAGCAGCCGAACCGAACGATTTTGTTTTTTTCATGGACCTACAGCAATTTATACGTAAATTGACTCTCAAGAGGTTCTATGAGGATAAGAAACAATCGGGTACATCCTCCTATGTTGAAGATAGAAAAATACTCAGAATTCTAGAAGAACTGAAAGAAGAAAGTATGGAAGAGTCCTGTGTAAGGACAGATTTTAAACCAAAATCCAATTTTTATCCCATACAGAAAAAAGGTCCGAATAGTGAGAGTTTTTATCAACTAGTCCTTAATGATTATAATCGGGAGATTAAAGGCTGCAAAATTAAGAGGGACAATTTGTCAAAACAAGAAAGAAGAGCCCTACATCGCTTAGCAAAAGAAAAATATTTAACAATTAGAGAAGCGGACAAAGGAGGATCAATAGTGATACAAAGGACAGAGGACTATATTAAAGAAGGTTTTAGACTTTTAAGTGATAGGGAAGCATATCAAGAAAATCCTAGTAATAAATATCTATTGCGGATGAAAGGACTTTTGCAAGATGCCCTCAAACAGAAGATCATAAGCACACAAGAATATAAATACATCCTAATAGAACAACCAGATCCAGCGTTTTTATACCATGCCCCCAAAATACATAAAGATATTAAGAATCCCCCTGGAAGGCCGATTATAGCAGGAATCAACTGTATGACTTCAAATTTATCGGCATTCCTGGATCATTTTCTACAAAAATATGTGACTAGTCTGCCCAGTTACATTAGAGATACACAAGATGTGCTGCAGAAATTGCAGTCTATAAAATGTGAAGAAGATTATGTATGGGTGACTATGGATGTGGAGGCACTGTACACCAATATAAAACATGAGTATGGTCTGGAAGCTTTAGCTTTTTTCTTTGAGAAAGACCAAGATATTCCGAATAAGCAAAAGCAGTTCTTATTAAATTGTGCTAGGTTTATGTTAACTCATAATTTTTTCACCTATCAAAATAAATGGTTCTTACAAACCAAAGGAACGGCCATGGGCACGAGGTTTGCGCCCTCCTACGCAAATCTCTTCATGGGACATTGGGAGGCCCAGGAGATTTGGCTTAATGGTGGGGGGACAGGTAACCTCGTGTACTATGGCCGTTATATTGATGACATTTTAATAATATGGAAGGGAGATCTAAAAAAGTTGGGGGAGATGATAGCCACCTTTAACAGTAACAATAAGGGTCTGAGATTTACTACGAATATACAAAAAAATAAAATTGAATTTCTGGACTTGACCTTATCCTTCGAAAGAAATCAAAATATAAAAAGTAAAGTATATCGTAAGCCAGTAACATCTAACCAATATATCAGGAGTGATAGTGGACATCATCATAAATGGCTCACGAATGTACCATTTAGTCAATTACATAGACTACGCCGAAATTGTAGTCAGTTACAAGATTTCGAAGTAAAAGGAAAAGAGCTCTTGCAACAATTTAAAGAAAAAGGATACAGTGATAAATTATTGAATACAGCATTTGAGAGAGCCAAGGGTCTAGATCGTACTCAAATCTTGGAGAAAAAAATAAAGAATAAACGGGAGGAAGATACATATACAGTAGCCTTCACAACTCAATTTAATACGTATGGATATAAGATAGAAAAGATATTACAAAAACATTGGAGAATATTAAAACAGGATGCAATTTTGGGAAGCGTTTTGGAAGAGCGCCCAAAAATCATCTATAGAAAAAATCACAATATTAGATCATATATTGCTCCAAGTCGTCCAAAAAATATAGAAGATAATGTGAAGAAACTGAATAAGACTAACGGACCAAATGGGACTTATAGATGTAAACTTCCGAGATGTAATAATTGCCAATACATGTGTGATGGTACCACTTCTTTTCATGATGTAGAAAATAAAATAGAATATCAAATTAAACAACACATAAATTGTAATTCCACTTATGTGATATATATGATTATTTGTGGTTGTGGAATTAAATATGTTGGTCGAACTATCAGACCCCTTAAAATAAGAATATCAGAACATAGAGGCAAAATAAGAAGAAAAGAAGAGAATCATGGGGTACCAAAACACTTCATTTACTGTGAAAAAGGTGGAATGAACAATTTTAAAGTTGTAGGACTAGAACATATCCCCACAGGGATTGGAGGAAGATATAAGAAGCTTTGTAAGCAAGAAGCATTTTGGATTTTCACGCTTAACACTATGGAGGCAGGAGGCATAAATGCAGAGATAGATATAGCCTCCTGTCTTTAAGGGAATTTTTTAGGGAAATTTTTTGAAAAAAAAAAAAAAAAAAAAATTTTCCAAAAGGGTTTTTTTAAAGGATTTTCCTAGATCTTTTAATTTTAAATTTTATATTTTATAAGATCATTCAGTTATAGGATTGATATACTTCACATTATCTCATTTTTGAAATATGATATGTTTTTAAATATAATGCATATTCAAGAGTAGAAGATGTTAGACAAAGCCAGTCTCCTCCTTTTTATCTCCCGTTTTGTATTATCTTTTTATTTATTTTTTATTTTTATGTATATATAGATGCAACAAGAGCTTTCATGTGTTTAGAAACAACCGAGCCTTTTTTTTTTTTTTTTCTCCATAATTCTGGCTTCCAGTGTTTACATACTGGCCGCATGGCCCGGCAGTTGGGGTCCACTGTGGGACTTTTTACATTGGCCTGCTGGAGGTTTGATTTTTGGGCGTGTGGGATGCTATGGGGGAGGCCCCGTTGATTCGGCTGCAAGAGCAGCGGGGGCCGGCCAGCAAAGTATTACCACAATGCCCGGGGAGTCCCAACATGGCGGGCGGAAGTGGAGCGTTCCACAGGTGGAACGCAAACGGCGGGAAACTTCCGGAAGTTAGCAGGGCGGCCAGTGTAAATGGAGCGTCATTCGAATGGAGAATAAAAGGCCGGTATAAGATTAGTACTTGATATAAATTTGCTCCTGACGAGGTGGCAATTGTTTTGAGTCACGAAACGCGTTGAGCGATAGCAAGAACAGATTTAAGGTATTACATGTCTACAGAATAATAGCGATGAAGTTTTGAAAGATTCTAGCAATAGCTTTCAATATCTAGTCAAACGCTTAATAACTTATGGGACACTAGTCTTAAGTTGTTAAGCAGTGATATATAGCGTTTTTATAATGTTGGCTACTATATTTTTATTTTTATTTTGAGTGGATTATCATATTAAAACTTTCTTATTTTTATGCCAATTATTTTTGATTGCAATTACTTATTTAATATTGGGACTTTTGTATGTAGATTGTTTATATGTTTGCCATAAAAATAAATCATTAGTTTCTGGTGGACAGCACACATTAACACAATAAGGTGTGGTAAAAACTAGAAACAACAACTATTATTTTAAATATAATAGAGTGCAAGCAGGAACCATACTACAGTGAAGTGTTTTGAATGAACTATAATATATTAACCAAGAGGCAAGATACTCTCACACATATGTGAGTGATTCATCTAAAGGAGAGAGGTGTCTCCAGAGGCCATTTGGAATAATATATTCAGAGGCATATTGGAATATCATTCTTTGCGCTGTTTTATTTCCTTTTTTTACATATACTTATTGTGACGTGGACTGTGAGTTGTGAAGTCCACAATAGATGGCAGCAAAGAAAACGTAAATGAGAAGCAAAAAAGACGTACAAGATAACAAATAATAATAATAAAAAAGAAAAAAGTGAGTAAGCACCTCTGGAGAATAACATCTTCACTAGAATAATAGCCCGACTACACAGAGCGCTATAGTAAAACTCTTGTTTCTGGACTAACAAGACTAATTTTAAAGCCTGTGTACATGGGGCAATACTGGTGGCGCTGCAGTCATGCACAGTACTCTCTGGTCGAACATGCCATGGCTGATATGGAGCGGGGCACTCTGAATTCAGACCGTGGTCCTCTCTTCGTACCTTCCTGGGACCAGCAGTCCCAGGAAGGTGCGCAGAGAGGAGCACGGTCTGAATTCGGAGCTCCCCGCTCCATATCAGCCACGGTGCGGGCAGTCTCTGCTGAGCATGACTGGAGCGCGCAGCCATTTCTGCTCCACATGATGGCTTCTGATGTATAAATAAAAAGACATAACTATCTCAATTCAAATGGTGAACAAACAGAGACAGTATACAGATGGGTAACTTTCAACAGAACTTGCCACAAACTATGATCAACTCTTTTCGCGTATCCAACACTTACTCATGATCCGGGTTGTTAGTTGCGACCATACGTGTTAGTGCACCTTTCTATATAAATCCTAATTTTTATATGTCCCTTTTGTTAGTTTGCTCCAGAACTTATAGAGAACTCTTAGTACATCAGACTCCTCTTCAAAGAGGAAAAATAGTGGTGCTGAAGAATTTGTCTCTGCATCTCATGTAATTCCTGTATTTGCATGTTGTCTACCCCTTTTTATGTACTTAATACATATGGGGTCTACTATTTATATTACAGATTAATGACTTGGGCTTACATCCTGTGCATGTTCGCAATAAAGATGTTGTCTGTGTGTTGGGCTTAAATGGATAGTAATACTTTGTTTTAACTTTATTTTATTTTGTAGGCATTAAAAAAAACATGAAGAATGATATAAGTCTTATCTCTCAAACCTTTATGGTTTAAGAGATATTCACAAGCAAAGTTTCCCCTCCCGCCCCTTTTACCTAGTGTAAGCCATCTCTTCTCAGATGTGGAATGCAGTCTATAGACCAGACAGATAACAGCAGGGGACATTCTTCTTCCTATAAAAACAATGAAAGCCCTGCCCCCCTTGACAAGTTTTTCAGGTTTTTCCCTTATCTTAATTGAAGATTGTCCCTCTCTGCAATCTACCTGGGCACCTCCCTTCTGCTCTGGCTGAGTAGTGTTACATCAGTAAAAGGGGCAGGAGGGGGACACTTTGTCATTGAATCACTCTTGAACTACAACTCTGACAGAATTGAATAACACTCTCCAAAGTCCAAATACTAAGATGATTAATTAGAGCTGCTTTTATTATGAAACATTACTATCCCTTTAAAGTGTTTTCACTAACGTCTATGGTTGCTGCATGATACAGAACTGAAAAACAAGAAGAAAAGGAGAGGGAGTGTCTCATAGTGTAGGATATTTGTGATGGTCACAACCAAAAAATACTCACATTTAAAATTGACCACCACAGATAACAGGTAATCTGTATGCTTGGCAGAGATATTATCACCTGCCTTCACACAGATAATGGAGTCCTCTGATTCAGGACAACTCAAATAAAACAGAAGGCAAAACACAACCTGGAAGATACTGAAGATTTATGTGGATGTAATCAATAAAAATAAATAAAACTCAGTACTCACATTTGATGCTCAGACCAGCTGAACTATCCTATTTGCCGGTCTGAATAGCATACAAGAATGTATGGTGTTATTCCTCAACATTATGGACTAAAGAGATACACACTGCCTTCAAACTCCTTCCGATAATGGCAAAAGTATGTGAACAGGTCTTGTGAAAAATTATTTATTAAAAAGTGACATAATCAAAACATTTTAAGATTCACAATATGTTTCAAGGTCACACCGACCATTTCATCAGGGGATATTGCATGTGCAATATGGGTACTCCAGATTTATTTATTTTTATTGATTACATCTACACAAATCTTCAGTATCTCCCTTGCATATTTACCTGGTCTTCTGGTTGTGTTTTATGATATAGAACTGCAAGACTTCAAATCTCACAGTTTAGTATGACTTATGGGTTTAGTGAGAGAGCACCTGAATGATAGGTGTTGTAGTTTGGGAGCAGCTGGAGGGCCTCTCATTGCCCACGACTACCAAATAATGTACTTATTGACGTTGACTATAAAACCAGTAACCCTGATTTGACTCACTTAATCTCCCAGTACATCAGGTACTACAGTTAAATTGTATGCTCCCTGGAGCCCGAAGGTGCTGTACCAGAACAATGGTGTATGTAGTGCCAAGAATGCTATCAGCCATATAAAACATGGCAATATTAAGTACAACTACAGGCATTGGTTAAATCAGTGGCATGACTGAATTTTTACAATCAGCAAATGCACATATCCATTACATATTTTATCACTCTATAAAGCCTTTAATTTTTTTTCCAGTGTATTATCTTCAGAGCTGCAAGTGATGGCCTTGGATGTAGCTCAGAGGACACATCAAACATATAAATATACACCAATGTATAAAGCATTTTGCGTATGCTTCTTTATTTTCTCATCATAATGACACATGCTGTGAACACTTTGTTTCTTTCCCATTGAGTGCTGGAAATAACTAAAATGACTCAGTACATAAGTTCGAAAACAATTATCCTGATAATAATATGAGGAAAAAAAGTGTATTCTATATACATGTTTAATAACGGCCTCTCTTTAATTAGTGTTAATTATATTTGGAAGATATTGAGGCTGATTTCATTAAGCAGAACTGTAGCAATTATGTGTCAAACCATCTGCAACACAAGGGACAAATACACATTCTCTGAGGTTCTATTGAATTAAATGGTACTTTTAACACTTTGAATGTAAGGGAATTTGTTGCACTTAAGATTTAAGGAGCACATTTTAAATCAATGGGGATTTTGGTTTGACCTCTATGGTGTGGATGGTTTGACCCAAGATTTCTTTAGGATAGTCTTATCACATCAGCCTCAGTACTCTTAAAGGGATAGTAATGTTTCATAATAAAAGCAGCTCTAATTAATCATCATAGTATTTGGACTTTGGAGAGTGTTATTTCAATTCAATGACAAAGTATCCCCATCCCTCCCCTTTCACTGATGTAACACTGTTCAGCCAGAGCAGAAGGAAGGTGCCCAGGTAGACTGCAGAGAGGGACAATCTTCAATTTTATGGCAAGACCCGGAGGCTCATATTATGCTTATTCTCCTTCTTTACTTTCTCAGCAGCAAAGTTCAAACAAACTTTTAAAAGAAAAAAACAGTACAAACTTGGTGAATATGTAGCCCCACCCTCACATATCAGTAACGAATCCCCATAAAATCCAGGTGAATATTATCATTGACACGTATAATCTCTTCCTCTTTCTTTGCTGCTTGGCGGCAAGATAAGTATATATGTGTTTTTCCTCTCTTTTATTTGATCATATTAAATGTGTATTTAATTTCTCACTTCTATATGAATATACTATAAACCGAATACTGGACCCTTTCTGGGCCATTCTTATACTTTAGCCTTTACTCTCATACTATTTCCTAACCTTGGTTTTGACCCTATTCCTTTCTAAGATACAGTCTACCCTGAATGTCTATCTTTATAGTTCTTTCTCGTCTTGTTCCTTGTCTAAGTACCTTAAACGCAAGTTTATCCAGTGATTTCCCCCTCATTCATTTCTTTCTTGAGGTTTTCATTGTGTCTGCGGTTAAACCGCTCGTACACGCTCCCTCAGTTCCACTCCGTCTCCCGTTACAAGCGCATTGTATTAGATTGCGATGGCCATCTTGTTTAAGGGTATCAGATTTGCCCTCAACTTGTTCCACGCATGCACGGCTTGTCTCTGGCGCCGTTTTCACTTCACAGCTGACTGTTTTAAACGCCCGACGTTCCAGTCACTGCTCTTAATACTTCCTCCAAATTTGTGGTGAAATTTACTTAACTAACGTTATTATTAACTTTGTATGCTTATACTATGTCCCAAAGAAAGGTATTATATCCCCAGACCCCCATGAAAGGGAATAAAATACCTACCCAATTTTTAGACAAAGAAGATGCCTCTGTCTATTCTGATTCACAAGAAGAATTGACAGTGGCTTCTAATAATGAGGCACATAATATTCAGCATATTCTAGATCAATCACTGAACAAAACTATATCTACTGCCATTTCCTCATGTATGGGACAAATGACTAATTCCTTAGCGAAATCGTTAGCAGATATTTTTCGTTATCAACCACAAGATATTTCTCTCTCCACTGCTCCTACATTAACTACCCCTGAGCAGGTGGTCCAACCCCAGTATGGGGGTAAGAGAATACAAAAAGGCAAAACATTGTCCCAATGAAGTGGAACTTAAACACTCTAAATCTGACTTGCCCGGTATATCCGGCAATAAGAATAATGGGTCGCACCCACGCAAAAGAACCTCATCCCGGGAGGATGGCATACCGGTGGAAAGAACTAAGAAACAGTCTAAACTGGATTCCTTTCATGTGATCTCCTCATCAGATGAGTCTGACGGGAAATCAGAATATTTTTCTGACCAGTCTTCAGACCCACCATATTCTAAAAATGGGGAAGACTCAGTTTTAGACCTGGGGGACAAAGACTTTGATGACTGTAATATAATACTTGATGAACAGGGAAACCCTCTGTTTGATCCGGGCAATATAAAACACCCAAGATCCTCAGATTGGATTCCTAAACATCATGTGTCAGAATATTTAGATCTATGGGTATGCAAAGCTTTAGAACCAAAACTCAGAAACAAATTAAGGTCTGAATGCCCCAGACCGTCGATTAAAACATGTGAGACTCCAACCCTAGATCCACAAATTGCCCACTATACGTCCAAGTCCGGTAGAGATCCCAGAAAGGCCCTTGAACAGTCCTTAAAACAATGCCAGGACAAACTGCTGGACGTAGTTGGTCCACTGGCAAAGATCTTCAATCTGACAGAAGATGCCATAGCCTCTTCTTCTGAAGTTGATATACATACTTTAAGGGGTTGGACCCAAAGGGCACTATGCCTGCTGGGTAACGCCAACACGGCCATCTCAGCTGAGAGACGAAGAGTGATACTTTTACGTATAGACCCTATACTGTCAGATATGGTAGATAAAGAATTTGGCCCAGAAGTTAAAGGTTTTCTTTTTGGAGATTCTTTCGTAAAAGAGTTAGGAAAATTTGTTGGCACTTTTACGGCCCTTGACAAGGCCCAATCGTCTATCAAAAATGTTTTCAATAGATGAGTTTTTGTCAGGGCCGGGAAGGGTAAGGGTCGACTTCCCGGCCGACTGCCAACATCATCCAGAAATCAATTCAATTACTCCCAAGACCCAAATCAATTTTTGAGAGGATATCTCTCACAAGATAATAGAACCCCAAACCCGTTCTATCCTACAAGAGGCAGAGTTTGGAGAGGAAGGAGTTCCCGAGGATACTCACGTTCCAGACCTTTTCCAGGTAAGTACTACTCAGTCCCTCCACAAGGAAACTGTGGGTGGCAGACTCACCCATTTTTTCCATGCTTTGTCACTCATAACTTCAGACCAGTGGGTCCTTCAGACAATTCGAGGTTACCATATAGAGTTTTACTCCACTCCATACCAAACAGAAATTCCTCCTTCTATCCAATTTTCAAAGGAGGATTTCATTATGGTGGATCTAGAAATCCTAGAGCTTCAGAAAAAGGGAGCCATTATCCAAGCTCCAACCTCAGAACCGGGTTTCATCAGCAACATCTTTCTGGTTCACAAGAAAGATTCGGGAGTTCGTCCGGTCATAAACCTAAGAAATCTAAATGCCTTTGTGTTTTACAGGCATTTCAAAATGGAAGGAATTCATTGCCTCAGGGATCTTCTAATTACGTGAGATTGGATGGTCAAATTGGATTTAAAAGACACCTATTTGACCATACCCATCGCACAAGACCAAGAAAACCTACTTCAATTTCGATGGAAAGGGATGACTTGGCAATTCACATGTCTCCCATTCGGACTGTCATCAGCCCCATGGTGCTTCACCAAGGTCATGAAACCAGTAGTTTCATTTCTAAGAAGCAGGGGTATCCGTATGATAATTTACCTCAACGATATCCTAATAATGTCTAAAAATCAAAAAACACTAAGAGCACATCTCCAATTAACGATTCAAACACTTTCCAATCTGGGATTTCTCATCAACTGGAAGAAATCGATAACTCACCCAACTCGGGTCATTGAATTTTTAGGTATCGTGGTCAATTCAGAAAATTCCTCACTAAAACTTCCTTGAAACAAACTGAAGAATATTCGTCTGGAAATAAGGAACATCCTAAAATCCGATTCCATTTCCCTGAGAATGTTAGCAAGAATAGTGGGACTTCTATCAGCTTCTATACAGGCAATCTTCCCAGCACCTCTTCATTACAGGGCACTTCAAAGATTGAAAACCCTTCATTTGAACAGAGGTCTGGGATATTCGGATGTGATTCCCTTATCGGAAGATGCCCGAGTAGAACTCCTCTGGTAGTTAGAACACATGGAGGCATGGAACGGGAGAGCAATCTTCGACAGGTCTCCAGAAGTAGTCATCGAATCGGACGCGAGCACTCTAGGTTGGGGAGCTCGTTGGGGCCAGTTCACTACAGGGGGAAAATGGTCACCTTCAGAAAAGAACCTGCATATCAATTGTTTAGAATTGTTAGCAGGTTCATTCGCAATAAGAAGTTTCACAAAGAACGCGTTGAATTGTTGCATTCTATTGAAAATGGACAACGTATCGGCGGTCCGATACTTAAACCATTTGGGGGGGACAAAATCCAAAATACTGGCCAATCTAGCCAAAGAATTTTGGCATTTTTGCCTGGACAAGAACATTTCGGTCCAAGCAGAATATATTCCTGGTCTCTCCAACACCATAGCGGATTGGAATTCCAGATACCTTACGGACTTCAGAGACTGGACACTCTATCCACACACCTTCAAGATTCTGGACACCATCTGGGGTCCATTAACACTAGATCTCTTTGCATCCAGACTGAACACACGGTTACCGAATTTCTTCAGCTGGAGACCGGATCCAGTAGCTCTAGCCACAGATGCCTTCCTTCAGAAATGGCCAATGAATGGGGGGATACGCGTTCCCCCCGTTCAACATGATCTCCAGGACCATCCTTCATACCAGGAGACAAGAAGTGACCCTGATCTTGGTCACTCCATTCTGGACGTCACAACCGTGGTTCCCTCTACTTCTAGAAATGTCAGTAGATCTTCCTCGTTATCTAACCCCACATCCACTCTTACTTCGGGACCCAGCAGGGAACCCACACAATTTAATTCTTCAGAACCATCTTCATCTCATCGCCTGGAAAATTTCGGGAGTCGCAGGGTTATCGACAACCTTTCAGAATTGGCTAAGACACTTATCTCCAAAGCCTGGGCACCAGGTACAAAATTATGTTACCAATCCTGTTGGAAAAGCTGGATACGCTGGTGCCTGGAACAGAGTTTGGATCCCATTCATTGCGATATAACCGACATCTTTAACTTCCTTTCTGATTGCTTTCAACAAGGCAAAGCTTTCAGAACCATCAACTGTCATAGATCGTCCATATCAGCTGCTCACGAATATATATTGACAGTTCCCCAGTAGGTCAACATCCTTTAGTGTGTAGATTAATGAAAGGTATTAAACTTTCCAGACCTCCGATTCCTAAATATTCTGGTCTTTGGGACGTAAACCTGGTTTTCCTTCTATTCAAATCTTGGCCCCTTAACAAAGATCTTTCTCTTAAACAACTCTCTGTGAAATTAACTATGCTTCTGTGTCTTATCTCGTTTTGTCGAGTATCTGACATTCGCGCTCTAGACGTTAATAATAGGTCTTATGAACCAGAGGGCATTCGTTTCAGGATCTCTAGGAGAACTAAATCCTCCACTAAAGAAATATTTTATCCCTCTTTTCCCCAGAGACCCCAACTATGCGTAGTTCAGTGTTTAAAAACTTACGAAGAAATGACCTCCAAAATTAGACACTCTGAATCCCATCAATTACTAATTTCATTTGTAAAACCTCATTTACCTGTATCCTCTTCTACGTTGGCTAGATGGGTTAGATGGATCATGATGGCTGCGGGCATCAGTACAGAAAGATTTGGAGCACATTCCTCTCGGGGAGCCATGACTTCCAAATCTTTCATTTCTGGAGGAAAACTGGAAGATATCCTAAAAGCAGTGGATTGGTCCAACAAATCCACTTTCAAAACTTTCTATTTTAAACCTGTTGATCATGCATCCAATGTTATTTTGCAGCTTTAAACTAGCATAATATGAGCCTCCGGGTCTTGCCATAAAATTTTTGGATTTTCCTAAGCTAGTGACGGAAAGTCAGAATTTTATTAAAGACATGGAGGCGAGTATTATCCCTCCCTGAATTAACCCACCCCTTTTTTTGCTTTTGTTCTTTCTTCTGCATTAGGTTAATCGATACATTAACTGAAACTTCTCAAGAAAGAGTCTACAAGTTTCTGTTTAAAGATATTCTACACACGTTATGAGGTTTGATCCGACACAATTTACCAAAGAAAGAGGAAGAGATTATACGTGTCAAGGATAATATTCACCTGGAGTTTATGGGGATTGGTTACTGATATGTGAGGGTGGGGCTACATATTCACCAAGTTTGTACTGTTTTTTCTTTTAAAAGTTTGTTTGAACTTTGCTGCTGAGAAAGTAAAGAATGAGAATAAGCATAATACTCGCCTCCGTGTCTTTAATAAAATTCTGACTTTCTGTCACTAGCTTAGGAAAATCCATGAATTAAGATAAGGGAAAAACCTGAAAAACTTGTCAAGGGGGGCAGGGCTTTAATTGTTCTCATAGGAAGAAGATTGTCCCCTTCTGTTATCTGCCTGGTCTATGGACTGCATTCCACATTGGAGAAGAGGTGGCTTACACTAGGTAAAAGGGGCGGGAGGGGAAACTTTGCTTGTGAATATCTGTCAAACCATAAAGGTTTGAGAGATAAGACTTATATCATTCTTCATGTTTTTTAATGCCTACAAAATAAAATAAAGATACATTGAAGTATTACTATCCCTTTAAAGGATGGATCTTTTTGACAGAAGACAAGGTTCAGAAGTTGTCACGGCAGATGTCTTAGGCCTTAGCCCATTTCTTTTTTTAATGCAGAAAAGTGGAGTAATTCTGGAGCAAACCAGTTGCACAGCAGGGGACAAATACAAATTCTCAAATCACTAATGATTAAACTAGGGCTTACAACCATTTGCATGGTATAGAGGAGACCTCTCTAGCATTCGAGTTTAAAGCCCCATTTTTTTTTATCTAAAATGTTTTTTTCCCTATAATGAGGTTTGATTGAATCACAATTGTTCCACTTTGACCTGTACATAAGGTCCAATATGCCATCAATTTCAGTTTTAGTGCTATTATTAAGTAGAGGCAAGCAACCTGTAGTTTTTTGGGTGTTGCTGGACTGCCATTTAAATCAGCTGGAGTTTTATTCCTCCCCTATGGTAGCATTAATTTGTCCCAGAATTGCAGCTCTTTTACTTCTTGTATCTGACCCTTCCTTTACTGGGATATTTGTTCAGTAGCCCAGCAAGGTCTTTTTCACATACATGAAAGTTCTTTCCAATTTATCACCTAATGGCCCTTATGAATTTGCTCATGTGTGTTTGTTCACAAGAGAACATCTTCAGTCAGTCCTGGAAGTCCATGAAGACAGTCATGATGTTGGCTGGAAGTTTTTTTAGACTGAAGCAGGAGGAGTACATGAGCCTACTTAACCCTTTAAAGGGGAACCATCACCCCTATAGAAGTTTGTCTCATAATGAATTAATATAGCGATAACTTTTAATATTAGTCTTATTTTGTAAAGCAATTTGTCCTTTGGCAAAATTTAAAATTTAAAAAATTAGCCTGTGCCTTCCGGATAAATTGCAGTTACAGCTCTGCACCGCAAGCTGTTGATCAGCCCATCCTCCTCCTCTGATGTAGGACTTCTCAATGTAAGCTGGAGTGCTCTCATTGGCTAGAGAGAGCTCCAGCTTATTTGGAGAAATCCTCAGTCTTCGGAGGAGGTTGAGAACAGAAGAAGACTGACAGGCTGCGGTGCAGAGCGGTAACTGCAGTCTGTCCGGAAGTAAGGCACAAGCTCATTTTTAAAACTTTAAAGTTTGCCAAAAGACATGTTGCATAACAAAATAAGACTAATATTACAGGATATTGCTATATTACGTTCATTATGAGACAAACTTCTATAGGGGTGATAGTTCCCCTTTAAGGACCACAGGGTGCTTTATTATTTATTGGTATGTGCAGTGAGAAGTGTTTTGATGTTCTATAGTCCTGCTTTCAGCTTTCATGTTTGCCACCACGGATGTGATACCTAGGACTGACTGATGATTTCTCTAGCACAGTGGTTCCAGCCCATGCCCTCATTGCCCATTAACAGGCCAGGATTTAAAGATTTCCTTTCTAGAACACAGGTAAGTTATTAGAGGCTAAGTGAGTTTGATTACCTTGTATGTGATCTTCAAAAGGAAAGCTCAGTTCCTGGCCTGTTAGTGGGCCGTTGGTTGGGAACCACCAAAGAGCAAATTAAAAATGCATAAGGGCCATTAGGATTTTCTGGCCATAGTATGGTGTGTGTGCATGTGGTTATTATTAGGAAGTCTTGATTATCCTTTTCAGTGCAGACATCAAATTGGTATTGAAAACTGGATCTTACCTTCAGTGTTCTCTGCATTGGTTTACTTGCTTCTTGCCTGTAGTCAGTGGCGTAACAATAGGGTCACACCTGCCACTGGGCCCGTCACTCTCAGGGGCCCGGCCGCCCCCTGCGACCCGCTCGCCACACGCCCGCAGCAACCTAAAAACCAGGGCAGCACTGTGCACAGCTGATCTCGCTGCGGCCGGCGCACTAGTAATGCAGAGCGATGGGAGATGACGTAATCTCCCAGCGCTCTGCATTACTAACAACTGCGCGGGAGCTCCAGTCAGGGGTCTGTGCAGAATCTCTTGTCACACACCGCTACACCACCAGGGACTCGAGGTAGGAGGACGAGGGGGTCAGTAGGGGCATTGTGGAGAATGTGGGGCAGTGTGGATAATGAGGGGAATTGTGGAAGGGTCATTGTGGATAATGAGGGGCAATGTGGAAGGGGCATTGTTTAAGGCACAAAGTGGAGATTGAGGGGCAGTGTGGAGATTGAGGGGCAGTGTGGAGAATGAGGGGCAATGTGGAGAATGAGGGGCAATGTGGAGAATAAGGGGCATTGTGGAAGGGGCAATGTGGAGAATAAGGGGCATTGTGGAGATGAAGGGGCAATATGGAAAATAAGGGGCATTGTGGAGATGAAGGGGAAATGTGGAGAATGAGGGGCATTGTTGAAGGGGCATTGTGAAAGGGGCAATGTGGAGGTAGCCAATTCATTGCATTCATTCTGTTATGTGCACTCTTCCTCTTTTTGTATGTGCTCTTAAGGTACCCAAACACAGTATGATTTTTGTTGTCCGACTTTATCCAGTCTGGTCAAAATTGACCAGATTGGACTTATAGCTGTGTTTGCGTGTACAAGACCAATATCGTCCAAATGACCAAATCCTCTGTTTTTATGCAGGTTGGCCTGGCTTGACAATTTTAATCTCCAAACCTAAACAGACCAAATCACAACGATCTTGCATGAGGTTTCAGTTCCGGTCATTTAGATCTGATCTCAAAGCCGCACCCCCTTCCCCACAAACAGAGAGATAAACAGGCAGTCAGATTTTAGAGTGCTTAGCTTTGGTCTGTGCAGGACAGACCAGCAATCTGGTCATTCAGCAATCAGATCACTGGTTGTCTCCACGCAAAATAGCACTGTGTATGGGTACCTTTACTTTTGCATGCTCAAGCTTGCTCTCAAGTGCATTCTCTTGTGTATGCTCTCTTTCATCACTCTTATGCATGCTCTATAGTGTTCTCTTGCATTCTGTCTGTCTTTTGTGCAGTCTTGTTCTCTTGAGTGCATTGCCTTTTGTGTCTCACTATGTTTATCTGTCATCCAATACAGTTTACTGGTAACTTTCGGTAGGCAATCAGCCCCTTTAAGTAGGCAGGAACAATTCTGAGAAGTGACTGCTGGGTGGAGCCTACCTCCTCTCCTTAGCTTGCAGCTAGCCAATCCCCTTCCAGTAAGATTTGTTCCTTTGGTCAAGAAACAAGGCAAGATAACAGTTCTGCTATAGTTTTCGCTTTTTTATTATTTTTCTGTTAGGTATGGGATACCACCATTAGGCGGATTACCATCACTGACAATTCCCATCACCCAAATGTGGATAGCTCAGTTTTCAGGTGCTTTTGTGTACCTAAGCCCTGGGGGAAAATCTTGGCTGTAAGTTCTTTCCCCAGGAGTTGCCCACTGAGGCTTCTTCTTGATATATGGTAATCTGAAGACAGAAGATATGCACAGGGGTCTCATTTTGAGTTCCTATTACATACTCATGCACTCATTGGGTTTATCTGGATGTCAGTGAGGTGTTTGGAGCAAGTTTCTGTGGTAACTTAACCCTTTTGCTGCTGGTTAGCATCTTTTGGGGAACCTGTGGGCACTTTCCTTACTGGGACCAGTGTTTATTGGGTTTGCTGACTTGTTCTAGTGGGCCCTTGAGTGGTTTTACATTTTGGTATTCACCTTGATAACTTTCGTTTACCGCATAGACGCAATTGCTCCATTAATTTCTATGGGACTTTACAGTTTGGGACATATCTCTGAAACCGCTCCACGTAGTGAGGTCTGAGATGGCTCATTTGGTTGGTCTGCCCTTGCTGTGTTATCTGGTCAATGTTCTGGGCATGTTGGGGGGGCTCAGGGGGCTTTGGGCACTGTTGGGGTACTTTATCAGTGAAACTACAATTCCCATGGGTGCTTGCTTTGCGCGCACACTTCTGATTGGCTCCCCCTGCAGCAGCCATTTTGTGCCTTCGCTGATCGAGTATCCTACGCAGGGCTTGGACTCTCGTTCTCTCCTCCACAGTTTAACCCAGATAAGTCTATTTTAGCATTTCTGGGGTGATTTTATTTATCATTTTATTTATCATACACACTTCTTTGTGGGTGTTTCTGATACTTTGACCGTTTAACTCTGTGAGAATGTCTAATCTGTTAGACCTTGGGGCTAGGCCTAAGACTAAGGATACTGGGGCGTCTGAGTCCCCCATTGCTCATTGCTCCTCATGTCACTCAGAGTTACCTAGAGAATACTCAGGTCATGTTTGCCCAGCATGTGCTGCTGCCCTTGAAACTCCTTCCATCCACCTTGCAGGGGGTCTTCCACTCGTGGCAAGCCCCCAACCCTATCAGATGTTCCCTGCCTAAACAGCCAGGTGTACTTGATGTGTCTGATTCCTTTGACGAGGAATTATTGGTGGATTCTGAAATGAAGACTGTTCCACTTCCTCTCAGTTTTTTGGGAATCCCTTTAAGGTTGATCTTGTCCCCTATGCTGGGGGCCTGGTAAGGGCTATGTTAAACACCCTGAACATTCCCTTGGTGCAAGAAATTTCTTCTGTTCCCTCTGATGTGTTTCAGGAGCCTATTAGGCCCCATATTTGATTTCCACCTAACCCCACTCTTGACCGTTTGGTGTCTGAGGAGTGGAAGTTTCCAGACAGAAAACCGTCTGTCTCTAGGAAATTTGGTAAGCTTTATCTGCTCTCTGAAGCGGCCCTAGCTCAATGGGTTCATCACCCCAAAGTGGATGCCCCTGTCTGTAGGCTTTCTATGTCCACTGCCTTGCCTGTGGCTGATGCATCTGCTATGAAAGACTGGACTGACAAAAAGTTGAGACCTTTCTCAAGGTCATTTTTGCGATGGTTGATTCTGCCCTGCACCCCGCATTTGCTGTGGTGTGGGTGAATAGAGCCGTGGCTGTTAGGACTGAGCAGCTCACTTCAGCCATCCATCAGGGAGCGCCTACTACTGACATGTTGCAGCTTCTCGCCAACATCTCTGCGGCTCAGAATTATGTTTCTGCTGCCCTGTTTGACGCTGTGCACATGGTAGCCAGGGCATCAACTATGTCTGTGGTAGCCAGACGGGCTCTTTGGCTCAAGATCTGGTCTGCTGACACGGCCTCCAAGAGGACTGTCCTGTCCTTGCCCTTTCAGGGCACCTCACCGTTTGGGCCTGATCTCAAGAATCTGATCAGTGAAGCCACTGGAGGGAAGAGTACTCACCTGCCAGTGGTCCAGAGGAAGAAGGCGCCTGTCAAAAGGAATCGGCTATTTCGTCCCTTTCAGGCTGACTCGCGCCAGGCATTCCAAGCGGTGCCTCGGGCTCCGCACTCTTCATCTAAGCCTAAGCAGCAATGGAGGTCCAAGTCCTCTGCTAAGCCCAAGGCTTCCAAACCTCATTCTGCATGACTCGCTGAATCCGGGTCCCCACCTGCAGGTAGTTGGCCGCTTGTGCCACTACCTCTCGGCTTGGGAGGCTCTGTGGTGGACCTGTGGGTCTTGTAGGTGATGGCTATGGGGTACAGGATCCCCTTCACCTCCCTTCCTCCTTCTCTGACCTTCTCTTCTTGTTCTCCTCTGGGAGCAGAAAAGAGCCACCTTTTCGAGGGAGCCATTCAGGCCCTTCTGGACAAGGCGGTCTTGGAAAATGTTCCTCCTCAGGAATGAGGCTTGGGTGAGATTTTACTCTAATCTCTTTGTGATTTCCAAGAAGGATGGCGGCTGCTGTCCCATTTTGGATTTTAAGGATCTCAACTCCTTTGTGGTCAGGTCCCAATTCCTCCAGGAGTCACTCCGCACGGTGATAGCTACCATGTCCCTGGGGAATTTCCGGCCTTGCTTATTTGCACATCACCATTCATCCAGAGAGTCAGCAATATCTCCGCTTTGCCTGCGACCGAGGGCATTTCCAGTTTTCAGCCCACCCCTTTGGCTTGACCATGGCTCCTCAAGTCTTCAACAGAGTCCTGGGAGCATTGATTTCCATCTTCCATTGGGATGGCATCAGAATTACCCCGTACGATCTCCTTCTGAAGGCATCTTCTCCGGAACTCCTTCATCAGCAGGTGCAGGATTGCATTCATGCTCTGTCCCGTCACGGGTGGATCAACAATCTGGACAAGTCAGACCTTCTTCCCTCACAGAGGATGGTGTTTCTGGGCCTCCTTTTCGACACCCAGAGAAGGATGGTGTTTCTCACGGACTCTCATGTATCATCAGATAGCACTGAAGGTCCAAACTGTCCTGTCTCAGGATCCGGTTCCAGCCAAGAAGTTGTCATTCCTAGTAGGGAAGTTCATTTCCACCATAGAAGTGGTTCTGTTTGCCATTGCTCATACCAGGGAACTTCAGAGGTTTCTAATCCTGGCATGCTGGGGTCGACCGGATCCTGCACATAATTTATTTTTTTTAAATCTACAATACAACATAAAGTTATCTTTGGGCATTACTAACCTTTCAAGGATCTTAGACTGGGAGAAGATCTGATTTTTTTCAGGCAGGTTATTCTAAGCTTTCAGAGCTCTGAAGGAGAAGGCAGATCAACCGGCTTCTCTTTTGTAGTGTGGTATACTCGGTGAGTTGTTAGCAGAGTGGAAGTTATAGCTGGTATGGAGAGCTGGAGTGAGCATACTGCTCAGGTGGCCTGCTAGCTTTCTAGAGAAGTGGTTATAAACCAGGTAAGAAAGGTGAAGGGAGTTTTAGCCAATTTAGTTTGTCATATATGTCACAATGATGGGTTTTGTAATTACATGTTGTCATGTTGGTTTAACGTTATAAGTGAGGTGCTATGGGGTTCAGTCCTGGGCCCAGTGCATTTTAATGTGTTTATTAATGATCTACAAGTGGGAATTAAAAGTACTGTCTCAATCTTTGCTGATGACACTAAGCTATGTAAGGAAATACATACAGAACTGGATGTTTTTTTCTCTGCAAAAAGATTTAGATAAACTGAGTGAATGGGCAGAAAAGTGGCAGATGACTTCTATTGTAGCTAAATGTAAGGTTATGCATTTGGATTGTAGAAACAAACATGCTATATCTATACTATAAAAGAAGAAGTGTCAGGTGACCAGAATTCTATGTCCGTGCCCCCCCCTAGGGAGGAGATCTGCATATGTCCTCTATTGCCTGAGCACTGTATTACAAACAATTATAATAAACACACACCCTGGGCTGGCACATAAGAGCACATTTCAGAGTGCTATAGTCCAATATGCACATCCCAGGGCACAGCTAGGGAGGAAATTATCATATCTGACAGAAATCAAAAAAATGGCTGACTCTTTCCTGCTGGAGAGTGTTTTGGGGACTAAATTTTCACCCACCACCACACACCCGACTGAACTGGTGGCAAGAAGAGCAAATCCCAGATCCTACCTTCCAAGCCTCTGGATCACCAGCTCCCTAAACAAGCGTCTCTCCCGTCTGCCCTTACCCAAAAGAGATAGGAACGGTTACTCTGCTGCAGCCGGCTGAGGGTGTCAGCTCCATCCTGCACACCTGTTTCACAGCATGTCCCACTGTCTGCCCCTACCCATCTCAAGCGCTTACTGCTCCAGCTACACTGTTATTACACCACACGTTCAATGTTGCAGTAAAGGTGTGACCATACAATGCCTATTTTATCATTATCCTCTGGCATTCCAAGGGTTACTACATTGCGCCTCTGCTGCTGCCAGCAGTCCACAGGTTCAGCAGGCTTCCCTTTTGCCAGCCGCTTCCTCCACTGCTGCTCTCCATTGTTTGCTGGTCATGAATTACTGGAGAGAGAGGAGGAAGTGCCTAAATGTTGCCCAGTAAAAAGTGTTTTACAACCAGCCTGCTGACTCTCTAGCAAATATCTATTGTGTAACAAGAAAAGTTCCTCCATGATATCTTAACCCCCTGTGTGCCAGACAAACACACATCAAACCACTTAATGATGCGCCTCGTATCCCCCCCACCACCACCCCTCAGCAGGGCAAAGGAATCCACTCAGGGTAGGCAAAAGTTATAAGATAAGATATGGATCGATGCCTGTACATGGGGGAACTTTTCATCTTACACAATGGATAACTGCACGTTGATCATAGCATATATGTTGGCTGTATTTGCCCATCTGTCTCCCTACAATGTCTTTGACCCTTTGGGTGCTGTGGTGGTTGCCGACTGGGAGCCCGCAGCTTTGGAGAGGCCCGCCGCACAGCCTGCGCTTCTTCTCTTCATTGAGTCTCTGACATTTAATGAAGGGAAAAATGCGGGACCCAGGACTGACACCGGCATCTGAGTTAGCCCACCTGGTGACAGCATGGCGGACTGGGAACAGCTGCTGCAGAGAGCAATTTTCACAGATTGTTGCGGACTGAAACTTTAAAAGGATAGTAGTTCTTAAAATCTACAAAAAACTATGTTGTAGGGTTTGTCCCCCTGAGTAAAACAACGGCACTCCCACTGCTGAAAGGTGAAAGATCTTATATTCAAGAGTTATTACAGCTCAAACGTGAATTCTTTTAGGTGCAATATCACAGTGGCCTGAAATTGTACGGTGCTGCTGTTGCTATACCATCCTATCTAGATTTATGGTCAGTTGACCAGATTTGTCCATTGGATGGTATAGCAACAGTGCCACTGTACAATTTCAGGCCACTGTGATACTGCACATTATAAATTCAAGTTTGAGCTATAACAACTTTTGAATAAAACACCTTTCAGAAGTGGGAATACCCTTATTTTACTCAGGGGGATAAACCCCACAACATATTTTTTTTACATTTTAATTATTACTATCCCTTTAATACCTTTGAAAGAGTGATTAACTGTAACCAGAGAAATCTGTTTACTGGATGCTTTCTTTAGCTGCTTTCTTGAGAATACCGCAGGATTTGATTGCATTTCTCTGGTGCTTTTTATACCCTATATAAGCCACTGCTGCTTTTTCACTATGTACCTCATGCATCTCAAACAAAAGATTGGGTTGAACAATTCTCTTGATTCATAGATGTGAGGATAGAGCCTAGTGTGAAGCACTCAGCCACTGTGTGAGGTAATCTGTTTGCCTATGCTTGTGCTGCTTGCCTCTGTAGTGGCAGAAGTCCAGCAGAGTGGCTGCTGAGCAGAAGGGAAGTATCTCCAAGATCTGTCTTATTACAGTTGTTCACAGTGCCATGAGGGTAATAATAAATATATGAACAGTCATTCCTGGAGCATGGGAGGGCTAATACAGTAATGGAATTCAAAAATGCCAGAGAGAGAGAGAGAGAGAGACAAAATTCTCTCCTGAGGATTAACGAAAATGGCATTTTCATTAGTTTGGAAAATGAGCAGGCTGATTGGCCAAGTGGTTGTCATCAAATTCTGTATGTCTGTGTTTAGCTCTGCCTGTTATTAGAAGGGAACTATACCTGCAAGCACAAGTAGCTCTTGATTTGTTTAACTGAATGGCTTATTTAAATGGAAGTTATATAAACATCTAGCAGGGGAGGGCTGGCAACTTGTGGCCCAGGGGGCAAATTCAGTCAAGTGGCCCATTTCTATATCGCTCAAACCCACTGTCCCAGCCCACCCCCTTTTGTTAATTTTAAAATTGGCATTAATGTGGTGAAGTAAGGCAAGTGATACCACATAGCTTACAGCTGAAATAAGACTGCATTAGTGTGCTCCTACAAAGCTTACAGCTTAAGTAATGCTACACTAGTTATACTATAGAGCTTACAAGGGAATGGGTTGTGTACTACTAGTGTAGCTCTATTTGGATTGTTCCTCTGTGGTGTCGTTTGTGTAGTTCCATTTCAATTGTAAGCTCTGTGGTATCACTAGTATAGCTCCATTTACAGCAGCAATTAGGAGATTTAGCGAGGAGCAGTGGCCCACCATCCCAGACATATGACCGGCCCAGGGGGCAATTGCCCCCCTGCCCCCCAGGCCAGCCCTCCCCTGACATCTAGTATATGTACTAACATATTTTGCAGTGTATTTGATGTTGCTTATATTTGTTGAGCTCCATTTTAATTTGTCTTTAGAAGACACTTTATCACAACTTACATATTTCAACATATTCTCCACGCCAGTCCTCAGGACCCACCAACAGGTCAGATTTTCAGTATATTCCCTAATTAAGAAAAGGCAGTTTAATGACCATGACTGAGTACTCATTTCTGATTAAGCAGGGTTATCTTAAAATGTTTACTTTTGGTGTAGCCCGAGAACTAACACTGAGACGTACTGGAACATATTAAGTCAGAAGTTTTCAAACCTATTCTTCACTCCTGCTTCCCCCAACAGTGCAGGCTTTCAGATTCTCCTCCATTTAATGTCACTAACACAATAAATAATAAAGGATATAGATCTGCAGTACCTGACTGCTGCAGGGGTGTGGAAATTAAAAAAAAAAAAAAAAAAAAAAAAAAAATACTTGTCCAAGGGACTAAAACGGGAGCCCAATCTACTTGTCCCTCATGACAATCTACTTGTCCTAAACAGGCACGTGCTAGCAGACAGATACTCACTCGGAGAGATACCCAAGATGCCCTCACATACACACACATTCTCCCAGACAGATAAACACTCACAGAAAAGTACTAGGATTCCCTGTTTTTTTACTGGTTTAGCAGTGATTCAGGATTTCAGGGCACCCACAGTAACACCCTCATGACTCTGTGGCAATGACAAGAGTTACTCTATACCGTGGTAGCTGAGAGCCACAGCTGACTTTCTCAGCCTATCAATGCCTGCTATTGCTTGTGTGGCATAAGGTGGAGAACTCTTGTCATCACCATACAGTCATTAGGTGTTACTGTGGGTGCAAGGGATCCTGAATCACTGTTAAACCATACAAAAATGGCTTAACAGAGTAATGGGAGATGGCACACAGGGACTTCAGTCACCATAACACTTCAAGGTTTTGAAGTGGTTATGGTGCCTGTAGCGTTCCTTTAATGCCTTATCACAATGTGGCCAGGACCTTTCCTGTTTTCTCCTTCCACTCTCTCCTGATAAGAGTGGGGAGCAGTGTATTGGATTGGGGGGGAGCACCAGAGTAATGTATGGGTAGGCTGTGTATTAGATGGTGGGAGTGGAGGGCAGATAACAGGAAATATCCTGTGGCCATATATGTGTAACAAACTAACCAGGAGCTTTAGGTGTGAATTTGGGGACACAGGCTGGTTACAAAAGACTTCTGCTTTGCTGGTAGTGCTGCTGTGCTTTGCTGCTCACTACACCCGCACGGTTTTTACAAGATCACACTCTGCTATGTGTATGATGCAACTGTGTCCAGCTGGTGATAGCTGCTAATGCCACCCTACCTTGTGACATTCCCTTCCTGCTGGGATATTTCCTATGACTACTGAGGTCTCTTCCTCAAAAAAAAGTCAATGCATAGATCAAACAATCTGTATGCAAGAGTGCTATTGCTAAATAAGTCATAAGTGGTCTCAAAAGCTTGCAGTTTAATACAACTCAGACAATAAAGGTATAGTGTAATCTTATTTTTTCCTGTTTCCCATAGAACAGGGGTAGTCAGTTGTTGAACAGCCATATGTTGGGACTACAATTCACATCACCCCCAACCAGATGATGGCAGTTATAGCCCCAAACAGCTGGCAGCCTAATAACTGACTCTGTGATAACAGCATATAGCCCACTAATCGTGTTCAGATAATCATGCAGTATATTTAACAGTCACCACAAAGTGAAACCGACTCAGTCATGAAAGAGTTCAAATCACTACCCATGTTTCATGTGCAAATTGCACCGCCTTAAGCCACTGATATATACAATTACAGTATGAGCCGATTATCGCGGTTGTCCCCCAGGTGTTGTTGGACTACTCCCATCCATCCCTGACCCCAGCTGACCATTGGTCGGTTAATGACTACAGTTAATGTCCAACAACGGGGAACCACATTTTGCCTGTCCCAGGTCTGCGCAGCTGATTGCCTTTCTATCCACTAAAGAATCATGATCACATTTGGAGTTCCTAGGACTCTCCGACTCCCTCCAGATCATCTAATTTATATTATAACTAAGCAGATAATCACAGATTTGCATACCTTGCTGGCTGCAGCACCCGCCACTAGCGGATTGTGTGTGAAGGAAGACTCGAGGATCAACAATATGTCAGTGTTTACTCCGAGGAAATCTGGGACTTGTTGTCCTGCTAATTGTAAAATCTGTAGCATGTAATAGCAGTAAAACTACATCCCCCACAATTCACTGTACATACAGCAAGAAAGTCCGCAGTCTAGAAGAAGGTTGTTTAGATCTAAGGGAAGGACCAGCTCTCTGTATACAACTCCCCTCCCCGGACGCACACAAATGCCGGCTTGGCAACCCTATGACCAGTGCTCCTCCACAGCGCCTCTGGATGTTGGTCCGACTCTGCTTGCCTGAAGCAGAGCTAAAGCAGAGAAAAAATTACCTGCCCGGCAACCCAAAACTGCATGTCCCGGGCCTCAGGCGATATAACTTCCACATCCCTGCTGCTGTATAAAGGAAACATACATAGATTAGAACTTGGGGAGAGATGAGCTGTATCAAGTTTGGTGATATTGTGGTACATTTGTACGGATTCTGTCTTGGCATATGCACTTAAATGTCTCTGTCAGCCTATCCATGTGAATATGCCTCAGATACACTGACATCTCCATGCCTGAGCCAGGCTTATGATCTTGCAGTGTCTGCTTTGACAATTGCTCATTTGCATATTGAGATGATGCTGATGAACTATTGTGGTATTCCTGTTGCTGTGTTTATATGTTAATGTGGTGAATATGCACTAAGCTCCAATTGCTGCCTATGCCGTTGAAGTTCATAGACCCAGATTTGGCAACCTGGGGGAAATTTGGATCTTCCCATGGCTTTCTATGCAGCCACAGGGGACTGTTTGCTCTGTCTAGTGGAGAGCAGAGGCAGCAGCTGCATTTCCTTATCCCATTTAAGGTGACTACATGTCCTGGATTGCCAAGGACCTTCCCAGATTTTAAATGTGTGTCCCATGTCCTGGGCAGCTCCCTTCTGGGACAATATAAAGTCCTGGAATGAAGACTCCAGAACACAGAGTTCTAAACTCTAGAAGTAGAACTGCCAATTGCCAAATGTGACAGGAAGTGATGCCTCTGCTGGGCTACAAGAAAACGGCCTCCTAAACTCTAGCGAGAACTAATAATAGATCCTGATATCAATCAGGAGTTGCAGTGCAATTGTATTGTAGTGTCATACTAGTCTTAGGCTTTGGGTGTGATGTGTACTATTTTCTTGTATCCCACCACAGTTGTCCCTGTGTGTCACAACAGTCAATGGGCAGTTCTCTTTTACTGAACACCGATGTTCAGTAATTTATATGACCCCTCCCTCTCACTAGACCTGAAGTCTTCTGTCCTCTCTGCAGTGTCCCGGAATGGAAATGTGGGCACCTTAGTGGCACACCCCATTGCATTCAAATGGTTATAACATACTTAGTCCCCTGCCTGCTTAACAGCTGATTCAAATACACACAGAACCAGCAGATCAGGTGTTACATGCCCTCCCCAACACCTCGCCATCATTACGCCAACCTCATATGCTAATGATTTAAAGATTCTTCCTCCGCTCCTACACATATAATTTTTATTGTGTATGATGGTGCGTGTTATTCTTCATTGTGAAGTGATCTCCGCACATCGCCAGGCGCACATTGCATTGAACCTTAGTGCACCCCCCCCTTTCTGTTAACTCCAGTGACGTCTCTAAATCCAAGGGTTAAATGAATTGGGGACATTTATTCCTTGACAGAACTTCCCACTTAAACCCAGTATCTATCAGGTTGTGATGATTCCTGTTTTTCATTCTACACTTTTAACTTTCTGAAATGTTAAACAACAAATTGCATTGTTCATATGTTGATATGTGATTTTAGTGGACACATTTTTTCAGCAAATAATACAACTCCAAGTGTCATGTAGAGTTTACATTTTATTATTTTGTTGTTGTGCCTAATAAACATTTAATTTATTGCTTACAGTCTCAGGGCAGCCCACCCAGCTGTCCTATCAGGCTTTTGCACTGTTTCTTACCATTGAAACATTGGCTTTTATTATGCGGATTTATGTTACAGCAGTGAAGGGGTGAGTATCTCATAATATAAACTAGGTAACTAGACTTTATATTGGTTGACTGACACTGTTGGATGAGTTATTATATATTTTGACATGTATATTGAAGTTGGATGATACAGCAATGGTAGTCTGTTAATGAGTAGGTGAAATTACTTCAGTAATGGAAGTATCCCTGTTCGGATAAGGTTTACAGTCTATTTAATCGAAGAAAGCTTTAGGAATATATTCACAGATTTTATCACTCTGCTGAAAATATCATGGGACTGCATGAAGACATTTGAGTCTACAGGTAAAAGCCACACTGAGGATGATGTACAAAGTAGAAATGGAGTTATTCTGGAGCAAACCATCTGCTCTTCACCACAGGGAACACATTTCTTTTGTTTTTATTTTGGGCCTTTTAACCCCTTGGATGCTAGAGATGTATCCAAAGCATTTTTTTAAAAATACTTTGGAGATCTCTCTATCAATCGAGTGACTAAAGGCCACATTTAAAGTAAATGGGAATTTTTTATTTTTCCCCTAAGGTGGAGTTGGTGTTTTCCAAATTGACTCAAGGTTGGAGATTCAGTTAAGTGTTATGTAGAGGAAATTAAAGGGATGTATCACCCCTATACAAGTTAGCAATACATAGCAAATGTGTATAAACGTTTATTCATTTCTCTTTTTAAAGCTGTAGTTGGTCGAAAATTAAGGAATAAATGCTGCCCTGCACCTACTTTCGCATAGACTGCGATTACCTGCTCTGTACCGCAGTCCGTTACTCTGCCTCTGCTCCTCTCCCTCTAGCCAGCCTCCTTCAATGACGGAGGCTTTCTGTCTGGAAGCTGGAGCAATCTCATTGGCTAGATATCGACCTCTGCCAATGAGAGTGCTCCAGCTTACAGGCAGAAAGCCTCCGTCATCGGGAGGGGAGCAGAGGCAGAGTGACGGACTGTGGTACAGAGCAGGTAACCACATTCTATGCGGAAGTAGGTGCAGGGCAGCATTTATTCCTTCATTTTTCACCAGCTACAGCTTTAAAAAAAGAAATTAATAAACTTTTACACATATTCGCTATATAATGTATCTATTCAGGTTAACTTGTATAGGGGTGATACATCCCCTTTAACCCCTTAGTGACAGGCCGCATGCGCACGCGGCCGTCACTTAATGCCCAGCTAACATTTTTTTTTTTTTTGCCAAATGATCACTAAGTGACAGTTTTTCCGTGACGTACCAGGTAAGTCCATTGTCGGGAAGTGGTTAAGTATCCATTGTGTGATATTCTATGCACCATATGCACTAGGGCTGATCAAGTTGGAGAGATCTTGGGGCAGAATGTTATGTGGTTACTGAAATTGTCAGTGACGACTCTAAAAAAAGTACTTACCGGTATGCCACATCCGTCAGTTCTCAGACATATTACTGTTATTTTTTGCATTGAATTCTGCTGTCTCAGTCATTGGTAAAAATCAGTCTTCAAATTGTGTGCATGTTTTAATTCACCCCAAAAAAATAATGTTTCTTTTTTCCAGCAAAATATGGTGTAAACTTGGAGAAAACAGCTTAAAATAATATTACCAGATTGGTGTGAGAATTACTAATATGTAACTGGGAAAAAAATACCTGTCTGTCTTTATCTCTATGAAAAATTGTCATTTCACTGTCGTCCAATACAGGTCACTGGTACTCTGGGAGGCGATCCGCCCCTTTAATAGGCAGGAACAATTATGCAAATGATTGCAGGGGGCGGAGCCTCCCCTCCTACTTAAACTGCCTTCAGGCCAGAGCCACTAGATTGATTTGTTCCTGTGTGCTGTGCACACCAGGTGGAGAACATCTATGCTTTCAACTTAGTATTTTGTTATCTTTTTTATCAAATATGGAATACTACCATTAGGAGGGTGACCATGGCTGTGAATTGCCCTCTTTAAAGTGGCTAGTGCAGCTTCCAGGGATTTTCTGTGGACCTTATGCCCTGAAGAGGGAACAGCTTGAGTCAAGCAGCTTCCCTGCTGGGGAATTTACCTCTGGTCTATTCCTACTTCATCATGGTCACCTGAAGACAGAAGTCCTGCAGAAAGGTGAGCCACCCCTTGAGTGCTGAAGGTCCACTTGTCCCCACAGTGTCCCTTTGATGGGCTTGTATTTGGGAGTTTGCATTGCACTCCAGCACTCCTAGGGTGTTTTTATTTGCATTTATCATGTTTATGCAATTTCTGTGGTATTCTCTGGGTTTTGGAGCTTTGGGTATAGTTTTACTTATGTTTCTCATGTATTGGGTAACTGTTTAGTGGGACTTTATTAAAATTTAGTGTTCCGCGCCTTTAAGAGTGCCTTTTCCCGCTTAGACGCCATTGCTCCTTTACTCTCTATGGGATTTCACAGTGTGGGACATATCTCTGGAACCGCTTGTCACAGCAACTTCAGAGATGGCTCATTTTATTTCTATGCTCCTTCTCTATCATCCGGTGTATGTTTTCAGGGTGTGGGGAGTTCAGGGGGGCTTCGGGCACTGTTTGGGGTACTTCTGAGAGAAAACTACATTTCCCATGAGCGCCCGGTTCGCGCTCGTTTCTGATTGGCTATCCTGACGGCCGCCATTTTGTGGTGTTCTTTCTCAGCGAGTATACTACGCAGGGACCGAGCCTTCTCTCCTCTTAGCAGATTAACCCTTCGCTGGCCAGATAAGTCTGTTTTTAGGCATTTCTGGGGTGAAATTTTAATCTTCCACACTTTCACTGGATGATATTTGTTAAGTGGTGTATATTGACGCTGTGAGCATGTCTACTCCACTGGAGTCAGGGGCTAGACCCAAGACTAAGGAGGCTGGGGTGTCTGTTCCCCCCATTGCGCTTTGCTCCTCTTGTCACTCTGGGCTGCCTAGAGATTGTTCTGGTGATTTATGCCCTAAATGCACTGATTGTCGTGATAGCAACCCTGGGCTTCCCAGCCACGCTATTGAGCCAACTTGGGTGAAAGAGTTTAAAGCTGCCACTAGGGATCTCAGATCCACTCTCCAACTCTTTCCCTCTCAGGTACAGGGGGCTCTCCAGGTTTGGCAGACCCCCTCTACAATCAGGACTTCCCTGCCTAAGCCACAGGGGGCTCCTGATGTGTCTGATTCTTCTGAAGAAGAACTATTACAGGATTCTGATGCTGAGGAAGGCACTGTTATTGAGTCTAACAGGTCCATTGGGGACCCTTATGAATGTGACCCTGAGGTTTCCGCTGAGGGTTTGATTAGAGCTGTGTTAACTACGCTCAACCTTCCTCTGACTCAGGAATCCACTCATGATCCAACTGACGTTTTCCAAAAGCCATCTAAGGCGGTTGTTTGTTTTCCAACTAACCCTTCCCTTGCCCGCTTAGTCTCTGAGGCGTGGAGGAATCCTGACAAATCCTCCTCAGTGTCCAAAAAGTTTGCTAAACTTTACCCCTTTCCTGAGACTGAATTGGCAAAGTGGGTTCATCCCCCCAAAGTGGATGCTCCTGTTTCCAGGTTATCCAAATCTACTGCTTTAGCTGTCTCTGATGCCTCTGCCCTGCAGGATTGGACGGACAAAAAGGTAGAACTTTCTCTTAAGTCTATTTTTGCCTCCATTGGCACTGCCATGCGTCCAACCTTTGCAGTGGCGTGGGTTAATAGAGCTATTGTGGCCTGGACTGAACGACTGACTGAGGCAGTCCGCCAGGATGCACCGGTATCTGAGCAGTTGCAGCTCCTTGCTAATATTACTGAAGCACGAAATTATGTTGCTGATGCTGCCTTTGATACTGTGCGCATGATGGCGAGGGCCTCCACTTCATCTGTGGTGGCTAGACTTGCCCTTTGGCTGAAAATTTGGTCTGCTGACACAGCCTCTAAGAAAGCCTTGCTTTCCTTGCCCTTTCAGGGGAACTTGTTATTTGGTTCTGAACTCAAAGAAATGATTAGCGAGGCTACTGGTGGTAAAAGTACTCTTCTACCTTCAGTCTTCAAGAAAAAGTTTCCAGCCAAACGCAACCGGTCCTTTCGTTCCTTTCAGACTGAGACACGCTCCACGTCCCAGACGGGTCCATCCTCTGCGCGCTCCTCCTCCAAGCCCAAGCAGTCCTGGAAGCCCAAAGTTGCCCCCAAGGCCAAGACCTCCAAGACTGCTTCGGCATGACTCACCGAACCCGGGTCCGCATCCGGCAGTAGGTGGACGTCTCCGCATCTTTCGCCGGACTTGGGAGGAGTCAGTGACGGACCCATGGGTTATTCAGGTAGTGTCAGAGGGATACAGGATCCCTTTCTCTTCCCTCCCTCCTTTTCGGTTCCATTTTACTCGTCCTTCTCAGGAACCTACAAAAAGACGTCTGTTCGACGACGCTATTCAGGATCTCTTGGACAAAGAGGTCCTGGAATTGGTTCCTCCAGAGGACACAGGTTCAGGATTTTATTCCAACCTGTTCGTGGTGGCCAAAAAGGACGGAGGTGCTCGTCCCATTTTGGATCTCAAAGATCTCAATTCCTATGTTGTGAGTTCCCACTTCCGCCAGGAGTCCCTGCGCTCTGTGATTGCAGCAATGTCTCCAGGGGAGTTTCTTGCTTCCCTGGACCTTCAGGATGCATATCTTCACATCCCTATTCATCCAGAGAGCAGGCTGTATCTCAGGATTGCCTGCCACAGGGGACACTTTCAGTTTTCAGCTCTTCCCTTTGGACTGACTTCGGCCCCTCTGGTCTTTCAGAGGGTGTTGGGTTCCTTGATAGCTGTGCTTCATCAAGAAGGTGTCAGGGTGACCCCATACATGGACGATCTCCTCCTGAAAGCCTCCTCAGGGAGCTTCTCCACCAACAACTGCAGCTGTGTATACACACTCTGAACCGTCACGGCTGGATCCTGAATCTGGACAAGTCAGACTTGGTCCCATCTCAGAGGCTCCTTTTCCTGGGTCTCCTGTTCGACACTCGCCAATGCATGGTGTTTCTGCCAGAAGAAGTGGCTCATCAGATAGCCATCCAAGTAGCTGGGATCCTGGAGCTGGACAGAGTTCCAGTACCGAAGTTGTCGTCTCTGGTGGGGAAGTTCATTTCCACGATCGAAGCGGTACCATTTGCCATGGCCCACTCCAGGGAACTTCAGAGGTTTGTGATCCAGACGTGTAAGAATCATCCAGATCATCAGCATCTGTCAGTCTCTCTACCTCCTCATGTCGAATCGAGTCTGCACTGGTGGTTGGATCTCTCTCATCTCCTGAAAAGGAGATCCTTTCAAGTTCCTTATTGGACCACACTCTTAACGGATACCAGCCTCCGGGGATGGGGTGCTGTGTTGGGTCGTTTCAGTGCTCAGGGGAAATGGGGACTGGAGGAATCTCTTCTCTCCATCAATGTTCTGGAACTGCGTGCCATCCGGCTTGCCCTGAGGCACTGGGAATCTCAATTGGAAGGTTGCCCAGTCAGGGTGGAGTCCGACAACGCCACCGCAGTGGCCTACATCAACAGGCAAGGCGGCACAAGAAGTTGCACCGCCTGGTTAGAGGTCAAGGATATTTTATCTTGGGCAGAAGATCACGTGCCTGTCATTTCTGCAGTTCACATTCCAGGCGTAGACAACGTCATGGCAGACTTTCTCAGTCGTCACACAGTCGACAGCGGAGAATGGGCTCTTCATCCAGAGGTGTTTCACCTACTCACCCAGAGGTGGGGAGTACCTGCTGTGGACCTGATGGCTACCAGACACAACAGGAAGGTACCGGTGTTTTGCTCCCGGCGGAGGGACTCTCTTGCTCTAGCAGTGGATGCCTTGTCAATCCCCTGGGATTTTCCTCTGGCTTACATCTTCCCTCCTCTTCCTCTATTGATCAGAGTCATCCAGAAGTTGAAGCAGGAGCGTTGTCCTGTCATCCTGATCGCTCCAAACTGGCCTCCCCAGTCTTGGTATCCGGAGTTGATGGCCATGTCAGTGGCGGAACCGTTTCCACTTCCTGCCCGTCCGAATCTACTTCTTCAAGGATATCTGTGGAAGGAGGATGTTCAACATCTTCATTTGATGGCATGGCGGTTGAATCCTCGATTCTAGAGAAGAAAGGATTTTCTCCTTCAGTGGTGTCGACGATGCTTAGTGCTCGTAAGCCTGTGTCCTCCAAGATCTATCATCGTATCTGGGCTACCTTTGTGGCTTGGTGTACCGATCGGAAGATGTCTCTAGAATTTCATCTTCCCACTGTCCTGGCCTTTTTGCAGGACGGTGTTGAGAAAGGGCTCAGTCTGAGTTCCCTCAAAGTCCAGACTTCTGCTTTGTCTGTGTTTTTCCAGGAAAGGATTGCTATCCTTCCTGATGTCAAAGTTTTCTTCCAAGGTGTGACTCATGTTCGGCCTGCCTTCAGTCCCCAGTGGGACCTCAATTTGGTGCTGGGAGTTCTTCAGCGACCCCCGTTTGAATCCTTGGCTTCCATTCCATTACGTCTCTTGACTTGGAAGATGGCCTTCCTTTTGGCTATTGTTTCAGTTTGCCGGGTAGCAGAGTTACAAGCTCTGTCTTGTAAACCTCCTTACCTGGTGTTCCACAAGGATAAGGCTGTGCTTCGCACTACCAAGGAATTCTTACCCAAGGTTGTGTCTGAGTTTCACATCAATCAGGAGATTGTGGTTCCCTCTTTCTGCCCTAATGCGTCATCTGACAAGGAACGAGATCTCCATTTGTTGGATGTGGTGCGTTGCCTCAAGTTTTATGTTCATCGCACCGAGTCTATCAGGAAGTCTGACGCTCTATTCGTCATTCCTGAGGGGCCTAGGACAGGGAGACCGGCTTCCAAAGTTACCATTGCCTCTTGGATTAAGGCTACTATTCTTGAAGCCTATAAGTTGCGGAATAAGCATGTTCCCTTCCGGGTGACTGCCCATTCCACCAGATCTATTGGGGCCTCTTGGGCCTACAAGAATCAGGCATCTGCTGATCAACTGTGCAGAGCGGCCACTTGGTCCTCTGTGCACACATTTTCAAAGCACTACCGAGTTGATGTACTGGCCTCGGCTGATGCCAGTTTTGGGAGGAAGGTCCTGGAGGCAGTTTTGCCTGTTTAGGACTTCTACTCTGTGGTTCTTAGTGCTTCTTTACTGTTGAGCCCGGTTGGCTCTGGTTCTGTGTGCTGTGCTAGTTCAGGGGTTGTTTTCCCCTGGTTGGTGTCCGTTGACACTTACATTTTGGGCTATGTAATTAACTGGTTCATAGCAGTTCTAGTGACTTGGGGCCTTGCTCCTGGTCCTTGCCTTACTTCCCGCCTCTGGGTCACCTCAATGTTTGTACATCCCAGAGTACCAGTGACCTGTATTGGACGACAGTGAAAATAGGATTTTAATCTTACCTGTTAAATCCTTTTCACTTAGTCCATACAGGTCACTGGTCTCCACCCTGTCAAGGGACCATGCTTGGCTCTCCTGTGGCATTCAGTGGGAGACCTTCGGGGCATGCTCACAGGAGTCTTCCTTCTTGCTTACCTATGGTCAGTTTTAGTGTCTCAAATCAATCTAGTGGCCCTCTGAAGGCAGCTTAAGTAGTAGGGGAGGCTCCGCCCCCTGCAATCATTTGCATAATTGTTCCTGCCTATTAAAGGGGCGGATCGCCTCCCAGAGTACCAGTGACATGTATGGACTAAGTGAAAAGGATTTAACAGGTAAGACTAAAATCCTATTTTAAAAGGCAAATAAAAGATAGACATTGTGAAGTTAAACATTTCTTAAGGTTAGTAGTCATCAAGCTAAACTTACTGCCATTTTTTATTCTTTATCACACATTTCAAAAGTGAAATATTTACTTTTGAAAATGCTGTCCTACGTTTACCACCAACCCACGATCCAACAAATGTTAGGACAAATGGACATAGTCTAAAATTAGAGGGCCAGAGGCTTAGATCTAACGTAAGAGAGGGTGTGATATAACCTTCCAGTGGAAGTGATACAGGTTAATACAGTGAGGGGATGTAAACCTGCCTGGGATAGGCATAAGGCTATCTTGAACATAAGACAAGATAAAGAACCAAGTAAGGTTTGAGGTTTTTACTGTAAGAAAAATGGGCAGACTAGATAGGCTGAATGGTTCTTATCTGCTGTCACACTATAATATAACAATTTTGGCATAATGAAAAATGTTTGCTTGCCATAAAATCTCAAGTATAATACACACCTGTGTATAATACGCAGGTGTATATTATACCCAATATTTTAGGGGAAAACAAGAGGTTCTTTGTATAATATGCACCCTTGTTTTCCCCCTTAGTAAAAAAATATGAGGGCTGCCAGATACCTTCCTTCCCTCCCCCAACACAATCCGCTCTCATAAAATAATGCTTAATTTCACTGGAGTCGACATCTTCCCTGCGGGCGACATGCGTGCATTTACTGCCCGCTTCCTTCAATGCCCTGTCAGTACCTTCTGCCTCCAGTCAATGGTAATGCCCAGTGAGGTTCTCAAGGTCCTCCCAGGGCAATATCGTAGATCCAATGTGCAGAGATCTAAGCATTGGATCTGAGGTATTGCCCTGCGAGGACCTTGAGATCCTCACATGGCATTACCATTGGCTGGAGGTGGAATGTCCTGATAGGACATTGAAGGAAGCGGGTGGCAATTGCAAGCATGCCGCCTGCAGGGAAGGTGTTTACTCCAGTAAGCATTCTTTTATGAGAGCAGATTGCTTTGGGAGGGGGAGGTGTCTGGCAGCCTTTTTTTTTTTTTTGATTGTGGCAAGATAAAAAAAAATTAAAAAAAATTATTGTGTATAATACCCCTCCCCACTTCACATAAGGTGAAGAGTCATAAAACTGTGTGCATTAGACTTGAGCTTTTACTGTAGGTACCACAGAATAACATAGGTATTGGAGGACTTATTAAACTGGAGAAGTTGTCTCCTCACATCTCCTTACCATACCTTAGTGCAGTGGTGAGTAATGGGAGGCCCTCCAGCTGCTGCCAAACTACAACTCCCATAATTCCAATGATGGGAATTAGTCTAGAAGCAGCTGGAGGGTGTCACGTTACCCAACATGGCCTTAGTGCTTCCACCAGTTCTTCTTACTAAATCAGCCTTATTATTTTGTGGGACTAGTTAGCAGCAAAGGGTATCCTTTTAAAACGTCATACGCAAAACAGCATGCGACATCAGGGAGCATTGAACATGTTGCTCTAATTAAAAGGGTGACATGAGAATCATTCACTGTAGGACAGCGCGAGATTCTCATGTCGCAGAATGAAATGTAGCCTCTCCCCTTCTTAGCTCCCCTTCCCCGTGCCATCAAGACCTCATAGAACAATTTAAAAAAAATCAATGATTATCTCATCCGGATCTTGCTGAGTGCTGACCCAGCTCTCTCCCCTTGTCCCATCCGCTCCACCCGTCAAGAGAAAAAAAAAGTTAACCCTTTGAGTGCCTTGTCCCATCCGTTCCGCCAGTAAAATGCTTCATAAGCCTAATAAAATAATTGAAAGTATCCGCTGTCTACTTGGTATTCAGAGATCCCCACACATCCCTGCAAATCACTTATCCTCAGAGCGCTGTCCCAGCTCTCTCGCCCTTCTCTTCATGCATAATGACAGGGTGGAGCAAAGAGGAGAGAGAAGAAAAGGGGATAGAACGCTGTGGCAGCGCTCCGAGGATAAGTGATTCACAGGGATGTGGCGATCTCTGAGTACCAACTAGACAGCGGATACTTTCAATTATTTTACTAGGCTTATGAAGCATCATACAAGGCACTCAAAGGATTAGCTTTTTTTTTGTCTCTTGACGGGCGGAGTGGATGGGACAAGGGGAGAAAGAGCTGGGGCAGCACTCAGCAAGATCTGGATGAGGTACTCATTGATTTTTTTTTAAATAGTGTTCTCTGTTGTCTAATACAGGTTACTGGTAACTTTGGGTAGGCGATCCACCCCTTTAATTAGGCAGGAACAATTCTAGAATTGTATGCAGGGGATGGAGCCTACCTTCCCTCCTTGGCTGCAGCTAGGCAGCCAGCTCCAGTAAGATGTGTTCCTTGGTGAAGACACAGGCAAGAGAACAGTTCTGCTATAGTTTTAGAAAATTTTTTTATTTTTCTGTTAGAAATGTAATACCACCATTAGGCGGATTACCATAACTGACAATGCCCTTAAATGTGGCTAGCTCAGTAACCAGGAGCTTTTTGTTGACCTTAAGCCCTGGTGGGGAAATCTTGGCTACAAGTTCCTAAGGAGTTGCTCACCGAGGCTTCTTCTTAATACATGGTAGTCTGAAGACAGAAGATCTGCAGGAAAGGTGAGCAACCCTTTGAGTGCTGCAGGTCCACATGTTCCACAGTGCCTCTCCTCACAGGGGTTTTTCCTTTGGAGTTCCTATTGCACACTCCTGCACTCTTTGGGTTTATCTGTATGTGTGTTGGGTGTTTTGGAGCAGGTTTTTGTGGTAACTTAATCCTTTAGCTGCTGGTTTTGTATCTTTGTGGGGGGGGAGTTGGCACTTTCCCTACTGGGTTCAGTGTTTTTTTGGGTCTTGTAACATGTTCTAGTGATGTTTCATGTACTTTTATTTTACTGTTTCAACTTTGGAAAAATTTGAGTTTGCGCACTTTACCGCATAGACGCCATTGCTCCATTCACTTCTATGGGACTGTACAGTTTGGGACATATCTCTGCAACCACTCAACGTGGCTCATTTTAATTGTCTGCCCTTGCTCTATCAGCCGGTTAACTTCTTAAGTGTGTTGGGGGGCTCAGGGGGCTTCGGGCACTGTTGGGGTACTTTTTCTGGGAAAACGACATGTCCCATGAGCGCTTGCTTTTCGTGCTCGTTTCTGATTGGCTTCCGCCACGGCAGTCATTTTGTGACTTTTCCAGAATGAGTATCCTACGCAGGGCTTGGACTCTCCTTCTCTCCACTGCAGATTAGCCCATTGCCTGCGAGATAAGTGTATTTTAGTGATTTCTGGGGTGAAATTTTAATCTAACACACTGTATTTGGGTGATTCCTTATACTCTAAACGTTTTTGACACTGTGAGAATGTCTAATCCATTGGAGCTTGGGGCCCGGCCTAAGACTAAGGACGCTGGGATCTCTGTGTCCCCTATTACGCATTGTCATTCAGGGTTACCTAGAGAATTCTCAGGTCATTTATGGTCTGATGTCCCTGAGTCTCTCCCAGGGACCTCCAGCCATGCATTAGAGCCAGTTTGGGTGCAAGAGTTCAAGGCTTGGAAATTGAATCCTCAATATTGAAGAAGAAAGGTTTTTCTTCTGGTGTGGTGGCTACTATGCGCAGTGCCCTCAAACCTGTTTCTTCTAAGGCCTACCATCGTGTCTGGTCGACCTTTCTATCTTGGTGTGTTGACAGGGACTTGTGTCAGGAATTTGATCTACCTACGGTCCTGGCCTTTTTGCAGGATGGTGTGGACAAGGGCCTCAGTTTGAGTTCACTTAAGGATCAGACTTCCTGATGTCAAGGTTTTCTTTCAGGGCATTGCTCATACTTGTCTTGTCTTTAAGAATCCCGCTCCTCTGTGGGATCTTAACTTGGTTCTGGGCGTTCTTCAGCACCCTCCCTTTGCATCCTTGGCTACTATTCCTCTACACCTGTTGACGTTTTAGTTTCTCCATGTGGTGGCAGGGGCCAGCTTTCCCTCTTTGTACCTATATCTATTTTCTAAGTGAAACACACTCTTTTAAATATTTGCGACTTACGGCAGGCCTCCTAGACTCCTCATAAGCTTCTCTTTCCCAAAGTGAACACACCCAAATGTTTTTTCTTCATAAGTCAAATGTTTTTTAGCCTCTTGAATGCTTGTTATTGATATTGCCTTTAAGGGAAGGGGTGTGGCCTGTGAAAGAAACCATATAAAATGAGGGTGTGAAAAACTGTGTATGAGATGGGGGCGGGGGTTAGGTGAATGTACTAGGTTGGGGATAGGGCCTCCAAAGGCCTAAACGAGTCACTGACAGTGAGACGTGTAAAAGCAAAAGGGCAAATCTATGGTGCAAATAGTAATTCCCATTGTTTTAAATGGGGATTTTAACTCCTTGAATACTAGAAAGGTATCCAACACATTGTGAAGGAAGGCATTAGGAGATCACTCTAACAATCAAAGAATTATAAAGGCCCATTTAATGGGAATATTTGGAATGTTTGCTTGTCACCTATGATGTGGTTGCTTTTGGTTTGGAATTACTCCAGTTTCTTGATACATAAGCCCCAGTATTTTGGTTTGCTCCACAATTGCTATGCTGTCACCTAACAGGTAAAAGAAATCTACATCTTTATTATAACCTGAAACAAAATGCAGTTGAGATTTTTTTTTGGGTGAGATCTGTACAGTTACTATTTTAGAAAAGTCTCTGTCAACAAAAGAGTTAAAATAAATATTGCTCAAAAGCTTTGTGGTCTAGAAGATATATTATTGCATGGCTATACGACGTCAAGGAAAAGGAAGTACATGATGCAAAATAGAAACAAACACATTCTTTATGTTTCCTTGACATGTCACTACAGGTAATATGCAAATATATTCACAGAAACACAGGCAGGGCTACATTTTTATTCTGATTCCTTTAGGCAAGGAACCCTTAGTGCATATAGCCTCACACAAGAACCCAATCTCTAATCCTTCTGCCAGACCCATCCACTGTTTACTGAAATACTCCAAAGATTTAACCCTTTGAGTGTCAGATGGGTACGCAACGCATTGCAAAGCAATGCGTTGTGTACTCCTCTGGCACTCAAAGTGTTAACACTCAAAAAATACACTAGCCAGCACAAGGAGCAGACTAACCAATTTATTATATAAGCTGAATATTAGAACACTATATAAACCAGTAACTAAATCAGCCACCACAAACCAGCTGTGAATACCTAGTGCAGGAATCCAGTTTGCTCTGGCTGCATCCATAGGCAATCATAGTGTGTGTGTGTGTGGCCTGCAATGGTGAGACACCCTGGACAATTTCCAATTCTACGTAATGGGATATCTGGTCCTGAACACATTTGCATTTTTATTAACCAATCGGGAGATTCACACTACTTGCAACATCAATCTGTAGTTATAAAACAATATATATATACAGATTTTATATATATAGAGTTTTATATGTAGGCTTTCAGTTAATAATTTGATACATGCTTTAGCTCAATACCACTGCTTTGTGAGGTTATAATGCACATTAAAATTTTCTGACTGCAGTTCTAATATGTGATGCTTAATATTAAAGGTACAGTTAATTACATTTGTATCTCTGCCATTTAATTACATTTGCATACCTGGGAACTTTCATTTGAGGGCTACCCGGAGGGTAGCCCTCTGTTCAGCTGGGGGTAACAAAATGACGCTAATCGCGTCAAAAGGGGCGGGGCTTAACTCGAGTGTTGGGGGGATTTAACCCTCTGAGTGCCAGAGTGGTACGGAATGCGTTGCAAAGCAATGCATTCCGTACCACTCTGGCACTCAGAGGGTTAAATGTGTCACACAGAAGGCTGGGGACGGAGGCACAATGGGAGAAAAAAGCGGATGTGGCAGAGTTTCAATAGAAACTCTCCACATCCGGAGGAATCTGCCTCTGCCCCGGAGACCCGGTAAAGCTCTGTCAGAACCGGAGTCTCCGGGGCAAATCCGGAGAGTTCCCAGGTATGTACATTTGTATCTCTGCCATTTTGGGCGCATTGTATTTAGTACGGTCTAACGTGGCACAAATATACTTTCTTATTGTCCACAGGAAAATGTCATAATTGAACCCCTTGGGTGCAATAGATGTTTCTTATGAATTGTTCTGGAACGTATTGTAGACATTTCTTGCATCCAAGGGGTTAATATGTTTGTAGGTTTTTTCAAGAAACATGAACATATAAAAATTATTATTTTTTTTTGGGAGGGGGGTTATATAAGTTTTACATGTAATGTACTCTCCAGTCATGGTTTTCTAATGTATGCACAGACTCCATATTTCCTTTGTAGCCTCCTTGTACCAGTGGTCTTCATCTCTACAATGCATAAATTAATTATCACTGTGATTGGCAGAGGTGGGACATTTCCCTACTTATCTGATTTGCATCAGTTCCTGGTGCATTCTATGAAAACAGTCCTCATATATCATATGAGGCAGTAAAAGGTTAAGCAAGACTATATTCTCCATCCATTTAAAGCACAGTTTGATAGCAGTGGTATTTATTCAACATCATACTTCTGTCATGGTTCTTTATCTTCATTAGGTGTTGATTAAACCTCATTGTGAAGATTAAATCCTTATATTACTTAACCTTCTGTTTCAGGACCACTGTGTTTATACTTAGTGGCTATTCTGTCCTTTTATTCTGGTAATTACATTGGGAAGAATGTATGTGACTTCAACACAGTTTCACACTTTTTTATTGAATTGGTTTTCCAATACCACATTAGTCACTTAGTAAAAGGTGTATTTGAAAATCAGACCTTGGACTATTTTGCGTCAAAATGTGTAAAACAATAGCTTTTTTTCCTTTGTTAGAAATATATCTGTTTTACCAAATATTCATAATGGGGACAAAGAAAAATCACTATCTATGTGAACCTCAATGTACATACTTGTCCTTGGTGTTTTGGGGCCATAAAATGTATCTTGGTGGTCTAGTAATAAGGTGGAGAATTGAAAGCACAGAGCAAGACTTAATTTTTCACTTTCTGGGCAGGACAAATATTGTTGGGGATCTTATGGTTAAGACACCAAAGGCAAGATGTACTGAAGTCTGATGAAGAGGTGAGAAAGTGGAGATAACGTCTGCAGTGTGATAATCTCTCCAATTGTTGTTGTTCTATGGAGCAATGCACTAAGATTTTTCCAGTTTGAGAGATCATGGTTTATGGGCTCTGTAGGATAACATAAGAATTTGATTGTTTATAACACTGGAGAAGTGCTTTGTTTATCACTCCTTTAGTGTACACTGCCCCCAGTAGAACCTTTAGTCATTTAGCGTCTAAGGTTTCTAGTTCCAGGGTGGCCATGCACCGTCAGATAATCTGTAAATAGCCTTTAGCTGTCACGCACAGTCATTGTTTCTGTCATAGAACCCTTACATTTGGGCCATAGAAATGTTGCAGCCTCTACTATACTTTCATCACCCAGTGATCTTCACTTACCTTTTCTCTGCATTCTCCCAGTGTTCACATCTGGGGTTGGGGGTAGCAATAGCAATGTGAGTGTCAGCCAAATATAGGCTGATTCATTGGGTTGGTGATTCATTGGATGTTATGATGTGCATAGCAACCTCCGATTTAGCTTATGTGAAAGGTCTGCCTGTGGCTCCACAGGGCTGTCATTCAGCTCTTCCCTGCTGCAATCTATATTGCATTCCATTATGAATATAGTAAAGATACAGCTTACTGGACTTTGATTTGTTTATGCATGTCAGTAAACTTCCAAGATAAGACAACATTGTCTAGCAGTATACCTTTCAGCACAAACAACATAACCAATGATATCACCCATGTAAAAGGGGCCTTATGATTGCTTAACAAGGTAGAAAATCCTTTTTTGATCCTTTATAAGGACATAAAGGTCCAGCGCATCCAGGAACATAAAAGCAGATATATTCCTCTTTGTTGATTATAGAAAAACTGAAATCATATTTTAGCTGCTTATCCTTAGTGATCAATGTACAGTGTACTGTTGGAATCACTGATGTTTAGGTTTTAGAGTCCTATAGTGTACATTTTTATTTATTACTTGTATCCCTTTGGTATAACTTTATGTAGTCCTGTGTCAGAGGTGGAAATATCTAATGAGCCTGTGCTCTCAAAATGTTACATCAGGCTTCTAAATATATACATCTGTATACATGCATCCTTAAAACTTGCAGTTGGTCCCTACAAATTCCTACCCTTATCTAGACCAATCTATAATGTTACAGCTATGACCATATATTGTAGGAGCAGTCAATTTGAAGCCCCGAGCTGTGGAGGACTACAGTTTTGAGGAATTATGGAATTTGTGTTCTCCACACCTGGAGAGCTCCAAGTTTCCGAGCCTTGGTTTGACGACACACATGCTGTCCACCCCATTGGTAAACAGTTATATGTCTTCTTGCATCCATAGAGACAAGATCTGTGCCCCACCTGAGTTGCTTTTGAATTACTACTCGTATCATCCTCAGCAAGCTAACCACCTCAGATTGCCAAATTTCAATACATAGTATATTAAAATAAAGCTTTTGCTGTGACTTCACTTTGCCAGGAGAACACTTAACAAGATTGTTTTGTTTAAATTATCCCATATTGATTGTGAATCAGAGAGTCATTATGGCTGACCTCTGATTTTCTAATGGCCTGTTAGTAGTCCTTGACCCTTGCACATTGACACTAGGATTTAGTGATGCAGCAGAGATCTCCAAGGCTAGATCATGCAAACAGGTTGAAGTATCCAGCTTTTCAGGGACACTTCTCATTGCTTAGTCAGAGTACCATATCGCTAGACATCAGCAAAGAATCACATATAACAGGCAGCAGAACAGACATTACCCACATGTGAACATCACAGGCAATAATATAAATAAGCAGACAATGCCATGTGGAGACGTTTATAAATGGTGTCTTGTAATGACAAATAAACCAATATAGATTTGAAATTCAATTTTAAAACAAAAGACTGCAGGATCAAGGGGCAAGGAGCCAAAATCAGGGACTGTTGGCAGATATGACATAAAATGAGTGTTTACTTAATATTGAGGTTGGATACAATACTTTCTCCTTTATCAGTGCAAGGCTGATCAGGGCCTGGCTTTGGGGACAGTAATCTGCTTTGAGTTAAAACCACACTCTACATAATGGGAAAGGCAAATGCATCTGGGACACCAAGCCTGGTGCTTAACCTGTCATCTTGCTGGACAAAGTTCTGGACGGAGGTATTTTTCAGAAAAAGAAAATACTAGAGGAAATTACCTAAATGTAGAGGGTGGAAGATTCAGAACTAATGTGAGTAAGTACTACTTTGTGAAAAGGGAGATAGATTCATGGAACAGCCTCCTAGTGGAAGTAGTAGGAGCTAATACAGTAAAGGAATTTGTAAGTGCCCGAGATAGACATAAGCCTATTCTTTGAACAATGTAAGACTGCATTGTATCTAGATCAGGAAATTAGCAGACTGGATAGGCCAGATGGTTCATATCTGCTGTCACAGTCTGTTTTTGTGTTTCAGTGTACGATATAATTAAAATGTAGGTTTTATTTTTCCTACCAAATTAAAATGTGCACTTCTTTTACATATTTTTTAAAATAGACATGAGTCTTCACCAGTCATTTTTAAATGCTTTTACCATATTGGCCCCTAAGTAGGCTTACTAACTAGATCCAAGTCAAGCATAATGCATACATAGATCCGTAGCTTTTTCAAATTAACTAGAATATGTATGTTAAATTGTAGATTTTAAATGAGTAGTAAATGGTACTGCTCCTTTATTTGTATGTATATATAGTAAAACAAGTCTACTCCTACTGTGGGAAGACTTTTCAGTCAAATATTATTACAACCCCAGCTTACTTTTATTTATGTTTTCATTAAACTGTCATTTTTTTGTTAAATTTAACTGCAAAATTCCATTGTGGCCACCAGAGGGTGCTATTCCTATCACTTTCTATGGAGAGCCATAGTCTAACTCAAACTCTCTCACAGAGTGTGTTATAAAAAGAAAATTGCCTTTTGGATCCTAATTGGTACTGTTGACAAGTTTATTTTAAACGTTTGAAAAATCTCCCACTGGTTGGAGTATCCCTATATTACACAGAAAAATCCCTATAGCATATATCTTGTAATAAAAACATGTTGTACTTCTTTAATTGGCACATTACTTTTAACCCTTTGAGTGCCAACGTGTTGAATACCTCTCCTGCACTCAGAGGGTTAACCCTTTAAGGAACAGAGGGCTGTGTAACACCTTATGACACAATGTGTTGTACATATCTTTAGTTAAATATATATTTTTTGCGTATATTTTTGTTTTTGCCAGAGGAGTTCACATGCTGTACAATCCAGGCAATGACATTCTTTACTGAAACAGGCCTAGTTCTGTGCATGGCATTTTTTTATTTAGAGGTCATTCAGATGAGCTCATTTTCCACTCAATCACTGACCTTAAAGGCTGTTTGTTCCCACAAACCCCTGTTTCATTCCCATCTATCTCTATTGCACAATTAAATCATGTCCCTGGAATGCAGTTTTAGGGGCATATGAGCACATAGCACTGAATTCTGCTGCCAAAAAAAAAAAAATCTCTAAACTAATAATGCTAGATATGTAGACCTAGAGAGTAGTTCAGTACAGTATGGTAGCAATGCAATTTGACACTGACACTCCTGGAGTTTACAACACATTATTATAAACATAGCAAATTAGACAACCTCTCTGCATAATTGATGAGGGTTTCTGATACTTATTTTTGTAAAAAAGAAAACAACAAAAAAATGGTTGCGATCTTTTGTAATTCTGTTCAAAAATTAAACCTAAATGCTTTCTTTCAATTCATTTTATCACAGAGTGGTAACTAAGCCCATTTCAGAGAAATCATTTGAATACTCCTGGCACTCAAAAGGCCAATTAACATGCATCCTAATTATTGAAAGCTGTCCTTTCACCCCAAGCTAAGATTTATTTATATATCTTTTTTTGCAGAGATTAAAATCTGCCTATATGTTTTACTAGCCATATGAAATTAAATATTTATTTATAATATTTTGTTGGCACGGTGGGGCTATTTCCCTGAATTATAAATGTCCCCAATATGTGGTTATATTTTCTCAGATTCATTCATAGCAGTGTGTGGTGATATTTCCCCCCAGTGCAGAATGTAATTGATATAAAGTGCCACATCCTGACACCAACCAATAAAGTATAACTTCACAAGTTACAAATATCTAAAACATATGGGAAATTTTTTAATTCTTTTTACAATAAATTTTATTTTAAAGGGATAGTAATGTTTCACAAAAAAGGAACTCTGATTAATCTTCATGCTATCTGGGACATGGGGAGTGTTATTTCAATACTGTCAGAGTTGTCGTTCAAGAGTAATTGAATGATAAAGTATCCCACTCCCGCTTCTTTTACCTAGTGTAACATTGCTCACCTCAGATGTGGAATCTGGTCTCTTGAACGGACAGGTCGCAGCAAGGGACACTCTTCTTACTGTTAGAACAATGAAAACCCTGTCCCCCTTGACAGGTTTTTCCTTACAATCACTTTGCATAGTGACGTCTGCGCGCCTGCGCCAACAGTCCTGTACCTTAAGGTACCAAGCAATGCCTCTCACAGCAGACTGGGACCGACAGTGTGCAGACGTCACTCTGCAAAGATGTCTGCGCTGTTTTCTGGCTGACAGTATCGGGAGCAGTAGAATTTCTCTGTAAGGAGGTAATTATTCTGGCGACTAGCACTATTGATCAGCTTGTCGCCAGATGGGTAATTCTTGGGATTTTACTTTATGTGGGGTGGTAGTTCCCTTTTAAAAATTATCTCTAAAGTTCTTAAAGTGAGCTCTTATGTATAAAGAAGTAAAGTCAAGTTTAATATTATTATTTATTTTTTTCCACAAGAGTTTGTTGTTCCTTTAATGCCTTAAGGACCTGATGGTCCGGGGGTGGGCGGGTCTAAAGGACCACTGCACTTATTTTTTTGTTGAACAGATGCATTCTGGGATTGCAGAGCAACGTGTAGCTATGCTGCGATCCCATAATTCCATGCTGTGACATGGCCATCACCAGTCCTTATCGTTCAGACAGGTGTGAGGGCCCTGGCACATCAGGCATAGTTAAAGGGTTAACCTTTTGGGTGCCAGAGATGTATCCAACGCATTTCATTGAATACCTCAATACAGCTTAATGGGAAACGTCCACCTTCTACACACTTAATGTTATTGGACTCCTCTATCAAAACTGCCTATATTTTTTCTTGAAACACAATAGTGTAAGCGATAAAGAGTTTTAAAAATACCCAGTGACATCACAAATTCCTCTTCCTGTGGTAAAAGCTTTTATCACAGGGCTCTGCAGGACTTCCTCTCTTCTCCTCCCATCTACCTCCCACCTCTCCTTGGGAGCAAGCACACTCTGTTCATTCTGTTTAAGTGTGCGTTTCTGTATAGTAGCTGAAAATGTAAAAAAAAAAGAAAAATTGTAACCTCTTGGATGCTAAACATCTCTGTAGAAAATACAGACAACAAGCAACTGAATAAAAGTTTAACCTTTTGAGTGCCAGAAGGGTACACAGCGCATTGCAGAGCTACTCCTCCAGTTCTCTTAGGGTTAATAATGGTTCCTAAGATATTAAGTGAGGAGGGCTGTCCTGGCTGACATTCCCCGTTTTAGTTTGGCGAAGAGCTCCAACATCTGCCGGGACTGTGACTTCAGACTACTCCCTCTACCAGTCACCAATTTCCCAGCTCTATCTTCTCCAGTGTAAGTGCAGCAGATATCCAGTGTTATACCTACTTATATCGCGTGTTCATATGCCCACTTCCCCAACGGTACGATACCACTCCATGACCTTTAGGGAAGTGGGCATATGAATTCGCAAAACAAGTAGGGATAACTGCAACACTTACACTGGAGAAGATAGACCTGGGAAATGGGTGGATGGTACAGGGAGCAGTCCGAAATCAAGGTCCCGGCAGATATTAAATACTTTGCCATGCTACAACAGAGTAGAGGTTTAACATCTGCTTCTTTCTTTTCTTTTGTTACATTTGGGTTTCTATAAAATCAACTTCAGACTTTAATAGTGGTACCAAAGATCACAGCAGTTTTACTAACCCTATGAATGCCAGAGTGGTAGGCACGCATTGCAGAGCAATGTGTTGCATACCCTTCAGTCACACAAAGACAAAAAATGAATAGCTTAATAGTACACTCAACATATGAAATGGGATAATTTAATCACAAATAAAGTTTTCTCAGCTTCTGGAGATCTTCGGCCAGTCATTCAGCTGTCCTCTTGTGTTTTACTCTATCCCAGCCTGTTTTGTGGTGTTCAGTGCGCATCCCCAATACAGGGGGCCGGCTTAGGATGATTGGCAGCTCCTCAGAGGGAAAGCGATGCCAATCATTGCAAAAGTCATCAGAATGGCAGCGCTCTCCCTTTTACTGCTGAACATATATCAGGCAGATGTTAAGCAAAAAGGGAACAACAATTAGAATTAAATGGTGGTAAACTAATTTACAAGGAGTTGGAAAATGACAGTTCCGCTTTAAAAGGTTAAGCTGTGTGAGGGGTTGATTGACTCCCCTCCCATAAACAAAATACATTCCTTGGTCTCTGATTAGATCTGTTTGAGCAATTTGACCCCTAGAGTGGTCGCTCTGCAACTGGAAAATACAGTCTAGCGAAACAAACACACATAAAAGTACAAGTGTTACAGTGGCTTGAGTCACTTCTCTAAAGTCAGCAGTATTCGCATCATTTATACAAGTATGTTCAAGCACAGATGATTTCAGTGCTCTAGAGCAGTGGTTCTCAAGGGATTTTTTTTTTGGCGGCCACAGCCATGTCGCGGTGGCCACACTATGACATTACATGCACAAATGGAATAAGGATGTTAAGACATACAAAATTGCATATAAATAAGTGCAACAACAATTTACATCATATTACAATTTAAACATTCCAGAAAGATAGTATTAAAAAGTACCACATAAACACTGACCAGCACATAAAGCTACATTCTCACACTATTGCTTTAAATAAAACATGGCTAACAAACATATATATTAATATGAAAGCTTTTAACCCTTTTAAAAGCTGTATGTTGGATACCTTTCTGGCACTCAAATAGTTAAAATACCTATTTATTACAAAGAGACAGTTCCATTGTAAACCATTATAAAAATGCATTTTTTTAACCTTCTGAAAGCCAGAGGGCTTACACCTGGGTGCCCTGTTGGAAATGATATTTTTTTTGACCAGGTAGAAAACACCTACTCTGATACATTTTCATTCTCTGTCAGGACCTCTGCCGTTACTGACAATATGCCCCTGATACACAGGTATTCCTGACAGACTCAGCTGGAAACCCAATGAGCAATCAGTCATCCTCCAGATTTTACCGATAACAATGACCGTTTTCATTTCACTGGGACGGAGGGAGCTGTAGATTTCACCATTAACACCACCAACTTTTGCCTTTAAAGTTAGGTGCCATTAAAGTACAACTGTCAATACTAATGGGATTTATATAATTCCCTCAAAGCTTCTCTAGTATGAAATTAACCCCTTGGATGTTAGAGGCCTCACAGTAGATTGGGTACCTTTGTGACAGCCAAGGAGTTGAAAACAACACAACCCTGCACTCTGCATTTTCTAATCTAACATACATTTAAGATATTTAACTGCTTGAGCATCAGAGGGGTGCACAACACATTGCTAAGCAATGAACTGCACTCCCTTCTGATCCTCAAGGGGTTACCACAAGTAAGCACTTTCCCTTTGAACTGAACGGTCAATATAAATTACAAGACGGATAACAATCCTGTTGTAAGGACTACTACTACACAACATGGAACACAAACAAAATGCAATGGATTCAAATGTGATTTGTATCCCCTTGGATGCTTTCTAATGCATTGGGGACTTCTCCATCATCCAAGTGGTTATTTTTTTTTTTTTTTTTTAAGTATTCTGCAGTTATTTTGCCTTGCTTCACTTTTCTCCTTACACGTACACTTACATATTTTCTGCTATGCATTGTCCAGCAATCTGACATAATTAATAAAAAATATATGTACTGGGTGCACTCTTTCTGTGTCTCATACAGGTTCAATACTCTCACTGATCCCAGGGCCATCTGAGGTTGAGGCTTAGGGAAGAGACTACGACAGTGACTCACACTGTCCCACCTCACACTGTCCCACACACATGGCCTATCTCACAATGCCCACTCTCATATTGCCCACTCACACTGTCCCGCTGACATTGTCCCACTCACATTGCCCACCTCATATTTCCCCTCCACATTGCCCATCTCATATTGCCCATCTCACACTGTCCATTCACATTGCCCCTCCACACTGCCCATCTCACACTGTCCACTCACATTGCCCACCTCACACTGTCCCTCACACTGTCCACTCACAAAGTCCACCTCACACTACCCAACAGATATTGCCCACCTCACACTGTCCACTCACATTGTCCCTTCACACTGCTCACCTCATATTGTCCACCTCACACTGTCCACTCACATTTCCACCTCATATTACCAACCTCACACTGCCCAACTCATATTGCCCCTTCACTCTGCCCAACTCACACTGTCCACTCACATTGCCCACTTCATACTGTCCCCTCATATTACCCACCTCACACTGCCCACTCACAATACCTACCTCACACTTTCCACTCACATTGCCCACCTCACACTGTTCACTCACATTGCCCCACACACGCGCTGTCCATAAGCCAACTGTTCGCCCACCACTGATCATAACTTACCTCTTTTTTCTGACTCCAGTCCAATCTTCTGCGTGCTTGTCCGCAGAGGCACGCATTTGTACTGAGCTGAGGCTGGGGCGGGCTGAAAAATCATTGGCTGAGATACTTCAAGCGGGAAGCCTCAGCCAGTCAGACGCAGCATTAAAAAAAAAAAAATTCTCTGCATTCTGCACAGTAACAGTGCAGTGGGGCGGGCACCGGCAAAAAAAAAAAAAACTTGTATGCAGCATGCAGCCACCATTTCAGCATTTATCATGGTGGCCACATGAAAACACGCTGGTGGCCGCATGCGGCCACGGTGGCAGCACTTGAGAGCCTCTGCTCTCGAGAGAGAACTTTTCTCAGTGTTTTGGCAAACAACCCAGTGTGTCTTTCAATCATTTACTGCAATGTGGAGTGTAGGAAACCTACTGTGTAGGAGCAGAAGACAATGCAGTTCAACAGAAGGTAGACTTTTTCTGGGTGTGAGTCACTAGTTGGATTGTGTTATCTTTAACAGCAGGTTAGAAAACATTGGAAATATTAGGGAGTGTTAAAAGATTGCTCATTTCCTGGTAAGCTTTTTTTTGGTAGAATTTTGTTAAGGCTGTTGTGAGAATTTGTTATAGCGGTGACAAGCAACCAGATTCACCCAGACTTAAAGGGATAGTAATACCTCTAATAAAGTGGAGGCCCGAGTCTTCTTTATTTTTTATTTTTGGAACACCTAGCAATATATTTCTATACTGTCAGTTTTGTACTTCAAGCACTATTCAATCCGAATGGATCACTCTCCAGCCATTTCTGGCTGCCTCCCATCAGATCTGGAATCTGGTCTTGGGACCGGACGAGTGCAGCGAGGGACAATATTCACTCAGTAAAACCTGCCCCCCTTGATGAATAATGCTTGAACTACTAAACTGTGAGTATTGAAATATAGCGCTCTCTGCTCAAAAAAGAATAACGAAGACTTGGACCTCCACTTTTTAATGGAAGTATTGCTATCTCTTTAAGTCCACCAAAGCACCAAATTTTATGGTTGAATATCCAATAGGGGTTGCAAATGTTGACCATGGTTGCTAGATAGGTCTCCAACACATTGCTTTGCAAAGAGTAGGAGACCTGTCTAGCACCAAGGACTTAAAGGGATAGTAATGGTTTCTATTAAGTAGATTGCCTAGTGTTTTTTAATGTAACTATAACAGTTTATGCTATATTTAGTAATTATTTTTACGAAGTTCTCAACATACTAGATGTAGAAGGATGCCCCTCCCGACCCCTTCTGGCTGCCTGCCACTGAATTTGCAATCTGGTTGCGGGACTGGACAGATGCAGTGAGTAAGTATAAGGAAAACCCTGCCCTACTTGATGAAGGAGGGCAGGATTTTCCTTTACATACAAAGTTTGTCCCTCCCTGCATCCGTCCTGACCAGACAGAGCTGCAGAGGGACGTGGCCCGAAGGGGCGAGAGGGGGATCCTTCTACATTTAATATCTTGAGAACTATGTAAATGTAAGTTACTAAATATAGCATAAACTGTTATATTTACAATAAAGAAGACTCTGCGATCTACTTAATTGAACCCATTACTATCCCTTTAAAATGGAACGGTGTAAGTATAATGTGAGGTATGTTCAGACACAAGAAGGTGAGGTAAAAATAGCAAGTATATGAAATGTCCTTTTCCCACAGTAACAGCAGTTTGGGGGCACAGCCTATGAATGCTGCTAGGTGACCACAATTGTGTGATAGGATATTCTCTGGTAAATGACTTACAATTATTTGGAAACAGGTAATTGTCCTCTTTTTAGTTGTAATATGGCACCTGATGTCGCATTTATATGGACAAAAAAGTGGAGTAATTTTGGGGCAAACCAATTGTACTTTTGGAGACCAGTAAAAAGCCCCGTTGTTTTTAGATGGCACTTGAGTAATTTGGAGACTTCACTAATGTTTTAAGAGTTTAAAAACGACATTAAATCACTAGGTATGTTGAGAGATGTTTATCTGTTCTGTATGGTGCCGTTGTTTTGCACCATAATTTCTACACTTGGAAGCGATGTTCAAAAAGTCATCATAATAATAATAAAAAAAAAAAAAATGTTGTATCGTGAGTTGGTAGTAAAAGGACAGTATTTTCAGAAGTAAATATATCACTTTTAAAAATGTCATAAAAATGTAATGGTAAGATGAGCTTGATGAATATTGCCCTTAAACATTCTGACATTATTATATATTATAGTATTATATCTGCTATTTACAGTATATCATAAGCTATGTTGAAGACTGTCCCTGTTATAGCAGAAAAACAAAAGGGGAGAGCAATAGGGTGCACCCTAGTGCAATATAGCCTAAGACATGTTCCACCACCAGGATCACCCCACAAGTGGGTACTCACAAACAACAAGACTGTCAGTCATGTATATGAGTAGACAGCAAATGCACAGGCTGGGTATATGTATTATCTGCCCCAGTCACAGATAGATTTTCTCAGTCACAGGCAGCTGCTCCTCCTCGCACTCTCTCTGAGTGGCACCAAATAACTCCAAGGAAGAAACACAAAAAGGAGAGCGCCCAATAGTGTAATATGTCCACAATATTTGTTCTTTATAATAAAGAGTTACTAATAGTCTTTGGAAGGCCCTGGTGTAAACATTTTGGGAACAGAAATGTTCTGTCAGGGATTTACAATAGAACCTGTTGGAACCTGGGGCTGGAGGGCCTCCTCTCAACTTCACCCTCTGCACCCCCTGTAGCTAAGTAAGCCCCTTCCTACTCTAGTGTTTTCAGTCAGTCTTTTTGTCTATTAATAGAAAAAAAGAACATTTCAATGACAATCCATTATTGGCTTTAGAAATCCTCTCATTACAAGCTTGAGTAAATAATGGTGACTCTGCTTATCTGCTCTGAAGAAATGTTAAGTCTAAGATTGTGTATTGAATGAAAGTGAAAAAAAAAGTCGAGCCTGTTTTCAAGTGGATGCTGAAGATTATTTAACCCCTTGAGGATTAGAATGGTATAAACCCATTTCTTTTACAATGCGTTGCACACACCTGTGGTCCTCAAGGGGTTAATAGGTAAGGAAATCAGATTTTCATACCTTTCAAGTGTCCCTCTTTAAGACCCAAATCCCCCTGTCCCTCTTTCCTTCCCTAGTGTCCCACTTTTTAGATGATCAGACTGTGCGGTGTGCACATAAGTGTATCACATTGCTCCACAGCACTAAAACTCACATTTAATATTTGATAAACCTCTGTATCTGTGGTTTTTATAAAACGGTCTATAAATAAAATACTTTGGTCTTGCTCTAAATCATTTAGTTACACAAAGAGGTGCTATTAGGTCATGAAACAACCTAAAAATTCTCGGTAATGCTACGCCTACTAGCCATGCCCCCAGCAAGACCACCTCCTTGGCCATATGAAATGTTGCCCTGAAATTGGTGGAAAGCCAAAAGATCAACCTCTGTCCCAGGGACACAGGGCCGGACTGGCCTACCAGGATGCTGGGAAAATTCCCGGTAGGCCGCCTGCACTGGGCCTCCCTGGGGCTGGTGCCTTAAATGACAATACTGTTGTGACATGAAAATTCCGCGGCCGCAAGGTGACAGGACTGCGGCCGCGAGAAGATAGATAATTTTGAAGATGGACCTCCGGGCCTCTGGGGCCCGGCCGTGCCTACTTTAGTGGACTGTGTCAGACTGTCAGTGGAGGCAGGCCGAGGCCAGATCTAGACCCGGTGATGTGATTTGTGTCGTTGGAAGCGGGATACGCAGCGGAGTGAAGAAGATCAGTTCGAGACTGCGTCTGCGCACGGGGCCGCCCGCACCTAAGTTAAGCATTGTCTGCAGAGGCAGACAGTGACACTACCCTGACCCAGAGAAAGCTTGCGGAGGCGGGAGGCAGACAAGCGAGACAGAGTCAGCAGTCTCAGACTGTTTGCAGACACGACAGACAAGAGGGGGAAAGGAACTGGAGAAACTTACTGTAACAGAAGAGAATGATGAGATCATCAAGAGGGGGAGAATTAGACAAAGGGCCAGGGGGATCAAGAGAGGCATGAGGGGGCATCAAGAGTGGGTGAAAGAGGCAGAGGGGGGTCAAGAGGGAGAAAAAGACAGAGGGGGGTTTGCCTTGGAGAGAAATTGTAACAGGCAAAAAGGGGAGATCATTCAAGAGGTGGAGAAAGGCAGCCTCAAAGGGGCATCAAAAGAGGCAAGAGGAGGCATCAAGAGAGGCTGAAAGGCAGAGGGGGATCAAGAGGAAGAAAAAGACAGAGGGGGAATTGGGGAAACTGTAACAGGCAAAAAGGGGGAGATCATTCAAGGGGGGAGAAAGGCAAAGGGGCATCAAGAGAGGCAATAGGGGGCATCACCAAGAGCGGGTGAAAGAGGCAGATGGGGGTCAAGAGGGAGAGGCAACAGGGAGAAAAAAGAGGCAAAAGGAGGAAGGATCCGGAGGCAAAAGGAGGAGGGGGGGATCAGGAGGGGGAGAAAGAGGCAAAGGGTGGGATCAAGAGTCAAGAAGGGGAGAAAGAGGCAAAAGTAAGGGGGGATAAGGAGTCAATGAGGGTCCAGGGAGGGGAAGAAAAAAGCAAAGGGGGGATCAAGAGAGGGGAAAATGGGGGAGAGGAGGAAAAAGGCAAAAGGAGGGGGATCAAGAGGGGGAGAAAGAGGCAAATGGGGGGAATCAGGAAGGGGAGAGTGCGAGGCAAGAGGGGGAGAAAGAGGCAAAAGGGGTGAATCAAGAGTCAAGAGGTGGTGTGTGTATATAACTCTTTATTGCTCTGGTGTTGGTATATAAGTTTCAGAAGGACTTAAGCACTCTCAGGACTTCATTGAAGATAGAATGTGAAATAAAACTGATTTTATTTGATCAGCATTTCGGCTGTATCTTGTCAACCTTCCTCATCCTGAGGAAAATTGACAAGAAGATACATTTTAAACATTGATCAAATAAAATCAGTTTTATTTCACATTCTTCAATGAAGTCTTGAGAGTGCTTATGTCCTTCTGAAACTTGAATACTTTTTGCAAATTTCATCAGCACCCAGGCAATTGTCAAACAGTAAGCGAGAGTGCTTCCTTGAAACTCAGATCTCAAAGATATATATAATATATATTATTGCTCTGAGGGTGGCATATGACTCTGTATTGTCTTATGGTGACATCTAACTGTATTGCTCTGGTGGTGGCGGCATCTTTTTATTGTTCTGGTGGAGACATAAATCTTTATTGCTCTGGTGGTAGCATATAACTGTATTGCTCTGGTGGTGGCATTCAAATGTGTTTTAAAATGCATGTTTTCCCCTTTATGAACAAGAAAAAATGGCATTATGCTATAGGGCTGGTATAATGACGCAGTGCTATGGGGCTGGTATAATGACGCAGTGCTATGGGGCTGGTAAGAAATTTTTTCCAGGGCTGGTTTTTATTCCCAGTCCGGCCCTGCAGGGACACACTAATTAAGACAGATGTAGAGAGTTCCCAGGTAGGTTGGCTAACCCTTTGAGTGCCAGAGAGGTATCCAATGCATTGCAACACAATGCGATGGATACCTCTCTGGCACTCAGAGTTAAAGGAACCTTAACTCTTCAGAATAACACCCAGGACTGTAATATGTGCAAACAATTTTAACGGGCACTATGAATCTGTTCTGTTTGAATTGAGTCCCCCAAATCAATCTTAAATAAGTACCAGATATCATGTCAGACAGACATGATTTAGCGCTTTGAACCCCTTAACAACCCATGACGGTCCTGGACGATCATGGAATTCCAGGCTCCCTGAACAAAGCGGATGCAAAAAAAAAAAAAAAAAGGTCCGTGGTCATTAAGTGACAGCCGCATGTGCGATTGGCTGTCCTTAAGGAGTTAAAGCCCTGGGTCTTGCTAACAGATTGGAGCAAGTAATGGTGCTAATGTACCTACTACAAATGTTGTTATTGGGCTACTCAGTGCATTAATAATGCATTTGGTTGGCCCAAGCCCCAGGTATTTTGGGAACTTGACAACTCCCTTGTCCAGTACAAATTGAATTTTTCTTTTTGTAGACCAGTTACAAACAGAATTGATTTCTGTCCAGAATAAGCATGCATGGGGACCTTGAGGTACACAGCCCCTGGAGTAACAACTGGGGCTTAAGGAGGGAGTGTCCAAATTATGCAATTTGCATTATATGTGTGGGGTTTAATGGGAGTGGGTGGGATAAGGAAAAGGCAGGGTTTGTCCTGAAAAGAGTCGTTGAGTGAGTGCAATGGGTGGAGGAGTGTGGGGGATTGCTAAGGAACTCTGTTACCTATCGAATCACCTCCTGCCGGGACGACCCAGCATTTAGCTCCAAATACCAGAGTCTCTGGGATAGATACGGAAAGTTACCAGGTATGAGAATAAGATAAGTGGGGATTTATTATGTGGAAGAGCTAAAGTTCCTTCAACTAAAACCTAATGGAGCATTAGCACCTCCTAAACGATCACTGTGACTCAATTCTGCCTTGAATGGTTCTCCAGAATTGATCTTTATCTCATACTGGATTTCCTGCCTGTGGAGGCAGACTTGATTATTTATTTGGTGCAGTACTCCAGGATCTCAATTGCCTCCAACTGTAGGCTTCATAAGAAGGTTAAAGTGGGAGGATATTGGGGTACTTGAGTTCTGCAAAATGAATCCTGTCTACCTCTATGGATATGATATCCAGTACTAATAAAATATTATAGGGAGGGACGAGACAGCGCAAATAACACCATCTAAGTGTAGTAATTAGTTTTCATAAACAATAAAAAGTAAAATTCCATATGGAATTATCCATTACTTTATTATTTCTTTTATCATTGCATAGGTATATGCTTGAGGTGACAACTATAGCCTCTAAGAACTCATTCATAGGAAGCTTATTGAAAGATTGTGTTCTTTTGTATAAAAAAAAAATGTATTTATAGTTTTAAGCGGAACTAACTGAAAAATATTATATGAACTACTATTTGTTTTATATGTATGCTTTTTTGTGTTTTTATTTGAATTCTGTCTTTTTATGTTTTTAATGGTTCCATATTTTACTTTTTATTATTTATTAAAACTAATTACTACACTTAGATGGTATTATTATCTCTCCCCATCCCATCTTTTTTTACATGACAAATCATCTCTTGGAGTATTAGAAGAATCTCCAGAAGGATATTGATACTCTAGAGAAAATTCAGAGAAGGGCTACTAAAATGGTGACTGGTCTACAGGAAAAGAACTATCAGGATAGACTAAAGGATCTGAACATGTATAGCTTGGAGGAGAGAAGAGAGAGAGGGGTTATGATAGAAACATTCAAATACATGAAGGGATTCAACAAAGTGCAGGATGGAAGTACATTTCATAGGAGTAAAAATGTTAGGACAAAAGGACATAGTCTAAAACTAGAGGGACACAGGTTTAGATGTAACGTACGAAAGTTTTACTTCACTCAGAGGGTAGTAGATAAGTGGAATAACCTACTACCAGAAGTGGTAGAAGTTAATACAGTGACAGAATTTAAGCTTGTATGGGATAGGCATTAGGCTCTTCTGAACAGAAGACAAGACCAAAGACCAATAAGGTTTGAGGTTATTACAGTAGGAAAATGGGCAGACTAGATTCTTATCTGCCGTCAAATTCTAGGTTTCTATGAATATTTGAGACAAGCTGCAAAAAAAAGCGTGTGTGCCTAAAATAAACTTTGCAGGGAAAGAATAGTAAAGTGACTGTATAGAAACTGTGTGCTCCATTTTACACATAGTGCACTTGGTTTGTAGGATGCACCCCTTTTTCCTTAGGTGAGATATAGTAGTCTAACACTATGTCATTTGTTGTTTTCTAATAAAATATTAATTTTGGACAACCAATTCATACTTTAGTGGTCTTTGCTATTTTCTGTCTAAATCAGTGTTTCTCAACTCCAGTCCTCAGGACCTACTAACAGGCCAGGATGATTTACTTGTTAGAGCACAGGTGAGTTAATCAATGTGAATGAGCCTCTGATCACCACACTTATGCTCTAGCAGAGAAATCCCTAAGTCCTGGCCTGTTAGTGGGTCCTGAGGACAGGAGTTGAGAACCACTGGTCTAGATTAACCCTTTTACATGCAGCACATTGCAGAGTATGTCATTTTTTGCAGTGAAATGTAAAGCAGGTTTTGGACTAGCGATAGATTGGATAGAATTAGTGAATATAAACTGCCATTTTGTACACTCTAAAGGTGCAGTTCAAAAAGCCAAAGACATTCAGTTCTGCAACAAATTAGCTGCACCATATGTGAGATATGAACATTCCCCATTGATTTAAATAGGGCTTTTAACCTCTGAATGATAGAGAGGTCTCCCAAAAATGGCAAAGCAATTCAAAGATTTAAAGTAACCCATCAGTGAAATTTCTATTCCACCTACGGTGTAGTTGTCTTGCTCCTGAATTTCTTAATGTACTGGAGACCTCTAGCATTCAATATGTTAACTTTTTGATTGCCAGAGGGGCGCATAATGCATTACAAAGCAATGCTTTGCGCACAGCTCTGGCACTCAAACGGTTAAACGCCTCCATTAAATCACTGTGAATTTTGATTTTCCTCCTATGGTGCAGAATTGCACCTCTTTAGCTTCTAATGGGAACTTTTTATTTGTATGATTTGGTGCAGTTGGTTTGCTTCAAGCTTGCACCTTTATGTGTTTCCACCCCCCCAAGACATTACTGATATATTGAGAATAACTGGAGTAATTTTGGGGCAAATCAACTGAACCCTAGTGGGGGAGGGAACATAAACTGGCCTTTAAACTCCTTGATTGGTAAATAAATCTCCAACGCAGGGTTTGAATGTGCCATTTAAATAATTAGTAATTTTTATTTCCCTATATGTACATGTTAAAAAGCAAATATATACTTAAAAAATACACATGCTGAGAATGTCAGTAATATAAAATGTATGCTTGCAATTGTTCTTGGTCTGGCTGATAAGATGGGGGAACTGGAACAGATTCCAGTGAATAATCAGAATGAATTTATAGGTATTACTGACACCTGTTTGGATGATACACGTGGCTAGACAGCCTGTCTAGAGGGATATTCACTTTTGTACAAGGATATGGTTAATAAAAGAGGTAGTAGTATGCTTGTAATTAAAGCAAACCTTAAAACGTCCTATAAGGAAAGTTTATTAATGAAGGATTCAGTGAGAATGTAGAAGCCCTGTGGGTTGACGTATACAAAGGGGGCATACATAATAAAAATATTAATGGGAATTTGCAACAAGCCATTTCAAAGTGGGGAATTTGAAGAACCCAACTGCTACTGTTAATGGAAAAGGCTTCTCTGTTAGCAAATGTTGTCCTAATCAGATATGTTAACTACTTTGGAATTGACCAGAGAAATGGGACTTCCAGCACAACAAAGGGAACTCATTTTCTAAGTATATTTATTGACAAAATCATGTTCCAACTTGTATAGAGGCCAGCTAGAAATTAGGTCTTACTGGATCTGGTGATCTCAAACATGACAGAAATTGTAAACAATATACAGTTAAGGCAACATTTGGGCAGCAGTGACCACAGTATGTATCCTTTGAAATTTATTAGCAGATACCCAAAAGCAAGTGTTTAACCATAACATTCAAATTACAAAGGCTAAATTTATAATGCTAAAAGCAGCACTGGAAGGAATTCAATGGGATGTAATATTCAAAAATATAAAAGCACAAAAAAGATGGATTTTGATCAAAATTATTTTGGATAAATATGTGTGTCAATATAAATCATCGGGGGCTAAATATAACAAGGTACAAATTAAAACCAATGTGGCTTGGCAAAGAGATTTGCAGGGAAAAATACAAAAATGCAACAGAATGTTCAAACAAGCTATTAGGCTAGCTAAAAGGGAAAGCAAGACAAGAATTACAGAAGCAAGACAAATCCTACATGTCTATATATATATATATGTATATGGTAGAAAGATTAAAGGACAGTAAAGAGATATTTGCCTGTACAGTTTCCCTTTTCCTACTGTCAGCTGTTAAGCTGACAGCAGGAGATTTGAGTCTGCCAACTCTAGGAGGCTCTTCAGTAGTGATGAAATTGCATTATTTAAAAAGAACTACTTAAATGGAACGATCTACAAAGTGTGCTTGCAAACCAGGCACACTTTGTAGACCATTCCAGTGAAGTAATTCTTTTTAAATAACATGATTTCGGCTCTGCTGCAGAGCCGCTGCTGGTCCTCAGACCAGGATCTCCTGCTGTCAGCAAAGCGCTGACATCAGGGGAAGGAGAGGGAGAACTTTACAGGTGAATATCTCTCAAACCGTAAAGGTTTGAGAGATTGTATTTGTGCAACATCATTTATTTTTTTAATCTCTATAAAACAAGAATATTTTTTTATGGGACATTAGTGTCCCTAAGGTTTATATTGGCCCCCTTAAAACTGGGATGTGAATTAATTAGTGAGCATAAGGCAATGGCTGACATTTTAAACACATTCTTTCTTCTGTATATATAAAAGAATCAACAATGGCAGGCTTTTTGCAAACAGGGTGAATCACATAATTTCTTCATGTATTTGTCTTACTAAGTACACATTCCAAAAGAGTCTGGAAAATGTAATGGTGAATGTAGCACCTGAACATGATGGAATACACCCAAGGCCACTTATGATGTTTAGGCCAGTAATAACAAGACATTTAAACTTAATATTTATTGATTAGCTCTCATCAATCATAGTGCCCTGTGCCTGGAGGAAAACAATATATTATCATTAAAGGGATAGTAATACTTAAAATGTAAAAAAAATATATGTTGTAGGGTTTATCCCCCTGAGTAAAACAAGAGTACTCCCACTGCTGAAAGGAGTTTCATTCAAAAGTTATTAATTTTCAAAGTTGAATTTTTTAGGTGCAATATCACAGTGGCCTGAAATTGTACAGTGGTGCTGTTGCTACACCATCCTATGGAGATTTATGGTCCCGGGACCAGAGCTGTCCTTAGGATCGTGTAGCAACAGCGCCACTGTACAATTTCAGGCCACTTTGATATATTGCACCTAAAAAATTCAACTTTGAAAACTAATAACTTTTGAATAAAACACCTCTCAGCAGTGGGAGTACTCTTGTTTTACTCAGGGGGATAAACACTACAACATATTTTTTTTACATTTCAAGTATTACTATCCCTTTAATAAGAAAGAAGGCAAGATATGCACAGGAAAAATATAGATTTTTGAGTTTGACTTCCGTAGGGGGTAAGATATTTGAAGAATTACTAACTGATAGTGTTCAGTACTATTTGATGACCAACGACTTGATTAGTAGGAGTCAGAAAGGTTTTATCATGAATATAAAGGGTAAGCAGTATCTTGGACAAGGGTACTGGCTTTGTTGTAGTAAACTTGGAGTTTGTAAAATCCTTTGATACTGTGCCTCACAACATGTTACAGCATAAATGAAAAGGCTTTTGCTTGGGATGCGAGAACTGTTTAAAATATGCAGAGGTTTTTTTTTTGTTTTGTTTTGTTTTTGGCTTTTAAACTCCCTTGGCGACGAGGACTTTTTTTTTTTTTTTTACACTAGGGGACGAGTAATGTTGGACTTTTTATTATGCCGTTGTTCAACAACATTATTCCTCTAATTCATTTAGTATACCCACACAAATGAGATACCATTTTAAGTATAAGTAGGGGTTTCTTTTTATACCATATGTAAATGGATAACCCAACAGTTAATTTGATAGTTTAAAAAAAAAACTGCAAAAATGAAAAATACACACACTTTTTATAGGATTTCCTTTGATAATTTGTGCTCAGTTAGTTCATTTTTAACAGGAACAGATAAAAAGTGTGAGTGATCATTTGTACCTTCCAAATGTCTCTTTTTAGGTGGTTACTGAGATGAAAATTCCTATGTGCCTCTTCCCCTTTCTGGTGTCCCTTTTTTAGGAGTTCGTACTGTATGGTGTATATATAAGTTTATCACATTGCTTCACAGAAATAAAACTCACATTGTTTGTTTAAACTTTAGTTCATGTGTTTATAAATTAGACTATGTAAATAAAAATCTTTGGTCTTACTCTAAATCGTTTCAGTAACAAAAAGAGATGCCAATAGGTCATCAAGTGACTAAACCTGCTCTACCCCTAGTCCAGACCCAGCACAACCAGTTAAAATAAAAGTGCCCCCCTCATCGGCTATTTTATATGTTTGGGACTGTGTTCTCTGCTGTTCTATCTTCCTCATGATCACAGTGAGGAAGAGAGAGGCAAAGAGCACTGATAAAGGCCATGTATACTTACATTGCATTTGTGATGTGGCTCCACTGACACGTGATCGCAGCAGCAGCCATCACATGTGCGGAGCCCTGGGACAAGGCTGAAATTGACTGTTCCGGTCCTGTAGCTCTCAGTTACAACCATCCTACAATTATCACAGCATACCTGATGTGTGCTGCTATCCTTAACTCTTGACATGCCAGGGCCATCCTTTACGGACAAATTCCTGTGACGTCCTGGAACATCACCTGGCTTTAACAGGTTAAATAGAACTTTTTTCAAAGTTAGTCTGAAGTTGTAAGTGGAAGGTCCCAAGTTCAGTCCTGGCCCCGATTTGTTTACTAATGATCTTTAATAGGCATTGAAAGTAGTGTCTCAGTCTCCCTCTGGATCCACAACGGTGATATGGCAAGGGCTGAACTTGATGGGAACATGTCTTCTATCAGTCTTTTCAGCTATGGTACTATGTTATGGAGAAGCTGGTTTGCTCCAGAATTGGACATCTCTCTTCCTTCATAAGGCCTCTAGACCTTGGTATATTCTAGTGGCCTCCAGCAACAAGTTTAAAGGAATGATGCTGGGTATGCAACCTTCATTAGCTTTCTCAGTCCACAAATCATCCTTCTACTACCTTCATACACCCTCTTCACCCTTCAGGTGCTAGAGAGGTGCGTAGTGCATTGATGTTAACCCTTTCAGTGCCAGAAAGGGTTCACTATCTCTGACTTATGAGTTTTCAATGCATTGCTATACAATGCTTTGCAAACTCTCTGGCAATGAAGGGTTTGATGGTGTAATTCTCATTGATTTTTAAATGGGGCTTTTAACCAGTGAATTTAGAAGATTGTTTCTAGCATCACAGCAGTTAAAAGCCCTGTTTAACCCTTTGCGTACCAGAGAGGTGTCCAGCTCATTATTTTGCAATGCATTGGGCACCCCTTTGGCAGTCAAAGGTTTAAATCGGTGGGAATTTGTATTCATTATTGTATACTGCAGTTAGTTTGCCCCAGAGCTCCTTCACTTTCTTTGTGCATATGGTTCTTATTATCTTACATTAACCCTTAAACCACAACTCTGCTACCCTTGTGGGTGGATATGCTTATTGTGTGTACCGCTGATGGATATGTTCTTGCTTTATAAATAAAAGATAATAACTGAACAGCAAGTGTTGTTCATTGCTGCACTGTCCCAGGTGGGAACTAGTTTCTACACAGGAATGACAAGCCAGCTTCCCCTTATATTGTGTAATAATTCACATTTGGTTTAGAGATTTGCTGTTTCCCAATTAGCGGTTGACATTTCAGTGACATTAATTTAGACACCCTGAATGGAGGGGCTGCGAGTTTATGAGATTAAACACAGGGTTGAAAAATGTGTGCACAAGGTCTAATGGAAAATTAGTTTGTGTATCTGAATTTGTTATATTATGCAATGCAAAGAAATATATAAATATTTACCATATCTACATGAGTGCACATGGAACGTGATCAGACATTTCGTATTAAACTGTCTCCAAACAAGGCAGACAGGGTACGCTGCTATATATAGTAGTTATATTTCTTTTGAAAGCACAGTTACATTTTGCAATTCAGATAGGTAAGTCTGAATGCAAACGTTATCATGGACTGTGTTCAGTAAGCCAGTGGTTCTCAAACCATTCTCTGGGACCACTAAAAGCCATGTATGTAATGTTTCCCAGCTTCACCACAGCTGAGTTTATATTACTTCTCAGAAGTACCCAATTCAAAAGTTATCCTTAATCTTCGGAGACCATAAGCCAGGAATCAGCGCAGACATCTTGTCTTCGCTCCTGCGCCGTCAGTCCTGGTCTCCTGTAAGAATCATTGCAGTGTGCCACAACATGTCCAGAAGGGACTGACTGAGTAGCCGCGCAGATGGCACTAACTTTGCTGTCAGTCTCCGAAGATTAAGGATAACTTTTGAATTGGGTACTTTTGAGATGTAATATAACTATTCTGAAGCTAGTAGCCATATACTTAATTATTGTAGGTTGACTTTATACAACGTGAAAGTTCTGCTTTAATAGTTTATAGTCCTCAATTAACAAAATGCATAGTAAGTGAAAAGAAGAAAAATCTAAATCAAATCAATATTTGATGTGACCATCCTTTGCCGTCAAAACAGCATCAGTTCTCTAGGTACACTTGCACACAGTTTTTTGGCCCCTTAAGGACCGTTCGCGAGCACACACAGCCAGCACTTAAGGACCACAGACCCTTTTTTTTTATTTCCAGATCCGGATCAGGGCTCCCCGAATGGGGTGCAGCCACGAGGGGAGCCCTGAAATCCATGGCGGTTCTGGCAGGTCATAGGTCCTTATGGCTCACCAACCCATGGCATGCCAGGACCGTCATGGGTCCTTAAGGGGTTAAGGAACTTGGCATGTAGGTTGTTCCAAACATTTTGGTGAACCAACCACAGTTCCTTTGTGGATTTATGCAGCCTCAGTTGCTTCTCTCTCTTCATGTAATCCCTGACAGACTCCATGATGCTGAGATCAGGGCCATACCTTCACTTCTAGGACTCCTTGTTCTTTATGCTGAAGATAGTTCTTAATAACTGTGGCTGTATTTTCAGGGTTGTTGTCATGCTGCAGAATAAATTTGGGGACAATCAGATGCCTCCCTGATGGTATTGCATGATGGATAAATACCTGCCTGTACTTCTCAGCATTGAGGAGACCATTAATTCTGACAAATCCCTAAATCCATTTGCCCCACACTTTCAAGGAACCTCCATTATGCTTCACTGTTGCTTGCAGACAATCATTCTTGTACCGCTCTGCAGCCTTCTGCTACAGCCAAATATTTCACATTTTGACTCAACAGTTCAGAACACCTGCTGCCATTTTTCTGCACCCCATTTCCTGTTTTTTTGTGCATAGTTGAGTCACTTGGTCTTGCTTCCACGTTGGAGGTATGCTTTTTTTGGCCACAAGTCTTCCATGAAGACCGCTTCTGACTAGACTTTTCTGGACAATAGATGGTTATATCAACATCCCACTGTTTTCTGCCAGTTCTGAGCTGATGGCACTGCTGGACATCTTCTGATTGTGAAGGGAAGTAAGCACAGTGTGCCTTTCAGCTGCTGTACTTTTATCTTCTGCATCTACAGTCCTTAACTTTGCCCATTTCTTTGTTCTTCTTCAAAAGAGCTTGAATAGCACATCTAGAAACCCCTGTATGCCTTTATATTTCTGCCTCTGAGAGACCTGGCTGATGCAGTATAACCAACTAGTGTCTTGTTGCTGTGCTCAGTCTTGCCATGGTGTATGACTTTTGACATTAGACTGTCTTCAGCAACCTCATATTGTTAGATGAGTTTAATGGTTTGTTTCAGTTAATGATTGTGTTTCAACCTACTTATTATATTGATGATCATTAGCACCTGTTTGGTATAATTGTTTAATCATACACCTGACTATTTGCCTACAAAATCCCTGACTTTATGCAAGTGTACCTAGAAGAACTGATGCTATTTTTAAAGCAATGGATGGTCACACTAAATACTGATTTGATTTAGATTATTCTTCAGTTCACTCACTATTAATTTTGTTTATTGATAAAAATTAACCATTAACATGTCTAAAACCATTCTTACTTTACAACATTTTTTTCACACCTGCCTACAACTTTTGCACATTACTATATATGTATATGTGTGTGTGTGTATATATGTATAAATATAGGTGAGTGCTAAAATATGAATAATTGAACAATAAATATAAGACGCAAAATAACCCAGTGTTCAGTAAGAACAGTATTGCAATACTCGTAATATGTTTGAATCTCACTGTTGAGCGAAATACGAATAATTAAGCAATAAATATAAGATGAAAGAAAATAACTCCTTGTTCGATAAGAACAGTAGTGCAATATTGCTGATATGTTTAGTACTCACAATTTAACGAACAGACATTCACAGATAGAAAGGTTCTGCACTATTCACTCCCAGTAGTATAAATTCAAAAGCATACATGTGAAAAAGAATGAAAAGCAATACATAGAGTAATATTTTTATATTTGACAGTGTGGATGCTCAAACAGTAGTGGTTACTATATAGTACCAATCAAAACATATTATTCTATTTGTCTTGATCAAGAGCAAAACTTACTAGTAGTATTATTTTGTTTACTACACTGTCTCTGGATTTAAAGATGAACATTCACATAAAAAAAACTTTTGTGTAGTGGCTTCAATCATTACAACAAGATTAGCAGTGTTTTTTATTTTACTTACCTACTATGGAAGAGCTGAAGAGGTAAAATTGGGCACTTCTGCTTTCTGCAGCACCCTGTATGTGCGGCACAATGCCGCAGGACTTCCCACCTCCCTCCCAGCTGCCCCAGGGAGTGCGTTCCTCAGTAACGTGGAAAATGGAGCTTGCTGTAACGATAGCCCACATAAATGCCACCTTGAAGGGAAATGTGAACACGCTCCCTAGGGTAGTTGGGAGGGAGGTGGGAAGTCCTGCAGCATTGTGCCACACATACAGGGTGCTGCAGAAAATGGAAGTGCCCAAAAGGGAATGTTCCCCTTTAATAATCGTGCTTAGAAATAAAACTCACATGTTTTAAAGTCCACTTGGCTGGTAATTGATAGACAAGCTTCAATTGCTTGTGGGGTTATTATTGGAGCTGCTCTCACTCCACTACACCAGGTGACTATAACCTTCTATAGATATATCATAAAGATGGTAATAAACAATATAATTGTACTCACAGTTGGCATCAGGCCTGGGTTAGTCGAAAACTATCCCAGGACTTCAGAAAGGCCTCACTTGGTCATCCCGGTTCCTGTAATACAAATGATCAGCTCTTTGTATTTGTATTAAGGAGTATCCTTTGTGTAACGTACACACTCCAAAAAAATAAAAAAAGGTGAAAAATGCTAAAATAACGGTAATATATATTAAAAAGTCCACTGTATGGACATCTTCAAATAAAGAATAATAGCTCAAAATGTTTAATAACATACAAAGTTCATCAGGAGCTTGAAAAGTATATTCAAAAAGCTCTATAAATTGCTCTATTTAAACAATCAGATATGATGTGTAACAATTTATTAAGTGGATACTTTTAAAGGTAATGTGTGCTGTTGGCTCTATGGATTTAAGACTTGGTACATACATTAGGGGAATACTGTGATCTTGAATATAGTGCATATATATAGTAGAATACTAGCATTCATAGCTCTAGTGTACAAAATCGAAAGCTCAATACAGTCCCCAATGAAATGGACTTGCATGTATGATTCAAATTCCAGACAAGAACAATGAATATATGAATCTCATATCACATGTCCAAATTGCCATTATTGAAAAAAAAACAAAACAAAAAAATAATTAAATATATATAATATTCCCTGGAGGAGGATAGCTGAATCATGCATGTCCAAATTATAGCAAAAGGGGATGGATGTGTGTGTGTGTGTGTGTGTATACTAACTTAACATATTGTGTGTTTATATATATATATATATATATATATATATATATATATATATATATATATATATATATATATATATTATATATATATATATATATATATATAAAACACACAATATTTTAAGTTAGTATGTATGGAAGATTGGTTATGATTTATAGAATCGAAGGTGTACAGTACAAACCCCACTGGAGCAAGCTTACATACATTGTTCTACTTTTAAATATAAACTATATATATATATATATATATATATATATATATATATAAAATATATAGTTTTACGTATACTTACCTTGCCAATATGAAAAAAGCAAATTGATGGCAAAAGATGGCAGTGCAAGGGAATGTACACAAACTCAAGTCACAAACTCGTCTGTTGTGTTCAAAAAAGAGATCATTGACGGATGGGATCTGTTTTGAAAAGGTGGTCCCAGAGTTTTGGTTGAAAGGAACCCTGAATATTGAAAAATTAGTATAATCAAAAGAAAGAAATCTGATTAATTTGTATAATAATTTATGCAGAATAGTTATTAAGAGACCTGAAGGTCTTTAAAAACCAAAACGAAAGCTGAAATCAAGAGCACAATGTAGGAGGGAGACAACTAAACTGAAATACATGTAAGGGTTCTGTTTATCTGGAGATAATTATATATTTTAAATCAAATATGATTTAAAAGTTCTCATTAAGTTCTTCTGGTTGTAGGGTGCACAAAGTAAAAAAATCCAAAAACGCTCTCTATTCAGGATTCTTGTATATTTGGTATAATTATCCTGGCCCTCTATTTTTTCACAATGGGCTATTTTTATACCTCTAGAGTCTGAATTATGGTCATTGGCGCAGTGTTTTTATAAACCATGTAGCAGAAATGTATTTTTAATATTTCTAAGATGCTGTTGAAGCGGGTCCTGAGATGCTGTAATCCACAATGACAAGTTATAAGATAAATCACAAATCTTGACTCACGTGTCCTAAAGTTTCCAGTTGGGTACGTTTTGCCTGTAACTGTTTCTTTAAAGGAATTCCTTCTGTTAGAGATGTAATTACATGTGTAACATCTAGATTTGTTACATTCCAGTACGGCTCTTCTTTTCACTTTTTACATGTTACTATAAAGCAGGCATGACCAAACCTATCATTGGGAGCCACACTTGGAGTTGAGCACATTTGAATTGATCAGAGTCTCAGCCATTCAGTTCTTGTCTGTGTTCTCTCAGGGAAACCATTCAGGGTAAGTTGCAACCTCAGCAGTATGGTAAACGGAGCTTGCTGTAAAGTTAGCTCACAAAAATACAGCGTGGACTCTCTCCTGGGGCAGCTGGAAGGGAGGTGGGAAGTCCTGCGGCTTCGTGCTGCACATACAGGGTGCCGCAGAATATGGAAGTGGCACATTTTCAGGCTTAATATCTCCACTTGTAGGTAAGTGGGAAAAAAAACAGTGCTAATCTTATATTAATGATTCAAACCCATGCTCAGATTTTTTTTGGATGGGAATGTTCCACTTTAATAGTACATGAGAGCAGATAAACATGTGAAACTTGGTCTTAAATAAGTTTCCTTTAACAATTTGAGTTTTATTGTGTGCAATGCATTGCAGAGGAATACCCACTAGAAATCAAAGTGCTAATTATTGAACATTATTGAATATTAATTCAAGCACACTGTAATGTGTTCTGTGTGTTGTGATGGTCTATATCCATTCTTGAGATGACTGGGAATTTCTGTATGCATTAGCAGATGTGCTTTCATTAGAGGGCTCAGCTGTTAATAATTATCTGATTATCTGGACAAGCTGTACAATATTTAGTTTTATGACCACTTCATTGGAACACTTACTTTTTACATGGATGTATGAGTTTTACTAGGGAGAACTAGAGTTATTTTCAGAACAGTTTTAACCCTTTAGAGAGAGTTGTGCAAAGAATTTAGATTATGCCCCCATATTTAGGCTATGTCTCAAAACCTGCTGCTGCTTCCTTAACACCTTAGGGACCGATAACATGCCAGATCCGTCACTACTGGATTTGCCCTAAGTACTGGTGACGGTCCATCCTGGCACATCATGGATTTCTAGAATGCCATCACAGAATACATTTCAACAAAAAAAATGCATTGTGTTCCTTAACGGCTGCCCCCTGCTGGATCAGACAGTTGTTAAGCAGGTTAAAATATGGCCAAAATACAGCCTCTCCTCTGTAGTTCAACTACCAAAACTCTCGCTCAGGCCCTTTCTCTCTCTAGACTAGCTTATTGTAGCATTTTACTCTCTGGTCTTCCGTAGGGATAGGCAAAAATATTCGCCTCAAACCGAAATTGGTGAATAATGGCACTTTCCCCTTGGCGAATAATTTCTCTCGAAAAGTGCCATTTTTCCTCTTTTTTTTTTTTGTCTAGCTCATTCCATTGAAATCAATGAGAATATGGAATTTACACACACCACATAACAAATATTATTTTATTTCCCAAAGGCATTTTTTTTTTTTTTTTGTTGAACTATGTTTTTTTTAAAGCACAAGCACTGAGGAAAAAAATGGCCCTACTGGCCTAGTGCCTGCAGGTCATGTTGTGTTGGCCAGAGTCCATAATTGCGAAATTTGCAACTGCCATTCTTGCTGCTGCTGCTGAGTTGTTTAAGCAGCAGGATTATTAGTCAGCTGAAAGGGAATGGGATCAGTGACAGCAGTAAAATGAGTGATGGATGATGAAGGTTCCACTTGCCATGACTAGCTCCAGAGATGCGTCTGAGGCAGTATCAGCACCATAATTAGCCTCCACCACTTCAGGTATATGTGGAGAAAAGAAGAAGTTGGCCAATAATTTTTCTCCACCTGCAACTACTCCAAAATCATGGGTGTGTTTTTATTAGGATAGAAATGTTTCCTTGCATGCAGGAACTGTGCCTCTCATCAGGAACTGCAGTTTGTGTGGTAAATAACACCTGGTGGCACAACTGTATCCAAACACCATGACACCAAAACCTAAATACTGCAGCTGTCACTATACTCCTATACTTGTGGCATCAAGAGTGATATGCAGAGTATATGGGTAGCAATGCTGGGGCAAACCAACTGCTCCATAAGGAACAAATATTCCCAATGTTATGATTTACCCATGATTCTGATGGTTTTCCACAGGAGTGGCCATCTTTTGCTATTACTTCAATTATGCTTAAATGTGTATATTTTAAGATTTATAAGCTTATAAAATCCCCCCTCCTCTTTTACTCTAGCTGACAGATTGATATTCTGGTCATCTGACCGAACAGCTCTTCAGCAGAGCCAAAATAGCATTATCTACAAAGAAATACATCAGAGAGGTCTACAAAGTGTACATGCCTCCCAGGCACACTTTGCAGTCTATTATAATGAAGTATTTATTTGTAGATAACTCTATTTTGGCTCTGCTGAAGAGCTGTCCGGTCGCACGACCAGAATCTCGATCTGTCAGCTAGAGCTCTGACGTGAGTAAAAGGGAAAACGTTGAAAGTCTAAGTGAATTCATGGGAAATCTTCACTCAACCAGCTCGCTATCTCCATGTCCACTGCTTTTTTCCTGATGAAGGCGGAAGTATCCTCTGAAACATGTTGGAAGTCTAAGTGAATTCATATCCAACATAACTTCGGCACAGTGTTAAAGTTAAGACGGTATTACCAGTCAGACTGTCGGCTTGGACAACAGCGGAAGGTCTGGAGATCAGGAGCTTGTGGTTACAAGGTTGTTTGAATGAGAGACATTTCCCATGGAGGACTGAATCCCCAAGTTTATGGGCATTATACATTGCTACAATCAAGTTAGCTGGCTTTTGGCTAGAAATCAGCACTAGACTTGTTTTGTGAATTACTTTAAAGGAGTACTAACATGCCCTAATAATGATCCACACACACACACACACACTTTTTCCTGATTATGGACAGAAATCCTAATGGCTTCTATAAATTTTGCTATTGTGTTAGCTCAAGAGGTAACCTAATCCTTGAGTCCTGGATGAAGATGCACTAAGGGTCAGTAAGGGGCTGGGATGGCTATATGTGGTATATCTGTGTCAATGGAATATCAACAGTATGCACTAAGATGTCTCCCTCATCATATCCCTGTAAATCTGCCACCAGTCCACTGACACTACCATAAATTTGCATGTTTTAATGAGTCATTGTCATATTAATGTGGGTGTGTTTATATATTATAATGTGGAACATGCAAAAAGCTCCAATAACTGCCTCTGCTGATATTTGTATAGACCAGTGATGGTGAACCTTTTTGCAGCCAAGTGCCCAAATTCTGCCGGGCGACTAGGTTGAATACATCAAAGTGTCAGTGCAGCGAAGGTACCATGGAGACGCGATATAATTGTGTAAAAACATATATGAAAAGACAACATTACATAATTGAGTGGTCTTTATGTTATGAGACATATCTAAACTGTTTTTGCTACGAATAAAAAACACACAAAACAATTTTCTGAGCCGATTAATTTTTACTGAGACTAAAGCACAGTTATTGTATCAGCCAGCGTCATGGTAAATGGAGAGGTAAATGGAGAGTAACATTTGAATGTATGCAAAGAGCTAGTCAGAAACGCTCAACTAGGAACGAGCCTGTCCTCGAATTGATGAGGCTCTATAGGATAGGTATCTTACCCATGGTGCAATCTCTTTTAGCTCACTACTGCCTTTCACAGAGAAGAAATATCCTAGAGCACATCATACTGATCCTACCAAAAGGCAGTCCAGCCACGAAATGCAGGCAATTGCTCTCTGAACAAGAAAAGCAGCCAACCCCAGACGTACTTTTCGGCCTCGCTGGGTCTCGTCAGTGAGGTGCCGCTGATCTCTCTAGGCACTGTGAGCAAGGGGTCCACGTCTGGATTACCCGGTTACCCTTAGAGTGACTATTCCTAAGGATAATATGCATATGCAAAGAGCTAGTCAGAGACACTCAACTAGGAACGAGCCTGCCCTCTAATTGATGAGGCTCTGTAGGATAAGTATCCTACCCAGGGTGCAATCTCTTTTAGCTCACTAGTGCCTTAAACAGAGAGGAAATATCCTAAAGCACATCATACTGATCCTACCAAAAGGCAGTCCATCCACAAAGTGCCAGGCAATTCCCCTCTGATCAAGAAAAGCAGCCAACCCCAGACGTAAGTTTCGGCCTTGTTGGGCCTTGACAGTGAGGTGCAGCTGATCTCTCTAGGCACTGTGAGCAAGGGGTCCACGTCTGGATTACCCTGTTACCCTTAGGATGACTAGTCCCAAGGATAATTTGCATATGCAAAGAGCTAGTCAGAGATGCTCAATAGGATCAAGCCTGTCTTCGGAGTGATGAGGCTCTATAGGATAAGTATCCTAACCAGGGTGCAATCTCTCTTAGCTCACTAGTGCCTTTCACAGAGAGGAAATATCTGGGGTTGGCTGCTTCTCTTGTTCAGAGAGGAATTGCCTGGCACTTCCTGGCTGGACAGCCTCTTGGTAGGATCAGTATGATCTGCTTTAGGATATTTCCTCTCTGTGAAGGGCACTAGTGAGCTAAAAGAGATTGCACCCTGGGTAGGATTCTTATCCAGCAGAGCCTCATCACTTCGAGGGCAGGCTTGTTCCTAGTTGAGCGTCTCTGACTAGCTCTTTGCATATGCTAATTACCCTTGGGATTAGCCACCCTAAGGGTAACAGGGTAATCCAGACGTGGGCTCCTTGCTTACAGTGCCTAGAGAGATCAGCTGCACCTCACTAACGAAGCCCAACAATGCTGAAATGTACCTCTAGGGTTGGCTGCTTTTCTTGTTCAGAGAGCAATTTTCTGGCATTTCGTGGCTGGACTGCCTTTTGGTGCTTTTGTGCTTTAGGATATTTCCTCTATGTTAAAGGCACTAGTGAGCTAACTTCGAGGGCAGGCTCGTTCCTAGTTGAGAGTCTCTGACTAGCTCTTTGAACATTTGAATGTATTTCTGCAATGCTACCAAGTTAGAAATTGAATGTACAAGTTTAGTCATCCACTTTACACTATGCCAAAGTAACAAAATAATAGCTTTCTGCAAAGGCTATTCAGCCTTATCAGTACCCTACATGTAATGACATCAACATTAATACTGTAAACGTAAAGCAACATTTTTGGAAAGAAACTGGAGCAATATGAACAAATTGTGAGCAACATGAAACAATCCATTGCTATGGGGATTGTTTTTAATGTTGCACCATTCCCCAATAATGGTTCTAGTTTGGCCTTGATAAATACAGGAATGTAAATATGAGAAATACACAACTTTGGACAGAGGAGGCTTTCAGTTACAAAATCATTCCCTGCACCACCCCCATTTCCTCTTCATTGTGTTTTGCAAAGTGCTTGGTGCATGTTACATTCTCTCCCCCTTTCTTCACATACTTAATTCTTAGTGCATATGATGATGTGTGTTTATATTGCCATGGCGATGTGCTTGCCACACTTTGACCCTGGATGTCTTGTCAATGGTGACAGACAAGACAGTTGCTGGCAGTTTTTCCACTTGAAGCAGGTAGAGTTCCTGAATCTACTTCACCATTTAAGGCCCAGAGAGAGGTGTGAAACACATTGCTAAGCAATGCTTGGCACACCTTTCTGGCTCTTAAAATGTTAAACTCTGATCACTGCACATGGTCCCGTGGTCCTGCTTGTAGCTATCATGTCCACAGGAATAGACATGCCATCTAGGACTGACTGAAGGTGTTATCTATTGAATCAATACACAAGGGCAAAACTCATAGCGGCCATTAGTATTTTCTGGCCGTAGTAAGTTAATTGGAGGGTTATTATTATGACTTCCAGCTCTCATAGTGTCTGCACAGTTTCAGATATATATCTTCCTGTCTATAAGCTTATCCCATCTACTGGCATCTGACAGCAGAGTCAAATTTCATCCCCATTACCGGCATCAGATACATTGTTACCACCTCTGCCCACTATATGTCTGTTATCTACTACTCATAGAGCAGACACCAGAGGTAATAATCCCTGAGTCGGGAGAGTGCCAGCATACATTTAATTTACTCTGCCCTCTATACATAATCTGAGTATCTATATCTTAAAGACGGAAAGAGACTTTTCTCTACAATACAGGTTACTGGTAACTATGGGTAGGTGATCAGCCCCTTTAAGTAGGCAGGAACAATTCTGAGAGGTGAATGCTGGGTGGAGCATACCTCCTTTTCTTAGCTAGCAGCTAGCCAATCCCCATCCAGTAAGATTTGTTCCTTGGTGAAGACACAAGGCAAGAGAATAGTTCTGCTATAGTTTTAGATTCTTTATTATTTTTTTTTTAGATATGGGATACCACCATTATGCGGATTACCATCATTCACAATTCCCATCACTCAAATGTGGATAGCTCAGTTTACCAGGTGCTTTTGTGGACCTAAGCCCTGGGGGGAAATCTTGGCTGCAAGTTCTTTCCCCAGGAGTTGCCCACTGAGGGTTCTTCTTGACATATGGTAATCTGAAAACAGAAGACCAGCTAAAAAGGTGAGCAACCCTTTGAGTGCTGAGGCCCACATGTCTGCACAGGGGTCTCCTTGGATTTCCTATTACATACTCATGCACTCATTGGGTTTATCTGTATGTCTGTTGGGGTTTGGAGCAAGTTTATGTGGTAACTTAACCCTTTGGTTACTGGTTGGCATCATATGGAGGGTTTTGGGCACTTTCCCTACTGGGATCTATGTTTATTGGGTATGCTGACTTGTTCTAGTGGGCTTTTTATGTTCCGACACCACTGCTCCATTCACTTTTATGGGAATTTACAGTTTGGGACATATCTCTGCAATGTAGCGAGGTCAGAGATGGCTCATTTTGTTGGTCTGCTCTTGCTCTGTTATCCGGTCAATGTTCTGGGCTTGTAGGGGGGCTCAGGGAGCTTCAGGCACTATTGGGGTACTTTTTTTGAGAAACTACAATTCCCATGAGTGCTTGCTTCGCCCGTTCGTTTCTGACTGGCTCCCTCCGCGGCACCCATTTTGTGCCTTCTCTGAATGAGTATCCTATGCAGGGCTTGGACTCTCCTTCTCCCCTCAGCAGCTTAACCCTTTGCCTGCCAGATAAGTCTACTTTAGCATTTTCTGAGATGAATAGTTAATCATACACACTGTGTTTTGACTGTTTTTGATACTTTGACTGTTTGACTCTGTGAGGAATGTCTATTCCATTAGACCTTGGGGCTAGACCTAAGACTAAGGACACTGGGGCATCTGTGCCCCCCATTACTGATTGCTCCTCATGTCACTTAGGGTTACCTAGAGAATACTCAGGTCATGTTTGCCCAGCATGCGCTGCTGCCCCTGAGTTCCCTGCAGGGACCTCCAGCCATGCACTAGAGCCAGTTTGATGGCAAGAGTTTAAGGATACTACCAGGGACCTCTAGTCTACCTTACAGCTCCTTCCATCCACTTTGCAGGAGGTCTTCCATTTGTGGCAGGCCCCCACCTCTATCAGGTCTTCCCTACCTAAACTGCTGGGCGTACCTGATGTGCCTGATTCCTCTTCAGAGGAATTATTGGTGGATTCTGATGATGAAGACTGTTCTGCTGTCCCTTCCTCTCAGTTTTTTTTGGATTCTTTGAGGCTGATCCTGTTCCCACAGCTGATGGCCTGATCAGGGCTGTGTTGAACACCCTGAACATTCCATTGGTACAAGAGGTTTCCTCTGACCCCTCTAATGTGTTTCAGGAGCCTGTCCGACCCCATACTTGTTTTCCACCTAACCCCACTCTTGATCGCTTGGTTTCTGAGTAGTGAAAGTTTCCAGACAGGAAGCCTTCTGTCTCTAGGAAATTTGCTAAGCTTTACGCATTCTCTGAAGTGGCCCTAGCTCAGTTGGTTCATCCTCCCAAGGTGGATGCCCCTGTTTCCTGGCTTTCTAAGTCCACTGCCTTGCATGTAGCTGATGTATCTGCTCTGAAAGAGTGGACTCACAAGAAGCTTGAGACCTCTCTCAAGGCCATTTTTGCGATGGCTGGCTCTGCCCTGCACCCCGCATTTGCTGCGGAATGGGCGAATAGGGCCGTGGTTGTTTGGACTGAACAACTCACCTTAGCTGTCCATTTGGGAGCTCCCACTCTTAGATGTTGCAGTTTCTCTCCTATGTCTCTGAGGCCCAGCATTATGTTTTGGTTGCCCTGTTACGAACTTAGGAAGAAACCTGTCCCCTTTCTGGTCACGGCTCATTCTACGAGGTCTATTGGGGCATCTTGGACCTACAAAACTTAGGCCTCAGCTGATAAGTTGTGCAGGGTGGCCAGTTGGTTGTCTCTGCATACCTTTTCAAAACACTACAGTGTGGATGTGATGGCATTGTCTGATGCCAGTTTTGGGAGGAAGATCCTGGAGGCTGTCTAGGATCTCCTTCTTCTCTTCAGTACTCGTTCACTTTTGAGCCCCATTAGCTCTAGTCCAGTGTGCTGTGTAATGTTCCTGGGGTCTGTTTTTATCCCTGTTCAGTGCCCGTTGACACTTTGTTGCTGTTGTTGGGCTCTTCATGATCTGTTCATTGGTGCTCTGGAGACTTTGGGGGCCTGCGCCTGGTCCTTGCCTTTCTTCCCGCCCTGGGAAACTTAATGGTTGGAGATCCCAAAGTTACCAGTAACCTGTATTGGAGGACAGAGAAAAGAGGATTTTAGTCTTACCTTTTAAATCCTTTTCTCTTAATCCATACAGGTTACTGGTCTCCCACCTGTCAAGGGACCATGCTTGGCTTTCCTGTGGCAGAACGTGGGAGTCCTTTCGGGTTCATGCTCACAGGAGTCTTCCTTTACCTTCTTACTACCTAGTCAATAGTTAGTTTTCAAATCTTACTGAATGGGGATTGGCTAGCTCCTAGCTAAGGAGAGGAGGTAGGCTCCATCCAGCATTCACTTCTCTGAATTGTTCCTGCCTACTTAAAGGGGCTGATTGCCTACCCAAGGTTACCTGTATGGACTAAGAGAAAAGGATTTAACAGATAAGACTAAAATCCTGTTATCTTGAAGTCTGGAGAGGATTGTTTGAAACACATCTACCTGTAAGAACATTCCAGGGATGAACACATTGGGATATACATCATACTAGTTTACACTAGTTACCATATTCTCTTCACAGTTGCAGTTTTATCTGCCTCATCAGGGATTTGGGAGATATTTTATGGCACTATGTATTTTTACACATGTTTTTTCTAGAGAGCAGTTATAGAGGGTACCCCAGTATTGATTGGACTTTTAGCAGTGGTATGTATTGTATTTTTATTTATTGCCTTGTATTGTTGCTATTATTATTTATTTTAGTCAATAAATATGTCGACATTTATATATATATTAGATAGGCACACTCCTATTTGCATATTTATATTCATCAGTTTGAGGGGTTATACTTATTATAGGTCAATTTAGGAGAGTAGCACAGCCTTTCTATTCCACCTTTATTGTCTCTTATTCTAGTACTTTTCATTATTTTTGTAGAGCGCTACTTCAATTTGTATTCACCTTTTTTATATATATTATTATGAGATGTTAGTCCTCCTTTCAATGGATAGTAATGTTTCACAAGAAAAGCAGCTACAATTAATCTTCATAGTATTATGAAAGTTATTTCAATACTGTCAGAGTTGTAGTTCAAGAGTAATTAAATAATCCCTCTCCCACCCCTTTTACTGATGTAACACGGCTCAGCTCAGAGCAGCAAGGAGGTGTTCAGGTGGATAGCAGAGAGAGACAATCTTCAATTAGCATAAGGGAAAAACCTGAAAGACCTGTCCTGGGAGGGCAGGGTTTTCATTGTTCTCACAGTAAGAAGATTATCCCTTGCTGTGAACTGTCTGGTCTTAATACCAGATTCCACATCTGAGGGGAGCTGACTTACACTAGGTAAAAGGGTCAGGAGGGGTAAACTTTATCATTCACTTACTCTTGAACCACAACTCTGACAGTACTGAAATAACACTCTTTATGGCTCAAGTACTATGAAGATTAATTGGAGCTGCTATTTTTGTGAAACATTACTATCACTTTAAACCCACAGGTCTTGTTACCAGCTTGGGGCACGTAACAGTATAGTTCTGGTGCAATTTGACTGTGCTATGCACAAATAAAGCAGTAGGTTAGTTTTGAGAAACTACAAACTTGTGTTCACAGTAGAAGTCAAAATGAATTGCATTATTTAACAGCAGATAATGTACGATAACATGAGTTGCTATTGTGGCAATTTTCTGTAAAACTGTACCATACATGCTTCAAAAAGCAAACAAATGTATAGTAAAGCTGGCCATATCTGTATGTCAGTATAATTAATGAAAGGACAACTGGGAAAAAGCACAGAGAACTAATGAATAAATCAGAGAATTAATATTTATTTGACAGTTTAATTGAAGATTGCCATTCTAGATTGTGAATGATTTATGATAACACATTGAAGATGATGTTTTAAGAAAACTGGAGAAACTTTAAGCAAAACGACACCAAAGAATACAAATAAACATTCCAGCTGGTTTAACTTAGACTTTTAACCCCTTGAATACTAGAGAAGTCTTCAGTGCATTGTGAAGTAATGTTTTGGAGAACTTTTGAGTACTCAAGGGGTTGAAAGCCCAATTTATATCAATATAAATATATATATTATATTTTATATCAATATTTTTTTTTTTTATTTCCTGTATTGTGCGGCTGGCTTGCTGCAAAATTCTTAGTACACCAACCTCATTATTGTCTTTATTTATTGAAATGCAATCTATTTATTGTATTTATGATGTGGATGGATGTTAATAAACAGGATCTGCTAGCAGGCACTGGCTACATTTTTGTAAAATGATTGCTTTTTATTGGAGATTGGTGACATTAAAGGGGTCTGGCCATATTTTTCTCTTAGGGCGAGATGTTCAGAAAGTGGTGGTAACTGAAATTGTCTGTAATCAGAACAAAAAGTTCTTACACCATGGTCCGTCAATTCTCAGACATATTTCCGTCATTTTTTGCATCAATTCGCCATCTCCGTCAAAGGGAAAAAGCTGTCTTAAAAGTGGGTGTGGCTTAGTCTTCCGTCATAATGTAAGGTATTTTCAGAAAAAAATATTCGTTTGGACGTCATTTTTTTGTATGATTAACGTCATTTTTTTCCCGACATAATAAAAATGGTCTAAACTTGGAGAAGAAAAATTTGTTTCAAAGAAAAAAAAATTTGTTTCAAAGACAAATTGAAAGACAATTTTTTAAATCTTCTTACCGTCATTATTAATTCTTTAGACAAATTTTCCAACGTGACGGATTTACTTATGAAAATATCATCCTTCTTTTACCACCAACTCACGATCCGACAAGTTTTTCATTATGAAGACTTTTTGAACATCTCCCCCTTAGTGTGGTCTTAGGAATCAATGCAAAGCCACCTTATATTGTTCAGTGCATCAGTGTTGCCATAAAATATCATGGTTTTTGATTACATTTACACTCAACACTCGCAGGACCTGTCACCTTTCCAAATTCTCCTCTCAGGAAAGATTTACTTGAACTCTTCCTCTCCAGTAATTTATTCCACCCCTCTGATAGAAACTAAAATGTTTTGGCAGCACAAAAAGGTGGAGAGAGAGGAAGAGGAGCCACAGTCTAAGGTGGCTGAATAATTAGTGTTCTCTCCAACACTTACTCAGCAGAAACCACATAACCATGCCACTTAAGCTCTCTTCCATGTCAGGATATAAAAGAAGTGAGAGATAATTTAATAAGGTAAGGGTACTTGCCTATCCAACTTGGGGCCTCTCTGAATCCAACTTCTCCTGGGAAATTGGCACTCATCCAGGTAGAACACAAGCCTTCCTCAACATATGGTGCATATTATTTTTCTTTAACTCTGAACCTGGATATTACAGTTAAAGAAACCTCTATTACCAAAATATCCTCTACCAAGGGGAGCTCAAACCTGTCCTCAACCCTCCTAGCAGTCCGGCAATAAAAAATATAGGATAAATAGACACTTAAGGTAAAAAGGAGCCAAAGGGGGAGGGTGAGTGGATCAAGGCCTATTTTCACAGGAGACGGTTGAATTAGGGGGAAAAGCTGCAGTCGTTCTGTAATTAAGCCATGGGTGCCATATATGCTCAAAAGTGCCAAGAGTGTTTGTGGAGATGGCATAACAGTGTTCCATAAGTAACCAGGAGGCAATCAAAGTAAACCATTCTGTAATGGTAGGAGGGGAAATCGATTTCCATTTAAGAGGGATCAGAGATTTAGCAAGACGTAGGAGAGAGTACAAAATGTGGCAGTTATCCTTAGATCAGGGTTGGTCATTATTGATGTCCAGGAGAAAAAGAAACATAAGAGGATCTAGTTTGAGATTAATATGAAGAGCTACATTAATGAGCTAGGAGACTTTGTTCCAAAAGGGAATAATAAGTGGACAGGTCCACCATAGATGAAAAAGCTGGTCAATGACTGAATGACATCTCCAAGAGGAGTTATCTAAGTGAGGAAAAGCTATAGAGAGGCTATATGGGGTCTTATACTACCGGAATATAATCTTGTAGTTTAGTTTGCGGAATTAACACCTCTAGGTAGGCGACAATTGAGTTTAAGAATTGTTTGCCATTGGTTAGAGGTGATTGGCACCAATAGATCCCTTTCCCAGAGTGTAAAAAAGTAGGGTTTGGTTGGAGGGGGAGAAGATAACATAAGATTGTAGAAGAAGGATAGAGGGAGATTGACAGTCAGTTGGCGCGTTATAATCTTTTTTTTTTTTTTTATTTCATTTGTCACCCAGTTTAGGAATTGTTGGGTAGGAATCCACAGTACTAGGTCAGAGGGTATAGATGGAGGATTTGTAGAGGTGGCTGAGGAACTTAGAAAAGATGATAAGTGTCCTAATGTATGTTTATCTCTAGCATAAGATTAGCAAATGATTGTGGGTGTAGGATGCCAGGAGGAAAGTCAGGATTATGGAATATTCTCTGGGAGAGAAGACAGTTTATGAAGATTGTTGCATTGTTTCCATATTTTAAGAATGTGAGTGAGTATCGAATGTTGTATGATAGGAGATCTAGTTTGATCTGAGGAAGTCCAGATATATTGCAGAAAATCTATATTGTGTAATAGCTGAGATAGAGAGTTTACCCAACGAATCTGCAGAGGGGAGGTAAAATCTAATTATTTAGCCAATGCCGCAGCACAATAATACAATCCCAGGCCACCAGATTTACAAGATCTAGAGAGGATATCTATTCATAATCTGAGGTGTTGGTTTTTCCAAACATATTTGGTGAAGAGTGAATTGAGGGTTGTAAAGAAATGTTAGGGAATACAGATTGACAAAGCGGTATGTGAAGCGAGGTAATATCAACATTTTAATAGCGTTAATTCTACCCGTCCAGGATACAAACAGAGGGAACCATTTAAGGAAGTCCATGGAAATGGAGGAAATCAATGGTACAAGATTGATGTCTGGGAGGGAGCGGAGATCTGGAGAAACATTAATCCCTAGGTATGTGATGTGGGAAATAGACCATTTAAATGCATAGAGAGAGTTAAGTTTGCGGTGTAAAGGTAAATTAATGTTAAGAATTTCAGATTTGTCAAAACTGATTTTTGCTTGGGAGTAAAAAGAGTATTCTTATAAAACTCGGAGTAGAGAAGGGATAGATTGTTCGGGACGACTGATGATATATAGAATATCGTCAGTATATGCTGATATTTTAAAAGAGCCAACAGCAACCTTTAATCCAACAATAGAAGGAGTATGTCTGACTAGGTTTAAGAAAGGTTCCAGGGAAAGGATGAAAAGTATGGGAGAAAGAGGGCATCCTTGTCTGGTCCCATTAGAGATGGGAAACAATTCAGAGAGAACCCCATTAACAGAAATTCTAGTGGAAGGGAAGGAATACGTTGTGTTTTTTACCCTACTATTTAGAGCTTCTATATAATATGTATACCCCAAGTCATACTATACTATGAGTGCCCCACACATGGTATAACTTCTTACCTTTTATGAACTGTTCTCTATAGGTCTGTAACAAGGTGCTTCTCCTTAGTACTGCACAATCAAAGTATTACTATTAAAGTTAAGCTCTCGTTATACAGGAGCCTTCCCAAATAAATTTTGTAGAAGTAGGCAAAAAATTCAGGTTAATCAGTTGGCCTTATGTATTTGCTCATTCTTCAGCTGCTTCTGATCAAAAATGCTGGCTGCTCACCCAAACAACTCCCCTCACTGAGCCAAGTACATGGAAAGAGAGAGAATCCACAATCCTTGAGGAAGCAATGTTTAGCTACGAAACGTGCAGCTGAACTTAAAGCAGAACTACCACCATAGGTAAAGTCGCCCTGTAATAATTAGGCAGGTGGTGAGTAGCTTAATAATAGTCATATTACCCCTCAGAACAACAAGATTCTATAGAAATCCTTAATTTTCCGAGCCCAGAAGCCAGGCATCAGCGAAGACATCTGTGCTGTCAGTCCCGGTCTCCCTTCAGAAGCATTGCACTGTCCCAAAAGGCACCGGAAGGGACTGACTGCGCAGGCGCACAGACTTCACTAACCTGGCCGTCAGTCTCGGAAGATTAAGGATTTCTGTAGAATCTTGTCATTCTGAGAGGTAATATAACTTATTAAGCTAATCGCCACCTGCCTAATTATTGCAGGTCGACTTTACCTATGGTGGTAGTTCCGCTTTAATAATTGTAACTTTTTTTAAACACGTGATAATTATAAGATTTTTTTGATGGGGATCCAGCTTGCCGCTTGAAGATTTTTGTCCTTGGATGAGAGTGATATTGTATCAATATAAGACCGAACAGAGACAGTAAGAATTTCTCTGTATTTTTGAATAGCTGTGTGTATATGTAGGTCAACTACACAGTCAATTGTCCATGTGAGTATTACTGTTTAATTTTACACCAATATTTAGTGTGATAAGGCACTATTGGTATCCCTGTTTCTTTCTTTCTGATGTGTAATTTACAGTTAAAATCAACATTACTGTTATGTCCAGCAAATGTTCTAGGGGGCAGTTCCTCAGCCAGCAGTAATAGTAATACTAAATCTTTAAAGAATACTGAAGACCGCAACAATTCATATTCTAGTGTTTTTTGCCATAGTAGACTCCTGTGTCTGCCAGTGAGAGTAACACCCATCTGGAAAGTATTGGTGAATGTCATGTAAATTCCCCCAAAGAGGAAGTGTAAAACCAAACTAAGGCTTCAAAAAGCCTAGAAGTATATGAAAATAGAGGGGAGGAAGCAGGCAATGTTTACTATAATGTCTGAACAAATAGATGCTTCAGTGTTATAGCGATAACTTGTAATAATTTTTATTGTCATACAATGCATGCTATGGTGATGTTTACATTTTTAAAAATGAGCTAGGACCTTATTTCAGGACAGACTGAGATTACAGCTCTGTACCGCAGCCTGTCAGACTTCATCTGTCAATCTTTGTCGCATTCCAGCCAACTTACATGGAGAAGTCCTCCGTAATCAGAGGAAGTTGGAACACGACAATACTTGTGGAGGGAACAGATGAAGGTTGACATGCTGTGGTATAGAGCTGTAACTGCAGTCTGTCCTGAATAAGGCCCCCGGCTCATTTTTAAAAATGTGAATTTCGCCATTGCATTCATTGCATAACAAAAAAAACAATTACAGGTTATTGCTATATGAAGATCACACTGAGGCAAACTTGGATAGAGGTGATAGTTCCTTTAAAAGGGAACTACCACCCCAACACAATGTACTCTCTAAGTCTTTCTCTTCCTAGCGTTATTAGCAATCCATAGTTAGTTTTCTCCAAAAAAGCATTGTAAGAGCACAATCTTTATACTAAATCTCTACCTGATGATGTCTTGTCCCTTGAATCCATTCTGCGCATGACCACTTTGGAGCTACTTGGCTCCATTGTACCTCCCTCGTCTTGCCCATCACTTGTACGTCACTGTCCTCAGCACCTCGTGACCTGCCGAGCTCCTGGCATCAAGCGCGGTCAGGTCATTTCAGCCTAGTGAAAACAGACCGGTGGTTTATATATAGCAAGTGCTTCATGTGCACTCGCTCCCACTACAAGTGATGGGCAAGACGGAGGGAGGTACAATGGAGCAGAATGGCTCCATAGCGGTCAAGCGCAGAATGGATTCAAGGGGCAAAACGTCATCAGGTAGAGATTTAGCATAAAGATAGTGCTCTTACAAAGCTTTTTTGGAGAAAACTAACTATGGATTGCTAATAACGCTAGGAAGACAAAGACTTAGAGAGTACATTGTGTTGGGGTGGTAGTTCCCCTTTAAACATATGTTGTCATAATCATAGTCATCACTCTACCCAAGTCCAACCACCACCCATTCACAAACACTATTGTTGCATAAGCAACCATATAGAATATCATTAGCATCCACAACCCTAGCTATGATGAGTGCTTCTCCTGTTGTTGGAAGTGAAGTAGCCTTGACACCCAATTTACAACATCTGGCTCCTGTAGTTGTAGTAGTAGTCCCTCGGGAACCCCTCAAGTCTATGAAATCTACATTATGCAGACACTTTATACACAATCCAAATGCTAAATCTGTTGCTATTGTCTGGGTAAAAAAACAAAAAACAAACCAAAAAAAACAGCAATACATGGGTGGTGGGGGGACAGGATCTCACCTAGGCACACGCTTATTGAGATCCCACCTGAAGCACAACCACAGTTTTTATTTGGAGACCAGCCAGCAGCTGCATGTCAAATGTGCCACATGTAGCAGTAGTAGAAGTACTCCTAAAAGTTCATGGTGCTCAGTGGCACTTAATAGTAGTGCTGTATATGTGTCCAAAAGAGGGATGACATTTCCTTCATTTATAAGAACACCCATGACTCTTGCTGCTTTTCTGCAAATGCAAAACAGGACTAGGACTATGACTATGATGTGATGTCTGGAATCCTGCTGGCAAATTCCAAGCCACAGTTATTTTACAAGGATGACTATGCCAGAATTGTACTTGCAGGTGGTTAGTGTAGTGGAAAAAGGGCTAGAAAGATCATATGACAAAACAGTTTCCCTGACAACAGATATGTGGGCAGACTACAGACTATAGGACTGCCACTTCTCACTTTGGTTTCCTTCCTGTCAGTGGCAAGCAGCCTCAGGCAACATCAGGGCACCATTAATATTGCTTCTGGCTCTGGCACTATTTTTAGAGGAAAGCAGCATGGTGGCCAGTACCACTGGCATGCCACTCTGTGCATGCATATCTATGAAAGACAATCCCACAAAGCCACCGATGTGTTAAATAAACTACAGCAGATGATAGACAAACGGCTAGTGCCCCTCACCTGGAAAGCTGGTTTTGTTTGCTTATAATAGCTCTAACAAAATGACTGCCTTTAGAATAGATGATAACGTGCATGTCCTGTTTGCCCGTAATCCTAAATTGTAGCCGTTGTTCTATTTCCTCTCGGAATCCAAAACCATCAGACATGCTAAATATTGTCCTCAGAATTTGTGAATATTTTAGCCAGCCCTACAAGGCTTGTTTCTTATATGAGGGCGTGCTGCCACTCTCGTGTCTTCTACCAAATATGTGGAGGTTCTGGTTATACAGAATACCTGTAAGGAAATTTCTCCATCTGCCTTAATGTCAGATCTAATGATATTATTGGTCAACTGGTGTTCAGGCACAAGTTTTAGACCATTCCAATGAAGGGATTCCATGTAAGTAACTAGATCGCGGCACTTCTCAAGCGCCACCGTGTTGACCGACATGGATCTCAAACTTTAAGCGGCCGTATCTCTTAAACCATAGCGGTTTGAGAGATACGTTTTTTTGCATTTAGATCAGCTTTTTAAGCTCTTCTAAATGCAAAAAGGTTTTTTTAGACATCACTTTAAACTGGAACTTATGCAGACACTCCACCTTCCTGACACATTTTCCCTCCTCATTACTTTCAATATATGGTAACCCTGACTTTCCGCCTGGTTCAATCTAAATCAGGGCTTGACAAATTTGGTTTGACTCTAGTGGCCAGACTGCATTAGAGGAGAACCTTCCCTCAGGACCTAGTGGAAAAAGGCTGGGGAAAGCTTTGGAGGCTATGAAATTATAGCCTTCAAAGTAAGGTCTGAATTTTTAATTAAAGAGACCTCATGGGGGGGCCTCACGACCCCTCCAGAGGCCCCTCAGCTATTGATCTTCCAGCTGATAGGGCTGGGAGATCAATGCAGTTAAAAATAATTTGCAAGACTCTGCCCTTTTTTCACTCCTATTCAAACTTCCGGGTAGGAGTGGTTAGGAACAGGGGAGCCTTCTCATGTTACATAGTTACATACATAGTAATTTAGGTTGAAAAAAGACTTGCGTCCATCCAGTTCAACCCTTTTCCTATTCCTGTTTACCATCGCTGACCCAAAAGAAGGCATCCGACTCCAAATGGCAATCAGATTTCTCCCTGGATCAACAAGCCCTAACTAAATATTAATCCCAATACTAACGTGCATAGCCCTCTATATTATGCTCTTTTAAATAAGTATCCAGGCCCCTTTTAAAAGCATCTAATGTATTTGATAGCACCACCTCCTCCGGAAGTGCATTCCATACCTTTATTGTCCTTACTGTAAAGAAACCCTTCCGCTGTTGTAGACTAAATCTCCTTTCCTCAAGTCTAAGCGGGTGGCCCCTTGTCCTGTGTACTGTTCTGTTAATGAACAGGTCTTTTGAAAGCCCTTTATATGGGCCTTGAACATATTTATATAGTGTTATCATATCCCCTCTAAGACGCCGTTTCTCTAGTGTGTACAAGTTTAACTTTTCTAGCCTCTCTTCATAACTAAAACATTCCATTCCCCTTACTAGTTTTGTAGCCCTCCTCTGCACTCTCTCTAGTTCCATAATGTCCTTCTTCAGAAAGGGCGCCCAGAATTGAACAGCATATTCTAGGTGGGGTCTTACCATGGACCTGTAAAGAGGCATAATTATATCTTCCTCCCTTGAGTCAATACCCCTTTTAATACATGCCAATATCTTATTGGCCTTTGCAGCTGCCAGCTGGCACTGCATGCTACTGCAAAGTCTATTGTCTACCATTACTCCCAAATCCTTTTCATTAGTAGATTTCCCCAGAGAAACACCATTTAAACTATATGTTGCATTTTTATTATTATACCCAAAATGCATAACTTTACACTTGTCTATATTGAATCTCATTTGCCATTTGCCTGCCACTGTCACTGTAGCAGATGACGTGAGGAGGCTTCACCATCACTCCCACCCAGAAATTCAGGTAGGAGTGGAAGCAGGGGAAAGCCTTTTTATCCACGTAACCTACATTAATCCCTCAGCTCTGTCAGTTGGGAGATCAATAGCTGGGTGGGGCTTCAGGGCCCACCAATGAGCTCTGATTCATTTTTAAAATAAAAAGACATATCTTCAGTGAAGGAAAAACCCTATGCGCCAGGAAGCAATTATGTTGCAACCACCATTTCCCTGCCAAACACGGTAGCCAATATAGGTAACTTTACCAATTTCTGTAGTTACGCACCTTGACAGAACATGCCTGTTGAAGCATTAATCATGAAGGGATGCGTAGTCTCAAACTCTATCCCTCCCAAACAAATCAAAATATTTGGTGGACTGGAAATCAGAGCCTGAGATAGATCTCCCATTACAGATATGTATATGTGTGTGTATGTGTATATATATCAGGGCTTAAAATTTTTGAAGTCCTTTGCTAGTAGCCAGATCTGAAAAGTTACTCACCACTGCAAGCCATAACATACTCACCAGGGCTAGTGGCGAGTGGAAATTTTGAGCCCTGTGTGTATGTATGTATATATATATATATATATATATATATATATATATATATATATATATATATATGTGTGTGTGTGTGTGTGTGTGTATATATATGTGTGTGTGTGTGTGTATATATATATATATATATATATATATATATATATATATATATATATATATATATACACACACACATATTACATACACACTTTAATCCTGCCCTTGATGTCTCTGCCAAGGAAGTGGACTCTTTAAGCGATTGTATTACATCTCACAAAGACTAGCCAGAATATACCCAAATTGCTTCTTGATGTGCTGGAGATGTCCATCTCCTATAGGTTCATTACTCCACATTGGTCACAAACTAAAAATATATTTGCATGAAGTTGAATTCTGATATCCTGGTGGACTCAGACCTCTTGCTCAGAGACGTCTGTGCGCCTTCACTGTCAATCCCGGTTTCCTCTAGGAGGCATGGCATGGAGCCGAAAGGCACCGGAAGGCACTGACGGTGCAGAGCCGCGGACACACCTACAGCAAGAAGCCTGGCCGTAAGTCTCTGAAGAAAAAGGATTACTTCAAAACACGGTACTTGTGTAAGATAATAGCAGTATTAAGAAGCTAGTCCCCATATGTTTAATTAATATGTGGCAAATTTTTATAGGTGGTAGTTCTGCTTTCAAGGCAGTTCTAACTAACTGTCCATAGTTTATTAATACCCATATTGTATGAAAATATACTGTTTAGTTTATGCATTGTTTAGTTAAACAACATATTATTCTAGTACCATATAGTCTGTTTCTTTCATTTAATCTTTTCAATACCTCAATCAAGTTAAAAAATAAAAAGGGAGTAAAGGTGATTTGCTGGATATATTGATAAATTATGCAGGCTTCGCAGGATAGGCCAGAGAACAAAACTTTACTGAGACTGTATTCCTCAACAATCAAATACAATCCAATAAAGACTTCTAAGACAGAGTTCACACAGATTACTTTTAATAGCTGTATTTTGATAATAGAATCTCATGCATTTTCATGTGTTTTAAAGCCTAATTTGTTTTTTCCCTCTCTTGGGCTACAACAATAATGCATTATTATACAGATTTTTATGTGCTCCCATCGGAACCAGTACTACAAATTTGACAGTGTATTGTATAAAAGTTGCGGCATGTGGCACTGGGCTTGAGATATAAGCATGCATGCATTGTGTGACCAAGCCTGTAGATTTCAATATGTTCTATTTTCTTGCAACTAACTCTGTGTTAAAAATGCTGTGTTTCCATCACCCGTTTGAACCCTGAAGTATTGTCTGAAAATCAAAAAAGTGCAATAAGGTATAGGCAGGTTGAATACATAAATAGTAACATAGAATTTGATGGTAGATAAGAACCATTTGGCTAGTCTAGTCTGACCATTTTTTCTACTTCTGCAGATACATACTTGTAAGCTCTATTGCTGATAGATTCACATTAAATGAGAAAGACAGCGGCAATTCTAGAGCAAACCAACAGCATCATAGAGGGCACATAAAAAAAGGTTGATTTGACCTGTAGTCCCTTGAATGCTTGCAAGGTTTCTAAGGCATTGATTTGCAATGTAATAGAGACCTTAAATACTGAAGTGATTAAAAGATGTACTGTCTAGATATTTATAAATTAAATACATCAAAAACAATGTAATAGAATATTAGAGATACTTGCAATCCAATATAAAAAATGGAAACAATGTATATATCACAGTGCCTGTGATTCCTGTCACTCTCAGTTGTGGCTGGCATTGATTTGCTGTCTGGGTTTGACCCGCCCCCTGATGACCTTTTTATACCTGGCTATCACATCTGTCAGATGCCCTTTCGTGGTGTTCCTGAGCCAGTAGTGCTGTTGCTGTGTTCCAGTATTCTGAGTTCCTGTGTACCGATTCGGCTTGTCCTGACCATTCTCCAGTGTACCTGCTTGTGTATGACCCGGCTCGTCTGCGTACCACCCTTGGATCCTGACTCGGCTAGACTGACGTTCCTGCTCGTGTATGACCCGGCCTGTATGACTGCTTCCTACGTGCTCCGACCCGGCCCGGCTGACTTCCTGCTCCGAAGATCGACTTCCAGCTTGTTCCAGTGACCTGCGTTTCAGTTGTCGCCGCCGCGACATTTCCAGTCTCTGCTGCCCGCGTCAGAGTGACTGCCTTGCCTGGTGCTTCCCTTGATTTAGTGCTGTGCCTCATTCTTGTGCAGAGTTGTGTGTATGCTGTGGGCCTTCCTCCCTGTGCAGAGCCTTGCAGTAGCGCTGAAGCCTCGAGTAAACGTGCATTTTAACTCTTGCAGTGCTGCCTCGAATTCACTCTAGTTATCTCCTGTACGAGCCTCGTTACCCGTGATACTGCTGCTGAGTTGGCCGCTCTCCGTCGGCAACTCTAGTCCACCATTGCAGAGTGTTCACACAGTTGGGCCGTTTGGGCGCTTAAGGCTCTCCGGTATTGGCTACCAACGATATCATTTGACACAGAGTGTTGGCAGAAAGGCTTCAGTGTTGGCATCCGGTACTAAGCTCGAGGGGGCTAGTGGCTCTTGCTCTCTTATTACAGCATTCGATTACACTTCTGGTGGCTGTTAGCTCTTGCACACCGGCCGGTTTCCGTTACGCCCATGGGGGCTATTGGCACTTGCACAAACATAAGCAGTTCCTGTAACTACGCCCATGGGGGCTAAGTTGTTTCCCTTTCTGCTTACCATCCAACACCTTGGCAAGTCAGCTCTATCCTCAGCACTTGATGAGCTTTGTCTATACAGCACAGCCCTTTTAACATCCAGGGCGTGTCAAACCTCCACATCTGAGACAGACTGTTATATGGACATTAACCCCTTGGGGGTCAATATCATCCTAGTGCATACTGTTTTGCATTTATGTCTTTTGTGCTATTACCATTGTAAATATCTCAGTTTACTTTCCTGTGTATTACCTACCGCCCCTAGAGGGCGTACATGTGCCTTATTCACTTTAATAAAGTGTGTTTTATTTTCACTTATTTGGTCTGAGAGTCCTAAAAAACCGTAACAGTATATTACCACATTTAGCCACGCAAAGTAGAGCCGATGTCCAAATATGATTACTTAAAAGCCATATGCAAGTCACTTATCTGTAATAGTCCTGCTCTGAAGAGAATGGTAATGAATATGAATGGTGATCTTGTCCCAAATGAAAATAAATGATGAATCGATGAAGTTGAGTAGAAGATGAAGAGAAGATTGAAATATGTAAATCAAAATTCTTAACAAAGAGCACACTAAAATCTATTACCATTTTATTTGTCCCCTATGGGTACAATTGATTTTCCCCAGAATTACTTTCTGCATATGGACCTTAGAGTGTTCAGTTAAAGGGTCAGTAATGCTTAATATGAAAAATATATATTGAAGGGTTTATCCTGCTAAATCGTTTAAATAAAACATGTCCACAATGGACGTACCCTATTTTTACTCAACGTGATATCACTGCAATATATATTTTTAGCATATTAAGTTACTATTCCTGTAAGAGTGTGTCCATTTCTCCTAGGCACATATCTGTGTGTGTGTATATATACGAGGGGGAGCTGGTAAGTATTGAGCCTTACCCAGAAAAAATTGAGCTAGGAAGCTGTAACTGCCACACTATTCTACATTTTCCCCCAGGAAGTCAATGCACTTGTGACATCTGTCCTGCAGCTTCTTAAAGGGATAGTAATACTTCGTTTTATCTTTATTTTATTTTGTAGGCATTAAAAAAACATGAAGAACAATATAAGTCTTATCTCTCAAACCTTTATGAGATATTCACAAGCAAAGTATCCCCCCCCCCCGTTCAGCCAAAGCAGAAGGGAGGTGCCCAGGTAGACTGCAGAGAGGGACAATCTTCAATTAAGATAAGGGAAAAAGCTGAGAAACTTGTCAAGGGGGAGAAGGCTTTCATTGTTTTCATACAAAGAAGATCGTCCCCTGCTGTTATCTGTCTGGTCTTACAACCAGATTCACATCTGAGAAGAGATGGCTTACACTAAGAAAAAGGGGCGGGAGGGGGAAACTTTTGCTTGTGAATATCTCTTAAACTTAAAGGTTTGAGAGATAAGACTTATATCATTCTTCATGTTTTTTTAATGCCTACAAAATAAAATAAAGTTAAAACGAAGTATTACTATCCCTTTAAGTCCCTCCAAATACAATTCTTCTGACTGCTGGTGTAACCACTCATTTGCAGCATTAGTTGCCTCTGGAACACTCCCAAATCGTTGTCCCTTTAGGTGCTTTTTGAGATTGGAGAACAGATGGATAGTCAGAAGGAGCCAGGTTGGGCGAATAGGGTGGATGGGGCATCACTTGAAAGCCTAAGGAGGTCAGTTTTCCCATTGTGTCACCTGCAGTGTGTGATGACGCGTTGTCATGCAACAGGGTGACACCTTTGGAGAGCTTTCCTCTACGTTTTTCCTTGATGTTTTGCCTCAGCTTAGTCAGTAAAGCACAGTAATGTGTTGCATTGATGGTTGAAGCCTGTTGGAGGTAGTCCACCAGCAGAACTCCCTTCTTATTCCAAAAAACTGTTGCCATTTGCTTCTGCACTGACCTTTGCACACAGAACTTCTTTGGCCTGGGGGAACCACTGTGCCTCCATTCCTTAGACTGTTCCTTTGTCTCAGAATCATAACAGTAGATCCACGTCTCATCATCAGTTACCAGTTTGTCAAGGAAATCTGACTAATTTCTTGCAAAATGTTCCAAAACAGCCACCGATGTCTCCACACGTCTCCTCTTTTGTTCGGTTGTCAAAAGTTCTGGGATCCACTTTGCTTCAAGCTTTCTTATTTACAAGTTGCTGTGGATAATGGCACCAACTCTCTCACGTGATATTCCCAGATATGTAGCAATATGTTTGGCTGATATTCGGCGGTCCTCCATGATCATGTCATGGAAGGCTTTCACATTTGCATGCACAGAGGCAGAAACAGGCCTTCCACTGGGTTTCTCACTTTCAACACAGAAATTACCAGTTTTGAAATTGACAACCCAAAGTTTAACTGTTGCATATGAAGGGCCACTGTCACCCAAAGTTTGTAACATTTCTTCATGGATCTGCTTGATGCTCTTCCGCACTGAACTTTTCTTGAGGTGCTGCCATGTTCATTTTGGACCTTTAAAAATAAAGATACGTTAAAATCATAGGTAGTTGATTTTTGCACCATTGAATATGGACAAATTCGCCAGTACACCCTGCAATTTACAGCTTCCTAGCTCAATTTTTCTGAGTAACGCTCAATACTGATCAGCACCCCTAGTATGTATGTATGTATGTATGTATATATATATATATATATATATATATATATATGTATGTACATATATATATATATATATATATATATATATATATATATATATATATATAAAATATAATGTTCTTGTATAGTCTAGTGGCTTATGGTATGGTAATGTTTGTGTTTCTGTGAGCTTAAAGTAAAGTACATCTGACCACCCAAGTAGGGTGACAGGTCATACCTTTTAGTACTGGACGCTACTGAAAGATGTACCCTGCAGGGCAGCATTGCAGTATCAGATCAGTTGTTGTTAACTTTTGACTCTTCAGCTGAAAGTCGTCCGCAAATCCCTTCATACTCTGGTGTCCTGCTTCTGTTAGACTACAAGTCTATGATTCCAGTCAGCTTCCATCTACTGTTGGCCAGCTGTGAATGATGTCACTTGTAGTCTAACAGCTGGAGAACCTGTCCATCTCTGATCTAGGGCTACAATATGCATTTTTCATATGTAGCTAATATCAAATGTTTGAGTTGGCAAGGCAGTCTTGTACCCAAGTTTATAAGCATCTGTTTTAGAACTATCTTCTTATGTAGCAAGATATTTTTTCATTGAAATTCCTACTTGAGATTTATTATTACTAATTACATTATTTTAAAGCCAACTAACTATTTGTTATTCTGATCACAGTAAAAAGTGATACTTAATAGAACACTTGAAATTGCTTCCATGTTTTCAGTTGCTAATCAATAGGGCACCAGGATGCAACAAGGTATTAATTCCCAAAGATGGCAATTCATTTACATCTAAATTGCACATCTATATTAGGGGCTGATGTCTTCAAGTAACCTTATTGATATTATAATTAGAATGTTCTTGTGGCATGGCTAAACAGCAGTTGAGAAAAACCACATGACTTTTAACAGTTTGTATGTCAGAAAGGTGCACAAGTATTTACTACTTTGAGTAACTGAGGTTCAATCGTTTGTTTTATTCCCCTCAATTTTTTTATTAATTCAGAAGGTATTACTCTAAAAATCAACATACATTTGTCACTTAATAAATATATCCAGGTGGATTTTGGTCCTAAGTTTTGCCCTAAATAGGGGAACATGTGTTAAGAAAAAAAGTAAATGCTATTTCTTTTTGAATTTTATTATTTCTTTAGACCTAACAGACAATAAAATTTGTACAGACTAAAATATTGTAAGAATACAGTTTCTGGGATTGAATAGTTGTAGTACTGAATGAGGAGGGATAGAGGCCCTATGAGCATATTTGTTGATTGTCCAAATAGAACAGTGCATTGCTTCATAATGTGTTCACACCCCTCTGGCACTCAGAGGTAAGGTTGTTTATTAGCATTTCCAGGTGGTTCCACACAGACTTATAAATATATGGGTCAGTGCTCCACCTCGCCTCGCTCTTTCAGGTGTAAATGACATATCAAATTGAGACTCTTTGAGCACTCTCATGTGGTAGGTTGCATTAAACTTATACAAAGTGACATTCAGCCAGGTTGTGCCAGTTTGATGACCCAGTAACTTTTATAATGGTATTACATGATACCGGTAGAGTAATTCCTTTGCATGCCACTGGTAGGGCATTACAGTGTTGCATAAGGAGGTGACTTGGTACTTTTCTTATTAGAAAATTCTCCCTGAACATAGATGTAATTATTTCTTATGCTGCATTCCTTAAATTAAAGGGGAGCTATAGGAATAATTATGTTGTTATTTGTTTAGCAGATCACCTTACCTAGGAAGGTGCTCTTCATCGATCAGTCAGGTGCATCTGCCTACACGCTGTTTGCATTTGATCTACAGATTCCTATATATAATGATATATGAAGAAGTGTGACTTTAATATACGTTTCACATCAAACAGTATGCTTAAGTAGCTCTGAATAGATTGTAAAGGTTACTTGTATTTATCATTCTGAAACAACTGACAGCAGACTACAACAGAAATCAAATACACATAAAGAGCAAATAAATACAAAGAACTACTGTTTGAAGGGTGCCTACCTAGGTAAGACCTAAGGAATCTAATCTCCACTGGGAGGCTACATATATCCTGCAATCGATACAGTAATTCCTAATGAAAGTGCTCTTATTTCTTCAGATTGAAGTGATTGCTCTGTATGCTAAAGCAGTATAGCGAGCCAAGGTCGATTTGATTATTCAGAACCTCAGTCAATCATTCATGTAACTTTTTCAGTGCTCTCTGCACATTTTGATAGATGCCACATAACTAAATCAAAACGATCACAACTCTAAAATAGCCTAATCTTGTGTGGTTAACATTAAAGTCTCCAAGAACCAACAGTTCACTCATCTTGTTTTGAGTGGCAGTCTCACTAAGGATGCAGGTGATGTGCGAGAGGGACTGTGTCTGCATATTATGTGGTTGATAGATGCCAGCAATTACGATTTGTTTTGAGGAGTGAAGAACAATTTTGCCAACAATGGATTCATAGGTGGTAGCGGTGCAAGAGCAATACATATATATATATATATATATATATATATATATAAGAGAGAGAGAGAGAGAGAGCACACAAAGTGTGGCTCAAAGTGGGGCAGGACAGCCTCACCAGGACCAACACCGGGGCACTATTGGATCTAGCCTACTTATGTATTGCCTATATTCAAAGATGGATTACAATATGAAGCTCTCAGGAGAGTAGTATACACCTGTCATCTGAAACCACACAGTGCAGCGAATGTGAGGATAAGGAAGAGGTTTGAACTCCTCTGTGGATATTGATCACCTCAAGGAATTGATGACACAGGTAACGAGGATGGAATTCATCCAACACATAGGAAGCAACTATGAGGTATGTTTAGATGTGGACTGACTCATGATGTGCCATACATTAGGTATTAACTGTAAGACTACTCTCATCTGGAGATTTCTTGGCATTATGCATTAACGCATCATAATTTGTGTTCACATTGTTTTGAGTCACTGTTGGGGACTCATTTTTGACAGTTGTCCATTGCAAGATGGGCCTGGAGCATTGAGCCGAGATCTGAGTGTTGAGATCTGGTGTTGAACTATATCCTTTCTTCAAACACTTCTGTCATATTAATGTTACTAATAGACTCCATTATCATATGGAACAAATGGGCTAATAACCACCCTTTGCTTACTAGTATCTATACTACTATGTTGTTTCAATATATTGTCAATTGACATCTGGGTATCATAGAACACAACTCCTAAGCCATTATCCCTGATTGATCCCATGAGCATTTTCCATCGGACACTATATTTTCCAATCCCTTTGATACTATGGGTGGCCCGTACAGACCCCATAGCCTACATATCTTAGCACAGCACAGCATTAGTGACTTATGTGATTCTATTGTGTTGTTTTTCATAGGCATCCCATGTCATTACTCACTGTGCAATATATTGGGGTTAGAATGGGAATCCTTCATGATGTGATATATTAAGATCCTGCATCCATAAGATGTGTATGATGTATTATTGTTACACTAACCATGTTATCAATGTTACACTAACCATTTTAATATTAACCGTACCACTGGCTGCGGAATGCGCAGAGTAAACCTTGAATGATTTATTTCTATCCCGTCTGTGTGAGGTCATCCCGAGGTACACTTTTTGCTTTGGTTTATTTATATTTAACTTTATGATGTTTAATATTTCGTTCTATGTATGTTTTTTCCACATCCGATATAAAGCCTTATCATGTGGATGTATGTTATACGGATGCTTTGCATTGTGCTGTAGTACATGCTACCTTGGTTCCACATCGTTTCATGTTACTAATTCATGACCATGTTAATTTACCGGCATCTTTATGAACTTTATGTTCTTTTCGCTTTATTGTACCTTTATAGATCATGTAGTAACATGTTGAATATTGCTATTTACTAAATTGATGTCTTTTTTTCTTGTTCTGCTCTTTGCAACTTCACTAGGTCGGTTTAATTCAGTTTGTTTTACAGTTTTTAATTCTCCATCACTTATATGTTCACTTATTCACAGTGTTACTTAGGGTTTATGTTAATTTATGCCCCTCACTGGTGTTTGATTGGTGCTTATCTCTTTTGCACACGGCGGTAGTCTTGGTGCCAATTTTAAAGTGGGAGTATGTCTAGCGTATTTAAGGTCTGTGTCACTTGTATGGTGTAAACCTTGATAAAGGCCTCAGCATTGGCCGAAACATCGATTCAATAAAGCCATCTGTTTGGATAAAATTGAAAAGTATCCTGTGAGTGCTTTCCTTCCACTCCCGTGAATATGATTCTTCAATCGGATATGCACCCAGGCAATTATCTGCATCTTCAACAGTGAGTGCTTCCCTTATCATAAACATATATAAGTATGCCTCCTCCTCTCCTTGCTCAGTCTTTCCTAAAGCATGCATATCCTTGAATGGCAATGGCAATATCAGGTAATTTAGGGCACAACCAGGATTCAGTAAGAATAAATAAGTTTGGTTTGTACTTATGACACCATGCTTTTAATTAATTTGATTTGGGCAGTATGATGCAATGGACAAAAGAGTAATTGTTTTAAGTTGAAGTTGCCTATTGTTGTGGTTTTATGGTCAAGGTTAGTTTTTATGTAATTTGCCAGGGCAAGTAAGAAAATGCATAACAATTTAGTGATTTGTTTCTGGTGAGCATATAGCGAAAGTTGACCGCTCCTTTAAATAAGGAGTCACCATATATGGATGCCAGATATTACCTTGCTTGCAAATCTGTGTATCAAAGATGAATGTCAAAGGACGGTCCAATCTACAGTCAAACTAAAATATTAAAAAGCAAGATTTTCTTCAATTATTAAAATCCCTGCATGCTGATGTAATGACTTTGGCCGGTGTCAGTATACCTGCCTTTTTCTTGTAGCCATCTAGTCATCGTGCAGACGATGCACTCTTAAATGGATCACATGGTTACTAAATAGGTGCATGTGCTTCACAGAAATATTGGCCTTTAGCCAGTACTTGCCTGATGTGGGTAATAATTTGCTTTGTTATATTCTAGGTATTTTTTTTTATAAAAATTCTGATTTTCTCCTTTTTTGGATATTCTTATACATTCCTACAATAAAATACCAATAAATACCACCTAGTAATTTTAGAAGGTGCAATCAGCTTCCTGGGATGCACAGTAATGATTAATAGTTTTCTCCCATTAACAGTGAACTAACCACTCCTAATAATAAACTCCCACTTACCTTCCTATAGCAAAGATCCTAATGGCCTAATGATTTTTTCTTTATTCCTTTGCTCAAAAGAGAACCTCATCAATCAGTCCCAGATGTCATTTGCCTGGAAGTAGTTCTGACAGTTGCAGGCAATTTTGCAAATTGTAAAGCAATTTGTGGCATACCCCTCTGTTACTTAAAGGGTTAAAGGGGTACTACCACCTCTTCAAGAATTTAACTTTAATAAATCCCCATCTGGCGACTAGCGGCTTAGAAGCTCTAGTCGCCAGAATTATTACCTTATTCCAGAGAAATGTGCATTGTTCTGGGGCTAACAGCAGGACGGATCATGGACATCTTGCCGTAATGACGTCCTCGCGCCTGCACTGTCAGTCCCTTCTGGAACCGGTCGGCTCCTAGCAACGCCTCCTAGACCCGGCTGGGACTGACAGCACAGGCGTGCGGATGTCATTATGGCAAGATGTCCGCGATCCGTCCTGCTGTCAGCCCCAGAACAATGCACATTTCTTTGGAATAAGGTAATAATTCTGGCGACTAGCACTACTAAGCTGCTAGTCGCCAGATGGGACTTTATTGAAGTTAAATTTTTGAAGCGGTGGTAGTTCGCCTTTAAGATAACTATGTGCAGTGAGCAGAGTTTGAGGTCTTGTGGTCCTGCTAGTAACTTCTGCCTCCATGGGCATGGCATCCAGGACTGATTGAAGAGGTTATCTCTTGAATCAAGGAGCAAAGGCAAAATTCACAATCTCCATTTGGATTTCCTAGGTATAGTAGTGGAACCATACAGCAGCACTTGGTCCAGGTGCTCCCAAAGTCTGTGCAGGACACTTCTCCCTGGCCAGGGGTTCTGATTCCATGATCGGTGATCAGAGGCGCTGATACATTGCCTCCATTTGAGCAGGGACTCCAGGACAATTGAGAGAGATATAAATGTATAATGGTTTAATTGCACTGCAATTCCCATAATCCTCATACATCTTCAGTGGACTCGATGAAAACTGCGATTTTAGAACAGTTCATTGCCTTCATTATGTACTGCATGTCATGCCATCTGTGGGATGACACTGTACTTGGTGTACAGTGTCATCTCACAGATGGCATGTCATGCAGTAAGTAATGAAGGCAATAAATGTCCTAAAATCACCATTTTCATCGCGCCCACTGAAGATGTGTGAGGATTATAGGAGTTGTAGTGCAATGAAGCATGCATGCTCTGCTGTTGGTGCTTATGGTGATCCGTGGCTAGCACCTCCTGCGGGGAATGATCCTGGGTGCCCGGAGCTCCCAACGGGGTGTGAAATAACAGTGTCCGGCTGCAGGGTTTGGCTCCATGCCACTCACTGGAGACATCTCAGAGGGTAGTTCCTCCCTGGCCGCTGAGTAGAGGACTCCCAGGGCTGCCAATGCAGTGTGGAACAACAGACTTTCTCTGGCTGCAGGATTCAGCTCTGTGGCACTCAGTGGTGACATGTCCATACGAGTGTGGAGGAAGACAGGTTTCATTGTGTGTTTGGCCTCCCTTGGCTGTGTGAGTGGCTGCAGAGCATAATTTTTGGCGAAATGCTAACTGGAGTGATGAGGCAAACTCCTTGCAGCCTCCTTTTCACAGGAGTGAAAATGTCAATGGGTTGTAAAATCCTTGGCTATGTGAATCACTGCAGAGATTTTCACTTCAACCCCATGCCACTCCTGTGAAATTCACACCCCTGTGAATGTTTGGAGCAATGTGAATGGAGGAGACGTGCTATCGCCTCCTCCTGACCACTTGAGGGTGTGTGTGTGTGTGTGGCATGTCTGGAAAATTGCTGGTCACATGACCAGCTTCTCCTTTATAGTATAGATATATAATAGTCGTTATTTAAAGTTTCTAGTACAATTAGCACAATCTGATATTTTATTTATTTATTTATTTTGGATCAGGGATCCTAAAAAGTAAAAAAAAAATAAATAAATAAAAAATACACAGTCAGCTAAATTAGAAGCCAGTAAAACTGTCATTTTAACACCCAAGTCATTTAAAAGCACAATCATTGTAAAAATCATTTATTTGTATTCTAGCACTGAAAAAATACATATGTATGTGTTTAAAAAATAAATAAAATTGGTTGAAATGTCTTAACTTGCACAAAATACAAATAAATGTTTCAGTACCCATGGTCACATTTAGACCTGTTAAGAGCAGCTATGCTGCTGACCCGTTTACTGGAGGATGATCTATTAAGAAGAAATGGAGCAAACCAATTGCACCATAGGGGACAAATAAAATGACCCCTGGACATTTGAGGGATGTTTTCCCCTATGGTGCAGTTGATTTTCTCCTGTCCTTCTTATTAAATCATACTCATGGGGCTTCAGGGGACATGGTGGGACAGCTCCTCACATTGAAGGCCCAGTAGAAGAAACAATTCCTCTTATATTGAATGACCAGAAAATAACCAAGATTATGATTTTCAGTAGTAGGATGAGATTGAGGCTATGCTAATACTATGTTACCATTTATATTGGACTCCAGAGCATTGTACCAATTACCTCTAGTTCTACAGCAATTTTTTTCTTTTTCTTTTAACATCTTATCACTTTTCTTGTCTTTGTAATATAGCTAAGAGTCCTTAGAGTTGTGTTCAAGCCTCTTTCTTGACAGCCTGTCGTCTTAGACTAGGTTTTATTCTTAGCTCACAGAAAATTGAGTTTGCTATTTAATTTGACCTTTACACATTTAGAGGATGTTTCTCTTTTAATTTCCCACTCACTCTGTTTTTAAGAGCTGATGTATTGTAGCAGAGTGATTGAATTCTGTGCACTGCTGTATTGATTTATATTTCTGTGTTTTTTTATCTTAAGACTGTCATACGCATATGTCAGCCTTTGTGCAATGAATATTGTTTGAGAAATAAGATGTACTTTGGCCTGTCAAAGAGGAAACCATGAGTCATTTTGTCCTGGGTTACAAAGTGAAACTATTTATACTAATGTATCCAAAACTTCCTAATTCATTTCCTCTGAATACTTTATTTTCCATTAACAAATTTCTCTCCTATATTACATCAATTTCTGTTTTGTTTTCTTCTAGTCCTGGCATTAGAAACCTGATTGATTCTTGACATATAGGTTTTATGTATCACAGTTGAAAGGAAACTGAGGTTTATTAGGGGACATTAATGCTGTTTTTTAATGGGGCTTTTAACCCCTTGAATGCTACAGTAATATCAAATGCATTGGTTTGCAAAGCATTAGTGACCTTTCTAGCACTGAAGTGGTTCAAAGCCCTATTTAATCCTGTGAGCACCATAGAGGTATCCAACGCATTGAAGCACAATACATTGAATACCTCTCTGGCACACAAAGGGTTAAATCGTGGCTGATTTTCATTTCTCCTCAATGGTATCACAGAAGCGTTAATGGTCCACCTCTGGTGTTTCTACGAGTGGCCTGTTTTTCTTGTGTGCTGACTCTTAAAGTGGACCTGTCATGGTCAGACTCCTCCCCCCAAAATCACTTCATACTGCCCTATTATGCCCCCAAAACACCCTATGTTTGAGAGTAGTTATTCCCCCAAGCTTAAAAGTTACCTAATTTGTCTTCTGGTTGCAAGAGGGAGAGCACTGCCACTTGATAATTGGCAGCTCTATCCCTCTGAGGACTTACCAGTCATCTTTTGTAAGCTTGCCCCATTGCCATGAGCCAGGCTTTGGGTGCCAAGGACATGCACATGAACTAATACGCTTTTATGTGCAAGGGGACCAATGGGTAGGCTTTTATGTGCAAGGGGACGGACTGCAGAGCAGGGTGGTACAGCTTCTATGGCACCAGACTTCACTACCTACGTCATGAGGTACTTTTTAACAACTTATAACTCTTTTACAATAGCATCTTTTTTTTTTTTTTTAGTTTTTAAAGCTTTATTGTAAAGTGAGCTTTAAATACAAGAGACACAGGTAAAATGACAAAACAGGAAATCTAATTATCCTATATAATAATTCACTAAGATATTTGTCAGAAGCCATCATGCGCAGTAGAGACTGCCCAAACGCACAGAATGCTGGGAGCACGGAATGCTTGGAGCACAGAAGCTGGGAGTTCTGTGCTGGGAGCATTCTGTGCTTTCAGGCAGTTTCTACAGTGCATGACTGCGTCGGTGGCAGGACGCCGAGCAGGACCGATATTTTCTTTTGGGTGAGAGTTCAACTTTAAGGGCTTATGCTTGACCCTATAAGGACCAGAGGGTGTGCTTCATAATGCATTGGTGACTTCTATAATATTCAAGGGATTAACATTCCCATTTGAAGAAAAGTGAGTTTTCATTTCTGCCCTATAGTGCAGTTGGTTTGCTCCAGAATTCCTCCACTTTTGTCTTCTAAACATATAGCCCTGCCTGATTATCTACTGTCAAATACTATTTTCAATCTTCATAATTATTTTTATTTTTTTAATATTAACTAGTATGATGGTGTTACCTCATTGACAAATCATTTTCAATACAATGAAAATACAGATATTAAAAGTAAAGTAACATTTGCAAAGTGAAGCACCATTAACAGAAAGGTTAGTTAGTACTGGTTTACAGGGACCTATACAGGTTTTTGGAAAGGTCACGTCAACACTGTGTGTTTGTTATTTGTTCCAATAAATTGTGGACTCTACTGTGAGCTGGGTAGTTCTAAATGTGGAATGCAACCTTGTTATTTATTGACCTGTTTGACAGTTTAATTTATACTTGTGTTTATGGTGCTGACTCACTTCTATCCAGATCAATTCATTCATATGCTGTGCATTAAGCCAAACATATATACATGCATCCAAGTTCCTTTCTTGAAAAACACTCTCTAATTCTTTCAGCGTTAATGCAGGCACTTGAAGCTCTTATCAATGTGTCAGGAGCCCATTTTTTTGGGTAAAAAAAATGTATATAATTTATGTTCCTTTTTTTCATTATGCCCTTGGTGGGTTCCAATAAATAATTAGAATTATCGGTTATTAAAAAGTCACCTGAGAATAGAGAGGGAAGGGACCCAGGGAAAGATTACATTGACAGGCAGAAGAAAAGTATTCTAAAGGTGGAAGTATTCAAAATCTGGAAAACAACCATATTTTCCTGCATTACCTTTGTACCAAGATGTTTGAAGTAATAATAATTCTGATGACTGTGGCAATAGGCTTATAAACTAAAACAAGGTAGTCAACCCTGGTCCCCAAAAGTTACCAAAAATGCATGTTTTCAAAATAACCCTGAATGCAACCAACGTGACAGAGCCACTAATTGGTCCACTGGTTTTTCAGCTGGGGTGCTTCAAAAAATGCCCTGTCTGTAGCCCTTGAGGACTTGTAGCTACCCCGGTCCTAGAATAATAAATCATTTTTATAATGACACTTGGAAGGCACCATTGTGTATTGATAATCAGATGAGTACATAGGGCCTTACCTATAAATGCAAACTGGAGCAATTCTGGGGCAAAGCATCTTCAACATGGAGGCCAAAGAAACATTCTCATTAATTTGAATGGGACTTTTAAACCGTTGACTGCTTGAGAGGTCTCCAGCACGTTACTTCCCAGTACCTCTTTAAAGGGATAGTAATACTTAATATGTTAAAAAAATATGTTCCTGAGTAAAACAAGGGTACTCCCACTGCTGAAAGGTATTTTATTCAAACATTATTGCAACTCAGACTTGAACTGTGTAGATGCAATATCACAGTGGTGCTGTTTCTACACCATCCTATGTACCAGAGTTGTCCATAGGAAGGTGTAACAACATTTTATTTATTTATTTATTTATTTACATATTAAGTATTACTATCTTTTTAACATTCAGTGGGTTAAAAGCCCCATTTAAATCAATGAGAAGTTTGGGAATGTGTGTGCCCTCCTATGGAGCAGATGGTTTATACCAGAATTGCTCCAGTTGCCTTTTTATATGTAAGACCCATAGGGCGTATTCAGTAAGCTAAAGTGAAACCGCTCTAGCGCAAACTAACTGCACTATTGGGAACAGTTAAAATTCCCCACTGATTTAAATGGAACTTTTAACCCTTGAATTTTATAGACGTCTTCTAATTCACATTGCTTTGGAGGCCTCACTTGCATTCAAGGGGTAAAAGGCCTTATTTAACTTTTTAAAAACCAGAGTGGTTGGCAACACATTAAAAATGCAATGTCCACCACTTTGTCCTTACATGTGCCCTTTTTTCTCCCATAGTACTTCCCCTCACAACATAACACAAATAAAAATCAGGGGTGGGGGGCTATATGTAGAAAAGAGAAAGGTGGTACAATTGTCAAGCAAACCAATAGTGCTACAAGGAGCAAACAACATTTCCCATTGGTTTAAATAGGGCTTTTAAGCCATTGAATTCTAGAGAGGTCTCTATGGAGACCAATGGAACATTCAATATATTAAAGCATTTTTAAATCATTGAACATTATTAGTTGTTCATTTTTTGTTGTTGATTTGACCCAGAATTCCTGCAATTTTGCCTAAATATTACCCAGTGAATCACAGACTTACCTGTTGGCATTCTTGTTTGTAAACCCTTGGATGCTAGAGAGGTCCCCAGCATCCAGTGATTGATGGAATATTTTTTAGTGAGTTGCCTATATGGGCATACCTGCGAACTGTCTTGATCTTCAAGTTTTTAGAATTAAATACAGTGTCTTTGGGGACAGGCAATGATTCTCCAGCTCGGTACATTTACAGGGTAACCCCACCTACTTTCCCACCAGTAACCCCACCTTTCCTCCTCCTAGCTCCTCCTAATTAAACCCAACACATGGTAGTGAGAAAACTGCTAGAAGGGATAATAGATTCTATTCAGGGTTACTCTGAGATCATTAGCAGGGACTAATATGGTTTTATGAGGAATAGATTTTGCCAAACAAATCTGTTGAGCTTCTGTGAAGAGGTAAGTAACAGCGCAGATAATGGTAAAGCAGTAGATGTAGTGTATCATGATTGTGTAAATGCATTTGATACAGTGCCACACACAAGGCTGATGTATAAAACCAGCACATTTGGTCTTGGGGATTACCTTTTGCAGATGGATTGAAAACTGGTTGAAGAATATGGAACAGTGTGCTGTTGTAAATGGAAATTCTCCAGTACAGTTAAAGTTGAGAGTGGAGTACCTCATAGTTCAGTACTTGGTCCATTGCTTTTTAACATATTTATAAATAATGTGAAAATAGGTATAGAAAGCAAAATTCAGAGCAGAATGTTTGGTCTCTACAGAGGGATTTACATAAAATGGTAGACTGGGCAAACAAATGGAATTTAATGTTTAATTTGGGACAGTGTGAAACAGTGACCAGTGACAAAACCGTAGTAGCAAAGGCAATCAATTCTTGTCTTGCATAAAGAGGTATTGAAGCAAAAGTGGTTAATATCATTTTGCTACTGTACAAATTGTTGGTAACCCAGTTTTGGGACCCAGTTCTGAAGAAAGATATTCTATAACTGTAGAGAGTGCAGCAAAGAGCAGGAAAATTAAGATAATGAAAAACTTGAAGTATGAATGTCTAGACAAACTTGATTTATTTACTCTGGAGAAAAGGAGACCAAGAGGAGATCTACTTACACTTTATAAGAAAAAGCAAGGATCCCTCTGGTGAGTCCTGATCAAATAACTAGGGGCACCCCTTAAGATTAGAAGAAAGGGGGTTTCAGCTTCAGAGGAGGAAGTGTTTTTTTTGTTTTTTTTTACAGTATGTTAAATTAAGGAAGTCCTTGCCCAACTATTTGGTAATGGCAGATACAGTGGATACATTTAAGAGAAGGTTAAATGCATTAATAGCAGAAGGGAACATACTGTGTTATACTGCATATTAGTAGGTAAAACAAGAAGTTCGAATAATCCAAGTAATACCCATATAGGAGTACGGAAGTCTTATATAATTCTAGTTTTCTTAGTTATACTCTGGCAAAGGTTGAACTTGATGGACTTGTATCTTTTTTCAACCTAATACACAATATAAATATGATGCAAATCCTATCAATTGGATACTCCTATCTGCAGCCCATCCTCCTAATGCTGGGGACAAGAAGGTGCATCAGGTATATCATTTTAGATTCAGCAAACTATTTCCTACATCCTCTGAAGCAGTGGCGTAACTATAGGGGTCACAGGGGTCGCACCTGCGGCTGGGCCCGTCACTCCAGGGGCCCGGCCGCCCCCTGTGACCCCTCCGCCTGGTCCCCGCAATCTCCCTCCGCGCTCTAGTAATGCAGAGCGCTGGGAGATGACATCATCTCCCAGCGCTCTGCATTATTAAGAGGAGCACGAGGGAGCTCCAGGGAGGTAGGAGATGGGGACATTGTGAAGATTGAGGAGCATTGTAGAGGGGGTCAGTGTGGTCGAGGGGGGCCAATGTGGTGGTGGTGGGCCCGTGGCACTTCTTGCTTGTAGTTATGCCTCTGCTCTGAAGAAGTATTTTTTCTTATATTGGTATAAACTGCTTTGCAATGTGTTGCATACCCCTCTGGCACTGAAAGGGTTACGTTACAGTGGGAGTAATGGTGGGTAATATATGGATGCTGTGACAAGCTACATAGAAAAATTTATTGTAAGACGTGGTAACAAAATATATTATGGTTGTGATTGCATTGTGTTTTTGCTGATAGTCCATATTGGTTACATTATGTTTGCTTGCTATTTAGGAATCTATTTTGACACCCAAGGTTTAAGGAGAAAGCATTTAATGGAGAAGCATGAGGGGAATAGGAGACGGGGGAACCAGATGAAGAGTGGGTATGAATGCAAGTTTGGAAAATGATATGGAAGGAAAATGGCTGGGAAAGACGCAAGCTGACAGGGTATTTCAGGTAGAAGAGACTGGAGGAAAGGGGGTGCAAACTGTGGAATGATGTGAATCCCAGTCTGAGAAGTCTCAACTGCATTATAACTGGTACAGACTGCGGGGGAATTTGGAATTAAAGTATAGGACCATTTCTTTCAAAGTAGTATAATTTAGGACGTGTTTTTTTTTTTTTTTTTTTTTTTTTAATCCATTGCTTATTTGATGGTATGCACTATATAAGCTACTAGGAACATGGGCCCATATTTATAGAAGCAAACTGGAATTTTTCTAGAGTTAACCAACTGCCTCATGGAGACAAAGAAAAATGACATTTCCATGCATTTGAATAGAGCTTTTTAACTCCTTGAATGCTAGAAAAGTATCCAATGCATAGTTTCACATATAGCTCTAGCATTCAAAGAATTAAAAGCGCAATTTAATTTAACAGGAATTTTTATTTGTCCCCTATGGCGCAGTTGGTTTACTTCAGAATGACTCCAGTTTACTGAGAATCTTACAGAAAAGTGTATAGTAATCCTTGGTAGTTTTCTGTTGGACACTTTGGGAGAATAGAGCAAAATCCTTAAAACACTTTTGTTGAGGTTTTCAGTGCTGAAAAGTGTAGTTCAGGTTTAATTGAGTGCCAGAGGGGTATGCAATGCATTGGTTCATTAGACTTTGCACCCCCCTGTGGCACACAAACGTTTAAGATATAATTGAAAATACTGGTTACTGGTAAGTGGAGCTGATTTTTCAGTTCTTACTTGCTTATCCAGCTATATAAGGTGTATGAATCACTTCAAATTCTGTAGGTTAACCAAACATTCTACAGTTAACTCCCAGAGATGGACAAAAATTAATGAAAGATACAAATAAGAATTATTATTATTATTAATAATAATAATAAAAAGTACCATCTATAAAGTATTTATATGCACATAGAAAATGAACATGCCTAATACCATAGGAAAATCTGCATACCCTGCATGCAGTAAAAATGCTTTAAAGCATGTGGAACATGTCACCATGATGACTATGATTCAGGTGGTACAGGAGCTTACTGAACCCTTTGAGTGCCAGAGGGGTGCACAACACATTGCAAAGAAATGCAATGCATACCCCTCTGGCACTCAAAGGGTTAAGGATGGCACAGTCTTTGAGTAGTTCTTTAGATGCAAGAGCATCCTTCAGTGCATTGCATTCAGAAGAATGGCTCTGGAGAGACAACATTTGGCTTCTGTGATGACATATTCACCTGCAGAACCAATAAGAATGAGGATGCCACTGTCAGGTGTTTGACTTTAATAGGTGATGTGGCAAGAAGCTTGAGACAGACCTGTACAGTTTAACCCTTTAAGTGCCAATGCTGTGGATAACTCTTTGCCACTCAAAAGGTTAGAAGGCGTTTTTCACTGTGAGTTAGGCTTAACAGTGATTAGTAAAGGTTTGAGCTTCAATGTAGTTTTATTATTTTTAGTTAACCTTTAAATTACATTCCCTTTTGCTTGGTTAGATTACCTTATTTTAGGTAAACATCACTTTTCTTTTTCTCTTAATCAAAAACAGATATTTTATAGTAGAACTCAATCATCAATCACTGTCAGTGTAGTAAGATAGGCTTTTAGAGATTTATTTAGCAGAAGTGAATATGTCAGGCGTGAACACATGACTTTAAGAACATACAAATATGTGCATGATGGTACAGGTATTATGTACAGAACTACACTGTTTAAGCTCAGATGTGGGTAGAGTTGTAAACCTTCAGACCTTCAAATGGTTAAATGTATTCTTTAAAGAAGGAGTTTTCGTAGTGATGGCATTTGTATGTGATGAATCACGTATCATTCATAGAAACAGATGATGGGATCAAATTGGGTCCATTCAGAGAGCAGAAACTGTTATAAAATAGCTACAGGAAGTGGCAAGTCTTGATTTTCTTTTATGTTCTTTTCTATTCACTCCACTGCATTATCTCACTTTGCAGCCAGAGCACAAGGGTACTTCTAAAGCAATCTTCTCAGTCTAGTGAGGAAAACGGCAGTGTGTTCCGTACATAATTCTGTTGGATTGTAATAAAGTGCTACGGCAATAAGTACAACAATAAGTACCTAAATCTGCAGCTTCTTGGAAAAATTGAATGAAAAGCTCAGAACTATAATCTTTAATAATTGCCTTTGGGCATATAATTTACTTTGTTCTATTGCAATTATTTAATGTAAGTAAAAAAATATATGTATGTACATTCTGTGTATCCTGCTGCTGCTAAGCGAATGTTTGGATGTCATAAATCTGTGCAATAGCCAAACATACCCTCTAGTGCATGCAGGTAAACAGAGCTTCTTTACATTTTCCAATTGTATTTTCTGAGTGAATTGTAAGCATTTTGCATATTTCCTGTCTGCGGGATTTTAATTCATTATAAACGGTGTTTCTTTTCCATTAGAGAAAAACAGCCAGTTTCATCCCTCTCATGGTTAGAAAAATGGATTAGATGGTGGCACCCACTGTTCCTGTATAATGTACACTCACATAAATGTGTTTGTATAAACGCAATGAAAATCTAATCTCTGTCTTGCTGCAGTCTTTGCTAAGTCATATGATCTCAATCCCTCTTCTAAGGGATAAGGTCAGCAGTTTTTAACACTTTGGCCAAAGGAATATGCAATGCATTGCAAAACAGTGCAATATATGGCCCTCAAAAGCAATATATTGGATACCCCACTGGCACTCAAAGGGTTAAACAGAATGGATGCTACATGTTGTGGGCATCTCTAGCATCCAGGGGGTTAACCCATGAAGGGAGCAGTATACCCTAATGGTGAGAGAAAAAAAGCCTTACAATATATTTTGTGTGTGTGCGTATGTATGTATGTATAAGGGTTTTTTTTTGTTGCCATTAGAATATACTGCCCCTTTAAATGATTAAACCCCCTGGATGCTAGAGATGCCCCCAACATAGAGCATATACAATTATGTAGCTTTATTTACATTTTGTATATCCTACCCTGTAAAATATTGGAGCTTTTACAGTTCTTAAAGTTGACTTGCCACCTTGAACTCCAAACTACCTATGAATTATTCAAAAGTTAAATTTAACACTTGGTTTGCTTCACATATAGCCTTGTACATATGCCTAAAGGGCATGTTTATAGCATGAACCAAACAAGCTCCCTGCGAGTAAAGGATCTGTTGAGAGATTTGATAGACTGCTTATCTAAACTGTGATTTTGGAGTAAATTGCATGGTTATGCAAAATGTAATACTCCTATATAGAATCCCTGTTTCCTTGTACATAGCTCTGCCAATGAATAAATTATGTATTGCGTTCATGTATGCATGCGGAATTACCTTAGAATAAGCCATTGTTTTATTTATGTGGATAACTGTTTCCTTCAATTTATTACAATGATTTTGGTGTCTCAAATTGGTGCCTATTTTTAAGTTGATTTGCTGGAATTGTTTCATGATAATACAGAAGCCCCTGCTATTACAATTTGTGCCTAACAAAGTACGCACTCAGTAGTATCTTTTTATTTCTTTTAATAATAATAACCCTCCACTTACCTTACTGTGACTAGAAAATCCTATCGACCCCATGATTTTACCCTTGCTTCTTGATTTAATGGCTAAAATAGTCACTCCTGGAAGTCATGTCCATGGAGTCTGACATGATACTTGCTAGCAGGACCACAAGACCTCAAACTTTGCTTCCTAGACATGGTAATCTTTACTCGTTAAGGAACCACAGGGGTGCGAAGTGCATTGCTTCACAATGTGTTGCACAAACTTCTGGTCCTTAAAATGTATGCTCATGCCTTCTTCATTTGAAAACCTATCCTGATATAAACTGGAGAAATAAGACCTGTGAGAGTTCTAAGGAAACAGGTTTGTGAGCATACTTAGGGATAGTTACTTGTTACAAATGGTGGAAGTGCCGACAAGATATAACAACGTATTGGACCTAGTGGTAACAAATAACAAAGACATGGTGTCCATTATTAAAGTAGGTGAATAGATGAACATTTGGGATACCGTGATCACAGCATTATTTAATTTGAAATTAAGTTGACAAAGCAATATTGTAAAGGTTCAACCAAAACTCTTAATTTGAAAAAGGCTTCAAAATGTTAACAGCATAAATGCAAAATTTCGAGTGAGCTAAATTTTTTAAAGAAAAATACTGTGGGAGAAATGGTCAGAATTTAAATTTAGGTTGCAGAAATATACTCAACAGTATGTACCCTTGGAGAACAAAGGCAAAAGAAGTAGATCACAATCAATGTGGTTAAATGCAAAGGTTAAAGAAGGAAATGGCAAGAAAAAAATGCATTTAAACTATTTAAGTATGAAGGAACAGACAATTATTTCTTGAAATACAGGGAGTGCAACAAAGATTGCTAAAAGGCAATTATGTTGGCAGAAATAGAAAATGAAACTTGAATTGCAAGTGAGAGAGACTAATTCAACATTTATTTTTAAATACATAAACAGCAAAAAACTCAGGAGGCAGTGCATTGCACTTTTAAACTATACCATTGTTAGCGACTGTATTAATACAAGAATATGGAAGGTAAGACTGGACAAAATATGACTAACAAAGCACATGGTCCTGATGGTTTACATCCAAAGGTTCTTCATGAACTCAGTGCAGTGTTAGTTAGCAAGTTTTTTAACTCTCTCCCCTCAGGCTCGGTGCTGAAATACTTGTGTAAAGCCAGTGCAGTGCCTTTATTTAAGAAGGGAACTAAAACAGGACCTGGAATTATAGACCTGTGAGTTTGACCTTGTTCGTGTGAAAACTGCTAGAAGGGATAACAATGGATTTTATTCAGGATTACGCTGTGTTATATAAGATTATTTGCAGGAATCAGCATGGTTTTATGAAAAATAGATCTTGCCAAATCTTTTGAGCTATGAAGAAGTAGCAACCTAGATAATGGCAAAGCAGTAAATGTAGCATCTCTAAAGGCATTTGATACAGTGCAACACAAGAGGCTGACTTTTAAAATAATGAAATCGGGTCTAGTGGATAACCTTTGCACCCAGATAGAAAACATAGAAACAGTACGAATGAGGATGCTACTGTCAGGTGTTTGACTTCAATAGTTCATGTGGCAAGAAGCTTGAGACAGACCTGTATAGTTTAACCATTTAAGTGCCAGAGAGGTATCCAACGCAATGCTTTGGATAACGCTTTGGCACTCAAAAGGTTAGAATGCATTTTTCACTGAGAGTTAGGAGTAACAGTGATTAGTAAAGGTCTGAGCTTCAATGTAGTTTTAATATTTTTAGTTAACCTTTAAATTACATTCCCTTTTTCTTGGCTAGATTACCTTATTTTAGGTAAACATCACTTTTCTTTTTACTCTTAATCGAAAAGGATATTTCATAGTAGAACTCAATCATCCCATGGATGCTAAAATTCTGTCACTGTATTAAATTCTACCCCTTCTGCTGGTAGGTTATTCCACTTATCTACTATCCTCTCACTGAAGTATAACTTTCTTACATTACATCTAACCCTGTGTCCTTCTAGTTTTAGACTATGACCTCTTGTACTAACATTTTACTCCTTTGAAATGTACTTCCCTCCTGCACTTTGTTTAATCTCTTCATGTGTTTTAATGTTTCTATGATATCCATCTCTCTCCTCCAAGATATATATATGTTCAGATCCTTTAGTCTATCCTGATATTTATTTTCCTGGTTGAGGGCTAGGGAATAGTGTGTTATTGTAAATGGAAAATACTCCAGTACAGTTAAAGTTGAGTGTGGAGTACCTCAGGGTTCAGTGCTTGGTCCACTACTTTTTAACATGTTTACAAATGATCTGTAAATAGGTATAGAAAGCAAAATTGGAATATTTGCAGCTGATGCTAAATTATGCAGGGTAATATATTCAGAGCAGGGTGTTTGCTCTCTACAGAGTGAGTTATATAAAATGGAACATTGGGCAAATAAATGGAATATGAAGTTTAATGTGGGAAAGTGTAAAGTTATGCATTTGGGAAGAAAAAGTCTCAGTGATACTTATGAACTTAATGGAATCACTTTATGAGACTCCTTGATAGAGAAAGATCTGAGAGTCCTTGTAAACTACAAACTTGGAAACAGTGACCAGTGTCAAATAGCAGTAGCAAAAGTCCTGGCTTGCATAAAAAGTTATTAAAGCAAGATTGGATAACATAATTTTTGCTACTGTAAAAATTTTTGGTTAGACCTCACCTCGAATATGCTGTGCAGTTTTGGGTACCAGTTCTGAAAAAGGATATTCCAGAACTGCAGAGAGAACAGAGAAGAGAAAAAATGAATTAAGGAAATGAAGTACTTTAAAGGGATAGTAACACTTCGTTTTAACTTTATTTTATTTTGTAGGCATTAAAAAAACATGAAGAATGATATAAGTCTTATCTCTCAAACCTTTATGGTTTATGAGATATTCACAAGCAAAGTTCCTCTCCCCGCCCCTTTTACCTAGTGTAAGCCATCTCTTCTCAGATGTGAGTCTGGTTGTATGACAGTACAGATAACAGAAGGGGACAATTTTCTTTGTATGAAAACAATGAAAGCCCTTCCCCCCTTGACAAGTTTTTCAGCTTTTTCCATTATCTTAATTGAAGATTGTCCCTCTCTGCAGTCTACCTGGGCATCTCCCTTCTGATCTGGTTGAACAGGGGGGGATACTTTGTTTGTGGATATCTCTTAAACCATAAAGGTTTCAGAGATAAGACTTATATCATTCTTCATGTTTTTTTAATGCCTACAAAATAAAATAAAGTTAAAATGAAGTATTACTATCCCTTTAAGTATGAAGAATGTCTAGACAAATTTGGTTTATTTACTCTCGAAAAAATAAGTCTAAGAGGACATCTTGTAACACTGTATATATATATATATATATATATATATATATATATATATATATATAAATATATGCATGTGAGAGGATCTCTCTGGTGAGCTTTTCATTCCGAGGCCTGATCAAATAACTAAGGACTACCACTTAAGATTAGGTCTATTATATTGTGGAATTCCTTGCTTGAGGATGTGGTAATGGTAGATATAATGAATACATTTAAGAAACAGTTAGATGCATGTCTAGTAGAAGGGAACGTACATTTTTATACTATGTGTTAGTAGGTAAAACAAGTTGTGATAACAGAATGATACCCATTTAGGAGTCAGGGAGGCTTATAAGGTTGAACTTGAAGGACTTCTGTCTCTTTTTTTTTTTTTTTTTTTAAATCTAATTTACTATGTGTCTATGGCTTAAACCCTGTCATTTGGATATTCCTATCTGTGGCCCATTCTGCTAAGGCTGGGGACAAGAACATTTCCAGGTATGTGTACCAGGTATATAATTTTAGAATCAACAAATAGTATTTTGCAGGCATACTGTGATTTTTAATAAATATATAATTTTACATATCAGCCACTGTTTTCTATTCATCACTCCTCGTGAGATCTACAGAGAGAAGTGTACCTTAGCATGGTGGGTTATTGTCCCTGCAAACATTAATACTGGTTATTGACACTCAAGCTAGTAGAATAAAAAAATGTAAGTTTCTCATCTCTATATTTTGCTGTATATTTTTTATCTATCTGTGCACCCCCACTAGATTTTGTTATAGGGATTTAGAAGACTAGACCCTTGTTTATCCCTGAGGAGCAGCTGTTGAGTGAATTTCCACTGAATGGAGGCAGTGTGAATCCTACAACTGTGTCTGTCTGTTATTTATGTAATTGAATAGTGTGAAGTAACCTGGTGCTTCTCGTGGAGGCCTTTTTAAACAACTAGTACAATCTAAATTTACTGTGTAACTGCTAGCATCTGTCAAGTCTGCCTTAATGGATGTGATAAAAATTCATAGGGGCCATTAGGATTTTCTGACCATAGCATAAGTGTGTGTGTGTGTGTGGGGGGGTATTGTGACAAGGTGTTATTTCTGCTTTAAAACAAAACTGCCTAGATTGCATAAAGGTGTTAAAATGTGCTTTGAAATAAAGAGAACATATTGGTAGAGGGTGTTTTAAAGTATCTTTATGTTTTGTACTTGCATTGAAAAACGGGAACATAAATTCATAACCGTTTGAATTTTCATATGCCAATAAATCAGCGTGTTTCTTTCAGCTGTTCAACAAACGCTTTTTCTATTCTCTTGTCACCTAGCCAAGGCGTCTATGAGGAATGTTCAGTTTTGTCTGTGCTCAGGCATCGGTGTAATCCAGCACGTTCTCTCTATATATGTATACAACTGTGCATCTTGACAAGATCATATTAAGATGAATCCATTAGAAGGAAAAACTTAAGATACTGTCTATGATTAAATGTGTGAGAAATATTATTGATTTTGTATTTAAAATCATCAATAGTTATACTTCATTTATGTTTAGATTATATGGTAGATATTCTAGAGTAAACATCAGCTTATCTATCCTATTGTACTGTTATATATATTTTGTTTTTATTGTTTGAGGTAATGCGGATTGTGCTCATTTCTTAAAGTAGTGGTTTCAAACTGTATTCCTAAAGGACTGAGAAAGTTCAGGTTTTAGGAATATTCCTGATTTTCAACAGGAACTGCCATCATTGGCTCCATCCAGTTGACTGCAAGATCTGGGGCATCCTAAAAAACTTGCAGTCTCTACCTTTTAGGAAGACAGGTTGACACCCCTGTCTTAAAGGGATAGTAATGTTTCACAAAAACAGCAGCTACAATTAATCTTCATAGTATTTGAGCCGTATAGGGTGTTATTTCAATACTGTCAGAGTTGTAGTTCAAGAGTAATTGAATGATAAAGTTCCCCCTCCCTTTTACATAATGTAAGTCCCCTCTCCTCAGATGTGGTTTCTGGTCCATAGACCGGACAGCTCACAGCAGGGAACAATCTTCTTACTGTGAGAACAATGAAAACCCTGCCCCCCCCTTGACAGGTTTTTCAGCTTTTTCCCTTATCTTAATTTAAGATTGTCCCTCTTTACAGTCTACCAGGACACACCCTGCTGCTCTGTGCTGAGCGGTGTTACATCAGTAAAAGGGGCGAGAGAGGGATATGTTATCATTCAATAACTCTTGAACTACATCAGTAAAAGTAGTGGGAGGGGGGTACTTTATCATTCAATTACTCTTGAACTACGACAGTACTGAAATAACACTCTCCAAGGTCCAAATACTATGAAGATTAATTGGAGCTGCTTTTATTATGAAACATTACTATACCTTTAAATGATTTACTAAAGGGATAGTAATGTTTCACAATAAAAGCTGCTCCAATTAATCTTCATAGTATTTGGACCATGGGGAGTGTTATTTCAATACTGTCGTAGTTCAAGAGTAATTGAATGATAAAGTACCCCCCTCCCACTACTTTTACTGATGTAACACTGCTCACCTCAGAGCAGCAAGATTGTCCAGATGGATCTCAGAGAGGGACAATCTTCAGTGAGCATAAGGAAAAATCTGAGAAACCTGTCAAGGGGGGCAGGGTGTTCCTTATGCCCACAGTAAGAAGATTGCCCCTTGCTGTAAGCTGTCCGGTCAGGCGACCAGATTCCACATCTGAGGGGAGGTGGCTTACACTAGGTAAAAGGGGCAGGAGGGGGGATACTTTATCATTCAATTACTCTACAAATCTGACAGTAATGAAATAACACTCTCCGTGGCCCAAATACTATAATGATTAATTGGAGCTACTGTTTTAGTGAAACATTACTATCCCTTTAAGGGAAAACTAATTTTGTGCAAAAGGTAATTTTTGTTTCTTTTCTCAGGTGACACTGTTTTCTCTTTGCTTAGCATGCTTTATTTTAAGTTAATCATGCTACATAATAAAACTACAGAAATGTGACAAGGCCCACTGTGAACAAATATAACCTAGTTTCTTTTTGATGAGAGTGCTACCTTAAGTGCTCACATTTTTCTCTTTTGTGCCATTACTAAGGATACATTTTAAGTGACTGACTGAAGCCAAAACATTAGCTATGATGCAAAGAGATTGTTACAGTCCATGTGTCTCCTTGTGACCTTATTCAGGTCACTTCATCTCCCTGTGACTTGGGCACCCAAAATTACATTGTAGGCTTTAAGGGTAGGGACCCTTTGTGCCTGAAAAATTCTGTGTACAGTAAATTGTGTAGACTGTCATACATAGGCAAAAACTGGTTAATTGTTTTTGTGCGGAGCTAATGATAATTTAATGAGACTAATGCCCACTATTTTTCTAATCAGGAATACTAGTATTTCTCTGTCGTCCAATACAGGTTACTGGTAACTTTGGGTAGGCAATCTGCCCCTTTAATTGTAGCTAGGAACAATTCTAGAACTGTATGCAGGGGGTGGAGCATACCTTCCCTCCTTGGCTGCAGCTAGCCAACCAGCTACAGAAAGATTTGTTCCTTGGTGAAGACACAGGCAAGAGAACAGTTCTGCTGTAGTTTTAGAAATGTTTTATTTTTCTGTTAGAAATGGAATACCACCATTAGGCAGATTACCATAACTGACAATGCCCTTAGATGTGGCTAGCTCAGTAACCAGGTGCTTTTTGTGGACTTTAAGCCCTGGGGGGCTTCTTCTTAATACATGGTAGTCTGAAGACAGAAGATCTGCAGGAAAGGTGAGCAACCCTTTGAGTGCTGCAGGTCCACATGTCCCACAGTGCCCCTCCGCACAGGGGTTTCCCTTTGGAGTTCTTATTGTACACTCTTGCACTCATTGGGTTTATCTGTATGTCTGTTGGGTGTTTTCTAGCAGGTTTATGTGGTACTTTAACCCTTTAGCTGCTGGTTTTGCATCTTTTGGGGGGGTTCTGACACTCTTTCTACTGGTTCAGTGTTTTTTGGGTATCCTAACATGTTCTAGTTATGTTTCATGCATTTTTATTTTGCTATGTCCATTTTGTAAAGGTGCGCCATTATTACATTCACTTGTATGGGACTGTACAGTTTGGGACATATCTCTGCAACCGCTTAACCCAGCGACTTCAGAGATGGCTCATTTTTCTTGTCTGCCCTTGCTATATTATCCAGTTCATGTTTCTAGTGTGTTGAGGGGCTCAGGGGAATCCCGCTCCTCCATGGGATCTTAACTTGGTTTTGGGCGTTCTTCAGCGCCCTCCATTTGAATCCTTGGCTACTATTATTCTACGCCTGCTGACATGGAAAATGGTCTTTCTCCTGGTGATCGTGCCTGTTCACCATGTCGTGGAGTTACATGCTCTGTCCTGTAAACCACCATATTTGATGTTTCACAAGGACAAGGCAGTGCTTCGCACTTCTCAGGAGTTTCTCCCGAAGGTGGTTTTGGAGTTCCACATCAATCAGGAGATTCTGGTGCCTTCTTTCTGCCCTGATCCCACCTCTGTTTGTTAGAAGTGGTGCATTGTCTCAAATTTTATGTGCATCTCACTCAGTCTATCAGGAATTCAGACATGCTGTTCGTCATTCCTGAGGGTCCCAGGGTTCCAAAGTAACTATCGGGTCCTGGATCAAGTCCACCATTCGTAAGGCTTACGAGCTGAGGAAGAAACCTGTCCCCTTTCGAGTCACAGCTCATTCTACAAGGTCTATTGGGGCCTCTTGGGCTTACAAGAATCAGGCCTCCGCTGATCAGTTGTGCAAGGCGGCCACTTGGTTGTCTGTGCGCACCTTTTCGAAGACTACCGTGTTGATGTGCTGGCATCGGCTGATGCTAGCTTTGGGAGGAAAATCCTGCAGGCTGTCTTGCCTGTCTAGGATCTTCTTCTGTTCTTGGTGCTTCCTTCACTTTTGAGCCCTGTTGTCTCTAGTTCAGTGTGCTGTGTAACAGTTTGGGGTGTTGTTACCCCTGTTCAGTGTCCTTTGACTCTTCATTGTTTTGTTGGGTTATCTCTGATTTGATGGTTCATATCTGCTCTGGTGATTTTGGGGGCCTTGCGCCTGGTCCTTGCCTTACTTCCCACCTCTGGGATACTCAATGGTTGGACATCCTAAAGTTACCAGTAACCTGTAATTGGATGACAGAGGAAAGAGGATTTTAGCCTTACCTGTTAAATCATTTTATCTTAGTCCATACAGGTTACTGGTCTCCCACCCTGTCAAGAGACCATGCTTGGATCTCCTGTGGTAGACTGTGGGGGTCCTTCGGGGTCATGCTCATAGGAGTCTTCCTTTCCTTCCACTATCTAGTCAATAGTTAGTGTCGCAAATCTTTCTGGAGCTGCTTGGCTAGCTGCATACAATTCTAGAATTGTTCCTGCCTACAATTAAAGGGGCAGATCGCCTATCCAAAGTTACCAGTAACCTGTATGGACTAAGAGAAAAGGATTTAACAGGTAAGACTAAAATCCTCTTATATCGTCTGCAAGAAGCATCACATTTGCTCCCAAATATCTTCCCTCTCATCTCCTCCTGAAATCCCTCAACTGGCTACCTATAAAGTATTGTATTTCTTACAAGATCTCCTCCTCGCCTGTAAATCTTCAGCACCCTCTTACATTTCTGCTTTATCTCCTGCTGCACCCCTTCCCATCACATATGTTCTTCTCGAGGGTTGTTTCTGTTCTCTCCCTACACAACTCAAGCCATCTGTCAGCTACAATCTTTTTCACTGGCTGCCCCTCAAATTTGGAATGGCCCCCACCACCATTCGCCAGCTATCCACACTCATCCCTTTCAGGCATCTCCTCAAAACACACCTGGTCAAGAAGGCATCTCCTTGTGCATCCTTCTGAACTTCCTTCACTAAGCCTTGTACTTGCACTTATGACCCTCCTCCTACTGTCTCTATATGGTGCCATGAATTCTAATTAGATTGTAAGCTCATTTGGGCAGGGTCCCTTTTCTAGTGTATGATTCGCTTTGCTGCACTTTCCCCCACAAATAATGCAATGATCACACTTTAGCCTAATGCTCTTAACCCAATTCTGTATTTTTCTATTGTACTATTTCAACTTTTGTTAAGAGCTGTGTACATTCATGGCGCGATATAAATAAAGATACATACATACATATCAGTTTTTTGCAGACAGTACAGCACTTATCACTTCTAAAACACCTATCAAGATAGCTATGTAATGAGCCCCGTAGAGCATATGCAAGACTTGATTTTAGGCATCAGAACAAGAGAATTTTTACAGATGTTAGCATGGAGTACACGGCGTATAACACCAACTGATTTTTACAAAGGAACACATCTCAGATGTATGTTTCAGCCTTTAGATGGGCTTGTTTATGAGGCTGACTGTCAGACAGAGAGCAAATGACATCTGCTTTGTCCTGATAAAAATCTTAATTTGTTGTCAGTTGTCATTGTCAATTCATCTCTGTGGGAGAGTTCCAAGGGACAGAAAATTAACCAGTTCTCATTTTATTCTATTGAGCCACATTTTCACGTTGTATAAATCTTGGTGCATAAGAGCCATAAGAAGACATAGGATTTGGAGAATCTACCTTACTGGAGAGTCTGTCATCTCTGTCTTCAATGTATTCTGTTGTTTACATCATTGTCGTAAGTAGGGATGGGCAAAACTTTCCGCCTTAAACTGAAATCGGCGAAAAATGTAACTTTCTGCTTGGCAAAAAATTTCCCAAGAAAAGTGCTGATCTTCCGTTTTTTTCGCCCATTGAAATCAATGGGAACATAGAAGTTACAAACAACACATTACAAATAATATTTTATTTCCCAAAGGCACAGTATAAAAGGGGCATGAGGGTGCCTGTGTTGGTGGGGTGTGGGGAAATAATCAGTTGAACAGGGGATGATTTTTGGGGGGTTGTTTACTGGGATTGGGGGGCTCTTAATAAAAAAGAAATCCTAAATACAATAAAGTAAAAACCTAAGACATGGTATAAAGGGGACTTAGGAGGGTGCCTGTGGTGGTGAATGAATGAATCATTTGAACAGGGGATTTGTTTTGGGGGGCTTTCTTTACTGCTATTGGGGTACAGTTAATAAAAAAATAAATCAATAAAATAAAATAAGAGATTTGTATTTAAAGTGACAGAGACAGGAACTCCCTGACATAAGCTGCCACTGGGGATTCCACAACACACACATTTGAGTAATGGTGGACAGGGAAGCAAGATTAGGATGGCACACCATGCATGTCCGATTCTCTGATTACCAGTGGAAATGGAAGATTTAAGTATTTCAAATAGTGTAATTTTATTTTTAATTAGATTTCTTTTGTAATCAGTACTAAAGTCTAGATCAGGGGTAGTCAAATGTTGAACCTCCAGCTGTTGATGACTACAGCTCCCATCATCTCCAACCAGCCAATAACTGTCCCTGTCCCTCAATACATTATTGTGGCAATGGTTTCCCGAAGTTTTGAACTAATAATTTAGTTGAATTTTCACAGGAATCGCCATCCCTGTTTAAACAAACATTAATGTGAATTTTATTGCTGTGGAGCAATGTAATACACTTATATACATACTATACAGTCTGATCTCCTAAAAAGAGGGACATCGGGGTGGGAAAGAGGGACAGTGGGATTTGGATCTAAAAGAGGGACTGTCCCTCCTAAGGAGGGACACTTGGGAGGTATGGTATATTTATATATACTAGCAAAAGTAGCACAGCAATGCCTGTGCAAAAAGATGCAAGGGAAAGGGAGAGATATTTTAGTGTGTACTGGTTGTCAACCACACACACACTGTTATACCCCATTAGTGTTCCACTGACAGAAGCACACACTGAATCTGTGAGTAGGGTTGCCACCTTTTCTTAAAAAAAAAATACCGGCCATGGCATTCCGTCCATAGACTTAACATTGGACAGAAGCCAATTTTTTACCGGCCTACCGGTAAAATACCAGCTGGGTGGCAACCCTATCTGTGAGAGCCTAGCATTGTTCCAGCATTCAATGGTAGGTTTAAAGCCACACATAGTGTGTGTGACATTCCTTAGTCATGGTGAAAGAACCCCGTTCTCCCCACTGAGCGTATAATAAATAAAGAAAAAATTACCCTTTTAGTGCCAGATGACTGTTGTATGGCATTGAAAGTGTTAACATGTCTTACCTAGTATATATGTGGAGTGAGTAGTGGCCGGATGTGCAGTGACCAGGTGAGGGAACAGTGTGATGAGATTGTGCTTAGTCACTGCGGCTGGTCACAAGAACAGAGGACACACGGAGGCGCTGATTGGGACTGCTGCACAGGCAGACTGGGTAAGTATTCGAGAACCCAGTTATTCAGTGCAGAAGGCATTTTAACCCTTTCAGTGGGCAAAGTGTGTCCAATGCATTCTTAGAGTTAGTTTGCACCTGCAGAAAGCTGTAACTCCTCATAAGCAAAGGCTATAGTGAGGAAGTGCTTACCCTTTGAAAGCCAAATCACTGTCCATCCAATTTGCCATTTGTTGGACACTCTTTGGCAGTGAAAGGGTTAATAAGGCACCCTTATGGATTGTTTTATGTCCCTCTTCTGTACAAGTCTCCCCTGCCTTTTTTAACCCCTTCCCCATCTATCTTCACAGTGGTGGTGTGCACAAGGTGGAGATTCTGTGCATGTGTCTTGCTTATTTCAGTCACCTACTTTGTCATAATGTCCAACATAGGTAACTGTACAGAGTAGTGGGATTTACAGACAGTGGCAGAGAGACTGAGGAGTTGTGTAAAGACGTGTGTGTGGGGGGGAAGCAGTATCACATGTTAATAGTACGTGAAAAGTGCTGTGGGATAGACATGAACTGAGAACCATGCATGCTTATCTGAAGCCTCTGTGTCCGTCAGGTGTGTTTAGGAAATACTTTGCAGTGCAATAATGATAATACTCAGACCAATACTTGCAATATTAATCTTTTGGTTTAAATTATGTTTTGTAAGTGGCATCAGGTCATAGTATAGAAGCATAAAATGATGACCTGATGTGTGCTATATAAAGTAATTTAAACTGGCATTGCTACTTGTATTTGTTTTCATACAGACACACACACACATTCTCTCTCTAAATCTGTCTCACCTAGTTTGGCAGTTACAGGGTTACGTGGGTGCTATGTGACATGCTAATAGGCATCTGATCTCCCTCTTCAGTGCAGGGAGTATGTGTACATCTGTCTGGTGGAGAAATGTTTGAGTTTCAGTTTATCTGGCAGAGGTCAGACAGCTCTCCAGCAGACTGATGTATACAAACCACGTGCATGAAGAGAGGAGAGTAAATGCCTAATAGCATAGCATACAGCAGTAACCATGTAACTTCTAAACAGTATGAGACAGAGGCATATACCTTTTGTTTATTGCAGCAATTATATTTGTATAACATTCAGCATCTTTTTGAAACATTTGTTGACAGCAGAATAGAATGTGGAAGGAGATTTTAACCCCTTGTGTTCTCCAGCTCATTGCGAGCCAAACTGTTAGAGATCTCTCTAGCATCCAAGGTGTTTAAATAAGTGCACATGTAGGTGACCTTACTCTCTAAAAAGTTCCAAGATAAGTTGTATGGAAAGTTTAACCCCTTAAGGACCATGGTAAGTAACCTTCCTTTAAAGGGATCGTAATGTTTCACAAAAACAGCGGCTCCAATTAATCTAGTATTAGAGCCACAGAGAGTGTTATTTCAATACTGTCAGAGTTGTAGTTCAAGGGTAACTGAATGATAAAGTTTCCCCCTCCTGACCCTTTTTACCTAATGTAAGCCACCTCCCCTCAGATGTGGAATCTGGTTTCTTGACCAGACAGATAACAGCAAGGGACAATCTTCTTACTGTGAGAACAATGACAGGTTTTTCAGGTTTTTCCCTTATGCTAATTGAAGATTATCCCTCTATGTGATCCATCTGGACAGTCTTGCTGCTCTGCGGTGAGCAGTGTTACATCAGTAAAAGGGGTGGGAGGGGGATATTTTATCATTCAATTACTCTTGAACCACAACTCTGACAGTATTGAAATAACACTCTCCATGGCCCAAATACTATGTAGATTAATTGGAGCTCCTTTTATTGTGAAACATTTCTATCCCTTTAAGGACACTTTGATCCATTCCAACACGGCAGTACACGTGACATCTTATTTGTACTGGCGTGCTGCATTGGGGTCTTAACGCAATCAATTTCAGACCCCTTTTTTCTTACAGCGGTCCCGGAGGAGTGCTGTTAGTAAAATGTATGTGATGTGCTATGGCCGTCACCGGTCTTTATGTCAGAAACTGAGTGACGGCCATAGTACGTCACGTGGTCCTTAAGGAATTAAAAAAAAAAGTGGCAGGCTCGCTGGACACTCAGATAAGCAAGGGGCAAGCTAAAAGAAGAGTCTAACCCTTTGAATGCCAGAGGGTAGGCAACATATTGTCTCCTCTGACACTCAAAAGGGTTAATGGGCAAGCTGATAGAAAATAATCAGCTGTTCACCTAAACATTTAGGCAACTGAGAAATAGAAATACATTGGACATTGGAAGAAAACTGTATTCAACATATAACAGCTGTGGGTGGCACCTTTTGGTCCCTGAGGTATAGTTCCATCAGCCTATCATAGTTTACATTGCAACTGGCGGGTGGTACAGCCGCGGAGTCAGGTTTTATATTTAAGTGTGACCGCTAAAACCAAGTTGGGATAAGGACCATTTGCTGCATGCAGCCTTGTTCCATTAAATCCTGAACTGCATTCAGCCCACAACCTATTATATATTTAGAAGACCTGTTTGTTACATATAAATGAAGAAAAAGAAATCCAGTTACATTAGATATGTAACTGCTGCATAAAGCAAATCTTCCTAGTTTAGACCTTTTGTAAACCCTTTGCGTGCCAAATGGATAAACAAGTAAAAAGTCCTATTCCTGAGGTATAAATTACATTTAATGTAAAACAATTAGTCAAGATTAAAATGTTTGTATTCCATTTATAATTTGAGGGACAGAGGGAAGTCAGTGTCCAACGCATTGCTGAGCAATGTGTTGGTCACCCCTCTGGAACTCATAGGGTTAAATGCATATTTGTAGGTGTGGAATTAAAATCCAGTTTTCACACCATTGTACTTAAAGGCTTATGGACAAACCCTGCCTTGCATATCCTGCTTTTCTTTATGATAGATGCATGAAAGAATTGCTTCTTTCGTCTTCTTGGGTACAGAAAAGAGCCTCAGCACATGTAAAAAAAAACTTTGTCATATCTCATCGCTGGTAAAAGGCGATCTGTCTTTATTATGAGTGTTCCATTAACTATTATCCTGAGGCTGTGGAGAAATGTCTGATTTTACTGCTCTCTTATTTTCCGTAACCGAAAGAAGTGACCTATATTAGGGCTAGAATTAGTGTGGATGCTTTTTGGTTTCTCATGGGTATTTTGCCCTGACCCTTTAGGGCATGAAATGCAATTATACAACGATCTGGAGAAGGAATTGTGGGAATCCAAACTGCTAGCCATTTATCATCTTTCCAACGAAGCATACACCTTCACTGACTTACAGTAATATATAGCTTGGACCTAATAAGAAAAATGCAGGAATGGCCATACACAGTTCCATAAAGCTCTCATTTGAGACGCCATTTAATTTGTAGCACTTAAAGTGATAGTAGTGTTTCACTAAAAAAGCAGCTCAGATTAATCTTCATAATATTTGGGCCACGGAGAGAGTTTTTTCAGTACGATCAGCTGTAGTTCAAAAGTAATTGAATGAAAAAGTATCCCCCTCCTGCCCCTTTTACTGATGTAGCATTTCTTACCTCAGAGCAGCAAGATTGTCCAGATGGATTGCAGCAAGGGACAACCTTCAGTGAGCATAAGGAAAAACCTGTCAAGGGGGGCAGTGTTTTCCTTATGCTCACAGTAAGAAGATTGGCGAGATTTGGAAAACTAGCATTATAAATAAAATGTCTGTAAAACTGTCTTAAAGTGACACAAGTATATGTATAAATATCTAGCGACATTTTCTCAAAGTGCTAACTCCAGTTAGTTGACTTTTTTGAATAGTGGAGTAGAAATGGTCTTGGCCAAATAAGAATAGTGTCCCAATGTATTTATAAAGAAATTTTCTAATTGTGCAAAAATAAAGGCAGTTTTAGTGATTAAATCTTAACGGCAGGTATAACCTGTTCTTATAGTAAGTATATAATACCGCTGTGTGTGCGAAAATATATTTGCAGTTGTGAATTTTCTCAGAATGTTCTCAGATAGAGATATTTATGTGACCAGGCATTGTGAATTTTAGCGACAATTCTTAAGTATACACTGAGAAGGCTTTTTATACATCCCCAACACTGTCCCTTGCCGAGACCTGTCCAGTCAAAGAGACCAGACTCCACATTTGAGAGGAGGTGGCTTACACTAGGTAAAAGATGCGGTATGGCTCAAATACTAATCAGAGCTACTTTTATGTGAAACATTACTATCACTTTAAGGTCCTGTGTCCAAAAGAAAAGTGGATTAAATCTAGGGCAATACTAATACAACATAGGAGACAAAATACAAATACTTGTTGAATTCTGTGGGTCTTTTAACACCTTGAGTGCTAGAGAGTTCTACACTGCTTTGCAAAGCAATGTGTTGGAGATGTCTATAACATTCAAGGTCATTTTAAATCGATTGGGATTTGAAGAATTTGTGTTTGTCCCTGTGGTTTAACTAAGAATGACTCCACATTTACTTTAATCATAAACCATACCTGGGAATTTCTGGGTTTTGGGCCCAGCTCTCTGGATGAGAGTTCAGTATTACCTTCTGTATGATCTGCAGAAATTAACTGCTTGTTTAGTCTACTGTTTGGAGTCATTTGTATGAGAAAGGTGGAAGGAGACATCCTGCTCGTTCTCTCTGTCTTCAAGGCAGTGATATTGCTGAGCTGTAGCATGTTAACCCTTTGAGTGCCAGAGGTGCGCAACACATTGCTCAGCAATTTTTAGCTTACTACTTTGGCACACAAAGGGTTAAGGGTTCCTTTTGGACTCATTTACATAGCTCAAGCAGGAACATGTCACCCAGAATCTATGCTTTGGGGAACTTTTCATCTAATTTTGAAAGTTCTCATAGGGCTTTATTCATCAGGCTAAAGAAGTGCTGTTCTGGAGCCAACCAACTACACCATGGGGTTGAAATGGAAACTTTGCAAATTTCCATTGATTTAAATTGGGCTTTTAACCCTGTGAATGCTTGAGAAGTCTTCAGTAAATTGTGAAACAAAACATTGGAGACTACTGTAGCAATCCAGAGGTTAAACCCCCCCATTCAATTTAATTTCACCCCCATGGTGTAGCTAGTTTGCTCCAGAATTGCACATCTTCATCTTAATGAATAAGGTCTGTTTTTCATCATGGTAAGGGGATGGAATTCTGTAAATCTGTCAGTTACAAAACTTTAAAGGAGTATTGACTTATAACAGGGTAGGCCTCCTTTAGCACTGCAGTGAATAGGAAGTACAACTCCCTTCCAGATAGAAAGCGGCGAGAGACAAACTTCAGTAAGCAAAGGAAAATCCTGCCTTCCTTCATCAAGGGGGGCAGGGTTTTCCTTATACTTTTGGTCTTAAGTTTGTCACTCACTACGTCCATCTGGTCCCACGACCGTATTGCAGCTCCAGGGGGAGGTGGCCAGAAGGGATGGGAGGGGATCCTTTTACATGGCATATCTTTAAACTGATAGCAATGTAAGTTATTAAACATTGTGCAACGTGTTATGCTTAGCAAAATGAAGACTTAGCGATCTAGTTTATTTTAACCATTACTATCCCTTTAAAGGGATAGTAATACTTAGTTTTAACTTTATTTTATTTTGTAGGCATTAAAAAAAACATGAATAATGATATAAGTCTTATCTCTCAAACCTTTATGGTTTATGAGATATTCACAAGCAAAGTTTCCCCCTCCCGCCCCTTTTACCTTCCTGTAAACAATCTCTTCTCAGATGTGGAATGCAGTCCATAGACTGGACAGATAACAGAAGGGGACACTCTTATTCCTATGAAAACAATGAAATCCCTGCCCCCCTTCACAAGCTTTTCAGGTTTTTCCCTTATCTTAATTGAAGATTGTCCCTCTCTGCAGTCTACCTGGGCAGCTCCCTTCTGCCCTGGCTGAGAAGTGTTACATCAGTAAAAGGGGCGGGAGGGGGACACTTTGCTTGTGAATATCTCTTAAACCATGAAAGTTTGAGAGATAAGACTTATATCATTCTTCATGTTTTTTTAATGCCTACAAAATAAAATAAAGTTAAAACGAAGTATTACTATCCCTTTAAGGCTCCAGTGGCATTACACACTTATTTTACTAGTGGCAGACTCCCACTAAGCATCTTGCCCTTAGTACTCCTCCATGTCAGACTCCAGTGAGAGCATGGCTCAATGTAGTAAATGCAAGCATGTCAGTTCCTATTTCATTTTTCACATAGATTTTCACAATACAATACCATTATACTTGTGTATACTTCTGTATACTAGAACCTGCACAGAAATGTTACAAAATCGATGGAAATTCTATCATTCTTTCCAACTGGCCCTGTTGCATTAAAGGTTTTATTATTAATTTTTCATCTTTCTGCAATAATAGTAAGTGATCCTTGTTTCATTCTTTACTGGGAACTTCTACTTGAGGCTCACAAACCTGATTTCATCTGCATTCCTATTATGTGTCACTTTAAAATTAGTTACTATGCTTATATTAAGCTACCTTTTCCTTATATCATGTCTCTGTTCCTGGATACGATCTCTCAATGGGAAAACCTTTTTCCTATGTAGTATTTATTACATAGGTAGAAAATTATATACACACTGAAGTGAGTCTGCAGGCCCCTAAATATATGCAAAGAGCTGAGCTAAGAACAAGAGGTCATCCATTAAGACTAGAGGAAAAGAACTTTCAACTAAAACAAAGGCAGGGATTCTTTACGTTAAGGGCAGCAAGGCTATGGAATTCTTTGCCTTGGGATGTTGTGCTTGCAGATAATGCAACTGCATTCAAAAAAGCAATGGATGCCTGTCTAGCACAGAACAATATTGACAATTATGACAGATGGCTTCAAAGCAAATAGGATATTGATCCGGGGAACTATTTGACTACCAATTGGAGTCAGGAAGGAATAATTCCCCTCCACACACACACTTGGGACTAGATTGGAAATGGCTCCAGAGGGCTTTTTTTTGCCTTCCTCTGGATCAACAGGGGTGTTTTTGGCATGGGCTGGACTTGATGGACGCATGTCTTTTTTCAGCCTTGTCTACTATGTTATACAAAATGCATGTTCCTCATCTGTGTTTACCAATTATGCTTAGTGTTTACCAATTATTATTTAGCCATTCAGAAACTCCCTAAGATGCAGATTCACTGTATTTACAATGTCTAAAGGTTATTTTTGGCTTATTTCAGACTCCATTAAAGATGACATCTCTATTCAAAATGTGCAAGTGCAAGGTTTGCTGCCTTAATTATACTCAGACATAGGTGAAAATGCAAAGGTCAAGTGTATTATTATTTTCTGTTTGTTTCCTAATAACATTTTTAAGTGAAATCCCTTCTCCTTTAGATATGCTAGCTACCCTTTACTTGAAGCCTATTTCATGGTCCTTATCCTTTGAGCTCTTCCTTGAAAGCCTGAGAAATTGATTAGAGCATGTTCTGTACATTGTATTTCAGATGGTAACTCTCCCTAGGAAGACAAGAGTTAGTTGCTTTTCTAAACCCCTGGGTAAACTAAATTGTATCAAAAGTCTCAAAACTATTGCTAAGCACACAAACACTGATGTGACTTGCCTATTCATATTCGGAGCGGTCACTATCAGACCCCCGTTCGTCGAGCCAGCAAACGTCATCAGTCACGTGTGCTGGCTCGCCAATTGAGATTGAAGCGATCCTCAAGGGGAATCCACTAACTAAGACCACCTGTGTTAAGGGGTTAAGCAGAGCAAATACCAGACAGCCAAATTTTGATTTTTTTCAAGTATTGTAAAATATTTCTGACTACTTTCTTGTTTACAGACTATATATGAGCAATATAAATGGTATTTTTTTTTATCTGCAGTGCTGTAAAAGAACTCTTCATCCATTGTAAGTGTGTTAATAGCTATTTGTCCTATCTTCACAGGATGAAGTTGAGGTTTCTTCTGATTTTCCTCTGTGTCTTTTCCATCCCAGGATGCAGCACCTCAGGTAAGCTACAGTCAGGAGGAATATATTTGGTCATGTGCATAAGGCCAAAAGGGGAGAAATTCAAAGCAAGATAATTGCACCATAGGGGTCAATTAACAATTTCCATTGAATTAATGGGGCTAGAAAGGTGGATAGATTTTAAACACATTTCTGTACAATGTATTGTAATATAGATGTCCCTAGCACTGAAGGAGTTAGCCCTTTGAGTGCCAGAGAGGTATCCAACACATTGCTTTGCAAAGTGTTGGAGGATACCTCTCTGGCACTCAAAAGGTTAAAGGAATAGTAAACATGTGGTTGAAAGTGTTCATTTGAAAGGGTATGCTGCCCTGAGCACAGCACTGTAAATGCTATTGATATAAAAATCCATACCTACCAGATTGATTAACTGACCCCTCACCAACTTCTGAAGGGTCAGGTGAAGACTTTCCTCTCTCCAGGCTTATAGTGGCTGAACAGGGACATTCATCCTCCCTGTTCAAACCTTTAATATACACATGTCAGACTCGCATATAGCTGAGGGCTGCCCACTCAACGTTTCCCATAAGGAGGGCTTCATTAATGGTTGCACTATTATTTTGTGGGGTGTTATGAGCCCAGTGTATAGCTTACATCTAGAGCAAGGTTAGGCTCTCCCATCATCCCCAACCAGCCAGAAGCTGGAAAGCCAAAGATTGTGTAGAAAGTGTAGGTAAAACCATACCTCCCAACATTTCAAATTGCCAAAGAGGGACACTTGTGTTTTAGGGGGTGTGGCTGGGGGTGTGACTGGTGGGCGGGGCATTACTGAGAATTTTTCAGTAATGACCTATTCATACCTCTTTGTGTGACCTAATAAATGACTTATAACAAGACCAAAGTATTTTATTTACACAGACTAATTTATAAACACATACACTGACATTTAAACAAACAATAATGCAAGTTATATTGCTGTAGAACAATATGATACACTTATCTACACACCACTCAGTCTGATCTCCTAAAAAGAGGGACATCAGAATGAGAAAAAGGGACAGGGGGATTTGGGTCTAAAAGAGGGACTGTCCCTCCTAAAGAGGGACACTTGGGAGGTATGGGTAAAACAAGCCGATTTAAAAAAAGAATTTGGACCAGCAGAGGCGCACTGTGGTTTACTCTTTGAATGCCAGAGGGATACACAACACAATGCTTTGCTATGCATTATGCCCCCTCTTGCAGTCAAAGGCTTAAAACGAGAATTCTTGTTGGGGCAGCAGTTTTTTTTAGATGGGGCGCCACATGTTTGACATGCCTGTTGTAATACTTTTGCATTTTTATTATGCCTTTAATATCCCCATTTAAATTCTATTACATTTGGGTAATTTTTATTTTATGCAGTTGTTTTGCTCCCAAATTGCTCCACTTTCGTCCTTGAGTATATATTGCAGGGTTACATGGTTGATGAGGGTGAAAACAGATAAAGGATCGAGCTATGCCATATCTCCTTTCTCTTAATCCAGAGCAGACCATCTTTAGCTCTCCAGCTGTTGTAGATTACAGCTTCCATTATCCTCAACTAGACAGTGGTTGGTTGGGGGTGATGAGAGTTGTAGTCCCCAACACTTGGAGAGCCAAAGGTTTCCTATTACAGATCCAGAGGAAGGCAAACAAACTCCATTGCATTTTCCCCTCCGTGAGTTCAAATGGTAGTCCTATTTTATCTATGGACCAACCTTCCTACTGTTTTTTGACCAATTTATTATATTTTCATATATTGTTCGTTGATCAAAAAGCCATAACATGTATCTTTAAACATATCAGCTATATCTGCCAACTGCCAAAACCAAAACAAACAAGCAAACAACCTTTGCCATAGTTTAACCTTTTGAGTTCCAGCTTTGTGAAAATCAGATTTGCCAGGATGGACCTTGATTGTCTGCCTTGTGATTTTTCATGGTTGGCTACTTTTTTTTCTGTTTGTTGAGAAGCTTGAAACTGGTCCAGCATGTAAGGAAGGACTATCTTTGCCCCTTACTCATGCCTATTTTTCACATGCTTATGAGGTTTACCTGTTAGTACTTCTGGGTTTGGAAACCAGTGTCACAGTCTGACACTGGAGCCACACCTTGGAAATATTTAAAAGGAACCACTAGGAAATTGTGCAGAATGTAAATGGAGCAGGAAGGTATATCATATGCCATGTTAAATATATTATCCAGTTAACTTCATCTTTCCCAGCACAGTGAAGGTTAGAAGATGCAGGGGGAGCAGGTGAGAACAAGCTGAAACCCTCAGAGATGGGACATGGGGAACACCTCCACTAATAGACATTCTAATAGGACAGTGGTTATCAACTCCAGTCCTCAGGACCCATTAACAGGCCAGGATTTGATTATTTCCTTGTTAGAGCACAGGTGAGTTAATCAGTGTGAATGAGCCTCTGATCACCACACCTGTGCTCTAGCAGAGAAATCCCTATGTCCTGGCCTGTTAGTGGGTCCTGAGGACAGGAGTTGAGAAACACTGTAATAGGAGGTTTTGTGTAGGCAAATCCTAGGGCATCATTCACACAATCATATGGACCTGTACATGAGTGCCATCTGTGTACTTAGGCTATATGTACCATTTTTATTTTATCTGTGAACTTAAAGGGGAACTACCACCCCGCAAAAACTTAACCTGGATTGATTCTTCATCTGGCGACTAGCTGCTTAGTAGCGCTAGTCGCCAGAAATATTACCCGGTTCTGAAGATTTCGGCCTTTTTCTGACGGTCACTGGAACAGGAAGCACGGACGTCACTGTGATGAGATGTCCGTGCTTCCTGCTCCTGTGAGCATCCCTAAAATGCCGAAATCTTCAGAACCGGGTAATATTTGTGGCGACTAGCGCTACTAAGCAGCTAGTCGCCAGATGAAGAATCAATCCAGGTTAAGTTTTTGCGGGGTGGTAGTTCCCCTTTAAACTTTGTGGCATTTTTATTTGGAATTTTGTTAGTCGAAAACTTAAATTCAGCATTGTAAATTAGTATTTCTGGAACTAAATAAAAATATATACTTATGTGTATCTATGATTATTTGTTTCAGTATACTAAGAGGGTATATGGCATTTTTATTTGATACTTTTGGTCTATTCATTTGTGTAAAGGTCTATGCTTTAATCTTTGACTTTTGGATACGTTTTTAAAGGTTTTTGAAAAAATGTATTTCCAGTAAAAATTCCTTGCTTTATAATTTTGTGTGGAAGACATGTCAGCCAGTTATTAATTATCTAGGATGTTACTTTCATTAACTGTAGGCTGTTACAGTCCTATATTGGTATTCATCCTTTTTTTATATAATAATTCGCTAAAACATGTGTAACGACGCAGTCATGCGCAGTAGAGACTTCTGGGCGTGCTGCAGTCATGCACAGTAGAAACTGCCTGCGCCACGGCTGATACAGAGCTGGACGCTCCTCATGACTGCCCAACGACCGGCTGGCAGTGGCACTGTGGCCTGTGTAAAGGGATCTTCAACTAGCTTATTAATGTTTTGGCTTCTGTTGGTTAGTTATGCCTCCTAAAATGTCATAAACTCTTGATTACTATTTTCGATCAAAATTTCTTGCTTAACCCCTTAAGTGCCAGAAGGGTGTGCTATTCATTGCATTGTACACTTTTCTGGTCCTTAAAGGGTTAATCATTCTGTTTGGGAAGAAATAACAACCAGAATTTAGTTATCTGTTTTCAGTGAACATGTGATTTTATAATGGTACATGATAAAATGGCCATATAATCCATGGAGTGTTCATTTTGAGTTGACAAAACTGGAAAGTATTCCAGGCATACATTCAGTTTGGGATCCTTGAACTTAGGGAATGCAGAGGTTTTAAAGTAATTTTAAATGTAGCTGCAGATTTTTATATATAGTTTATAATAAGAAGACAATGTATAATTTACTAATATTTCTATTATTTTTCAAATACAGCTTTGAAAATCTGAAAACACAATAGATATAGTTGTTCATGTAACTAGATCAGTATTCATATTAACCCTTTGAGTGCCAGAGATCTCTCCAACGCATTGCTTAATAATGTCAAAACAGATCAATAGCAAAATGGTAAATTATTTTTGCCTTCTAGGAAAGAAAAAAAAGTTCCACTAATCTTCTGGTGCTTAATCATTTAAGCCTCAGTGGTGTGCAATGCATTGGTTAGCAATGTATTACACAACCCTCTGATCCTTAAAGGGTTAACGAGTTTGATCTCTGTTACTGTAAAGTGGATATGTTACCTTGAATTTTACGTAATTGCGGTTCAAAACCTCCCGTGTATCATGAAAATGTATAACTTAGGAGATATTCATACAATTCCAGTTTGAACAAAGATTCCCATATCAATGTGCCGTTTAATTTGATTGGCATCATGCTTATTTCTGTTACTATGGTTCTATAAAATTGCATTGGTCTATAATAAACCTCTTTTCGATTTATAAACCATGCACTGCTGCAGCTGAATCCCCTGCAGGGACCTCCAGCCATGCACAAGAGCCAGTTTGGATGCAAGAGTTTAAGGCTACTACCAGGGACCTCCGGTCCACCATACAACTCCTTCCATCCACCTTGCAGGGGGTCTTCCACTCACCCATATCAGATCTTCCATGCCTAAACTGCCGGGTGTGCATGATGTATTTGAAGAGGAATTATTGGTGGATTCTGATGATGAAGACTGCTCTGCTGTCCCTTCCTCTCAGTTTTTTGAGGATCTCTTTGAGGCCGATCCTGTCCCCTTGGCTGAGGGCCTAATCAGGGCTGTTTTGAACACCCTCAACATTCCCTTGATGCAGGAGTTTCTTCTGATCCCTCCGATGTGTTCCAGGAGTCTGTTAGGCCCTATACTTGTTTTCCATCTAACCCCATCCTTGACCGCTTGGTGTCTGAGGAGTGGAAGTTTCCAGACAGGAAACCGTTTATCCCTAGGAAATTTGCTAATCTTTATCCATTCTCTGAAGTGGCCCTAGCTCAGTGGGTTCATCCTCCCAAAGTGGATGCCCCTGTCTGTAGGCTTTCTAAGTACACTGCCTTGCCTGTGGGTGATGCATCTGCTCTGAAAGACTGGACTGACAAGAAGCTTGAGACTGCTTTCAATGTTATTTTTGCGATGGCTGGTTCTGCCCTGTGCCCCGCTTTTGCAGCAGCATGGCTGAATAGAGCTGTGGCTGGTTGGACTGAACAGCTTACTTCAGCTGTCCGTCAGGGGCTCCTACTGCTGACATGTTGTGGCTTCTTGCCAACATCTTTGAGGCTCAGCATTATGTTTCTTCTGCCCTGTTTGATGCTGTGATTATGGTAGCCAGGGCATCCAGTATGTCTGTGGTAGCCAGACGTGCTCTTTGGCTCAAGATCTGGTCTGCTAACACTGCCTCCAAGAGGGCTCTCCTGTCCTTGCTCTTTCAGGGCACCTCACTGTTTGGGCTTGATCTCAAGGATCTGATCAGTGAAGTCACTAGAGGGAAGAGTACTCAACTGCCAGTGGTCCAGAGGAAGAAGGCACCTGTCAAAAGGAATTGTCTTTTTCATCCATCCCTTTCAGGCTGACTCGCGCCAGGCGACCCAGGCGGTGCCTCAGGCTCTGTGTTCCTCATCCAAGCCTAAGCAGCAATGGAGGTCCAAGTCCTCCACTAAGCCCAAGACTTCCAAACCTTCTTCTGCATGACTCGCCGAATCCGGGTCCCCACCCGCAGGTAGTTGGCCACTTATGACGCTACCTTTTGGCTTGGGAGGCCTCTGTTGCGGGCCTGTGGGTTTTGCAGGTGGTGGCTACGGGGCACAGGATCCCCTTCACCTCCTTTCCTACTTCTTGGACCTTTTCTTCTCGCTCTCCTCTGGGAGCAGAAAATTGCTACCTTTTCCAGGGAGCCATTCAAGCCCTTCTGGACAAGGCGGTCTTGGAACCTTTTCCTCCTCAGGGACGGGGGTTGGGGTTCTACTCCAGGCTCTTTGTGGTTTCCAAGAAGGATGGAGGCTGACATCCCATTTTGGATTTGAAAGATCTCAACTCCTTTGTGGTCAGGTCCCAGTATCGCCAGGAGTCACTACGCACGATAATTGCTGCCATGTCCCCTGGGGAATTTCTGGCCTCGCTGGATCTTAAGGATGCTTTTTTGCACATCACAGTTCATCCAGAGAGTCGGCAATATCTTCGCTTTGCCAGTGACCAAGGGCATTTCCAGTTTTCAGCCCTCCCCTTTGGCCTGACCACGGCTCCTCAAGTCTTCAACAGAGTCCTGGGAGCATTGATTTCCGTCCTCCATCGGGACGGCATCAGAGTTACCCCGTACATGGACGACCTCCTTCTGAAGGCATCTTCTCCAGAACTACTTCATCAGCCGGTGCAGGATTGCACTCATGCTCTGTCCTGTCAAGGGTGGATCATCAATTTGGATAAGTTGGACCTTGTTCCTTCACAGTGGATGGTGTTTTTGGGCCTCCTTTTCAACATCCAGAGAGGGATGTAGTTTCTCATGGACGAAGTGGCTCATCAGAGAGCACTGAAGATGCAAGCTGTCCTCAGGATCCGGTTCCAGCCAAAAAGTTGTCATTCCTAGTTGGGAAATTTCCACCATAGAAGTGATTCTGTTTGCCATGGCTTATACCAGGGAACTTCAGAGGTTTCTAATCCTGGCATGCAGGGGTCGACCAGATCTCCTGGAGTGGTCTCTATCTCTACCTCTTCATGTGGAGCTGAGCCTCTCGTGGTGGCTCAACCTGAACAGGCTCATCCTGAACAATCTCCTTAAAGGCAGGCCCTTCCTGGTGCCATTCTGGACAACAGTGATGACAGATCCTCAGTTTTGAAGAAGAAGAAGGGATTTTCTTCTGGAGTAGTAGCTACTATGCTTAGTTCCCGTAAGCCGGTTTCCTCTAAGGCCTACCATCGAGTTTGGTCTACCTTTCTATCTTGGTGTGCTGATAGGGACCTGTCTCAGGATTCTGATCTTCCTACGCTCCTTTCCTTCCTCCAGGATGGTGTGGATAAGGGTCTGAGTTCTCTTAAGGTTTCAATCTTCTGCTCTCTCTCTGTTTTCTTTCAGAGGCGCCTTGCTATTCTTCCTGATGTCAAGGTTTTCTTCCAAGGCGTTGCTCATACCGTGTCTCCGATACCTCTCCTCTCCTCATGCGTTGGCATTGTCCCCTGCCTGGCGTCATGCGTTCCACAGTTCGTCCCTTCTCACAATGCGCGACGCCAGGCAGGGGACAATGCCGAAGCGTGGGCACAATGCCAACGTGTGAGGAGAGGAGAGGTATCGGAGGAAGCGGGCAGCAAATACAAGCCTGCCACCCGCTTCCTCCGATGTCTCTCTCCCCTCCACCCACTTCATTCAATTCCTCTGGTCCTCTTCAATGCCCCCAGCCAGCAATACAGGATTTTTATGAAGTAACTGAAGGGAGCGCTGGGGAGGGCTTCTTCAGCAATGGTTTATGAATGAGATTCTTTCATTCATAATGTCCTATGTACTGTGTCCCATTGCTAATAGTACTTTTGCTCCACTCTCCGTTTGAAGGAGAGTGAAGCAAAAGTACTAATTGGGACACAGGAAGTAGGGCATTATAAATGAATGACTAAGTCAATATACGTTTATTAATGTTATTTTAATAAAAAAATGTATTAAAAAAAACACACACATATAAATATACAGGCAAGGTATGTAGTCCATACCTTGCCTATTAACCCTTTGGGTACCAGAGAGCTAGGAAGCATGCTAAGCAATGCTTTCCTACCTCTCTGGTACTCAAAGTGTTAATTGTGGAATAAAAGACAGATTTGTCCACTACATGGAAGTCCATGCGGTGGATGTGGATGGGGTTAGTATATCCCATATATGCAATATATGTGACATACTAAGGGGGGGGGGATGTGGAAGGGGGCATTGTGTAGTGCTTGGTGTACTAGTTTTATTGACTGTAGCCCTTTGAATGCCACAGGGGTGAGCAGTGCACATCCCTATGGCATTCAAAGCTGTCCATGGTGCTGAAAGCCATCTATGTGTTCCCCTAGTGGCTGGGTAGGGAAAAGCACAAAGAATGCTGTTCAGAACTGGCTACTTGGTTTTCTACTCTGACTTGTGTGCTGTTCTCCAAAAAAAAAATAGGCGACGATGGTTTTGGATTTTCCGACTGAACTTTCTACTATTGAGTGCTGTGATTGGCTGTGGTGCTAGGTAACATTTTTATCGTGTGTTTTTAGGTACGATTTTCTAAGCAACGCAGGTTTAAGGTTAACGTGTATTTTGTTGGTCATCGCTCGTTAGCCTTTCTGGGTAAGGAAGATTTGAATCTCACGTTACCCGATCTTGCTTAACTTGCGAAGGCAGTTTTTTTCTTCACGTTGGTTTTAACGCCAACATTTGGATCAAGCCCTAAGTCTGCCAATGACATAATGGACATAATATTGTAATTCCATGTCTGCCAAATGTTGGTTATTGGTGTTTCCATTGTTCATACTAAACAGAAAAAAAGGATTTGTATAATATATGTGCCTTTTAATTAGATTTGCATATTATTTTATGCTACTTGGTTTCCAAGTATATGCCCTTAAAATGTTTTTGACAATTTCTTTTTCTTACGTCATCACTTTTCACTTAGTGTTTTAACTAGCCTAGTCCTGGATTCCATTTCAGTTGATAACTTTATCAAGGATTTTATCTACAAATTTCTCTCTACAGTTCAGTGGAAATCTGTTAGATAAAATCAGTGACAACACTAATCCACTCCAGTGTAATGTAGGCCCTTATGTCTTTTTCAGGTTTTACTACATTTTTATATTTTTAAAAAATGCCTTTGTCTTTTCTGGTATACACAATTCCTCCTGTTTCTTCACTCACAATATTTTAAAGCCTTTTTGTTTTTTTTTCCTCTTTTATTTGTTCCAAAATAGTTTATGCAGTGAAATGAAGCTTTAGTAAAATTTAAGTGTGCTAGCAGAGTCCACATCTTCATTAGTTCCTAGATCAGTGTTTCTCAACTTCTGTCCTAAGGCCCCACTAACAGGCCAGGATTTGATGATTTCCTTGTTAGAGCACAGGTGAGTTAATCAATGTGAATGAGCCTCTGATCACCACACCTGTGCTGTAGCAGAGAAATCCCTAAGTCCTGGCCTGTTAGTAGGTCCTGAGGACAGGAGTTGAGAAACACTGTCCAAGATGCTCTTATTTTTCTATTTTATATTGGCTCTCTTCATTTGTGATCACTTGCTACAACTAGGTTTCTTTCCTAGCTGGATCTTCTACATTATTCTACACTCAGTTGCCTTTTTAATTTTAAATAACTGTTTATAATGTTTAATACAATACAGTTTCTTTTCTGTTCAGCTAGCATCCTATGTGTGTTTTTTTTTAATTTCATGATGTTGCTGCAGGTTCTTCTCAACATAGTAAAGAATGTTGTATGGCAAAGTAAATAAACACTTTAACAATAAGATTCCTCAGAGATCAGATTTCAGTGACAGTATAATTATTTAGTTGTACTCTTGTTGACATCTTCAGTCTCTGAAGAACCTTAATGTTATCACAGACTACATATCTACATTTCTTCTAGATCTGTGAAAGGATGATAGGCACCTGCATGCTTGTAACTGTCAGGATAATATTTTTATCTTTGACACAGAAATGTAGCAAGCTGTGTGTAGCGTGCACCATAAATTGTTCATTGCTCCTAAATCTTATGACTCATTATATTACCTGGACATCACATATTCTGCAGTACAGCCAAGATAATGTATAATTTGTAAATCATAGATATCATTGTTATACGAGCCTCAAATATTAATCACTGGAGTGTAATGTGTACTGTTGGTGGCTGTGCCTAGGGTTCAGAAACTTACTGTCAAAAAACTTGCATGGGTAAGGATTCCTGAAATTAATGCAGTAATTCTCAACCAGGGTGCCCCAGCATCTAAGGGGTCCTCATCTGCCTCAGGATCCAATAGGTTCTAGTTATACATCTAAGAGAATACTTCTGTGTTAGGGTGCATAAAGCCCTCTGATGACTGTTTACGCCACTGTTCAAAGGAAATTAGCTCTCTATGGTGCAGGTTATGTGTCCTAAAATTACTCTTTTGAACATTAATCTTCTTGGTCTGTCTTTACATCATCTTACATAGGGCTATCTGCGCAAGAAAAAAGAAGCAACCATTGGAAATAAACTACCTTAACCCTTTGAGTGCCAGAACAGTATAACGTTGGATAACTCTCTGGCACTCAAAGTGTTAAATTGTGTTTTTTTGTTTTTTTTTTTTATGTATTTATTTATTTACTTACTTCTCTTTCCTTCAAGGGGCTTAACCCTTTGAGTGCCAGACTGGTACACAATGCATTGCTTCTTGGTGCTTTGCATACTCTGGCACTCACAGGATTAAAGTTCCATTACAATTAATAGGAATTTTCTGTCTTACTTTGTACATGTGGCACTTTGTGCAGAAGCTAAATTGAAGGCTGCCCCCCATCTGGCCTTGAAACTCTATTTACATTTAACAATATATTAAGAATAAACACACATAACTCATTTTCCTAACTCTACGGATGCCCAGGCATGATCTGCAATTATAACCTGAAATCATAGATTGACAGCAGGGACAAGAAACAGAAGTCTTACATAAAAAACAGGGACTGTAAGCATTGTTGTGAACAAGCTAAGTGCTACTGCATCTTTAAATGTGTGCAAATGGTCCTTAGCCAAGCAAACTCTACTTTGTGCTGCCATTAGCATTCTGTCACTGACAACCAGTCTGTCTTATTAACAATTACATGTAGCTGTGGCTACACATGAATCAAGAGGCTTGAATGTGACACCCAGAGGCTTAGCAATGCACTAAACGCCATCAACATCATCTGTCTATGACACTTCGGAATGAACTGCTGTCTTCTTCCGTCTGTGCCATTCACTGGATTGGGAATGGCTGAGGATGTTGGATAATGGAAACCTGTCAATAGAGTGCAGTAGAATGAAAGTATTGCTCATTCCCTGGAGAGATCATTCTGCTAAGTGAACTCCTGTACTGTTAGAAAAAGAATTCCTTGCCAGAGGAAGATTGATTGTAGCCCTTTTGTTTATGAAGCTGCTCAATCTTGATTTTATTTACCTGTTGTTTAAGGGGAACTGTTTCCTATGAATAAATTGCTCTTAATTTATCTACCACATTGACTTACCTAGTTAGATGTCCTTCATCCTACAGTGTGGTGTGTCTGTCTATATTTTTTATATTGTATCAGCAGTTTTCTGTAAGAAGTGATCCCTGTTGAAGTCTTCTTCTATGTCACGCCTCTTCCATACTTCAAATAATGTGCTTCTATAGTAGGGTGACCACATTTCCATTCTGCCATTCCGGGACATGTGGTCACCCTAGTCCTGCGGCTGAGGCTCCCGCCTGCACTGACCATCTTTCTGAAGCTGACATAGTAAGAGTTCCCAGTGGGAGTTCTTACTCTGTGTCAGCCTCAGAAAGATGGACAGCGCTGGCGGGAGCCTCAGCCGCGGGTCTCACTTGCAGCGCCTGCTTACCTGCTCCATCCCAGCTGTCTCGCACATACCAATCCAGCCAGCCAATGAAATGTATTTGCTGAACCAGCCAATGAAGACCGACTGGCACGTGTTTCTCAATTCTGGGACTCTTTGTTGTCCTGGTGGGGGGTGACCTGGAACACGAGACACAGACCTACAATAAGGGACAGTCCTGGGCATTCCGGGACGTGTGGTCACCCTAGACCCGAGTGACTTGTAAGGCACACAAGCAGATATAAATGTGACTGCCTCATGAAGGTCACCTTCTTTGGTAAATTACTCTGATTAAATTGAGCCCCTTATTCTTATAGTACAAATCCCCTTTAAATGGTTCTTTGTGAAACATAAACCTAATCATATCATATGTTAGCTGTTAGCTAGTTATTTATGACAGCCCACTGTTGTTGGGCCAGAACTTTCAAACTCCTCAACCATACTAATGTCAGACGAGGATGATGGGAGTTGTAGTCCAACCCATCTAGAGGACTGCAAATTGCTCACATATGCTTTCTTAGATTTCCAATGACTATATAATAATTTACTTTAACCCTTTGAGGGCCAGAGTTGTGCACAGCTCATTGCTTTTGGTTGTGTACCTCTCTGGCACTCAAAGGGTTACTGACACAGTGCTTGTGTATATTACATAGTCTAAAAGCCAGATGGCCTTATGCCCAGAAGAAGAGGAGACACAGCTGCAATGCTGATGAATACAGGTAACATGTAAACATATATTAGGGAAGGGGCCTGACCAGGAGAGAACAACATGTGGCTCAGCATCTTTTGTTAGATTAGCAGTCCCTTCACACCTGGATGACCAGTGGTTTGATAGTAATAATGGTATGCAGAGAAATAGATTGCTTATTGCTGGGTAAACTCGAATATTGACACAGGAAGCGGGAGCACTGTGCGATTGGAGAAAATTGGACCTGCATTATGTAGTGGGCACAGGCAGCAGGGAAGAAACATGGAGATGGGGGAGTGAGAGAAATAGGGTCAGAAATAGTGGGTGATTTGGTAGGCAGAGCTATGGATGGAGGGGAAAGGAATCAAATAGAGTGAAGAAAATGAGACTGGATGAACAGAAAGTTGAATATAAAGGTGGAGGGATTGGAGAGGAACCAGACAGAAAGGGAGATCAACAGTGATGGGTGGTAGACAAGGAAGTGGGTTCAGAAAGAGATGTAAGTGGAATGTGCACATACTGTAAAATAGAAACAGAAGGAGGGGGAAGTTCAGAGAATAGGAGAGGGACGGTAATAAAAAAGAGGCAAACATCCCATCATTTGAAATAACTGGAGGAGGAGGAGATGGGGAGGCTCACTCACTATCTAAATCTAGTCTTGTTCAGCCAATTACGAGATTTGGAAAATATCCAGATTAGTACTGGTCAGATGCCTAATGAGCATGGCACAGTATACCATGGTACCTGATTTAAAGGGATATTATTACTTCAAAATTAGTATCCCTCATATTGTAGCCCTTAATAAACAGAGTTAAATGACACCAGTGGCATCTCTCAAACCTTGATTCAGAGACCGGATTCTCCTGCTGGCAGCAGAACACTGACAGCAGGGGAGAGGAAACTTTGAAAGCGGTTATCTCTTAAACCATAAAGGTTTGAGAGATGCCGCTGGTGTCATTTAACTCAGTTTATTAAGGGCTACAATATGAGGGATAGTAATTTTGAAGTAATACTATCCCTTTAATGCTTTTCCATTATGTCTGGGTGATGAACCATACATTCTGATTGGACTGCTGGCTGAGCATCTTGCTCAAAACTGGGTACTGTACTGTGCTCCCAATTCCTCCTTCCCTCTTTTCAGATGACTGTGTTTACTAGTTTATATAAAAACACAGATATAAATAAACATAAACTATTCATTTTGTAAGTGCACAGAGTGGAAGATATTTTTCTAATAAATAGCTTTAAGCCATTTGGATTCAGAAAGACCTTAATTGCATTACAACACGCTAATAAAATATTAGAGATATAAGGGATAAAACTCTGTTCTTCAAAAAACAAAACCTTGTGAAGGACGTACAAAGATCTCTGATCAGATTCTAGGTCTGTCCATCAAAATGACAGTAGGTTCGTTACTTGTCTAAATCTAATGTAAATGTGCACATCATTCTCATACTTTCCCATTAAAATAAGATACTTTTATTTATATTAAACATCTCAGGCTAATGGAGTCCCAATGCAAGAAAAGTGTTTTATTTATTTATTGTTCATTTGATTCCTGTACAGCTAGCTTGGAAAATATATATTCCTCTGTGTGTTTATTCAATATTCATACAATATGTTATCATATATTAACATAGTTCAGATAGGCATTGTCGGTAAAGCTATGGAAAATAATACTGTATATGCCAATATTTGCATTTTTACAAGTCCACTTCTCACCAAATGCCTTGAAAATTGATTCAAAAACGACCTTAGAAATTTAATGTAATGTAATGATAAAAATCTATATGACTTACAAATACATATAACACATACCATACATAACCTGTCTTTTTTTTAAGCTAAGGAAAAAATATTTGTTGGTCAAAGCATCCCCTAAAAATATGGGGGACATTTATACAAAGTGTTCTTGTCCGTTGTTCCTGAGGTATTCTTAAACTGCCCCTATTCCTTATTATTATAGTTGATATCTATAACGCAAAATGTTAACGTTTATAAATGTGGTGTAATAGTGCGGGTTTTTTTCACAATTGCAATTTTTTTAATCCATTCTACTGTTTCACAAATATGGGCTAACTATGCCCGAAAAAAGAACAGGTCAGACATGGAGTTAATATTGTGGCGAAAATTGTGTTGCTAAAATGTCACAAAGAGTGACATTTCTTTATAAATTTGCTGCACCACTTTTCTTACAATTCCAAACGCCACTTTAAAAAAAAAAAAAAAACTACATGGCGTTATGCTCTCTTACGGTGTCATTATAATATTTATAAATACCAAATTAATTTTTTAAAGCCATATTAACGATGGAATTCACATAACTCCACTTTTATAAATGTCCCCCATAGCTCTTTATCATTCTAAAATCAAAATGACTATGCCTTAATGTTAGTCTAGAAATTGTAGAATTATGATGTAACTGGTTTCTCATCCATGCACAGGAAATTGTCTTTTTTCACAGCACAATAAGAGAATGTTCTAGTGTGCACATTATGGATCCGAATCTGCATATCATCAAAAACCATATGTATTCCAGTGCCAAAGCATTTTGGACCTTATGTATCGGTGCGCACTAAAGCAGTTATTGGACAAATCAGTTGCACTGTAGGGGAGGCATAATGCTTCCTAATATTTCCATTGTCTTAAATGGTGTTTTTAACCCCTTCAATGCTAGTGTGTGTCAATAAATTGCTTTGCAATGCATTGGAGCCCTCTTTAGCAGTTGAGGAGTTAAAAGCCCCTTTTCTAGTAAATGAGAAGTTTTATTTGTCCCCTGTGGTGCTATTGGTTTGCGCAAGAATTGTTCCAATTGGCATTAATATATAAGGTCATAAAAGGCGCAATTCTGGGGCAAACCAACTTACGATATAGGTGAGAAATAAAAAAATCCATTTGACTTAGATGGAATGGGTAAAATCCCTATGGTGCACTTGTTTTGCTCTAGAATTGCTCCTCTTCATTTGTACATAAAGCCCTTTGAGCCAGAAGTAGAAAGAAAGATGAGCAATCCTAGAACAATCCAACTGCACCATAGGTGAGAAATGAAAAAGCACTCCATGTTTACACTGATTTTGTCCCCTTGGGTACTAGAGATGACTCAAATGTCTTGCAAAACAAGGCATTGGAGACCTTTCTGGCATTCAAGGGGTTAAATGCCCCATTGGGTTAAATGCCCCATTTGAATCAATGGGAACTTTCACTTGTCTTCTATATTGTAGTTGGTTTGCCCCAGAATTGGTAATTTATAGCTTCTTGAATAACTTTTTGTAGACCACAAATGTACTGCACACATAGTGACCACAGATGTTACTCCATTTGATGCTCCAAGCTGGCAACAAGACCCGAAGCTTAGGCTCTCTTAGTCAGTGGTTAGTCACCTTGCTTTTTCTTTCCTTTATCTATTGATTTTGAGGCACTTAGGCCCATATTTTTGAAAGTAAACTGGAGTTATTCTGGAATACATGGGGGACAAATAAAATTCTATTTTAAATTAAATTGGACTTTTATCCCCTTGAATGCTAGATAGCTCTCCAATGAATTTGCAGAACAATGCATGGAGACATCTCTAGAATTCAAGGGGTTAAAAAGCTCTGTTCGGGACGTGGCCTGGCAGCCATACTGGACGGTCGCGTTTTGAAGCTGCTCTGTAATTGACACCTATAATTTGGTGTCATCCTCCCAGTGAAGCCCTTATTCTCTGTCACATTGTGCTGTCTTTGCCCCCCTGGAGTCTTCCTAATGCTACCTTTCTTTTTGAGATCTACACCTTTGGTGACTGGCTCTGTACAGGTTGCAGCCTAGGCCTCACATCCGTAGCCACGCGTAACACATTTGCTGGCCAACAACAGACGTCCTGCAAGGCAATCCCCACTGGGGCTAATACGATACCTGAAGTGGCTCTTCTTCTGCCGGAACATTGTGGCACCGGATGTGATTGTTCCGAAGCAGCCTGAGGATCCGCGATCTGTGACCACTGCAGTGTTTGTGTGAAGGTGTCCGGGCTGGGGGCCTCCTCTAAACTCAGCGATGCCTATGCATCTAGTGGAAGTTCGGCAAAGGTGTGCTTCTCTAGGCTTTTCTGTCTGTGGTCTCATGAGACCTAATCCGGCTGCCTACACCTGTTTTCCAGCTGCATATGACATTGTGGTGGCTGTTCACTGCAGTGAGTAACCCTACCAGGGGCCTAAGCTGGAACTATTGTTAATTCTTGTGACTCTCACAGCTGACATCAGACTTTCCTTTATTATTTGGCCTGCCCCATATAGCTGTCCCCCCCTTTATAGTGCTCCATCCTGCTTTGTTATTTTATCAGTGGTTCCCTTTCCCTCCCAATAGGTCTAAAGCTTCTCTTCTCTGCCAGAGAGTATATCAGTGGCCCCGAAGCTGTCTGGGTTCCCTGTGTCCTGTGGAGGCACCATCTAATCTACATGGGCTGTTTATATAGTACTATGACCCATTCCAGTCTGGCTGCTGCTTTCAGATATATCCACATTATTGCTCTCTTCTGATTTAACAACGTTTTGCTTACTTGAGATTCCACAAGCTTAGCTGTTTACGACACTACTGTTGTTCCAGAATCATCGCCCTGTTTGTTATTTCTCCTTTTTTGTTTCCCCTGCCTCTCCCATATATTTTTTCATATTTCTGCAGTGATCACACATAGGATGTCCCCCTCTCGCTTGTGGCCTACTAACATCGCAGCAGTGTTCTATGGGATCTCTATTACCATGTAATTTATCCTTATATCCTGTTGGCTTCCCAGTCCCTTGTCTGTGGCATATAGATATGTGATCTTCCTGCTTGGTGTCCTCCCGGCCCCTACTCCATCTGTGATACTCATCTCTGTTTCCTTTGACGCCTTGCTTAATTATTTTGCTTCATTGCTGACATCATGGAGCGTTTTCTACAGTCTGCAGATCAAACTAAAACCCCGCGCCCCCAGCGTGGAGAAAAGAAACAGGATAAAAATAAAAACACTCAGGTCTCTCCTGAGGAGGAACCCGTTATGAACTCTTCCGCTGCTGCTACAGCTGTTATGCCGTTGACGATTGCTGAAGACACAGCCAAAGCATTCTTTGAATTACTTACGCCAGTTCTGGATACTAAACTAGATGCTATCTAGTCTTCAATTCATTCTATATTAGGTAAAGTTAAGGCCCATAGGGAACAGATCGCAAGTCTTACACAACGAGCAGATGACTGCGAGACGCTTGTGGATGATCTCCGTGGTACTATACTCAGCTTGGAGGCCAAAGCTAATGCACTTACGGATAAAATTGATGATCTGGAAAATTGCAGCCGTCGAAATAATCTTCGTATCATTGGTCTGCCTGAGATGCTTCGAGCTAAGGATTTAGCTAGTTTTCTGAGCACAGAACTGCCGGTAATTTTGAAAATGGAGGATCACAGTGCTCCATTAGTCCTTGAAAGAGATCATCGGCTAGGTCAGGCCATACTGTCGGAGGGGGGTCGACCTAGACCAGTCATTTTCAAAAGCCTACATTTTGAGGACAGACAACGACTCCTCTTTGACTACAGAAAGATGGACAGGGTTGAGTATCTTAATACTCAACTCTTGTTATTTCAGGAGTTTTCTGCCAAGGTTTCCGTGCAGCAACGTGGTTTTTCAGATATCTGCAGCAAGCTCTTTAAGAGGAACATCAAATTTGCTTTATTATATCCTGCACATCTTATGGTCTTGGCTGATGCATCTATTCACTAGTTTGACACACCGGCGGAGGCTCAGGACGTTTATGAGAGTTTGTCAGTGGGCAATAGCGAGAGGAGAGCAGGGGGACATTGCTAATTTTGTTACTCTCCGCTCCATCAGTTCCTGGATCACTTTCACCCCAGTATTCTTGGGAGGCATTCTTTATACATATTGAGGCTTTTTGTGTCTATTTTGTTCTTCAGCCTCCTACCATACACACTCTCCTTTGGATAACCCTCTGGACATTTGGCCTATTTGGCCTGCTGGAGGACGTACTCACAGCTTTAATGGACATATCCAGGATGTTTTACTGTTTTTGAAGCCCATCTCACTCCATTGTGCCCTGTTTGTAACAACTGAGCGAATAAGTGTTACGATGCTGCACTGTGTCTCCTGTGCATAAACTTTTCACATTACGTGCAATCCCCCCTTTTTTTTTTTTTTTTTTTTTTTTTCTTGCTGTTGTTTTCATGGTTGTTCTCATTGTTATTGTCTAACTCCCACTTTTTTCCTACAGGTTATGGGATTCTAGTCTCTGTCTGGCTCTCCCCCTGGATCAGCTACAGTTTTGTCCCTTGTCCTTTCCGGGTTGCCTGGGGGGTCAGTCAGATAGAGAATCTCTATACCACATCAGAGATTGTGTATTTTAAAATATGAGGGACAGTGCTGGGTTGGGTGCTTGCTGGAGGGGTTTCATATCTGCCATGACTAGTGGATGGGGGATGTTTTGATGCTGGATTGGTGTCGAGTGGTGCACCCGTTGGGCCTTGTTGGGCTTTGCGGGGTACTGGGCTTCCTCTCTCCTTTCTTTTGGTTGTGGTGAAGGTGATGTGGGATGTCTATACTAATTTGTGTTTTTTCTTTTCACGGTTGATTGAACGTGTTCTCTTGTGGAGGGGTGCAGTGCAGTGGCGGAAATCGTTTCTATTGTCTGACTTGGTACTAAGCCCCCTGGTTTGTTATACTGCCACTAATATTGTTTTATTTACAATATTCAATCTGGGACATAATCCACAGGTTCATAAGAACTTAAGTTCTTTAGTTTGTTGATGAGTTCATTATGGACCATGTTTTTGTGTTTGATCTGTCTGTGTCTATTGTTTTGTCAGTGCGTGCCTCTGGGGGGTTCGATCTGTGGTTCTCCTGCCCCAAACCCCTTCTTTTTCGTCAAACTAGTGTCTCCTCTCTGGGAGAGACATTGGTTTCTGTCATTTCTACTCACCCTTTCTGGCTTCTCTATCACTGGCTGCCACCATAGCAAATTCTTCCTGTCAAACCAGATGAACTCCTCATTCTCTCTGCTTTACTTCCTGGAATGTTGGGGGTATACATAGTCCTGTAAAGTGTAGACAGATTTTGAGTCATTTGTGCCACTTACATTCTCAAGTTACTCTACTGCAAGAAACTCATCTCACAGATGATGAACATGCTAAACTTCGAAGGGAGTGGTTGGGGCATTGTATTGCTGCTTTCTATTCAAGCAAGAAGCGGGGTTTGGCCATTCTTATCCATAAATCCCTTGCTTTTGTACTTTTACAACTATTTGTGATCCAGAAGGATGTTTTCTGTTGGTACACTGTGAGATCGATCAAAAACATTTTGTAATGTGTAATGTGTGTGTCCCCAAGGATCCTACTTACTCTTTTTTCGCATCCCTTCTTCCGCACTTATTGCCATAAACTCATGGTAATATTTTGCTAGGTGGGGATTTTAATATTACTCTTAACCAGCGACTAGATAGAAGTGGGCGCCCTACCATCTCCGAAGCGCCTTCCTTAAATCCCTTGCAATGTTTTATGGACCAAGTCCCTCTCACCGACATTTGGCGCCTTACTCATCCTACGGACGGACAGTACAGCTTCTTCTTTCATCTCCACGGTACTTTTATCAGGCTAGACTATTTCTTAGGTTCTGTGGCTATTCTGCCTTTTGTTACAGCCTGTCAAGTTCACAATATTCTTATCTCAGACCATGCTTCTGTACCCTGCATCTGTCCTTTCGTCCTTCTGTGCATTCCTCCTTTCATTGGCGTATGCCATCTTTCCTCACCCAGTCCCCTGATTTTTGTGCTAGTCTTCGGAACGCATGGTTTGAGTTTCAGTCAGATAATGCTCTTCACTCTTCCAACCCTGTTCTGTTCTGGCCAGCGGCTAAGGCCGTATTGACTGATCATATTATCTCCTACGTTACAAAGCTTCAGAAGGAAACGGCGAATAAACTTGTGCAGCTACAGCATATGCTCACCACTCGTTACTCTGCCTACCTTGCTGTGGACTCGGCTTTGAACCGCTCTAAATATCTCGATGCAAAAAGGGCGTATGAATCGGTATTATCTACAGCTGCGCAATTCCAATTGTCTAAAAGTTCATCACATTTATATCGCAATGCTAATTTGCAGAGTAGGCTGTTGGCTCACCTGACTAATCTTACACGTGGCCCTAATATTATTAATTCCATACAGCCGCGAAACTCGACAGTCACAATGAACCCAGCGGATATTAATGCTGCTTTTGTTGTGTACTTCTCCAAACTGTATGGTCCTGAAACGGACAACCCTTCTGCTCAGTCTGATTTTTAACAGCATTTGTCTTTACCTATACTCACGCACGATCAACACTCACTCTTGGAGGAGTCTATCACTGCTAGGGAAGTAGAGCTGGTGCTTAAATCATTACATAATGCCAAATCACCGGGGCCCGATGGTCTTCCAGCTGAGTTTTACAAAATCTTGCGAGAGGACATTTCTCCCACGTTGTTATCCTTTTATAACACTATATTCAATTCCCATGTCATGCCCTCTTTTTTCACCCTTGCTAGGATTATCCTACTGCCTAATCCTGGGTAGGATCCTAACCAGGTTGAATCTTATTGACCAATATCACTTTTAAATATGGATTATAAGATCTTCAGTAAGGTTATGAGGAATAGACTCAATCAGCTGCTGCCTTGGCTCATTACGCCGGAACAGACAGACTTTATTCCGGGTCGGTATTCAGTGACTAGTATTCGTACTGCAATAGCAGCTCTTATTAAATCTTCCGACTTTCCTAGTAACAATAATCTGCTTATAAATTTTGATGCCGAAAAGGCTTTTGACAAAATTCTTTGACCTTATCTGTTCCAGGTTTTAGAAATTCAAGGCTTTGGTCCACTGTTTCGTGCTCTAATTGAACTTTTCTATACTAAACCTCAAGCCACTATTTCTACTAACTATGTTAATGCCTCTGTCTTTCAACTTTTCAGGGGTACTAGACAGGGTTGCCCTCTCTCTTCTTTTTAATCTAGCGCTGGATCCCCTTCTTTGTACATTGTTGGCCTTACCGGATTTTCAAGGTATTAAAGGAATAGTAATACTTTGTTTTAACTTTTATTTTGTAGGCATTAAAAAAATATGAAGAATGATATAAGTCTTACCTCTCAAACCTTTATGGTTTAAGAGATATTCACAAGCAAGGTTTCCTCTCCCACCCTTTTACCTAGTGTAAGCCATCTCTTCTCAAATGTGGAATGCAGTCCATAGACCAGACAGATAACATCAGGGGACAATCTTCTGACTATAAGAACAATGAAAACCCTTCCCCCCTTGACAAGTTTTTCAGGTTTTTCTCTTATCTTAATTGAAGATTGTCCCTCTCTGCAATCTACCTGGGCACCTCCCTTGTGCTCTGGCTGAACAGTGTTACATCAGTAAAAGGGGTGGGAGGGGGATACTTTGTCATTGAAGTATTCTGACAGAAATTGAAATAACACTCTCCATGGCCAAAATACTATGAAGATTAATTAGAGTTGCTTTTATTATGAACCATTGCTACCTCTTTAAAGTGGGAACTGTGGAAAACAAACTTGCGGCATTTGCAGATGATCTACTACTATTTATCCGTAATCCGCGCTCTGCTCTTCCTTCCATTATGCAGGTTTTTGAGAGCTTTCGAAGGGTGGCAGGTTTTACAGTTAACTTTGGCAAGTCAAAGGCAATGTGGCTTTCCCCAAGACCCCCTACTTCCTTACCATTTTCCTGTCCATTATAATGGTCCACTCAACATCTTAAGTTTTTGGGCATTCTTTTACCTAGGGATATCTCTATGCTTCACCAGACCAATTTTAATCCCTTGCTAGCTAGGCTGACTTCGGACTTTCTTGCTTGGAAAGCATTGCCCCTGACTTTTATTGGTCACATTAATTTAAGTTAAAATGATAGTCTTTCTGCACATCTTATATTTAATGCACATGCTACCATTATATCTCTCAGCAACAGACATTCAGTAACTTAACCGTCACTTTCAGGGGTTTATATGGAATGGCAAACACCCAAAGATGAGTTTGGCCAAATTATCCCAACCTAAACAGTCTGGTGGGTTTAACTTTCCACATCTACGATTCTATAATGTAGCCTGCCTTCTCCGGTATGCAAAGGATTGGCTGGATGGCACCACGGTTTATACTGACCCTGATAGGGACCAATGTTTTTGTCCATCATTGAGTCTTTCTTCTATTTTGCATGCTCACTTATCTACTCTTCCTTCTCCCTGTGTGGTTAATCCTTTGCTGGCATCTATTGTGAAGGGCTGGCAATACATACGATATCACCTTTTCAAGTCACGTTATATCTCAGTTTTTCTACCCTTCACTCACAACTCCTCTTTTCAAGGTGGGGATGCTGATACCTGATTTCTTCATTGGGCCTCTCGGGGTATAACATCGGTGGGTCACTTGCTTGATCCCTTAACACAACAGATATATTTTTTCCCAGATTTATATCTAAATATACTCTACCGTCTAACCATCTTTTTGCTTTCTTACAGGCTAAACATTACATTCAGTCTCTTCTATCGGTTTTGTCCAAGCAATTTATGGATAATCCACTGGATTGTTTAATTAAAAAGCTTTCGGCAGTGTCTTTCAAAACTTCTAATAGAACTATTTTTTTAGTGGCTCATACAGATTTGAATCCTTTGTGCTTGTCTGGCTGGCTAACGGATATACCCACACTAATGGTGGATCAGCTGGAGTCCAGCTTTTTGCGCAGATTGTGCTGCTCTCCATCTGCCTATTTTCATGTCCTCTCTTACAGATTATTGCATAGGATATACGTGACTCCTTTGGTAGCTCACCGCATTGGTCTTGCCTCAGTTTCCTCTTGTCCTAAATGCCAAGCTTCCAGTGCGACCTTACTCCATATGATATATACATGCCCGCATGTCTATTCCTTTTGGACCAAGGTCTTCTTTTACACCACAAATAAAATTGGGATTCCTATTGATTTAGTTTCTCCAGCTTTTATCCTAGGGATCTATAATTCTTCCTCCCAGTTAACAACCTGTCAAACTTAATTAGTTGATTTTGCTTTCATGGTAGAGTTAAAATGCATTTTGGTGCTTTGGTTATCTCCCCAACCCCCCCTGCTTCGTCAATGGACACTTAATTTGTTCATTTCACTAGATTACATTGGACGCTTGCCCTATCCGATAAGGAGATGCTGGGTGTTCGCTTTATCACTCTCTGGGAACCCTTTATCCTATCCTTGCCTATTGCTCATCAAGCGGTCTTTTACCACTGTTTTCGATATATTTCATAGATGGAGGAGAGACTATTAACAGATAGTGCCTTGGAGTCCCTATTAGAGGCGGGGAGAGAGGGGGGTGATTCCACATTTCCATATTTGGATACTGGGGAAGAGGACCTGGGAGTGGCAAACCCTTCTCTTTAACCTTAATCTTTTTTCTTTTAATTACTTTGGGTTTGGGGGGGGAGCGATTGGACCCCTCTGGGGGCATGTGCCTGTGTTTTGTTTCATGTCTAATGTTGTGTGTGGTTATTGGTCCTTGGATACTCTAATTGGGTAATTTCTTTTTGTTGTAATATCTTCCCTGGGTACCCTGGTGGTCGCAGCGTTCCACACAACTTGCGTTGTTATTATTCATTCATATTATATACTCTTCCCAATTTTCTCATGTGATTTACTTGACTAGTCAGTGTTAGACATATTTTTCCTTTGTGGGAAGCGGTTTCCTTGCTGTATACCTATCACACCGGTGTTGGGTTCTTTTTTTTTTTTATATATATATAAAAATACTACCTGAAATGTCTCATGTCTTTACCTTTCATGTAAGATTCTATTTGTATTTTGAAAAATTTAATAAAAAAAGTGTATTAAAAAAAAAAAAAAAAAGCTCTGTTCAGGTGTATGGCAATTCTGTGTGCTCCCTATGGTGCAGTTGGTTTACTACAGAATAACTAGTTTGCTTTTAGGGAGCTATTATTAGTTTTCATGATCACATCTGGAGGAGCTGCAGGCTCTTGGAAATTAAAAGATTGTAACATAATACAGGAATGCAAACCCAAATCTTTGTCATGAGAGAAATGTGTAGTTACATTGTAGAGTGCACAGAGATAATCTAATATTCTGTTTTTTCTTCAGAGCGGTGTGATGACTGGGGAGTGGACAACATGAAGCTAATCCAGGCTTATGATGGAGAGCCTGCACGCATCAGATGCCCACTTTTTCAGGACATACTAAAACATAATTATAGCACGGCACATTCAGCAGGTCTAACTCTGATGTGGTATCGGACGAGTCAAGGAAAAGACCTAGAAGAGCCAGTCAACATCCGTCTTCCAGACAACAGGATCATTAAAGACAAGGACATACTCTGGTTCAGGCCTGCTATTCTCAATGACACAGGGAATTATACCTGCATGCTCAGGTAAATTGCTGGACAGATATATGTAGGGGTCCTTTATGGAAAATAGGGGTTAGCAAAGATGGGAAACATTTTAGAAACTTCACTAGGATGGGAAAATAACACCTCCTAATAATAACCCCACTTACCTTACTAAGGACATAAAACCCTAATAGCCTTTATGAATTTTATTCTTGTACTTTTGTCCAAGAGATAACTTCTTCTATCAGTCCTGGTTGTCATGTCTGTGGAGGTAGAGTGCATGAACCTAATTAAAGTGGGGGGGGAGTTTGTGTCCTGTGGTCCTTTCTAGCATGGACATGACATGCATGACTGATTGACAGTGTTCTCACTTGGAGCAAGGAAATGCATTCACTGGGGCCATTTGGATTTTCTGGCATTAGTAAGATAAGTGTGAGTTGTTTTTGTTCTTATTAGGAAGTGTCAGTTCCCTTTAAAAGAACAGTACTTTTTTAATGTTAATATATTGTAGGGTTTTTCCTGCTGAGTAGGGGTACTCCTAATGCTGTATGAGGCTTAACTCAAGGATTTTCCGAACCGTGAAGAAAAAGTCAGGATTTTATTAAAGAGGTGAATATTATTCTTTAAAACTTTATATACTGCCCCTCTGCAGCAAAGTAAGAGAAACATGTTTAACAGAAAAAAATTAAATTCAGTTAAACTTGCTAGCCCCTTCAATTCACCATTAGATAGTAGTGATCCTATAAACAGTGTGTCCCGTCAGCACACTTCCTCTTTCTTTGATTCAGTCCCTAAATAACCAGAACATCTTTAAAAGTCAGTAACATCTAGACTCCTGTATCTTATCCCCTCTGAGGATGATGAACAGGCCATCACACTGCGAAGATTAGTAGGGCCACAAACTCTGAGGGCAAATTACATAAAAAACATGATAGCATTGGTAAATAATGGATGGGTAATATTTACCTCCATTTCTTTAATGAAATTCTGACTTTTTAGGAAAAGCCTCAAATTTTATTACAAGACCAAAGGCTTCATATTATGCTTGTATAAAGCTGATAAATAACGTTATTAGATACGTAAAAGGTTTTAGAAGTGGACTCTGTAGACTAATCCGCTGCTGTGAGTACATTTTCTAGTCTGCATCCTCATAGCTCCTCTTGAGGAATGAACTCCAAAGTGAGATATGTCTATAGCCATAATCCAACAAAGCCAAGAGGCCAGTGTCACTGAGGTAACCAGAAGATGAGGCTGATGAAATTGGTGATTAGGACTTTGAAACGTAGCTGACTATTATGCTCACAAGCAACAAACTCCACAGAGCTGAGAATTATGAGGAAAAGCAGGGTAAAAATCTCTATAGAAGATGATTTTATCTTCCTAGCGATCAAAAAAATGTCCCTGTCTGAAATAAAGGAATTACCTTTGACATCTAATTCTTAAACTTCAATTCATCATTAGATAGTAGTGACCCTATAAACAGTGTGTCCCGTCAGCACACGTCCTCTTTCTTTGATTCAGTCCCTAAATTCCAGAACATCTTTAAAAGTCAGTAACATCTAGACTCCTGTATCTTATCCCCTCTGAGGATGATGAACAGGCCGTCACACTGCAAAGATTAGTAGGGCCACAAACTCTGAGGGCAAATGACATAAAAAACATGATAGCATTGGTAAATAATGGATGGGTAATATTTTCCTCTATTTCTTTAATTAAATTCTGACTTTTCAGGAAAAGCCTCAAATTTTATTACAAGACCACAGGCTTCATATTATGCTTGTATAAAGCTTATAAATAATGTTATTAGATACGTAAAAGGTTTTAGAAGTGGACTCTGTAGACTAATCCGCTGCTGTGAGTACATTTTCTAGTCTGCATCCTCATAGCTCCTCTTGAGGAATGAACTCCAAAGTGAGATATGTCTATAGCCATAATCCAACAAAGCCAAGAGGCCAGTGTCACTGAGGTAACCAGAAGATGAGGCTGTTGAAATTGGTGATTAGGACTTTGAAACGTAGCTGACTATTATGCTCACAAGCAACAAACTCCACAGAGCTGAGAATTATGAGGAAAAGCCGGGTAAAAATCTCTATAGAAGATGATTTTATCTTCCTAGCGATCAAAAAAAATTCCCTGTCTGAAATAAAGGATCTACCTTTGACATCTAATTCTTAAACATCCAAAACCAAGATTCGAAAAATTGTAAAACTATGTTTGCATCCCAAATACTAGAGCATCTAGAAGCTAGCAGTCTAGATAACCTGATACCCTTCATCAGTCTTAAAATAAAGGGTGTTGTCCAATAGTAGGCCATCCTAATAAGAATGACTTGCAGAAACAGACAACCTGTTATAGATAGTTCTTTATGCTTTCCCAGCCTGAAAGCATGAAGAAAGGAAACTTATGATGCATGTTACAGCTGAAGATATGTGATCCAAACCTTGTTCCAAGCACCAGGGAGAACAGATTGTCCAGTATGATGTATAGCATTCCTGGGTACCATGGGTCTAGGCTTCTGCAATGGGGGATAGGGCTGATTCCAGAATCCCCATGACAATCCAGGGACCCCTGAAAATAGCCAAACCATGATCCGTCAACAAAAGTGGGACCTGTGCTAGCCAGAATTGAATGATCAGGGCTATAGTAGCCAGTTGTATCCTGACCTTAAATATGACCCTAGGGATCAGAAAAGGAGGAAATGTAATTTACAATCCCTGTAATCAATGAGATTTCCAGAGTGTCAGTCTGCCACAGTGTTTGATAGGCCCAAAAGATAATCTGCTTGAAATGATATGTTTCTGCCCAAGCAAAAATTCCAGAAGTCTTTGGCTAAATTTCCCAACATCTTTGATTGGCTAATAGTTCCAAACAGTTAATGTGCATACGTTTTTCCTCTTAAGACCATTTGCCTCCAGTGGTGAGAATCATGCAAAGTGCTCGCCAGCCTAAATTACTCACATTCAACTCTATTACAATATCTGGCGACATGCTTAAAATGACATTGCCATTCAGCCCTCTATGTGAGTCAACCACCAAATCAACTACTGTCTTCTTTCTACCAAAAGGGGAATTAGGTCTGAATAACCTAATAATTTGCAAAGCCTTGAGACTTGGAAGTGCCCGACAGTGAAGAGGCCTGGAAAAATAGGTTTAATCAAAGCTGACAGTAGGCCCACCATCCTCACTATGTTTCTCAGAGATATGATATTCTTGTGTAAGAGGATTCTGATTTCTTTGCAAATTAATTTTCGGGGATGATAGAAATTATTTGATGGCCATCAAATCCTGCAACATAATTAGCATGTTGTTCAGATAGAGATGCTCATCCAAACCCATCTGCTCCTTAGAAGAGAGACCACTGGTTTCATTATTTTTGTGCGGCACCAAGGGGCTGAATATAGACCCAAGGGTAGATGTGAAAACAGCCATTTTTAATTTTCTGTAGGTATTGCAGCAGTGTTTGGTGAAGGGGAGATGCAGGAATCATTAGAAAAGCATCTTTGAGGTAAAATGTTACCATCCAATTTGATGAAAGGAGTAAATCTTTGAGGCAATATATGCTTTCCATATTCAAATGTCTTTACAAACTGTGGGCATTTAATTCTCTTAAATTGAATACTGGCCATAGACCTGTTTGTTTTTTTGACCAAAAAACATTGCTGATGTACCATGAGGAATTTAGGGGAACCTTTTAGAGCTAACTCATGAACTTTTCTGTCCAACAACTTACTTTCCTCCTCTGAGAACTGGAAAGTAGTAGTCTTGACTTAAAGGGATAGTAATACTTAAAATGTAAAAAAAAATATGTTGTAGAGTTTATCCCCCTGAGTAAAATAAGGGTACTCCCACTGCTGAAAGGTGTTTCATTCAAAAGTTATTAATTTTCAAAGTTGAATTTTTTAGATGCAATATCACAGTGGCCTGAAATTGTAAAGTGGCGCTGTTGCTACACCATCCTATGGAGATTTATGGCCAACTGACCAGAGCTGTCCATAGGATTGTGTAGCAACAGCGCCACTGTACAATTTCAGGCCACTGTGATATTGCACCTAAAAAATTCAACTTTGAAAATTAATAACTTTTGAATGAAACACCTTTCAGCAGTGGGAGTACCCTTGTTTTACTCAGGGGGATAAACCCTACAACATATTTTTTTTTACATTTTAAGTATTACTATCCCTTTAACTGGGAAGGAATAAAACTCTTATAACCTTTAACTGTTTGTTAAATCCATTGGTTGAAATTAATCCGAAAACAATGACGGTAGGCCCGCCCACTTTTTCCTGTGAAGAACACTCAGGAAACACTAAGAAAACTACCCCTGCTTTTCCCAGTCTTCCCTTAAACTGTATGGGGAAAATGATTTTCATGGAAGATTGGGCTTTATCTAATGCCATGAATGATGTAACAAATGTTCACAAATTTTTATTTAAAGAGTCATGGGAAATGAAACTTCATCAGCAGGACCTGCGTCTAAAGAGACCATTTCCTTAAGTTTGGGAGTAAATGTTTACGAGAATGGCTCTACGTCTTTATGTACAAATGGCTGTGTTAGCGTTACCATGTAGGCGTATAGCTCTCTGAACCCAGCCTCTAAGAATGGATTTATCCACTGATGAATTACTAGTCTTCTTAGGTCAAATCAAATCTCTTCGCTAACGGTCCCATAATATCTAACAATCTGTCTTGACAGGCTTTAAAGGGATAATAATGTTTCATAATAAAAGCAGCTCTAATTAATCATCATAGTATTTGGACTTTGGAGAGTGTTATTTCAATTCTGTCAGAGTTGTAGTTCCAGAGTAATTCAATGACAAAGTGTCCCCCTCCCGCCCCTTTTACTGATGTCACACTGTTCAGCCAGATCAGAAGGGAGATGCCCAGGTAGACTGCAGAGAAGGACAATCTTCAATTAAGATAAGGGAAAAACCTGAAAAACTTGTCAAGGGAGGCAGGGATTTCATTGTTTTCATAGGAATAAGAGTGTCCCCTTCTGTTATCTGTCCAGTCTATGGACTGCATTCCACATCTGAGAAGAGATGGCTTACACTAGGTAAAAGGGGCGGGAGGGGGAAACTTTGCTTGTGAATATCTCATAAACCATAAAGGCTTGAGAGATAAGACTTATATCATTCTTCATGTTTTTTTAATGCCTACAAAATAAAGTTAAAAAGAAGTATTACTATCCCTTTAAGGGACCTGTCTGTTTCTTTTCTAGAATCTTTCCCTAATTTGTTTAAATGCTGTACTATGAGGATTATGGGGTTTGGCACGGTTTGTTTTGTACAGGTCTTTGGCACACTGCCTGTAGTTTGTTCTTGGCAGTTCTGTCTAAAGGGCCATCTTATCCAGTACTATATATTTTTAGAGACATGGTCCATAGGGACCCATTCTGAGGATCTAGGGTGTTTGATAATGTCTGGGTCAAAGAGGGGAACTCCTCGATCATCCAAAATGATTTTATTAGTATTCATGTCCCATCTTTACATGATACTTTTTTTGTAATCTCTTTGGCATCATGTGGTTCACAAGGTCCTTCATTTTCTTCTAAATCTATAGATTCAATAACATAAAAATTGAATCCTCATTACAAGATAAAAGGCAATAGGAGTCAGGTATTTGTCTATTTCTTATTTTTCTTCTCAATTATACTCTTACGAGTGGATGAAAATCACTATTTTGTTAAACAATACTCTCAGATTGAGACCTGATTTTGTCTTCAATTCATAACTGGGTTTTTTCCCCAAAAAATTTGATCAGGAAATTCAACAGAGATGATATGCTTTCCTTTATATAACATTCCCCCCTTGGCTTTTCACCCTCAGAGTGTTGCTTAGAAAGAGATTATATGTCTCTGTTCATATCCGTAACATCAGACTGTGCAGCCTGAGGGTAGTTAGGCCCCTTGTTAGCCTTGGAACTGGAGAAAATATCACAAATGGACATAACCCAATTATTTGAAATTATTTGCAGGAGGAAATAGCTTGTGTAACTGACTTATTTACAGAATGTCAAACCTGTCAATCTGCTATTGTACAGCTCATTGGTACTCACTGGGTTATTTCGCGTTATTGTTACCATTGTATTATCAGCTGTTTTTGACCTTGCCTTTAGCCTCTTTATCTGAACCGCAATATTATTGTTTTACTCATGTGACTCGGCTAGCCTCTTGACTATTCTGCTGCCTTACCCTTGGATACTCTGTTTCCTTTGACTGTGTATGACCCAGCTTCCCTTTTGTCTAATCTGTTGATTGCTCCTTTGTTGTATGGTTAGTTCCCCGCTTGTTTATGACCTGGCTTGTTGTACTATGAGAAGAGAATCCTCTTGGTTGGCCTCTCTATTTAAACCCTCCTATAGGAAACTGCTTCGTTTTTGCGCAATCTCCACGCTGGGCGTTTGTAGGGCCTTTGACTCATGAAAGTGATCCAGTAGGGAGCACAGGACAGCTCAGTTGTAGTGGTCTTGCCTACAAAGATTGTAGCCTTCCACGTGGTTCCCCTGCTAGCACAGTCTCTGATTCTTAACTGACAGCAGTTTCACCTGCTGATCTTAGGGCTTTGATGGAGATCTTATCGCTTTACCTGGTGGGGCACCCATCCTATTTAAGTGCATTGCAGGCCAGAGCCTAGCTATTGCCTGCAGGAATAGTACAACTTGGGCAAGTAAGACACTATCATTCAGAGTACCTGACATCTGAGAGCAGTCTAACGTCTCCAGGGGAGAGTGGTCTTGCCCACTTGTGGGAATCCCCTCTCAGGTGACTACTCTTGCAAGCTTGGCATAACTTGTTCTGTAGTGCTTTCCATTGCTGGCCAGAGATCCAGGCCAATGGAGTTCGGTTCCCTGTGGGCCAGTCATATTTGACTTGATCAAGCCAGTTGATCTTTTTGATCCAGAAGGTTGTTTTAACCAACTAGTACTACGCATATTGGGAGTATCTGTTGTCTGAAGTAGAGCTGTCCACTATACACTTTACTGTTGTAGTGGAAGTGGTCTGATCCAACTCTTCCTACCATTTCTGAATCTGTGCAAGGAATTAGCCCTTTGGAAGCTACTATAGTACCAACTGTAGTGTACATGGTCTGACGATCTACTCTTCCTTGTAGTAGTGGGTGTCTTTTGTATTAGCCCAGTGGAACCCACTATAGTACCTACTAGACTCTGCAGGTGGTCCGAACCCACCCTATTCCTGGTAGAGTCTAGGTATTGTATTACCTAGCTGCTATAATACTACTGACATTGTAAGTGGGTTGAACCCACTCTTGCTACCCTCATGGGTAAAGTTTGCATACAGTATTAGCCCACTGGAAATAACGAAAATACCTTGAGTCGTTTTAGGCAGTTGTACCGACCTTCTCTTTTCATTCCCTGTGGGGAGATCCTATCCATGAATTAGGCCTCCCCTTGTCTTCTTTGGTACCCGTGCATCACAGAAGCGGTAGTATATCCAAAGTATCATTTGTTTGCTGTATTTGATGATCTTGACTCATTGTTCTCTACTTAATCTGTACTGATATTCACCCTATTGGTCTGGACGTTCCATCAGTGACTTAGTTATCCTATCCTGACAAGGGCCCCGGTGCAACTTGGGTTGGGCATCTGACTTCACGACCAGCAACTTTAATTTGGTCAAAACAAAGGAATCCAGTCATGGCAACGTACCCGAACTACACTATATAGCACAGGTCATAAGCAACTGGGTCCACATCCTAGATATTGTGACACAGACGCATCCATAAGGGCTAGAAATTAGCAAAGAAGGAAGAAAATGTAACACAGTTTAAAACAATAGGATATAAGAATGCATAATAAAAACCCAAACCCAAATAAAAGAAAAAATATGAGATTAACAACTTTGTCAGACAAAGTTTCAGCATACACTTATCTATGAGGCAGCATCAAAGAAAGAGAAAGTGTGCTGTGGGGACACTGAGTTTATAGGTTTTATTACTACCTGGTGGATTGGATTTTGAAGGGATTAGCAAATTTGGCTGTATTACATTTTTTCTTTAAACTGTTTCTCTTACTATGCTGCTGAGGGACTGTAAAGAGAGTTTCAAAGCATGATATGAAGCGCCCTTTCTTGTAATAAAATTCAATGTTTATAACTGCTCAAAATAATGCCTTTTTCTGTTTGTTTTTGAAGAGCTTTACAGTCATTTATAGTATTTCTGAATTGAGATTAATTAGAATTCCACCACCGTTACTTATATATATTTTACTCTGCAACCAATAAATAAAATGTGTTTAAGCTGTTATAACATATGACTGAAACATCTCAGCAACGGCAGTATTTTTGTTATCTCAGAAAGAAAGGGTTTACAATGTTTGTATTTTTCCCATAATAGAACATGATTTAGCCTTTTAAAAATCAATTGACTATGCAATTTGCCTGGTTTCAACATACTGAAAAATCCGAATCATAACATGGTACAACACACATTTAAAGCTCTGGAAACATCACTAAAACTAGATCATAATATATTTGAGTACTTTATTAAGTTAATTTATTACCGGCAGTTCAATAGAAAATACACCCAAAAACAAATTAGCCTTAATTTACCTAAAAAGTTGCTTGCTTGCTTACTTACTTTTCTTGCCATCACTGGTGCACATGAGCTTGTGCATGAACACAAAATAATATGCACTAAGCAGAGGGAACTTACTTCAGTGAGTGAACTTCTCCAAGTCTTACAGTATGTTACCCTACGGTGAGATTTCAGACATGTAAAAAACCTTCAGATTATAACAATGGGACTGTGGGGGGGTGTCTCACTTTCAATTGTGAATGTTCAGTTAATGCCGAAGTGGGCAGTAGGAGGCCCTGCGACAGTTATGTGTTGCTATTCGCTCCTGATTATAGCAGTTGTAGTTTCCAGCAACTCAAGGTCTAAAGATGTATTTCTCCTGCCCTCTATAATCTATACTATAAAAGAGAACTTGGTCACTTGTCCACAAATTCTATGGCCATGCCTGTCGCACTTCAGCGTGGCAGCAAGGAGGAGATTTGCTGTTTTCCTCCTGACTGTCTGTTAGCAACATGTAAGTCTCAAAAATCCATTTCTAGAGAAACAAAACTAGTGTTACTTAAAGGTACAACCTAATATGTACACAGACAAAATGGTTTCTGAATAGCATCTTGACCAGCAGACCCTCTACAATTACATATTTAAGTGTCTGTAACCCCAATTAATTTTAAATGCTATTGTTTATTTTAGTATGTTATCCATCACAATCATTGGATGGGGCTGCATTTCTATATGACTATTCTCACACAGACGGATAAAGTCTGTTGTCTATTGTCAAGGGGGAAAAACTAAATACAGTGCACAGGGTTAATCTGACAAGCCAGCCTCATACTTCTAAAGTGGAGTATGCTAACATGTAAAACCTGCAAGACAGGAAGATCACACACTCTACATAGCTCTGAAAGAAAAATCTGATCTGTGTGTGTATCTATGCATTTGTTTTTCAGTCTATGTATGTGTGTGCGTTAGGGTGACCACATTTCCCTTCTGCCATTCCGGGACGTGGTCACCCTAGCCGTCATACCTTAAGTCCCTGGTGGTCTAGCGGCGTAGAATGTGCTCTGTGCCTCCTCCGTCACAGAGCTGAAGCTCCCGCGCGGTATGGCCAGTAATGCAGAGCGCTGGGAGTGATGTCATCTCCCAGCGCTCTGTATTACTAGAGCGCTTGCCTCCAGGTAAGCTGCATTGCCGCCCTGGATGTCAGCCTGCAAGCGGTGTGTCATATCATGGACGCCGCTCGCGGCGTCCATGATGTGACACACCGCTTGCAGGCTAACATCCAGGGCGGCTTGCCTTCATTCCGGGACACTTCATTGTCCCGGTTGAAGGGGACCCGGGACGCGGGACATAGCCCTGAAATAAGGGACAGTCCCGGACGTTCCGGGACCCGTGGTCACCCTAGTGTGCGTGTCTATTCATAATAACATCTATATGTGTGTGTGTGTATGTATGAATGTCTGTGTGTGTCTCTATGTATGTATGGATGAATGTGTGTGTCTGTGCATGTGTATATATGTATGAATGATAATATGTGTTTGTTTATATGTATAATACATATATGTGTGTCTGTGTCTATGTATGTATGTTTGTGTCAACTCTCTAGTACAAGTTAACACACCCTGCTCAACACAGTTGTACCAAAAAAAAAACAAAAAACAGACAAGCAATACCGTCCCACACTGCTAGTATATATATGTGTGTGTGTGTGTGTGTATATATATATAAATATCTCTATTTGTTTTGACACCTAAATCTAGTCTTACATATATTGTGTAAGTGCAGCCATTCATGCCTTTTGCAGGCTTGTTAGGTGTCTTGGAAGTGCTAATGTTGTATTGTCTTTAAGTGGGCTGATATAAGGTAACAATCTTTCTGAATAGATAACCAGTGGGCACTATTCCCAATGACTGAGTTATTTTAAAGGGATAGTAATACTTAAAATGTAAAAAAAAAATATGTTGTAGGGTTTATCCCCCTGAGTAAAACAAGAGTACTCCCACTGCTGAAAGGCATTTCATTCAAAAGTTATTAATTTTCAAAGTTTAATTTTTTAGGTGCAATATCACAGTGACCTGGAATAGTACAGTGGCGCTGTTGCTACACGATCCTATGGACAGCTCTGGTCCCGGGACCATAACTCTCCATAGGATGGTGTAGCAACAGCACCACTCTACAATTTCAGGCCACTGTGATATTGCACCTAAAAAATTAAACTTTGAAAATTAATAACTTTTGAATGAAACACCTTTCAGCAGTGGGAGTACTCTTGTTTTACTCAGGGGGATAAACCCTACAACATATTTTTTTTTTACATTTTAAGTATTACTATCCCTTTAACTCTTACCTCTCATTTCAAACAGCAAAAACAAAATTAACCAAATAGTTCTTGCATGGCAGTCTACACATGCCAACAAAAATACAAGTTGAAGGGGAGCTATCACCCCAGTACAAATGTTTGTTAAATGTTAGATTACCTAACCATTAGGTGGTACTCTTTAATTTTTTTTAATTTTTTTTTTAATTGTTGCCAAAAATTAATATTTAAAGACTGCACTTCCGTATAGACTGCGGGTCTGTAACTCTACCTCATCTCCCCTCCCTCTAGTTAGCCTCCTCTGATGATGGAGACTTCTGTCTGTAGGCTGGAGCGATCCCATTGGCTAGATATTGATCTCTGTCTGTGAGATCGATCCGGCTTACAGACAGAAGCCTCCGTTACAGACTGCGGGTATAGATCTGTGCCTGCACTCTATACGGAAGTGCAGTCTTTAAATGTTATTTTTCAGCAACAGACAATTTAAAAAAAAATATATATATATTAAAGATTTCCACCTAATGGCTAGGTAATCTAACGTTTAACAAACATTTGTTCTGGGGTGATAGATCCCCTTTAAGGATTAGATTTTAGGGAAATAACATAAAATAACTATTTATACAGATGCTAGTGCATGATATTTAAAACTGTATAGCACTGGAGACGTCTCCAGCTTCCAAAGTGTTAAAAAGTCCCGCTTTAGTTGCTATATATGATGCAATTATTATAACTGAAAATTGTTCCACTTTTGTTTTTGTACATATGCAGCAGAGACTCAGACTCTGTGTGTTATTAGTCACATAATGAAAGCCTCAGTGCTTTACACACGCAGATGCAGCTATCATTCTCCATCAGTGTCGGGCGAGTAAGAGCCACGGGGCATGATGAAGTTTTAAAGTAACCAAGTATTTTACTGCACAACAATGTACGTTCTAGTCTGAATTGAATCTTTTCACAGATTACTCTACTGGAGCGCCAAAGGTGTTGTTGCTGTTTATTACTGTGTAATCGTATGGTTTGGAAGCAACACTCAAATCCCCTAAGCGGATATAGAACATGGCAATGTTGTTTCTCTAACAATTTCTGTAATTCCTAGAGACGCAATTTAGCAGCTTTTCTCATACATATTTGAATTACTTGTTGTTATCACAAGAGGAGAGAAACAATTTCATTTCACATCCTAAATAAGATCCTTTATACAGAAAGTAAAAAAAATTAAATATTCTGGAGCAAACCAACTACATCAAAGGGGGCAAAGAAAAATATCCATTGATTTATCAGAGGGGTGTTAAACACATTACTTTTACAATGCGATGGGCACCTCTCTTAAACGCAAGGTTTTTAACCCCTTGAAAGCCAAAGAGGTCTCCAACACATTTTTATTTGTCCTCTTCGGCACATATGGAACATTTGGTATGCTCCAGAATTGCACCTCTTTAGGCTTATGAATAAGGCCCTATACAATTGTGGAGCAAACCATCCTATATAATAAATCGCTAATGTATGTTTGTCAGAAGCTTTCATGCGCAGTACAGACTGCCCGCGCCACGGCTGATAATGGAGCAGGGTGCTCCGAATTCAGACCGAAGGTCCGCAGAGAGGATACGGTCTGAATTCGGAGCGGACAGTCTCTACTGTGCATGACTGCACTGCGGCCGTTGCTGGGTGTCACTGTGGCCCATGTACACTGGCTGTTCAACTAGTAGGGGATAAATTACAATTTGCCATGTTTTAAATGCAACCTTTAACCTAAAGAATTCTAGAGGTTTCTAACACATTGTTTCCTAATGAGTTGAAGAATTCTAGTACTCAGTGGGTTAAAAGCTCCATGTATTCGAATGGAAATTTGGGGAATTGATATTTGTCTCCTTTGGTATTTTTGGTATGTGCCACAATTGCCCATTTTTTGCTTTCTGCCTAAAGCTCCAAAATGCATTGCTTTTCTGTGCTGTATTCATTGAAGGCCCACTATCACTTAAAACCAACTTTTAAAATGGTAGCAGTTGCTGATTAGCCAGGCAGTTGGATGAATTATACCTTCTGTTCTAGGTGTAAGCTAAAAATCAGTTCAGTGCCATTAGTGGGCGTGTGTAGCACAATATTATATTAGAAATTGTAGGCAGGTTAAAACTTAAACTTTACTGACCCATACTTAAAATATATTGAACGATATAAATTAAAAAGTCCAAGTTATACAAAAAAAAAAAAAAAAGCTGTGTATTAGTACATATCCTTAAGGCCGGGATTCATCAAGCTGCAAATGGATTAATGTGCAGGAAAATCTGAGGATTTCTCTGTGTATTAACCATTTGCCCATTCAGCAACTTTCAGATTGTATCTGGCCATCCCTTATTCTGCAATAAGCGCTGGCCAGGTAGATCTGCAAATGTGATCCACTAGATTCAAGCTGGCGAATCCCATTTGAATGCATGGAGTAAACACACGCATACACATTTTCGCTTATGCGTATACGTGTGTTTTCACCATGACTGGAGAAACAGAAGAAAACAAGTGCACACAATTGTGACTAATGATTCTACTTACAAGACATATTCTTGTAAGTCACGCTTGTAGAATCAGTCAAATGTCTAACCTTAAAGGTAATCATCCAGAGAAGTGTTTCAGACACCGAGGACCCAGCAATGGTGAAAAGATGAGGGGAGAGGGATTCCTAATGCACATACATCAAAACCATCTAAGAGTATATACAAACGTGTATAGTTAAATTATTTATATTTTCAATATTAACCCATTGACTGCTTCAATTCACTACTGGGACCCTAAGCCAGGTCGGGCTTCAGACACTTATATGTACCAAGCATTCTTTTGGTGAGTGTGTTCTATCAAGGGGTAGATTTCTGAAGGGGTTGCGCCTATACAGATATACTCTTAGATGGTTTTGATGGGACTTCTGTATATTGGATTTGGTTCGTTTTTCAAATAAGATTTATTAATTTTTAAGTCAATCTATTCCGGTATCTGAGAGCGCTATATATGCTTTTTTCTTTCCCTTTTCCCATGACTGACCAATTTACAAAATTTTCCCTGCTTTGCATATGCTCAAACACTCAGTCATTGATGAATACCTGAAGGTATCCATCAATGATCGCAGCGAAGAGCAATGTATTTGATACACTGCTCTTCCCGCAGTTTGATGAATCCAGGCCTAAACTGCAGTAGGATCACTTCTGAAGGATAGTGTATCGCTGCTCATAACTTGGTAGGCAGTTATGACCCAAAACTAGATAGAAGCCATTATTAGAAAACATATGATAGAGGGATAGGAAAAGGCCCTGGTGCTCAGTCCAAGATCTGAGCACTAATTCCCTCCTGTTTGTTGTTTCGAACACTGGATACCTTCCTGAGTCACATAAGAAATGTAGTCAAAACATAGGGACCAAAGGAGGTATGTAAGCCTGTGGATTTGCATTAAGTATATCAACATAGTGCAGTGATTCTCTACCACGGTGCCATGGCATTTTGGTATGCCACATGCATGTACTTAGGGTGCCCTGTCTTTTCTATAAAGACTGAAAAAATTTGAATACTGAGTTTCCGCATGTTCTGCATTATTTTATTCTGATTGTGATACCTTAAAAGAACTATACATTTATGCAGTTGTATTCTCTATTATGTGCTTGACAAATGACCTATAAAATGTTAGGTGTGCCTCAGATCCTCCGCACTGCATGTTAGGGGTGACTTGAACAAAAAAAGGTTGAGCATCACTGAAATAGTGTCTCAAAAAGAAGTGTTTCAGTAGGAGTTAACTTCTGCTATGCGTTTCGCCTCTTAGCTATGCTGCTTCCATAGAGGCTACTATATGTTCCATTATTTATTTTTTAACTTCGAAAACTAGTTTTTTTTTTATTTAAATTTATAGATTATGAAAATTAAGGCATGGCATGCAGGCATTTCTTGTATGAGGTCTACACATATAGGTGATTGTTGAAGCGCTTTCAAAATCATCTTTGTTGTTTTTAGGGGATAGTCCATTTAAGCTAAATTGATGCTAGTCGTCTAAACCATAGGGGGTAATTCAAAACCTCCATTCATTCAAAAGGGTCTTTTTTAAAATGTTGAATGCTAGAGAGGACCCCAATGTATTGCAACATCAAAGGGGATAAAAGCACCTTTAAAATCAGTGACAATTTGGGGAATTTTTATTTATTTGCACCCTTTTATCTTCATGCCTAAAGTTGTTTCTGGGCCTGTCAGAATTGTGCACCAGGTACTAATGAGAACATTTGTTTTGCGATTTCAGCTAAAAGCATATGTGGCTACAGAGCAGGCATGGGAAACAGGAAGCCCTCCGGCTGCTAGCAGACTACCTCTCCCATCATCCTTTGCCAGCCAGCTGGCGAGGGATGGTAGGAGTTGTAGTATGGCAGCAGCTGGAGGGCCTCATGTTGCCCACACCTGGTACAGAGGATACTCTGTGTGAAAGCTGCGCCCCTGGGCCTCTTGTTATCCAGACTTGCACATCTCTGCTCATTAAAGTAGTATTTTCCTTGTTAGAAGACAGTAAATTGTTCATCCCAAACGTCACTTAGGTAATAATAAAACTGAGCATGTTTGCCTGGTTAGAGCACATTTCTAAAGCCCAGGGCAATGTTATTGTGAATCAACATCACTGTGGTTTCTGTGACTTAATTGTGACTGAGCGGCCAGTTGGTAAACTAGACACCAATTATGTTGGTTATGTACAGCACGGAGATAAACACAGACCTGAAACAGGGGGATTGATTTTGGCACATTTGAAGCAGGAATGAGCCAGAGCAAAATGCATAATGTGTGATTCATTTCATCAGAGCACCCTACATAATGCACAAGGCTTTCCTGGATATACTTAAACACAGTTTTACATCTCTGCGGGGTGAATGTACAAAACTGTCAGTGCAGCACTACTGGCCTTAGCCTCTGTCCCCAGTAGCTGCCAGTGTTCTCTCTAAGGTGGGCACAGATGAGTGGGGTGCGTTGCATATCCCCTCTGGCACTCAAAAGTTTAAAGAGGACTGTTTATGCATGGCTGCATTGGAATAATAAACGCACCATGTATCCCTGCCTTGTTTTAGGTCACTCATCAGTACTCATCTTTGTTGGAACACTGGTGGCTGCACTTCAGGATATGCGCTAGACAGTGTGATATGACACACTCCTCCATCATTAAGCCTGCCCTATTTAATGCACAGGCGAATTACTTTAAGTCACACCATTTCCTCTGCGCCTTGCTTTGTAAAAAGGAATATAATATCTGAAATGCCCATGACTGACTAAATAGGCATTAGGCATGACTAGGGTTACAAAACAATTCCAGAGCCTTTTTTTTTTTCCCCCAGAACTATCCTATATTATAATTTGCTAAGGATGTTTGTCAGAAGCCATCATGCGCAGTATTGACGGTTTCTCGGGCTGCAGTCATGCGCAGTACAGACTGTTGATATGGAGCGGGCTGCTCCAAATTCAGACCAGAGTCCTCTCTGCGCACCTGAATTTGGAGTGCCCCACCCCGTATCAGCCACGGAGTGGGCAGTCTGTACTGCACATGACTGCAGCACCGCCAGTGTTGGCCTGTGTACACTGGCTTTAAAACTAGTGTTTCTATATTTCCTCCAGTGTTTATGCTATGTAAAACTCCTGTTTAACATTTTGAATACCAGCAAGGTGTCCAGCACATGCATTGCACACTTGTCTTTCACTCAAACAAACATATGCACAACGTAAAGTGGGTGAATATCCCTTAGATTTAAATGAGGCTTAACCTGATTAAACTTTTGATTGCCGGGGGGGGGGGGGGGTGGTATGCAAAACATTGCAAAGTAATGCGTTGCATATCCCTCTGGCACTCAAGTGGTTATATGTTAGAATGGTCTCCAACACTAAAAACCCCAGTTATATCAATAAGAATTTTGCATGTTTTTATCTGTATTGTATAGTGCAGTTGGTTTACTTGAACCATAGGAGAAGCCAATAAGGAAGTAGTGCAGTTGCTACTTTGTATCTCTAATCAGTTCATATGAAATGCAATTTGTAACATCTTAAAAATAATCAGCCTCTGACTCACCCATTACTGTAGACTTGGTGGATATGGATCTGCAATCACAGCAATGATTTCAACAAACTTGGAGACACAGGAAGGAGGCGCTCATACAGTATCCACCAGAAGCATCAGACCACAGCCATGAATGAAGGATAAAATCGCCAATTTATTGTAACATAATAAAACATTACAAAAGATGAAAACCAGACAGAGTGAACAGGAATAAAGAGGGACAGCCGCTTACGCGTTTCATGAACTATAGTTCACTTAATCATAGGCACCTGTGGTCTGATGTTTCTGATGGATACCATATGAGTGCCTCCTTCCTAAATCTCCATACTTGTACCATCGTGAAATAGAGAGTATCCTGATCATGATTCTTAAGGCACAGGTAAACATTCTCAAGATTGTAAATGTCATTGTTCAGTTAAAGACTACAGCAGAATTTAGATGCCAAAAAACAGTAAATGGATATGTCTGACTACTATATGAATGGCACCTGCCTTAATAATGCTTTCTGTTTAAGAGCTAATTATTACAAGGGTATAGGTCCTCTTTAAAGGGATAGTAATGTTTCACAATAAAAACAGCTCTAGTTCATATTCATAGTATTTAGGCCATGGAGAGTGTTATTTCAATAATGTCAGAGTTGTAGTTCAAGAGTAATTGCATGATAAAGTATCCCCCTCCCCCATTTTACTGATGTAACACTGCTCACCACAGAGCAGCAAGGTGGTGTCCAGATGGCTTGCAGAGAGGGTCAATCTTCAATTAGCATAAGGGAAATACCTGAAAAAACTGTCAAGGGGGGAAGGGTTTTCATTGTTCTCACAGTAAGAAGATTGTCCCTTTCTGTGATCTGTCTGGTATGTGGACCAGATTCCACACCTGAGGGGAGGTGGCTTACACTAGGTAAAAGGGGAGGGAGGGAGATACTTTATCATTCAGTTATTCTTGAACTACAAGTCTGACAGCATTGAAATAGCACTCTCCATGGCCCAAATACTATGAAGATTAATTGAAGCTGCTTTTATTTTGAAACATTACTATCCATTTAAAGGAGAACCACCAGGTCTTAATAAAACCCCTCACTTACCTTACTATGGACAGAAAATCCACATGCTCCCTATGGATTCTTCCCTTGTACTCTTTGTTCAAGAAATAACATCAATCAGTCCTGGACGTTATGTCAATGGAGATAGGCATAATAGTGGCTGGCAGTTTTTCCAGACTGAAGCAGGCAGATACATGAGCCTATTTAACCCTTTTTTGGACCAGAGGGGTGTGTAAAGCATTACAAAGCAATGTGTTAATGGGAAGTTTGGGCTTTTTTATGTGTCCTGTGGTGCTACCAGAAACTGTCATGTCCACCTCCATCGTCATGATATCCAGGGTCAATTGAGATCGTTATCTGTTGAACTAAGTCACATTGGCAGAATTCAAATGGGCCATTAGGATTTTATGGCCATAGTAAAGTAAATGGGTCTTATTATTATGAGAAGTTAGATCTCCTATAAGCAGGGAAAGTAGCAGTGGGATCTAAAATTATGACTCTACATGCCTAAAAGGCAGATGAAAAATCTCACTAAAAGGACTAAGAATCTCTTCAATGTGAAAAGAATGGGCTGGGTTTTTTTTTTTGTTTTGTTTTTTTTTTTTTTACTTTTTTGTGCATGTAGATGTGCTGAGTGCAGCACATTGGCAAATGCATGGTCAGTAGGAGTCTTGATCCCACTGATTAACACTGTGGACAAAGATACAAGCGATATTGAGTAAAAGTTTGGGTACTTGACTCTGACTCATGGGCATATCTGGGAACATCCTTGATGCTGGGGTACTAAGGAGGTCTGCGGTGGAAGTGTCAGAATTATGCAGTTTGCATCATAATTTGGGTGAAGCTTAACTGGAGTGGTCATTGGATGATTTATGAAAAAATAGGCCATGTATAAAATGTTTCCAAATTCTGTACTATGACTAGCATTCAGGTAAAAATGCAAAGGGATTTGACCTGGAGGCTGTGTGCTAAGAAAAGTGGTGCTGTTCTGGGGCAAGAAAACTGTACCATAGGGAATTAATAATATTTACCATTGATTTAAATGGGACTTTTAGCCCCTTGAATGCTAGAGATGTCTCCGAAGCATTGTAAAGACCCATTTAAATTAATAGGAAGTTTGGGATTTTTTATGTGTTCACTGTGGCGCACTTGGTTTGTACCAGAATGACACCACTTTCTTAGTACAGTAGCCTCCTTGTAATTGGAAGTGCCATGCCTCTGAATGATTTTCTCTAATGATTCTCCTAGGAACACCACGTTTTGCAGCAGAGTGGCATTTCCTTTGGAAATTCTGCAGAAAGACCCAGGATCGTGTTCAAGCGAGGCAGAGAAACCCAATGTAGTGGAGTTTCCATTGGAATACACCGAGACCTTAACGTGTCCTGACACAGATGGATTTTTTCCTGCAAATGTGACACCTACAGTGAAATGGTACTTGGTAAGAAAATTTACCCACAGGGATTAGTGGTCCATTTTGTCAGATTTAGTTTCCATCACAACAGCTAGTAAAGTGATGGCAAAATTTGTATTATACAACTTCAACCCCTTGGTGATAAAGGTTTTTTACACTGGAATAAAAAGGCCTACAGCATTTTGGGTAGGTTTTCCTGTTATTATTTATACTTGGTGCATCTTTTAACAGGAACCGGGTACAATGTATGAACTTTCTCCCATACCTGACAAGTGTACACTTTTAGGATGGACAGTCCCTCTGTCCATTTTTCCTACCATGGTGTCACTCTTTTTAGGAAATCAGAAAGTGTAGTGTGTATCACATTGCTACACAGCAACAAAACTCAGATTAATGTTTGTTTAAACTTAAGTGTTTATAAATTAGTCTTTGTAAATATATTCCTTTAATATTGTTCTAAAACATTTATTCAATTACATAAAGAGCTGTCAGTAGGTTGTGTAGTAAACTTAAAATTCTTTAAAATGCAGCACCCACCAGTAATACTCCAGCAACATCAACTACAACAAAAGTGCCCCCTCTTTGGCAATTTTAAATCTTTTGAGGAATGAGGAATGATCAGAGTGAGGAGCAGTGAGGTGGAGAACAGTGACAATGGCAATGTTTACAAACATTGCCTTTGTCATATGGCCCCACTTGCACATGTGGTTCTCTTTAACAGCGATCACATGTGCGGAACCACCAGAGATTTGCTGACACAGACTACTTAGTGCCTGGAGCAGTCAGCTACAATCTTGATACCATGACTTGCCAGGACCTTCAACCATCCTCAAACAATAGAACTCTGTTATGGTCCTGGCTTTTCCTTTGTCATTAAGGTGGTAACTTGTTTGATTACCAGTGGTGTAAGAAATGGCAGAGCTCATTTCTCTCCCACTTAAAAGGATAAAAGTTTGGTTTAACCCCTTGTGTGTGCATGATGGGGAATTGTCATAAACATGTTTTTTATGCTTTTCCCCTTTGTATAATACCACTTTTAGCATTTAGCAAAAAATAGCAGGTATTTCAGTTGATGGCCACAGTGTGTTTAACCACTTCACTATGAATTTGCTGCTGTAGTCAGTACCTACTGGGAGCTTAAGAGAAATCGCTGCACATTGGTATGGTTTGGCATACCGTAGGTGATGCCAAGAGTACTAAATTACACCTATCATTTTTTATTTTTTTAATATTACATGCTTGCTCTAAAATGGTCAGAACAATTAAAAACATGAGGAAAAGGCAAACATGTTGTTTTTTAAAGTAGACAACTGTTCCTGTCAAGGGCTGGATTCTATTGTAGGAGGTAAATGTTAACACACGTTTTATCAAACATTTTCCTATTGAAGTCTATGGGGAAAACTGGACATAAAAGCAGAGATAACATTAGCACCTGCAATAGAACCCTGCCCCAAATGAGTAGTCACTGGTATTTCTATCCATAGTCTATCCATAGAAAATGCCTATATAGGAAAAATAGCCATTTTTTACATTTCCTGATATCTTTGGAAATCATGGACTTTCCTACTGAACCCTGATGGTACCCCATTTAGTATGAATTGACACACTTTAGGGGCTGCTTGGGACGCAAAGCCACTACTAAAATATTTATTTCATTTTGTAAATATGACTGAATATGTTCTTTTATTACATTCAACCCCCTCTGGTACTCAAAAGGTTAAGCGGGTAAAAGCTCCAATTTAATCTAAGGGAATATTTGCCTCCTGTTGTGCAGTTAATTTGTCCCACTTTACTTTGTGCATATGTTTCTTTGAGTGAAAGACAAGTGTGCAATGCATTGCTTAGCAATGTGCTGGACCCATTAGCGGCACTCAAAATGTTGAATAGGAGTTTTACATAGGAGAAACACTGGGGGGAAATATAGAAATATAGTCCTATGCAAAAAAAAATGATCACCCATGAGTATTTTTCTTAAAAGTACTCTCATCTGAAAGATGGGCCTTACCTATTTCTGTCCCTTAGTTTGTGTGTTTGTACATGTGTGTATGCATATATGCTTGTGTGTGTGTGTGTGTACTCCACACCAGTTCAGTAAACAATTATAGCATAATTTATAATGCCAGCGCAGTAGAGACTGGACGAACGCAGCATTACACCTCCCAGCATTCTGTGCATTTGGGCAGTGTCTGCTGTGCATGACTGCCTGCATTCGGGCAATCTCTACTGCACATGACCACATCAGACATCTTTTTTTACTTTTACTTTCACAAAGTTTGCTATACTTTGAGGATAGGTGTTTTGGTGCTTGTTTGTCTCTTTTTCTGATGCAGTAGATGGTTCAGCTGCTACACCTTCCTCCATTATGCTATTGCCATCATCAACACTAGAATGCGACTTGTTGTTGTATTCAGTGTTCTTATATTGTTCTTTTTTTGTACTGGCACTGATGCTGCTGGAAGTTATGAGGGTACCTTGACAAACTGCATCCTTCCTTGAAGGAGAGGGATCATCATCATTTATTGCTGACTTTGCAGCAACCATTGCTGCAGTCAGTTTTTGAACAATCACTTTACTCTCACATCCCTGCACTGCTCTACCTTTCCCCCTCGTCTGCCCCTTGTGCATCTGCTGGACATTACTCAGGTACTGTGTGTTACTCTACAGTACAAAACACACCTGATGTAGTGTCTTGCCTTAGCCCTTGCTGTCTATCAATTCTGCCGGAGTCACACAGCTCACATCATGCTCCCAGTCAGCTGTCTGTCACCTAATATATTTAGAGGTGTGTTTATTTCTTTATTATTTTTTATTTATTTATTTAAGTTGTCCACCCTATATTATCACAGTCTGTGAAAAAAAAAAAAAAAAAAAAAAAAAAAATATATATATATATATATATATATATATATATGTATATATCAAACTGTCCTCAGATTCCCCTAACAAAGAGAACAAATGCCCTACCTAAATGACTCCCTAAACTAAGCTCCAATTCCCGTTTATTTGCCTATCTTCTCTCTAACTCAAAATGTGCTGCTTTCTCCTTTCACAAACACAGAATGGAATGCTGTGAGAGCCTGACACCCTTTTATATGGCTGTAGAAAAGAAGAGAAAACTTTCATGTGGTGGGAAAAAAATTCTTCCCATTGATTTCAATGCAATAAGCTTGGCAAAAAAGCAGGAGAACTCCACTTATCGCTGGAAATTATTCGCCAAGCAGGAAGTGCCATTATTGAACGATTTTGGCTTGAAGCAAAAGTTTTTGTCCATTCTTACTTTTTAGATCTGTGAAGGGACATTTTATAGTTTCTTTATGGTACTCACTGTCCTCCAACAAAGACATCAAATTAGTCAGTGCATTATGGTCATCATGACTTGAATACCTGTTCTTTTCTGTTGGTTAAAGTACTCATGTAGAAGTAGTTTACAAGCAAATAAATTGATGTCCTTGATATATTCAGAGGTGTCCGTAGACTGTGTAGGTGCAAAGGAAAATCCTTTCTGTATTACAGATGTACAGGAAGAATTTAGGGGAAAGTTAGATAAATTTATTTGGAGGGATTCACTTCCTGAGGTTTGGTCCCCTTGTAAACCCATTTGTTGCGATTGAGAAAGTGTGTGTGAGGGGTCCATTGTTTGTCCCAGTCTGTACTTTCTTACCCTAAAAAAATCTTGTTTCTGATTTTTGTTTTGTTTCTTACAACTACTTCTTTATTCCTTTTCAGATGTATTGGTATTTGTTTTTGATCTGTGTCTGAGACGTCAGCCTCGGACTCTGTCCAATCTTCTGTGTTCAAGGTATTAGGTTGTATGGGTCTTTTGTAGACCTTACCCTCCTGTGAATCTCTTTTATCTCTCTTAAATTTTTTAAATTTTCTGTTTTTTAAATCACTCGCTAATGTGTCAATATTCTTCTTCAGATTTATCTACAACTGGGCAAACTGAGAATCATTAATTTCCACCTCTGAGTTAGTTTTTTCCAATAAGTCTTTCTCTGTTGCAATTATTAATTGAATCAGATCTAATGAGAACTGTGATAATGCCATCCCATTTTGTTAAGAAAGCCTCATCTGTCAAGTGTGAAGCTGGAATGAGATTGATTCGAAGTACCCTTAGTACTATATGTTTATTAACATAGCTCTGTAATGTACTTATGTCCCACCATAAGCTAGTTTGTAATTGCATAGATTTTGTTAATTCCAAGAAAATTTTGCTTACATTTTTTTCAGCTTCATTTGGCGTTTTAAATAGTTTGCCTGCCTCTCTGTAAGCCAGCTAGAAAAATCTATTGGTCCCAATAGATTTCCAGCCATATTATTGGTAAGAAATTATTTTTATGAGAAAAAAAGATATGTAGTATCCAAATATACTGTGTCAACGCCTTGGCCTTGACTGAGATCAGCTTTGGTCAGGCAGTTTTTCCTGTTTAAGGAATTGCCTTTTTTTCTTACTGTCAGTTATTTAGTAGTTTCTGAGCCCATTTAGCTGTTGTTTGGTGTGCTGTTCTCGTTTGGTGTCCGTTGACGCTTGTTTCTTCTGCGATATTCAGATCCTGAACAGTCCTAGGGAACTCTGTGTCATGGGGACATGTGAGAGGTCTTTTCTCCTTTCCCTTGCTTGGGAATCCTATCTTTGGTATATCCCCAGTACCTGTGTTCCATACTGAACATAAGAGAAAAACAGGATTTAAGTGTTCTCACCTATTAAATCCTTTTCTCTTTAGTCCATATGGAACATGGGTGTACCATCCAGAGAAGAAGACCTCCATGGTGTTTCTTTCTTTGGCAGAGGAGTCCTCTTAGGGTCTCAATCTTCTCTTCTTTCCCACTTACTTCTTTTTGTGTGGCTTTACTCACAAGAATTCTGGGAGTTAGGCAGGGGGCTGAGGTGGGAGACACCTTGTCTTTTGTGATGGCCACTGCCCTCCATGAGGACCGACTCAACCCCATGATACATGTGTTCCATTTGCACCAAAGGGAAAAGTATTTAATAGGTAAAACACTAAAATCCTATTTTCCTGAAGGTGGTGCCAAAGCAAAAAATTGACACTTTATACATTTCTACCCCTTCAAATATTGAAATCTGTGAAAACTATGGCACCCCGCTGGAATGAGTTGACATACTCTAGGGGAACTACAGAAATTAAGAAAAGGTAGGCAAAGCATACAATTTAGCAAAGAAGATTATCCACCTTGTCAAATGAGGTGTCAGTTGTCTTTCTACTACTTTTCTGAATAGAAAATAATCATGTGTCACGGGGTGTCCAATTCATTGTAAAACAATGTGTTGAACCCCCTACAGCACATACAAGGTTTACTTTTTTAATCGTTGTGACCTCTTTGGGTGGCATCAGGTCATTCCCCTCAGCTATTAATCTCCCGGACGATACTGCTGCGAGATAGATGTAGATGACGAGATGACACAGAGGATCAATATGCTCCCTGCTTTCACTCCTACCCAAAGCGGTAGTAGTGGCCGGGATCAGGAATAGCCTTCTCATGTCACTGGGGATCATCACTGGTGACATAGGGAGGCTTTCCCCTCTCCCGCCTAGAGAAGGTTGCTTTTCTGTATCGACAATATTTATCTCCCAGCACGATTGTCCTGGAGAGCAATAGTTTGGGGGGAAGGGCATCAGGAAGGGTCCTGATCCCCTCCCCAACAATGTCTGGAAAAAGGGAGGGCGATACCAGCCTCGTATGGGGCATGGGCTTGGCTTTGCAGGTACACATGGCCAAGCCCATGCCCCAAACGTGGCTGGCACTCTAGGGGATAAATGGGGCCTTTAACTCATTGAAGGCTAGAGGCCATGCATTGATTCTCAACTTGTTTGAGACATCTAGAATTTAAGGAGTTAAAAGCCATATTTAAATCAATGGAAATTTGTGAATTTGTATTTGTTCCTCTTGGTCATATCTGGGAACTTTCTTGTGAGGAGCTTGATACTAGGCTTGTGTAAATTATGTGAATCGTGTCATAAAGTAGGAGAGGCTAATCTGGTGGGGAGGGCTTAATCAGGATTGAGCTGAGAAGTGGGTTGAAAGCGGGCCTTTAGAATTTTCTAGTCAAAGTAAGGTAAGTGGGGGTTAGTTCCCCTTTAAGTCCTACTCTCCAAGACTCATTATTAGTATGGACAGCAGTTACATCTGCTATCCTTTGTGGAAATGACCAATTAAGGTTTTTAAGTCTGAGTGAATGAGAAGCATTAGTTGCTGACAGCTCACAAAATTACTACACATTGATTTGTGAGACTGCCTGCCCTTTTAAAGGGTCCATGATGACAATAGATTTTTATGTTTTGCCATTATGTAAATGCTAAGTAATCTGTACAATACAAGAAATGCATACACAGTGTCTAATGGAACAGACCTCAAATAGCTGCAATACTAAATGAAGTGTGTTTCAGAACTATAAAGCATGTGCAGTGTCCATAATCTGTGACTAATAGGGCAAGTGCACCAACTATGGTCTACATTAAAGCTGAAATCTAGAGGTCAAGTAAATGAAGTACATCTCCCAAAGGAAATGTCTCCAGTATCCAATAGAAATATAATTTTCTTTGTGCTGCATGATTAAACTTGCTTATTATTATTCTATCTTTGAAATGTTACATATAGGTCATACTTTCTTAAGGGATTCACTTGCAATTGCTTACTTGATGTATTCCATTTTCATCTAATTTAATAAGCAAGAGCTGACTAAGATTCCATTTGATTTAAAAATTAAGGAGGTTACTTTTAAATTGGTTTAAATGAACAGTTACGTTTTTTTGTAATGAAAAAAAAATTGTACTCCCACTGATGGGAGATTTTTAATTCGGAAAGTTATTACAGTTTAAAAATGTTTTTAACCATACTGATAGCAACATCACTGATTGGTATCCAAAAAGCTAATTTTTTTATGAACCATACTCTGTTGTAGACCTTGAGTCACAAACTAGAGCTCTGCACGGTAAACGATAGGAACAGAAAACCTGTCGCCCTGAATTGAAAATTGCTTTTTAACCCCCTTAAAGTGGGACTTTTAGCATAGGTAAAGTCGCCCTGCAATAATTAGGCAGGTGGCGACTAGCTTAATAATTACTCCTTTCTAAACCAATCCTTACTGTTCCAAGATCGGAAGCCAGGCATCAGCGCAGACATCTCGTCTGCGCTGTTAGTCCCTGTCTCCATTGAGAACTATTGCAGTGTGCCACAAGGTAACAGGAAGGGACTGATGGCGCAGGTGTGCAGATGCACTAACCTGGCTGTCAGTCTTGAAAGATTAAAGATTTCTTTATAATGGAGTAATTCTAAGAGTCAAGAGAACTTTACCTAAGCTAGTCGCCACCTGTGACTTTACCTATGTTGAAAGTTCCACTTTAACCCTTTCAGTGTCAAGCTCCTTGCTGGTAGTGTTGTACTTGGTGTGCCAAGTCTGTGCCAGCAACATGCTTGCATTCTGTCCATAAGCAATTGTATTTTATTATGTTTCAGTTAGTCTTTGTTGAGGGATGTCAGACCCCTCCTGGTGCCCCAACACCACCTCTGAGAACATAGGCAACACTGGGGGTGAGTGTTCAGATCTCCATTATTGATTGAGGAGCTGCTATGCATTAGATGCCCCTCTAGAATACATACTTGCACAGATCCCCCACCCCCATACATTGACTGACCCTCAACCTGGTCCCTCTGTCACCTGGTAGTCTCAGATCCACTCATACAGTGCCATACCCCACAGTCAGGTTCCACTGCCCACTGGTAGCCACAGAACTACACATACATGGTCTATATCCCTAGCCATGCTCCTGTCACACAGTACAGTGTATCACAGCATACCGATGGGGTACCATTTTTCTCAATCTGGCACTAGGTTGTTGAAAGATATTAATATCTTTTGAAGTAATTGAAATGTAAAAATGTGTTGTTATAGCACCACAATATTTGTGCACTCCAGCCTAGAGGAGAAAGCTAAGTGACCTCTCATTTAATGCAGCTGGTTATCTACTTTGCAAGATTGTATGCTTTGTGTACCTTGTGTGTTATAACATTTTAGTAGAGGTAAATCATATTTGAAAAGTGAGAGAAAGATGAGATATTGTATTTGGTGTATGCTTGAATGTGTAGAAATGTAAAACAGCTTTATTTTTTCCTATAGTGCCACCTTCTAGAATAATTTGTGCACACTAACCAAGGGGTAAAAAGGGCAACTGACCCCCTTTATTGATGCAGGTGAATGTCTTTTTAAAATGGTTTGCTTTACTTACGTATTCACCATGTCTCTAATGGTTATGACTATTTTGTGAAAGCAGGTAATTTCAAAAAAGAAAGTGGAAGATGTAGGTTAGTTCTCCTGGCGCTTAATATATAAAAATAGGGTGCCATGTTTCACTGGCTGGTAGCTGGTACTGAATAAAGTAGGACGATTTATTAATTTCAAAGATTATAGTGGAAATGTAAAATAAATAAAATAAAATGAAAAATAACATGGCTCATATCTGGTGGTTCTGCCTGATCATTCAAATATATTGGAATTCGGTTATTTATCGGATTAAGGACATTTATAACATGCTTCTGCCCATGAACCCACTTCTTTGCCTCTTTTACTTCAGGCCTTCAGACCTTCCATCAATGCTCTCCCAATCTTTGAATTGAATTGAATTACTCCTCAATGCAGCCAAAGCCAAAAATCCCCTCTTGCTGGGGAACTACGGTGACCCCCACAATCTCCTCTTGGTTAGTTAGAGTTAATCAAACTCTTTCAATGGAATGATGTTATTCCGTAAGCCTAGACACATTAGACAAGTATTCAGAATCATGGAGCTCTTGGATTAACTATAACCATGAATCTCCTGATTGAGACCGCATTGAGTGTACAAGCTTTGTTGTTACATTAACTTACAAGTGTTCCTCCATGGTTTCGGGGGTTGGGGAGTAATGGTTCTGTAAAGTTTCATGGTTTCCTCTCCGTTTCTTCTTCTCTCTTCTTTTCCTTTTCTTATTGTCCCTTTCTTCTCTACATATCCCCCCCCCCATTGGTTTTGACATTCCTTACCTAAGGGATATATGGCACACGATACTGTCTTAACAAATTAACACTTTTCATGTCAGGCGAACTCTGAGAAGAATGTTTTTTTTCATGTTATGTTGATTTTATGTAATTACGTTTATGTATGTTTGATTTACATCCATGTTATAGCTTTCTGTCTATTGATCTTTTGTACTGCTTTATTGATCAATAAAATATTTAATTAAAAAATAAATAATTAAAATGAAAAAAAAATCCTATAGCGCCACATAAATATCTCTGCACACCAGTCTAAGCGTAGAAAGGCAAAAAAATTATAATTTAACATGGGTGAATTCCTACCTTCCAAAATGATATGCCTTTTAAACCTATTATTAGTAGGAGTCAGCATGGTTTTATGAAGAATAGATCATGTCAGACTAATTTACTTGCATTTTACAAAAGAGTAAGTAGTAATTTGTACAAGGGAATTGCTGTTGATGTAGTATACTTAGATTTTGCAAAAACCTTTGATACTGTGCCTCACAATAGGTTCCTTACATAAATTAAAAGGCTTTGGTTTAGGTGGTGTTATCTGTACAAGGGCTGAGAACTGGTTAAATGATAGATGGCAAAGAGTTGTTGGAAATGGAACCTTTTCAAGTAGGTCTGAGTGGGGGTGCCACAGGGTTCAGTCCTGGGCCCAATGTTTATTAATTTGTTTATTAATGATCTAGAAGGGGGAATTGAAAGTAGTGTTTCAATAATTGCTGATTACACTAAGCTGTGTAAAGAAATACATACAGACTTGGATATTTTTTCTCTGCAGACATATTTAGATAAACTGAGAGAATGGATAGAAATGTGGCAGATGACATTTAATGTAGATAAATGTAAGGTTATGCATTTGGGCTGTAGAAACAAACATGCTACATATACTTTAAATGAGAAACAATTTGGGGAATACTCATTAGAGAAATATTTAGGAGTACTGAAAGATGATAGGCTCAGCTGCTGCAAGAGCAGATAGGGTTCTAGCCTGTATATAAAGAGGTGTAGATGCAAGAGATGATAATAATATCCTACTTGTATATAAATCATTGGTTAGGCCTCATCTAGAATATGGAGTACAATTTTGGGTACCAGTTCTCAAAAAAAACATTGTTGAACTGGAAAAAGTGTGGAGATGTGCAACAAAACTGATAAAGGGACTGGAGGATCTGAGTTATAAAGCGAGACTGACCAAACTGGGTTTGTTTACATTAGAGAAGAGACATCTAAGGGGTGACATGATTACAATTTACAAATACATTGAAGGTCAATGTAACTATCCAATTGATTATTTACACAAAGAGCTGAGCTAAGAACAAAAGGTCATCTATTAAGACTAGATGAAAGGCGCTTTTGACTAAAACAAAGGCAGGGATTTTTTCCAGTAAGAGCAGTAAAGCTATGGAATTGTTTGCCTTAGGATGTTGCACTTGCAGATCTGTAACTGCTTTCAAAAAAGCAACTGATGCCTATCTAGCACAGAACAATATTGAAAATTATGACCAATGACTTCAGTGTAGATAGGTTCTTGATCCAGGGAACTATCTCACTGCCATTTGGAGTCAAGAAGGAATTTTTTTACACACTTGGGGCTAAACTGAAAATGACTTCAGGTTTTTTGTTTTTTTTTTTGCTTTCCTGTGGATCAACAGGGGTATTTTTGGCATGGGCTGAACTTGAACGCATATCTTTTTTTCAGCCTTGTCAGCTATGTTACTATGTTACCTCTCCTTCATATCTCTAACATTTATGACAATCTTAGTGCAGGCAGTTGATTGTAGTTGGTGTAGCTCTGTGCTTCTGGAACTCTCTACAGTATTTCAGTTTGTACCAATGGTTTGCCATTTTCTCGTAAGAGCAGTAGATAATGACTACAGTGGGAAATTCCATAGTTTTCAAACATTTCAGTACCTTTTGAAGGGGTGGAAAATTAAATTTTTTCCCGTTAGCTCCACCTTCTGGAAACATTTGTGCATACCAGACTAGGGGATGAAAAGCAAGTGACCCCTCATTTGATGCAGTGGAATATTTACTTTCAGGAAATGTATGCTTTTAGGATTTTTTTATGTTATGGGGTAAATATGGTTTGAAAATATGTAGTGCATTTTGGTTATCTCCAAGAAAATGTCAATGAAAATTCTTTTATATGCTGTTACCAGTGTGGGACCCCAGGGAAGGACATATCTTTGTATCTGTATACAGATTGGGTACCGGTGTACTTAAAAGATAAGTGGCATTCGTATATCATACTTTTGTTGTTGCTTATGTTAAAATGCTTGACATATATAGTAAATTGTTACTTTAGTGTAAATGTCTGAAACTTCACAATGCATTGGAGATGTCTCTAGCATCCAAAGCAGTGATTTTCTACCACAGTCCTGGGGCATATACACAGGTTAGGTTTTTAGAATATCCTTAATAAAGCAGTTGTAGACTAGTTATAATAACTTCTGCCACTCACAACATAGCTACAATTGTGCAAAAAAAAATACACCCTCTTTGAATTCCATGATTTTACATATCAGGACATAATAACAATCATATGTTTCTTAGCAGGTCTAAAAATTAGGTAAATACAACCTAACATGAACAACAACACATGCTATATTATAGCGTGTCATGATTTATTTAACAAAAATAAAGCCAAAATGGAGAAGCCATGTATGATAAATTAAGTACACCTTATGATTCAATAGCTTGTAGAACCACCTTTAGCAGCAATAACTTGGAAGTAATAGTTTTCTGTATAACTATCAGTCACTAACATTGTTGTGGAGGAATTTTGGCCCACTCTTCTTTACAACATTGCTTCAGTTCATTGAGATTTGCGGGTGTTTGTTTATGCACAGTTCTCTTAAGATCCCGACACATTATTTCAGTCTGGTTGAGGTCTGGTCTGGCAGTGTTTGGGTCTGGATATAAAAGTAGTTAAATAGATAAGGCATTGGCTGAGTGACAGGAAACAGAGGGTGGTAGTCAATGGAGAATATTCGGATGAAAGGAGTGTTACTAATGGGGTACCTCAGGGATCTGTACTGGGGACCATATTCTAAAACTAGAGGGACACAGGTTTAGACATAATGTATGAAAGTTTTAGTTCACTGAGAGGGTATTAGATAAGTGGAATAGTCTACCAGCAGAAGTGGTAGAAGTTAATACAGTGACAGAATTTAACCATGCATGGGATAGGCATAAGGCTGGCCTTAAGACCAAGGACCAAACAAGGTTTGAGGTTTTTACTGTAGGAAAATGGGCAGACTAGATGGACCGAATGGTATCTGCCATCAAATTCTGTGTTTCTATGTCAGGACTTTGACTGGGCCATTGCAACACCTGGATTATTTTCTTTTTCAGCCATTCTGTTGTAGATGCGGTGATGTGCTTGGGGTCATTGTCCTGTTGCATGACCCAATTTCAGCCAAGCTTTAGCTGTCGGACAGATGGCCTCACATTTGACTCTAGAATACTTTGGTATACAGAGGAATTCATGGTTGACTAAATAACGGCAAGGTTCCCAGGTCCTGTGGCTACAAAACAAGCCCCAAATCATCACCCCTCCACCACCATGCTTGACAGTTGGTATGAGGTGTTTGTGCTGATATGCTCTTGTTGGTTTTTGCAAAATGTGGCGCTGTGCATTATGGCCAAACATCTCCACTTTGGTCTCGTCTGTCCAAAGGACACTGTTCCAGAAGTCTTGAAGTTTGTTCAGATGCAACTTCGCAAACATAAGCCATGCTGCCGTGTTCTTTTTAGAGAGAAGAGGCTTTCTCCTGGCAACCCTTCCAAACAAACCATACTTGTTCAGTGTTTTTCTAATTGAACTGTCATAAACTTTAATGTTTAACATGCTAACTGAGGCCTGTAGAGTCTGAGATGTAACTCTTTGTTTTTTTGCAATTTCTCTGAGCATTGCACGTTCTGACCTTGGGGTGTATTTGCTGGGATGTCAGCTCCTGTAAAGATTGGCAACTGTCTTGAATGTTTTCCACTTTTGAAGAATCTTTCTCACTGTAGAATGATGGACTTTAAACTGTTTGGAAATTGCCTTATAATCCTTATCAGATTGATGGGCAGCAACAATTGCTTCTCTAAGATCATTGCTGATGTCTTTCCTCCTTGGCATCAGCAAACTGCTAAAACTTCAGCTTTTATAGAGGTGGACACCCTTGCTAATGATTAGTTAATCAATGGCATTTGATTAGCAGCATCTGTCTGCTACTTAGCATCTTAAAGTGGAACTATCACCTACATTCAAACTTTTCTACATTCTTATGGAAGCAGTAAGGGTGCACGGTGTAATATGTCATGTGTTGTTGTTTATCTGATGTTGTATTTACCTAATTTTTAGACCTGCTAAGGAACAGATGATTGTTATTATGTCGTGATATGTAAAACCATAGAATTCAAAGAGGGTGTACTTTCTTTTTCACATGACTATAATCAAGCTGGGTTATCCTGAAAACCTACACTGTCCTGTGTGACACACCCATCTGACACAAAGAGTTAAAGAGCCTGAAATAATAGTGAAATGAGAAGGCGGGTATTCTCTGGAGCTTTCGGTTTGGATTATATTGTAGCATTTAATGGGTTTTCTTTATTTATTAAAAAATACACTTTGTTCTGCTTTTGCTATGTAAAGAAAAAAGATAGAACAGAAATACAAGAGCCCTATGATTAAATTGTTTATCGAAACCTATAAATATAGTTTCGTCATATGGGCTATAGTGGAAGCCAGTTCAATGTTTTTAATCAGATATTCCAAGCAAAACTAAAGCCACTAATCCCTGCAATGTTATTAATATCTAACAAGCAAATAAAAACATTTAAAAACTAATATAAATGTATCTTCATTCTTGTGTGGTTTAAATAGTAACAGGGAATCCCTGTGGGTCAGTATCTCAGAATAAGATGTCTTTGTACATTAATTGATGACTTTAAACTGGAATCAATGAAATTGCAACAATGCTTCCTAGCTAGAGGCTATAGTATGAAGTCCCTAAAAAACCCTATCAACAAGCTCTACTAAGTGATCGGAATGAGTTACTATTTAAACCACACAACAATGAAGATAAAGATAAAAATACAGAACTCAGGATCATTGGAACATATAATCAACAAAATAAAAATATTCAATCCATTTTGGCAAGACATTGGTCACTCATAATGTTGGACAATGATCTAGCAGAAGTCCTTCCTCAATATCCAAAAATTACTTATCGGTGCAGTAAGAACATTAAGGACTATTTAGTACATAGCCATTACCAATGTGATAGGTCTACAACATGGCTAGAAAATGTATCCAACATTGTAGGTACAGTAAAATATAATAATTGCAGAGCTTGTCAGTTTGTTCTGAAGACAAGGGGGTTTAAAAGCAGACTTTCTAATACAATCTACACGATCAGAAAATGTATTAACTGTAGAAAGTCTGGAATTAATACATGATGCAATGTACATGTGGAATCCAATATATTGGAAAAACCATCCGTACTTTCAAGGAACGAATATTGGAACATGTGGGTGACGTTAGAAATAGGCGGGACACACCTATAGCCAGACATATTGCTGATTTTCATGAGAATAACAGTGATGTCATGCAGTTCATTGGAATTGAAAAAGTATTACCTACTCCAAGAAAAGATGATTTCAATAACACACTGCTAAAAAGAGAAGTCTTCTGGATATATAGGCTAAATACACTTTATCCAGGGGGTCTGAATGAAGGTTTTACCTTCAAACCATTTATTAAAGAGAAATAAAAAGGAGTATGTTCCGTTTCTGCCTCTTCTGTGTGTGCATATATATATATATATATATATATATATATATATATATATATATATATATATATATATATATATATATGCATGTATAGCAACTAATACAACAATGTGATTAAAAAGTTCTATCAAAAATCGATTTTTATATGATCACTTGTAATTGATGTAATGTGATCTCTGTAAATGAATTTGATTTTAGAGGACATAGCCTGCATAGGGTTTGAAAGTATTGGGTACATTTCCCCTTTAAATAACTTAACTGTCTTTGTTAATCTCAGACAGCAAAACTTCTGAAAAGTTAAAGTGAGGCATGGGTAATGTAAACGTCTAGCCTTATTTTTAAAGGGATAATAATGTTTCACAAAAACACCAGCTCCAATTAATTTTCATAGTATTTGAGCCATAGAGAGTGTTATTTCAATACTGTGAGAGTTGTAGTTCAAGAGTAATTGAATGATAAAGTTTCTCCCTCCTGCCCCTTTTACCTAGTGTAAGCCCCCATTTCTCATATGTGGAATCCAGTCCATAGACAGACAGCTCATATCAAGGGTCAAAATTCTTACTGTGAGAACAATGAAAACCCTGCCCCCCTTGACACGTTTTTCAGCTTTTTCCCTTATCTTAATTGAAGATTGTCCTTCTCTGCAATCTACCTGGGCACCTCCCAGCTGCTTTGAGGTGAGCAGTGTTACATCACTAAAAGGGGCAGGAGGGGGATACTTTATCATTCAATTACTCTTGAACTACAACTCTGACAGAATTGAAATAACACTATCCATTGCCCAAATACTATGATGATTAATTGGAGCTACTTTTATTATGAATCATTATTATTGCTTTAAGCATCTGATGGGATAAATAATATGGGTACGTGTCCCCTTTAAATAACCTAGCTGTCCTTGTGATTTTCAGACAGCAGAACATCTGAAAAGTCAAAGTGAGGCATGGATATTGGAAATTCCTAGCCTTACTTTCAAGTATCTGATGTGATAAATAAGCGCCGGAAGGCTGGCTCTTTTCCCTACTGACCCCTGATGAAACCAGCTATGTCTGGAGAAACATGTTGGGCAATGTGGTTTTAATAGGAGTGATTCTTAAATAAGAAATATGACCTAATATTTAGGAGAAATGATCCAGATTTAGGTGCCTTGCTATATAGTGTGTAGCTATGAAGCACACAATCATACAGGGACTGTTTATCTATTAGAAAATAATTGCTGATAGCACTTACATTTAGTAATCGCAGAGTGTTCACTGGATGCTAATTTGATTCCTGTGTAGCCTTGAGGCACACAGTGCTGTGAATTAAAAGTATCTTTTTAGAACACTTACTAGTAAATATCATGTGTGGGTATTGTGAATAATTACCATTAGAAATTAGTGATCATTGGAAATAGAATTTTTCAACGGATGTTAATTTGATTCCTGTGTAGCCATGAGGCACACAGTGATATGAATCAAAGGTATCTTGTTAGCACAATTACTAGAAATTGTGTGTGGATACTGAGAACTAGAACATATTACTAGTAAAATTTACTTAAAGGGAAAGTGTAACTTTAGAGTGAATTAACCAGTGAAGTGCCACTTTGCTATGGTGACCAGATTTTTAAAATGAAATCCGGGTACATTTTTTTCTCCACCTCCTGTCCACCCTCACACCCTGTCCACTCTCATACCCTGTCCACACATTGCCCACACTCTGTTCACCCTCACACCCTGTCCACACACTGCCCACACTCTGTCAACCCTCACACCCTGTCCACACACTGCCCACATTCTGTCCACCCTCACACCCTATCCACACACATCCACCCTGCCCTTCTTAGGGTGACCACGGGTCCCGGAATGTCCGGGACTGTCCCTTATTTCAGGGCTATGTCCCACGTCCCGGGTCATCTTCAACCGGGACAATGAAGTGTCCCGGAATGAAGCCAAGCCGTCCTGGATGTCAGCCTGCAAGCGGTGTGTCACATCATGGACGCCGCGAGGGAGCACTTGGTAGCATAAATCAGCGCTCCCTCGCAGCGTCCATGATATGACACACCGTTTGCAGGCTGACATCCAGGGCGGCAATGCAGCTGAGCCTGATCTGGAGGCAAGCGCTCTAGTAATACAGAGCGCTGGGAGATGACATCATCTCCCAGCGCTCTGCATTACTGAGCACAGCATGCGGGAGCTTCAGCTCTGTGCCGGAGGAGGCACAGAGCACTTTCCACGCCGCTAGACCACCAGGGACTCAAGGTAGGGCATGAAGGGGCAACTAGGGTGACCACGTCCCGGAATGGCAGAAGGGAAATGTGGTCACCCTAGCCCTTCTCCGCACACTGTCCACCCTGCCCACCTCCACATTGTCCACACTGTCCACCTCCACACTGTCCAGCTCCACATTGTCCACCTGTACATTGCCCACATCGTCTGCCTCCACACTGCCCACCTCCACACACTGTCCACACCACCTCCACACACTGTCCACACCACCTCCACACACTGCTCACATTGTTCAACTCCACACACTGCCCACATTGTTCAACTCCACACACTGCCCACATTGTCCACCTCTACATTGCCCACCTCCACACACTGCCTGCACTGCCCACCTCCACACCTTGTCCTCCTCCACACCGCCCAATCTGTGCACCTCCACACTGCCCACCCCATCCTCCTCCACAAACTGCCCACATTGTCCACCTCCGCACTGCCAACACTGTCCACCTCCACACTGTCCACACCACATTGTCCAACTCCACACTACCCACCCCATCCTCCTCCATAAACTGTCCACCCTGTCCTCCACACATTTAAAAAAGTTCAGGGGTAGGGGACAGTGCAAATGGTATCTCAGTGTAGTAAAATTAGATTTAGTCACAGTATAAATATACACTTAATAGTAGCAGGTAAATATGGAAAGGATGTCCCAAGTGAACAATACCATTAATATTAAAAGAAATGGAAAAGAGAATTAAAAAAAAAAAAATATATATATATATATCATAAAAAATATACATATATATATAAAAAGATGTAAATCAATGAATACAATAAAATAAGAAATAAAGAAATGGTATATGATACTTGTCACTGGGCCACAAATTGGACAATCAAAAGGCTCCTAGTTGAACCGGAGTATAACATATATACCCACTGATAAAGTGTAAGTACTCCTGAGGCAGAGTATACAATATGACAATATGTATGTTCTCTTTATCAGTGGGTACATATGTTATACCCAGACTGCTCCGGTTCTACTAGGAGCCTTTTGATTTGCTTCTTTAATTCTTATTTTATTGTATTCATTGATTTACATCTTTTTATATATATGTATATTTTTTATGCCTTATATATTTTTTAATTCTCTTTTCCATTTCTTTTAATATTATTGGTATTGTTCACAATATTAACCACTTTCTCTCTTCTATCAAAAGAATTTTTAGCGGGGGCAGTACGCTAGGTTTATATATTTATAGAGTTCAATACACCGCCGGTGCCTTTGTCAAAGTGCTATATTCACTTACTTAACCGCACTTTTTCCAACATGTTCTAAATATCACTGTGCATGGATATATTCACTCTGAGTGGTGCTGTGTAAACCTCCCTCCTCCACACACTGTCTACCTCCATACTGGCCACATTTCTCACCTCTACAGTGCTCACAATGCTGCCTGCATTCCTGCACCCCTTGCTCTGAGTGCCACAACGAGGCCCTACGTACTAAAGCCAATGAGAGAGGAGTATCCTGGCAAAACCTCCCCTCTCACTGGCTGCAATTTCAACTTGTTGGGAAGGCACTGGATGGCAGACACAGCGTAGGTAATGCAGTCTGTGCCTTCCTATTGATGCGGCTGCCTTAGTTCGATCCAGGGACAGATTCTAGCCGGGGACAGTGCCCTCAATCTGGGGACTGTCCCCGGAAACCAGGGACGTCTGGTCACCCTACTCTAGTTATGAAGCTCATGGAATAACAAAGGAGCTTTGGAATACATTGAGGACTAGAATTTATCACTAGTCAAATATCCTTAAAGGGAAAGTGTAACTTTAGAGTGCATTAACCAGGGCATTGCCACTTTGCTATGGACTCTATATGTGAAGAGCTATAGAGTACATATAACGGGTCTTTTGAATAAAGTAATTTACTCCTATGAATCTAAATAGGAGAAAGTGTAACTTTAGAGTTCATTAACCAGTTACGTTCCTCTCTGTTATTGACTCTAGCTAGTAAGGTCATGTAATAATAAAGGAGCTTTGAAATACATTGAGGACTAAAGTTTATCTCTAGTAAAATATCCTTAACCCCTTAAGGACCAGCGGTCCCGGGGGGTGCGTCCCTTAAGGACCACATAGGAAACTTTGACGTGTCGTCCCACGTGACTGATCACGTGGGGCGACACATCAAACGGGGCACTGGAAGAGATCGCTCCGGTCTTGGAGCGATCAACTTCAGTGCCTGGTATTACTCACCGCGCTCCTACAGGAGCGCGGTGAGTAAAAGTACATGACGTGCCAGGACCGCCACTGGTCCTTAAGTGCCGGACCAGCGTGACGGTCCTGCCACGTCAATGGTCCTTAAGGGGTTAAAGGGAAAGAGTAACTTCAGAGTGCCTTAACTAGTGAAGTGCCACTTTGCTATGGACTCTGTATGTGAATAGCTATAGACTTCATATAACGGGTTTTTTGAATAAAGCAATTTACGCCTATGAATTTAAATAAGAAGTAAGTTAGTTTGTATAGCAAAAGCACCTATCTTGGATGGTCACAGAGACTTGTGGATACCTTTATATTAGTTTTTAAATGCTTTTATTTGCTTGTTAGATATTAATAATATTATAGGGATTATTGTCTTTATTTTTGCTTGGAATATCCAATTAAAAACATTAAATTGGCTTCCACTTTAGCCCATATGACGAAACTATATTTATAGAAGGTTTTGATAAACAATTTAATCATAGGGCTCTTGTATTTCTGTTCTATCTTTTTTTTTTATTTTTTGTATATATTATATTTTGAAGCCTGCAATGGAAATATTCTCATAAAGAGGTACAAAAATTAGTTGTTTGCTGTGTAAAGCCAGTGTATTCATAGTAAACACCAACTGAAGCATTTCTAGGTCAAACCACTTGCAATTCCCGTGTTTAGAAGTTATTTTAGCATTGAATGGTTTTAACAATTTGAGTGCCAGAGAGGTATCCATTGCATACCTCTCTGGCACTCAAAGGGTTAAGTAAAATTTAAATTGGCGGCAATTATGGGAAATTTCATTTCTCTGCTGTGATGCAATTTTTTTTTTTTTTTTTTAAACAGAATTGCTCCAGCTCTTGAGTGCCAGAGGAGTGTTCAGTGCATTGATTTGCTATGTGTTGGGCTCCCCTCTTCCACTCAAAAGGGTTTAGGGCTGGATTCCATTGCAGGTGATACTTGTTCTGTTGTGTTGTTTATTTTTACCCTCTGCAAATTCCTCTTGAAGTCTTTGGGGAACACTTTGGAATAATAATCCCCATCATTATGAAACACCTACACCTAGATTTTTTTCCTCCAAATTCATTTTTAATTAGTACCGGATGTTATGTCCACTAGGCACACACATTTTTTTCTTCTTGGATTCCAGGACCTCAAACTCTTTCCACTGACATTTCCTTTCTTTTTACACCCTAACGAGAATTCAGTGGGACTGGTTTCTGGTCTGGGAATACAGTGCAACAACATAGAACCATGTCTACTTTAGCTCACATGATATCCATTGTAATACCTGGAAACTCTCTGGCTCTGCCCCAGAGACTCCAGGTTTTTAAAGTTGTTTACCTGGTCTTAGGGGACAGAGGCTAATCCTCCAGCTGTCTTGACTTTCCTGGGTAACTCTGCCTGATTCTTACACATTTTGCCTTTCTCCTCCTTGTTCCTCCTACTGCCCTGTCCACCCTATTAAGCCTTTTCCCCTTTTATGACACAATTTGACTAATTTACACATGCCCAGTTGCAGGCCAGGAGCCCCCTCTAGGGACTTCACAGGAGAGAATTCCGAGTTATGTCCATTGCTAATGTAAAGTTATGTCTGGGGAAGCAATCTGGAGTTTCTGGACAGATTTAAGGATGTTGGCGTTCTTTTAAGGAGATTATAAGTATTCCAAGTAGACTTACTTGCATTTTAACTCCTTGGAATCTAGAGAGGTCTCCAAAACAATTATTCAGGGATTAAAAAAACATTCTTATTGGACAATATATCATGTCTTACCAAGTCTGTTCCAATGCTAGCAGATAAGTGAAAGCCCAGGGTTACAACCACAAAAAGATCTGTCATCTGTTGGAAAACTGCGTCCATTGAGTGACAGCAGGCTGAATGTGGCTTTCCACAAACTGCAGCTTGTACGTGCAGCTTTCACGACACTTAGGGCGAGATGTTCAAAAAGTCATCATAATGAAAAATTTGTTGGATCATGAGTTGGTGGTAAAAGGACAATATTTTCAGAAGTAAATCCGTCACGTTTTAAAATTCATCTAAAGAATTAAAAATGACGGTAAGACGATCTCATTGAACATTGGCGTTAAAAATTCTGATCTTAAAATTGTCTTTCATTTTGTGTTTGAAACAAAAATTTTCAAAGAAACAAAAGACATTTTTTTGTCTTTGAAACAAATTTTTCTTTTCCAAGTATAGACCATTTTTATTATGTCGGGAAAAAATGACGTTAATCAGACAAAAAATGATGTTCAAACAAATATTTTTTTCTGAAAATACCTTACGTTATGATGGAAGATTAAACCACACTCACTTTTAAGACGGCTTTTTCACTTTGACGGAGATGGCGGAATTGGATGCAAAAATTACGGAAACGTGTCTGAGAATTGAGGGACCATGGTGTAAGAACTTTTTTATTCTGATTACAGACCATTTCAGTTACCACCACTTTCTGAACATCTCACCTTTAGTCTGTGGGTGCTGAACTGTGAGGCTCCAGAGTCTTACAGTTCAGACTTTCCCTTTGACCCAATGAGGAAGCACTGAGGGTCTCTTTTGGAATCTATTCTGATTCATCTTTGGTCCACCGAGGCTCACAGTACAGCCCTGACTTCATTGTCAGGTCTGCTTCCAGGGGAGCAAATCTGTCAATAATACATTATGCTAACGATAACTACCCTGTAACCACTACCTAAGAAATAAGAAAGGATTTTAACAATTTGAACGGAATATTCTAATGTTTTCTAGCTCCCTGTAAAAAATAGGCTAATCACTTTAACTCTTTGGGCTTCAGGTTGAAAAAGTTAGATTGTAAGCTCTATTGGGCAAGAATGCTGTTCATGATAAATTCTGTGTACTGATCTGTATACATATTGGTAGTGCTATATAAGTAAAAAGATTTATATATGTGAATCATTGTTGCTAGAACAGGTTTCAAGGGATTGCAACCTCTCTCCCTGATTTTTACTTAGCGTCCCCTCTTTTCAGTCAAGTTTTTTTTCAATCCACCCCTGATCTATTCCTGAATTGCCCTTGTACACTCTTTACTGCCACCCTTATTTCTCCCAGCCTCCCTCCCCCAGGTGGAGATGTTTTCTACTTGCTAATAGTTCTATATTCCCCTTTGGTTGAGGAGGTGTCGTACTAATCAGCTTTAATTAACCTTGATTTATTTTTCTGTTACACAGGGCTGCAAGTTTATGGATGGTTTCACTGAGAGATATCCGCAAGGCCTCAACCTCTCTTTTTCAACAGTACGACTAAACTATGCAGGAAACTATACATGTGTTGTGACTTATGAGGAGAATGGAAGGATCTATAGCCTTACGAGGACCAGTGAGGTTAAAATAATAGGTAACAAACAACCACATTTCAGGAAATGAAACTTTTTTGTTGATTCATGTAAAGTTGATTCTGAAAAAAAGTATAACATGAAATGTATAAAATGTGCAGTTATATACAGGGCTTTTGCATGTATCTGAAGTCTTATCTCTTGGGCCTTTATATGTCTGTCTCCCTCACTGAAATCCAGTTTTTCCCTTGCAGTATATATATAATTGCATCTTATTTAGCAAAGAAAGGGGTTAATTGTGTGACAACCTGAAGCCCTGCATTGAAACAGATTCATCACATATCCCTTGGGTTTAAGAGACAAATAGCCAGCTACACGGCAACACATGACTTCAAATCGTAGGAGGAGCTGCAGTTGTAATTAGTATTGGGACTGGGAACACATTGTTGCAAATTAATATCCTAGTCATACTCTACACCAACAATAGGATTGAACGAACTGTTCCAGCAACTATATCCCGGTGTTCAGGCCAAATAGAACAGTCATTAATAACAATAGTATAAACAATAAAGATGAAGGAGCTGGCACTCACCCAATAAAATTACTTTAATGTACATTCTACATTAACATGGCAGACTAGGGGGTAGATTGTAATCCACAACTCAGTTTGACAGCTGTAGAATGCCTTGACAAAACAGCTGTTGGCTGGAGTTGTGAATTACCATCTACCCCTTGTCTGCCATTTTAACACAGTATGCAAATTAAAGCAATAGTAATACAGTGAAATAAACGGGGCTCTGATTAATTTGCATAGTTTTTAGTCCATGTAGAGAGGTGTATCAATACAATTACAATTATAAATACAATTAGAATTATAAATTATCCCTCACCCACCCCTTTTACTTATGTAACACTGTCTCTCCAAGCTGGTCCGGATGGAAAGCAGTGAGGGACAATCATCAGTGAGTATAAGGAAAATCCCGCTCTCCTTCATCAAGGGGAACAGGGTTTTCCTTACTCTTACTGCATGAAGATTGTCCCTCGCTGGTAACTCTCCGGTCCGATGACCATATTCCACATCTGAGGTGAGGCAGCTTAAAAGGGTTGAAAGGGGCAAACTTTATAATTAAATTACACATGAACTACAAATTTTATTAAATTGATACACTGCTCTACATGGTTTAAAACTATGTAAATTAATTGGAGCTCCATTTATTTTGATGTATTTCTATACCTTTAAAGTCATTTTAATTGGGTGAGTTTGGTTTCTTTATCTTTATTCTTTATACTGTTGTTATTTGTATAGAATTTCATGTTCTTTGTTCATAGTGCCAAGAAGTCTCATAACAATTAGCAAAAAAGAGGGATTTGTTGAACATATTGAAACAGGCCCATGTTCAATTACAGAGCAAACCAGCTGCATCATAGAGTGAAAATACAAATTCCACAGCTTCTCATTGATTTACATGGCACATAGAAAAAGAGGGGCCCCTCATAGGCTAAATAGCATTCGATAAACACAGATGAGAGAGACTTTGTTTTGTCCACAGGATATAACTATACAGAGATGATATATGGAGGATATTGAACCTGCCTTTACTTAGGGATCAGTATGTAATCAGCAACTCCTTAGATGGACATCTAGTTTCCTCAAACAGAAGAAGAAGAGACTCCAAAAACCACAGCGCAATAAAAACAACGGGGAAGCTAGTGTCAAAGTAAACCGGCAATCACACAGCACAGAGAACTGTAAAAGTCACTTTTCTCTGTCGTCTAATACAGGTTCCTGGTAACTTTGGGTAGGCGATCCGCCCCTTTAATTAGGCAGGAACAATTCTAGAATTGTATGCAGGGGGTGGAACCTACCTTCCCTCCTTGGCTGCAGTTAGCCAACCAGCTCCAGTAAGATTTGTTCCTTGGTGAAGACACAGGCAAGAGAACAGTTCTGCTATAGTTTTAGAAATTTTTTTATTTTTCTGTTAGAAATGAAATACCACCATTAGGTAGATTACCATAACTGACAATGCCCTTAGATGTGGCTATCTCAGTAACCAGGTGCTTTTTGTGCACCTTAAACCCTGGGGGGAAATCTTGGGTTCAAGCTCTTTCCCTAGGAGTTGCCCACCGAGGCTTCTTCTTAATACATGGTAGTCTGAAGACAGAAGATCTGCAGGAAAGGTGTGCAACCCTTTGAGTGCTGCAGTTCCACATGTCCCACAGTGCCCCTCCGCACAGGGGTTTTTCCTTGGAGTTCCAATTGCACACTCCTACACTCATTGGGTTTATCTGTATGTCTGTTGGGTGTTTTGGAGCACGTTTATGTTGTAACTTAACCCTTTAGCTGCTGGTTTTGCATCTTTGGGGGGGGGGGGTTATTGGCACTTTCCCTACTGGGTTCAGTGTTTTTCGGGTCTTCTAACATGTTCTAGTGATGATTCATGTACTTTTATTTTACTGTTTCAACTTTGCAAAAATTTGTAAAGGCGCGCTTTACCACATAGATGCCATTGCTCCATACTCTTCTAGGGGACTATACAGTTTGGGACATATCTCTGCAACCATTCAATGTAGCAACTTCAGAGATGGCTCATTTTAATTGTCTGCCCTTGCTCTGTCACCCGGTTAATGGTTTAAGTGTGTTGGGGGCTCAGGGGGCTTCAGGAACTGTTGGGGTACTTTTTCTGGGAAAACTACATTTCCCGTGAGCGCTTGCTTTGATTGTGCCTTTTCCAGAATGAGTATCCTACGCAGGGCTTGGACTATCCTTCTATCCTCTGCAGATTAACCCTTAGTCTGCCACATAAGTGTATTTTAGCAATTTCTGGGGTGAAATTTTAATCATACACAATGTATTTGGGTAATACCTTATACTCTAAACATTTTTTGACATATGAAAATGTCTAATCCGTTGGAGCTTGGGGCCAGGCCTAAGATTAAAGACGCTGGGGTCTCTGTGTTCCCTATTGCACATTGTTACTCATGTCATTCAGGGTTACCTAGAGAATTCTCAGGTCAGTTATGCCCAGCATGTTCTGATGTCCCTGAGTGTTTCCCAGGGACCTCCAGCCATGCATTAGAGCCAGTTTGGTTGCAAGAGTTCAAGGCTGCTACTAGGGACCTTCGGTCTACATTGCAACTCTTTCCATCCCAGTTACAGGGTGTCTTACATTTTTGACAGACTCCTTCTTCAGTCAAATCTTCCCTGCCAAAACCGCATGGAGTACATGACATATCCGATTCCTCTGAGGAGGAGCTTTGGTGGATTCAGACATTGAGGAATGTTCAACTGTGGGCTCCTCTCCGTTTTTTGGGGACCCATTTGAGGCTGATCCTGAGCCCTCGGCTGAGGGCCTAATCAGGGCTGTCTTGACTACCCTAAACATTCCCTCAGTTCAGGAGGTTTCTTCATATCCCTCTGATGTGTTTCAGGAGCCTAAAAATCCCCTTACTTGTTTTCTACCTAACCCCACTCTTGACCGCCTTGTGTCTTATGAATGGAAATCCCCAGACAGGAAACCTACTGTTTCCAAGAATTTTGCCAAGCTTTACCCCCTCTCTGAGGCGGCGCTTGCTCAGTGGGTTCATCCCCCCAAAGTGGATGCTCCTATCTTCAGGCTATCTAATTCTACTGTCTTGCCAGTTTCTGATGCATCAGCTTTGAAAGACTGGACTGACAAGAAGGTTGAGGTTTCCCTCAAGTCCATTTTTGCCACTGCTGGTACTGCCATGTGTCCAGCGTTCAATGCAGCATGGGTAAACTGGGCCATCGCGGTCTGGACTGCTGTCCGTCAGGGTGTTCCTACTTTGGATATGTTGTGGCTTCTTGCCAACATTTCTGAGGCCCAGCACTGTGTTTCTGCTGCCTTATTTGATGCCATCTGTTTGGTGGTTAGTGTTTCCACCATGTCTGTGGTAGCCGGGCGGGCTTTTTGGCTCAAGATCTGGTCTGCTGACACTGCTTCCAAGAAAGCCTTGCTCTCCTTGCCTTTTCAAGGCACTTCATTGTTTGGGCCAGATATCAAGGATCTGATTAGTGAGGCCACAGGGGGTAAAAATATCTTTCTGTCCTTGGTCCCCAGGAAGAAAACCCCTCTCAAGCGTAATTGTTTTTTTCGTTCCTTCCAGACTGAGACACGTCCGGTGAACCGGGCGGATCCCTCAGCTCCACGTGCCTCCTCCAAGCCCAAAAGCAATGGAAGCCCAAGGTCTCTTCCAAGCCTTCTTCGGCATAACTCGCCGAACCCAGGTTCCCACTCTGCTGTGGGTGGCCGTCTGCATCACTACCACAGCGTCTGGGAGGATTCAGTGGCGGACCTGTGTGTTTTACAGGTGGTGGCGGAAGGGTACAGGATCTGTTTTGTCTCTCTTCCTCCCTTTTGTTTTTTCCCTTCTCATACGCCCCAGGGCATAGAGAAACGCCGTCTGTTTGATGGCACTGTCCAGGTCCTTCTGGACAAGGATGTTCTAGACCTGTTCCAATTCAGGAGAGAGGTATGGGTTTTTACTCAAATCTTTTTGTGGTTTCCAAGAAAGACGGCGGCTGTCGTCCCATTTTGGATTTGAAGGATCTCAATTCCTTTGTGATCAGGACTCATTATCACCAGCAGTCCCTAAGGACGGTGATTGTGGCTATGTCCCTGGGGGAATTCCTTGCCTCTCTGGATCTTCAGGACGCGTATCTACACATAGCCATTTATACAGAGAGCCGGCAGTATCTCAGATTTGCCTGCGACCTAGAGCACTTTCAGTTTTCAGCTCTTCCCTTTGGTCTGACTACAGCTCCTCAAGTCTTCAACCGTGTCCAGGGATCTTTAGTGTCCGTCCTCTACCGGGACTGCATCAGACTTACTCCATACATGGACGATCTGCTTCTGAAATCCCCTTCTGCGGAACTTCTTCATCAGCAGGTTCAGGACTGCATTCATGCTCTCACCCATTATGGGTGAATCATCAACATGGACAAGTCGGATCTTGTCCCATCCCAGGGTCTGATCTTTCTGGGCCTTACATTCGACACTCAGCAGTGCATGGTGTTTCTCACAGATGAGGTAGCTCACCAGATCGCTCACAGGGTTTCTGCTGTTCTGGCTTACAATCCAGTTCCAGCCAAGAAGCTGTCCTCTCTAGTGGGGAAATTCATGTGCACCATAGAAGCGGTCCCATTTGCCATGGCTCACACCAGGGAACTCCAGAGGTTTGTTATCCAGGTGTGCAGGGGTCAGCCAGACCTTCTGAAGACGTCCGTATCCCTTCCTCTTCATGTGGAACTGAGTTTGTTGTGGTGGCTTGACCTCTCCAATCTACTGAAGGGCAAGTCCTTCCTGGTATCCTTTTGGACCACGGTGACGACGGATACCAGCCTCTCCGGCTGGGGAGCGGTCCTGGGTCGCCTGAGTGCTCAGGGTCAGTGGTCTCCGGAGGAATCTCTCCTTCCCACCAACGTGTTGGAGCTTTGGGCGATATTTCATGTCCTTCATCATTGGACATCTCAGCTGGAAGACTGCCCACTCCTGGTACAGTCCGACAACGCCACGGCCGTGGCTTACATCAACAAGCAGGGCGGAACAAGAAGTCTCACCGCTTGGTTAGAGGTCAAGGCTATTTTGTTCTGGGCAGAAGAACACGTTCCTACCATATCTGCAGGTCACATTCCTGGCTTAGATAACGTCATGGCGGACTTCCTCAGTTGACACACAGTGGACAGCGGCGAGTGGGAACTGCACCCAGAGGTGTTCACCCTCATCGTTCAGAAGTGGGGTCTTCCTTGCATTGACCTGATGGCAACAAGACACAACCTGGAAGGTTCCGAGGTTCTGCTCTCTCTGGGGGGATCCTCTAGCTATAGCAGTGGATGCAGTGTCCATTCCTTGGTTATTTCCTCTGGCTTACATCTTTCCTCCCTCCCCATGTGCACAAGGTGTTGCGGAAATTGAGACTGGAGCGCTGTTCAGTCATTCAGATTGCTCCCTACTGGCCTTGACAGGTTTGGTTCCCGGAGCTTCTGGATTTGTCAGTGGTGGAGCCATTCCGGCTCCCTTGCCATCTGGATCTTCTTCTACAGGTTTACCTGTTGAGGCATTTCTTGAGAAAGCAGTGGAAACTGCGAAACGTCGTTTTTGCCTTGCATGATATTGTTTTAGGATTGCAAATCCAGAGTAAAGTTTTTATAAATTTTTCAGCAGCTGCTTGTTTCATTTTTTTATTTTTTTTATTTTTATCTATATTTTTAATTCATTTTGAACTTCCTGATTCCATCGAAGAGGAACATTTGATCTACATGCCTGAGTAGGGACTGGTTATTTCCCTATGTGCTGTATATGTTGTGTTTGGATATAAGCCCTGCTGTCGCTGCCTGTATTCACTCTGGGTGATGCACCGTGCCACTGCAATACTGTAATTCGCAGTCTCCTAGTGTACCTCCGCTATGTGGCCTTTGATCGGTACCTTGCTGGTATGTTAGCGGTGCGCTATCAGTTGACATCCCTCTCAGGAGGTTGTCCAAGGACTCTCCTTTACTATCCCTGGCGTTCCAGGTTCCTGTCTGTCGGTGGGAGCCAAGTCTGGTTCTGTACCCATGTTATCTACTGTCCAATTGCAGCTCAGTGTCAGCTTGCGTAGTGGACTAGACACTGTCCTTACGCCTGTCTCCCCAAGGGTGAGGAAGTGTTCGCCTTATTGTCATTCATATTATTTCTATTGCTACTATTATTTTCTTCAATAAACTGGTTAAATTTACTTGTACTGTGTCGTGTGATTATTTGCCTGGGTTACAGTGACAGGAGAGCAGCTGGGCAGAGTGGTATCCAACTTTGCTCAGGTACTCAAATGATAGGGACAAACAAACCAATGGGAACTAGCAGATGGCTATAGGAGTACACATAGCCAGGGACAGCACAGGTAGGCCTGAACCCCCAAACCGTCTCTCTACGTTCTGACACATCCCAGGCTGGTGTGTAGGAAGACAGATTGCGGGACCCTTTGTACTCCCATGAGGAGAATATGGCCCTTGTGCAGAGCATCACTGAGATGGAGCACATCTTGTTCTCCACAGAGAGGGCCAGTGGTATTGGTGCGTGGAAGAAGCTCACCTGGCATCAGGTCCTTAATGCAGTCAATGAGGTGTCAAGATGTAAGCCGACCAGCAATTCTATTAAGATGAGCAGGATGGACTGCAGGATGAAGGTCAAAAACAAGATGGGAGACCTGGCCATGCATACGAGAGGCACCAGAGGTGGTCCCCCTCCACCATCACGTTTAATGCCTAAGAGGAGATGCTGCAACAGAACCTCTCCGCAACTGCTGTTCAGGTCACTGGCAAATTTGACACTGGGGATGACAGCATCCTCCAGACTCCCGGTAAGTCAATATGTCCATAACTGTCCACCAAACAAAGTCTTTTAGCTAGTATGCCACAAGTCAGTGCCAGCTGAACACATTCTTCATAGATCTCCACAAGTTCATAGCACAGCGCTGATAGGATTCAAACAAGGAGACAATTATGTACATCCAAAGCAGAAATGGAAATGCTTAAGCAGGCCAAATCATGTCCGAGTACAGGTTGAACTCCCTCGTTGCTGTTAATCCTTCATACTTACCACATACAAACAATGACTGCCATCACGTCATACATATATCTCTATGTTCCTCCACAATTTTACACATGGAGCCACAGGGAGGTCAGCACTTCACCCTTTGCTTTGGGCACCCCTCTGGCACTCCAAGGGTTAACAGAGAACAAAGACACTACACCATGGCTATATTGCACAGGGCTCAGCCCACACATAATAGTTCAACAGGCAAAGCAACCCCACAAATATTGATTTGATTTAGATTTTTCTTCTGTTCACTCACTATGCATTTTATTAATTGATGACTATCAGCTATTACCGTGTATATTTTTGAAAGCATTCTTACCTTACAGAATTTTTCCACGCCTACCTAAGACATTTGCACAGTACTGTATATTCTTTTGGTAAACCTCTTGCATTCCAAACTCCAGGCTGGCTGAACACATGCACATGTATGTTCCACATGTTGTTCTGACGAAAGCACTGTTCAGACATCACTGATGAACTATCTTCATGATGGGTTCCTTCTGAGTTCCACTGTGCTGAGGATGTGCTTATCATGGCTGCCCTTGATTCCACACAAGGTACATGTGTGGATTTCAGTTGATATCCCTTGAGTTTGAACAACATATATATGTTGTGTGGGTCCTCAACATCTTGCTTGTCATGGTGTGGATGACCTCTGATATAGCCACATTGTGTCAAGGCAAACACATAGCAATGGCTCATTGGGTACTGGTCATGTTACACCTTTGTGCCATTGTGTATGAATAGATTTGCCCTTATCAAGTCCCACCATATGACTCATGACATTCACATAACATGATGCCATACGATCTAACAAACAGCATTAGGGTGCGGCAAGATATGCACTTCATGGAAGTGGTGTCACCTTTTCATCAGGGTCACTTGGACATTCCTCTGTTTCCAAGAAAGCCTGTGGGAAGGAACTGGAGAAGTTAAACTGCTTAGCATAACTGTCTGTTATTTTAAGGATTATCCATCATTATCCTATTAACCTTTTGAGTACCAGAGGAGTAGACAGCTGATTGTGTCTCAATGGGTTGTCTACTCCTCTGAAACTCATAGGTTTAGGAACAAGGGGATGCTAACCAGCAATATTAATATGTGAATGGGACATTGTAGCAATACCTAACCTAGTACATGAGCCAGACACCATGAAACAGAAAGTTTTGCTGTGACTTTGTCATTGTGCTGTACGCACACACGTATCAGCATGGTGGGCCTTCCAATCTCCCTCCCAATTACTTACTCCGATGCAGTGCCAACACTAACACAGTATGACCATCCCTAGTCAGCTCCCTTTTGTTATCATGGTACCTCAAATAATTCCTTTGACACATGGAATGCAAGAGGGGTAACCAATGCATTGCCTGACAATACATTGTATACCGCTCTATTCCTCGAAGGGTTTTACGTTTGATATGGATATGATGAACTCTGATTCAGATTATTTGCTGTTAGTTAACCTCAGGAGTATATGATGAACATATGCCATTGAGTGTACCAACTTTCGCAGGGGGATGGTTGACAGCATTGGAGTGTCAATGTCATCATGGTCGAAAAGGAATTGCAGATGCCAATTCAATTCACTGCCTTTATTCGACCCAAACATTGCATGTCAGGTGCATGTGTTCATTACGGTGCTGGTTAGGTCATTGTGACTTTTAAGCAGGCAGTTTCACGGTTGGAGGAGCATGTGCATCTCAGTCATCCAGATAGGGCATGGTAATTGCTGTATATCGGGCCTATGTCATCCTTGAGCACCTCATATAGGTCAATGACGCTGTGCGATGTCAACATGTAGTGGTCTCTCACTTCAGCTTCCGTCATTTCAAAGAGCGTGTCCAGGTGGAAATGGGCTTCTGGCTAGTGCTTTCAACAGGCAAGAGATGTTCAGGTGTGCTATGGGGTTCCTGGAGATATCTTGCCCTCGCATGTACCCTTGTCCGATGTCTCTGCAGGTATTGCAATGGAAACATACTGCTTGTAATCTGTCTCTGAGTCGTCTCCCTATTAGAAGAGGGCAACCTGTCCCTTTAAGACAGTGGTGGGGTGTTGTCCAGGCACAGTTATCAGGTACGGAGGGGACAATGGGAAGGTGTGTGTTGTCCAGGTAAGTGTATAGCGGTGTGGCTGTTTGAAAGTGTTTGTTGTAATTGCTGTTTGCGTGAGTGCGTGTGTGTGTGTGTGTGTGAGAGACATTGAGAGGTGAACTTGGGTCTCCATTGGCTAATGATGTTGCACAGACAGGCTTGAGTTGCTTAATGATTGTCAGGTGTGCATCTTGTGTTGTGTGTACATATCTGTTGGTATGTGTTAAACCCTGTTGGGCATGGTATCACAGATTGTTTGGGGTTGTTCATAAATCTTGTCCCTCAGGGGGTTGATAGGTCAATGTTTGTTGCATTGGATTATTTAAAGTGCATGCAGATTTGCAAGGTGGTTCCTTGGCATTCCAGAGGTTAATTTTGCCATTGCTGTTATTGTGCTGTGTGCAAGGTTTTGTGTGAGCTGTTGGTTCCCTGCTTGGATTTGTTAAATGGAGTTTTTTGTGCTGTACACCAAGAAAAAGCAGGCACAGAATTTCTCTGGGTAAATGTATCAGTTTATGATGTGTTGGCACTGACCATAAATAAGTCGCTCATGGGTAGCGCTATTCCATTAAACTCAGTGGGTGAAAGATTAGCGGTCATTTTTTTTATCTCCCGTTAGTGGTTGAAAGCATGGTTATTGGAAGGCTTACTGTGCAAAACAGTTTTGTTGGAGACCTTGCTAACATTCAAGGGATTAAAGTCCCATTTAAATCAATGTGAATTTGTTTATCCCTGTGATACAGTTGGTTTGCCCTAGAATGACTTGTCATTTGCTTTCTGCAGACTGCCCTGTATTTTCATCCTTTAGATTTATGTAGTCTTGTAAGAGACAGAATGATCAAGGACGAGATTAATTAAATAAAGTCGCCTTACCCTCCACCCACATTCCTTTTATATTGATTATGTTTACAGTAATTGCATTGATTGCGCTTAACTGTGCTTTTTTTTTTCCTATGCCCTGGGAATGATTACAGACTAGTTGAAGAGCCTGTTTCACAGGCAACAGTGCCACCGCCAGCCGGTCGTGGGGCAGTCATGCGCAGTAGAGACTGCCCGCCCGCAGCTGATATAGGAGCAGGCAGCTCTGTATCAGCCGTGGTGCGGGCAGTCTCTACTGCGCATGACTTTGTCGTTTAGCGAATTATTATATAGGATTAGTTGACAAAGCTTGTAAGTCAAAATGGCTTTCTAACCCTCGTAAAGGGATAGTAATGTCCCCAAAAATATTTAGCATTTTGTAGAGATTAAAAAGTTTAACTGGATGCAAAAAAAATGTATCTGTTAAACCGCTATGGTTTGAGAGATACCTGCATTCAAAGTTTGATGTTTCCTGCTGTCACTGTAAAGCTGTCAGCAGGAGATCCATGTCAGCTGACAGGGAGGCTCTACAGCAGAGCTGCAATCGCGTTTTTTAAAAAGAATTACTTCATTGTACTGGTCTAAAAAGTGTGCTTGCAAACCAGGCACACGTTATAGACCATTCCAATGAAGTCATTCTTTTTAAAAAACGTGATTGCGACTCTGCTGCAGAGCCTCGGTTTCGGCCAACATGGATCTCCTGCTGACAGCTGTAAAGCTTTGAATGCAGATATCTCTCAGACCATAGCAGATTGAGACATATGGTTTTTAAGGACCTTAGGGGGGAGTGCAACACATTTCTTGTCATTGCATTGTACACCCCTCCAGTCCTTACGGGGTTAAGTGGGCTGGAACACACAGGGTACCAGGGAGAAGCTGCATCGTCCTGGGTAGAATGTTGGGTTTTCCTAAAGAGTTACTATGGGTATTTACTTTTGATAGCCTGGTTTTCTCAGAAGCTTTGTAGCCCAGCAGTTTTGGAGAATTACTATGTGCAATGATCAACCTATTCATTATTCAACTGATCGTAAAAACTATCTAGTACATGTGAATGTAAATGTCAATAAAATATTAAAAAAATAAATTAATACATAATTAATAAAATAAATATGTGCTTTTTGCAGGTTCACCTAATGATGAAAAACCACCAACTATGTCAACTCCAGATGAGAAGATCTTTTTTGAGTTTGCAGCAGGTAAAGAGCCACATGTGCATTTAAATTACAGCAGATATGTAATTCAGGGGCAGACAATGTGTGGCCCTCCAGCTGATGGAGAACAGCAGGTTGAATATTCCTGATTTGTAGTACACTATTTATGTGCACTGTCATATCAAGGTCCCTGTCTGTTTAGCATTTAAATACGAACAAGAAAACTGAAAGAGCCTGAGCCCTTTAAAGGGACAGTAATACTTAAAATGTAAAAAAGATATGTTGTAGAGTTTGGGCTCGATCCAAAAGTTGGAGATGGAATTTTTTCAAGCACAGTAAGCTATTCAAATGCCTGTGCTGAGAAAAAATACTGGCAAAAAAAAAAGCGTCGTTGTGTGATAAAGTTAAGATGTGTTTTCATCCACTGAAAATGATGAAAATGCCGTAATTATCAATTCAAATGTCTGCGTTAGCCATGAAAACTCAATAAGCCCCATATCAATACATCCAAAGTATGAAAAATGTGTCAGACATTAGTAGAATTAACCTTATGAGTGCCAGTGGGGTATAATTACCCAGCCGGCATTCATAGGGTTAACCCGACTGAGTTTAAAAAAAAAAAAAAAAGCCCATTAAAAGTAACACTTACCATTAATCCTGATGTCCAGCTGAGTCCTCAGCTTCCTGGTCATCTTCTGTCCTTCTCTTCAATCTTCTTTCTTCTGTCTTCTTTCTACTCTTCCTTCTGTCTTATGCCTGTAAAATAAAGCAACAGTATTAATACATAGCATGAACAATGACACTGTTTAACCCTTTGAGTGGCAGAGGGGTACACAATGCATGGTGCTCAAAGGGTTTAAATATTATTGTGCCATGAATATTCCGTAAAGTAAATGTCTCCATTTAATGCCAAAGTACCTAAAATTGCCATGAAGAAATACTATAAATATACACCTTGAAGAAATGTCATGCATTAAGCTAAATATACTTAGCGTAAATCTTCATGGTGCAGCTGCGGAGGCGGCGGTGGAGACACTAACGAGCTGCATGGGTGCCCTTCAGTCCTGCATGGGCCAATTTCCATAACACACTGAGGGAATTGGAAGTGAGCCTGCCTTTACATATGGGCAGTCTCACTTCCATTTCCCTCACAGCCATTGGCTGGGTTGTTCTTACGCACATCCCAGCCAATCAGATTTGAGCAGCTTTTCTTTAAACTGATTGGCTGGGATGTGCATAAGAACATCCCAGCCAATGGCTGAGAGGGAAATGGAAGTGAGACTGCCCATTTAAAGGCAGGCTCACATCCAGTTCCCGCAGTGTGATACAGGCATCGGCCTGTGCAAGTCTGAAGGGCACCCGTGTGGCTAATTAGTGTTGAGGGATGTTTCATTAAAAAGTTATTACAGCTCAGATTTGAATTTTTCAGGTGCAATATCACAATGGTCTGAAATTGTACAGTGGTGCTGTTGTTATGGTCAGTTGACTAGATCTGTCTATAGGATGGTGTAGCAACAGTGCCACTGTAAAATTTCAGCTCACTGTGATATTGCACCTAAAATATCAAGTTTTAGCTCTAATAACGTTTGAATAAATAATAATGACTGCTGAGTGTCTTTGTAATTGTCATGAAGTTGTACGTGTGCCTAATGCAAACTTAAAATACAAATTATCAGTGAGCGCTAATCATAAAGTGATAATGTAATTTGAATTGCCTTTTAAATAAACATGTACGGTTATAATGTTACTGTGATACAATTAATAAAAAAACACATACAGTGTAAATGACACCAGAAAGACTGTACTTACAAAAGCCCTTTACAATGTAAGGAATTCAAAGGAAAAAGTACCAGCAGATTTTTCGCAGAGCGATTGTTTCCCAGACTGATACACTCCAACAAAGGTCAAAGATGTTGATTACATGCAAGAAATTGAAAATGGATACATAATGTGATCTGTTTCATAAACACAAAGTATCGATAACAAAAGTCCAAATAGAAAACTTGAGAGACTCTACAAATGTATAAATCAAATCTTCAAATTGTATGGTAGTACTGGCATTTTGAATCTCCACCTGGCTGACAAGTCCATCAGACAGGCTGAAGAGGCTCGTGGGGGCTATATGGACTGCCCTCACTCAGTCAGCAAACTGTCAAATCTCTGATAATAATCTCCAAAGAGCCAGTGCAATATATGATAATACTCACACAGATTATTTTAGCCGATGGGTTCTCCACCACGCTCAGGTAACAGCATGTGAGGAGAATTAAAATAACAGTCCCCACTCGGTCTGACTGATCCCGGGCTCCTTTGTGGTCGATAATGGAATCAGAAATTATGCAATGGATATTTGTAGCTGGACTTTAAAATCCTCTGGAGAAAAATACTTTGAAATTCCAAATGGATGTATAAAAACTACATATAAAATATAGTTACATAGACCATATTATGTAACTATATTTTATATGTAATTTTTAACCCCTTCGCGTCTGGTGACGTACCCGGACCGTCACACTGGTCTGGCACTTAAGGACCAGTGATGGTCCTGGTACGTCACGTACTTTTTACTCACCTCGCTCCTGCAGGAGCGCGGTGAGTAATACTGGGGACTGAAGTTGATCGCTCCAAGACCGGAGCGATCGCATTCAGTCCCTCATTCAGCGTGCCGCCCCATGTGATCAGTCACGTGGGGCAGCACGCCGAAATTCCCTATCTGGTCCTTAAAGGACCACACACCCCGGGACAGCTGGTCCTTAAGGGGTTAAAAAAGCATTTTAAAATGTTTGCTGACTGAGTGAGGGCAGTCTATATACTCCCCACGAGCCTCTTCAGACTGTCTGATGAACTTGTCAGCCAGGTGGAGATTCAAAAAGTGAGTTACTCTCATAGAATTGGAAGATTTGATATATCCGTTTGAAGAGTGTATCAAGTTTTCTATTTGGACTTTTTTTATTGATACTTTGTGTTTATGAAACAGATCACGCTATGTATCCATTTTCAATTTCTTTCATGTAATCAACATCTTTGACCTTTGCTGGAGTGCATCGCTCTGGGAACACATCTGCTAGTACTTTTTCCTTTGAATTCCGTACGTTGTAAAGTGTTTTGTAAGTACAGCTTTTCCGGTGTCATTTACATTGTATGTGTTTTTTTTTTTATTATTTGTATCATAGTAATATTATAACATTACACAGCTCACAGCAAGGGACAACCTTCTTACTGTGAGAACAATGAAAACCCTACCCCCCTTTACAGATTTTTCAAGTTTTTCCCTTATGTTAATTGAAGATTGTCCCTCTGTGCAATCCACTTGAACACCACCCTGCTGCTCTGAACTGAGCAATGTTACATAAGTAAAAGGGGCAGGAGGGGGATACTTTAGCATTCAATTACTCTTGAACTACAACTCTGGCAGTACTAAAATAACACTCTCCATGGCCCAAATACTATGAAGATTAATTGGAGCTGCTTTCATTATGAAACATTACTATCTCTTTAAAAGGGAATTCAGATTGCATTATCACTTTATGATTAGTGCTTACTGAGAATTTGTATTTTATTCTATTGCACTAATTCAGTTTGGGTTTGAGAGCAGCTACTGCAGTTCAATATTCGCTGATTACAAATATATGTAGTGTCAATTCACCATATGAATAAATGTAGTGTAATTTCATCATATATTCATGTATTTTTTTTCCTTATTTAGATTTTCAAGCACCCTTTAATTATCTTTGAACTAATGCAAACTTAGTCGTGCAGAATCAGGGCGGGGTTCATCTAACCCTTTCAGCCTTATTTTTGCAATTGCCTGTCCCCAGCCTATGGTTGTACCTCCTTAATGCTAACTGCTTAGAGGCAGCCTTATTATGAAGAAAACAGATGCTCTTTCTATGGATTTAAATTGAGCTTTTAACCTCTAGTATGCCAGAGAGATCTCCAGCTCATTGTTTTGCAATGCATTGGATACTTTTCTAGCACTCAATGGGTAAAAAGCCCCATTTAAATCAATGGGACTTTTTGGTTTGCCTCATTAATGGCTCATAAGGTCAGGAGTGGGTAATCCATGTTCCTGTAGCCGTTTTGGAGCACAACTCCCATTATCTTCAACCGTCTGTTGATTATTGATGATGATGTGACTTGCAGTCCAATACAGCTCATCGTCTTAATATTAAAAGGAGCTTTCCTTATGCAAAATTAGTATTTTATTTCTTTTGTATTTAGGAGAGGAAATGCAACTTCCCTGTGAAGTCTACTTCCCATATGTAAAGGATTCACGTAATGATATTTGGTGGATTGTTGATGGAAAGAATGCAGAGGAAAATACAAGTCCAAAAATGAATATCACAACAAGGTAATAGACATATTGAAAGATGATATTTCAAAGTAATTTATCTGTCGTCTAATGTGGAACACAGGAAGCAAGGGATAAAGTCCCTTCCTCCACAGGACAGGGCACTTAAAAAAGAGAAATGCAAAAACATCTGAGGCGAAGACTCAAGTGACCTTCCCAGAGAAGTAGGTTTACAGGCACTGTTCTCTTACACTTTTCTAGTAATACGGGGCTATATAATCATCATTAAGTGCTCTCTCATTATCTGGCTTCCTTGTTCATGTATTACCCAGTTCAACGATTCATTAGAGGACCTTAAATCTGAGGCTGATTTCACTTTCTAAGTCTTTACATCTCTGAAGTTCTTCACTATACTGCAAATGGGAGTTTCAAGACTAAAGCTGCAGGTCCATTAACTTCTTGGGCTCAATTCTATTACCAGAGCTAAAAAAAATAGGGTTTTTTTTGTTTGTTTTTTTTAAAGTCAGGTTTTAGTATCCTATTACCCGACTTGTGAAAACAAAATAAGTGGTAATTATACTTACCGCCATTCATAAAAAGCCCATAGGAAAGAACTAAAAACAACGTGCAAGTAGTATCCCATTACCCACGCTCAGTATTAGCGCCTGTTTTGTGGTTACATTTAAGTTGGGAATTGTACGCCTCAGAGGTTGAGGTGTAGAAGCCACAACGACAGTTTCAAAACCATCGTTGTTCGAACAAAATGAGTGCAGAATACAGTATACAGTATAGAAATCTGACATAGCGTGCCCCTTTGACATTTTAACCCCCCCCTTTTAAAATTCGACTTACAGTGCTTTCTTTCACCACATTAATTCTATGAATATTATACATTCGACATTTTAAAACCCACCCCCCTTTAAAATTCGACTTATAGTGCTCCCATGACTTTCTTTCACCAATTAAATCTGACATTTTTCTTCTCCTATTTTTTTTCGACATGCCCTCATATTTTGTATTGCAAGATTAACCCCATGAGTACCAGAGAGGTAGCAAAGCATTGCAATGTGTTTGCTACCCCTCTGGTACTCATAGGGTTAAAGCGGAACTGTCACCTAGATTCAAACTTTTCTAGAAAAGTTTGAATTTAGGTGATAGTTCCACTTTAATAGGCAAGGTATGCATCTGCATACCTTGTCTGTATATGTGTAAATATTCTTAAAGGCATAGTAATGTCAGAAAAAAAGTATTAACTATATGGTAGATACAATTAAAAGAGAGTACTTGCACTTATTCATATCTCTCAAACCATTATGGTTTGAGAGAAATAGGAAAATAGAGTTCTCCGCTCCCTCCCCTTTCTGCTTGATGAGCTGTAAAGCTGTCAGAAGCAGATTCTGGTCCCTGGATCAGGTGGCGGCTGTTCAGCAGCGCCGACATAGCTATACCTAAAAATAAATACTTCATCGAAAAGGTCTACAACGTGTGCCTGGTTTGTGCTGTCTACGCCAGTTTTGTTTTACTGTGGTTCTGCAATAGAATACCGACATAACAGATGTTTGCAAAATTCACATTGCTTGTTTTTCTTGTAACACCGGTTTTAGCGCTGGTAATAGAATCGAGCCCCTTGAGTGCTGTGGTTATGCTTTCCTGGTCACTCATAGGCAGTGTTCACTGAAGGGTTATATTCCTCTTCTTTGTTCAGGACAGGAAACCAGAAAAAGCACAAAACCTGTAAATTATCCATCTTCCCCTTTTTTAGACAGCCAATGCTTCCTGTTTACTCCTTTCTGGAGTGAGAATGGCGTGGAAGGCCCTGTTATGTGGCGGGGTTATGGGCCACGGCTTGCTGCCAGTCGTCCTCTGTTTATGCCAAAGTATAGTCCTTCTCCTCTTCAGACATGGTATCTTCAGATTTAGTAGGATCCTTTTATGCCTTTGCGAATTTATCCATTTTGGAATGTTGTTTTGTGAGCTCTGGGATATACTGCCTTGGAATGTACTGGCTGTAGTCCTTCTAGTAAGAAAAACTACTTCACCACTGGATGATGCTGCATCAGTTTAAGATCCTCTGGATGGGCAAATTGAAAATCATCTCAGAAGGTTACACCTGTCCATCAGCTCCGAATGTAAGCGAGCTGTATCTTTCACTGCTGTTTCTTGTGCCATATTTATTTGGAAGTACAACGTTGAACAATCAGTTCTCCAGGGTGAAAAGCCTTCCTCCATTGTGGATTCCCTAGGAGAAATTAACCTAGCTATATAATTCATAATAGAATCTTCATGGATTTGGTCTATATTAAAGCACAAGCTATGTTTCTTACTGTTTCTTCATGTAGAGCACATTGATTGAGGTCCTGGAATGCATACAGTCTTTCAGAACTGAACATATGTACTATACCTTTCACTAACTGCATGTTTTTTGGTGACAGACTCAATGAGATTATTAAAAAAGCCTCAGATTGCAAGAATCTTTATCTTCCCAAGGGAAGAAAACTAGATGAATGGAATTTGGATCTATCAGAAAGTTCCAAAAGGAAAGGAATTCCTTTTGAGACTGGCAGTCTTATAAACCTGGAAGAAAATCATCTAGATCTCGATCCTAAAAGAGTGGCTACATTGAAATCTATTGCCACGTCCATTGCAGAGTTCAAGCTGTGTAGAAAGCTGTCAGAAAAATTCTGATGGTGTTCTAGTCTAGACTTTCTAGGTAGGAGCTTATTTATTTCATTTCAGGGAGGCCTGGACCACATATCTCTGACTAATGAGTTATTCAGATGCTTTCCCATGCGTGTGCTCTAGAATTGAAGTTATTCCCCAACAGACACAGATTCAGGTCCTCAAGGTCTCCCCAGGAACCTGCAAAAATGAAACTTTTACAAGATTTCCTGACCCATCTTCCTGACCCATTCTGGTTCCAGCTGTAAAAGAAAATACTCTATTCTCTTCTGTGTCAGAAAACATTTTAGGAAAATTCGGCCAGTTTTAGACCTAAAACTCATCATTTGCATATTCAAAGATACAAGATGGAGTCAGTAAACACTATTATTTTGGTGATTTTTCCAGGACATTGGATGATCTCCTTGGATCTAAAAGATGCATAGTTACATATTCTGGTACAACCATTTTACCAGCATTTCCTTTGCTTCTATCACCGAGAACACTTTCAGTCACAAGCCTGCCATTCGCAATAGCCATAGCTCCCAGGACCTTCACCATGGTACTTTTACCTGTCGTTGTAATTCTCAGGCAAACAGACATGAGCATATTTAATTACCTAGACAAAATTCTGATTATTTGTCGAGACTAGAACCTTCTGGTTCATCAGAGACTTGGCTATGAATCTTTTGTCTCACCTGGGATGGCTATTGAATTTGGAAAAGACCCACATGATTCCCGCTCAACAGCTGCTCTTTCTGTGAATTCTCGTTGACACCTCATTAGCAAAAGTCTTTTTATCAATGGACAAAACTCATCACATTTTCAACCAGGTTTAGTGGTCCAAACTACAAGAAAGACCCACCGCCAGGCATTGCATGAGGCTCTTGGGTATCATGGTCTGTACCATCCTAGTAGTCAGATGGGCAAGATGGTTCATGGGGCCCCTTCAACTTTCTCTTCTGAATCAGTGGGATAATGGCACAATTGATTGGAGTATTGCTTACATTCTCAAAAGCCTGGACTGGTGGGAAAACGAAGAGTACCTCTCTCAGGGTCAATCTCTACAGAATGGAAAATCCTTTCAACAGATGCCAGTGCTGTGGGTTGGGGAGCATGTTTTGGAAGTGAAGTAGCACAAGGCTCATGGCTTCCATGCTTCTCAGGGCTGCAATCAAGCAAGCTTCTCAGGGTTGCAATCAAACATTCTAGAACTCAGAGCCATTGTACAAGACATTATTAATTGCACTCCTCCAATCAAGGCTCAATCGGACAACAGTCTAGTGTTTTTTTATATTGGAAAACAGGGAGGAACAAGAAGCAATTCCATCATGAAGGAGCAGAAGGCAATTATGAGCTTGGTAACTACCTACGCATCCGATCTCCTGGCAGTCTGTTTCCAGGGCAAGCTCAATATTTGTGTGTAGTATCTGACCAGGTATGGGTGGATCCAGGTTCTTGGACCTTGAATTGGCAGATATTTGGAATGATCACCCAGAGATGGGGGACTCCAACAATAGACCTAATGACATCCCCCCAGAACTGAAATTTCAAAAGGTTCTTCGGTAAGAGTATGGCATCCCGAATCCCTGGGAGTAGATGCCTTCAGTCAGCCCTGGAAACAGGAACTCGGTTACGCCCTCCCCCCCATTTCCACTGATTCCCAGGGTACTACGAAAAATCGAGACAAATCTAACATAAGCTGTTCTGGTGGTACATTTCTGGCCCAAAAGGTCCTGGTTTCCACATCTCAAATTGTTAGCCATCGATAAACCATGCTGATACTGAAGGCTGTCTTGTCCCAAGGACCGGATCCTCTCAAGATTCGTCTCTCGGTCTGGAGACTGAGCGGAAAAACTTAATGAATCAGGAATTGTGCAAGCCTGCTATTTCTCTTCTGCTTAAAGCTGAAAAGGCTCCATTTCGACACCATTCTATAGAATCTGAGAAACCTTTTCCTAGAGGGCTTTTAAGAACAAGGTGTGTCTCACTAACCACTCAGTGGGAAATATGCATGATTTTTTATCTAAAGGTTTTCATATGACTGTAAGCTCCAGCACTTTGAAAGTACCAGTTTAGACAATCTTGGTGATTGCAGGAAACAGGTGGACCCTGCAAGATATGGTCATTAGTTTCTTCAGGGCTATTACAAGAATTTGTCCTGTTATATGCTCCTTGGTTCCATCTTGAGATCTTCAATTAGTTTTGGACTTCCTTTCCTCTGACCCTTTTGAACCCCTGGAGTTCATATCTTTGGACAAGCTCTCCTTGAAAGTGTTTTTTCTGGTGGCAATAACTTCCACCAGAAGAGTGTCTGAATTTATAGCCCTCTTGGTCCTGGAGCCTTTTAAGGTTCAATCAAGACAATGTTACCATTAGACTAGTACCAGATTTTATCCCTAAGGTTTTCTTCTTTCACAAGATATGTCTAGTAACCTTCATCCCAAACACTTAGGGCGAGATGTTCAGAACGTGGTAGTAACTGAAATTATCTGTAATCAGAATAAAAAAGTTCTTACACCATGATCCGTCAATTCTCAGACATGTTTCCGTCACTTTTTGCCTCCAATTCCAAATCCAAAGGATTTAACAGGTAAGACTAAAATCCTCTTTTTTTTCCTGACATAATAAAAATGGTCTAAACTTGGAGAAGAAAAATTTGTTTCAAATCCAAAAATAGTCTTTGTTTCTTTGAAAATTTTAGTTTCAAAGACAAAATGAAAGACAATTTTTAAGATCAGAATTTTCAACGAGATCTTCTTAACGTCATTTTAAGTTCTTTAGATGAATTTTCAAACGTGATGGATTTACTTCTGAAAATATTGTCCTTCTTTTACCACCAACTTATGATCCGACAAGTTTTTCATTATGACGACTTTTTGAACATCTCGCCCTTAGAGTGGGGATAAACCAGAGTTGTCCAGCCTGGACCCATTGTCCAGCCTGGACCCAGTTCGATGTTTGAGACTTTATGTTGACGGGGCAAAGTCTTTCAGAAAATCAAACAACTTGTTGTGTCTGACTGGTACAAAGAAGGCCAATCAGTCTCCAAGTCCATCATCTCTAGATGGATTGTGAATTGTATCACTAAGACATACAAGGCAAAAGGGCTTCCAGTACCACAGGGGATCAAAAGCATATTCGTCAATGGCATTTTTTGCCTCCTGGGCAGCAGAGGCCAGGGATTCATCAGCAGACATTTGTAAGACAGCAACATGATCTTACAAATCAATTTTCATCAGACATTGAGTGATGTGTTGTGATTTGTATCTCTAAAGCATACAAGGCGAAAGGGCTTCCAGTACCACAGGGGATCAAAGCACATTCATGTATACTGATTTTGGCGGCTCCAATATGTTCTTGAACCAATATCCAAAGACATTAAATCTGTAATAATCATCAGCATAACACACTATAGGATTAAACCGTGAATTGGCTGTTGTAATGGCCGGTCGGGGGTTCTCTCTTCCCCTTTACTAATTGCACTGCAACTTCATGACCGCGCCATTATAATAAGCACAGCTGAAAATGGTTAAAGTAAAATCATAACACAATACCTATTTATTTCTTCTCATTAAAACATAGATGATTCCAGGTGTTGAGCTCTATGGCAAGGCAACATATCAGATGTCCAATAATCAGAGAGGTGCCACTAAAGATCTGATCAACGCGTTTTGCCTGTAAAACGCTTAATCTTGATCTTGAGAAAGAAGTCAGGTGATTTTGAAACGCGTTGGAGTACGATGTGCACAGTGTTGAGCGTATGACTCATGAATTAGAAGGCTTCAGGAAATATACAGAAGTTTTGCCAGGAAAGTTTTAAGATTTCATCACTGAATTGTGGTGCAGGAATGCCAAGAGATTTGGACGACTATAGACTGAACAAGTCTGGTGAGGAACATTCATGAGGGTAACCTAAGACGCTGAAAACAAAGACTACCGGTGAGATTATTTCATGTTATATTACAGATCTTTATTTGTGTGACCGGTTCAGGCGTTTGGTCCCTTTAAATGTGACCAGTGAAGTAGCGCTATAACCCATTTATTGTCCTCTCTCATTAAATACATGTATGCACTTTCCCATTGAAGAGTGTCGTTATATTCATTCGGAAGGAAACACATTTGGATACTGGGCATAAATAAAGTTGAATTTTGTATTTGCTGTGAAGCAAAAAGAAATCTGAAGCATGAGTTTATCTACTCTGTTACAATATTTTTGTTTTGTTCATCGGAAGATACATAATTGTGACATTGTGTATACACATTTTTTTGAGTGACAGATCGGTTGGATTTTTTTTGCTTTTGGGATGTTATTTGTTTTTTATTTTTTACATGCCAGCTTAAATAGGTTTAATAGAGTTATAGATTTGGTCTGTAGTTTCCCGCACTTGGCCGCATTCCTTGTCTGTCTGGATTAAAGGGGGTAGTTGACCGGCTGGAGGAGGAATAGAGGTAAAGCAGGTGAAACACCTGGCATGTAAGGGGTTTATTTTATTAGTACCCTGCATATAGTATCTTTTACCAGGGTGGCATATAGCCATTGATGGTGATTAATATTAAGAGCATTGATAGGATCGTAAATATAACATCTTATGCTAATTTATAGACTAGATGTTATTGTTTCCAACATAGCCTATCATTTCACATAAATATATATTGTTTTTATGTTGTATTTAGAATGGTGTTTAAACTGTACATTTGAAGAAATATTATTTGTTTGGTGGACATGGACTCATGGTCTACCGTGCTAGATTTGTATAATAGACATCACTTTTATATTACTTGATATTGATTTTTGCTGCACTTTTGTTATAGTTACTTGTTGGTTCATTCATGTCAGCTCAATAACGGTACCTTAAGCATCAAATATTCTATATTATAAGATTCAGTCCTTGTCCTTTCACGTGTCTCGTGATATCCTGGCTGTAACGGTGCTGGAATACATGAAGGTACTGGGCTACCTAATCTCTGCCCAATTTCACACAAGGGAAATACAATTTGACATTCTCAGGAACTGGTCCAGACACCGATCTCATCTGTCCCATGTCATGTCACTGTCTCCCAAGTACAAAGGAAAACCTTCGCTGGTAGCTTCAACAATCACATATGATGCTGGGGGTGTCCATCATCTCACAGTGGGTTGTGTTCACTATGGACTCCCACCTGTTGGTTTGGGTGCAACCCTGGGACTCTTGACAGCCCAGGACCTGTAGACCGGAGAGGTTCTGTTGTTTTGGCCCATTCCCCTTCCATTACTCCAGGTTCTCCATTGAAAATCCATTCACACAGTGAAACCCTGTTGATCTCTTGTTTGTTTGCAGTTGTTTGCTGTGAGATTTATGACCATTGACACCTGAGGTTCATGCTGTACTCGTTTCATCCTGTGGAAACTTATCTGCAATAGAAGGATTTTTCTTTTTCTCTCCCAGAAATCTTGGTGGATAGCTTTGTCATATCTCCATGGTACCTGCGCTCCACATTGGATGACAGAGAAAAGATGATTTTAGTGAATTTACCATTAAGTTCTTTTCACTTAGTCCATGTGGAACACAGGACTCACACCTGGTGGAAAAGCAGTGTTTCGAATCCCTGGCAGAGGGATACTCTTTGGTCCATTGTACAGGGGATTTCCTTCTTTACTCTCACTTCTGCTTTATCTTAGCTTTGCTATATGTTGAATCCAGAAGTAGAAGTGGGGTAAAATGGTGGGAAGATGAGTTTTCACCTCTACGGCCTTACATTTTTTGAAGCGCTCTAAACTCCAGAGGAGAGGACTTCATCCAATAGTTCCTGTGTTCCACATTGAGTAATAGAAAAGGATTTATCGCTAGGGAGTGTGAAAAAGGATGTGCTTCCTACAGGTGAAAAAAAATAGTTTTTCTTCTTAAATACTGCATTGGGCAGCATGTCCCCAACACTACCAATTGGTCCCACAAACCTTAAAATTTAGTCTTAATTTTTGATACTCTATACATCTCTGACATTCTGCTGATCTGGCAAAGGCACCCACTTTAGACAATTTTAAGGAACAGACTGGGCTAGGTGGGATTTCAGAAGCTGACATCAGCAAAAGTGGGGGGATTGCAAGAATAGGACCCTCTTTCCCATTACCAAAACCATGCAAAATCATGGTAAACTATTTTTAATAACTTTACATGAATATCAGATTTGAGGATAAGAATGAAAAACACTGATTTGTTTATTGAGAATTGCTTATATCAGTTTACTCTTTAGGATTGAACTGCACCTACTGCTATTATATACGTGGGTGTCCCTACCTGTCTGACGTCCAGCTATGGGTCCATTATAGAGCTGCATTGTTTTGCTTAGACTCATAATTCACCCTCTTTTGCCTAAATTATCCCTAGGCAACCTTCTGCTCTCTAGATTTTGGCTGACTGATTGTGAATGATGGGATTTGTAGTCCCCAACATCTGGAGTGCTGTAGTGTTGCCTTTGCTTTAATTTCTGACATCTTTGGGAACTGAAGGTGAGGCCCCCACAAAGTGGAGTCCTACAGTGATTGCTGGATATACCTATACAGTAACACTTTGAGTGCCAGCAGGGTGTTCACTCTATTGATTCGCAATTTGCTGGACTCCCCTCTTGTAGTCAGAGGATTGAAATGCCCCTTCTTTTAGCCATTTCTTATACACACATGCTCTGTATTCTGTGTCTTTTTTTCCTCACATGCACATCCTATATAACAATTCGCTAAGATGTTTGTCAAAAGCCGTCATATGCAGTAGAGGCTGCCTGAATGCACAGAATGCTGGGAGTTCTGTGCTGGGAGCATTCTGTGCTTTCGGACAGTCTCTACAGTGCATGACGCAGAGCAGGACCGGCTTCTTAACCCTTTGAGTGCCAGAAGGGTACGCAATGCGTTGCATAGCCCTCTGGCATTTAAAGGGTTAACATCACCCGGACCTTGGCCCGTGTACACAGGCTTTTAAACTAGTTCACACATACTCCATTACATACCTAAACACACACACCCCTCCACACATATACATACACACACTTGCTTACAGTCTCAGATACACTTACACTCACACACGTCCTCCCTCACACTTACACACACGCAAACACCCTTTCAGAAACATACAAACAAACACGTTTAGTCCCTCTCGCACGCAGTCTTGCACATGTGTATATACATACATGCACATATTGAGGCTCATGTACTGTGGTAATTCTAGGGCAAACCAACCATAGCATTGTGGGCTAGTAAATAACTACCTTTAAATTTGACTTTTAACCCCTTGAATGCTAGATAGCTTGAAATGCATTGCATATCTCTCATTTCAGAGGTTAAAAGATCCCTTTTAACTCAGTAGGAATTTGGGGATTTTTTATTTTTTACTAAATGACAAATGTTTTCGATGTTTAATTTTGATGAATAAAAAAAAGCTACCTGGAGATGATGGGAGCTAGTGTACACAACAGCTTGAGGACCTCTAGTAGCCCACTATTATGGTAAACTCTAATGAATGGAGCACTTGGTTCTTTTATTATTTTTCCACTTTTTCTGTTTCATTTTCTTTATATATAACTAAAAAGGAAAACAGTATAGCTGTACTTGTTTCTTTCCATCATTACCTGCAGACAGCAACTTATATTATTTTCATACTACTTTACTTTAGTGTGGTAGATCATAATCCTGGGGCAATGTCCATAAAGAAGTATCTCATTCTCAAAAGCATCACTCCCGAGGAGCTGAAGAGCAATTATACCTGCTCAGCAAAAAATCGCTTAGGGGCAGTCTCCAGGCAAGCAGTTGTCAAAGAAAAAGGTAACCGTAATTATGGGATACATCTGTTTCAGTTTTTTTTTTACAATATCTAGGTCTTCTTTTATTCATAAACTTGTAGTGCCATATTTCCCTTTTCTTTTGTGTACATATATTTTTGTTTCTTTTATAATACAGACAATGTGCTTCAGTTTTCACATAAAACTAACTAATAATACTGTTATGGCCATGTGTTGCCACACTAAGAACCAGTAATGTATTTAGGCCTAGGCTGTGTATGCCTAGAGCAGCAGGTTGGTAACAGACTGGGCAGCATTGCTTGTTTGTGCTTGTATACATTGTCTAAAGAAAATGCATAATTTAAAAAAATGAGACTCATGGATCAGGACCTGTAGCCTCCTCATAGGCACCTCTTTCCCACATTGAACATACCAAATGGGTGTTCTTCAGTGGTAACCCATATAGAGTCATACAGAATATTCTGTCCAATTTGGTGTTTGTTCCTCTGTGCATTTAAGGGAAGTGACATGACCTCTAAAGCAAACCATGTGAAGAGAGGATGGTGAAAGGAGTGTATGAGAACTGGTGAATATACTTTTCTGTGGATGACCCACACATTACACATTTTCAGCAGTCCACTTTCTTTCAAATGGTATCATTGGCTTGTAGATATTCCCTAACATGACATTTTGTCCAGAAAGCAAAAAAAAAAAAAAAAATTTGACTTTATTTTCAGCAAGCTAGAGGCCTCCTGAGTAAAATCGTACCCCATTCATATGAGTTCACATATACCGTAATGGATGCCAGGACCACAGTATGTCACGTTTCTTGCTTTTCTTTTTTTTTTTAATTAATAAGACGTACCTGCACTTATATATTTGTAGCAACTATGGAGAAGACAAAAGGCACACCATTTTGGAAAGCAGAAAAGCCCTGCATCAAATAAGGGGTGACTTTTCTTTCTACCTTTAGCCCTCTGTCCACAACTGTTTACAGAAGATGGCACTAAGGGAAAACAATGTTTGTCCTCTCAAAGTTATTGAAGTCTTTAAAAACATAACACTTCATCAAATTACAGGACGCTTGCCTTTCCACACCTAGTTCCAGTGGCACTATGGGTATATATATAATATAATAGTGTGTGTTATACATGGACATTTATAATACATTCAACACCTATTGCAACCCTGATGATATGGTGCAGTCTGATATACCATTGAGCTTGCATGTCAAACATTTGGGCCCCTACTCAATGCCCTCCACAGAGAGAAACATTTTAAATGTCCTATGGCCTTGCATCTTCCCCACCCTCTGTACCTCAGACTCAGGTTACCACCTCTCCAGTTCTCTGGCTTTTGTCTTGGTTTCACTGGTCTTGAAACCCAGACGGAATGAATTGCATCCTGTTGGAATGATCCTCAGGTAGAGCATCATGGTAGTGGCTAGTTTCTGGTGGGCTAAAGCACTTTTGGTGACCTCACCAGTCAGTCATGTGACGGCAGTGTGTAGGGAGGGGAGGAGCACTAATATAGAGCTGCAGGATAATAGTACAGGAATGGAAGGTGCATGTGGGTGCAGGTCATAGCTAATCATTTTATTTTTTTTATTCTTGCACTGTGGAAATTGTGCCTATAGGTGGTAAAGCAGATCGTTCTGGGTGCTTTATTTCCTGGATATGTGGACTTTGTGGGACTGTACATGTTGTTAAATCTGTAATCCTACTGGGAATGATTTACTAAGAATAAGTGGTGTAGTTCTGGTGCCAACCAAATGCACTATAGTGAATAAATAAACATTTCCCAAATTCTTAGTGATTTAATTGAGGCTTTTAACCCTTCGAGGTCTCTATTGCATTGCAAAGCAATGCAGTGAACTCCTGTCTAACATTCAAGGGGTTAAAAGCCCCATTTTAAAGCAATGGCCCTTTTATTTGTTGCTTATGGTGCACTTGGTTTGCCCCAGAATTGAACCACTTTTGGTTAGTACATCAGCTTTCATCCTCCCCACAACAATCTTGGCCTTATTTATCAAGCTAAAGATGAAATACAGATTATGGGACGAATGAAAATTCTGCAATTTCCCATTGATTTACATTGGTCTTTTAACTCCCTGAATGCTAAAGTGGTCTGCATGGCATTGCAAAGCATTTGGGTTTAAAGCCCAATTTAAATCAATGGAAATTTGTATTATTCCCCTATGATGCCGTTTTTTTGCACCAAAATTACCATGCTATTCTTAGTACACCACATGGTGCCCCTTGTTTCTTTTCTTTCCTGTTTTTCTCAAAGTCTGTGTGTGGTGTTGGGAGGGATGGGCATCAGTATCATCATACCAGGGAACTTCCTAATCTTGAGCCTGTGGAGAGAGCTCATGTGCTGCAAACCAGGGGGATGTCAACAATGAGCACGGGGAGGGGGGTTAATCAGTTTGTGGGCTGGAAGTGGGCAAAACAGGGTGGTAAGGAGAAGCGGGCAGAAACTAGCAAGAACAGCATGGGAAGGAAAAGAAACTCACCGCCTCCGGAGAATCAGCCTCTGTACCCAGAGACACAGTAATTCATTTTGAAAACCATTTCCACCAAAAAAGAAAAGAAAAAAAGAAAAGAGAGAGGCGCACACAATCTAAGTGCAGACTGTTACTTAAAAAATGTCCTTTGTGTCTTGTTCTCCTTCACCAAGGTGGGTTCTTTTTCTTTTAAAAAACTTCAAAACGATCACCTCCTTCACCGTGAAGAAACACCGTGCAAAGGGATAAACTACAGACTCACCTTCTACTGAGGCAAGCCAGCCTCTTGGTATATGAGCTTTAACTGGATAACTCCCAGTAATGGTATCTTTTACGTCCTCTCCTTCCCCTCGCCTCTCCCAGGTCCTCAATAGCTCCTCCGATTCTCTCACCACCGGATCTCTACAAATCTTTACTACCCTCTATCTAGGGATGGTGATATATTTTATATAGGACACTATAAGGTATAGGGGTCTAGAATTATGGACGAAAAAAGATTGTGTTCTACACAATTATTTATTAAACATATATAAAATAATAACTTGAAACATATAAAATATATCTGCACAGATACAATATTTAAGAACAACCTTGTATCCTAAAACACTTGCCCAACGCGTTTCTCAGCTCGCGCTGCTTCGTCAGGGGCCTATATTAATATATATTTAATATAGGCCCCTGACGAAGCAGCGCGAGCTGAGAAAAGTGTTTTAGGCTACAAGGTTGTTCTTAAATATTGTGAATCGGAGGAGCTATTGAGGACCTGGGAGAGGCGAGGGGAAGGAGAGGACATAAAATATACCATTACTGGGGGCTATCCAGTTAAAGCTCATATACCAAGAGGCTGGCTTGCCTCAATAGAAGGTGAGTCTGCAGTTTATCCCTTTGCACAGTGTTTCTTCACGGTGAAGGAGGTGATCGTTTTGAAGTTTTTTAAAAGAAAAAGAACCCACCTTGGTGAAGGAGAACAAGACACAAAGGACATTTTTTAATGCACTTAGATTGTGTGCGCCTCTCTCTTTTCTTTTTTGGTGGAAATTGTCTGTGAGGAATAAGGGCTTGACCAGAAGCCTAGAAGAGAGGGCTGCACTGCTCGTGGGACTTAAGGAGGATCTCCAAAGACTCATTTCAGGTTATGCTATATATATACAAGTTCTATTTTATTTGTTTGGTGTAATAGCGCTTGGAATTGATTTGTGTGGTCATTTTGAAAACCAAACTGTCTAGGACAGGTCCGGCGTGTTCCCAGATATGTGGTGGGTGAGATCTGTTTACATCGTAACATAGTTGATGTGGCTGAAAAAAGACATGTGTCAATCAAGTCCAGCCCATGCCAAATCACCCCTATTGATCCAGATGAAGGAAAAAAAAAAAATTGAAACCATTTCCAATTGAGCCCCAAGTGGGTAAAAAAATCCCTTCCTGACTCCAAATAGCAGTCAGATAGTTCCCTGGATCAAGAACCTATCTGCACTGAAGCCATCTGTCATAATTATCATTATTATTCTGTGCTAGATATGTATCCATTGCTTTTTTTTTTTTTTTTTTTGTGCAAGCACAACAGCCCAAGGCAAACAATTCCATAGTCTTACCGCCCTTACTTAAAAAAAAAAATCTCTGCCTTTGTTTTGGTCGAAAGTGCCTTTCCTCTAGTTTTAACTGAGGACCTCCCGTTCTTAGCTCAGCTCATTGCGTAAATAATTAATTGGATAGTTCTTTGTATTGACCTTGAATATACTTGTAAATGGTAATTATTTCACCTCTTAGATGTCTCTTCTCTAATGTAAACAAACCCAGTTTGGCTAATCTCTCTTTCTCTGTTGTCAAATATAAGATACAGGTACCATGGGGGAGGCAACAGCTCCTCCCTGCAGGCTGGAACAAGTCTGCAAAGAAGTTGTGGGTGGAGCCTCCCCTTTCGCCTTATCAGGCTAACCTACTAGCCCCACCCCAGATAGACTTGTTCCAGCAACCTGTATGCAGGCTGAGAACTTTCCTGCTTAGTTTTTAGATTCTTTTATTTTCTTATTAGATATGGGGTGTCAAAATTCCCCCATTAGGTGATTACCATTCCTGGATTCCCCTGGAGGATTGTCCAGCTGACAGGTGCTGTTGTGGACCCTTGCAGTCCTGTGGTGAGAATCTTGCAAACCATGTTTCTCTCCCTTGAAATGGTCTCTTTGAGGCTCTTTCTTTTAATGGTAATCTGAAGAAAGAAGTGAAGTAAAAGGTGAGTAACCCTTTGAGTGCCATGGTCCACTTGTCCCACCCCTACATACAGGTGTTTTCTTGGAATCTAGAACTCCTGCATTCATGTTGGGTATCTTGTCTAGTTGATCCCAGGGTTTTTGGAGCTTGGATGGCTGCATTTGTATAATTTTAACCCCTTCTCTGCTGGTATATTCCGGTTTATGAGGCTAATTTTTTGGCATTTTCATCTAGCATTGTTTGTTTTTATTTATCCCCACATGCTCCCTTGCACATTTGGGTACTTTTATTCATTTTGTAAAAATTTCAAAGACGCACTTTACCTTGTAGCCGCACTTGCTCCATTGACTTCTATGGGACAAACTGCTTTGGGACATATCTCTGCAACAGTTTGACTTAGAGAGTTGAGAGATGGCTCATTCTTCTTGTCTCTTTTTGCCCTACAATACGGTTCACATCCCCAGTGTCTTGGGGGCCCCTGGGGCCCTGCGATTTCAGGTTCAAGCATTGCTAGGTTACACCAAAAAGAGAAAACTACAATTCCCAGAATGCCCTTTCACGTGCTCTGATTTCGGATGCCATTTTCTTTCTCTCCTTGCTGGAGTATCCTATATATAGGCTTGTCTCTCCTTCCCAGGTTAACCATTCGCCTACCAGATAATTACTTTTTTTGAGCTGTCTGAGGTGATATTTTAATCTGGGTCACAGTATTTAGGTTTGCTATACTGTTTAGACTCTTCTTCTGTTAGGATGTCTGATCCAAATGGACATGGGGCTAGACCTAAGGCTAAGGACTCAGGGGCGTCTCTGAACCCCCTTGCTTACTGTTCCTCATGCCAATCGGGGCTCCCTAGAGAGTACTCCGGACACTTATGCCTCTCATTCACTGTGGCCCCTATAACACCACATGGGCCCTCCAGCCTTGAACTAGAGCCATTATGGGTCTAGGACCTAAAGTCCTCTATGGCACAGTTTCTACTTTCCCTCCAGGGGGTCCTTCATTCCTGGAAACCCCCACTCAGTTCAGGTTTGTGGTCCTTAAGGCCCCTGGCATTCCTGATCACACTGAAACCTCTGAGGAGGATTCCTTTGAGACTGATACGAAGGAAGGGGAGTGTGAGGAAGGGCCTTCTTCATATGCTTATGTCGACCCCTTTGAATCTGACCCTGCACACTCTGCTGAGGGTCTCATTAAGGCAGTTTTAACAACCCTGCAGGTCACTACTACCCCTGTGGAGGGTCAGACTACTTCTGACATCTTTCAGAGGCACAAGGAATCTCTCACTGTGTTTCCACCCAATCCCACTCTGCATCAATCTGTACCCCTTCTTGAAAGCAGCTTTGGCTAAGTGGGCTATACCTCCTCAGGTTGATCCCCCTATTTCTAGACTTTGTAAGTCTACTTCTCTACACTTGACTGACTCCACAGTAGGGTTGGGCGAAAAATGATCCCATATGATTTTTCACAAAAAATGGCTGATTTTTAGCTTTTTTTTCTCTAAAGTTTTCTCTTTTTCTCCAATGCAAAGTTTTCCTTCTTTTTGCCTATTCCAGCAAATCTTTTGCCTATTCAACACATTTTTCTCCTCTTCTAACACATTTTTCTCCTATTCTACCGGTGCTGCTTTGAGGCCTACCTTGGCTTCTCTCCATAGCTACTTCTATCTGGGGTGAGCAACTTACTGAGGCCATCAGTAAAGGTGCCCCTAAGGAGGACATATTAGCCCTCTTGGCCAATGTGTCAGAGGCTCAGCTGTATGTCACTGATGCTCTTATTGATGCCATCAAGCTTGCCTTTTCTGTTACTGCCAGACGCACTTTGTGGCTCAAGATTTGGTCTGAGGACCTGTCATCTAAAAAATCACTGATTTCTCTCCCTTTTCAGGGCAAGTCTGTCTTTGGGCTTGAACTGAAACAGATCATCAGTGAGGCCACTGGAGGCAAGAGCACTCTGTTGCCTCAGGTTTCCAAACGCCCTAACCTGGCGAGGAAACAGCATCTTTTTCATCACTGCCAAAAAAGAAGCACAAAGGCCAAGAGTGTCTCAGGCTGGCACCCCGCGCTCAACTACCAAGCCCAGACAGCAGTGGCACTCAAAACACGTCACCACCAAGCCCACATCTGGTAAGTCTGCCTCTGTATGACTCACAGAGTCCTGGTCTGCAGCTCCCTGTGGTTGGACGCCTGCATAATTGTTCAAACGCCTGGGCAGCCTCTGTTGCGGATCAGTGGGTTTTGCAGGTGGTCTTGGAACGGTACAGGACTCCCTTCAAATCCCTTCCTCTCTACAGATTTTTCCAGTCCAGAACTCCATCTGGGCATAGAATAGCTGCGTCTTTTCAACAAAGCAGTTCAGGCTCTCTTGGACAAGGTAGTCTTGATTCCAGTTCCTCCTCAAGAGAGAGGTTTAGGTTTGTGTTCAACCTCTGTGGTAGCGAAGCGGGACGGTGGCAGTTGCCCTGTCTTGGACATCAGGGACCTCTCAGTTCTTTTGTGGAGACTGCACTCTTCAAGATGGAGTCCAGGAGAATTTTTGGCCTCTCTGGATCTGAAGGATGCTTATTTATATGTCCCGATTCATCCAGACAGTCAGAAGTATCTCAGGTTTGCCTGTGAATTGGGCCACTTCCAGTTCTCCGCTCTGCCCTTTGGGCTTACTTCTGTTTCTCGGATGTTCGCCAGAGTTTTAGGGGCACTGATTGCCTTCCTGCACACCCGGGGGATTCAGGGGACTCCCTGTATGGACGACCTTCTGCTGAAGGTGCCGACCAGGGAACTCCCAGACCAGCATGTCCTGGACTGTGCTCAGATTCTGCTCCACCATGGGTGGATTCTAAATATGGAGAAATCTGTTCCAGTCCCCTCTCAGGTTCGACACTTATGAAGGGAAGGTTTTCATGACCAGGGATTCTATCCAACAGGTCATGCATCTGGTTTCACGAGCTCTGGAGTGGCCCTCAGCTCCTCTAGTTCTTGACCCTGACGATCTGCACGGTGTTCACCATGGAATCAATTCCATACTCCATGGCTGACACCAGGAAGCTCCAGAGATTCACTATACATGCTTGGCATGGGAATTCGGATCTCAGTTTATCTCTCCCTCCGGAGGGCAGGCAGGACCTGCTGTGGTGGCTGGACAGGTCCAACCTGCAGAAGGGGAACCCTGGTGATTCAGGAATGGACATTTGTGATGAAGGACTCCATCCTCAGGGGCTGGGGAGCTGTCCTGGGTCACCAGGGAATTCAGGGCAGATGGACTGCAGAGGAGACTCTACATTCCATCAATGTTCTGGAACTCCGGGCGATTCATTGTGCTCTGGTGTACTGGTCCTCTCTACCAAGACTATCTTGGCCTGGGCAGAAGATCACATTCTGGCCATTTCCGCAGTGCAAGTTCCGGGGATAGACAATGTCCTGGCGGACTTTCTCAGCCACAATCGATTGCCAGGAACCTAGTATATGGGGGAATATTTACAATACTTCTTGATCTTTCATTTTATGGATCATTTGGTTGTGGATATTATGCATTGTATAGTTTGTTTTCTGCTTTGGATCGAAGTATGACAACTTCCAGTTGTCTCAATTGAAATTTAACAACGTCCGTTTTTTTCTTAAACATATTCATATGATATATTATGTAATTTTTACATGGCGTTTACAATCTATTTTGCTGTATTTCTACATATGGGCTTAGAATGACTGTTTTATTTCATGTTTTAAATGGAGGTTTGTTTACCCCGGTTGGGACATGACAACTTCCAATTGTCCCGATCGAGATAATACTACTTCCACTTATCTTTCATTCATGTTTTTCCGTATTTTATCTTCAGATTTTTATTTTCATTTTATTATAATGGTCTTACAACAAAAACAAGTCTTTTATACCCAATACTCTCACTAGAGATAATTGATTGTCTTTCTTACACAAAAGCCCTTAAAATATGTGACATGGTTTTCATATGTGCATAACATGATCATACCTCAATATAATCTGTTTTATCTAAAGAGATTATATCTCCATGAATATGATGACTTCCGACCCTCTTTAAGTATCTGTAGTACCAAGGTATGTGTGTAGATCTGATAAGAACTCCATTAAAAAGCTATGAAACATTTAACCTGCATCAGAACGATGAGCACGGCACAGGCCTACCTGAGGTAGTGATGTAGTGTCATAGAAGTTTAACACACCTCTTTATCTTAAGTATAAAACGCAGTTGCATAGACGGCTGAGACTAACTAATAGTTATTGCCTTGTGTAACGAGTACTTGCAGCCAGAATTGGATAGGGTTTAGCATACACGTGGCACAACGAATTAGACGGCTGTAAGGGACTTAGAACAGGGACTGGCTATTTGCATCCACTAACTTGTGCTCCCATTCAAATATTCAATAGCATGCTCAGTGCTACAGAAAGTTATTGGGCTGAACTGAGAGGCCCGTCTCTGCTGCTGACTTAATTGATCATCAATATGGCAACAATTGCACACTGCTAAGTCACAGAAGAAAACAGAGGCAGGAGGACTGCTAGAGCGGCTAGCTGCAACACTCTAGCATGCTATACTTGCTAAGTCAACAAAGTCTCACCCAATTCTAACTGAGATGGTATGCAAGTTAAAATGCTTTTATAGAGCTTGGATACCAAACATTTTACTGTCTCGTCTGTTGATATCGAGCAATCACCGATCCTGGCAGTTCAGAGGCTTCTACAGCCTGCCGCCCAGGAACCTCTGAATCGAGGTTATCTACACAGACTTGGGTACTCATTAGGACTTATAGATAAAGGTGTTACTCTAGCTAGGCAGTAACACTTTAGAGTAGTGGTTAGGATCCTCTACGCACATACAATCAGTACACGAAGATGCACAGAATAGACATGTGGGATTTGTGCTATTACTGATTGTTTGTGCTTATCTAATATACTTTTTTAATATTTCCCAAAATTACATAGGATTGAAAGTATATATTTTAGTTATATGAAAATAAAGGTTATGTCTTAATCGTCCTAATATACTGTGGACATTTGACTACCGAACTGGTCTCTTTTTCAGGAAATAAACAGATACATAGCTTTATCAATGAAGTGATACTTTGTGGCTACAAATTTAATCTGTACTTTCTGAATTTCTCTTTTGTTATATGTGTTAGCATATTACTGATCTAAGTTCTTTAAGTACCCTTGGGTGTATACCATCAGGTCCTGCTGCTTTATTCACCATAACCTTTTCCACTCTGTTTGGACTGTCCTCAGTAAGCCATGTACATGATGGAGGAAATTCTGTGGTTTTGTCTAATTGCCCATAGCCTGTTGTTGCTTCCTTTGCATATACTGAAGGAAAGAATGTATTTAGGGTCTCAGCCATAGCCTTATCCTCACTAATAATTCACCTGTCTCAGCCTTAAGAGGACAAATATCAATCTTAATCTTTTTGTTATTAATATACTTATAAAATTGTTTAGTATTTGTATTGATCTGTTTTGCAAAACTCTCATTTTCAGTTTGTTAGCATAATTGCTTGTTTACAGATTTTATTACATTCTTTATATTTTTTAAATGGTGCATCTGACCCATCTCACTTAAACACTTTAAAAGCCTGCTTCTTATTTCTCATTTCCCTGCAAACCTCATTATTAAGCCACATTGGTCTCAATTTACTCCTCTTGTGCTTATTTCACAATTGTATATATTGATGTGTATGTATTTGTTTAAGAACCTTTTAAACCAATTCCATGATTCCTGTTCATTTTTGTCTTTCAAGATTACATTGCACTGAATATCCTTTAATACTACTTTCAGCTTTGTAAAATTAGCTTTTTTTAAAAAATTGAATGTTTTGAGTAAACTCTTGCTATTGGGTTTCTCATAACGCATTTCAGATGATACCATATTGTGATCACTACTGCCTAAATTATCCTTTAACTGTGTACTGTTTATCACGTCAGAATTTTTGAGAACACTACGTCAAGCAAGGCCTCTTTTCTAGTTTACTAGTTTGGACATAGAATTGTCATTAATCATACTTAACCCCTTAAGGACCAGGAAAATCTAAGGTGGATTGCACTTAAGGACCGGAGCAATTCTGACCTTTTTGACTATGTCTTTGTTCAACAGTGTTTTCCCTCTAAGTTTTTTAGACCATCCGTATACATTATATACGTTTTTTTTTACGCACAAATAGGGATTTCTTTTGATACCACACTTATATGGATAATCCACCATTTAAAAGAAAACTGTAAAAAAAAAAAAAAGTAAAAAAAAACCATTTTTATTTTTTATCTTGGGATCATTTGGGCGCATTGTGTTAAATTTTTCTGGAGACTGCATGAAAGATATGACTGGTCAGTTATACCTACAAAATGGACAGCTTTAAGTGGGCACTGTTCCCCCGGGTGAATATCTCCATATCCCTCTTTCCAAACCCTATTTTCCACTTGTTTTTATTGATGACATTTGGTGGTGTATATAAGTGCATTACATGCCTACACAACAATCACACTCCCATTATTTATTTTGTAAACTTGGCAGATTTATTTTATAAATATAATGCATAAATAAAATATTTCTCTTTTTTAAATTTATGTAAAAAAAAAAAAAAAAAAAAAAAGCATTTTGCTTTTAGCAGGTCAGAAATGGACCTGCATCCAGCCAGTTCCCAGCACCAGCATTGAAGGGGTTAATACCGCCAGCTACTGCATTTTTTTATTCACTAGGTGTCTGCTCCCTGCTTTTCTCTCCCTTACTTTGATAGTAAGGAAGAGAGAGGCACAGAGCAGACACAAAGGCAGTGTGTAAAGCACACTGCCTTTTTCAATCTAAATGCAGTTACATGTGATCGCAAATCCGCAGAGTAGACAAGGACTGAAGCTGAGCGCTCTGGTCCTGAAATGCATGATAGCAGCGTGCACCGAGGTTCGCTGCTATCAGTTAACCCATGATGTGCCAGGACCATCAAGGGTCCTTATGGGAAGTTTACCCATTACGGGCCAGGCATGTCATGGATCGTTAAGAGGTTAAAAAATAATTTTGTTCTGCTAGAAGTCATATTGTTCCAGTCAGTTTCAGGATAGTTGAAATCTTCCATTATGATTAAATTTCCTGACCTAAAAGGCTTTTACATTTGCAGTGGAAGTTGGGCTTCCTCAAACTCCCCAATATTAGGTGGCGTGTAGCAAATCCCCATAACATATTTTATTATGTGAACCCTCAGTATGTACTTGAACCCACAGGGCCACTACATTTCCAATGGACCCTGCATTTATATCTTCCCTTAGACTAGGTTTTAAGGCATGCTAACACAGAGGCATAACCCCCCCCCCCTTTTTCTATTAACCCTATCGCACCTAAAAAGGAAATAACCCTCTAGATTGACAGCCAAGTCATATGTATCAGCTAACCAGGTCTCAGACACACCAACTGAATCATACTTCTCATTTACTGCAATCATTTCTAGTTCCCCATGTTAATAGCTAGACTCTGAGCATTTACATGCATACATATAATCTTTTTTTGTCATTCTGAAAAATGACATTCTTTGTAAAATATATTTGCATTTTATCAGGCTGTAACATGTGCATCTCCCTATTAGATGAACTAGCCCATTCCCCTCTCCACCCTCATATACTTTCTGTTAAGGTCAACCCATCTTTACTATAAAGACTGCCCTCAAGGGAAAAGACCACCCAGTGCTCTAGAAACCCAAACGCCTACTGCTTACACCTAATCGTTAGCCATGCATTTGACTCCCTAACCTCCTGTTGCCTTTCTGATGTAGCGCGTGGCACATGTACTGTTTCAGAAAATACTTCCTTAGAGGTCCACTACTTTGGGGGTGTCACCTGTGTTTGTGTGGACGGGGAAAACCTGCAGAGGTTTATACAGATGTGTGTTGGTTAGTGAGGGCAGGGAAAGGGAAAGTCTTGCTAGTGTAGGGGAGAAACCTGTCTGAGAAGACAGACCTTGAAAGGTGGAGAAAGAGAAAATAAAGGGCGAGTATCTTTGTGAAACACCTGCCTTTTGGACATTAATCTGTTTAATTCCACAAGAGATCAGTGGAAGTTACAACAGCTAGGGCCCTCAGGTTGGCCACCCCTGGTTTGCAAGCTTTTAATTGCAGTTGCCAGTTGTGACTTTTTACCCCATAATGTCATAGTATTTATGCTAGTGTATAATATCAAGTATAATGTTTTCTATGCTGTATAGAATGAATTATAATTTTGCTAAACTTTACTTCTAAATTGCTTTCTATCTGTTTTGTTTTTTTTTGTGTTTCAGTAGCAGAAATGATCTATTTGCTTTGATTATCTTCCAAATGAACTGAGGCTTGTGAACTTTGAGCTGTGCTGGAATGTGTCTTCTATATATTTCAGTGCTAAATCACAGCTAGTCAATATGATTACACAGCACTGGTCTGATCAGTATTCTAGCATTCCCTTGACATATTTTGACCTCTTTCCCATTATCGCCCTCTATCTAAGTGTCTTGGTGAACTCTTGCTGCCCTCCTGCTGCAATCTTTAGCAGGTCAATTTTCCATTTCAAAGCCCAACAATCTCCTTAGGATCTTGGTACTTAAATTGGCTGTTGGATTTATCCCATGGGCTTCAACATGACACAACACAATTGATTCTTCTTGATTTACTGGGAGAGAGTGTGAAACTTTTACCATGCAGAAATAGCTCTAGTTTTAGGCATTAAGGTATTTACATTTACAGAGTAATTTAAACTTTATTTATAAAGGCACAGTGGCGCAATTATGGGTTAAATCATTTGAACCACAGGGGACAAATAAAAATTCCCAAAATGATAAATTGATTTGCAATGCTTTGGAGATTTCTTTATGAATCAAGGATTTAAAAATAGTAATGTGTTACAGTTGTATTTGCTCTTCTCGAACATTACAATGGGAAAAGAGCAATGTTTATCTTTTCTCTTGTGTTGTAAATGCAGGTGAAGCTTACCACCGTAAGGTGCAATAACGTCAGGTGACTTGTTCCCAACGCGTGTTCTAACATTTCCGCTGTGAGTTTCCAAAATGTTTGTACTGATGTCACAAAGCTTGCATGTATATATCCTGACACATGCACACATGTATACTTTATGCCTAGTGGAAGAGATCAGCTGAGAGGAACACCCTGTTTTCCAACAGTTTTTTTTAAAGATCCCATTTAACCCTTTGAGTTGCAGAGAGATATGCAGCACAGACCTTATTTGTTCCCTGTTCATAAGGTTCTTTTGACAACATTGAATAAACACTCACAGACTGAGTCTAACTGCACTGTGATTCAAATAAAAATTTGCATTGATTTAAAGGGGCTTTTAGCTCTGCATTGTAAACCTCTCTACCATTCAACAGGTTAGAGTCCATTTAAAGGTGAAGTAAAGTGTCAAAATACGACCCTTTTAACCATGTTGTGGCTAACAAGCTCTTGGGAGCACACATAGGACCCTTCTTGTCCCTGCTCCCAAACTAAAATCATATGCTGTTGATGGGAGTGTCCACATTAGGAGATGTATAAACAAAGATTGTGACAAGCAATCTCCAAGATCGAACAAAATAAAGTGTTTTACTCGAAGGCATGGTAGCCTCTCAGGTATTGGCTCAAGTCAAGTTTTTTTTATAGCCATATTAGACGGATCCCACTCATAGACAGTCCAAATCCAAAATGTTAGTCACCATCCTATCTGCAAAGAGAACAACATGTCAGTGGTGATGGGTGTCATCATAAGTATGTGGCAAAATCACAGTGGGCAGGACTGGGAGGATGAAAGGCATGGCTTCACATACAATGGGCAGATAGTGGGTTGAATGGGTGGAGAGTTTGTGTACTGGCCAGAGAAGTGGGTGGGGTCATGTGCATAGGAACCTGGGGAGAGGAAAAACAATGTTCTTTTGCAAAATAATATATAGTATTACAATTCACCTTTTTTTACCCTATGTTTTAACTTTTCTGCCCCAAATCCACCTACAAATGGTCTTGACACTTGTTCAGCAAAATAAGAATTTGACTCCCTGTAGCTTTGTCTCCCCCAGACTTTTTGAAGCTCCTAAGTCCTTGAGCAGGGATAACCAGGGAACTGGAGATTCAGCTTATATCCCTGGAGACCCAACAATTAGATCTAAAAAAAAATAATGTTATTTCCAGGGCAGAACCAGACAAGTTTGCACGTATGCTTGGGAGACATCTTCTACATACCCTCCGAAACTGCTAATGACATCTCCCAAGATGTCATCTGCAGTACCTGGCATCTGGGAAATCTGGGGGGTATATCATCAAAAGAGCTGGCAGGGTCTGCAGATTCTACTGGGGAAAAGGACCTTTGCTGGCAATTACATATTTTGATTTCCCCCATCTTCTAGAAAGTTAGAAGGTGGAAAATATGGTTCAGTGGGTTAATGCCAAGTGATCTTATTGTCACATGGCATTATATAATTAATTGCAGTGTGTAGTAGAAGCTTGAAAGGGGTTCAGGCTGTCTGAGCTATCCATACCCATATGTTAGCCCCCATAATGATTAAATAGCAGAGCTACCCTTATTGGAAATGTCATTCTCCCCTTCTAACAAGGATAGGCATGGAGTTGTTAATGCCAGGGAACTACATGATCATTTGACATTCTATTAGAAAAAAAAATAACGTGTGTAGAAGCAGTGTCTGTATGTCAAACCATAACATCGCATAAATTAACAGGAATATATTTACTTGAAAGGGGAGTCTTCCCTTTACCACAAGGGTAGGCATGAATGGTGTTAATTCCACATAATCACCATGCATAAAAAAAATCTATCTAATTTAATCGATAGGTAGATATAATATATTTACGGGCCTAGGCGGGATCTACTTAAAGCCCATATCTCAGTCACCTAATATAGAAGGAGTACTTTTGTTTAAGAGGGGAGAATGTCTACTTTCCAAAATGGGTGTGATCACCTGGCATTATATAAAACATTAATGTATAAAGTAATAGGTGTACCTATATGTCAGCTCCTACCAACTCCTAAAATAGCATGGATACACTTGTTGGAAAGGAAAAAGTATCCCCTGTATATCAAGGGTAGGCATGAATGGGGTTATGCCAGCTGGTCACATCATTACCTTGTATAAGCATATATATATTTTACTGCACTTTTGGAGCTAAATGGGCTCTGTTTAGAGTGCATATTTAACTGTTCCAGAACAGGATACAGAACTGGACAAAACAATGATGGAAGAAATAGCAAAAAAATTAAATGAGGGGTATTGTAATAGATATGGGTGACATTAATATGCCAAGTGTAGACTGGCAGGTTCATGTTGCTTTAACAGCAAAGATTAGTCGCATCTTATATTCCTTGCAAGGAGCATAATTTAAACAACCAGTGAAGGAACAAACTTGAAACAGTACTTGATTTGATGCTCATTAATGAGTGAGATATACCTGTGGATGAGAGCCTAAGGACAAGTAACAACCAGTCACTATGACTTATTATTCAGGTAATGCCTGTGCATCAGCCTATAACAACAAAGGTTTTACGTTTTAGAAAAGCCAGTGGTATCTTATGCATGAACATGTAAGTCATTCCTTGACAGAGAAGATATTGTTTCATGATATTCAGGCACAGTAGGTACAGTTAAGATATTTGACTTTATATTCAAGATAACTCTTCATTAAGCATATTAACAAAGGTAAATGAAAAGGAAAACCAATCTAGTTCAGTCTAGAAAGGCATTATAAGATATGTCAAACCCCAAGCAGAGGAGAAAATAGTCAAGCCTGTAAAAAAGGGTGACAAATCTTTTTTAGATGTATCAGTAAATAGAGAAACGACAAAAAAGGCTCAAATAAATCAAAGTTAAAAATGGGTAGATACTTGCAGGGAGATGTGGAAAGTGCTGAGTATCTAAATAATTGCTTCTAGTCATTATTTACGGAAAACTCTGAAGAAGGTGAAAATTGTTGTTGTTATAGCAGAGGATGCAAATGTGTTTCCTATGGATGAATTATTAGTGGGATTATCAAAATTAAATGTGTACAAATCATTTTGCTTTCAATACCCTTAGCTGAGCTTTTTAACCAGGCTAGAAAATTGTAAGTGTCAGGAAAATTACCTTCATAAAGAAGGATTATAGGGAGGGCTCTAACTACTAGCCCATAGTTAGGAAACAATGGAAATATTATTTTGGCATATTGAAAGACTAATGACTTGCAGGATCCATGGAAGCATGAGTTTACAACAAGGCGCTCAATTCTATTACCCGTGCTAAAACTGGTGTTACAAGAAAAACAAGCAACGCGCATTTTGCAAACATTTGTTACACCTGTATTCTGTTGCAGAACCACAGTAAAACAAAACTGGCGTAGACAGCACAATTCAGAGTACTAACAAAATTGGAGCTGTCTGCGTCTATTCAACTACCGCCTAAAAAAATGTGCAGAATGTCAAAGTCCAAGGAAATAGGCGTACGTTTGATGACAGAAAGTTCAAGTTTAACGTTAGATTTTTTCCCCACATTATCAAAATCTGAAATAGAGTTGCCCCCCTTCGACATTTAAAACAGTGCTTTCTTTCAGTGACCCCGGTGACTGATTCAAAGATGAAAGTGCTGCACTTTCTAAGAATAACCCGGTGATAGGGTTCATTCATTCAAGGCAACGCTTGTACTGCAGCGGCTGATTCAGCCACTCCAGTACTAAAGGAGGCAGAAAATGCCTTTGGGGTCACCCCATGGATCATCTATCATTTTAGATAGATCCATGATAGGGGGAGGATATCAGGAGGGGTCCTGGTGCACCCCTCAAGATCTGGAAATTATCTTTATGTATAAAAAGCACATATAACCTCTGAATAACATAGGTTATATGCGCTTTATTACAAAAGTCACCACATGGATCATCTATCTATCCAGAAGGATAGATGATCCATGCTAGGGGAGTGTCAGGAGGGGTCCTGATGCACCCTTTGAGGTCTAAACTATTTAGGACATTTCTTGCTTTTGAAAGACTTTGGTGATGAAATTGGGACAAAAATATATTCCCACGAAGCAACATTCTGGAAATATCCTATATAATAATGTGGTAGGATCTTTGTCAGAAATCGTCATGCTCTGTAGAGAATGCGTTCATTGCAGACATGCACAGTACAGACTGCCCGTGCTGCAGTCATGCGCAGTACAGACTGTCCGAACGCGCAGCGGCTGATACGGAGCTGGGAGCTCTAAATTTGGACCGGAGTCCTTTCTGCACACCTTCCTGGGACTGTTTGGTTCCAGGAAGGTGCGCAGAAAGGACTACGGTCTGAATTCGGAGCGCCCCGCTCCGTGTCAGCTGCGGCGCGTTCGGGCATTCTGTACTGCGGCACATGACTGCAGCACAGGCAGTGAGCAGAGAGGCTCTGGGCACCAGCCGAGGCTGCTGGGGGCACTGTGGCCCGTGAACATGGGCTTTTAGTTAGTGTATAAAAGCATAGGGATAGAAACACAAGCTAGACACCATTTGATGTGTCTTGTGGTCTACTTTCCAAAGTTGAACTGATTTGTCTATCTTTTCTTTAACAGAAATTGTTATGGCCATTTTTGTAAAGATATGCAGCTTAAAAAGTTATAACTGTATTTTAGTGTTCCTGACTTGCCCTACTGTTTGAAAACATGCACTTTTGGTAGCTCTTGAAGACCAGGGTTGGCTGCTCCTACACTATGTAAACTCAACTCATACTAATAAGTACCATTTTACCCAGGAGGCCTCTAGCTACCTAACCTAGTATGGTATTCCTTGGTTTTCAACACATGCAGAATGGTGCAACATGGGAAAATTAAATTAAGCATATTATTAAATGTTAGTGTTTTATGATGGCTTGCATATAAAAAAACATAAATTTTGGTGTTGCAGAAATGTGAGCTGCTACTGAAGTTAGACAAATAAGAAATTGCTACTGAAAATAGAAAACAATGCATCCCCACACAGTTGATTGTCATTTGCTTTATTGGAACGTCAGTTTAAAAAAAATTGCATTCTGAGTAAAAAAAATGTTTTGGTCACGTTAGGGGCTATCTACAAACTGTTGGTATAGTTTTGAAAGGGCAGGTTCTGCTTAAAAAATGGTGTCTGATGTGTTGATTGTTAACAAATGTCCAAAGTTGTCATTTGACTATCAACTACAACAAATCTGTGAAAACATGCTTAGCCCCCAGGGTTATGAAATCACTTGGCAGCAAAATGGTTTAATCTATTGCAGTGCCTAGCTCAGAAATCACTCACTTTCTCTGTTTGCCATGCAGATCACCGATATCTGCAGTGTTAGATAAAGTCTGCTCTTCACTCTGTACTTATGGGAGCGGAAGTAAGTTTGCAATCCACTCAATAGAAGCCCAGTGTCAGTGAAACCACCATCTATAGGCTTCTATGGAGAAAAGATAATTCTCCCTTAAGTGTTGAGTGAGACTGACTGAGTTCCAAACTATGGGAACTGTTCCCACAACTGTGTGAGCACTGCCAATAGTATGAAGTGTCTTATTATGATCAGAGGCAACTTGGGAGAATTTCAGTAGTAGTTTGCCCCGGAATTCCTCGTATTTAACTCCCTGAATACTGCCTAGTAGTTCTTATTTTCTAGAGAAGACACATAGAATGAATTTTTCCAAGATCTGCCAGAAATTTCTGTGAATGTTTTGCATTCAACTGGGAACTGTGCGCTTAGATGTAATTGAGGTCATGTAACTCTAAACAGAGAATTAGAATATATAATAAACTATCTCAAAAGATCCCAAAAAACAAGATGCACACTGAAATCCATCTTTGTCAGTTAAAATGTCAAGTTTGTCCCTTCTATTTCGAAGCTTGGACGTGCATGTATAAGAGAGGCTATATGGGTCTTATACACAAAAGAAATGAGGTCATAGTCTAAAACTAGAAAACTAAAAGAAAGACTAAAAACTAGAGGGACACAGGTTAAGATGTAATGTAAGAAAGTTTTACTTCACTGAGAGGGTAGTAGATAAGTGGAATAGCCTACCAGCAGAAGTGGCAGAAGTTAATACAGTGACAGATTTTAAGCATGCATGGGACAGGCATAAGGCTGTCCTTAACATAAGAAAAGACCAAGGAAAATGGTCAGATTAGATGGGCCAAATGGTTCTTATCTGCTGTCAAATTCTATGTTTCTATAATTCTGGTGCACCATAGGTAAAAATGACAATTATTTTTTGTATTTGAATGGGCTTTTAACCCCTTGAATGCAAGAAACATTTTCAATTATTGCTTTTGCAATGCATTGAAGACCTCCCTTTCATTTAAGGGGCTAAATGCCCCATATATATGAATGGGATCTTTAATCTCCTATTTGGGACAGTCTGTTTGCCCCAGAATTGCCCCTCTTTTCATTTGAGTATAAGGCCCTATCGATGCTGGTTCATGCTTTGATTCAGAAAGGACCAGCTGTAAGTGCCATAGTGTCAGTGCTGTGCAGAGCAAGGGTTTGCATACCTCTCTGCCACTCAAAGGGTTAACTTACAAAATTGAGAAGGTCATGTCCCTTGCTGTGGAGCTTTTGGGATAGTGTATATATTTCACTTGTTATCACTTTGAATTATTTGAGCTATTGTATTATAGTTATGTCTTCAGAGTCTATATGACCTCCATTAAATCTAAGGGTATCATTCCCCTTTGATTGATGCCTTGCTTGAACTGGAAAAATGTAACCGCTTTTCTAACTTTTTATCGTAATGTACTTGTTGATCATTCCAATTTCATACATATGTCTGTGGAATAGTAAAATGTAAATATAACTATGTTTCTCATAAACAGTTGGCACTCCAAGGTACATCACTGAGCTGGCTTGTGGACTGGGAGCGACCCTTCTCCTTGTTGTGTGCCTTATCATTGTATATCACGTCTACTGGCTGGAAATGGTCCTTTTCTACAGAGCTCATTTTGGCACAGATGAAACTGTCGGGGGTTAGTATTGTCTAACTCAAAAGCATATTTATTTACTTCTGTATCAATATGTACTTTGGGCTTTTGCCAGGGATGTAAACAGAAGACATTACTTCTTGCGTAGACATTGCACCCTGCCCTGGATGTCTGTTAAAGTAGAACTAACTCGCCTAATAATCACTCCCTATATCCCTTACTCTGGCCAAAAATCTTAATGGCCCCTATGCATTTATCCTTTGTGTCTTTGTTCAAGAGGTGACATTTATAAAGAGTTCTGGATGTCATGTCCATGGTGTTGGTTGCTGGCAGCTTTTATTTGCTTTCAAATTGAGGCATGCAGAGTGATAGCAGGACCACAGAATCTCAAACTCTGTTCACTTAAATTGAGGCATGCAGAGTGATAGCAAGACCACAGAATCTCAAACTCTGTTCACTTAAATTGAGGCATGCAGAGTGATAGCAGGACCACAGAATCTCAAACTCTGTTCACTTAAATTGAGGCATGCAGAGTGATAGCAGGACCACAGAATCTCAAACTCTGTTCACTTAAATTGAGGCATGCAGAGTGATAGCAACACCACAGAATCTCAAACTCTGTTCACTTAAATTGAGGCATGCAGAGTGATAGCAAGACCACAGAATCTCAAACTCTGTTCACTTAAATTGAGGCATGCAGAGTGATAGCAACACCACAGAATCTCAAACTCTGTTCACTTAAATTGAGGCATGCAGAGTGATAGCAAGACCACAGAATCTCAAACTCTGTTCACTTAAAATGAGGAATGCAGAGTGATAGCAGGACCACAGAATCTCAAACTCTGTTCACTTAAATTGAGGGATGCAGAGTGATAGCAGGACCACAGAATCTCAAACTCTGTTCACTTAAATTGAGGCATGCAGAGTGATAGCAGGACCACAGAATCTCAAACTCTGTTCACTTAAATTGAGGCATACAGAGTGATACCAGGACCACAGAATCTCAAACTCTGTTCACTTAAATTGAGGCATGCAGAGTGATAGCAGGACCACATAATCCCAAACTCTGTTCACTTAAATTGAGGCATGCAGAGTGATAGCAAGACCACAGAATCTCAAACTCTGTTCACTTAAATTGAGGCATGCAGAGTGATAGCAGGACCACAGAATCTCAAACTCTGTTCACTTAAATTGAGGCATGCAGAGTGATAGCAAGACCACAGAATCTCAAACTCTGTTCACTTAAATTGAGGCATGCAGAGTGATAGCAGGACCACAGAATCTCAAACTCTGTTCACTTAAATTGAGGCATGCAGAGTGATAGCAGGACCACAGAATCCCAAACTGTTCACTTAAATTGAGGCATGCAGAGTGATAGCAGGACCACAGAATCTCAAACTCTGTTCACTTAAATTGAGGCATACAGAGTGATACCAGGACCACAGAATCTCAAACTCTGTTCACTTAAATTGAGGCATGCAGAGTGATAGCAGGACCACATAATCCCAAACTCTGTTCACTTAAATTGAGGCATGCAGAGTGATAGCAAGACCACATAATCTCAAACTCTGTTCACTTAAATTGAGGCATGCAGAGTGATAGCAGGACCACAGAATCTCAAACTCTGTTCACTTAAATTGAGGGATGCAGAGTGATAGCAGGACCACAGAATCTCAAACTCTGTTCACTTAAATTGAGGCATGCAGAGTGATAGCAGGACCACAGAATCTCAAACTCTGTTCACTTAAATTGAGGCATACAGAGTGATACCAGGACCACAGAATCTCAAACTCTGTTCACTTAAATTGAGGCATGCAGAGTGATAGCAGGACCACATAATCCCAAACTCTGTTCACTTAAATTGAGGCATGCAGAGTGATAGCAGGACCACAGAATCTCAAACTCTGTTCACTTAAATTGAGGCATGCAGAGTGATAGCAAGACCACAGAACCTCAAACTCTGTTCACTTAAATTGAGGCATGCAGAGTGATAGCAGGACCACAGAATCTCAAACTCTGTTCACTTAAATTGAGGCATGCAGAGTGATAGCAGGACCACAGAATCCCAAACTGTTCACTTAAATTGAGGCATGCAGAGTGATAGCAGGACCACAGAATCTCAAACTCTGTTCACTTAAATTGAGGCATACAGAGTGATACCAGGACCACAGAATCTCAAACTCTGTTCACTTAAATTGAGGCATGCAGAGTGATAGCAGGACCACATAATCCCAAACTCTGTTCACTTAAATTGAGGCATGCAGAGTGATAGCAAGACCACATAATCTCAAACTCTGTTCACTTAAATTGAGGCATGCAGAGTGATAGCAGGACCACATAATCCCAAACTCTGTTCACTTAAATTGAGGCATGCAGAGTGATAGCAGGACCACAGATTCTCAAACTCTGTTCACTTAAATTGAGGCATACAGAGTGATACCAGGACCACAGAATCTCAAACTCTGTTCACTTAAATTGAGGCATGCAGAGTGATAGCAGGACCACATAATCCCAAACTCTGTTCACTTAAATTGAGGCATACAGAGTGATAGCAGGACCACAGAATCCCAAACTGTTCACTTAAATTGAGGCATGCAGAGTGATACCAGGACCACAGAATCTCAAACTCTGTTCACTTAAATTGAGGCATGCAGAGTGATAGCAGGACCACATAATCCCAAACTCTGTTCACTTAAATTGAGGCAAGCAGAGCGATACCAGGACCACAGAATCTCAAACTCTGTTCACTTAAATTGAGGCAAGCAGAGCGATACCAGGACCACAGAATCTCAAACTCTGTTCACTTAAATTGAGGCATGCAGAGTGATAGCAGGACCACATAATCCCAAACTCTGTTCACTTAAATTGAGGCATGCAGAGTGATAGCAGGACCACAGAATCTCAAACTGTTCACTTAAATTGAGGCATGCAGAGTGATAGCAGGACCACAGAATCTCAAACTCTGTTCACTTAAATTGAGGCATGCAGAGTGATAGCAGGACCACAGAATCTCAAACTCTGTTCACTTAAATTGAGGCATGCAGAGTGATAGCAAGACCACAGAATCTCAAACTCTGTTCACTTAAATTGAGGCATGCAGAGTGATAGCAGGACCACAGAATCTCAAACTCTGTTCACTTAAATTGAGGCATGCAGAGTGATAGCAGGACCACAGAATCTCAAACTCTGTTCACTTAAATTGAGGCATGCAGAGTGATAGCAGGACCACAGAATCTCAAACTGTTCACTTAAATTGAGGCATGCAGAGTGATAGCAGGACCACAGAATCTCAAACTCTGTTCACTTAAATTGAGGCATGCAGAGTGATAGCAAGACCACAGAATCTCAAACTCTGTTCACTTAAATTGAGGCATGCAGAGTGATAGCAGGACCACAGAATCTCAAACTCTGTTCACTTAAATTGAGGCATGCAGAGTGATAGCAGGACCACAGAATCTCAAACTCTGTTCACTTAAATTGAGGCATGCAGAGTGATAGCAGGACCACAGAATCTCAAACTGTTCACTTAAATTGAGGCATGCAGAGTGATAGCAGGACCACAGAATCCCAAACTGTTCACTGTATTTGGTAAACCTAACCCTTTAAGGAGTAGAGGAATGTGCGGTGCATTGCTTCAAAATGTGTTGCACACACACATCTGGTCCTTAAAGGGTTAATTAACCTCATGCCCACTGCCTGCTTCAGTACTTCAGAACTGATTGACAGTGTTCTCTTGAACAAATACGCAAGGGCATAGAGGCCATTAGGATTTTCTAGATCTAGTTAGGTAGTATGTGGGGGTTATTATTAGGGGGAGTTCTCCTTTAAAGTAGACATATCACCTTGATTTTTTTATGTATTTGAAAACTTCATTTAAAACTACCAGTGTGTCATGTTAACCAGAATCTAGAAGATGTATAGTTTAGGAAATAGTCTGACATTTATTTCTTGGAAAGTGAAAGTGAAAATCTCCTGGCATTATGGCATTAGCATATGAAACAGAACATAACGATTTAATTAGCATATGAAACATGACAAAAGGCTTAATTAGCAAATGAAATGTCATCAGCGTACCACAAATAGCATACATTTTTTATGATAACAAGTATAAATGCATTTCACATGATAAATATGAGTAAGCACAACTGTGTGCGAAACTCGTAAGATGGAAGTGCTCGGTGTGTCTTTGCAACTCTCTGTTCAATAAGGAAATGTTTTTACATCCCAATTTTCTCAAAGTCCAAGTGTGCAATTCATCTTCTATTTTGGATCCGTGGCTGTTGCTGCACCATCCTATGGACAGCTCTGTTCAACTGACCATAAACCGCCACAGACCATTCAGATACTGCACCTAAAAATTCAAGTTTGAGCTGCGATAACTATTGAATAAAACACATTTCAGCAGTGAGAGTACCCTTATTTTACTCAGGAGAATAAACCCTTCAATACATATTTTTTTTACATTTTAACTGTTACTATCCCTTTTAAAACATATATCCTGATGAAGACTTTCCCTAGCTGTAGGGAAAAGCTAACACTTTATTTTCATTACCTAACCGTCATAAGCAATAATGTGCTTCCCCTTAACCCTCTGAGTGCTAGGCGGTGAGTGATTCATTGTAAAGCAATGTGTTGTTTTCCCCTCTTGAATTCAAAGGATTAACAGCTAAAACTGTAATAATAAGGCAGTATACTTACAGCTTATATCCTCTTGTGTTAGCTTTTGTATCTTTGGCTACATTATAATTCCTGTAAGATGATGTGCATCATTTACCATTTGAATGCCAGTGGTTTATCCAAAGCATTGCATAGTACTAATGATGCAGGTCATCTTGCAGGAATAACTCAAAAGGTTAAAGGGACTGTAATACTTTGATTTTAAAATGTCTAATATTTGTAGACTTTGTAGACTGTTCCAATGAAGTATTTCTTCATAAATGTCACAATTTCGGCTCTGCTGAAGAGCCTCCTCCCGTCCCGGGACCAGGATCTTCCTCTGTCAGCTAGAGTGCTGTCAAATGAGAAAGGAAGGGCGGGGCTTTAAATGCTATGGACGCAAAAACTATAACGTTTTTAGAAATGGGAAGTAGCTTATTCTACTTCTATAGTTAATAGTTACAATATTGGACAGTTTTAAATCAAAGTATTACTATTTCTTTAAAGTTGTATTATGACAAATGTATATATGTTGTAGGGTATTTCCTTCTAATAAACAAGGGTGCTGTCTGGAGAATAGGAGACACTTTGTTCAAAACTGATTACAGAATAAACTGTTTTAAATAACCACGTAAATAACAGAGCCTCTTGGTGTCCTGAGGCACATCAGTTTTCTGTTGTTCTCTATGGAACTGTGTTGAGCCTTAGACTAGAAGGATGTGATAATAGCCATTCCCAGCAATTAAACTACACTTGTTTTACTCAGTATTGTCTTTTTGCTCCTTTAATGAGGTTGCTAGGAAAATCTGAGCAAAACATCTAAAGTTGCAAAATGAAATGGCATATCTAAAAGGTGACAGCACTGTGATCCCCAAGGCTACTTTATATGCATGGCCAGAAGGTGACGTCTATGAATAATATCTATGATGAGATATTTCACTGCAAGTTTGCAACATTCTTGCTGCCCTCTGGCCAGTGATGATTCATTTTACTGTTATTCTGAGAGTTCTTCTTCATTGTAATTCTCTGGCAATGTCTAAATTTGACAGATGGAAAAGAATATGATGTCTATGTGTCCTACGCAAGGAACGCAGAGGAAGAAGAATTTGTACTAGTGACACTGAGAGGAGTCCTGGAAAATGAGTTTGGATACAAACTGTGCATCTTTGACAGGGACAGTTTACCTGGTGGAAGTAAGTAGGCCTGTGTTTTAACTATTACATTCAATATAGAGCTGTATTAGGGATCAGAATATTTGAGTTATTACTTTTAATTAAACCTGTGATAAAGATTTGTGGTTTTATTACTGGTAAATGTGATAACACAGTTTAAATAGCTTATTTTAAACAATATCACCCTGAATCTACAGATTCTATTTAACCCATTAAATATTGGGAAGGGAAGTAGGAATACATTGCACACAACTCTGGTCATTAACCCCTTGAGGAAGAGAGGGATGAGCAGCACAAGAAATGTGTTGCATGATCCACCTGTCCTCAAGGGCTACAATGTTTAAAAAAAGGGGGATGTGGTAATTCAAAGTGGTAACCTCTTAATTATAAGAAGAGGATATAGAGGGATCTAGGTGATTCTATAAAAAGAAAGGTAACAGGTCACCTCTTACTGTAATAATGGTGACATAATGGTATATTGGCCTGCTGGTGAGATAATGGCACATTGGCCTGCTGGTGAGATAATGATACATTGTCCTGCTGGTGACTTAATAATACATTGCCTTGCTGGTGACATAATGGTACATTGCCCTGCCGGTGACATGTAATGGTGTAGTGCCCTGCTGGTGACATAACAGTACATTGCCCTGCTGGTGACTTAATGATACATTGCCCTGCTTGTGACATGTAATGGTATAGTATTCCTGGCATGGTCCGTCTGAAAATTGCACTAGGAGGTTTTTTGGGGGGTTTTTTAAACAAGGTAAATGTTTCAAGAAATATATATGAATAACACATGCTACTGTGTAACTTGCCCATTTAAAAGACTTCTCATTAACCCTTTTGGTTCTAGAGGGGTGTCAAATACATTGTTTTGCAATGCTTTGGATAATTTTCTAACCCCCGAGAGGTTAAAGGAACACTGATTCCTCCTAATAATGAACCCCTCCCTTACCTTAATCTCAGCAGAAAATCCTAATGATCATTATTAATCAATTCTAGGTTGACTAGTCGCCAAAATAGATATTTAATTAGTACTGGATGTCACGTGCATAGATACAGACATCATTCTTTGATGCAGGACTCCAGTGCCCAAACTCCTTCCTCTGAAGTATTCTTGGATAGGAGGTCTTCAGTGAGGGGGGTTTTGGTGACTTTGAGTTCAGCAGCAAAGACTTGTACCCACCTCCATGGAAATGATTTCCAGTTCTAATTAAAAATATATTTTGGATGTCATATCCATGGGTGGCAGACATGATTCTTTTTGCAGGATTCCATGACCACAAACTAGTCTCATAAAAGTAGTGTCAGGAATAATTTTGTGGGAAGAGTTTGTGGTCCTGGAGTCCTAAAACAATGAATCCTATCTGCCTCTTTGAATATGGTATGCAATACAAATGGAAGATTAATCTTGGAGAACAAATCCACACAGTATCGATTCATAATGGCCATTAAGGTGTTCTGCCCAGAAACAGATAGATAGGGGTTTACTATTAGGAAATGTTAGTGTTTCCTTAACCCATTAAGGAACAGAGAGGTGTGCAACGCATTGCTCCACAATGCATTGCGCACCCCTCTGGCAATCAAGTGGTTAAGGTAACTGAGGGTAATTATTAGGGGATACTGGTGTTGCTTTAACCTGACTTCAAAAACCAACCCCTCCCCCATGATCCCATAAACTATATCCATATGAGAAAATCCTAAAAAATGAACAGAAGTAAATTAGACAGGGTATATATGATGGGCATTCGTATGCAGTGAAAAAAACAAACTGCAGTAGAAATAAATATCTTGTGAGTTATGGAAAGGCAGACAGTATCTAATTTTAAGTGTCCTGCCACACAATTTATTCTTTGTAAGGTCTTTTGTCATATTTTTAGCAAGAAGCATATGTCCAATTCTTGTGACCATCTGGCGTCTCTTGTAAGTTTTGCTGTTGCTGCTGGGGAAAATGTCTAGACTTTTACATGAAAATGTTCCAGAAATTGGGGAAGGTCAGTGTGTACAATGGACATGTTTTTTTTAGGTTTGATCAGTGTTCTTCCGAAGCGATGTAGGATAAGAATAATTGAGCCATATTTTTACACATTTCTATAACACTGATTCTCAACCGAGGTGCTGGTGCGCCATTGAAACCCACTTAGGGCCCCCTTTTGTCTCTATAAAGCCTTTGGAAAAAAAATATTGAATTTGAGATATCCTGTATTTATGGACATTTTTATGGACAATTTGTTTTTGTTATTCTGATTGTGAGATCTAAATATATAGTATAAAGGTACTTGTACTTTTTCTTACTCCTTGACAAGTGACCTATAAAGTATTAGGTGTACCCTTAAAATTCCAGACTGCGCAATAGGGGTGCCTCGAGCAAAAGAAAATAATGAGAAACACTGATCCAAAAGTATAAAGTCCTAGTTAAGGAAATGTTTCTGCCAGTTCTGTTTAATTTTTTATATTCTGCACAGCACTGGAAAAATTATGCACTAAGCAAATTCACTAACCTCTTGCTTTTCTCTTCTCAGTTATTACAGATGAGACACTGAACTTCATTAAGAAAAGCAGACGTCTACTTGTTGTGATTAGTCCCAGCTATGTCCACCGGGGTACACAAGCCCTCTTAGAGTTAAAAGCTGGCCTTCAAAATATGGCCTCCCAAGGCAACATTCGGCTTGTTTTAGTTCAGTATAAGGCTATTAAAAGTAAAGAGAAGCTAAAAGAGCTAAAGTTGGCTGAGTCAGTACTCACTGTGATTAAGTGGAAAGGAGAAAAATCTAAGTACCCCACTGGTAAATTTTGGAAACAGCTTCATGTTGCCATGCCTTCAAAGAAGCCATGCCCAGCTAAAGACAACGGGAGCACTTACATGGAGCTTTATCCCACTAAATTCAGTACTTGATTTAGCAAGTAAATGAACATAGTTATAGAGATAGTAATACTTAAAATGTAAAAAAATATATATTGTAGGGTGTATTGCAGTGGCCTGAAATTGTACAGTAGCGCTGTTGCTACACCATCCTATGGACCGCTCTTGGTCAGTTGACCATAAATCTCCATAGGATGGTGTAGCAACAGTGCCACTGTACAATTTCAGGCCACTGTGATATTGCACCTAAAAAATTCAGGTTTGAGCTGTAATAACTTTTGAATAAAACACCTTTCAGCAGTGCGCGTACCCTTGTTTTACTCAGGGGATAAACACTACAATATATTTTTATAAAATAAGTATTACTGTCCCTTTAACCCTTTGAAACTAGAGAGGTATTCAAAGCATTGCTTTTCAGTGCTTTGGATGCCTCTAACACTCAAAAGATTAAAGGGATAGTAATGTTTCATTTTAAGTTGATTTAATATTGTAGACATTAAAAAAAGATTAACATCAATGTAAGTCTTATCTCTCAAACATTTATGGTTTGAGAGATATAACTTGCTAAAGTTACCTTTTCCTGGCTGTTTTACTCAAGTCTGCCATCTAGCTGACAGCTGCAGATTCCAGTCATTTGACCAGACGAGGCTCTTCAGCAGAGCTAAAATCAGGCTATTTAGAAATAAATACTTCATGGGAACGGTCTACAAAGTGTGCTTGCAAGCCAGGCACACTTTGTACGCCATTCCAAATTAAGTATTTATCTTTAGATATCGTTATATCAGCGCTGCTTAAGAGCCACATCTGGTCAAGTGACCAGAATCTGCTTCTGACAGCTTTACAGCTCGTCAAGCAGAAAGAGGAGGGGCCAGAGAACTTTATTTTACTATATCTCTCAAACCATAACAGTTTGAGAGATAAGAATAAGTGCAGGTACTCTCTTTTAATTGTATCTACCATATAGTTAATACTTTTTTCTGACATTACTATCCCTTTAAGACCTTATTTAATAAGATAAATTGGGCCAATTCTGTTGCAAACCAACGGTGCCAAATGGGGACAACCAAAAATTCTCTATTTTCCTATTGATTTAAATGCTTTTTTAACCCCTGGAATAATACAGAGGTTCCTAATTTTTATTTCCCCATAGTGCAGCTGGTTTGCCTCAGGATTGGTTACCTTTCCTTTGTGTATATGGGTGCAGGTACCTGGTTCATTTGCTGTACTAGAGTAACCAAATTGACTTTGGGGGGCAGTCTTCAGTACACCCCCTGCTTAAACTCCATGGTCTTTATTCATCAAACTAAATAGGATCATTTCTGAAGCAGACCAAATGCATCTGAGGGAAGAAAAGGAAATCTTGGCAATTTCCATTTGGTTGTTAATTGGACCTTTAACCCTTTGTATACTAGATAAGTCGTCAGTGCAGTGATAAACCAATCTGTTGGAAACTTCTCTAGCATTCAAATGGTTAAACACCCCTTTGGATCATTTCGACTTCAGATATTTCCCCTATGGCCATAGCTGCGAACTTGCCGGTTTTGCCCCGGAGACTCCGGATTTGCCTCTGTATTACCAGGTCTCCTGGGCAGAGGCTGATTCTCCAGATGTGGGGAGTTTCTTCTGAAACTCTGCCCACATCTGCTCCTTCCCGTCTGTTTCTCCTACTTCTGTCCCATTTCTTCTCCTACCCCAGGAGATTTTGCAGGCCCAGGAAGCCCCGCCCCCACTTACAATTAAGCCCCACCCACTTTTTGACATGAATCGCGTCATCTGTCTCCCACAGCGGCACCAAAGGAGTCCCCCTCCTGGGAAAGCAAAAGGAAAAGTTCCCAGCTATGCCTATGGCGTGTTTGGTTTTCTCCAGAATTTAATCTCTTTAGCTTTCTGAATATAGACTAGAATTCTTTATTGATGGCAGACATGAGATTGAGCCTGTTAACCCTTTGAGTGCCTCTGGCATTCAAAGGGTTCTTATAGGTAGGCACTGAGGCTGATGTGTTAAGAGGAAATGGAACAGTTCTGGGCATACTAGCTGCACCATATAGGACAAATAACAATTCCCCAAATTACCATAGTTTAAATGGAATTTTTAACCCACCGTACCTTGCAGACCTCTGTAGTATTCAAAGTATTAAAAACGCCATTGAAAGCTATGACAATTTGTTATTCATCCCCTGTGTTGCAGTTGGTTTGCCCCAGAATTGCTCCTCTTAAGCTGCCGGAATACAGGAGGTATTTCTCCGTCAATAAAAGGCAAAAGGTTGAGCCTGTTAATCTAAGAAGGCTTTCTGTTAGATTTACCTACTTTGTATGCAGTGTGCTCAAGGAATGACATGGGGATAAGGCATAACTGAACCTTTCACATTTCTAGAAGTCCAAATCCCATGAAAGCCCTCCAGACACCTGCATCAGACCATATCAGCTTTGTGAAAAAACGATTTGCAGTTGAAAAACAACTGGAAGGCAAATATTCTGTTATAAACATTTTAGAATTGTGATTGCATGTGGGAAACAGGAAGTGGTGATCACTGGACACATTCAGAATGTTGATCTGTGGAAGCATGAGCCCAAGGTGGTTTGCTGTATGCATGTGTTTTTATATAGGAGCTTTACTGGTCAGATTGTGTTAGGGTGACCACACTTCCCGGAATGCCCGGGACTGTCCCTTTTTGGGGGTCTGTGTCCCACGTCCCTGGTCACCCACCACCGGGACAACAAAGAGTCCCGGAATGGAGCAACATGCACCAGTCCAGCCATCCAATGAAATGTATTTGCTATATGGTCCTCATTGGCTGTCTCAGCCAGCCAATGAGGACCATATGGCAAATACATTTAATTGGCTGGCTGGACTGGTGCGTGCAAGACAGCTGGGATGGAGCAGGTATGCTGACACTGCAAGTGAGACCTGCGATTGAGGCTACTGCCAGCTCTGACCATCTTTATGAGGCTGACACAGAGTAAGATTTCCCACTGGGAACTCTTACTATGTCAGCCTCAGAAAGATGGTCAGCGCCGGCGGGAGCCTCAGCCGCGGGACTAGGGTGACCACATGTCCCGGAATGGCAGAATGGAAATGTGGTCACCCTAAATTGTGTAGGTTTCAGGGAAGTGTATAACGGTGATTAGGAACAATCAGTATTTTTATGGCCTTTGTTTAGGAAAGAGTGAGAGGGTTTTTTCTGGGGGAGAAAAAGGTGTCAGTATTGTAGAATAATATGCAGTTGTGACACAAACCATGTGCATGATATTGGGGAAATTAAAAATCCCATTGATTTATATGGAGCTTTTAACCTCTCGAATGATAGAAATGTCTCCAATGAATTGCAAAGCAGTGCATTGGAGACCTCTATCATTCAAGGGCTTAAAGTTCCTTTTAAATCAGTGGGAATGTGCATAGCTGGGAACTCTCTGGATTTGCCCTGGAGACTTCAGTTTTGTCTTCTAATTACCGGGTCTCCGGGGCAGAGGCTGATTCTCCCAATGTGGGGAGTTTTAAATAAGATAAATAAAATTCTGCCCATGTCCGTATCTTCCAAATATGCTCCTTGCACTCAGCACCAAGATCTCCTGCATCCCAGACTATTTCTCTGAGGGTGGTTTTATATTTAGAAACCCCGCCCCTTTTCTGACACGAATCACGTACTAGATCTCCCCCCGCGGCACCAGAGGACTGCCCTCCAGGTAATCCTCATTGCAAAGATTCCAGGTATGGGAATGTGCTTCCCACTACGGTACGGTTAGTTTTCTCTAGAATTGCACATTTTTAGCTTGATCAATAAGGCCCTTTTTATGCTTTATATCTGGGTTTTGCTTTCTTTGTTGTTTTTAGTTTTAGAAAAAAGGTGCCAGCACTGAGTACACTTGTGTACCACACAAACTGTGATGGGAAGTACATGGTATAAACACCTTTATTATTATTATTATTTTTTTTTTTTTATATATATATAGCACCAGCTTAATCCGCAGCGATGTACAATAGGGAATAGACATACAGAGATATTAAATAGTAAATCATATGTGAAGAACAGAAGGATCAGAGGGCCCAATAGCTCACTAATTTTGATTGCTAAATGTCATCTTGTAACCACTATAAATACATTAGCATCTTTCTAATATTTACCAAAAAGTTTGTGAGTATATGATAAATATTAGCATTATGCGTGATTTCTAACAAAGGTACACACACACGTATATATATGTGTGGAGAAAGTATTAACATAGTGAGGTGAGATGACAGATGCAGATTCCTACTTACTCTGCTGCAGTAAATGAGAAAATATTCAAGAAAAAAAATAAGCAAAACAAATAAATATCACAGTTTAGAATCCCCAAAAAGGTGTTTTTGGTGTTCCTTGTTTGTGCTTCATATTTTTTTTAGTCATTAATCAAATTTATCACCCCCCTTTAATTATTTGAGTGTCAGGGGTGAGCAGTGCATTGAGGACCCCTGTGACACTGAAAAGAATGGAAATTAATTACATGAACAACACCAAATACTTTATCAATGTAGTCGTTTTTATTCTAACATTTATACTTTTTGCCTTTCTGTACATTTGACCATCAGAGAGATACAGTGGCGCAGGGTGGGAGGTAGAGAATTCCATAGATACAGAGCAATGAGAGAAAAAGGTTTGATATGTGAGAGGGCTGTAGACACAAATGGAGCTGAGAGAAGACAGTTATTGGCTGAACGTAAGTGGCAGGATGTGGTATAGCAGGAGATCAGAGTGGAAATGTAAGAAGGAGTGGAGGAGAGACGGGTCTTGAATGAGAGCAGTAAGATTTAATAAGATATCCAGAGTTTGATTGGCAGCTGTTGGAGAGATTTGAGGAGGAATGGGGCAGGGACAAATTTAGGTGACAAAAGAGTAATACGTGCTGTAGCATTCTGTATGGATTGAAGTGGATGGAGATGGGAGGCAGGAATGCCAGTCAGCAGAAGGTTGCAGTAGTCCATGTGGGAGAGGATAGTGTATCTTAAAGGCTGAATCCAAGAGGAAGAAGTGTATCACAAAGGTTGAATTTCATCATAGTTCAAGAAAAGCAGCATTTCAAATAAACTACTACCTTCGGTATCAAATTTCTCTGCCTTGCATATGCAAAGCAAGGAAAATGGCATAAATGGTACCAGTGCAGTGTATATGTGTTCAACCACATTGATTATAATAGAACTAGTGTAAAAGCCTGTGTACACGGGCCAAGGTCCAGTGAGGTAAAAGAGGCCAGTCCTGCTCTGTGAACTGCCACCACCTCGCTGGCGGCACACACAATGCAGTCGTGCAGTAGAGACTGCTCCCAGAATTCTGTGCGTTTGGGCAGTCTCTGCTTCGCATGACTGCATCGAACAAACATTCTCGCCTTTTAAATTATAGGATGTGCCATGTTAAAGTTGGCAGATCTATCTGGCCAGTGTTTACTGATGAAAGAAGGTAGAACTTCTATGTTAAGAAAAATCTTGCCCTGACCGGGAGAATGACAGTTTCAGAAATAAGTTGTGAACTAAAACAGGGGTGGACAATTTCTGACTCCCTAGCTGCTATTAGTCAACAATTCTCACCACTTACAGCTGACCATTGGCAAGCTGTGGATGATGGAATTTGTAGTCCATCAACAGCAAGAGAGTCAAAGGTTGCCCACCCCTTCTCAAAGCTGAGATTCTTATGGGTTGACATTTGCTATTGTGCCAAGCACAAATTAACTCTGGATAACAAGGGAGGTCATTAATAAATATATATATATATATATGTGTATGTATATATATATATATATATATATATATATATATATATATATATATATATTATGATAACCATGTAGAAAAGAGCAGAGCATGCTGGCTACATGGTTTTCATCTACCATTAGCCTATTTGTTTCTGCTGGATTTAATTCATTTCCAAAGAAACATACATTATGAGCAAGCATCTGAACATACAGTAAATCAATCATGATAATACGTTAACCAAAAGCATTATTCATCGTAGCAGCATGGAAGCTGCATTTCTGTACTGCAGTGTAAACCATTTCATCTGAATAGCTGAGTAGGCAATCACAAGAAGAGTGCTGATGCTGTTCAGTAAAGTATGATTTGCTAGAAGCCCTCAGCCTAGCTAATTCACAAAGGAAAATAGGATGCTCTTCCTAGATGCCTCCCTTGAGACCCAGCATCCCTTTTATCAATGTGATATGTAAGTGATGGGATTTAATGCTTGAGAGCAAATTAAACAATCTAGTCTTCCAATAGAAGGGAAACAAAAAAGATGGTAGCTGCCCTTTCACCATGAAGTCTGTGTCCACTTTACATAGTAACTTAGTAGATAAGGCTGAAAAAAGACATGCGTCCATCAAGTCCAGCCCATGCCAATAACACTCCTGTTGATCCAGAGGAAGGCAACAAAAAAGCCCTCTGGAGCAATTTCCAGTGTAGGTGTGTGTGTGTGTGTGTGTGTGTGTGTGTGTCAAATAGTTCCCCGGCTCAATATCCTATTTGCTTTGAAGCCATCTGTCATAACTGTCAATATTGTTCTGTGCATCCATTGCTTTTTTGAATGCAGTTACATTATCTGCAAGCACAACATCCCGAGGCAAAGAATTCCATAGCCTTACCGCCCTTACTGCTAAACAAGTGCTATAAAACAGGCTATTGTTGCTGAAATGTCATTGACAGTGAAGCTATGTAATATGGAAAAGCAGATCAATTCTGGAGCAAAACAGCACCATGAGTGACCGATTCCCATTAACTTAAATGGTGTTTTAACCTTTGCAATGAACTGGAGATCTCTCTAGCATTGAAGGGGCTTAAAGCACCACTGAAATCACTAAATGTGTATTTGTCCCCTGTGGTACAGTTGGTTTGCCCCAGAATAACTCCAGTTCATCTTAGTACATCAGCCTTAGTGTCACAGTTATGCACGTCTGTACTTTTTATTGCAACATCATTTTATATGAATAGCAAGGAACATTCATATCTTGGGATGGGTCGTTGCACTTAAGAACTCACTGCCATTTGTCATAAAGTAAACAGCAGTTTTTGATCATGTAGTGAACAGTTACTGTATGTAACTGTATAATGGTATTAGAATTTAGAATCATCCAATACACCTTTAGCAGTCATCGAAATAGAACTTTTGATTGTCTTGAGGGTATCCATCATATAGTTTCACAATTTGAAGGCATTAAATTAGGGCTGAAAAATACATGGCTAGTGTCTACTTTAACCCCTTGAAGACCAGAGGGGTCTGCAACGCATTGCTTTGCAATGCATTGCACACCCCTCTGCTCCTCAGAAGGATGAAAGGTGACATTTCTGATAGGTCACATTAATGGTTAAACATCTGTAATGCAAATGCTAAACTACAGAGGGAGCTGATCAAGGCAGAAAACTCAGTCATATTGATGGACTCCATTTGTATTCTACTAGGCTACCAAACAGATTAGTATATGGGGAATTGGCAACCAGTGGCTATTCAGCTGTTGCCGGAGGACAACTCTCACTAGTAACTTAGCAGCTGGATAACCATAAGTTACTGATGCCAGCTTAACCTTTTGAGTGCCAGTGGGGTATCCATCAATGTGTGGATACCTCTCTGGCATTCAGCAGGTTTCATGCCGGCAATCACAACCAGGATAAAGGAGAATAGCACTTGTAATAGAAAAGGAGCTGATTTTATAAAACATAAAGTTACAGAAAGTTATTTTATGAAACAAATGTAATGCTTGTTCCTACTGTGTAATACAAGGAAAATCCCATTGATGGGAGGAACTTCTTGTAAAACTGGTTATGGCTCAAACTTTTTTTTTTTTTTTAATCAAAATTCCTCTTATGAAAAGTAGGGGATGCTGTTGATATAGGTTTCTGTGGAGATCTACTGTCAGAAAACTAATTTCTCCAAGAAAAGAAATAATGCATTTTGCTGTCTGGTTTTGATAGTCTCTGTTTTTTTAATGACGCACCACCCAGCCGCTGGAGTACCCTTTTATCACTCAGCAGAAAAATGCATTTTGTTTTGAGTAAAGCAGCTTTGCTGTCACTTTAACATTTGTCTGTTTCCATGTGTAGGCAGCTATTTTTCCTGGCACAGAACCTATATCTACTATTTTAGTTTTTACCGTTTTATAGCCAGTGGTAGTCTGTACAGGTTCTGAACATGCATAGAGTATGTATGTGCCTCCTATAGGAGGATTCGATACTCATATATGAGAAGTGGAGACTGCAATTACATGGGGTGGTTCGCCATACTTCCCAACATTTCAAATGGCCAAAGAGGCCACTTGTGTTTTAAGGGGTGTTACTGGGGGCGTGTCAGGTGTCTGGGGCGTTACCGAGAAGTTTTAGGTAATTTCATGACCTACTTGACACCTCTTTGCGTAAATGAATAAATAATTTGGAGCAAAATCAAAGAATTCTATTTACACATATGAATTTCTAAACATATATACTGATGTTTAAGCAAACATTAATGTGAGTTTTATGTATGTGGAGCAATGTCATACACTTATATACACATCACACAGTCTGATCTCCTACAAAAAAAAGAGGGACACCAGGGCGATACACTTATATACACACCACACAGACTAATCTCCTAAAAAAAGAGGGACACCAGGGCGATACACTTATATACACACCACACAGTCTGATCTCCTAAAAAGAGGGACACCAGGGTGGGAAAGAGGGGCAGAGGGATTTGAGTCTGAAAGAGGGACTGTCCCTCCTAAAGAGGCATGGTTCAGATTATGTGAAAAGGCAAAACGAGGATGCTTGTTTCTTACTTAACCCTTTAAGTGCAGAGCAATGCGTTCCATACCCCTCTGGAACTCATGGGGTTAAGCATCAGCAAAACATTTTGAAAATGTAATAATTGTAACTGTAATGTAAAACAAGTCTACCCTGACTGCTTGGAGATTCTGCAATATTATGTTATTAGAAGTGCACTTGAAAGGGGAGGCAATGAAATAGTGTGCGTGTTTCTTTTTGAGATTAAAGATATTGTGTGTGTGTGTGTTGTACTAGTGGGAAATGATTCTCTTCTCACTGTACAAGAGAAGAGACTGGGAGCCACAGTGAAGCCACAGAATTCCGCAGCTGCTTTAGTTGATAGTGATACTGCTCAATCAATATTTTCCTAACTGTTTCATTGTTTCAGATCCCACCTTGCTTTCTGACTGCCAAAGGAACTACAATCTCATCACTGTTCTACATTTCCCAACTTCTTTATTTTGAACATATATATATTTCTTTTTCACATTTATTTTTATACACCTATTGGTTTCAGTTAAATGTTTCATTATTTTTTTAATAAATTATTATTTTGAATTTTCATAATGGTTATTTCCAGTGTATGTGTTTTGTTATGGATTATGAACAGAATCATTTTTTATATAAATAAAAATTGTATTTATGTTTTACTTATTTTTTTAAACATATTTTAATAATATGAGCCATATGTACACTAGTGGCCAATAGTTGTGGGACACTTCAGTTTTTGCTACTTTTAGTTATTGCCATATAAGTTGACAAAAACATTAGAAAAACATGTCAGGATTCGGTATTTCTAAAATCAAGACAAATAATATAATCTATTTAGCGGGGGGGGGAGTTAGCATTTGTAGAGATGTGTAAAAGATTTTTAGTGTCAATGTTAAAAACAACGTGCATTTGTTTCATCATATTTTATAAATATATTTACAGGAAATTTGATAATGGCATCTTTAGAAAGCCCATCTTATGGCAAGAAAAACAGTATATAATATATGTGGGTATATTAATTGTGTAAGGGGAAAATTACAGCTAAACACAAACACAGTAGAAGTTTTAAAGGGATGGTAAAGTCCCAAAAAAAGTATCCTCTAAATGGTAGCTGCCATAAAAAAACATTTAATGCGCTTAATCCTTTCTCTCAAACCGTTATGGTTTGAGAGATATAATAAAATAAAGGTTTCTGTTCCCTCCCCTTTCTGCCTGATGAGCTGTAAAGCTGTCAGAGGCAGAATCCGGTCGCCCGACTGTAGGCGGCTCTTCAGGAGTGCTGTCATCGAGATATCTAACTAAAGTTACTTCATCGGTATGGTCTACAACGTGTGCCTGACTTGCAAGCACACATTGTAGACTATTCCGATGAAGTAATTATACTTAGATATCTCGATGACAGCGCTCCTGAAGAGCCGCTGTCTGGTCCCGGAAGCAGGATCTCATGATGTCTGCTGTACAGCGGACACATGAGAAGGGGGAGGGAGTGGAGGTCTTTATTTTCTTACATCTTTCAAACCATAACAGTTTGAGAGAAAGAATTAAGCGCATTCATTTTTTTTTATTGCAGCTACCATTTAGAAGATACTTTTTTGGGACATCACAATCCCTTTAAAACAGAAGGACAATGGCTGTTTTAACACTTCTAGGGGAGATTTAAAGGCAGGAGTTAGGAAAAAAAAACACCACCGGTTGTTTTAATGTGTAGTGCTCTATTCAAAGGGCCATGTAATGAACTGCTAACGGCAGTTCAGCAAGTAATACGGCCAATACACTAACTTGTGTGTTGGCCCATTAAAAAAAAAAAAACTGCTCCAATTTGCCATTCAAAGGACTGTGTTAGCTGAAGAACATCGATAAGGGACTCACTTACCACATAAAACTTAAGACCCAGTTTGTTTAGCCGCAAAGTCTCTTATCGGATCTTTAGACAGCTAACGCAGCTATTAACGGGCAAAAAAAAAAACAAAGTCCTCAGTGGATGTATTGATATGGGGCCCTAAGCCCCAAATCAATACTTCCAAAGTGTACTATGGTAAAATAGCAGCAATTCTGAGGCAACCCAACTGCACCATAGGGAGCAAATAAAAATTCTAAGAAAAAACCCTATTGATTTAAAAGGACCATATAATCCCTTGAATGCTAAAAAAAGTCTTCAATGCGTTGCTCCAAAATGTACTGGCGTTCTCTCTGTCATTCAAGGGCTTAAAAGTCCCATTTAAATCAATGACAGTGTTTACTTGTTTTGTATAGTGCAGGTGGTGTGTCCCACTTTTGGTTTTGTACATTGAGTGAAAGACGGGGGTGCTGCACATTGCTTTGTAATTCCTTGTTGGACTCAGAGGGTTAAACCACCCATGTAATGGCTACTATAGTAGTCATTTAAATTGCATTCCGCACAGTATTGATTGAAGACCACACAGCCAGCTGTACAACATCATAGTCCTAAAGACTAATGACATTATCTTTTATTGAAGCTCCGGCATCAGGTGATCGATAAACCATGTTGAACATCAATATGTTAGTGCACTGAGTGCTGATAAGCTGAAGAGGAGCAATTATTGAACAATCCAACTGCACTAGTAGGACAAATAAATATACCCATTGATTTAAATGGGACTATCTCTCTAGCATTCAAGGGGTTAAAAGCCCTATTTAAATCAATGAGAATTTTGGGAATTTGTATTTGTCCCCCGTGGTGCATTTGATTTACTCATTTTATCTTCAAACTTCTTTGTTTACCTTGTGTCAGTCTGTGATCAGTGTCAGTAAGGGAGGCCCACTGGACTCCTGATTTCCCCTATTGATTTTGTCACATAGCACAAGACAGTAGGACTATTAGGAAGACAAATAGGGCAGGACTTCTTAATTTGACATAAAAGATACAAACTGGTAAAATACCTGACAAGGCAATGTGAGAAATCCAATAATTGCACTTATGGTACAGTTTAAGTGGATTGAAAAGACCTTTGTCATATAATGTATAAAGTGAATCCAATAGATTGACTCTTTCAAAGTTCCTTTTGGGGGTGTGGGGCATCTTTTTTTAGAAAATACCATAAAATCTCAGGTATAATGCATAGGTGTTAATTATACCCAAGATTTTTGGTAAAATATCTAGTTCATGAGTATAATATGCACCCCCTTTACCCTCCCTCTACCCCAAAAATATTAAATGTGCCCCTCAATCTCTCTACTCCTTCTACCTACCTCTCCTCAATACCATTACCTGCATGCCACCATTTTCCTCCCTGTACCCACTTCCATAATCATGACACTCCACTCCTGTGGCAACTAGGATATTGGTGCAGTGGGCAAGAATCTTGCATTCACCAACCACTTCCTCCACTACTTGTGTGCCCCTTTTCCCTCCTTCTACCCACCTCCATAACCAGAACCCCGTCCAGAGGCAACTGGGGCACTGTTGCAGTGGGTGGCATTCTTGCATTTACTGCCAGCTTCCTCCACTACCTACATACCCCCCTTCCCTTCTTGTATACACCACCATAACCAGGAACCCCCTCCTCTCCGAGGCAGCTAGGACATTGGTGCAGCAGCCAGCATTCTTGGATTCACCACCCCCTTCCTCCACTACCTCTGTGCTCCCATTCCCTCCCCAAATCCAACAGCATCACAAAGACCCTCCGAAGGTAGCCATGATATTGGGGCAGTGGGCAGTAGATTTATGCACATTAATCTATCATGGTACCTTGTCAGGAGGTCCTGGCAGGGCGCAGCAAATTTCCACTGGAGGGGAATTCCAGAATCGGAGAAATCAGGCGTTGAATGCAAGAGTGCTACCCGCTGCACCAATGTCATGGCTACCTACTAAGGGGGGTCCTGGTTATACGAGTGGGTTCAGGGAGGGAAGGGGTATACACTGGTAGTGGTAATGACATGGGGAAAGGTGGGGAGAGAGATCAAGGAGTGCATTTTAATTGTTCTGTTTGTTTGTTTTTTCACTCGTGTATAATACACCGCTCACACACACACTTCATATAAGGTGAGACAGGGTAAAAATGTGCTTACTATACCCAATAGTTTAATTATCTTTTTAAAATGAAAACTCCCAGTGATTCAGATGGGCTTTTTTAATTCTTGAATGCTAGATAGGTCTCAAACACATCATCATCATCATGGCCAGATGCATGTTTGTCTGATGCAGTCATGAGCAGTAGAGACTGCCCGAATGCTGTATGTTTGTCCGATGCAGTCCTGCTCAGTAGAACTGCCCGAACGCACAAAATGCTGGGAGGTGTAGTTCTGCCCGATACACTTTTACACTAGTTGTGAAATAATGCAATGGAGATCCATCTGCCATTCAAATGGTTAAAATCCCAATTTAAGTAGTGTGTGTGTGGGGGGGGGGGAGGTCTGTATGTCCTCTATGGTGCAGTTGGTTTTCCCCAGAATTACTCAAGATTTCCAAATTAGTCTATGTTCAGAAGTTGTTTGATAGATCTAATCTAAATTGAAAGTTAATTTTTTAACTTCAGTTTTGTAGACTGGAATGTTCATTAAGTATAACCCTATTCTCAAAGAGCAACGTGAAGAAGCATTATTTGAAAATATAGATAAAGGTATCTGTGGAATGTCTACATACAATTTAACATCAACATTATTAACTGTAATTTCTGATATTTAAACTGATGTTAATAACACACCTACATTTAAGGTTTTTTTTGTCTCCTATCTTTCATGGCTTTACCCTCTACAAAATTGCTGTTATCCCTTATAAAATTGAAAAACATGTTGATGCTAATAATAGTAATCATAATGTGTGGGAGGAAAAGTGAATCTGATACATTACACTCAGCCCTCATTTGCTGCTAATATGTATGATCATTTGTAATACTTTCTGGTATTTATGAATGAATGAGCTCATTTCTCAGTCAGTAACATGTTAGACAGGAAAATGTTATACAAAATTTTGATAAGGAAGATTAATGAATGTGGCAGTTTTACCTATGTATATGCTAAATGCTGTATTCTGCATCCCATCAAAATCAATGGTATACGCTAACTAGAATCTGGCATACCAGAGTTGCGTGTTAAGCTAGCATATATTTATACTCAATCACTGATGAATCTGCAAGTATAAACCCATTGATAAATCTACAGATAACACATTGGGCCATATGTTCAAAGAAGTAGCGAAATAGCTTTTGTCGTTTGTAAAGACTTTTCAAAGTACAGTGTCATTGGGATCATTAATATTTTCAGAGAGTGTCCTTTATGATTGGAAATATGTTGTTTGTTCTGACTGAATTTGTTGTATGGAATGACAAAAAAATGTCTTAACTAAAGACAAAAATGTCTTAAAAAATGTCTTAACTAACGACAAAAATTCTCTCATCCAGAACACATTCTCTCCACTTTTTTCTTAACGTACAAATTTTGTCTTTTGAAAGACATTTTTTTGTCGTTAGTTACGACAAATTTTCTTTTCCTCTATACGACACTGGAGAATAGTTTAGCCACGCCCCTTTGCCCATCAATTCTGGAGTTGTGTCGTACACAACGGATATTACTAGTTTTTTGTCGTATACTCAAAAATATGTAGTTCATGCATTCAATTATTTATTTTTGTCTTTCATGCGACAATTTTTTGTTGTTATCCCTTTGAACATACGGCCCATAGTGACATATGAAACTGTAGTTCAAAGTTTGACAAAGCAGCATCACATTCCTTTGCTGTTCTGTGCCGACCTCCACCCCTTTTTTGTGCAATATTGCAAAACACTGCATAAAAAAGAACTTTTTGATTGCTTAGTATACTTCTCAAAGGGTCTATCTGTTTTTCTAAAAATGTGCAATGGAATATCTTTCTTCATTTTCACAGGGTATGTGCAATGTCCAGCATACTCTGGCCTGTACATCTAGAAGGGGTAAACTTTTTTTAATTACAAAATATATATTTTAGGGTGTTTCCTGTTCAGTAAAATAAGTGTACTCCCACTGCTAATAGATGCATATTTTCAGAGTTTACTGTTTAAACCTGTATATTTTTTTTTACATTAGCATTGCCCTATAGTGGTCAAATTCCAATAATTACTTGGTTACATTAAAGTCAGTGACTTACAATTCTCCATAGAATGTGATAGAAACTGCCGAGTCACTTCCTGTCAGAACAATCAGGAAGTAAACACAGTAAATCCACTTCCTGATTATTTGAACTGTTATAAAACCACTGACAGAGGTGGGAGTGCCCTTATTTTACTCAGCAGGAAAAGCTCTATAACATATAGGTTTTCATAAAAAAGTTTATTGGTCCTTTAAAGAATGCTAGGGAAGTCTCCCACGCATTATGAAGCAACATACTGAAGACTTCTCTAGCATCCAAAGGGTTGTTAAAGAACCCTGCACGTCAAAGAAAAAGTGGAGTAGTTTTTGGGAAAACGAACTTCTTCTTTGGGGGTAAATAACAATTACTATTGATTTAGTGATAAAT